>CM071686.1:16732500-19692500 GCA_036553675.1 Solanum okadae | reverse complement strand
CAAACTAAGTTATTGTGTGTTTTTCAAGACACTGAATTGTTGTCTTCAAGTTTTAAAGCTTTTATTTATAATGCATCGTTATTACTTCTTTATACTGAAAAGAGTTGAGATGAGTTGAATTTTTTCAGTTCCATTTCAAAGCTTATGTCATGTTTAGTTTTACCCTCACATGCTCGTACATTCAACGTACTGACACCATTTGGCCTGCATCATTTTATGATGCAGATACATGTAACCAGGGTCAGCATCCAGCGCTTTGTTGATCCAGTTGAGGATTCAGAGTCTTTTGGTGAGTCTCCTTGCTTTTTGGAGGATCCCTTTTTATATAGTTTTAGTATTTCAGTTGTTAGGATGATCGGGGGTCTTGTCTCGACATCCTCATAGTATTAGAGGATTCTTAGATAGATAGCTATAGTTCGTTAGTCTTTGCATTTCAGTTGTTCTGTTATAAGACTTGACTTGCCACTTTGGCTAGTTGGATGTTTAATTCTAAAACATTCCAAGTTATTTTGAGACAATTGAGTAAAGTTGCAATTGTTTTCTTTTATAAATGCTTAAAGTCTTTCGCTGAGAGTCTATCCAGTCGATGGGTTTGCTTGAGGCCAATAATGGTTCTCGAGTGCCAGTTCCACCCAGGATGTAGGTTCGGGGTGTGACACTTCTGTGATTCTACCCATTGAAGATGAGAGAGTTTGGTATTTTTCCATGGGTTTAGACTTCAGCTGTGCATTAAAGCTCAGTCTATGATCTCCATAGGTCATTTTTTCTGTATGTTGTTGACCACGCCCGCAGTATTGAGCAACTCCATTGTAAGGCCCAAGCGAGCATCAACAAGAGATCTAGATATAAGGGTAGCTACAACAAGTCCCTTTCCAGGTCCAAGAATACTTATGGTAAGACTCGACAACTCTTTCAGCAGGGTCTGCCAAGTCGGCTTGTTTAGGCCTCATTGAAGTCTTTAGAGGGTGATTAATATAGCTAGATCGAGGTTGGCTCCTGTCAAAATCATAAGTCTAATCTTGTGCTTCAGGACATGGTGGCAATTCATTTGGGACAAGATCATCTAGCTCCGACTTATTTTGACTGTGCTGAGTTGGATCACTAACAGAGGTTGCCCTTTGCACAGACGGATTGCTCCATCTCAAAGGGTAGCTCTACTAACTCTACCATCTCCACTAGTAGTGCTCCATCTAGGGGTCTAGGTCAGGGCCAGGACCGTCGTAGTGGACAACAGGGTACTCGGAGTGGACAACATGGCACCCAGGGAGGTAGGGTCAGGTGGTAGAACTGGTGGCCAAGGTAGAGGCGGACATGACAATTTCTATAAAGCTTTAGTGAGGGTGGAGACATAGGGATGTGATGATATGATCACATGTTCGATTCCTTTATGCCATCTGTCCACCTTGGCTTTATTTGATCCAAGCTCTAACTATTCTTATGTTTTTGTGTATTATGCTTCTATAATGGGTATGGGTTCTCAGCCTATGGTAGTTATGTTGTGTGTGTTGGCCTCCTGGGTGAGTATTTAGTAGTGGATAAGGTGTTTCTCTCTTGCTTAGTTACTATGTAGGGGTGTGACACCTAGGCTGACCTTATATTGCTAGATATTCTTCATTTTGATGTAATTTAGGGCATGGACTAGTTATTCCCACACTGTGCGGTTTTAGATTACTTCTCTAAGACTGTTACCTTAGCCATGCCCTGTACTCCCACAGTGGTGTGTCGGGGGTTTATTAGTAGCACATCGGTTGGAGTTATCTCTTTTATTCAGCCTTAGATAATAGTGGCTAGTGGGTGTTTGTCTTGTTTGACTTATGTGTAGGATTTGAGTAGGGAGGTCCCTTCAATTGAGTCAATTCCAGTTGTCCATGATTTTGTTGATTTGTTTCCTACTGACCTACCTAGCCTTTCCATAGAGTGTGATATTGGCTTCCCTAATGAGCTTGAGTTGGGTACTCGACCTATTTCTATTCCGTCATATCGTATGGATCCTATAGAGCTCAGTTGTCATGATCCGAGAGCACCCCCTAGTCGTAACACGGCTAACTCGACCACAAAGGGTTCTAATACAAGCCTCATAGCATTCTTGAATATAAGAACATAGGAAAATAGAGAAGAATTAAAAGCATTCTTTACAATCGAAGACATTTTCATTAAAAGCAAGCGAAAGACTTTCTAGACTTTATATACTATCTCTCAAACCTTCTAATACTTTGAAATACAACATTGGGACTCAGCCCATACAAAAGCTTTAACATAAACTAAAGACATAAAAGGAAACACAATGGGTTTTGTCCTCGAAACTATGAGGACTCACCATGTCTTAATCTTCAAGCACCTTAGGAACCTATCCTTCAACCATAGAACACCAATATCTCCAAAGCCTACCTTTGGTAAAAAAGGGAGAAGAATGGGGTTCGCACATTAGATGTACTAAGTATGATGACCATGCAAAAACATGCTAAAAAGGGACATTTGATTGAAAGACATGCCTTTATGCCATTTTTGTAAATCTTCATGAACATTGATACAAGAGGCATAATATAAGTCACAACCAACATACAAAGTAACATAATTCACATTTGAACAATAGCACATATAATTATACCTTTACCTTTTACCTTGAGTCTCCACCTCATGTAACCCTCAAGTTATACCTTGTGCAATGTATGGGTAGCGTCCATACCACCACCCACACTAAGGCACAAACTTAAGGTCACCAAAAGTGAAAATACCATTCATCCTTTCCCACCTTTACACAATAAAGCATTTAAGAGACATAAAAAATAAATGAATCACATCATTACATTGAGGCCAACATCTAAGGCAACTTTAAGTCCTACTGGTGCAATGTTTAAGTAGCATCCCGTACTACTACTCACACTAAGTACTCCTTTGAAGTCACCCTAAACAAGGCACCTTCATAGACAATAAGTCATGACAAGGAAGTAGCTCATAATACAATCCAAGTATAGCATGCATCCTTACATTTAAGACTATAAGACTCAACATTACTCAATAACATCATTTAGAGGACTTTCATTCATTAAACATTAGACCAGTATTATCCTTAACTTCTTCCTAGGAGGACATTCAAACTATAGTCATTAAGACTTAGAGAACTCACTATGACCCTCTCAAAGCCTACTCGTGCAATGTATGGATAGCATCCCATACTAGTACCCACACTTGGTAGAACTCCTTAAGAAACCATAATGCACATCTGACATGATGGGAATTAACGTTTAACCGACATAGACCATGAGAGCTAGATCATGGAATCCGATGTACTATCCCACATAGTAAGGGTTGGTCTACCTGCCTAAGTTAAACTGGTTACCATTAGCTCGGATGGAATCTGCTAGCTAATATCCTATGTGGGCACATAGTTGTGGGATAAGAAGATTTTCATTTGAACTCTAGCCTAACATTGGGAGAGTTTCCATCTAACCATATCCACTTGGTGCGTAGCCTACATTCCCATAGATTATTTCATTCACATTACATTAGTGTATTAGGGAGGAATGCCATAGGCCTGTCGACCCATGATACATCATCACCAAGGAAGGAACTCTATAAGCCTATCGACCCATGGTACATTCAAGGATAGCTCTAGGGTGCACGTGAAAGGAATTCTACAAGCCTATCGATTCATGGTCCCTCATTACATTCTTATACTCTTGAAAGGAATGTCACTAGCCTATCGATTCATGGTACATTGACTCATAAAGAAAGGAATGTCACAAGACTATCGATTCTAGAGTCTTCATTACATTAGATCATTTATGAAAAGAATGCATAAAACTTATCAATTCATAGTCATCAAGTCAAGACACATTGATCACTCATATATGAAAGGAATGCCATAGCCTATCGATTCATATTCATCGAGTCAAGACATATTCATCACTCAAATATGAAAGGAATGTCATAGCCTATCGATTCATATTCATCAAGTCAAGACACATTCATTACTCATATATGAAAGGAATGCCATAGCCTATCGCTTCATATTCATCAAGTCAAGACATATTCATTACTCATATATGAAAGGAATGCCATAGCCTACCGATTCATATTCATCAAGTCAAGACACATTCATTACTCATAGATGAAAGGAATGCCGTAGCCTATCGATTTAGATTAATCAAGTCGAGACACATTCATTTTATAAGAAAATGATGCATAATGCTTACCAATTCTAGAGTCAATATTCACATTATAGGAACCCTTTACATTCCATCATTTTCATTCATGAGTGTCAAATTGAGAAATAGCCTTTCAATACTAACACAAATACATTGAATATAAGATCATCATTCTATCATTGAATCACATGTAAATCCTTCACATTATACAACATCATGATAATACTTCAATTAATCACACTATGCCTTCAAGGCCATGATCACTATGTACATAGTATGTAAACACCTCCACCTTTCAGGTGGATCAACAATTCAATGCACAATTCTACACTTACATGAAATTTGGTCAAACTTGCCCTTTCAAGGCCATGATCACAATTCCTCAATTCACCAACAATTCACCATAATTAGGCATAGATGATGATACAAATCAATAATCTAAATCAATCTAAGCATAAATCCATCAACATTCATTCATAATCAACCAACCAACTTCATAAGGCACAATTTAGGAATTTAGAGAAATCATGGGTTCATAGAGTAAAATCATCTTAAATCATCAATTAGACATCAATATAATCATAGTTTATCGTTTGAAAACGTTTGATGCAAGAACCCATGAGATTGAGTGAAACTTAGGGTTATTGTGTAACTTGAAAACCTTGAAAACTTCTTTGAAATTGACTCTAGGGTGAAAGCTAACGCTAGATGAAGGATCACCATACCTTTTACTTGAAGAATCCCACGAAAATCTACCCAATAGCCTTCCTCTTCAAGCCCTAAGTTTTCTTGTCCTCTTGGTCTTCAATGGAGTTCTTAGAGAGAAGATATTTTGAGAGGGAGGATTTTGATTTGGGGAGTTTGAAAAATGAAATCTAAAATAGGGTTTTAATGTTTTACTACTCTTAAAATACCATAATATACTTAAAATAACCATCCATACCTTAATTAGGACTTGGGGTGAATTTACCAACTCACCCCTAGCTTGGCCACACCACTTGATAGCAAACAATCATGGTTCACGAGACCCCCATCCACGGTCCGTGAATGGGGTCACGGACCGTACTGTCCTTCCGTCAATGGTGGTTGTGGCTTGGTTAGGGTCCCCTTGACCTATGGAGGCCATCCACAGGGCGTGGACCCCTTCCGTGGGTCACCCCTTCTTGGCCAACTTCATGGTTTCCTTGGGGTCTTGAGGTTTAGACTTAGGGTCCTCCTCAAGGACCCTTAGGGTGGTCCTTGGGGAGTCGTACCTTGACGTCTAACCCCTAAACACTTCAACCATGGCTCGGGATAACATAAAACACCATCAAACCTCACACCAAACTTAGACACACACACACGTTAGGATCTAGTTTCACTACATTTTTAGGGTCGTTACATTATCCCCCACTTAGGAACATTTATCCTGGAATAACACTTTAAACACATTAAGGGGTAACGACACAAGACTAGCATCCCACCATCATGCATGCTACATCAATATAAATGCACACAACTAGGAGGAAACATCAACTCCACATCAAAAAGCTCAAAACACAACGAGAAGGTAGGAACTACATCTACAAACTCATTATGCATCAAAACTTCACATTCTTCTTTTCATTGGAGGAACTTCCTTCTCCAAATCACATCATTCTATTACAACATTAATAGGCATATTATGCAATTTTCTCATTAAACGCATCATGCAATTTCTTCATAAAATACATTTAGGCATGTTCAACATTTATCCTCATGAAGCATATAGACAACTCAAACTAAATGCACATTCACACGAGGAACAATAAATCATGAAAACTCATTTTCTCATTCAAACAAGAATTCAACTAGAACATGCATAACATAAGGAGAACATGGAAACACAATGTCACACATGACTCCGAAAACATGAAACAAGCCAAAAAGGAACTCTTTGTCTTAGGCTTCAATAGACACATAAAGGAAGAGGTAAGGATATCGGAACTCTCAACAACCTTACTACTTAACATACTATCCCCCACTTAAGGGTAAACCCAACTAATGTCTATCATGAACACCACAAAGGAACCTTAATCAAGACACTCACAACTTACAAGAATACATCAACATACCGGTGCTTTTAAACTAGGGAATTTCTCATTAAGCAACTCTTGCTCACAATCAACCTTACCACATTACTCAAGGTCTCATAATAGTCTACGACACCGGGTCTAAACTCCTCACACTCACTACACCTCTTAAGGTGAGAACATCAATCAAGCCTAACTCATGAACATCAAGGACACTCAAAGACCTTACCATCTAGGCACATTATGCCCCACTTAGGAGAAATCTTATACTAGCTCTTTCTAACTTCACTTCCTTTCACTCTAAGGTCGGAGCAAAACATCACTAAGCCTTCATACTTACCCCACCTAGGCTTTTCTAAAGCACCACATTTCATCAACTCTTTCAACATATCTCAAAACTCATCATAACCTTCTACCAAATATCACACATAACCATAAAACAACTCATTCATATTAAAGTCAACATCACAATCTATCACCTCTCATCTAACAAGTCACATAACCATAATTGGCATCACAACGAACCTTTCTCCCTCACACCTTCTAACATACTCCTTTCTAGTAATCACACTCTAAAGACCATCACATAAAGAACAAAGATAGACAATATAGAGCTAAACTCTATGGCACGACTTGAAGAATGAAGAAGTGAAACTTTCTTAACACCCAATAGCCTCCTATTCATAATGTGGCTCGCTTCACATTATGCACAAGACTCTACTAAATGTGGTTTGAGACATCCTAAGACCATTCCAAAATCTTGTGCTCTGATACCATGTTTATCATGACCCGAGATCACCCCCTAGTCGTAACATGGCGTACTCGACCCCGAAGGGGTCTAATACAAGCCTCATAGCATTCTTGAACATAAGAACATAGGAAAATAGAGAAGAATTAAATTCTTTCTTTACAATTGAAGACATTTTCATTAAAAGCAAGCGGAAGACTTTCTGGACTATATATACTATGTCTCAAACCATCTAATACTTTGAATACAACATTGGGACTCAGCCCATACAAAAGCTTTAACAAAAACTAAAGATATAAAAGGAAACACAATGGGTTTTCTCCTCGAAACTATGAGGACTCACTAAGTCTTCATCTTCAAGCACCTTAGGAACATATCCTTCAAGCATAGAACACTATTATCTCCAAATGCTACACTTTGGTAAAAATGGAGAAGAATGGGGTTAGCGCATTTGATGTACTAAGTATGATGACCATACAAAAACATGCGAAAAAGGGACATTTGATTGAAAGCCATGCATTTATGCCATTTTTATAAAACTTCATGAACACTAATATAAGAGGCATAATATAAGTCACAACCTACATAAAAAGTCACATAATTCACATTTGAACAATAGCACATATAAACCTTTACCTTTTACCTTGAGCCTCCATCTAAAGTAACCCTCAAGCTATACCTTGTGCAATGTATGGGTAGCGTCCCATACCACCACCCACACTAAGGCACCACCTTAAGGTCACCAAATTTGAACTTACCATTCATCCTATCCCACCTTTACCCAACAAAGCATTTAAGAGACATAAACAATATATTAGTCATATCATCATATTGAGGCCAACATCTAAGGCAACTCTAAGTCATACTTGTGCAATGTGCAAGTAGCATCCCATACTACTACTCACACTAAGTACTCCTTTGAAGTAACCCTAAACAAGGCACCTTCATATACAATAAGTCATGAGAAGGACGTAACTCATAATACAATCCAAGTATAGCATAATCCTCACATTTAAGCATATAAGAGTCAACATTACTTAATAACATCATTTAGAGGGCTTTCATCCATTAAACATTAGATCAACATTCTCCTTAACCTCTTCCTAGAAGGACATTTAAACAATAGTCATTAAGACTTAGAGAACTCACTATGACCCTCTCAAAGTCTACTCATGCAATGCATGGAGAGCATCCCATACTACTACCCACACTTTGTAAAACTCCTCAAGAAACCATAATGTACATCTCACATGATGGGAATAAGCATTTAACCGACCTAGACCATGAGAGCTAGATCATGGAATTCGATGTCCTATCCAACATCGTATGGGTTGCTCTACTTGCCTAAGGTAAACTGGTTAACATTAGCTCGGATGGAATCCGCTAGCTAATATCCTATGTGGGCACATAGTTATGGGATAGGAAGATGTTCATTGGAGCTCTAGCCTAACATTGGGAGAGTTTCCATCTAACCATATCCACTCGGTGCTTAGCCTACATTCCTATAGATTATTTCATTCACATTACATTAGTGTATTAGGGAGGAACGTCATAGGCCTATCGACCCATGATACATCATTACCATGGAAGGAACACTATAAGCCTATCTATCCATTGTAAATTCAAGGATAGCTCTAAGGTCCACATGAAAGGAATGCTATAAGCCTGTCGATTCATGGTCCCTCATTACATTCTTATACTCATAAAAAGAATGCCACTAGCCTATTGATTCTAGAGTCTTTATTACATTAGATAATTTATGAAAACAATGCAAAAAGCCTATTAATTCATAATCATCAAATCAAGACACATTCATCATTCATATATGAAAGGAATGCTATAGCCTATCGATTCATAATCATCAAGTCAAGACACATTCATGAGTTATATATGAAAGGAATGCCATCGCCTATCGATTCATATTCATCAAGTCAAGACACATTCATTACTCATATATCAAAGAAATGCCATAGCCTATCGATTCATATTCATCAATTCAAGACACATTCATTACTCATATATGAAAGGAATGCCATAGCCTATTGATTTATATTCATCAAGTCAAAACACATTTATTACTCATATACGAAAGGAATGCCATAGCCTATCGATTCATATTCACCGATTCAAGACACATTCATTATATAAGAAAATGATGCATAATGCCTACCAATTCTAGATTCAACATTCACATTGTAGGGACCCTTCACATTCCATCATTTTAATTCATCAGTGTCAAATTGAGGAACAACCTTTCTATACTAACACAAATACATTGAATACAAGATCATCATTCTATCATTGAATCACATGTAAATCCTTCACATTATACAACATCATGATAATACTTCAATTCATAACACTATGCCTTCAAGGACATGATCACAATGTACATAGTAAGTAAACACCTCCACCTTTCAAGTGGATCAACAATTCAATGCACAATTCTACACTTACATGAAATTTGGTCAAACTTGCCCTTTCAAGGCCATGATCACAAATCCTCAATTCACCATAATTAGGCATAGATAATGATACAAATCAATAATCTAAGCATAAATCCATAATATTCATTCATAATTAACCAACCCACTTCATCAGACACAATTTAAGAATTTAGAGAAATAATGGGTTCATAGAGTAAAATCATCTTAAATCATTAATTAGACATCAATGTAATCATAGTTTATTGTTTAAAAATGTTTGATGCAAGAACCCATGAGATTGAGTGAAACTTAGGGTTTTTGTGTAACTTGAAAATCTTGAAAACTTCTTCGGAATTGACTCTAGGTTGAAAGCTAACCCGAGATGAAGGGTCACCATACCTTTTAATTGAAGAATCCCACAAAAATATACCCAATAGCCTTTCTCTTCAAGCCCTAAGTCTTCTTCTCCTCTTGGTCTTCAATGGAGTTCTTAGAGAGAAGATATTTTGAGAGGGAGGGTTTTGATTTGGGGAGTTTGAAGAATGAAATCTAAAATAGGGTTTTAATTTTTTAATACTCTTAAAATACCATAATGTACTTAAAATAACCGTCCATACCTTAATTAGGACTTGGGGTGAATTTACCAACTCACCCCTAGCTTGGCCGCACCACTTGATAGCAAATAATCATGGTTCACGAGACCCCATCCACGGTCCATGAATGGGGTCACGGACTGTACTGTCCTTCCGTCAATGGTGGTTGTGGCTTGGTTAGGGTCCCCTTGACCTATGGAGGCCATCCACAGGGCGTGGACACCTTCCGTACGTCATCCCTTCTTGGCCAACTTCATGGTTTCCTTGGGGTCTTGGGGTTTAGAATTAGGGTCCTCCTAAAAGAACCTTAGGGTGGTCCTTGGGGAGTCATATCTTGACATCTAATAACTAAACACCTCAACCATAGCTCGAGACAACATGCAACACCATCAAACCTCACACCAAACTCAAACACACACACGTTAGGCTCTAGTTTCACTACTTCATTTTTAGGGTCGTTACATCAATGTTAAGCTTCATTATCTCTTGGAAGTATGACTCAAGAGATTATCATTCCTACACGGAAGTGGGAAGTGATAAATTCGTTATGGGCTAACCTTGTATTCGCAGGCAACATGACTCCATTTGGGTGATGGTGGACAGACCTATTATGTTCGCTCACTTCTTGGCTGTCAAGATTATAGATTTAGTAGAGGACAACACCAAACTCTACATCAATGAGATAGTCAGGTTGCATCAGGTTCCCTTTTCTATCATCTTGTAACACCTCGGAAACTAGTAAGCTACACTAGATCTTGACATGAGTGTTAGAGTCATGAATATAACTCCCTGTACTTAAAATGAAGGGTTTCAGGTTAGAACGTCAAGGTACGACCCCCCTAGGACCAATTATGGGTCCTTGAGGAGGACCCTAGAACTGCCCAAAAATAGTGCCATCCACGAGGCCATCCACACCCCGTGGATGGAACCACGCCCGTAGGTGGGCAGTGTTGGTGAGCCTCTACCTATAATCTACCTAATGCAGTGTCCACGGGTAGGACCGACGCCTCCTGAATGGGTCCACGCCTCTTGGATGGGGTCGTAGGTGCCAAGCCTGATTTGCCAATTTTTAGACCCCAACCCATGTTTGACCAGCACGCCATGTGGTTCCACCCACGGCCTATGGGCATGGTCTCATATGTGAGGTAGTGTGTTGGTTTTATGCGGTTAAGTGGGGGCTTAATGGAACTTTTCGAAATTAATTAGGGATTAAGTGGTGTTGTTTTAATCTACCTTAGACCACCTATATAAACACTTGTGACCCTTAATTAAGTCATCCTAAATCATTATTTCTAAACCCCCAAAATAAACCCAATTCTCTCTAAAAAATCCTCTCTCTAGAAAGAAAAAGAAAAAGAAGAAGAAGAAGAAGAATAAAAGGGTTAAGCTAGGTCAACCCTCCATGTTTCAAGCTTGGTAGACTTTATAATCAAGGTATGATGTCTTATTCATTCATGGATCCCTTTGATCCATGAAGCCCCCATGTTTCCCCCAATTGTGAAGATGAATCCCTAATTCTAGTTAGGGTTCCTTCCTATATTGTGGGTATTATTGTATGTTTATTCAATTGAGTGGATTATGGTTGTTTATGATTGGTTATAATGTAATCACATGTTTAAGTATGATTATACATGTATTCTTGATTAATATAAGATTCTAGGGTGAAATTGATATATTTAGTTTTACGCCATGAAAAGGGAAATTGCGGGTTTAGATGTGAACTTCTAAGATTGATGAATTATTTTATAAATTTTCTTGAGATTAGAGACCTAGGTATGAATTACTTAAAAGTAAAGCTTGTAGACATGAAATGATTAGATTAGGGCTTATATGATGATTAGTAGTGTTGAGATTGAGTTTATATGATGATATATGACTAGAATTGATTAAGAATGAAGCATGTGGTTAGCTTGTCTTGAGAATTAGTCATTTATGATGACCATGTGAAGTATTGCGTGAGAGTAAGTCTTGTAGTATGAATGTGATTTCTAGGGCCTTGAGGGTAAAAGCTAGATATGAATGAACTAGGAATGTTAAAACTTTGAGAGTGAAGCTATTATGCATGTTTATTTGTATATGGTATTATTTTGGAGGGAGTTTACCCGCACGACCTATGTTATGAGTATATGAGATTATGCATGTAGTGATTTGATTACTTGAATTGTGATTATATCAATGTCTAATGTAGTCATTCTTGATGTGTTGATTCAATATGAGCTTTGATCCTTGAAAGGGCAAGATATGATATTATGCATGTTTTATGAATTTTAGTATATGCTTTAAGGACACTTTGAGAGTAAAGTGAATATGATCATGATCTAGTTGTTGTGTTTTTGAAAGGTTATTCTCATGTACACACTTATATATAAGATTATGATATGATGTGAAATGTTTTCTTACAATATGATGATTCTAAGGTTGAAAGTCTTTCTCACCTATTGAATCTATATGAAGACATGAATAGTGAAAGGTTATTCTCACGCATGATCTAATAAGCTATCTTAGGAGTTATGTTGGATTGAGTGTCAAGACATTCTTCCATAAATGTGAACTTAAGTGAAGACTTAATATGAACTCTATGGGAATTAATGCTTAGCACTGAGTGGATATTGAATATGAGATGGAAGCTTTTACGCTAGTTGAGTCCGGCTTCCTAATGAATGTTTTTACACTAGTTGAGTCCGGCTTTTCAAAGGGGTTCCTTCTACCTTAGTTGAGTCCAGGTTCCCAAAGTATGTATCTCATGAGATGGAAACCTTCTACCTTATTTGAGTCCAAGTTTCTAGTAGCTATCTCCTTATTCCATAAACTACTTGCCCCTGTAGGTTACTTACCTAATTGGAACCACCTAAGTTAAGAGTATGGTTCTACCTTAGGCAAGTAGAACAATCCATTTTCAGTGTGGGGTAGACACTGGATTCCATGTTAATCTCACATGGTCTATGTCGGTTAAGGCTAATTTCCAGAACAAGAATATGAATTATGAATTATGGTTACCCAAGAAGCGTTACTTAGCATGGGTCAGATTTACGGGGTCTTATTCATTCATTGCACAAGTATTCTTTGAGGGTTGTTATGATATGTTCCTATCATGTTATGATGATCTATGAAATGAACATGCTTATGACTTATGTTTATGATGTATCCTTAGTTTGGATTGTAGCTTGAAAGGTCCTTCCAATATATGTGTGACTAAAGGTGAATGTTCGCTTGTTTATGAGAAATAAGCTAAGGATGAGATCAAAATATGATAATTATGAATGAGGACCTAAAATGACTTGCTTAGCATGGGTGGGATTATGGGGTCTTATCCATGCATTGCACAAGCTTTCCTTGAGGTGGCTTATAAAGTGTTTCTCTTATGTTATGTGAAACTAGAGTGCATTGAGTATGCCTATGACTATGTTGTTGTCTCTTATGCTTATAGCCTATGTCTTATTATGGTGACTCTTATGCCTATAACCTATGTTATTGTTTGTTATGATTATGGTATATGTCTTATGTTGACTAATGCCTCTTATATGCTTATGTTGATGATTTATGCTAGTCATCATATTTGGTACATTATTTTACTAACACATACTTTTTCCTACATTCTTATCAAATGTAGGGTTCAACGATATTGACTTGCATCCTCGTGTCTAGGTTCATAGTATATCAAAAAGGGAAGTTTTGGTGAGTCCTCATAACATCGAGGACTTGATCACCTTTTACTTTTATGTATTTCTTTTCTGATAGAACTATTGTCTGGGTTGTGTCCCTAAGACTTCCATGTATTAGATGGTTTGATACAATGTTAAAGACTTCCGCTTCATTTTACGAAACCTTGATTGTATTGAAAAATGTTTTAAATATCCATACTTTTCTACTATCTTATGTTGTGATATGCTAAGTGGCTTACATTAAGTCCTTCGTGGTTATATGTGCCATGTTATATCTAAGAGGTACCCTTGGGTCATGACAAACTTTGTGATTAGAGCACAATGTTTAGAATGGTTCTAGGATGTCTCAAACCACGTCTAGTATAGTCTTATTCATAAGTATGAATCGTGCCACATTTATGAATAGGAGGCTATTGGATGTTTAGGAAACTTCACTTTTTCATTTTCTAAGTCCTGCCATAGAGTTTAACTCTATTAGGTCTTTCTTTTAATTCATGCTTGATTGTTATCAGGATATGACCACTACAAGGGCTAACTTTAGAAGGAATAAGAACGACTATGAGGATCAAGAAGTTCTTCAACAAGCTCTAAATGACCCCTTGATTGTGAATGTGACTAATGAGAAGCTTAGGTTTGGATTTCAACTGTTGACTCAGGCCAGGATAGAAACTCTAGAATTTTATAGGTCAAAGATGGAGGAAGATCCTCAAGAGTTTATAGAAGAGGTCTCTAGGGTGTTGGACTTTATGGGAGTTAATCCAATAGAGTAGGCGAAATTAGCCACTTACCAACTCAAAGGGGTTGCTCAAGTTTGGTTTAATTAATGGAAAGAGGCTAGACTGGTAGGAATGGGTCCCATAGAGTGGGAAAGGTTCAAAAGTGCTTTTCTAGATAAGTTCTTCCCTTTAGAGATGAGAGAAGTTTTAGTTCTTGAGTTCATTAACCTTGGACAAGGTGATATGAGTGTTTAGGAATATGCATTGAGGTTCAACCAATTGTCTAAATATGCTCCAATTCTAGTGTTCGATCCTAGGTCGGGAATGAGTAAGTTTGTGTCGGGACTGTTCAATTTAGTAGTAAAAGAATGTCGTGAGGCCATCCTTGATCATGATATGAATATTTCTCGCCTTATGATTTATGCTAAACAAATTGAGGAAAAGAAACTTGAATAAACGTTTAGGGAGAAATAGAGGTTGAGGATTGATGATAATAATTTTTCTCTTGAAAGGTTCTCCGGAGAATGTCCTTCTAGGATTTCCCCAAGATATAACCTGGAAAGGGTGTCCCACCCTAAGTCTCAAGGAATAAATAGTAGACCCTTATTTCCTACTTGTGCTAGATGTGGAAAAACACATGATGGTATATGTTTAGCCGGTATGGAGGGTTGTTATGGCTGTGGTAGGAGTGGTCACAAAATGAGAGATCGCCAGGTACTTACCGTTAGAGGAAGAGAGGGTAAGAAAGTTTCTCCAAGTGATTCGGGTATGGATGCTCCAAAGCAAATTAGGTTCTATGCCCTCCAAGCGAGAGGTGAACAAAAAATTCCTCCGAATGTCACTCCCGGTCGGTGTTTTATGCTTATTTAGATTCCGGTGTTTCTTGTCTTTTGTGACTTGATAGACTTGGTATGATAAACCTTGATGTTATCTTTGGTATAAATGGGTTGCATTATGGCTATGTGTATTTGATGGTAGAACCCAACTAAGTCATAATGAGGTTTGGTGTATGTGGATAGATTTGATGAATATAGTGTTTAAACAATGCCTAGATGGGTTGAGTAAGTAGACTCCTCGAAAAAGGGTAGAAGTATAATTCACCATGGTTTAAAATCATCTTGTGTGATGGATGTGAAAGCTTAGTGATGACTTGCTCCGACCTTAGAATTGAATGAAATGATGCTTAGAAGAGTCCGTATAGGCTAACTCCCAAAGGGGAGATGATGTGCTTAGATAGCAAGGTCGTTGAGTGTTCTTGATGTTCATGATATGGGTTGGCTTGGAATTCTCACCTTGAGAGGTGTAGTGAGTTTGGAAAGTTTAGTCCCAGTTTTATAAGCTCATATGAGATTTTGAGTAGAGTTGGTAAGGTTGCTTGTGAACTAGAGATGCGTAATGAGTGGTACCGGTGTATCCGGTTTTCCATGTCTCTAGGATATAGAAGGGTGTTGGAGATCCGACATTCATAAATTCATTAAGAATAGTTGGGAGTTAATGAGAATTTCTCTAATTTAGAAATACATGTAGGGATATTTGACCGGGAAGTTAAGAAATAGATGAGTAACAAAGTTGCTTCCATGAGATTATTAAAGAGTGGTCTTTGAGTGAGAGTTTTAGGAAAGGGTGCTACTTGAGAGTCCAAGGGCCAAGAAGAAGTCTGATATCCTCATCCTCTTTCCTTATATTCATCCTTTAGCATTAGGATGATAAGTTCCTCATGAATTATTCTTTATGTGAAGTCATGTGTGTTAAAGATGTTTCCATGATTTCCTTATGTTATGCATGTTCATGAAAACTTGTGTTTTGAAAGAAAATAAAGTTGCATGATTACTTTTCCTCATGTTGAAGTGCATTTAGTAAGAATTTCCTATAGGCTCCATGAGATGACTTGTTGAACATGCTTTAGTTGTGCTTTTTGAAAATATGTTGCATAAGGGCTCCATGATATTGTATTGTGCATGATTTTAGTTGGAGAAGGTAGTTCCTCCTATGGATATGAGAAATGTTGAGTTTTCATGCATAATGGATTGTTAGATGTAGTCCTACTTCCTTGTGGTTCATTGAGTATGTTAGAGATGAAGTTAATGTTACCTCCTTTGAATTATGCATTATGTTGATATTACATGCATGATGGGCTGCTAGTCATGAGTCATTACTTTAGTAAGGTCTCTAGATCGTCATTCGATGACGAATGTTCCCAAGGGAGAGATATTGTAACACCCCAAAAACTAGTAGGTTACACTAGAGATTAACGTGAGGGTTTGTGTCATGGATATAACTCTCCATACTGAAAATGAAGGGTTTCGGGTTAGAATGTCAAGGAAAGAGCCCCAAGGACCAATCATGGGTCCTTGAGGAGGACGGTAGAACTGCCCGAAAAATAGTGTCATCCACGAGGCCATCCATAATTTATTTTACAGTTTCTTATCTCCCCCTAATGTTAGAGAGTCTAACATTCACCCAACCTTATTTGTGGACTCATCTTAGTACATTGCTTAATTGTGGACAATGAAATAATATACGACATATTTAAATTTCTAGATGAGAATTATTTGGTTCCTGAGCCAGAACAAATTGTGATAGGGGAACCTTGTTTGCTTGATACGTACAAGTGTTACTACACTTTTAAATAACACATCTCATACGAAATTTCTTTTGAGAGTTTTGTTCTCATAACCAATGGTTTAGTAATAATTGGAGGCATATAATTTCTATTTAAACCACTTGGATTTAAATCAACATCATCATTATAATTTTATAATTTGAAATGTGCATTTGATTTAACAATTTAAGCAAACAACATTTGCAAAAATAAAATGGCAAGTTTAAAATAAAGCACTTGTGACCATAACATAGATGCATCTCGAAAAATCATTTAATAGTAAATGCTCAACATGGTGGGTGAACGAGCCCATATTCACCTTTTTATATATTTCAAAATTTCAGGAGATGCAATCTCAACCTTTAGCTGGTACAATGATAATTTTATTATGAGAACAAACAATACAAGAGAATTTATTATTTTATTATTTCTTCAATATATATATATATATATATATATATATGTGTGTGTGTGTGTGTGTGTGTATATATATATATATATATATATATACATAACTGTATGAATTCTAATTTATTTTCGTATCATATTTGAACCGGGATGATTATCAACTGGTCATGCCAACTGATATATTTCAATAAACTTCTATTTATTTTGCATGTTATTCCATCATCATACCCATATTTCACAAACAACATGAATACATAGGTAATATTTCACATAAATCTTTATAACCCACTTTGATTATATTAATATGAAGATATGAAATGTTTTCATATTTTATAATCTCAACATAATTTTTTTTGAGTATTTCTTTGAAACTTTAAAAGTTGCTTTCGAGACTTACTACAACTCCAGTATAATGAGCAATTTTATTTCTTTAAGTAGTAGCATGGTAGCTCACCAAAGCTCACAATTAACATTAGATACTACCAGATATTTCATAACATTGTTTGTGTGGTTGTCACTCCCCGAGGCTACCCTCAGGGTGTAAACATGGGACCTAGGATCACGAGTGACCCCAAGCTAACTCTATATTGGCATATCATAAGCATACTTAAAGATTTACTGAAATGAGAAATACTATGCGGAAGCTTAAAACCATATTTAACTGAAATGATGGGGAATACCCAATGTAGTTTGTATATAAAATTGTGATTTTAATAACAACTGAAAGATCAAACTCAAAGCTAAAACTGAATCTAGTACTATATTTGAATAACAGCCTCTAACTGACTAGAGATGTTGGGACATGCCCCCAGCTAACTCTAGTAAAAATTGAAACTAAAAAGACTGAAAATGAAAGAAAACATGTCTATCGTCCTCGAAGAATGAGGACTCACCACTAATAGTACTGAGCTAGAGATCGAGAAGCGATCTATGCGTGATCTGAATGCTGAGGACCTGAACCTACATCACAAGAACATGTAGCGCAGAGTATGCAGCAGTACTTGAAGGGTACTAAGCATACAAGATAGGATATAGTTGAACAACATATACATGACTGATATAAATCATACTAAGCAATGTTATAAGAAGAACATGAAGAATATACTAAACATGTTAAATATGGACTAAACTGAATGAAATGCCTAAGTTCATACATACTAAAACTGAATGTTGAACTTATAACTGTTAACTTGGTCAATGCACTATAATCAGACTATGGGAGCTACTAATAACCGACATAAAACCACATGAGCTAAATGTGGAGTCCGATGTATACGCCTCATCGAGAGGACCCAATATACCTTTCCAAGGGTATAAAGGCATGACTGGAGTGATCACTAAGTATGATGCCTGCAGAGGGGACTTACATACTGGGGCACATAGTTCTGGGACAATGCGGGTGACTGACCCTAGTCCAACTCTATTTTAAGCCTACTCTCAACTAGAATGTATAAATCACAACATAAATGAAATAAACTCTATAACTCGAGATTTTGACATGCTAACTGAAAAAGCAACATTATGTACTGATAATGAAACATTTGAAAAATGATGCATGTATATCGGTATAAACTGACCTAGCAAGTGTAATTCATGAACTAAACGAATCAATACATCTAGGGTTCTGAATTTCATGTGAGGAACTAACAAAAACGTTACACAGTCATGATAATCTTATTTGGAGTATTCTAACAACTAAATCATAAAAAATACCTGAAGTTGTGGAAACCCTAAGTCTAAACAATACGAAGGGAATCAAGAATCTGACTGAATTCTAGGGACCTAATGGGTGAAAGGAACCCACTAGTGAAATCCCACATACCTGGTGAAAAATTTCGTGGAGAAATCTTTCAATTTCGAGGCTGGAATTGGAGGAAACCATGTTGAGTTCTTGGACAGGGTTGGTCGACTATTTTCTCCTTTTTGTTCTACGTTTTCTAAGTTTTCGGTGAAGGAATCGCTTAAGGTAGATTCTGATTAAGTTACTAGACTAAAACTAACAAAAACGATGTAGTAATTATGTGTCCAATGCGTAGGGGGAAGACCAAAAGACCCCTAACTTAAAAGCTGTCGAGGCCAACCGATGGACTTGACCGACGAACTATGGATGGAACAACGGTCCGTCCTGGTCACTCATCGACTGGCATTAGAGAGTGGTTTTTGAGGTCTTGAACCACTGCCCTGGACCACAAACCATGGTCCCACCTACGGTCTGTAGGTCCTGGCGTGGGTCTACCCTTTGCTAAGACTTGCTAGGTTTCTAGGAAGGGGCTGCAGGTGGCGAACCACGGGCCCCACCTATGGTCCGTGGGTGGTCCCTGTTGGTAGCACCTGCAACTTTTGAAAATCTGCATTTTGATATTTCTAGTATATGGGGTCTTACATTATCTCCGCTTTGGGAACATTCGTCCTCGAATAAAGACTAAACTAGTTGAATATGGAGGGAAGGAGCCGCAATCTCTACCACTAAATACAAGAAACTAAAATCTGACTGGACTAAGTTCCAAGAATATGCAAATACGCTGAATATGCAAGTATAACTGAAGGAACATGATACTAAGACTGAATTTACACATGATTAATTGAAAGACTAGAGAGGAACTATTACCACAAGCTAGAATGGAATAGGAAGGAAAGAGATGAGCATACTTGGCCTTCATGGCTGCTTCTGCTTCCCAAGTAGATCCCTCTACTGACTGACTCCTCCACAAAACCTTAACTGAAGTGACTTCTTTGTTTCTCAACCTTGAACTTGACCATCAAGAATTTCAACTAGCACATCCTCATAAGTGAAACTTTCCTTCACAGCCACACTTTCAAATGGTACTATGGATGCTGGATCACCCACATACTTCTTCAACAACTAAATGTGGAAGATTGAATGGACTGCTGCTAGTTCTGCTGGCAACTCTAACTCATAAGCCACCTTACCAAATCTTTACACAATCTTCTAAGGGCCTACATATCTAGGAAAGATCTTTCCTTTCTTACCTATCTCATCACCCCTTCATAGGTGACTCTTTCAGGAAAACCCAATCATTAATTAGGAATTCCACGTCCCTTCTCCTTGCATCTGCATAGGACTTGTGGTGACTCTGGGCTGCCTTAAGTCTATCTATGATGAGCTGAACTTTCTCCATAGCATCATGAACCGAATATAGCCCTATCAAGGCTTCTTCAACTACTTCAAACCAACCAACTGGAGATCTGCATCAAATTCCATACAATGCTTCATAAGGGGCCATTTGAATGTTGCATTGGTAGCTATTATTGTAGGTGAACTCTATAAGAGGAATGTGATCATCCCAACTACCTTTGAAGTTGATCACGCAATCTCTCAACATGTCCTCTAAGGTATGAATGGTAAGCTCTACCTGACCATCCGTCTGTGGATGAAATGTTGTGCTGAGGTTAACTTGAGTACTAAGACCTTTCTGAAATGACTTCCAAAAATTAGAGGTAAACCGAGGTCCTCTATCTGAGATGATAGAAAAAGGAACCCCATGTAACCTTACTATCTCATTAATGTAATCTTGGCATAGTCTTCCACAGAATCGGTAGTCTTAACAGCCAAAAAGTGAGTGGACTTAGTAACTCTGTCTACTATTACCCAAATGTAATTGTGCTGTCTGCGAGTACAAGGTAAACCTCGAATGAAGTCCATGTTGATCACTTCCCACTTCCATGTAGGAATATTAATCTCCTAAATCATACCTCCTAGTTTCAGATGTTCTACCTTCTCTTACTGATAATTGGGGCACTTAGCCACAAAATTTGCTATATCCCTCTTCATGCCATTCCACCGAAAGACTTCCTTCAGATCGCGGTACATCTTAGTTGCACCTGGATGAATAGAATACCTAGAGTTATGGGCTTCTGCAAGGATCTGCTACCTGAACTCACCCACCTTAGGAACATATAAACGACCCTGGTAGCGAAGCACGCTATCTCCCTCTTGGGAGAAAACCTCAACTTTTTGTTGATGAACTCCACTCTTCAATTGAAGCAATATAGGATCGATGTATAGTTTTTCCTTAACCTATGCTACCAATGAAGATTCTGAACCATTCTGAATTGTCACACCATTATCTGATATATTTATAAGGGAAACTCCGAGGTGATGAATCTGAGATTTGGACTAATTTAGGGCTTTGTTTATATAGGTTTAGTGTCCTAAAATGCTCAAATTGTGCCATGAACTGATGAGAAATCATTAAATTTCAGGTATATGGGTTAAGGAACAAAGCAAGGACACTAGTTGGCAAAAAGGATAACACAAGCTGAAAAAAGGAACCCCATGTAACCTTACTATCTCATTAATGTAATCTTGGCATAGTCTTCCACCGAATCGGTAATCTTAACAGCCAAAAAGTGAGTGGACTTAGTAACTCAGTCTACTATTACCCAAATGTAATTGTGCTGTCTGCGAGTACAAAGTAAACCTCGAATGAAGTCCATGTTGATCACTTCCCACTTCCATGTAGGAATATTAATCTCCTAAATCATACCTCCTAGTTTCAGATGTTCTACCTTCTCTTGCTGATAATTGGGGCACTTAGCCACAAAATTTGCTATATCCCTCTTCATGCCATTCCACCGAAAGACTTCCTTCAGATCGCGGTACATCTTAGTTGCACCTGGATGAATAGAATACCTAGAGTTATGGGCTTCTGCAAGGATCTGCTACCTGAACTCACCCACCTTAGGAATATATAAACGACCCTGGTAGCGAAGCACGCTATCTCCCTCTTGGGAGAAAACCTCAACTTTTTGTTGATGAACTCCACTCTTCAATTGAAGCAATATAGGATCGATGTATAGTTTTTCCTTAACCTCTGCTACCAATGAAGATTCTGAACCATTCTGAATTGTCACACCATTATCTGATATATTTATAAGGGAAACTCCGAAGTGATGAATCTGAGATTTGGACTAATTTAGGGCTTTGTTTATATAGGTTTAGTGTCCTAAAATGCTCAAATTATGCCATGAACTGATGAGAAATCATTAAATTTCAGGTATATGGGTTAAGGAACAAAGCAAGGACACTAGTTGGCAAAAAGGATAACACAAGCTGAAAAAAGGAACCCCATGTAACCTTACTATCTCATTAATGTAATCTTGGCATAGTCTTCCACCGAATCGGTAGTCTTAACAGCCAAAAAGTGAGTGGACTTAGTAACTCTGTCTACTATTACCCAAATGTAATTGTGCTGTCTGCGAGTACAAGGTAAACCTCGAATGAAGTCCATGTTGATCACTTCCCACTTCCATGTAGGAATATTAATCTCCTAAATCATACCTCCTA
Organism: Solanum okadae; assembly: GCA_036553675.1. NCBI lineage: Eukaryota > Viridiplantae > Streptophyta > Magnoliopsida > Solanales > Solanaceae > Solanum > Solanum okadae. The sequence continues at coordinate 19,669,838 of CM071686.1, read as the reverse complement.
GTTTCAGATGTTCTACCTTCTCTTGCTGATAATTGGGGCACTTAGCCACAAAATTTGCTATATCCCTCTTCATGCCATTCCACCGAAAGACTTCCTTCAGATCGCGGTCCATCTTAGTTGCACCTGGATGAATAGAATACCTAGAGTTATGGGCTTCTGCAAGGATCTGCTGCCTGAACTCACCCACCTTAGGAACATATAAACGACCCTGGTAGCGAAGCACGCTATCTCCCTCTTGGGAGAAAACCTCAACTTTTTGTTCATGAACTCCACTCTTCAATTGAAGCAATATAGGATCGATGTATAGTTTTTCCTTAACCTATGCTACCAATGAAGATTCTGAACCATTCTGAATTGTCACACCATTATCTGATATATTTATAAGGGAAACTCCGAGGTGATGAATCTGAGATTTGGACTAATTTAGGGCTTTGTTTATATAGGTTTAGTGTCCTAAAATGCTCAAATTGTGCCATGAACTGATGAGAAATCATTAAATTTCAGGTATATGGGTTAAGGAACAAAGCAAGGACACTAGTTGGCAAAAAGGATAACACAAGCTGAAAAAAGGAACCCCATGTAACCTTACTATCTCATTAATGTAATCTTGGCATAGTCTTCCACCGAATCGGTAGTCTTAACAGCCAAAAATTGAGTGGACTTAGTAACTCAGTCTACTATTACGCAAATGTAATTGTGCTGTCTGCGAGTACAAGGTAAACCTCGAATGAAGTCCATGTTGATCACTTCCCACTTCCATGTAGGAATATTAATCTCCTAAATCATACCTCCTAGTTTCAGATGTTCTACCTTCTCTTGCTGATAATTGGGGCACTTAGCCACAAAATTTGCTATATCCCTCTTCATGCCATTCCACCGAAAGACTTCCTTCAGATCGCGGTACATCTTAGTTGCACCTGGATGAATAGAATACCTAGAGTTATGGGCTTCTGCAAGGATCTGCTACCTGAACTCACCCACCTTAGGAATATATAAACGACCCTGGTAGCGAAGCACGCTATCTCCCTCTTGGGAGAAAACCTCAACTTTTTGTTGATGAACTCCACTCTTCAATTGAAGCAATATAGGATCGATGTATAGTTTTTCCTTAACCTCTGCTACCAATGAAGATTCTGAACCATTCTGAATTGTCACACCATTATCTGATATATTTATAAGGGAAACTCCGAGGTGATGAATCTGAGATTTGGACTAATTTAGGGCTTTGTTTATATAGGTTTAGTGTACTAAAATGCTCAAATTATGCCATGAACTGATGAGAAATCATTAAATTTCAGGTATATGGGTTAAGGAACAAAGCAAGGACACTAGTTGGCAAAAAGGATAACACAAGCTGAAAAAAGGAACCCCATGTAACCTTACTATCTCATTAATGTAATCTTGGCATAGTCTTCCACCGAATCGGTAGTCTTAACAGCCAAAAAGTGAGTGGACTTAGTAACTCTGTCTACTATTACCCAAATGTAATTGTGCTGTCTGCGAGTACAAGGTAAACCTCGAATAAAGTCCATGTTGATCACTTCCCACTTCCATGTAGGAATATTAATCTCCTAAATCATACCTCCTAGTTTCAGATGTTCTTCCTTCTCTTGCCGATAATTGGGGAACTTAGCCACAAAATTTGCTATATCCCTCTTCATGCCATTCCACCGAAAGACTTCCTTCAGATCGCGGTACATCTTAGTTGCACCTGGATGAATAGAATACCTAGAGTTATGGGCTTCTGCAAGGATCTGCTGCCTGAACTCACCCACCTTAGGAACATATAAACGACCCTGGTAGCGAAGCACGCTATCTCCCTCTTGGGAGAAAACCTCAACTTTTTGTTCATGAACTCCACTCTTCAATTGAAGCAATATAGGATCAATGTATAGTTTTTCCTTAACCTCTGCTACCAATGAAGATTCTGAACCATTCTGAATTGTCACACCATTATCTGATATATTTATAAAGGAAACTCCGAGGTGATGAATCTGAGATTTGGACTAATTTACGGCTTTGTTTATATAGGTTTAGTGTCCTAAAATGCTCAAATTGTGCCATGAACTGATGAGAAATCATTAAATTTCAGGTATATGGGTTAAGGAACAAAGCAAGGACACTAGTTGGCAAAAAGGATAACACAAGCTGAAAAAAGGAACCCCATGTAACCTTACTATCTCATTAATGTAATCTTGGCATAGTCTTCCACCGAATCGGTAGTCTTAACAGCCAAAAAGTGAGTGGACTTAGTAACTCTGTCTACTATTACCCAAATGTAATTGTGCTGTCTGCGAGTACAAGGTAAACCTCGAATGAAGTCCATGTTGATCATTTCCCACTTCCATGTAGGAATATTAATCTCCTAAATCATACCTCCTAGTTTCAGATGTTCTACCTTCTCTTGCTGATAATTGGGGCACTTAGCCACAAAATTTGCTATATCCCTCTTCATGCCATTCCACCGAAAGACTTCCTTCAGATCGCGGTCCATCTTAGTTGCACCTGGATGAATAGAATACCTAGAGTTATGGGCTTCTGCAAGGATCTGCTGCCTGAACTCACCCACCTTAGGAACATATAAACGACCCTGGTAGCGAAGCACGCTATCTCCCTCTTGGGAGAAAACCTCAACTTTTTGTTGATGAACTCCACTCTTCAATTGAAGCAATATAGGATCAATGTATAGTTTTTCCTTAACCTCTGCTACCAATGAAGATTCTGAACCATTCTGAATTATCACACCATTATCTGATATATTTATAAGGGAAACTCCGAGGTGATGAATCTGAGATTTGGACTAATTCAGGGCTTTGTTTATATAGGTATAGTGTCCTAAAATGCTCAAATTGTGCCATGAACTGATGAGAAATCATTAAATTTCAGGTATATGAGTTAAGGAACAAAGCAAGGACACTAGTTGGCAAAAAGGATAACACAAGCTGAAAAAAGGAACCCCATGTAACCTTACTATCTCATTAATGTAATCTTGGCATAGTCTTCCACCGAATCGGTAGTCTTAACAGCCAAAAAGTGAGTGGACTTAGTAACTCTGTCTACTATTACCCAAATGTAATTGTGCTGTCTGCGAGTACAAGGTAACCCTCGAATGAAGTCCATGTTGATCACTTCCCACTTCCATGTAGGAATATTAATCTCCTAAATCATACCTCCTAGTTTTAGATGTTCTACCTTCTCTTGCTGATAATTGGGGCACTTAGCCACAAAATTTGCTTTATCCCTCTTCATGCCATTCCACCGAAAGACTTCCTTCAGATCGCGGTCCATCTTAGTTGCACCTGGATGAATAGAATACCTAGAGTTATGGGCTTCTGCAAGGATCTGCTGCCTGAACTCACCCACCTTAGGAACATATAAACGACCCTGGTAGCGAAGCACGCTATCTCCCTCTTGGGAGAAAACCTCAACTTTTTGTTCATGAACTCCACTCTTCAATTGAAGCAATATAGGATCAATGTATAGTTTTTCCTTAACCTCTGCTACCAATGAAGATTCTGAACCATTCTGAATTGTCACACCATTATCTGATATATTTATAAAGGAAACCCCGAGGTGATGAATCTGAGATTTGGACTAATTTACGGCTTTGTTTATATAGGTTTAGTGTCCTAAAATGCTCAAATTGTGCCATGAACTGATGAGAAATCATTAAATTTCAGGTATATGGGTTAAGGAACAAAGCAAGGACACTAGTTGGCAAAAAGGATAACACAAGCTGAAAAAAGGAACCCCATGTAACCTTGCTATCTCATTAATGTAATCTTGGCATAGTCTTCCACCGAATCGGTAGTCTTAACAGCCAAAAAGTGAGTGGACTTAGTAACTCTGTCTACTATTACCCAAATGTAATTGTGCTGTCTGCGAGTACAAGGTAAACCTCGAATGAAGTCCATGTTGATCACTTCCCACTTCCATGTAGGAATATTAATCTCCTAAATCATACCTCCTAGTTTCAGATGTTCTACCTTCTCTTGCTGATAATTGGGGCACTTAGCCACAAAATTTGCTATATCCCTCTTCATGCCATTCCACCGAAAGACTTCCTTCAGATCGCGGTCCATCTTAGTTGCACCTGGATGAATAGAATACCTAGAGTTATGGGCTTCTGCAAGGATCTGCTGCCTGAACTCACCCACCTTAGGAACATATAAACGACCCTGGTAGCGAAGCACGCTATCTCCCTCTTGGGAGAAAACCTCAACTTTTTGTTGATGAACTCCACTCTTCAATTGAAGCAATATAGGATCAATGTATAGTTTTTCCTTAACCTCTGCTACCAATGAAGATTCTGAACCATTCTGAATTGTCACACCATTATCTGATATATTTATAAAGGAAACTCCGAGGTGATGAATCTGAGATTTGGACTAATTTACGGCTTTGTTTATATAGGTTTAGTGTCCTAAAATGCTCAAATTGTGCCATGAACTGATGAGAAATCATTAAATTTCAGGTATATGGGTTAAGGAACAAAGCAAGGACACTAGTTGGCAAAAAGGATAACACAAGCTGAAAAAAGGAACCCCATGTAACCTTACTATCTCATTAATGTAATCTTGGCATAGTCTTCCACCGAATCGGTAGTCTTAACAGCCAAAAAGTGAGTGGACTTAGTAACTCTGTCTACTATTACCCAAATGTAATTGTGCTGTCTGCGAGTACAAGGTAAACCTCGAATGAAGTCCATGTTGATCACTTCCCACTTCCATGTAGGAATATTAATCTCCTAAATCATACCTCCTAGTTTCAGATGTTCTACCTTCTCTTGCTGATAATTGGGGCACTTAGCCACAAAATTTGCTATATCCCTCTTCATGCCATTCCACCGAAAGACTTCCTTCAGATCGCGGTCCATCTTAGTTGCCCCTGGATGAATAGAATACCTAGAGTTATGGGCTTCTGCAAGGATCTCCTGCCTGAACTCACCCACCTTAGGAACATATAAACGACCCTGGTAGCGAAGCACGCTATCTCCCTCTTGGGAGAAAACCTCAACTTTTTGTTGATGAACTCCACTCTTCAATTGAAGCAATATAGGATCAATGTATAGTTTTTCCTTAACCTATGCTACCAATGAAGATTCTGAACCATTCTGAATTGTCACACCATTATCTGATATATTTATAAAGGAAACTCCGAGGTGATGAATCTGAGATTTGGACTAATTTACGGCTTTGTTTATATAGGTTTAGTGTCCTAAAATGCTCAAATTGTGCCATGAACTGATGAGAAATCATTAAATTTCAGGTATATGGGTTAAGGAACAAAGCAAGGACACTAGTTGGCAAAAAGGATAACACAAGCTGAAAAAAGGAACCCCATGTAACCTTACTATCTCATTAATGTAATCTTGGCATAGTCTTCCACCGAATCGGTAGTCTTAACAGCCAAAAAGTGAGTGGACTTAGTAACTCTGTCTACTATTACCCAAATGTAATTGTGCTGTCTGCGAGTACAAGGTAAACCTCGAATGAAGTCCATGTTGATCACTTCCCACTTCCATGTAGGAATATTAATTTCCTAAATCATACCTCCTAGTTTCAGATGTTCTACCTTCTCTTGCTGATAATTGGGGCACTTAGCCACAAAATTTGCTATATCCCTCTTCATGCCATTCCACCGAAAGACTTCCTTCAGATCGCGGTACATCTTAGTTGCACCTGGATGAATAGAATACCTAGAGTTATGGGCTTCTGCAAGGATCTCCTGCCTGAACTCACCCACCTTAGGAACATATAAACGACCCTGGTAGCGAAGCACGCTATCTCCCTCTTGGTAGAAAACCTCAACTTTTTGTTGATGAACTCCACTCTTCAATTGAAGCAATATAGGATCGATGTATAGTTTTTCCTTAACCTATGCTACCAATGAAGATTCTGAACCATTCTGAATTGTCACACCATTATCTGATATATTTATAAGGGAAACTCCGAGGTGATGAATCTGAGATTTGGACTAATTTAGGGCTTTGTTTATAAAGGTTTAGTGTCCTAAAATGCTCAAATTGTGCCATGAACTGATGAGAAATCATTAAATTTCAGGTATATGGGTTAAGGAACAAAGCAAGGTCACTAGTTGGCAAAAAGGATAACACAAGCTGAAAAAAGGAACCCCATGTAACCTTACTATCTCATTAATATAATCTTGGCATAGTCTTCCACCGAATCGGTAGTCTTAACAGCCAAAAAGTGAGTGGACTTAGTAACTCAGTCTACTATTACCCAAATGTAATTGTGCTGTCTGCGAGTACAGAGTAAACCTCGAATGAAGTCCATGTTGATCACTTCCCACTTCCATGTAGGAATATTAATCTCCTAAATCATACCTCCTAGTTTCAGATGTTCTACCTTCTCTTGCTGATAATTGGGGCACTTAGCCACAAAATTTGCTATATCCCTCTTCATGCCATTCCACCGAAAGACTTCCTTCAGATCGCGGTACATCTTAGTTGCACCTGGATGAATAGAATACCTAGAGTTATGGGCTTCTGCAAGGATCTGCTCCCTGAACTCACCCATCTTAGGAATATATAAACGACCCTGGTAGCGAAGCACGCTATCTCCCTCTTGGGAGAAAACCTCAACTTTTTGTTGATGAACTCCACTCTTCAATTGAAGCAATATAGGATCGATGTATAGTTTTTCCTTAACCTCTGCTACCAATGAAGATTCTGAACCATTCTGAATTGTCACACCATTATCTGATATATTTATAAGGGAAACTCCGTGGTGATGAATCTGAGATTTGGACTAATTTAGGGCTTTGTTTATATAGGTTTAGTGTCCTAAAATGCTCAAATTATGCCATGAACTGATGAGAAATCATTAAATTTCAGGTATATGGGTTAAGGAACAAAGCAAGGACACTAGTTGGCAAAAAGGATAACACAAGCTGAAAAAAGGAACCCCATGTAACCTTACTATCTCATTAATGTAATCTTGGCATAGTCTTCCACCGAATCGGTAGTCTTAACAGCCAAAAAGTGAGTGGACTTAGTAACTCTGTCTACTATTACCCAAATGTAATTGTGCTGTCTGCGAGTACAAGGTAAACCTCGAATGAAGTCCATGTTGATCACTTCCCACTTCCATGTAGGAATATTAATCTCCTAAATCATACCTCCTAGTTTCAGATGTTCTTCCTTCTCTTGCTGATAATTGGGGAACTTAGCCACAAAATTTGCTATATCCCTCTTCATGCCATTCCACCGAAAGACTTCCTTCAGATCGCGGTACATCTTAGTTGCACCTGGATGAATAGAATACCTAGAGTTATGGGCTTCTGCAAGGATCTGCTGCCTGAACTCACCCACCTTAGGAACATATAAACGACCCTGGTAGCGAAGCACGCTATCTCCCTCTTGGGAGAAAACCTCAACTTTTTGTTCATGAACTCCACTCTTCAATTGAAGCAATATAGGATCAATGTATAGTTTTTCCTTAACCTCTGCTACCAATGAAGATTCTGAACCATTCTGAATTGTCACACCATTATCTGATATATTTATAAAGGAAACTCCGAGGTGATGAATCTGAGATTTGGACTAATTTACGGCTTTGTTTATATAGGTTTAGTGTCCTAAAATGCTCAAATTGTGCCATGAACTGATGAGAAATCATTAAATTTCAGGTATATGGGTTAAGGAACAAAGCAAGGACACTAGTTGGCAAAAAGGATAACACAAGCTGAAAAAAGGAACCCCATGTAACCTTACTATCTCATTAATGTAATCTTGGCATAGTCTTCCACCGAATCGGTAGTCTTAACAGCCAAAAAGTGAGTGGACTTAGTAACTCTATCTACTATTACCCAAATGTAATTGTGCTGTCTGCGAGTACAAGGTAAACCTCGAATGAAGTCCATGTTGATCACTTCCCACTTCCATGTAGGAATATTAATCTCCTAAATCATACCTCCTAGTTTCAGATGTTCTACCTTCTCTTGCTGATAATTGGGGCACTTAGCCACAAAATTTGCTATATCCCTCTTCATGCCATTCCACCGAAAGACTTCCTTCAGATCGCGGTCCATCTTAGTTGCACCTGGATGAATAGAATACCTAGAGTTATGGGCTTCTGCAAGGATCTGCTGCCTGAACTCACCCACCTTAGGAACATATAAACGACCCTGGTAGCGAAGCACGCTATCTCCCTCTTGGGAGAAAACCTCAACTTTTTGTTGATGAACTCCACTCTTCAATTGAAGCAATATAGGATCAATGTATAGTTTTTCCTTAACCTCTGCTACCAATGAAGATTCTGAACCATTCTGAATTATCACACCATTATCTGATATATTTATAAGGGAATCTCCGAGGTGATGAATCTGAGATTTGGACTAATTCAGGGCTTTGTTTATATAGGTATAGTGTCCTAAAATGCTCAAATTGTGCCATGAACTGATGAGAAATCATTAAATTTCAGGTATATGGGTTAAGGAACAAAGCAAGGACACTAGTTGGCAAAAAGGATAACACAAGCTGAAAAAAGGAACCCCATGTAACCTTACTATCTCATTAATGTAATCTTGGCATAGTCTTCCACCGAATCGGTAGTCTTAACAGCCAAAAAGTGAGTGGACTTAGTAACTCTGTCTACTATTACCCAAATGTAATTGTGCTGTCTGCGAGTACAAGGTAACCCTCGAATGAAGTCCATGTTGATCACTTCCCACTTCCATGTAGGAATATTAATCTCCTAAATCATACCTCCTAGTTTCAGATGTTCTACATTCTCTTGCTGATAATTGGGGCACTTAGCCACAAAATTTGCTTTATCCCTCTTCATGCCATTCCACCGAAAGACTTCCTTCAGATTGCGGTCCATCTTAGTTGCACCTGGATGAATAGAATACCTAGAGTTATGGGCTTCTGCAAGGATCTGCTGCCTGAACTCACCCACCTTAGGAACATATAAACGACCCTGGTAGCGAAGCACGCTATCTCCCTCTTGGGAGAAAACCTCAAGTTTTTGTTTATGAACTCCACTCTTCAATTGAAGCAATATAGGATCAATGTATAGTTTTTCCTTAACCTCTGCTACCAATGAAGATTCTGAACCATTCTGAATTGTCACACCATTATCTGATATATTTATAAAGGAAACTCCGAGGTGATGAATCTGAGATTTGGACTAATTTACGGCTTTGTTTATATAGGTTTAGTGTCCTAAAATGCTCAAATTGTGCCATGAACTGATGAGAAATCATTAAATTTCAGGTATATGGGTTAAGGAACAAAGCAAGGACACTAGTTGGCAAAAAGGATAACACAAGCTGAAAAAAGGAACCCCATGTAACCTTACTATCTCATTAATGTAATCTTGGCATAGTCTTCCACCGAATCGGTAGTCTTAACAGCCAAAAAGTGAGTGGACTTAGTAACTCTGTCTACTATTACCCAAATGTAATTGTGCTGTCTGCGAGTACAAGGTAAACCTCAAATGAAGTCCATGTTGATCACTTCCCACTTCCATGTAGGAATATTAATCTCCTAAATCATACCTCCTAGTTTCAGATGTTCTACCTTCTCTTGCTGATAATTGGGGCACTTAGCCACAAAATTTGCTATATCCCTCTTCATGCCATTCCACCGAAAGACTTCCTTCAGATCGCGGTCCATCTTAGTTGCACCTGGATGAATAGAATACCTAGAGTTATGGGCTTCTGCAAGGATCTGCTGCCTGAATTCACCCACCTTAGGAACATATAAACGACCCTGGTAGCGAAGCACGCTATCTCCCTCTTGGGAGAAAACCTCAACTTTTTGTTGATGAACTCCACTCTTCAATTGAAGCAATATAGGATCGATGTATAGTTTTTCCTTAACCTATGCTACCAGTGAAGATTCTGAACCATTCTGAATTGTCACACCATTATCTGATATATTTATAAGGGAAACTCCGAGGTGATGAATCTGAGATTTGGACTAATTTAGGGCTTTGTTTATATAGGTTTAGTGTCCTAAAATGCTCAAATTGTGCCATGAACTGATGAGAAATCATTAAATTTCAGGTATATGGGTTAAGGAACAAAGCAAGGACACTAGTTGGCAAAAAGGATAACACAAGCTGAAAAAAGGAACCCCATGTAACCTTACTATCTCATTAATGTAATCTTGGCATAGTCTTCCACCTAATCGGTAGTCTTAACAGCCAAAAAGTGAGTGGACTTAGTAACTCTGTCTACTATTACCCAAATGTAATTGTGCTGTCTGCGAGTACAAGGTAAACCTCGAATGAAGTCCATGTTGATCACTTCCCACTTCCATGTAGGAATATTAATCTCCTAAATCATACCTCCTAGTTTCAGATGTTCTTCCTTCTCTTGCTGATAATTGGGGAACTTAGCCACAAAATTAGCTATATCCCTCTTCATGCCATTCCACCGAAAGACTTCCTTCAGATTGCGGTACATCTTAGTTGCACCTGGATGAATAGAATACCTAGAGTTATGGGCTTCTGCAAGGATCTGCTGCCTGAACTCACCCACCTTAGGAACATATAAACGACCCTGGTAGCGAAGCACGCTATCTCCCTCTTGGGAGAAAACCTCAACTTTTTGTTCATGAACTCCACTCTTCAATTGAAGCAATATAGGATCAATGTATAGTTTTTCCTTAACCTCTGCTACCAATGAAGATTCTGAACCATTCTGAATTGTCACACCATTATCTGATATATTTATAAAGGAAACTCCGAGGTGATGAATCTGAGATTTGGACTAATTTACGGCTTTGTTTATATAGGTTTAGTGTCCTAAAATGCTCAAATTGTGCCATGAACTGATGAGAAATCATTAAATTTCAGGTATATGGGTTAAGGAACAAAGCAAGGACACTAGTTGGCAAAAAGGATAACACAAGCTGAAAAAAGGAACCCCATGTAACCTTACTATCTCATTAATGTAATCTTGGCATAGTCTTCCACCGAATCGGTAGTCTTAACAGCCAAAAAGTGAGTGGACTTAGTAACTCTGTCTACTATTACCCAAATGTAATTGTGCTGTCTGCGAGTACAAGGTAAACCTCAAATGAAGTCCATGTTGATCACTTCCCACTTCCATGTAGGAATATTAATCTCCTAAATCATACCTCCTAGTTTCAGATGTTCTACCTTCTCTTGCTGATAATTGGGGCACTTAGCCACAAAATTTGCTATATCCCTCTTCATGCCATTCCACCGAAAGACTTCCTTCAGATCGCGGTCCATCTTAGTTGCACCTGGATGAATAGAATACCTAGAGTTATGGGCTTCTGCAAGGATCTGCTGCCTGAATTCACCCACCTTAGGAACATATAAACGACCCTGGTAGCGAAGCACGCTATCTCCCTCTTGGGAGAAAACCTCAACTTTTTGTTGATGAACTCCACTCTTCAATTGAAGCAATATAGGATCGATGTATAGTTTTTCCTTAACCTATGCTACCAGTGAAGATTCTGAACCATTCTGAATTGTCACACCATTATCTGATATATTTATAAGGGAAACTCCGAGGTGATGAATCTGAGATTTGGACTAATTTAGGGCTTTGTTTATATAGGTTTAGTGTCCTAAAATGCTCAAATTGTGCCATGAACTGATGAGAAATCATTAAATTTCAGGTATATGGGTTAAGGAACAAAGCAAGGACACTAGTTGGCAAAAAGGATAACACAAGCTGAAAAAAGGAACCCCATGTAACCTTACTATCTCATTAATGTAATCTTGGCATAGTCTTCCACCTAATCGGTAGTCTTAACAGCCAAAAAGTGAGTGGACTTAGTAACTCTGTCTACTATTACCCAAATGTAATTGTGCTGTCTGCGAGTACAAGGTAAACCTCGAATGAAGTCCATGTTGATCACTTCCCACTTCCATGTAGGAATATTAATCTCCTAAATCATACCTCCTAGTTTCAGATGTTCTTCCTTCTCTTGCTGATAATTGGGGAACTTAGCCACAAAATTAGCTATATCCCTCTTCATGCCATTCCACCGAAAGACTTCCTTCAGATTGCGGTACATCTTAGTTGCACCTGGATGAATAGAATACCTAGAGTTATGGGCTTCTGCAAGGATCTGCTGCCTGAACTCACCCACCTTAGGAACATATAAACGACCCTGGTAGCGAAGCACGCTATCTCCCTCTTGGGAGAAAACCTCAACTTTTTGTTCATGAACTCCACTCTTCAATTGAAGCAATATAGGATCAATGTATAGTTTTTCCTTAACCTCTGCTACCAATGAAGATTCTGAACCATTCTGAATTGTCACACCATTATCTGATATATTTATAAAGGAAACTCCGAGGTGATGAATCTGAGATTTGGACTAATTTACGGCTTTGTTTATATAGGTTTAGTGTCCTAAAATGCTCAAATTGTGCCATGAACTGATGAGAAATCATTAAATTTCAGGTATATGGGTTAAGGAACAAAGCAAGGACACTAGTTGGCAAAAAGGATAACACAAGCTGAAAAAAGGAACCCCATGTAACCTTACTATCTCATTAATGTAATCTTGGCATAGTCTTCCACCGAATCGGTAGTCTTAACAGTCAAAAAGTGAGTGGACTTAGTAACTCTGTCTACTATTACCCAAATGTAATTGTGCTGTCTGCGAGTACAAGGTAAACCTCGAATGAAGTCCATGTTGATCACTTCCCACTTCCATGTAGGAATATTAATCTCCTAAATCATACCTCCTAGTTTCAGATGTTCTACCTTCTCTTGCTGATAATTGGGGCACTTAGCCACAAAATTTGCTATATCCCTCTTCATGCCATTCCACCGAAAGACTTCCTTCAGATCGCGGTCCATCTTAGTTGCACCTGGATGAATAGAATACCTAGAGTTATGGGCTTCTGCAAGGATCTGCTGCCTGAACTCACCCACCTTAGGAACATATAAACGACCCTGGTAGCGAAGCACGCTATCTCCCTCTTGGGAGAAAACCTCAACTTTTTGTTGATGAACTCCACTCTTCAATTGAAGCAATATAGGATCGATGTATAGTTTTTCCTTAACCTATGCTACCAATGAAGATTCTGAACCATTCTGAATTGTCACACCATTATCTGATATATTTATAAGGGAAACTCCGAGGTGATGAATATGAGATTTGGACTAATTCAGGGCTTTGTTTATATAGGTATAGTGTCCTAAAATGCTCAAATTGTGCCATGAACTGATGAGAAATCATTAAATTTCAGGTATATGGGTTAAGGAACAAAGCAAGGACACTAGTTGGCAAAAAGGATAACACAAGCTGAAAAAAGGAACCCCATGTAACCTTACTATCTCATTAATGTAATCTTGGCATAGTCTTCCACCGAATCGGTAGTCTTAACAGCCAAAAAGTGAGTGGACTTAGTAACTCTGTCTACTATTACCCAAATGTAATTGTGCTGTCTGCGAGTACAAGGTAACCCTCGAATGAAGTCCATGTTGATCACTTCCCACTTCCATGTAGGAATATTAATCTCCTAAATCATACCTCCTAGTTTCAGATGTTCTACCTTCTCTTGCTGATAATTGGGGCACTTAGCCACAAAATTTGCTTTATCCCTCTTCATGCCATTCCACCGAAAGACTTCCTTCAGATCGCGGTCCATCTTAGTTGCACCTGGATGAATAGAATACCTAGAGTTATGGGCTTCTGCAAGGATCTGCTGCCTGAACTCACCCACCTTAGGAACATATAAACGACCCTGGTAGCGAAGCACGCTATCTCCCTCTTGGGAGAAAACCTCAACTTTTTGTTGATGAACTCCACTCTTAAATTGAAGCAATATAGGATCAATGTATAGTTTTTCCTTAACCTCTGCTACCAATGAAGATTCTGAACCATTCTGAATTGTCACACCATTATCTGATATATTTATAAAGGAAACTCCGAGGTGATGAATCTGAGATTTGGACTAATTTACGGCTTTGTTTATATAGGTTTAGTGTCCTAAAATGCTCAAATTGTGCCATGAACTGATGAGAAATCATTAAATTTCAGGTATATGGGTTAAGGAACAAAGCAAGGACACTAGTTGGCAAAAAGGATAACACAAGCTGAAAAAAGGAACCCCATGTAACCTTACTATCTCATTAATGTAATCTTGGCATAGTCTTCCACCGAATCGGTAGTCTTAACAGCCAAAAAGTGAGTGGACTTAGTAACTCTGTCTACTATTACCCAAATGTAATTGTGCTGTCTGCGAGTACAAGGTAACCCTCGAATGAAGTCCATGTTGATCACTTCCCACTTCCATGTAGGAATATTAATCTCCTAAATCATACCTCCTAGTTTCAGATGTTCTACCTTCTCTTGCTGATAATTGGGGCACTTAGCCACAAAATTTGCTTTATCCCTCTTCATGCCATTCCACCGAAAGACTTCCTTCAGATCGCGGTCCATCTTAGTTGCACCTGGATGAATAGAATACCTAGAGTTATGGGCTTCTGCAAGGATCTCCTGCCTGAACTCACCCACCTTAGGAACATATAAACGACCCTGGTAGCGAAGCACGCTATCTCCCTCTTGGGAGAAAACCTCAACTTTTTGTTGATGAACTCCACTCTTCAATTGAAGCAATATAGGATCAATGTATAGTTTTTCCTTAACCTCTGCTACCAATGAAGATTCTGAACCATTCTGAATTATCACACCATTATCTGATATATTTATAAGGGAAACTCCGAGGTGATGAATCTGAGATTTGGACTAATTCAGGGCTTTGTTTATATAGGTATAGTGTCCTAAAATGCTCAAATTGTGCCATGAACTGATGAGAAATCATTAAATTTCAGGTATATGGGTTAAGGAACAAAGCAAGGACACTAGTTGGCAAAAAGGATAACACAAGCTGAAAAAAGGAACCCCATGTAACCTTACTATCTCATTAATGTAATCTTGGCATAGTCTTCCACCGAATCGGTAGTCTTAACAGCCAAAAAGTGAGTGGACTTAGTAACTCTGTCTACTATTACCCAAATGTAATTGTGCTGTCTGCGAGTACAAGGTAACCCTCGAATGAAGTCCATGTTGATCACTTCCCACTTCCATGTAGGAATATTAATCTCCTAAATCATACCTCCTAGTTTCAGATGTTCTACCTTCTCTTGCTGATAATTGGGGCACTTAGCCACAAAATTTGCTATATCCCTCTTCATGCCATTCCACCGAAAGACTTCCTTCAGATCGCGGTCCATCTTAGTTGCACCTGGATGAATAGAATACCTAGAGTTATGGGCTTCTGCAAGGATCTGCTTCCTGAACTCACCCACCTTAGGAACATATAAACGACCCTGGTAGCGAAGCACGCTATCTCCCTCTTGGGAGAAAACCTCAACTTTTTGTTGATGAACTCCACTCTTCAATTGAAGCAATATAGGATCAATGTATAGTTTTTCCTTAACCTCTGCTACCAATGAAGATTCTGAACCATTCTGAATTGTCACACCATTATCTGATATATTTATAAAGGAAACTCCGAGGTGATGAATCTGAGATTTGGACTAATTTACGGCTTTGTTTATATAGGTTTAGTGTCCTAAAATGCTCAAATTGTGCCATGAAATGATGAGAGATCATTAAATTTCAGGTATATGGGTTAAGGAACAAAGCAAGGACACTAGTTGGCAAAAAGGATAACACAAGCTGAAAAAAGGAACCCCATGTAACCTTACTATCTCATTAATGTAATCTTGGCATAGTCTTCCACCGAATCGGTAGTCTTAACAGCCAAAAAGTGAGTGGACTTAGTAACTCTGTCTACTATTACCCAAATGTAATTGTGTTGTCTGCGAGTACAAGGTAACCCTCGAATGAAGTCCATGTTGATCACTTCCCACTTCCATGTAGGAATATTAATCTCCTAAATCATACCTCCTAGTTTCAGATGTTCTACCTTCTCTTGCTGATAATTGGGGCACTTAGCCACAAAATTTGCTTTATCCCTCTTCATGCCATTCCACCGAAAGACTTCCTTCAGATCGCGGTCCATCTTAGTTGCACCTGGATGAATAGAATACCTAGAGTTATGGGCTTCTGCAAGGATCTGCTGCCTGAACTCACCCACCTTAGGAACATATAAACGACCCTGGTAGCGAAGCACGCTATCTCCCTCTTGGGAGAAAACCTCAACTTTTTGTTGATGAACTCCACTCTTCAATTGAAGCAATATAGGATCAATGTATAGTTTTTCCTTAACCTCTGCTACCAGTGAAGATTCTGAACCATTCTGAATTGTCACACCATTATCTGATATATTTATAAAGGAAACTCCGAGGTGATGAATCTGAGATTTGGACTAATTTACGGCTTTGTTTATATAGGTTTAGTGTCCTAAAATGCTCAAATTGTGCCATGAACTGATGAGAAATCATTAAATTTCAGGTATATGGGTTAAGGAACAAAGCAAGGACACTAGTTGGCAAAAAGGATAACACAAGCTGAAAAAAGGAACCCCATGTAACCTTACTATCTCATTAATGTAATCTTGGCATAGTCTTCCACCAAATCGGTAGTCTTAACAGCCAAAAAGTGAGTGGACTTAGTAACTCTGTCTACTATTACCCAAATGTAATTGTGCTGTCTGCGAGTACAAGGTAAACCTCGAATGAAGTCCATGTTGATCACTTCCCACTTCCATGTAGGAATATTAATCTCCTAAATCATACCTCCTAGTTTCAGATGTTCTACCTTCTCTTGCTGATAATTGGGGCACTTATCCACAAAATTTGCTATATCCCACTTCATGCCATTCCACCGAAAGACTTCCTTCAGATCGCGGTCCATCTTAGTTGCACCTGGATGAATAGAATACCTAGAGTTATGGGCTTCTGCAAGGATCTGCTGCCTGAACTCACCCACCTTAGGAACATATAAACGACCCTGGTAGCGAAGCACGCTATCTCCCTCTTGGGAGAAAACCTCAACTTTTTGTTGATGAACTCCACTCTTCAATTGAAGCAATATAGGATCAATGTATAGTTTTTCCTTAACCTCTGCTACCAATGAAGATTCTGAACCATTCTGAATTATCACACCATTATCTGATATATTTATAAGGGAAACTCCGAGGTGATGAATCTGAGATTTGGACTAATTTAGGGCTTTGTTTATATAGGTTTAGTGTCCTAAAATGCTCAAATTGTGCCATGAACTGATGAGAAATCATTAAATTTCAGGTATATGGGGTAAGGAACAAAGCAAGGACACTAGTTGGCAAAAAGGATAACACAAGCTGAAAAAAGGAACCCCATGTAACCTTACTATCTCATTAATGTAATCTTGGCATAGTCTTCCACCGAATCGGTAGTCTTAACAGCCACAAAGTGAGTGGACTTAGTAACTCTGTCTACTATTACCCAAATGTAATTGTGCTGTCTGCGAGTACAAGGTAACCCTCGAATGAAGTCCATATTGATCACTTCCCACTTCCATGTAGGAATATTAATCTCCTAAATCATACCTCCTAGTTTCAGATGTTCTACCTTCTCTTGCTGATAATTGGGGCACTTAGCCACAAAATTTGCTATATCCCTCTTCATGCCATTCCACCGAAAGACTTCCTTCAGATCGCGGTCCATCTTAGTTGCACCTGGATGAATAGAATACCTAGAGTTATGGGCTTCTGCAAGGATCTGCTGCCTGAACTCACCCACCTTAGGAACATATAAACGACCCTGGTAGCGAAGCACGCTATCTCCCTCTTGGGAGAAAACCTCAACTTTTTGTTGATGAACTCCACTCTTCAATTGAAGCAATATAGGATCAATGTATAGTTTTTCCTTAACCTCTGCTACCAGTGAAGATTCTGAACCATTCTGAATTGTCACACCATTATCTGATATATTTATAAAGGAAACTCCGAGGTGATGAATCTGAGATTTGGACTAATTTACGGCTTTGTTTATATAGGTTTAGTGTCCTAAAATGCTCAAATTGTGCCATGAACTGATGAGAAATCATTAAATTTCAGGTATATGGGTTAAGGAACAAAGCAAGGACACTAGTTGGCAAAAAGGATAACACAAGCTGAAAAAAGGAACCCCATGTAACCTTACTATCTCATTAATGTAATCTTGGCATAGTCTTCCACCAAATCGGTAGTCTTAACAGCCAAAAAGTGAGTGGACTTAGTAACTCTGTCTACTATTACCCAAATGTAATTGTGCTGTCTGCGAGTACAAGGTAAACCTCGAATGAAGTCCATGTTGATCACTTCCCACTTCCATGTAGGAATATTAATCTCCTAAATCATACCTCCTAGTTTCAGATGTTCTACCTTCTCTTGCTGATAATTGGGGCACTTATCCACAAAATTTGCTATATCCCACTTCATGCCATTCCACCGAAAGACTTCCTTCAGATCGCGGTCCATCTTAGTTGCACCTGGATGAATAGAATACCTAGAGTTATGGGCTTCTGCAAGGATCTGCTGCCTGAACTCACCCACCTTAGGAACATATAAACGACCCTGGTAGCGAAGCACGCTATCTCCCTCTTGGGAGAAAACCTCAACTTTTTGTTGATGAACTCCACTCTTCAATTGAAGCAATATAGGATCAATGTATAGTTTTTCCTTAACCTCTGCTACCAATGAAGATTCTGAACCATTCTGAATTATCACACCATTATCTGATATATTTATAAGGGAAACTCCGAGGTGATGAATCTGAGATTTGGACTAATTTAGGGCTTTGTTTATATAGGTTTAGTGTCCTAAAATGCTCAAATTGTGCCATGAACTGATGAGAAATCATTAAATTTCAGGTATATGGGGTAAGGAACAAAGCAAGGACACTAGTTGGCAAAAAGGATAACACAAGCTGAAAAAAGGAACCCCATGTAACCTTACTATCTCATTAATGTAATCTTGGCATAGTCTTCCACCGAATCGGTAGTCTTAACAGCCACAAAGTGAGTGGACTTAGTAACTCTGTCTACTATTACCCAAATGTAATTGTGCTGTCTGCGAGTACAAGGTAACCCTCGAATGAAGTCCATATTGATCACTTCCCACTTCCATGTAGGAATATTAATCTCCTAAATCATACCTCCTAGTTTCAGATGTTCTACCTTCTCTTGCTGATAATTGGGGCACTTAGCCACAAAATTTGCTATATCCCTCTTCATGCCATTCCACCGAAAGACTTCCTTCAGATCGCGGTCCATCTTAGTTGCACCTGGATGAATAGAATACCTAGAGTTATGGGCTTCTGCAAGGATCTGCTGCCTGAACTCACCCACCTTAGGAACATATAAACGACCCTGGTAGCGAAGCACGCTATCTCCCTCTTGGGAGAAAACCTCAACTTTTTGTTGATGAACTCCACTCTTCAATTGAAGCAATATAGGATCAATGTATAGTTTTTCCTTAACCTCTGCTACCAATGAAGATTCTGAACCATTCTGAATTGTCACACCATTATCTGATATATTTATAAAGGAAACTCCGAGGTGATGAATCTGAGATTTGGACTAATTTACGGCTTTGTTTATATAGGTTTAGTGTCCTAAAATGCTCAAATTGTGCCATGAACTGATGAGAAATCATTAAATTTCAGGTATATGGGTTAAGGAACAAAGCAAGGACACTAGTTGGCAAAAAGGATAACACAAGCTGAAAAAAGGAACCCCATGTAACCTTACTATCTCATTAACGTAATCTTGGCATAGTCTTCCACCGAATCGGTAGTCTTAACAGCCAAAAAGTGAGTGGACTTAGTAACTCTGTCTACTATTACCCAAATGTAATTGTGCTGTCTGCGAGTACAAGGTAAACCTCGAATGAAGTCCATGTTGATCACTTCCCACTTCCATGTAGGAATATTAATCTCCTAAATCATACCTCCTAGTTTCAGATGTTCTACCTTCTCTTGCTGATAATTGGGGCACTTAGCCACAAAATTTGCTATATCCCTCTTCATGCCATTCCACCGAAAGACTTCCTTCAGATCGCGGTCCATCTTAGTTGCACCTGGATGAATAGAATACCTAGAGTTATGGGCTTCTGCAAGGATCTGCTGCCTGAACTCACCCACCTTAGGAACATATAAACGACCTTGGTAGCGAAGCACGCTATCTCCCTCTTGGGAGAAAACCTCAACTTTTTGTTGATGAACTCCACTCTTCAATTGAAGCAATATAGGATCAATGTATTGTTTTTCCTTAACCTCTGCTACCAATGAAGATTCTGAACCATTCTGAATTATCACACCATTATCTGATATATTTATAATGGAAACTCCGAGGTGATGAATCTGAGATTTGGACTAATTTAGGGCTTTGTTTATATAGGTTTAGTGTCCTAAAATGCTCAAATTGTGCCATGAACTGATGAGAAATCATTAAATTTCAGGTATATGGGTTAAGGAACAAAGCAAGGACACTAGTTGGCAAAAAGGATAACACAAGCTGAAAAAAGGAACCCCATGTAACCTTACTATCTCATTAATGTAATCTTGGCATAGTCTTCGACCGAATCGGTAGTCTTAACAGCCACAAAGTGAGTGGACTTAGTAACTCTGTCTACTATTACCCAAATGTAATTGTGCTGTCTGCGAGTACAAGGTAAACCTCGAATGAAGTCCATATTGATCACTTCCCACTTCCATGTAGGAATATTAATCTCCTAAATCATACCTCCTAGTTTCAGATGTTCTACCTTCTCTTGCTGATAATTGGGGCACTTAGCCACAAAATTTGCTATATCCCTCTTCATGCCATTCCACCGAAAGACTTCCTTCAGATCGCGGTCCATCTTAGTTGCACCTGGATGAATAGAATACCTAGAGTTATGGGCTTCTGCAAGGATCTGCTGCCTGAACTCACCCACCTTAGGAACATATAAACGACCCTGGTACCGAAGCACGCTATCTCCCTCTTGGGAGAAAACGTCAACCTTTTGTTGATGAACTCCACTCTTCAATTGAAGCAATATAGGATCAATGTATAGTTTTTCCTTAACCTCTGCTACCAATGAAGATTCTGAACCATTCTGAATTGTCACACCATTATCTGATATATTTATAAAGGAAACTCCGAGGTGATGAATCTGAGATTTGGACTAATTTACGGCTTTGTTTATATAGGTTTAGTGTCCTAAAATGCTCAAATTGTGCCATGAACTGATGAGAAATCATTAAATTTCAGGTATATGGGTTAAGGAACAAAGCAAGGACACTAGTTGGCAAAAAGGATAACACAAGCTGAAAAAAGGAACCCCATGTAACCTTACTATCTCATTAACGTAATCTTGGCATAGTCTTCCACCGAATCGGTAGTCTTAACAGCCAAAAAGTGAGTGGACTTAGTAACTCTGTCTACTATTACCCAAATGTAATTGTGCTGTCTGCGAGTACAAGGTAAACCTCGAATGAAGTCCATGTTGATCACTTCCCACTTCCATGTAGGAATATTAATCTCCTAAATCATACCTCCTAGTTTCAGATGTTCTACCTTCTCTTGCTGATAATTGGGGCACTTAGCCACAAAATTTGCTATATCCCTCTTCATGCCATTCCACCGAAAGACTTCCTTCAGATCGCGGTCCATCTTAGTTGCACCTGGATGAATAGAATACCTAGAGTTATGGGCTTCTGCAAGGATCTGCTGCCTGAACTCACCCACCTTAGGAACATATAAACGACCCTGGTAGCGAAGCACGCTATCTCCCTCTTGGGAGAAAACCTCAACTTTTTGTTGATGAACTCCACTCTTCAATTGAAGCAATATAGGATCAATGTATTGTTTTTCCTTAACCTCTGCTACCAATGAAGATTCTGAACCATTCTGAATTATCACACCATTATCTGATATATTTATAAGGGAAACTCCGAGGTGATGAATCTGAGATTTGGACTAATTTAGGGCTTTGTTTATATAGGTTTAGTGTCCTAAAATGCTCAAATTGTGCCATGAACTGATGAGAAATCATTAAATTTCAGGTATATGGGTTAAGGAACAAAGCAAGGACACTAGTTGGCAAAAAGGATAACACAAGCTGAAAAAAGGAACCCCATGTAACCTTACTATCTCATTAATGTAATCTTGGCATAGTCTTCGACCGAATCGGTAGTCTTAACAGCCACAAAGTGAGTGGACTTAGTAACTCTGTCTACTATTACCCAAATGTAATTGTGCTGTCTGCGAGTACAAGGTAAACCTCGAATGAAGTCCATATTGATCACTTCCCACTTCCATGTAGGAATATTAATCTCCTAAATCATACCTCCTAGTTTCAGATGTTCTACCTTCTCTTGCTGATAATTGGTGCACTTATCCACAAAATTTGCTATATCCCTCTTCATGCCATTCCACCGAAAGACTTCCTTCAGATCGCGGTCCATCTTAGTTGCACCTGGATGAATAGAATACCTTGAGTTATGGGCTTCTGCAAGGATCTGCTGCCTGAACTCACCCACCTTAGGAACATATAAACGACCCTGGTAGCGAAGCACGCTATCTCCCTCTTGGGAGAAAACCTCAACTTTATGTTGATGAACTCCACTCTTCAATTGAAGCAATATAGGATCAATGTATAGTTTTTCCTTAACCTCTGCTACCAATGAAGATTCTGAACCATTCTGAATTATCACACCATTATCTGATTTATTTATAAGGGAAACTCCGAGGTGATGAATCTGAGATTTGGACTAATTTAGGGCTTTGTTTATATAGGTTTAGTGTCCTAAAATGCTCAAATTGTGCCATGAACTGATGAGAAATCATTAAATTTCAGGTATATGGGTTAAGGAACAAAGCAAGGGCACTAGTTGGCAAAAAGGATAACACAAGCTGAAAAAAGGAACCCCATGTAACCTTACTATCTCATTAATGTAATCTTGGCATAGTCTTCCACCGAATCGGTAGTCTTAACAGCCAAAAAGTGAGTGGACTTAGTAACTCTGTCTACTATTACCCAAATGTAATTGTGCTGTCTGCGAGTACAAGGTAAACCTCGAATGAAGTCCATGTTGATCACTTCCCACTTCCATGTAGGAATATTAATCTCCTAAATCATACCTCCTAGTTTCAGATGTTCTACCTTCTCTTGCTGATAATTGGGGCACTTAGCCACAAAATTTGCTATATCCCTCTTCATGCCATTCCACCGAAAGACTTCCTTCAGATCGCGGTACATCTTAGTTGCACCTGGATGAATAAAATACCTAGAGTTATGGGCTTCTGCAAGGATCTGCTGCCTGAACTCACCCACCTTAGGAACATATAAACGACCCTGGTAGCGAAGCACGCTATCTCCCTCTTGGGAGAAAACCTCAACTTTTTGTTGATGAACTCCACTCTTCAATTGAAGCAATATAGGATCAATGTATAGTTTTTCCTTAACCTCTGCTACCAATGAAGATTCTGAACCATTCTGAATTGTCACACCATTATCTGATATATTTATAAGGAAAACTCCGAGGTGATGAATCTGAGATTTGGACTAATTTAGGGCTTTGTTTATATAGGTTTAGTGTCCTAAAATGCTCAAATTGTGCCATGAACTGATGAGAAATCATTAAATTTCAGGTATATGGGTTAAGGGACAAAGCAAGGACACTAATTGGCAAAAAGGATAACACAAGCTGAAAAAAGAGAGAAAAAACCAAGTCTGACGATTGCCAAGAATACTCAGCGAATCACCAAATAGTCCTGATCGCCTAAATTTACAGAACATTGAGCTTGAAACAGGAAGAACTTAGGTGAACTGCATTCCCTATCCACGAATCGCCGACTACATCGGCAAAGGATGACCATGTCACCGAAAGTACTGTTTGAGACAAAGGTGAATTCAAATTGGCAATCTAAAAGACTAAAGTGTGCATCACGAAAATGATCATCGATCTCGATTTATATCGCCTACAATTAGAGTGTTTGAACAATGAAAATGTGAAGAAAAAAGGAAAGAGGAAAAGACGATCGGTGAGTTGCCAAATGCTCAGCGAGGCCCAACTTTCCTCGCTGATTGGCCCCAAAAAGCCACACCTCAGATTAGTATAAATTGATTTTTAGAAGAGAGAGAAAGAATTCAAAATTGTGAGGAACAAAAGAAAGAGAGCAAAAGCACTGCTATTGTTGATTTTGAGTAATTTTAACATGATTTTTAATTGGGTATTTTAATAGAGAAGATATTATTCATTTTAGACTTTCAATTTTCAAATACCCAGCTATGGAGCATGTAGCAGGTATCGAATTTCATCCTTTTATGATGATTGGTTAAAACCCCAATCTTGGGGGTTTGACAATGTGACCAATTGCTGCGTTTGACTTATTGGGTGTTAGTAATTATCGATTTTTGGTGTTAATTTGAAATGGGTTTGAGTTATTACTATGGTTTAACTACTATATTGTATGTTTAGTGCAATATACCTCAGGGTTAGATGCTTGCTTGAGAGAGAAGTGTAGAGCTAAGGTAGTAACTTGGCATCCATATCTAGTGGGTCATGACGGTTTCATCTTGAAAAAGTGAAACTCAAGACTCATCCTTTGTATCTAGCTCGACAGAGTAGATTTAATGAGATTGTGGGCTGGTCTTCTTATGGAGTGCGTTGAGGTTCGAAAGAACTTGGTGGAGATAAGGTAATTGTTCGAGAAAAAAATTCCTTACCTAAAAGTCCATTCTACCAATGACGAATTAACATTGTTGGTTAGTGATTTTCACCCGTTGAGTTGAACTTCACAGTTGATTAGTCAATCCCCCAAGAATTGCCTCCTTATTTGATTGTTCCTTGTTGATTGTTGAAGTGGTTTTGTAGTCTAAAATCTATTCGCTTGGAATAGCAACTACATCTTCGAGTTTGGTTCACTTTTATTCCTCGGCTGCAAAAGTCATCGTTATAACTTCATAGTCGAATTCAAAAAATAAGTACTCTATCTGAAATCAACCCTAACTCATATAATTGGGTTTATACTGATTTACGATCGTTGTACACGTAGAATTGGATAAGGTGTACTTGAAATGTTAAATCAAATGGCACCGCTGCCGGGGAGTAGCGTTGTTTAGAGTTGCTTTATCAAAGTTTAACTTGTGAATTTGTTGGCTATAGTTGAAGTGATTTAGATTATATTGTGTTTGTGTTGGTTGTGCTGAGCAGAAGAGGGAATGAGTGAGACAAAGATGAATGGTAGCCAAGCAGGTCACCGAGATGATATTGATGATGTTAATAGTGTGCACAACCCAATCCAGTAGGGTGGAATTGGTGCAATATTCCTACTGTCAGCCGAAAAGGATGCTATATTTGATGTCCCGAGCACAACTCTTCATCTACTTCAAATGAAGGGACTATGAAGACCCACATGAGCATATGAGGAATTTTATATATGTTTGCATCCCGTTTTCATTCAAGAATGTGTCGCAAGAATCAATCCAGCTCAGGTTATTTCCACTATCTATGACGGGGAAAGCTAGCAAATGGTTGGTTGAGTTACTAAAGAATTCTATCACATTGTGGAATGAGCTTACCACGGCATTCAATACAAGGTTCTTTCTGCTATCGAGGATGATGTAACTCAGAGATAACATTCAAGGTTTCAAGCGATTGGAGGGTGAACCCATCCATGAAATGTGTCTAGGTTTAAGAAACTCCTACTTCAATGCCTGACTCACAGACTACAACACAATTTGCTGCTCCAATACTTTTACCGGAGTCTTGATTCGGTAAATAAAGGAGTGGCTGCTCAATTGGTTTGAGGAGGAATAATGTTGCAATCATTTGAGGTTGCTTCATTTCTTCTTGATGACATGACAAAAATAAATCAAGCTTGGTACACTCAAGAAGATCAAGTTTCACCTTTTTGCTTTAGAATGACTCAAGAGAAACTTGATAAGGAATGAGAAAGGGATGAGAACATCAAGAAAATGTTAGCCCAAATGGAACTACTACAAGCACATGTGTTAGAGAATGTGAAAAAGTCCAAAGGAACAAGTAGAGTGTTTAGAGTTGAGGAGGGTTCTTCTTCGAGCTATTCAAAGCCGGGGGAGAATCAAGGTTGGAACTTTCACAAAATTTAGGAGGGTTTCCACCCACGTTACTTGCAGCGGAGTGGAAATCAAGGTTCGAACTCTTGCAAAGCAGAAGACCGGAAGAAGATACTATCAAGAATGGGATGATCAAAGTGATCCTTGAAAAAGAGAACATGATCATGAGAAGAACCACACACAATCGACTGAGAGACCAAAGTCAAAGAGGAGTACAAGTAGTCATCGAGTGGATGATTTGTTGTCTCGCATCCTTGATAAAGTTAAGGGCTCAGATGACTTACTAAAAGGGTTGAAAGCCGACTTCTCGTCATTCAAAAATAGAGTAAATTCTCATGCTGATGCAATCAAGCTACTTGAAGGTTAGTTGAGTCAACTTTTGGTACAATTGGGACCAAAAGCAATGAGGGATGACGACACCGCATGCATGAGAACTTTGGTGGAGGATGGTGATAGAGATTTGGCTGTGGTTACTCGAAGCGGAAAGGTAGTGGCAGGTGATATGGAAGGCAATGATGTAGCTCAAGATCATGAAGATGATAAAGGCATTGAGGAAGAAGAGATACTCATCCAACAAAGCATTGCTAAAGAATCACAAAAAGATTTAGAAAAAATCAATACAATCTCAAAAAGGGTGAAACCTCTCCCCAAAATACCTCCTCCATTTACCCAACGTCTAAAAAAGAAGAACGAGGATGAAAGGTTCAAGAAGTTCTTATCGATGTTCAAGACATTATCGATTAATCTCCCTCTAGTGGAGGCATTGTTGGAGATACCGGGTTATGCCAAGTTTATGAAAGAGTTAGTCACAAAGAATAGAAGCTTGGACTTCAAAACAATTGAAGTATCTCATAGTTCGAGTACAATTATGCCTAATGAGATGATCAAATAGAAAGAAGATCCTGGAGCTTTTACCATCCCTTGCACTATCGAGATTCTCTAATTTGCCAAGGCCCTATGTGATTGAAGAGCAAGCATAAAACTAATGCCATAAGCAATCTATAAACAACTTGGGTCAGGTGAACCGAAATCCATAACTATGAGACTCTTGATGAATGATCGATCGATTAAACACCCTATGGGGATACTATAAGAAGTCTTGGTAGAGGTTGACCGATAGATCTTTCTGGCTGATTTTGTAATTCTCGATTGCGAGATTGATGTTGAAATCCCCATTATTTTGGGAAGACCATTTTGGCAGCCGGGAGAGCGTAAGTGGATGTTGAAAGTGTAGAATTGAAGTTCCGAGTGAACGAAGATGAAGTCACTTTTATTGTGTGTAAGTCCATGAAGCATCCAAGCGATATTCACGTGGTCTCGACTATTGATGTAATTGATGAAGCGGTGGCTAGTGTGAGCCATTTGATGTGTATGAGTGAACCAGTTGAGGGTGTGATTGCGAACTATGGCGAGTTCAAAGTCCACGGTTATGATGACGTAGTAGCCGCCCTTTCGGGTTTGGTAAAATATTCAAAGACTCCATTGCAGCTGGATATTGATCTAAAAAATCGAGAAAGTCCTCCCGCTAAGCCATCAACAGAGGAACCACCGAAGCTTGAGTTGAAAATACTCCCTTCCCATCTTTGATATGCATTCTTGGGGTAGAATAACATATTACCCGTAATCATTGCAACTCCTTTGCTTGAATGGTAAGTAAAGTTGCTTCTTGAGGTGTTGAGAATATATATCAAAGCTATAGGATGGACTATCGCTGACATAGTGGGAATTTCTCCCGGCATTTGCACTCATAAGATTCAGCTTGGTAGTGAATGTAAACCGAGTGTTGAGCATCAAAGGATATTGAACCCACCGATGCAAGATGTGGTAATAAAGGAGATAATAAAGTGGTTGACTGCGGGTGTGATCACCCTATTGTGGATAGCAAATGGGTGAGTCCGGTACAATGTGTACCGGAATAAAGAGGCATAATAGTAGTCCCAGGTAAAAAAGGGGAGCTTGTGTCTATGAGACCGGTAACCGGATGGCACGTATGCATGGATTACTGGAAGTTAAAATCATTGTTCAAAAAAGATTACTTTCCCATGCATTTCATGGATCAAACGCTTTACCGACTTTCAGAAAGAGGATGATACTGCTTTTTGGATGGGTTCTACGGTTATAATCAAATTTGTATTGGTTTGAAAGACCAAGAGAAAACTACCTTCACTTGTTCATATGGAACTTTTTCTTTGAAACGGATGTGGTTCGAGTTGTGTAATGCTCCGGCAACGTTTCAACGTTGCATACTATCTATTTTTTCTGACATGGTAGAGGATTCAAAGGGTCTTCATGGATGACTTCTCAGTTGTGGGTGACACTTTTGAAGTATGTTTATCACACTTGGGGAAGGTCCTTCAAAGATGTTTAGAGAAAAATTTGGTCCTAAATTGGGAAAAATGTCACTTCATGGTTAGGGAAGGTATAGTTCTTGGTCACAAAGTGTCACAAAAAGGGCTTGAGGTTGATAAAGCAAAGACTGAGGTGATTAAAAAGTTACCACCACCAATATCGGTGAAGGGTATTCATAGTTTCTTGGGGCATGTCGGCTTTTACCAAAGGTTCATCAAAGACTTCTCAAAATTTGCATACCCCTTATGCAAACTATTGGAGAAGGAGGTGAAATTTAAGTTTGGTGATGCGTGTATGGTGTAACAGCCCGTATTATGCATATGCTTGTTACATTCTTGTGATACTTGACATAGACTTATAGTATAGGTGAGGGACCATGATTCTTATTTGAATAGTGTTGGTTTAAACTAGCTCGGAAGGTGATGTGATGCCTTACACATTTTAGCATGTGTACTGCAATTTAACTCCAACGGAAGTATTTAAAGAGACAGTAAGGTGGTAATTGAGGCTAAAGTTGAAAGTTAAGTGCTAAGTTAAAGCAAAAAGGATTAATATTTAGAAAATGGAATAAAATAAGTGAGCTGCTTGCTTGACTTAACTAAGCTAGAAGGTGACAAATAGGTGCATCACCTACATTGACTTCTTGACCAGTCCAAAGGACCAAGTAGGTGCATCACCTACCTTAGCTATATGAGTCTAGTTTAAAAGGCCAAGGCTTATGGATCAGATTTGGGCATATGCTAATGGACTCACTTGAGGCCCAAACTAAGTTAAATAAAAGGAAAATGAAATTTAAGCCCAGCAACCAAATCTGTCAAGGCCCAATATTTAAGCCCAAGTTAAAGCAAGTCGGTTCATCACCTAGTTTGACCTTTTGAGCTGCTTGATGTACATAAGCAGGTGCATCATCTACTTGACCAATTAGTGGCTGAAAATGAAGGTTTCTAAAGAATATTCTTAAAGGTGAAGAAAGCCTAATATAAGATATATTGGCTGCTATTCTCACTCATTTTAACATAGAATATTGAGGATTAACTCCAACTCTCTCTCTCTCTCTCTTTTCTCTTAAGGATTAAAATAGCAGCCTTAATGTTCTTCTAGGGTTCTTGAAGAAACCCTCGTCTCTGCAAGTCAAGGTAAGTGAAAACACTTATGGATTTAGCTTAATTCTCCCATGGATGATTAGGAAAACATGTTATTCATTCTCAAGTATAAGTATAAAGGCATAATATTTCCAAAAGCTACTGCTCACTTCCTTGGTTATTAAGATACTTTTCTCTTCTTTTCTGATTTAAGTGTGAAGGGAAGTTGAAGTTCTTGAAGATTCCAACTTAAAAGGGAAAGTTGCATAAATTAAGGTAAGGTGACTGCTCTCTTTTTTTTATCCCCCTTATGTATGAGTGAGGAATTATGGGTGTGTTGTCATAAAGAACTCAAGGGGGTGGTGAGTTCAATAATTGGTTGTATGATAAAGAATATTTGAGGTTGTTTTATGTGTATTGTTGTTGGTGCGGCTTTGGTAATCTTGGAAAAGGATATATAATGTATATATTGGGCAAAGAATGTGGGTGTGGTGATACACATTATTTTGAGGGCTGTATGGGCTCATTATCCGTCAAGTTAGCTACTGTTTTATGAGGCTCACGGTGTGATAGCTGCTAATTTTAGTTTATCATGACTTATATTGTAGATTAAAACCTAAAAGTGGAGGCTGAATCGTGATAGTTGTATTGGTCAGAGGATAAGGTATGTAAGGCTATTCGATTCAATATTCTTCGGCATGAAATCTAATACTTGCAATCAATATCAATAAGGGAATTTCCTAAGTTCTACTCCTAGTAAAGGAAACATAGTGACAGCGTACGATCTCCAAATAGTTGACAATATTTCCCCATCTCCTTAGTGTATAGAATTACTTCATTATATGTTCACTACTCTATACTTGTGTAATTATCCTCCTATGTGCTGGTATAGAAATGGTATTTGCAAAAGCAAGTTTGGTGAATCCTCCTCTTAGTCAGTTGAAGTCAATCGTGTCATTTAAGCTCACGAGTAATGCATTAATGTTACATAGCTCCTTATGTCATTGTTGCTTCCTTGAAGTATTATTTTCATGTCTTCTACTACTGGTTTGTAGTTCCAAATATAAAAAATGATTATGACCACCAAAATAACAATCTCAAAGATTAAAGAATCTAAGTAAAGAAAACTGTATAATTAAGGGTTGCAGCTCAGGGACGGAAGCCTAGCATGGGCCAATCCCAATTGGTATAGAAGGGTGGCAGCTCAGGGGCGGAAGCATAGCATGGGCCAATCCCAATTGGTATAGAAGGGTGGCAGCTCAGGGGCGTAAAGCCTAACATGAGTCGATCCCAATTTGTGTAATTATGAGGATCGCATCCCAGGGGTTAAAATACATAGCATGGGTCATCCTCTTCTACCACTGATCAGCTGGTCATTCGTATCACATGCCTTATAAAGATCATAACACACATAAAGGTAAAGATAAGAATGTAACATACATGATCCCACAAGAGTTAACAAATGTGGTCTTCTTTTCTTATTTATGCACACATATATTGATACTTGGTTTCATTCGAACTCTTATTTTATATATGTTATTGCCTTACATATTCAGTACATTTTCTCGTACTAACGTCCCTCACGGGGGACGCTGCATTTCATGCTGCAGGCACATGTACTTCAGCTAGTAGACTTCTAAGTAGGAGCACACGACACTGAGTTACGTTTGGTGAGCTCCCAGATTGATTCGGAGCTTTACTGAGTCCTTGGTAGATTCCTTTTGGTATTGTATTGTAGTTAAGAGTAAGGCGGGGTCTGTCCCGACCTACTCTAAGGTTTTCTATCTCTTAGAGGCTTTGTAGACTTATGTATATGGTTCAGTTGCGTCTTAACAAGTTGTGGCCTCAACAGCCAAGTTTTGTATATACGTTTTGTATATACTTATGTTGGTTCGTATCGCTGCATGCTATGTGAACTTGTCACAAGAGTGTCATAGTTATAAGCATAGTAAGCATAAGTTACATGTTGGTTCTCTTGCGCCTTGAGGGCATCAGGTGCCTGTTCGTCTTCATGTGATTTGAGGCGTGACATATGGTTGCCTTCAAGTGTTTGAAAGAGAAATTAATCTTCACCCTAGTTATCATTAGTCTGATTGGTCAGCACCATTCGAAGTGATGTGTGATACAAGTGGTTTGGCATTACGTGTCGTGTTGGGGCAAAAACGCAAAAAACTATTTCACCCCATTTACTATGCAAACAAAACACTGAATGGTGCTCAACGTAGCTATACAGTTACGGAGCAACAATTACTTGCAGTGGTATATGGATTTGAGAAATTTCGGGCAAACTTTCTAAACCCTAACGTGGTTGTTCACACTGATCATGCTGCTCTACATTATTTGATGGCAAAGAAGAATATCAAGCCAAGATTGATAATGTGGGTGCTATTGTTGCAATAATTTGACTTTGAAGTCAAAGATAGAAGAGGTTGTGAAAATCAGGTGGCTGACCACCTATCAAAATAAGAAGGCAAGGATAATCACGAGCTGGAGGTAGACATAAATGATGTCTTTCCTGATGAACAGGTATTCACGGTAACTCTACAACAAACTCTTTGGTATGCATATTTTGCTAACTATGTAGTATGTGGGTTGATACTGGAAGAACTGAACTTCTATCAACAAAAGAGGTTTTTGTTCGATGTCAAGAAATACTTTTGGGATGAACCATACTTATTCAGAGAGTGTGCATACCATATCATTCGGCGATGTGTGCCGGAAGAAGAATTCAATGAAATTCTCCATGCTTGTCATTCTTCACTAGTCGGGGGTCATCGTGGTGGACTGAAAAATGGTATCAGAGCTATCGATGAAAAGAAAAATAAGAAGAAACATATTAGTAGAGAGTTAAGAAAAATAAGAAGAAACATATTAGTAGAGAGTTAAGAAAAATAAGAAGAAAATTAAACAAATTATATCCAGAATACAAACAACTTAACATCACAAAAACTGATAACGACAAATTAGATCAATTAATAAATAATATATCTAAAATAGAATATAAATATATTCAATATCTAAAAATACAATGAATAACGAGAATAACGAATATAGACAAAAACTTACTGAAACAATTATAGCAAAAAGACAAGAATTAAGAGATAGGCAAAATAGACTTAACAGTAATATATTTGCAGGAATTTGTAAAAAATCTATAATAGCACAGAGAAAAACTATTTTATACCTACAGATACAGATAGAAAGTTTAGAATATAAACTTCAACACAATCTATAAATGAATAAGGAAGAATATGCCATAGACGAAAAAACATATGAAAACTATGACGGATTAAAAATAAAGATAATATTTTCTAATCTAGGAAGAAGATACAAGAAAATAGGTGACAATATAAGTTTAATCTTAGAAAAAGAAACAGTAAAACTAGAAGATAGTTTAGCTGCTATGATAAGAATAACAAAAGAAAATGAAGAAGTAGATAGAAAACGGAAATTGAAAAAATAAAACAACAAGCAAAAAAGGAAGTACAACAATTAGAAGAAGTAAAAAATATTAAAATAATAGAACTAGAAAAAGAACTGGCAATATTAAAAGAAATGTATGAAATTAAACAAAAAGAAAAAGAACAAAATACAAAATTAGTAAATGAGATAAATAAATTTAAAGAAAAATTACAATTAGAACAAGAACTAGAAGAAAAAGAAGAAAATAACCAAGATAATCTACCTGAAATAAGAATTGATTAAATAAATAACGATGACCTAGATGAACAACATTCGAAAACAAGTGAAACATATACGGAACTTTTAACAAAATAGATAATACAAAGAATTTAGAAGTAAATACAGGAGACATAGACATAGATGAAAAACCTAGTACATCAGGAATAAAAAACCCAAAAAATTTAAAATATTATAATACTAACTATGAACAATATGATTAAGAAAAAACTATATGGGATAAAAGATTAAATAAAAAATGGACACCTAAACCAATAACTGAACAACATGATTTTTTAGATTTAGACTGTGTAGCAGCTATAAATAAAACAATCCAATTATGGATGGGATATATATCAAAATAATTAACAGATAATAAAATAGGAATGACAGAAACACCAGGATATATAGAAAGAACACTTATAGGAACAGTAAATTTATGGCTACAAAATTTATCAGATTAAAGTTTAAAAACTCTAAAAAGTAATAAAAAATCTAATGGTGAATTAGCTACTACAACTATGGAAATATTATATAAGTACGAAGTAGCTACAAGAAATGAATTTAGTAGTATGACAACAGAAGTAGAAGAACAAAATAGAGAAAAAATCATAAATTGAAATCTAATGACAAAATTAGCAATATGTAATATGTGTTATATAGATGAATATACATGTGCATTTAGAGAATACTATTATAAAGGAACATATAGCACAGAAGAGGGTAAAGAAATAAGAAAATTATATTTTACAAAATTATCAGAACCTTTTAATTCAAAAGTAATAAAAAGTTGGAATGAAGCAGGGTTAACAGATACCTTAGGAGATAGAATGAAATTCTTACAACGATGGTTTATAGAACTGTGTGAAAAACATAAAGAAGAAATAAAAATGGAAAAAATATTAGTAAAAACCCTAGCATGTTGCAAAATAAAACAGCACCCCAATTTGGATGTACAGACAGATACTATAGAAAGAAATATAATAAAAAATACAGATCAAAATATAAATATAAAAAACCGAGAAGAAGATACTATGTAAAACACTATAAAACTAAAAGACCATATAGACCAAAGAAAATATTAACAGAATGTACTTGTTACAATTGTGGGAAATTAGGACATATAGCTAGAGATTGTAAATTACCTAAAAATCCAAAGAAAAAACAAATATCAGAAATAATAAGTATCGATGAAAAATATACGCAGATAGAGTACATAGATTATGAATTAGAAAGTGAAGACAACATTTACGAAATATCATAAAATGAAATGAATAACGATATAGAAGTGGGATCAGACAATGAATTCTATAATATGTCGAATGACTGAAAAAGATATACAAATAATAACTAAAGAAGAATACCAAAATGAAGAATCTTTAGGGAAAAAAAATATTTGATAATAATATATTTGAACAAATAAAAGGAAAAGAATTAGACCTAAGCGTAGAAAA
This sequence comes from Solanum okadae, assembly GCA_036553675.1. Classification (NCBI taxonomy): domain Eukaryota; kingdom Viridiplantae; phylum Streptophyta; class Magnoliopsida; order Solanales; family Solanaceae; genus Solanum; species Solanum okadae. Next base: position 19,635,296 of record CM071686.1, on the reverse strand, counting down.
AATATTTGAAATACCAACAATAAGAAACTGGTTTAAACGACAAAAAGAAGAATATTATGTAGTAAGTCGAAGAGAACATATCATAGATTGCAAATACACCAAAAGAAAGGCTAAAATATCAATAATAAACAGACAAATAATAAATAAAGAAATACAAGATATTAAGGCTAAAAATCCAATTAAATATGTACATTTAGGAGGAACAAAAATACTAATAAAAGCATGTTCTAGAGAAGGAATAGATACACCCATAGAAATATACTTAGCGGATGATAGAATTATACAACCCATAGAAAAAAGTACATTAAGTGCAGTAAAAGGGAACCTCATATACCAGAAATTTAAATTTATAATAAGTGCTAACTACTCAGTAGCAATAAATGACAGAAATATAGATAAATCAGTAGTATTATATTGGAAAATGTCAGGGATAGAACTAATCCCAGGAAGTAAAATATTTACAGCTAGATGTAAAAACTTATATGTTTTAACAACAAAACATAAAATAATAGCAAAAAATAAAATAAATAAAATAAAAATAGAAGATCCGTTTTAAAGGATAGTTACAGTCATAGATAATAATGATAATAGTTATAATGAGATTGATATAGAAGAAGATTTAGAAATAGTAAAAGAAAGATTAAGCACATCAAAAAGAATAAACTATGAAATACCCCAAATATCATCAAAAATGAGCACCTCAAGAAGAATAGATAAAACTCCACAAAAATCAATGGAAGAAGAAATAAAACATATCATTACTACATGACGGGAGTAATGGAACAATGAAAATATCTAATATTAATAAATACAGGACAAGAAGAAAATGTGATTTATTTGTATGTTATAATCAGTGTATTAGATGAAATAATACTTGGACAAAATAGAGTAACATTTTTAGTCAAGTGCCTTTATGAAAATAAAATTGACTTATTTAAAACATGCTTACTTAAATATACGAGTAAACAATAAATCATTAAAAATAGTTTCTCAAGGTTAGGCAATATTTGAGAAATCCCTAGCCACTTGCCTCATTCTTAGAGGGCATGAGTAATCGCCGCTTGTCTCATTCCTAGAATATCTCATAACTTTGATTCATTTAAGGTTAGAAGACATTTCAACATTAGAATCCTTTTATGTCTAAAAACCTTTAGCAACAATTAACAAGCACAACAACATATATGCTTCATTCTCAAAACCATTTTGTCACGACCCAAGGTAGCCCCTAGGCGTAACATGGCATACAAGACCCCGAGAGGCCCCATACAAGCCACTTAACATTCATCATACAAGAAACTAGAATTGCGGGATTTAAACTAGAGTTTCAACACAACAAAGTTTTATAGAGAAAAGCGAAAGTCTAAACATTGTTTCAAAACCATCTAGTACTGAAGATTGATTGGGACGTAGCCCATACATCAAGTTCAAAAACTTAGAGTAAAGACAAAAAGGAAATCAAGCTCGGTCATCCGGTGATAAGGACTCACCAATCTTCAATCTTCTATATGAGATCCCTAACCACGAAAGTGTGAATCTATAAGGTCGGATCCTATTTTGGGAAATTTATGCAAGGGTATGCGTTAGTAAATATATGTACCATGTATGATAGCCATGCATAAAACATTTGAAAATATGCTTAAAAAGGGATATCTTTCATGGTATGCAATGATCAAGATAAAACTGGGAAATATGGGGGTAAAAGTACGTATAAAGGGGTTTCGGTGAAGGGTAAAACGACATAGTATTAGGCTAAAAATAGTTAGGAAGAGACTCAACAACCTCTAAGAAAATAACTTCCAAGCTCACCGAAGACCTCGACCTACGATCCGTTGATCAACTCATGGACCGTACTCGTTAGGAATCGATGAGTTAAGTGACCAATATTTTGGACCTCGAACGACGGGAACCACCCACATGTCATGGTCCCAACAATGAGCCATGGGTCCCGACCATGGAGTTCATATTAACCCTATAATTTCTCTAACTGTGGGACCCACCTACAAACCTATTTACAGCTCGTGCATTGGATGACAGACTGTCCTGGTGAACCATTGAAACATGACTGGAACTTGGCATTTTTGAAAAATTCTAACTCACTGACCATGGCACAACCTACAGACTATTGTGCCACCTATACCGTCTGTGGATGATGTTGACTGTGCTGACACCAAGTTAGTGAAAACTAAAATTTTCTCGCTTTCTGAATCTTAGGTGTTACAATATCTACCCCGTGGGAACATGCGCCCTTGAATGAGATTCAAAACATCATAAAGAAGGTAGAAATGTAACCTAATGGCCCATCATGCATACAATTAAATAAATATACATATCTGAGGAGGAAAGATCAACTCCAAGGTAAACCATGTTAGAAAAATGATATCATGAACACTATATGCAACTCATACTCAAATGCAGATAAATAATTAGAAGTCAATTAAGTAAACTCATTTTTCTCAAAATTTAAAAATTTCATGAATCGTGTATAATGAGGAAATCATGGGAATATCCATGACACATGACACCCAATAAGGAACGAAATACCTCAAACTTGAGTACAACGGAGGGAAATAGATGAGGATAATAGGACATCATATTGGCCTCGACATTCCAAGTAGCACCCTATACGTAAGCAACTTCATTATATATCAACTTATTAACTTGTTGGTCTAAAATCTCAACTGAAACTTCCTCATAAGAGAGACTCTCCTTAACTCCCAAACCTTCTAAGGGAACTATAGATGTCAGATCTCTAACACATTTATTCAACAAGGAGACATGGAAAACTTGATGTACCAATGATAACTCATTATGCAATTCAAGTTCATAAAGAACCTCTCCAATACGCCTCAAAATCTTATATGGGCCACCATAACAATGACTAAGCTTCCCATTCTTTCCAAACCTCATTACACCCTTCATGGGTGAAAGTATTTCAAATAGACCCAATCATTAACATCAAACTCAATATCTCTTCTTCTAATATCGGCATAGGGCATTTGTCGACTTTGAGTCGTTTTCAACCTTTCTCTAATAAGTAAAACTTTCTCCATTGCCTTATGTACCACATCAGAACCTATCAAGGTGACTTCACCCACTTGAAACTAGACTATAGGAAATCTACACCTCCTTCCATATAAAGCCTCAAATGGAACTAGACCAATACTTGAGTGATAGCTATTATTGTAGTTAAACTCAATCAAAGGCAAGTGATCATCCCAATTACCCTTGAAGTCAATTGCACATGCTTTCAACATATCTTCCAATGTTTGGATAGTTCACATCACTTGCCAATCGTTTTGTGGATGAAAGGCCATACTAAGGTTAACACTAGTACCAAGACCGTTTATGAATGATTTCCAAAACTGAGAAGTGAATTGGGTACCACAATAGGAGATAAAGAATAAGGGAACTCCATGAAACCTCACCATTTCCTTCAAGTACAACTTAGCATATTCTTCCGCCGAATAAGAAACTTTGAAAGAAATGAAATGAGCCGATTTTATTATTCGGTCTACAATAACCCAAATCGAATTATGTTGCCACCGGGTGCAAGACAAACCAAAAATGAAGTAAATGTTCAAAACTTCCCACTTCCAAGTAAGAATGCTAATCTCTTGAGATAAACCTCCCGCTTTTCATGCTCAACTTTCATTTGTTGACAATTAGGACACTTAGCAAAAAATTCTGCAATATCTTTTTTCATCCCATTCCACCAATAAACCTCGCGCAAGTCATGGTACATATTAGTGGCTCCCAGGTGAATAGAATACCGAGAACTATGGGCTTCTAACAAGATTTATTCCCTCAATCAAACACCTAGCCGGGCCAATCTATGAATATCTCGAACTAACTCTTTCTTATTATCCTGAATATGAGCAACACTGTCCATCGACAATTGACTAAGAGCATCCGCCACCGTATTCATTTTACCCAGGTGATAGAGATCTTTAATGTCATAATCTTTCAATAATTCAAGCCATATCCTTTGGCGGAGATTTAGTTCCGTCTGTTAAACACATATTGAAAACACTTGTGGTTGGTAAAGACATCTATATGAACACCATACAAATAATGCGTTCAAAATTTTAAGGCAAAAACAACTACCGCTAGTTCTAGGTAATGGGTAGGATAATTATTCTCATGAATCTTAAGTTGCCTTGAAGCATAGGACATAACTTTCAATTTTGCATAAGGACAAACTCTATCCCAATTCTTAAGGAATCAAAATAAACAAAAACACTATCAGTTCCTTCCACTAATGTCAAAACAAGAGCAAAGTAAGTCTATCTTTCAATTCTTGAAAACTCTTTTCACACGCTTCAAACCATATGAACTTAACCTTCTTTTGAGTCGATGACATCAATGGAGAAGCAATTGAAGAAAATGCTTCAACAAACCTTCTATAGTAACCAGCTAAATCCATGAAACTTCTAATATCTGAAGGGGATAGAGGTCTAGGCCAACTCTTCACCGCATCCCTCTTCTTAAGATCTACCTTATTAACCTTACCAAAATTGATATTCCAAAGAAAACCCATGGACCATGGAAAAAACTAACATTTGCTAAACATTGCAAAGAGTTATTGGTCCTTGAGGACTTGCAACACAATCCACAAATGATCGATATGCTTATCTTCATTCTTCGAATCGACAAATATATCGTCAATTAACACAATCACAAACATGTTAAGGTAAAAACTCTATTAATCAAATCCATAAATGTCGCCAGAGCATTAGTCAACCAAACTGACATCACTAAAAATCATAAAGACCATACCTAGTTCAAAAAGTTGTCTTCAAAATGTAATCTCCCTTTACGCTCAATTGTTGGTAACCCGACCTGAGGTCAATCTTAGAGAAGTGGCTTGCTCCTTGAAGTTTGTTAAACAAATCATCTATCCTTCGGATAGGATACTTATTCTTAATGGTAACCTTGCTCAATTGCTGGTAGTTAATAAACATACGAACCAAACCATCTTTCTTTCAAACAAAAGAAACTAGAGCACCCCATGGAGAGATACTTGGTCGGATGAAACCCTTGTCTAAAAAATCATTCAATTGCTCCTTTAATTCTTTCAGTTTTGTCAGAGCCATATAATAAGGTGGAATAGAGAGAGGTTGCGTATCTGGGAGAAGGTCAATACCGAAGTCTATTTCCCTTTTGGGAGGAATACCGGGTAAATCATCAGGAACACTTTCGGAAACTCATTAACAATGGAGACCGACTCAAGAGTATGGATCTCGAAATCTATACACCTCACCCTAACTACATGATAAATGCAACCCTTCGAAATCATCTTTCTAGCTTTAAGACAAGAGACAATGTGACCCTTAGCCATAGAATATCCCCCTTTCCACTCTAAGATGGGTTAATTTGGAAACTGAAACTTGACTACATGAGTTCTATAATCAATAGAAGTATAACATGATTGTAGCCAATCCACACCAAAAATAACATCAAAATCTTGCATATCAAGCTCTACAAAGTCAACATAAGTTACTTTATCAGACAAGAAGATGGGACACTTTATGTAGACCCTCTAAGCCATAACAAAGTCAACAGGAGTAGAGACAAAAAAATGATCAAACAACACATCCAGAAGAATATAAAACCTCATAGCCACATATGGCATCACAAATGACGAAGGTCATTGTGTGAACTTCAAAGCATATTACTTCACACTCATATTTCCTTGACGAAGGTTGATGAATAAAGAACCTTTGACTCTGTCATCTTCAGGGGAAAGAACCTTCCAAGGAAAGAAACTTTGAACTTTTCCCAATCAAGAGGACCCGCATCAACTGTTCTCCCTTCTTACCATTGGTTGAACCATATTTGGGCAACACCCTTAAGTAGGTAAGTGGCCAATTCCGCCTTTTCGATCGGTGTCACTCCCATGATCATGAACACCTTGTAAACATCATCAATGACCTCTTGACGGTCTTCCTAAACCTTAAAACCATGAAACTTAGGAGAATTCATTCTAGTGAAGTCTCTCACTATAGTTGTCGTCGTACCCAAATTTGGGTACAGAGGAGCCACAACCTCCCTACTGGCTTGGGCTGTCACGACTTGAACCAACACCTGAAACATACCCCTAAACTTTGCATTAGTCACTTGTTCGGTCAAAGGATCGACCAGAACTTGAGGATCTTGAGGAGGAGCCTCTTGATTCACATTTTCTTCCCTATTTGTTCTTGCATATTCCCTTCATCTAGTCATATTCTGTAGAGCTTCGAATAAGGATTAGGAGAGAGACATTATAGATTTACAATCTATCACACGACTTTATAGTAATGAAAGAAGTGGAGTTTCCTAAACATCTTATAGCTTCTCATTATTAAATGTGGCGCATTTCACACTAATGAACAAGACTCTACTTGACGTGGCTTATGAGACTTCCTAAGAACATTCTAAACTTTGTTCTCTAATTACCAAATTTTTCACGACCCAAGGTAGCCCCTAGGTATAACATAGCGTACAAGACCCCGAGAGGCTCCATACAAGCCACTTAGCCTAAACATACATGATAATAAAATATAAGGGACTTAAACGACTGTTTCAACATAACAAAGTTTTATAGATAAAAGCAGAAATCTAAACATCGTCTCAAAGTAGTCTAGTACATAAGATTGATCAAGACGTAACCCATACATCAAGTTCAAAGATTGAAAGTAATAAAAAAAAGGAAATTGAACTCGATCATTGAGTTATGACGACTCCCAAATCTTCAATATTCTATATGAGATCCCTAGCCAAGAAAGTGTGAATCTGTAAGGTGGGATCCTACATTTTGGAATATGTAGGAAAGAGTATGTGTTAGTACAAATATGTACAAAGTAAGTTAACCATGCATAAAACATTTGAAAACATGCTTAAAAGGGGATATCTTTGGTATGCAATGACCAAATTAAAACATGATATAAAAGGGCTAGAACACACAAATCTTAAAACATGGTCAATGTAACACCTCAGAAATTAGACTTGGACTATTCAGTAGAAAAAGGTGAACCACGGAGGGGTTCACGGGCCGTGATCAGGACCACGATCCATCACCCTCATCGTGGTTCACACCCACCCAGAAGTGGTGGACCACAGAGCCCTTTAAGCCCCTTGAATCCCCAGACGAGGCGTGAGATGGCTCGTAGAAGCAAGGCAGATCCATTAAGGCTCAGGCATTAAACCATAGAGCCCTCCATAGGCCTTGGTCTCGATGATGGGCCATTGATGCAATCGTCTTCTTGAGCCAGTAGACCCCTAGCCCCAAGTGAAAAACCATGGTGGCCTTCACGGTCCGTGGTCCTTCACACGGTCCGTGAAGTGGACCATAAGAGGGGTACCTGGAACCAGTAAGCACTAATCAAGAATCACGACCCACTTGACGGGCCGTGGTCCCTTTGACGGTCCATCAGTGGCCTCGTGGATGACCTCTGACAGCTTGTAAGTCAGGGTCATTTTTACCTTTCCCCCTATGCATTGGGAATTTAAACTAAATCATTTAATACCTAAATTACATCGTTTTAGTCAATTTAAGCCTAGTAATCTAGTTAGAACCTACCTAAAATCTTTATTCACCAGAAATAATCCAAACTTTAAGTAAAAACAAAATAAAGAGGCACTAGTTTCCGAAGAACAGTCAGAAGGTTTGCTTCAAGTTTCAGCCCTGAAATCGAAGGATTTCTCCCTATACTTAGTCACCAGTTATGTGGGATTTCACTTGTGGATTCCTTTCATCCACTAGGTCCCTAGAATTTAGTCAGTTCCTTGATTCTCTATATCTTGTTTAGACTGAGGGTTTCTCTAACCTTGGATAGTTACTATATTTTAGCTATTGTAACATTCTAAATCGAAATAGCATGTTTCTTGGAATGTTTGTTTAGTTCCTTGTATAAAACTCAAAACACTAGTTGTGTAGATTCTCTAGTTTATGAATTACACTTGTTAGGTCAGTTAAACAGGTAATCATGCTCCAGATATCGAATGTTACATTATTAGTATATAAGTGTTGCATTCCGAGATTGCATGTTAGTATTTTGAACTATTCAATATTTTAGTTACATTTTTATCATATACAGATTTAGTTAGGAGTAGACTTAGAACCGAGTTGGACTAGGGTTCAGCGTATCATCATAGTCCCAGAACTATGTCCCCCCATAGCAGTATAAGTCCTCTCTGTTGGACATCAGATTTAGTGATCATGCAAGTCATGCCTTTATACCCCTAGCCAGGTATATTGGGTCCTTTCGATGGGGCGTATACATCAAACTCCATGTTTAGCTCACGTGGTTTATGTCAGTTGTTAGTAGCTCCCAAAGTAAGACTCTTAGTGCATTTGACCAGGTTTTCAGTATATACTTTAGCATTCAATTCAGCATGTTATTTTCATGATTAGTACTTGGTCATTACATTTAGCTTAGCTTTCCAATTATATTTTAGAATTTACATTCATACTCAGTTATTCTTTGTTCAAATTATATATATTTTCTCAGATTATTATCTATATCATGCATTCTCAATACATTCCAAGTACTGACTCATACTTTGTGCTAAATTCTTTCATGATGTAGGTTCAAGTACTCAGCATCTGGATCGTACTTAGGTCGATTTTTGGTCCGCACTCAGCAGCTTCAGTGGTGAGTCCTCATATTCTGAGGACAATAGACTATCTTTTCACTTAAGTCTTTTTATTTAGTTTTAAGTTTGTTAGAGTTAGCTGGGGGCATGTCCCAGCAACTCAACTTAGTTAAAGGCTTTCCAGAAATTGTAGTAGAATCAGTTGGAATTGTTAAGTTTTATCTTTCAGTTGTTATAAACTCTTCATATGTTTTATACATTCGAGGATAGTTGGGTATTCCCCACTTTCAGTTATCCATTGTTATAGCTTTCGCATAGTTCTTTTTTATTCAGTTATTCTCAGTATGCTTGATATATGCCAGACACAAGGTTAGCTTAGGGTCACTCATGATCTTAGATCCCATATTATGTCAAGGGGGTAGCCTCGGGGCATGAAAAAGTTGGTGTCAGAGCATTAGGTTCAAGAGTCATAGGATGTCTGAAAGCTGCACTAAGTAGAGTCTCTTTCATGGGTGTGAAGTGCACCACATCTAGGAGAGGGAGGCAACGAAGTGTTTTAGGAAAAACTTTACTTTCTTTGTTATCCTTATCGTGTGTGGGTATGATCCAACTTCTCCTTTCTAACCTATCGTTATGTGTTTTAGATCATGCCTCCTCATAGAGCTAATGCACAGAATGCTAATGCAAGCAATGCTAACGCAGTTCCTCTAGTCCTGAACCATGAGGTTACGAATGTAGAATTTTGGATCGAGATCCAGCTCTTGGCTCAGAGTGTGACCAATCAGAACAATCAGCAGGTCTCAGTTCCTACTAACACAAATGGTGGATCAGTTGCAGCCAGGATGGTTCAAGACTTCATTCAGATGAATCCACCTGAGTTTCTAGGGTCGAATGTTGGTGATGACCGACATAAATTCATTGATGAGGTTAAGAAAATTCTTGGAGTAATGCAAGTGACTGGAGCTTAGAGTGTTACGTTGGCATCCTACCAACTTAAGGATGTGGCTCATATCTGGTTCACTCAGTGGAAAAATAACAGGGGTGCAGATGTAGCTTCTGCGACTTTAGATTGATTTACTAGAGCTTTCCTAGACAGGTTCTTCCCAAGGGAATTGAGAGAAGCTAAGGCACAAGAGTTTATGAACTTAAAGAAGGGGTCAATTGCGGTCCAAGAGTACGGGGAAAAGTACCTAGCTCTCTAGGTATGCTCCATACATGGTTGCTGATTCAAGGGCATAAATGAGTAAGTTCTTGTTTGGGGTATCCGATCTACTGAAAACTGAGTGCAGGAATAGTATGCTTTTAAGGGATACAGATAACTCAAGACTAATGACTCATGCTCAGTAGTTTGATGGAGATAAGCTTAGGTAATTGGCTAAGGATAACAAAAAGGTCAGGAAACTATGAATACTCACAAAAAAGTCAAATGGTGGAAATTTCTCAGAGTTTTAGCAGAGGTCTACAGCCCCAACATTTTCATCATCTAGTGCTCGATACCCCAAGTTTTGACAATATAAAAAAGGTAGGGCATCAGGCTCTAAGTCTAAAGGGAGTGCTTTAGGTAACATGAATTTCCCAACTTGTCCAAAGTTTGGTAAGAACCATACAGGCTAGTGTCTTGCAGGCTAGTGTCTTGCAGGCAAGAAAGTGTGCTTTTTGTGTTTTCAGTCTGGCCATAGGTTGAAAGATTACCCTTCTTCCAGGCAGAGGCAAGGAGGTAACAATAATAGGGCTCAGTTTACAGCTCCAATAGCACCAGCAAGTCGCCCAACTTAGCAGGGTGCTTCATCTCATACAGGTGGCGATCAGCGCCAGAACAGGTTGTATGCTCTCAAGGCTCGCCAGGACCAGGAAGATTCTCTTGATATGGTCATTGTACGTTATGAGTCTTTCATTTAGATGTATATGCATTGTTAGTTCCAAGGGATACATTGTCTTTTGTAACTCCTTCCATAGTAGTAAACTTCGATGTCAGTCCAGAAACTCTCTTAGAACCCGTCTTAGTCTCTACTCTAGTTGGTGACCTAGTTATAGCTAGACGGGTATACATAAATTACCCTATCGTAGTCTCTAAGAAAGTCACCTTAGTAGATCTTGTATAGTTAGAAATGGTAGATTTTGATATTATTCTACGCATGGATTGGTTACATTACTGTTATGCCTCACTTGATTTTAGAACTAGGATCATTCGAGTTCAATTTCCAAGCGAGCCTGTCTTAGAAAGTAAGGGTAGTAGCTCAGTGCCTATGGTCCAATTCATCTTTCACCTTAAGGCGAGAAAAATGATTTCCAAAGGGTATATATATCATCTTATTGGGTTAAAGATTCAAATTCTGAAACCCCAACTCTTGAGTCAGGCCAAGTTGTAAATGGGTTTCCGGAAGTCTTTCGAGAAGATCTTCCTGGAGTTCCTCCCAAAAGGAAAATAGACTTTGGAATAGATATCCTTCCAGATACAGAGCCCATTTCGATTCATCCTTACATACTGGCTTGAGCCGAGCTTAAGGAATTGAAAGAGAAGTTTAAAGACCTTCTAGGTAAGGGCTTCATCAGACCTAGTATCTCTCCATGGGGTACTCCAGTGTTGTTCGTAAAATAGCAAGATGATTCTCTCAGAATGTGCATTGTCTATCGGCATTTGAACAAAGTCATAATCAAGAATAAGTACCCCATCCCCAAGATTGATGACTTTTTCTACCAACTTCATGGTGCTAGTTACTTTTATAAGAAAGACCTCAGATCCTAATATAATTAGCTCAGAGTCAGAGATAGTGACATTCTGAAGACAACTTTCAGAACTCGGTATGGTCATTATGAATTTGTAGCTATGTCTTTTGGACTAACTAATGCTCATACAACTTTCATGGATTTAATGAACAAGGTGTTCAAAAATATGTGGACTTGTTCGTCATCATCTTTATTGATAGTATCCTAATTTATTATCGGGGTGAAGAGGAGCATGTGTCTCATTTGAGAGTTGTTCTGCAAACTCTCAAAGATCACCAGCTATTCACTCAGTTCAGCAAATATGAATTTTGGTTACGATCTGTCACTTTCCTTGGTCATGTGGTATCCAGCGAAGGGATCCGAGTGGATTCGCCGAAAATTGAGGCAGTGTAGCACTGTCTCAGACGCACCTCTCCAACAGATATTAGGAGTTTCTTAGGTTTGGGCGATTATTATAGGAGATTTTTTTAAGGATTTTCATCCATAGCTTCCATATTGACCAAGTTAACTTAGAAGTAGGTCAAGTTTCAGTGGTCAGATGAGTGTGAGAAAAGCTTCTCAGAACTGTAGACTAGGTTGACCACATCTACGGTCTTGACTCTACCAGATGGTTCAGACAGTTATCTAATTTATTGTTATGCATCCAGGGTCGGACTAGGTTGTGTTATGATGTAGAGAGGTAAGGTCATAGCTTATGTTTCTAGAAAACTTAAGGTCTATGAGAAGGACTACCCGACTCATGACCTCAAGCTTACAGCCGTAGGATTTGCCCTAAAGATTTGGAGACACTACTTGTATGGTGTTCATTTTGATGTATTCACAGATCATAACAGCTTCTAGTATGTGTTCACACAAAAAAAAATTAAATCTTTGTCAAAGGAGATGGCTTGAATTCCTCAAAGACTATGACATGAATGTGCTTTACCATCCTGGCCAGTATAGCATTTCATCCACAGACGGATGGCCAGGCTGAACTTACCATTCAGACCTTAGAGGACATTTTGATAGCTTGTGTGATCGATTTAAAGGGTAGTTGGGATGATCAACTACCCCTGATAGAGTTTACCTATAATAATAGCTTTCATTACAGTATTCAGAAGACCCTGTATGAGGCACTATATGGGCGTAGATGTAGGTCCCCGGTTGGTTGGTTTGTTGTAGGTGAAGCAGCCTTGATAAGGCTACATTCTGCTCAAGAGGCTATGGAGAAAGTTCAAATCATCAGAGATAGACTAAAGACAACTCAGAGTCGTCACAACTCCTATGTAGATGTGAGGAGAAGGGACTTAGAGTTCAAAATCGATGATTGGGTTTTCCTAAAGGTGTCTCTTATAAATAGGGTGATGAGATTTGGCAAGAAAGGGAAGCTCAGTCCTAGATATTTCGATCCTTACAGAATCTTGAAAAGGGTTGGTAGTGTGGCATATGAGTTAGAGTTACCAGCAGACTAGCAGCGGTTCATCCAGTCCTTCACAATTCCTTATTGAAGAAGTGTGTATATGATCCGGCATAAATAGTACCATTAGAGAGTGTGGTTGTGAAGGATAGTCTCACTTATGAAGAAGTGCCAGTTGAAATTCTTTACCGTCAAGTTAGTAGGTTGAGAAATAAAGAAGTCACTTCAGTGAAGGTTTCGTGGAGGAGTCACTTCGTAGAGGGAGCTACTTGGGAAGCAGAAGCAGGCATAAAGGGCAAGTATCCTCACCTCTTTTCTTTTAATTCTGTTTCATCTTGAGGTAATAGCTCCTCTCCAATCTCTTAGTTTATTCTTGCATAATTTTAGCCTCAGTATCTTGTTCCTTAAGTTGTTCTTGCATTTTAGTATATTTGCATGTTCTTGGAACTCAATTTAGTTAGATGTCAGTTTCTAGTACTAAGTGGTAGCGATTGCAGCTCCTTCCTCCATACCGAGCTAGTTTAGACTTCATTCGAGGATGAGTTTTCCCAAGGGGGAGATATTGTAACACCTGAGAAATTAGACTTGAACTACTCAATAGTAAAAGGTGAACCACATAGGGGTTCACGAGCCGTGATCAGGACCACGATTCGTCACCCTCATCGTGGTTCACACCCACCCAGAAGTAGTGGACGACAGAGTGATTCACAGGGCGCGGATCCCCACACGAGTGAGGAAAAGGCATTAAGTCTCAAAAATTGAACCATAGAGCCCTGCACGTGTCGTGGTCTCGATGACGAGTCATGGATGGGATCGTTGTCTTGAGCCAGCAAACCTCTAGCCCCAAGTGAAGATCCACGGTGGCGTTCACGATCCGTGAAATGGACTGTATGAGGGGTACCAAGAACCAGAAAGCACTGGCAAAGAACCACGACCCAATTGACGGGACGTGGTCCTTTTGACGATCCGTCACTGGCCTCGTGGATGGCCTCCGTCAGCTTTGGTCATTTTTGTATTTTCCTCTTTGTAGTGGGCATCTAAACTACGTCGTTTAATACCTAAACTACGTCGTTTAATACCTAAACTACGTCGTTTAATACCTAAACTACGTCGTTTTACTAAGTTTGAGCCTAGTTATCTAGTCAGAACCTATCTAAAACCTTTATTAACAAAAAATCATCCAAAGTTAGAGCAAAAAGAGAAGAAAAAGGCCCCAGTTTCCCAAGAACAATCAGAAGGTTCAAGTTTCAATCCCGAAATTGAAGGATTTCTATGTAGATTTCGTCACCAGGTGTGTGGGATTTCACTAGTTGATTCCTTTCATCCACTAGGCCCCTAGAATTCGGTCAGTTTCTTGATTCTCTATATCTTGTTTAGACTTAGGGTTTCTAAAACCTTGGATAGTTACTATATTTTAGCTAATGTAGCATCCTAAATCGGAAAAGCATATTTCTTTGAAAGCTTTTTTAGTTCCTTGTATAAAAGTCAGAACCCTAGTTGTGTAGATTCTCTAGTTCATGAATTACACTTTCTAGGTATGTTAAACAGGTAATCATGCTCTAGATATCGAATGTTACATTATTAGTATATAAGTGTTGCATTCCCATATTGCATTTCACTATTTTTAGCTATTCAGCATTTCAGTTACATTTGTGTCATATACATATTCAGTTGGGAGTAGAGTTAGCACCGAGTTGGGCATCAGATATAGTGGTCAAGCCAGTCATGCCTTTATACCCCTGGCAAGGTATATTGGGTCCTCTCGATGGGGAGTATACATCAGACTTCACATTTAGCTCACATGGTTTATATCGCTTAATAGTAGCTCCCACAATCAGACTCATAGTTCATTTGACTAGGTTTTCAGTATATTTTTTAGCATTCAGATCAACATGTTATTTTCATGATTAGTACTTGGTCATTGCATTCAGCTTAACTTTTCAGTTATGTTTCAGTATTTACATTCTTGCTCAGTTATGCTTTGTTCAGCTTGTATATATTTGTTCAGTTTAGTATCTATATCCTGCATGCTTAGTACATTGTAAATACTGATGCATACTCTACGCTACATCCTTTCATGATGTAGGTTCATGTACTCATCTTCCAGGTCTGCACTCAGCAGCTTTAGTGGTGAGTCTTCATATTCTGAGGAAAATAGACATGATTTTCATTTTAATCTTTTTATTCAATTTTCAGCTTTTTAGAGTTAGCTGGGGGCATGTCCCATCAACTCAACTCAGTTAGAGGCTTTTCAGACATAGTAGTGGAATCAACTTGAATTGTTAAGTTTGACTTTTCGGTTATTATTAAACTCTTAGTATGTTTTATACATTCAGGCTAGTTGGGTATTCCCCACTTTTAGTTATCCATTGTTTTAGCTTCCGCATAGTGCATGTTTTATTCAGCTATTCTCAGTATGCTTGATATATGCCAGACAAATAGTTATCTTTGGGTCACTCGAGATCCTAGGTCCCGTGTTACGTTAAGGGGGTAGCCTAGGGGCGTGACAGTCAATGTCAATAGACATCATATTAAACACATGTGAAATACTTCTTGAAGAAACCTTAGTTCATTATTGTGGTTGATTTACCTTCACCAAACATGTAAGACCATGTGAGAAATTAACATGGAATTCAGTTTCTCCTACATTGAAAAAGGGATATCCCACTAGCCAAGGTAAGACCATGAACTTCTAGCTTAGGTTGATCCACTATCTAATGTCTATCTAGACAATGCTATGTTGGCACATAGTTTATGGGACATGGGTAATCGCCACTTGTCCACTCAATGGTAAGCATAAGTCCAACATAATATCTATTTTTCTTATTCATCATATCTTTAAGGGACTTGGGTAATCACCGATTGTCCTTACATTTTGTGACATGGAGAATCACCTCTTGCCTATCATTAGAGGTCATGGGTAATCGCCGCTTGCCTCATTCTTAGAATAACTCCTTAACCTTGATTCATTTTAGGTGAGTGGACCTTTCAACCTTAGAATCCTTTATATGAGAAAACCTTTCACATTTATTCATGAGCTAGTTATGTGAGCAACCCTTTCACAACAATTAATCACAATAACAACATCTATGTTTTCTCTCTCAAAGCAATCTACATCACATCTCATCATATTCATAAGAACATGCATAATTCCATAATTGATCTTTCATAGTTCAAAACCCACATTCAACCATCGACATCTTGAAAACATAGGTTAGACATGGGTTCATGGGGATTCATTAATATCATGAAATCATATCAATTCATGCATTCAAGTTCATAAATCAATTAAGTAAATCAATGTTGAAAAGAACCCATGACATAAAAGAAAACCCTAACTCAATTGGGGAATTCTAGTTTTGTAAATTGGAGAATTTTGGAACTCCATGGATGAAAACGTTCAAACTTCAATGCCAAAAGCTTGACTTCAATAGTGTAATTGGATACTTGACTTGAAAACCCTAGCTTTCTTCTTGAACTTTTATAGAGAGAATAATTTGAGATGAAGACTTATTCTTCTTTTAGAAATTTGAGAGAATGATTTCAATTGGAGAAATTTAGGGGTAAAAGTACTTATATAGGGGTTTAGGTGAAGGGTAAAATGACATAGTATTGGGCTAAAATAGTTAGGAAAATACCCAAAAGCCCCTAAGAAAATAACTGTCGAGTTCATCAATGACCTCGACCTATGGTTCGTCGATTAACTCACGGACCATCCTAGTTAGGCGCCGATGAGTTTAGAGACCAATATCTTGGACCTCAAATGACGGGACCTACCCACGGTTCGTGGTCCCAATGATGGGTTGTGGGTCTCAACTATTGACCCTAGAATTTCTCTAAGTGTGGGAGTCACCTACGAAACCTATTTACTGTTTGTCCATTGAATGATGGACCGTCCTAGTGAACAATAGAAAAAAGTAGAGGAACTTGGAATTTTGGAAAAGTTCTAACTCACTGACTATACCACCACCTACGGACTGTTATCCCACTAATGGTCAGTGGATAGTGTTATCTGTGCTGACAATAAGTTTGTGAAAACTAAAATTTTCTCCCTTTCTGAATCTGAGTTGTTACACATTTACATCATATCTCATCAATTCATAAGAACATGCATGTTTCCATAATTCCACTTTCATAATTCAAAATTTACTTTACATCATCATAGTCTAAGAAAACATGGGTTAGACATAGGTTCATGGGAATTAATCTTAAAACATGGAATATTTTCAATTCATGTATAATAGATCTTAAAACAACCAAATAAATCAACATTCAAAGGAACCCATGACATGAAAGAAAAACCATAACTCAATTGGGGATTTCTTACTTTTTAAATTTGGAAATTTAGGAACTTTGTGGAGGAAAGGGCTCCATGGATGAATACTATCATACCTCAATGTGAAAAACTTGACTTCAATGGAGGAATTGGAGACTTGACTTGAACCCTAGGTTGACTTCTTCTTCTTCAAGCATTTCTAGAGAGAAATATTTTGGAGAGGAAGACTTGTTCTTATTTTACGAATTTTAGAGAATGATTTCAATTGGAAAAAAATGGGGGTAAAAACACTTATATAGGGCTTTAGGTGAAGGGAAAAACGACATTGTATTAGGCTAGAATAATTAGGAAAAGACCCAAAATCCTTTCTTAAAATAACTACCGACACCATCTACGGTGGGGACCTACGGTCCGTGGTTCCACCAATGGATGATCCTGGTCGATCGACGATGGGTTCAGAGACCATGATCTTTGGACCTCAACTGACAAGATCACCTATTGACCGTGGGTCCATTGACGGGGGTCTCAACTTTTTACCCTACAATTTCTCTATGTTTGGGACTCGCGTACAACTCATGGACTGGACAATGGGCTGCTCTAGTGAACTGTCGGAAAAATACTAGAACTTGACATTTTTTTTAAAATCTATCTTGTCAACCACGCCACAACCAACAGACCATCGCCCCACATACGGGCCATGGGTGGTGTCGTTTGTACTGGCACTAGGTTTGTGCAAAACAAAAAATTTTCCCCTTCTCGAACCTGAGGTGTTACAATTTTGGGGTTAAAACATTTATATTGGGCTTCTAAATAAGGGTAAAACGACATAGTATTATGCTAGAATAATTATAAAAAAGACCCAAAAGCCCTTAAGGAAATTAACTGTCGACCCCACTCACGGCCAAACCCATGGTCCATTGGTCAAACCACTGACTGTCCTGGTTGGTTGTTGGTGAGATCAGAGACTGCCAATTGTGAACTCTTAATGATAGACCACACCTATAGCCCGTGGATCCCTCGACAGACCATGGACCACGGCTGTAGGACCCAACTCTTGGCCTTAAAATTTCTCTAAGTCTGGGACTCACCTATGAGGACTATCTACGACTCGTTCATTGAATGGCGGACCGTCCTTCTAAACCATCACAAAGTACTCGAACAATTTTTTTTTTGAAAATTCTAACTTGTCAACCACGCCACAACCAACGAAACGTCGTGCCACTTACGGGTTGTGGGTGGTATCATTTGTGCTAGTACCGATGTATGAGAAAATCAAAATTCTTGTCTTTTCGAATTCGAGGTGTTTCATTATCTCCCCCTTGGGAACATTCGTTCTTGAATGAGATTGAAGACATCATAGGGAAGGTAGGAACCTCATCTAACAACACAACATGAATGCAATTACATAAATGCACATATACGAGGAGGAAACATCAACTCCCAGCTAAACCATGTTCAAAACATTATATCATGAAGTATATATGCAACTCTAACTTAAATGTACATAAACATGAAGAAATTAATCAAGTAACTCATTTTTTCAAATTTAATCTTTTCATGAATCATGCAAAATGAGAAAATCATGGAAATATCTTAGACACGTGACACCAAAAGAGTAAACCATGAGGAACTCAATACCTCAAGCTAGAGTAGGGATGGAGGGAAAGAGATGAGGATAACGGGACATTATGTTGGGCTCGGACTCCCATGTAGCACCCTCATCTAACTGATTCCTCCATAAACTTTTAGAGAAGTAACCTCTTTGTTTCTCAACTTCTTCACTTTCCGATCTAGAATCTCCACCGAAACTACCTCATCAGAAAGATTTTCATTTACACCCAAACCTTCTAAGGGTACAATAGAGGTTGAATATCCAACACATTTATTCGACAAGGAGGCATGGAAGACTAAATGCACCAATGCCAAGTCATTAGGCAAATCAAGTTCATAAGAAACTTTGCCAAATCGCCTCAAAATATGATATGGGCCCACACAACAGGGACTAAGCTTCCCTTTCTTCCCAAATCTCATTACATCATTCATGGGTGAAATATTGAAG
Organism: Solanum okadae; assembly: GCA_036553675.1. NCBI lineage: Eukaryota > Viridiplantae > Streptophyta > Magnoliopsida > Solanales > Solanaceae > Solanum > Solanum okadae. The sequence continues at coordinate 19,616,264 of CM071686.1, read as the reverse complement.
TAAACCCAATTATTTTCATTAAACTCAAGATCTCTTCTTCTAACATCAGCGTATGACTTTTGTCGACTTTGAGCCATTTTCAACCTTTCTCTAATAAGCCAAACTTTCTCCATAGCGTCATTTGCTAATTTGGGACCTATCAAAGCAACTTCACCAACTTCAAACCAACCTATAGGAGATATATACCTCCTACCATATAGAGCCTGGAATGGAGACATGCCAATACTTAAGTGGTAGCTATTATTATTAGCAAACTCAATCAAAGGCAAGTGATCATCCCAATTACCCTTGAAATCAATTACGCATGCCCTTAATATATCTTCCAATGTTTAGATAGTATGCTCCGCTTGCTCATAAAAGCTACCAATTTCTCCTATAGGTTTGTTTGAAGTGTACATTTCCACTTGCTTTCCAAGACCCTTTTGAAAATATTTCCAAAATTTATAAGTGAATAGGGTACCACGATCGAAGATAATGGACAAGGGCACTCCACTCCACCTTACCATTTTCCTTAAATACAACTTAGTATAGTCCTCCGTCGAATAAGACACCTTGACGTGATTGAAATGAGTCGATTTCGTCATTCAATCTATAATAACCGAAATCGAGTCATGCTATCGCCGGGTACTTTGTAAACCAACAATGAAGTCCATGTTCAAATCTTCCCACTTCCAAGAAGGAATGCTAATATCTTGAGATAACCCTCTTGGCTTCTGGTGCGCAACTTTCACTTGTTGATAATTAGGACACTTAACCACAAACTCTGCAATGTCCTCTTTCATCCTATTCCACCAATAGATCTCCAGCAAGCTACGATACATCTTAGTGGCTCCCGGGTGAATGGAATATCTAGAACTATGGGCTTCTAATAAGATCTTCACTCTCAATTCATTGACATTATGAACACGCAAATGACCTTGATATCTAAGTACATCATCTCTCCTTTGGGAGAAAGCCTCTAGAAAAATTTTAAGCACCGCTTGTTTCAATTCAACCAAAGTCAAATCAAGACCTTGCTTGTCTTTAACATCTCCCACAAAATATAATTCTGGACCACTTTGAACCATAACACCACCTTGGGTGGATTCAATCAATCAAACACCCATTCGGGCAAATCTATGAGCATCTCTAACCAACTCTATTTTATCATCCTCAATATGAGCAACACTACCCATCGATAATTGACTAAGAGCATCTGCCACCACATTTTCCTTGACGGGGTAACAAAGAACACTCATGTCCTATTCCTTTATAAACTCAAGCCACCTTCTTTGGCTAAGATTTAGATCTTTATGTTTAAACACATATTGCAAATTCTTGTGGTCGGTGAAGACATCCACATGAACACTATACAAATAATTTCTCCAAATCTTTAAAACAAAAACACCGATGACTATTCAAGGTCATGTGTAAGATAATTCTTCTAGTGAATCTTAAGTTTCCTTTAATCATAAGCAATGACTTTCACATTTTGCATAACTACACATCCTAGTTCATCCTCAAGGAATCACAATAAACAACACCTCTTTAGGTTCTTTCTGGTAAAGTCAACACTGGAGCGGAAGTAAGTTTATCTTTCAATTCTTGAAAACTCTTCTCACATGCTTTCGAATATATGAACGTAACCTTCTTTTTAGTCAAAACCGTTAATGGAGAGGCAATGGAAGAGATCCCTTCAAAAAACCTTCTATATGAACAAGATAAACCCAAGAAACTTCTAATATCCGAAGGGACACAGTTCTAGGCCAACTCTTGACAGTATCTACCTCAATACCCTTGCCAGAAACAATATGACAATGAAAAGCCACAAATCTTTACCAAAACTCACATTTACTAGACTTTGCAAAGAGTTGTTGTTCCTTTAGGTCTTGCAACACAATCCTCAAATGCTTGGTATCTTCATCTTCACTCCTTGAATAGATCAATATATTATCAATGAACACAAGAACAAACATGTTAAGGTATTTTCTAAATAACCTATTCATCAAACCCATAGATGTCGCCGAAGCATTAGTCAAACCAAACTACATTACAAAAAACTCATAATGACCATACCGAGTTTGAAATGCCATTTCAGAATATCATCCTCCTTCACCCTCAATAGGTGATAACCCGGCCGGAGGTCAATCTTAGAGAAGTAACTTGCCCCTTAAATTTGGTCAAACAAATAATCTATCCTTGGGGAGAGGATATTAGTTATTAACAATAACCTTATTTAATTACTGTTTGTCAATACACATCCGAAGAAAGAAATCTTTCTTCTTTACAAATAAAACTGGAGCACCCCATGGAGAGATACTCGATCGGATAAAACCCTTATCCAACAAATCTTTCAACTACTCCTTTAATTTCTTAAGTTCTATAGGAGCCATTCGGTAAGGAGAAATAGAGATATGTTGCGTATATAGGACGGTGGGTCCCTTGACGGACCGTGGACCACTTTCATAGGCCCAAACTCTTGCCCTAAGATATTCTCTAAGTTTGGGACTCACCTACGAGACCTATCTTTGACTCGTGCATTTAATGACGAACCGTCCTGGTGAATAGTCACAAAGTACTGAAACTAATCATTTTTTAAAGAAAATTCTAACTTGTCAACCATGCCACCACCAACGGTTCGTTGCCCTACCTACGAGTCGTTGGTGGTGTTGTTTGTGCTGGCACCATGTCTATGAAAATACCTAAATTTTCTGTATTGTTTAATCAAAGGTGTTACAGTTAGGCTGGGCTAGTTTTATGCAGGTTGTATTTGTGGAGGTTTGGTTTGAGTGGCTGGAGTACCTCTATTTTATACTCCTAGCTCAGTGTTTAGGAGTTTTCTTGCTGAGTACCTTGTGGTTTTGTGCTCACCCCTTGCTTTTATATTTTTGTAGGTTACTAGCCCGGATCTTTGTGATACTCTTTATTATATCTATGTCTGAGGCTTACTGTGGAGATTTTTGAGGTAGTTGTTTGTCATCTCAGCAGACCGTCATACTCCTATTGATGATATTGTTTTACTTTAGAGAAAAAATCATTTGAGACTTAAATTTTTCTTTCAAATTTATCATAATACATTAGAAGCTTGTACGCGTGACAACCAGGTTTTGGAGATTTAGTTATGTTGACTCGTTATCCGCATTAGTGATTGTTATTAAATTTTTTATTTTATTTTATTTCCATACTGTATAGTCATGGTTCATCATGGTTGGATTTCGGATGATTTGTCTAGGTGGGATAAGATGAGTACCATCACATCCATTTTGGTTGTGATTCACAAAAGAAATAGTTGGTGAACAAATTGTATAAAATCATTCATCAATTCACACTCGTATATTCCTCTAACGATTTTCATCACATAAATACTTCAATATTATTTGTATCATTTTAGAACATTAATACTCTTCTAATTAACCTATATATTTTATTTATTAAAAAATACTTATTTCCTACGAATAGTCACAACAATTTCAACCTTCATATTTTTCAGTCATAAATCACAACCATTCTCTCCTTATAAATACTTGGTGATCTCTTTTCTGTGGCGATTCCAATTAGTTGTGACTTTTCTGAAGGGATGTGATTTTTACAAAGGTTTGTGACTTTTCCAAAGGGTTGTGCCTTTTTCGATGAGTTTTGACTTTTTCAAAGGGTTGTGCCTTTTTCGATGAGCAGTAACATTTTCTAAAGGTTGTGACTTTCCTTATAAGGAACAATTAATACTTATTCATACTACTATATGTTAGCTATAAATAAAGGGGTTTCCTCGTAGGGATGGTAATGGAGCGGTGCGGGTTGAGCCTAACCCGCAAAATTTTTTATCTGTCCCGCCCCGCTACGCATAACAATTTATTTAATTTTGGACCTGCCCCACCGTCCCACGCATAGACCAGCCTCGCATGAAGCAGCACCACATAATATTTAAATGTCACGACCTAAGCCTATACCCTGGATGTGGCCGGCACTCGATAACCATTACTAATCCCCAAGCGAACCCTCATCGTACATGGGTACAAAGGGAAGACTATCTCAAGCATACCTAAGCTTAAAGCTAAATTAAATTCACTGAACTCCAATAATGAACTTTAAGAATGTGTGAACAATACTTAAAAGAAAGTAAATACAAAAACTCTTTAACTTTGTCTATCTATGAAGCCTCTACTATTATAGAAAGATATTGTGACAAGACAAAAGACATCTCAAAACTACTAACTGTAAGGTAAAGGTAAAGTCCTCCGGAATATAAGAAGGCTCACCAAAGCTGACTGGAATATTACATGACCTCAACAAAACACCTATTGATGATCGTGATTTCCTATATCTGCATCATGAAATGATGTAGGCCAAAAGGCTCAGTACATGGAATGTACAAGCATGTAAGGGGAATTCTAAAGCATAAACATAAGCTTGAACTTGATAAAAGAAAACATACTTACCTCTTCTCAACTAAAATCAACTCAAGAATAAGATACTCAACTCAAAGATTAGATACTCAACTCAAATATATGATACTCAACTCAAAGGTACTCAACTCAAGATACTCAAGGATAAAACAACAATAAAAGATGTAACATATGTAAAACTTTTAAAACAGTAGATAATAACTCAATTGTATTGGAGAATACAATAATAACTCAATTTGTATATAAAAATACAATATAACTCTGTGGGAGATTCTCTAACCAACGATCATTACTATTAGCTATGTGATGATACAACGTCTCGCCTACGCTGCCAGACTTGTCCTACACTTTGTCGGGGTATGGAACCTACCATTAAGTGGATCAACTAGTCTATGCTAAAAAATATTAAGGAATCATCTAAAAAGTATGACCCTTTCTACCCACTTTTGCTACATGGTTTATGGGGGTTGTGAGTTGTATGAACTCTCTCCCATATCAATGCTCAATAATTCTCCCAAAATATACTAGCTCATACGTTTAAAAACATAAATCTTTCTATATTTTTAGATTATTACACAAAAAAATTTCTCTTAAAAGAGATGGTACTCAAACTGCTCAAAACTCTTTTGGGAATCTTAGTTTCCTCTCATCATAAATGTAAAAACATTTACTCTTTGGAATACTTAATTTTTATATATCATTTTAAAGAAAATGAACTCGGCTCAACTCTACCTCAGCTTAGTGCTCAAGTCTTTAAAACAAGTTTTAAAGCAATTTGTAGAAAGACTTCTTAAAATAGGGTTCATGCCGAATTATGGACGTGAACGACTCAATTTAAAGTTTTCAATAACCATGCATAGAACTTAATACTTTGAATTGAACAACTTCAGAACTCAAGGAGACAATGATACTATACATCTCAAGAATGCTAAACTCGGAGGGTTCATGAGTAATTATGGGTATGAACTACTTAACTCAAGGACCCAATGATACCTCTCATCTCAAGTCTACTTGACTTATAGGGTTCATGCAGAATTATAGACATGAACTACTCAACTCAAGGACCTTCATGGGTAACATGTAGTTGCCCCACGATTAGGAATATAATCCCAAAATTATTAGGAAGTCAATACTCAAGACTTATAACATGAAGATACTACTCCTCTCAAAGATACTCAACTTATGGAGTTCATGCAGAATATATGGTCATGAACAACTTGAATCAAGGGTCGGAATAACAATATGGACTCATATATAAAACTCTTCTCATTATGATACTTACTTCCTCAAAACTCAGTTTAATACTCAAGTGTTGGCTTTGAAAAACTTCTCAAGATTTATAACTCAAAATAGGGTTCATGCTGAATTATAGACATGAACAAATCAACTCAAGGATCTCAATAAAAATATAGAAACTCAGTAATTAGATACAAATTTTTTTTAAAATCCATGAACTCAATAACTCAAATACGCTTATCTCAAGAATACTCAAATCTAGGGGTAGAATCCTCGATTCCCATTTTACTGATTTGAAAGAAGATATTGGGCGTGAGGATGAACTAGTCAAACACTATGATAGCCTTACATGCCTGAAAGAACAAGGTTCTTGAAGAATCTTGAAGAAGAACTTGATTAGAAGCCTTGAAACCCTAGCTTGAACGAGAACAATTAAGAAAACCTTTCTTGAGATTTCTTGAAACTGTATGGCCAAGAATTATGATTTTCATTAGTGATTCATAATTATATGGAGGAATTTGATTTGGAAAGAATGAAATTCTTGGAGAAAACTTATCTTGAAGGAGAATCTAGAAAAAGATGGAAAGAATCTTGGAAAGGATTGAAAGAATGTTGAATGGAGTCTTCGCCTTTTACTTTTCCTTATGATTTTGCCCTAAGGATTGAGAGAGAAGAGAGTGATGAATTAAAAGATGAAAATTTGATTGTTTTGAGCCTTTATTATTCAAGAAATTCGTTTAGGGTTTTCTTGGAGGTAAAAAAACAAAACGACCCTGTTTAATGTTTTTCTGTCAGCTAATTCGTAACAGCACTGTATCAGGTTACTAAAATAGTCATAACTTTTTACTCAGAAATTAGATTGACATGACATTGGTGGTGTTGGAAAGTAGATTCAAATACCTTTAATTTGATAGGTTATGGGTCATGTAATTCTTTATATTCTAATAGATATGGACATTTGAATTTGACCGAAGTAAAATCTTACGTCAAAACTTAATCGATAAGGGAACTTCAACAACAATTATCAAGAACTCATCAAGAAATTAAATTTCTCAATATTTATGGATTCGCAAAAGAAACTCATGATTGGTGTGTGGGTGAACAAACCCAACACTATGAAAGCTTACATACCTCAAAGAACTATGTTCTTGGCGAAATCTTGAATTTCTTGAACGAACGCTTGAAACTTTGAACTTTTTCTCCTCTTGAATCTTCTCTCTAAAACCCTTAGTGCTTTTGGGGAAGAATGAAACTGATTCTAATCTGTTTAGACCCTTAATTTGGTGTAATTCGGGTTTAGAATAAGTGGTGGTAAGGAAAAGACTAAAATACCCCTCCTATTTTCGAGTAATTTTCCTTAAATGGACAGACAGACTTCAAAAGGGCATATCTCCTTCATACAGATTCAAAAATTAGCAAACTCAGTGGCATTGAAAAGAGAAATCAGAGATCTTTTCTTTGATATCTTATGGGTCTCCTAACTCATCATGTACTAAAAGTTATGGTCGTTTGAGTTTACCCAAAACTTAAAAGAACCTAGGAATGACTTGAATGAATTATCTCTAGTTCTTTTTGGAACACAAAGTGCTACATCTAGTGACCTTAACACTTAGGAAAAATTTAAATTCTTTGGTAAAAACTTACTCACTACGAAGGATGGTTCAAGTCTCAGTTAAAAAAAATTCTGAGGTGTTACATTTAAATATATATTTTTCTAGGTATGTTTGATAATAAAAATATAATTCATTGAAATAAATTCATATTTTCATTAAGTTGTATTATTTTAATAGGATAGTGACTTAAAAAATTATCTTTGAGAGGTCAATTAAGAATCATGTAAGAAATTGTATTACTTTTTATTGAACCATTTTCATTTACTATCTTAAATATTATAGTAGTTTAAAGAAGTTATCTTATTAAATAATATTCTATGACTCTTATAACATGTGAAAAGTTAAAATTAAGTTTGATCCTACATAAATTCACATATACCCGCAACCCACCCGCCCCACATTAGTTTTCAAAAAACACACTTCAACCCGCCCCGCATCCCACCCGCCCCACACAATCTTAAATCTGCCCTGCCCTAGACAGCCTTATACGCTCCCCGCCTCACCCCACAAATCCTTAAACCCACCCTGCCCTGCATCTGCTCCGCCCCATTGCCATCCCTATTTTCTCTCACTTTTAAACTATGATTTTTTAAAGTTTTCTACACATTTTTCTTATTAAAAAATCTCAAGTGTTAATTGCAACAGTTGATTAAGTTTGAAGTTCAAAGAAATTTGGCGTACCACATAAGAAAGAGTTGGTGAACAAATTGTTGCAAATTTCATCAATTTACACTGGTATTTTCCTCTTTCGTTTGTCATCACATACATACTTCAATATTATTTGTATCATTTTAAAACATTTATATCCTTCTAATTAACCTACATATTTTATTCATTAAAAAAAACTTATTTCCTACCAATAGTCACAACAATTTCAACCTTCATGTTTTTTCGGTCATAAATCACAACAATTCACTCTTTATAAATTCTTGGGGATCTCTTTTTTTGTGACGATTTGAGATCATTTAAAATTTTCATACCAATCTATTGAAATGTCTCGCTGAATTTCTTAGCATTGAAATTTTGGTATTGGTTTTCTATTAAAGAAGAAAAGAAGAAAACATAGAAATGTGCAATTAACTATGAACTTTTCTTCACACCAAATATATATATATATATATATATATATATATATTGCGCTGGGATTTTAATTTCATTTTCTTGTTTTATTTCTTTTCAAAAATAATTGTGTTTTCATTCGAGAAAGAATTTGATAATTACTTTTCACATAATGTGTGAATAATGACAAAAAGGCGTGGGAGAGACAATAATAATAAACAAACAAAAAAGGCACATGATTGAGGTAAAATGTTTCTTCTTTTGTTTTTTCATTTTTTATTCTTTTGGCATCAAATGAAGGAGTTTGTACCTAATTTTGCTAAAATATCGAGCACCAACATAGTCCATTGAATTATTAGTTTTTATGTTAAGTCCAGTATTCAAATATATATTTTCACTTTTACTTATAATATGATAATATAGTCATGATAGTAATTATATTTTTAATAGATATATAGGTAAAAAGGAAGGGAGAAAGCAAAGTATTTGTTGCAAGATATTACAATCAAATTGAACACTAGACTGAATATTGTATCATCATCATATATTTTTGTCTTCTTTCTTCATTGGATATGTATTGTTCCATATATTTTTCCTTTTTTTATATTTTTATTGAATATACAACTTCTTAAGTATAAATTTCCTATTATTTTGTGTTCATTTTTATCTAAGAAAACTTTATGTCACAAGATACACTCCTTGCTAGCTATATAAAAATATGTAAGAAAATAGTTGTTGATAATAAGACGATATTAGATCAAATTAAGGATTCTATAAATAATATTTTCAATTTTATTCATCTCTTAATCTTTTTATGGAAAACGGTTAATGTTTTATATTACTATACAACTTCTATAACATACTAGATACTTTCATTATACACAAATATATGATATGTATGCGGCAGAAAAAAATGGACTATAATTCCGCAAAGATATGGTAGAAACTTAGAGAGAAATGAAATATATTTCCCCATAGATATTGTTATTCATTTATTAAAATTTAAAAAACTATTGAAATATATATATATATATATATATAAGAATTGGTCAAGCTAAATATTTGACATACGTACAAGCCTCTATTTTAACATCATTCGTTATAATAACATTTCAGTGTAAAGACCTAAATTTCTTAAGAACTAATATTTGATATTATATTTTTTGTCTCTATAATATTATACTTATAATAGTTTTTACATTCACTATAGAAGTACACTTTTTTGTAAAATTACCTCACTGTGATAGCCTTACTCAAATATTAATTGAGTAATAATATTTTGTCAAAGGTATATTACGTATAAAGATAAGATATTGAAATATTTATGGTAATCATTATTAGCTTCATGGATATACTAAATTTCAAGTAAGAATAATTAAGAGAAAAATTGTACTTAAATAGTGTCCATTATTTATAGTCATAACCTCAAGAGGAAAGTGTCACGCCCCGAGCCTACACCCTGGGCGGGACTGGCACTCAAGAACCATTGCTGGCCCCAAGCGAACCCTTGGCCTGGCTTACCTACTCAGCCGAAGACTTTAGTCAACAAAGATAAATCCATGTTATAAAACTAGAATGTTATAAATGAACATTCAACTGGCCAATAAGGCAAACTCAAATCTCAACATAATAGAATGAAGATGAAAAGACAAATGAACTATAACTAGTTGTCTCTGAAGCCTATAAAATAATGAGGGATGTCAGGACAAGACCCTGATCATCCTATCAACTGAAACTACTAAAGCAATATAAAAAGGGATCCTCTGAAAAGCAAGGAGGCTCACCAAATGACTCTGAGCTCAGTTGGAGCAACGAGGCATTGTATGCTAATCTTGGTTACATGTATCTGCATCATAAAATGATGCAAGACAAATGACATCAGTACATTGAATGTATGAGCATGCGAGGGGAATACTAAAATAAGACATAAGCTTGAAATGTAACTGAAGAAACTCAACTCGACTCAACTCAACTCATTTCAATATAAAGCAATTATATAAATGCAATATAAAGAAAATCTTTTAAAACATGGATAACAACTCTTTGAATTTAGAAATACAATGGTAACTCAGTTTGTACGCAAGGATTCAATTTAAACTATGTTTGTATATGAAAATAAAGGTAATCTCTTTGTATATAAGAATACAAAATATAACTGTGGGAGTTTCTCTAACCGACAACCATCACGTAAGAGATATGTGATGATACATTGTTTTTCCTCACGCTACCAGGGCTATCCTATAACCGACAACCATCACTTAAGATCCATGCAAGTGTGTGTAACCCCTTTTTCAGCTAAAGGCATCTCACAAGAGTCACTTTGGCTGATATCCTTTTCTCTAATGGGGGAGGCAACTAGATGGTTGATTAAACTTCCAAGGATGTCTATTACCTCATGGGAAGGGTTGAATGAAACATTCCTTGATAAGTTATTTCATTCGTCAAAAATTATGAAGCTGAGAAAGAACATCCAAAATTTTGAAAGAATGAGTGAGGAACCTACGCATAAAACTTGGATACGTTACAAGATAGTATTGTTCCAATGTCCTAGCATGGTTTTCTGGATGAGCTGATATTCAATATTTTTATCGAAGTCTTGATTTTTTAAATAAGGGATTGGTTGATCATCTTGTGTGAGGAGGTATCGTTAGACAACCATTCACTTAAGGGATAAAGTTTCTTGAGGAGATGTCAAAAATCAACAAAGCATGGTATATGAGTGATGATATGTCTCACTTCCACATTTGGGGGCATTGAAGGAACAAGAAGAAAAGAACCAAGAACGTGACAAAATCATCGCTAGGTTTACCGCTCAGATTGAAATTTTATCCGAGCAAGTTTCCATAGGTGGAGTAAACTCAATAAATTCAATACCCAGTGTGGATATGATGAAGATGTCTACATGAGAGGTGGAAAACCGGAGGAATTTTGGCCAAGTCATCTAGGACTTGCCAGAAATCAAGGTTCGACCAATGGTATTGATGAGAGGGGTCACAGAGAAGAGGTCAGATATGAGGGTTATAAAGAACTGATGAAGACACAAATAGATGATTTGTTGACTAAAGTTCTAAACAAGGTGGAGGGTTCATGTATGATTTTGCAAGGAATGAACAGTGACATTTCATCTTTGTCCACCACCATGGTTTCACATGTATCTTCTATCAAAACACTGGAGGAAAGATAAGGCAGAAAACTGCTCTCGTATATGCTTAATCGTATAAGTGTGAAAAGTCTAATGCAAAGAGGAATCAAAGAGATTTGCTCCAAGTTTCAGCAATTGTTACTAGAAGTGCAAAGACTTTGCAAAAACTAGTAAGGCCCGACAAACCAAATAATCAAAGGGTGATTGCCAATAACGAATTACCTAAGGAAATTGATCAAGCTCAAGAAAAAGAAGAAGAAGGTGTGTCGAAGGCAAATATGACAAAAAGTTGTGTTGAAACTTCATCCACATTACCTAAAATCAAGATCATACCTCCATTTTCTCAAAAGTTGAGGAAGTAAAATTACAATGCAAAATTCCAAAAGTTTATGGAAATAGTGAAAGATTTGAAAGTGAATATCCTATTTGTGGATCCTTTGACCGAAATGTCGAGTTACGCTAAATACATGAAGGAGTTGGTGACAAAGAAAAGGATGATAGATTGTATAACAATTGAACTACCACAAACATGTTGTGTATTAATACAAAAGAATGATGTCCTCAAGAGAGATGACCCGGGAGCTTTCACGATCCCGTGCACTATTAGTAAGTGTAGTTTCGCAAAATCATTATCTGATCGTCATTCAAGCATACATTTAATGTGATTGATGATATTTGATAATCTTGGGTTTGATAAACCAAAACAAATGAATATGGGACTTGTAATGGTTGATCATTCAATAAAGAAACCAGTGGATGTGGTTTACGATATGCTAGTGAAAGTTGACAAATTTGTGTTCCACACTGATTTTGTGGTGATTGATTATGAAATTGATGTCAAAATGTTAGTAATTCTTGGTAGACCGTTCTTCGCCACAGGGAAAGTTTTTGTTAATGGGGAATGCGGTGAATTGATGTTCCGAGTCAACGATGAAGTAGTTAACTTCAATATTCACAAATCAATGAAATACCCAAGTGATATAAATGTTGTGTCTCACTTGGATGAAATTGACAAAACCGTAGAAAGTATTGGAAGTGCAGCATTTTGTAGGGAACCTTTTGCTCAAGTGATACTTAACTATGATCAAGATGAAATTGGCAACTATGATGAAGTTTTGGGCTGCCCTTGTAGGCGTTGGTTTACATAATTCTTTCCAATCTAGGCTCGACCTCGATTTGTCTAGTTGATAGGCACCACTGGTCAAACCATCTATCATTGAACCACTGAAATAAGAGTTGATGGAACTCCCGACTCATCTCAAATATGTTTTTTTGGTGGCAACAACTCACTTCCGGTAAGTATTGCAAGTGATATTAAGCAATCACAAGTGGAGTTATTGATCATAGTGTTGAAGAGGCAGATTAAAGCCTTGGAGTGGTAAATTGCCGATATTGTGGATATTTCACCAAGCATATGCACTCACAAAATAAATTTGGTGGAAGATTAAAAACAAAGTATTGAACATCAACGAAGATTAAATCCTCAAATGCAAGAAGTGGTGATGAAAGAAATTATAAAATGGTTAGATGTGGGAGTTAGCGTTCTAATTGTGGACAACCAATGGGTAAGTCTGGTACAATATGTTCTGAAAAAGGGTGGTATCACGGTAGATCCTACTGAAAAAACCAAATCAATCGCCACTAGACTTCTCAGCAGGTGGCGTGTGTCCATGGACTATCAGAAGCTTAATTCCTGGATCTAAAAAGATCATTTCTCCATGTCATTTATTGATTAGATGCTTGATAGGCCTGTCGCAAAGGGGTGGTATTTCTTTCTTGATGGATATTACAGGTACAACAATATCGCTATTGCACCCGAGGATCAAGAGAATATAACGTTTACATACCCTTATAGAACCTTCACATTCAAGTAAATTCCCTTTGGGTTATGTAATCCCCCGACTACTTTCCCACGATGTATGCTCTCAGATCAATCTTTGCTGACATGGTAGAGAACTCCATAGAAGTGTTCATGGATGATTTCTCTGTCATTGGGAATTAATTTGAGGAATACTTATGGCATTATGAGATGGTGTTGAAAAGGTGTGTTGATTTCAACTTGGTCCTTAATAGGGAGAAGTGTTACTTTATGGTGAGAGAGGGAGTTGTGCTTGGGCACAAAATTTGCGGGGATGGTATTGAAGTTGATCAAGCGAAAAAGTCAAGAGATGGAAAAATTACCTCCCCCAATTTCGGTAAAAGGTGTGAGGAGCTTTTTTTGTCATGCCAGGCTCTATAGACGATTCATTAAATATTTCTCCAAGATTTCTATTCCATGGTGTATACTGTTTGAGAACGAAATACATTTGATTTGGATTATTCTTGAATGGTGTCTTTCAAAACACTCAAGGATAAACATATCTCAGCCCCAATAATCATTTATCCCGATTGGAATATCCATTTTTAAATGATGTGTGATTCTAGTGGTATGTCTCTAAGAGTTGTTCTTGGGCAACACAAAAACAAGTTTTTTCATCCTATCTATTATGCTAGCAAAATGTTGAATTGTGCTCATAAGAATTACACTGTATCAGAGCAAGAGTTATTGGATGTGGCATATGGGTTTGAGAAGTTTAGAGAATATTTGTTGGGTACCAAAGTGGTTGTTCACAGAGATCACACAACATTAAGGTACCTAATGGCTATGAAAGAGGCTAAGTGAAGGGTGATCCGATGAGTGTTACTTTTTCAAGAATTTGAAAGGTGAAAGATAGGAAGGGGTGTGAAAAAACAGTAGTTGACCATATTTGAAGGTTGGAAGCTGATGCTAGAGTTCTTGAAGAAAAAGAAATTGATGATGCTTTTCCAGATGAATCAGTAATGGTAATTTCTACACCCTTCGTTCCTTCGAATGCGGATTTTTCATATATTATTGTGTGTGGGTTTTTACCTGATTATTTGAGTATCTATCAAAAGAGGAAATTTCTATTTAATGTGATGAAGTATATATGTAATTAACCTTTTCCTTTTTACAAAGCGTGTTGATAACATCATTCGGCATTGTGTGTCGAAGTTTTACTGAATGAGATCCTTGAAGAATGTCACGCCTCGCTAGCAGGTTGTCATCATGGGGTCATTCGTAAAGCCTCTAAGGTTTTACAATATGGCCACTATTGGCCTACAATGTTTAGGGATGCTCATGCATTTTGCAAATGTTGTGTCCAATGTCAATTACAATGGACTATATATAGGAGGCACGAATTACCACTTTTGAAATCCTTTCAATTGAATTGTTTGATGTTTAGGGAATTGATTTCATGGGACCTTTTCCCAGCTCTTTTGAAATCAAGTATATCCTCGTAGAAGTTGATTATCCCTCCAAGTGGGTGAAAGAGATATCATTACCAAACAATGAAGCATGAAGTGTCACAAAGTTTCTCAAAAAGAACATCTTCACAAGGTTTGGTACCCCAAGGGCCATTATAAGAGATGGAGAATCACACTTTTGCAATCATCAATTTGCAGCCCTCCTCTGAAAATATGGGTAAAGCACAAAGTGGTAACACCATATCATCTAGAATCGAGCGGACAAGTTGAAGTGTATAATCGAGAAATAAAGAGCATCTTGGCAAAAACTATGAATGTCTATTGTACTAATTTGTCTAGATAACTTGATGATGCACTTTGGGCATACTGTATGACATTCAAATCTCCCATTGGTATATCTCCCTACAATTTAGTGTTTGTAAAAGCTTGTTATCTTCCGGTTGACTTAGAACACAAAGCTTTATGAACATAGAACAAGATAAATATTAAATGGGATGCTGCCTCCAGAGATTGTGTAGACCAAATCTTTGAGTTGGATGAATTTCGTTTGTAAGCCTACGAAAGGTCCGCCCTATATAAGGAAAAGGTTAAACAGTACCATGATGCTAAGATACTACCTCGTGAGTTTCAGATAGGGGAGTTAGTCCTACTATTCAATGCAAGGTTTAAACTCTTACTAGGTAAGCCCAAGTACAAGTGGATTGTTCCGCAAACTATAACACAAGTGTATGGCAATGGATCAATTGAAATTGAAGATGCAAAGGGGTTGAATTCATAGTCAATGGGCAAAGGTTAAAGGCATACATTGGAGAAAGTCAAGATGTGAGGGTTGTTGAAGTTGTATTTGGATCATGTTTGAACAACACATCCTTGTCGTGTTGCAATATTAAATTAGGCACTTCATGGGAGGCAACCCAAGTATTAGTATTTTCAATAATGTGGGAGTTAATATGTGCAGGTTTTGTGTAAAAATAGGGGACGGTAAAGGGAACTCGGCGAGGCACTGAGTACAATTGGCAGAGCTCCAATGAGTCCGCCAATGGGAGGCTTTTCTTTAGGAGCTCAGTGTCTATTTCAGTGATTCTTATAACCTATTGGGCGATGCGTTGATACCATTAGGTAAACCCATTGTAGTCCACCTAGTCAGGCACGCTAAATGAGAAACGCACTTATAATATCGGTGATATTCATGCAAGGAATGGTGATTTGCACATGTGAATGGGGCGACGATGGTGTAGCCCGCCATAGTGAATGGCATATTGTCCTAAGCTATAGACCTCATAGGCGATCTGGCTTTACTTTGGGAGTCGTTGAATAAGTCAGTGAATGTCAGTATTAGTAACATATTCAATATGATATTTGAGATCGATTATATTCAATATTGATGTTTTAAATAATACTCATGATAAGCATGGTGTATGGTGTTAGTGATGCGATAATGAAATCGATGTGGTTGAGCTTTTGAGTGATTTTTTTGAATCTTTCATTGACTAGATGCATTTTGATGTGAGCCTTCCAATGAGCATCACGCGTACGTTTTTAATCTTTGTGGGATGTGCCAAATGAGTGTATTTTTAAGTGTCATATGTGGTGCGGTCTTATTTGAAAGCATGCAGATGGAATCCTAGAATTTGACTTGTTAGTCTAATTGTATGAATCTTAGTGAGCGTGATAAATGATCTTGGGCAAAAATTTAAAGAGGGAACCAAATTGTCCATAATACTTTATAACATCCTTGTTAGGGTGTGAATATATTTTTGCACCATTTGAGCCTAACCTATTTGTGGGCAACCAAAAGAAAGCCTCCTAAACAAAATTGTCCTTACCTTCTCACCAAAATCCTTTTTGAAAGCATTGTGATGTTTGGATAGCCAACTTAAGCCAAAAGCATAAGTTGGGGGTGTTACAAGAAATGAAAATGAAAGCCAAGTGAAGGGTAAAAAAAAGATGAAATGAGACTCAACTTTGGAAGTTATACAAAGAGAAGTAATCCCTCGTTATTAAAAAAAAGGATAAAAAAGAGTCATTGTGATCGAAATGCATTGGAAAAAATGAAAATGAAAAAGAGAAGTGATGAATTAAAAGGGGATTCCAAATAAATTGAGCGACAAATCAAAGTTTGAGTTCTCAAATGAAAAGGAATGAAAGGAGCTTGAGAAGAAGTGATGATGATTGAAACAATGCTCTGAAAAAGTAAAGTCACCAATCCAAATTGACCATACCTTCACTCTTAGTTCCATTACAAGCCTAAAAGAACGTTAAGATTTTACATGAACTAAATTATGTGATGATTGCAAAATACGGACAAACCAATGGGACAAAGCTTGCATGTGTTTATCTTTTGAGAGAGTGAGAGTTGCATTGATTCCTTATACATTTGTTGATTTGTTGTGTGAGAGCATGTAATCGTTCTTGCTGTGAGGGCACTTGAATGCATTTGTTGAAACATCTTCTTGCTTTTGATAAGAAGCTAAAGTGAGTTTGAGCTTGTGTTGAAACTAGCTATTCATAATTTGAAGTTTTTTTTATCATGATTGAGGGTAGCGCATTATTGAGAGTAGTCGTGCTATGGAACTTACATGTTAGCTTTGATTGGGTACTGTTGTAGACAACCTTATTGAGCTTATTGTGTTCTTGGTTTATGTAACGACCCTCAAAATGAAGTAGGATAAAGTAGAGCCTCCAATGGATTTTATGCATTAATAACTTGTTAGCCTTTTTAGTCAGTTTTAAAGAGTTTGGAAATCAAACGTCAAGGGACGACCAAGACGTTCGAAAACTAGTCTTTTGCGTGTTGTTGTGTTCTAATATGTTGTTCATGTTTTTATGAGTTGTTTGGAGTCTAAAATCAGTGGAGGTGAACCTAGTGTCTTAATAAATGTTTTTAGGGTCAAAACGTTTGGGTAAGACTCCCTGGGACCACCTTAAGGGTCCCCGAGGAGGACCCCAACCCTTGGCCAAACAAGCTGCCAAGGCAGCTTGAAGTTGCTCATGGAGGGAGCATGTCCGCGTCGCAGACTAGCTCCACCAAGGGGCAAAAGTTTGGTCCATGTCGCGGACGTATCGCGGACTCTACTGTCTCGAAATTTAATTTATGAAAACTTGTGGGAACACCTCCACGTCGCAAACTTGTTTCCTGACGAAATCTGCGAAAATAAAACTCAAGTTTGACTTGTTTAAAAAGTCCAACTAAGTGAGGGATAGTTTAGGTACTCTGAAGAATTATTATAAATAGTTATTCTACCTATTTTAGGGTATTTTAAGTTGGTTAAAACCCCCAAAACCTAGAATTAGACCCCATTCTTCAAATTGACCCTTCCTTCTCAAAATAGATTCTCTCAAAAACTCCATTGAAGACCTTGATGAAGCTTAAGCTAGAAGATGGGTTTTCAACTGATTTCTTCTTCAATTTCATGGGTCTTCAATACTTAAGGTATGGTAACTCTTGATTCTTGAATAACCTCTCATTCAAGGAGTTTTATCAAAGATTTTCAAAAGTGATTCAAAGACCAAAAATTCCCAATATTCAATCTAAACATGGGTTCCTTGTCAAACGATTTACTAAATCATTCTATTGATGAATTAATGTGGAATTAAGGTTTTTAAGATAATTTTCAAAGGAATTCTTAAAGAACCCATGATCCCCAAATTCTTGAAAATTGGCCTATGATGTGAGTCTTTGTGAGTATGATCTCTATAGGTGAAATTATGTTTAGATTAGATTGTATGGTTGTTTCCTATGATTATCTATACTTATTCATGTTGAATTGTTGGTATATTGATGAGTTGAGAATTATGGCCTTATGGGCAAAGTTATGGGTTGATCCCTTTGTTTATTTTTTTTTAATCAATTACCCGGATAGGGTGTGTTGTATTAGCAAAAAGGATTAGAGGGGGGCTAGACCTGACCTTAATACAACACTGATCCGAAGGCTTACAAAAACTACTATAGAGCCTTCTATAAATTTATGAAGAAGAAAGTAACTAGCTTGCAAAGAAATTTGCTCTATCATATTTGCTCTGAATACTAGGCAATTGCCATTTGTCAAGTAGAAAGAGACCTTTAGCTTGTCTAGGGAGATTGGAATAGAGTTGATTGATGAGCATCTGGTGAGAAGAAGAGGCCATTTTTGCTAAACAATCTGCAACTTGGTTTCCCTCTCTGAAGCAATGTTTAATTTGCATTTGCACCCTTTTTTTGATGACGTTGATGGAGTCAATGACTTGTTTCAACTTCATATTTGGAACTATATTGTTGGCGAGCATATTGACTATATTCATGGAGTCAAGTTCTAGAATAAAATTAGTGTACCCATGTTGATTACGCCATTTTACACCAAACTCAACTGCCATGGCCTCAACCATGTTGCTATTTTTGCACTCAACGGGGAAAGAGAATGCCATGATCAAGTCTCCATAACTATTCCTTATGATTCCCCCAATGTCTGCCCTTCCAGTCTCATGTACATAGCTACCATCAGTATTGATTTTTATGATGCCGTTTTGGGGATAACTCCATGTTACTTGCTTCATTATCTGAACTGGTCTGAGCCTCTCAACTTCTAGGCAGAATGATGGCCAATGATTACTTCCACGGAAGTTTTGAAAAGTATTAGCCAAAACAGATTTTATAGTATGAACGGTTTGATAGCACATTTTGTTTGTTTGGAGGTATTTTTTGCCTCCATATTTGCAAGAGCACCATTGCTTCCAAATATCCCAACAAATAATTGTAGGGGTAATCTTCAAGATAGTCTTGTGAATGGCATTTTCTGGTTTTGTTTCCCACCAAGCACTGAAGATATTGGTCATAGGTTGATTTTTATGTTGGATTCCGAGAGGGTTTCCCATCATGATCCATAGTTGCCTTGCTGCTTCTCCCTCTCCAAACACATGATACACAATGTCATTATGTGCATTCCTACAACAAAAACAATCATTTTGTGAGTTGATATTGAGCCTAGTAATTATGTCATTAAAGGGCAATCTCCTTTGAAACATTCTCCAAGTTAAGAAAGATATTTTAAAAGGTTGTACTTAGATTATGTTTATGTTATTGAATTACATTGTTGATTCCTATTGCTATCTATGTCAATTGATTCTGAATTGTTGAGGATTGATCCATGGTGATCATGGTTTGGAGAATTGGTAAGTTGATCTAACTTCTAGTCTATAGTATGAGAATTGATGTTGGGTGGTTTGATCCACTTATGGTGGAGGTGTTTACTTCTTGTCTATGTATGCATGTTGAGATCATGGCCTTGAAGGCAATAGATGTGAAGTGAATTGATGATTATGATGCATATGTTTATGAATTTGTGCTATGAAGGTTATGTATGAAATCCTCAATGCTAGGATGATGGTTAAAGTATGTTGATGATGAAGAGTATATTGTGAATGATAATGTTAGGGATAAGGTGTGGTCTACATGATTGATTATGTTAAGTACTATTGTGGAATGACCCCTACCTATATGACCCCTATATGAATGTGTGACCATATACATGTTAGGAGTACCTATTCAATGTTGAATGTGTCCTTGTCTCCTATGATGAAGTGTGGGTGTGTGGTCTAGAATCCCTAAAGGCTTTATATGTGAATTGCTCATGATTTGGGGACATTGTGAATGTGTTGTGATCCCTTGAAGGGAAGTGCACTCAATATCAATGTTGTTGCTATTATGTCACTATGAGGACTAATATACACACACTCTACATGTATAGTTATGAATATGATGTGTTATGGTGTCTATTGAAAGGTTAACTCTTATATGCACCCTTCCATCTTATTATGCATGCAAAGTGTATGATTAGCAAGGTATGAATATGTGTTGCATAAAGGTGTTTATGTGAAAGGCTTTCTCACATATACACACACACATGAATGAATGAATAAGGTTTATGATAATCTAGTGAAAGTGAGTCTCTTGAAAGGTTTCCTCAATTGTACTCTAAACTAGACTATGTTATGAATATGGTATGACTATATGAAAGGTTATTCTCACATAATGTAGGTTTTATGATGAAAGGTCATTCTCATCTTAGAAACCTTTGAGCTATATGATATGAGGGATTTAGTCCCTAAAGCCTATTTTATGAACTAATGTTAAATAAAGGCTTAAAGATGTTTAAAAAGGGAGTTGGAGCTTAGCACCGACTGAACATGAAAAATGAGAGTGGGGGCTTCACGTTTAGCATGTCTGGGTTCCCAACATAGATGTTGTCTCATGAGATGGAAACCTCCACGCCTAGCAAGTCAAGATTTCTAGTAGCAATCTCCTTGTTCCATAACTACGTGCCTCCGTAGGTCTTAGCTTAGTGGATCCACTAGATATCTATTATGTATGAAGGTCCTACCTTGGCAAGTGGTACCCTCTCTTTTCGGTGTGGGAGTAGAACACCGAATTCCATGTAGCTCACATGGTCTATGTCGGTTATGGCAATGTCTCCCAAAATTTAAGAAATGAACTAAGATAAGAATATGAACTCTAGTCATGAATTCTTGAAGAGTTACTTAGTGTAGGTAGGACTATGGACCCTACTTATGCATTGCACAAGTGGACTCTAAGGGAGGTTATGATTAGGCTCTTTATGTAATGAAGACTATGGTCTATGTATGTTAATATGAAAGCATGTTAAGGTTGACTTTACTTATGTCAAGACATGAAGTATGATTATGCATGTGAATTACACTTATGACTTTTTAATGGGTTTGCTTAGTATATGTGGGGGTATGGGACTCCATGTGTACATTGCACAAGTGAGCTTGTGAAGGGGTTGTGAGGGTGGTTTACCTATGATATGAACTAAATGGGTTATGACTAATGATGTAGTAAATGAATGAGTCCTTATATGATGTTATGAAGTTTTTTGGTCTTATGTCTAATGTTAAATGAAGATGTTATGACTTGTTGAATATGATATGCCTAGTGTATGGTGGCTTCCTGGGAACACTTGTTGTGAGTAGTATTATGGGATGCTACTTGCACATTGCACTAGTGTGACTTGGGGGTTGTCTTAGGTGATGATCCCTATGTGAAGACAATGTCTTATTGTGTGCTTGTGACTCTATGAATATATGTGGTTGGATTGATGAAGTCTATATGTAAGTTCACCCTTGGTAACCTTAAGGTGATACATTGCACCAAGTATTCTCTAAGGGTTGCTTGAGGAAACAAGTTAAGATAAAGAGGAAGGTAATGTATTGTATGCATTGAATGTGCCTAAAATGTTATACGTGGATCTATGTGGTATTATGAATGGTTTCCATGTGTATGATGATGTATGTGGTTTATATTGTTCCTATTGTACTAAATGTTCTTGAAGTTTCTCTAAAAAGGCATGATGCATGGTTTCCAACTAAATGTTCCTTTTAAAACCATGTTTTGCATGGTTATCATACTTAGTGCATTCTTGTACTAACACCATTCTTCTTCATCTTTTTACACCAAGTGTAGGTGGTGGTAGCTAAAGGGCCTTTCCTAGAAGTGATGAGCTTGGGTTACTATTCCCAAGTTCGGGTGTGTCCTTAAAGATTCAAGGACTTTTATGTTAAAGAGTTTCCTTAAGTTCAATGTACTAGATAGTAGTTTCTTTTGTATTGTAAGGGTTGTGTCCCTCTTGTGTTGTAGTCGTGCTTTAAGATGGCTACCTTGAGACGTATTACTCCGATTTTGTATTAAAGGTTTAAATGAGGTGACTTTTAAGTCTTGTGTTATATTATGAAAAAGTTTTAATTTTTCCGTTATTTTTCTATGATAAATGCTATGACGAATGCTAAGGGCTTGTATAAGACCTCCGAGAGGTCGAATACGCCGGTAACGACTAGGGGGTGCTCTCGGGTCGTTACAGTTTACTTGAGGACAAAAAAATTTTAAGTTGGGCGTGTTGATGTGTGGTAGATTTTTACTCATTTAAGGTTTACTTATCTCAATAATCAGTGTCCTCGATGCCTATTTTTGTTCCATTCTGATGATATATTGATGATTTGTAGCAATGAATGTAAATGGACAAGGCAAAGATTGTTATCTAAAAGAATTGCCAAAAATGCAACAAATAAGTGCGAACTTCACGTTGTTGATCTCCTAACAAGAAGAGTGAGTTGCCAAAGAAAACTGAGATCGACTACCTAAGTTGACAATGCACTGAGTCAACCCTCAAGGTCAATCTGCGAAGTGAGGCACGAATGGGGATCTGCCGAAACACATAAGGTCAAGTGAATAGATGTTGCCAAATCTAATAGTGCTGGCAGCAAAAATGAAGGCTCAAAGGGCGATATGAGGTGGAAATCGGCGTCTTGCCATATTCACAAAAAAGAACTCAAACTGGATCGTCTAAAGAGACTCAAACACTTGAAGCCTGAAGCAAGTAAAAGGTGAACTGAAGAAACATGGGTGATTCATCGAATGTTGTTGGCGAACTCAACTAACATCACCGAAGGGGAAACAAAGCTAATTTTTGGGTAAAATTTTGGGAAACTATAAATAGCCCAAATGAGAGAGAAAGAGTGTTTGGATAAATTTAGTGACATAGTTTGAACATTCTAGAGAGAGAAACATTTTCCAAAGAGTGAGAACACTTTTATTGTTGAAGTTTTCAATTTTGTAAACTTGAATTTGAGAAATTGAGGTCAAATTTGAAGTGGGTTTGCTATTAAATACTCAATTCCATGCTACCTATGGCTGATTTCATGCAAGGTATAATCTATTTACACTTTGCAATGTGTGGCTAAAACCCCAAACTCTTGGGGTGTGATTATGTGCTAGGGTGTTGATTTAATCTAGTGGGTTTGTTAAATTGCTTGATTTTGTGATTGTTAATCATTGATTTGACTTATTGCTGAGTGATTAATTCCTGAATTGAGGTGGCCAACTTAATTTTAGTTTTGATCTTGTAATAGTGCTCGAATGAAACCAGTATAAGTGAATAATTTATTCAATAGATGTGGTTTTGTTTACTTGATTACAGATCTAAAGTTTTGGGTTGGTTTTGAATGGCATATAGATAAAACTAAAAGGACATCTTATGGAAGGGTGTTTCGAGATAGAAAGAAGATAAGAGTCAATTATGATTACCTATATTATTTATTATTAACTAATTGTAATGAGAAATTATTCAATATCCCAAGAGAAATAAATATTCGATCTCCACATCCCTAATGTCCTTTAGTTCCGTGAATCATTGATTATTTCAATATTATTAATTGGGTGTCTGAATTAGTGGTGTTGAAGTTGGTAGACTTCTCCACCCATTTGTCATTTCAATTCCATTGGAATTAATAGCTTGTTAACTCTCTAATTAAATTCTTAACCGTATACCATTCCTTGTGGGATCCAACCTCAGCTCTTAATTGGGTGTTTTTATTGACAACAACTGCTCACTCTTTTGATTAGTTTTGATGAGTGACTTCAGAATTATCGATTCTCATGTGCTCTCAGAATAAGGGAAGTTCATGCATTTGAACTTGTGATAGTCACATTATATGTTTCATTCAAAATATATAAATTCATAATAATTAGTTTAAATACTTAGTTTATCAGTCCCTGATGGTTTAAGATGATTTAAAAATACAGTATCTATAACATATTCTTAGTATTTATGAGCTATTTAGTTTATTAGTATTATTAAGTTTATTTATTTAAATTTCATTAGGCTAAGTACTTTGCATTGATCATACATAGGAATTAGGTCTCACACCATCAGTTAGGACTGACACCTTCAGTAGAAATTCCAACATCCTATAACTATGTGACAACGTAGATTTTAAGGGTCATCCGTCAGATCAAGATAGACTCCCAAGCCGTTTGGACATCAATTTACTGAATCTACCTCATGAGTATTCTTAGCCTTGTCAAGGTACATAACGTCCTCCTAGTCTGAGTACAGGTGGACTCATATTAGCTAAAAGAGTTTTTCGATTGTAAGTATCCACAAAATTCCACCTTTCAGGTTATTGCAATTCATCTCATTGCATTCAATTATTTTAGTTTCAGTATGTACTAGTTTCACGTTTTACTATTTTATTATTACATTAATTTATATATCCTAGTTTAATGTTCAGTTAAGCATCTCAGATTTATTATGTTCAGTTACTAAAATCGTGGTTCATGTATCACATAGTCACTCAATTAAAAGTATTGACCATATACACTTATGCACTATATTATTTTATTATAAGTTTAGTCATTCAGTGTTCACCTCACTGTTAATATGATCTTGTATTAGCTAAAAGGTAAAATTTGGCGACTCCTCATCTTTCGAGGACAACCCTTATATTTATTTCAGGTATTTAATTTTTCCATTATTAGTCAGCTTGAGTTAGTTGGGGGTTTGTTCAAAAACCACATCTTAGTAGAGGCTTTCTCAGTAAAATCATAGTTTAGCTTCTTCTCTTTTTTCCCCAGATATTTCATGTAGTGTTTTGGATTTAATAAATTATTCAGATTCAGCTTTCACATCAGTTACTTTTAGTTGTTACTAAAATGTTTTCACAATGTCATGCCAGATCATGGGTTAGATTGGGTTTACTTGTGGACCTAAACAACATATTATTACTAGAGGTTTAGTCTCGAATCGTGAAAACTGTAGTGTTGAACTAAAAACTATATAATGTACAAAAATGTGTTAATCTAGCTATATTAAATATGTTAGAAAATATAAAGTACAGAGTTAACAAAAAAGAAGAGAATTTTTTTTTAAACACATAATGAAAGTAAGAAAAAAAAATTAAGTGTCAATACTCAATATAATGAAATTCGTCATATATTTACCATTTACTGAAAATTATACTTCCGTCCCATTTTATGTGAGGTAATTTGACTCGGGACGAAGTTTATGAAAGAAAGGAAGACTCTTAAAATTTATGGTCCAAAATGAATGATAGAAATTTTTGTGACTATAAATCATTTTATTAGGGGTAAAATAGACATTTTATAGTTAAATAGCTACCTAAATAAAGTAGTTATTTAACAATAAAATGTCTATTTACCCTTAATGACATGATTTACCACCAGACAAATTTCTATAATTTATTTTGGACCATAAGTTTTAAAAGTCTTCCTTTTTTTCTTAAATTCCGTGCCGAATCAAACTATCTCACATAAAATGGGATGGAGAGAGTACTTAATATAGAAATATGTCTTTCTTTTAAGGACTGACTAAAAAGGAAAGTAAATCCCATAAATAGAAACATGGAAATAAGAATTATAAATATTTCAATAACCCACTTTCTAATATATCCATTTTTCTTTCGACTTTGTCCTATGAGGAAGCTCATGAGTTATGTCCACCTCTTATTTGAAGCCGTTGATGGTAAGCTTTAAAATCAATGGTTGACATTGAGTCAAGCAATCCAAAGGTATACTATAAATGTTTGTGTAGCGAGCATTTGGTAGTCATCTTTTCTAAACAAAGAGAAGAAGTGTTTGAGTTGTGGTTTTTTTTTTTTGTTGGTAAAAACAGGGATATTTTATATATATTAAGGCATTACAAAGGAAGTAGTAGCTATACTATTAGCATCTCTATGAGGTAAAATATTAGCATTACTACCAGTAGCTTTGATATTAGGAGCTCTATGAGCTATAATATTAGCATCACTACTAGATACATCAAAAAGAACATTTAGGTTCCCCAGCAATCAGCATAGATAGTTTGGAACATGTAGCCAGTGACATTCTTCTGGTAATTGCCATTCCATCTTTGTCAGCTTGCAAAATAGATCTGGCGTCTGCTGGAGTTGCTGCCAGGATAGGAGAATTAATATTCATACTTAATATACTTCCTTACTTTGCTAAAAAGTCTTCTAGCCTATTCCCTTGCCGAAAATTGTGGCGTACCACTGGATTCCCCAACTTCTTCAATAGAGACCGGCAAGATTCAATATTAGGCTGGAAGTTAGGATGAGCATGTTGGAAGAGTTCAATTACCTCAGTGGAGTCAATTTCAACTTCAATTGGAAGGGTTTGCTTCTCAAGGGCCAAAGTGATCAGTCCAGTGTGGAGAGCTTGCAGTTCCACCATTACAGGGCTATAGGCATAGATTGCATTACTAAAAGCAATAACCCAATTACTGTACGAGTCTCTAATAAGACCACTAATTCCACCCATGTGTTTTGTTTGGATGAAAGTCCCATCCGTATTCAACTTGAATACATTAGGGGCAGGGGGAAACCAGCGAACTGGGATTTCTTTTTTGATGTCTGTTGATAATGAGGAATGGGTCATGAAAATGAACTCTTTAGCTCTCATGAGAGTGAGAGGAAGAGAGATAGTAGGAGTGGACGAAGTGTTGGGACGAAAAACCTATTGATTACGTTGCAATCAAATATGACATAGCGCAAAAAGGTAGAAGTCTTTCCATTGCATAGTTGCTGCGTCACGAAGGGGAACATCAAGGTCATTAATATTTTGCAACCAGTGAGTTGGAGTGTTGATAATATGATGCATATTCAACCCTATGTCTAGCCAAATTTCCTAACCAAAAAACAATCTAAGAAGATATGTTCAATAGTTTCTATATCACTATGGCATAGAGGGAAAGTGGGATCGGTGATCATCCCTATGTGGGAGGTACGCATTAGTAGGAAGTCTGTTATAAGAGCAAATCTAGAGAAAGAATTTGATCTTGTTGAGCGTTTTCAGTGACCAGATCCATTGGAAAGTATATTCTGGAGTATTCATAGAATCTAGTAGACGACGAGCTGATTTAGTAGAGAACATTCCATTAGATTGAATGGACCAATAAGGGATCTCCCTAGTGTGATTTTTTAGCGTAACAGAATTGGCCTTATTAACAATGTCATTAGGAATGACTATAGAGAATTTTCCCCATTTCCACTTGTCTCGCTCCCAAATATTGGACACCTTAAGAGTATACTCGTTGCATTGTAAGGGTCCATAAATAAGGTTACAAAGGGGAGGAGTATGGGGGATCCAACTATGGTTCCATAGGTCTAGGGTTTTGTCGGTACCCGATGCCCAAGCTAACCCTTGCGCACACAGTTTCCCTCCTTTCAAAATATTCGTCATATATTTACCATTTACTGAAAATTATACTTCTGTCTCATGTTATATGAGGTAGTTTGACTCGGGACGAAATTTACGAAAGAAAGGAAGACTCTTAAAACTTGTGGTCCAAAATGAATGATAGAAATTTTTGTGACTATAAATCGTTTTACTAGGGCTAAAATAGACATTTTACAGTTAAATTGTTATTTCCTCTGTCCCACTTTATGTGACTTACTTTTATTTTTAGTTAGTTACAAAAAGAATGATATATTTCTAAATTAAGTAGCTATTTAACTATAAAATGTCTATTTACCCTTAATGAAATGATTTACCGCCACACAAATTTCTATAATTTATTTTGGACCACAAGTTTTAAAAAACTTCCTTTTTTTCTTAAATTCCGTGCCGAGTCAAACTACCTCATATAAAATGGGACGGAGAGTACGTAATATAAAAATATGTCATTCTTTTAAGAACCGACTAAAAAGGAAAGTAAGTCCATAAATTGGAACATGGGAAATAAGAATTATAAATATTTCAAAAACCCACTTCCTAATATATCCATTTGTCTTTCGACTTTGTCCTATGAGGAAGCTCATGAGTTATGTCCACTTCTTATTTGAAGCCGTTAGATGGTAAGCTTTAAAATCAACGGTTGACATTGAGTCAAGCAATCCAAAGGTATACTATAAATGTTTGTGTAGCGAGCATTTGGTAGTCATCTTTTCTAAACAAAGAGAAGAAGTGTTTGAGTTGTGGTTTAAGTACGTTTTGCTCTTGATTGTTTCCCATGGAAGGTGGAGATAGAGAGGGAATTCCTTATCATCAACCATATCATGATTTACCAAATAACTTTTCTTTTTATCAACAATTTCCTCCATTGTTATGCAGTCATCAAACCCAACAAAGTGTTGCAAACAATAATGAAAGCATTTTTACTCAGCACGGTGGTTACTATGATGGTACAAGTGGATATAATAGTAATGTTTTTACGGAGCAAAGATTAATGGATAACATAGTGTTTAATGAAGAAAATGTTCTTCACTGGAATAACAAAGAGCAAGAGATGGTGATATCATCTGCGAAGGAGATGGGAAAAAATGCAAAAGAAAGGACTTGTTCTACTACTATGTTAGTCAAGGGTCAGTGGACCGAAGAGGAAGACAGGTGATGATGATATAATTAAAGTTTTTGTATCTTGATTGTGAATTGTGATGTCATTTTCAAAATAGATTTTTATTTATTATTAATCTAAGCCAGAAACTCAACTTTATTTCTTGGATTATATATGAAGGAATTTGATGAAGTTGGTGAAGCAGTTTGGATTGAAGAGATGGGCTCAGATAGCTGAGAATATGGTCGGTAGAGCAGGAAAACAGTGTCGTGAGAGATGGCATAACCATTTGCGACCAGATATTAAGGTTTTTTTAAATTTTTTCTCCACTCTCTTCTAATTCATATTTTGTTTTTTTTAAAATTTAATTTAAAAATATAACTTCAAAGGACATCTCTTTTTAAAATCACTAAGATTTACTCCATCTATAATTCTTTGACTAGTCAAGGATTTAGATGTTTTCCCAATATGTTTGATTTATTTATTTTACATTTCTAAAGAAAAACTTCATTTTAATTTAATTATTTCCAAATCATTGACTAATATTTAATGGCACGTTTTATCTGTTCAAGAAAGTATCTAGGTATTGTATTAACGCTAACATGTAAATTTTGCACTTTGCACTTTGCAATTTTCATGTGATTATACAAATTTTGTTATATATAAAAATTATTTTCTAGAATTTTTATATTGTGATTGTTTCAGAAAGAGACGTGGAGTGAAGAAGAAGAAGTGATGTTAGTGGAAGCGCATAAGCAAATTGGAAATAAATGGGCAGAAATTGGTAAAAGAATTCCGGGAAGGACGGAGAATGCAATTAAGAATCATTGGAATGCAACTAAAAGAAGGCAAAATTCGAGGAGGAATAAGTTGAAAAAAGAGGAATCAAAATATAGGTCGAATGTTCTTCAAGATTATATTAGAAGCAAGTACTTCAGTGATAATATCAACACCATGACCATGAGTACTACTACTCCAAATGATAATAACATGAAAAATGCCTATCCCTATTCTGATGATGACGACTCTTCATCTTTGCTCACTAATCAAACATATGATGAAGAAATGAACTTCATGCAAAAATTGTTTGGAAATAATTCATTGGATGGTAAAGTGACTGATGAGGCAAATATGACTGCTGAACATCAACCTTATCTTTAGGAATATCATTCGATGAATCAAGCTTCATCTTCATCTTCATCAAGAAGAAACAAAGACATTGAGTTAATGGAAATGGTTTCATCTTCTATCTACCCTCAACACACCTCCACCAACACATATTCTTTTAATGTGTTTCAATATTGAGTGTCATGATAACCAGTTGTTAGTTTTCTGTTTTTTAGTTTATGCTAGCTTGTCTTTATTCTTTAATGATGGCTCTTTTCATTTCTCTTGTTTCTATCTATATTCTTTCAGTCTATAGACTATATAGTTGCTTCCTTTTTTAATCAGATTATGTTGTCATGTTGTTGAATGAAATTAATATTTAAAGAACAACCCATCTGGTTTGTCTATTTATCCTTATATTATGTTATATATGTTATTTTTTAAATACGTACCGCCCCCAATGTATTATGACTTATAATGACGCTTCGCTAACTATTGTTTATGCATTCATTTTAATTCATCAAAGTCGATGCATCATATCACTTCCTAGTTTGGACTTACGATCCTAATTTAGAGGCACACCAAGATTCAATTGATTAAAGGAAGCAAATGATTTTTCCATGACAAAGTCGATCCGTTAACTTAAAAATGGTACTACTAACAATGTAAGGCATTCCGAGTTAATTATTTTTTGATCATTACTCATTTTTCAGGTCATTCAATCTAGCAAAATACATTTGGTCGTTAACAAGATTTGTAATTTCAACTACTATCACACTACCACTAGCTTGTTTGGTATTTTATTTCAATAGTTTAATTATTATATAGCTAAATATGTTATCATAACAATATATACACGTTTATCTATTTCAAATTCTAAAATTTCCTTGGACACAAAGAAGATATTTGAGAGGGAGAATAGCGACATCACAAAGAATTAAAGCGTGGCTCTATTAGTTTCTTATATCTTTTTCCTCTATTGCTTAATTGTTCTTTTTAACTTGGGTGAAAAAAAATTAATACTGTCACGAGAAAAAATAAGAGATTCTGTAAAATATCTTTTAACACAATGAGGTTTATTTGATAATTTTAGGTAATTATTACTTTTTTTTTCCATTTTATGTAGTTTCCGTGCTTACTAAAAATAATATTCTAAAATAATCATTAGCAAATTAAGATATAATTAATTATTGATTTTCACCTTGAAATTCACTCAACAAATGTAGTATAATATTTTATTGAGATTAAGGAATTCATTAAGAATAAACTAGTCAAAATTGTTTTTTAGTTAATAATTTTTTTTTATGAGGCATGTAAAATTAAATTATATAAAAAATAAAATGTACAACAATAATTCAATTTTATTTTAGACTTGCACTCATATAAATTTAATCCTAAAATGTTATAATATTTAGAAAAAAAGGTCAATTATCCAAAATACATATCGCGAAAAGAGAATCAGGAAAACACAATAAAATGAACTGAATTATTTGAATTTTTTTTTAAAATTAACTGTTGTGTGTATTTATAGTTATCACACGACTTTTAATAGTTTGAAGGCAAGGGAAACGAATGAAAGATTAAGGAAATATCTAGAATAATTTCACTTGGTCAAAACCTTATTTGTGTATTTGAAGTGTGAACAAGTCTTAGTTTGTTCTTGATCAGTCAAGTGTTGATCTACATGATTTTAGGCTTCATTTTTGTTTTATCCACATGTTGAGATTAGCTTTTTGTGTAATTTCCTTCATAAAATTCCTCAACAGGTTATTGTTTTTACCTGAACTTTAACTCACAAGTTCACTTGATGAACGTTTCTAAGTGAAAATAATGTGCAATAGCTAACGAGAAAAAGCTCCAAACGGCTAACATTCCATAGATTGAGCAAGTATGTTTGGTGTAGAGAATTTAGCAAGATGAAAAAAGATTTCTCTTCCATTGTCTTTTTCTTAAAGATCCAAAAAGACCCTTATTCTATTTGGTGTTTCTCCCAGAATTTGCGTACATGATATCAAATAACACTTTGCTTCTCAATAAAATTAGTCTGGACCAAAAATTACTTTTTTTTTCAAGGAAATCAACAAAAATGGGTTGTCATCACAATACACTTATTGTTGCATGATTTTTTACTACAAAAAAATGGATGTTTGATCTATGGACCACACAATTTATTTTAAAAAAAATAATGTGTCATGTTCTTTTTCACGACTTGAAGGGTTATTGTTTTACGATTCATGAATTATTTTTATTTTATATATTTTCTTTAGAAAAATTATGAATCATGAACTTTTTCACAACTTATTGTTAATTATTTTTTTATGTTTTCATATCATATTTAGGTCCATGGCTTTACCTTAGAATTTGTATTGCCCTAATTAGTGATTTAATATAACTATATAAATATACACCAAAAGACTTATTACGAAGCAATCTACTACCCTAATTTTCTTTTCCATTAAAAATAAATATGATGACCATGTATCCAACAATCAACCTATTTTGCGGTGGTGAAGTTGTGTGTGAAAAAGGTTTTGTGAGATAGAACAACACCTTGTGATACAAAGGTTCTCAAAATATGATCATATGTAATGCATGTTTAGAAGTACAATGATCGTGAGTGATCGCGAACTATGTTACTCTACCATATTTGTTTTAATTTTATTTTATAGTAGAGATAGTCACACGCTATTGACAATAATAGGTGATATACAATGTCATTTATGAACAATTGGTTTTCAATTTACGATGTGACTTAAATTTACAAAGATAATTCTTTTATGTTATTTTAAACCCTCAGTTCTTAAGCAATCACATAAACATAATGACGTTTGAAATTTGTTCAAGCCAATAGGGATGTTGTGTTCAATGACTAGTGCGGAGTTTCAAGATGATTTTCAAGTGTTGGCTCAAGACAGGACGACTCAAGCCAATAGGGAGGTTATGTTCCTCGTGAACACAAATGTGGGTGTTGATGAGGAAGATCATAAATAATTTATTGATGAGGTATACAAGGTGTTGATGATCATGGGAGTGACACCGGTTGAAAAGGCAGAGTTGGCCTCTTATCAACTTAAGGGTGTTGCTCAAGTTTAGTTCAACCAATGGAAGGAAGAGAGGGTGTTTTATGCGGGTCCTCTCGATTGGGAAAAGTTTAAGGTTTCTTTCCTTGATAGGTTATTTTTCCTTGAGATGAAAAAGGCAAAGGTACTTGAATTCATTAAACTTCGTCAAAGGAATATGAGCGTGAAGGTGAATTCCTTG
This sequence comes from Solanum okadae, assembly GCA_036553675.1. NCBI lineage: Eukaryota > Viridiplantae > Streptophyta > Magnoliopsida > Solanales > Solanaceae > Solanum > Solanum okadae. Next base: position 19,583,080 of record CM071686.1, on the reverse strand, counting down.
AAGTTCAGACAACTATCTAGGTATGCTCCAACTATGGTTGCTGATTCTAGGGTAAAGATGAGCAAGTTTGTTTTGGGTGTGTCCGAAATGGTTATTAAGGAATGTTGTACCACCATGATCATCAATGAAATGGTTATTACTCGTCTAACACTACAAGAAAAATGACTTTTAACGAAAGGAAATTTGGTCGTTAGAAGTCCATATCCAGTCGTTAAAGGTGTATAACGACTGGGCAAAAATTGGTCGTCGCCCGTCGTTAAAAACTCCGTTGTTAAAGGTTACCGACCGGATTGCATTGCCGGTCCTTAGATATCACTTAGCGATAACGATAAATCCGGTCGCTACATTTACTAACAACGACCACAAATTCCCTTCGTTGATGGTCATTTGGTCGTTAAAACATTGAAGTAAAACCACAATTTCCAGTCGTTACAAGTACTTTTAGTGGTCAGATTCTTTCATTGATTACATTACTTTTACCGACCAAGTTTAAATTCCTTTCGTTGCTTTTAATAAATTTAACGACAAAGTTTGTTTTACAAATTTAGTTTCAAATAATTATATATAGTTTTTATGTTCCTCGAGCAGTTCCGGATCTTAATATCATTTTTTTTTCACAAGCCATAAAAATTTAATATAAAATTTCATAATTGTTTTGCCATGAACGAAAATATACTGGAAAAATTGCATATAAATGTGTGTTCAACACTATCTAAAAAACATAGATGTTCAACATAAGATCTAAATAACATAGATGTTCGACATAAGATTATAAAACATACATGTTCGACATCTATCGAATCCTAAGAATTGAGAAAATGAAATAGCTGCATAGGTTAAAACGTCTCTAGATCTGCACCAACAATAAAAATATAATTTTTCTTTTCAGCTGGCACCACAATTCTTCAAGAACACGTTCTTTAATCTTCATCACTTTCTTCATCTGTTAAAAAAAACAATTTGAGGTCATTTCATAACAGAATGCCGGATAGCTATAACTTATAACTTTTAAAGCATAAATCAATCATTTAATCACCAAAGAGCCCAAAAGTTGGCACTGCTTAATTCTCATCAGCATCAGAACTAGTAAAGTCAAAGTGTGGAGCCAATTTTGGAACAATATAGACCTGTGATTTTTTTCAAAGTTCATTCTTGGTACAGTTGCTCCACAATTCACAGGGATTTCTATTATTGAAGATGGAAGTGAGGGTATAACTATGGAATTAGAGATGCAATGGGATGGGAATCCAAGCATAATACTCGATATCAAGACTTATGTAGGTGTAGCATTACCAGTGCAGGTGAAAAACATTGGGTTTACTGGTATTTTCAGGCTCATCTTCAGGCCACTTGTTGATAAGTTTCCTTGCTTCAAAGCTGTATGCTATTCTCCAAGGCAGAAGAAAAACCTGGATTTTACGCTTAAGTAATTGGTGGTGACATGACAGCATTTCCTGGCCTTTCTGATGCAATTGAGGGAACCATCCGGAACGCTGTTGAAGACTCTATCATGTGGCCAGTACGAAAAGTTATTCCCATTTTAGTTGGGGATTATAGTGACCTTGAACTGAAGCCTACCGGAGTATTGGAGGTGAAACTTGTTTAAGCAAAGGAATTAACAAATAAAGATATCATTGGAAAATCTAATCCTTTTGTTGTATTATATGTAGGCCCTCTACGAGACAGAATGAAGAAGAGCTAACAATGATTTGAACCCAATTTGGAATATGAACATTTTCAGTTCGTAGTCGAAGATCCATTGACACAACATTTGGTGGTAAAAATCTATGACAATGAAGGGCTTCAGTCAGCTGAACTAATTGGATGTGCCCATATCTGTTTGAATGAGCTTGAGCCTGGTAAAGTGAAGGATATCTGGTTGAAGTTGGTGAAAGATTTGGAAATTCAGAGAGATAAGAAAAATAGGGTCCAGGTGCACTTGGAGCTATTGTATTGCCCGAATGGCATGAACAATGGGCTAAGTAAGCTTTTTTGTCAGAATGAGTCAATGACTTCATTAGAGAGAGTTCTTAAAAACTCGGCAGAAGGAAAAGAAGTTAGTCCAAATGGAAGTGAAATCAAGAATAGAAGAGAGGTAATAGTACGAGGGGTACTTTCTGTTACCGTGGTATCAGGTAATGACCTGCCCCCAGCTGATATAGGGGGGAAGGCTGACCCCTACGTCGTTCTGATCATGAAGAAGGCTCAAATCAAGAGCAAAACCTGGGTTGTAAATGAAAGTCTAAACCCGGTATGGAATCAAACTTTTGACTTTGTTGTTGAGGACGGATTACATGACATGTTAATGCTGGAAGTCCGGGACCATGACACATTTGGAAAGGATTTCATGGGAAAATGCATACTGACTTTAAAGAGGGTTCTAAGTGAAGGTGAATACAAAGACTCGTACGAATTAGTCGAGGTTAAATCAGGGAAACTGAACTTGCATCTCAAATGGAATCCACAACCAATATACAGAGACTACCAGTGATGAACATCAAACTTCAGTTTTATATTCTTGTTAGTTTTGTACAGGGAGTAAAATTTCTCTGATTCCCTAATTGACTGGGAACGACAGCACGTATAATCGAATATTTTCTGTACATGATTTATTATAAACAGAAGAGAGATACTGTAAAGCTGTGAAACTTTTGAAGAGAAGCTGAAGTTGAAGTTGGACAAGAATAAAAAATGAGTAATTTTTCAAAAAAAAAGAAAGTTCAACAAGTTTAGAGATAATTATTCTAAAACTATAACACAATAAGGATTAAACACGCAACACAAATACTAAGGTGAACATGCAGGAAAGGAACTCAGTTAAGAACAAAGGAATACATCCTGATTAAAACAGAGATATGCATAATTCTATAAGCATGTAGTCTCGTTCATCATGGAAAGTAGTACAACTAAAGACTGTCTACCCTCTAAAATAAACTTATCATAGAAAGACAGACCACTGCATTAGCAAAGTCCTTATCAAAGATGAGCATTTGTTAATGACATCACTAAATTCATTGAAAAATACACATCATGGAATAGCTAATGAAAAGTTTGCTAACCTGGTGGAGGTGATGGATGCTGACGAACCACTATACTTTCAAGGCGATCATATTTACTCTCTAGAATATCAATACGCTTTTGTAGTGATTCCTTTTCTTTTTGAGTTGTTTTCAGTTCTTCCAACAACGCAGCCTTAGAAGTACTACCACCTTTCAACTCCTTAGTGGTTATCCCACCACCAAATCCAACCGCATGACTTTTGCATTGAGGTCCAAAGAACCTTTCCACTACCTCAATATTAGTAAGAGACAGTTCAGATTGTACAAGCTCTTGAATTTCAGCCTATAAAATACAAGAATGTTTAAAATATTTCAATGAATCAATCCAGAGAGAAAATGTTAAATGAAATTTATCGATAAGCATACATATTTTTCATTGGTTTCGGGTTCGACAAGCTCATTTCCCTTTTTACGAGTCTCAAAGTAGATAGTTGCCATGTTTGGTGGATTACCATCTTTGCCTCCCTTAACAATAAAAAAAGTAAGTACTATAAGATCTTTTATAAAAAAAAGGAGGTTTCCTTATAGGGTTTCATGATTTATTTACCAGTTCGTAAATAATCTCTCTTATAGGCTTGCTACCGTACGATGAGGCATACACAACTTAGACCTGTTGATTGTGTTTCTTGTACTTGATTTCTGCATCAACAACACAAGCTGAAATTATCACAAGCTTGTTTAATGATTCTATTTTTATTCTTAAATTTACTTTTGTAACTACTTTGTATCCTCTTGATCACAAATGAAATCATTTAATCAAAAGAACTATTCCAAAATAGTAATCATATGTGACTTGGAAATAAAATGATATTAATCAATAGCTATGCAATCATACCTTAAACTTATCAGATAAAAAATGTTCCTTTACCAACCATTCCCAATCACTCTTGTCTACTCCTATCGGCACATCTTTTAGAACCTCGTGCAATGACTTGGATTTCATATTCTTGTGCAACGATCCTCTCCAATTGTTCCAAAGCTTTCTCATATGTGGCAAAACATTATCTCTTTGATCATTAATGTTATCACAGTCAAACTTTTCCTGAAATAGAGAAAAATATCATCAGAATCAGAGAAAGACACATTTGATTGCAAGTTAATGTTCTTGATAAATGGGTTGAAAGGTTGATCTTACATGTCAACTATGTAAGAACTTTGTATGGGGAGGTACTGCAGATCAGAGAAAGACACCTTTGATTGCTTGGGATAAGGTGTGCCTCCCATATATAATTTTTGAGGACTAAAAGTTAAGGGATGCATGAAATGGAATGAAGCTTCTGTTGGCAAACTACTATATGGAATGTTTCAGAATAGCACATCCTCTAGGTAACATGGACACATGCAGTGTATATGAAGTAATATGGCAATATATGAGACTGAACATGCAGGTGCAAGATGCAAATTGTTGTCTATGTTTAACAGGGGTAGTAGAAATTCCTCAACACTGAGTGTGAATGGATCATGAAACTAAATATAGAGTGAATAGTAAGACTGAGGAGGGGAATTTTTTGTTTGTTTTGGTAATAGCTATTCTTAAACAAAGACCATAATAAGGTCTAAACAAAGGCAACACCATAGTATTTTAAACAAACACAAGAAGAAGAGGAAAAAATATTGTTGTTAAAATATAGTAATGTTGTAATTCTTACTGTAACAGCTGCCCACATATGCTCAATTTTATGCTCTTCAATATCCATCCAAGAGTGTATCCGCAATGGGCACATATTATGATCATGAACTAGCAAACCCAAGTGTCTCGTAAATGAGGTGTGATTTGGCCCAACAGCTCGATTTTGATAGAAAGTGACTTTTAACTTTTCTCCAGGTCTTAATCGCAAAACTTTCTTACAAATGTTTGTTCCCCTCACCTTGGTTGTCCTATCATATTCACATGGACCTGCAAAATTTAAAGTAAGTCAACTATGCTCTTTGATATAAATTTGATCTTTAGTGCTAAACCATCAAAAGAATCTAGAGAATACTCCAGTAGTTAAGTTTTAGGTGTCAACTTTTGAAATTATTACTGTATACAATGGTCTGGTCTTTTTAGATCTATTAGACCAAATTTGTAAAATAACATTTTATCTGGTTTTCGACAAGTACCCATCCACAGTTCCAAACCAAGTGACAACTAGACAAAACAGGCAGAACATTGCCCATTGCAAGAGATAAGGCCTCAAGTTGCCAAAAAAAAAAAGTGATACAGAAAGGGGCAACTAGCAGTGAAATAAATATTGGAAAGCTTAAGATCCCAAATCAGTGACTTTCAATTTTTAGAAACTTTCATTCAAAAAATCACAATTGATGAATCAAGAATCGGTGGAGGTTAATATGGTTAGGACTAGTGAAAAAAAACATAATGAAGCATTAGATGTCAAATACATAGTAAAAATAACTTTCGGCTATTTTACCAATAACATCAAGAAAAGAAAATATCACACCGGAGAAAATACATACTAGTTTCATTTCTCGTAGCATCTTCAGCCACTTCAATCACTTTTTTTGCCTTTTTAGACTTTAATAGACCTGCAAATTATAATATTAAAACAAAATAACACTTCAAGCCAACTAAGAACAACAAAGAATTACACAAAAGAAAGTATTATATACTAGTATCACTTCTCTGAACATCTCGATACACTTCAGTCATTTTTTCTCCCTTAACATATCCAACTGGACCTGCAAAGTTTAAAGTAAGTCAACTATGCTCTTTGATATAAATTGATCATTAGCACTAAATAATCAAAAGAAACTGGAGAATTATCCAGTAGTTATGTTTTAGGTGTCAAGTTTTGAAATTATTAATGTATACAATGGTCTGGTCTCCAACCATGCTATCGGGTCACTAAATTTCCTTCACCTTTGAGAGGTACCAATCCACAATTCCAAACCAAGGGACAACTAGACAAAGAAGGCAGAACAAATGTGAGAATCCCCACAACTATATTTCTTTTATCCATGTGATTTCACAGCACAGTTCCAAACCAAGTGACAACTAGACAAAACAGGCAGAACATTGCCCATTGCATAAGATAAGGCCTCAAGTTGCCAAAAAAAATGTAATACAGAAAGGGGCAACTAGCAGTGGAATAAATATTGGAAAACTTAAGATCCCAAATCAGTGACTTTCACTTTTTAGAAACTTTCATTCAGAAAATCACAATTGATAAATCAAGAATCGGTGGAGGTTAATACGGTTAGGACTAGTGAAAAAAAACATAATGAAGCATCAGATGTCAAATACATAGGAAATATAACTTTTCGGCTATTTTACCGGTAACATCAAGAAAAGAAAATATCACACGGAAGAAAATACATACTAGTTTCATTTCTCATAGCATCTATAGCCACTTCAATCACTTTTTTTGCCTTTTTAGACTTAAATAGACTTGCAAATTATAATATTAAAACAAAATAAAACTTCCAGCCAACTAACAACAACAAAGAATTACACAAAAGAAAGTAATATATACTAGTATCACTTCTCTGAACATCTCGATACACTTCAGTTATATTTTCTGCCCTATGATATTCAACTGGACCTACAAAGTATAAGAGGACTATAATTTAAATGCACTCTCATGTGTAAACATTTTAATTTGTACTTGAGAAATATAAATCAGGCTCCCCAACTAATACTTATTTATTTTCAAGGTTCTAAAAGTTACTTCTTCTTTCACCATGAGAGATAACAACATTATCGTTTAATATAAGATTGACAGATAACTTTCCACTCACATCATCTTAGTTTGACTAAAATAAAATTAAATCTTCACTCTAATAGAGATATCAAAGCTTAATATTAATGCCTATTGAAAGAGATCAGGCCTTAGGTTGCCAGAAAGGGGAATGGACAACATCTAAGAAAGATGTTGCTGAAGCATGATTGCAATTCTTCCCGAATGGAGAGTTATTGAGACAAATAATGACTAGTATTGCCCTTATCTCAAAGGTCCTTGTTCTTGAAAATGCTAGTGATATGCTAACATATCTTCCTAGGGAAGCGAGTCATAGATAATTTTTTTGCTGATTTACAAGTAACAGCAAGAAAATACTTACTAGTTTGATTTCCCTTAGAACCTTGAGCCACTCCAATCACTTTTTTTGCCTTTCTAGATTCAAATGGACCTGCAAATTTAAGTGCAAGTAAAAAAAAATCAAGAATTCAATTCAACTAACAAAAAGAAGTTGCATAAATAAAATAAAATAGTAGTATCACTTCTTTGGGAAACTCGAGGCACTTCAATCACTTTTTTGAACTTATCAAATTCAAATGGACCTGCAAATTTTGATGGAAGTCAACCAAAATAAGAAGTTTATTCCCATTAGTAACAAAAAGAATACAAAGGAGATTAAGTAGAGAAAGCTAAGCAGAATTTCTTGATCAAACAGATTAACTAGACTAACTCTTTTGCAAATGATCACTTCTTTGAGTATCTCGAGTCACTTCCGCTTCTACAAAGAGGGCGTCATTGTCTTCCATTGGATTAAAATCAGGAGGCACAGGGATACTTTTCTTTGCTGGCTTGTTTCGACTAGAAGTTGTTGTAGTATTTCTATTTTCGCCAATCATAGTCCTTTTTTCAGAATTAATCCTTAAGCTTTGTCCCTGATCCCTTGCATCACTGGTCAAAGTGTATTGATTCATTTCAGCCTCTTGATGGAGGTGAGCATTGTCTTCATTTTCCTCAAAACAAGGATGCACATGAAAACTATTATCTACTAGCTTATTCAACTTAGAAGTTGTTGTATAGTAACTTCTATTTTTGGCAATCAGAGTCCTTTGTTCAGAATTAACTCTGATAGTGCTCATAGTTTTCAAACTTTGACCTAGTCCCTTTGCTAAGGCACCTGGCTGAATGAGTTCTTGCTTGGGAATTTTAGAAGTTTGTCCCATTTCATACTTCAGAGTTTTTGAGGGATTCATGTCAACCTAGATAATACAAAAAAAAAAAAAAAGAGCAAAGTCTTCCAAACAAAAGTTCAAATAGGTTAGGAAGTTTTTCATAAGAAGAAATGTGAATTGAAAACGCATTCAGAAAAGAGACACATGTACATGTAACATAGGTTCCTTGAATGAACCATTACTGCTATAGTAAGATCAAGGTAACATTAAAGACCAAGTGCATCAAACAAATTTTCATAGAAATACTATAAAGAATCACTACCATAAAAAAATTAATAAAGTGAAAGAAAGCATGACAAAGCTCCAAACCTCAATGAGTTCTTTTTCTTTTCACTTGTGTAAAGTTATCTAACTCTTCTAAGTCATCATCCTTTTTTTCCAAATTATCAAAAGAATCACGAGGTTGAACCTTTTGCACTATGTGCCAACCTTTATTGGAATGATCGATAGCATAAAATACTTGTGATGCTTGGCTAGCTAATACAAATGGCTCATTTATTTTCAAATATCGCCGACGGTTAACACTTACAAAGCCATATTCATCCATTTTAACTCCCCTCTTTTGATCATACACATCAAACCACATACATCGGAATAAAACCACTCTTCTTCCCCCAACAAATTGTAATTCAAGAACCTCGGTTAACTCGCCATAGAATTCATATGGTTTTGTTCTTCACCGGTCTCACCTACTACAACCACTCCACAATTTTGAGTTTTCAAATATTGATCATACTCTTTCACATGAAACCTATATCCATTAACAATATGGCCTTTGAATCTTGTGACATATGGCATAGGGCCACGTGATAAAGATAGCAAATCTTCCATTCTCTTACTATCATCATGTTTGTATAATCCTGCAACCTAACAACATTAAATAGCTTTTTAGAAAATAATATTTAATTGCATACTTGATTTAAGAAAACTGATTAATTTCTACTAACCTTTTTTTGTAACCAACTAATGAATTTTCTATTCCACTCCACATCTGAACTTTGTTGAGAGGTCTCACTATAAATTTGTGAAAATTCTCTAACAAAGAATTGAAGTTTTACATGTTATTTTCAATTAAACATATAGACAAGGTATAAATAAATTATTAGGTTAAATCAATACTTACTCGAGAAATGGTTGAATTTCATCACAGTTCTTCAAAATATAAAAATGTGTGTCCTCCATATCGTTTGAATCAAGTTTGTCTGGTGTGCTACCCTTTAAACTTTTTCCAGGTTCACAAAATATTGTCAAACCACCCTCAGATTCAATTACATCACCATCATAATTTCTCTACGGACAATTAAACTTTGTCTTTATTGTATTCAAATACCTTGAACATAAAGTCATACATTCAACTGCTAAATATCCCTCTACAATCGAACCTTCAGGGTGAGCCATATTACCAATAAAACACTTCAAAAAGTGTAGGTATCTCTCTATTGGATACATCCATCGATATTGAATTGGTCCGGCAATCTTAGCTTCATCGGGTAGATGAATAGACAAGTGCACCATGACATCAAAAAATGTAGGAGGGAACACCTTTTCTAACTTGCACAATGTTATTGGTATTTGAGCTTCTATTTGTTCCAACTCCTCTACGCTCAAACATTTTGCTCCAAGCACTTTGAAAAAAATAGACAACTCAATAAGTGGTTCAAACACGGATTTGCAAAGCATACCACGCATGGCAAGAGGGAGTAAATGTTGTAGAATTATATGACAATCATGACTTTTTAATCTTGAATTTTTTTTATCCTTATGGTTGACACATTGAGAAATATTTGAGGAAAATCCATCTGGGACCTTTAAATTCTTCAAAAATTTGAAAAACTTTTGCTTATCTTCATCAGATAATGTGTAAGGTGCTGCTGGCAACTCATAGATATCTCCATTTTGTATTGGATGCAATTCTTTTCGTATTTTCATTTGTTGTAAATCCAACCGAGTACTCAAGGTGTCTTTTGTTTTCCCTTTGACATCTAAGATTGTCCCCAAAATACTGTCACATATATTCTTTTCAATGTGCATCACATCAAGATTATGTCACAACAATAAGGTTTTCCAATATGGAAGATCAAAGAATATACTCTTCTTATTTCAGTTATCACCCCATTTCTTGTGTGATATTTTAATCTTCTTCTGTGGATCCTTTGTTAATGGCAACCCATCTAAATCAGCAACCTGATCAAGAATATCATCACCACACAACATTTCAGGCGGTTGCCTGTGCTCAATAGTGTTATCAAATGACGCTTTATCATTTCTCCATTTGTGATTAAGAGGAAGATAGCGTCTATGGCCCATATAACACTGTTTTTGGCCATTTACTAGCCTTGTATAGTGTGTTTTTTTATTGCAACATGGGCAAGCCAGTTTTCCTTTTGTACTTCATCCAGACAAATTTGCATATGCTAGAAAGTCATTAATGGTCCACAACAAAGATGCATGTAACGTAAAATTCTTTCTAGTTGATGCATCGAATGTCTCGACTCCACTTTCCCATAATTCATTCAACTCCTCTATCAAAGGTTGCAGATATACATCAATTGCATCACCAGGACTCTCAGGGCCAGGTATAAGCATTGACAAAATAAAGTTCTCTTGCTTCATGCAAAGCCAAGGTGGCAAATTATAAGGAATAAGTACCACGGGCCAAATGTTGTACGGAGTTTTCGACATTCCAAATGGTTGGAAACCATCACTAGCAAGTCCAAGTCGTACATTACGAGGCTCAGCAGCAAAAGATGGGTGAAGCTCATCAAATTTTTTCCATGCCATTGAATCAACTGGATGCCTCATTATTCCATCATCAACTCTTTTGTCATGATGCCATGACATCAAAGGAGATATCTTTGAGCACATAAATAATCTTTGAAGCCTTGGCTTTAGAGGAAAATAATGTAAAATCTTGCATGGTATATTTTTTCCTTTTTTCAATTTTGTTTCCCCACTATGTTTGTCATCCTTCCATCTAGATGCACCACAAACTTTGCAAGATTGAAGACAGTTATCATCCTTCCAATATAACATGCAATCATTCTTACATGCATCAATCTTCTTACATGAAATCCCAAGATCTCGACTTACCTTCTTTGCCTCATAATATGAATCCAGCAAGTTTGTTCCATCCAACAATAAATCATCTTTCAAAAACTTCAACAACATCGTAAATGACTCATTACTCCAATGACCAATACTTTTAAGGTGAAGCAATTTAACTAAAGTAGAAAGCTTAGAAACTTTTGCACTTTCATATAATGGTAGATCAAGATCTTTCAATAGCCTATAAAATCTTTTTGCTTCATCATTTGGTTCCTCCTAAATCAAATCATCACCACTATTATTCATATTATCTCCATTAAAATCGGGGTACAAATCTCTCAGCAAACCATCTATTTCATCCTCACCATCATCCTCTTCAATTTCATTATCATCTATTTTTTCAAAATTTGATTGTTCTTCACCTGACATCTCCCCATGGTGATACCAAAGAGTATAACTTGGTATTATCCCATGTACTATTAAATGTGACCTAACTACAACACGTGTTCTAGAAGTTGCATTACCACATTTAATACATGGACAACGTATCAACTGCGGTTCTCCTAATTTTGTAAAAGCATAATCCAAGAAAGTCTCCACCCCATCTATATAAGCAATAGCAAGTCTATCTTTAATGAGTTCCATCCATTGTTTATTAGGCGCCATTATCTCCATGCATGTAAAATAGATATAATAGTACATTAGTATAACAACAAAATAGTACTAATTAGATATTTACTTTTAGAGTTATACATTCATACACAATAGATGCATATAGTTATATACGTATTACAACAAAAAATCTAGAAACAAACACTTAATCTATACTTACACAAGAAACACGCATAAATATTCACAAGATGGTAATAAAAAAGTTACAAAAATTGGAATAGTCCAAATTACATGACAAAAGACTCTAGCAATTCAAGAAAATCCAACATATAATAGTAAAAGACCAAATATTTCAAAATAATAATTTTTTCAGGTATATTCTAAACATCAATAGTAAAAGACCAAATATGTTCTACGTTTATGGTTATGAACTGAATATACAAAGCAGGTTCACAACAAATTTATAAAACTATAAACAAAGGTTAGAGAAGTCCTACAATCTAATCTGATTATATTAGAAGAAGAGTATGTAAAGACTTAAGAAAAAAGGTGAAATATTTTATATTTTTTTGTTTGTAGCATTTAAATTTTGTTATAGTAGTGCACTTTTTTATTACCAATATTGAACACATCAAAGTTTTGATAGTGCGTGATAGTTCAACATTTTATGATGCTCATACCATTGTTGATGAAACACAGTAAAAGATCGCAACCAACAGTACCTCTTAAAAAATGGCCAATAAAACTAGACTAAAAAACATAGCATAACAAATGGCCAAAAAAATTGAGACAAATACTTGGAATATTTTCAAAAACACATCAGTAAAGAAGAAAGGTCTAGAAAAAGAAAAAAAACGTACCTTACAAAAGAAATCAACAGAGAGCCTTCGAAAGAATAGTTTTGGAGACACTTTCCACAACAATAACAAGCACCACCACCAACAGATTTGGAATCAAAGCCTACAACAACCAAGAAAGAAATATGTGAACATGAGATACACTTCACAGAAAAGAAAATATGAAATGCAACAAAGAGCTTAAAAAAATCAACAAGCCACATGCAACCATATAGACATAATTTCAGTATAGTCTTTCCAATAATATATATTGCCTTTTTCAAAGAGTTCATCCATTTTATGAAAGAAAGAATACATGGAGAAAAAAAAGGATGTGTTAACCCTAAGTGTGGCAAACAAGAAATATGGTCATCACAATGTTAGAATATGACTTTCTGGAGGCTACTTAATGATTGGGAAATAACATGGGTAACAAAGCTGTTAAATTTGTTAGGTGAATTCTCTGGTACTAACATGGAAGAGTGATACAGAGAGGTAGTGACTTTGGAGTTTCAGGGAAAACAAGCCACTGGATTGTCAAAGTAGATGATACATAGGGAAAGTACATGTATTCACAGTCAAAACTCCACATGAAAAACCTCTTTAACCATAGGTATTGATTTAGTGCAATTTGATATTTGATAGATTAATATACAACATTTTTCCCACATCTGAAATTATATTAAATAGAGATATGGATTTTTTAATCGTTAGCAGGCTATACATTTTGAACAGTAAACAGAATAGTTTAATCACGCTTATAGTACCACATACTTTTAAATTTTGAAAAGTCGACCCAGCCCGAGCCATGGACCACCAGAAGCTGTCACCCAAGCTAATAGTTATTTCTTAGGAAATGACAATGCTGGAAGAGCAGTGTTTTGGAGAGCGAGAAGCCAAAAAAAGTGACAAGGGCTTGCTTCACCAAAGCGAGAAGCATGAAGCAAAGCACACACTTTTTTCAACTAAAGCGCTATTTAGTACAAAATAAAAAAAATCAAATATGCATAGATAAATAACCAAGAACTCAATAGAAATAACATATTTAGCAAATTTTTCAATTCTTAAACTAAAAAGTTTATATAATTTACCCAAAAAAAGAAAACTTAACAGTGAGAACAGAGACGAAACAATAAAAAATATTATAGAACAGAGGAAAAATTGCAGAATATGGACCAAAACAGAGCATAACAGACAAAGCAATACAAAGCAGAGAAAACAATTGCGAAACTGAGAAAAAAACAGAGAAGATTATAGAAGAAGAGAAGGAAACCATGTTAATATTGAATCATATTTTATTTTTATGTATCCTATGAATCCTATACGTATGTGAGGCAACACAGTTGGTGCTGTCATTTAGGCTAAACTATATCTAATTGTGCTATGATACTCTTTGACAACCCTTCTTGGATACGTTTCAAATGTTAAAATAAATATGCAGTTTCTTGTATCCTCGGTATGATAAGCTTTTCCATTTAGGCTAATGTTTTTTCTTAATAGTCTGTTATTCTCTTACCCAAAATTATATGACACTTTTTACTGCAAAATGTTTTACTAAAATATTGTGTATTATCTATTTGAAGATACACAATAAAAATTTATCCACATTCTGTTTATATATTGCAGTGTTCTACCTGGAAGACCATGATTGTGCCTACTAGCATGGCAGCCTATCTCTATCTCTACTCAAATGGAGAAGTTTCGTCCATTAATTCAGCTAGAGAGAGTTTGGCTTCTTAAATTCTTCAGCTTAGTCATACAAAATGCTAAAATTTTAATCAGTCACTTGCATTAAATGTTTAAAGTTATTTATCCTATTAAGAATACAAAGTTCTAATTGTCCTCTTACTTAGATGTTCTATAAATGTGCTTGTTTGGTGCTATGTTAATGAATTTCATGCAATTGCAGGTGATACTATATGTTGCTTTCGCCATGACTCTGATATTTCCCTTTCATAAAAGTTTAGCCTAAATGACAGCACCAATTATGTTGCCTCACATACGTATTGGATTCAGAGGATACATAAAAATCAAATATGATTCACTATACACAGGAATAAACAAAACAGGGAAAATTGCAGACGCAGTTGAAAAAGTAACTGTAGCCAGAGAAACAGAGAAAATAAGAAGAGAAAAAAAAAAGAAGAAGAAATGAGAAACATAACTTGCAGTCACTTGAAAGAGTATCACAACATGAGAAGTGAAATAGAGGGAAATGTTTGGAAGGAAGGCACGAAATGTTTTTACGAAATAAAAAAAAGCCCTAGTTACTGTCAACCTTAGTTAAGTAGAAAAGTGAGAAATTGCTTCCCCACTTCTGGACTGAAGCACTTGCTTTTTTCACCATAGCATCGCTTCGCTTTAAAAAAGCAATACAGCTTCACTTCGCTTTGCTTCTCACTTTAAACAACGAAGCACTCGCTTTCGGTAACATAATAAACCAAAGCCATCAATTGGATCAAGGATAATTGTATTTAATGGAGATGCTAGTGGAGAGTGATTTATGAATACCGAGAAATTGTTTCTTATTCACCAACTAAAACTATTTGTAAGGGCAAGGCAACAACTACACTAAATAAGCTACAAAATGAAGGAAAATAGAGAGATTGAAGATGCTGGCTAGAAAGGGAAGGGGAATTGTAGCTAATGATCTGGTTACAATGATGTTAACCTTTATAAACTAGTAAAGATATAAACAAGGAGGTTCTGATATAGCAACATCAATATGCTGCTATCACTCCTATTAGAACATGAGTTATTTATTGCTCAACAAAGAAATGGTTGAATACCTTTCTAGGACACCATTCCTACAAATGCAAGCAAAAGACTCATCTGCACCAGAAAAACCACAAGATCCACCACTATACTCACAGTTCTTGCAAGATTCATCAATATAATATGAATCATTATATAACAAAGAAATCCTAAACTCCCATTTCATAGGATCTCCTTCATCACCTCCAAAACTATATATCGATGAATACGAAGAACACTAAAGCCAAAGCAAGTTCAAACCATAACCTGAACCAACATGAACTGCTGGATCACAAACACAACATGTTCAAATTGGATTATTTGGTTCTAACTCAGTCCCAGTCACCCCTTTACAAGAATACATTCCCCTGCATACATTTGAACCCGAACCGCTATCACACAAGTACTGTTTTGGATCAAACACCGTAGATGTTGTTGAACATCCTAGTAAAACAAACATGTTTTGTTTCAAAATACTAAAGGGAGTTGAATCATCCTGATCCAATGTAAAACTACCTGAATTCTGCATTAAGAAACATGTTGACCTAATTAAAGGGGTCAGTTAAAACAGGAATAAGAAAACCGTATCTCTACATCAAAATTTATAATGGAAATTTTACCCTAGAAATTATGAGACTAACAAATTTATTCAATAATTTCATTATTGCGACTTCTTTTGATTGTCAATCGAGGCTACCAACAGTACACACATCAATACCCACAAACATATTGCATAATTTAAGAGCATGTGCACCAATAACCTACTGTAAAAACTTATGAATCATACAATATAAACTCAAAAATGGTAAAAATCAGAATATCCACATAACAATTCATGGTTAAAACAACCTAAACTTACCTTGAAGGGAAGGAAAGTCCAAGAATATGTCAAGTTACAATCACACACAGCAAAGACCAGCAAAACTCAGGTGAAATTTCAGCAAAGACCAGCAAAACTCAAGTGAAATTTGAAGTAAAAAGAAAAAGGTGACTTCTGCAATTAGAAAAAATAGACATTGATTTCATTTATAAAGACCTTCAATAGAGAGCTATAGCTTAATTTTTAAAAACAAACCTGGATTTTAGGAACGGTACCACCATTATTGTGGTTTGTTTTGCTGATTTTTCTCCAACAAATCAGTTCTGCATTGGAAATTAGGAGTCACTCTGATTAAGAATTTATGTTATTCACTCCCGTAGGTATCTCTATTTCTAGCAGAGGAGTTGGAAGACACGTTCTGCTGGACGCATCTTTTCGGAGGGCTGGGGGCGTGGAATTGCGTGTGCGGAAAATTTGATGTTCTTGGTTATGTTTTCTTACAGAAGTGACGTAGGGGTGGTGGGTGATGGGATACCAGCAGTAGGGGGTGGGGTAATAGAGGGGACTAATAAGTCGTCTGTGAAAAATAAAAGGTCAAAGTAAAAATATGTGCAATTTTTTTATTATTAACGTCTGGGTATAAATTTTTTTGAGGTGCAGATATCGTTGCTATACTAATATTACATTAAAATTGTCTTTTAATGGCTGGCTTTTTTTGACGTTATAAATATACTTTTAACGACCGAAATTATATTCTTTCGTTGAAATTTGGTCGTTAAAAATCCATTTTCTTGTAGTGTAATGGTGCATTCTCAACAAATTGAAGAGGAAAAGCCTAAGGAAAGGTCTAGGGAGGCAAAGAGAGCAAAGACCGGTGATGGTGACTTCTAACATTTAAGGTTCGATGGACATGGTTGTTGTCGATGAAGGTTCCTCCAATGCTCTGACTCCTAAGTTCAACAAGGAAAGGGTGTTTAACCCCAAGCCTCAAAGAGGAAATAGTGATGGAATTGGACCTTCCTTCCCCACATGGCAAAAGTGTGGCAAGTGTCATCCGGGAAAATGTTTGATGGGTACGAATAATTGCTCCAGTTGTGGTAAAAGTGTTAACCGTTAGAAGGATTGTTAATCTAAAACTGATAAGGGAATGGATGGTAGGCAAGCTCCACATAGTAATTCAGGTTCAAGTGCTCCAAATCAAAACCGGTTCTATGCATTTCAAACTTATCATGAGCAAAAGGGTTCACCCGATGTTGTTTCTAGTATGTTGAAATTCTTCCATCTTGAGGTTTATTCTTTGCTTGATCCTGGTGCTACCTTTTATTTTGTGAAGCCATATGTGGCTATGAGGTTTAATGTACTTCTGGATGTCTTGTTAGACTATTTTTATGTCTCTACTCCTATGGGTGAATCTATTATGGCTAAGAGAATCTGTAGAAATTGTCCCTTCTCCGTCTCCCTTAGAGTCACTCATGTTGACGTAATAGAGCTTGATATATTGGATTTCGATGTTATTCTTTGTATAGATTGGCTCCATTCCTGTTATGATTCTATTGATTGTAGAACTCGAGTGGTCAAGTTTCAATTTCCTAATGAGCCCGTCCTAGTGTGGAAAAGGGGAAATTATATGCCTAAGTGTCAATTTGTTTCTTGTCTTAAATATAGAAATATGATTACAAAGGGTTGCCTATACCATCTTCTTCGGGTTAGGGATACAGATTTTGGAATTCCTACTCTTGTGTCGGTCCCGGTTGGTACAAATTCTCTTAGCCGATTAAAAATTTTGGTGAGTCCTCATTGTTCGGGGTCATTGCCACATTTAGGCTTTTGATGTCATTCGTACTTTACTTTTATTTTCAGATTGTTCGTGAGCTAGGGCTATGTAGTATAGGTTTATGTTAGACATAGTATGTTCCACATTTATGGTGTATGTACTGGGATTTTTGTATCATATTGAGGTGACAATTTGACACTTATATTCCACTATCATGATTCATTCATTTTTATTGATGTAGTTCTCTTAGAGTCTTTCATGATTATATTCACCATGTCAAATTTAGGAGGTAGTTTTTGGTCATGACAAACTTTGTATCAGTGGTTAGTTCAGGTGTCTTAGGGTGTTTGACACTCGTTTTTAGTAGTCTAGTTCATGAGTATGAATAGTGTCACATTTATGAATAGGAGGTTACAAGATATTTAAGAAACTTCACTTCTTTAATTACTCTTAAGTTGTGTGATTGACCAGAACTCTATAAGGTTTCCTTCTAACTCATGTTCTATGAATTTCAAAATGATTCCTCCAAGAAGTCCTCAACATACAAGGTATTTTAATGTGGAATCCGAAGTTCCTACAGATTTGACCGATCCTTTGTTGAGCAAGTCTCACATGCTGAATTTTGCGCTGCTTCCCAAGTATTGGCCCACAATAACCCAAATTGAATCATGTTTTCACCGGGTATGGGTTTAACCCACAATAAAGTCCATATTAACATCTTCCCACTTCCAAGTAGTACTACTAATATCTTGAGATAAACCTCCCGACTTTTGATGCTTAACTTTCACTCGTTGAAAATTACAACACTTAGCCACAAATTTCACAGTATCCTTCTTCTTTCCATTCCACCAATAGACCTCCTACAAGTCACGATACATCCTCGTGTCTCCCGGGTGTATGGAATATCGAGAACTACAAGTTTCTGATAAGATTTGCTCTCTCAAGTCATCTACATTGGGAACAAACAAATGACCTTGATATCTAAGGACTCTATCTCCCCTTTGGGAGAAAGCCTCAAATGACTTCTTAAGCATCAGTTCATTCAATACAATTAAGATCGGGTCAAGACCTTTCTTGGTTTTCACTTCTGACACAACATATGATTCTGAACCATTACACCTCCATTGGTTGAGTGAACCAATCACATCACTAACCAACTCTTTCTTACCTTCTTCAACATGAGAACCACTACCCATTGATAACTGACTAAGAGTATCCACAACCACACTTGCTTTGTCGGGATGATAGAGAACACTCATGTCATAATCCTCTAGTAACTCAAGCCACCTTCATTGGCAAAGATTTCGATCTTTTTTCTTTGAACACATATTGCAAACTTTTGTGGTCGGTAAATAGATCAACATGAACACCGTACAAGTAATGCCTCCAAATCTTTAAAGCAAACACAACCACCACTACTTCTAAGTCATGGGTAGGATATTTATTTTCATGAATCTTAAGTTGCCTTGAAGCATAGGCAATGACTTTCCTGTTTTTCATAAGGACACATCCTAACCCAATTCTTGAAGCATCACAATAAACATCATACCAATCAGTTCCTTCAGTTAAAGTCAACACTAGAGCGGAAGCAAGCCTATATTTCAATTCTTAAGATCTATTTTCACACTCTTCGGACCATATGAACTTAACATATTTTTGGGTCAATGCCGTCAATGGAGAGGCGATCGAAGAAAACCCTTCAACAAACCGTCTATAGTAACCAGCCAAACCAAAGAAACTTCTAATATCCAATGGGCATAGAGGTCTAGGACAACTCTTAACCGCATCTATCCTCTTAGGATCTAACTCAATACCCTTTCCAAAAATAACGTGGCCAAAAAAAGCCACGGATCTTAACAAAAACTCTCACTTACTAAACTTTGCAAAGAGTTGTTGGTCATTAGGGACTTGTAACAAAATCGTAAAATGATCGATATGCTCATCCTCACTCCTTGAGTAAATCACGATATCATCAATGAACACAATCACAAACATATCTAGGTATTGTCTAAACACTCTATTCATTAAATCAAAAAATGCAGCCGGAGCATTAGTCAAGCAAAAAGACATCGCCAAAAACTTATAATGACCTTATCGAGTTTGAAAAGCCATTTTCAGAACATCATCTTCTTTCACCCTCAATTGGTGATAACCCAACCACAGTCAATCTTAGAGAAATAACTTGTTCCCGGAAGTTGATCAAACAATTCATCTATCCTTGGAGGAGGATATTTGTTCATAATAGTAACCTTGTTGAAATGACGGTAATAAATACACATAAGCAGTGAACCATCATTCTTTTGAACAAACGAAATTGGAACACCCCATGGAGAGATACTCGGTCGGAAGAAACCCTTATCCAACAAATATTTTAATTGCTCCTTTAATTCCTTTAGTTCTGCCGAAGCCTAGCGGGAAGGAGAAATAGAGATAGGTTGAATATCTGGGATAAGGTCAATATCGAAGTTTATTTCCCTTTCAGGAGGATCACCGGGTAGATCATTAGGAAACACTTCCAGAAACTCATTAACAATAGAGACCGACAAAGAGTAAGGGCTTTTGAATCCATATCCCCTACACTAACTAGATGATATAAGTAGCCCTTAAAAATCATCTTTCTAGCTTTAAGACAAGAAACAATCTGACACTTAGGCATAGAATTTCCCCCTTTCCACTCTAGGATGGGGTCACTTTGAAACTAAACTTTGACCACTCGGGTTCTACAATCAATTGAAGCATAACAAGAAGGCAACCAATCCATATAAAAAATAACATTGAAATCTAACATATCAAGCTCTACAAGATAAACATAAGTAACTCTATGGGATATGGAGATGGGACAATTTCTATAGACTCTCTTATCCATAATAGATTCACCAATAGGAGTTGAGACAGAAAATGGGTCTAATAACATATCCGGAAGAACATCAAACCTCATAATCACATATGGGATAACAAAAGACAAGGTAGCACCGGAATCAAGCAAATAATAAACATCAAGATGAAAGACTTCCAACATATCAGTAACCATATCAGGAGAACCCTCTTCCTCATGACAAGTCTGGAGTGCATAGAATAAGTTTCGCTTTGTAGCATCCGAACTTGAACAACTAGAAGGATCTTGCCAACCGTCTATTCCCTTAGCCGTAACTAATGGACGATAGCTTATCTTATGACCACTCTTACAACGACCAAAGCAACCATCAGTACCGGATAAGTATTTACCCTCGTGATTTCTTCCACACTTAGCACAAGTAGATAATGAAACCCACCATAATTCCCTCTTTCAGGTTTAGGGTTAGACATACTATCTTTGTTGAGTTTAGGAGGAAAATTAGAGGAACCTTGACTAGGAAACCTTTGTCGAAACTTAGAACGACCATGTCCTTTGGACCGTGAATGTGAAAAGTCATCATCACCCGTCCTTGCATTCTTTACCGCCCTAGATATTACCTTAAGTTTCTTATACTCTATTTGTTGAGCATGCACCATTAGACGATAAATTTCCATATAACAGATGATCATGGCGGTATTAAATTATTTTACTACCACCTCGGACACTGCCGAAACAAACTTACTCATCTTCGCCCTAGTATCGACAACAATAGTAGGATCATATCTAGACAATTGTATGAACTTCAATGCATATTCCTTCACACTCATGTTTCCTTGATGAAGGTTGATAAATTCAAGTACCTATGCCTCCCCTATCTTAATGGGAATGAACCTATCAAGGAATGCAACCATAAACTTTTCCCAATCGAGAGGACCCGCGCCCTCTCTTCCTTCCATTGGTTGAACAAAACTTGAGCAACACCCTTAAGTTTATAAGCAATCAATTTCACCTTTTCTACCGGCCTCGCTCCCATGATCGTCAACACCATATACACTTCATCAATTACCTCTTGAGGATTTTCCTCAACCTTGGAACGATGAAACTCTGGAAGATACATTCTAGTGAAGTTCCTCACTTTAGACACCGCCATACCCACATTTGGGTTCACAGGAACCACAACCTCCCTATTGGCTTGAGTTATCAAGGCCTGAGCCAACACTTACAAAGCAACCCTAAACATTGCATTAGTCAGTTGCTCGACCAAATGGTCGGGCAGAACTTGAGGAGCTTCTCATTCCACGTTCTCATTTGCATTCCTCCTAACGTATGCTCTTCCATGGGCCATATACTTATAAGCATCGAATAGTGATTAGGAAAGAGACATATAGAGTTATATTCTATCGCACGTCTTTAGAGTAATGAAAGAAGTTGAGTTTCTAATCATCTTACAAATTCTTATTCGTAAATGTTATGTGCTTCACACTCATGAACATGACTCTACTCGATGTGGCTTGGACTCTTCCTAGGACCTTTCTAAATTTTTGTTTTCTAAATATCAAGTTTGTGACAACCTAAATTACACCCTAGACGTGACATGGTGTATAGGACCCCGAAAGGCCCTACACAAGCCACTTAGCATACATCATACATTATAATAGAATTAAGGTGTTCAAAGTATAGGTTTACATTGTATGAGTTTGAAAAAATGTAGCGGAAGTCTAAATAGTCTCAAAGTCATCTATTACATCAACAGTCATGGGGATGTAACCTATACAACATCTGAGATTAAAGACATAAAGTAATAAAGAGTTTCGGTCCTCGTAACATGAGGACTCACCAATCTTAAAAAACTATAAACTACCTACTAGCCACGAGTATGAGAGGTAGGAGCATTAGATCCTACATTTTGTGAAACAATGTAGGGATGAGTATGCATTAGTACATAGAATGTACCAAGTATGATAGCAATGCATAAGAGTCATTAAATCATGCAAAAAAGACTTTATATTACATGAAATTATGAAGCTAAATAATAAAATAATATGATAGAGAACATAAGTTACAATGAAGGTCAATGCAAGTGATAACGCTCAACTACACTTCATTCGATTGTAAGTGTAGCCGGTAACTAACAAGTATAAATCCAAGTAAGAGTTGGGGTCGATCCCACAGGAAGTTACGGTAAAGAATTCAATTTCGAAGTGAAATGGTGTTCTAATCATTTGTAGTAGTACACATCTTCACAAAAAATAAAGTAAATGACAGGGTTTGACAATTAATGTCAAATGGGGGAACTTTGGTTAACAAATAACAACTACAAATAACCGGGAGTAAATAATTATAGAGGGGTTCTTGGGAGTGTGATAAGTTGAATGATAATTTCGCTAAATGGGTGATTATTATTTACTAAAAGTCGTTGAACTTCAGTGGGTAGGCTAGGCCTTAGGTGCAATAGCTATTTTTCAATCAACTATCACGAATCAATAGAGTTGTTTGAAACCTACACAAGCAAAACACATAAAAACAACACAATACCTCAATCAATCTACTTTTTTCAAGCTTGATTAGTAGGATTGCATTAAGACCCACTTTCTCAAACTACGTCTACAATAACCCAATCACTATCATCAACTAACAGTTCTAACTTGAATAGTTTTTTCTCAAGCAAGCTTAGAATGCTAAACGAGAATTGTATTTTCAAGTACAATTCATCAATTGAAACTCAACTACTAATTGAACCCACTTCAAATCAATAATAAAATCAGTAAATACTAACACCCATAAGCTAATTGAAACATTCAACTGCATAATCACACCCCCAAGAATAGGGGTTTTTAGCCAAACATCATAAAGAGCAATAAATTGTTACCAACTATATTTTCCATCAGATTGGGCAACAATCCGCAACTCTCAAAATTCTCAAATTGAAGTTAAAAATCAAACCAACCCTAAATCTCTACTCAAAAAGTGTAAGAACAATGTTTAGAATGTTAAGGATCAAAACCCAGAACTGGACAATGTGGGAACTCATTTTCTTGTTTTGAAAATTGCATTTATACGTTGCCAAAATTTCAACTTCGGAGTCACTTGGCGAAATAAGTCGGATTTTGCCGACCTAGTCGGCGATGCGCCGAGTGCTACTTTCCATTGGCTTCTTTGCTTGACTCTTCTATAACTTTAGGCGATCAAAGTTGACATCGCCCATCCGTTCGGCATGTCGCTGAACCATCAATTTGCTCGCCAAGTTGATCTTGTCCATGGGCTTTCCTAGTGGAACTTTTGGCAAGTTGAATGTCCACTCGGAGACTCGGCGAGTGGCTTTGGTGAGTACGAGCCTTGCTGTTTTTCGACTTCTCCACCTTTTAACTTTTTTTTGCCCAGTAATGCCCATGCCTTGCTTTTTTGACTTCGTTGCTGCAAATTAACATTTTAACATCAGTTTAGAGCATAAAATAGACATTGAGGACACTAAAATATTGAATTTTAAGGGCCGGATGAGTCGAAATCCCTGACACGTCAACACCCCCAACTTATTTTTTTGCTTGTCCTCAAGTAAAACACAAGATCAATCAATTTAATAGAGATGTCTACAAATAGTGCTTCTCAAGACTCAACATGAATGCACATGAGGTTCAATCTACCCATGCAATGCTCAATTGTGTACTACAAGTTTCAAACTGTAAGTAGTCTTCATCAAATAGAAATCAAGCTCACAATGCGTGCTTCAAATGCAAATTCAAGCTCATCAAAAGTATTTGAATGCCCTTCCATTAAGAATGATTCCATGCCCACACAAAACTCATCAGAATTTAAGAATTAAGGAATCAAAATAAACTCTCAGACTATCAAAGATAAACATATGTATTATTCTACCCATAGGCTTGCATGTATTGTTCATGAGTCCACAAATTGGACTCATTTAGGGAAATATATTAGTAGAAATTGTGTCCTCAAATGCATATTTTATCTCAATATCTAATAAAAACCCTTAAGTTTCAGGTATTTGAAGTTTGAAGGAAAGCATGGACAGTACGTCGCAAAAAAAAAAAAAAGAGACCGAAAAGAACGAAGAAATGAAGACCTGAGGATTGCTGAGTCCACTTGAGGAGTCGTCGAAGGGTCTTACTTTGCCTTTTCTTCCAATGTTCTTAGCCCTTAAGGAAAGGATAATGTCGGCCGAAAAAGGGAGCAGTCGGCGCATCGCCGAGAAGTTCCGCGAAGCAGAACTATGTCGCTAATGACCCAGAGCACGACGATGCTGAAGGCTGGTGCAAGACGACGATGAACTACACCAAAGGGTGAATCTCCGAGTTGATCAGCGATTTCAACTAACGACACTGAATGATCTGCTGCAGCACAAATCTGCTTCACCTACTTCAAACCAACCAATCAAGGATCTGTATCTACGCCCATATAGTTCCTCAGATGGGGGCCATCTGAATACTGGAATGGAATCTATTATTATAGTCGAACTCTATGAGAGGTAAGTGATCTGTCACGACCCGAGTCTACACCCTAGAAGCGACACAACGTACTCGACCCCGAAGGGGGGGTCTTATACAAGCCTCATAGCATTCATAACATAAGATAATTAGAAATAGTGCGGAATTTAAAACTTTTCTTTATAAATTAAACAATCCAACATTTAAAAGCAAGCGAAAGTCTAAAGTCTCACATGGCCGTCTAAACAATACTTGAAACAAAATAGGGTCATGACCCCTTTACAATCGAAAAGACTAACATTGTATATTACATGAAAAGAAATGAAACATAAGAGCTCTTGTCCTCAAGTCCTTGAGGACATACCAAGTCTTGGAAGAATCTCAATCCAAGATTCAACTAGAGATAAGCAAATTGAGTACCAATCCCTACACTTCATAAAGGTAAAGAAATATGGGTTAGCACAATTAAGTACTAAGTATGATAGCCATGCAAAAACATGCTTAAAATGGGCATTTTGTTTTGAAAGTCATGATATATGCCATTTTGATAAAACCTTCATGAACATAAGCATAAGAGGCATAATTCAAGGCATAATCAACATACAAGTCATCTAACCACATTAGAAACATAATCAACATATAACCCATTACCTTCACATTAAGCCTTCACCTCAAGTAACCCTCATGCTATACCTTGTGCAATGTACGGAAAGCGTCCCATACTACCATCCACACCAAAGTATCACATTAAAGTCACCAAAAGTGAACTTACCATTCAACCTTTCCATCTTCATACAATACTCATACATAAGAGACATAAACATTACATAAGTCATATCATCACATAAGGACCATCACCTAAGACAACTCTAAGTCATACTTGTGTAATGTGCAAGTAGAATCCCATACTACTACTCAGACATAGTACTCCTTTGAAGTCACCATAGGCAAGACACATTAATACTCATCAAGTCATAACAAGGAAGTAACTCATAATACAATCCAAGTATAGCGTGAATCATCTCATTTAAGCATATAAGTAAACATTCTTCATTACATTAAGATCACCTCCATTCATTAGACATAAGACAACATTCTCATTATCATCATCATAAGAGCATTCATTACACTTCACATTATAAAGAAACACACCACAACCTCTCTCAAAGCCTACTTGTGCAATGCATAGATGGCATCACATACCACCACCCATACTAAGTTGTGCACTCTTAAGAAGCCATAGTTCATTAACATTCTTTGTGGGGGTAAGCCTTAACCTACATAGACCATGTGAGCAATTCATGGAATCCTGGTGTCACCCTCACCGAATTAGGGATTCCTAGTTGCCTAAGGTAGGACCACTGTTTTATAGATTAAGTGGATCCACTAACTAGACCTATGTGGGCACATAGTTATGGGATAGGGAGATTTCTACAAGATACCCCGCCTCAACTCGCGGATGAGCATCCATCTCAAGAGGTTGCTACTAGATACCCCGCCTCAATTTACGGATGAGCATCCACCCCAATTCATATCCACTCGGTGGTTAACATTATTCCCCACAGAGTACTTAACATTCATTACATTAGTTCATTATGGAATAAGAGATTGTTACTATATACCCCCCCTCAACTCATGGATGAGTATCCATCTCAAACCCAACATTCATTCATTGGAGAGCTCATAGATTCAAATATGAGAATAGCCTTTCACCTAAGAATCCCCTTATTGTGAGAAAGTCCTTTCACAAAAAGTCATTATCATTCATTAGAGTACAATTGAGAATGGCCTTTCAAATAGTACTTCATTATTAACATAATCATAGAACTTCATTCCTTATTCATTCATGAGTGTGTGTGAGCATGCGAGAATAACCTTTCACATAATCATCATCATTCATATAATTTCCTTCTAAACATGATCATAATACCACCATAGTAATCACACATATATACTTCACTTCATAATCATACATAGTAATTTAACACTTCCACCTTTCAAGTGGATCATTAGCTCAAGCACAATTCTACGACAACAAGTAATTTGGTCATAACTTGCCCTTTAAAGGCCATGATCATAAATCATCAACTCACCAACAATTTACCATAAATAAGGCATAGACAATGATATAATTCAATAACCCAAAGCACTTTAGACATATTCCATTCATAAGCTTTCATAAAAATCAAACCCACTTCATAAGGGCACAATTTAGAAATTGAGGGAATTCATGGGTTCATAGAGTATTTTCATCATAAATCATCAATTAAACACTAATATAATCATAATTTCCCATTTGAAAATGTTTGACGAAAGATCCCATGAGATTGAGTAAAACCCTAGGTTATTTGTGAACTTGAAATCACCTTGGAATTGGCTCCTTGAATGAAAAGTTAGACAAGGATGAAGAATACCATACCTTGCTATTGAATCCCCACAAAATTTGAGGAAGAAACATCTTGAATCCACAAACCCTAGCTTCAATGGCCCCCTTCTTCTTCCTTGAGTTTTAGAGAGAGAAATATTTGAGAGTAGATGGGTCTTCTTTTAATTCTATTTGGAGTGACTTAATTGAAAGAATTCAAGTCAAAAAGGGTTATATAGTTACTAGGAAAGGAATAGAATAATGAGGACCCAACTTTGGAAAAGAACTAAGGACCCACAAAGTTTAAACTTAAAATTATGCACCCTACCCGACTAAGCTCGCCCTTTTGGACTTCATGGCTCGCCAAGGGCAGTAGGCGACTCGCCAAGTGCACCCTTGGCTTGCCCATTTATCCAGTAGGCTCACAAAAGGGGTAGTTCACTAGGCGATGAAGGGGGATAATGGGTGATTTGGCAACCTGGTTGGCGAGCTACGACTTAGCTCGCCCTTTGTTTCAGAACCTAGGCCTAAGGGACATCCCACTAGGCACCCCCAAGTGTACTTCGGCGCATCATCAAGTCACTTGGGCGATCAAGTAGTACCATCGCCAAAAGGTACATCAAAGAACAAGGCTTCTTTCACTCTATGTTTCTAACATAGGTCCTTACTTGCACCCTGGACTTCTTCCTTGCTCAATTACATTCTAAAAAAACCTAGACATTCACTTAAGTTTACACTAACTCACACTATGAGGCTCTAGTTCAACCTATCATTTGGCGAGTCGTTACATGATCATCCCAACTTGGGGATGCTTTGGTCCTTTTTATTTTTGTTCTTGCTTAATTCATTCATAATACATTTTTTCTAAAGGTATTAATCTTATTATTTCTTTTATATTTTCCAACATGTATTCTATGTATTGTATGTCGTGGTTTTGTTGAAACGTTTCTATATTTTCTTTTATTAGATTACTTAGTAAAGTAATATCTGTTATAGTTTGTTGCCAATACTCTAAGTATTCTTGGTTTATCATTTAATCTGAATATTGAATTTCTAGATCACTTAAATTAAAGTCTAAAATCTCATTATCTATTCTATTTATTTCATCTATTTCGTACCATATCTGGTCTATTAATTCTCTTTATTCTTCTTCATATATCTTTTCCCATATCATCCTTCTTATCTCTACTGTTATGGTTTTAAGTGCATACAGGATTAATATCTTATGTGTTAACATCATTTCATCATGTAAATAAGACATAACAATTTTAATACAATTCCCTTATATCATAGTCCTGACGAATATTATTTATAATAGATTACTATAAACTAGATTATTTCCAAATATTTTCCTGTCACTGTTAATATCGTACTTTCAAAAGTACTTTCTTCCTACAGTGCCTCGACTATGTTTACTCCCCTCACGGCTACTCATGCCTATGGTTTCAACTTCAGGATGGCATAGCTGGAAGTTTTCCTTTCTTTCCTCATGTTAACAAACTAGAAAACATTTGATAATAATTCTAGTATATAATAACTAATATAAACTTATTCTATCAATATTATGATATTCAGGAATTAATAGATTTAGCTATGCATAATCATGAATATATGTACCTGTGTTGTAGTATCTGCAATATTTTGATCCATAGCTTAGCTTGAAAATTTATATTTTTATTCAGAGAATATTTTGTATACAAGAGGCTTTGCTTTCCGTCAAGAAAGTCTTGCCTTATGTTGCCTTCTGGCTCTACTATATATACAAACATAAGTAACTCTACTATAGTTACTTTAATCTATACTATAGTTACTTTTATAAACTATAGTTACTTTACATTTCTAATAATGTACACGTTACCTACTACTTTACATTACTTTATATCTTACACTAACTTTTCTTCTACTAACTTTGCTTTTTCTTCCACTAACTTTGCTTTTTCAATGGGACAAATAACTTTTTCTTTACCGATCCTTTATCTTGTTGGCCTTCTTTATTCTAGGTTGACAGCTGGTGTTACATTGTCTTCGCCATAACATTTTGAGCATTGATGGTCTGGGTATTTGTGTCCAATAGTTCTGCAATAATTTGCCATTATCTCTGTTGAAATAAAGTTTCGTCGTATAGCTCTTGTAGTTGGTTGTTGTTCCGGTTTTAGTAGACTTAATATCCATTGACGTATTTCTTCCATATCTGCTTCTCTAGTTTCTCTGGAATTTGAATAGATCATTGTTTGTTCTCGGGCATAATAACTCCATACTGAATTGCCACTTAGATAATTAGTTGATAACTCATTTAATATTGTAGCTATTCCAATAACTCTTTTTCTTGCATAAAATCCTGGTATTTCTATCTTTTGTATTTCTTCTTGTTTCTCTATCTTTTCTGGTATTATCATTTCTCTTGTCAATCCGATCTTTATCACTTGTATAATAGGTTTAATTTCATCATATAATATTTCGGCTGGTGCTGAATAGAATTTTATATAAAACAACGTTCCTTTAGTGATTCTTTTATAATGCATAAATGCTTTATGTAACTCTGGGATTGTTGATATCTCGTCTCCTGTCACGGTATATACTGTACTTAGTAATCCATAATGATAGCAAGTTCCTACTAAATTGGTACTGGTTCCTGGTTGTGCAATTAATTTATTATATCCTTATAAATTTTGGGTAGTATAATCTTCATTTAGGCTTTTTGCATTTTTGGATCTGGGGTTTTGGTTTAAGAAAGTTTGTATTTTGTGAATATTTTCTATATAGGCTCTGGTTATATGATTATATGTCTTTTTATTTTGTCCTAAGCTTTCTTTATATATATTGAGTTGGGGTGGTATAAGTAATGGTTCTTTTTGAGTTTTTGGTATAAATGGTTTTTCAAATATTTTGTTCATGTTTGTATTGGTATATCTAATTTTGCTTTCTTCTCTTGCTGCAGAGGTGCTTCCTGTAGTTGCATGTAACAAATTGTTAGTTTGGGTTTTTTGGTGTTTCCCATCGTCACCTTCTAGCTCTGGAATTTTCAAGTCTTCCGATTGACTTAGCTCCGCATATTTATTGTCATGCTGCTGACTTTTCATTTGTTGTAGCTCTTTATCCAGGCTATCCATTTTTGAACAAAGTAATGTCATAGTATTGAGTATCTTTTCAATAGTATTTTCTTTGTCTAGATCCGTTTGAGTAGCTTTGTCTTGAAATGTAATCTGCAATGACATTCTTGTTAGTACTAATTACTTCTATCGTGAATGTAAAATTTTGTATATTTAATACTAGTTTTCGTATTTCTTTGGTTGTCACCGAGTCTTGTATCTTTCTTGTAATCCACCATTTTACCTGCGTATTATCTGTTCTTACAATAAACTTGTTATATACGATATATGGTTCAAATGCTAAGAAACATTTAAATAAAGCATATAATTCTTTTCTATTTATTTCCCATTTTATTTCAGGGTTCGTAAACGTTCCTGAGTAATATCTACAATGATGTTCTATTTTTTCTTTATCGTATTTGTATTTTAATACTCCTCCATAACTTATTTCACTAGCATCTGATTCTACTATATATATAAAATTTTTGTTTTCGTTTGGAAAATATAACTTAGGTAATTTTTTACATAATAATTTTATTTTTATTATTTGGTCTTGGTCTTTCTTATCGAAATAATATTCTACATCCTTTTTTAGTTTTTTATGCAAAGGTTTGAGATTTTCTGCTAAATTGGGTATATATTCTCTTATTTGATTTACCAATCCTAAAAATGATTGTAATTTCTTTTTTGTATCTATTTGGTCTTCAGAATTTATTATTTTTTGCACTATGTGGTTTTGCATCTTTATACCATTCTTATCTATTTGTATTCCTAAAAATTCTATTTGTGTTTTCATTATTTCTGCTTTTTTCTTACTTAAACTTATTCCTGAGTGTGTTATAATATGTATAAATTTTTCTAATAATCTTATATGGTCTTCTTCTGTTCGTGAATACAACAATATATCATCTATATATACTATGCAATTTTCTAGCTGATTAAAATAATTCTCCATAAAATGTTGATATCTTCCTAGTGCATTTTTGTATCCAAAAGGTAGTACGTTCCATTCATAGAATCCTTGTGGTATTGTGAAGGCTGTTAGTTTTTTAGATTCTTCTTCTAACTTTAGATGGTAAAATCCTGATTTACAATCAAATTTACTAAAATAATTGTAACCTTGTATTTGTCTTACCTTTAGTACTTTGTTTGGTATGGGGTAATTATATGTTTTTGTTTTTGCATTTAGATTCCTGTAATCAATAACCATACGACTTTTTCCTCTTTTCTGTTCACTGTGTTTATTTACTATAAATGTTGGACTTGTATGTTTGCTGCTACTTTCTTGGATATATTTATTTTCTAATAGTTCTTTTATGTGCATTTTAAATTCTTCTAAATCTTTAAAATTATATTTTAATGGTTTTTGAGTTATTATACTATTTTCGTCAATTAGTTCGATTTTTACCTTTGTTTGATGGTTTTCCCATCCTTTCAAGGGATCTTCGCTATATAACATATCATATTTTTCTTGAATTATTTTTAATTTATCAATCGAAAATATTATTAATTCTATATTGTGAGTACTTTCTTTGATATTTTCTAATTTCTTAGTTATTATTTTACTTTCTTTAATCCATGGTGTGGGTTTTCTATTTTTATTGTTTACTCTTTTTGCTCCTATCTTTTGCTTACATGGTCTGGTAAACCACCAATGTGTTTTTGTTATTATGTGAGGATATAATTTTTCCATAAACGGCATTCCTAAAAGCATATCTTTATTTATGAATTCATAACTATATATATCTTCTATAGTTAATATTTTATCCCATATTTGAAACTTTATATTTTTTGCCTTATATGTTATCATACTTCCTTCATTATTAAATCCTGTTACCACTATAGGGGTTTTTTAGTTTTTCCCATTTTTCGTCTAGTAGACAATTATGTTTACACATGTTTTTGCTTCTGTTCCTGTATCTATCATTGGAGTGTAGTATCTATTATAATAATTTTCTACTATTATTTTTGCAAGTATATAAATTTTCATATTGCTCTTTTTATTGTGACTTTTTTATTTTTATAAGTTATAATTAATTGTGTATTTTCTAAATTATAGGGTTTCATTTCTTCTAGCCATTTTATTCCTAATGTTATATTATCTCCTTGGTATATTGTAAATTTTATTAATATAATTATTCCTCCTATAATTACTTATTTTTGTGTTGTTTCTTCTACGTATGATAATTCTCTTGGTAGTTCTGGTATACTTATTCTTTTGAAGTTATTTCTTCTTCATTTACTAGTCCTCTTGGTATACGATTTTCTTCTTGTCCAGTATTTATTATAATAATATGCTTTCTTTGTTCTATTATTCCAGTTATATAATAATGATATGGTTCTATTTCTTTTATCATCAGATATTCTACTGATTTTCTTTGGGGTTGGGATGTATTTTCGTTTTTATCTATGTTTTTTATTCTTTTTGATGTACTAATTCTATCACTTACTATTTCTAGATCTTCTTCTATATCTATTTCTTTGTAACTGTAATCATTATTATCTATTACTGTCACAATTTGTTCAAAAGGATTTTCTATTTTTATCTTATTTTTTGCTGTTATTTTGTGTTTTGTTGTTAATACATATAAGTTCTTACAGCGAGCTGTAAATATTTTGCTTCATGGGCTAACTCTATTCCTGACATTTTCCAATATAATACTAATGATTTGTCTATATTTTTATCGTTTATTGCTACTGAATAATTGACACATATTATAAATTTAAATTTTTGGTATATTAGATTTCCTTTAATGCACTTATTATACTTCTTTCTATGGGTTCTATTATCCTGTTATCTACCAAATATATTTCTAATGGTGTGTCTATTCCTTCTCTTAAGCAAGCTTTTATTAATATTTCTGTTCCACCTAAGTGTACGTATTTTATGGGGTCACTAGCTTTGATTTCTTGTATTTCTTTATTTATTATTTGTTTGTTTATTAGAGGTATTCTTGCCTTTCCTTGGGTATATTTACAATCTATTATATGCTCTTTTTGGCTTACTACATAATATTCTTCTTTTTGCCTTTTAAATATATTTCTTATCAAGGGTAGTTTGAATATTTTTTCTACATTGAGATCTAATTCTTTTCCTTTTATTTGTTCAAATATATTAACATCAAATATTACTTTTTGTTCTGTAGATTCTTCGTTTGTATATTCTTCTTTATTTATTATTTGTACGTCTTTGTCAGTCATTATTATCTTCTCCTATTTCGTTTTCAGATAGTTCGTTCTCATGTTCAAACTCGTATATACTATCATCCCTTTCTGGTTTATAATCTATATGATCTATTTGTGTGTATATTTCATCATTGATTATTATCTCAGATATTTATTTTCTTTTTGGATCTTTAGGTATTTTACAATCTTTAGCTAAATGTCCTAATTTTTCGCAATTATAACATGTACATTTTGTTATTTTTTTCTTTGGTCTAAAGGATCTTTTTTCTTTGGTGTTTTTTACATAATATCTTCTTCTTGGTTTTTTGTATTTATATTGGGATTTATATTTTTTATATTTTCCTGGTTTTCGATATTTCTTTTTATAATAATGATCCTTACATCCGAATTGAGGTGCTACCTTATCTTTACAACATGCTAGGTTTTTTATTATTGTTTTTTCCATTTTTATATCTTCTCTATATTTTTCAGATATTTCTGAATACCATTTTTGTAAATATCTCATTCTCGCTCCAAGTGTATCTTGTAATCCTGCCTCATTCCATTCTTTTATTATCTTAGAACTAAATGGTTCTGGTAATTTTGTAAAATATAATTTTCTTATTCCTTTTGCTTCTTCAGTAGTGTATGCTCCTTTATAATAATATTCTCTAAATACACATGTATATTCATCTATGTAACACATATTACATATAGCTAATTTTAACATCAAATTTCTATGTAACTGTTTTTCTTTATTTTGTTCTTCTACTTCTGTGGTTGTGCTACTGAATTCGTTTCTTATGGCTATTTCGTATTTATTTAATATATCAATTGGTGTAGTCGCAATTTCTCCATCTATTTTCTTATTATTTCTTAATGTCTTTATACTTTCTTCTGCTAAATTTTGTAACCATAATTTTACTGTTCCTATCAGTGTTCTTTCTATGTATCCTGGTACTTCTGTCATTCCAATTTTATTATCTATTAGTTGTTTTGATATATAGCCTACCCATAGTTGTATTGTTTTGTTTATATCTGCTACACAATCTAAATCTAAAAAATTACTAGTTCGGGATGTTGTAGATGACATCCATTTTTCATTTAATCTTTTATTCCATAAACTATCATATCTATCAGATTCTTCATAACTAACTATGTAATTGTCACGACCCAAAAATTGTCGTGATGGCACTCGTCTTAACCTACCAAGACAAGTCAGCCTAAAACTCAACCATTACAATAAAAATGCGGAACTTTTTTTATAATAAACTCAAATATATCCCCAAAATCTGGTTGTCACGTGTACAAGCCTCTAAAGTATTACAATTGAATCAAAAGAAAAATACAAGCCTCATATGACATTGTTTCTAGAGTAGAACAAGATCATAAATAGGAGTAAGAAGGATCGCTGAGAAGACAAACAACTACCTCACCAATCTCCCAGAAGCCTTGGAAAAGAAGAGAATGACAAGTACCATAAAAATCCAGGCTCGTAACCTACAAAAATTTGTAGAAGCAAGGGGTGAGTACCAAACCACACGGTACTCAGCAAGTAAACCTCTAAACACGAGCTAAGGGGATAGAATACAAGTACTCCTTACACCCCAACTGAACCTTCACAACTACGATGTGTATAAAACCAGCCCAACCTAACAGTTCACAATTTACAAGCACATATCTCAACAACAACATTCTAACGATCATATATTCTCAACAACAAGCTCAATATTTATCAATTACCACATCCACAACTACAACCTGCTAAGTACCAGCCCAACATAACAGTTCACAGTTTACAAAGCACATAGCTCAACAACACACTCTAACAATTTCATATCCTCAACAACAACACTCTAACAATTGCATATCTTCAACAATAAGCCCAATATTCATCAGTCACAAGTTTCATAGAAAGGCACTCACAAGATCAGCAACACACAAGATCAAGTTCACCAATAATAAAGAAGTGCAATGCAATGAAATGCAATGTCAAGTATAGTGATGCATGTCTGACCTAATGATACACACCCGCTGTCTCTCAGTCCGGGACCCATGGGGGACATATCTGTCCATGCATCCATCGCGGCGCGCGATACGTCTCTCGAAATATAGTATCTGTCGCAGCGCGCGACACGTCCCTCGAAATATAATATCCATCGCGGCGCGCGATACGTCCCTTGAAATGGTACATCCTCTTTATTTTCTTATTCTTTCTCAATGCACATAACACTTGTCACAACCATGTCTCAGAACAATGCAAATGACATGTTCACACAAATAATGAAGAGATGACCATTTTCATAACCATATACAATTCACAACAATACAACCGTGATACAACAACAACAACAATGATTCAACAAGCCTTTCAACCCAGTCTCAAACATCACACATCAGCAATTAAACACATTGCCTTTTATTACCCCTTTTTCATCATTAGAAAATAATCACTATGTACAAGTCAACCCATCACCAAGTCTCATTACCCCCAAACACATATTACAAGGAAATACACGAATTCCATACACTTAACAAGGGTTTAGAAATCCACTTGCCTCAAATAGTCGAACAATCACTCCGGAAGCCTTCCCTTTTCGTTGAACTTCCAACTCAAAGCAATCTAGTCAAACAATTAACCACAATAAGATTTCCAAAACTAACAATACACATGTTACTATAGATCTAACCTAGACCCAAAAATTCACTCAAATCTATAATCAAATTCCTAATCTTGATGCCAATAACATGTCAACTTCTTTCAATTTTCTCCAAATTTCAAGCCTAAGATTAAGTCTTAATTTCTCCAAACAATACAATCCTAATAATTTTCATGTAATATAATACACTCAATATTTAATTACATTTACCAATCTATTAAACTTAATTCAAATTTATAATACTATACGCTAATTTTTAACACAGAACTAAGTTAAATGAAATTATTAAATTCCAATTATAGAAAAGACCGAACAATTATACACCTGATCTAACCTATATATCAACTAAATTCTCATATACTTTACCAATCATTATCTAATGATTGTTCATCATTGCCCAATTGCACCTATAATAGCCGTAAACATTTTCCCCCAAGTAAGAAGCGTTATCACATATATGAGAGATACCTTTTTCTTTTACAACTAACCATAACAATAATAAAATATAATAATATGACATTCATTCATATACACCAGTGCATTAATTTAAGATTCGATTGATGCTTACATGTTGTACCTTTGGCCGCCGATCTGATTATGCCGAGGCTGTGATGTCGTTCTGGGAGGTTTCTTGTTTTTTTTTTCATAAAAGAATGGTCTAAAAAGATATAGGGTATTAACTTAATATTTGGACTTGGCCCATTAACCATCAATTAAATAAATTAAAAAAATATATAACCATCAATTAAATAACCGAAGTTACCGAATAGCTTAAAATTCTCAACCCAACTTCACCAACTGATCATAAATGACTCGGGACAACTATCGAAAGGGGTGAAACGGTAATTTTATAAAAATTTCAAAAATGAATTTTCGGGTCATTACAGTAATAGTTAGGGCTTAGTGTTCTTGGATTTTTTACTTCTGATGTGCTTGTACTTGCTTTATTTTTTATTTGTTCCATATTTATTACTATTGTATTAGTTATTTCAGTTTCTCTTATTTTTTCTAATATTTCTGTATATGTTTCACTTATGTCTGAGCCTTGTTCTGAGCAGTTTTCATCTATCTCAACATTATGAACTCTTATTTCTGGGTCTAATTTTTCTTCAAATTTTTCGATTTCCAATTTTAATTTTGTCTCTATTTCTTTTTCTCTCTGTTTAGCCGCATATAATTCTTTAAGCATATTTAATTCTTTTTCTAATGCGATTATTTTATCATTTTTTATTTCTTCGATCTGATGTATTTCTTGTTTTGCTTGTTGTTTTATTATTTCTATTTCTTTTTGCCTGTCAATTTCTTCATTTTCTTTATTTATTCGTACCATTGCTGTTAAACTATCTTCTAATTTTACTGTTTCTTTTTCTACCATTAGATATAGATTTTCGCCTTTTTTTTTATATCTTCTTCCTAAGTTTGAAAATATTATTTTTATTTTTAGTCCTTCTAGATTTTCGTAGGTCTTTTCTTCTATAGCAAATTCTTCCTTATTCATCTTAAATTGTGTTTTAGTTTATACTCTATTTTTTGTATTTCTAGTTGTAGTTTAAATATTACTTTTCTTTGAGCTAGTAAAGATTTTTGGCATATGCCTGCATATGTATTATATTGAAGTCTTTCTTGCTTATGTTGTAGTTCTTGTCGTTTTGTTATTATCATCCTAATTAATTCATACCTATGAGTTTCTTTATTATCCATATTCAAATGGATAGTAAAGAAACTTGGGGATGCTTTGGTCCTTTTTATTTTGTAATTGCTTAATTCGTTCATAATACATTTTTTCTAAACGTATTAATCTTATTATTTCTTTTTTATTTTCCAATATGTATTCTATGTATTGTATGTCGTGGTTTTGTTGAAACGTTTTTATATTTTCTTTTATTAGATTACTTAGTAAAGTAATATCTGTTATCGTTTGTTGCCAATACTCTAAGTATTCTTGGTTTATCATTTAATCTGAATATTGAATTTCTAGATCACTTAAATTAAAGTCTAAAATCTCATTATTTATTCTATTTATTTCATCTATTTCGTATCATATCTGGTCTATTAATTCTCTTTCTTCTTCTTCATATATCTTTTTCCATATCATCCTTCTTATCTCTACTGTTATGGTTTTAAGTGCATACAAGGTTAATATCTTATGTTTTAACATCATTTCATCATGTAAATAAGACATAACAATTTTAATACAATTCCCTTATATCATAGTCCTGACGAATATTATTTATATTAGATTACTATAAACTAGATTATTCCAAATATTTTCCTGTCACTGTTAACATCGTACTTTCAAAAGTACTTCCTTCCTACATTTCCTCGACTATGTTTACTCCCCTCACGGCTACTCATGCCTATGGTTTCAACTTCAGGATGGCATAGCTGGAAGTTTTCCTTTCTTTCCTCATGTTAACAA
Organism: Solanum okadae; assembly: GCA_036553675.1. Lineage (NCBI taxonomy): Eukaryota > Viridiplantae > Streptophyta > Magnoliopsida > Solanales > Solanaceae > Solanum > Solanum okadae. The sequence goes on along the minus strand of CM071686.1, from coordinate 19,544,298 downwards.
ACTAGAAAACATTTGATAATAATTCTAGTATATAATAACTAATATAAACTTATTCTATCAATATTATGATATTCAGGAATTAATAGATTTAGCTAGGCATAATCATGAATATATGTACCTGTGTTGTAGGATCTGAAATATTTTGATCCATAGCTTAGCTTGAAATTTTAGATTTTTATTGGGAGAATATTTTGTAGTGTATACAAGAGGCTTTGCTTTCCGTCAAGAAAGTCTTGCCTTATGTTGCCTTCTGGCTCTACTATATATACAAACATAAGTAACTCTACTATCGTTACTTTAATCTATACTATAGTTACTTTAATCTATACTATAGTTACTTTAATCTATACTATAGTTACTTTTATAAACTATAGTTACTTTACATTTCTAATAATGTACACGTTAACCTACTACTTTACTACGTTACATTATTTTATTGCTTTTTCTTTCACTAACTTTGCTTTTTGAATAAGACCAATAACTTTTTCTCTGCTGATCCTTTATTTTGTCGGCCTTCTTTATTCTAGATTGACAGCTGGTATTACATTATCTTCTCCATAAAATTTTGAGCATTGATGATCTGGGTATTTGTGTCCAATAGTTCTGCAATAATTTGCCATTATCTCTGTTGAAATAAAGTTTCGTCGTACAGCTCTTGTAGTTGGTTGTTGTTCCTGTTTTAGTAGACTTAATATCCATTGACGTATTTCTTCCATATCTGCTTCTGTAGTTTCTCTGGAATTTGAATAGATCATTGTTTGTTCTCGGGCATAATAACTCCATACTGAATTGCCACTTAGATAATTAGTTGATAACTCATTTAATATTGTAGCTATTCCAATAACTCTTTTTCTTGCATAAAATCCTGGTATTTCTATCTTTTGTATTTCTTCTTGTTTCTCTATCTTTTCTGGTATTATCATTTCTCTTGTCAATCCGATCTTTATCACTTGTATAATAGGTTTGATTTCATCATATAATATTTCGGCTGGTGCTGAATAGAATTTTATATAAAACAACGTTCCTTTAGTGATTCTTTTATAATGCATAAATGCTTTATGTAACTCTGGGATTGTTGATATCTCGTCTCCTGTCACGGTATATACTGTACTTAGTAATCCATAATGGTAGCAAGTTCCTACTAAATTGGTACTGGTTCCTGGTTGTGCAATTAATTTATTATATCCTTATAAATTTTGGGTAGTATAATCTTCATTTGGGCTTTTTGCATTTTTGGATCTGGGGTTTTGGTTTAAGAAAGTTTGTATTTTGTGAATATTTTCTATATAGGCTCTGGTTATATGATTATATGTCTTTTTATTTTGTCCTAAGCTTTCTTTATGTATATTGAGTTGGGGTGGTATAAGTAATGGTTCTTTTTGAGTTTTTGGTATAAATGGTTTTTCAAATATTTTGTTCATGTTTGTATTGGTATATCTAATTTTGCTTTCTTCTCTTGATGCAGAGGTGCTTCCTGTAGCTGCATGTACCAAATTGTTAGTTTGGGTTTTTTGGTGTTTCCAATCGTCACCTTCTAGCTCTGGAATTTTCAAGTCTTCCGATTGACTTAGCTCCGCATATTTATTGTCATGCTGCTGACTTTTCATTTGTTGTAGCTCTTTATCCAGGCTATCCATTTTTGAACAAAGTAATGTCATAGTATTGAGTATCTTTTCAATAGTATTTTCTTTGTCTAGATCCGTCTGAGTAGCTTTGTCTTGAAATGTAATCTGCAATGACATTCTTGTTAGTACTAATTACTTCTATCGTGAATGTAAAATTTTGTATATTTAATACTAGTTTTCATATTTCTTTGGTTGTCACCGAGTCTTGTATCTTTCTTGTAATCCACCATTTTACCTGCGTATTATCTGTTCTTACAATAAACTTGTTATATACGATATATGGTTCAAATGCTAATAAACATTTATATAAAGCATATAATTCTTTTCTATTTATTTCCCATTTTATTTCGGGGTTCGTAAACGTTCCTGAATAATATCTACAATGATATTCTATTTTTTCTTTATCGTATTTGTATTTTAATACTCCTCCATAACTTATTTCACTGGCAACTGATTCTACTATATATATAAATTTTTTGTTTTCGTTTGGAAAATATAACTTAGGTAATTTTTTACATAATAATTTTATTTTTTGTATTTGGTCTTGGTCTTTCTTATCGAAATAATATTCTACATCCTTTTTTAGTTTTTTATGCAAAGGTTTGAGATTTTCTGCTAAATTGGGTATATATTCTCTTACTTGATTTACCAATCCTAAAAATGATTGTTATTTCTTTTTTGTATCTATTTGGTCTTCAGAATTTAATATTTTTTGCACTATGTGGTTTTGCATCTTTATACCATTCTTATCTATTTGTATTCCTAAAAATTCTATTTGTGTTTTCATTATTTCTTCTTTTTTCTTACTTAAACTTATTCCTGAGTGTGTTATAATATGTATAAATTTTTCTAATAATCTTATATGGTCTTCTTCTGTTCGTGAATACAACAATATATCATCTATATATACTATGCAATTTCTAGCTGATTAAAATAATTATCCATAAAATGTTGATATCTTCCTAGTGCATTTTTGTATCCAAAAGGTAGTACGTTCCATTCATAGAATCCTTGTGGTATTGTGAAGGCTGTTAGTTTTTTAGATTCTTCTTCTAACTTTAGATGGTAAAATCCTGATTTACAATCAAATTTACTAAAATAATTGTAACCTTGTATTTGTCTTACCTTTAGTACTTTGTTTGGTATGGGGTAATTATATGTTTTTGTTTTTGCATTTAGATTCCTGTAATCAATATCCATACGACTCTTTCCTCTTTTCTGTTCACTGTGTTTATTTACTATGAATGTTGGACTTGTATGTTTGCTGTTACTTTCTTGGATATATTTATTTTCTAATAGTTCTTTTATGTGCATTTTAAATTCTTCTAAATCTTTAAAATTATATTTTAATGGTTTTTGAGTTATTATACTATTTTCGTCAATTAGTTCGATTTTTACCTTTGTTTGATGGTTTTCCCATCCTTTCAAGGGATCTTCGCTATATAACATATCAAATTTTTCTTGAATTATTTTTAATTTATCAATCGAAAATATTATTAATTCTATATTGTGAGTACTTTCTTTGATATTTTCTAATTTCTGAGTTATTATTTTACTTTCTTTAATCCATGGTGTGCGTTTTCTATTTTTATTGTTTACTCTTTTTGCTCCTATCTTTTGCTTACATGGTGTGGTAAACCACCAATGTGTTTTTGTTATTATGTGAGGATATAATTTTTCCAGAAACGGCATTCCTAAAAACATATCTTTATTTATGAATTCATAACTATATATATCTTCTATAGTTAATATTTTATTCCATATTTATAACTTTATATTTTTTGCCTTATATGTTATCATACTTCCTTCATTATTAAATCCTGTTACCACTATTGGGGTTTTTAGTTTTTCCCATTTTTCGTCTGGTAGACAATTATGTTTACACATGTTTGCTTCTGCTCTTGTATCTATCATTGGAGTGTAGTATCTATTATAATAATTTTCTACTATTATTTTTGCAAGTATATAAATTTTCATATTGCTCTTTTTATTGTGACTTTTTTATTTTTATAAGTTATAATTAATTGTGTATTTTCTAAATTATAGGGTTTCATTTCTTCTAGCCATTTTATTCCTAATGTTATATTATCTCCTTGGTGTATTGTAAATTTTATTAATATAATTATTCCTCCTATAATTACTTATTTTTGTGTTGTTTCTTCTACATATGATAATTCTCTTGGTAGTTCTGGGCATACTTGTTCTTTAGAAGTTATTTCTTCTTCATTTACTAGTCTTCTTGGTATATGATTTTCTTCTTGTCCAGTATTTATTATAATAATATGCTTTCTTTGTTCTATTATTCCAGTTATATAATAATGATATGGTTCTATTTCTTTTATCATCTGATATTCTACTGATATTCTTTGGGGTTGGGATGTATTTTCGTTTTTATCTATGTTTTTTATTCTTTTTGATGTACTAATTCTATCACTTACTATTTCTAGATCTTCTTCTATATCTATTTCTTTGTAACTGTAATCATTATTATCTATTACTGTCACAATTTGTTCAAAAGGATTTTCTATTTTTATCTTATTTTTTGCTGTTATTTTGTGTTTTGTTGTTAATACATATAAGTTCTTACAGCGAGCTGTAAATATTTTGCTTCCTGGGGCTAACTCTATTCTTGACATTTTCCAATATAATACTAATGATTTGTCTATATTTTTATCGTTTATTGCTACTGAATAATTGGCACATATTATAAATTTAATTTTTGGTATATTAGATTTCCTTTTACTGGACTTATTATACTTCTTTCTATGGGTTCTATTATCCTGTCATCTGCCAAATATATTTCTATTGGTGTATCTATTCCTTCTCTGAAGCAAGCTTTTATTAATATTTCTGTTCCACCTAAGTGTACGTATTTTATGAGGTCACTAGCTTTGATTTCTTGTATTTCTTTATTTATTATTCGTTTTTTTATTATAGGTATTCTTGCCTTTCCTTGGGTATATTTACAATCTATTATATGCTCTTTTTGGCTTACTACATAATATTCTTCTTTTTGCCTTTTAAATATATTTCTTATCAAGGGTAGCTTGAATATTTTTTCTACACTGAGATCTAATTCTTTTCCTTTTATTTATTCAAATATATTAACATCTAATATTACTTTTTGTTCTGTAGATTTTTCGTTTGTATATTCTTCTCTATTTATTATTTGTACGGCTTTGTCAGTCATTATTACCTTCTCCTCTTTCGTTTTCAGATAGTTCGTTCTCATGTTCAAACTCGTATATACTATCATCACTTTCTGGTTCATAATCTATATGATCTATTTGTGTGTATATTTCATCATTGATTATTATCTCAGATATTTGTTTTCTTTTTGGATCTTTAGGTAATTTACAATCTTTAGCTAAATGTCCTAATTTTCCGCAATTATAACATGTACATTCTGTTATTTTTTTCTTTGGTCTAAAGGGTCTTTTTTCTTTGGTGTTTTTTATATTATATCTTCTTCTTGGTTTTTTGTATTTAAGCTAATTTTAACATCAAATTTCTATGTAACTGTTTTTCTTTATTTTGTTCTTCTACTTCTGTGGTTGTGCTATTGAATTCGTTTCTTATGGCTATTTCGTATTTATTTAATATATCAATTGGTGTAGTCGCAATTTGTCCATCTATTTTTTTTATTATTTCTTAATGTTTTTATACTTTCTTCTGCTAAATTTTGTAACCATAATTTTACTGTTCCTATCAATTCTCTTTCTATTTATCCTGGTACTTCTGTCATTCCAATTTTATTATCTATTAGTTGTTTTGATGTATAGCTTACCCATAGTTGTATTATTTTGTTTATATCTGCTACCCAATCTAAATCTTAAAAATGACTAGTTCGGGATGTTGTAGATGGCATCCATTTTTTATTTAATCTTTCATTCCATAAACTATCATATCTATCAGATTCTTCATAACTAACTGTGTAATAATTAGGGCTTAGTGTTCTTGGGTTATTTACTTCTGATGTGCTTGTACTTGCTTATTTTTTATTTCTTCCGTATTTATTTCTATTGTATTAGTTATTTCAGTTTCTCCTATTTTTTCTAATATTTCTGTATATGTTTCACTTATGTCTAAGCCTTGTTCTGAGTAGTTTTCATCTATGTCAGCATTATGAACTCTTATTTCTGGGTCTAATTTTTCTTTAAATTTTTCGATCTCCAATTTTAATTCTGTCTCTATGTCTTTTTCTCTCTGTTTAGCCGCATATAATTCTTTAAGCATATTTAGTTCTTTTTCTTATGCGATTATTTTATCATTTTTTATTTCTTCGATCTGCTGTATTTCTTGTTTTGCTTGTTGTTTTATTATTTATATTTCTTTTTGCATGTCAATTTCTTCATTTTATTTATTTATTCGTACCATTGCTGTTAAACTATCTTCTGATTTTACTGTTTCTTTTTCTACCATTAGATATAGATTTTCGCCTTTTTTTTTGTTATATCTTCTTCCTAAGTTTGAAAATATTATTTTTATTTTTAGTCCTTCTAGATTTTCGTAGGTCTTTTCTTCTATAGCAAATACTTCCTTATTCATCTTAAATTGTGTTTTAGTTTATACTCTATTTTTTGTAATTAATTCATACCTATGAGTTTCTTTATTATCCATATTCAAATATTTACTACTTAGCTCTGATACCAACTTGGGGATGCTTTTTAGGCTCAAATTTCCCCCAATTAAGTCACTTTTCTAGAATAAAAAAGAAAACCCAAAACTTCATCTTCACCAAAAGAATTTTTCTCTCTAGAACTCAAGGAAGAAGAAGAGTAGATTGAAGCTAGGTCTTGAAGAATCAAGGCCATTGCACTCAATTTCTTTGAAGACTCATTACTAAGGTATGGTAGTCTTTCATCCTTGGTTAATTTCCATCCAAGTAGTCCCTCCAAATTCAATTTCAAAACTAGTGATTTCCCCAAAGTTAGGGTTTGTCTTCAATCTTGTGGGTTCTTTCCAAAAACGTTTTTAATGGTTGATATATGATGGATTATGATTTAATTGGTGATTTATTGTTGATTTATGATGAATTTCCCCAAGAACCCATGAATTCCCCTATTTTCCCCAATTTGGATCTAAAAGTGTGGGTGATTTATAGAAAGAGAAGTATTATGAAATCATGCTTATATTAATAATAGTAATTGAATCATGCTAGCATTCATTTCTAATGTAGTAATCCTAGATATTTTGATTGAATGTGATTATGGTCCTTGAAGGGCAAGGCATGAGAGGTATGTATGTTTAAGAGGTTTATGCTAATGCATTTAGATCACTTTGAGAGTAAAGTGAATATGGTTATGACCTAATTTTTGTGTTGATTAGATGATTATTATCATGTACACACTTTGGGTTAATTATGCTATGATGTGAAAGGTTGGTCACATGTAGTGATTCTAAGGTTGGAAATCTCACTTTTCAAATCTAGGAGCTATAGTATGATGTATGTGGATTGAGTGTCAAGACACCCTTCCAACAATATGCACTTAGGTCAAGACTTAATATGTAATCTATGGGAATCAATGCTTAGCAGCGAGTGGATATGACTATGAGATGGAAGCTTATACGATAGTTGAGTTTGACTTCCCCTTGAAAGCTTCTACACTAGTTGAGTCTAGTTTTCTAAATGGGTTCCTTATACATTAGTTGAGTCCGGGTTCCCAAAGTACTCATGATATGGAAACCTTATACCTTAGTAGAGTCCGGTTTTCTAGAAGCAATCTCCTTATCCCGTAAACTATGTGCCCTCATAGGTCTTTTGCTAGTAGATGTATAGTTCAACCTTAGGCAAGTAGGAGAACCCCTTTTCAGTGTGGGGTAGACACCGGCTTCCATGTTTAGCTCACATGATCTATGTCGGTTAAGGCTTATTCCCTAATATGTTAATATAAACAAGGATACGATTTATAGACCATAGTTACTTAAGAAGCTTTACTAAGTATAGGTAGGATTATGGGATCTTACTTATGCATTGCACAGGTGGACTTTAAAGGTGTTTGTGATATGTTTCCATTATGATATGATGATCTATGCATGACAATATGGCTTATGAATTATGATTTTCCAATGTATTCATGATGAGTTCAAACTTGATATAGTGCATGGTTTTCAACTAAAATGTCCTTTTTAGCATGCTTTAACGATTTCTGGCATGTCTATCACACTTGGTGCATTTTTGTACTAACCCATACTTGGTCGAAGCTTGGATTGACGATTCTCCTTGCTTATTGGTGAGTCCTCATGGTTTGAGGACGGATGGTGATTCCCTAATTTATTTTCTTGTACTTTCATTTGAGAACTATATTGTAAGGGTTGTGACCCTATTTTGATACTCGATTGTAGTTGATGGCTAATTGAGACAAGTCTAGACTTCTGCTTGCTTTTATGCAAAATTTTAAGACTCGTATTGTGTTTTTACTCTTTATTGTTCTTTGATTATGTTATGATATGCTAAGTGGCTTACATGGTGCCTTTCGGGATCCTATGTGACATGTTACGTCTAGGGGGTACCCTTGGGTCATGACAAACTTGGTAAATAGAGCAAAAGGTTTAGAATGATTCTAGGATGATGTCTCATAAGCCACGTCTAGTAGAGTCTTGTTCATGAGTGTGAAGCGCGCCACATTTATGAGTGAGAGGCTATAAGATGTTGAGGAAATATCACTTATTTCATTATTCTTGAGTTGTGCCTTAGAGTTTAGCTCTATAAAAGTCCCTCTCTTAACCATTCTCTTGTGTCTTCAGGAAATGAATACACGAAGGTCTAATGCAAGAAGGGTGGAAGAGGAGAATGTGAATCAAAGAGTTCCTCAAGGTAATCAAACTCCTCAAGTTAACCAAGCTCTGGTTGATCCCGTGGTTGAAAATGTGACCCATGGGGAATTTTGGTCTACTATCCAATTGTTGGCTCAACTTGTGACAACTCAAGCCAATAGAGAGGTGATGGCCCCTATGAACATCAATGTGAATTCCATGACTTCTAGATTGAGGGATTATGATAGAATGACCCTCCCGTTTTTCTTGGTTCCAAAGTAGGAGACGATCCTCAAGAACTTTTGGATGAGGTTTATAAGATAATTGATGATATAGGGGTGACTTCGGTAGAGAAAGCGGAGCTAGCCGCCTATCGATTAAAGAGTGTTGCTAAAGTTTGGTATACTCAATGGAAGAACAATAGGCCGGTAGGAGCGGGCCTAATAGATGAAGAAGTGTTCAAGTCGGCATTCCTTGATAGGTTCTTTACTCGAGAGTTGAGAGAAGCTATGGTGGAAAAATTTGTTAACCATCATCAAGGAGGTATGAGTGTTCAAGAATATTCTCTAAAGTTTACCCAACTGTCCAAGTATGCTTCGACTTTGGTTGCAGTCTCAAGGGATATGATGAGTAGGTATTTGATGGGTGTGTCTAGATTGGTGAGAAAAGAATTTCGTTCGGCAATGCTTCATTATAATATGGATATCTCTCGTATCATGGTGTATGCTCAACAAATGGAGGAAGAGAAACTCCAAGACAAGAATAGGGAGGTGAAGAGGGCTAGGATCAGTGATGAGAATTTCTCCAATGCTAGGTCTGTGGACAAGGTAGAACAAGGTTCAGGAAAAGGTTCTCTAACCAAGGCTCCTCAAATGCTCCCCCAAGGGCCAACAATGATAGGGTGCTCACACTGCTCGAGGCACCAACACCAACCTCCCTAGCCCGCTGCTGGCGTGTTTCCTCATCAACTATTGACGCCCGCCGAGCCTCCTCAAATTGCTGGCGCTCACCATCAGTGGTTCTCACACTGCTCGAGGCACCAACACCAACCTCCCCTAGCCTGCTGCTGGTGTGTTTCCTCATCAACTATAGACACCCTTCAAGCCTCCTCAAATTGTTGGCGCTCCCTCTTGCGAACTCTCTTAGCCTCAGTGTCCTCAGAAGCCCAACTAGAGCCGGGGCGCTTTCTAGCATGACAAGAGGAAGAAAGTGGAGGCATCTTATCCCTGAATAGAGCATCTAACACTGTATCATCAACCGGTGTTGTGGGGGTCGACTTGGGCTCAGTCTCTGGTGGAGCTAGGAGAATGTCAAGATCAACCCAGACACTAAGTCCTTCCAGAAGGCAGAAACATTGGTGGAGGGGGCTGGATGCTCCAAGACACACAACTCAAAAGCATCAAGGTGTTGGTGGACTGCCTGAATCTTACGATCCATCATCTTCTCCATCCTCTATTCCACCCTAGTCGCAGAGTCCTCAATCGCCCGCTGCATCCACGACCTCACATGTTGTAGTAGTGTGGCCATTTTAGCCTCTAACTTCTGGACTTGAGCTAATGGCACGGAGGCAGACCCTGAAGAGGAGGTGGCTCTGGAGGAGCTCGGGTCCTGACTGGCGGTCAGAGAATGAGAAGCCGGAGTATCCTCAGTGGGGGCTGGAGGGGCAGGCTCATCAATTTGTATCTGCTCCACATCAATCACTAAGTCTGCTCCCAGTGGGGGCACCTCAACCTGCAGCTCTCTGCGTGGTGCCGCCACATTCGCCTCATCTCGAATCAAACATATATCTAGGGTGTTGGTCGCCTGGATCAATTTGTCACAATGCCAGACCGGTACTCCAGAATCCACAGTTCAAAAATGAGGCAAGCGAAGTGGTAAGTAGTGGTGGCCTTGAAGGCCCTGTCTTGTATATCTGCAATAATGATGCAGGAAAAATCCATCTCCAGCCTTGCAACCAATGCTGCAACCATAATCGTGCGGTCCTATGTAAGAATATTATCCGCCTGTGTAGGAGACACCCAGTTGCATATTAATAGCCAGAAGAATTTGGCCACAAAAGTCAAGGTGGCCTTCGTGATACCTAGACTCGGGGTGCTGACCCACTCGATGCGCTCTCCATCCGTGGCATTGTGATGGGCCAACCAATGCAATAAACTCTCCCTCTGCTCCACATTCCACTAGAATGCCCCACTTCTCACTATGTCCCAACGATAATCAAACTCGCCCGTGTTGATAGCTAGAGTATGGCCCGGGTTGTATAGGAATCGGCGGATAATAGCCTCTGATATATCAACTAAGAACCCCTGAACTAGAGTAGATTTGAGCGGGTTCTCTGCGGTGGGTTTGTCCTGTTTGTCAATGGAACCTTGGAGGGTGGCTGCATAGGAGGGATAAAACTCCCTCACCATCTCCTCGTTGTATGACCCTGGGTGACGGGCCATCCAATTGCACCTGTGTCTCTTGAAAAGCTCATGAATGGCGGGCGCAGTGTGCAGGCTGCCTTTTAGAACCCGGCGCTCATCAGTGACTATACGAGCAATCCTTTTCTTCTCAATGATCATCCTCGCATCCCTTTAAATTGACCACTTACAGACCACTAGTTTGGCTTCTCAAAAACTAGAGTAGGCTCGGTGTTAGGTGGTATAAGAATGTCCCCCACACTAGTAGCCTTATCATATGAGACCGTCCTCCTATGTGAACTAGAGCCGGATGCAGAGCCAGAAGAAGAACAATAATCAGAGGCAGACTCAGAGCCGAAAGCAGAACCAGTCGTTGATCCGATCAATGTATCCTCCTCATAATACTTGGAGGCAGTGCCTATGTCGGGAACCACCTGCTTGGATTGATTCTGGGTAGTACAGGGTGCAGTTGGGGATGTCCTCGTAGTAGGTGGAACATATGAGGGATCCTTCTCCGCATCAGTGTCTTCATCAATTAGCCTTAAGGTTGGGACCACAGACTTTGACTTGCCCCTTGGTACGTAAGTCAGAGTTCTCTTGGGAGCCATGGTACCTATGGAGGCTTAGTTAGTACCCAAATAGACTAATAACACACTCAAAATTTTTTTAGAACAAAGAACGAACCAAAACTAAAAGCAAAAAAAATTTGAAACAGTAGCTTCAGTGGCCACCTACAGTGGGTACCTACGATCCGTGGGTTCCCTCCGTAGGTCAAAGATCCCAAAGAGTTGGGCTCTGATGGGAACCACAGAAGTGCAGAACAGTCCATAGGTTGACCTACGAACTGTAGTCCACCACTGTGGTTCCACACTTAGTGGATTCTTCATGTGCACCAGACCCACAAACCTGATCTATGGTTCGTAGGTTGACCTACGGTTCGAAGACTGGGTCTCGTGGGTCAGATCTATGCCAGGTATCAAACATGCTTCATATGTAAACCATTTTTCAACCATTCAAACAATCAACCCAAGTCTAATCATGCATTTCAACACAATTTATGGTAGTTTGTCATCCCGATGGTTTCGATTACTCATTCTTCAACATTTATTGCATACAAAACTAGGAACCCTAAGTCAAAACTTCCATTTAGACTATTTACCCAAAGTTATTTTGATTACAAAGACAACACAATCATATTCTATCGTCCCAAGGGTATTTCTAACTATAGTTTATCATGCATTTTCATATAGAAACAACCCAAGGTCAAGATCTACTTCATGACTGCATAAATTAAACAATGAATACCTAAATTCAGAGTTAAGTTGAAATTGTTTACCTTAAAAGTAATGGAAGTGGGTGATTGTGTGATGCTAAAACTCCTTAGCCCGTTGTGACAATGAACCCGGACCTTGAACTCTTCTTGGGAAGGGAGAATTGTGTGTGATCAGGTTTGGGAGAGAGAGGAATGGAAATATGGTAGAAGGGATGATATGTATGGGAGATGGGAGTGATTTGGGGATATAATGAGGGAGTTATGGGATTTGGAGGGGTTAGAAATGGTTAGGAGGGAATATGGGAAGTGGGGGAATAATTTAAAAATGAAGAGTTTTACGAGAAAGGGGTCCGGGTTGGGTCGATAGAACCCTAACTTTGGACCCACAAAACCCCGTCTACGGGCCGTGGATCGACCTACGGACCGTGGGTTGGGTTCGTAGGTCACTCAGTACTTAGAAAATTTTAAAAAACTTACCTGGGGTCTACGGACACCATTCACGGTCCGTGGATGAAACATGGACCGTCGATGGGGTCCGTAGACCTCTGCAACAGACTTTTTTCTGCAGATTTTGCTTTTCATCCCTGCACATGTAGCAACCGTTAGGCCTTTCTTTTTAGATTTTCTGGACACTTTTTAGACACGGACCCTATGCTATATCTATCCAACGCTAAAACACAACTAAACTACCGATCTAAAGAATTACAGAAAATCAAACAAACAAAGGAAACTCCTAAATCAAAAAGAAAAACCTATAGTTGGCTAGATTGTACATCTTGGGTTGCCTCCCAAGCAGCGCTTGATTTGACGCCGTGGCATGACGCAGGCCTCTTGATTACTCAGACTTCATCAAGATAGTAGGCCTCAACCACCTCTTGCACATTCTCCTCTTTTCCCATGTAGACCTTGATCCTTTCACCGTTCACCATTAACATTGTTCCCTTATTGTTTTCGAGCTCAACCGCTCCATGTAGGAACACTTGCGTGACTATGAATGGCCCGGTCCACTTGGACTTGAGCTTGCCAGGAAACAAGCGCAACCTAGAGTTTAATAGAAGCACCAGATCACCCACAACAAATTCACGCTTTTTGATATTTTGATCATGATACTTCTTCATCTTCTCTTTGTACAGGGCTAAACTTTCATAAGCTCTTAAGCGAAACTCATCAAGCGTATTCATGTCACTTACTCTCTGATTCGATGCGACTCCCCAATCCAAATTCAGCTTCTTTAGCGTCCACATAGCCTTATGCTCTAGCTGTATCGACAAATGGCAAGACTTCCCATAAAGAAGTTGGTACGGCGACATACCTATGGGAGTCTTGAATGCGGTGCGATAGGCCCATAGAGCATCATCAAGCTTCCTTGACCAATCGGTTCTATTCGCATTCACAGTCTTAGCCAAAATCTACTTGATCTATTTGTTGGACACTTCAACTTGCCCACTAGACTGCGGATGGTAAGGAGTGGCTACATTGTGGCGGACACCATATTTCTCAAGTAGCACCTTGAACAACTTATTACAAAAGTGGGAACCTCTATTGCTGATAATCGCCGTAGGTGTACCAAATCTGGAGAAGATATTCTTTTTCAAGAATGCGGTTACACTTTTACCTTCATTGTTGTGAAGTAGAATTGCTTCCACCCACTTCGATACATAATCAACGGCAACAAGAATATACTTCTTCCCATGTGAACTCACAAATGGACCCATAAAATTAATGCACCATACATCAAATAACTCTATCACCAATATCGGATTCATAGGAAGCTCTTGCCTCTTCGAAATTCCTCGTTCTCTTTGGCAATAGTCACAAGATTTGACAAAATCATGAGCGTCTTTGTGGATGGTAGGCCAGTAATACCCACACTGCAAAATTTTATGCACAGTCCGAATACCACTATGCCCACCAACAGGTGATGAGTGACACATCTGTAGTATACCCAACATCTCAACCTCGGGCACACAACGACAAATAATCTCATCAACACAACTACGGTACAAATAAGGCTCATCCCTAAAGAACTTCTTCACATCATGCATAAACTTTTACCTTTGGTGAAACGACAAATTCGATGGCACCAGATCATTTGCCAAGTAGTTAGCAAAGTCTGCGAACCAAGGAATCAGATCATGAGAAGCAGCTAATACGTGTTCATCCGAAAAAACATCATTAATTTCAGCCCCATCTCCTAGCTTGAGGATAGCTTCTTCCTCCAATATGGACAGGTGATCGGAAACCTGATTTTCTGTCCCCTTTCTATATTTCACCTCAAGGTCGAACTTTTGCAGCAGCAACACCCATCTAATCAACCTCGGTTTTGCATCATTTTTAGCCATCAAATACCTCAATGCAGAATGGTCAGTATGCACTATGACCTTAGTACCAAGAAAGTAGAATCGAAATTTCTCAATGCAAAAACCACCGCAAGAAGTTCTTGTTCAGTCATTGTATAGTTCTTTTAAACCATATTTAGAGCTTTTCTGGCATAGTAAATAGGATGAAAAATCTTCTCTCGCTTCTGTCCCAATATCACACCATGCGCCACTCCACTCGCATCACACGTTACCTCAAACGGTTACCCCCAATCCGGTGAAATAATGATAGTTGCGGACACTAGCTTTTCCTTCAACTCTCCAAATGCTCTCAGACAAGCATCATCAAAATCAAACTTATACTGCTTTTCGAGCAATTTGCAAGATGGCTGTGCAATTTTGGAGAAATCCTTGATAAACCTCCTATAGAAACCTGGATGCCCAAGAAAACTTCTAATACCTTTAACAAAGATAGGTGGTGGAAGCTTTTCTACTACCTCTACTTTCGCTCTATCAACCTCAATACCCTTCTCAGAAATCCGATGACCCAGAACTATCCCTTCTTTCACCATGAAGTGGCACTTTTCCCAATTCAGTACAAGATTGCACTCTTCACACCGTTTAAGTACTTCGGCCAGATGGTCTAAACAACCATCAAAAGAGTCACCTACCACTGAGAAATCATCCATAAATACCTTAATAGTGTCCTCCACCATATCAGAAAATATCGACATCATACAGTGCTGGAAGGTCGCTGGAGCATTACACAACCCAAATGACATCCGTTTGAAGCCGAAATTCCTATAAGGGCAAGTGAAAGTGGTCTTCTCTTGGTCTTCCGGAGCTATGGAAATCTGATTGTAGCCCGAATAACCATCAAGAAAACAATACCAACCCTTACCAGCAAGTCGGTCGAACATCTGATTCATGAACGACATAGGGAAATGGTCCTTTTCTGTACAAGCATTTAATTTCCGGTAGTCGATGCAAACTCTCCATCCAGTCACGGGCCGCATCGGAACAAGCTTATTTTTTGCATTTAGAACCACAATCATCCCACCTTTCTTGGGCACACACTGAATAGGACAAACCCAATTACTATCTGCAATGGGATAAATAACTCCAGCATCCAACCACGTGATGATTTCCTTTTTCACTACCTCTTGCATTGGTGGATTTAGTCTTCTCTGGTGGTCGATATTAAGCTTGTGATCCGGCATGAATTGGATTTTATGAGAACAAATGCTAGGAGGGATCCGAATAATGTCTGCAATAATCCACCCAATAGCTCACTTGAACATCTTCAACACGAAAACCAATGCCTCAACTTGTGTCACATTCAAATCAGCCGCAATGATGACCGGTAAAGTACCATCTCTCCCCAAGAATACATACCTCAAATATGATGGTAGATCCTTAAGCTCCAATTTTGGAGCTTGTTCAACTGACGGTCTTGTGGGTGGAGAGTCGCGATTCATCATGTCTAACTCCAATCTCTTTGTTTTTGAACGGAATTCTAACCTATTAATTGCAGCGACCAATTCATCATAGTCTTCAATACCATCACCCTCAAAATTTATCATTACCACTGCTAGTGCATCAACACCCAACCTCTCTTCAATAGACACCTCAGAACCACTCTCTACAATATGATTCACCACTGATACCGACTTGAGCTCACTACTCTGCTTCATGGATATACAGATGTTGAAAGTTTCCTTTTCATTATTCAATCGGAACTTCATCTGAACTTTGTCCATATCGAGCAAGGTGCGCCCAGTGGCACAAAATGGTCTCCCAAGGATAATGGGAACCTTAAAATCAACCTCACAAAATTCATCGAAAAGATAAAAGACTCCACTTTCACTAGTACATCTTGGAGCACACCAATGGGCCTCTTCACAGTTCTATCGACTATGAGCAATCGCATCGCAGTCGGTTTTGGATCCCCTAAACCCAATTTCTTGTAAATAGACAATGGCACCAGTTAATACTAGTACCCAAATCGCACAATGCCTTCGCAACATGCATCAACTTGATGGTACAAGGAATAGTGAAGGCACTAGAATCCTCCTTCTGCTGCACAAGAGACCTTGTAGCAATAACACTATAATGTTGCAACCTATCATCATCTTCAAAACTCACGACCCTTTTCTTCGTCACCAAATCCTTCATAAACTTCGCATACCCAGACATTTGCTCCAAAATGTCTATCAACGGAACATTGATGGAAAGCTGTTTCAACATAGCAATAAACCTGCGGTATTTGCCTTCTTCATTCTTCTTAATTAGCCTCTGTGGGAATGGAGGTGGAGGTCTAGCCATGGGACAACTTTTTGGGTTATCTCTTCTTCCTTCTCTGTAGCATTCTTGGACTCTCCAGTAACCTCAATCTCTTCATCATCTTTCTCAACCACAATTTCAACCTCAGATGATATAGGTGGATCAATGGTCTACTTAACCCCTCTAGTAGTGAATGCCATACAATGCCCATCATTCTTCAGATTTTGGATGGTGTTGCTAGGAAGTGTGCCAGGCTGACGTGGGTTTACTGTAGTGGACAACTGATTCATCTGCTACTCAAGTTACTTGATAGACATTGCATGGGCATCAACCTTTTGACCAATACCAGACAAGTCATTCCATATCTCCTTCACATTCTTATCAGTCGAATCAAACTGCTCCATCATCTTCTGCATCATATCCTCAATACATGACATACTACCCCCAGCTTCTCTATTACCAGATTCCCAATTTTGAGGAGGAACATAGGGCTCAACCCTATCATTTTTTTCCATAGTTGTTCTAGTTTTAGTTGTTGTCACGATTATAGTTCCCATCCCGGACATATTGACCCTCTTGATTGTAGTTGCTATAGTTCCGACCTAGGTTTCCTTGACCTTAGCGCTAATTATCCGAATTGGAACCTTGGGCATTAGCTCGGAAACCCCCCGTCTGAGCATTCACTGCTTAAGTATCCCCTTCATAGTAGAATTCCTCCACCGGTGGTGGATTCCTAGTCAAATAATTCATAGCATTTACTTTTTCAGCACCTTCACTCACATGCTTCAATACCAACCCTAGTTCGGTCCTCATCTGAGCCATATGCTCATGAATGTCATCGGCAGATTGGTGAGGTGTAGCTTGAACTGTAAACGTGCTTCTCCTAGTATCTGACTTTCTAGTGCTCCAAGCTTTTTTATTCCAAGAGATTTTCTCCAATTTCTCAGCAATCTACTCAAAAGTGCACTCACCATGTGAACCTCCAGTGATAGTATCAAGCACAACCTTACGATTGTCATCCTGACCTCTGTAGAAGTGTTCCTTCAGCGACTCATCATCAATGCGGTGATTCGGAACACCTCTTATAAATGCAGCGAACCTATCCCATGAACTACCACAAACTCTCTAGGTAGTGCGACGAAGTTGTTGAGTTTATCTTTGTGGTTCAGCTTCTTTGACACTGGGAAGTACTTTGCCATGAACACCTTATGCAATTGATCCTATGTGTGAATCGAGTTATATGGGAGCTCAGTAAACCATATTGCAGCATCACCGGTCAATGATAGAGGGAATACTTTCAACCCAATGACATCCATGGCCAAGTCCGATCGACCCACGCAACTCTTGCAAACGCTCCTCAACTTGGCCATGTGCCCATGTGGGTCTTCCAATGCCAAACCAGAGAACAAACCCCTCGCTGTAAGCATCTGCATCAGACTGCTAGTAACCACAAATGTATTCCCTGGAGGTAGATGAGACAGAACAATAGGCCCTTCGGATTCAACGGTATTGAAGTCGACCCTATAATTATCACGCAACCTTGGTTCCGATAGTGGATTTTGCACCCTCAATGCATCTCCAAGAAAATTTTCACCTTGAACCTGAACATTCTCATTATCAACCCTAGGAGGCTGTAACTCAACTCCATCACTTAGATTTCCTCCGATAGGATTGACTGGGACCCTTTATTATTCATCTTTCGCAAAGTTCTATTCAATTCTAGATCGTAAGGAGTCAGTGGTTCACCTCGACTCCGTTTACTTGGCACTAAAGTAGGAACCTGAGAGAAACAAAAACAAAAGAAAAATTAATTTAGGAAATAATTGACTAAAGTTTAATAATGTAGTTAAACTTAATCTAAAAACCTTATTCCTTGGCAGCGGCACCAAAATTTGATACACTCAAATTACAACTCCCTAAAGAAGTATAAGCTATCGTTATCAAGTAAAGAACCCAACTTGGAGGCTGGGGTCGATCCCACAAGGAATATGGTTTAGAATAAAACTTAACTTACTATTATATTCGTTTAGTCAACGTATTTCCGAGACAAGTAAGTAAATGGGGGGTTTTTGTGTAACAAATAACAGATTGTCGTTGAGAGAACAAGTGAGCAAGATTCAAACTTTAGTTGTTATCAATGATAGAAAGTAACTAGGGTGTATGTGTTTCCCATAAGATCATAACTCGGTAATTCTAGTAATAGTAATCCTTTCCTAGTGTATCACATGCAAAGTGGTAAGTTATGTATCTCTAAATCCCTAGTTCGATAAATAGAGAATTTCACCCCGCACCCTGGTCCGGCTACATGTGTATAATTTACTAACCCTTACCTTTACCTCATATTAGACAACACATCAATGTATGGCTTAGTTTTCACCCTCGCACCAATTGACATTAGACTATTAGATAGTATCACACTAAATCTATGTTGATAATTCTTTTCTTATTAACTACCTCCTTGGTCCGGCAAGTAGCAACAAGGCGAGTTCTAATAATGCGCACCGTTAAAAAGACTTCAAAATGAAAGAATTATCCATGCATGCAATAACACTATTCAAGAATTACTTAGCTACTATTCATATTTTGTTAATCGCTCATGGTTCACACAACCCTAGTTGTGGATTTAGTTACCCATAGTAGCAAGAACACAATTCATATTTTTAGAAAAAGAATTCATGAACTTACGTAATGAGTAGAAGAAACCCGAAATCTTCAATTGAAATTCAAACCAAGAATCTTTATATACCGAAATTAGGAAATCAAATTGCTAGAGTTTGCAAGTTAATTCCCAAGAAAACACCAAGAACTAAAGTTAAATAATAGTGGCTAACCCCCAAAAATGAGGTTTACATACCCTATTTATAGAAAACATAGTCCCAAACAAAAAGGAAACGGAATAAGGACATAAACTGTTGGACACGGCTTCAATCGACGAGACTGACCTACAGACAGTGGAACGACCTATGGTCCGTAGGTCCCTTCTGTGGCTTAGGACATAGACAATTTCTCAGAATCTTGGAACCTTCAACTTTCACATGCAAATGACATACTTGAAGAACAGACCGTAGGTCGACCTACGATCCGTAGGTCGACCTACGATCCGTGGGTCCCCTCTCGTGTCTTCATAGTTAGACTTTTTCATCTGGTACTGGAACTCAAACTTTCTAATACAAATGACGGACGTGCAGGACAGCCCGTAAGTCGACCTATGGTCCGTCAATGGCTTCTGTGGTTCCACACTTGGTCAAGACTTCCCTGATGCTCTATCTATGACACCAACCTACGGAGCGTGACTGGACCTACGCTCCGTAGGTCATCTCCATAGATGGCTCCTTCTGCATAAATTCAACTGCTGTCTCTCTCAACCTCGTCCAAGTCTAATTACTACAAATATAACACAATAATCATTAGTTCTAATACAAAATGGCCCTAGACACACACAACTCTTAAGTGAAATGTATTAAAAATACCGTAAACTCATGGTATATCTGGGGCTCCACGAGTCATTATCAAGACCATGAGTCGTGGTTCCTCTCGCGGTCCTTGAGGTAGTAGCTATGTTACTTGGGGCCTTATCTTAAATGCCCAAGGCATCTTCACGAGGGGCTCCACGAGCCGTGGTCAAGACCACTGGCCGTCGTCTCTCTCGTGGTCCTTGAGGTAGTAGCTATGTTACTTGGGGCCTTATCTTAAATGCCCAAGGCATCTTCACGAGGGGCTCCACGAGCCGTGGTCAAGACCACTGGCCGTCGTCCCTCTCATGGACCTTGAGGCAGTAGCTATGCCACTTGGTGGCTACTCCTCAATGGCCAAGGCAATTCCAGGTGGCCTCCTATGAGTTGTAGTGAAGACCACTGTCCATGGTGATGGCAGTGAAGTTGGGGTAGTGTGCTCCAAGTTTGGGGCGGGCTTGGCCTTTGGCCTTGGCTTGGCCCCTTTGCCTTGGCACTTTCCCATTTACCTTGATCCTTGTAACCCTCATTTCAACCCTAGATGGTCTACTAATCTACGGGGAGTCATTTTTTGATTTTTAACCCTTACGTTTAGGCTCTAGTTTCACCTACTATTTTTCGGAGTGTTATATTATCTCCCCCTTGAAACCTTCGTCCTCGAATAACGATCTCGACACCTTACAAAATTTAAGACTCAAGACTAGCAGCCCATTATTCATGCAACATCAAAATAATGCACAATTTAAAGGGGGAAACATCAACTCCATCTCAAGTCACAAGCAATGCAACACAAGGAAGTAGGAGCTACATCCACAACCAATTATGCACAAACCACATAATTTCACATAAACATAGGAGGAGCTACCTTCTCCATACTCAAATCAAGCTCAACACAACATCATGGAACCAATATGCCATTTCATCAAAACATAACTAAGCATGTATGCAATCATCATACTAAAATGCACAACAACACGAGTAACATATAAATCATGGAAAATTCATTTTATACTAAACATGAATTCTCAGAAGAACATGCATATCATAAGGGAAATCATGAAGAACACAAAGCACACATGATTCCCAAAACACCAAACTCAAGAAAAACTATTTACCTCAAGCTTGGATAGGGTTAGAAGGAAAAATATGAGGATAGCGGGACTTCATATCGGCCTCGGCCTCCCATGTAGTACCCTCAACTAAATGATTCCTCCATAACACCTTTACGAAAGCTATTTCCTTATTTCTCAACCTTTTGACTTGTCGGTCTAAGATCTCTACCGGAACCTCTCATATGAAAAGCTCTCATCAACTCCCAAACCTTCTAAAGGAATGATGGATACCAGATCATCAATACACTTCTTGAGCATAGAAACATGGAATACCGGATGAACCGGGGCCAACTCATTTGGCAAGTCTAACTCATAGGCAACTTTCCCAACACGTTTCAAGATTTGATATGGCCTTACATACCGGGGATTAAGTTTCCCTTTCTTGCCAAACCTCATCACACCTTTCATAGGTGAAATTATCAAATAGACCTAATCATTGACTTCAAATTCTAGACTCCTCCTTCTAACATCGGCATAATACTTTTGCCCACTTTGGGCCGTCCTCAACCTCTCTCTAATGAGTCGGACTTTTTCAATGGCATCATAAACTAGTTCAGGACCAATTCGAGCAATCTCACCTACTTCAAACCAACCAACCAGAGACCTACATCTCCTACCATATAATGCTTCAAAAGGAGCCATGGCAATACTTGAATGGTAACTATTGTTGTAGACAAACTCTATCAATGGAAGATGGTCATCCCAATTACCCTTGAAATCTATAACACATGCCCTCAACATATATTCTAAGGTTTGGATGGTACGCTCCACTTGACCATCGGTTTGAGGATGAAAAGTCGTGCTAAGCTTAACCTTAGTACCAAGCCCTTTTTGGAATGCCTTCCAAAATTGTGAAGTAAATTGGGTACCCCAATTCGAAATAATAGAGAAACGAACCTGATGCAACTTCACTATATCCTTGATGTACAATTTGGCATAGTCTTCCATCGAAAATAAAACCTTGACGGAAATAAAGTGGGCTGATTTTGTCATTCTATCAACAATGACCCAAATAGAATCATGTTGCCTTCGAGTACGAGGCAAACCCACAATAAAATCCAAATTCACATCCTCCCACTTCCAAGTGGGATTATCTATATCTTGGGACAAGCCTCCCGTCCTTTGATGCTCGGCCTTATGAAACAACCCCAAAAATGCCCGAAAATGTGCTTCGGAAACACCTATAATTGTAATTTCCATATATCTCAAAATCCGTGCATGATTTTGGAAATTCGACTTCATATTCTTATTCGGGGGGTCAAATTGAGTGGGGAATGGGTCTAACTAGAATTTTAGAGCAACCGTATCAAAATTCGAAAATCGCAAAAATTGCGATTTTCAGGGTCAACTTTAAAGGGGCATATCTCTTCGCACACAAGGAACTGGAAAGGCCACTACCTATTAAATTAAAGCCCTTCGAGTTAGATTTCCAATGCAATTGGTTTCACCTCATTCCGAGTTAGGATGAAGGAGTCATGACCATTTTCGTAAAACCTGTCCGGGCAAAATTGCAATTTCCAGAGAGCTTAGTTACTGTAGCGGGCTGGACGTTTTTCTTTTATAAAAAAGAGGATTGTCCCATACTTAGTTATATTTTTTTCTAGCTTCAAAACACTCAAAAACACTCACTAATCCCTCTCCAAAATTCCACCAAGATCTTCAACCAAATTCAAACATCTCAAACTCTAATTCCGGATTCAAGACTCAATCTCAAGTTTCAATTCTCCATTCTAATCTTCATCAAGGATTCTCCAAAGTTGAGGTATGTGGGTTTCCACCTTCCTTTCCACAAGTCCAACCATTTATCCTCTATTTTTACTTCAAGTTTATGGATCCTTATGATCATTTATGAACTCTTGAATTATGGAATTACTACTACACACCCTATTATGGTATATTTTGCATATTGTCATGAAATGGAATTTTTATGTGATGTTTATGGTTTTTATGCTTCCATGATCAAGTTATGAAGGTTGATATATATATATATATATATATGTATGTTGTTGGTGGGCTGATTTATATGGATTTTGGAATTGGTTGGACTTAGTACTCTTGAAATACATGATTTTAATTACATGAACAATAGCCCACCATGTGTTTGATAAAATGTCATTTATAGAATTCTTAGGAAATGGAAGGTCCAATGTACATCCTATGAGTCGGATGATTATATAATTATTGAAATGATGATGAAGGGGATACATGTATATGATTTTCTCTATATAGTGTTGTGAGACGACCAAGCCTAGTACGGGGGGTAGTAGGCCCGTATAACCGTATCGAGGGGTTGGTACCTTGGTTGCCTAGTACGGGGGGTAGTAGGCCCGTATAACCGTATCGAGGGGTTTGTACCTTGGTCCCTAGCTCGGGGGGTGGTAGGCCCGGGTAACCACATTGAGGGGTTTGTACCTCTTTCGCCTCTCCAAGGGGGTGGTAGGCCTTGGAAATACTATATTGATGGTCACTCACCACACATGTACTACGTTCCACTAAATACGATTTTTATGTAAGCGTCATTATATACATCATTTCATCTATGTGCTATCTATCGGGTATGATTATGCATTTTCCTATGATGTCCATCTATTGTAGCATTGCATTGCATCCCATATACTTAGTACATTCAAAACGTACTAACGCATACTCTATGCCTACATGATGTCACCATGTAGGGACCGGAGCACCGCTTGACCCTCGTCCTCCGCGTGGCTAATACGATCTTCTAACAAGGTTATTGGTGAGTCCTCCATTCCGGGGACGTTGCTTATGATCTTTTGCTATGTATAAGACTTTTCCTTTTAGTTATGTTTTGACTATGAGGGTGACCCCGGTTGTTTGTCTTGGCCCCCGCTAAGTACCTATGTTTAGAGGTGGTGTTGGACAAGTTGTGTATTATGCTTGAACTTGACTCACCTATGGTATTTTTGTATCATTCTCTTTTCTCTTGCTCCCTTAGTCCCGATTTCCCCTTGATTATGCTTATCGCTTATGGTCATTTTAATTGCTTCCGCGACCAAGGATGTGTAATGATATGCTATGAGGCTTGTTTGGGGTTCCTTCGGGTTCCCCATTCGCCGGTCACGTCTAAGCCCTAGGCTTGGGTCGTGACAAGCTTGGTATCAGAGCACTAGGTTGATAGATCCTCGGAGTCCAACACACTGCGTTGATTAGAGTTTGATTCATGGTTGTATTGTGCACCACAACTATGAGTAGGAGGCTATGAGACGTTTTAGGAAATGTTTCCCTTCTCCATGTTCTAAGTCGTGCTGTAGAGTTGAATTAAGGTCTTCCCTAACGGTTGCTCTTTGCTATGCTAGATCATGCCTAATACAAAAGGAAGACGAGCCCGCGCACCCGAGGAGCAACCGACCAACGGGGATCTTCAGGATGCCCTTACTTTATTTGCACAAGCTATGGCTAATCAAGCCAACCACGGGGCCCAAGCCCCTCAGGCTCCTACCCGGGCATCTCGGGTGAGAGACTTCGTGCGGATGAATCCCCCGGAAATCTATGGGTCTAAGTTAGATGAAGACCCTCAAGAGTTCATTGATGAAGTCCACAAGATATTAGCTATCATGGGCATGAGGTCAGAAGATAAGGCGGAGTTGGCGGCCTACCAACTAAAAGGGGTGGCCCAAATATGGTACAACCAATGGAAAGAAGAGAAGGGGGCAAACTATGTGGTGCCTTGGGAAGAGTTCAAAACGGCTTTCCTTAATCGATTCTTTCCTCTTGAACTTAGGGAAGCCAAATTGGTGGAGTTCATGAATTTAAAACAAGGGTCTATGAGTGTGAGGAAGTATGCCCTCAAGTTTAACCAACTTTCAAGATATGCTCCACACTTGGTTGCCGACTCACGGTCTAGAATGAACAAATTCGTGATGGGTGTGTCCGACCTAGTGAGTGAAGAATGCCGATCCGCAATGTTGATTAGTGACATGGACTTATCCCGCTTGATGGTCTATGCCGAACAAATGGAGGAGGAGAAGTTGAGGAAGAGGAGGGGTCATGAGGCCAAGAGGGCCCGTTTTGAGGGCAAGTTCCAAGGTCGAAGGGGAGGTCGGTTTCATCAAGGCCAAGGGTCTTCTCATGCGCCCCATAGGGGGTTTGCCAATGATGTTCCAAGGGCCCAAGGTGTTAGTGGTATGGGTCCTATTGATGTATGTCCGAAGTGTGGTAAGGGCCATGGTGGCCCGTGCTTGAGAAATACCGGTGCTTGCTATAGTTGTGGGGAAATGGGACACAAGGCAATGGATTGTCCTCGAAATCGCAACAAGGGTAAGGAGGTCCGTCCACAAGGTGCCAATGCGGTTCCTTTGGGGAGAGGGGGCCGACAAGATGGTGCCCCAAGGCACAATCGATTTTATGCTTTGCATGGGAGGCAAGGGGTCGATGAAGTCCCCGACGTCGTTACCGGTATGTTGAAATTTTTTGACTTTGATGTATATGCATTAATTGATCCGGGTGCCTCTCTTTCTTTTGTCACCCCCTTTGTTGCCAAAAAGTTTCATGTTGAGCCCGAATTGTTGCCTGAGTCATATAAAGTGTCTACTCCTATTGGTGCATATGTTGTTGCTAGGAAGGTCTATAGAAATTGTCCTATTTGCATCTTGCATAAAATATTGCCTTGTGATCTTGTTGAGTTGGACATGGTCGATTTTGATGTTGTTCTTGGGATGGATTGGTTGCATGCATACTATGCTTCCATTGATTGTAGAACCCGTAGGGTCAAGTTCCAATTTCCAAGTGAACCCATTCTTGAGTGGGAAAGCCAAAATGTGGTAGTCAAGGGTAGGTTCATCTCTTGCATTAAAGCCCGTAAGTTGATCTCTAAGGGGTGTCTCTATCACCTTGTGAGGGTTAGGGATGTGGAGTCCAAAACCCTTCCTATAGAGTCGGTTCCGATCGTAAATAAATTCATTGATGTCTTTCCTAATGACCTTCCCGGTGTTCCTCCCGAAAGGGAAATAGATTTTGGCATAGACCTCCTCTCCGATACTCAACCCATTTCTATTCCCCCTTACCATATGGCCCCGACAGAGTTAAAGGAGTTGAAGGAACAATTGAAGGACTTATTGGAGAAGGGTTTTATTAGGCCTAGCCAATCACCATGGGGTGCACCGGTGTTGTTTGTGAAGAAGAAAGATGGGTCCCTTAGGATGTGTATTGATTACCGGCACCTCAATAGGGTCACCGTCAAGAATAAATATCCTCTTCCTAGGATTGATGTCACGACCCGAGAGTACCCCCTAGTCGTAACATGGCGTATTCGACCCCGAAGGGGTCTTATACGAGCCACATAGTCATTCATTGCATTCAATAAAGAAAATAGTGCGGAATAATAATAAAAAACTTATTTACATCCACACATTTAAACTTCATTAAAACAACTTTAAAAACACACAGCGGAAGTCTAAGTCTCACATGGCCATCTTAGACACAGTCACAAAACATAAGTAGGGACACGGCCCTTTACAATCAAAAGAAGTCTATTAAGTCTATTACATGAACAAAAGAACTTAAAAGTCTTATCCTCGAATCCATGAGGACATACCAAGTCTTGGAGGAAAGCAATCCAACACTTCAAACTAGTTAGGAGGGATCACTTGCCGGAACCTACACTTATAGTAAAAATATGAAGAATATGGGTTAGTACACAAAATGTACTAAGTATGATGACCCTGCAAAACATGCTTTAAAAGGGACATTTTGGTTAAAAACCATGTAATATGCCACTTTTTTGAAGTACCATGAATAGTTGCATAAAAGACATACAATTCAAGCATAAACATCAAGTAAGTCATAATATTACCTTTAAACAATTTCAACATGAAAACCTTTACCTTGGACCTTCACCTCAAGAAACCCTTATGCTATACCTCGTGCAATGTATGGATGGCGTCCCATACCACCATCCATACTAAGGCACCACATTAAGGTCACTTAAGGTAACTTATCATTCCTTTCTTTCACCTTTGCACAATATTCATACATAAGAGGTATATCATTAATTAAGACATGACAAGGGAAAATAACTCGTAATATAACCCAAGTATAGCATGTATCTCATATTAAGCATTTGAGAGCCAACATTCGTTAATAACCTCATTTAGGCCACAATTGTATCACATACATTAGGATTTAGAGAAACTCACTATGACCCTCTCCAAGCCTAATCGTGCAATGTATAGGTAGCATCCCATACTACTACCTACACTTTGTAGAGCCTATCAAGAAACCATAATGAAATCTCACGTGATGGGAAGTAAGCGTTTAACCGACATAGACCATGAGAGCTTGTCATGGAATCCGGTGTCATAAGTCCCCACACCGTAAAGAGGTGGTCTACTTGCCTAAGGAAGACCGATATATAGCTTAATGGATCCACTAGCTACCTATGCGGGCACATAGTTTATGGGATAAGGTAGACGATCATTGAAACTCATGTCTAACTATTGGGGGAGTTTCCATCTAACCAAATCCACTCGGTGCTTAGCCAACATTCCCATAGAATAGTTCGTTACATTGACATTTTCACATAAGAGAGGTGCCATTGGCCTACCAACTCCAAATTACATTTATTAACACGTGAAAAGGTGTTTTAAGCCTACCGTTTCAAGGTTCATTTAGGAAAGCTCATTAACTCCTCTTGAAAGGGTGCCATGGGCCTACCGGTTCAAGTCTCATCATTAACCTTCATGGAAAGGTGCCATAGGCCTACCGATTCCAAGGTTCATTATAAGCTCGTGTGGAAGGGTGCCACTAGCCTACTGATCCGAGGATTCAACAATCAACAATATAATCATTTATACAAGAAAATGATGCATAAGCCCTACCAATTCAAGGTATACTTTATATTGAAGAATCCTTCATATTCTATCATCAACATTCATGAGTGTCAAATTGAGAAATAATCTTTCAATAGCAACACCTTTACGTTCATAACATGATCACATTATCTTCATTGAATTCTCATTCATATAATGTCATGATAACACTCCAATTTCTCATACTATGCCTTTAAGGCCCTAAGCCTCACATACCCATATACCAACAATACACCATAAAATAAGCATGGGTAATGACATACTTCAACAATCTAAAGACCTTTAAACAAGTTTGATTCATATACATTCATTATCTAGCAACCCACTTCACAAAGGCATAAACTAGGAACAAAGAAAAATCATGGGTTAATGGAGTATTTTCATCTTAAATCGTCAATACAACAACAATATAACCATAAAGTGCCATTAGAAACCTTTTAAAACCATTTGGTGGAAGAACCCATGAGATTGAGTGAAAACCTAGATTTTTCATACTTTGAAATAACTTTGGATTTGGCTCCTTGAATGGAAATTTAGACAAGGATCAAGACCACCATACCTTTGCTATGATCTCCCACGAAATTTGATGAAGAAAGCCTTGAATCCAAAGCCCTAGCTCCCACTTCTTCTTCTTCTTCTTAATGGAGGATTGTAGAGAGGGAAATGTTTTATGGATGGGAAATTGAACTTATGGTATCTAGGAAATAATATATGTCCTTTGGAAGAATGGTCCAAGACTTAGAAAAAAAAATGAGGCGGGTGAACAGTAACCACGCCTACTGGAAATTGCATTTTCCTGCCGAACAGATTTTACGAAAATGGGCATAACTTCTTCGTCCGAACTCCGAATGAGATGAAACGAAGTGCGTTAGGTAGCTAACTCAAAGGGCTTTCCATGGATATATTATTTACCACCCAATAATTTGTGTGCTAGGAGATATGACCCTCCAAATTAGACCCTCGAAAAAGGCTTCACTTGGAAATTTCGGACTTTGATATGGTTGCTCTAAAATTTGGGTTAGACCCATTTCCCACTCAATTTGACCGCCTAAACAAGAATATGAAGTCGGATTTTCGAAAAATGAAACGGATCTTTTTATATACAGCTAAACAAGTTTCCGGTAACTTCCGAAGCACATTTTTAAGAACTTTTTGGGTCAAATTCAAATATAATCATTTCATTAAGTTCTCGACTCCAAACTCACATGTGAGGCTCTAGTTTCACTCTATCATTTTTCGGGTCGTTACATTATCCCCCACTTAGGGACATTCGTCCTCGAATGACACTTTAAAATCATTAGGGGTAACAACTCAAGTATACAGCCCATCAACATGCATACAACATCAATACAAATACATAAATATCGGAGGAAACATCAACTCCACATCAATGAGGCTCAAACAACTTCATGCAATTCAAGAAATTAGGAATACATCTACCAATTCCTTATGCATCAAACTTTACCATTTCTCATTTCATTGGATGAACTTTCTTCTCCAATTTACATCACACTCATCCCAAAATTATTAGGCACATTATGCAATTTTCTCATAAAAGTACAATTATGCAACATTTAAGCATGTTCAACATTTATCCTCATGAAGCATATAGACAACTCAACTAAATGCACATCAATATGAGGAACACATTTATGAAAACTCATTTTATTATTTAACAAGAATTCAAATAGGACATGCATAACATAAGGAGACCATGGAAACTCATTTTCACCCAAGACTCCAAAACATAAAACAAGCTACTAGGAACTCTTGGTTTCAAGCTTGAATAAGAATAGAAGGAATGAGATAAGGATATCAACACTCTCAACAACCTTGCTATTCAACATAGCATCCCCCACTTAGGAGAAAACCCAACTAAGGCAAACATGAAAAACAACAACATAGAAACCTCATCAAGATATTCATGACCATAAGGAACTAAAACTTACCGTCGCCTTTATTCGGATTAGCTTCTTTGTCCTTGCTAGCTTGGAGAGCATAGAAACGACCATAATTTGGAGGAATAGGAACCGTTCCATCTTTAGAAGCTTGCTTTGCCTCTCTTCCTCTAGCCGTAAGAGTAGGACAATCTTTCACCTTGTGATCATTCTTTCCACAACCATAACACCCATTAGTACCGGCTAGGCACTTCCTATAGTGCCCTTGCCACAAGTGATGCAAGTAGGTTTAGAAAATTGAGATCCACCATTTTTTTCTTGGTTAACCTTAGGAGCACTTGAAGAATCTTGGTCTTGAGCCCTCTTCTTGAACCTAGGTTGACTTTGCTCCTCGGATCTACCCCTCTTCACATTCCTATTCATCCTCTTGAGTTTGGACTCCTCAATGGATTGAGCATACACTATGAGCCTAGAAATGTTCATGTCATTATGGAGCATTGCCGTATGGCACTCTTCCTTGACTAGGTCGGATACACCGGTCACAAACCTACTCATCTCATCCCTAGGGTTTGACACCAAAGATGGAGCATACTTAGACAATTGGGTAAACCTCAAGGAGTACTCTTGCACACTCGCATTGCCTTGTCTAAGGTTGATAAACTCCTCAACCTTACACTCCCTCTTCTCACGGGGAAAATACCTACCAAGGAAAGCTTCCTTAAACTCCTCCCATTCTATAGGATCCGCTCCCACCGGCCTATTAGCCTTCCATTGAGTGAACCAAATTTGGGCAACATCTTTCAATTGATAGGAGGCAAGCTCCGCCTTTTCTTTTGAAGTAACCCCCATAGCACTCACTACCTTATACACTTCATCCAAAAATTCTTGGGGATCCTCCCCCACCTTAGAACCTAGAAACACCGGAGGATTCATCCTCACAAAGTCTCTCAACTTAGAAGCCATAGTACCCTTATTAGCATTCACCCTAGGCCCCATATCTCTAGTCGCTTGAGCCGCCATGGCTCGGGCCAAGATTTAGAAAGCCGACCTAATCTCTTCATTGGCCATATCCGGGGGAACCACCGGAACCTCATTCTCTTGCTCACCTATAGGAACTTGATTGCATTGCACACCTTGACCATTTTGCACATCTTGGGGAAGAACTCCCTCATCCACATCCTCTTCTCCTACTCTCCTTGCGGGTCTCCCTCTTGTATTAATATCCTATAAACACAAGAGAAGGATTAAAAAAAAAGGGCACTTATAAACCAAACTCTAAGGCACGACTTCAAGGATAATGAAAGAAGTGTAACTTCTACCGTCCTATAGCCTCTCACTCATAGATGTGTCGCGACTCACACCGATGAACAAGACTCTACTAGACGTGGCTTGTGAGACTTTGATCCTAAAAACCATTCCCAAAATCTTATGCTCTGATACCATGTTTGTCACGACCCGAGAGTACCCCTAGTCGTAACATGGCGTATTCGACCCCGAAGGGGTCTTATACGAGCCACATAGTCATTCATTGCATTCAATAAAGAAAATAGTGCGGAATAATAATAAAAAACTTATTTACATCCACACATTTAAACTTCATTAAAACAACTTTAAAAACACACAGCGGAAGTCTAAGTCTCACATGGCCATCTTAGACACAGTCACAAAACATAAGTAGGGACACGGCCCTTTACAATCAAAAGAAGTCTATTAAGTCTATTACATGAACAAAAGAAATTAAAAGTCTTATCCTCGAATCCATGAGGACATACCAAGTCTTGGAGGAAAGCAATCCAACACTTCAAACTAGTTAGGAGGGATCACTTGCCGGAACCTACACTTATAGTAAAAATATGAAGAATATGGGTTAGTACACAAAATGTACTAAGTATGATGACCATGCAAAACATGCTTTAAAAGGGACATTTTGGTTAGAAACCATGCAATATGCCACTTTTTTGAAGTACCATGAATAGTTGCATAAAAGACATACAATTCAAGCATAAACATCAAGTAAGTCATAATATTACCTTTAAACAATTTCAACATGAAAACCTTTACCTTGGACCTTCACTTCAAGAAACCCTTATGCTATACCTCGTGCAATGTATGGATGGCGTCCCATACCACCATCCATACTAAGGCACCACATTAAGGTCACTTAAGGTAACTTATCATTCCTTTCTTTCACCTTTGCACAATATTCATACATAAGAGGTATATCATTAATTAAGACATGACAAGGGAAAATAAATCGTAATATAACCCAAGTATAGCATGTATCTCATATTAAGCATTTGAGAGCCAACATTCTTTAATAACCTCATTTAGGCCACAATTGTATCACATACATTAGGATTTAGAGAAACTCACTATGACCCTCTCCAAGCCTACTCGTGCAATGTATAGGTAGCATCCCATACTACTACCTACACTTTGTAGAGCCTATCAAGAAACCATAATGAAATCTCACGTGATGGGAAGTAAGCGTTTAACCGACATAGACCATGAGAGCTTGTCATGGAATCCGGTGTCATAAGTCCCCACACCGTATAGAGGTGGTCTACTTGCCTAAGGAAGACCGGTATATAGCTTAATGGATCCACTAGCTACCTATGCGGGCACATAGTTTATGGGATAAGGTAGACGATCATTGAAACTCATGCCTAACTATTGGGGGAGTTTCCATCTAACCAAATCCACTCGGTGCTTAGCCAACATTCCCATAGAATAGTTCGTTACATTGACATTTTCACATAAGAGAGGTGCCATTGGCCTACCAACTCCAAATTACATTTATTAACACGTGAAAGGGTGCTTTAAGCCTACCGTTTCAAGGTTCATTTAGGAAAGCTCATTAACTCCTCTTGAAAGGGTGCCATGGGCCTACCGGTTCAAGTCTCATCATTATCCTTCATGGAAAGGTGCCATAGGCCTACCGATTCCAAGGTTCATTATAAGCTCGTGTGGAAGGGTGCCACTAGCCTACCGATCCGAGGATTCAACAATCAACAATATAATCATTTATACAAGAAAATGATGCATAAGCCCTACCAATTCAAGGTATACTTTATATTGAAGAATCCTTCATATTCTATCATCAACATTCATGAGTGTCAAATTGAGAAATAATCTTTCAATAGCAACACCTTTACGTTCATAACATGATCACATTATCTTCATTGAATTCTCATTCATATAATGTCATGATAACACTCCAATTTCTCATACTATGCCTTTAAGGCCCTAAGCCTCACATACCCATACACCAACAATACACCATAAAATAAGCATGGGTAATGACATACTTCAACAATCTAAAGACCTTTAAACAAGTTTGATTCATATACATTCATTATCTAGCAACCCACTTCACAAAGGCATAAACTAGGAACAAAGAGAAATCATGGGTTCATGGAGTATTTTCATCTTAAATCGTCAATACAACAACAATATAATCATAAAGTGCCATTAGAAACCTTTTAAAACCATTTGGTGGAAGAACCCATGAGATTGAGTGAAAACCTAGATTTTTCATACTTTGAAATAACTTTGGATTTGGCTCCTTGAATGGAAATTTAGACAAGGATCAAGACCACCATACCTTTGCTATGATCTCCCACGAAATTTGATGAAGAAAGCCTTGAATCCAAAGCCCTAGCTCCCACTTCTTCTTCTTCTTAATGGAGGATTGTAGAGAGGGAAATGTTTTATGGATGGGAAATTGAACTTATGGTATCTAGGAAATAATATATGTCCTTTGGAAGAATGGTCCAAGACTTTGAAAAAAAAATGAGGCGGGTGAACAGTAACCACGCCTACTGGAAATTGCATTTTCCTGCCGAACAGATTTTACGAAAATGGGCATAACTTCTTCGTCCGAACTCCGAATGAGATGAAACGAAGTGCGTTAGGTAGCTAACTCAAAGGGCTTTCCATGGATATATTATTTACCACCCAATAATTTGTGTTCTAGGAGATATGACCCTCCAAAGTAGACCCTCGAAAAAGGCTTCACTTGGAAATTTCGGACTTTGATACGGTTGCTCTAAAATTTGGGTTAGACCCATATCCCACTCAATTTGACCCCCTAAACAATAATATGAAGTCGGATTTTCGAAAAACACAATGGATCTTTTTATATACAGCTAAACAAGTTTCCGGTAACTTCCGTAGCACATTTTAAAGAACTTTTTGGGTCAAATTCAAATATAATCATTTCATTAAGTTCTCGACTCCAAACTCACATGTGAGGCTCTAGTTTCACTCTATCATTTTCCGGGTC
Organism: Solanum okadae; assembly: GCA_036553675.1. Taxonomy (NCBI): domain Eukaryota; kingdom Viridiplantae; phylum Streptophyta; class Magnoliopsida; order Solanales; family Solanaceae; genus Solanum; species Solanum okadae. The sequence continues at coordinate 19,510,067 of CM071686.1, read as the reverse complement.
GTTACAATTGATGACTTGTTTGACCAATTGCAAGGGGCTAGCCACTTCTCTAAGATTGATCTTCGGTCCGGGTATCATCAAGTGAAGGTGAGGGAGTGTGACATTCCTAAGATGGCCTTCCGGACTAGGTATGGGCATTATGAATTTGTGGTCATGTCCTTTGGATTGACCAATGCACCGGCTATCTTCATGGACCTAATGAATAGGATCTTTAAACCCTACCTTGATTCCTTTGTTGTGGTCTTCATTGATGATATTTTAATCTATTCGCATAGCGAGGAAGAACATATGGGTCACTTGAGGGTTGTGTTGCAAAGATTGAGAGAGGAGAAGTTGTATGCCAAGTATGAAAAGTGTGAATTTTGGTTGAGGGAGGTTGCCTTCCTAGGTCATGTGGTGTCGGGGGATGGTATTAAGGTGGACCCTAAGAAGACCGATGTGATTAGAAATTGGCCTAGGCCATTGACCCCGTCGGATATTAGGAGCTTCTTAGGCTTAGCGGGTTACTATCGGAGATTTGTGAATGGGTTTTCTTCTATTGCTTCTTCCATGACTAAATTGACACAAAAGAAGGCTAAGTTTGAGTGGACCGACGAGTGCGAAAGGAGTTTTCAAACCTTGAAAGATAAACTTGTGTCCGCTCCTATATTGTCACTACCGAACGGGCTTGAGGGATTTGTCGTGTATTGTGATGCTTCTAGAGTTGGCTTGGGTTGTGTCCTAATGCAAAATGGTAAGGTGATAGCCTATGCTTCTAGAAAACTCAAAGTGCATGAAAAGAACTATCCTACGCATGATCTTGAATTAGCCGCGGTGGTGTTTGCTTTAAAGATTTGGCGTCATTACTTGTATGGGGTACATGTTGATGTGTTCACCGATCATAAGAGCCTCCAATATGTCTTCACCCAAAAAGATCTCAACTTGAGACAAAGAAGGTGGCTAGAATTTCTTAAAGATTATGATATGAGTGTGCATTATCATCCCGGTAAAGCTAATGTGGTGGCGGATGCTTTGAGTAGGGTGTCTATGGGTAGCCTAGCTCATGTTGATATTGGTGATAGGGAAATGGCTAGGGAGGTGCATCGGTTGGCTAGGTTGGGAGTTAGGTTGGAAGAGGTTGGTAATGGCGGTGTGGTCGTTGTTGATGGTGCTAGGTCTTCCTTGGTTGATGAGGTGATAGCAAAACAAGATCTTGACTCGTCCTTGTTAGAATTGAAGGCCTTGGTGAAAGAGGGCAAGGTGGAAGTTTTCTCCCAAGGGGGAGATGGTGCCCTTAGGTACCAAGGTAGGTTGTGTGTGCCTCGTGTTGATGGTTTGAGGGAGAAAATTCTTGAGGAGGCTCATAATTCTTCCTACTCCATTCACCCCGGTTCCACCAAAATGTATAGAGATTTGAGGGATGTGTATTGGTGGGGAGGCATGAAAAAGGACATTGCCAAATTCGTCTCCGGTTGTCATAGTTGTCAACAAGTCAAGGCCGTACATCAAAGGCCGGGTGGTCTAACCCAAGATATAGATATTTCTACTTGGAAGTGGGAAGAAATTAATATGGATTTTGTAGTTGGTTTACCCAAGACTAGAAAAGGTTTTGATTCTATTTGGGTGGTGGTTGATAGGATGACAAAATCGGCTCATTTTCTACCGGTAAAGACAACATATAGGGCGGAAGATTATGCAAGGTTATATATTCATGATTTGGTAAGGTTGCATGGGATTCCTCTATCCATCATATCGGACCGTGGTACTCAATTTACTTCACACTTTTGGAAGTCCTTCCAAAGGGGTCTAGGTACGAGAGTTAAGCTTACTACGGCCTTTCACCCGCAAACGGATGGACAAGCCGAAAGGACTATCCATACACTTGAGGATATGCTTAGGGCTTGTGTATTGGAGCTTAAGGGTAGTTGGGATGATCATCTTCCATTGATTGAGTTTGCCTATAACAATAGCTATCATTCTAGCATTGGTATGGCTCCTTTCGAGGCTCTCTATGGGAGGCGTTGTAGATCACCGGTTGGGTGGTTTGAGGTTGGTGAGGTGGCCTTGTTAGGACCAGATCTAGTAATGGAGGCTCTTGAGAAGGTTAGGATGATTAGAGAAAGGTTGAAGACGGCCCAAAGTCGCCAAAAGTCCTATGCCGATGTGAGGAGAAGGGATCTTGAATTCCAAGTTGGTGATTGGGTCTATTTGAAGGTGTCACCCATGAAGGGTGTGGTTCGTTTTGGTAAGAAGGGCAAGTTGAGCCCAAGATACGTGGGTCCTTATAAGGTGATGAGGAGAATTGGCAAGGTAGCTTATGAGTTGGAATTATCTAGCGAAATGGATTTGGTTCATCCGGTATTTCATGTGTCTATGTTGACGAAGTGTATGGGTGATCCGAATGCCATTGTGTCTCTTGATGTTGTGGGTGTTGTTGAAGATAATTTGACCTATGAAGAGGTTCCGGTCCAGATTTTAGATAGACAAGTGAGGAGGTTGAGAAACAAAGATGTGGCTTCCGTTAAAGTCCTTTGGAGAAATCAACAAGTTGAAAGTGCTACTTGGGAGGCCGAAGCGGACATGCAAAGACGATATCCTTATCTTTTCCACTCCACTCAAGCCTAAGGTATTGATCTAAGCCCTTTATAAAATCTCATGTCTTAAGTTCAGCCCCCATGTCATTCCATACATTCATGTTTAAATTGACAAGTTCATTGTGGTTTTACAACTATGTTGAGGTTTTTGAAATAAGATGTAAGTGCATTGTTGCATCATTATGTGGGCTGATATTGCCATGTTTGTGTCCCTCATGTACGTTTCTTTAACATTCGGGGACGAATGTTCCCAAGGGGGAGATATTGAAACAACCCCAAAAATGCTCGAAAATGTGCTTCGAAAACACCTATAATTGTAATTTCCATATATCTCAAAATCCGTGCATGATTTCGGAAATTTGACTTCATATTCTTATTCGGGGGGTCAAATTGAGTGGGAAATGGGTCTAACCCGAATTTTAGAGCAACCGTATCAAAATTCGAAAATCGCAAAAAATGCGATTTTCAGGGTCAACTTTAAAGGGGCATATCTCTTAGCACACAAGGAACTGGAAGGTCCACTACCTATTAAATTAAAGCCCTTCGAGTTAGCTTTCCAATGCAATTGGTTTCACCTCATTCCGACTTAGGATGAAGGAGTTATGACCATTTTCGTAAAACCTGTCCGGGCAGAATTGCAATTTCCAGAGAGCTTAGTTACTGTAGCGGGCTGGACGTTTTTCTTTTATAAAAAAGAGGATTGTCCCATACTTAGTTATATTTCTTTCTAGCTTCAAAACACTCAAAAACACTGACTAATCCCTCTCCAAAATTCCACCAAGATCTTCAACCAAATTCAAACATCTCAAACTCTAATTCCGGATTCAAGACTCAATCTCAAGTTTCAATTCTCCATTCTAATCTTCATCAAGGATTCTCCAAAGTTGAGGTATGTGGGTTTGATTGTGGAAACCTTCCTTTCCACAAGTCCAACCATTTATCCTCTATTTTTACTTCAAGTTTATTGATCCTTATGATCATTTATGAACTCTTGAATTATGGAATTACTACTACATACCCTATTATGGTATATTTTGCATATTGTCATGAAATGGAATTTTTATGTGATGTTTATGGTTTTTATGCTTCCATGATCAAGTTATGAAGGTTGATATATATATATATATATATATATGTATGTTGTTGGTGGGCTGATTTATATGGATTTTGGAATTGGTTGGACTTAGTACTCTTGAAATACATGATTTTAATTACATGAACAATAGCCCACCATGTGTTTGATAAAATGCCATTTATAGAATTCTTAGGAAATGGAAGGTCCAATGTACATCCTATGAGTCGGATGATTATATAATTATTGAAATGATGATGAAGGGGATACATGTATATGATTTTCTCTATATAGTGTTGTGAGACGACCAAGCCTAGTACGGGGGGTAGTAGGCCCGTATAACCGTATCGAGGGGTTGGTACCTTGGTTGCCTAGTACAGGGGGTAGTAGGCCCGTATAACCGTATCGAGGGGTTTGTACCTTGGTCCCTAGCTCGGGGGGTGGTAGGCCCGGGTAACCACATTGAGGGGTTTGTACCTCTTTCGCCTCTCCAAGGGGGTGGTAGGCCTTGGAAATACTATATTGATGGTCACTCACTACACATGTACTACGTCCCACTAAATACGATTTTTATGTAAGCGTCATTATATACATCATTTCATCTATGTGCTATCTATCGGGTATGATTATGCATTTTCCTATGATGTCCATCTATTGTAGCATTGCATTGCATCCCATATACTTAGTACATTCAAACGTAGTAACGCATACTCTATGCCTACATGATGTAACCATGTAGGGACCGGAGCACCGCTTGACCCTCGTCCTCCGCGTGGCTAATACGATCTTCTAACAAGGTTATTGGTGAGTCCTCCATTCCGGGGACGTTGCTTATGATCTTTTGCTATGTATAAGACTTTTCCTTTTAGTTATGTTTTGACTATGAGGGTGACCCCGGTTGTTTGTCTTGGCCCCCGCTAAGTACCTATGTTTAGAGGTGGTGTTGGACAAGTTGTGTATTATGCTTGAACTTGACTCACCTATGGTATTTTTGTATCATTCTCTTTTCTCTTGCTCCCTTAGTCCCGATTTCGCCTTGATTATGCTTATCGTTTATGGTCATTTTAATTGCTTCCGCGACCAAGGATGTGTAATGATATGCTATGAGGCTTGTTTGGGGTTCCTTCGGGTTCCCCATTCGTCGGTCACGTCTAGGCCCTAGGCTTGGGTCGTGACACCTTAACTTATTGACAATTCGGACATTTGGCTACAAAACCCGTTATATCCTTCTTCATACCATTCCACCAATAGACTTCCTGTATATCATGGTACATCTTGGTGGCTCCCGGATGAATAGAAAATCGCGTACCATGAGCTTCTTCTAGAATTTTCTCTCTCAAGACATCAACATCCAGAACACATAGCTGACCTTGGTACCTAAGCACCCCATCTCCCCCTTGGGAGAAAGCCTCAACGAACTTGTTGAGTTTTGATTCCTTCAACTTAACTAATATGGGATCAAGGTCTTGTTTAGACTTCACATACATCACAAAGGATGATTCGGAACCATTATGGACCATGACACCACCCTTGGTGGAATCCACTAGTTGAACACCTAGCTGGGCCAACCTAAGCACATCACAAACCAATTCTCTCTTCTCATCCTCTACATGAGCCACACTACCCATAGACAATCTACTAAAGGCATGCACAACTAAATTAGCTTTGCTAGGGGTGGTAAAGGACACTCATGTTATAATCCTTCAAATGTTCTAACTACCTTCTTTGTCGGAGATTCAAGTCTTTTGGCTAAACACATATTGAAAACTCTTGTGATCGGTGAACACATCAACATGAACCCCATATAGATAATGTCTCCATATTTTCAAGGCAAATACTACTGCCGCTAATTCGAGATCATGGGTTGGATAATTCTTTTCATGGACCTTGAGTTTTGTTAAAGCATAGGCAATCAATTTACGATGTTGCATAAGGACACATCCCAAACCCACTCTAGAGGCGTCACAATAAACAACAAAACCATCGGTACCCTCTCGTAAGGTCAACACCGGATCGGAAGTCTATCTTTCAACTCTTGGAAGCTTTTCTCACAAGCCTCCGACCACACAAACTTAACTTTGTTTTGAGTCAAAGCCATCTACGGAGAAGCACTGGAGGAGAAACCCTCAACAAACCTCCTATAGTAATCGACCAAACCCAAAAAGCTTCTAATATCGGTAGGACTTAGAGGTGTGGGCCAACCCTTGACTGCATCCGTCTTCTTAGGATCTACCTTAATACCCTTGCTCGACACAATATAACCAAGGAAGGCTACAGACCTTAGCCAAAACTCACATTTACTAAACTTCGCATATAATTGGTGGTCTTTAAGGACTTGCAATACAATCCTCAAATGGTTCATGTGTTCATTTTCACTGCTTGAATAGATCAAAATATCATCAATAAACACGATCACAAACATGTCGAGGTAGTGTCTAAACACTCTATTCATTAGGTCGATAAATACCACTGGGGTATTTGTCAACCCAAATGACATGACCACAAATTCATAGTGACCATACCGGGTCCTAAAGACTATCTTAGGAATGTCAACCCCTCTAACCCTTAGTTGATGGTAACCCGAATGAAGATCTATTTTGGAGAAATAGTTAGCCCCTTGAAGTTGATCAAACAAGTCGTCCATCCTTGGAAGGGGATATTTATTCTTTATGATCACTTTGTTTAATTGGCGATAGTAGATACACATTCTAACAGACCCATCCTTCTTTCTAAAAAACACTACCGAAGCACCCCATGGAGAGATACTCGATAGAATAAAACCCTTGTCTAGCAAATCCTTTAGTTGCTCCTTTAACTCTTTTAAGTCGGTCGGAGCCATTCTATAAGGAGGAATGGAGATATGTTGCGTATCCGGTAAAAGATCAATTCCAAATTCTATTTCCCGCTCGGGAGGAATATCGGGAAAATTATCAGGAAAAACTTCCGGAAACTCATCGCTACCGAAACCGACTCTAGAGAAGGGGTTTTGGACTCAGCATCCATAACCCTAACAAAATGGTATATAGACCCTTTGGAGATCATTTTCCTAGCTTTGAGGCAAGAGATAAATTGACCTATAGGGATATAATTTCCCCCCTTCCATTTTAAAATAGACTCATTTGGGAATTGAAACTTTACTACCTAAGTCCTACAATCGATAGAGGCATAACATGTATGCAACCGATCCATGCCCAAAATCACATCAAAATATAACATGTCTAACTCCACCAAATCGACTAAGGTAACTTTATGGGTCAAATAAATAGGACAACTCCTATAGAATCTTTTTGCTACTACCGAGTCACCAACCGGGGTAGAATCTTTTTACCATCATGTTTCTTACCGCACTTAGCACATGTAGGCCTCACCATAGAAGATCCACAACTATTGCCTCCTTGAGGCTTAGGGTTAGACACCCTATCTTTGTTGACCCTTGAAACACTAGGGGAGCCTTGGTTGGAGAACCTTGTCTTGAACCTTGGTCTACCTTGACCGTCGAATTTACCCTTGGAAGAATTCCCATCATTGGACCTTGCCCTCTTCACCTCTCTATTCTTCTTCCTAAGCCTTGATTCCTCAACTTGTTGAGCATACACCATTAGACGTGAGATATCCATATTATCATGGAGCATTGCCGTATGACATTCTTCTTCAATCAAGTCGGACACCCCCATCAAGAACCTACTCATTTCATCCCTCGGATTTACACCAAAGATGGAGCATACTTAGACAATTGAGTGAATTTGAGGGAGTAGTATTTCACACTCATGTTGCCTTGAAGAAGGTTGATGAATTCCTCAACCCTAGCTTCCTTCAATTCCCGGGGAAAGTATCTAGAAAGAAATGCGGATTTGAACACTTCCCACTCTCTGGGACCCGTTCCTACCGGCCTATTTTCTTTCCATTGTTTATACCAAACTTGAGCAACACTCTTTAATTGGCAGACGGCTAGTTCTGCTTTGTCTACCAAAGTCACTCCCATAATATCAAGTATCTTGCAAACCTCTTCCATAAACTCATGAGGATCCTCTCCTCCTTTGGAACCATGAAACTCGGGGGAGGGGGGGGTTATCCGTTCCTAATCCTTGAAGCGGCCGAATTCATATTTGGATTAGCCGAAGCAAAAGCCTCCCTATTAGCTTGGGATGTCATGGCTTGGGCTTGAGTTTTCATGGTTTGAGTCAATATTTGGAGAGCTGACCTTATTTCCACATTTGTCAAAGCCTCCGCATCAATAGGAGCTTGAGAAACTTGAGAATCCTGGGGACCTTGGGGAGGAACTCCCTCATTCAAATTCTCCTCTTCCATCCTTCTTGCAATCGTCCTTCTTGTATTCATATCCTATAGACACAAGCAAAGGGTTAGGAAAAGGACTTCATAGAATTAAAGGTCTATGGCACGAATAAAGAGTAATGAAAGAAGTGAAATTTCATACACATCTTATAGCCTCTCATTCACTAAGTAGAGCTCCTTGAGAAGTCATAAGTATAGTTCATATTCATGTTCTTGTCATATTCATATTCTTGTCATGTAGGGAAAATAGCCTTAACCGACATACCTGTAATGACCCTCAAAATGTAGTAGGATAAAGTAGAGCCTCACATGGGTTTTATGCATTAATAACTTGTTAAAATAATGATTAATAGCCTTTTTAGTCAGTTTTAAAGAGTTTGGAAGTCAAACGTCAAGGGACGACCAAGACGTTCGGAAACTAGTCTTTTGCGTGTTGGTGTGCTCTAGTATGTTGTTCATGTTTTTATGTGTTGTTTGGAGTCTAAAATCAGTGGAGGTGACCCTATTGTCTTAATAAATGTTTTTAGGATCAAAAAATTTGGGTAAGACTCTCCGGGACCACCCTAAGGGTCCCCGAGGAAGACCCCAACCCTTGGCCAAACAAGCTGCCAAGGCAGCTTGAAGTTGCTCATGGAGGGAGCATGTCCGCGTCGCGGACTAGCTCCACCAAGGGCCAAAATTTTGGTCCACGTCGCGGACGTATTGCGGACTCTACTGTCTCAAAATTTAATTTATGAAAACTTGTGGGAAAACCTCCGCGTCGCGGACTTGTTTTCCGATGAAATCTGCAAAAATAAAACTCAAGTTTGACTTTTTTAAAAGGTCCAACTAAGTGAGGGGTAATTTGGGTACTTTGGGGAATTATTATAAACGGTTATTCTACCTACTTTAGGGTATTTTAAGTTGGTTAAAACCCCAAAACCTAGAATTAGACCCCATTCTTCAAATTGACCTTTCCCTTTCAAAATAGATTCTCTCAAAAACTCCATTGAAGACCTTGATGAAGCTCAAGCTAGAAGATGGGTTTTCAACTAACTTCTTCTTCAAGTCTTCAATAATTAAGGTATGGTAACTCTTGATTCTTGAATAACCTCTCATTCAAGGAGTTCTATCAAAGATTTTCAAAAGTGATTCAAAGACCAAAATTCCCAATTTTCAATCTAAACATGGGTTCCTTTGTCAAATGATTTTATAAATCATTATATTGATGAATTAATGTGGAATTAAGGTTTTTAAGATAATTTTCAAAGGAATTCTTGAAGAACCCATGATCCCCAAATTCTCGAAAAATGGCCTATGATGTGGGTCTTTGTGAATATAATCCTTATTGGTGAAATTATGTTTAGATTATATTTTTATTGATGTTTCCTATGATTATCTATACTTATTCATGTTGAATTGTTGGTATATTGACGAGTTGGGAATTATGGCCTTATGGGCAAAGTTATGAATTGATCCCTTTGTTAATAGAATTGTACTTAGATTATGTTTATGCTATTAAATTACATTGTTGATTCCTATTGATATCTATTTTAATTGATCATGAATTGTTGAGGATTGATCCATGGTGATCATGACTTGGAGAATTGGTAAGTTGACCTAACTTCTAGTCTATAGTATGAGAATTGATGTTGTGTGGTTTGATCCACTTATGGTGGAGGTGTTTAATTCTTGTATATCTATGCATGTTGAGATCATGTCTTTGAAGGCAATAGATGTGAAGTGAATTGATGATTATGATGCATATGTTTATGAAGTTGTGCTATGAAGGTTATGTATGAAATGCTCAATGCTAGCATGATGTTTAAGGTGTGTTGATGATGAGGAGTATAATGTGAATGATAATGTTAGGGATAAGGTGTGGTCTACATGATTGATTATGTTAAGTACTATTGTGGAATGACCCCTACCTATATGACCCCTATATGAATGTGTGATCATATACATGTTAGGAGTACCTATTCAATGTTGAATGTGTCCTTGTCTCCTATGATGAAGTGTGGGTGTGTGGTCTAGAATCCCTAAAGGCTTTATATGTTTATTGCTCATGATTTGGCGACATTGTGAATGTGTTGTGATCCCTTGAAGGGAAGTGCACTCAATATCAATGTTGTTGCTATTATGTCACTATGAGGACTATTATACACACACTCTACATGTATAGCTACGAATATGATGTGTTATGGTGTCTATTGAAAGGTTAACTCCTATATGCACCCTGACATCTTATTATGCATGCAAAGTGTATGATTAGCAAGGTATGAATATGTGTTGCATAAAGGTGTTTATGTGAAAGAATTTCTCACATATGTACACACACACATGAATGAATGAATAAGGTTTATGATAATCTAGTGAAAGTGAGTCTCTTGAAAGTTTTCCTCAATTGTACTCTAAACTAGACTATGTTACGAATATGGTATTACTATGTGAAAGGTCATTCTCACATAATGTAGGTTCTATGATGAAAGGTCATTCTCATCTTAGAAACCTTTGAGCTATGTGATATGAGGGATTAAGTCCCTAAAGCCTATTTTATAAACTAATGTTAAATAAAGGCTTAAAGATGTTTAAACAGGGAGTTGGAGCTTAACACCGAGTGAACATGAAAAATGAGAGTGGGGGCATCACGTTTAGCAAGTCCGGCTTCCCACAAGAGAACCTTCACGTTTAGCAAGTCCGGGTTCCCCACATAGATGCTGTCTCATGAGATGGAAACCTCCACGCCTAGCAAGTCAAGGTTTGTAGTAGCAATCTCCTTGTTCCATAACTACGTGCCCCCGTAGGTTTTAGCTTAGTGGATCCACTAGATAGCTATTATGTATGAAGGTCCTACCTTGGCAAGTGGTACCCTCTCTTTTCGGTGTTGGAGTAGAACACTGGATTCCATGTAGCTCACATTGTCTATGTCGGTTATGGCAATGTCTCCCGAAAGTTAAGAAATGAACTAAGATAAGAATATGAACTCTAGTCATGATTTCTTGAAGAGTTACTTAGTGTAGGTAGGACTATGGACCCTACTTATGCATTGCACAAGTGGACTCTAAGGGAGGTTATGATTAGGCTCTTTATGTAATGAAGACTATGGTCTATGTATGTTAATATGAAAGCATGTTAAGGTTGACTTTACTTATGTCAAGACATGAAGTATGATTATGCATGTGAATTACAGTTATGACTTCTTAATGGGTTTGCTTAGTATATGTGGGGGTATGGGACTCCATGTGTACATTGCACAAGTGAGCTTGTGAAGGGGTTGTGAGGGTGGTTTACCTATGATATGACCTAAATGGGTTATGACTAATGATGTAGTAAATGAATGAGTCCTTATATGATGTTATAAAGTATGTTCGTCTTATGTCTAATGTTAAATGAAGATGTTATGACTTGTTGAATATGATGTGCCTAGTCTATGGTGGCTTCCTAGGAACACTTGGTGTGAGTAGTATTATGGGATGCTACTTGCACATTGCACTAGTGTGGCTTGGGGGTTGTCTTAGGTGATGGTTCCTATGTGAAGACTATGTCTTATGGTGTGATTATGAATCTATGAATATATGTGGTTGGATTGATGAAGGCTATATGTAAGTTCACTCTTGGTAACCTTAAGGTGATACATTGCACCAAGTATTCCCTAAGGGTTGCTTGAGGAAAGGAGTTAAGATAAAGAGGAAGGTAATGTATTTTATGCATTGAATGTGCCTAAAATCTTATAAGTCACTCTATGTGCTATTATGAATGGTTTCCATGTGTATGATGATGTATTTGGTTTATATTGTTCCTATTGTACTAAATGTTCTTAAAGTTTCTCTAAAAAGGCATGATGCATGGTTTCCAACTAGATGTCCCTTTTAACGCATGGTTATCATACTTAGTGCATTCTTGTACTAACACCATTCTTCTTCATCTTTTTACACCAAGTGTAGGTGATGGTGTCTAAATGGCCTTTCCTAGAAGTGATGAGCTTGGCTTACTAATCCCAAGTTCGGGTGTTTCCTTAAAGATTCAAGGACCTTTATGTTAAAGAGTTTCCTTAAGTTCAATGTACTAGATAATAGTTGCTTTTGTATTGTAAGGGTTGTGTCCCTCTTATGTTGTAGTCGTGTTTTAAGATGGCTACGTTGAGACGTAGTACTCCGATTTTGTATTAAAGGTTTAAATGAGGTGACTTTTAAGTCTTGTGTTATATTATGAATTTTTTTAATTTTTTGCGCTATTTTTCTATGATAAATGCTAAGGTCTTGTATAAGACCTCTGAGAGGTCGAATACGCTGGTAATGACTAGGGGGTGCTCTCGGGTCGTTACAATACCTCATGTGAGCTACATGGAATCTGGTGTCATGTCCCACACCGAAAAGAGATGTCCTACTTGCCTAAGGTAGAACTAAATGTATTAGCTGTTAGGTGGATCCACTAGCTAAAGACCTATGTGGGCACATAGTTACGAGAGAGGGAGATTGCTTCTAGAAACCCCAAACCTATTGAATTGATGGAGGAGCTTCTATCTCATGAGATTACTTTAGATGACCTAGCCTTTTGAATTGACGGGAGGGCCTCTACCTCACACTCCATATCCACTCGATGCTAAGCATTACTTTCGCAAAATTTGCATATTTAGTGTTGAATTGAATTTACATGCATGGAGGAGTATCTTACCCTCCATTCAACACAACTCATAAAATAGCTCATATATTCAATTAGGTGAGAATGGACTTTCAACCTTAGATTTGTTATTATGTGAGTAAACCTTTCACATTATGTGCATAGTGTGTTCATGAGAATAGCCTTTCAATCAACACAATTATCATAGTCATAGACCTTTCATGCATAGTCATGTGTAAGGGTTTGGGGAGAATGATCTTTCAACAATAGAACAATTACATGAAAGTCATAGGATCTTCATGTTCTAAGTGAATCATAAGCTCATACACAATTCTCATAAACATGTACAAACCCTCATAATTTTCCCTTCAAGGACCATGAATCACATTCAACCCAAACATCTAGAATTACTACATTAGATATGGAGAATATCGTGATTCAATAAATTCAATCAATATAGACATAATCAATTGACATACTTCTAAAATCAATCAACTCACATCATGAAACCACAATTTAGTAATATGGGGGATTCATGGGTTCTTGGGGGGATTTCATCATAAATCAACAATTAATCATCAATTTCAATCATAATCCATCATAATTCAACCATTAAAAACATTTTGAAAGAGAACCCATGATTTAGATTGAAACCCTAGCTTTTAGGGAAATTGAAAGCTTTGAAATCAAGTTTTGAAGGGACTCTATTGGTGAAAGCTACCAATAGATGAAAAACCACCATACATTGATTAAGAATCTTCAAAGAATTTGAGGAAGAAGCCTTGAATTCACCATACCCTAGATCCCAGTCTACTCTTCTTCTTCCTTGAGTTTTAGAGAGAGAATATTGTGAGGAATATGAACTTTTGGTTTGATTTGGGCGTTCGTTAAAAATGACTTAGTTTAGGGGATTTTGACTTAAAACCAACTTATATAGTGACCCCAAACTTACCCAAAATGACCTCACTTTAATTGGACTAAAATAGGAAAAGACATAATTAACCTTCATTTAAGTACCTTGCCCAGGTACCACGAGGGGCCCTCACGAGCCATGGTCCCACTTGTGAAGTTGGGGCAGTAGCTAGACACATAGTGCCTAAGCTTACATGCCGAAGGCATTCCCACGAGGGGCTCCATGAGCCATGATCAAGACCACGAGCCGTGGTCCCTCTCGTGTTACTTGAGGCAGTAGCTATGATACTTGGGGCCCTTAGCCTAAATGCCCAAGGCATATTCACGAGGGGCTCCACGAGCCGTGGTCAAGACCACTTGCCGTGGTCCCTCTCATGGACCTTGAGGCAGTAGCTTTTCCACTTGGTGGCTACTCCTCAATGGCCAAGTCAACTTCACGAGGCCTTCCATGAGCCGTGGTGAAGACCACTGGCCGTGGTGATGGCCGTGAAGTTGGGGCAGTGTGCTCCAAGTTTGGGGAAGCCTTGGCTTGGCCCCTTTGTCTTGGCAGTTTCCCCTTGGCCTTGATCCTTGTAACCCTCATTTCAACCCTAGATGGTCTACTAATATACGGGGAGTCTTTTTATGATTTTTAACCCTTACGTTTAGGCTCTAGTTTCACCTACTATTTTCCGGAGCGTTACACCTAGTGCCCTTGGCGAGCCAAATCGTGCAAGCTAGGTGGTTTTAAGTTAGAAAGTTAGGGGTCTTTAATTATTCTTCCTAAATTGATCCTACAATGTTTTACTCTTTCCCTAGTAAGTATATAAGCTTATTAGACTCAAATTTCCCACAATCAAATCACTTTTCTAGAATCTAAAAGAAAACCCAAAACTTCATCTTCTCCAAAAGAATTTCTCTCTGTAGAACGCAAGGAAGAAGAAGAGTAGAATTGAAGCTAGGTCTTGAAGAGTCAAGGCCATTGCACTCAATTTCTTTGAAGAATAATTATTAAGGTATGGTAGTCTTTCATCCTTGGTTAATTTCCATCCAACGAGTCCCTCCAAATTCAATTTCAAAACTAGTAATTTCCCTAAAGTTAGGGTTTGTCTTCAATCTTGGGGATTCTTTCCAAAAATGTTTTTAATGGTTGATATATGATGGATTATGATTGAATTGATGATTTATTGTTAAATTATGATGAATTTCCCCAAGAACCCATGAATTCCCCTATTTTCCCCAATTTGGATCTAAAAGTGTAGGTGATTTTTAGAAAGAGAAGTATTATGAAATCATGTGTCACGACCCGAGAGCACCCCCAAGTCGTGACACGGCGTATTTGACCTCGAAGAGGTCTTATACAAGCCCTTAGAATTCATTCATCACATAGGCAATAATTATAGTGCGGAATTAAAACCTTTTTAAAACAAACTCATAAGACTTGAAAGTCAACATCATTTTAAAGAAGTCTTTATACACAAGTGGAATACTAGTCTCACATGGCCAACTTAGACCCAAAACTCCAAGAAACATACTAGGGGCACGACCCTTTACATTTGAAAGAAACTACAAGTCTATTACAAATGTCTTAAAAAAAGAAACTAGAATATAGAATCCTTGTCCTTGACATATGAGGACATACCAAAGTCTTGAGAGAAATTCTAGTCCTTCACTATGGAAAGCATCTCACTTGCCAACACCTACACTTGTAGTAAAACATGGAAAAGAATGGAGTTAGCACAATTAAGTACTAAGTATGATGACTATGCAAAAAGGGACATTTATTTGAGGTATATGCTTTTCATGCTATTTTTGATAAAACTTCATAATACAAGTATAAGAGACATATTACAAGTCACCATCCAGATACAAGATAATACTCACATAATATACATGCTCAACTAATACCAAACTACAAGACATAACCATATTTATCAAGTAAACCATTTCATCATCTAAGACCCTCCATTTAAGGTTATCCTACGACCCACCTAAGTAAGACGTGAAGGGGCCGCCCATACAACCTCTTCATGCACACCTAAGTGTTCCTCAAGACTACCAAAGATAAGGACCTTTCCCTTTCAACATACACCAATAAGTCAACATTCGTTATTAAAGACATTTAATGAGACATTCATGCATATAGGGGACTTCACATAATAGTCATTAAAGACTTAGGGAACTCACTTTAGTACCTTCAAGGCCTACTCGTGCCATGTGTAGATAGCATCCCATACTACTACCCACACATTATAGAGCCTATCAAGTAACTAGAGTGCACATCCCACATGATGGGAATAGGCATTAACCGACATAGACCACACTAGCTAGGCATGGAATCTGGTGTTATAATATCCCACACCGTGGAAGGTGTTCTACTTGCCAAGGGTAGAACTAGTAACCAACCCATGTAGGTACATGGTCTAGGAGATATCCAAAGACGTTCATTGTACTCTTGTCTCATACTTGGGAAGAGCTACCATCTTAACCATATCCACTCGGTGCTTAGCCTTAGTTCCCATAGAGTAATTTCATTCACATATGAGTACTAGAGAGGGCACCATAATTAGGCCTACCGACCCATAATACTCTACCAAGAAGGGCACCACAAGGATCTACCGATCAAGGTTCATAAAGGGTAGCTCATTGACTTTCTTAGAGAGGGTTTCTACCTTTCCGGTCCACCAACTCTAAGTCTATCATTTCACACAAGAAGGAGGTCATCACCCTTAGGTTTTACCCCTTTAAGACTTTACATTCACATAGGGTCCTAGACTCATCATGGAGGGGCACCATGCTTAGGTCTACCGGTTCAAGACATAGCCTAGAATACCTCATTAGTCATTTATAGAAGCTTTCATGTAGCAAGGAGAGACAAGTAGGTCTAACACTTCAAGATACGACACCATCATATAGAGACTATCATCATCACATATGAATATTAAGAGAGAACATACTTTCAATCATAATACAACAACACTTTATACTAGATCACCTTGGATCACATAAACACCTTCACATTGTACATTCATATATACCATAACATAATAATCCTTAAATTCCCCATATAATGCCTTCAAGTACATAATCAATACACATTCAACAAGTAAACACCTCCACCATAAGTGGTTCAATCCAAACAAGAACAATTTTAATATAGCATGAAAGTAGGTCAACTTACCATTCTCTAAAGCCATAATCACCATTATCCAATTCCCAACAATTGTAACATCACAAGAGAATTTACCCATGACTTGCCTACAAGGCCATAAATCTCAACTCATCCATACACCAACAATCCACCAAAAATAGATATAGATAACAATAGGAATCAATAATACAATTCAATCTAAGACAATTCCATCAATATCCCATCATAATTATCAAACCCACTTCATAAGCTAAATTTAGGAATTTAGAAAGATCATTGGTCCATGGACTTTTTCACCTTAAAACATCAATTAAACCATAATATAATCATAATAAATCGTTTGAAACCATTTAATGCAAGAACCCATGAGTTTGAGGAAGAATTGGGGTTTTTCATAACTTTTGAAAACCTTGAAAACCGTTTTGAGATTTGGCTCTAGGGCGAAAACTAGCCCTAGGTAAAAATCCACCATACCTTAGTTGATGAATTCCCAAAGAGATTTGATGAAGAAAGCTTTGAATCCAAACCCTAGTTCCCACTTCTTCTTCCTTGAGTTGAGAGAGAAATATTGAGAGAGAAGAACTTTGTAGGTTTTTGTCACGACCCAAGCCTAGGGCCTAGACGTGACATGGCGAATGAGGAACCCGAAGGAACCCCAAACAAGCCTCTCAAACTTGTCATCACACTTCATCGGTCGCGGAAGTACATTCAACATTAATTAACGGGAAATAGGGGCTAAGGGCAAACCATTTCAAAATGACATCATAGAACAAGAGTCAAGCTCATTTACAAAATACTTGTCCAACACAAACCTCTACATACATAGATAGGATGGGGGCCATGACATACTACCTGCTCCCCTCATAGTCAAAATACAATTGCAAGCTAAAGTCTCAAAACATAGGAGTAGGAAATATAACATAGCCCTCGAATCATTGAGGACTCACCAACAAACTCGGATAAGCACCGTACTAGCCACGTGAATGGAGAGAAGGATCAAGAGTAGCTCCGGTCCCTACATGGTGACATCATGTAGGCAAAATATGCGTTAGTACTTGGAATGTACTAAGTATGCGGGGTGCAACACAACAATAGACAAGGACACAATCGAAATACAAGAAATAGTTTCATAGGCATTATGAATAACAATATGAGGATGCATGATCAAAGTGAAGTCAAAACATGTTTAAGTAAATCTATACTAATAGTAGATATCATATGTGTATGCATGATCCAACCAATCTATAACCCCAACTTAGGATGGGGGATGCCGTTCACACCCGGACACCCTGGTGGCAAGGTATAAACCCCTCACATGGTTGATTTTGGTCACACCCCAAGCATCCTAGGTGGTGAGATATAAACCTCTCACATGGTTGATGTTGGTCACACCCCAAGCATCCTAGGTGGTGAGATATAAACCTCTCACATGGTTGTCCGGTTCTTTTCCCCCGGACCGGGCATGGTCATGCAACACTTTATATAGGAAATTCCCATTAGGCTCTAATGGGATCTCACGTATGGAATGAACATATACACAAGCTTAGTTTGTCATCAACACATCTCTGGATTGCCATACATCTCATAACTCAAGCTTTAAAGCATCGATTCATCAATTCTCCATAGTTGGACATTTTGTCAAACACCTTGAAGGCATGTAATGGAATCAAAGAGCATGGAAAATAGGGTAGTAATTATGTAGCCAAACCAGTGAAAAACCTACAACAACACCTTTTAACACCCACAATACCACATGAAAATCTCCACATCCATTCCAAATTTAGATTCAAATTCTAGAGTCACAACATGCTCAAAACAATCACTTTTCATGTTTAAAATTCAATGTGCAGGAAATTATTACAAAGAACAAGACTAACTTATGAATCTTAACTTAAACCATGAATTAGTGAGTAGAATAGAGTCTAGGCACTATGGGTGGAAGGACCCATGAGTTCAACACCACATACCTTGAGTTCTTATGAAGGTCTTGAGAGTGTCTTCAATGGAAGCTTTGAACTTGGAGCAAGAGTCTCTTCAATCTTGAGGAAGGTTTTGGATTAGGGTTCTTGAAAGAACTTGATAGAAAATGTGTCTAAGTATGGGAGAGGTGTTTTGGGAAATGTTTTAGAGATGGGAATTGAACTAATGGTATATAGGAAATAACATATGCCCTTTGGAAAAATGGTCCAACACTTAGAAAAAAAAATGAGGCGGGTGAACAGTAAAAACGCTCACTGGAAATTACATTTCCTGCCGGACAGATTTTACGAAAATGGGCATAACTTCTTCGTCCCAACTCCGAATGAGGTGAAACGAAGTGAGTTAGGTAGATAAATCAAAGGGCTTTCCATGGATATGTTATGGTCCACCCAATTATTTGTGTGCTAGGAGATATGACCCTCCAAACTAGACCCTCGAAAAAGGCTTCACTTGGAAATTTCGGATTTTGATACGGTTGCTCTAAAATTTGGGTTAGACCCATTTCCCACTAAATTTGACCCCCTAAACAAGAATATGAATTCGGATTTTCGAAAAATGAAATGGATATTTTCTAGATATAGCTAAACAAGTTTCCGGTAACTTCCGAAGCACATTTTTAAGAACTTTTTGGGTCATTTCAGTTTTGATTTGGGTATTTGAGAATAATGAGTTAAAGGAAGGTTTTAAGACTTAAAACTACTTATATTAATGATATAAACCATTTAAAATCAACCCCACATGTTAAAAACTTAAAACAAAATTACCTAAAAGCCCCTAAATGAGGCATCCCGTCAGGGACCACGCCCACTTAGACGGGTCGTGAAGGGCAGCACGGCTTATGGTGGTGCCCGTGGTCCCTTGACCAGTGAACCTCTCCACCATGTCAAGCCCTCAAGGGCCCAAGGCATCTTCACGGAGGGTCCCACGATCCGTGAAGCACACCACTAGTTATGGTGGAGCTCGTGAAGATGAGGCAGCACCTAGGCAAAGTTGCCTTGCCTCCCTTGAGACCAAGTGATCTTCACGGATCTTCATCCCCAAGTATACGGACCATCTAGGGGACCAGTGCTCGTGGTGGTGCCCGTGGTCTTTGGGGCAGTGAGCAGCCAACTTGGGACAGCCTTGGCTTTTTGGCTAAGGCTTGCCCCTTTTAGCTTGGCTCCTTGTCTAGCACCCTCAACCAACCTAGAGTAGGTCTCATAGCATGGAGTCTAACACGTGCCTTGACGTTGACTCCTTAAACCCCTTCAACCAAGGTTAGGAACTACCATACACCACTTAGAACACACTCAACATTTAAACAAGTCACTAACTTCTAAAACACATGAGAAGATCTAGTTCATCCTATTTCATTTTTAGGGTTGTTACATCATGCTTATAGTAATAATAGTAATTGAATCATGCTAGCATTCATATATAATGTTGTAATCCTATATATGTTGATTGAATATGATTATGGTCTTTGAATGGCAAAACATGAGAGGTATGTATGTTTATGAAGTTTATGCTAATGCATTTAGATCACTTTGAGAGTAAAGTGAATATGGTTATGACCTAATTGTTGTGTTGATTTAATGATTATTCTCATGTATATACTTTGGGTTAATTATGATATTATGTGAAAGGTTGGTCACATGTAGTGATTCTAAGGTTGGAAGACTAGTCTCACCTTTCGAATCTAGGAGCTATAGTATGATGTATGTGGATTGAGTGTCAAGACACCCTTCCAACAATATGCACTTACGTCAAGACTTAATATGTAATCTATGGGAATCAATGCTTAGCACCGAGTGGAAATGAATATGAGATGGAAGCTTATACGATAGTTGAGTTCGACTTTCCCTTGAAAGCGCTTCTACATTAGTTGAGTCCAACTTTCTAAATGGGTTCCTTATGCACTAGTTGAGTCCGGGTTCCAAAAGTCGTTATCTCATGAGATGGAAACCTTATACCTTAGTAGAGTCCGGGTTTCTAGAATCAATCTCCTTATCCCATAAACTATGCGCCCTCATAGGTCTTTAGCTAGTGGATCCACCTAAGCTAAGAGTATAGTTCTACCTTAGGCAAGCAGGACAACCCCTTTTCGGTGTGGGGTACACACCGGATTCCATGTTTAGCTCACATGGTCTATGCTAGTTAAGGCTTATTCCCTAATATGTTAATATAGACAAGGATATGATTTATAGACCATAGTTACTCAAGAAGCTTTGCTTAATATAGGTAGAATTATGGGATCTTACTTATGCATTGCACAAGTGGACTTTGAGGGTATTTCTGATATGTTTCCATTATGATATGATGATCTATGAATGACAATATGGCTTATGACTTATGATTTTCCAATGTATTCATGATGAGTTCAAACTTGATATAGTAGATGCAAAATTGGTTGTGAGTGGGACTGCTATATCACAGACTGGTCTTGCGGGTACGACATGCAGTACTCTTTGGTTATTCAGTGTCTTTTGGTTATTCACGTTTTTTGGGTTATTCAAGTTGTCTTGATTATCATCATTAATGATTTTCGGAATACCTAACCCCAATTCTCCATGTAGTCCTTGATTCACCATTTTCCTGCGCTGGCGTAAAACTCTTCTAGGTTCATTGTAAGGCTCGACAAGATCTCATTTCTGAGCCAAACCTGAAATTAAGTGCCTACAATACACAAGCCAAGATAAAGTAATTAATAGCTGAATATATTAAGTGTAGACTTAAGAAGATTGAATATAAATCAATTTCTAAGTCCCCGGCAGCGGCGCCAAAAACTTGTTGCTCCCCAATATACACGCAAGTGTACGTGGTCACGCAAGTAGTATAGATTCTTAAAGAAACAAGTTATCGTTCCCAAGGGACTTATGATCAACTTATATTTACTTAATTCTACAACTAAAAGTAAAAAGTAACCTTTTCAAGAGTTGATGATTTATTGTTTATCTACTAATAATTATGCAATAATTGAAAGTAACTAATTATGAATGACTTTGATATAATGTTTCAAGCAAGTTAAAAGTAATTCCAGGGCTGCAGCATGTACGAACATCATGCATTATATTATTGACTTAGAATTAATTCCAGTTGTCAAGTTACTGGTTTATAGGGTAGATGACATGATCCGGGTTATATGCCTCTCGTCGCCTACCCCAGTTAGCTATCTAACTACATTGTTGAGCGGGGAAAAATAGACTAACTGGCAAGCATTTATATTTAATCCTATTTCGTAACCAAGCAAAATGTTCATCTAGGCATCACTCATGTACACTAATCACCTCAATCTAATGGGTGGACCGAGATCTCTATATTCTCTGGTCTATCTAATCCCTCCTCTTTCGATTTTAAGATTAGGCAATAAATTTATCTTATGGTGTGCAGGCATAAAATACTAAAACAAGAATACAAAAGTAACTTGTATTGACAACCAAAAATTAATCCAACAACCTCAAATAATCAACAATCAATCCGTAGCTACATCCCCAGAACTAGGGGGTTTAGCTACTCATGGTATTTGAAAACAAGAAAATACAATAGTTCATGCAATTTTTGGAAAATAGAAGAGTTAAAGGATTAAAACCTATTACAAACTTGAATTGTTGCTCTTGTATACTAAATAAAAAGTTGAACTATGATTATGGAGCCCTAAGGATCTATTTATAATAGTAGGAAAAGTTGGGAACAAATCCTACTCAAATTAGGAATCCTATTTAATGTTTAAAATTTGGAAACGTTGGCAAAAAAGGGACGTGTCGTGCCTTCTATCACGCCTACAGCTTGCCTATGAAGTTTCCTCCTTGGCGCGTCGCGCCTCTCAACATGCCACAAACTCCTCTCTAAAGTACCACCAGTGGCGCGCCACACCAATCAGTGCGCCAACCACTGGTGGTTTTTGCCGTGGCCATTTTCTTATACATCTTTGCTCCCTCTTTCTTCGTTCCAACTCCACTTCCTTTGAGAGTTCCTGAAACAACTAATCATGTGTGTAAGTGCACAATCATCACAAGTATAACAAAAATCAAGCTAACAGACTCAAGATTATTCCTCAATTTAAGCACTTTATGGGCAATTATTGACAACTTAGGCATATAAATATGCCTAAGATCACTTTGCCTCGGGGTGTTGTGTTGCTACCTGATTTGTTAGGTTTAGTCATATCTGCAAATAATTGGGAAGATTTAGGGGAAAAATCAAATAGAAGCACAAGCAATCTACTGGAAGAAGATTCGCCAAGTGGATTGGCGAGTCGCCGAACCTCTTTGGTGAGCTAGCTTGGGCTCGCCGAAAGGATTGGCTTCCAATTATAGAAAGTCAGCAATGGAAAGGTCCTTTTGGCAAATTGCCGACTACTTTTGACGAGCATGGGTTTGTATGCCGAAAGTTACAGTGCAATAGGAGTTTATAGAAGCATACAAAGGGAGATCAAGAGTACTTTCGGTGAGTCGCTGAGTGCTTTTGGCGATCAAAGGCTTCTCACCGAAAGTTACAGTCTCAAACATCAAGTTGACATGATATTAAGGGTGAGATAGAGACATTAGACGAACCGTCGAGTGGGTCGGTGAGCTCGACCCAGCTCTCCAAACAACTCGACGTGCCCATTTTCAACCAATCTTCTCGAAATCGACCCCGAACTCCCCAAAAATAAAATCAAAGTATGCACTAATGGAATTCAAACAAGACCCGTAATACCCATCTCTCTAGGATACTCAGATTTCTCTCGGATTTTCCTAATTTGGCCATTTGATGATATTTTCTCTTACGAGTGGTGTCACCTGCTCTATCTTTGAGCAAATTTTCTACATTTAACGCAAACGTGGGCTACTTAGACTTTACCCAGTCATTCTAACGAAACACAATCACAATCCAATTCATTAAAAACCCCCAAAAATTCTGGGCATTTGACAATCAAACAATACGGGCAAGATTTTCAAATTTAAATAAGCATTTAAGCATTCTAATCCTATCAGAGAGGCCCAACACACATCAATATGATACCATCATAGCAAATGAGTGTAAAATTTTCAAATGTAAGCTCCAGATTTAGAAACCAACCTTTTGTGCTTATTAAATCGTGATTGGATAACTAGGCGGCAAACAAATCCAACTTCGAGCGCAAATCAATCAACCAAAATATTAGTAAAATGCTTAAAATAAGGAAAATACTACCTTGTGCGAGTTTGGGAGGTTTAAGTGTAAGGGAAAGTGAAGAATTTCAAATTTTAAGATTCTTGGTCTTTTTAAACTGTTCAGTTCGTGCCCATTCAGCGACGTTAGTCATATTCGCCCATCCACTCGGCGACACACCGAGTGGTCATTTGGATCACCGAGTTTTATAGGACCTTCAGTCAAAGTGAGGGTTCAAACGGTGATCTAAATCGAAGTCCCCGACCTGGTCGGTGACACACTAAACTTCTTTTTTCGATAGCTTCAACTTTTAAACCAGCAGCACTAACACACTATTATTTATAAAAAAATAAATTAAAACATCTAAAACCTTGGGTTGCCTCCCAAGAAGGCCCTTAGTTAACGTCGTGGCACGACGCACGTCCTTATTCATGTTCCAATTTTAGGGTTGATCGTAATACCACTTGGTGACCCCTTTTTCGTTGTTGGATTAGAATGAGGCAACACATGACTTATGAGTGCTTCGATTAGGTGGATGGATCTGTAATGTGAGCCAACTAGTTCATTTAACCCTCTGACATTCTCCTTCATCTCTTCTAGGATTCTATCTTGCTCATTGACCTTTTGGAGAATGATCAACAGCCTGTCCTCGACACATCTACTCTCATTTTCCATAAATCGTGTTTGCTTATGAGCAGTCATGTACCTCCCCTTGCTATTGTACTAGACTTCCACCTTTGAGAATTTGGTGACCAAGTCATTCAGCTGAGTTACCAGTGCAGTTAACTTGAGGTCATCCTTGACTTCTTGTTTTGCCTCAGCTAACTTGCCACCAGTTCCCTCGGCCATGCTCAGGGTTTCTGCGTACAACAACTTACAGAAAAACAAAACTAAAAATAAGATTAGTAAAACTATAACTATTTAAAACAGAAATTCTATTTAACTAAGAATTCCAAAATAACACCAATCCCGGCAGCGGGCCATATATGAAGAATCCAAGAGACCCAAATCCAAATCTTGAAGATGAAACCCTGTGGATCTTTAAGCCTTCAAAACCCTCTCAAACATAGAGCAAAAATATCAAAAAGTAGTATTCTATATAAAAATTATTGTAATTGTTCCACACTTAAAACTACACTTCTAACTAGTAGTTATAATTTTCACAGAATTGTGCTGCAGTGGATTATTTGGCGTCGTTAGTCGGAATCACCGATCAACTCAGCAATTTGCCCTTTGGTATAGTTCATCGCCGTCTTGCACCAGCCTTCAGCATCGTCATGCTCTGGGTCATTGGGTGACATAATACAGCTTTGCGAAACTTCTCGGCGATGCGTCTACTGCTCCTTTTTTCCGCCGAGTTGATCCTTTCCTTAAGGGCTCAGCACACTAGAACAAAAGGTGAAGTAAGACCCTTCGGCAACTCACCAAGTGGACTCGGCGATCGTCATGCCTTTATTTCTTCATTCTTTTCAGCCCTTTCGTTCCTTTTTGCGACGTAGTTTCCATGCTTTCCTTCAAACTTCAAATATCTAAAACTTAAGGGTTTTCATCAGATATTAAGATAAAATAAGCATTTGAGGACACAATTTCCATTAAAACATAGCCCTAAATGAGTCCAATTTGTGGACTCATCACCCAGTCATGACCAATGAAGAGATTAGGAAAGCTTTTCTAACATTAGCTCAAGTCATGATGGCTCAAGATAACCGAGATGTGCGGCCTAGGGTGAATTCTAATGAGGATACTGTGTCCTCAAGGTTGAGATACTTTGTGAGGATGAATCCTCCGATATTGTTTTGGTCACCAAGAATTCTTGGATGAAGTATATAAGATTGTCAATGCTATGGGGGTATCTTCTAAAGAGAAAGTGAAGTTGGCTTCCTATCAATTGAAGGAGGTGGCTCAAGTGTGGTTTACTCAATGGAAAAGCAATAGGCCTTTAAAAGCAGGTCTGATAGAATGGGAGGAGTTTAAGGGAGCTATCCTTGGTAGGTACTTTCTGCGTGAGAAGAGGGAGTGTAAGGTTGAAGAGTTCATAAATCTTAAAAAACGTAGCATGAGTGTGGAAGAGTACTCCTTGAAATTTACTCTCTTGTCTAAGTATTCTCCATCCTTGATGTCTAACCCTAGGGCTGAGATGAGTATGTATATGATGGGTATATCCGACCTAGTTAAGGAAGAGTGTCGTACGACGATGCTCCATAATGATATGGATATTTCTAGACTTATGTTGTATGCTCAATCTATTGAAGAGTCCAAACTTAAGAGGAGGGATAGGGAGTTGAAAAAGGGTAGGTACGATGAGCAAGGTCAAACTAGGTTCAAGAAGAGAGCTCCTAACCAAGATTCTTCCAGTGCACCTAAGGCTAATGAGGAGAAAGGTGGTGAATTTCAATCTTCTAAACCTCTTTGCACTACTAATTGGAAGAGGCATCATGGGAAGTGCCTAGACGGTACTAGTGGCTTCTATGGTTGTGGAAAGCATGATCATCAAGTGAGGAATTGTCCTACTCTTACGGCTAGAGGAAGGGAAGCTAAACAAGCTTCTTATGTAGGCCCGTATCATAATGCTCCGAAGAAGAACCATTTATATGCTCTTGAAGCTAACAAGGACAAAGTATCTAATCCGGATGAAGGTACCGGTATGTTATAGTTCCTTTTTGATGTGATGAGATTCTTTTGTTGATGTTTTGTGCATAATGAGTTTGTAGAAGTAGTTCCTACTTTTCTTGTATATGCATTGAGCTTATTCATGTGGAGTTGATGTTTCCTCCTATGATGTTGTGCATGTGTATTGATGTGTCAGGATTGTGGGCTGCTAGTCTTGATTCGTTACCCCTTAATTTATTTACAGTGTCATTCAAGGACGAATGTTCCTAAGTGGGGGATAATGTAACGACCTGAAAAACAAACAAGCGAAACTAGAGCCTATGGACTTTGTTTTGAGTTTGTATGAGGTTTCATGTTGTGTAATTTTGTCCCCGAGCCTTGTTTGATGGAGTTTAGTGAGTCAATGTCAAGGTACGTGCTAGACTCCATCGTGGAAAGACCCTTTTAATGTTAGATAAGCGTTGGAAGGGAAAGTGTCAAGCCAAGGGGGCAAGGCCTAAGACAAAGGCCAAGGCTGCCCAACCTTGGCCAAGCTATTGCCCAAAGACCACGGACCACTTCACGGCTAGGGATCTTGACCACGGTCCATAGAAGTGTCCGTGAAGGTCATTTGGTGGCATGGCAAGCAAGGAAACTTGGCCAAGCCACTGCCTCAAGACCACGGGCAACTTCACGACCAATAGTCATGACCACGCCCCGTAGAAGTGGCCGTGAAGATGACTTGGCCATGTGGAGGTTTAGCAAGTTCAAGGGAGCTACTGCCTAGAGGACCACGGGCACCACCACAGGCCGTGGTCCCCTTTTACGGTCCGTACAAGTTGACTTGGTCCCTGACGGGGCTGCCTGAATTAAGGGTTTTAAAGTAATTCTGTTTTAATGTTTTATTATGTGGCGTTTATTTTAAATGGTTTATATCATAAATATAAATACTTTCAACTCTTAAAACACTTCATTTACTCTTTTATTCAAAACACCTAAATCAAAACCCCAAAGTTCTTCCCCTCTCAATATTTCTCTCTCTAACTCAAGGAAGAAAAAGAAGTGAGAGCTAGGGTTTGGAGTCAAGGCTTTCTTCATCAAATATCTTGGGAAAAACATAGTAAAAAAGGTATGATGATCCTTCATCTAGGGTTAGCTTTCACCCTAGAGTAACTTTCAAAGAAGTTTTCAATGTTCATGAAAAACTAAGGGTTTTACTCAATCTCATGGGTTCTTTCTCCAAGCAATTTCAAATGGTTTCTAATGTCATATATTGATTGTATTGATGTTTATTTGATGATTTATGATGAAAATATTTTATGAACCCATGATTGCTCTCAATTCCTAATTTGTGCATTTATGAAGTGGGTTTGTTGATTATGAAGGCTTATGATTGAAATATGTCTAAATTACTTTGGGCTATTGAAATGTATCATTATATATGCCTTAATTATGGTGAATTTTAGTGTTTTTATGATTTGAGATTTATGCCCTTGAAGGCAAGTTTTGACTAAATTACTTGTTGAAGTAGAATTGTGCTAGAGATGTTGATCCACTTGAAAGGTGGAGGTGTTTACTTATTAAGTATATGAATGTGAATTCAATGAAGTTAAGGTGATCATGTTGTGAATGTAAACGTGTTATTATTGAAAGTCTATTTCTCAATTTGACACCTATGTATGATGAGGATGGAATGTGAAGTGTTGTCTTCTATATATTGTATATCTTCAATTGGTAGGCATAGGCACCCTTTGTTGTATAATGAATGTGTCTTGACTTGAGGAATATGAATCGATAGGCTATGGCATTCCTTTCATATATGAGGGATGAATGAGTCTTGACTTGATGACTATGAATTGATAGGCTTTAGGCATTCTCTTCATAAATGTTCTAATGTAATGAAGACTCTAGAATGGATAGGCTAGTGGCATTCCTTTCACGAGTATACAAATGTAATGGGGGACCATGATTCAATAGGCTTATAGCATTCTTTTCATGGGGACCCTACAGCTATCCTTGAATCTACCATGGATCGATAGGCTTATAGCATTCCTTCCTAGGGTAATAATTTATTATGGGTTGATAGGCTTATGGCATCCTTCCATAATACACTAATGTAATGTTAATGAAATAATCTATGGGAATGTAGGCTAAGCACCGAGTGAATATGGTTAGATGGAAACTCTCCAAATGTTAGGTTAGAGTTCCAAGGAACATCTTCCTATCCCATAACTATGTGCCCACAAAGGATATTAGCCAACATATTTCATGCAAGCTAAGGATTCATCCGACCTAATGTTATCGTTCTACCTTAGGCAAGTGGAACACCTCTTTACGATGTGGGGCTTTATGACACCGAATTCCATGTCTAGCTTGCATGGTCTATGTTGCTTAAACGCTTATTAACATCATGTGAGATGTGCATTATGGTTTCTTGAGAGGTTTTATAAAGTGTAGGTGGTAGTATGGGATGCCATCTATACATTGCACCAGTAGGCTTTGATGGGATCATAGTGAGTTCTCTAAGTCTAAATGATTAAATGAATGAAAGTACTCTAAATGAAGTATTTGAAAAATGTTGACTCCTAAATGCTTAATGTGATATGCATGCTATACTTGGGTTAGATTATGATTTATTCTCCCTTGTCATGCCTTATGAAATGTTATGCCTCTTATGTGTGGATATTGTGTAAAGGTGAAAAGGAATGAATGTTGAGTTCACTTTTGGTGACCTTAGTGTGGTTCCTTGGTATGGATGGTGGTATGGGATGCTATCCATGCATTGCACAAGGTATAGGTTAAGGGTTACTTAAGGTGAAGGTCTAAGGTAAAGGTAATGGTTTACATGATGATATTGTCTAAATGTGGTATTATGACTTGCATGATGATTATACTTGTATTGTATGTCTCTTCTGCTATTGTACATGATATTTGTAAAAAGTGGCATAGTGCATGGTTTCCAACCAAAATATCCCTTTTAAAGCATATTTTTGCATGGTCATCATACTTAGTACATTTTTGTGTGCTAACCCATATTTCTCCCTTTTAACTACAAGTGTAGGTTCCGGCAAGTGATTGCTTCTAGCTAGATTCAAGAGCTTGGATTGCTATTCCTCCAAGGATATGGTGGTACGTCCTCATATATCGAGGACAAGTGTCTTCTAAAGTTTCTTTCCTTTTGCATGTAATAGCCAATTCTAGTTCTTTTGATTGTAAAGGGACGTGTCCCTGCTATAGTTTTAAAGATTTGGTTAAGATGGCCATGTGATACTTAGACTTCCGTTGTATCTTTTAAAGGTTGTGTTTGATGAAGTTTCAATGTTTGGATTTAATTAAGTTTTAGATTCTGCGCTATTTTCATTATTGAATGACTACGAGGTTTGTATAAGACCCATTCGGGGTCGAGTACACTGTGTTACAACTAAGGGGTGCTCTCGGGTCGTGACAATGTTATTATGGGATGCTATTTATGTATTACACAAGTATGTTTCGAGGTTACTTGGGAGTGGTCTTACTATGATGTAAATGACTAGGAGTTGAATAATGCTTATGTTGGATTCTTTACTTATGATTATGACATTTTCTCTTATTCTTATAGTTTATGTTTCATGAAATATTTCATATAATTATGGAATATGTCTTATATTGACTAACCCTTATGTTGTGCTCTTATGGTGTTATGCTAGCTGACATATTTAGTACATTTTGTACTAACGCATACTTTGCGTACTTTCTAATCAAATGTAGGGTTTCAGAGATTATTCAACTCTTGAAGCTAGGTTTCTAAGGAACAAAGGAGTTGAAGTTTTAGTGAGTCCTCATAGTTTCGAGGACAAACCCACTATTTCCTTTATGTCTTTTTTTTTCATGTCATGAGACTATTGTATGGCCTGTGTCCCAATGGTTTTAATTCAAGTCGAGTTAGATGGGTTGAGACAAAAGTGTAGTAAAGACTTCCGCTTGCTTTTATAAAAGACTTCAATTGTATGGATAAAAGTTTTTAAATTTTCCGTAGTTTTCTGTTATCTTATGTTATGATATGCCAAGGGCTTGTATGAGAACCCTTCGGGGTCAAGTACGCCATGTTACATCTGTGGTGTATCCCCGGGTTGTGACACTTGGTGATGACTTATGGTTCAAGGACGAATTTTCGTATGTTTTCTTTCTTTAATGTACTTTCACTATTGAAAATGTTGTATGGTTTAGGGCCAATTTCATTCGATATTATAATACATGGCTATGATGAGTCAAAGTGTCTAGTCTTCCGCTTTTCTTTATAAAACTTTTTAGACTTGAAATGTTGTTTTACTCTTATTGTTCTATTTCTTATGTTATGAGAACTAATTGTCCTGTATGAAGTCCTTCGGGCTTCTATACGCTTGTTACATCTAAGGAGTGCCCCTAGGCCGTGAAACATTATCACATCACTCTCCATTTCCAGCCCCTCTCAAGTAAACCTGATGTATTACTATAAACAATCCATTTGAGGCTCCTCGACAAAAAATAACTTTGTGATCCTTTACATATGTGAGTGAAGCCCCCTAAAAGGTAGTGACTATAAAAGGGACGTACATCCTGTCCAAGCTGCCATAGGCCCCTCAATCCTAATCACCAAACTTCAATGTTCTCCTCATAATTGCTCCAATAACCCTCAATAGGCTCAAAGCATCTAGAGAACACACTATTCTTAAGGAGAGATGACTCTCTACTGATGGGGCGATGAGTGACTACCCCAAAATTTTGCAGACAAAAAAATTTCATCGAATAAAGCATGTTACAAGAGCTCAACCATTTCATATCCCGGCATCAGTGACAGAATTTTACGAGGCCTATGCAAAGGACTTGCTAAAGAAGTGAAAAAGGCACAATCTGTAAGTCCTGGGACAATGTTAAAGTCAAAGGAAAGATGGTACCATGCAACACATGTGCAATAAATCAAATATTTGGTACAATGAGTGATAGAGATGGTCACTACAAGCTCTAAATAAAGCAGGGCCTAAATGAACTCAAGCGGTTGCTGGCACCGCTCATTTCAATAGGCTCAAAGCAGCTAGAGAACACATTATTATTAAGGAGAGATGACTCTCTATTGCTGGGGCGATGAGTGACTACCCCAAAAATTTGCAGTAAAAAAATATTCATCGGATAAAGCATCTTAGAAGAGCTCAACCATTTCATGTCCCGACATTGGTGACGGAATTTTATGAGGCCTATGCAAAGGACTTGCTAAAGAAGTGAAAAGGCACAATATGGAAGCCCAGGGACAAGGTTAAAGTCAAAGGAAAGATGGTACCATGCAACACAGGTGCAATAAATCAAATATTTGGTACAATGAGTGATAGAGATGGTCACTACAAGCTCTAGATGAAGCAGGGCCTAGATGCACTCAAGCGGTAGCTGGAACCCCTTATTTCACAATCCTCCGTAGATGGTTGACAAAGTGAAAATTTAGAAGAAGGATATGAACATCACCTCCCGTAATTCATTTGGTTTCATTAATAGTAACTTGATACCATCCCAAAATGAGTTAATTCTCTAGCATGCAAAGCCCATTTTATAAGTAGAATCATTAATCAGACAGAGATTGATGCTTGAATAATTTTTGTGGAGGAGATTTTGATGAGAGCTCGTCAAGAACATACATCTCTCTCCTTCCCAATCTTGATCAACCTACTATATGAGGCTGCAGAAGTTCCTTATAGAGAGAGAATAAATGTTTGTATCACCATGCTTCCTCCAAGTTTTAGCCGCCACAACCTAAAACTTCCATTGTGGTAGATATTGTTGGTGTTGAGGCCGGTGTTATTCAACACTCTTTCTATGGAGCCACCACGTATTTCATAGCCCTTTTCGGTACCTTTTTTTGCTGCACCTATCCCTCTATCCAGCCTTCCTTGACTCATGCTAGTCCATCTAGGATAGAGAAGTATATGGTTAAAATCATATAGAGAGCCATTGAGATAACAATATACCTGGTGAGGGGGGAGATGGTGATATAGTGGACCACTTTAGTGTCATATGAAGAGGGGTCGGACAACCTCACTAATCGAGTGGAAGCTAGAGAGAGAAGTGATGGTAGCTCCACAGATGTTACTGAATTAAATAGAGAGATTGTTGATACACTTTAGACTGATGTGGACTACCTGCGGTCCACATAGATTTCCATGCTTTGGGATGACAGTCAGTTACTTAATATGCCTTGGGTAGTACCTCATTCTGAGCATAGAGGTGATGTCCATAGTAATGTAGATGAGTAATCAGTTGGTGTTGTTGAGGCTAAGGTTGAGGTTGAGGTTGAGGATGAGGCTGGTGCTAATTTAGTCAAGTAGATTGATAAGGAGTGTAGTAGAGAGAATAAGTAGCAGATAGCAAATACATTGTCAGAGCTGCAGGTATTAGAGGAGTCAACGGTGCATGATACATTGGAGAGATCTGTGTGGGAGACTTCCATAGTTAACAACAATGGTTTTCTTCAAACACCAATGTTCCTCCTCCCGATTGCCGGGCATTGATGCCCTAGTTGATGCTACTATGCTTCCTCTTGTGTTAGATGTGACGGGTACTGATGCGCCAGATGATGTTGTCCCTTCGGAGAATCTAGAATAGATAACTTCACATGCATAGCCTGTCAGGGGGATTTTTATATCAATCATTTCTTGTACATAATTTCTATTGCATTGAGGACACAATTGTGTTATTTTTGTGGTGTGAGAGCACTTGTGCCTATATTCCCTCCTTTTATTGTATTTTCTTACTTTCACTTTTATTTTGAGACATTTGTTGTATTTTACTATTTTGAGTTTATTATGATAGTAGTTGGTTTGATTAATTTTGTTTCTCTATACTTTTTGCACCATGGGTTTGGAAGTTGTTGAAATGCTTGAGTTTTTATTATTCATGTTCAAGAATCGATTGTGTTAACTATAAATTTCATGGATAGTGCATATGATGAGAAATGTGTTTTGTGTGAATGTTGCAAGATTAAATCGATATTGCTTCGCTGTTGAAGGTTCTTTTTTATTCTTATGTTCATTAGTTGAATATTGATTTGAGCCTTGCAATGAACATGTCACACAAGCTGTTTAATTTTGTAGAGATATGCTAAATGATTAAGTTTGACTTACCATGTTTGGTGAGGTCTTACTTCAAAGCACACATACTGAATACTAGAATTTTCCTTGTTAGTCCAGTTTTCTAGACTGGTGAATGCAATAAATGATCTTGCGCACAAATTTTTAGAGGAAACACAACTGTTCTTACCTTTTGTGACTACCTTGTGAGGGTTTGCAACCATCTTGGAACTATTTGAGCCTAAACCATATGTAGTCAATCTTCTTGAAACCTCTTGAGCTAAATTGTCCCTAAATTCTCACTCATATATCCTTTTCTAAGCATGAGTTTATTTGAATAGCCAACTTAGGTCAAAAGCTTAAGTTGGAGTGTGAAAAGGAAATAGGAAAGAAAGCTAAGTGGAAGGAAAAGAAAGAAAAAGTGACAGTCAACGTTAAAGTTTGTTGCAAAAACTACGAACCTCTTTTTATTAAAAAAAGGAAAAAGGCTCTGAAAAATACTCCCACTTTGGCCGAAATTGTTGTTACGATACCAAAGTTTATGAGGACCTTTTACCCCCTGCACTATTTGATAGTTATTTTAAAGGTATATATGTGCCCACGTGGACACATTTCTATTTATAATGATGTAATATTTGTGATGTCCACGTGGGCACATATATAACTTTAAAATACACTATTGAATAGTGTAGGGGGGTAAAAGGTCTTTTTCAAAGTTCGGTATTGTTACATCAATTTCGGTCAAAGTTCGGATATACTTTATACCCTTTTCTCTTTAAAAAATGATGAAAAAAATGTTGAAAATAGAAAAGAAAAATAAAGTGAGGAAATAAAAGGGGTGTCCAATAAATTGAATGAATTCTTTTTTGAAGTTTAAGTTTCCAAGTTGAAGAATAGAAAGAACTTGAGAAGAGGTGAATATGAGTACAACATTCATTTGAAAAGGTGAAGTCACGAGCAAAATTGACCATATCTTTACCCTCACACCCCATTACCAAACTAAAAGCACCTCCGAGATCTTGCATGAACTATGTTGTGTGATGATTGGAAAATATGAGTAAACCTATGGGATTAAACTTGAATTTATTTCTCTTGAGGAGATTGGGAGTGTTATTGATTCCTAAATTGTTATTGATTTTCTTTACTAGAGCACAAAATTGTTCCTGATGTGAGGGCGCTTTAATGCATTTGTTGAACAAGGTTCTACAATACAAAGAAAGCACTACTGAGCTTGAGCTTAGATTGATACTTGCTAGTCAATATTTGAAGCTTTTGGAGCATGATTGAGTGTTGCATATGCTTGATAATAGTCTTGTGGTGAGACTTACATGTTAAATCTCATTGAAAACTGTTGTAGACACCCTTGTTGAACTAATTGTATTTTTTATTTACTTGTGGACAAGCAAAAGTTTAAGTTGGGGGTGTTGATGAGTAGAAAATGTTCACTCATTTGAGGCCTTTTAGGTTAACAATTAGAGTCCTCAAGGCCTAATTATGTCCTCTTCTGATGATATTTCGATGATTTGCAGATATGAAGGTCAGAAAACAAGGAAATGATGAATATATGAAAAAGAGGCCAAAAACATTGAAAGTGGTATAACCTCTTAACTGGAAGTCACCTAACAAAACAGCTGGATCCCCTACGTGGTTAGACCTCGCCCCCAAAGTAACAATGCTCACACTTGAAGATGTTCATGGAACGTTGGTGGACTGAATATCAAACGGTGACTCACTAAAGTTAAAGGGTGAAGTAGAAGACCATAACTGAATATGATAGAACATTGGAGTAAAGAGAATGCATAAAAGGTGAAGAAAAGTAGTAATCAGCGATCAACCGAATGTGGAAGGCAGACTCGATAGAATTTGAAACTCCTGAATAAAATGAAGAGCGAGCCGACGATGAATTGGTGATCCACCTAACTTGTTTGCTTAGCGAGACTAATGTCACCATGTTGGTCACGCATTGGATTTTGGACTAAATTTTGGGAAACTGTAATATCCCAAAAAAGAGAGAAAATAGAGACTGTTTTAAAGAACAAATTTTTGTATGCAACTTTTGAGAATTTTTGAAGACTTTACCTTGTGAAAAGTACTTTTAACTTTTGGGATTTTAGAATACACTGTTGAAATTAACAATTGAAGATTGTAATCGAAGTTAGTGTTGATTATAATTTCGTAATTTCAACACATTCATGGCAGGTATCATGATAGGTATAATTTATTTACTTTTTACGATATGTGGTTAAAATACCAATTCTATATGTGCAATTATGGGGTTGGCTGTTGATTTGATGTAGTAGATTTTGTGTTTGGTTTCTTTTACTACTGTACATTCATGGATTTAGGCTAATTAGCATGGGGTTGACTAAAAATCCTCAAATGTTCTCTTTAAAACCAATTGAAAAGGACAATGATCATAGTCAATAAAAAACCCACGAAGAGTAGAGGTTGAATCCCACAGAGAACGGTATATCGTGATGAATTTCTATCAAGAAAGTTAGATTTTAAGATCGCTCATTTGCAATGGTAAGAAAAATTGAGTGGATAAATCCACCAATTTAATAAAAAGCTTTGGTTATCTATTATTGAAATTAAACAAAAATATTAAAGAATTCAAGAGTTGACAAGAAATCTAGGGGTTCGGGGATTCAAAATTCATGTCACATAGGGGTAATTATGCTCGTCTATACCGATGAACATTCATGAATAGGCTAAGTCATCTTCATTGACACTTATCATGTTTAAATCTCAACTCATCTATGCAAAGATTTTCCTTCCAATCCCACCTAATTTCAAGTAAAAAAAAACTCAATACCTTACACTATTCTCTCTTTCGAAAATAGAGCGAACATGTCAAACCTAAATTTCTAGGATCGAACATATTAGCCACTCCAATCAATCTATTTCGAGCATCGACCGAAGATCAAAAGTAGGACATATGTTTGCAACCTTAACCCGTAAATTAACCCCATGCTAATTAGACCAAATTTATGTATGAAAAACAACAAAACAGAGCATAACATAATACCCACTACATTGAATACACACCCAACTCCATGATTGCACCCCTAGATCTTGGGTTTTAGTCACCAATCACAAAAAGTAAAGAGATTGTACCTTCCATTAAAGCAACCATGTGTAAAATGAAATTAAGCAATCACAAGTAAAACCACTTAGGATTCACCTTAAATTTGTCAATTTCAAGCACAAAAGTTGAGAAACCCCCAAAAAGCTAGAAAGTGTTCTTCACAAACGTCAAGTGTTCTCTATCTAAATTCAATTTCAGAATTAATTATTTGATACTCACTCTAATCTCGCTAAGTACTCTGTCCTTTTGGCTATTTATAATTTCCAAAAATTAGTCCCATAACCCAATACCTCACTCAATCAGTGACATTAGTCAAGCTCGCCAAGCTCGTTCGATGAATCGCCTCTTGCTCGTCAACTCGTCTTTTCATCCTATGGACTTCATGTGTTTGAACCTTAGTTGGTGAACTCATTTGATTCATCCTTTCACATTCAGCAAATGAACGAGTACCACCTTGGATCTCCTTTCGATATTTCAATCTTTCTTTTCTCGTTGTCATTTTTTACTATGTTTAGCAAGGCCACCTTTCTGATTCAGTGAATCGCCCTCTGTACTCGACCTAATTCGATAGAGACAGGAGCTATGCACTATTAATTTAGGAGTGGTCATGGTCAATTAGAGATCCACCCTTCTTGTTAGACAATCAACAAAGTATAGTTTGTAAGTTTTTTTTTGTATTTTTTGCAGTTCTTTCAAAAATCAATCACTGCCTTGTCCATTTTCTTTCAAAGTTGCATATCATAATCATTTTATCATAATAGGACAAAATTAGGCATTGAGGATACTAATTTTTTATCTAAATAGACCTCAAATGAGTGCAAATGTACCACTAATCAACACTGCAAACATAAAATTTTGCTTCTCTTCAAGTAAATGAAGGACACAATTAGCTCAATAAGGGTGTCTATAACATGCAATTGTTATAGCAAGACTACTACGAATAACATGCTACACTCAATCATGATGAAAAAGGTTCAAATGATGACTATCTAGTCTCAGCACAAGCTCAAGGTCACTTTAGCATCATGTCTAATGGATGAACATGCTTCACCAAATACATTCAAGTGCCCTTACATAAAATACGTTTCCACATTCTCACAAAGAAAATTAACAAGGATACAAGGAATTAATGCAACTCTCACTCGCTCAAAGGAGAAATACATGCAAGCTTTGTCCCATAGGTTTTCCCATATTTTCCACTCATCACATGACCTAGTTCATACTGGATCTCAAGGATCTTTTAGGCTTGTAATGGAGTTGAGGGTTAAGGTATGGTCAATTTGTCTTGGTGACTTTACCTTTCCAAAACATTGTTGTAATGATCTTCATCGATTCTCAAGTTCATTTCCTTTATTTTCATTTGAGAACTTTTCTTCTGAGATAACGTTCATCAAAGACACTTCATCTAGTTCTAAGCGTCAATGATAGTTAATCAGTATATAACCCAACTAAATGAGATGGGGTCAAATCCCACAGGGAGCGATATGTGTTTCAGATTTAATTTGGAAGTATGAACATGGTCAAATCAGTCACAGGAAAAAAAATTATTGAATAAAAACATCATTCAAATCAGAGGTGACATAAGTGTCAAATGGGGGTTTTGGTTTAGAGTTATCAACTACAAACAACGGCAAACAATACGATATAACAATAATGAGACGGGTTCTTGGGATGTGATTTGATTATAGGATAATATAGACAAATGGGTAATAGCAACTATTAGAAATTTACTATATATTAGTGAGTAAGCTAGGCTATAGAGAAGGTAAAATTTCTCACGAACTATTTACCCAGAATGAGGTCTATTTGTCTTGAACATCAACAATCATGAAAAATAAGAGCAGCCCACACATTAGTTCATTCAGTCTCTAGGGTTGAATGTATGGAATTGGGTTTAGGATTCACTCTCTCGAGCTGAACCCAGGTCAACCCAATACCCACAGACCATCAATCAATAATTTTAGTTTTAAAACCGCTCTCTCGAGCAAGCCAAAAACAAAAGGGTAGAACTACATTTGCCACTATAATTCTTAAATTAAACAATAATTAATGGTTGAAATCACTTCTAAATAGCATTTAAACTAACAATTAGCAATACCCATAAACTAAATCTGCCCATAATCACATAATCACACCACAAGAATTGGAGTTTTAGCTAGACATCATAAATAGATAAAAATCGTTACCAAATTGAGTTTCCATCAACTGGGTAAGATTGATTTGATCTTTATAATTTTCCAATTCAAATAATCTCAAAGACCTACTTCCAATTTCTCAAAAGTGAAAAACTTCAATTATTCAAAGCTTAGGAAAAACTAGAGAAAACTTGTCTCCATAGCTCAAAGCTTAATAATAAACTGTTTTAAAGTGTAATTGATACTAAACTAAATGTTCAAAAATTTATTTATAGTCGTCAAAAATATGTTGCAAAGAGCCACTTTTCGAACTAAGTCGGGCTCGCCGAACCACTCGGTGAGCCGCCCTTTGGTCACTTTCATCGCTTTTCTGCTTTGGCATTCATTATTCTCAAGGTATGTAACTTTGGGAGATCCAAAACTGCATCGTGGAATTACTCGGCGATTCGCCGACTACTCTTTTCCATTGCCAACTTGATTTCTTCCCTCAGGGTTTGGCACAATGGAATTTTAAGCGGTCAAATGGCCACTCGATGACTCGCCAAGTGGACTTGGTGATCACCAGGCTTGCATTTCTTTATTCTTTCAACTCGCTTTTTTCCTTTTTTCAAATTATTGTCCATACTTAGCTCCTCAATTCATATACCTAGAAATCAAGGGTTTTACATTAGTTATTTGCACAAAATAAGCCTCTGAGGACACTAAATCTATATAAATAAAGAACCTTAATGAGTCCAAATCTTGTACTCATCAACACCCCCAATTTAAACTTTTGCTTGTCCTCAAGTAAAACTCAAGTTCAGTAGTTCAAAAATGATGTCTGAAACAGTGCTACAAAAGACTCAATTATGAATGCACACAACAAGACTTAACTTACTCATGCAAAGATCAATTGTGCACTCAAATATTCATGTTGTGACTCACCAATATCAAAGAATCTCAAGTTCAAAATACATGTTTCAAGCACAAATTCAAGCTCAACAAAGGTACTCAAATGCCCTCACACAAAGATGATTCAATATTCACATACAATTGTTCACAGTTAATAGTTCCGCAATCACACACAACTCTCACACTCACAAAGATGAACACATGCATGACTTAACCCATAGGTTTGCCTTATTTTCCAATCAACAGTCGCTTCAACTCACTGAAGATAAAAAAGGTCATTCAAGGCTTGTAACGGGGTTGATTGTAAATGTATGGTCATTTAGGCTCAGTGGCTACTATCCCCATGAAATGTGGTATGAACATCAATTTGTTTCTTTTTCTTCAACATTTTCACGTGTGCTTAAAATTCACCCTATTATTCACTTCTAAAGGAATACCTGAAACCGTATTTCTTTTGCAACTTTCACATCTTTGCCATTCTTTTTCTTTTTCATTCCATTTTTTCTTTTTCTTATTTTCTTTTTTGTATGGAGGGGTTCCATCTTTTTAAAAACCATGAATCAAAGGGAACATTTTTACACTTCTTGATTTACCTTCTCTTTTCACCACACACCCCTATTCAAATAAACCACACTTCATCAGGATAATAGGTGAATCGATAAAGAGGGGTTGGATAATGGGTGAACGGATAAAGAGGGGTTGCAAATTTCATCAAGTTTCTTCCAAGCAAAGGATAAGGCTCAAAAATGGTTTCAAGCAAAGTTCACACACTCACAAGGTTGGCCACAAAATAGGTATATTGTCAAATTGTTTCACTCCTCAAAATTGTTGCCTAAGATCAATTCAAGAGCTTGCATCACTTAGCATACCATTTTTTTGGTGCGGAACTGGTAGTTAGTGAATTCATGGAAGTGGTAGTGTGGTAGATGGTGTGGTAGGTAGTGTGGTAGGTGAGTAATTTATTTTAAAGATTTTATTATAATATTCTTTTGCTAAGTGTCTTATACCATTTTTCTGGGGTGCAGAATTCATGGTAAATGGTAATAATATTTATTGTAATATTCTTCCGATAGTTGTTTTAATCTGAGTATTTCATTAATATTATTTATGATATGGTCTAGAAATAATATATCTTGGGTTCTTTGATACATATATAAATTTTCCTCCATTAATTGTTCTAATAGTTTTATATCTTTTATAGATTCTATCCAGTATTGTAAATATTCGTAGTTCATTTTAATCTGAATTTATTTCTAAATCATACCATTCTATTCTTTCAGAGTCTAAATCATATAGGTCTATTTCATACCATTGTTGATTTAATATATCTTTTGATTCGTTATCATTAAATATTTTTTCCCATATAATTCTTCTTAATTCAATTATTTTTATATCTTTAAGTATATATAAGATTAAGGTTTCATAGTTTTTTATCATTTCATCATGAACGTATGTAGTCATGTTCTTTATCATGCAGGTTTTTTATTTCAAATTATTCCTTCCTATCATATTCATAATTGATTAAATTCATATTAGATCATTATGAACTAGATTATCTATATCATGTTCTCCTGTCACTACTAGTATCGTACTTTAGCGGATACTTCCTTCTTATCAGCGCCTCAACTTTGTTTATTCCCCTAAACGGATTCCTCGCCTACCGATTTCAACATTAGGATGGCATAGTATAGAAGTTTTCTCCCTGTTTCCAGTGTTCTAATAAACTAGAAATCATGATTCAAATAATTCTAATACATAATAACTAACATAAATTTATTCAATCATATATATGATATTCAGGAATATATGAAATTAGTTCTACATATTTTTTGAACAATATACCTTTGCTTCTTTCTTAGCCATGCTATCTGAAATATCTGATTGGATTTCAGATTTATCCATTAACTTTGAAGTATTTAGTATCTTCAGAGAGTTTTTGAAAGGAGCGTTTTATATATTAGGCATTGCCTGCCTTTTATGTTACATATGCGTTCCTTTATATAGAAAGGAAAATCTGCACAATACTACACGTGTTCCTAATGACTTTTTTACACCTATTTTATGTCACAGATGACTTTTTACAACTTTTTACACCTACTTTATGACACACCATACTATACACTTTATGACACCCCATAACACTCCACACCTACTTTACACTTGTCCTACTATTTTACCTTATCCTTACACACCTATACACCTATTTTTTACATTGTCACGTTACTTTACACAATTAGTCAAAGACTTATCTTATTTTTTTTATCTTGTCCATATCTTATTGTCTTGTCTGCATCTTGATCGTCTTCATTCACTCTAAATTGACATCTGGAATTATGTTATCTTCACCGTTACATTTCGAACATATGTGATCAGGGTATTTGTGTCCAATTGATTTGCAATATCTGGTTAATAACTCTGTTGAAATAAATCCTATTTTTAGTGCTCTTGTCGTAGGTCATTCCTCTGGTTTTACTAATGATAAGATCCATTGCTGGACTTCATTCATATCTGTTCTTCGTAGTTCTCTTGAATTTGAATATATTATTAATTGATCTCTCGAGTAACAACTCCATATAGCATTTCCGTTTAAATAATTATTTGCTAATTCTTGAATAATAGTTGATATACCAATTATTCTTTTGTTGGCATAAAAACTTGGTATCTCTATTTTGCGTATCTCTTCTTGTTGTCCGATGTCCTCGGGTATAATTATATCTTTAGTTAGTCCTATCTTGATAACCTGTATTGGAGGTTTTATTTCCTCGTACAATATCTCCGCTGGTGCTGTATAGAATTTTATATAAAATAAATTTCCTTTTGTAACTCTTTTGTATATGACGAATGCCTTGTGTAGT
Source organism: Solanum okadae (assembly GCA_036553675.1). Lineage (NCBI taxonomy): Eukaryota > Viridiplantae > Streptophyta > Magnoliopsida > Solanales > Solanaceae > Solanum > Solanum okadae. The sequence goes on along the minus strand of CM071686.1, from coordinate 19,467,765 downwards.
TCTGGTATTTCACTAACTTCTTCTTCGTCGTATGTGTATACGGTATTTAACAATCCATAGTTGTAACATGTTCTTACTAAATTAGCGTTAGTTTTTGGCCTTGCAATTAACTTGTTATATCCTTGTAACTTTTGTGTCAAATAATCCTGATTTGGTTCTTTTGTAGATGATCTGGGGTTAAGGTCTAAATAACTTTGGAATTTGTGTATATTTTCGATATAGGTTCGTGTGATGTATTTATATGTCTTTTTCTCATTTTGGTTTTGCAAACTAACTGCGTATGTAGATGTTTGTGGTTCTATGGACATATATCTAGGTGTTCTTTGCGTAAATGGTTTTTCGAATAGCTGGTTTAAGTTCGCATTTTTATGTTGTTTATCGCTAACTTATTTGCTTGTACCTGCAGCTGTATTTAAATAAACATTATGGGTTTTAAGGAGTTTCCCATCGTCTCCTTTTAGCTCTGGGTTTTTTCCGTCTTCCGATCGACGTAGCTCCGCATTTTTATAGTCATGCTGCTGACTAGCTTTAGACTTCAGATTATCTTCATTAGTCTTTAGCGTTTGTATCTCGTTGTCCATACTATCCACTTTTGTACAAAGTGTAGTAATAGCTTTGAGTATCTTTTCAATTGTATCTTCTTCCTCAATCTCAGTCTGAGTAACTTTGTCGTGATAGGTAATCTGCAATAACATTCTTATCAGTTTTTATTACTTCAATTGTAAATGTAAAATTTAATATATTTAATACCAATCTCCTTATTTCTTTTGTTGTTATCGAATCTTGTATTTTTCTTGTTAGTCACCATTTTACTTGTGTATTATCTGTTCTTATAATGAATTTGTTATATACAATATATGGTTCAAATGATAATAAACACTTATATACTGAATATAAATCTTTTCTATTTATTTCCCATTTTATTTCTGTATTATTAAATGTTCTTGAATAATACCTACAATGATGTTCTATCGTATTGCCACCATACCTGTATTTTAATATTCCTCCATAACTTTTTTACCTTGCATCTGATTCTATTATATAAGTAATTTTTTTGTTTTCATCTGGAAAGTATAGTTTAGGTAAGTTTTTACATAATAATTTTACCTTTTGTAATTGTATTTGGTCTTTTTTATCAAACTGATATTCTATATCTTTCTTTAATTTTTGTTGTAATGATTTTAAATTCTCTGCTAATTTTGGTATGTATTCTCTTACTTGATTTACTAGTCCTAGAAATGATTGTAATTTCTTTTTCGTATCTAGCTGTTCATTTGAGTTAATTATTTTTTGTACTATGTGTGTTTGCATTTTTATTCCATTTTTATCTATTTGTATTCCTAAGAATTCAATTTGCTTTTTCATTATGTCTGCTTTCTTTTTACTTAGACTTATGCCTGAATATGTCTATAATATGTATAAATTTTTCTAATAATCTTATATGTTCATCTTGTGTTTTAGAATATATTAATATATCATCAATATATACTACACAATTTTCTAGTTGTTTAAAATAGTTATCCATAAAGTGTTGATATCTACCTGGTGCATCTTTATATCCAAATGGTAATACATTTCATTCATAAAATCCTTGTGGTACTGTAAATGTTGTAAGTTTTTTAGATTCTTCTTCTAACTTTAAGTGGTAAAATCATGATTTGCAGTCAAATTTACTAAAGTAATTATATTCTTGTATTTGTCTTATCTTTAATATTTTATTTGGTATTGGGTAATTATATGTTTTAGTTTTTGCATTTAAATTTCTATAATCAATAACCATTCTACTTTTTCCTCTTTTTTGTTCACTATGTTTATTTACTATAAATGTTGGGCTTGTATGTTTACTATTGCTTTCTTGTATATATCCTTTTTCTAGTAATTAACTTATATGTATCTTAAATTCTATTAAATCATTAAAATTATACTTTAAATGGTTTTTGGGTTATTATACTATTATTATCAATTAGTTCAATTTTTACTTCTGTTTTATGTTTTTCCCATCCTTTTAAAGGATCTTCACTATATAATAATTCTAACTTATCTTGGGTTATTTTTACTTTATCTATAGAGTATATAATTAATTCTATTTTAGGGTCTTCTTCTTTTATATTTTCTAATTTTTGTGTAATTTTTTCACTTCCTTTTATCCATTCTGTCGTTTTTCATGTTTTGTTATTTACTCTTTTTGCTCCTATTTTTTGTTTACATGGTGTTGTAAACCACCAGTGTGTTTTTGTTATTATATGTGGGTATAATTTTTCTAAAAATGGCATTCCTAATAGCATATCTTTTGTAGTCAATTCAAAGTTATATATTTCTTCTATAGTTAATATCTTATCCCATACTTGTATTTTTATATTTTTTGCCTTATATGTGATCATGCTTCCTTCATTATTAAATGCTGTTACTACTATTGGTGTTTTTAACTTTTCCCACTTATCTTCTGGTAAACAATTGTATTTACATATATTAGCTTTTGCTCTCGTATCTATCATTGGTGTATAATATCTGTTGTAATATCCTTCTATTATTATCTTTGCAAGTATATATATTTTCATATTTTTATCATACTAAAGTTCATATTTTTACCATACTGAAGTCCTTTTTATTATTACTCTTTTATTTTCATAATTTATTATTATTAACTGTTTGTCTTCTAGATTATATGGTTTTACTTGTTCTAGCCATTTTATTCCTAAAGTGATATTTTCATCTCCTTGATATATTTTAAATTTTATTACTATTGGTACGCCTCCAATGATTATTTCCTTTTCTGTAGTATCTTCGGTATACATTAATGCTTTTGGTAGTTCGGGGTATGATTGACAGTAGTTATTATTTCATCTTCCATCACTAATTCTCTTGTAATATAGTTTTCTTCTAGTCCTGTATTTATTAATATTAAATATTTTCGTTGTTCCATTATTCCCGTTATGTAGTAATGATGTGGTTTTATTTCTTCTTCCATTGATTTTTGGGGGTTTGTATCTATTCTTCTTGAGCTACTCATTTTTGATGATATTTGAGGTATCTCATTGTTTATTCTTTTGTACATACTTAGTCTTTCTTTTACTATTTCTAAATCTTCTTCTATATCAATTTCATTATAGCTATAATCATTATTATCTATGACTGTAACTATCCTTTCAAAGGGATCTTCTATTTTTATTTTATCTATTTTATTTTTTGCTGTTATTTTATGTTTTGTTGTTAAAACATATAAGTTTTTATATATAACTGTAAATATTTTACTTCCCGGGGCTAGTTCTATTTCTGACATTTTCTAATATAATACTAATGATTTATCTATATTCTTGTCATTTATTGCTACTGAGTAGTTAACACTTATTATAAATTTAAATTTTTGGTATATGAGGTTACCTTTTACTGCACTTATTATACTTTTTTCTATAGATTGTATGATCCTATCATCTACTAAGTATATTTCTATGGGTGTATCTATTCCTTCTCTAAAATATGCTTTTATTAATATTTCCGTTCCTCCTAAATGTACATATTTAATTGGATTTTTAGCCTTAATATCTTGTATTTCTTTATTTATTATTCGTTTGTTTATTATTGGTATTTTAGTTTTTCCTTTGGTGTAATTGCAATCTGTGATATGTTCTCTTTGACTTACTACATAATATTCTTCATTTTGTCATTTAAACCAGTTTCTTATTGTTGGTATTTCGAATATTTTTTCTACGCTTAGATCTAATTCTTTTCCTTTTATTTGTTCAAATATATTATTATCAAATATTATTTTTTGTTCTGCCGATTCTTCATCTTGATATTTTTCTTTTGTTATTATTTGTATATCTGTCTCAGTCATTTATATAGTGTTCATTATCTGATTCTATTAATGAATTATTTTCCATTTCGTCTTTTTCGTTTTCTGATAATTCATAGATGCTATATTCACTTTCTAATTCATAATATACGTATTCTATTTGTGTATATTTTTCATTGTCTATTATTATTTCTGATATTTGTTTTTTCTTTGGATTTTTAGGTAATTTACAATCTCTAGCTATGTGTCCTAATTTTCCACAATTATAACAAGTACATTCCGTTAGTTTTCTTTTTGGTCTGTATGGTCTTTTGGTTTTGTAGTTTTTTTACATAGTATCTTCTTTTTGGTTCTTTTATATTTAAAATTTGATCTATATTTTTTATTATATTTCTTTCTATTTTTATAATACCTATCCGTACAACCAAATTGAGGTGCTGTTTTATTTTTGCAACGTACCAAGTTTTTTACTAATATTTTTTCCATTTTCATTTCTTCTTTATGTTTTTCACATTGTTCCATAAACCATCGTTGCAAGAATTTCATTCTAACTCCTAAGGTATCTGTTAATTCTACTACATTCCAACTTTTTATTATTTTCGAATTAAAAGGTTCTGGTAATTTTGTAAAATATAATTTTCTTATTTCTTTACTTTCTTCTGTGCTATATGTTCCTTTATAATAGTATTCTCTAAATGCACATGTATATTCATCTATGTAACACATATTACATATTGCTAATTTTGTCATTAGATTCCGATTTATGATTTTTTCTTTAATTTGTTCTTCTACTTCTGTTGTCATACTACTAAATTCGTTTCTTATAGCTATTTCGTATTTATATAGTATTTCCATAGTTGTAGTAGCTATTCCACCATCAATTTTTTTTGTACTTCTTAGAGTTTGTAAAATTTCATCTGATAAATTTTGTAGCCATAATTTTACTGTTCCTATAAGTGTTCTTTCTATATATCCTGGTGTTTATGTTATTACTATTTTGTTATCTATTAATTGTTTTGATATATATCCTATCCATAATTGAATTGTTTTATTTATATCTGCTACACAGTCTAAATCTAAAAAATCATGTCGCTCAGTTATTGGTTTAGGTGTCCATTTTTTATTTAATCTTTTATCCCATATAATTTTTTCTCTATCATATTGTTCATAGTTTTCATTATAATATTTTGGATTTAAATTTTTTGGGTTGTTTTACTCCTGATGTGCTAGGTTTTTCATCCATTTTCATCCATGTCTACGTCTCCTGTATTTATTTCTAAATTCTTTGTATTATCTATGATTGCTAAAAGTTCCGTATATGTTTTGTTTGTTTCCGAATGTTGTTCTAGATCATCGTCGTTTATTTCATCAATTTTTATTTCGGGTAGATTATCTTAGTTATTTTCTTCTTTTTCTTCTAATTCATCTTCTAGTTGCAATTTTTCTTTAAATTTAATTATCTCATTTGTTAATTTTGTTTTTTGTTCTTTTTCTCTTTGTTTAATTTATACATTTCTTTTAACATTGCCAGCTCTTTTTCTAGTTCTATTATTTTAGTATTTTTTACTTCTTCTAATTGTTCTACTTCCTTTTTTGCTTGTTGTTTTATTTTTTCTATTTCCGTTTTTCTATCTATTTCTTCATTTTCTTTTGTTATTCCTATCATAGCAGTTAAACTATCTTCTAGTTTTACCGTTTCTTTTTCTAATATTAAACTTAGATTGTCACCTATTTTGTTATATCTTCTTCCTAGATTATAAAATATTATCTTTATTTTTAATCCGTCATAGTTTTCATATGTTTTTTCATCTATTGTGTATTCTTCCTTATTCATTTATAGATTGTGTTTAAGTTTATATTCTAAACTTTCTATTTGTGTTTCTAGATATAGAATAGTTTTTCTCTGTGCTATTATAGATTTTTTACAAATTCCTGCGAATATGTTATTATTAAGTCTATTTTGCCTATGTTCTAATTCTTGCCTTTTTGCTATGATTATTTCCGTAAGTTTTTCTTTATATTCATTATTCTCGCTATTCATTGTATCTTTAAATATTGAATATATTTATATTCTATTTTAGATATATTATCTATTAATTGATCTAATTTTTCGTTATCAGTATTTGTGATATTAAGTTGTTTATATTCTGGATATAATTTGTTTAATTTTCTTCCTATTTTTCTTAACTTTCTAGTAGTATGTTTCTTACTATGTTTCTTAAATTATAGGTGTCATCACGCAAGGTTCACGGTAAGCTCATCACACAAGGCATTTGAACCAATATCAACAAGACTCCACACTTTCGCTAGTGTGCAATGTTCATAACAAGAGACTCATTCGATAATCGGCTAGTCACAATGAGATGCAAAAAGTTCACATACTGTCTATCCAACTTCATTTGGCCTCATCGTAGCCGCGCATTCATTTTTGTTCGATTAAGAGCACTATTCAAGTCATTGGTATTGATCATGACCGATACTCAAATTTGCACAAGACCAACCACATTCACACAAAGCAAGAGATGACAAAATTTTTGGATGGGTCAAAACCATTTACATTCAACTCAAGGAGCCATAAGCTCAAACATCCACCAAATAGTGTCAAAACACAATTTACAGCACAAAAACCCAATATATATACAAAAATTGATAATCACAAGAGGTAGGTATGGAAATACCTCACCGCACCATAAATAAAAAAGCAATTGTCCTCAAATGCAACGAAATAATCAAAGTCAATAAAAATGACAACGATGGAGATAAAAAAGGGTCCTGTCTACAGATTCTCTCCATTTGTCGGGGCATCAATGCCTGGTGTAATAGTCTTATCCTGGGAATCACTACCCGGGGTAGCAACAACACTAGATCCAGCCATGGTGGTGTGTGCCAATGAAATCTGCACGACTGAATCTATCATCGCCTCCTCAAACTCTGTCAGACCCTCATAGATAGACTTATCATTGATACTAAACTGCTCCTCATCAGTCTCATCCTCGGACTCTGAGCAACTATCTCCTCAACTCGAACCTCATTTCGAATGGTAGCCGGAGGTACATCTGTATCAGCAGGCATATCGGGGATCTCTACATTCCCAAAAATCATGGACATATATGTGGACTTCAGCTGGTCCACGTCCTTCCTCAGCTCAGCAATTGCGGCCTTTAGGGTCGTCACCTCATCAGTGGCCCCCTTGCGTTGCTCACACGCTGCTATCCTTGCCGCAATGGAATCGATAGACACACTAAGGGGTGTCACATCAGCAGTCAGGGCCCTCTCAATCATCCTAGGGATAGTGGCCTCAAGCCTGGAGGCATGCCTATCCGCAGAGTTGGTTAGCTGCCCTATCCGAAGCAATACATCCTAGGTGAGTGGGGGTCGGGCAGCAACAGCAGTAACAGACCTAGGAGGAATGGGAGTTATGGAGGGGCTAGGAGTTACAGAAGGAACAATATAAGATATACATGAAGGCCCATGGGCCGGAGTAGGCAACACTGCCTCTGGAGGTAATGTGTCAGTAACAATAACTGGGGAGGTGTCCACTGGGGCTGCCTTCTTCTTCTGTGCCTCATCCTTCAAGTACTCTGCCTCAATGTACCAGATATCGGTAGAAGATGTGGGAATCACTTCCACATCCTTCATATCATCTCGAGGCACCCGATCCTGTGTGCATAACTTAGTGATCAATACCAGAAAAAAAAGAGACATCTGGGGCTGCTTGGCCCTCATGGCTATCTCTTGTGCAACGATCATACCCAAATTGGTGCGCTTTTCTCAAAGGATAGACCCAAGAAATGCCTCCTTTGTGTGGCGGAGAATAAATTCATTTTGGGATTGCATGATAATGTTACTGATAAAGCAAAAATAGTACCTCATTGCTACATTGAGGTCCTTCTTTTCTAGGGGCATTCCAGCCTCCAACCACAGAGGAATACCATCAGATATCATCGGGGCCAACAACTCTTTCAAAGTCTCCAGTGACTTTTTCATGACCATGTACTAATAGTCATCTGCAATGTTGTCGGTGCATTCCAGCATAACATTTATATCAGTGCTGTCAAACTTCACCTTCTTACCCCGGACGACTACATAATCTACCGACCTGAATGTGGTAGCTTTTTTATTTCCCTATGGCACCAAGGCTCCATATGCAGTATAAAACTCCGAGACCCAACTAGGAATGTAGAAACCTCGCGGTTTAGTGAAGATCTCAAACTTACCAGCCTTTATGGTGCTCCATATCTCGGAGTATATGTCTATCACCCAATCAGTTGGGAGCCTCTTTTCCTCGATGATGGTCCTCAATCCCTCAGTCTTTAGTCTGTTCATAGACCGGGGAGGAGGACCATGTGCAGATGGTGCTGCAACAACAACCTAGTAAGGGACAGAAGGAAGAGTATGGGTCTCAGGCACTCTAATCCTAGACGAATCATGAATTCTCTTGGATCGAAGATCAGCTTTCCGAGCCAATAGTAGTTCATCATCCTCCGACCCAGAAACAACACCATGATGGTCTTGGTCCTCACTCTCATCTCAGAAGTGGTGAGGTGTGTGCCATATATCCCGTCAATATCGGAGTTGAATTTCGGTAACGGAGGAGCAGGTGACTTGCCTTTACCATTTCCTTTCCCACTGGTGGTAGGAATTTTTGTTGCCCTTGCCCGAAATGCAGTTGCATCCTCATTAATGGTGATTCCCCTTGCCCTCTTCCGGGGAGGCATGCCTCTACCTGCTGCTTTTGGTCTAGTCATATCTGCAACACACACTGGGAAATGTTAGAAGTATTCAAGAAAAATTGTTGAAATCATGATGCAGACAGACTTGCCGAACCAATCGGCGAGTCGCTGAATCACTTTGGCGAGCTAGATTGGGCTCGCCGAAAGGATTGGCTCATATTTTTTCCAAAAAAGTGGCCTATCGGAAATGGGAAGTCCTATTCGGCAAAATGCCGACATCATTCGGCCAACACAGATTAGCCCGTCGAATATCACAATGCATTTTAGGTGTTGGGGGCGAGAAAGGGCAATCATAGAAGACATTTGGCAAGTCGCCGAGTGCACTTGACAAACTCGAGCTTCTTGACGAAAATTACAGCACCCAAACTCAACAATAGAACGAAATTAAAGGTGTGGAAAAGGGATTCGGTGAACCGCCGAGTGGTTTGGCGAGTTTGACCCAGCTTGCCAAACTGGCTAACGTGCCATTTTCAACCCCAACTTCAAAAATCTACCCTGCGGCCCCTGAAAACAAAATCAAACCATAGAATTATTCAATTAATCCTAGACCCATAAGACCCAGGCCACCGGGGTAGTCAGACTTCCCTCGATTTGGCCAAAACTGGCCATTTGATGACTTTAGCCCTTATGAATGACATCAAACGCTCCATCATTAGGCAAGGCAAGCTAGTTAGCATAATACGGGGTTACTTAGACTTCACCTGACTAGACCCAATACTAATTAAGAACAACCCATAAGATCATGATCAATTTTAAGGCATACAATTTGGGAAATTAATAACTTAGGCAATTTAGGCACGCAATCGAAATTAAAATAGGCACACAAGCACATTTTTACTAATTCACAAAGTCCCAACGCACATCAATAAGAATAATACGATTGCAAATGAGTTTAACCTATAATTATGAGTTTGGGATTTGGAAAACTAACCTTTAATGCCGAATATAAGGATTTGTAATGCTAGGCGGTAAAGTATCCAACTCCGTACATCGAATAAATGACTAGAAAGAGGTAAAAATGTGAAAATACGGGAAATACAGAGTGGGTATGTGATTGTATGAAGTTAAAAGTGACGGAATGTGAAAGAGTTTGAAAGTTTAAACCTTTGGCCTTTTAAAACCGTACAGTTCGTGCCCTTTCGGTGATATTAATCATCCTCGTTGAACCAGTCGGAGACACACCGAGTGGTTACTTACCTCGCCGAGTTTTACAAGACCTTAAGTTAATGTGGGGGTCCGAACAGTGGACAAAGTTGGGCTCTCCGACTTGTTCGGCGAGTCACCGACTTGTCCATGGGCTCGCCGAGTTTTACAAACTCCATCTTCTGATTTCTTAAGTCCAACGGAGGTCCAAGTCAGGCTGGCCTACCCCTTCGGTGAGTCACCCATTGGACATTTTGCTCGCCAACCTGCACTTTTCAAACACATTATACACTTCAACTTGCACAATCAACAAACGATTATTCCAAAATAAAAAAGAAAGCAATAAAAACATGGGTTGCCTCCGAACCAGCACCTTATTTAACGTCCTGGCATGATGCAACTGCCTAATTCAGTTTCGTTCTTGGGGTTTTCCATAGTTTTACTAAGCAATGCCCCTTGTTGTCTGGGGTAGAGACGAGACAACATATGACCCATTTGGGTCTCCAGTTACTGAATGGATATGGAATGTGAAGTAGTCACCTTATTCAGTAATGAGTTACTCTGTTTTATCTCTTTCAACACTCTGTCGTGTTCTTCGACTTTGTGGAGAATGAGTGAGAGTGTCTCTTCCATCTGTCCACCCTCATAATCCTTGGGCTTTCTACGCTGTTGAGGAGGAATGTACCTATCTTTCTTTTTGTACATTACTTCAAATTCTAGAATATTTTTAGCCAAGAGATCCAACTGAGTCAATAGTGTGGCCGAGTCTTGGTCTCCTTGTTGGTCTTAGTCATGTGATCAAGGAGTTAGGCTACTATTGCATAGGGTTGACGTATTAGACCACCCGGAGAAATTTGGTCAGCCACTCCTCTATTTTCAGGACCAAGACCTCTATAGAAGCAATCCAATAGCATCTTTTCGGGGATTCTATGAGTTCGGCACTGCAACAATCGTGCCTTAAATCTCAGCCACATCTCATGAATTGTTTCACCCTCCAATTGCTTGAAATTTAGAATGTTATCCCTAAGCGTCATCACTTCTAAAGAAGGGGACCCACTCGTCTACCATTGCTTCCTTTGACACTCATTTCTCTGTTCTAAAGAACAACACAGAAACCAAAACTAAAAGTAAGTAGATTCAACTACGACTACGAAGAACAAAATTCAACTTCACCAAAGGAATCTCAAACAACACAACTCCTCGGCAGGGGCGCCATTTTGATTACTAGATAACGTTCATCAAAGACACTTCATCGAGTTCTAAGCATCAACGATCGTTAATCAGTATATAACTCAACTAAAGGAGTTAGGGTTGAATTCCACAGGGAGTGGTACGTGTTTCAGATTCAATTTGGAAGTATGAAGATGGTCAAATCAGTCATAGGAATAGGCTAATATAGAAAAATGGGTAATTGCAACTATTAGAATTTTGCTAGATATTAGTGAATAAACTAGGCTATAGAGGAGGTAAACATTTTGTCAAACAATTTACCCCGAATCAATTTGATTTCTCTCGAACATTAACAAGCATGAAAAATAAGAGCAGCCCACACATACACTATTCACACTCTCGAGCTAAATGTGTGGAATTGGGTTTAGGATTTACTCTCTCGAGCTGAACCCAGTTCTACCCAATACCCATAGACAATCAATCAATAATTTTAGTTTTAAAACCGCTCTCTCAAGAAAGCCAAAAACACAAGGGTAGAACTGCATTTGCAACTACAATTCTTAAATTAAACCACAATTAATGATTGAACTCAGTTCTAAATAGCATTTAAACTAATAATTAGCAATACCCATAAACTAAATCAGCCCATAATCTCGTAATCACACCCCAAGAATTGGGGTTTTAGCTAGACATCATAAAAAGATAAAAATTGTTAGCAAATTGAGTTTCCATCAACTGGGTAAGATTGATTTCGTCTTTACAATGTTCAACTTCGAAGAATCTCAAAGACCCACTACCAATTTCTCAAAAGTGAAAAACTTCAATTCTTCAAACCATAGGAAAAACTATAGAAAACTTGTCTCCAAAGCTCAAAACGTAATAATAAATTGTTCTGAAGAGTAATTGATACTAAACTAAATGTTCCGAAATGTATGTATAGTCGTCAATAATATTCTGCAAAGAGCTACTTGGCGAAGTATGTCGGGCTTGCCGAACCACTTGAAGAGCCGCCCTTTGGACACTTTCATTGCTTTTCTGCCTTGGCATTCTGCATTCTCAAGATATGTAACTTTGGGAGATCCAGCACTGCATCACGGAACTACTCGGGGATTCGCCAACTGCTCCTTTCCGTCACCAACTTGATTTCTTCCCTCAGGGCTTGGCACACTGGATGTTTAAGCGGTCAAATGGCTACTCGGTGACTTGCCATATGGAATTGGCAATCAGCATGCATGTGTTTCTTCATTCTTTCAAATCGCTTTGTTCCTTTTTGCAAATTAGTGTCCTTGCTTTGGTCCTCAATTCATATACCTAAAAATCAAGGGTTTTACATTAGTTATTGGCACAAAATAAGCATTTGACAACACTAAATCTATATAAATAAAACCCTAAATGAGTCCAAATCTAGGACTCATCAAACTCAAACTTTGACTTGTCACTCAATCTATTTGGAATCCCCTTTATTTCATTCACTTTTCTTTTTCATTTTCATTTTTCAAAAGCATCTTTATCACAATGACTCTTTTTTTTAAAATAAGGAGTGGTTTCTTCTTTTTGTAGCATCTTTCAAAGTTGAGTCTCATTCATCTTTCTTTGCCCTTCACTTGGCTTTTATTCCTCCTTCCTTTCCATAGCCTCAACGTCGGATTTTTTTGCCTAAGTTGGCTATCCAAACATAATAATGCTTCAAAAGGGTTTTTGTTGAGAAGGTAGGGACAATTTGGTTCAAGAGATTTTCTTTTGGTTTTGACAACAAATAGGTTAGGCTCAAATGGTGTCAAATGGGATGCACATCCTCAAAAGGTGACTACAAAAAATTATGGACATTTCGGTTTTCTCTTTAAATTGTTGCCCAAGATCATGTCTCACATTCACCAAGATTCAAATAATAGGACTAACGAGGCAAATTCTAGGACTCCACATACATGCTTTTATGTATGACCTCACCAGACATGACACTTCTAAATACATTCATTTACTACATCCTAAAAGATCAAAAGCATACGCATTATTTTCATTACAAGGCTAATATAAAAATGTTGCTAGTCAATAGAAGATTCAAAGAGATTATTAAAAAGTGCATCCATGTCGATTTTATTCTTACAATACCAACACTCTACCTCATTAGTACTAATCAAGACATAGATATTGAACACAATGGATCTAGAAATCATTATCAATGAAAACTTCAAGAATTTCACAATTTTCAAAACACATGGTGGGTTTCAAAAGAGGTTCCAAAAACAAGAGAGAATGAAATAGATAAAAGAGACATGGTTAGACCAAAAGAGCACTATAATATAAATAAAAGTTAAGTACTACAGTTATAAAAATTCAAAATAACAAAATACAATCAACAAGAGAATATTGGCTCAAAGGCCCTCACTCCACAAAAAAATAAAGCAATGTCCTCGATGTGATAAGAATAAAAGTACGGAAGACTTAGATAAAGGGGTCCCCCTAGCGGGCTATGCCTTTGGAGATCTCTCGTCTGGACTATTTGGTGGGGAAGCCTCAAGAGTGGCATCAATGCCTGACAACAAGATCACTAGAGGCGACATGAATGGCTTAACTAGGGCATCACTTCTCGTTTCAACAGTGGGAAGGAAAGGGGAGTGTAAAGTGACTTCACTAGTTACAACCATTGCAATCTCCCAAAGGGATTGCTCAAGGGTTTCCTAATGAATGAACTCATTAATCTCATGCATCTTAATCAAGGTCTGTGTAATTCCAAGCTCCTTAAATCCTCCTTGACCGTTTTTCAGCCAACTCATCATCAACCTACTCAACATCATCATCATCAGCATCAACACTCACATCTATCTCTAGCTGCTCACTGGTAAGAGGTCCAATACTAGCCATATATTGTAAGAAGCTAGTTGCATCCGATAGTGGAACATCTCCTCAAAACCTTTTCCTGGGTTTCTAATCACACTGTGAGGTTATCCAACCTCACACCATTGCCCTAAAAAAACCCTTGCACCTAACCACTCGCTCTATCAATGGAGCTAAGACATTTTCAATGACCCTATAAATAATCTTTAGAATATTCGCCTCAACCCGTGTGGCTCTACATCTACCGACTAGGCAAGAATTCCTATATGATAAATGATCACATAGATCTATAGGCTATAGGCGATATGATTGGGGGAAGGTGTCACAACAACAACAATAGAAACAGTAGTACTAGTATGAATAGTAGTAGAAGCACTAGCAACAACAAGAGGATGAGACATAATAGAAGAAATATATGCTTGCTCCACAAAGGAAAAGGTGTGCTAGCCTCAGTTGCAAATGTGGTAGGATAAACCATGGCATTATGTCTGGTGGCAGCGACTTCCTATGAGCTGCATCTTTCCACAAGCATTCAGCCTCAAGTTGTCTGATATCATTGGATGAAGCTGGTGTGATCCTGACATCTGTAGATGCTCTGAAAAGGACTCATTACCTCTCATACATCTTTGTAATCAATATCGTAAATGGGAGAGAAGTCTGCTCCAACCTGATGTTTTCATAATCAAGACACATCTTTCAATGCAAGTGTCTATGATCATACATGTCACGCCCCAAACTTGAGGGGCACAACTGGCTCCTCATGCCAAAACTCAGGCCCGAGCCGACCTTGCTGAACCATTTGCTACTAGCATATGGCAGCCACACGCAATAAAGAAAACAAACAAGTCTATCTCTGCTTAAAACTAAGCCCTTGGCCGGCAAGGCCCCTGTCTCATGATCTATAAAAGAAACAGCTATTCCCATGAGATCACATAAATAAATATCCAACTAGCACAGAAGTCCTGATTGGGCCGTCGAGGCCACCATGATATCTATACCAAAATGTAAAGCAGATATATATCAATACAATACATCAAACAACTCACAAGCTTCAGCAAACCAACAACATAGGCCAGTATGGCCATAACATAGCTATACACCCCATACACTAGTCTGCAAGCCTCTAAGAGTAGTAAATATTAGCGGGACAGGGTCCCAGCCTACCCATAATGATATATACAACAAAAGGTAACAATCCTCCCATCTCTGGCAGCTCCGGAGGAAAGCGGCTAGCCAACCGAATAAAAGTCAATCCTGTTGCTGAGGAGGTCTACTCGGTCATCTGTCAGGACCTGCATGCATGAATGAAGGGGCCCTAGGCAATGGGTAGTCCGTACAAAATAATGTACAAAGTATGAAAGGTAATAGACTATGAGGAGGTATCCTGATATATTGGAATAATCTGATAAATAAATTAAGGATAAGATAAGTGTACTGACCTTCTTCTAAATCTAAAATTATCAAAAATAATAAAACAACAACCTAACCAAGCCCACATAAGCTCGGTAGGTACAAACGTCACACAAGACCACCTACTCAGGCCCCCATAAGCCCGGAAGGTGCCAATCATCCTATATACCCCTATCAGTAGTCCCCTAGCCCCGTAAGGAGTCACATAGCCCTCTTAGGCATTAATATAGCCCTGTAGGCAGCACATAGCTCTCTTAGGCATCAACTTAGCTTATAGACAACTCATAGCCCTCTTAGGTAATAAGATGGCCCTGTAGGAAGCACATAGCCTTCTTAGGCATCAATATAGCCCTGTAGGCAACTCATAGCCCTTCTAGGCATTAATATTGCCCCGTAGGTAACTCATAGCCCTTTTACGCATCCATATAGCCTTGTAGGTAGCACATAGACCTTCTTGGCATAGATCACATCCATGTAGCTAACCACAATAGCCTCAAGGGCAACTATAACAATCCAATTGCTAAAAGCGGGCAATTTAGTTATAAGCAACCTATACAAATAGCCTCTAAGTCGTGTCAAACATAGGGATGCTACTAACTGAATAAGAATCCCCACAAGGGAGGATTATATCAACTCGAGCAGCCAACAATCAACATTAATGGCTACAAGGATAACAATCCAATTACATTGCTCCTAAGCTTTAAGGAAACATGCCGTAAGTAAGGAATAGCCTTAACATACCTTTCCAATGAACGCTCGAAAGACCGTAGTTCCTTCACGAAAGTTGTTCCTTATATCCTAAGCTTCACAATCACTATATATACATAGCTGAAATGCACCTATAAATAGTTCATAATTAATCTTAAATCGGTAGATTTGCCATATTGTCCCAAGTTGTCGAAACGTTCGTAGAAATTCATAAAAACAACCATAAAAGGGTCCCGAGATGATTATCTTAGTTAACCAAGTGTAAACCTTGAAGAAACACCAATAACTACAACTTTATATCTTCAAAAATTAGATCCCAACGCTGCTAAAAGGAGGGAAAAAAGATTGCACGTGTAGAGATCGTGTTTCCAGGCACGGGGGCAAGCTTTAATGGTAGAAATCATCAAAAACCAACCTTCATCATGCAAGAACTCCATAGGAACTATACCTTAAGCTTTATTTCTGGTATTGAAGTTAAAAGAAATGTTTTCATGGATTAAAAAGTTGAGTAAGCCGACATACCACATTTTTTACCCGGATTCTGCATCGGCAGTCCGTAGTAAAATCCTCATTACTTTTTACTCCGAAGTCGATTGGATACGGGGTTTTGTGCATTGCAAACTAGACTTGTAGGCCTTCAATTTAATGGTTAATAGGCATTCTAACTCTTTATATTTTGGGAGAAAACATCCAAGACATTTGACCCAAATTTTATAGAAAACATACCACATCATTCATAATTTATTACTCACCCTCATTGTCTTTCCACGAATATACGAGTTAATTTAGATGTTTTGAAAAGTCGAGGTGTTACAACACAATAGTTTAGTAACTCAACGAAGGTTGGGATCGTCCCAAGAGAGTAGTTTTGAGAATTTATAGAAAAATGAAATTTAGTTCTAACTAGTCGTAGCAAAAGAATTTAACGAGTAAAAACATTGTGAATTAAAAGGGGGGACACAAGAGTGTCAATTAACAATGGGGTTTTTTGTCACAAATAAGGTAAAAACAACAAAATAAACAAGGGTTTCTAAGTAATGTGAGGGGATCCTTGGAATGTGACGAGAATATGGGTTAAGCTAGATTATTGTGTACATGCTTGCGGTAAAAAACTTATAGAGTAATAGTGACTAGGCTAAGCTTTATGTTGGAATAAGTTCTTTCTCGAGCAAGTTACCCTGTTTCAAATGGGTTCCTCTCGGACACCCATTTGCTGCATGAAGACCAGTCTACGCCTCACCCCACTCACTCTCTCGAGCTGAGTGTTAGGATATGGGACTAAGGTTCACTCTCTCGAGCTGAACCTCTTGTCAACCCACTCCTTAGGCCATCAATCTAGTAGTCTTGGTTTCGCGACTTCTCTCTTGAGCAGGCCAAAAATACATAAATAAACTTGTATTAGCAACTACAAATTTGTTAAATTTATCTACAACTACAAGACAAAATCACCATTAAGCTACATCTAATCTATCAACAAACAAGATCCAACAATCTTAACCCATATTCGCTAAATCACACCCCAAGAATGGGGGTTTTTTGCCCACACATCAAGAGATAGAAATTTATACCTAAATGAGCTTGCATTCAAATGGGTATGAAGATATAAGTCTTGTGACAGGCCAAGAATGAAGAATCCCAGAGACCCAAGTCCAAATCTTTGGAGATGAAACCCTCTTTTTCTTCAAGTCTTCAAAACCCTTTCAAACTTAGAGCAAAAATACTAAAAAGTACTATTCTATATGAAAATTATAATAATTGTTCGACACTTAAAACTACAATTCTTACTAGTATTTATAGTTTTCACAGATTTGTGTTGCAGCAGATCATTATACACCATTAGTTGGAATCGCTGATCAACTCGGCGATACGTCTTTTGGTGTAGTTCATCACCGTCTTATACCATCCTTCCGCATCATCGTGCTCTGGGTCATTGGTCGACATGGTACTGCTTTGCGTAACTTCTCAGTGATACGCCGACTGCTCCCTTTTCCCGCCGACTTGATCCTTTACTTCGGGGCTCAGCACACTAGAACAAAAGGTGAAGTAAGACCCTTCGGCGACTTGCCAAGTGGACTCGGCGATCCTCAGGCCTTCATTTTTCATTCTTTTTAGCCTTCACATTTCTTTTTACGACATACTGTCTATGCTTTCCTTCTAACTTCAAATACCTGAAACTTAAGGGTTTTCATCAGATATTGAGATAAAATAAGCATTTGAGGACACAATTTCTAACAAAATATAGCCCTAAATGAGTCCAATTTGTGGACTCATCAACACCCCCAACTTAAACTTTTGCTTATCCTCAAGCAAACTCAAGTTCAGCCGTTCAAAAAGGGTGTCTCGAACAGTGCTACACATGACTCAATCATGAGTGCACACAACAAGACTCAATTTACTTATGCAAGGATCAATTGTCTACTCAAAGATTCAAGTTATGACACACCATTTCCAAAGATTCTCAAGATCGCAATACTTGCTTTAAATGCAAGTTCAAGCTCAACAAAAGCTTTTGAATACCCTCACAGAAATGATGATTCCATTATCACACACAAAGGTATAATCAATTTAAAGTTCAGGAATCAGATACAATACTCACACTCACAAAGATGAACACAATGCATGCTTTAACCATATGTTTGCCCGTATTTTCCAATAAACATTTCTTTCAACTTTCTCAAGATCACAAAGGTCTTAAAAAGTCTTGTAACGGGGCTGAGTGTAAAGGTATGGTCATTTAGGCTCAGTCACTTTTATCCTCATGAAATGTGGTGCTCTCAACACTTCCTTTCTTTAACTTTCATCATTTTCAATAGTACATCATAGGTCATTTTATTATTCGCTTCCTATGGATTGTTTGGGAACCCATCTCTTTTGTACTTTATTCCACTACTTTCTTTTTCATTCTTTTTCTTTACTTTTTGGTTTTTTTTTTTTTTTTTTTTTATTTATTTATATGGAAGGGTTCCATTTTTCTTAAAACCATGGGTAAGAGGAGACTTTCCTTGTACTTCTTGACTTGCCCTTATCTTTTCATCACACCCCAACTTAGGCTTTTTGCCTAAGTTGGCTATTCAATTAACCACAACTGAAGAGGATTATAGGTAGTGGATAAAGAAAGGTTTAGTGTTCATCAAGTTTCTTCCAAAGAAGGGTCAGGTTCAAGGGGTGTTCAACAAATAATCATACGCTCACAAGGTAGGTCACAAAAGATGTATATGTCAAATTGGTTCACACTCTTCGAAGTTTCCTAAGATCATATCAAGAGAAAGTCTTACTTAGTTAACCGAACCAATAGGGTAAATTCTAGGTGTTGTCCTGTATGGTTCCAGGTAAGCTTATCACACAAGGAATCGAGACTTAGGTTAAACAAGACTCCACACTGTCATCACAAGAGAATCAATTTGATAAACGACTAATCACAACGAGATACAAAGAGTTCACATATTGTCTATGCAACTTAATTTGGCCTCATCGTAGCCGCGCATTCATGTTCGTTTGATTGTAAGCACTATTCAATTCATCGGTATTGATCGGGACCAAGACTTAAATTTTGCAAAAGAACAGCCACATTCATCACATAAGAGGTGGCAAAATTTTTTGGATGGGTCAAAATTATTTTACAATTTAAAATAAATGGAGCCACAAGATCAAACATCCACAGAAAGTAGTGTAAATACGATTTAAGCTAAAAACCTAATATATAAACAAAACCAAAGAGTCACAAAATCACAAAATGTGGGCCTCACCCCACCACTAATAAAACCTTTGTCCTCAAATGCAAACAATAATATCCAAAAGTGAAATAATGTAAGACAGAGAGGGAGGTAAGTACGGGGTTCTGTCTAAACAGTCACTCCATCTGTCTGGCATCAGTGCCTGGTGCATCATTCTGGTCCTGGGTCTCAGAACTCGGAGTCTCCTTAGAAGAAACAGCAGTACCAGACCCACTAGGAGCTGCCAAGGGTTTTTCTGCCAAAAAGTCTTGCACAGTTGCATAGAATCTGTGGGCCCACGAAGAAACATTAGGATCTATGATAGTGGTCCTCCTGTCAAAAGTGGGCCTCTTGCCCTTGCCTTTATTTCAAGGTGGAGTTTCTTGTCTTCCTTTCTTGGGAGGATTTGACCCCCCTCCATTTAGTGTGATATCCCGTACTTTTTTCCTAGGTGACATGAAAATAGTGGTGTTTAACATATCTTTGGGATACTCAGACTTATCCCTGCTAGACTCAATAACATGCAAGCACAATCCCACAAGATTTAACCAATTTTAAGGCAAAAAAAATAGGATTTTAACAATATAAACAATACGGGAAAGATTTTCACAAGCATAAGCAAAAACAATTAAGATCAAAGAGGCCCAGCACAAATCACTAAGATAAGATCATTGCAAATGAGTACAAAATTGCTAAAAATAAATTTGGGGTTCGGAAAACCAACCTTAGATGCTGATTAAAAGCTTTTGAAATGCTACACGACAATGTAATCCAACTATGAGCACCAATCAACCACTCAAATACAGTAAAAACACAAGAAAGGTTGAAAATACTAAACGGGTGCGAGTTTGTGAAGGTCTAAAGTGAGGGAAAGTGTAGAGTTTGGAAGATTAAACCCTTGGCCTTTTAAGAAACCATCCAGTTCTCGCCCATTCGACGGCAGTTGTGGTCGCTGATCCATTCGGCGATTCGCCAATAATTTCCTGGGCACGTCGAGTTTTATAGACTCCACTTTGAAGTTGTCTTTAGTCCAACGGTAGTCTAAGTCGGGGTCGCCAACTACTTCGACGATGCGTCGACTGGACCTTTGGATCCCAATTTCCATTTTTCACTCACTTTCCATACTTCGACCTACACAAACAACATACCATTATTTCTTAAAGCAAAAATAAAGCGGTAAAACCTTGGATTGCCTCCCAAGAAGAGCCCTATTTAACGTCGTGGCATGACGCAACTCCTCACTCAAGTTCCATTAGTAAGGTTTGCCTCATTTTCATGAGGCCACCCATTTTTTGGATCTGGGTAGAGAGAAGATAGCAGTTGGTCCATTTGGGATCTTTGTCATCTTTCACGGTAATTCTTCCTGTTTCAACACACAAACAAGCAAAACAAAACTAAAAATTAAGTTAGTAAACTACGACTAGTAAATGCAAAATTCTACTCTACTAATAATTCTCAAGTAACACAACTCCCCGGCAGCGGCGCCATTTTGATATTTGCGTAATCAGGACACAACTTTCGATGCAAGTGTCTACGATCGTACAATAGTTTAGTAACCCAACCAAGGGTTAGGATCATCCCAAGAGAGTGGTTTTGAGAATTTATAGAAAAATGAAATTTAGTTCTAACTAATCGTAGCTAAACACATAAACGAGTAAAAACAATGTAAATTAAAAAGGGAGACACAAGAGTGTCAATTGACAATGGGGGGTTTTGTCATATATAAGGTATAAATAGCAAAATAAACAAGGGTTTCTAACTAATGAGAGGGGATCCTTGGGTTATGATGGGAATACGGGTTAAGCTAGATTATTGGGTACATGCTTGCGATAGCAAATTTATCGAGTAATACTGACTAGGCTAAGCTTTATGTGGGAATAAGATCGCTCTCGAGCAACTTACCCCGTTTCAAATGGGTTCCTCTCGGACACCCACTTCCCGCATGAAGACAGGCCTACCCCTTGCCTCACTCACTCTCGAGCTGAGTGTTAGAATATGGGACTAGGGTTTACTCTGTCGAGTTGAACCTAATATCGACCCACTCCTTAGGCCATCAATCTAGTAGTCTTGGTGGCCCGACTTCTCTCTCAAGCAAGCCGAAAACACATAAGTAAACTTGTATTTGCAACTAAAAATTTGTTAAATTCATCCACAACTACTAGACGAAATCACTATTAAACTACATCTAATATATCAGCAAACAAGACCTAACAACAATCTTAACCCATATTCGCTAAATCATACCCCAAGAATGGGGATTTTTATCCACACATCAAGAGATATAAATTTATACCTAAATGAGCTTGCATTCAAATTGGTATGAAGATTTAAGTCTTGTTACAGGCCAAGAATGAAGAATCCAAGAGACCCAAGTCCAAATCCTTGGAGATGAAACCCTTTTTTTCTTCAAGTCTTCAAAACCCTCTTAAACTCAAAGCAAAAGTACTATTCTATACGAAAATTATAATAAATTTTTGACACTCAAAACTACAACTCTAACTAGTATTTATAGTTTTTATAGTTTAGTGTTGCAGTGGATTATTCCGCGTTGTTAGTTGGAATCGCAGATCAACTCGGTGATTCGCCTTTTAGTGTAGTTCACCGCCGTCTTGCACCATCCTTCTGCATCATCGTGCTCGGGGTCATTGGGCAACACAGTACTACTTTGCTGAACTTCACGGCGATACGTTGGTTGCCCTCTTTTTTCCCCGACTTGATCCTTTTCTTCAGGGCTCAGCAAATTGGAACAAAAGGCGAAATAAGACCCTTCGGCGACTGACGAAGTGGACTCGGCGATCCTCAAGCCTTCATTTCTTCATTCTTTTCACCCTTTTAGTTTCTTTTTGCGACGTAGTGTCCATGATTTCCTTCTAACTTCAAATACCTAAAACTTAAGGGTTTTCATTAGATATTGAGATAAAATAAGCATTTGAGGACACAATTTCTATTAAAAAATAGCTTTAAATGAGTCCATTTTGTGGACTTATCACAGCCTAGCCCTCATTAATATCTCATTGGCTATAATCTCACCCATATCTACGTGTTATATGTATACAATTGTGGCTACCATGACTTCCTTGTCATGGAAAAGGACACACTTATTCTGTGAAGGCATTATATTACTATTAATGAAGTCATACTAGTATCTCACCACCACAGTAAATTCCTTATTCTCAAGAATGGCACCATCAGCCATCCAGGAGGGAGAAAAATCATAAATCAAGGGGATTAGACATACTTTAAAAGAGTCCAAGTAATCTCGCATGAGGAATGATCAAAAATCTTACCTAAATTTCGGCATTCTTAATGGGGTGTTAATAGCTTCCACATCGTATTGTATTTTTTTGCCACACTCCTCCACTTCTTCAAGTAGCTTCCAAACTGTGCCCTTCTACTTTTTTGGGAAGGCCTGGGCATATACAAAGTAGAACTCATGCACCCATGAAAGAATGTCAGGGTTTCTTTTCTTTGTAAACCTCTAAAACTTATATATCTAATTGATGTCCCAAATAGCAGGGTAGTCACTCATGATTCCATTTGTGGATAGTTGTCTCTCCTCAAGAATGGTCCTCTATCCATTATCTTTGAGCATATTGTGGCCTTTTACAGAGATAACTGAGAGAACTAAGGAAGCATGTGCTTGTACAAAGAAGGGTTAAGCCAATTTAGACCTAATCTTTTTCCTCTTCCTCGCCACCCCCTTTTTGGGTTGTACCCATTGTTCTGTACATGCTTGTGGGGTGGTGGATTGTTGATGATGCGGAGCTACTGAATACTCGTTAATGGATAGGACCTTGTGTCTATTTAGAGAAGGAGAAGGAGGAGACTCTTTGTCTGACTCAATATCGTATGTAACCACTTGCTTTCCTTTAGTTCTAGCCATTACCTGTAAAGCACACATTCAAACATGGGATTTGTGAAGGTTATAGGATATGTGAAGGTTAGTTGAAATCAAACGCACATTGAAACACATTTCAAAAAGTATATTGCAGCTCCCCTAATGGAAAGAGGGATCGCCAAACAGGATCGGTGAGCTCTAGTGAGCTCGATGAATAAGACAGTAGCAAAAGTCTCAGGAATTAGGCATTAAAGGCGAAGTCAATTCTAACTTGGTGATTGACCAAGTTATTTTTGATGGGCAGAGACAAGTCCACCAAAAATGACAGTGCAAATTAAAAAGATACATGCATCAAAGATGATGTCCTCTCCCCACTCAGCGATTCACCAAGTGGGTTCGGTAAACTAAGATAATCAGCCCAAATGGAAAAGTACCCAAGGTCACATATATTATAAAGAAGTCGATTAAGGATTATTTGGCGATTCGTCTAACCTCCTTAGTGAGATAAGACATGCCCGCAAAATAGGAAGTGTTCAACCTAGTGACCAAGTTTTATAGCTAACCCAACATATACAATAAATATGAGTTTTACCTCTTCTTTACAATCCAGCTATATGCTTATCTTCCCATAGGTACTCAGAATTCCCTCTAGATGTTTCTACGTATTGCACAAATTTATGATTTTCCCTTAAGAGAGTAGTCACCCTATCTATCATTGGGAAAAATCATGCAATTGGGTCAATATTATGCATATCCGAGTTCACCCACATTAAATTTAACTCAGACCCAACATAATTATCAGCAAAATTTAAAATTTCGACCAACACAATCAAAATTTGTATTTTATAGGCACACACATTCAAATATCTCATGGGTAAATTTCAAATCACACAATTTAATGCAACCCAACAAAATTCATCAATTAATAACACTTAATGGCTACCCACACCCATAATGCAAATGAAATCACAAAAATCTCAACAAAATTCAAAAACCAACCTTATTAGGAAGTGCAAATCGAGAAAAATCAAGGAAACGAGGTTTGGTTGATACAAAATCCAAGCAAATGCATTCATTGAACTTTGAAAACACACACTAGAGACTCACAATCTCTCAGAATAAACAATACACGAGAAAGGAGAGCAAAAGACTTCAAGATATTAAAAGGTTTGCTTTTTGAATTTGAAAAGTCCATTGGCCTATTTCGATCAGGCCCGTTTTGTGGTAATGACTAATGTCACTGAACGTGTTTGATGAATCGCCAATTGGAGCTCAAGCTTGCCGAACATGCCTAGTCAAACATAAAACTTGAAGGCTGATTTGGCAAACCACATGGAGTCCTCATAGTTCACTTTGGTAGATCAATATTTTGAGTTTTCATCACCAATTTTGACAGTACACTTTTCCACCTATTGAAGCTCATAAAGCAGAAAAGAATGAGTCTGAACAATGCCTTTGGCGTATCACCAGACGGGTCTTGGCATCACCTACGCTTCCGTTTTCAACCATTCAACTTCTTCTCAAACTGCACTAACAACGCATGTTATTTGAAAGCAATAAAAACAAAAGTAAAGACTTGGGTTACCTCCCTAGAAGAGACATATTTTACATTGTGGCACGGCATCGTTATTAATTTTTCAACAATCATTCTAGGGGTTTGGGATGTAATCTCTTGCCAATGTTCCCTTTTTACACGGATTGAGATGAGTGGTTATAAAGCCCAATTGGGATTCAAGTAACTTGATAGAAATTAATGAAAAGTCACCATTTGGGATAAATTAGAGACGTCATTATTTCAATTCCATCAACACTTTATTAGACCGTTCAACGTTGTTGTAGATCTTAGCAAACATATCTTCACTCTGGCTGCTTTCATTCCCAACTGATTCTTTTGGGCATGAATGATAATGGGGAGGCACATACCTACATTTTTCCATCTCTCGATATCTTCAATTTCCACCCTAAAAATCTTTCCAACAACCATCACTATCCTTCTTCCAACAATTGTTCCCACCTTGTCATTCATAATTAGTATGAGAACCCCTTATTTGATTTTTTAAGTGTTGAAATTCCTCATCGTATAATGCCTCGAATTTGGCATCATTGATGAGTGCATGATTTGGACTTATTTAGGGCTTTATTTTAACAAAATTAATGTCCTCAAATACTTGTTTTGTGCCAATGAATGATGCAAATCCTTGAATTTCAGGTACTTGGATTTAGGAACGATGCATGGACACTATTGATCAAGAAGGGAACAAATCAAGCTAAAGGCATGAAGAAATGAAGACATGATAATCTTCGATGTCATACGGCGAATTGCCAAATTGCCAAGATACCGCCAACAGTTACAGAACGTTGGAGCTAAATTGGGAATGATTTCGGTGAATAGCAACTCCATTCGGCATGTCATCGATCTATTTGGCGAAGGATAAACGTAGTCGCCAAAAGTCCTGAAGAAGATTCATGCGAGTGTTAATGGGCGAGAAAGAAGGAAAGAGGGTGAATCGCGGAGTTCCTCGGCGATCCTGACTTGGACCACCTAAAGTTACAGTTGCCAGACCAAGAAAAAGTGAAAAATAAAGGCGAGATGAAGAACAATCGGCGAGTCGCCGATCCGTCGGTATCGCCCGACTTACTTTGCCAAGTGGTGATAAAGTAATGATACTTCAAACTTGCTGAAATTCGCTTTGGCTAGAGAGAGAAAGATATTCAGAACGCGAAGAAGGAATTACTTTTAGAGAAAACACTACTAAAGGGTTTAATTAGTAATTTTAGCAAGGTTTTGAGAGAGATTTTGTAAGAGACGAGATTATCAATTGATTTTCATCTATAATTCTCATTTGTACCCAACTATGGGAGTGTTAGTTGATTTTGATTTCCTTATTTTTGAGATGAGTGGCTAAAACCCTTTACTTGGGGTTTTGATCATAAAGCCAATTGTTGAATCTCACTTAGTGGGTGTTCCTTAATTGCGAATAATGACGTTAGTTTGAATTGGGTCTAAGTTGTTGCTATGTTTCGAGGTTGAATTGCATGATTTTGTGCAACAATTTCAGTGTTGTGCACTTGCTTGACAGAGAGGTGTAGAACCAAGGTGGCAATCTTAGTGTCCTTAGTAGTGGGTGTCCTTGGTTTCAGCTTGAGAGAGTGAAAACAAGTGATCCAAGCTTTGTATACGCTTGAGAGACTGGATTTGATGAGGGTAAACAGCTGGTCCTCTTTTGATTGGTGTTGAAATTCGAGAGAATTTAACATAGAAAAAACTAATTGTTCAAGAGAATGTTACTTTATATATGGTTCGACCTACCCACAACAAATTATCCCATTATGAGCAGTAACGTTTATTCACTTTGTTGATATTTAATAATTGGCTGATCAATTCCCCAAGGTTTACTCTAATATTAGATAGTTTGTGTTGAAGTGTAAATTTTGATTGATAGTTAAACCGCGAAATTTGAGATTTGAACATTAATTATGCAAGAATTTGATGATTGAAGAGGTTGTCATTGTACTTTTATTATTGAATTTAAAGGAAGTACTACTCCCTGTGGGATCGACCTCGACTCACGTAGTTGGGTTATTATAATAACGAACGATCATTGGCATTTAGTATTTGATGAAAGGCCTTGATACGGTAATCAAAATGGCGTCGCTGCCGGGGAGTACCGTTACTTAGAATTGTTTAATTGAGATTTGACACTCTCAAATTTGTTGGTTGTAATTGAATTTGTTTTGGCTACTTCATGTAAGTGTTGGTTTGACTACGTAGAAGTGAACATGAGTGAGAAAGAGATGAATGATAGCCCAGCAGGTCATCGAGATGATATAGATGACATCAATAGTGTCTATAACCCAGCTCAATGGGTTGGAATGGGTGCAATTTTCATCCCAAAAACTAATGAGAATGTGATGTTTGAAGTCACTAGCACAACTCTTCATCTACTCCAAATGAGGGGACTATATGGAGGGCTAGATCACGAAGACTTGCGTGAGCAAGTGAGAAACTTTACAGCGGTTTGCATCTCTTTTTCATTCAAAAATGTGTCACAATAGTCAATTTGGTTGCGGTTATTTCCACTGTCCTTAACGGGAGAAGATAATAAGTGGTTAGCTGAGTTACCAAACAATTCCATCACATCATAGGAAGAGGTGATTATAACATTTAATATAAGGTTCTTTCCTCCATCAAGGATGATGAAACTAAGAGATAAAATTCAAAGTTTCAAGCGACGAGAGCGAGAACACGTCCATGAAATGTGGGGGAAATTCAAGAAGCTCCTACTTTAATGCCCAACTCATGGACTATCGAACGATTTGTTACTTCTTTATTTTTACCGGAGTCTTGATTTGGTTAATAAAGGAGTAGCTGATTGATAAGTCCACAAATTGGACTCATTTAGGGCTATATTTGAATAGAAATTGTGTCCTCATGAAATGCTTATTCTATCTCAATAACTGATAAACAACCCTTAAGTTTCAGGTATTTGAGGTTTGAAGGAAAACATGAATACTACGTCACAAAAAGGAGCGAAAGAAGCTGAAAGAACAAAAAATGAAGATCTACGAATCACCGACTCCATTTGGCGAATTGCCAGCAGATCGCATATTCACCTTTTGTTCTAGTGTGTTGGGCCCTGAAGGAGAGAAAATTACTTTACATATAGTTCGACATACCCACAACAAATGATCCCATTATGAGCTGTAACGTTTATTCACTTCGTTAAGATTCAATAATTGGCTGATCAATTCCCCAAGCTTTACTCTAATATTAGATTGCTTTTGTTGAAGTGTAAATTTTGATAGTTAAAACCCGAAATTTGAGATTTGAACATTAATTGTGCAAGAATTTGTTGATTGAAGAGGTTGTCATTGTACTTTTATTATTGGTATTTAAAGGAAGTACTACTCCCAGTGGGATTGACCCGGACTCACGTAGTTGGGTTATTATACTAACGAACGATCATTGACATTTAGTATTTGATGAAAGGCCTTGATAAGTTAATCAAAATGGCGCCGCTGCCGAGGAGTAGCGTTACCTAGCATTCTTTGATTGAGATTTGACACTCTAAAATTTGTTGGCTGTAGTTGAATTAGTTTGGCTGCTTTGTGTAAGTGTTGGTTGGTCTACGTAGAAGTGAGCATGAGTGAGGAAGAAATGAATGATAGCCAAGCAGGTCATCGAGCTGATATAGATGACATCCATAGTGTCTACAACCCAGCTCAATGGGTTGGAATGGGTACAATTTTCATCCCAAAAACTAATGAGAATGTGATGTTTGAAGTCACTAGCACAACTCTTCATCTACTCCAAATGAGGGGACTATATGGAGGGCTAGACCACGAAGTCTCGCATGAGCATGTGAGAAACTTTACAACGGTTTGCAGCCCTTTTTCATTCAAAAATGTGTCACAAGTGTCAATTTGGCTTCGGTTATTTCCACTGTCCTTAACGGGACAAGCTAATAAGTGGTTAGCCGAGTTACCAAACAATTCCATCACATCATGGGAAGAGCTGATTATAACATTTAATACAACGTTCTTTCCTCCATCAAGGATGATGAAACTTAGAGACAAAATTCAAAGTTTCAGGCGACGAGAGGGAGAACCCGTCCATAAAATGTGGGTGAGATTCAAGAAGCTCCTACTTTAATGCCCAACTCATGGCCTACCAAAAGATTTGTTACTTCTATATTTTTACCGGAGTCTTGATTCGGTTAATAAAGGAGTGGCTGATTGAAGAGTCCACAAATTGGACTCATTTAGGGCTATATTTGAATAGAAATGGTGTCCTCATCAAATGCTTATTTTATCTCAATATCTAATAAAAAACCATTAAGTTTCAGGTATTTGAGGTTCGAAGGAAAGCGTGGACACTACGTCACAAAAAGGAGCAAAATAATCAGAAAGAACGAAAAAATGAAGATCTACTAATCACCGAACCCATTTGGTGAATCGCTAACAAATTGCATATTCTCCTTTTATTCTAGTGTGCTGGGCCTGAAGGAGAGAAAGTTGCTTTATATATGGTTGTACCTACCCACAACAAATTATCCCATAATGAGTAGTAACGTTTATTTACTTCGTTGAGATTAAATAATTGGTTGATCAATTCCCCAAGCTTTACACTAATATTAGATTGTTTGTGTTGAAGTGTATATTTTGAATGATAGTTAAAGCCTAAATTTTGAGATTTGGACATTAATTGTGCAAGAATTTGTTGATTGAAGAGGTTGTCATTGTACTTTTATTTTTGAACTTAAAGGAAGTACTACTCCCTGTGGGATTGACCTCGACTCACGTAGTTGGGTTATTATACTAACGAACGATCATTGGCATTTAGTATTGGGTGAAAGTCCTTGATACGTTAATCAAAATGGCGCCGCTGTCGGGGAGTTGCGTTACCTAAAATTCTTTGAGTGAGATTGGACACTCTCAAATTTGTTGGCTGTAGTTGAATTAGTTTTGGCTGCTTTGTGTAAGTGTTGTTTGGACTACGTAGAAGTGAACATGAGTGAGGAAGAGATGAATGATAGCCAAGAAGGTCATCGAGATGATATAGATGACATCAATAGTGTCTACAACCCAGCTTTGGAATAGGTGCAATTTTCATCCCACAAACTAATGAGTATGTGATGTTTGAAGTCACTAGCACAACTCTTCATCTATTCCAAATGAGGGGACTATATGGAGGGCTAGATCACGAAGACTTGCATGAGCATGTGACAAACTTTATAGCGGCTTGTAGCCCTTTTCCAATCCAAAATGTGTCACAAGAGTCAATTTGGCTCCAGTTATTTCCACTGTCCTTAAAAGGAGAAGCTAATAAGTGGTTAGCCGATACCAAACAATTACATCACATCATGGGAGGAGCTGATTAATACAACGTTCTTTCCTCCATCAAGGATGATGAAACTTAGAGACAAAATTCAAAGTTTCAAGCGACGAGAGGGAAAACATGTCCATGAAATGTGGGTGAGATTCAAGAAGCTCCTACTTTAATGCCCAACTCATGAGCGACCAAATGATTTGTTGCTTCTATATTTTTACCATCGTCTTGATTTGGTTAATAAATGAGTGGCTGATTGAAGAGTCCACAAATTGGAGTCATTTAGGGCAATATTTGAATAGAAATTGTGTCCTCATCAAATGCTTATTTTATCTCAATATCTGATAAAAAAAACCCTTAAGTTTCAGGTATTTGAGGTTTGAAAGAAAGCATGGATACTACGTCACAAAATGGAGAAAAAGAAGCTGAAAGAACAAAAAATGAAGATCTACGATTCGTCGAACCCATTTGGCAAATCGCCAACAAATCGCATATTCGCCTTTTGTTCCAGTGTGCTGAGCCCTTAAGGAAAGGAAAAAATTGGCGGTAAAAAGGAGCAGTCGGCGTTCCGCTGAACGACGTCGCGAAGCATTGCTACATCACCCAATTATCCAAGACACAAAGATGTTGAAGGCAACTGTTGAAAGGCGATGAATTAGACCAAACGACAGATCGCCGAATGCATTGCCTACTCCCACTTACATCGCGGACAAATCCTTCATAGCACATTTTCTGAAAACTATAAATACTAGTTCAGTCTTTATTCTTAGGCGAAATTCACCTTATTTTACTTAGTTTTTAGATTATTAAGTTTTAGAAAGAGTTTTTGTCGATATTTTCTCTAAGTTTTGTAGAGGGTTTTAAAGAACTTGGAGCTTTCAAGGGTTTCATCTTTCAGAAATTGGACTTGGGTCTCTTGGATTGTTCACCTTTGGCTTGTTTTAAGACTTAATCTTGTATGCCCATTGGTAAAAACTGATATTGGTATATTTCTTTATCTCGTTTACATAAGTAGCTAAAAGCCCAATTCTTGGGGTGTGATTTTGTGAATATGGGTTAGATTAGTTGTTGGGTCTTGCTAGCTAATAGTCCATTTGTAGTTAAATGTGATTTCATTTAGTGGTTGTGGATGAACTTAATGAGGTTGTAGTTTCAAATATAATGTGATAAATGTGTTTTCGGCTTGCTCGAGAGAGAGGTCGTAAAACTAAGACCACTAAATTGATGGCCAGTACGAGTAAGTTGACATGAGGTTCAACTTGAGTGAGTAAACCCTAGTCCCATGTCCACACACTCAGATCGAGAGAGTGAGTGGGTTAAGGTGGAGGTTGTTCTTCATGCGGCAAGTGAGTGTCCGAGAGAAACCCGCTCGGAACGGGGTGACTTGCTCGAGAGAGAGCTTATCCCCATTAAACTGTAGCGTAGTCATAGTTACTCTACAATTTCTGTATCAAAAGCATGTACCCAATGATTTAGTTCATCCCGTATTCTATTCACATCCCAAGAATCCCCCTTTCATTTATTAGATCTCTTTGTTTATTTCGCTATTTTTTTTACTTACTTGTGACAAAACCCCCATTTAATACTTGACGCTTGCGTCACCCTTTTTAATTTGTTATGATTTCATTCGCCAAAGTCTTTAGCTATAATTAGCTTTAGCACTTTCGCACTCAACCACTAATTCTCACACCCACCCCCTTGGGACTCGACCCCAACCCTTGGTTGGGTTACTACACTATTGTACGATCGTAGACACTTGCATTGAAAGTTGTGTTTTGAGTACGGAAATATCATTGATCAATTGGTACGAGGCGGAATAATGTTACAATCATTAGAGGTAACTTCCTTTACTCTTGATGACATGACTAGAATAAACCAAGTGTCGTACACCAAAGAGGATGAAGTCTCTCCATTTTGTTATAGATTAATGCAAGAGCAACTTGATAAAGAGAGAGAGAGGGATGAAAACATCAAAAAGATGTTGACCCAAATGGAATTTCGACAAGAGAACATGAAGGGGACATGTGTAGTGTTTAGAGTTGAGGCGAGTTCTTCTTCCGGTTACTCAAGACCATGGAGAATCAAGGTTGGAACTCCCAGAGATATGAGCAGGGTTTCCACCTATGTAATCTATCAAGATTGGGTTTCCACCGAGGTGGAAATCAAGGTTGCAGCTATCATAAGGGAGAAGAACAAAGGAGAAACTATCAAGATTGGGTTGAGCAAAAATGATTATTGGAGAAGGGAAGATGATCATGAGGAGAACCATACTTACTTGAGTGAGAGCCTAATATCAAAAGAGAGTGACAGCAGTCCCCGGGTGAATGACTTGTTGTCATGCATACTTGATAAAGTTGAAGGTTCGGTTGATTTGTTGAAAGTGAACTCTCATGCCGATGCCATCATGATACTTGAAGGACAACTGAGTTTATTATCAGCTCAATTGAAACCAAAGATACCGATTGAACATGACGATAGAGGGCTGGATGTGGTTACTCAGAGCGGAAAGGTGGCAATAGGTAATGTGATGGGAAATGAAGATGCTCAAAAGTATGTAGAAGGTAAAGGCATGGAGGAACAAGAGTTACTTATCCATCAAAACCTTGCCAAAGAACCACAAAAGGAAGTGGAACAACACTTTCAAATTCTGAAAGTCATGCAACCTTTAGCTAAAATACTTCTACCATTTCCCTAACTCTGAAAGAAGAAGAATGAAGATGAGAAATTCAATAAGTTTTTGTCGGTGTTCACGACACTATCAATCAACTTCCCCCTTTTTGAGGCATTGTTGCAAATGCTGGGATATGCCAAGTTCATGAAAGAGCTAGTCACAAAGAAAAGGAACTTGGATTTTGAGACAATTGAAGTTTCCCATAGTTGTAGTGCAATTATGACTAAGGAGCTGATCAAAAAGAAAGAAGATCGCGGGGCATTCACCATCCCTTGCACCATTGGCATGCTCCAATTCACTAAAGCATTATGCGATTTGGGGGTAAGCATCAACTTAATGCCCTATGTGATATACAAGAAAGTGGGTTGGGTGAACCAAAACCAACCACAATGAGACTCCTAATGGTAGACCGTTCTATCAAACATCCCGTAGGAATACTTTACGACATCTTGGTGAAGGTTGATTGGTTCATTTTACCGGCCGATTTTGTCATTCGTGATTGTGAAATAGATGTTGAAATTCTCATTATTTTGGGAAGACCATTCTTAGCAATCGAAAGAGCATTGTTGGATGATAAAAGCGGAGAGTTGAAGTTTCGGTTGAACGAAGATGAAGTAACCTTCAATATTTGTAAATCAATGAAACACCCAAGTGATATACATGTGGTGTCCACCGTTAATGTTATTGAAGAGGATGTGGCTAGTGTAAGCCATTTGATGTGCATGAGTGAACCTCTTGAAGCCGTTCTTGGTAACTATGATGAATTTGAAATTCAAGGTTATGAAGAAGTAGTAGCTGCTCTCTCAGGCTTGGGAAGGTATTCAAAGACTCCATCAAAATTGGACATCGATTTGAAAAATAGAGAGAGTCCTCCCGCAAAGCCATCAACAGAAGACCCACCAAATCTGGAATTAAAAGCACTTCCCCCCATCTCTGATATGCTTTCTTGGGGGAAAATAACACCCTACCTGTATGCATTGCGGCTGATTTTCTTGATTACCAGGTGAAATTGCTTCTTGAGGTGTTACGAAGGCATATTAAAGCTATAGGTTCGACCATAGCTGACATAGTGGGCATTCCTCCCGGAATTTGTACACACAAAATTCCGCTTTGTAATGCTTGTAAGCCTAGTGTTGAACATCATCGAAGATTGAACCCACCAATGCAGGAAGTGGTAAAAAAGAAGATTATAAAGAGGTTGGATGGAGATGTGATCTATCCTATTGCGGATAGCAAAGGGGTAAGTCTGGTGCAATGTGTACTGATGCTTATCGTGACCAACGACACTAACCTACGGTTTGAGTGTCTACGATAATCGATTATATAGTAACCCAACCAAGGGTTGGGGTCGTGTCCCAAGGGAGTGGTAGTGAAAATAGTAGTTGGGCTAGAATTTAGTTCTAGTTAGCTATAGTTTGAGAAATTATCGAATAGAAACAAAGTAAATTCAAGTGAGTGACACAAAAATGTTAAATATCAAAGAGGGTTTTTTCACATGTAGCTAAAACAGCAAAAATCAAGAGAAAATTCAAGGATGGGGAGAAATTCTTGGGGTGTGGCCGCAATATATATTTATATAAATCATTGGGTACATGCTTTCGAAAGGAAATTTGCTAGATAATAGTGACTAGGATAAGCTTTAGATGGAAATAAGTTCCCTCTCGGGCATCTTACCCCGTTGAAAATGGGTTCCTCTCGGACACCCATTTGCCGCATGAAGGCCAGCCTACGCCTTACCCCACTCAATCCCTGGAGCTGAGTGTTAGGATATGGGACTAGGGCTCACCCTCTCGGGTTGAACCTCATGCCGACCCATTTCTTAGGCCATCAGTCTAGTGGACTTGGTTTCGCGACCTCTTCTCGAGCAGGCCGAAAACACATCGGTGGTTTTTGTATTTGCAACTACAAACCCATTAAATTAGACCACAACCACTAGGTTAAATCAGCATTAAAATGCATCTAACCTATCAATAAGCAAGACCCAACAACAATATCAATACATATTTTCTAATTCACACCCCAAGAATGGGGGTTTTTAGCCACACATCAAAAAATAAAAAATTATACCTAATATGATAGGGAAATCAAATAGGTATAAGAAATTAAACCTTGATTTAAGAAAAGGAGGAAGAATAGAGAAGACCCATTTCCAATTTGGGGAAGATGAACTCCTTTCTTCAAGTCTCCCAAAAACCCTTCTTCTGTCTCTTCGTTGTTTCGTGCTTGCCTTCAGCATCTTCACGTTCTCAACCATTGGGCAGTATAGTACTACTTCACGAAACTCTTCGGCGAAGCTTCGACTGCTCCTTTCATCGCCTTTTTGATCCTCTTCCTTCAGGGCTTTGCATACTGGAACAAAGGCAGAATTTGTCCCTTTGACCACTCGCCAAGTGTGTTTGGCAATGCTCAGGCTTTAACTTCTTCGTTCTTTTTCGCCTTTTTGTTACTTTTTTGCGACTAAGTATCCATGCTTCCACTAAAACTTTAATTACCTGAAACTTAAGAATTTTCATCAGATATTGAGACAAAATAAGCATTTGAGGACCCTATTTCTATCAAAATAAAGCCCTAAATTAGTCCATTTTGTAGACTCATCAACACCCCCAACTTAAAATTTTGCTTGTCCTCAAGCAAACATAAGTTCAGCCATTCAAAAAGGGTGTCTTAAACAGTGCTACACAAGACTCAATCATGAATGCACACAACAAGACTCAATTTACTTATGCAAGGATCAAATGTGTACTCAAAGATTCAAGTTGTGACACACCATTACCAAAGATTCTCATGCTCGCAATACTTGCTACTTGTGCAAGTTCAAGTTCATCAAAAACTATCTAAATGCCCTCATATAAAGATTGATTCCATATTCACACAAAGAGGTTAATCAATTGAAGATCAGGAATCAGATGCATTGCTCACACACAAAAAGAGGAACACAATGCATGTTTTTCACCCATAAGTTTGCCCTTATTTTCCAATCGACTTTCGATTCGGCTTACTGAAGATTAAAAAGGTCTTTCTAAGGTTTGTAATGTGGATGAGTGCAAAGGTATGGTCATTTAGGCTCAGTGACTTTTACCTCGTGAGATGTGGTATTCTCAAGGCATTCCCTTCTTTTCCTTTATCAATTCTTTTTCCAGTTCTTGTAAGTCATCTTTTTATTCACCTCCATGGATTGCTTGGAAACCCGATTTCCTTTGTACTTTATTCCACACACTTTTTTATTTTATTTTTATTTTTGAAGGGGTTCCATTTTTATGCAATACCGTGTGTTAAAGTATGCTCATCACACAATGCATCAATACTCAAGTCAAACAAGACTGCACACTTTCGCTAGGGTGCAAGGGTCATTACAAGAGAATCAATTTGAGAAATAACTAATCACAACGAGATAAAAAGAGTTCACATATTGTCGATGCATTTTCATTTCTTCTTGTCGTACCGTTTATTCATTTTTGTTCGATTGAGAGAAGTACTCAAGTTATCGGTATTGATTGAAACCGAGACTTGAATTTGTACAAGAACAACCACTTTCAACACAAGAGGTGGCGAAAATTTTTGAAAAATGAATTTTTTTCGAAAGGGTCAAAATTATTTTTCAATTAAACCCAAAAGAGAGGCATAAGCTCAAACAATCGCAAAGCAATTTTTTTTAAAACACAATTAAAAATAAACAACCCAAATGTACACCAAAACACAAATATCTGAAACAATCAAAACAAGGTGGGCCTCACCCTACCACAAATAAAAACATTTATCCTCAAATGCAAATAACAAAAAAAAAATCATTGAAAATAAGTACAAATTTGCTAAAAATAAATTTGTGGTTCAGAAAACCAACCTTAGATGCCGATTAAAATACTTTTGAAATGGTAGATGGCAATGTAATCCACTCCAAGCACTAATTATCCACAACAATACTAAAGGCAAGCAATAATCTAGAAAATATTACCTTGATGTGAAGTTGAGAAGTTTAAAAGGGGGGAGAGTGGGAAAATTTAAATATTCTAAGATTTTTGGCACTTTATAACTATTCAGTCCTTGTCCATTCAACGACGCTAGTCGACTCGCCGACCTACTCAGTGGTCCGCCGAGTGGTCATTTATCTCGCTCTTTCTTCAAAATCTTTAATTTTCTAGGGGTGAGATCGGCGGTCTGCATCGAGATCTCCAAGCATTTGGCAATTCACCGAGCTACTTTTCGAGTTCGCCAAGTTTTACAGGCTCTGTACAACTCCTGTATCGAGCCAAACAGCGGAACTAGTCAGGCTCGCCGACCTGTTTAGCGACTCATGGAATGGTCTTTTTTCTCGCCAACCTGAGATTTTCCACACTTTCCTCAGTTTATCTGCAACATAAATACACCATTATTTTTAAAAGTAAAATTCTAAATTTACGACCTTGGGTTGCCTCCCAAGAAGCACCTTATTTAACGTCGTGGCAAGACACAACTCCACAGTCAAGTTCCATTAGTGAGGTTTGCCTCATTTTCATAAGCCCACCCCTCTTTTGGCTCTAGGTAGAGGACCTGCATACAAAAACAATAAACAAAGAAAAACAAAACAAAAAGTAAAATTAGTAAAAAATACACTAAAAAGAACAAAAAGCTCTAGTTAATTATATTTTCACGTGACACCACTCCCCGAAAGTGACCCCATTTTGATGATTATCCTGACCAACGACACTAACCTACGGTTCGAGTGTCTACGATTGTCGATAATCTAGTAACCCAACCAAAGGTTGGGTTATGTACCAAGGGAGTGGTAGTGAAAATAGTAGTTAGGCTAGAATTTTGTTATAGTTTGAGAAATTATCAAATAGAAACAAGGTAAATTCAAGTGGGTGACACAAAAGTGTCAAATATAAAAGGGGGTTTTGTCACAAGTAGATAAAACAACAAAACTCAAGAGAAAATTCAAGGATGGGGAGAAGTTCTTGGGGTGTGTCCGCAATATATAATAATTTAAATCGTTGGGTACATACGTTCGATAGGAAATTTTCTGATAATAGTGACTAGGCTACGTTTTAGATAGAAATAAGTTCCCTCTCAGGCAACTTACCCCATTTCAAATGGGTTTCTCTCGGACACCCATTTGCCGAATGAAGGCCGGCCTACCCCTTACCCCAGTCACTCTCTTGATTTAAGTGTTAGGATATGGGACTAGGGCTCACCCTCTCTGGCTGAACCTTACGCCGACCCACTCCTTAGTCCATCAGTCTAGCGGTCTTGGTTTCGCGACCTCTCTTTCGAGCAAGCTGAAAACACATGGGTGGTTTTGTATTTTCAACTACAAAACCATTAAATTAGATCACAACCATTAGGTGAAATCACCACTAAAATGCATGTAACCTATCATCAAGAAAGACCCAACAATAATATCAACACATATTTGCTAAATCACACCCAAGAATGGAGGTGTTTAGCCACACATCAAGAAATAAGATATTATACCTAAAATGATACAGAAATAAAATGGGTACAAAAAATTAAACCTTGATTTAAGCAAAGGAAGAAGAATATAGAAGACCCATTTCTAATTTGGGGAAGATGAACTCCTTTCTTTAAGTCTCCCAAAAACCCTCTCCAAACTCGAGAATTTTCATCAGATATTGAGGCAAAATAAGCAGTTGAGGACACTATTTCTATCAAAATAAAGTCCTAAATGATTCTAATTTGGGGACTCATCATGTAACAAAAAAAGGAGGTATCAAGGTAATCCCAAATGAAAAGGGGGAGCTCATCCCTACAAGACCAGTGACCGGATGGAGAGTATGCATGGATTACCGAAAGCTAAATTTGTGGACTGAAAGGGATCACATCACCATGCCTTTCACGGATCAAATGCTTGATTGACTATTAGAGAGAGGTTGGTACTGCTTTTTGGATGGATAGTTCGATTACAACCAAATTCCCATTGCGCATGAAGACCAAGATAAAACCACTTTCACCTATCCTTATGGAACGTTTATTTTTAAGAGAATGACATTCGGGCTATGTAATGCCTCGACAACATTTCAGCGTTGCATGTTATCTATTATTGCGGGCATGGTGGAGGAATCTATGGAAGTATTAAGGGACTACTTCTCAGTCGTAGGGGACACGTTTGAAGAGTTCTTGGCACACTTGGGGTAAGTGCTCCAAAGATGCGTGGACACAAACTTGGTACTGAATTGGGAAAAATGCCACTTCATGATGAAGGAGGGCATAGTTCTTGGGCACCAGGTGTCACAAAAGGGATTAGAGGTCGATAAGGCAAAGATTGAAGCGATTGAGAAACTACCTCCACCAACGTCAGTGAAGGGTGTTCGCAGTTTCTTGGGGCATGCTGGTTTCTACGAGAGGTTCATAAAAAACTTCTCAAAATTGCACATCCTCTATGCAAACTCTTAGAGAAAGAGGTGAAATTCAAAGTTGATGATTCTTGTATGGTTGCTTTTTGGTGCTTGAAGGAGAAACTAGTATCCACCCCAGTCATTAATAGTCCTGATTGGTCAGAATCTTTCGAAGTAATGTGTGATACAAATGAAACGGCATTGGGTGTTCTGTTGGGGCAAAAATGCAAAAAACTATTTCACCCAATATACTTTGTGAGTAACACTCTAAACAGTGCTCAACGTAACTATACCATTACTGAACAAGTGTTTCTTGTGGTAGTCTATGCATTTGAGAAATTTTGGGCATATTTGTTAAGCTCTAAAGTAATTGTGCACACAGAGTATGCTGCACTTCGTTACCTAATGTCAAAGAAGGATGCCAAACCAAGGTTGATAAGGTTGGTACTACTATTGCAATAATTTGACTTTGAGGTCAAAGATAGAAGAGGTTGTGAAAATCAAGTAGCTGACCACTTGTCAAGATTAGAGGGCAGAGAGAATGACGAGCCTGAGGCTGACATATACGATTCTTTCCCTGATGACGAAGTATTTGCAATAACTCTCAAACAAACTCCAAGGTATGTAAATTTTGCCAATTACATAGTATGCGGATTAATGCCGGAGGAGCTTAACTTCTACCAACAAAAGAGGTTCATGTTCGACATTAAAAAGAACTTTTGGGAGGAACCATACTTGTTTCGAGAGTGTGCGGACTATATCATTAGAAGATGTGTCTCGGAAGAAAAAGTGGTAGAAATTCTCCATACTTGTCATGCTTCCCTAGTTGGGGGCCATCAAAGTGGTGTCCGAACAGCCGCTAATGTTCTCCAAAGCAGCTATTACTAGCCATCCCTCTACAAGGATGCACATAAATTTTTGAAGAAATGCGCTCAATGTTAGAAACAATGTGGACTGTCTAGAAGACACAAATTACCCCTTACTCCCATTTTAGAAGTTGAACTATTTGATGTTTGGGGAATAGATTTCATGGACCCGTTTGTGAGTTCATTTGGTAATAAGTATATCTTAGTGGCAGTAGATTATGTTTCTAAATGGTTGGAATCTTTTGCACTTCCAAATAATGAAATGAAAAGTGTAGTTCAATTTCTGAAACGCTACATCTTTGCTTTTCAAAAATTGAAAAGCAAGATGGTTCAATTTGCACTTCCAATCAAACTTCTGCAATAAATGATTTTCATCTGCACTAAGTAAGTATGGGGTGAAACATGAGGTAGCAACTCCATTTCATCCCCAAACAAGAGGTCAAGTTGAAGTGTAATATTGGGAGATCAAAAGTATCTTGGCTAAGACGGTGAGTGTTAATAGGACTGATTGGTCTTGAAATATTGATGACGCACTATGGGCATAACGCACTGCATACATAACTCCAATAGGTATGTCTCCATATCAGCTAGTTTTTGAAAAGTCTTGCCATTTACCGGTCGAATTGGAACACAAAGCGATGTGGGTACGGAAAGCTCTGAATCTGGATTTGACAAAAAGATCAAATGAGAGAGTAGAACAGTTAAACAAGTTGGACGAATTTAGGTTCAAAGCTTACAAAAACTTAGCTCTCTACAAGTAAAAGATGAAGAAGTGGCATGATGCGAAAATACTTAAACGAATGTTTAAGGTGAGAGATTGGGTGTTGCTATACAACTCCCTCCGTAGAAATTTTCACGGAAAGCTCAAGTCCAAATGGTCCGGACTATTTAGAGTGACGAGTATTCACAAATTGTGCCATAGAAGTTGAGGGTCAAGAAGGACTTACATTTAAGGTGAATAGGCAACGCTTGAAGTTATACTTTGGAGAATGCCAGGAGATTTCTTTGATTGATGTGGTGTACCTAGAGGATACTTGAGAGCATTTCCATGTTATGTCACGATGTTAAATAAGGCTTTTCTTGGGAGGCAACACAAGTGGTAGTGTTTTAAATAATGTGTGTTATTTTTTTTACAGGAGCGGGATCATGAGCGAGACATAGGTGATCTTGGAGAGTCTCCGAACCAGTTCGACGAGCATAATTTGGTTCGCCTTATGGATCTCAAAAATGAAGCTAAGAGTCTGGAGCATTCGGTGAGACACCTTTACTAGTCATCGTATCACCGATGTACTTAGGCGACCCAACTTTCCTCACCCTTTCTAGTCAACGCTGACAACGTCTCTTAAGGATCAATCGGTGATGTTCTGAGTTCTTTATGCGGATGACCTATCTGTTCGGCGAACCCCTACATCTTCGCTGATCTGCCTTCTCTGGGAGTGTAGTCCACTAGAACTAAGGGCTTTCTGAAAAACATTAGGCGCATCGCTGAAGCATTAGTCGACATTTAACTCTATCGCCAACTCGACATTTGATGAGTCCACAAATTGGACTCATTTAGGGCTTTATTTTGATAGGAATAGTCTCCTCATATGCTTATTTTGTTCAATATCTGATGAAAACTCTTAAATTTAAGGTATCTGAAGTTTTAGTGGAAGCATGGACACCTAGGCGCAAAAAGGAACATTACGGCTGAAAAGAATGAAGAAGCTGAAGCTTGCACATCGCCAAGCATGCTTGGCGATTTGCCGAAGGGACGCACTCCGCCCTTTGTTGCAGTACGCGAAGCCTTGAAGGACCAGGATAAAAAAGGCGATGAAAGGAGCAGTCGTTCTCCGAATAATTCATTGAAGCAATACTTGGTTGCTCAATGACATAGAGCATGATGATGCTGAACGCTAGTGCAAGACGGCAACGAACTACACCAAAGGGCGAATCGCTAATTTAATCGGCGATTCCGACTAACCTCGCCGAAAAATCCTCCAACACTATTTTCTGAAATCCATAAATACTAAACTTGTTATTAATTTTTAAGAGTCGAACATTTATTTTAATTTCCAGAATTGAATAGTACTTTTTGGGATATTTTCTCTTAATTTTGGAGAGGGTTTTTTGGAGACTTGAAGAAGGAAGGATTTCATCCTCCCCAAGTTTGAAGTGGGTCGTCTCCATTCTTCTTTCTTTTCTTAAATCAAGGTTTAATTCCTTATACCCATTTGATTTTAGTATTATTTTATGTGTATTTTTTTTATTTCATGATGTGTGGCTAAAAACCCCCATTCTTAGGGTATGATTTAGCAAATATGTGTTGCTATTGTTGTTGGGTCTTGCTTGCTCATAGGATAGTTGTATTTTAATGGTGATTTCACCTAGTGGTTGTGGTTTAATTTAATGGGTTTGTAGTTCCAAATACAAAACCACCCATGTGTTTTCGGCTTTCCCGAGAGGGAGGTAGGGAAACCAAGACCGCTAGACTGATGGCCTAAAGAGTGGGTCGACCTGACGTTCAGCCCGAGCAGGTGAGCCCTAGTCCCATATCCTAACACTCAGCTCGAGAGAGTGAGTGGGGTAAGGCGTAGGCTGGCCTTCATGCGGCTAATGGGTGTCCAAGTGGAACGCATTTGAAACGGGGTAAGTTGCCCGAGAGGTAAGTTATTTCCATATAAAGCTTAGCCTAGTTACTATTATCTTGCAAATTTCCTATCAAAAGCATGTACCCAATGATTTATCTCAACTTGTATTGCGGTCACACCGAAAGAACTTGTCCCCATACTTGATCTTCTTATTATATATGTTTTTTTTTACTACTTGTTACAAAACCCCATTTGATAATTGACACCTTTGTATCACCCCTTTTAATTTACAATGTATTTTATTGGTAATGTCTTTAGCTACGACTAGTTTGAACTAAATTTTATTTTTCTACTAACTCTCAAAACCACTCCCTTGGAACATGACCCCAACCCTTGGTTGGTTACTATATTATCGACGATCGTAGACACTCATACCGTAGGTTAGTGATGTTGGTCATGATAAGCATCAAAATGGTGCCGCTGCCGGGGAGTGGTGTTATTTGAGAAGTTTTAGTTTAATAGAGTTTCTTTTCTTATTAGTTGTAGTGTCACTAATTTTACTTTTAGTTTTGTTGTTCGTTGAGTGGTCCATTTAGATGAGCATCGCTGAGCAGAGTAGTGGCAATTTGGTTGAAATGAGCCAAGAAGTCCAAAAGGACCTCACGCTGACCGCACTGCATCTCAGCTAAATGACTTGGCCACTAAATTCTCAGAGGTGGAAGTCCAATGCAACAACAAGGGGAGGTATTTGCCTCCTCATGAGTGAGGAAGTTTAAAGATAGGGGGAAAACCTTATCGAGGACACACTTCAAATCATTCTCCAAAATATCACCGATCAAGATTGTCTGTTGGAAGAAATGAAGGAGAATATTGAAGTGTTGAATGAAATGATTGGATCTCACTCTAGGTCAATCTAGCGAATCAGGTCACTCTTGAGTTTTGCAGTGCCTCATCTCCACCCAAATGACATATTGGGGTCACCTAGTGACAGTAGGGCTAACCCCAATAATGGAGAATGAGAAAGGACTTGCGTCTTCCCACAACGTTAACTAAGGCTCTTCTTGGGAGGCAACTCAAGGTGATGTTGCTTTAGGTCATTCTGTTCGAATAGTGGTGTGCTGATTTTGTAAGTTAAAGTGAGAAAGATGTTGAAAAGTGCAGATTGGCGAGCTAAGAATCTAGTTGGCGAATCGCCGAACCTATCA
The DNA here is from genome assembly GCA_036553675.1 of Solanum okadae. Taxonomy (NCBI): domain Eukaryota; kingdom Viridiplantae; phylum Streptophyta; class Magnoliopsida; order Solanales; family Solanaceae; genus Solanum; species Solanum okadae. The sequence goes on along the minus strand of CM071686.1, from coordinate 19,423,949 downwards.
GTGATTCCGATTTAATCTGCCATTGTGACCCCAAAATAAGGGATGTCCTGTAAAACTCGATAAAAGGAGTATACATTTGGCGCGTCACCGAGTTGATCGGCGACAAAACTAACGTCACCGAATGGCCGAGAACTGAATGGTTATATAAAGGCCAAAGGTCAAATATTTGAATCTCTCACTTTCCCTCGTTTCAAACTCCTCAAAATCACAACAAAGATACTTTTTCCTAGATTTTTGCCTTCCATTAGTATTTTAGTCGGTGACTAGGTTTTGGGGTTGGATTTGTTTGCTACCTAGCATTTCAAAAAGCAATTTGATCAGCATCAAAGGTTAATCTCTAAAACTCCGATGGTTTCCGAATCATTCTACAAGAGAAGTTACTATCTGTAGAGGATTTGGAAGGTAAGTATGCTGAGGTGCTTGACACGCTCAAGTATCATGATTTCGAGCAGTTCACTAGGCCACGGGGTCATTATATTCCTTCCTACGTTCAGGAATTCTACTTAGCTTATGGTGAGTTGGTCCCGAAAAATATTAAAAAGGCTAGCGAGTTCTGACCGGTGAAGTCGGTTATGGTTAGAGGCAAGGAGTTAGAGTTTTACAGCAAGCATATCAATGTTGTACTAGGTCGACCGCTGCACTCGGTACTGCCCTACCAGGGTCTACCTATTGTTCCTCCTTGGATGATTTGAAGGGTTGGTTAGCTCCGATGATTTCAAACATCACCCCGAGGTGGTTTGGTGCAGGAGCTCCAATTGAAAAGAGGGATATGAATATCGCCTCCCGGTACTGGTTTGGTTTCATCAGGAACATTATCATGCCATCCCAGAACGAGTCCATTCTGCATCATCCAAAGGCGACTTGCCTTGGTTCTATCATGGCCACGAGGTGGATCGACCTGGGATAGCTGGTTTCACATGATATGGCTATGAGAGCCAAATAGACAAACACATCTCTACCTTTTCCTGTTCTGATCACCCAGTTATGTCGGAGTACCAGAGTACCCCGGCACCCTGCCAGCGATATAGAGGTCACCCCAACTTCTTCCACCAATATCCGGCATATAGAGGCCGAGTTCACACGAGAGGAGATTGACAAGAGGAGAGCAGCCCCAACAGATACTTCTCCAGAGGTCAATGTTGAGTCATTGCCAAAAGAGGCATCCTTATCTACTCCGATTTTGGAGACTTAATGTACACCCGTTCCTTCTTCCCCTTCACATACTCCAGGTATATCCTTTTTCTCCCAGCCTGCCAGGATCACTCAAGCGATGATCCTGAAGATAGGGCAGTTGGCATATTCAGCTAATGTGCGAGCTACCCGACTAGAAAAGTCTGTTCCAGGGATGATCAATAGGGCCATACTAGCAACACTTACCCCACTTCAAATCGCTATTGATCTCTTGACAGTGAGAGTAATTTCTTGCTAGAGCAGACTGGGAGAATCCTCTGAGTTGGCAGCTTTAAAAGCTGAGATTGCGAGTTTGAGTAAGGACGTAGACTACCTTAAGTCTACTGACTTCACTTAACTAACAGAAAGGGCAGATGATAAGGATGCTCCTGAGACAACCCAAGAAGTGCAGGGGGATGGCGCAACACTTGTAGAGTCGTATGCAGAGACCGATGAGGAGTTGATATGAATGGATGCTGAGGAGACAGAAGAGAGCAGAGATGAAGGCATATTCAGAGACTTTCTAGATCTTATAGAGACGGTTGTGCAGCCGATGACCCAGACATTGTCGACTGAGATGTCCACAGCAGCTCCTAGTGGAGCTGGCACTGCTATTCAGTCTGAGACTACTCCGGGTACTGATTCCCATATACAGACTACTTCATGAGCCACTGAGACCCTGACAGAGAGAGAGACTGCATAGACAGGACCTTTCTTCACCCCTTCTCTGTCTTTTTTTACTTTGCCTTTTGGATTATGTATTATTTGCATTTGAGGAAAAACTCTCTTATTTGTGGTGGGGTGAGACCCACCTTGTTTTGCTTGTTTCAGATACTTGTGTTATGGTGTAGATTTGGGTTGACTATTTTTAATTGTGTTTTTAAAAATTGCTTTGTGATTGTTTGAGCTTGTGGCTCCGTTTATTTTTATTTGCAAAATGATTTTGACCCTTTCAAATTTTTATTTACAAACTCTCTTATTTGTGGTCGGATCATGACAATGCTTAACTTTCACATCTAACATAAAAGACGATTTGGAACAATCTTAAACCATAACATTACCCTTGGTAAGCTTTACTAACCGAACGAGGTTACCATAAATTCATAATGACCATAACGGGTTCTAAAAGCCATTTTTGGAATATCATCATCTTTCACGCTTATTTGGTGCTAACCCGACCTAAGGTCAATCTTAGGAATGTAACAAGTTTCTTGAAGTAGATCAACACTACAAATACATCTCCCTCACCCTAACAAGGTGGTACATGCAACCCTTAAAAGACGCCTTCTTAGCCTTAAGACAAGAAATAAACAAAGCTTTTGGCATAGATTTGCCCCTTCCACTCTCGGATAAGCTCATTCGGAAACTAAATATTGACTATACGGGTTCTACAATCAATAGCAGAATTTTAGGAGTTTAACCAAGACATCCCAAGGAAGACATAAAAATCTAGTAAAGCATTAACATCTAATTGAAAATCCTCCAACCTATCGGTAACCGCATCGGGGGCACACTCTTTTTCACCTCTAGTTTGAAGTGCATAGAAGCATTTTTGCCTTGGAACATTGGAAACCGAACCACTAGGAGGAGCTTTCTTTCCCTCTCTCTTCTTAGCCTTTGCCATTGGACAATTCCTTATTTTGTGACCACTTTCACCACATCTAAAGCAACCCTCTATGCCGGCTTAACACCTACCCTCATATCTCTTTCCACACCTAGCACAGGTAGGCCATAGGGTTTCTCTTCTAATTATTTGCGGTCTAGGGTTAGACATCCTATCTTCATTATTGAATCTAGGAGGATTTGAAGAACCTTGCTCGGAAAACCTTTTCGATTCCTAGGATGACCATTTCCATCGGGCCTTGCATGAGAGGAACTATCATCATCCCTTCTAGACATCTTTTCTCCCTAGATCTCACTTTTAGTTTCTCCGCTTCAATATGTTGGGCATGAGTCATAAGATGAGAAATATCCATCTCATTAAAAAACATAACCGTACGACATTCTTTTACTACAAAATTGGACACTCACGTACAGAACTTACTCATTCTCGACCTAGGGTCGGCCACTGTAGATGGAGCATACTTAGAAAATTGAGTACACTTCAAAGAATATTCCTTAACGCTCATGCTATCTTGGCGAAGGTTAATAAACTCAAGTACCTTAGCCTCCCTCATATCTAGAGGGAAGAACCTACCAAGAAAAGCATTTTTGAACCTTTCCCACTCTATGGGACCCATTTCTATAGTTGTTGCTTCTTTCCATTGGTTGAACAAAACACAACCTGAGCAACCCCTTTAAGTTGGTAAGCAACAAAATTTGTGCTCTCCACTAGAGTAACTCCCATAATATACAACACCTTATGGATCTAATCTATAAACTCTTCAATATCTTCCTCAACCTTTGAACCATAAAATTCGGGAGGGTTTATCCTTGTAAAATCCCTCACTCTTCATGCCGTTGTACCCACATTTGGGTTCATGGGGTCCACAACCTCCCTATTGACTTGGGCAATCACGACTTGAGCCAAAAATTAGTAAGCCGATCTAAACTCTGCATTAGTTACATCCTTAACCAAATGGTCAATCGGAGCTTGGGGAGGAACTTCTTAATCCACTGTCTTTCTCATTCCTTCTAGCATTAGCCTTTGTAGTAATCATATCTTGTAGACCATCCGTTAAGGATCAGGAGAAAGACTTTATAGAGTTAAACTCTATGGAAAAACTTAGAGTAATGAAGAAGTCATATTTCCTAAGCATCTAGTAGCCTCTCATTGATAAATGTGGCGTGCTTAACACTTATAAACAAGACTCTACTTGACGTGGTTTTGAGACATGCTAGAACCATTCTAAACCTTATGGTCTGATTACCAAGTTTGTCACGATCCAGGTGTACCCCCTAGATGTAACAAGGGGTACAAGACCCCGAGAGGCCTCATAAAACCCAACCTAGCTTTCATAACAAAGGATAATATAAATGAGCGGGAATTTAAAATATGTTTTTCAATAAAAATCAAAGTCTTTATCTATTACACCTGTCTCAAACCATCTAAAACATGAATATCCTCGGGAAATAGCCCATACAGTAGTTCAAATCATAAAATGAAAGAAATAAAGACATGTGGTTGAATCCTCGAATGTTATAAGGAATCACCAATCTTCAAATCTTGCTCTACTATGATACTAGCCACAAGGATGGAAGTCAATATCACCGGACCCTACATTTAAATAAGAAATGTATGCAAGTGTATGCATTAGTACAAAGATGTACTAAATATGATAGCTTGCATAAACATCAACATAGGCATAACGTAAGAATTCGGCAGCATAAGACATAAGCTATAAGCATAATAGATAACAACATAAGTCATAGGAAAAATCAATACACATAGATCATAAAAATTTAAGAGGAACACTTCTCAAGTAACCTCAACTTATCCTTAGTTAGGACTTGGGTAATCCACCTCTAGTCAAACATATCAAGGAAGGCAACTCAAGAAACAATCCAAGCTAACCTATCATCATACAAGTAAATATCATACTTAAATATGCTTACAATACTTCCTTGAAGTAACGTTGTTTCATCATAACTATGCTACTTTGTTTAGGGACTAGTCCCTCTTTAGCTATTTCTACTATTCATGGAAGAATACTCTTTTACTAGTCTAAGACAATTCATTACCCATGAATGGTTACTATTTACCAATTCAGGGCTATCAAAGAAAAACAACTCGTTATGCTAGATCGAGTTATCATGGAAGACATCCTCTCATGTAAGTCAAAGCTACTCAAGGAAGGGTACTATTGCTCAATCCAAGCTACAAATGAAATAGTTTGGCCTTACCACGTCATGCTATCATGCAAGCATCCTCGCATGCTAGTTCAAGCTAATCATTGGACGGGTACTATTGCTCAATCCAAGGTTATCCACGATATCTACTAACTCAAGCTACCATGCATGGTCTTGTCTTACCAAGTCAAGCTACTCATGAAAGAAGCATCTCATTATGCTAATTCAAGCTATGTCTTATCTATCATTGTTCAGAGATTCTTCAATTCATTTTGGGTGAGCAGGCCTTTCAACCTAGAATCATTCAATGTGAGAAAACCTTTCACATTCATGGATTCGAACATTCATAGAGTAGATCATGTGTGTAAATCATTCCAAAAAAAATCTATCTACTAATCAACATTCATCATATATGATTTACACTCAAAGCCCTACTAATCAACATTCATCTTATTAGCTTCACTCTCAAATCCCTAATAATAATAATTCATAACTATTGCTTTACTCCTAAAGCAATGCATCTCATAATCATCACATATGCCTAAATCTCAATACATTCTAATCATATTTTCTCATATATGTTTCATTCTCAGGCACTACTAATCACGATTCATCTAATAAGCTTCAATTCTAATGTATCTCATCAATCCTAGATTGAATACATCTAAATCCTCAATTTCCCCTTTCATAGCATAAAACCCACTTACATAAATTTCAGCTTTCTAGACATCGGTTAGGAAAGGGAAAATGCAAATTCATCCTAGAAACATGATATTATATCAATTCAACATAAACAATCATAATCCACTCAATTGGGCGAAAACCCATAACATTAGAAGAAACCAAACCAAAAATTGGGGAATTCTTCTTATAAATTGGGGAAATCATGGGGGCTCCCTGGATGAAAGGATTTCATGTATGACAAGTCATCATACCTTGATTACAAAGCCCACAAATAATTGCGGATTGGGGTGTCAGCACCCGAGAGTACCTCGTAGTCGTAACACGACGTACTCAACCCCGAAGGGGTCCTATACAAGCCTTATATTATTGATTCATCGCATAGATATTGGAAATAGTGTTGAATTAAAACTTTTTATTTAAAACCATACGATTCAAAATATTCAAATACTCATAAAAATCTTTCAAAAGACAGTGGAAGACTAAGTCTCACATGGCCATCTTAGACAAAACTCTAACAAGATAGGGTCACAGCCCTTTTACAATCGTAGTCTTAACAATAGTGTTAAAGCAAGAAAGAACTAGAAGTAAAAAAAATACCTTACCCTCGGTCTATGAGGGCATACCATATTTTCGAGGAAACTCTATCCAAGCACTTCAATCTAGCTAGAAGCAATCACTTGCCGGAACCTACACTTGTAGTCAAGATAAGAGAAATATGGGTCAGCACACAAAAATGTACTAAGTATGATGACCATGCAAAAACATGCTTTAAAAGGGACATTTTGGTTGGGAACCATTCATTATGCCACTTTTTGAAATATCATGTACAATAGCATAAGAGACATACAATACAAGTATAATCATCATGCAAGTCATAATACCACATTTAAACAATATCATCATGTAAACCATTACCTTTACCTTAGACCTTCACTTCAAGTAACCTTCATGCTATACCTTGTGCAATGCATGGATAGAGTCCCGTACCACCATCCACACCAAGGCACCACATTAAGGTCACCAAAATTGAACTTACCATTCCTTCCTTTTCACCTTTACATAATATCCATACATAAGAAACATAGCATTTCATAATAACATTTCATAAGGCATGACAAGGGAGAATAACTAATATTCTAACCCAAGTATAGGATGCATATCACATGAACCATTTAAGAGTCAACCTTCTTAGATTACTTCATTTAGAGGACTTTCATACAATAGTCATTAAGAATTAGAGAACTCACTATGACCCTATCAAAGCCTACTCGTGTAATGTGTAGATGGCATCCCATACTACCACCCGTACTTCATAGAACCTCACAAGAAACCATAATGCATATCTCACATGATGGGAATAAGCGTTTAACCGGCATAGACCATGCAAGGTAGACATGGAATCCGCTGTCCTATAGCCCACACCGTAGAAAGGTGTTCCACTTGCCTAACGTAGAATGGTAACATTAGCTTGGATGTAATCCGCTAGCCAATATCCTATGTGGGCACATAGTTATGGGATATGAAGATGTTCCTTGGAATTCTAACCTAACATTGGGAGAGTTGCCACCTAACCATATCCACTTGGTGCTTCGCCTACATTCCTATATATTGTTTCATTCCCATTGCATTAGTGTACTAGGGAGAAATGCCATAAGCCTATCAACCCATAACACATAATTACACAACGAAGAAATGTTAAAAGCCTATCGATCCATGGTACATTCAAGGATAGCTCTAGAGTCCTTATGAAAATAATTCCATAAGCCTATCGATTCGTGGTCTCTCATTACAATCTTATATTCAGGAAGGGAATGGCACTAGCCTATCGATTCATGATACATTGACTCATTAAGAAAGTAATGCCACTAGCCTATCGATTCTAGAGTCTTCATTACATTAGATCATTTATGAAAAGAATGCCTAAAGCATATCAATTCATGGCCATAAAGTCAAGACACATTCATAACTAATATATGAAAGGAATGCCATAGCCTATCGATTCATATTCATCAAGTCAAGACACATTCATTTTTACAAGAAAAGGATGCATAAGCCTAGGAATTCTAGATATACAATATATAGAAGACAACACTTCACATTCCATCATCATCATACATGAATGGAAAATTGAGAATTAGCCCTTCAATAACAACACAACTACCTTAAAGAAAGGATCACCTCAATCTCATTCAATTTACATTCATTTACTTAGTAAGTAAACACTTCCACTTCTCAACTGGATCAATAAGTCAAACACGTTCTACTACAACATGAACATTTAGTCATAACATTCCTTCAAGGCCATAAATCTCACATCATCAACATTCCAACAATTTACCATAATTCAGGCATAGATAATTATACAATTCAATAACTCAAAGAAATATAGACAATTTACAATCGTAAGCTCTCATAATCAACCAATCCACTTCATAAAGGAGCATTTTAGGAATTGAGAGAAATCATGGGTTCATGGAGTATTTTCATCATAAATCATCAATTAAACACCAATACAACCCTTATATGACATTAGAAACCATTTGAAATTGTTTGAATAAAGAACCCATGAAATTGAGTAAAACCTTTGGTTTTTCATGAACTTGAAAACTTTTTGAAATTGACTCTAGGGAGAAAGCTAATCCTAGATGAAGGAGCACCATACCTTTACTAAAATTCCCCAAGAAGTTTGATGAAGAAAGCCTTGAATCCAACCCTAGCTCCCACTTCTTTTTCTTCCTTGAATTAGAGAGAGAAATATATAGAGAGGAAGAACTTTGGGGTTTCGATTTGGGTATTTTGAGTAATTGGGTAAATTAGGTGTTAAAAGACTTATAATTATATATATATATATTTATATATATCTATTTCAAACGACCCTACATCAATTCAAGTTAAAACGAAATTATTTAAAACTCCCTAGTTGGGGCAGCCTCGTCAGGGACCACGCCCAACTTCACAACTCGTGAAGAGGGATCACTACCTGTGGTGATTCTCGTGGTCCTCTAGGCAGGGACTCCTTTTTCTCTTGTCAAGCCACAGGATGCCAAGGCATCTTCACGGACCACTTCACGATCCGTGGTCAAGGCTACAGGCCATGAAAGTGGTTGTGGACTTGGGGCAGTAGCTTGGCCTCAAGACCTTGCCTCCCAAGTGCCCAAGTGATCTTCACGGAACAATTCATGGTCCGTGGTCAAGACCACGTGCCGTGAAAGTGGTTGTCGTCATGAGGCAGTGTTGGCCAAGGTTTGGGCAGTCTTGTCCTTTGGCTAAGGCTTTGCCCCCTTGGTCTTGGCCTTTGCCCTTGAAACCCTATTCTAATCCATATATGACCTTCAACACTATTAGGTCTAACATGTGTCTTGATGTTGACTCACTAAACTCTATCAAATAAGGCTCGGGACAACATTACACAACATCAAACTCTGAACACTAACTAGTTAGGCTCTAGTTTCACTAGTTCATTTTTAGGGTCGTTACATTATCCCCCACATAGGAACAGTCCCCCTCGAATGACACTTTAAACACATTAAGGGGTAACGATTCAAAACTATCAGCCCACAATCATGCATGCAATATCAATTAAATGCATAAACATAGGAGGAAACATCAACTCCACATCAATAAGCTGAATGCATATACAAGAAAGTAGGAACTACATCTACAAACTCATTATGCTCAATTCCTTAACATTTCTCATTTCGTTAGAGGAACTTCCTTCTCCAACTCACATCATGCTCATTAAAACATCATAAGGCAATTTATGCAACTCTTTCAAGAACACATTTAAGCATGCTCAACAAGTCAACTCATTAAAATATTTAGGCAACTCATCATAGATGCATATCAACATGTGGATCACAATTTGAAAACTCATTTCCTTATTTAAACAACAATTCAACTAGAACATGCATAACATAAGAAGAACATCGAAACTCACTTTTCACATAAGACTCCAAAACATGAAACAAGCTACAAGGAACTCTTGGTCTCAAGCTTGAATAAGAATAGAAGGAAAAAGATAAGGACATCAATACTCTCAACCACCTTTCTATTCAACATACCATCCCCCACATAAGAGAAAACCCAACTAAGGAAAACATGAAAATAACACAAAGAACCTCAATAACACATTCACAACCATAAGGATCTATCAACTTACTGGTACCTTCATCCAGATTAGCTTCTTTGCCCTCATTGGCTTGAAGTTCATAAAAATGGTTCTTCTAGAATTAGGATCCAGGTCAACATAAGAAGCTTGTTTTGCCTCCCTTCCTCTAGCCGTAAGAGTAGGAAAATGTCTCACTTGGTGAACATGCTTTCCACAACCATAGCACCCACTAGTACCGGCTAGGCACTTCTCATGATGCCTCTTCCCACAAGTGGTGCAAAGAGGTTTAGAAAATGGAGGTCCACCACCTTTCTCCTTATTAACCTTAGGAGCACTAGAAAAATCTTGGTTAGGAGATCTATTCTTGAACCTAGGTTGACCTTGCTCATCGGACCTACCCCTTTTCAACTTCCTACCCTTGCTCTTAAGTTTGGAGTCCTCAATAGATTGAGCATACACCATCATTCTAGAAATGTCCATATTATTATGAAGCATCACCGTACGACACTCTTCCTCAACTAGGTCGGATATACCCGTCACATACCTACTCATCTCATCCCTAGGGTTAGACACCAAAGATGGAGCATACTTAGACAAGAGGGTAAATTTCAAGGAGTACTCTTCCACACTCATTCTTCCTTTCTTAAAATTGATGAACTCCTCAACATTACACTCCCTCTTCTCCCGGGGAAAGTACCTACCATGGAATGCTCCCTTAAACTCTTCCTATTCTATAGGACCCAATTCTAGAAAACTATTGATTTTCCATTGAGTGAACCACACTTGGGAAACCTCTGTCATCTGATAGGAAGCCAATTCTATTTTCTCTTTACAAGTTACCCCATAGCATTGACTATCTTATATACTTCATCCAAAAATTCTTTGGGATCCTATCCCACTCTAGAACCAACAAATATCAGAGGATTCATCCTCACAAAGTCTCTCAACCTTGAGGCCTCGGTACTCTCGTTAGCATTCATCCTAGGACCCACATCTCAGTTAGCTTGAGCCATCATGGCTTGGTCTAGGGTTAGAAAAGCTGACCTAATCTCTTCATTAGTCATATCTGGGAGAACCATCGGAACTTGGTTGCCTTGAGGAACTAGGCCACCTTGAGGGACTTGGTCACCTTGGGGAGGAACTCCCTTGTTTACAATCTCCTCTTCCACTATTCTAGGGCTCGCCCTTGTATTCATATGGTATAAGCACAACAGAAGGATTAGAAAAATGATACTTATAAAACCAAACTATTAGGCACACTTCAAGAATATGAAAGAAGTGTAACTTTCTATCATCTTTTAGCCTCTCACTCATAGATGTGTCACGACTCACACCGATGAACAAGACTCTACTAGACGTGGCTTGTGAGACATCAACCCTAAAAACCATTCCCAAAACCTTATCTCTGATACCATGTTTATCATGACTCTAGAGCACCCCCTAGTTGTAACACGGTGTACTCGACCCCAAAGGGTTATTATACAAGCCTTATAGCATTCATTCATCGCATAGATATTAGAAATAGTACGAAATTAAAACCTTTTATTTAGAACCATATGATTCAAAACATTCAAATACTTTAGAAATCTCTCAAAAGACACATCGGACGACTAAGTCTCACATGGCCATCTTAGACAAAACTTTAACAAGATAGGGTCACGGCCCTTTTACAATCGTAGTCTTAACTATATTCTCAAAAAAAAAAGAACTAGAAACAATAAGAGTCCTTGTCCTGGGTCTATGAGGACATACTAAATCTTGGAGGAAACTCTATCCAAGCACTTCAATCTAGCTAGAAGCAATCACTTGTCGAGACCTACACTTATAGTTAAAATAAGAAAAATATGGTTTACCACACAAAAATGTACCAAGTATGATGACCATGCAAAACATGCTTTAAAAATGAAATTTTGGTTGAAAACCATGCATTATGCCACTTTTTGAAATATCATGTACAATAGCATAAGAGACATACAAAACAAGTATAATCATCATGCAAGTCATAAAATCATATTTAGACAATATCATCCTATAAACCATTACCATTACCTTAGACCTTCACTTCAAGTAACCTTCATTCTATACCTTGCGCAATGCATGGATAACATCCCATACCACCATCCACACCAAGGCACCAATTAAGGTCACTAAAAGAGAACTTAACATTCCTTCCATTTCACCTTTACACAATATCCATACATAAGAGACATAACATTTCATAAGGCATGACAAGGGATAATAACTCATAATCTAACCCAAGTATAGCATCCATATCATATTAACCATTTAAGAGTCAACCTTCTTCGATTAATTCATTTAGAGGGCTTTCATACAATAGTCATTAAGACTCAGAGAACTCACTATGACCCTGTCAAAGCCTACTCGTGCAATGTATATATGGCATCCCATACTACTACCCATACTTCATATAACCTCTCAAGAAACCATAATTCACATCTCAGATGATGGGAATAAGCGTTTAAATGACATAGACCATGCAAGCTAGACATGGAATCCGGTGTCCTATATCCCCACAGCGTAAAGAGGTGTTCCACTTGCCTAAGGTTGAACATTAAAATTAGCTCGGATGGAATCCGCTATCCAATATCCTATGTGGGAAAATAGTTATGGGATAGGAAGATGTTCCTTGGAACTCTAACCTAACATTGGGAGAGTTTCCATCTAACCATATCCACTTGGTGCTTAGCCTACATTCCTATAGATTATTTCATTCACATTACATTAGTGTACTAGGGAGGAATGCCAAAAACCTATCAACCCATAACACACCATTACCCAAGGAAGGAATGCTAAAAGTCTATCGATCCATGGTACATTCAAGGATAGCTCTAGAGTTTTTATGAAAAGAATGCCATAAGCCTATCGATTCATGGCCCCTCATTACATTATTATACTCATGAAGGGAATGTCACTAGCCTATCGATTCATGCTACATTGACTCATTAAGAAAGGAATGACACTAGCCTATCGATTATAGAGTCTTCATTACATTAGATCATTTATGAAAAGAGTGCCTAAAGCCTATCAATTCATAGCCATCCAGTCAAGACACATTCATCACTCATATATGAAAGAAATGTCATAGCCTATGGATTCATATGCATCAAGTCAAGACACATTCATTTTTACAAGTAAAGGATGCATATGCCTACCAATTCTAGATATACAATATATAGAAGACAACACTTCACATTCCATCATCATTATACACGAGTGTCAAATTGAGAATTAGGCCTTCAATAACAACACAACTACCTTCAAGACATGATCATCTCAATCTAATTGAATTCACATTCATATAATTAAATACGTCCACATTTTAAGTGGATCAACAACTCAAACACATTCTACTATAACATGAACATTTAGTCATAACTTGCCTTCAAGGCCATAAATCTCACATCATCAACATACCAACAATTTACCATAATTAAGGCATAGATCATGATACAATTCCATAACCCAAAGCAATTTAGACAAATTACAATCACAAGCTTTCATAATCTACAAACCCACTTCATAAAGGCACAGTTTAGAAATTGAGAGAAATAATGGATTCATGGAGTATTTTCATCATAAATTATCAATTAAACACCAATAAAATCATTATATGATATTAGAAACCATTTGAAATCGTTTGAAGAAAGAACACATGAGATTGAGTAAAACCTTTGATTTTTCATGAACTTGAAAACTTTGAAAACTTTTTGAAATTGACTCTAGGGTGAAAGCTAAACCTAGATGAAGGATCACCATACCTTTACTAAGATTCCCCAAGAAATTTGATTAAGAAAGCCTTGAATCCAACCCTAGTTCCCACTTCTACTTCTACCTTGAGTTAGAAAGAGAAATATTGAGAGAGGAAGAACTTTGGGGTTTTGATTTGGGTCTTTTGAATAATGGGGTAAAATAGGTGTTAAAAGACTTAAAACTATATATATATATATATATATATATATATATATATATATATATATATATCTATTTAAAATGACCCCACATCAATACAACTTTAAATAAAATTACTTGAAACTCCTTAGTTGGGGTAGCCCCATCAAGGCGCACGCCCAACTTCACAGTTCGTGAAGGGGAACCACAACCCATGGTCCTTTAGGCAGTGACTCCCTTTCTCTTGTCAAGCCCCAAGATGCTAAGGCATCTTCACAGACCACTTCATGGTCCATGGTCAAGGCCACTGGCCATGAAGGTGGTCATCGACTTGGGGCAGTAGCTTGGCCTCAAAGCCTTGCCTCCCAAGTGCCCAAGTGATCTTCATGGACCACTGGCCGTGAAAGTGGTTGTGGTAATGAGGTAGTGTTGGCCAAGGTTTTGGCCGTTATAGCCTATTTTAGCTAAGGCTTTGCTCCCTTGGCCTTGGCCTTTGCCGTTGAAACCCTATACTAATCCATAGATGATCTTCAATCCTACTAGGTCTAACACGTGTTTTGACGCTGACTCACTAAACTCCATCAAACAAGGCTCCGGACAACATTACAAAACATCAGACCTCACACACTCACTAGTTAAGCTCTAGTTTCACTAGTTCATTTTTAGGCTCGTTAGATGGAGACATTTCCTTGATCCTAGCTTCAAATCTTTCTTCATCTTCAAGTTCTAGAGAGAGGAATATTTGAGACAAGAGCTTTAGGTTTTCTTTGGGGTTTTGGAAGTGATGACTTGATTGGTGGGTTTAAAGGGTTAAAATCACTTATATAGGTGTACTATGATTGGGGAAACTGACATATCTTTATTTTAATTAAAACTGGAATGACCTATTTAACCCTTACTTGGCAGTCCATTGTCCAATCTTCACGAGAAGCTCCACGAGTCGTGGTCCTCTTCGTGGTCTTGGACAACTGGCTAGGAAACCATCCCTTAGCCCCTAAAAATCTAAGGCACCACCATGAGCCATTCCACAAACCGTGGCCTTCACCATGATCCGCGAAGTGGCTCGTGTGGAGGAGGCCAACTTGGGGCAGCCTTGGGGATCTACTGCCTCAACTCCACGAGTGGCACCACGATCCGTGGTGACCACAAAAAGCCATGAAGGCTCTCGTGTGGAGGAGGCTGCCTTAGGCAGTCTTGACATAGCTACTTCCCCACCACGACTCATGGCCCCTACCACGAATCATCATGGTGGTCGTGGGAAGGTGGGCATTGCATGGTGAAGTTTAGGCTTTCCAAGCCCTCTTTTTTGGCTTTTTCCTTTACACACATAGGCCAAGTTTAGTATACTAGATTCCGGGGTTTTACAACGCCCTTCTTGTTAGGCGATCAAAATTGTATTATTTTCACTTCTTTTTAATTTTTCGTCATTCTTTCAAACATCAATCATATCCTTGTCTATTTGCCTTCATAGGTGCAAATCATCAATATTATATCAGAATAGGACAAAATTCAGCATTTAGCACACTAATTATTGATCTAAAATGACCTGAAATAAGTGCAAATCTACAACTCATAATTAATTCATGAGTTCATGTTGTAAACTTAATCTTATTCTCAATCTTAAATTGATGCTCGAAAGAAATCAATTGTAGTGGCTAATTAGTTTAATGCATGTAATTTAGGGTTGATTTTATGATTCGCTTGAAAGATATTATTGTTCAAATATATTTCCACAAATCTGTTGGTAAAGAGATTTTGTAAGCTAATGGGTTGATTTGTGATTTATAAAGATGATACCAAAAGAAGATTCTATGATTTGGTACTATGAAATAAAAAGAAGATTAGTTTCATTAAAGATGAACCCGCATGTCCATGATTGTTTAACACTATTAAGAAACACAATAATTACCCCTATGTGACATCGATTCCAATCTCCACACCCCTAGATTACTTCTTAATTTCTTGAATTTCTGAATTTTATTTTAATTATGATATTTGATCGTTCAAATTATTTTAGTAAATTAGGTGGCATCATCCACTCACTTGCTCTAAAGCAAAACAATGAATAGGTCCACATTCCTAATTTCATAGCTGAATTCTTATCCCTAAGCCATTCCTGGTGGGATTTGACCCCGACTATTTTAGGTATTTTTATTGACAACGACCGCTGACTCCTCTAATTATTTTAGGGTAATTTGAGTGTTATCACCTTCCGATTTGGCATCGATACATTTGGTGTTGCATGTCTCTTTGTTGAAGAATTGTGTCGGTGATCCTACTATATTATGACGTTGGAAAGTTTTGGAGTTAAGTAAAGTCTTTCTTATGAGGAGGTTCTGATTGAAATTATGCATTGTCAATTCCGGTAATTAGACCATCTCATGGTAGCTTGACTAGAAGTAGTCCTGGTAGCTTAGGATTGAGGAATAATATACTCTCCTGTGCATAGCTTGATCTAGCATTGTAGTATGCATTTCATGATAGCTTGATTTGGTTAGGCCACGACCACTTCATGGTAGCTTTAGGATTGAGGCATAGACTCTCCTAATGGTAGCTTAGGATTGAGATGCATACTCTCCTAAGGATAGCTTACATAAGCAACTTGGTGTTTTTATAAGGATATCTTGAGTTATTAGTACTCATGGTAGCCTAGGATTGAGGATTCACTCTCTCTTAGGGATAGCTTGCATAGCATCATGGGATGTGTTGCATGGTAGGTAAGATCGGACATTGGTATCTTTCCTTACATAGCTTGGACTTGTATGTTAGTAGGCCCTCAATGGTTGTTTGACTTAGCATGATGTAGACATGGTAGTTAGCATATTAGCTTGGTCTAGCCTAGTAGGGCTAATCCTTGGTAGCCTTGAATTGATATCTTGTGCTCATTCATGTGTGATGACTTACCTAGTACTAAAAAGAGAAAAACCTTTTATGAATAGAAGAAAATACTCAAAAAGGACAAGGCCCTAACTAGAGAGCATTCATGATAGTCTAAAGGAGTACTTAGTGTGGGTAGTAGTATGGGATGCTATTCATACATTGCACACATATGACTGAAGGCTAGGTATGAAGGGTTCCCTCACATAGTACAATTTAGCTTGGGTTGTTACTATAGTTGCCGTCCAAGATATGATTGACTAAAGGTGATACTTCCCTTGTCTATATGAAGATAGCCAGTAGTAAGACCAAAAGAAGGTTGAATATGACTAGCATGACTTCAAGGTTATGCTTAGTGTGAAGGTTAGTATAAGATGCCTTTCATACATTGCACAAGTTTGCTTTGAGGTTACCTAGAAGTATAGTGACCTTATGGTATAAGAAGCTTAGAGACTTGACCATCTATTTAGGCCATGATTAAGATGACCAAAAAGGGATACTTGGCTTGGGTGGTAATATGAGATGCTATTCTTGCCTTGCACATGTATGCTTTTGAGGTTACTTGAGAATGGTTCTATGAGGGTCTAGATGACTAAGAGTCAGTTATGCTTATATGATTATGACTTGTCTCCTATGCTCATTAACTATGTATTATGTTGACTTATGGTTATATGATGCTTATGTTGGAGACCATGCTATGACTATGACGATTATGTTATGACTATGTTATTATCTCTTATGCTTATGTCCTATGTTGACTAACCATTTTGAGATTCTCTTATGATGTGGTGCTAGCTTTCATACTTGGTACATTTTGTACTAATGCATATTGCCTACTTTCTAATCAAATGTAGGGTTTCAGAGATTGAGTTCCTTAAAGGCTAGTTTTCCAAGAAGCAAGAAGAGTTGAAGAATTGGTGAGTCCTCATAGCTTCGAGGACAAACCCATATTTCCTTTATGCCATTTTTTATGTTTTAAACTTTGTATGGGATGCCTATCAAGAGTTTTATTCAAGAGTGTAATAGATGGTTTGAGACAAAAGAGTAGTAAAGACTTCTGCTTGCTTATGAATTTTTTTTCGATTGTATGGTTTAAAAGAAGTTTTAATTTTTCCGTACTTTTCTGTTATCTTATGTTATGATTATGCTAAGGGCTTTTATGATACCTTTTCGGGGTCAAGTACGTGATGTTACGTCTAGGGGGTACCCCTGGGTCGTGACATTGGTGCTAAGATTGTTAGATCGTGAAGTTGCTCGTGAAGGGCATCACAGTTCGTGAGGCTGCTCGTGAAGAGTTGTCTGCACCCAGTCTCTCCTGCACACATCAACACACACTTACTATAAAAACAAAGAAAAATAAGGAAAAAGGAGAATACATATTACAATTACATCTTGGGTTGCCTCCCAAGCAACGCATAACTTAACATCGTCGTGCGACTCAGGTTACGTGATTACTCAAACTTCATCAAGTTTGCATTGCTCCACAATCTTTACATGCTATGGAACACCCAAATATGCCTTGATTCACTGACCATTGGCTTTGAACCTCTCGCCCTTGTCATTTCAAAGCTCAATAGCACCCGACTGGAACACCTGAGTAATCTGAAAAGGTCCAGACTGTTTGGATTTCAATTTTCCAGAAAACAAACGAAGTCTGGAGTTGAAAAGTAACACTAAGTCACTAGGATTAAATGTTCCCTTCTCAATATGCTTATCATGACATAGCTTCATCTTCTCCTTGTAGAATGTTGACCTCTTATATGCTCTCAACAGGAACTCATCCATCTCATTGATCTGGTCCAATCTCAGGTTTACAGTTTCACTCCAACTAAGGTTCAGTTTCTTCAAAGTCCAGAGTGTTGTATGCTCAAGCTCAATCGAAAAATGACATGCCTTTCAAACACCAACTAATATGGAGACATACCAATAGGCATCTTGAAGGTTGTCTGATATGCCCATAAAGCATCATCTAACTTTTGTGCCCAATCTGTCCTATTGGCATTTACTGTTTATGCCAAGATTGCCTTTATTTTCCTATTGGACACCTCTACTTGTCCAGTGGTCTCCGGGTGATAAGGTATTGCAACCTTGTGTTATTTAACCCCATATTTGGTCAGAAGCGCACTGAAACCCTTGTAGCAGAAATGGGAACCACCATCACTGACGATAGCTCTGGGTGTGCCAAACCTTGAGAAGATATTCTTCTTCAGAAAATCAGCAATACTCTTGCCATCATTCTTAGCCAAAGCAACTTTCTCAACCCATTTGGACATATAGTCCACTGCAGCCAATATGCACTTCTGCAAATGGGATCACGAACTCGATTCCCCACATATAAAAGTATCTCCACCTCAAAAATAGGTGTCATGGGTAAATCATGGTGCCGAGAGATGGCTTCTTGTTACTAGCACACATCACAACTCGTTACTACATCAATCACATCCTCATTAATTATGGGCTAGTAGTACCCACACTAAAGTATCTTGTGAGCTATCCAAGCACCTCCATGATGACCACTTACCAGAGAGCAGTGACGGGCTTCTAGAATATGCAACATCTCAGCTTCAGGAACACATCATATGATGATGTTGTCAGCACACACCCTGTATAGATAAGTTTCATCCCAAAAATACTTACCCATATCATGAAGAAATCTCTTCCTTTGTTGATATGTCATCCCCTCAGGAATCAAATCACTAATAAGAAAGTTAGATAAATCAGCAAACCAAGGAATAAGATCAAGAGTAGCGGCTAATACCTGCTTATCTGCGAATAACCATTTTTGTCGAGCTCAAGTTCCTCTTTCTTTCAGCCTCCAACCTTGACAGGTGATCAACCACTTGGTTCTCACAACCTTTCCTTTCCTAAACCTCAAAATCAAACTCTGGAAGAAGTAACACCATCTGATCAACCTTGGTTTTGCATCCTTCTTTGCCATGACGTATCTCAGAGCTCCATGGTCCGTATGGACTATCACTTTAGTGCCCAGCAAGTAAGCTCAGTTAATGTGTAGTTTCGCTGTGCTCCATTCAGTGACTTACTAGCATAGTAAATCCGATAAAACATTTTGTTGCGCTTCTGCCCCAACATAACTCCAAAAGTAGTACCACTAGTATCGCACATTACTTCAAATGGCTCTTCCCAATCTGGGTCAATGATCACTGCTGCAGAAATCAGCTTCTCCTTTAGGCATTCAAAGGCTCTGAGATATGCCTCATCAAAGACAATTTTCACCTCCTTCTCCAAAATCTTGCACATGGGGTGTGCAATTTTAGAGAAGTCATCGATGAAACGCCTAGTGAATCCGTCGTGTCCTAAGAAACTTTGAACACCCTTCACACAGATCGACGGAGGTAACATTTTAATCACCTCGATTTTGGCCTTGTCAACCTGAATCCCCTTTTGGGACAACCTGTGCCCAAGAACTATGCCTTCCTTGACCATGAAGTAGCACTTCCCCAGTTCAGCACTAGATATGCCTCCTCATATCTCTGTAGGGCCCTGCTGAGATTATGCAAACAATCACCAAAGGTATCACCTACCACTGAAAAATCGTCCATGAAGACATCCAGAGTGTCCTCCACTATTTTCGAGAAGATGAAAATTATATACCTCTGGAAAGTAGCTGATGTATTACATAGTCCAAATGGCATGCATTGAAATGCACAAGTGCCATAGGGACATGTAAAGGTAGTCTTTTCCTAATCTTCAGAAGCAATGGATATCTGGTTGTAGCCAGAGTATCCCTCTAAGAAGTAGTACCACCCTTTTCCAGCCAACATATCAAACATCTGGTCAATGAAAGGCATGGGGAATTGATCCCTCAAAGTCCACTTGTTCAACTTCTTGTAATGCATGCACACTCGCCATCTAGTGATTGGCCTCTACGGGACCAACTCATTCTTGGCATTTGGAACCATAGTCATACCCCCCTTTTTGGGCACACATTGCACTGGGCTGACCCAATGACTGTCAGAAATGGGTTATACCACCCCAATATCTAACCACTTGATTATCTCCTTTTTGGCCACCAGTTGCATATGTGGGTTTAGCCTCCGCTGCTGTTCAATGTTTGGGTTGCAGTCCTCCTCAAGTTGAATCTTACGGGTGCATATACTATGAAGTATCGCAATGATGTCACCAATGGTCAACCCAATGGCCCTTTTGTACCTAATCAACACTTTGATCACAGCTTAAACATTTTCGTCATTCAAATCTGCAGCCAAAATCACAGGTAAAGTGTTGTTAGCTCCCAAAAATATATACCTCAGGTGACTGGGTAACTGTTTCATTTCCAACACCAGTGGTTCCTATATGGATGGTTTTGCTGGCGGACTTGGCCTTTTTTCAAGTCCAAGTCCAATATCTTTGGAGAATAAGAGTGTGCTCCCATATACTGCAGAGCATTCACGATCTCAACATAGTCAGATGGAAAAGTAGCTTCAAAATTCATCAGCACTGTTGCTAAGGTCTCAACAGCCAGCCTCTCTTCAATAGTTGCTCCCATTTCTTCTTAATTAAAGACCTCTATTGCAGACACCACATTCATGTCATGTGGCTTCTTCATCGACCTGCAAATATAAAGCTGTACCTCACTTTTGTTAAATCTGAATTTTAGTTCTCCTCGCTCAACATCTACCAATGCTCGTCCCGTGGTAAGAAATGGTCTTCCAAAAATAAAGGGAACCTCAAAATCTACTTCGCAATCCAAGATCACGAAGTCTGCCGAAAAGAGGAACGTGTCCCCCTTTACGAGCACATCACATATGATGCCCACAAGTCACTTCACTAACCTATATGCCATCATCAATCTCACAATTGTGGGTTTTGGAACACCTAATCCCAGTTGCTTGTAGATGGCCAGCGGCATCAAGTTTATACTGGGTCCTAAGTCACACAAGGCCTTTGCAAATTCAACTGACCCGATGGTGCACGGTATGGTGAATGCACCCGGATCCTCTTTCTTTTGTACCAGAGACCTGGTAGCAATATCACTACAGTGATGAACATTGTCAGTAAAATCAATACTTACAACTCTTTTCTTTGTGACCAAGTCCTTCATGAACTTGGCATATCCCAGCATTTGATCTAGTTCTTCCACCAGTGGGATGTTTACTGACGGCTGTCGCAACATGGTGATGAACTTCACAAATTTCCCATCTTCAACTTTCTTTTTAAGCCTTTGAGGGAAAGGAGGAGGTGGTCTTGGGATCTGCTGTAAAGACATGTTTCCCTCAACCTCTTTCTGTTTTCCTCTTGTAAGTTGTGGTATTAGCTGAGCATCCTCCAAGTCATCTAGATGCTCAGCTTCGTCCTTTTCTCTTCCAGCTTGCTCTAACACCTGCTCACATTTAGTACTGCAGAAATTGGGTCATTAAAAATATTACCACTCGTGGTGGTGATAACCATGCAATGCTCGTCCATCTTAGGATTTTGGATCATTTCACTTGGTAGTGACCCATTCTTCCTCTGATTTAATGAGGGTGAAAGTTGGCCCAACTACTGCTCAATCTGCTTGATGGAGGTGCTATGAAAGTCTACCAGCTTATTCATACTGGAGAAATCACCTTTCCTCTCCTTTACCCCGGCATTAGTTGATTTAACCTTTTGGAGCACTTTGGCCAACATGTGTTCCAGCTTAGACCAGGTGGAACTACCACTTGCACGGTCTCTATTACCAGGGGGCACATAGACACCACTTTGATCATTTTTGTACCCATCTCTGTTCTGCCAGTTTCCCTGCTCTCTGTTTGCTGGCCTATCATACTGTCCTTCCGTTGAATAGTTCCGACCTGCATTTCTAGAATTTTAACCCTGGTTGCCTGAGTTATAATTCCAAAAACCTCCTTGGTTGCCCAGGTAATTACCCTCCTCATCTACATCGATGTCATGATCTTCATCTTTGTTTAGCTATCCCACGACATTTAACTCTCTAGACTTGGAGACAATATGCTTTGTGAGTAGATCTATTTGGGTCTTCATGTGTGCCATGTCCTGATCCTTTTCTTCTTCTCTCTTCCTTTTCTTAGTTAAAAGTTCATAAGTATACCCAAGATCTCCTACTTCTACTTCCCTAGTGCACAATGTCGTATTAGCTGCATGCTCTTTGAGAATGGCTTCCTTATAAAAGATTCTCCACACACTACATCAACAACAAGTTTAGTAACTTAATTTAAAGATCTGTAAAATGCATGTTTTAGATGTCTCTCAGTGAAACCATGGTTTGGACACTTCTTCATATTTTGGGTTAATCTCCACCATGTGTCATGCATTGCTTCTCTTGGTAGCTTCTTATGGACACTTATCTCGTCTTTCGTTTGTAGCTCTTTCGATTTTGGAGAGATTCATTCCACGAAAGCTTCCTTCAATTCAGTCCAAGTCCTGAGTGAGTCATTAGGCATCTCATTCAGCCAATTTGTTGCCTCTCAAGTAAGAGACAATGGGAATAGCCTTAGTCTCATTGCTATATAGCTAACTCCAGGAATTTCTTGCGACTTGCAGATCGCCCCAAAATTCATCAGATGCTGGTTAGTATCATCTACCGCAGCACCTTTGAACATACCTTTCATATTCAACAGTTAAATCATAGTGCTGGTGATTGTGAATTTAACACCAGGATGTAGTGCAGGTAACACTATCACTCCAACAGTTGCAGCTCCATCCAATTCTAAGTCATCCTCTCTATACATCATGTGAGCTTGAGATTGTGGTCTACCCATTGGAGCTATTGGATGGCGGTGGGGAGGAATGATTCCATCCCTTGCTACGTTTTCGTCCACTGCCCAGGTTGGTTGTTCACAACAATAGGCTGAACACCTCTTACAACGGTTTCAGCTTTCAATCCAAGTCTGTATTTCTGTGCCTCAAGTTCTTGTCCATTCACCATTTTTCGAATAGTTCTTCAAAGTTTTGGGTCGTATGGAATCAATGGGGCTCCCTTACTCATAGTATTTGGCATACACCGTCGAACTTACATGATAAAGAATAAGACGTAAAATTAAGAAATATAACTACAACTAGAATAAAATTTAGTAAAACAATTTTGTAATAAAATTCCCCGGCAGCGGTGCCAAAATTTGATACGTCTAAACTTAGACCTCAATTAAGAGATATAAATGGTGAAAGTCCATTTATAGAACTCAACGTGAGTTCAGGTCGATCCCACAGAGAAATTATTTAGAAAAATGATTTCACTGTCGTGGTTTACTCAAATGTCGTTATTATTTCCTAAATAAACAATTATTGAAAGTAAAATGGGTTTAGCGTTAACATTTTGGTAACCAAAGTTGTAAAGTAAAGTCTAATTGAACAATGAAAAAAATAATCAGTTTTGAAGTTGTTTTAATAATTACTGAAACTAGGATTGTGTTCCCCATAATGTTGCGTCTAATGCTCTTCCGTAGTTGAGTTTCATGCAATTTATCTCTACAAAATACATGTGAATTAGCTATATCTGACACTTCTCAGTCTACTCATATAATCTTCACTCAAGTCCTCTCGGTCCTAGAGTGTTACACAACCTACCCTTGCCTACAATGGTGTTAAGGTTATTTTCTCTCGAACTCAAACTTTGACTCCATTTTGTCAGATTAGTTTAGCTTTTTCCTAAATTTCATTTTTAACTTGAACATATGACAGATACATGCTCACTCTAATGTGTGCACTCATCAGAATACATGAATAACGAAAACTATAGTTTGTAACCACAAATTGTCGTTACCTCATTTTGTGAATTAACATTTAGAATTACGTCATGGATACCACAATCCCAGTTGTGGTATTTAGCCACTCATGATTTCACGTAAATGTTCAGAAATATTGAATGAAAACATGTTAGGATGTACTTACGAGAATAAGCAATCAACAACCACTTTAATAATTCAAGAACCGGAAATCCGAACTTCAAATTTAATTCAATGTTCAAATCGAAAATCACAAACTGAGAATAATAGAAACATGTTCGTCGTTCATGGTAAGATAAGATACAACATAAAAAATGCCCTAATTAATTCAAATCAGTATTTTAAAAAAGAGTCCTACTGAAAGTAGGACAGGACTGTTGGGCCTTTCACGTCGACTTCTATGACCCGTCAAGGTCTTCATGGTCCGTGAAGCTCTGCGTGGTCTTCCCTTGGAACTCCCCAAAATTTAGGTTTCAATGCTTGAACACTGGAACTTATCATGGACGGCACCACGGGTCATGGTACTAACCACGGTCCGTAAAAGTGCTCGTGGTCTTCACTTGGTCGCTTCCCATTTTAGCTTCTCCTTTCCCATCCACTAGTTCACCTTCACGACTGCTACCACAGACTGTTGTGAGGACCACGGTCCATTAAGGTGCCCGTGGTCTTCACTTGGTCACTTCCCATTTTAGCTTCTCCTTTCCCATCCACTGGTTCACCTTAACGGTAGGCACCACAGACCGTTGTAAGGACTATGGTCCCTGAGGTAGGCGATGATCTACAATTGGTCCAATCTACTTTTAACTTCTCCAAGCCTTTATACTAGAATTTCATCACGACCTGCACCACGATTCGTGACAAGGACCACGACCTGTCTAGGTGCTCATGGTCTTTACTTGATTAACATCATTTTTTGTTTCTTTTTCCATCTTTCCGCACAAACAAGAATCTGTCTACACAGTTATCAAACAGATCCAAGGATACAAAAAATACATCCAATTCTATTTTTAATCCTTAGTTTTCAAGAATCAAATGTGCCAAGATGTCGCAGCAAATCAAGCACCCTTCCATACGTTTGTGGTTGGGTCATGGGGGAACTTTGAATGGATATCTTAACTCTTTCTAGGGACAATATTTTTTAGCAGTCCAAGTGTTGGTGGATTCTTTACTGCATGTTATCCCTTTTCACAATTAGAGGGTAAAGAGGTACTTTCATCAACTACTACTCTATTATTCCTTATTTTAGCCTCCAGAACCTTCTCTTGCTTTTCACTCACACATATAGAAGTGTGCCGAGTGACTTGTTGCTTTTCTATAGGTTTAGTTTTCACCACCCATTTTGGTTATTCGGATAAACTGGACCAGTGGAGTTGGAATCATAGTCAGATAATAACACAAACCTTGAACACACTTAAACTTTGGTTTCTGAAATTTCTTGTAAAGAACAACATTTCAAAACACACCTTGAGTGATGGTTTAGTTTTAAATAATTGAACGAAGAAGCACATTTGCAACAAGTTTCCTAAGGATCACTGAATAAGTAGGTGATTTATTTACCTGGTTAGGCGAGCTTAGATTAGCCCGCCGAAGATGACAAGGAAAAAGTTATTTAACTCAAGAATTATGGATAATATCAACTTCAACTCAACAATTATCTGAGATGGTTCGAGTAGCCTAGAATATCCTGTCAAATATGAAAATGCAAAATTGTTGAAGGTTAGTTATATAGGATGATGCTAACTAAATCATGGCAATTCACCATGCTGGTTTGGTGATCTATGACAACCTCCTTGAAAGTATCAGTACCCATGTGACAATTTCATATTCAAAAGGATATTAGTACATTGTTGAGTCGGAGATTTCAACTCATTTAGGGCTTATTATTCAAGCATTTAGTTCCCTCAATGCCTATTATATGCTTATAACTGATGTAAAAATGTTGATATGCACCACCGAAAGTTAGAGAGTAGGGGAAGGACATTACGAGGCAAATAGGAGTAAAAAAGCTAAAAAAATTGTAAGAAAGAAATGAAGCTACTTGCCTAAGGCACTCGGTGACTCACCAAGTACACCTTCAGCTCGCCTAAATTTCCAGCATGCCAGCCAATGGACAAAACCAACTTGGCGAGTATATAAAGGATTTGGCGACACGCCAAAGATATCTGCTATGATGATCTGGCTCACCGAAAGTGACAAAATGATTTGATGAAAAAGCCACGCCATAAACGCGAGAATAGGAGTGCTCGGCGCATTACCGACTAGTTCGGCGAACACAACTTATTTCACCGAGTTGACTCTATGCTGAACTTCTAGAAACGTAAAAATGCAATTTTACATAGAAGAGAGGAGTTCCTTCATTGTTCACTTCTGGGTTTTTGAGTTTTTATATTCCAGAACATTGTTTTTAAATTTTTGAGTAGAGATTTCGAGATTGTGAGATTTTTAGCTTAAATTTCAGCATTTGAGAATTGCACACCGTTGTCGAATTAGATGCAATACTTCGTTGGTAATGATTATTGTTTTTCAATATGCTTGGAAAAAACATCTTTCCTTGGGGTGTGATTATGTAGTTGAATGTGTTAATTAGCTAATGGGTGTTGTTAGTTACTGATTTTTTGTTGTTATGAAGTGGGTTCAAATAATTGTTCAATTTTTAGTTGAGGAATTGTAGTTGCAAATGATGTTGTTACTTAGTAATCTATACTTGCTTGAGAAAGAGGTACTAGGGGTAAATTATTAGTTGATAGTCGTATTCATTGCTTCTTTAAGAATCCAGCCTCGGAAAATTGGATTGAGTTCATTCTTACAAATCTAGCTTGAAAGAGTTGATTAATTAAGGAGTTGGGTTGTTCAATTGTGTTTTTCTTGTTCAGGTTAGAAAGAACTCTCTTGAAATGCAATAGTTGATTGAGAAATTACTATTGCACTCAAAACATAGCCTACCCACTGAGATTCAACTTCATTGAGTAGTTAGTAATCACCCATTACGTGAAATTAGCATTCAACTTATCACACATCTATGGACCAATCTCTTCTTATTTACTTCCCCTTTTAGTTGTCGAAAATTGGTTACCGAAATCCCCCAAGTTTGTATTAATCATTGAAACACTGTGATTTACTTTAATGTTGTGAAACCTCTATTTCTACAAATAGTTAGGACATAATTTTTCTTCTTAATCGATTTATCTACTGTATCACTCCCTTTAGGATCGATCCCAGCTCTTAGTTGAGTTTATACTTGTTAGTAACCGCCCACACTTAAAAACAGATAAAGTGTAGTTGAGAGTTATAAAAAATGGCGCCGCTGCCAGGGAGTGGAGTTTAGAAATATTTTATTGAAGTTTAGTTGTTAACTGATTTTATTGTAGTGGAATCATCTTCTCTGTGTTCTTTATTTGCTGCTCTAAAACAGGGAAAGAGATGAGTGTAAATGGGAGCAATGCCAGCTACCTTGGGAACAACAATGACATCAAGAATTTGCATGATGAAAATGAGGATCAATTGGGAAGCGTGGGTGTTATTTGATTACCACCCGACTATGGGAAATATGGTATTTCATGTGACCAACTAATTTGGAGTTGTTGTTCAACGAGCCCGATGTTGATCGTCTTTAGGACCAACCAAATGGTTGGTGTTCCAATAATTTCAATGTACGAAAAAATCCATTCCGCGTGTCACCGAGTGGATCGGTGACATTAATAAGGATCGCCGACTGAGGCGTGAACATAAGGGCCAAAAGGCTTCCAACAATTTTAAATAAAAAACTTCTTCATATTTTAAACTTATCAACTCTTGCACTCTCTCAACTTCATATTAGATCTTAGTTTTAACTGAGTTCTTGTGTAGGTGTCGTTGTGTGATTGGAGTTCTTTGCATTGCCCATTTTTGCATTTGCCCGCATAATTTCATTGTCAACCTCTAAGGTTAGTATCCTGAATTTGCCTTAATTTCTTGCCATATTCTAAGCATGTTTGTGTAGTTGTTGGATCTATTGTGTGCCCATTTTTGTTTAATTTATTGATTGAATATTGTTGGGTAATCAAGCATGTAAGATTTTGTGTTTGGACTAATTTAATTTATATTTCAGGTTTAAATTATTTGAATGGCATTTGTGAATATTGGGTTTTGTGTGGGTGATGTCTAAGTAACCCGAATTGCCCTAAACAACATTAATTTTCCCAATGATGGATTGGGTGATGTCATTCTTAAGGGCAAGGACGTTGTTTTGTCGAATCTAGATAATTTGGGGGAAATCTTAGTACTCTGGGGAAAGTTATGGTATGGGCTACTATTGAATTATGTAGAATGAGGCTTTGATTTGGTTGTTGTAGGTTGTAGGTTAAGCATTGAGAATTGGGAGTCGGGGTAAAATTTCAGTACAATCGGCCATTTGGCGAGCTTAGTCTAGCTCGCCGAATGACTCGGCGGTTCACTGACTGACCCTCTTTATCGCCCTTTTGGCTGAGAAATATTGGTTTTTTTTTGGAACTTTTGGTGATACGCAAGTGCTTGCTGAGTTGATTAGGCGAATCGCCGATTGCTTTTTGCCACACATTTTTGAAACCTCGTTTTTCATAATTAGTCTGTAATATTTGATGGGCTACTTTTTTCTTGCCGATTAGGTTTGGCGACTCCCTGAATGACATTTTACCTCGCTGTTTTTTGCTAAAATTATGATACTTTATTTTGTAATTTTTGGCGAACTCTCTAAAGCTTGCCGATTGACATCGGAGTAATCCGAATTGATTGGCATGTTTTGCTACACTTTTGAATCGTGATATTTTACTAACCCTTTTCAACCAAATTCATGTTATTACTTTCTTTGACAGATATGGCCAAACCAAAAGTTCTAGTTACGGGTCCCCAACATAGCAAAAGGGCAAAAGTAGTAAAAATTGTTGTAGAGGTTGCACATCCAAGATCTACGAGACCCCAACCCACTCAGACAAGTGGTCGGGTTTAGGAAAAACAACCTACAGAGCCATGTTCAAGCAGCTCCAGCTTCGAAAACATGGGTGTTTACTCTACCCTCCTCACTACATCTGAGTTTGAAAGTGGGCAAGATGCTAGGTCTATGATCCCAATCTATGAGTCTAAAGCAGCTGATGATCCAACCCTTCAGCACAAACGTGCTAAGCACATGATCCGACGAGACTCTAAACATTTCTAAAATATTCAACACCTCAAGCACAGGTATCAGAACAGGCACCACAACTGCCACTAGCCCAGGAACCTCTGCCACGCTCGATGAACAGGCTGAATGCTGCCCATATGAAAACAATATTGGAGGAGAGTGGTTGTCCACCGATGTGGTAGTGGGACAGGTATCCAACACACTCTGGTTCCACAAATTTGAGCATTTCACAAAGCCACAGAACCCGTATGTCATGGTTCCGAGAATTCTAAGAGAGTTATGCATGGTTGCTCCTAAAAAGGAAAAAGTAGGCTGGAGATGGGGCACCATTAGAGTTTGGTGACATGCGTGGGAAGAAGGTCAAATGAAGCAAGACCGATATAAATGAGCTACTTGTTTACTCAGTCAAGGTAGTGAACACCTTAACTACTATAGTTAAGACCAAGTCATTAGACTACTTGTAAAGGCGGTTTTCCCCACTATTATCAAATGTGTCACCTCCATGGATTGAGGTTGGGGTCCCTATTAAAAAGAGGGATATTCATATTGTAGATCGGTATTGGTTCGGTTTCATCAGCACCACATTTATGCCATCGTATAATGAGTCTATCCTCTGTAATCCAAAGGCTATACATATAGGGTAAATTATTTATCGAGAGTGGTTGTACTTGGGGTCGATTATTTTACAGGAGATGGCCATGAGGGCCAAATAGAGTGAGACCCCCTTACCCTCCCCAGTCCTCATTAGCGATCTATGTCACTAGGCTGGGTTGCGTTCGTGGAAAAGACTAATGTTGAGGTTACTCCATTTTTTCTACTAACATTCGTAGGATTAAAGTGGATTATATGAAGGATGACTCCGAGAGGAGGAGGGCAGCACCAGTGGATACAAGCCCAACTGTCGATGTAGGGACTATGGAGATGGATACTACTCCTCTTACTATGGCTTATGAGCCGACAGGAATGCCAAGATCCTCCACTCCTGCTACTTCTACTACTGATGCTACCTCCCACCTCCATTAACTAAGGCAATGATTTACAAAATCGGCCACCTCCCCCATTCGACCGATTTGCGTACTTCGAGAGTTGCGGTAGCTGTCCCTTCCATGATTGAGCAAGCTATTGAGGCTGCACTTTCCCCTATTTGGAAGAGCTATAGGGACAACACAAGTTCATTATGGCCCATGGGCAAGCTTTAGATACACTTACTATGAGCGTGGAGGCATGTGAGCGGAGTGATGACCTTGCTAGTGTTTTGACAGCCTTGAGGGCTGATATTGTTGAACTTCACCAGGACAGAGACGAGCTGATTTCCATAGACATCTCTATGATTTGGGGTGGAGTTAACATTGTAGAGGGCCCCAATTCAGTTGTTCTTTTTATTTCTGAGATCCCTTCGGATACTATGACCGGAGATGCTACTATAGCTACTGATAGTGATGACTCCAATGTGCCAGACACTGCTGAGGAGAAGTTAGGGACTTAAGAGGAGGCAGTGTAAGAGGAGTTGAAGGATATTGAGGGTGATTTGGTCCAGTTTGATACATATGCCTCACTGTGGGACACATTGATGATTGGTCCAAGTGGATCACAAATCACTATTAGCTAAGAGCCAGGCACAGATGCCCAGATTGAGAGAGCCCAGATGAACAACTGTCGCCTCAAGATTGGATTGACCGGGGGATCTTGACTCTCTTCATGTTTTTTAGTTACTTTTGAGTTATTTATTTTATTTTAAATTATGGACACTGTTTAGTTTTTTTTGGTGGAGTGAGGGTATTTTCATACATATCCTCTTGGGTTGTATTTGGTTTCTTTTGAATGATTGTTTGTTTTACTAGTTTTTGGTGTTCCGAAACATCTTGTTTATTATGGCTAAAAATTTTAATGTTGGTTTTTTCCCATTGATCAGTATCCTGATTTCTATTGTTAGTTTTAAATCCCATGGATTCATCTCATGATTTCTTGATGTGTAAACATTTTGAATGTTCTCTTGCATATTTGAGTATCGCTTGAGATCAATACCGATGACTTGTGTAGTTCTCTTGATTGAATGATATATTTTTGGA
Organism: Solanum okadae; assembly: GCA_036553675.1. NCBI lineage: Eukaryota > Viridiplantae > Streptophyta > Magnoliopsida > Solanales > Solanaceae > Solanum > Solanum okadae. Next base: position 19,392,527 of record CM071686.1, on the reverse strand, counting down.
AGTCTAATGAGGCAAATTTGAGTTGCATAAGTCATATGTGAACTGTTAGTATCTCATTGTGACTAGTCGATTGTCGAAGTAAGTCTTTTAATGACCGTTCAATGTGAGTTGAATTTGTAGAGTGATGATCAATGATTCTTTTGAATTCCTTGTATGGTGAGGTTTTCATGAACTATGTGCTTGATGATGCGTAGAACTTACCCCGTAAGTCCAATTGACTAGTTTGGTGAATGAAGGAGATGATCTTAGGCACAAATATTTTTTAGAGTGCACCCAATTGCTATTATACCTCTTTGTGACTACCTTCTGAGAGTGTTAACCTAGCTTGGCACTATTTGAACTAACTTTTTCGTGAGATGAAACATGAACACATTTGGCCATTTCCTCCACACCAAAAACCTTCATGGAACCTCGTTTCGTTTGAATAGCCAACTTAGGCTAAAAGCCTAAGTTGGGGGTGTGGTGAAAAATAAGAAAAGAATTGAGAAAGATTTGTAAAATCCACAATTGAAGAATTATGAAAAATATGGAATCCCCCCATATAGATAAAAGAAAGAAATTAAAGGAAAAGAAAAAGATTGTAAAAGAAAATTTCAATTTTGGTGGAAAGAAAAGGGGTATCCGATAGGCCATACAAGATTTTTTGTGCTTGAAAATACCTACGGTGGATTGTGAAGATGAAAAGAGTGAAAGAAAAGGAGAAAAAGTGAAATGCAACACATGCTTCGTGAAGGTAGAAGTCACTAATCCAAAATGATCATACCTTTACCCTCATCCTTGTTTCAAACCTTGAAAGAGCTTTGTAATCTAGAATAAACAGAATGATTTGTTATTCGGAAAATACGGGCAAGCCTATGGGTAAAAAAATTATGCATATGTTTGTCATTCACAGTGTGAGAGTTGATTTTGATTCCCTTAATTATAATCTTTGATGGAATTTGTGAGAGCATGTACTCATTCTTGATGTGAGGGAATTCAAATACTCTTTATGAAATTGAATTTGCATTTGAAGTGAGAATTGTGAGCTTGACCTCTATTTGATGATGGCTAGTGACAGTTTGAAACTTTTAGTGCACAATTGAACATTCCATGTGTAGATTGAATCTAGTGTACATTAATGTTGAGTCTCAAGTAGCACTATTTGTAGACATCCCTGGTCTCCTAATTGATCTTGTGTTTTACTGAGGGCAAGCAAAAGTTTATGTTGGGAATGATGATGAGTTGGGAATTTTGACTCATTTAGGGATTATTATTCAATTATTTAGTGTCCTAAATTTCTTATTTTATGCTCATAACTGATGTTAAATTTTTTATATACAACAATGAAGGCTAGAGAGAAAGGCGAGGACATTACAAGGTAAATAGGACAGAAAAAGCTAAAAATGTTGGAGGAAAGCAAAGCTTCTACTCGCCACAGCCCCTTAGTGAGTCACCATTGAACCTTCATCTCGCCTAAACTTCCAGCATGCCAGCACATGGAAAAAACCAAATTGGCGAGCAGAAAAGTGATTCGGTGACACGACGAAGATATCTGCGGCAACAATCAATCTCGCCGAATGTTACTGAAAGATTTAATGAAAAAGCCACGCCAAAAAGGCGAGAAGAGGAGTATTTGGTGGATCGTCGACAAGTTCGGTGAACGCTACTTACTTCACCGAGTTGACTCTGTGCTGAAATTCTAGGAACGTATAAATACAATTTTTAAAAGAAAAGAAGGAGTTCACACATTTTTCACTTCTGGGATTTTGAGTTTTTACCTTTTGGAGTATAGATTTAGAGATTGTGACATTTTATCTTACATTTTAGCATTTGGGGTTGAAGACCTTTGTCAATTCAGATGGAATACTTCGTTGGTAACAATTTGTTTTTTCTCACTATGATTTGCTAAAACCCCTTTCCGTGAGGGATGATTGTAGTTAAATGCGTTAATTAGCTAATGGGTATTGTAAGTTACTGATTTTATTGTTGTTTTGAAGTTGGTTCAATTAATTGTTCAAGTTTTAATTGAGGAATTGTATTTCTATATTTAGTTCTAGATTAGCACTCTATACTTGCTTGAGAATGAGGTATTAGACTCGAATTATTAGTGGATAGGTGTATTGATTGCATCTTTAAGAATGTAGCTTGAGAAAGTGGGTTTCATTGCATTCTAACTAATCTAGCTTGAAAGAGTGGATTAATTGAGGAATTGGGTCTTTCAATTGTGCTTTGCTTGTTGAGGTTCGAAAGAACTCCGTTGAAATGCAATAATTTATTCAGAATTGGCTATTTCAATTAAAACCTAGCTTACCCGCTGAGATTCAACATCTTTGGATTAAATAGTAATCACCCAATACGTGAAATTAGCATTCAACTTATCACACTACTAACGACCAATCAATACTTGTTTAATTCCAGTTTTAATTGTCATAAATTTGTTACCCAAATCCCCCCATTTGATATTAATCACTGAAACATTGTGATTTACTTTCATGTTGCGAATCCTCTACTTCTACAAACGATTAGGACATAATTTTACTTCTTAATTGAATTCTCCATCGTATCACTCATTGTGGAATTGTCCCCAACTCTTAGTTGGGTTTATACTTGTTAGTGACCGCGTACACTTAAAATTGGATGAAGTGTAGTTGAGCGTTATCAAACATACTTGATTATACGCATAATCACCTAGCGAGCTAAGAGAAGCCCCTTGAATAGGTAATTTAAGATCAATGCCAATTATTAAAAATTAAGCACAAAAATGCAATGCTAACCATTACCTAAATAATTTAACATGTTACCCACATACCAATTTTACACCCGGGTACTATGATTTCCCCGAAAATCAACAAAGTGTTTCCAAATTAGTGATTTTCCATTAATAAAGACGTCACCCTTTCTATCATTAGGGAAACACAAGCCTAATGGACAAAGCTAACATAATCAGACTTCACCCAGTAAAAATTCAATAAACCTATATTATTGATTAGTTCATTTTCAACTAAAACCCACACAATCAATTTGAGGAATTTTTGGCACAAAATCAATAATTCGGCAGTTAATTATGTTAAAGAAACTCGTATGATTCATACATCACATTATTAAATCAGTAATTAACACACCTATAGGCATAAATGTCAAGCAAAATTAAACTAAAAAAGAAACCTCAACAAATAAAGCTTATTCGAACAAACAGGGAGGAAACGTTGGGTCGAGAATCAAAAGCAATATAGCACTCCAGGCAAATAAGTAGCAGCAAGGAAGACTCAGAATAGTATTTGGGCTAAGAGTATAGAGTTAAGGAAGTGAAAAGATACAAAAATATCAATGGATGCATTTTTGAAAGATAAAAGGCCCTGGCCTTTTCTAGTCAGGCTCATTTGGCGATCTTTGACAAACGTCACTAAATGAGTGCACTCAATCACCAAAGGAGCTTATGCTCGCCGATGATGCATGTGCAAATACGCAACTTAAAGTTCAACTCAACAGACATGTTGTAGTTTTCCCAATATCATTTAGTTGATCCCTAAAAAGGTACATGTATGCCAACACTGACGGTACATTTTAAAAACATTTTGGCTAACAAAATAAACATGATGATGTACGCCTAAAAAACTAAGTGGATCATCAAGTTGATATTTGCATGACCCATTGTGACCTTTTAAACTTTTGATGTCATTTCAGCCTGTCGTCTCAACAATGTTAAATAAAGCAATAAAATAAACTATGGTTGCCTCCCAAGAATCACCCTTTTTAATATCGTTCCATGATATTTTTCTTACTTATAAAACATTACAATTGGGGTTTTGGATTGTGTTACTAGGAAAACATACTTTTTTCCTTGTATTTAAATGATTGCATATTTGACATATCTAAGGTTCCATTTGCATAATTGACACATAGCAGAAAGTAATTGTTTGAGTCAAAGTGGAGAAACCATTTTTCAATTGTTTCAATACTTTGACAGACCCTTCAATTTCATTCAAGATCCTAGTCAACATATCAATAGTTTGAATCCCTTTCGTACCATCTTTCTCTTTTAGTTTGAGACGATTATGAGATTGTATATATCTATCTTTGTTAATTTCATGATCTCTCCAATTACCTTATCCATCTTGCCAATTTCTCTATACATTATCTCTTTCCTTAGTAGAACCTTGGTTTCCACCCAATAGAAGGTGGTATGGATGAGAACCCTCAATTCGGCTCCCCATGTATTGTACTTTTTCATTGTATAATCCCTCAAACTTGACATCATCCGGGGGCTGCCCAATGCTAATGCTAGTTGCGTTCACCGCTTTGAATCCACTCCATGCAATTTTCTCATCATGCTCATAGTTCTTCTTCATCTTTTTCCTTGTGCATACCCTACTGTATAGAAGATACTTGATCCTCCCTAGAAATCCATTCTCTGTTTATCTTGTTCATACCATCAAAAACAATTTTTTACACATTAACCCTCCTTTAGTGAGTTAGTCAGCCATATTGAATTGGTGTTGAGTTGTTGAGATGATTGGGGTGCTAATTTGGTTTTATATGAAACATATTGAGTTATCATCAATGGTGCAACTCATAGTTTTAAAAAATTAGAGGTTTTAATTTTTATGGTCAAGTAATTTATTTTATAAAGTAATTATATTTTTGGAAAATGATTACTTGGAATACACCACGTTATTACTTCTATGAATGGTTAGTAATAAAAGTTTGTTGAGTACGTTTGTTTCTTGTACTCACTATATACTTTTGGCACCTTTCTGCATCATGGAACATAGCCATGCACTAGTTGTGCTTGCCTTGTTTCTTCTACTAAGATTTGTGATTGTTTCAATTCATAATGAGACGATTTCTCTTCAACATTTCAGGATTCTAATTACTACTTTATTTTCTATCATTTCAGGATTCTAATTACTACTTTATTTTCTATGTTATTTCCTATTAGATACCTATTTTAGTTTTTAGAACCTTTTAATATTTCTATATGCTCTTTTACTAGTGTCACCTGGTCCTTATGATTGTTTGATTAACGCTTAACTAGACCTCATCTGATACTAGGTGTAGAACGGGACCTAGGATTCACCCTCTCGAGCTGAACCCACAATAGCCCAATCGCTACGAATCCTAATTTATCGCCGTTGTTTTTCACCTCTCTCTGAAACAAGCATAAAGCACTAAACCACATTGAAATAAACATTCAACACAACAATTTAACCGCATCAACAAATCAGACCCACTTCGAATTATACTATCAATAATTTATAACACCCACTTAGCTAAATTAAGCAATTAATCACATGGTCAAACCCCCAAGAATGGGGTTTAGCTAGTCATCATAAAAAAGTGAAAATTCAATGCCTATTTCATGCTCCATAGCTGGGTATGGATTTACAAAATCTTAAAATTAATAAATATTGCTTCAATTACAATACCCAAGTCAACATTTACTTGGAAATTGCTTCAAAACAATAAGAACAGTGTTTTCGTACTAAATCTTAGTTTACACAATGTTTGGAGGCCTCTTCTCTTTTCAAAAAATCAATTTATATTCTTTCAAAATTCTGCTTTTGGGTAAATCGGCAAATAAAGTTGGCCATGGCCGACTAGTCAGCGATTTGCCAATCGCTCTTGTCCATCACCCTTTAAGCTCATGTTTTCATCCATTTCACGTTGTAAATTTTGAAGGTCTACATCGGGATCACTGACGGGTTTCACGATCCGCCTTTTGTTACTTTTTATCATCGTTCTGCTTGCAGCTTCACTGATAGTCTTGTACTCTAAGGGGAAAATAATCTCTCTTCGTCAATCCTATCTCTAATTCGCCAATAGGGTACGTTGATCACCTAAACTCTCTCGCCTCAGAAGTCCTGTAGTGTAAAGTTGGGCGGGCTAAAGAGCCACTCGACTGTTCACCGAGTGGTCTTGGCGATCATCCAGATCACATTTCTTCACCTCTTTAGCCTGTGCGCTCCTCAATCTCCAATGTTACAAATCAACACTTTAGCACCAGTTTAGAGCATAAATTAGGTATATCAGGATACTTATATTATCAAAACAAAGCTCTAAATGAGTCAAAATCTCGGACTCATCAACACCCCTAACTTAAAGTTTTGCTTGTCCCCAAGTAAAACTCAAGATCAATAGTTCAATAAGGATGTCTACAAACAGTGCTGCATAGGACTCAACATAAATGCACAACAAGGTTCAAACTACTTATACAATGATCAATTGTACACTCAAAGATTAAAATTGTGACTCACCATTATCAAATGTACTCAATCTCACAATGCTTACTTTAAATGCAGGTTCAAGCTAACCAAAGTAATTCAAATGCCCTCACAACAAAGATTATTCCATATTCACACAAAATTTCTCAACAATTTAAAGCTTCGGAAACACACACAACTCTCATACTCACAAAGATTAACACATGCATGACTGTTGTCATAGGTTTGCCCTTATTTTCCAATCAACATTCGTTTCAGCTCACTCAAGATCACACAAGTCTTTTCAAGGCTTGTAATGGGGCTGAGTGTAAATGTATGGTCATTTAGGCTTTAGAGGCTTCTACCTTCATGAAGTGTGGCCTGAAAAACATTTTATCCTACTATTTTTCATTCAAACATGATCATAGTCCACCCTATTATCCAACTAGACATGATTCACCGGATGCCCCATTTCTTTTGCAATTATCACTACTTTATTTCACAACTTTTTCTATTTTTCAGTTTTCTATTTTTTAATTTTTTTTACATGGAGGGGTTCCATCCTTTTCAAAACAGTCAACCAAAGGAGGGATTCTTCACACTTCTTGACTTTCCTTCGTTTTCACCACACCCCAAACTTAGGATTTTTGCCTAAGTTGGCTATTTAAACAAACTAAAACATCATGAAGGTTATGGGTGAAGGGATAAAGAGGTCAAAGTAGTTCAAGTTTCTTCCAAGAAGAGAGTAGGCTCAAAGGGTGCCAAAACAAGATTCATACTTCTCACAAGGGTGGAAACAAAAAGGTATGTTGTCAAATTGGTTAACTCTTCAAAATTCTTGCATTGGATCATTTCATTTTCTTGCTTCACTCAATCAATCGGACCAAAGGGGAAAATTCTACTAGTCATCAAGCATAATGTTCAAGGTAACCTCACTACAAAAGGAATTGAAACAATTATCAAACAAGACTCCACTATTTCTAGCTAGTGTGTCATGTTCATCATAAGAGACTTCATTGACAATCTGATAGTAACAATAAAATGCTCAAAGTTCACATATTGTCTTTGTAACTTCGTTTGCCTCATCGTAGCTGCACATTCATGTCGTTCAATTAAGAGCACTATTCAAAACCACTAACGCTTGGGTTGCCTCCCAAGAAGCTCCTTATTTAACGTTGTGGCACTACGTGAAAATGCTTTCAAGAATCCTCCAAATACACAACTTCGATCAATTAAAACTCAGGGCCTTCTCCAAAATATAACTTCAAGCATTGCCCATTCACCTTGAAGGCCAGACCTTTGTTACCTTCGACTTCAATGCCCCTATTCATGAACATGCTTGTCAGTTTAAAAGGACCAGACTACTTCAACTTGAGTTTTCCATGGAAGAGTCTTAGTCGAGAATTGTACATCAACACAAAGTGTCCAACTTGAAATTCTTTCCTAAGGATTTTAGAGTCATGCCATTTCTTCATTTTCTCTTTGTAGAGAGCCAAACTTTAATATGCTCTAAACCTAAATTCTTCCATTTCGTTCAGCTGATCTACTCTCCCTTGCGATGGATTTACCCAATCTAGATTTAATGCCCATAGTTCTTTGTGTTCAAGTTTAATCGGTAGGTGACAAGACTTCCCAAAAACTAGCTGATATAGGGACATGCCAATGAGTGTGTTTTTAGCTTTGTGATACGCCCAACGAGCATCATCTAGCTTTTGAGACCAATCCGTCCTATTTTCATTCACGGTCATAGCCAAAATAATCCTAATCTCGCTATTTGAAACCTCGACTTGGCCACTCGTATGGGGATGATATGACATTGCCAGTTTATGTTTCACTCTATATTTACTCATTGCAGATGAAACAACCAGTTGGAAAAATGAGAACCTTCTTCACTAATAATAGCTTGAGGGGTGCCAAATCTTGCAAAGATGTAGCACATTAAGAATTGAACAACACTCTTCCCTTTATTATTGGGTAGTGCCACATCTTCCACCCATTTGGAAATATAATCCACAACAACAATAAGATACTTGTTACCAAATGAGCTCACGAACATCCCCATGAAATCTATTCCTCGGACATCGAATAACTCAACCTCCTAAATAGGCTGAAGAGGCAACTCATGCTTTCTGGACACCCCACACTGTTTTTGGCATTGTATGCATTTCTTGACAAATTCATGAGCATCTTTGTAGAGGGATGGACAGTAGTAACCACTTTGAAGAATTTTAAGAGATTTTCACACACTGCTATGATGACCATCAACCGGCGAAGTATGACAAGCATTTATAATTTTTTTGACATCCTCCTCCGGCACACATTATTAAATAATATGGTCTGCACATTCTCTGAATTTATATGGTTTATCCCAGAAATATCTTTTGACATCGAACATGAACAACTTTTGTTGATAGAAGTTTAGGTCTTCTGGCATTAGCCAGCATACCACATAGTTTTCAAAACAGGCATACCAAGTAGTCTGCGTAAGAGAAACCATAAATACCTGCTCGTTTGGGAATGAGTCATTTAGGTCTAACTCAATAGCATCTTTGTCTTTGCCCTCCAACCTAGATAGGTGATCGGCCACCTGATTTACACAACCTCTTCTATCCTTGACTTCAAAGTCGAATTCATGCAATAACAACACTAATCTTATCAACCATGGTTTAGCATCCTTTTTCTCCATTATGCACCGTAGGGCTGCATGATCAGTGTGACCTACCACTTTGGTGCCTAGAACTTCTGCTCAAAATTTCTCAAATGCATATACCACTGCAAGTAACACTTGCTCCGTAACATTGTAGCTACGTTGAGCACCATTTAATGTTTTTCTTTCATAATAGATTGGATTGAATAGTTTATTGCACTTTTGTCCCAAAACAACACCCAACGCTCCCTCTTGCGTCACACATTACTTCAAACGGTTTTGACAAATTTGGGCTAATAATCACCAGGGTAGAGATTAATTTCACTTTCAAACACTTAAAGGTTGCCATACGTGCGTCATCAATGTCAAATTTCACCTCCTTCTCCAATAACTTGCACATGGGAGTACAATTTTTGAGAAATCTTTGATGAATATCCGGTAGAACCCGGCATGCCCCAAGAAACTACAAAGATTTTTTACCAAGATTGGTGGTGGTAGGTTCTCAATTACCTCAATATTTTCCTTGTCAACCTCTAACTCCTTTTGTGATACCTTGTGACCAAAAACTATACCTTCCTTAACCCATGAAGTGACATTTCTCCAAATTTAGGAGTAGATTGGTTTCCATACATCTTTGAAAAGCCTGCCAAAGGTGTGCTAAAAATGGTTCAAAAAAATCGCCCACAACTGAGAAGTCATCCATCAAACAATCCATTGAATCTTCTACCATGTCATCAAAAATAGACAACATGCACCGTTGGAACGTTTGCGGGGCATTACACAACCCGAAAGTCATCTTTTTGAAAGCAAAAGTACGTTAGGGACAAGTGCATGTGATCTTCTCTTGATCTTCCGATGCAATGAAGATTTGATTATACCCATAATAGCGATCAAAGAAGTAATACAATCCACTCTCCGAAAGCCGATTGATCATTTGATCCATAAAGGGCATGGGAAAGTGATCTTATTCCGTCCATGAATTTAACTTTCGATAATTAATGCATACCTCCAATCCGATTACCAGTCTCATAGAAACAAGTTCCCCTTTCTCATTTGGGACTACCGTGATGCCCACTTTTTAGGTACACATTGCACTAGACTTACCCATTTGCTATCCAAAATAGGGTAGACCACATCCGCATCCAACCACTTAATTATCTCCTTTTTCACCACCTCTTGCATTGGTGGGTTCAATCTCCTTTGATGCTCGACACTCGGTTTGCACTCACTACTACTTGAATCTTAGGAGTGCAAATGCCAGGTGGAATACCTACAATGTCAGCGATAGTCCACCCTATAGCATTGATGTACCTTTTCAACACCTCAAGAAGCAATTATACTTGACATTCAAGCATGTCAGCTTCAATGATAACGGGCAAGATGTTGTTTGCCCACAAGAATGCATATTGAATATAAGCGGGGAGCACTTTCTACTCAAGCTTTGGTGGTTTGTCCGTGGATGGTTTGGCGGGAGAATTTTCTCAATTCTTTAGATCAATGCCCAGCTTCAATGGGTTCCTTGAGTATTCACCTAATCCCGACAGAGTAGCTACAACTTCATCATTCCCTTGAACTTCGGTCTCATTATAATTTGCAAGAACATCCACAACAGGTTCATTCATACACATCAAATGGCTCACACTGACAACCCCTTCATCACTTACATCAATTGTTGAAACCACATGAATATCACTTGGGTGTTTCATTGATTTGCACACATTAAAGGTGACCTCATCTTCATTCACCCGAAACTTCAATTCCCCACTTTCAACATCCATTAGTGCTCTCCCAGTTGCTAAAAATGGTCTTCCCAAAATAATGGAAATTTCAGCATCAATCTCAAAATAAACAATACTAATATCAACCGGAAAGATGAATCGATCAACCTTGACGAATATATCATAGAGTAACCCAACGGGATTCTTAATCAATCGGTCAACCATAAAAAGCCGCATTGTTGTGGATTTTTGTTCGCCCAACCCAAGTTGTTTATAGAATGCATAAGGCATTAAAATTACACTTGCCCCCAAATCACATGGAGCTTAAGCAAATTGAAGCATACCAATAGTGCATGGGATGGTGAATGCCCCGGATCTTCTTTCTTTGTAATCATTCGCAAGTCATAATGGCACTACAATTATGAGACACTTTGATTGTCTCAAAGTCCATGCTTCTCTTCTTGGTTACTAGCTCCTTCATGAAGTCGGCATAACCCAGCATCTCCAACAATGCTTCCACTAATGGTAGATTTATAGAAAGTATCTTCAACACTGATAGGAACTTCTTGAACTTCTCATCCTCATTTTTCTTCTTGAGATGTTGAGGAAACGGAGGAACTATTTTGAGAACAGGTTGCACAATATTTGGAGTTTAGGTGGCCTTTTCTTTACCTTTTTGTAACTCATCGACCGGACTTTGCTTATGATTTTCCTTATTCTCTTTGTGTATATCACTATCCGATGCTTGAATAGACTTATCTTCCTCATCAATATCTTTCTCTTCTTCATGAGCCTTAACCCCATCATAACCTTTTGCATTACCAACCGCTATCTTTCCACTGCGAGTCACAACTGCCCAATCTTCTTCATAATAAGCCCTTAAAGTTGTTATGTATTCAGATTCACTCCTTCCGATTACCTTAGGTTCCAATTGTGCTGAAAGTTGGTTTTGTTGTACCTCAAGTTGTTTGCTTGCAACAACGTGTGAATTTACTCTATTATTCAATGATGAGAAATGAGCTTTCAAATCTTTAAGGATATCATTTGATCCTCAACCTTGTCTAGGATACGCGACAACAATTCATCGACTCTCAAATCATTCAAACTACCCTTAGATTTTTGGTTGTCACTTGATTGCGTGTGGTAATCTTCATGACTCTCTTCTCTCCTCGAATAGTCATTTTGTTCATTCCAATCATGATATTATCTTCTTCACTCCTCTTCATTATGCGAGTTCTAACCATGATTCCCACCCACATTAAAGTTGCTCGGGTGAGAACCCTCTTCAATTCTCAACACTCTACTTATTTCTTTGGGTTCAACCACATTTTGTAGCACTTGTTTTTGTAACAACTCCATTTGGGACATAATTTTCTCCTTCTCAAGTTGTTCTTATGTCATCCTAAAGATAATAGGGAAACTTAGTTCTCTTGAGTGTACCACACCTGATTTATCATTGTCATTTCATCAAGAATGGACCAGGCGACCTTAAATAGTTCCAAAATTACTCCTTCCCAAGGAACCTAGTCAGCCACTCCTTCGTTCACTGAGTCTAAAATCCGATAAAACTACTGAAGTATCACATCACCCGGCAGCCCATGAGTAGGACATGGTAATAGTAACATCTGGAATCTCAGCCAAGTTTCATGAATTGGTTCCCTTTCTATCCGCTTGAAGTTTTTGATGTTGTCACGCAATTTCAACATCTTTGAGGGTGGAAAGAACCTAAAATAGAATGTCTCGGTGAGCTCCTCCCATGATAGAATTGAGTCTCTCGATTGTTCTGCTTGCCATTTAGTTGCTTCCCCCAATAGACAAAAAGGGAACAACAACAACCGAATTGATTCTTGCAAAATATCCTTGAGTGAGAACAAACTTCACATCTCCACATTGTTTCGAATATGCTCATAAGGGTTCTCATGATCTAACCCTCCAAATATGCCTTCAACTTGCAAGAGTTGCAACATTTTACTTGTCACATGGAATGTAGCATGGTCCTCAACCGAAGGTAGGCAAATAGCCGATACGCCCCCCAATAGAGCTTCAATGACATGCAAGAAATCGCCATCATCATTTTGGTGACAAAGTTGGTTCACGGTACTTTCATTCTCACTCATCCTATCACCTAATCATCACAGCTTACAAAAAAATGGTAAGTTGATTCAACTACAACACAAATAGATCACAATTCAAACTTCGATAAAAGAATTCTAAACACCACTCCTTGATAGTGGCACCATTTTGATAAATGTTCAACTACAGCTCATCCGATACTAGGTGTAGACGATCGTAATCTAGTATAAACCCAACAAGTGAGTTGGGGTCGATCCCACAGGGAGCGGTAAGGTTTTGAATTAAATTATGAACTTATTAACGTGATTTAAATGGTTGTAGAAAATTATCGAAAACTATTAATTAAATCAAAAGGTTGACATAAATGTCAGGTGTCGGGGGTAGGGGAGTTATATCAGTCAACGATCACAACAATAACAATCAACAAGAGTAATAAAATGAGTAAGAGGTACTTGGAGGAATGACCGATCAATTGCCAATTCTCGCTAAATGGGTGCTAGGTGATGACTAAAAGTTACTAAATCTTCTTGGGTAGGATGGACCTTAGATGAGATAATTGTCTCAAATACCTACATCAATTCAATTGAGTTCTTTCGAACCTCAACAGGCTAAATGCGAAAACCAACCCACAACCTCACTACATCTACTCTTTTGAGCAAGATAGGTAGAACATGACTTATCATTCACTCTCCCTAGCTGAACTAACAATATCCAATCGCTACGAATGCTAATTTACCGCCTTGGTTTTACACTTCTCTCTCAAGCAAGCATAAAGCACTAAACCACATTGAAATGAACATTCAATACAACAATTTAACAGCATCAATAATTCATACAAACATTGAATTAGCAATACAATTAATAATAATAATTAATCTTAGGCATATTTATATGCCTAAGTTGTCTATATTGACCAATGAATTGATTAGATTGAGGAATGATCTTTAGTTGTTAACTTCATTTTTGGTATAACTTGTGATAATTGTTCACTAACACACATGATTAGTTGTTTCAGGAGTACTCGAAGGAATTGGAGTTGGAATGAAGAAAGAACGAACAAAGATGTGCAAGAAAATGGCCAAGGCAAAAATTCAAGTTTGTAATAGGTTTTAATCCTTTAACTCTTCTATTTTCTGGAATTTGGATGAACTATTGTAATTTCTTGTTTTCTAATAGCATAAGTGGCTAAATGCCCTAGTTCTGGGGCTGTAGCTACTAATTGATTGTTGACTATTTAAGGTTGTTGAATTAATTTTCGGTTGTTATTACAAGTTACTTCTATATTCTTGTTTTAGTATTTTATGCTTGCTCACCATAAGATAAATTTAGTGTCTAATCTTAAAATCGAGAGATGAGAGATTAGATAGACCTGAGAATATAGAGAGCTCGGTCCATCCATTAGAGTGAGGTGATTAGTGTTCAGGTGTGACGCCCAGATGAACACCTTCCTTGGTTATGAAATAGGATGAAATCTTAATGCTCGCCAGTTAGTCTATCTAACCCCGCTCAATGATGTAGTTAGATAGCTAAGTGGGGTAGGCGACTAGAGGTGTATAACCCGGATCATACTATCAACCCTATAAACCAGTAACCTGACAACTGAAATTAATTCTAAGCCAATAATGGGATACATGATATTTTTGTATATGCTGCAGCCCTGCAATTGCTTTTAACTTGCTTGAAACATTATATCAAAGTTGTTCACAATTAGTTACGTTTAATTAGTGCATAATTATTAGTAGATAAATAATAATCATCAACTCTTGAAAAGGTTACTTTCTACTTTTAGTTGTAGAATTAAGTGAATATAAGTTGATCATAAGTCCCTTGGGAATGATAACTCGTTTCTTTAATAATCTATATTACTTGCGCGACCACGTACACTTGCGTGCATATTGGGGAGCAACAAATTTTTGGCGCCACTTCGGGGACTTAAAAATTGTTTTATATTCAATCTTCTTAAGTCTACACTTAATATATTCAGATATTAATTACTTGATATTATCTTGTGTATTGCAGGTACTTGATTTCAGGTCTGGCTAGAAAAAGAGATCTTGTCGAACCTTACAACGAACCGAAAAGAGTTTTACTCCAGCACAGAAAAATGAACTAGGGACGCCAAGGAGAATTGGGATTAGGTATTCTGGGAAACTTTGATGATGATAATCAAGACAACGTGAATAACCTGAAAAATGTGAATAACCCAAGGAACCCAAATAACCAAGGAGTACCAAGTTTGTTCCCGCAAGACCAGTCCGTGATATGGAAGTCCCACTCATAGCCAACTTGCCATCCAATATTAGGAAACCTCCACCGGGGGGTAGATTTGAACTAAAGCAGAGCATGGTACAAATCCTCCATACTAATTGGCAATTCACTGGTCTCCCCCCATGAGGATCCTCAAGTCCATCATAGGACTTTCATAGACATAACCAATACATAAATCCCAATTGGAGACTCATCAGACTATGTAAGGTTGACTTTGTTCCATACTCATTGTTAGGAGCTGCAAGACATTGGTTAGACTTTGAGCCACCAAACTCCATCACCACTTGGGATGATCTAGCAATGAAGTTACTATGTAGATTTTTCCCATCCAAGAAAATCGTGAAGTTGAGGGGAGAGATAATAAACGTTGGTCAAAAGCAAGGGGAGGACATGTACCAAGCATGGGCACGTTTCAAACAAATGTTGATTTCTTGCCCACACCACATGCAAACCAATAAGGTACTTCCTCACACTTTCTTTGAAGGTTTAGACTATAATGCTCGTTCTCTTGTTAATAGTGCAGCAGGTGGACAAGCCCTATCCATAAAGACGGAAGAGTTCTTCTCCCTACTTGATAAACTTTCAGAAGGGAACCAAGGGTATGAGGGGGAAATGTCAGGAAACCCCACCCAAAAGGCTACAGAGATCTTAGATGTAGACCAATCTACTGCCGTAAATGCCAAATTAGATGCAATGCAACATAACATTACATAGAAATTTAAACTAATAGCTCTAAATTAGGCTCCGGTAAATGTAATACAACAGGCAACAAATTGGTGTGAGGTATGTGGCAGTGGAACTCATGAAACCGAGAAATGTGAGGAAAACCCAGATTCCATAAACTATGTGGGTAATACGCAAAAGGGTAGAGTGCAACATAATTATGGTAATACTTACAACCCTAGTTAGAAGAAACATCCTAACTTCTCATGTGGTGGGAACCAAAACCAAAATCAGGCGCAAGGGGTTAACCAATACCGTTCTCAAGAGGCTGGGCAACAATACTACAATCCTAACCAAAACTCAAATTCTAGTGCACCAAGAGGGGGATGACCAATGAAGAACTACTCCAAAAGCTCATGACTAAAATAGGGACCAAATAAAATGCTAGAATAGATAAGCAGGGTGGAAACATTAGAAACATCCAGATGTCCCAAATGAGTTTAGAGAAACAAGTTTCTCAAGTGGCTAATTCCTTGAACTTGCGTCCTCTGGTGGGCTTCCCGGTGATACTGAGCCAAATCCAAAACAATTGCATGCGGTAAGTACTAGAAGTGGGCTTCATTTAGAGGAACTAGCTCCAATGAAAAGAGACACTAAGGTAAGTAACAAAGAAAAGAAGATGGAAGAGGTAGTAAAAAGCTCCAATGTTGAGGTACCCATTCCTCAAAAGAAATTACCACTTCCATTTCCGCAGAGGCTGAAAAAGAAGAATGAAGATGAATGCTTTTGTAAGTTTCTCTCTCTCCTTAACAAGTTCACATTAATCTACCTTTGGTTGAAATTTTGCAGGGTATCCTGAAGTATGCTAAATACGTGAAGGACATAGTGGCCAGCAAGATGAGACTCACTGAATATGAAATTGTAGAACTTACTGAAGAGTGCAGCTCAAGGATCCAAAACAGACTGCCCAAAAAGTTAAAAGATCCGGGTAGTTTTACTGTGCAGATTACAATTGGGAAAAGTGTTCATGCCCGGGGGTTGTGTGATTTGGGGCAAGTATAAATTTAATGCCTCTATCTTTGTATCAAAAGCTTGGGTTAGGTAGTCCAAAGCGAACCACTATTATTCTCTAACTTGCAGAGAGATCCATTGCTAGGCCAGAGGGGGTGGTAGAAGATGTGTTAGTGCAACTAGGTTCATTGATTTTTTCGATAGATTTTGTAGTCTAAGACTTTCAACCCGATTATGACTTCCATTCAATTTGGGACGACCTTTCTTGGCCACGGGTAGGGCATTGATTGATGTAGCTGCTGGTCAACTAACCATGAGGGCACATGAGAAGGTAGAGGTATTTGATGTTTACCGCGCTTTAAAATTACCTTCTATTTATGAAGAATTGTTTGCTATTATTGTGGTTGATCGTATAGTAGAATCACAAGTAGTTGTGTTTGAAGATCCTTTAGAAAGAGTGTTAGTGGGTCATGAGATAGAGGGAGACACTGAAGCTCAAGAGATTGAATCATGCTTAAAACTAGCACTAGTACACACTCGAAAGGATCAAGTGGAGTCACTAGAGAGCGAGTTGGGGGCCCCTCCAAGGCCATTAATAGAAGAAGCCCCTACGTTGGAACTCAAAACTCTGCCAGCTCACTAAGGTATGCTTACTTGGGTACTAATGAAACCTTGCCTAATATACTTTCTGCAGAATTGTCTGACTTACAGGTTGATGCAGCATTGAGGATCCTAAAATGAAGGAGGAAAGCAATTGGATGGCAGATGGCTGATGTTCATGGGATTAGTCCGATGCTATGCATGCAAAGAATTTATATGGAAGAGGATCACAAACCCAGAGATCAACATCAATTAAATCATGTGATGAAAGAAGTGGTAAGAAAGGAAGTCATAAAGTTGCTAGATGCTGGCATTGTGTACCCAATCTCTGATAGTAACTGGGTAAGTCCGGTACAATGTGTTCCTAATAAGAGAGGTATGATAGTGGTAAGGAACGAAAAGAATGAGTTAATTCGTACTAGAACAGTGACTGGTTGGAGAATTTGCATGGATTACCGGAAACTAAATGATGCTACCCGAAAAGATCACTACCCCATTACCTTTATTTATCAAATTCTTGACCGACTAGAAGAGTAGGAGTACTATTGTTTCTTAGATAGATATTTCGGTTACAACCAGATCTTGATTGCACCCGATGATCATGAAAATACCACGTTCACTTGTCCTTAAGGCACATATGCTTTCAAGCGCATGCCATTTGGACTTTGCAATGCACCAGCAACTTTTCAAAGGTGTATGATGGCCATTTTTCATGATATGGTGGAAGACTTTGTTGACGTGTTGATGGATGGTTTTTCTGTCATAGGGAAGTCTTTTGAGGTATGTCTCCAAAATCATGATAAAGTGCTTGCTAGATGTGAAGATACTAACTTACTTTAAAACTGGAAAAAGTGTCATTTTTTGGTAAGAGTGGGAATAGTGTTGGGACACAAGGTGTCTAAATTTGGTTTGGAGGTTGATAAGGTTAAAGTAGAAGTTTATCAGAAATTGCCCCATCTAAATTTCTGTAAAAGGTGTGCATAGTTTTCTTGGTCATGCAGGATTTTACAGGCGATTGATGAAGGATTTTTCCAAGATTGCAAGACCTATGTGCAATCTCTTGGAGAATGAGGTGAAGTTTGAATTTGATAAGACGTGCTTAAAAGCTTTTGAGAGGTTGAAGAAGAACTTAATTGAAGCTCCCATCTTAATTGCTCCTGATTAGGAATTACCATTAGAACTCATGTGTGATGCAAGCGACGTAGTAGTGGGTGCAGTGTTGGGACAAAGAAAGAATAAAGTGTTCCACTCGATCTATTATGCAAGAAAGACCCTTGACTCTAGACAAGTTAGTTACACAGTGACTGAGAAGTAGATGATGGCTCTAGTGTTCGCCTTCGACAAGTTCAGATCATATTTGGTAGGTGCTAAAGTGGTTATTTTTACTAACCATGCAGCTATTAGGTACCTATTTAACAAGAAGGATGCTAAACCAAGGCTGATTCAATAGATATTGCTTATCCAAGAATTTGACCTTGAGATCAAAGATAGAAAAGGTACTGAGAATCAAATAGCAGATGACTTATCTAGATTGGAGGATTTTTCACATGTGAATGAAGGTGAGCAAATTCGGGATGAGTTTCTGGATGAACAATTGATGGTATTGAAAATCTCTCAAGTGCCATGGTACGTAGACATTGTGAATTTTATAGTAAGTGGCGAGTATCCTCCAGGTGCAACAACCCAACAAAAAAAAAGCTCAATCATGATGCCAAGTTCTATATTTGGGATGAACTATTCTTGTTCAAGCAAGGTGTAGACCGGGCAATGAGGAGGTGCATTCCGGAGTCTGAGGTTCACCAAGTACTCAAAAGTTGTCATGCTAGCCTATATGGAGGTCACCATGGAGGAGAGCGTACTGATCATAAGGTACTACAATCTGGTTTCTTTTCGCCCTCATTATTTAGAGATTCTATTGATTTTGTAAAGGGCTGTGATAAATGACAAAGGTTGGGTACTATTTCAAGAAGACATGAGATGCCGCTAAGCAACGTTTTGGAGGTGGAAATCTTTGATGTGTGGGGTATTGACTTCATGGGTCAATTTCCACCATCTAGTGGGAACCAATACATTCTTGTGGCTATGGATTATGTTAGTAAATGTGTTGAGGAGGTCACTCTCCCTTCAAATGATTCAAGGGTGGTGATAAAATTTATAAAGAATCACATCTTCACTCACTTTGGCACTCCAAGGGCAATTATAAGTGAAGGAGGTAAACACTTCATTAATCGTCTTGTTAAAACCTTTCTTGCTAAGTATGGTATTCATCATAAAGTTGCTATCACTTTCCATCCTCAAATGAGTGGCCAAGTGGAGGTCTCGAATAGGAGAGGTGAAACAAATTTTGCAGAAAATGGTGAATGCGCAGCGAAAAAATTGGTTTGCAAAATTAGATGATGCATTGTGGGCATATAGGACTATGTATAAACACCAATAGGGACTTCTCCCTATCATATAGTGTTTGGTAAAGCATGCCTTCTTCTGGCAGTATTAGAACATCAAGCTTATTCGGCAATTAAAAGGTTGAATTTGGACCCTGAGCTAGCCGGTAAAAAAAGAGTGAATCAGCTTCATTAACTTGAGGAGTTCAGACTACACGCGTATGAGAATGTCAAGCTCTACAAAGAAAAGATGAAGAGGTGGCATGACAAGCACATAGTAGCTCGTACTTTCAATCCAGGAGATAAAGTACTACTCTTCAACTCTAGACTAAAAATTTTCCCTGGAAAACTATGGTCAAAGTGGAGTGGTCCTTTCGAAGTGGTCAGAATGTGACAACATAGAGCTGTTGAACTCAAAGATAAGACTCGCCTTACGTTCATAGTCAATGGGCAAAGGGTGAAACACTATTTTGGTGAGGATTTGGATCGTGATCGGGAAGCTCTTGAGCTAAATGATGAATCAACCAAGTTGCGTCGTGCCGCGACGGTAAATCAAGTGCTACATGGGAGGCCACCCATGAACAATATGTATTAGATACGTGGTTCATTTTCGAATTCTTGAAATTTTTGTTTTAGCATAGTTTCAATTTTTAGAATATAGGTTAGTTATAGCTAGATAGGATTTTCTTTCATTATTTGTAACTTAGTGTGTAATAAACAAAAGAAAAAAAAAGGTCAGGTGCACTTGTTGGCGCGTCGCACCTTGCGTTAAATGTCAGAGCGCCCTCTCAGGCGCACTGGTTGGTGCGCCGCGTTTGGTGTCAAACGTCAGAATGCTATCTCAGGTGTGTTGAGAAGCGCGTCGCGCCTGCTGTTAAATGTCAGAGCGCCCTCTCAGGCACGCTGAGAGGCGCGTCGCCCCTCCCATCGCCCCACTGCCCAAAATTATTTTTTTACCTGGTTTTAACCCGATTCACACCCGACCCACTCCCCTTAAAACCCCCAAATCCCACATTCTTCCCCCATTCTCCTAAAATCCTTCAAACTTTTCTCCATTCTTCTTCCCTAACTCTTCTCATTCCTCCATTACACTCCCATTTTTTCCATTAAAACAACCAACAAAACTATTCTTCTTCCCCCCACCAACTATATAACCTCCACTTCCCCACTTCTTTTTCACCTTTTTACCATCATTCCCCAAAAAAGATTTTTTTTTCATTCTTCACCTTCACTCACTGCCCTACCCGACCCCCCCCCCCCCCTAATTTTTCTCATTTTTTTCCTTTCTTTAGTTTTCTTTTCTTAACAGGTTGAGATAGCTCCAAAAGCCAAAAATCTGGCGGGTTCCAAGCGGAGTAGAAACAGGGAAGCTTTCGGATCCTCTAGTGACCGGGAATCAGTGCAAAAATTTTGTAAAAAGGTTGTGGAAAGGTATGGGTGGGAACGGTTCGAATGCCAAAGAAGAGCGAAGTATATGGGTGACAAATTGTTGAATGAGGTAAGGTTACATTCGGAATTTTGTGATATATATAGGATTGTTCATGAGTTGGGTTTGAGGTTTATATTTGACAATCTGGGAGATTGCAATTTGACGTTAGTGAGAGCATTTTATGCTAATTGGCTAACTGAAACAAAATATAAGACTGTGCCTATTAGGGGGAGAGATGTCAAGTTTTCTGCCGGAATTCTGAATGAGTTGTTAGGAACCCCGAATTGTGACCCTGATGAGTTTAATAACTTGAAGGGTAAACCTCCTTATAGGGATATCCGACATACTTTGGGTAGGGTTGATTCGACTGCTAGGTGGGAGCGGAGTAAAGACACTGGGAGGCATAATACCCTCCATTTTGCTAACTTTAATCAGGTTCCTTGGGTATGGCTGAAGATAGTGTGTAGTGTGTTGTTGCCTGCCAAACATTTAGCTAAGGTGACAAGAGATAGCGTGGTGTTAGTCTATATGCTAATGAAGGGAATGCCCATTAATGTTGGGGCAATCCTGAGGTAAAATATGCTGAAATTTAGGAACAATTTGAGGTGGAGATTCTGTTACGAGGAGTTGATCACCCGTTTTCTGAGGGCTGAGGGTATTGAAGAAGAAACAGTGGACATGACCGTGGCCTATCACCCGAATCTGACGAGCAAGTTGGTTGATTTGACCGCACCAAGGCACTAGACATGTCTCATTGACATGTCTTAGTCTTGCGAATCAATCTAAAGATGTATATTACTTATCATTAAAGACTGTAGGACTCTAGGAAACTAAAAATATGTCTTTCATTATCATGCAAAAATTTTCTTACATTTTACTACCTCTTTCTATTTAATTATATCATAGATAGTGAGAACTTGATCTACGAATACTAGAGGTCAGGTATTTGCACATGCACCAACATATGATGCTTGAGTCACACCACATAGGTGTGGTACAGGTATGGAACAAGCTTTTCAATAAGTCAAGTTTGGATTGTCGAAAACTATTATTTTATTTGTTAGAGTAGAGTTTCATGAGGATTATGTATATGTTCTATAGGATGTGAAGGTTCATAATGAGTAGGTGACCATATGTCAGGAACCATTTGGATGCATTTCTATACCGAAACTTCGAGAAACTTACACACATATGCTCAACTTCTTAGAAGGAATAACTTAGGCTGGTAATTTTCCTAATGTATATGTTTGTTCTTAGGCTACGGGTGGTAGACAAACTCCTAATCAACAAGAAACTACAAGTCTTCCGATCCCACGAAGTTCGTCATTAGCAATAGTAACTCCTAGAATTGATGATTTTTCCAGGCACTACTATGCTCTAGGTTATTACGCCTATTGTGAAGCTTGAGGAGTAGAAAATGTTTGAGAGGTTAAGGAACATGGACCCTCTAGAGTTCAAGGGATGATGCGGAGAAGATACATATGAGTTTATAATTAGTTTCCATCAAAGGCTACACAATTTAGAACTGGTGGGATGAATTTGGCTTTGACATAACTATTTTTTAGATGCTAGGTCCAGCCAAGTAGTGGTGGCGAGCTTATATCGAGACTAGACCACTAGGGTCTCCTACTTTGACTTGGAATCAATTCACTTAGGTAGTTTTTTACATGTTGTATTCCCATACTTTTTGGCAAGAGAAAAGGAACTAGTTTGAGAATTTGACTCAAGATGGTATTATAGTGACAAAGTGTCACGACCCAGGGGTACCCCCAGATGTAACATGGCTTATAGAACTCGAAGAACTCCATACAAGCCACTTAGCTCTCATGACATAAGAAGTAGAACAATAACAGTAAAACAATAGTCCAAGTCCAAAACATTTTTTTAAAACAAAAAGCGGAACTCTAAATTCTTGTCTCAATATAACCATCTAATACCATAGAATGAAATTGGGCCTAGCCCATTACTAGCGTATTCTACCTCTCAGAGGTCTTATACAAGCCCTTATCATTTGTCATAGCATTTATCATATAAAAATAGTGGAAATTTAAAACTTTTTCATAATATAACACAAGACTTAAAAAGTCACCTCATTTAAACCTTTAATACAAAATCGGAGTACTACGTCTCAAGGTAGCCATCTTAAAACACGACTACAACACAAGAGGGACACAACCCTTACAATACAAAAGAAACTACTATCTAGTACATTGAACTTAAGGAAACTCTTTAACATAAATGTCCTTGAATCTTTAAGGACACACCCGAACTTGGGAATAGTAAGCCAAGCTCATCACTTCTAGGAAAGACCCTTTAGCCACCATCACCTACACTTGGTGTAAAAAGATGAAGAAGAATGGTGTTAGTACAAGAATGCACTAAGTATGATAACCATGCAAAAACATTCTTGTAAAAGGGACATTTAGTTGGGAACCATGCATCATGCGTTCTTAGAGAAACTTCAAGAACATTTAGTACAATAGGAACAATATAAACCACATACATCATCATACACATGTAAACCATTCATAATAGCATATAGAGCCACTTATAACATTTTAGGCACATTCAATGCATACAATACATTACCTTCCTCTTTATCTTAACTCCTTTCCTGAAACAACCCTTAGGGAATACTTGGTGCAATGTATCACCTTAAGGTTACCAAGAGTGAACTTACATATAGCCTTCATCAATCCAACCACATATATTCATAGAGTCATAAGCACACCATAAGACATAGTCTTTACATAGGAACCATCACCTAAGACAAACCCCAAGTCACACTAATGCAATGTGCAAGTAGCATCCCATAATACTACTCACACCAATTGTTCCTAGGATGCCACCATAGACTAGGCACATCATATTCACAAGTCATAACATCTTTATTTAACTTTATACATATATAAGACCAACATACTTCATAACATCATATAAGGACTCATTCATTTACTACATCACTAGTCATAACCCATTTAGTTCATATCATAGGTAAACCACCCGCACAACCCCTTCACAAGCTCACTTGTTCAATGTACACATGGAGTCCCATACCCCCAGATATACCAAGCAAACCCATTAAGAAGTCCTAAGTGTAATTCAGGTGAATAATCATACTTCATGTCTTGACATAAGTAAAGTCAACCTTATCATGCTTTCATATTAAAATACATAGACCATAGTCTTCATTACATAAAGAGCCTAATAATAACCTCCCTTAGAGTCCACTTGTGCAATGCATAAGTAGGGTCCATAGTCCTACCTACACTAAGTAACTCTTTAAGAAATCATGACTAGAGTTCATATTATTATCTTAGTTCATTTTCATTTCTTAACTTTCGGGATACATTGCCATAACCGACATAGACCATGTGAGCTACATGGATTCCGGTGTGCTACTCCTACACCGAAAAGAGAGGGTACTACTTGCCAAGGTAGGACCTACATACATAATAGCTATCTAGTGGATCCACTAAGCTAAGACTTACGGGGGCACATAGTTATTGAACAAGGAGATTGCTACTAGAAACCTTGACTTTCTAGGTGTGGAGGTTTCCATCTCATGAGACAACATCTATGTTGGAAAACCAGACTTGCTAAATGTGAAGGTTCTCTTGTTGGAAGCCGGACTTGCTAAACGTGAAGCCCCTACTCTCATTTTTCATGTTCACTCGATGCTAAGCTCTAACTCCCTTTTTAAACATCTTTAAGCCTTTATTTAACATTAGCTCATAAAATAGGCTTTAGGGACTTAATCCCTCGTATCATATAGCTAAAAGGTTTCTACGATGAGAATGACCTTTCATAATAGAACCTACATTACGTTAGAATGACCTTTCACATAGTCATACCATATTCATAACATAGTCTAGTTTAGAGTGCAATTGAGGAAACATTTCAAGAGACTCACTTTCACTAGATTATCATAAACCTTATTCATTCATTCATGTGTGTGTACATATGTGAGAAAGCCTTTCACATAAACACCTTTATCCAACATATATTCATACCTTGTTAATCATACACTTTGCATGCATAATAAGATGTAAGGGTGCATATAAGAGTTAACCTTTCAATAGACACCATAACACATCATATTCACAGCTATACATGTAGAGTGTGTGTGTGCATATTGGTCCTCATAGTGACATAATAGCATCAACATTGATATTGAGTGCACTTCCCTTCAAGGGATCACAACACATTCACAATGTCCCCAAATCATGAGCAATTCACATATAAAGCCTTTAGGGATTCTTGACCACACACCCACACTTCATCATTGGAGATAAGGACACATTCAACATTGAATAGGTACTCCTAACATGTATATGATCACAGATTCATATAGGGGTCATATAGGTAGGGGTCATTCCACAATGACATAATCAATCATGTCTACCACACCTTATCCCTAACATTATCATTCGCATTATACTCCTCATCAGCAACACACCTAAAACATCATGCTAGCATTGAGGATTTCATACATAACCTTCATAGCACAACTTCATAAACATATGAATCATAATCATCAATTCACTTCACATCTATTGCCATCAAGGCCATAATCTCAACAATCATAGATAGACAAGAAGTAAACATCACAACCATAAGTCGCCAAAACCACACAACATCAATTCTCATACTATAGACTAGAAGTTAGGTCAACTTACCATTTCTCCAAGCCATGATCATCATGGATCAATCCTCAACAATTTATAATCAATTGACATAGATAGAAATAGGAATCAACAATGTAATTCAATAACATAAACATAATCTAAGAACAATTCTATAAACAAAGGGATTAACCCATAACTTTGCTCATAAGGCCATAATTCTCAACTCATCAATATACCAACAATTCAACATGAATAAGTATAGATAATCATAGGAAACATCAATACAATCTAATCTAAACATAATTTCACCCATACAAATCATATTCACAAAGACCCACATCATAGGCAAATTTTCGAGAATTTGGGGATCATGGGTTCTTTAAGAATTTCTTTGAAAATTATCTTAAAAACCTTAATTCCACATCAATTCATCAGTAGAATGATTTAGAAAATTGTTTGACAAGGGGTCCATGTTTAGATTGAAAATTGGGAATTTTGGTCTTTGAATCAGTTTTGAAAATCTTTGATAGAACTCCTTGAATGACAAGCTATTCAAAAATCCAGAGTTACCATACCTTAATTATTGAACACCCATGAAATTGAAGAAGAAATCAGTTGAAAACTCATCTCCTAACTTTAGCTTCATCAAGGTCTTCAATGGAGTTTCGAGAGAATCTATTTTTGAGAAGGAAGGGTCAATTTGAAGAATGGAGTCTAATTCTAGGTTTTGGGGTTTTAACCAACTTAAAATACCCTAAAATAGGTAGAATAACCTTTTATAATAATTACCCAAAGTATCAAAACTACCCCTCACTTAGTTGTACCTTTTAAACAAGTCAAACTTGAGTTTTATTTTCGCAGATTTCATCGGGTAATAAGTCCGCGACGCGGATATGTTCCATGGAGTTTCTGGAGATTAAATTCCAAGACAGTAGAGTCTGCGGTGTCTCTGTGACATGGAGCCACTTTTTTGCCATTGGTGGAGCAGGTCCGCAACGCGGAGCCACTCCCTCCGTGCACAACTTCAAGCTGCCTTGGCAGCTTGTTTGGCCAAGGGTTGGGGTCCTCCTCGGGAACCCTTAGGGTGGTCCCGGGAAGTTGTACCTGAATGTTTTGACCCTAAAAACATTTATTAAGGCACTAGGGTCACCTCCACTGATTTTAGACTCCAAACAATACATAAAAAGACTAGTTTCCGAACTCTTGGTCGTCCGTTGATGTTTGACTTCCAAACTCTTTAAAACTGACTAAAAAGGGAATTCTTCATTATTTTAACAAGTTATTAATGCATAAAACCCATGTGATACTGTACTTTATCCTACTTCATTTTGAGGATTGTTACAATATCCCCCATTTAGGAACATTCGTCCGCGAATGACACTTAAAACACTTCCGAGGACTCAATGACCCAACTAGCAGATCACAATACACAACATACAACATCAACATAAGAGCACACATCAAATCCACATAAAAGGCTCAAAACAACTTTGCGCAATTCAAGAAAGTAGCAACACATCTACCAACTCCTTATGCATCAACTTTATTATTTCCCATTTCATTGGAGGAACTTCCTTTTCCAAATCATCATTCTCATTTAAAACACCAAAGAAACACAACATGCAACAATCTCATTACAGCACATTATGCAACTTTATCATAAGAAATCATTTAAGTATGCACTTCAAATCAACTCATGCAACACAAGCAAGTAGAAACTTTATTTACCGACTCATAATGCATCAACCACATAGGCCTTTCTCATGTTCATAGGAGGAACCACCTTCTCCTAATCATGACATGATATTTACCCGTTTTATATCATCATAGGGTCCAGTATGCAATTACTTTCAAATGCACACATAGAAATGTTCAACATTTCCACTTATGAGGCAATTAAGCAATTCATACTAGTTGCACCCTATCCTGAGGATTATAGATAATCTACTAGTCTTATCATTTAATCATCATATATACTATCCAGAACAGACATGGCATTACCATGTTTAGTTATGTTCAAGGAGGGACTATCTTCTCCTAGTCACAACATACACACAGGGCATCATAAAACTCATAAACAAGAATTACACAAAGGTCAATTCATTTATGTTATATTGTTGTCCTTCCACGACACTTCAATGGAGGTTACACTTTTTGTCTTAGCTTCCAAGCTTTAACAATCAACAATAACTATAGTATCTCCCAAAAAAGAGTTATATGGAACGGACATATAAAATCATAGGCCTAACCTGTCGGGTCTCTACTTTCCCTTATATTTTATCTTCTAACACTTTTTAGAGGTGAGTCATATAAGAACCCACAACTTTTAATATAAAATTTAAAGTTTTATGTTGCACCTTCGGATAAGGCATTATGCCAAGTTATTTATCTATTGTTGTGATAAAATTTACATATATGCCCAACCTTTTCTGGTAAAAATCTTCACTACATAATGATAAAAGGAAACCTTTTTCCAAAATGTTCAAAACTCAAGTCATTAAGCACAATGGGGAACATTATCTGGATAAATAAGTCACATTGGGTATGAAACATAGGCAGACTAGCTCAAAAGGGAGTGCATAATATATAGGCATTAAGCTATAGAAATATGTGTTTTACATGCGCATACAAACTATAAGGCATGTAGCAAATGGACTAGATAAGAACATGATGCATGAGTACCTAAGCTACGAAATATATAATATGTAAGCAAGCAGACTATACCACATGTAAACATATAAGAAAATTAACTACGAAACACAAATCACATTGACCAAGAGTGTTATATCGCATGGATATGTGGACTAACATTTCAATAAGTACACATGAAATATGAGTAAGTGAGCACATTACACATGGCCAAAAAAGCTATAAGACATGTATTGTTTAAGCAAGTAAGCTACGAGGCATGTAATATATATATAAAAATCATGAAACATATGACATGTAAACAAGTCATATGCGATTCATATAACCCACGAGCATTAATTTTGCCCATAGCATATGATCAATTAGCTTGTGGTACCCACACAATATGGACAAATAACATGTGGAAACTAACCAATTCAATAAATAACATGCAGGGAAAAGGTTCTATGAAAAGATATAGAAAAAACAAGGGCGTTCCGAAGTAGATAACACTTACATGCAAGAATCTATGACATTAGGTAAAATTTGAGAAAGTAATCCCCAAAGGGTAAATGACATCCAAATAGTTAAGTTATAGAACATGCAATATGTATAATTATATATCAAACCATCTTTGAAACTATGAGATATCCTATAGAACCACTCTACCATATTAAGGGCAAAGGCATTGTCTTAAGTGCTAGGTCACAACTAGGATAGTTCTACTCATATTCCTTACCTCAAAGCACATACGGTTGATTTCCCCATCTACTCTCTTCAATCACCTAAGTATTCTTATAGTTGTTCTACCATTGGAACTTTTATTTCCTTCTAGGTCAATATATATATTATAGTTAAGATAGAGAAAAAAAAATAGACTTCATATTTTGGAGTAGGAGGTCGAGGTCAACTTTACCTTCATTTCTAGCTTTTGTTACATAACACTCAATGTTTGGTGTCTTCTGAAGGTCAAAATAGAAAATAAGTAGTGAAGTTTGAACGCACCATAAAAGATGAACTCTAATAACATGTAAATGTTAGGTACCTATAAAGTTATATCATGATTCATAACGTCATAGATTTAGACGCTTTGGGTTTAACTAGATAGGTCTAGCCATACTAATAGATTTCCTTATTTTTATAACAAGTAAGGCTGCTCCGACTCTCTTCCAATGCAAGATAGCATATAAGAACAACTGGCATATAATCAATTTTTCCTCTCCTTTAATTGGACTATGATGAATTAATGCAGGCATATATTAAATGAATCTTGTAGAAGCTCTATTCAATTTGATGGAAGTCTATACATGAGTATAATGCTATACTTCTCTTCTGTACTAATGATGTAGATGAATTAGGTACATGTATCTTCTATCTAGGTGACCTTTATGTTTCCCTATTTTTTCTTTTTGT
This sequence comes from Solanum okadae, assembly GCA_036553675.1. NCBI lineage: Eukaryota > Viridiplantae > Streptophyta > Magnoliopsida > Solanales > Solanaceae > Solanum > Solanum okadae. Next base: position 19,362,889 of record CM071686.1, on the reverse strand, counting down.
TATCCCATCTCTTTCTAACTAAAATCTCTACGTACATACTCTGCCTGTGTCATTCAAGATTCATTCTCAAACTCTTCCTATCTAACAAGTACCTTTTAATCAAAACTAGTAGCTTCATGTACCCTACTCTCACTATATACTACCTAACTAATCACAACTTAGGTCTAACAAATCAATTTTCCATTTGTTAACCTTATCCTTTAGTCACATACTAATCCTCTATAGCCAAACCATAGATTATAGGTGGAACTATAATACATGTATCATTTGCAGCAATCAGCACACTTATCCCTAATATTTATAATGATGAAAAGAATACAAATGTTATTAGTACTTATTTAGGGTTGTTGGTACATACCATATAAAAATCCAATTATTAACATATTTAGGATGATGTATATTGTGATAATTTTGTCCTTATCAACCAATTAGGGGTATCTTTAGTAACACTATTGCACTAATGAATTCACCTATCAAATTGCGCCACTGCCTTCTTTCAACTAAAGGAAACTAGTTCAACAACATCAATTTTGAGTGCATGTGTTGTGCTGAAAATTCTATGTATATCGTAGTGTTATGCCATGAGCCTACACCCCAGACGTAACACGGTGTACAAGAATCCAAAAAGGCTCATACATGCCTCATAGCATATTAAAACATAAGAACATAGGAAATAGTGCAAAATTTAAAACTTTTAATACATATAATCTAAAATATTTATTTAAAATAGTGGAATTCTAGACATAGTCTCACATGGCCATCTACTACAATCGAGATCTCAAAATAGGGTCACAACCCTTACAACAAGAAATCAGAAAGTGTAATACAATAAAAGGAAGAGAAAAGACATAAAGACACAATCAAAGTTGTCCCGTATTTGCATAAGGACACCTTAACTTTCAAAGTGTCCTATCACCCCACAGAACTATTTAATATCATTGTAAATGGGCCATTTTGAACATTCCCTCGTATGGGTTGTTACCATGCACATGAGGCGCGTCATTCCGTGTTTTCACTGCCATGGACCAGTTTAAAAGTGCCACGTGTCATTTTCTTTCGGTATTATTAATTATCTAATCAATTTATGTCATCTTCCCCAATTTTAAACCCAAAATAGCCCTAATTTTTTGATTTCATGTTTTTTCCATAGGAAGACCAACCTGTAACAACGAAAAACTATAATATCCTAACAATATCTTAACAATGGCAAAAATAGGAGGTCGATTCCAACACTTTTACAAGAAGATTTTAATAATCCCTAAAGTCATAGTAATTGAAAAAAGAGAAGATTTTTATCATATGATGTAGAGCCCTAACATGTTAGACCTTCAATCTCAAAGAATCTTCACCAAGACACATAAACAACAAGATTATCAACAACAACACGACAAGAAAACTTTTCTATTTCTTTAGATTTTAGGGAAAGTTGAGAAATAAGAAAAGAAAAGGAGAAATGACTTTCTTCAAAGAACAGGGTCGGGTCGGGTCTTTTCTCATCATAGGGAGTGAGCAACACGCGTCACTAAATAGACGATGGAATGGGTCAAAATGGCCCATTTACAAAGATATTAAATAGTTCTGTGCGGTGATAGGACACTTTGAAAGTTAAGGTGTCTTTATGAAAATACGGGACAACTTTGATGGTGTATTTATGTCTTTACTCTAAAAGGAATGAAACAAAAACATTGCACTTGTCCTCGAGTCCATGAGGACATTCCACAAGCTTTGGAGAATATACAATCCAAGCTTGAACTATAAGGAATCACCTCAAATGCCAGAACCTACACTTTGTAGAAAAATGTAGAAGAAATATGGATTAGCACAAATATGCGATAGTCATGATAAAATCATACTTAAAAAGGTCATTTTGGTTGAAACCATGCATATGTCAAGTTTAAGAAACATTAAGAACTTTCATATAAACATAAAAGACATAAGCGTAGTCACCATGTAAGTCATTAGAACATAATAGAATCATCATGAAAGTAACCCTAAGTTATACTTGCACAATGTATGAATGGCATCCCATACTGCCACACATACGAAGTACCACTTTGAGGCCACCATAAACATACTTACCATCCTTCTTTTTAATCTTTAGTCAACAATCATAGACAAGGCTCATTCTCATTTAATAAGTTATGACAAGTAAAGCAATTAATAATAACAATCCAAGTTAAGCATTCATCATTACCTTAAGCCTTTAAGTCAACATTCTCATTTAGCCTCATTATGAAAACATTGTTTTCATTAGACATTAGAGAAACATACCATAGCCCTATCAAAGCCTACTCGTGCAATACATGGATGGAATTACATATACCACCCACACTTCATAGAACCTCTAAAGTAACCATAGCACATAACACACATGATGGGAATAAGCACTAACTGACATAGACCATGTGAGCAACTCATGGAATCCGGTGTCTATCCCACACCGTAAAGGATTGGTCTACCTGCCTAAGGTAGGACCGGTAACATTTTACCTTAGGTGGATCCACTAGCTAATAACCTCTGTGGGCACATAGTTATGGGATAAGGAAGATGTACATTGAAACCCGGCCTAAAGATGGGGAGAGCTTCAATCTTACCATATCGACTCGGTGCTAAGCTTTAAATTCCCATATAGTATTTCATTACTGTACCATTATTACTCATGAAAGGGTGCCATTGGCCTACCGACCCAAGGTACATTGATTCACACATGAAAGGGCGTCGTAAGCCTACCGATTCAAGATACATTTTTTAACACATGAAATGGCGTCATAAGCGTACCGATTCTAGGTACATTATTAAGAAAGCTCATCGAATCCTCATGTAAGGGTGCCATAAGCCTAGCGATTCAAGGTTCATCATTATCATTCATGGAAGGGTGTCATTAGACTATTGAACCAAAGTTCATTATTATCTTGCATGGAAGGGTGCCAATAGCCAACCGATGCAAGACACATCATTAGAATACTTCATTAATCATTTATGAAAGGTCTACCACCATTATGTCTCCCGATTCAATCTTCATTAAGTCAAGATACATTAGTTACACAAGAAGAGGATGCCTTAAGCCTACCAATTCAATGTACTTCAATCAATATCACTTTCATTTACACAAGAATAGGATCCCCTAAGGCTACTAATTCAAGATGAATCATTACATTGAAGAAACCTTTCACATATATCATCATCATTCATAAGTATATAATTGAGAATAACCTTTCAATAATAACAAAATTGCATTGTAGACATGATCACTTTACTTTCATTGAAATCACAAAGCATATACATAGCATCATGATTATACATCAATCCTTCATACTTTACCCTTCAAGGCCATGAATCACAATTCATCAACACACCTAGAATACTACAATTTAGGCATGAATAATGACATAATTCAATAAACTAAATCAATACAGACTTAATCTCTTCACATGCTTCCAAAATTAATCAACCCACAACAGAAATACACAATTTAATATTTTGGGGTATTCATGGGTTCATGGGGGGATTTCATCTTAAATCCACACTCATTCATCAATTCAACCATAATTCATCATAAATCAATCATTGAAAATGTTTTTAAATTGAACCCATGATTTAGATTGAAACCCTAACTTTTGGGGGAAGTTGGAAGCTTTGAAATAATGTTTTGAAAGGACTCTATGGGTGAAAGCTACCCATAGATTAAAAGCCACCATACCTTAAGAAGATTTCCTGAAGAAATTGAAGAGAAAATATGAACTCTTGAGCTCCAAACCTTGACTTCTTCTTCCCCAATGGAGGTTTCTAGAGTAAGAATTATTTGGAGAGGGGGTTGTTTCTATCTCTGGGTTTTGGGAATTATAAGTTGTAAAGGGTAGTGAATAGTTTAAAAATCCTTAAATAAGTGAAATAAAACAATATAAACCTTCCCAATCACTTACTAATTAATTTGGAATTTACTAAGTTGTCCCTCAAATGGCTGAACCTAGGCATGTTTCAGGTGCCATCCACTACCCCTTGACCCACGGACCGTTGGTGGGGTCACTCCCGTCCTGTAGGTCTGTGGTTTCGTTCAGAAACACTCCATCTAGAGGCCTTTACTCACGAATCCTCGCCAAGAGGTGGGGAGGGACCTACAGCCCATAGGTCCCATCCATGGGTCATGCAATTTGGCAGATTTTTTATTCTTTGGGGTAGCCTAGGGGTTAGACTTTAGGGTCATCCTCAAGGACCCTTGGTTGGTCCTTGGGGAGTCGTACCTTGACGTTTAACCCCTAAACCCAACAATCTAAGCTCAGGAAGCCATTTCACAACATAAAAGGCCACAAGAAACTCAACAACACACTCGCAAGGCTCTTGTTTCACCTACTATTTTTCCGAGTTGTTACATTAGGTCGGGTTCGCCAACCAACCTCTTTGGTGACTCGCCGAGTGGACCTGTTATTCGCCACCTTGCACTTTTTCGAATGCTTTCAACACTTCAACCTGTACAAACAACACAACATTGTTTTACCAAACCATAAATAAAAAGCAGTAAGGGGTTTTGGGTTGCCTCCCAAACAGCGCGTTAGTTAACGTCGCTACACGATGCAAGTTCACCTTCAAACTCAATCTTGTGGTTAGCCATAGTATCACTAGGAAAACCCCCTTGCTGTCTCGTATTGAGATAAAATGATAAATGACCCATTTGGGTCTCCAACTACTTTATCAACACTAAATGAGAGGTGACGATCTGGCTAGGGTGGACATATCTTTTTTCATTTCGCTCAAAAATTTGTTTGACCCTTCAACTTTTTTGAGGATACGAGAGAGAATATCCTCAGACCTACCACTTTCAGAATCCTTTGACTTTTGGCGCTCAAGAGAAGGCACATACTTGTCCTTCTCCCTATCTTTCCAAGTAGGATTTCGGTCCATCCATTCTCTATTGTGATCCTTTCAACCATTCTCTCTAGCCCATCCTTGGTTACCACTCTGCCTTGGGTAGTTTGAACAATAACCACCACCTTGGTTGCCTAGAAAATTTACCTCCTCATTATACCAGGCTTCAAACTTTGTCTCCTCAGGATTTGCACACCCGACCCCCACAACATTGACACTACGGGGACCAGCCCCCATGACATTGTTGGATAAAATGTCAAGCTGTGTCATGATCTTTGCCATGTTTTGTTCTCACTCATAATCCTTTTCCATCTGCTCCTTAGCTAGCTTTAATGTGAGAGGGGAGACCTAGTCTTCATAAGTGTACCACGCTCTGTTTATGGTCGTCATGCCATCTAAAAGTTGGGCTGCTATTGCATACTTTTGGTGCATCAAGCCTCCAGGTGAAAGTTGGTCAGCAACACCTTTGTTTACCGAGTCAATACTTCAGTAAAAGTACTGGAGTAAAACATTGTCGGGCAGACCATGAGTTTGGCATTGGAGCACCAACTTTTTGAATCGCATCCAAGTTTCATGGATTTTCTCACCCTCTAGACGTTTAAAACTCTTAATGCAGTCCCAAACATTCATCATCTTTGAGGTAGGGAAAAATTGCACTTAGAATGCATTTACCAATTCCTCCCAAGAAGTTATGGATTCGCGTGGCAACTCCCTCAGCCACTTGAATTCATCTCCCATCAATGAGATAGGGAATAACCTTAACCGGACATACTCTTGAGAGATGTTTTTGAAATAAAATGGTCTGCACACATCCACAAAGTTTCGAAGATACTCATGAGGATCCTCATGAGCTAATCCACTAAAAAGTCCCTTTAGTTAAAAGAGTTGCAACATAGTGTTCATTATGTGGAACACTGCATTTCCCTAGGCAAGAGGTAAACAGATGGCCCCAATATCTCCTATGAGATAGGGGTCAATAATGTTGGGCTCTTGGAAATCGTTGAGATTTCTGATGTCGTCTTGATGGCCCAACTGGCAGTCGTTGCTGCCATTAACACTTATGCTTCCTGCTTTCAACAGAAACAATCAAAACAAAAATAAAAATTAAGTATGTAAAGCTACAACTAACAAGAACGAAAATCCTACTTAACTACAAATTCTCAAATAACACCATTCCCCGACAGTAGCGCCATTTTGATGTTCAATGTAATCAACTGACACTATTTCTATTCAAGTGCCAATGATCGTGTGTAGTGATATTACCCACCCAAGGGTTGGAATCGTTCCCACAAGGAGTGGTTTTGAGAATTAATAAAAATAAATCAAGTTCGAACTAGTCATACCTATAAATATTAACTAATAAAAACATACTAAATCTAAGGGGTGACGCAAGCGTCAATTATCAATGGGGATTTGTATTAATTACCAAGTAAAAAGAGCAAACGTATAAGGAAATGAGATATGGAAACAGGATTCTTGGGATTTGATAGGAATACGGGTTAAACTAGACTATCGGGTACATGCTTTTGATAGTAAATTGTTGAACATTTGTGACTAGGCTAGACTATAGTGGGGGTAAATTCTCTCTCGAGCAACTTACGCCGAATCAACTTAGTTTCTCTCGAATACCGAGTTGCCGCATTAAGCACAACCTCTGCCTTAGCCAATTCACTCTCTCGAGCTGAATGTGTGGTAGAAGGACAAGGATTCACTCTCTCGAGCTGAACCTATGTCGACCCAATACCACCGGCTATCAATTTAGTAGTTTTAGTTTTACGACCTCTCTCTCGAGCAAGCCAAAAACACTAAGATGAAACCGTACTTGCAACTACAATCCCATTAAGTTAATACACAACTACTAAATGAAATTACATTTAAACAACAAATAAACCATCAACAAGCAAGACCCAACAGATAATTTAACCCATATTCACAAAATCACACCCCAAGAATTGGGGGTTTAGCTAGACATGTAAAAGAGATAAAAATTTATACCATTATCTGTTTCCATCAATTGCGTATGAAGAATTAAGTCTTAAAACACGTCAAGAGTGAAAAATCTTTGAGACCCACGTCCAATTTCTTGGAGTTGAAACCGTTTGAATCTTAAAGGTCTTAAAACAAAGTCTCCAAAACCCTCTTAAACTTCAACTCTCTCAAAAACTGTAAAAAGTTCTAATAATAGAAGTTATTCAAAGCTAGAAATTTAAAACAAGTATTTATAGTGTTTGAGAATTTGTGTTGTAGAGGACTATTCAACAGAGTTAATCAGGGTCACCGATACGATCGGCGATCCACCTTTTGGTCGATTTCATCACCTTCCTACTTTATCCTTCAGCCTCTTCACATATTGAGTCATTCGGCGATATGGTACTTCTTCACGAAACTGCTCGGCGACACGCCAACTGCTCCATTTTATCGCCAACTTGAACTTTCCCTTCAGGGCTCAGCACACTGCAACAAAAAGTGATCTCCAGGCCGATTGGCGACTCGCCAACAGGGCTCAGTGATCTTCAGGTGTTTATTTCATCCACCTAGTTCCTTGTTGCCAAATAGTGTCCATGCTTTGCCTGAAACTACAAATACCTAAAACATCAGGATTTACATCAGATATTGAGAAAAAATATGCATTTGAGTACACTAATTCTATCAAAATATAGTCCTAAATGATTCCAATTTGTGGACTCATCAGGAACATAGTTATGGGATAAAAATGATGCTCATTGAAACCCGGCCTAATCATGGATAGAGCTTCCATCTTACCATATCCACTTGGTGCTAATCATTAAATTCCCACAGAGTATTTCACTACTTTACCATTATTACTTATAAGAAGGTGCAATTGGCCTACCGATCCAAGGTACATTGATTCACACATGAAAGGGCGCCATAAGCCTACCGATTCATGGTATATTATTCAACACGTGGAAGGGCGCCATAATTCTACCAATTTAAAGTACATAATGAGGAAAGCTCATATAATCCTCATCAAAGTGTGCCATAAGCCTATGGATTCAAGTTCAACACTATAATTCATGGAAGGGTGCCATTATCCTACCGATCGAAATTTCATTATTATCATGCATGGAAGGGTGCCATTAGCCTAACGATCCAAGACACATCATTAGAATACTTCATTCATCATTTATGAAAGGGCTACAACCATTAGGTTTACTAATTCAATGTTCATTAAGTCAAGATTCATTAGTTATACAAGAAGAGGATGTCGTAAGCCTACCAATTCAAGGTACTTCAATCAAGATCACTTTCATTTACTGAAGAAGAGGATGCCATAAGCCTATCAATTCAAGATGTATCATTACATTGAAGAAACCTTTCACATACATCATCATCATTCATAAGTGTATAATTGAGAATAACCTTCCAATAATAACACAATTGCATTGTAGACATGATCATATTACTTTCATTGAAATTACAAAGCATATATATAGGATATTGATTATACATCAATCCTTCATACTTTTCCCTTCAAGGCCATGAATCACAATTCACCAATACACCTAGAATACTACAATTTAGGCATGAATAATGACATAATTCAATAAACTAAATCAATATAGTCTTAGTCTCTTCACATGCTTCAAAAATCAATAAACCCACCACATAAATTCACAATTTAATATTTTGGGGCATTAATGGGTTCATGGGGGAATTTTATCATAAATCCACATTCATTCATCAATTAACCATAATTCGTCATAAATGAATCATTGAAAATGTTTTGAAATTGAATCCATTACTTATATTGAAACCCTTACTTTTGGGGGAAGTTGGAAGCTTTGAAATTGTTTTTTGAAGGGACTCTAATAGGTGAAAGCTACGAATAGATGAAAATCCACCACACCTTATGAAGATTTCTTCACGAAATTAAAGAGAAGAGATGAACTCTTGAGCTCCAAATCTTGAATTCTTGTTTCTCCAATGGAAGTTTCTAGAGAGAGAATTATTTGGAGAGGAGGTGGTTTCTATATTTCGGTTTTGGGGATTATGAGTTATAAAGGGTAGTTAATAGTTTAGAAAACCTTAAATAAGTGAAATAAAACTATATAAACCGTCCCCAATCACTAACTAATTAATTTGAAATTTACTAACCCTCAAATGATCGAACCTAGGCAGATTTCAGGTGCCATCCACGCCCACTTGATCCATGGACCGTGGGTTGGGTCACGCCCCATCCAGCAGGTCCGTGGTTTAGTTCAGCAACTCTACATCTAGGTGCCTTGACTCACGAAGCCTCTCCATGAGGAATGGAGGGACCTATGCCTTATAGGTCCCATCTGTGGGTCATGCAATTTGGCAGATTTTTGGTTCTTTGGGCATCCTTGGGGTTAGACTTTAGGGTCCTCCTCAAGGACCCTTGGGTGGTCCTTGGGGAGTCATACATTGACGTTTAATCCCTAAACCCCTCAACCTAAGCTCGGGAACCCATTTCACAACATAAAACCCCACATCAAACTCAACAACACACTCGTAAGGCTCTAGTTTTACCTACTAGTTCTCTGCGTCGTTACACAGATACTAAGAATGACTTTCCTCTGTAGGAATAGATTCTATAAATATTGAGAAAATATAGAACTCAAGAGTTGGTTACATCCTCCTAAAAAGATGTGCTTGGAAATACTGCAACTCATATATGTAACTATGTAACCCATCATTCTTTTAAGCAAATTGATAAGCATACTATATCATTCTCAATTGAAGCATCATGATACAAATGGTACAAAAGAAACTTCAGATGAAAATAACATAAAATACTTTACATAACTTTTGGAGTGGGATGGTAGAATATCACCTTGGGTGAAACCTATATCTTTAATTCCCTTGAGTGACTCTCTAATATACTGAAAACTAAGGAGGAGAGAAGGTGACTTTGTGGCCTATTTTGCATGAAATAGGCTTAAAATACATATAGCCATAATCTAAAATGAGGATGGTTGTTTGAAGAATAAAGGAGTTATATTGCGAGGCTGCGGACACTTAATATTTAGATGAGAAAAATCAGAGATCACATCAGATTTTTTGCCTTATAAAAGAGCTCGTTTTGCTGACTCTTTCTCCTCTTTATTTCCAACCACCACTTGGGTTTAAAATGGACCACAAATACTAAGTAGGTGATGTACCTACTAGGACATTTTAATTACCTATTTGTGGGTTTTGATAGATTGGGCTTTGGGGGAAGACTTGAGTGTTAGGTTGGGATCTCTATTCTTCTCTTTTTCTTTTACTTACTTTGGGCCTGTACTTGGTCCATTAACATAGTCTCAATCTGGTGCACTAGAGTTGACTCAATAATCTTTGTCCATATATCTCAAGCCGGTGACTCACATACTTGCTTAATTAAGTCAAGCAAGCATATCAATATTTTATTCCACTTCTAAACGTTAATACCTATAACTTAACTTAAAAATTATATACACTAGGTCACTTTAAACGTTACACTAAAATACCACCTTATGATCTCAAGTTTAAATACTTCCATCGACGTCAACTTAATAGTGTTGCAATAAATTCTACGGACAATTCACTTTAAAGCTATTCAATTATTGTCACGAGTCACATAGTAAACTGAGTCCATAACAATACCACAAGGAAATTTATAAGTGTCATACAAATAGAACTAGTAAATGTAGAATACGGGGTGTTACAAGTATCCTTTCCCATTGATAGATGACTTGTTTGATCAACTCCAAGGAGTAAGTTATTTCTCTAAGATTGATCTCATATCAGGATATCACGAATTGAGAGTGATAGAAGATGACATTCAAAAGATGACTTTCTGAACACGGTTATGGTGTTCATGTTAATGTCTTTACCAACCACAAAAGTTTTCAATATCTTTTCAAACAACATGATCAAAATCTTCACCAAAGGAGGTGGCTTAAGTTGTCAAAGGATTACGAGATGAGTTTTCTCTATCACTGTGAAAAGGAAAATATGGTGGTGGATGTTCATAGTCGACTATACATTGGTAGTGTTTCTCATGTGCAGGAAGATAAAATGAATTAGATAAAATGAATTAGTTCTTGATGTTCAAAGATTGGCCTAATTGAATTTTCAATTAATTGATTGTAATAAAGGCGGTGTTATTGTTCATAATGGTTCAAAATCGTCCCATGTGTTGGGATGTAAAAGACAAGGTAGGTATTGATCTGATAATGGTTGAATTGAAGGAAGCAGTGCTTTAAAAGTCTGTTGAGGCTTTCTCCTAAGGGGGAGATTGTGTGCATACATATCAAAGTCGGTTATGTGTTCCCAATGTTCATGACTTTAGTGAGAAGATTTTATCAATAGCTAATAGTTCTCCATATTCCATTCACCAGAGAGCCACCAAGAGTACCGTGACTTGCGGGAGATCTAATGGTGGAATTGGCTAAAGAAGGATATTATGGAATTTGTTGCTAAGTGTCCTAATTGTCAAAAAGTTATAGTTGAGCGGCAAAAGCTTGGAAGTTTATCCCAAGTTATTAGCATTCATATTTTTAAGTGGGAAGATGAGAATATGGACTATATTGATAGTTTACCCGGCACTTGGAGACAACATCACTCGATTTTTGTTAGAGTAGATCGTATGAAAAAGTCGGCTCATTCCATCCCCATCAAGATTTTTTATTCGACACAAGATTCTGCTAAGTTATATTTAAGGGAGATGGTTAGGTTGCATTGAGTGCCTCTATCAATTATCTTGGATCGTAATTGATGCTTATCGTGACCAACGGCACTAACCTATGGTATGAGTGTTTATGATTGTCGATAGTATAGTAACCCAACTAAAGGTTGGGGTCGTGTCCCAAGGCCGTTGTTTTTGAGAATTGATAGAAAAATAAAATTAATCTCTAACTAGTCGTAGCTAAAGACATTAACGAACAAAAACATGGTAAATTAAAGGGGGTGACACGAAAGTGTCAAATATCAATTGGGGGTTTTGTCACAAGTAGTAAAAATAGAGAAAATTAACAAGAAAATCAAGTATGGGGAAATGTTCTTGGGGTGTGACCGCAGTACAAGTTGAGATAAATCGTTGGGTACATGTTTTCAATAGGAAATTTTCAAGATAATAGTGACTAGGCTAAGCTTTAGATGGAAATAGGTTCGCTCTCGGGCAACTTACCCCGTTTCAAATGGGTTCCTCTCGGACACTCATTTCTCACATGAAGACCAGCTTATGCCTTACCCCACTCACTCTCTCGAGCTGAGTGTTAGGATATGGGACTAGGGCTCACCCTCTCGGGTTGACCCTCATGTCGATCGACTCCTTAGGCCATCAGTCTAGTTGTCTTGGTTTCGCGACATCCCTCTCGGGCAAGCCAAAAACACATGGGTGGTTTTGTATTTGCAACTACAAACCCATTAAATTAAACCACAACCATTAGGTGAAATCCCCATTAAAATACGTCTACCCTATCAGCAAGCAAGACCCAACAACAATATCGATACATATTTTCTAAATCACACCCCAAGAATGGGGGTTTTTAGCCACACATAAAAAAACAACAAAATACACCTAATACTACACCATTTTAGGCCTACAACCAACCCAGTAAAGTGTAGCCTAAACTAGCAAAAAGTGTGGCCTTTGATAAACTAGCTACAGTTTTGGACTTTAAGCAACACTTTTTAGGGGGTGGCCTAAAGAAGCGTAACCTTTGTCATTAGGTAACACTTTTTAAATTTCGCCATCACATCTACACTTTTAAAGCGTAGCCAAAGAGGTATAAGGGCATGCTTTGTAGTGATGCATTATCGACACCTTTTTTTTATCGTACTACACTTATAAGCGTTGCCTTTACTTTGATATTGCTCACACTTAAAATGTGTTGCCTTTTATATCTCATCTAGAGCAACACATATAAAGTGTAACTTTTTTTTATGTACAAGATAACATTGGACGTCCTATAGAATCACTTTTGAAGTGTGGCAAAGTTGTGTAGAATTTTGTAGCCACATTTTTTTATTTTTAAGAATAATAATTTTAATTTGCATATATTCAATAATCAAATAATGAAATATACAAGTGACCTAAAGCAGAAAATTAACTAATAATTAAATCGAAGCTATATATATTTTTCAAAATAAACTTCGAGAAACATGTCTTGTACAACCAATACTTAGAAAGTGATTGCTTAAAGATCTCTACTATCAATAAATTCCACAAAACCAAATGCATTCAAACATATATGACAATAGTACAAAAACACTTCATCGTTCACTACAATAGATCGAGTTTACTTCTGGCCACAATTCAAATTCAATTACCGGCATTTTCCTGCAAATTCAAAATAAAATTATAGATTAGTGAAATACATCATATATCTAATATGCTTAAATTAACAGTAAGCCAAACCAATTCATAACAAAAAAGATGTCGAAGTGCATAATTGGAGTCTATTCACTATAAGCCAACCAATTCAAAAGTGGACTCCTACTTTTAGGCCTAAGGAGGAAACACCTATAATCCCTATTTGGATTTCTTTACCAGAGCTACCTTGGCATTGCTATGACAAGGACATCTTGCTAGCCCTAGTGAGTCTTATTGGCAAATTTTGTACTTGGACACTGCTTCTATCATAAAAAACTAGAGGAAGTGTTGCTAGGGTCAAATTCCAAATCGATCTTACCAAAGAGAGACCTCCACATGTCTGGATGGGGTTGAATGAAGAAGATCTCAACATAGGGAGGTGGCAAACTATTGAATATGAGCATATTCTAGATTACTGCATGTATTGTAAACACCAAGGACACTTCTTACATGTCTGTACTATTAAGCAAAGAGATGAGGAATTTTTTTAAAAAAGGAAAAGAGTTGGAGGCTGATAGGAAGAACAAAAACAAAGGGGAATAAGGCAAACAAGATTCCAGAAACCTGCAAACGCAATGCACAAATAGAGAGGATGAAAACACCAATTCACAATACCAGCAGCACCATAAACAGGAAATAAAAACAAGCCAGCTGGCGAAAAATGGTTGACTCAGAAGAGGAAAGCTTACAGGCCAGTTCAACATAGGATGGAAAGACCAAAATCACCTAAGGAAACATTGCAACAGGAGTAGACTCATCACACAGGTATGACTACTAATTCTACACTCCCTACTTCTAATAATTTCATTGATCTTTCTATGCATGATCAACCAAACAATCAAGAAGGGGTTGAAAATCAGAATTCAAAAAATAAGGATACAATGGAGACACAAATTAATAATAAGTCAACCACTAACTTACTTCCACAGCGAACCAATTGCCAAATAATTCCACCAAGGAAAAAAAAAGAAAAACTTATGAAAATAATAGCAAAAGGATCATAGGTATTGACTCTACTACTCCCCTACCCCAGTACCCCCTTGTTGATTGTTTGGATGAGGCTGCTGATGTTTTTGGAGAGTTGGAAGGAGGGTGTCAGGAAAACACAACTAATTTGTAGGATGGGGTATCCAAAGGGGGGAATATGTCTCCTACTGGGAATGAGAACACTCAGATTGACGATAGTCTAGACCATAGATCCCCTTCTACCCCTCAACATCACATTCAGAATAAACAACAAGTTCCAGACAGGTCGCAATTTAATGCTACAAGTCAGGGTCAAGTGTAGAAATTTCAGGACAATAGTGATAATATTTCAGGCAGGCAAGATCTTATTACCCCTACCAGTGAAACAAAGAAGAAGGATCATCTAAGCCCTACAGGTGATAACAGTCAGCAGAATGGGAAATATAATGATCAGACTCCTTTCAACAACAAATCAAAAGGTAAACCAAGTAAGAAAAAAAAAGAAACGATTAAAAGAAGACAACAAAGAGAGGCTGAGATATAGGGTACCAAAGGATAGGAAAGGCATATTCCTAGAAACAAGAACCAGCAGCAACAGGATGACAACTCAAACCAAATCAGAATAGAGCTTAACTAGCACAAGTGACAACAAACTCACTCACAAAAATACAACAAATTCTCTAACCTTCAAAGAAATCTAAAAGGGACAGCTTTAACTATGAGAATCAGTTTTAGCAATGAAAAATAAAACCATCTCTCTCAACAACCATCACAGTTCAAAGCAGTAAAACAAAAGAAGAATAAAGTACACAACTACAACCCAAAATTTCTAGATTCCTCCTTCAACACAATACAACACTCCTACAACTAAAAATATAAAAAAAAATTAGGTACAGAAGCTGAAAGGAGACAATGAGTGATAAAAACAAAGTAAAGACTGAACTTTCAAAGATTCAAGATAGCAAAATAAGTTCAGAATTTCTTTACCAAGAACACCATCTCAACTAGAAGAAAAATACTATGCAGACTATTAACAGAGAATGTGAAATAAAAAATACCTTTTGAAGAACCGAATCATGAGCTGACCCTGAAGAATGTGGAAGATTTATTCCTCTTAAAACTTGTGTGCTACTTGCATCAATAGGTGAAGTAAGGTTAGATCCAGCACACCCTGGTATATCTTGAAAATTCAATCCAGGGTTGTTTTGCAGCAATTAAGTGAATAAATGTCGCATTTCTTCTCTCAATTCTTCCTTTAGAGAAGTGATTTCATTCGCATGCTTTTGTTTTAGATTGTTAATTTCCTTATCTTTCTTCAAAGAACTTGTTTTCACTGATCTACCATAGCACCTAAGTCGCCCGGGCTGCTCCTTACCAAACACTGCCGTAAATGCATCATCAGCTATTTTCCCAGAATTTTGGAGATTCTAAAGTTTAGCCTGTTTAATAAAATCGGCATCCATAGTGTGAGCTGTGAGTACTATTTCATTTCCAGTACTATGATATCGATCAAGAACTAAAAAAATTTAACAACTTTTCCTAGCAAACAATTCAGCGACATTGACAAAGAATTAATATCTCCTCGCACTTGCACAAGAAGAAGAAGAAGAAGAAGACATACGTGATAAAATTCAATGGAGTCAAACTCCCCACAATATATCTATATATATATTAAGTCTAAATCAAATGCACTACTAATCCTCTTTAAAAAGCTTGTTATTGCAACTTGGGTATCAACCTGGATTTCCTTTCTTCTCTTGGTACGAGTTGCAATAAACATTTCAGGCTTGGCTGCCCGCTACAGATTATGTCAAATGAAATTAAAAAAAACATCAATATGTTCTAATAAAGTACAAAAAAATGAAATTCTAATTTTTGAAGAAATGTCAGCTAAGTATTAGCAATGCCACACGTACTCTTGTAAAATTAATAGGTCCCATTCGATGCCTCCACTTTTGTTTTTTCCTATTTTGAGAATTCATCTCGCATATGACCTATTATTTAATAAAAAGAGATAATTGAATTGATAAATCAAAAATAAAATAAAAATAGATATGATACAAAATATGTCGATGAGTAGAAATGCACTATTTTACCCTTACTTGAACAGTTGGGTGTTTCCAATACTCGATCAGCTGGCGAAATTGATTATCTAGAAGGCCATCAGTACGTTTTGCTAGCATATCCTCAAGGGTACTTTTTTTATCAAAAAATTTCTCTTTAATTTTTTGCTTGTGTCACCTCCAAGCATCATGAAGACCAGTCATCACCCACTTCTTTTCTTCCACTGGAAGTAGAAATTTGGACTATGCAAAATAAAATATATTTAGCTTCAATAAGTAAAACAAATAATAAAATATGCAATCTTAAAAGTGAATGTTCTTCCATTGATATATTCCCACATGCTCTTTTTAGTATCATTTGGCACTGCATGCCAACTAGTGTCCATCAAGCTGATGAATCTAGGATTCCTTGCAATTGTTCCTATAAATTCGCTTAATTCTGACACTATCTTATTAATTGGTCCCATTTCTTGTCCTTTATCAAATGTAACCTCGTTTCTTTCTTCCAAATTTCTTGCGTGAATATCCTTACATGTTGTTTGTCCTTGGGGAATGTTTCACACTTCTTGACTCCCATTCCCTTTCACTACACCCCCAACTTAGGCTTTTAGCCTAAGTTGGCTATTCAAACAAATCATACTTCATGAATTTTATGGGTGAAGGGATAAAGAGATGTCACAATTGTTCAAGTTTCTTCCAAGAAAAGCGTAAGGCTCAAAAGGTGCCAAGCTAGGTTCACACATCTCACAAGGTTTGCCACAAAGATATATATTGAGAAATTTGGCTCACTCTTCAAAATTCTTGCCTAAGATCATTTCAATTGCTTGCATCACTTAGTTAACGAGCCCAATGGGGAAAATTCTATGTGTCATCATGTACAATGTCCAAGGTAATCTCAAGACACAAAGCATTTGTACCAATATCAAACAAGAGTCCGCATTTTCTAGCTAGCATGCAATATTGATCACAACAGACTCATTCGACAGCCGGCTAGTCAAAATGAGATGCTAAAAGTTCACAGATTTCCTATGTAACTTAGTTTACGCTATCGTAGCCGCACATTTATTTCGTTTAATTTAGAGCACTATTCAAGTTATCAGTATTGATCACTATCGACACTAAAATTTGTACAAGAACAACCACAATCACAGACAAAAGAGGTGGCAAAATTTTTAGAATTTCGTTCAAAACCATTTTCAATCAAAACAATGGGCCACAAGCTAAAACATCCGCAATACAAAAAACTAATGTTAAAAACCGTTTTCAATTAAAATAATGGGCCATAAGCTAAGACATCCGCAATATAAACCAAAATAAGCCCAATATTCACAAAATAGTTACAGGAGGTAGGTATGAAAATACCTCATCCCACCCAACAAAATAAGCACTTGTCCTCAAATGAAACTAAAACAACAAAATAGTCAATAAAACAACAGAGAAGGAGATAGAAAGTCATCCTGCCAGGCTAAGCCTGGGTGAAGTCTGCATCTCAGTCACTCCATCTTTTTAGGCATCAGTGCTTGGTGTCTCATCAACCTTGGCTCCACTAGAGACCACCATGGCTACATCAATCAAAGATGCCTGCCTAGCTTTCTCGAACATGACACCCTCTAAGTCTTCCAGGTCCTCATACACAACCTCATCATGCTCACGAAGCTGCTCCTCATCGATCTCGGGCTCAGACTCAGCAGGAGCCACATTAGCCCTAATCTCTTCTCAGGTGTTAGCCGGAGGCATCTCAGAACAGGCTGGACCATATGCACTTGGGTCATCTGGGTTCTTCACCATCCTGAATAATGAGGTAAAATATGTGAACTTCATATAATCCACATCCTTCCTCAACGCAGCAACATCGACATTCAAGGATGTCACCTACTCAATAGCACCCTCTCCTCGCTCAGTAACCTCTACTCTCGCTGTAACGGCATCAGTAGAAGCTCCAAGAGTGGTTAGTGCAACAGTAATAACTCCTTCAATCATCCTAGGAACCTTGGCCTCTAGCCGGGAAGCACGCACATCAATAGAATGGGCTAGGTGTCCGATCTTGAAAAGCATGGCCTGGGTGATCAGAAGCAAGGAGGTAGAAATACCAATAACTGATCTAGGGGGCGGGGGAGGAGTAGAAGAACCAGGAGTGTTGGAAGGATTAGAGCTAGAAGTACCTGAAGGCCAGTGGCCGGAGTAGGAAGATTGCCTCTACATGTAGTGTGTCAATATCAACCTACGAGGATATGTCCAATGGAGATGCTCTCCTCCTATCAGCCTTGCCTCGTGTATACTCGACCTCTATATGTTGAATGTCGATAGAGGAGGTTTGGTGTGATGTCAATATCCCTCTCCTCATCTCGAGGAACACTGGCCCGATGACATAAATTTGTGATCAATACCAGGAATGGAAAAGATGTCTAGCATTGCTTGTCCCTCATGGCCACTCCTGTTCGATGATCAACCCAAATTTAGCCACTTCCTGGCTATGATAGATTCAAGGAAGGCCGCTTTTTGGTGGCGAAAATTGGACTCATTCTGCGATGGCATGATCGAGCTGCTGATGAACACAAACTAGTATATAACAACTACATTTAAGTAGGTATTTATAGGCGCTTCGGCTTAAATCCACCTCGGAGTGGTGTTAGAGATCAGAGGGGCTAGCCAACCCTTCAGGTCATCTAGAGTCTTTGTAGTGATCATACTCTGGTACTTTGCATGAAATTTGTATCCCTTTCAAACACAAGGTATATATCATCGCTGTTCCATCTAACTCTCCTCCATCGAACCATCAAAAAGTCCACCGGCTTGAAAGCACTAGCCTTCTTCTTAACTTGAGGCATGATGAGTCCATAAATTAGACTCATTTAAGGCTTTATTTTGATGGAATAGTGTCCTCTAATGCTTATTTTGTCTCAATAGCTTTTGAAAACTCTTAAGTTTCAAGTATTCGATGTTTTAATGAAAGCATGGACACTTGGCGCAAAAAGGAAGAAAAAATGAAGAAGCTGAAGCCTGCGTATCGCCAAGCACACATGGAGACTTGCCGAAGGGACACACGGTTACTCGCCGAAGGGACACACTCCGCATTTTGTTCTAGTACATGAAGCGCTGAAGGAAAAGGATAAAAAAGGCAATGAAAGAAGCAGTCGGCACTTCGCCAAATAGTTTGGTGAAGCAGTACTATACTACCTAATGACATAGAGCATGACCACCCTGATGTCTAGTGCAAGATGATGACAAACTACACCAAAGGGAGAATCGCCGATTTAATCAGCGATTTCCACTAACCTCGCTGAAAGATCCGCCAACACTATTTTCTGAAGTCTATAAATACTAAACTTGTTATTAATTTTTAAGAGAGTCAAACATTATTATAATTTTCAGAATAGAATAGTACTTTTTAGGATATTTTTCTCTCATGTTTGGAGAGGGTTTTGTGGGAGTCTTGAAGAAAGAAGGATTTCATCTTCCCCAAGTTTGAAGTGGGTCTTCTCCATTCTTCTTCCTTTTCTTAAATCAAGGTTTAATTTATTATACCCATTTTATTTTAGTATCATTTTAGGTGTATTTTGTTATTTCTTGATGTGTGGCAAAAAACCCCATTCTTGTGGTGTGATTTTGCAAGTAAGTGTTGATATTGTTGTTGGGTCTTGCTTGCTGATAGGTCAGATGTATTTTAATGGTGATTTTACCTATTGGTTGTGGCTTAATTTAATGGGTTTGTCATTGCAAATATAAAACCACCCATGTGTTTTCGGCTTGCCCGAGAGGGAGGTCGTTAAACCAAGACCCCTAGATTGATGGCCTAGGAGTGGGTCAACATGAGGTTCAGCCCTAGAGGGTGAGTCCTAGACCCATATCCTAACACTCAGCTCGAGAGAGTGAGTGGGGTAAGACGTAGGCTGGCCTTCATGCGGCAGATGAGTGTCCGCGAGGCTGGCCTTTATTTCCATCTAAAGCTTAGCCTAGTCACTATTATCATCCAAATTTCTTATCAAAGGGATGTACCCAATGATTTATCTCAACTTGTATTTCTATCACACCCGAAGAACTCTTCCCCATACTTGATTTTCTTGTTATTTTCGATGTTTATACTACTTGTGATTACACCCGCAAATTGATATTTGACAGTTATGTGTCACCCCCTTTAATTTACTATGTTTTTACTCGTTAATGTCTTTAGCTACTACTAGTTAGAGCTGAATTTTATATTTCTATCAATTCTCAAAACCACTCCCTTGGGACACGACCCAAACCTTTAGTTGGGTGACTATATTATTGACGATTGTAGACACTCATACCATAGTTTAGAGTCGTTGGTCACGATAAACATCATGATGGCTCAGCTGTCAGGGAATGGTGTTGTTTGAGAATTTTTAGAGTAGTAGAGTTTTTGTTCTTTTTAGTTGTAGTCTACTTACTTAACTCTTAGTTTTGTCTTGCTTGTTTGTGTATTGAGCCAGGATAATGAGTATACATGATGGACATGGTGGATCAATGGAGCACCTGCCAGTAGAAGTAATGAGATCTAGGGATCACATCTTGAACTTCAAGCATCTAGAGGTGAACCTTTTCATGAGTCGTGGCTGAGGTTTAAAACACTATTGATACAATGTCCAACCAGTGAAATCCCTTATTTAGTTCAACTGGAATGCTTCTATAGGAGTCTGAATCCCAGAAACAAATGGTTAGTAGACCAACTTATGCCAGGTGGTCGTGAGAAATATCCGTATAATAATGTAGCCAAATTCCATAATCTTGTGGCGAAAACCAACAAGGATACTGAGAAGGACCAGTGATTGATCATTTTGTTGGGTCAGATGCATAACTTGACCCAAAATTTCGAGGAACTGGAGGCAATGTCCAAAGAGAAGAGCAAATATAGACAACCTATTGAGCAGGGAGGATCTGTGGACATTGAGAATAAACATATCAAAGATATGTTAGTAACCATTCTTCCAAAGCTAAATGAGCAAGATGGAGTGGTGGAAAAGATTTGAGAAAATGTAGAAGTGCTAAACCAGATGAGCGGTTCTCAATCTAGATCCATCCAGCTAATTGAAACTATCCTGGGTCATGTAATGCCTCATCTCCATCAAGCACAAGGCAAGGGGTCGTCAAACGATGTTTTGGCTAATCCCAAAAGTGAAATTTTGTTGTTGACCTGCGTCGTGCCACGATGTTAACTATGGTACTGTTTGGGAGGAAACCCAAAACCCTTAATTACTGTAATTCTGTTATTTTTGAAATAAAGGTGCTTTGATTTTGTCGGATTAGGCATGAAAAGTTTGTGAAAAAGTGCAGGATGAATTACAAAAGTACAACTGGCTAATCGCCAACTAGATCGGTGACTGCTACCAAGACCGCCATTTGGAGGCTCACTTGGATTGATAGTCCTGTAAAACTCGGTGAGATAGATGAACACTCGGCGGATTGCCGAGTAGCGAAGCAAATCCAACTAATGTCGCCGAATGGATATGATCTGGATAGATTTTATAAAACCACTGGTCTGAACATTCAACCTTTTTCATATTCTCTCATTCTCGATTTTTGCAAATTTACACCTACTTAGTATTTTCAGAAACTTCGCATCTCGTTAGTATTTTAACTGCTTTAGTAGTTCTTGGATTTGTAATAACCTACTGCCTAGCATCACAATTTTGACCTAATTTGCCCAAAAGGTTGGTTCTCCAAACTCTGCATTTAATTACGATATTTATGGTCTAATTCCATGTAATATTATCCTATGTCATATGTTATGCCTCCCTGATAAATTTAGTCTATTCAGCGTGCTGAGGCAAGCTCGCCGAATAACTTGGCAGTTCGCCCAAGGGACTTCATTTCGCTTTTAAATTTAAAATTTTTTAGTCAGTGTTCTGTAACTCTCGGTCAAAAGCCATGATCTTCAAACGTAGTCCGCGACTCGACGAAGGTCTCTTTAGTCGCCCTTTGTCTGCATTCTCGAACCTTTTTGCACTGCATACTTCGGTGGATAAAGTCGTGATCGCAAAAGCAACTTGGTGATTCGCCGATCTATCCAGCTAGTTTGTCTATAATTGCATTTCTCTGAACTTGATTTACTCATTTTAACTTATTCCGCATCCTTTGCAGAAATGGCTAGATCTAAAGTTGCAGGAAGAAACAATCCACCTAGAAGTAAAACAAAAGGCATCACAATCAAAGAAGATGTAGACGTGTTCACAACAAAGTTTCTAAACTTTCCACAAATGGTGAAAAAGGGAAAGGCAAGCACAAGGCCCTTGAATTAACAGATGCAAGCACTAACAATAATGGCTTTTATAGAAATAACCCCAACCAATCTAAAAGCAAAGATGTGGGTTCTGATAAGGAAGATATACTAATAGCACAAAGGGCCAAGTGGCGAATTAAAAAGTTGAATGATTCATACAGGGCTAGGACGTACCAGCCTACCACTACTACACTTCCAGTTCCAAAGCATGCAATGGTATTAACACCTCCAGTACAAGGTCCTCCGCCCAAATCTGTGAATCAAGTAAAGGCTGAGGGGCCGAGAAATTTTTTGGAGGAAAAACGTCTGTCCATAGAAGGGGTTATAGATATGCACCCAGAGATAATGGACTGTCTGAGATACTACTAGTTTCAAATCTTCACCAAACCCCGTGGCCTTTATATTCAAAAGTGGGTAACAGAATTCTACAGTGCATACAGTGCACTAATACCCCAACAAAAGCAACTAGCAGTAGCCTTCAAAGAAGTTGACTATATGGTTTCCAGAGATAGAAGGGTTAAGTGTGATAGTTAGGAAATCAACGCAGCCTTGGTCCTGTCCACAAACGTTGGGGATCACTGCCAGCCATTGATTAGAACAAAGCAGCTGGATGAGATTAAAAAGTGGTTATCCCCACTAATTGTAGATGAGAGTCCCAAGTGGTTGGTGGAAAGAGTTATGATTGAAAAGAAACAACTTAACATAGGAGCAAGGTTCTGGTTCAGTTTTATTAGTAACGCAATTATACCATCCCAGAATGAGTCAAGCCTTCGCCTCGCCAAGGCAACTTGCCTTGGTTGCCTTATAGAAGAAACTCAAATAAATTTGGTTACACTCATCGCTTCTTAAAATACACATACGTGCAAGGCAGAGTCGAACCTCACCTCCATTCCCAGTCTTGATCACATATTTATGCAAACGAGTCGAAGTGCCTCGAGACAACAAGAAGGATGTGGAACTGATACCCATAACTTCTACTGATATCTAGAAGATTGAAGACAGGTACCTTAAGGATCAAGAAGAAAGGAAGAAGGCGCCAACGATGGAGTTAGTCAACACAGAATCATCGCCTGCAAAGACATCTCTGCCTCCTTCAGCCCCTAGGCCTTCAGGTATATCCATTGGCACTGTTTCTCCCGCTGACACTTCAGGTTCTTCTGTTACTGGACAACCTTTAAGACCCACTGTTGTTGCTGCTGTTTCCCGGCTTCCACTAACCCGGGAGTCCCTACTCCGGATGGGACAGCAGGCTCTTTCTGCTGATCGTCGAGTTGCTAGCCTAAAGGCCTCTATTCCAGACATGATCCGGATTGCCTTAACTGATGCTATGACACATCTGAGAACTACCATTGATTCCGTAGCAGCCAAAATAATGGTGTGTGCGCACAACTAAGGGTCCACAGTGAAGGTGATGGCATTAAAATCTGCCATTGCTGAGCTAAGAAAAGATGTAGACCAATTAAAGGCCACTGATGTGTCCATGGTCATTGGAACAATGGAGATACCAGACATGCCTGAATATCCTCAGAAGATTAATGGACATGGGTGTAGAACGAAGCAGGTAGCCGACCATGAGTCAGAAGATAAGAATAATGAAACGACGCATGAAGAGATTGAGGGAGCTGCAGATGAAGACTCGATGAGACAGACAAAATTATGATAGATGTTGTTATGCAAGCTTCTTTGGAAAAATCTCGTGCTGCTAGATCCAGTGGAGCTGGACCTTCTGGTGGTCTCTCCGGGTACTGATGCGCAGAAAGATGAAGCAACACATTAGCTAGGATCCCCTCTTTACCTTCCTCTCTAACCATGGCTATCTTCAAAATCATGGTTAATTTTATTTGCATTTGAGGAGAAATGATTTTTATTTGTGGTGGGGTGAGGTTCACATTTTGTGTGCTATTTGTGATTCGTGTTTTGTATATATTTGGGATGTTCTGTTTAAAATTGTGTTTACACTGCTATTCATGGATACTTGAGCTTATGGCTCCTTATATTTTAAATTGCGAAATCATTTTGACCCTTCCGAAAAATTATTATTATTTTTTGAAAATTTTCACCACCGCTTCTGTTGAAAGTCACTGTTCTCGTACAAATTTAAGTCTCAGTTTCGATCAATATCAATAACTTAAATAGTACTCTGAATTGAACTAACATGAACGTGCAGCTGCGATGAGACCAAATGAAGTTGCATAGAAAATATGTGAACTCTTTGCATCTCGATGTGATTAGCCATTTATCGAATTGATCTTCTCTTGTGATAATCGTTGCACCCTGGTGGAAGTGTATAGTCTTGTTTAGGTTTAGTGTCGATGCCATGTGTGATGAGCTTACTTTGAACCTTGCATGAATAAACATAGAATTTACCCTATTAGTCTGATTGATTTAGTAAGTTGTGCTCTTGAAATGATTTTAGGCAACTTTAAAGAGTGTGAAACAATTTGACATATACCTCTTTTGTGACCTACCCGTGAGCATGTGAAACTATTTTGAACACCCTTTAAGCCTTACCTTTGTTTGGAATATACTTGATAAAAACTAGACCTTTCTTAACCCATCACCCATAATCCTCATGAAGTTGTGGTTAGTTTGAATAGACAACTTAAGCCAAAAGCCTAAGTTGGGGGTATTGTGAAAAGAGAAGGCAAATCAAGAAGTTCAATAAAGTGTCTCTTAGTCATGATTTTGAGAAAAATGGAACACCTCCATATAAAAAAATTAAAAAAAAGTCAGAAAAGAAAAAGAAAGTCGTGGAATAAAGTACAAAAGAAATGGGGTCTCCTAACAATTCATGGGAAGCAAATA
The DNA here is from genome assembly GCA_036553675.1 of Solanum okadae. Lineage (NCBI taxonomy): Eukaryota > Viridiplantae > Streptophyta > Magnoliopsida > Solanales > Solanaceae > Solanum > Solanum okadae. The sequence continues at coordinate 19,337,634 of CM071686.1, read as the reverse complement.
ATAAGAAGTGTTGTTAGCACCACATTCTAGAGGATCTTTAGTCACTAAGCCTAAATGACCATACCTTTGCACTCAGCCCCATTACAAGCCTTAGGAAGACATTTTTTATCTTGAGCAAGCCGAACCAAAGGTGGATTTGAAAATAAGGTCAAACCTATGGGTGAAAACATGCATTGTGTTCCTCTTTTTGAGTGTGAGCGTTGCATCTGATTCCTGATCTTAAATTGATTTACCCCTGTGCATGAATTTGGAATCATTCTTTGTGTGAGGGCATTCAGATACTGTTGTTGAGCTTGAACTTGCATTAGTAGCAAGTATCGTGAGCATGAGAATCTTTGGTAATGGTGTGTCATAACTTTAATCTTTGAGTACATAATTAATCGTTACATGAGTAAATTGAGTCTTGTTCTGTGCGTTCATGATTTAGTCTTGTGTATCACTATTTGAGAGACCTTGTTGAATGGCTGAACTGGAGTTTGCTTGAGGACAAGAAAAAGTTTAAGTTGGGGGTGTGGATGAGTCCACAAATTGGACTCATTTAGGGCTTTATTTTGATAGAAATAGGGTCCTCAAATGCTTATTTTATCTCAATATCTGATGAAAACTCTTAGGTTTTAGGTATTTGATGTTTTAATGGAAGCATGGACACTTAGGCACAAAAAGGAACAAAAAGGCTGAAAAAAACGAAGAAGCTGAAGCCTGCGTATCGCCAAGCACACATGGCAACTCGCCGAAGGGACGCACTCCGCCCTTTGTTCCAGTACGCAAAGCCCTGAAGGAGAAGGATAAAAAAGGCGATGAAAGGAGTAGTCGGTGCTTCACCGAATAGTTCTGCGAAGCAGGACTATACCGCCCAATGAGACAGAGCATGACGACACTGAAATCTAGTGCAAGACGGTGATGAACTACACCAAATAGCGAATAACCGAGTTAATCGGTGATTTCGGCTAACTTCTCCGAAAGATTCGCCAACACTATTTTCTGAAGTCTATAAATACTAAACTTGTTATTAATTTTTAAGAGAGTCAAACATTATTATAATTTTCAGAATAGAATAGTACTTTTTAGGATATTTTCCCTCAGGTTTGGAGAGGGTTTTGTGGGAGACTTGAAGAAAGAAAGATTTCAGCTTCCCCAAGTTGGAAGTGGGTCTTCTTCATTCTTATTCCTTTGCTTAAATCAAGGTTTAATTTCTTATACCCATTTGGTTTTAGTATCATTTTAGGTGTATTTTGTTATTTCTTGATATGTGGCTAAAAACCCCTATTCTTGGGATATGATTTAGCAAATATGTGTTGATATTGTTGATTGGTCTTGCTTGCTGATAGGTTAGATGTATTTTAATGGTGATTTGACCTAGTGATTGTGGTTTAATTTAATGGTTTTGTAGTTGCAAATACAAAACCATCCATGTGTTTTTGCCTTGCCCAAGAGGGAGGTCGTGAAACAAAGACCCCTAGACTGATGGCCTAAGGAGTGGGTTGACATGAGGTTCAGCCCGAGAGGATGAGCCCTAGTTCCATATCCTAACACTCAGCTCAAGAAAGTGAGTGGGGTAAGGCGTAGGCTGGCCTTCATGCGGCGAATGGGTGTCCGAGAGAAACGCATTTGAAACGGGGTAAGTTGCCCGAGAGGGACCTTATTTCCATCTAAAGATTAGCCTAGTCACCCTTATCTTGCAAAATTTCTATTGAAGGGATGTACTAAACGATTTTTCTCTCAACTTGTATTGCGGTCACACCCCAAGAACTCTTCTCCACACTTGATTTTCTTGTTATTTTCAATGTTTATACTACTTGTGATTAAACCCCCAAATCGATATTTGACACTTTCGTGTCACCTTGTTTAATTTGCTATGTTTTTACTCGTTAATGTCTTTAGGTACATTTTATTTGTCTATCAATTGTCAAAACCACTCCCTTGGGACACGACCCCAACCTTTAGTTAAGTTACTATATTATTGACGATCGTAGACACTCATACTGTAGGTTTGTGTCGTTGGTCACGATAAGCATCAATGCACCAGGTCACTGTAGGCAAAATAGAAGTCCAGGACCCATGTAGGAATGTTTGGGCCACGAGGACTGGTGAAGACCTCATATCTATGGAACCTGAGTGTTTCCCACACTGTTGTTTGTCTGTCCACCGCACCATCTGTGGACAGTCCCTTCTCCCCCAAGATGGACCTCAATCCCTCAACATTTGACTGGTTTAGTGACCGGGGAGGCGGACCCTGAACTAGTGGTGCTGGAACCATCGTATGTGCCGGAGAAGGCACTGGAGCTGAAGCTAAAGGGGTCAACTACAAAATCTTAGACGAATCGTGAGGAGCTTTGGAGCCTAACTCCTGTTGCTGGGCCAGTAATAATTGATCGTCCTCAGGTTCAAAGAGTGAAGACAGAGAATCGTAGGAATCTCCTTCAGTGCTGGAGTTATACTCTGGTGTCTCAGCTATAGGCACCTTGACCTTTCCCTTTCCTCCCTTTGGAGATGGTTTCCTTGCCTTGGTACTTCAAGAAGCTCCTTCATCATTTATGATGACTCCGTGTGCCTTCTTTTAGGGAGGCATGCCACCATCAATTAAGTTGGTTCTAGCTATACCTTCAAAACAACGAATAAACACTTAGAGTAATTTCCAGAAAATTACAGAAAATATGTTGAACAAAGGCTCACCGAACCATTCAGTGAGTCGCTGAGTTGTTTTGGCGAACTAGATCGAGTTCGGATAAAGTACTAGCAAAAAAATATCAAAATTCAAGGCATGTCGGCAATGTTTAGGGTCACTCGGCATATCACCGATATCAATCGGTGAGCTAGAAGTAGCTTGCCAAAAATTGCAGTTCCTTTTAGGGAATAAGAGTGTAGAAGGGCGATCAAGAAGGACTTTCAGCAAGTCGCCAAGTGAACTTTGCGAGCACATGGATAACACCGAAAGTTACAGACCACAAAATCAACAATTTGAGAAATTAAATGGGATTTGTGGGGGACTTGACGAACCGCGGAAACACTAGGCAAGCCGAACTTGGCTCGCCAATGGCACTTCATGCCACATTTCAACTCCATTTTTCAAAATCGGCCCCCAACCCCCGGATTCAAAATCAAACACAAACACTATCCAATTCAATAAAGACCCATACTACCTATGCCCTGGGGGTACTAAAAATTCCCCCGATTTGGCCAAAATTGGCCTTTTGACATGTTTTTCCCTTAAAAATGATGTCACGCGCTCCATCATTTGGCAAAAATGCGTCATTTAGTGCGGGGTTACTTAGACATCACCCCACTAGAGCCAATATAATTTCACCGCAATCCCACGATTAAGACTCGATTTAATCAACCAAAACACGAGAATCAATCAATAAAAAACAATTAGCAAATAAATGAACTCATTACAGCCAATTTAACAATTTCACGACGACTATAATCAACAACAAATTACCTATTGCATTCGATTTAAACAACATTGAAATTACAGGGTTTGGAAAACCAACCTTAATGGCGAATTTTTTATTTTTAAAGGTAGGTGGCAAAGTTCCACAATTCGAGTAAAAATTTCACACAATAAAAGAGTAAAATCAATAATATATGAAAGATCTAAAGTAGGGAGTGAGAGTATAGGGATTAAAAATGGGAGAAGATAAAGCATTTTGAAATTTTAAACAGTTTGGCCTTTAAAACCTTTTAGTTCGTACTCTCTTTGGTGGAGTAAGTCGTTCTCACCGGACCCTCGGCTATGTGCCGAGTAGTATTTTACCTTGCTGAATCTTACATAACTCCCAAGACTTTTGGGAGTTCAAACGGCGGACAAGGTCAGTCTCACCAACTTGTTCGGCGAGTCGCCGATTTAGCGTGTAGCCCACCAAGTTTTAAAGTGTTACCCTTCAAGCTTGGTAGTTCGAACGACATTCCAAGTCGGGGCTCGCCGACCTATCTAGCGTGTCACCAACTGGACTTTGGCTCGTCAAACAACCTATTTTCCAAGAGTTTTCACTTTTCAACTTGCACAATTGAGACCAGCTATTCGAAATAAAAAAACTAAAGCACCAAAAATATGGGTTGCCTCCCAAGAAGCACCTTAATTAACATCATGGCACAACGAAAATACCAATTAAAGCTTCATTTTTGGGGTTGGCCATTGTGTCACTAGGAAACCCCGCTTTTTGTCTTGAATTCAATAGGGTCGAGATTTGACCCATTTGTAATTCTAGCTTCTTCATAGAGATTGACTGAGAAGTCACCATATGATTGAGAGATGAGACATCCTCTTTCATGTCTTTCAACACATTGTCTCACCCTAAAACTTTATTAAGAATTCGCAAGAGCATATCTTCTATACGACCACCTTATCATTCGCTGGGCTTTTGACGCTCATGGGGAGAGACGTACCTGTCCTTGTCCCCCTCTCTCGCATTCCATGTGGCTTTACGATCACCTCAATCTCTATCACGATCTCTCCAGCCCACATCTCTGTTACAACCTTGATTTCCACCCAGCCTTGGGTAGTTTGAACGAAATCCTCCTTCTTGATTTGCAAGGAAGTTCACTTCCTCATTGGACAACGCTTCAAACTATACGTCATCGGGGTTTACTGACGAGTTCACAAATTGGACTCATTTAGGGCTATATTTTAAAAGAAATGGTGTCCTCAAATGCTTATTTTATCTCAGTATCTAATGAGAACCCTTAAGTTTCACGTATTTAAAGTTTGAAGAAAACATGGACACTACGTGGAAAAAGGAACGATAACGCTGAAAAGAACGAAGAAATGAAGGCCTGAGAATCACTGAGTCCAGTTGGTGAGTTCCCAAAGGGTCTTACTTTGCCTTATGTTCTAGTGGGCTGAGCCCTAAAGGAAATGATCAAGTCGGCAGAAAAAGGGAGTAGTCAGTGCATCACCAAGAAGTTCCGCGAAGTAGTACCATGTCCTCCAATGACCTAGTGCACTATGATGCTGAAGGTTGGTGCAAGACGACGATGACCTACACCAAAGGGGGAATCACCGAGTTGATCGGCTATGCCAACTAACGACATCGAATGATCCGTTACAATACAAATCTGTGAAAACTGTAAATACTAGTTAGAGTTGTAGTTTTAAGAGTCGAACAATTATTATAAATTTCATATAGAGTAGTACTTTTTGATATTTTTTCTCTAAGATTGACAGGGTTTTGAAGACTTGAAGATTTAAAGGGTTTCATCTTCAAAATTTGGGTTTGGGTCTCTTGGATTCTTCAATTTTGGTCTGTATCAAGAGTTAAATCTTCATACCAAGTTCAATGGAAGCTCAATTTGGTATAAATTTCTATCCCTTATACATGTGTGGCTAAAAACTCCAATTCTTGCGGTGTAATTTAGCAAATATGGGTTAAGATAATTGTTAGGTCTTGCCTGTTGATAGTTTAATTGTAGTTTAATTGTGATTTCATTTAGTCGTTGTGGATTTAATTAATGAATTCGTAGTTGCAAATATAAGTTTAATTATGTATTTTCGCCTTGCTCGAGAAACAGATCGTAAAATTAAGACTACTAAATAGACGGCCAGTGCAAGTGAGACGACATGAGGTTTGGCTCGAGAGACAGAACCCTAGTCCCATGTCCACACACTCAACTCAAGATAGTGAGTGGGTTAAGGTGTACGCTCGTCATCATGCAGTAAGTGGGTGTCCTCGAGGAACGCATTTGAAACGGGGTAAGTTACTCGAGAAAGAGCTTATCCCCCTTAAAGTCTAACCTAGTCACAATTCTTCTATGAATCATCTATCAAAGGCATGTACCGAATAATCTAGCTTAACTTGTATTCCCGTCACATCCCAAGGATCCCCTCTCATTGTTGAGAAATCCTTGTTTATTTTTCTATTTTTACTTAATAGTGACAAAACCCCCCATTCTTAATTGACACTCTTGTGTCCCCCTTTAATTTACAATAGTTTTAATTGTTAATGTCTTTAGCTACGACTAGTTAGAACTTAGTTTTATTTTCCTATTAATTCTCAAAATCACTCTCTTGGGATCGATCCCAACCTTTTGTTGGGTTACTAAATTATTGTACGATCATAGACACTTGCATCGGAAGTTGTGTCTTGATTACACAAACATCAAAATGGCACCACTGCCAGGGAGTGGTGTTATTTGAGAATTCTTAGATTAGTAGAATTTTTGTTCTTCTTAGTTGTAGTCTACTTACCTAATTTTTTGTTTTGTTTTGTTTGCTGTGTGAATATTTGAAAAAGCATGAGTGCTAATAGTAGCAACGGTAACAAGGTAGGCCACCAAGATGACATCAGAAATGTGAGCGATGTCCAAGAGCCCAACATCAATGTCCCCCATGTCATGGGAGGTGTTGGAGCCATCCATTTACCCCCAGCCGAGGGAAATGCAGTGTTTCGAGCACCATGTTGCAACTCTTGAACCTAAAGGGACTTTTCAGCGGACTGGCTCATGAGGATCCTTACGAGCATCTTCGAATCTTTGTAGATGTGTGCGGACCATTCTTGTTCAAAAACATCTCTCAGGAGTAAGTCCAGTTAAGGCTATTCACTTTCTCGTTGATGGGAGAGGGGTGCAAATGACTAGATGAGTTTCCGCGAGAATCCATCACTTCTTGGGAGGAAATGGTAACCGCATTTCAAGTACGATTTTCCCTCCCTCGAAGATGTCAATTAAGGATAGCATCCAGAGCTTTAAGCATCTAGAAGGAGAGCCTCTGCAGCAGACTTTGCTACGGTTCAAAGAGTTGGTGCTACAATACCCAACCCATGGTTTGCCTGATAATGTGCTACTTCAGTACTTCTGTCGGAGTGTGGATTCGGTAAACAAAGGTGTCGCTGACCAACTTTCCCTGGGAGGCTTAATGCAACTATTGTATGTTGTAGCAGCCTAACTTTTAGATGGCATGAAAACCATCAACAGAGCATGGTACACTCGTGAAGACCAAGTCTCCCCTCACACCTTTAAGCTATCCAAGGAGTAGATTGAAATTGACAATGAGAGAGACCAGAACATGGCCAAAATCATGACGTAGCTTGATTTTTTATCAAAAAATGTCATGGGAGCTGGTGCCCGTGGTGTCAACGTTATGAGGGTCGGCTGTGCTAATCCTAAGGAGATGAAGTTTGATGCCTTATATAACGAGGAGGTAAATTTTCTAGCCAACCAAGGTGGTGGATACCACTCAAAATACCAAAGGCAGGGTGGTAACCAAGATTGGGCTAGAGATGATTTCTGGAAGGACCGAGATCATGAATAGAGGGACCATAATCTGAAATGGAAAGATGGGGAGAAGGATAGATATGTGCCTCCCCATGAGCGCCAAAAATCCAAGGATTCCGAAGGTGGTAGGTCTTAGAATATGCTCTCACGTATCCTCACCAAAGTTGAAGGGTCAAACAAAATGCTAAAAGGAATGATAGAAGATTAATCTACCCTTAGCCAGACTGTCACCTCTATTTAGTTTTAATCAAGCAGTTAGAAACCTAGATGGGTGATATCTTGTCTCACCTAAATCCGAGACAACAAGGGGGTTTACCTAGTGACACTATGGTTAACCCCAAGAATGAGGTTTGAAGGTGGACTTGCGTTGTACCATGACGTTAACTACGACGTTGTTTGCGAGGAAACCGAAAACACTTTTATTGTTTTATGTTGGTTTTAGAAATAATGGTTCGTTGATTGTGCAAGATGAAGAGTGATAAGCATTTGGAAAGAAGGAGGTTAGAGAGTCGACAATTAGCTCACCGACCCTGCTTTATATAGCCCTTTGGATTTCCAAATTGACTGGGGGATTCTGTAAAACTCGGTGAAGAATGTAACTACTCGGTGTGATGTCGAATGGTTCAGCGATCATGACTAATGTCGGCGATTAGGCAAGAACTGGACAATTTTTCTAGCCAAAGGTTTAAAAGTTTGAATTTTCTATGCTTTCCCTCATTTTCAAACGTTGTAAACTTACACCTAGTCTTATTTTCAATGTCGCTGCATCTCTATTGTATTTTGGTTGATTGATTTGTGCGTTGAGTCAGTGTTCATTGCTTCCTAGCATCGCAATAGCACAAAAGAGTAGTGTCTCGAACACCATAAGTATCTTGTCAAAAGTGTACTCATTTGCAAATGTGTGAATTGTCGAAATCTGCTGAACTTCCTTATTGGGCTTATTTGTTTATGTATTGATTCTTCTTCGATAACCTTGCCTTTATTGCCTAAATTGTTAAATCTTGTTCTCCAATGCATCAAGTGGAGTTAAGGTGTGATATGTGGTATTCGTATGTTATGGGTCCTTGTCGAATTTCTGCTTTTTGTGTTTAAATTACCTTTTTGGGGGTTGCGGGGCTGATTTTTAGAAGTTGGGTTAGAAGTAGGTATGTTGGGTTATTCGGTGAGCTGTGACAAGCCCACCGAACTACTCCACGGTTCACCTAATTACCCTATCTTGCCTTTATTTTCATGATTTATTCGTTGTGGCATTTGTAACTTTTGGTGAGAAGAATGTGATCGACAAGAGAACTCGCCGACTTGCCGAAAGTCTTCTTGTTTGCCCTTTGTCTGCACCCATAACTCCTTCTGCACTAACCTTCGGTGGATCGTATGCAGCTCGCCGAATGGACTATCTATTCTTTTTGTTGCTTAATGTCTTTTTTTGGTTGACAAATATGTTCTAACATTAGCTCAAGAATTTACAGACATAGACAAACCAAAAGTTGCAAGAAGAAACATACCAACAATACACATAAGAGCACAAAAGTTTAGACGAACTGCAAGGAGCGAGAACAAGACAGCCAGTTCGAGGAGGAGGATGCCCATTGACCCTAATATCCCTTCGTGAGCTCGAGGGTTCAGCAATGCAATACACGCCTTTGTGGCAGTTCACAAGTTGGACAATATGATCGAGGCTAATATCGTTGTAGAAGCTGAAGAAGAGTGAAAAGAAAAAGAGAACCAGAAGCAGAATGACAACACAACGGGCACTGATGCATAGACAGATGGAGCGACTGCTTAGACAAGATCCCTTCTTTGCCTTTCGTTATTTTTAAATCTTGGATAATTTTATTTGCATTTGAGGATAAATGTTTTTGTTTGTGGTGGGGTGAGGCCCACACCTTTTATGTGCTAGTTTTGTTAGTGTTTTGTATTTATATTTAGGCTGTTCCGTTTAGAATTGTGTTAATACTGCTTTTCAGTGGATATTTGAGGTTGTTGCTCCTTTTTTTTAAAATTGCAAAATGATTTTGACCCTTCCAATTTTTTTTGAATATTTCACACATTTTCACGACCCTTTATATGCTGATGGAATCTGGCGGTTCCATGGAATATTTGAGTCTCGATTTTGATCAATATTAGTGACTTGAATAGTGATTACAATCGAACGAACATGAATGTATGGCAACGATAAGGCCAAATAATGAGGTTGCAAAGAAAATATGTGAACTCTTTGCATCTCATTGTGATTAGCCATTTATCAAATTGATTCTCTTGTGATGACCATTGCATGCTAGAGAAAGTGTGGAGTTTTGTTTGACATAAGTGTCGATGCTTTGTGTGATAAGCTTACCTGGAACCATGCATGACAACACCTAGAATTTTCCATGTTGATTCGGTTAACTAAGTAAGACATTCTCTTGATATGATCTTAGGCTACTTCAAAGAGTGTGAACCAATTTGACATATACCTCTTTTGTGACCTACCTTGTGAACGTGTGATTCTCTCTTGAACACGTTTTGAGCCTTACCCTTTTTTGGAAGAAACTTGATGAAAACTAGACCTTTCTTAATCCATTACCTATAATCCTCTTGAATTGTGGTTAATTGAATAGCCAACTTAGGCCAAAGTTCGGGGTGTGGTGAAAAAGAAAAAAGGGAAAGTCAAGAACTGCAAGGAGAGTCTCCTTTAACCGATGGTGTTGAGAAAAATGGAACCCCACCATATATATATAAAAAAAAAAATAGAAAGAAAAAGAAAAAGAATGAAAAAGAAAGTTATGGAATAAAGTATAAAAGAGATGGCGTTCCCAAACAATCCATGGAAAGTGAATAATAGGATGACTTATGAGCACTAAACAAAATGATGAAGGAAAAGGAAAGGAAGTGTTGTGAGCACCACATTTCATGAGGATGAAAGTCACTAAGCCTAAATGACCATACATTTGCACTCTGTCGCGTTACAAGCCTTGTTAAGACCTTTGTGATCTTGAGAAAGTTGAAACAAATATTTATTGGAAAATACGGGAAAGCCTATGAGTGAAAGCATGCATTGTGTTCATCATTGTGAGTGACATTCGAAGGCTTTTGTTGAGCTTGAACTTGCATTTGAAGCAAGTATTGCGAGCTTGAGATTCTTTGGTAATGGTGTGTCACAACTTGAATCTTTGAGTACACAATTGATCCTTGCATAAGTAAATTGAGTCTTGTTGTGTACATTCATAATTGAGTACTGGGTAGCATTGTTTGAAACATCCTTGTTGACTGCTGAACATGAGTTTTACTTGACGACAAGAAAAAGTTTAAGTTGGGGGTGTTGATGAGTGATGCTTATTGTGACCAACGACACTAACCTATGGTATGAGTTTCTACCATCGTCGCTAATATAGTAACCCAACTAAAGGTTGGGGTCGTGTCCCAAGGGAATGGTTTTGAGAATTCATAGAAAAATAAAATTAAGCTCTAACTAATCGTAGCTAAAGATATTAACGAATAAAAACATGATAAATTAAAAGTGGGTGACACAAAATTGTCAAATATCACATGGAAGTTTTGTCACAGGCAATAAAATAAGCAAAAATTAACAAGAACATCAAGTACGGAGAAATGTTATTGAGGTGTGACAACAATACAAGTTGAGATAAGTAGTTGGGTACATGCTTCTGAAAGGAAATTTGTAAGATAATAGTGACTAGGATAAGCTTTAAATGGTAATAAGTTCCCTCTTGGGCAATTTACCCTGTTTCAAATGTGTTCTTCTCGGACACACATTTGCTGCATGAAGACCATCCTACGGCTTATCCCACTCACTCTCTCAAGCTGAGTGTTAGGATATGGGACTAGCGCTCACCATTTCGGGCTTAACCTCATGTCAACCCACTCCTTAGGCCATCAGTCCAGTGGTCTTGGTTTTGCGACCTCCCTCTTGGACAAGCCGAAAACACATGGGTGGCTTTCTATTTGAAACTACAAACCCTTTAGAATAAACCACAACCACTAGGTGAAATCACCATTAAAATACATCTAACCTATCAGCAAGCAAGACCCAACAACAATATCAACACATATTTGCTAAATCACACCCCTAGAATGGCGGTTTTTAGCCACACATCAAGAAATAACAAAATACACCTAAAATGATACTAAAATCAAATGGATATAAGAAATTAAACCTTGATTTAAGCAAAGGAAGAAGAATGGAGAAGAACCACTTCCAACTTGGGGAAGATGAAATCATTCTCTCTTCAAGTCTCCCACAAAACCATCTCCAAACTTGAGAGAAAAAATATCTAAAAAGTACTATTCTATTATAGAAATTATAATAATGGTTCGGAACTTATAAAATTAATAACAAGTTTAGTATTTATACACTTCAGAAAATAGCGCCGGCGGATCTTTCGGCGAAGTTAGTCGATATCGCCAAATGACTTTGGCTATTCGCCGTTCGTCTGTCTCTTCGCCGTTTCATGCTTGCCTTCCACAGCTTCATGTTCTAGACCATTGGGCGGTATGTACTACTTCACGGAACTATTTGGTGAGCGCGGACTGCTCCTTTCATCATTTTTTTTATCCTCTTTCTTCAAGGTTTCGCGTACTAGAACAAAGGGTGGAGTAAATCCCTTCGGTGAATCGGCAAATGTGCTTGGCGATGCTCGAGCTTCAGAATCTTCATTCTTTTCAGCCTTCTTGTTCCATTTTGCGCCTAAGTATCCATGCTTTCACAAAAACTTCAAACACCTGAAACTTAATTGTTTTCGTTAGATATTTATACAAAAGAAGCATTCGAGGACACTATTATTATAAAAATAAAGCCCTAAATGAGTCCAATTTGTGGACTCATCAATGAGTACTGAAATTAGACTCATTTAGGGCTATATTTTAATAGAAATTGTGTCCTCAAATGCTTATTTTATCTCAATATCTGATGAAAACCCTTATGTTTCAGGTATTTGAAGTTTGAAGGAAAGCATGGACACTACGTCGCAAAAAGGAATGAAGAGGCTGAAAAGAATGAGAAAATGAAGGCAGAGGATCACTGAGTCGACTTGGCGAGTCCCCGAAGAGTCTTACTTTACATTTTGTTCCAGTGTGCTGAGCCCTAAAGGAAAGGATCGAGTCGGCGGAAAAAAGGAGCAGTAGGCGTATCACCGAGAAGTTTCGCGAAGCAGTACTATGTCACCCAATGCCCCAGAGCACGATGATGCTGAAAGTTCGTGCAAGACAGTGATCCACTACACCAAAAGGGTGAATCGCTGAGTTGATCGATGATTCTGACTAACGACACCGAATGATCCGCTGCAGCACAAATCTGTGAAATCTATAAACACTGGTTAGTGTTGAAATTTTAAGAGGCGAACAATTATTATAATTTTCATATAGAATGGTACTTTTTGAAAAAATTTCTCTAAGCTTGACAGGATTTTGAAGACTTGAAGATCCAAAGGGTTTCATCTTCGAGATTTGGGTTTGGGTCTCTTGGATTCTTTAATTTTGGCCTATATCAAGACTTAAATGTTCATACCCAGTTGAATGCAAGCTCAATTTGGTATAAATTTCTATATCTTATACATGTGTGGCTAAAAACCCCAATTCTTGTGGTGTGATATAGCGAATATGGGTTAAGAAAATTGTTCGTTCTTGCTTGCTGACAATTTATGAGACACCCCGTATTCTACATGTACTAGTTCTATTTATATGACTCTTATAAATTTGCTTGTGGTATAGTTATGGACTCGGTTTCCTATTGTAACAGCCCGTATTATGCATGTGCTTGTTCTATTCTTGTGAAACTTTACATAGCCTTATAGTATAGGTGAGGGACCATGTTTCTTATATGATTAGTGTTGGTTTAAACTATCTCAGAAGTTGATGTGATGCCTTGCACGTTCCAGCATGTGTACTACAAGTTATAACTCCAATGGAAGTATTTAAACTTGAGACGGTAAGGTTGTAATTGAGCTTAAATTTGAAAGTTAAGTGCTAAGTTAAAGAAGAAGAGATTAATATTTAGAAAATGGAATAAAATAAGTGAGCTACTTGCTTGACTTAACTAAGCTAGTGGGTGACAAGTAGGTGCATCACCTACTTTCACTAATTGACCAGTCCATAGGATGAAGTAGGTGCATCACCTACTTGAGCTATATGGATCTAGTTAAAAAGGCCAAGGTTTATGGTTCAGATTTGGGCCTATGCTAATGGACTCAACTTGAGGCCCAAACTAAGTTAAATAAAATGAAAATGAAATTAAAGCTTAGCAGCTAAATTTGCGAAGGCCCAATATATTTAAGCCCAAGTGATAGCAAGTAGTTGCATCACCTAGTTTGACCTTTTGAGGTGCTTGATGTACATAAGCAGGTGCATGACCTACTTGACCAATTAGTTGCTGAAAATGGACCAAAAAAGGGGAGGTTCTAGAGGATATTCTTAAAGTTGAAGAAAGCTCAATATAAGATATATTTGTTGCTATTCTCACTCATTTTTAATACACAATATTGAGAATTAACTCCAGCTCTCTCTCTCTCTCTTTTCTCTCAAGGATTAAAATAACAGCCTTAAAGTTCCTTCTAGGGTTCTTGAAGAAATCCTCATATCTGCAAACCAAGATAAGAGAAACACTTATGGATTTAGCTTTATTCCCCCATGGAAGACTAGAAAACATGTTATTCATGCTCAATTAAGATACTTTTCTCTTCTTCTTTGGTTTAAGTGTTTAGGGAAATTGAAGTTCTAGAGGAATTCAAGTTATAAGGAGAAGTTGCAAAAATTGAAGTAAGGTGACTGCTCCATTTTCTTTCTCCTTATGTATAAGTTTAAGTGAGGAATTATAGGTGTGATTTCATAAAAGAACTCAAGGGGGTGGTGAGTTCAATAATTGGTTGTATGATAAATAATATTTGAGGTTGTTTTATATCTATTTTTGTTGGTGTAGCTTGGGTAAACTTGGAAAAAGATATATAATGTATGTATTGCGCAGAGAAGGAGGGTGTGGTTACACATTATTTTAAGGGTTGTATGGGCTCACTGTCTATCAATGCTAGCTACTGTTTTACGGGGCTCACGGTGTGATAGCTGCTAATTTTTTTTATCATGACTTATATTGTATATTAAAACCTAAAAGGGGAGGCTAAATCGTGATAGTTGTATTGGTCAGAGGATAAGGTATGTAAGGCAATTTGATTTCCTATTTCTTTGGCATGAATACAACACTTGTATTACAAACTAATCTTTCTAAGTGCCCTTGGTAGTGACTGATCCATAGTTGCAGTTCCTACTCCTTAGAGCATTAAAGTGAGCACTCTAATATGAGTTTATTACTAAATGTACGTGCTTACTCTACCAAGTATTAGCATGCACGTAACCTAGATTACACATGGTACATATGTTTATATGTTGATATACAATCTGCCCAGATCTTGCCAACTTGATTCAATTGTCTATTCCATCAGATATGTCATTTTTTCACATGTTCATATGTTCCTTTTATTGGTTATTACTCTTATTGTATTAGACTATAATGTTACTTCACAAAATCCCTACTTTCTCTATTGTACATTTTATATGTACATACTTGGAATATGTATCCATCCTTATGTTGAGTATGCCCACGTTCATGTATACCTTGTATTTGATATTAGTTAGTGAGTATTGCGCTATCATATAGAGTTCAAATCTCTTGGCTGAATGTTAAATATCTTCCCTTGATATGTGCTTCAATTTGAGATGTCAAAATGCTTACTGAGTCATATAAGCTCCTAAGTATTACGTTGGTGTCAAATTTGCTTCCCATGTCATTGTTATTATCATAAGTCCATATTCATGTCTTCTGCTACTGGTCCATATTTCCAAATCTCAACAAGGATTATGACCACCAAAAGAGAAATCTTAAAAGAGTTATGATCATCAAAAGAACAATCTCGAAAGAGTTATGAGCATCAAAATAACAATCTCAAAGATTAAAGTGTCTAAGTAAAGCAATCTATATAATTATGGGTGGTAGCCCAGGGGAAAATGCCTAGTATGGGTCGATCCCAATTGGTATAGAAGGGTGACAGCTCAGGGGTGAAAGCCTAGCATAGGCCGATCTCAATTGATATAGTAGGGTGGCAACTCAGGGGAGAAAGCCTAGCATGGGCCGATCCCAATTTGCGGAATTCTGAGGACAACATCCTAGGGGTTAAAATGCCTAGCATGGGTGATCCTCTTCTACCACTGATCAGCTGGTCATTGTATCATATGTCTTATAAAATTATAATACACATAAAAGTAAAGAAAAGAATGTAACATACATGATTCCACAAGTATAAGCAAAGGTGGTCTCAAATACTTATCTATCTGTATTTTGTTTCACTTGAGCTCTCATTTTACATATGGTTGTATTATGCCTTACATATTCAGTACACTCTTTCGTACTGACGTCCCATATTGGGGACGTTGCATTTCATGTTGTAGGTACAAGTACTCAACTAGTAGATCTCCCTAATAGAAGCGCATGATACTCAGCGGTTGTTGGTGACCTCCAGGTTGGTTCGGGCCTTTTTCGAGTCTTTACTATGCATATTTTCATAGTGGTACAGTAACAGATTCAAGTAGAGGCTTTGTAGACACTGTAAAGCTATAATCTGTATTCATAGTTTCACTTGTCACATGTATCGATTCAGCTAGTCGACTTGTGTTGTATATGAAGCTTCTCATTAGAAAATCTATCAGCATAGTCGTTTACTTTCTCGTCATAGGTCACTTGTATAGCATCTGTTCATACGGTACTTGTCCGCCTCACCTAGGGTTAGGGTGTGACAGTTTAATCGTAGTTTAATTGTGATTTCATTTAGTAGTTGTGGATGAAATTAATGAATTTGTAGTTGCAAATACAAGTTTATTTATGTGTTTTTGGCTTGCTCGAGAGAGAGGTCTTAAAACTAAGATTGGTTAATTGATGGCCTGTGCGAGTGGGTCGACATGAGGTTCAGCTCGAGAGAGTGAACCCTAGTCCCATGTCCATACCCTCAACTCGAGAGAGTGAGTGGTTTAAGGCATATGCTGGTCTTTATGTGGCAAGTGGATGTTCGAGAGGAATGCATTTGAAACGGGGTGAGTTGCTCGAGAGAGAGCTTATTCCCCTTAAAGTCTAGCCTAGTCACAATAATTCTATGAATCTTCTATCGAAAGCATGTACCCAATAATCTAGCTTAACCCGTATTCCCGTCACATCCCATGGATCCCCTTTCCTTACTTAAAAATCCTTGTTTATTTTGTTGTTTTTACTTACTAGTGACAAAACACCCAATAGTTAATTGACACTCTTTTGTCCCCATTTAATTTAAAATATTTTTAATCGTTAATGTCTTTAGCTACGACTAGTTAGAACTAAGTTTTATTTTTCAATCATTTCTTAAACCGACCCTCTTAAATTTAATCCCAACCCTTGGTTGGGTTACTAAACTATTGTACGATCGTAGAAACTTGCATCGGAAGTTGTGTCTTGATTAAACAAACATCAAAATGGCGCCGCTACCGGGGAGTGGTGCTATTTGAGAATTCTTAGATTAGTAGAATTTTTTTCTTTTTAGTTATAGAATACTTACCTAATTTTTAGTTTTGTTTTGTTCGCTATGTGAATACTTCAGAAAGCATGAGTGTTAATGGTAGCAACGGTAGCCAGGTAAGCCACCAAGACGACATCAAAAATTTCAATGATGTCCAAGAGTCCAACATCAATAGCCCCCTTCTCATGAGAGGCGTTGGAGCCATTCGTTTACCCCCAGCAGAGGGAAATGTAGTGTTCCATATAATGAGCACCATGTTGCAACTTTTGCACCTAAAGGGACTTTTCAGCAGACTGGCTCATAAGGATCCTCACAAGCATCTTCAAAACATTGTAGATGTGTGCAGACCATTATCGTTCAAAAACATCTCTCAGGAGTCGGTCTGGTAGAGGCTATTCCCTTTCTCATTGATAGGAGAGGCGTGCAAATGGCTAGCCGAGTTGCCGTGAGAATCCATCACTTCTTGGGAGGAGCTGGTAATCGCATTTCAAGTGGGATTTTCCCTCCGTCGAAAATGATGTCTCTAAGGGATAGCTTCCAGAGCTAAAAGCGTCTGGAAGGAGAGCCTCTGCACGAGACTTGGCTATGGTTCAAAAAGTTGGTGCTACAATGACCAACCCATGGATTTCCTAATAACGTGCTACTTTAGTACTTCTACTACAGTTTTGACTCGGTAAACAAAGGTGTCGGCGACCAACTCTCGCTCGGAGGTTTAATGCAACAGTCGTATGCTGTAGCAGCCCAACTTTTAGATGGCATGACAACCATCAACAGAGCATGGTACACTCGTGAGGACTAAGTCTCCCCTCTCACCTTCAAGCTATCCAAGGGTCAGATTGAAAAAGACAATGAGAGAGACCAGAACATGGCCAAAATCATGACACAACTTGATATTTTATCCAAAAAGGTCATAGAGACTAGTGCCCGTGGTGTCAATGATATGGATGTTAGGTGCGCTAATACTGAGGAGATGAAATTTGAAGCCATGTATAACGAGGAAGTAAATTTTCTAGCCAACCAAAGCGGTCCCTACTGCTCAAATTACCCAAGGCAGATTGGTAACCAAGATTGGGCCAGAGATGAAGGCTGGAAGGACCGAGATCATGAGTGGAGGGTCCGTAATCCGAATTGGAATGATTTGGAAAAGGATAGATATGTGTCTCCTCATGAGTGCGAGAAATCCAAGGATTCAGAAGGTGGTAGGTCTGAGGATACAATCTCACGTATCCTCTACAAAGTTGAATGGTTAGTTAAAATGCTTAAATGCATAAAAGAAGATGAATCTACCCTTAGCTAGACCGTCACCTCCCATGCAGTTTCAATCAAGTAGTTAGAAATCCAGATGGGTCATACCTCATCTCCCCTAAATCTGAGACAACAAGGGGGATTGCCGAGTAATAATATGGCTAACCCCAAGAATGATGTTTGAAGGTGGACTTGCATTAAGCCAAGACGTTAACTAAGGTGTTGTTTGGGAGGAAACCCAAATCCCTAATATTATTTCACGTTGGTTTTAGGAATAATGGTGCGTTGATTGTGCAGGATGAAGAGTGAGAAGAATTTGGAAAGAAGGAGGTTGGCGAGAGAAATGTTCGGTTGGCGAGTCGCCGATTAGCTCGGTGACCCCGCTTTATATCGCCATTTTGATTCCCAAATTGACGCGGGGATTCTGTAAAACTCGACAAATAATGTGACTACTTGGTGTGACGCCGAATGGTTCGTCGCTCATGCCTAATGTCGCTGATTGGGCAAGAACTCGACGGTTTTTCCAGCCAAATGTTTAAAAGTCTGAATTTCCTTTGCCTTCTCTCATTTACAAATGTAGTAAGCTTACACCTAGTGTTATTTTCATTATCGATGCATCTCTATAGTATTTTGGTTGATTGATTTATGTGTGGAGTTGGAGTTCATTACTTCCTAGCATCCCAATAGCACAAAAGGTTAGTGTCCCGAATCCGATAACTATCTTGTCAAAAGTGTACTCATTTGCAAATGTGTGAACTTGTCAAAATCTGCTAAAGCTTACTGATTTGGCCTATTTGTTTATGTATCGATTTTTCTTCGATAACCTTGCCTTTATTGCCTAAACTGTGAAATCTTCTTCTTCAATGCATCGAGTGGAGTTAAGGTGTTATTAGTGGTATTCGTATGTTATGGGTCCTGGTCGAATTTGTACCTTTTGTGCTTAAATTGCCTTTTTGGGGGTTGCGGGACTGATTTTTAAAAGTTGGGTTAAAAGTAGGCACGTTGGGTCATTCGATGAGCTGTGACAAGCTCACTGAACTACTCTGCGGTTCACCTAATTACCCTATCTCGCAGTTATTATCATGCTTTATTTATTGTGGCGTGTGTAATTTTTGACGAGACGAATGAGGTCACCAAGGAAACTCGGTGACTCGCCAAAAGTTTACTTGTTCGCCCTTTTTCTGCACCCCTAACTCCGTCAGCACTGTGACCTTTGGCGGATTATTTATGGCTCGCCGAAGGTATTCGGCGGCAAGCCTAATTGACTATCTAGTCTTTCTGCAGCTGAATGTCTTTGTTTTCGTTGACAAATATGTTCTAACATTATCTCAAGACTTTGCAAACATGGCCAGAATTTCCAAGAAGAAACACGCCACCCATACACATAAGAGCACAAAAGTTAAGAAGAACTGCAAGGAGCGAGAACAAGAAAACCAGTTTGAGGAGGAGGATACCCATCGACCATAATGTCCCTTGGTGAGCTGAGGATTCAGCAATGCGATACAGGCCTTTATGGCAGCTCACGAGTTGGACAATATGATCGAGGCTAATATCATTGTAGAAGCTAAAGTAGAGCAAAAAGAAAAAGAGAACCAGAAGGAAAATGACAACACTCCGGGCAATGATGCCAGACAGATAGATTGACAACTTAGAGAGGATTCCTTCTTTACCTCCCTCTCTGTCATTCGTTATTTTAATAGAAATTGTGTCCTCAAATGTTTATTTTATCTCAATATCTTATGAAAACCCGTAAGTTTCAGGTATTTGAAGTTTCAAGGAAAACATAGACACTACGTCACAAATAGGAATGAAAAGGCCGAAAAGAATGAATTAATGAAGGCATGAGGATGGCTGAGTCCACTTGGCGAGTTGCGGAAGGGTCTTACTTCATCTTTTGTTCCAGTGTGCTGAGCCCTGAAGGAAAGGATCACGTCAGCTAAAAATGGGAGCAGTCGGCGCATCGCCAAGAATTTCCGCGAAGCAGTATCATGTAGCCCAGTGACCCAAAGAATGATAATGTTGAAGGTTGGTGCAAGACAGCGATTCTGCCTAACGACGCCGAATGTTCCGCTGTAGCACAAATATGTGAAAACTATAAATACTAGTTAGAGTTGTAGTTTTAAGAGTCGAACAATTATTATAATTTTCATATATATTAGTACTTTTTGATATTTTTGCTCTAAGCTTGAGAGGGTTTTGAAGACTTGAAGATTCAAAGGTTTTCATCTTCAAGATTTGGGTTTGGGTCTCTTGGATTCTTCAATTTTGGCATGTAGCAAGACTTAAATATTCATTCCCAATTAAATGCAAGATCAATTTCGCATAAAGTTCTATCTCTTATACATGTGTGGCAAAAAACCCCAATTCTTGGGGTGTGATTTAGCGAATATGGGTTAATATAATTGTTGGGTCTTGCTTGCTGATAGTTTAATTGTAGTTTAATTGGGATTTTGTTTAGTAGTTGTGGATTAAATTAATGAATTTGTACTTGCAAATACAAGTTTATTTATTTGTTTTCGGCTTGCTCGAGAGAGAGGTCGTAAAACTAAGATTGCTAAATTGATGGCCCGTGCAAGTGGGTCGATATGAGGTTCAGTTCGAGATAGTGAACCCTAGTCCCATGCCCACACACTCAGCTCGAGAGAGTAAGTGGGTTAAGGTGTAGGAAGGTCCTTATGTGGAAAGTGGGTGTCCGAGAGGAACGCATTTGCAGTGAGGTAAGTTGCGAGAGAGAGAGCTTATCCCCATTAAAGTCTAGCCTTGTCACAATTATTCTATGAATCTTCTATGGAAAGCATGTACCCAATAATCTAGCTCAACCCATATTCCGGTCATATCCTAATGATCCCCTGTCATTCCTTAGAAATCCTTGTTTATTTTGATGTTTTTACTTACTAGTAACAAAACCCCCCATTGTTAATTGACATTGTTTTGTTCCCCTTTAATTTACAACGTTTTTAATCGTTATTGTGTTTATCTACAACTAGTTAGAACTCAGTTTTATTTTTCTATTAATTCTCAAAACCTCTCTCTTGGGAACGATCCCAACCCTTGGGTGAGTTACTAAACTATTGTACGATCGTAGACACTTGCATCTGAAGTTGTGTCTTGATTACACAAACATCATTTACTCCACCAACACCCACAACATTTACACTTCTTGCACCACTACCCATTAGATTTTTAGCCAATATATCGAGCAACATCATCATTTTAGCAATATTTTGGTCTCTCTCGATCCTTTTTGCTTTGCTCTTTTGTCATTCTAAACGTGAGAGGAGACACTTGATCCTCACGACTCTACCATTCTCTATTTTTCTTGGTCAAGCAATCAAGGAGTTGGGATGCTAATTCATAGGATTGTTGCATTATATATACCACCGGGAACAAGTTGATCAGCAACTCCTTTGTTCACCAAATTGAGAATCCTATAGAAGTATTGCAACAACACCTCATTTGGAAGTCCATGAGTTGGGCATTGCAACAGAAACTTCTTAAACCTCCACAAAGTTCCGAATATGTTCATGGGGATCCTTATGAGCTAGCCTTCCGTATAATACTTTCAATTGTAGGAGGTGAAGCATTGTGCTAGTGATGTGGAAAACAACGTTTCCTTCGGCTGGAGGTACACGAATCGCACCAACACCACCCAATTGGATTGGGTCATTCATATCATTAAGATTTCCAATATTGTCTTGGTGGCCCACTTAGCTTCCGTTACTTCCGTTTACGCTCATCTCATCCTCTGTTCAACATAAACAACACCACACCCCGGCTGCAGCGCCATTTTGATTGAACGTATTAAGCACACCTCATCATATTTTAGGTGTAAATGATCATTAGTCAGTATAAAACCCAACGAAGAGTTGAGGTTGAACGCACAGGGATTGGTATGTCTCTAAAATTCAGTTACAAAGTGAAAACATGGTCTAATTAGTTATAGGAATGAAAATTATTGAAAACATACAAATAAATATAAAAGGGTGACATCAAATGTCAGATGGGGGATTTGGATTTGCAATAAACAACTGAAACAACAACGAAAACAGGGGAAAATTAAAAATATAGAGAAGACTTCTCGAGATGTGATCGATTATAGTCAAATTTCACTATATGGGTAATTGAAATTACTAATAAACAACTAAATTTCAGTGGGTAGGCTAGGCTATGAGTGAAATAGCTTTCTCTCGAACAACTACTTTGATTCAAGTGATATTTTTCGAACATCAACAAACTTAAACAAATAAGAACAGTCCACACCTTCATTCATCTACTCTCTTGAGCTACATGAGTAGAATAGAGATTAGGATTTACTCTTTCGAGCTAGACCCATATCAACCTGATAGCTACAATCATCAATTGAAATCCTTGATTCTAAAATTCTTTCTCAAGCAAGCCCAGGACTCTACGTACAAATTGCATTAGCAACTACAAATTTTAGATTAAAACACAGCTACCAATTAAACCCACTTCAATTAAGCTTTAAAATCAGTAAACAACAATACCCATAATCTAACTCAACCCTTAATCACATGATCACACCCCAAGAATTGGGGTTTTTGCTAAACATCATAAGCATTTAAAAACAATTACCAAATCGATTATCAATCCTCTAGGTGATAGTCTCCAAGCCTTTACAATGGTTTCCAATGATTAAATTCAAAGACCCACTTCCCAAATCCTCAATATTCTACAGTTAGAACTCAAAAACTAAGGGAAAACTCTAAGTATAGAATGGAACTTTATTATTTGGGAGAGCTCTCCTAAAAATTCCATTAAAAATCCAATTTATAGATTCCCAACATTTAGCCTGAAAGTCCACTAGGCTGATGAGGTCGCGCTTCACCAAGTGGATCGCCGATCCACCAATTTTCCTCTTCTATCGCCATTTGGCATTGGCTTTCAAGATGTTGTACCTTTGGGCGATCTACTTTGTTGTCGCGGAACCGATCGGCGATCCACCAACTGCCCATTTTTGTCGCCAACTTCCCCAAGGCTGGCATGCTGGATCTTTGGCCTAGCTAAATAGCCACTCGGCGGTGCGGCGAAGTGTCTTGTCGATCTCAAAGATTGCTTTTTCTTCACTTCTTCAACTCTTTAGTTCCTTTTTGTCTGTTTATGTCTTTGCCTTTCTCTTTAGCCTTAATAGATATAAATCATCACTTTCAGTTAGGTTTAGAGAATAAAATATGCATTTAAGGATACTAAAACTATCAAAACAAAATGCTAAATGAGCCAAAATGTAGGACTCATTAGTCGGCGAGTCAACGAATGACTTTGGTGAGCCAGGTCGGGCTCGTCGAAAGGTTCAGAACAAAAATTTCAAAAGTTCAAAGCTGCTAGCAATGACTAGGGACATTCGGTAGATCTCTAACACCAATCGGTTAACTAGAAGTAGCTCGCCGAAGGTTACAATGTATTTTAAGGGATTAGGGGTGCAAAATAGCGATCTAGAAGGACTTTCGGCGAGTCGCCGAGTGAACTCAGCGAGCTCATGCATATCGCCGAAAGTTATTGAACACGAAGTCAATATTTAGAGAATCTAAGGGCGATCAACGGGGACTTATGCGAACCGTCAAACCAATCGACGAGGTCGACTCAGCTCGCCAAATGGCCCATCGTGCTAGTTTTCTACCTATTCATCAAAAATCAATCCCCAACCCACAAAAACAAAATTAAAAACATACACTATGAAATGAAAGTAAGACCCATACTACCCATACCCTCGGGGTACTCAGACTTCCCCTGATTTGGCCAAAATTTACCATTTGACGTCGTTTGCCCTTTAGAATGATGTCAACCGCTCTATCAACAAGCAAACTACGAAATTTGGCACAATCCAGGGTTACTCAGACATCATCCCACTAGAAATAATACATATTTAGCACAGACTAACTATTTTGAGTCGATTTCAACAAGCAAAGACACGGGAAACAATCATTTTCCAACAATTAGGTATAAATTCAATTCATTATGGGGGATCCAACCATTAAAAAATGATAAACTCATACTACCCAACCATTATCCATAACAAAATACCAAATTCATTTGAGTTCAACCATAAAGATAGTTTACGGGTAGAAAAACCCACCTTTATGCCAAAAAATAATTTGAAATTCTAGGTGGCAAAGAGTCCAAAAGTAATCCTAACAAAGATCCCAAATATATGAAAGTAAAAATGCGGAAAATATTAAAAATATAGTATCGGGGTGAGAGTATGGAAGTGAAAAATGGGACAAGATGAAGGATTTTTAAATTTTAAACCATTTGGTCTTTAAAACCTTTAATTTTGTGTGACAATCGGTAGAGTAAGTGGTCCTGTCGAGTGGTGCTTTAGCCCGCTGAGTTTTACAGAACCTTCATTCATTTTGGTGGTTCCAACGGCGGTCCTTGTCGGGCTCGCCGACCTTTTCTGCGAGTCACCGATGGGACTCTGGGTTCGCCGAGTTTTACAGAGTTCCCTATCAAGCTGGATGGTTCCAACGATGGTCCCAGTGGGGAACGCCAACCTGTTCGGCGTGTCACCGACTAGAAATATGCTTCGCCAAATTAACCATTTTCCAACACTTCAACTTTTTAACCTACACTTTCACCACCCATTATTCCAACAATATCAATAAAAGCAATAAAACTTAGGTTGCCTCCAAAGAAGTGCCTTATTTAAAATTGTGGCACGAAAAAAATATAAATTCAAGCTTTATTTTTGGTGTTTGCCATTGTGTCACTAGGCAAACCTTGTTTTGGCCTTGGATTTAAATGAGTCGAGTTTTGACTCATTTGTGTTTCCAAATGCTTGATAGAGACTGCGTGAGAAGTCATCGACTGATTGAGAGTTGAGAGTTCCTCTTTCATCTCTTTCCTGCTATACTCATCTATTTGCTTCTACTCCTACTCTAGCTAGAGGTAATGAATTTCCCCTTGGTTTTGTTTATGATTTGAAGTCATGTGTGTTTTATGTGTTTAAAATATTTCTTTATATGCATGTTCATGAATTGGTTAAGTTGTGAACGAAATGACTTGTGTGAACTATGTTCCTCATTATTGTTGTGCATCGAGTATGAGTTGCCTATAGACTTCATGAAATGAATTGTTGAACATGCCTTGACTTGGAGTGGAGATTTCCTCCTTGAGAATGTGTTTTGAGTGATGATTGCATATAGGCTCCATGAGGTTTTGTTGCACCTGTTTTAAAGTTTGGAGCCGGTAAGTTCCTATTTGAAGACAGAAATCTAAAATTCTCTGCATATTGGGTTGTTAGATGTAGTTCATACTCCCTTATGGTGTATTGAGTATTTTTAACTTGGAGATGAAGTTCTTCCTTAGTTGTGTGCATTTTGTTGAGTTGCATGCATAATAGGCTGCTAGTTTTGAGTCTTTTTATTTAGAAACATGTTTACAATCTCATTCGATGATGAATGTTCCCAAGGGGGAGATAATGTATTACCCCATATCCAAAAAGGGCTTATTGCAGCTTTCCACGTGCTGCAGTAGCCAAACAACTCCGGCCACCCACGGCCCGTGGAGTGGACCACAGACTGTAGGTGTGGTACGTAGTTGGTCTGTCCAAGCAAGCCCTAAGGGTCCTGACCCACGACCTGACCAACGGACCGTAGGTTAGACCACAGTCTGTGGTTAGGTGTTCATACGTTGAGACCCAAAATCAAGGTTATTGACCACGAACCACTGTTCACTAGAGTAGACTATAGGTTGAACCATGGTCCGTCGACTGGGTCCGTCAGTGGGGAGTCAGTGGTCAATCGATAGTTAAGACTAGGGGCAGTTAGGTCTTTTTCAATTTTAATGAAATCAATATGGTGTCATTTTTCCTACATCTAGACCACCTATATAAGTATTTTTAACCCTCAAAAATCCAAAATTTAGTCATTCTCTCAAATCCCAAAAGAAAACACAAAACTCCTCTCAAATATTCTCTCTCTAGAAGAAAGAAGAAGGAAGAGATTGAAGCTAGGTCAATTTTAAGTCTCCAATCTTCAAGATTTTGATGGGAATTGTGACTAAGGTATGATGGATTTACATGCATGGGATTTTTTTTATCATGGAGTCCCCTAGAATTCAACAATCGTGAAGTCTAAATCCCCAATTCTAATTAGGGTTTATTGCAAAGTTGTGGGTTATATTGATTATGGATCCAATTGAGTGGATTGTGATTGTTTATGATAGAATTGGTAGACGTACATGGTATTAGAGTGAAATTACATGCATCCATGCCTATTCCATGATTCTAACCTAGATTTAATATAATTGGATTGAAGCTATGCAGGGAACTTTATGGTCTTAGGTTTATCCTTATAAGATTGATAAATTTTGAGTATAATTGCTTGAGAATAAAGCATAGATGATGATCATGAGTTCTAGGGCTTTGAGAGTAAAACATATGATGTGAATTGTTAGTAAGTTATGTTATTATTGAGCAAGGGACACTTCCCCCATGAATTGATTAATTATGAATGTATGATTGTGAAAGGCTTTTTCACATTAGTGATTCCAGGTTTAAAGGATTGCTCACCTAAAATGAATCTAGACTAATAGACTGTGTAAATGATAAGGCTAGAGGCGACTACCCTTGACCTCCATATGTGAAGGATGGCTAGTACCAATTCTCCTTATGAAATTATGTGTAGGAGAGTACCCGTGTCATATGATGTGATTGTGATGGATGATGAGTCAAAGATTTCGACTCATTTAGGGCTTTATTTGTATAAAATTAGTGTCCTCAAATGCTTATTTTGTGTCAATAACTGATGTAAAATCCTTGATTTCTAGGAATTTGGATTGAGTAATAAAGTAAGGACACTAATTTGCAAAAAGGAACGAAGCGAGCTGAATTAAGGAATAAAAGTGAGCCTGGTCATAACCAAGTCCATTTGGCGAGTCGCCGAGTTGCCATTTGACCGCCTAAATTTCCAGTGTGCCAATTCCTGAAGGAGAAAATCATGTTGGTGAGACAAAGGAGAAGTCGGGGGATCGCCGAGTGGTTCCACGATGCAGAGTTGGATTGCCAAAAGTTACAGACTGGAGGGTGGTGAAGGCCAAGACAGAAAGGCAATGGAATTGTCTAAAGGGCGCATCGCCGAGTGGATCAGTGAGAAATTGGAAGTGGGACTTTGAGATTCTTTAGCAAGTCTCATTTTTTCTAATATTATAGAATACTAATTATTAAGACAAGTATTCCCTAGCTTTGAAGAATTGAAGTTTTTTTCACTTTTGAGAAATTGGAAGTGGGACTTTGAGATTCTTTAATTTCGACCTTTGTAAAGACGAAATTAATCTTACCAAGTTGATGGAAATAGAATTTGGTAATGATTTTTATCTTTTTATGATGTCTGGCTAAAACCACAATTCTTGGGGTGTGATTATGTGATTATGGGCTGATTTAGCTTTTGGGTATTGCTAATTGTAAGTTTAAATGTTGTTTAGAAGTTATTTCAATCATTAATTGAGGTTTAATTTAAAGAATTGTAGTTGCCAATGAAGTTCTACCTTCCTGTTTTTGGCTTGCTCGAGAGAGAGGTTTGTAAACCAAGGTTATTGATTGATGGTATGTGGGTATTGGGTTGTCATGGGTTCAGCTCGAGAGAATGAATCCTAAACCCTTTTACACATTCAGCTCGAGAAAGTAAATGGACTAAAGCGTAGGCTGTCCTTATTTTGCATGCTTGTCGATGTTCGAGAGAAAGTGAATTGATTCGGGGTAAATTGTTCGAGAGAAAGTTTACCTCCTCTATAGTCTAGCTTATTCTCTAAATTATAGTTATTTTCTAACAGTTACAATTACCCATTTGTCAACATTAGTCTATAATCTAATCACATCCCAAGAACTCATCTCATTATTGCTAATTTCATGTTATTTTATGTTGTTGTAGTTGATAATTAAAACTAAAACCGCCTTTATTTGACATTCTTGTCACCCCTTGATTTGAATTATGTCTTTATTCGATAATGTCTATTCCTATGGCTGATTTGAGCACACTCGTACTTTCCTATTGAATCTTAAACAAGTACCACTCCCTATGGGATTTGACCCCAACTCATTTAGTTGGGTTATTATACTGACTAGCGATCGTCGACACTTAGAATTAGATGAAGTGTTCTTGATACGTTTAATCAAAATGGTGCTGCTCCCGGGGAGTGGTGTTGGTTAAGATTCTTTGGTTAAATTGAATTTTGTTCTTTTGTCATAATTGAATCTACTTATTTTTAGTTTTTGTTTTTGTGTTGCTGTTTTAAATGGAGGAAATGAGTGTCAACGGGAGCAATTGTAGCCAAGTTGGCCACCAAGATGACATTGGTAAGTTCAACGATGTCAATGAGTCGAATGATAATGACCCTTTTCTAATGGGTAGAATTCATGCCATTCGCTTACCTCTGGCTGAAGGGAACGCAATGGTCCACATTACAAGCATCATGTTGCAGCCTTTCCAATTGAAAGGGTTGTTCGGTGGGTTGGCTCTTGAGAATCCTCATGACCATATAAGAAATTTTGTAGATGTTTGCAGGCCGTTCTTTGTCACGACCTAGGGGGACACCCTTGACGTAACATGGTGTACTTGACCCCGAATGGGTCTCATACAAGCCCTTAGCATATCATGACATAAGAATATAGGGAAAAATGCGGAGGATTAAAAACATTTCTTTACAGTCGAAGTCTTTTATAAAATGAGAGAGTCTATAACACCATGTCTAAAACCATCTATAATTCTTGGATTAAAACACTTGAATACAATCTTAGGGACATAGCCGTTACATAAGTCTAAAACATAAAAGACAGATATATAGGACATATTGTCAAGCCCTCGAATACTATCAGGACTCACCAATCTTCTTCTTCTAGATCTACTATAGTCCTAGCCACGAGGGTAGAATCCGATATCACGAAACCCTACACTTGTAGAAAATGTAGAAATATGGGTTAGCATAAAATGTACTAAGTATGGAAGCCATGCATTGAAAATCCTTAAAACATGCATAAAAGGGACATTTTATTTTAAACAATGCTATATGCCACTTTTGAACATCATCTTTGAAATAGTTGGAGAATGTAGCTGATAAGACAAACCATGCACAATTCATCATAACATAAAGGATATCATCATAATCACAAGCATAGTCTCCGACGCAACATAATGCATACTCCAATCTTCACAAGGGATTGTTCACATACATAATTAAATACCAAGATCTTCCCATCATAATAGAACCATCACATAAGTAGCCTTAAGCTCGGCTTGTTCAATGCATAGATAAGATCCCATAATCCTATCTATACTAGCTATCACTTCTAGGACACCATGTTCATGTATAATATACCTTGACCTTTAACCCCTAAACCCCTCAACCAAAGCTCGGGAACTCATTTTACAACCTGAAATCCCACATCAAACTCAAAAGAAAACTGGTTAGGCTCTAGTTTCACTTACTAGTGTTCCGGGTCGTTACATTATCTCCCCCGTAGGAACATTCATCCTCGAATGACGCTTTAAACACTTTAAGGAATTAAAGACTCAAGACTAGCAGGACATCATACATGAAGCATTATAAACAATACACAAAAAATTAGGAGGAAACATCAACTCCATTTCAATCATACTCCAGGTAACACAGGAAAGTAGGAACTACATCTACAAACTCATTATGCATCATAACTTCAACACTTCTCATTTCATTGGAGGAATTACCTTCCCCAACTCAAATCATGCTCATCATAACATTATTAAGTACATTATGTAATTTCTCATAAAAGCATAATTAGGCATGTTCAAAAATTCACCTCGTGAAGCATATAGGCAACTCATACTAAATGCACATCAACATGAGGAACATAATTCATAAAAACTCATTTTCTTATTTAAACATAAATTCATCAAGAACATGCATAACATAAGGAGACCATGGAAACACATAATCACACATGACTCCATAACTTGAAACAAGCCAAAAGGAACTCTTGGTCTTAAGCTTGAATAGGAATAGTAGGAAGGGATGAGGATGTCGGGACTCTCGATCAATATTTCTATCTAAGCACATCATTTCCCACTTGGGAGAAAGCCCCTTACTAAGACCTCAAATACTACTCCATTCAAACAATTCCAAAGCATCACCAAAAATCAGCTTGACCTTACCGGGTTCTAAAACCAATATAAAACTTGTAATCATGCATCAAAATCCTATAAAGCATAACAAGAGTAACTCTATGGGACAAGGAAAATTTTGGTCATACATAACATCCAAGACTCCACAATCATGAAATGAGTCAAGGAGGACTCATCATCTTAAGCTAGAGGAGAAATAGAATGGAACATAATGATATTGGGATACATCATTTACCCTTGGCCTCCCAAATAGGACCCTCAATTAAAACCATTACTAAAATACCACTCCTCAACATTCTCATGGAAGCACTTCCTTACTCTTCTATATCTTAACTTACCGGTCTGAGATCCCAATTGGAACTTCTAAATTAGAGAGGTTCTCATTTAAGCACTTTTGCTCACAAGAAACCTTACCAACACCTCTCAAAGTCTCATATAAGCGTACCAAATCATGACTAAATTCCTAAAACTCACTCCACCTCTTAAGGTGAGAATTTTGAGTCAATCTAAATCATGAACATCTACAACACTCACTAACCTTGCTATCTAAGCACATTGCTTTGAGTTCTATGGCCGGAGTAAGTTATCACTCAACTTTCACATCTCTCACACAAGGTGATTCTAAGCCATGGAGAATCACACTTCTATCCTCCTTGAAAGGATTCCATTAACTC
Organism: Solanum okadae; assembly: GCA_036553675.1. Classification (NCBI taxonomy): domain Eukaryota; kingdom Viridiplantae; phylum Streptophyta; class Magnoliopsida; order Solanales; family Solanaceae; genus Solanum; species Solanum okadae. Next base: position 19,306,872 of record CM071686.1, on the reverse strand, counting down.
AACATCTCTAGGAATCTCTTAAGTACCACTATTCATCAAATCCTCCAACACATCATAAAACTTGTTATGGCTAAGTTGTGTTCTACCAACAAACACATATAACCACAATTAAACCCATGTATACTAAGGAAAACATAAAACTTCATCCTGTCAAATTAATCAAGTCAGAAAAAACAAGTACTACCGGAATAAAAGTAACATACTAGGAGGAACATTAGCAGGATACTCTTGTTCACCTCTAGCTTGAAGAGCATCAAACCTAGATTTCTTCTTCTCTCTTTCCCTAGCCATAAGTATTATGCAATTCCTCATCTTGTGGTCTTTTTCACCACGACCCTAACAACTCTTTGTGGCGGCTAGACACTTACCATCATGTCTTTTTCCACACCTAGCATAAGTAGGCCTAATCATAAGATCCACTACCACTAACTCCTTGAGACTTTAGGGTAGACACACTCTTTCGGCTAAACATTGGGGTAACCTTCGAAGAGCTTGGCCCATAAAATCTCTCTTGAGAGGAATTATCATCACCAAACCTATACCTCTTTGTTCCTCTAGACCTCTCTTCGAGTTTCTCCCTTTCAAACCATTGAGCATGGATCACAAGACAATCAATATTCATATCATTCTTAAGCATAACCATACTACATTGTTTTGCCATCAAGTCGGACACACCTAACCCAAACTTACTCATCTTCATCTGAGGGTTTTCCACTATGGAAGAAGCATATATTGACAATCTAGTGAACATTCGAGCATACTCCTTAACACTTATCCTACCTCGGAGAAGGTTAATAAACTCAAGTATCTTAGTCTCTCTCATTTCTAAATGGCAAAATCTATCAATGAACCTTACTTAAATCTTTCCCATTCCATGGGGACCGCTTCTACAGACATCACTCCTTTCCATTGACTAAACCATATTAGAGAAACATCCTTCAATTGGTAAGCGGCCCGTTCCACCTTCTCTACTAGAGTTACTCCTACAACGTTTAACACCTAGAGACCTCATCTATAAACTCTAGAGGATCTTCATCCATCTCTGACCCATAGATTTCTGGAATCTCTATCCTGACATGAGTCAACAATTGGAAACCATACCTAACATTCTCCTTAGACACATATTCCACTATACAGAAAATTGGTGCTTTAGGAGGAACTTGGAGGGGAACCTCTTGCTCCACATTGTCTTCCTCATTCCATACAACATGAGCCCTTGAACTAGTCATATCCTGAAAACCATAGGGAACACATTAGGAGAAAGACATAATAAGGCTAAACTCTTGGGCACGACTCAGAGAATGAAGAAGTGAAGTTTTGATGGCCTTCTATTCATAAATGAAGCGTGCTTCACATTTATGAACAAGACCCTACTAAGCGTGGTTTCAGACATCCTAACACTATCCCAAAATCTTATGCTCTGAACCAAGTTTGTCACAACTGAAGGGTACCCCTTAGATGTAACACGGCGTACTTGACCCCGAAGGGGTCTCATACAAGCCCTTAGCATATCATGACATAAGAACATAGGGAAAAAATATGGAAAATTCAAAATCTTTTCTTTACAATGGAAGTGTTTTATAAAACGAGATAGTCTATAACACCATAGCAAACCATCTATAAGAAGGATTAAAATTCTTGAATACAATCTTTGGGACATAGACCTTACATAAGTCTAAAACATATAAGAAAGACATAAAGGACATATGGTCAATCCCTCGAATACTATGAGGACTCACCAATCTTCTTCTTCTTGATCTACTATAATCCTAGACACGAGGGTAGAATCCGATATCACCAAACCCTATACTTATAGAAAATGTATATATATGGGTTAGCACAAAATGTACAAAATATGGAAGCCACGCATAGAAAATCCTTAAAACATGCATAAAAGGGACATTTTATTTAAAACCATGTTATATGCCACTTTTGAACATCATCTTTGAAATAGTTGGAGAATGTAGCTCATAAGGCAAACCATACACAATTCATTATAACATAAAGGATATCATCAGAATCATAAGCATAGTCTCCAACACAACATAATGCATACTCCAATCTTCACAAGGTGTAGTTCACATACATAATTAAATACCAAGATAATCCCATCATAATAGAACCATCAGATAAGTAACCTTAAGATCTACTTGTACAATGCATAGATAGGATCCCATAATCCTATCTATACTAAGTATCACTTCTAGGCCACAATGATCCTGCATAACATACCTTGACCTTATCTATGGCAAACACTCATAAACAAGGAGACTTTCATATTCATATCTTATAATAAGTAAAGTCTCTCATAGCAACAATCCATATCATGCATACATAATTTCATATATATTCATAACGTAAGGAAACCACATCATAACCCCTTTATAAGTCTACTTGTGCAATGTATAAGTGAACTCCCATACCCCCACTTACACTAAGTAAAGCTCATTAAGAAGTCAGAAGTATAGTTCATGTTCATAATTCATGTAAAGCATACATTAACTCATAATCATCATATCATAAGAGAAACATACCATGCCCACTGTCAAAGCACATTCGTGCAATGCATGAATGGAGTCCCATACCATCATTAATACTAAGTATAACCCCTTGATGAGCCATAGTACATAACTGATGTTCATGTCATATTTCATATTGTTATCATATAGGGAAATAGCCTTAACCGGTATAGACCATGTTGAGCTACATAGAATCCAGTGTTCTACCCCCACACCAAAAAGAGGTGTCCTACTTACCTAAGGTAGAACGTTCATTTTAGATTTTAGGTGGATCCACTAGCTAAAGACCTATGTGGGCACATAGTTATGGGATAAGGAGATTGCTACCAGAAATCCAAACTACTAACGTGGAGGTTTCCATCTCATGAGATAACTATACTGGGAAGCCGGACTACTACCGTGGAGGAACCCATCTCATACTCATATCCAATCGGTGCTAATCCTAATTACCTTCAAAGTTCATGTTTACTTCAGTTCATGTTCATGAAAGAATGCACTGGGCACTCAAACAAATATAACATCATAATAGCTCGTAGATTTATTAGGTAAGAATGTCCTTTCAACCTTAGAATCATCAATATGTGAGTAAACCTTTCACATCATATTTATAGTGTTTCATGAGAATATCCTTTCATTCAACACAACAAGATCATCATAGTCATAATAGTTTATGCATAATAAAGTGTAAGGGTATGGGTAGAATTACCCTATCAACAATACCAAAATTACACAATAATCATAAGATCTTCACTTTCTAAGTGAATGATAAGCTTATACACAATCCTTATAAAGATGTACAAACCCTCATAACTTTGCTCTTCAAGGGACAGGAACCATAAGCAACACCTTAGTCACATCACAGTCATATTCATGCATAGGGTGTATGTGTGTGATAGTCCTTTCTATGACACAACAACAACATTATCATCATAGACACTTCACTTTAAAAGTATTCATAAAACATGCACATAGTACCATAATAATACATACCCCTCATATCTTGAATTTAAAGATTATATTGAGTCAACACAGCTAGCATTCAATACATGAAATATAGATACAACCATGACTCAAGTAGAACATTCATTTCATGCATAAACTCATGTGATCATAATATAGGTCATGTGGGTGAAGTCTTTTCACAATAATGTCATATACAACTCAAAATACATAATAGCATTCTTTCTTAAAGCATTGACATCCATAGTTTATTCATTTTTGCTTTTACCCTTAATGCCCTAGGAATCATAGTCATGTTCCAAGCCTTACTCTCAAGGAATCCCTCACATGTTTATCATGCATACCTAGTTCTCAAGGTAACTGATGAGTCCACAAATGGGACTCATTTAGGGCTTTATTTTGATAGAGCTAGTGTTCTCAAATGCTTTTTTTGTCTCAATATTTGATGAAAACTTTTATATTACAGGTAATTGAAGTTTTGGTGGACGCATGGACACTTCGGCGCAAAAAGGAACAAAAAGGCTGAAAAGAACAACGAATATGAAGCCTGAGCATCGCCAAACATACTTGGCGACTCGCCAAACATACTTGGTGACTCACTGAAGGAACGCACTCCGCCCTTAGTTCCAGTACGCAAAGCCTTGAAGAAGAAGGATCAAAAGGCGATGAAGGAGCAGTCAGCGCTTCGCCGAATATTTTCGCTAAGCAGTACTATACCGCCCAAAGGTCCAAAATGTTAATATGCAAAATACAAGCATGGAACGGCGATGAAATAGAAGAAGGGCGAGTCACCGAGTCATTCGGCGACATGGACTAAGCTCACCGAAAGATTCGCTAGCACTATTTTCTGAAGTCTATAAATACTAAACTTATTATTAATTTTAAGGAATCGAACATTTATTTTACTTTCCACAATAGAATAGTACTTTTTGGGATATTTTTTCTCAAGTTTAAAGAGCGTTTTATGGGAGACTTGAAGAGAGAAGGATTTCATCTTCTCAAAGTTGGAAGTGATTCTTCTCCATTCTTCTTCCTTTTCTTAAATAAAGGTTTAATTTCTTATACCCATTTGATTTTAGTATCATTTTAGGTGTATTTTGTTATTTCTTGATGTGTGTCTAAAAATCCCCATTATTAGGGTGTGATTTAGCAAATATGTGTTGATATTGTTATTGGTCTTGCTTGCTAATAGGTTAGATGTGTCTTAATGGTGATTTCACCTAGTGGTTGTGGTTTAATTTAATGGGTGTGTAGTTGCAAATAAAAAACTACCCATGTGTTTTCAGCTTGCCCAAAAGGGAAGTCGCGAAACAAAGACCACTAGACTGATGGCCTAAGGAGTGGGTCAACATGAGGTTCAGCCCAAGAGGGTGAACCCTAGTCCCATATCCTAACACTCAGCTCGAGAGACTGAGTGGGGTAAGGCGTATGCTGGTTTTCATGCGGCAAGTGGGTGTTCGAGAGAAATCCATTTGAAACGAGGTAAGTTTCCCGAGAGGGAACTTATTTCCATCTAAAGCTTAGCCTAGCCACTATTATCTTGTAAATTTCCTATCAAAAGCATGTACCCAACGATTTTTCTCAACTTGTACTGTAGTCACACCCCAAGAACTTTCTCTCATACTTGATTTTCTTGTTAGTTTTTGCTGTTTTTACTACTTGTGACAAAAACCCCCAATTGATATTTGACACTTTTGTGTCACCCCCTTTAATTTACAACATTTTTGTTCATTAATGTCTTTAACAACAACTAATTAGAACTAACTTTTATTTTTCTATTAATTCTCAAAACCACTCCCTTGGGACACGACCCAACCTTTAGTTGGGATACTATATTATCGACGATCATAAACACTCGTACCGTAGGTTAGTGTCGTTGGTCACGATAAGCATCAAAATGGCGCCACTGCAGGGGAGTGGTGTTGTTTGAGAATTTTTAGAGTAGTAGAATTTTTGTTCTTCTTGGTTGTAGTTTACTTATTTAAATTTCAGTTTTGTTTTTAATATTTGTGCCACAACAGGTCATATGAGTGCAAACGGGGACAATAGTTGTCAATCAGGTCACTCAGCGGGTGGTGTTTTTCATCAAAATGACATCTATGATGCTAATAGTGTTATCACCCTGCCGGCATGGGCGAGATGGGTGAAATTTGCATGCCACAAGCTGACCAGAATGTAATGTTTGAAGTTACCAGCGCAACACTCCAACTCATACATTCAAAAGGTTTATTTGGAGGGTTAGAGCACGAAGATCTGCACGATCATGTACAAAGCTTTGTGGAAGTGTGCACCCCTTTATCATTCAAGAACCTATCTCAAAAATCCATACAGTTTTGCTTATTTACATTATCGTTGATTGGGGAGCCACTAAATGGTTTATTGAGCACCCAAACAACTCCATCAAATCATGGGAGCAGTTGGTTATGGCATTTCACGAAAGCTTTTTTCCTCCATCAAGAATGATTAAACTGAGAGACGATATTCATAATTTCAAGCAAAAAGAGGGTGAACCAATTCACGAGTCATGGACAAAGTATGAAAAATCTTTCCGTAAGTGCCCAACGCATGGGCTACCAGGTGAATTGCTGGTCCATTACTTTTACCGTAGTCTACACTCGATAAATAAAGGAATAGCTTATCAATTGGTGCACGGAGGAACAATGTTACAATCATTTGAAGTAGCTTCATTTCTCCTATATGGTATCACTAAAGTAAACTAGGCATGGTATACCAAAGATGATCATGTCTCCCCACTATGTTTCTGAATAACGCAAGAACAGATAGAAAAAGAAAGGGAAAGGGATGAAAACATCAAGAAGATGTTATGTCAAATAGAAATTCTACAAGAACATATGAAAGGGACACGTAGGGTATTTCAAGTTGAGGAGCGTTCTTATTCCGGTTACTCAAGACCAGGGGAGAATCAAGGTTGGAACTCTAGAAGATACGAGGAGGGTTCCCACACACGCTATCAACCACGGGGTAGGAATCAAGGTTAAAACTATTATAGAAATGAAGACCCAAGGAGATATTGGCAAGATTGGGCTGAGCAGGATGGTCAAGAGGAGGACCATATTCACTTGAGTGAAAGCCCGAATCTAATGAGAATAAAAGTAGTCCTCGGGTAAATGATTTGTTATCGCGCATACTCGATAAAGTTGAGGGCTCTGATGAATTGCTAAAAGGAATGAAAGATGACTTTTCATCTTTGAACAGTAAAGTAAATTCTCATGCTGATGCCATCAAAATGCTGGAAGTTAAATTTAGTTTGCTATCAGCTCAATTAACATCCAAAACACCCATGAAATATATTAAAAGAGGGCTGGTTGTGGTTACCCGTAGCGGTAAGGTGGCAATAGATAATATGATAGAAGATGAGGATCCTCAAAAACATGAATAGAATCAAGGTGTGACGGAACAAGATTTTCCTATTCAACAAAGCTTTACTAAAGAACCATAGGAGGAAGCAGATCGGCAAGTTCAAGTTCCAAAAGTCATGCATCCTTTACCCAAGATACCTCCACCATTTCCCCAATGTTTGAAAAACAAGAATGAAGATGAGAAGTTCATGTATTTTTTATCAGTATTCAAAAGCTTATCAATTAACCTTCCTCTGGTAGAAGCATTGTTGGAAATGCCGGGATACGCCAAATTCGTGAAAGAACTGGTTACAAAGAAAAGGAGCTTGGAATATGAAATGATTGAGGTGCCCCATAGTTGTAGTGCAATTATGATAAATAATTCAATCACTAAGAGAGAAGAGCCTAGAACATTCACAATCTCGTGCACAATTAGCATGCTCCAATTTGCTAAAGCATTCTGCGATTTAGGAACAAGTATCAACTTGATTCCCTATCCAATATACAAGCAACTTAGTTTGGGTGAACCAAAGGCAACCACAATGAGACTCATCATGGCTGATCGATCAATCAAGCACCCAGTCGAAATACTCTATGACATATTGATAAAAGTGGATCGGTTCATCTTTCCAACTGATTTTGTGATTCTAGATTGTGAGATCGATGCTGAAATTCCCGTTATTTTGGGAAGGCCATTCTTAGCTACCGTGAGAGCATTGGTGGATGTTGAAGGTAGGAAATTGAAGTTCTATGTGAATGATGATGAGTTGAACTTCAATGTTTGTAAGTCCATGAAGCAACCAAGTAATATCCATATGGTGTCTACTGAGGATGTGATAGATAAGGCAGTGGCTAGTGTGAGTCATTTAATGTACAAGAATGAGCCCCTTGAATCTGTGCTTACTAATTATGATAAATCTGAAGATTAGGGTTACGAGGATGTGGTAGCTGCTTTATCAGGATATGGAGCATATTCAATGAATCCAATCTAATTGGATATCAATTTGAAAAATAGAGAAAGTCCCCCTCCTAAGCCATCAATAGAAGAACCCCCAAATCTGGAGTTAAAAGCCCTACCCTCTCATCTCAAATATGCCTTCTTAGGTGCCAATAATACTCTACCGGTAATTATCGCTGCCAATCTACTTGAAAGGCAGGTGAAATTGCTCATCGAAGTACTGCGGAAGCATATAAAAGCTATTGGATGGACAATAGCTGATATAGTAGGAATTCCTCCTAGCATCTGTACTCACAAAATCTGGCTCGACAATGAATGCGAAGCTAGTGTGGAACATCAACGGAGATTGAACCCTCCACTGTAAGAGGTGGTAAAAAAGGAAATCATCAAATAGCTAGACGCAGGGGTGATCTACCCTATTGCAGATGTCAAGTGGGTAAGTCTAGTGCAATGTGTACTTAAAAAGGGAGGTATAATCGTAGTCCCAAATACAAAAGGAGAAGTTGTGCCAGCGAGACCAGTTACTGGGTGGAGATTATGCTTGGATTACCGAAAGCTTAACTCATGGACTGAGAAAGACCATTTTCCAATTCCTTTTATGGATCAGATGCTTGACCGGTTATCACAAAGATGGTGGTACTACTTTTTGGATGGGTACTCCGGCTACAACCAAATTTCTATGGCGCTGGAAGATTAGGATAAAACCACTTTTACTTGCCCTTATGGAACTTTCGCTTTCAAAAGTATGCCATTCGGGCTATGTAATGCCCCAGCAACATTTCAACATTGCATGCTATATATTTTTGCAGATATGGTCAAAGACTTTATGGCAATGTTCATGGACAACTTCTCAGTCGTAGGGGATACGTTCGAGGAATGCTTGACTCACTTAGGACATGTACTCCAAAGATGCATAGAAATGAATCTGGATCTGAATTACAAGAAATATCAATTTATGGTAAAAGAAGGTATTGTTCTTGGGCACAAGGTGTCACAAAAGGCACTGGAAGTTGAGAAGGCAAAAATTGAGGTCAATGAGAAATTACCCTCGCCGATTTCAGTAAAGAGTGTTCGTAGCTTCTTGGGGCATGCATGATTTTACAGAAGGTTCATTAAAGATTTCTGAAGGATTGCACTCCCATTATGCAAACTCTTAGAGAAGGAAGTGCAATTCCACTTTAAAGATGCTTGTGTGGCAGCATTTCAACGTTTGAAAGAAAAACTAATATCCATTGCGATTATCATCAGCCCGAATTGGTCCAAATCTTTTGAGTGAATATGCGATGCTAGCGGTATGGCACTGGGGTTGTGTTGGGGTAAAAGTGCAACAAACTTTTTCACCCAATCTACTATGCAAACAACACTCTAAATAGTGCCCAGCAAAATTATACGGTCACCAAACAAGAGTTGTTTGCCGTAGTCTATGCATTTGAAAAATTAAGGGCGTACTTGCTAGGCACCAAAATAATCGTGCACACTGATCATGCCGTACTCCATTATTTGATGGCAAAGAAAGATGCAAAACGACGATTGATTAGGTGGGTACTACTATTACAACAATCTGATTTCGAGGTGAACGATCGAAAATGATGTGAAAATCAAGTGGCTGATCATTTATCAAGGCTGGAAGCAAGGGTGAATGTTGAGCATGAGGTTGACAAAGATTACTCTTTGCCAGATGAATGGGTGTGTGCAATATCCATCAAACATACGCCATGGTATGCAGATTTTAAAAATTACATTGTGTGGGGGCTGATGCCGGATGCATTGACCTTTTACCAACAGAAAAGATTCTTGTTTGATGTTAAAAAGTAGTTTTGGAACAAGCCATACTTGTTCCGAGAGTGTTCTGACCATGTCATCAGAAGGTGTATTCTCGAAGAAGAGGTGCTAGAAATTCTACGTGCTTGCCATACATCTCCAGCGGGAGGTCACCATGGTGGTGTTCGCACCGCTGCTAAATTTCTCCAGACTGGATATTACTAGCCGTCACTCTACAAGGATGCACATGAGTTTGCAAAGAAATGCTCTAAATGTCAACAGTAAGGCGGAGTGTCTAGAAGCCACGAATTACCTCTCACTCCTATTTTAGTGGTTGAGCTATTCGATGTATGGGGGATAGATTTCATGGGCCCATTAGTTAGCTTGTTTGGAAATAAATATATCTTAGTGGCTGTAGATTATGTTTTCAAAGGGGTGGAAGCCGTCACACTTCCAAACAACGAAGGAAAAAGCATTGTCGAATTCCTGAAACGCTACATCTTCGCAAGATTTGGCACTCCGAGAGAAATCATAAGCGATGGGAGATCCCACTTTTGCAATAAGTGGTTCTCAATGGCACCGAGTAAATATGGGGTGAAACACAAAGTGGCAACCCCATATCATCCCCAAACAAGTGGCCAAGTCGAAGTGTCGAATCGAGAAATCAAAAGCATCTTGGCAAAGACAATAAATGTCAATAGAACTGTTTAGTCTAGGAAACTCTATGATGCACTATGGGCATATCGGACTGCTTACAAAACACCTATCGGGATGTCTCCATATCAGTTGGTTTATGGTAAGGCTTGTCATCTACCCGTTGAGTTAGAACAAAAAACATTGTGGGCATTGAAAGCTTTAAATTTGGACTAGTCAAAAACTTCAAGGGAGAGAGGAGAGAGGAGAGCAGCTGAAAGAACTAGATGAATTTAGACTCAGATCGTATAAAAGTTCAGCCATCTCTAAAGAAAAGATGAAGAAATGGCATGATGCTCGGATACTCAAGCGAGACTTCAAGGTAGGGGATTGGGTCCTGCTATACAACTCGCTACTTAGACTCTTCCCTGGAAAGCTCAAATCCAAATGGTTTGGACCTTTAAGAGTAACGCGAATGTTCATCAATTGTGCCATAAAAGGTGAAGATCAAGAAGGACCTCCATTTACATTGAATGGTCAACATCTAAAATTGTATCTGGGAGATTGTCAAGATATTTCATTGGTCGAAGTGGTATATTTCGAAGACGCATGAAAGCACTGTTGCATCGTGCCACGACGTTAACTAAGGCAATGTTTGGGACGCAACAGAAAATCCCTTTAATTGTTCTAGTTTTATTATTATCAGTACTTTTTTCCCGGTAATAAAATGGTACGTTGTTTGTGCAGGTCAATGTACAAAAATGAATGAAGGATGGAAACCAATAGATCATGTCGACGAGTCGGTGAATTCGACCTTATCCGCCATTCAACTCAAGATATCGTAAACACTGAAGTCTGTTAAATTGGGTGAGATTTGGAGTTTATTTGCGATTCACCGACAATTTTGATGATCTCGATAAAAAGCATTATTTAGATCTTCACAATGACTGAAGATTTTGTAAAACTCGATGAGTCGAGTGCTCAATCAGCGAATCGCCAAAAGGTTTGGCAATTAGAACGAATATCACCAAATGGATGAAAAACTGGACAGACTTTGCCAGCCAAAGCAATTCAACAACCATCTGTGCAGCACAAAAGCCTCACTTTGATTGCCTACTCTTTGATATCTTGTTCTCCGATGCATCGACTGGTGTTACTGTGTGAGGGGTACCTACCTTTGGAGCAGCTCATGATTTAGATGAGATGAGTAAGGCTAACCTCGTTACAGCAGCTGAAACAGAGCACCAGAGTCAGGAGTGAAATGATCTTATGCAACAATTTTGATGAGTGAAACAATTTTACATTATACCTCTTTTGTGGCCTACCTTGTGAGTGTGTGAACTTTGCTTGAGCACCCATTGAGCCTTAGAGTTTTCTTGGAACAAACTTCATGCAAATGAGACCACTATTTATCCCTTCACCCATAATCCTCATGAAGTGTGGTTCGTTTGAATAGCCAACTTAGGCTAGAAGCCTAAGTTGGGGTGTAGTGAAAGAGAAGGTAAATCAAGAAATGCAAAGAAGTCCTCCTTGACCCATGGTTTTGAGAAAGATAGAACACGTCCATACAAAAAAAAGGGAAAAAGAAAAGAAAAAAATGAAAAAGAAAAAGAATGAAAAAAGTTGTGAAAGTCGCAAAACAAATGGGGTGTCTGGTATTCCATGGAAAGTGAATAATCGGGTGAATGTGAGCATGAATGAGAATAATAAAGAAAAGGAAAGGAAGTGTTGTTCATACCATATTTCATGAGGATAGTAGCCACTAATCTTAAATGACCATACATTTACGCTCAACCCCATTACAAACCTTGGAAAGACCTTTTTTATCTTGAGTTAGCTTAAACAAGCATTTTTTGGAAAATAAGGGCAAACGTATGGTTGGTGTCATGCATGTGTTCATGTTTGTGAGTGTGAGAGTTGTTTGTGATTCTGGAGCTATAAATTGTTGAACAATTGTGTTTGAATATGGAATCATCTTTGTATCAGGGCATTTGAGTACCTTTGTTGAGCTTGTACTTGCATTTGAAGCAAGTATTGTGAACTTAAGAATCTTTGGTAATGGTGAGTCACAACTTGAATCTTTGAGTGCACAATTGATCCTTACATAAGTAAGTTGAGTTTTGTTGTGTGCATTCATGATTGATTCTTGTGTAGCACTGTTTAAAATATCATTTTTTAACTGCTGAACTTGAGTTTTACTTGAGGACAAGCAAAAGTTTATGTTTGGGTTGTTGATAAGTCTGAGATTTGGCCTCATTTAGGGCTTTATTTGTATAGAATTAGTGTACTCAAATGCTTATTTTGTGCTAAATGCTTATGTAAAATCCTTGATTTCACTCGCAAACCGAGTGGCCATTTAACTGCCTAAAGTTCCAGTGTGACAAGCCCTGAAGGAAAAAATCAAGTTTGCGAGAGAATGGAGCAATCCATGGATCACCGAGTGGTTTCGCGATGTAGTGTTGGATCGCCCAAAGTTACACACCTGGAGGAATGTGAAGGCTAAGACACAGAGACGATGGAATTGACTAAAGGGCGCATCGCCAAGTATATTGGCGGGCCCGACTACTGCGTCGACTCGCTCTTCGTAACATATTTTTGGCCACTATAAATACGTCTTTGAACATTTAATTTAAAAATCTTTTATCATTAGAAAGTACCATATTTTTCAATATTGTAGAATTCTGAGTGTTGAAACAAGTTTTCCTTAACTTTAAAGAAATGAAGTTTTTTCACTTTTGAGAAATTGGTAGTGGGTCTATGAGATTCTTCAATTTGGACCTTTGTAAAAGACGAAATTAATCTTACCGAGTTGATGGAAACACAATTTGGTAACAAGTTTTATCTTTTTATGATGTCTAGCTAAAACTCCAATTATTGGGGTGTGATTAAATGATTATGGTTGATTTAGCTTATGGGTAGTGCTAATTGTTAATTTAAATGCTAATTAGAAGTGATTTCAATCATTAATTGAGGTTTAATTTAAAGAATTGTAGTTGCAAATGCAGTTCTACCTTCATGTTTTTGGCTTGCTCGAGACAGAGGTTTGAAACCCAAGATTATTGATTGATGGTCTGTGGATATTGGGTTGTCATGGGATCAACTAGACAGAGTGAATCCTAATCCCTTTTCCGCACATTCAACTCGAGAGAGTGAATGGACTAAAGGTTAGGTTGTCTTTATTTTGCATGTTTGTTGATGTACGAGAGAAATTGACTTGATTCGGTCTAAATTGTTCGAGAGAAAGTTTACCTTCTTTATAGTTTAGCTTTTCACTAATTTACAACTATTTTCTAACAGCTGCAATTACCCATTTGTCTACATTAGCCTATAATCAAATTACATCCCAAGAACCCGTCTCATTATTGTTAATTTCGTGTTATTTGCTACTACAGTAGTTGATAATTAAAACCAAAACCCCCTTTATTTGACATTCATGTCACCCCTTGATTATATTATGTCTTTATTCGATAATGTCTATTCCTATGGCTGGTTTTAGCACATTCATACTTTCCTATTAAATCTTAAACACGTACCACTCCCTGTGGAATTCGACCCCAACTCATTTAGTTGGGTTATTATACTGACTAGCGATCGTTGACACTTAGAATTTGATGAAGTGTCCTTGATACGTTTAATCAGAGGCAAGTACCCATGATCTTAAGATATGTAAGGGAAGAGGCGAATACCCATTAGTCTTTGTAAGTTAGGCAATGAGACGAATCCCCGTGTTTTTAAAAGTAAGTATAAACTATGTAAATTGTCTTATGTAGAATGAATATCTTGGGTTGTTGCTTTATATGCCTTCCATGAGATAAGTTGACAAAGAGGTGATGAACCAAGTCTTGACTAAGAATGAGTAAGGTTTCTTGAGAAGTATTCCTTTCTTCTTATAATATTGACATTATGTGCATTGATTATGCTTATGGTTTGTATTGACTAACCATGATGTTTATGTTGTTTATGCTAGCTATCATATTTAGTATGTAATTGTACTAACACATACTCTTTCCTACATTCTTATAAAATGTGGGGTCGGGCGACATAGATTCTCATACTCGTGGCTAGCTTCATTTTTTATCAACAACGGGAAGATTTGGTGAGTCCTCATTGTGTTCGAGGATGTGATCACCGCTTTCTTTTATGTTCTTTCATTTTATATCTTGGACTATTGTATAGGATACCTCCCAAGATCTTTTACCTCTTATGTTAGATGGTTTGAGAAAATGATGTTAGACTTCCGACCGTTTTATAAAGAATTTAATTGTGTTGAAATGTTTTAAATTTTCGCACCATTTTCTATTACTTTATGTTATGATATGCTAAGTTGCTTGTATGAGGCCTCTCGGGGTCTTGTATTCCTTTTTACATCTAGGGGGTACCCCTAGGTCGTGACATGTTGACTATTAGGTAAGGATAAGGAGAAAGACCTTACAGAGTTAAGCTCTCTAGTACCCCTTAGAGAAATGAAGAAGTGAAGTTTCCTAAGCATCTAATAGCTTCTCATTCATAAATGTGGTGTGTTTCACACTAATGAAAAAGACTCTACTAGACGTGGTTTGAGACATCTTAGAAGCATTCTAAACCTTGTGCTCTGATTACCAAGTTTGTCACGACCAATGGGTACCTCCTAGACGTAACATGGCATACAAGACCCCAAGAGGCCTCATATAAGCTACTTAGCTTTCGTAACATAAGATAACAGAAATGAGCAGGAATTAAAACTTTTTCAACAATATCAAAGTCTTTTATAAATGACGCAAAAGTCTAATACACTTTGTCTCAAACCACCTAAAGCATGAATATCTTGGGACACAACCCATAAAATAGTGTTCAAAACATAAAATTAAAGGACATAATAGAAATGGTGGCCATATTCTCAAATACAATGAGGACTCATCAATCTTCAAGTTGTGCTCTACTAAGATCCTAGCCACGGGAATGATAGTCGTTATCTCTGGACATTACATTTGGATAAGAAATGTAGGCAAGAGTATGGGTTGGTACAAATATGTACTAAATATGATAGCCAACATAAACATCAACATAGAATACGTGTTAGACAATACGAGTCATATGCATAATCAATGCAGATAAATCATCGCAACATAGGAGGAATACTTCTTGAAGTAACCTCAACTTATCCTTAGTCAAGACTTGGGTCATCCACCTCTAGTCAAGCATATTATGGAAGGAAACTCAAGCAACAATCCAAACTGATCATATATCATATCATAACCTAGATTATCTTTTATAGACATGGGGAATCCCCTATTTGCCTTACTACAAAGAAATGTGGGTAGTCACCTCTAGTCCTTACATGGATCATGGGTACTCTCCTCTTTTCTACCTTAGCATATGGATCATGGGTATTCACCATTTTTCCTACATCATGTGACATTGGTATTCGCCTCTTGTCATTCTATAAGGATAATGGGTACTCACCACTTGTTCAATCATATCATAAGAATATGGGGATTCACCTCTTCTTCAACTCTAACGAAGAAGGGTAATTGCCTCTTTATTTTATTTCATAGAATACGGGTAATCGCCTCATATCCATCTCATTTGGAGGTCATGGGTGATTGCCTTTAGACTAATCAATATCTTAGTCATTAGATTTAGATTCATTTTAGTTGAGCAATCATTTCAACATAGAATCATTTAATGTGAGAAAGCCTTTCACATCCATAATAAAAGCAATTCATGTGGGAACTATCCCTTCCATAATAAATTACAAAAATAATCAACGGTTGACAAAATAAGCTTCAATATCAAAGAAATCTAATCATGATTCACCATATAGGCTTCAATTCTAATGTATCTCATCAATCCTAGATTGAATACATCTAATCCACAAATGATCCTTTCATGGCATAAAACCCAAATTATATCAATTTCATCTTTCTAGGCATGGGTTAGCCATGGGTACATGTAATTTCATCATAAGACCATGTATTACTATCAATTGAATTATAAACAAATATAATCTACTCAATTAGATTAGCGTTCATCAATACCCACAACATTGGAAGAAATCCTTACTCAAATTTAGGAATTTCATCTTCTCAATTAGGGAATCATAGGGACTCCATAGATGGAAGGAATCCATGGATGAAAAGTAATCATACCTTAATCACAAAGCCCATAAATTCTTGAAGAATGGATACTTGACCCTAGCTTCAACTCTTCCTTCTTCTACAACTTTCAAGAGAGAGAATTACTTGGGAGAGGAACCCAATTCTTTTGGTGAGTTTTAGAGAATGATCTTAATGAGTGAATGTAGTGGTTACAAGACTTATATAGGGGTTCTAAACATATGCAAAATGACCTCACTTCAATTAAATTAAAATGGGAAAAGACCCAACTGCCCCTCAGTGAACTTGCTAGTCCATGACTCCGAGACCCCACTTACAGACTATGGTAAGGACGATGGACCGTCTTGCACCTCCATCATTGGTCGTCTGAAGCCCATCTTTTAGGGTCCTGGACAATGGACCCTGGACCACGGATCGTGGTCTGACCGACGGTCCGTTGGTCAAGCCGTGGTTCCTGGACCTCTGGACTGAGCTGGGTGCCCAGTCCACAGACTAGACCCACGATCCGTAGTTTAACCCATGGGTCATGATTGGCCTTCGTGGCTGGCACCAACAATTTCCCAAAATTTATCCTTTTTCTCCTTTTTCGGATACAGGTTGTTACATTAAAGAGACAGTTTCAACATATAAAAGTTTTAATAAGAGAAGCGGAAGTCTAAACATCATCTCAATGCCATCTTGTACATAAGAAATGATCGGGACGTAGAACCTACATCAAGTTCCAAAATTGAAAGTAAAGAAAAAAGGGAAACCAAGCTTGGTCGTTGGAACATGAGTACTCGTTAATCTTCAAGCTTGCATATGAGATCCCTAGCCACGGAAGTGCGAATTTGAAAGATCAGAACCTACATTTAGGGAAATATAGGAAAGAGTATATGTTAGTACAAATATTTACTAAGTAAGATTGCCATGCATGAAGAGTAAAAATCATGATAAAGGGACATTTTTCGTAATATGGAATAACTAAGTTAAAACATGATATGAAAGAGTTAGAAAATATAAGTCATAGAACATGGTCAATGTAAGTAGACTTTGTCTTAAACTACATGTGAGAAACTTATGAAGTAACCTTCATTGATTAATGTGGGAGAATAACCTTTAACCGTCATGTAAGACCATGTGAGGTATTAACATCGAATCTAGTGTCAACCACACCGAAAAGGAGTGTCCTACTTGCCAAGGTAAGACCATGAACTTGTAGCTTACACGGAACCACTAGTTAATGTGTATTTAGACAATTCTATGTTGGCACATAGTTTTTAGGACATGGGTAATCACCACTTGTCCACTCGATGCTAACAATAACTGTCGCGGAATGTTCCTTAATCTTATTCATATTTTCTTTAAGGGACATTGGTAATATCTTCTTGTCCTTATATCATATGACATGGTTAAACGCCTCTTGTCTTTCATTAGAGGTCATGGGTAATCGCCGCTTGCCTTACTCGTAGAATTGCCCCGTAATTGTAATTTATTTTAGGTGAGAAGGCCTTTCAACCTTAGTATCTTTTATGTGAGAAAACCTTTCACATGAATGCATGATGTAATTTTGTGAGAAAACCTTTCACAACAATTAGCAATAACAATAATATATATGCTTCATTCTCAAAGCCATTTACATAATATCTTATCAATTTCATAAGAACGTGCACAATTTCATAATTCACCTTTCATAGTTCAAAACCCAATTTCAATCATCAATATCTAGAAAACATGGGTTAAGAATGTGTTCTGGGATTCATCTTCAAATCATGATATTATATCAATTCATGCATAAAAGTTCATAAATCAATCAAATAAATCACCATTCAAAGATACTCATTACATCGAAGAAAATCCCTAACTCAATTGGGATTTTTAACTTTGTAAATATGAGAATTTAGGAACTCCATGGAGGAAAAGTCTCTAACGATGAAAACTATCACATCTGAATGCAAAAATCTTGCCTTCAATGGTGGAATTGGAGGCTTGACTTGAAACTCAAGATTGAGTCCTTCTTCTTCAATATTTCTAGGGAGAGAAATATTTTGGAGAGGAAGACTTGTTTTTCTTTTAAGAATTAGAGAGACTGAATTCAATTACGGAAATTTGCGGTTAAAAACACTTATATAGGACTTCTAGGTAAGGGTAAAATGACATAGTATTAGGCTAGTGTAATCAGGAAAAGACCCAAAAGACTCTGACTTAAAACTAACGCGACCCCATTCACATTGGCCTTCACGGCTCGTCAAGGACTCCACGAGCCATCATGGTAGTCGTATTCCTTGACCAGTGTCTAGGGGAGTACCCTATGGACCCGACCCTCTTCACGGCCACCTTAATTGTCTATGGTGTTCACCATGGGCCGTCTAGGGGTTCGTGGGAGGGGAACCTTGTTGTACAGGTTGTAGAAGTTCTTCATTAGCACCATAATGAGATGTTGTCTCCTTCTTGGCACTATAAGACTTTGTGGAGGGTCCCATGGCCCATTTTTGGGTTATTGACTGCCTTCTTGGCCCTTTTCCTAGCCTTCTTGATTACTAGGTGTTATATTATCTCCCCCTTGGAAACGTTCATCCTCCAATCAGATTTAAGATATCATAATGAGGATAGAAACTTAATCTAGCAGCACAGCATCAATGCAATTGCATAAACGCATATATCCAAGGAGGAAACATCAACTCCAACCTATAACATTCTCAAAACATCAGAAAATGAAGACTATTAGCAACTCATACTCAAATGCACATAAACATGTAGGAATCAATCAAGTAAACTCATTTTCTCAAAACTTAAGCTTTTCATGAATCATGCATAATAAGGAAATCATGGGAATATCAAAGACATGTGACACCGAATGAGTAAATCATGAGGAGCTAAATACCTCAAGCTTGAGTAGGGACGGAGGGAAAGAGATGGGGATACTTGTACATCATATCGGACTCAACTTCAAAAGTAGCACCCTCAACTAACAAATGAACTTTTAAAAAAGAAACTTTCTTGTTTCTCAACTTCTTCACTTGCCGGTCAAAATCTTGACCGGAACTTCTTCATAAAAAGATTCTCCTCAACTCCCAAAACTTCTAATGGAACATTAGAGGTCGGTTCTCCAACATATTTTGTCAACAAAGAAACATGGAAAATGGGATGCACCAATGACAGGTCGTTAGGAAAATCGAGTTCATAAGAAACCTTGCCAATTCGCCTTAAAAATTTATATGGACCCACATACTAAGCTTCTGTTTATTCCCAAATATCTTTAAGCCCTTCATGGATTAAATTTTCAAGTTGACCCAATCATTAACATCAAACTCAAGATCTCTCCTTCTAACATTGGCATACGACTTTTGTTGAATTTGAGTTATTTTCAACATTTCTCTAATAAGCCAAATATTTTTCATAGCCTCATCTACCAACTCTGGACCTATCAAAGCAACTTCACCCACTACAAACCAACTTATAGGAGATCCACACGAATACTTGAGTGATTTTTATTGTTGTACGCAAACTCAATCAAAGGCAAGTGATCATCACTAAATACCCTTGAAGTCAATTACACATGATCTTCACATATCTTCCAACGTTTTGATAGAGCGCTCTGCTTGCCCTTCGGTTTTTTGATGAAAGGATATACTAAGCTTGACATGAATACCAGACCCTTTTAGAAAGATTTCCAAAATTGAGAGGTGGATTGACTACCACGATCGAAGACAGTGGATAAGGGCACTCCGTGCAAACTCTCCATTTCCATCTACTATAAAATACCATAGCCCTTTATTGAATAAGAAACTCTGAGGGGAATAAAATGAGCTGATTTCGTCATTCGATCTACAATAACCCTAATTGAGTAATGTTTCGTCGGGTGCATGGTAAACCAACAATGAAGTCCATATTCAAATCTTCCCACTTCCAAGTAAGAATACTAATATATTGGGATAAACCTCCCGGCTTTTGATGCTCAACTTTCACTTGTTGGCAATTAAGACATTTAACCAAGAATTCTGTAATATCCTTCTTCATCCCATTCCACCAATAGATCTCCCGCAGGTCACGTGTCACGACCCAGGGGCAGCCCCTAGATGTAACGTGGCATGTACAACCCCAAAGGACTCCATACAAGCTATTTAGCTTTCATAACATAAGAAATAGAACAATATGAGTAAAACAATAGTCCAAGTCCAATAATTTTATAAAAGAAAAGGGAAGTCTAGAACACTTGTCTCATCATAGCAATCTAATACATAAGAATGAAATTTGGCCTAGCCCATACATCTTGTCCAAAACATAAATACATGAAAAAAAGTGAAACAATAAAACTATTTCCATGAAGCATGAGGATTCACCAAAGCTCGGAAATATCGAACTAAACCTTAGCCACAAAACTAATGACCCTGACTGTTTGACCCTACATTTGGGGAAATGTAGGCAAGAGTATGTGTTAATACGAAACAAAGTACCAAGTACCATAGCCATGCATAAACATTTAAAACATGCTAATAGGGACATTTCATTTCATGACCTTCAATTGACCATCTAAAACATGATATAAAAGAGTTAGATAACATAAGTCATACAATCATGGTTAATGCAAGCTAACATCATCATTAAAACCTTTGAACTCATATGACATACTTATTGAAGTAACCTTAGTTCATTATTATTGTGGGGAATTAGCATTAACCGACATAGAGACCATATGAGTTATAACAAGATCGTGTGGTGTCTCCCACACCAAAAAGGGTTTTCCTACTTGTCAAGGTAGAACCATGAACTTCTAACTTAAGTGGATCCACTAGATAATGTCTTTTTTAGACAATCATCCAATGGGTCACATAGGCAAGGGATAAAGAGATTACTTCAAGAAACCCGGCCTCTATCAACTTGAGAGATTCCATCTCAATATCCTCTCAGTGCTAAGCATAAATCCCACGGAGTACTCATTTCTTACTTGACCTTATTATTCATGGAAAGTCATCATAGGATAAACAATACAAGCTAGTTTCGTTATGATAGCTCTTACTTATTGTTTTAATTAGGTTAGAAAGCCTTTCAACATAAGAATCCTTATTATGTGAGAAAAACCTTTCACATTTATGTGTTCATGAGAAAATCTTTATAATAACATATCAACCTGTCACATCTTCCTCTTATGTGTTCATGAGAAAATCCTTTCAATAACATATCATGATCATCATTGGTACTTTACTCTCAATGCACACTTATAACAATTTACATAGATTTCATAATAAAATGCATAAGTCCATAATTCACCTCTTGAGGTTCAAAACTCACCTTAAATCATCAATTCTTAGAAAACATGGGTTAGATACAAATTTCATCATAAATACATGTAAAGCTAGAAGTACGTGCTTAATTTCATAAAACTCTTCCTTTACAATAAGAATCTCACATCATATGATTCATTACTTGAAAACATGGCGATTACATAAGTTCATGGTGAAATCATCATAAAAGCATAGTATTTGATCAATTCATGCATAAGATATCATAATTCAATCATTTAAATCAATAATAAAAAGATCAAATGAAAATTGAAAAATATCATACCTTGAATCCATGAATGAAAGGAATCCCTGGATGAAAACTATCATACCTTGAATCCAAATGCTAGACTTCAATGGGAGAATTGAGAGTTGACTTGAAACCTTAGGTTGAATTCTTCTTCTTCAACTTTCTATAGAGAAATATTTTGGAGAGTTCTTCTTTTGTGATTTCTGAAGAAGGAAGTGAATGGGTTGAATTTGGGGTTAAAATGCTTATAAAGGGGTCTTAGTGAAGGGTAAACAATGTAGTATTGGATTTAATTAATAAGGAAAAGACACAATTGCCCCTGAAAATAATTGTCCGCTGCCCACCAATGGACCCCAGTCGACAGACCGTGGCCTGACCTACGGCCCATCCTAGTTGGCTGTCGTTGGTCGTTTGAAACCATATCTTGGTGGTCCGGACAACGGGTCAACGACCATGGACCGTGGTTCCACCAACATTCTAATATTTTAGGCCTTAGGTCAAACCCTCAGGACCCTTTTCACGTAACCCATCCACGGACCACGCCTATAATCCGTGGTCCAATCCACGGGCCATGGGTGGCCGGTGTGGGTTGGCACCTGTAACTTCTCAAAAACTGCTATTTGGCCTTTTCGAATACGGGGTTCTACAATATCTCCCCCTTGAAATTATTCATCCTCGAATGAGATTCAAACTGGATCTAAAATATTAGGAGAGGAACTAACAACCCAACATAAAATGCAACTTCATCTAAATGCATATAACTAAGGAATAACTATTGACTCCAAGCTATGACGTTATCAAAATATCATAATAAGGTAAAACTACTGTCTAACATCCCATCATGCATGCAATGCACAAATCAAGGAGGAAACATCAACTCCAAGCTAAACATACTCAATGCATCTCAAGGAAATAGGAACTACATCTAGCAATCCAATATGCATGAAATTTCAACATTACTCATGTTCAAGGAAGAACTACCTTCTCCAAGCTTATTGCATTCTTAACACAATCTCTTAATGCCCATATGCAATTCGTTCTCAAAAAGCATAGCTAAAGCATATTCATCAATTCATCTCATCAAGTATTTATGCAACTCATACTCAATGCACAAAAACATGAGGAAAATCACTCACGTAAACTCAATTTCTTTCAAAACACAAGTTTTTCATGAACATGCATAATATAAGGAAATCATGGAAACACATAAAACACATGAATCCAAAGTAAAGGGAAAACCAAGAGGAACTCATCACGTAAAGCTAGAGAAGGAGTAGAAGTTAAAAAAATGAGGATAAAGGGACATCATATCGGCCTAGGCCTCCAAGTAGCACCCTCAACTAAATGATTCCTCCACAATATTTTCGGGGAAGCAACTTCCTTGTTTCTCAACTTCTTAACTTTCCGGTCTAAAATCTCAATCGAAACTTCCTCATAAGAAGAAATTTCATCAACTCCAAACACTTCTAAGTGAACTATGGATGTCGGATCTCCAACACACTTTTTAAGCAGAGAGACATGGAAAACTAGATGCATTGATTCCAACTCATTTGCAAATCTAACTCATAGGCAACCTTACCAAAACGTCTCACAATCTGATATGGGCCTACATATTGGGGACGAAGCTTCCCTTTCTTACCAAACCTCATTACACCGTTCATGGGTGATATTTTAAAGTATACTCAATCATGAATGTCAAACTCAAGATCCATTCTTCTCGCATTGGCATTTGACTTTTGCTGACTTTCAGTCGTTTTCAACTTTTCCTTTATAGGATGAACTTTCTCTATGGCCTCTTGTACCAATTCGAGACCTATTTGGGTAACTTCACCCAACTCAAACTAACCTAAAGGTTATCTACACCTCCTACCATATAAGGCCTCAAATGGAGCCATATTAATGCTCGAGTGATAGCTATTATTGTAAGAAAACTCAATCAATAGCAAATGGTCATCCCAATTACCCTTAAAATCAATCACACAAGTCCTCAACATATCTTCCAAAGTTTTGATAGTACGCTCTTCCTGTCCATTGGTTTTGGGGTTAAAGGCCATGCTAAGTTTCACTTTAGTGCCAAGACCCTTTTGGAATGACTTCCAAAACTGAGAAGTGAATTGGGTACAACGATCGAAAATAATGCACAAAGGCACTCCATGCAACTTTACCATTTCTCTGAAGTACATCTTGGCATAGTCCTCCGCCAAATAAGAAACCTTCAGGGGAAGCAAATGATCCTATTTCTTCATATGATCTACTATAACCCAAATTAAGTCATGTTGTCGCCGGGTGCGATGCAAACCAAAAATAAAGTTTATGTTCAAGTCTTCCCACTTCCAAATAGGAATGCTAATATCTTGGGAAAAACCTATCGGGTTTTGATGCTCAACATTTACTTATTGGCAATTTGGACACGTAGCCATAAATCCCACAATATCCCTTTTCATCCCATTCCACCAATAGACCACCTGTGAATCACGGTACATCTTGGTGGCTCCCGGGTGAATTGAATATCACGATCTGTGGGCTTCTATCAAGATCCGCTCCTTCAAGTCATCCACATATGGAACATATAAACGACCTTGGTAACTAAGTACACCATCTCCCCTTTGGGAGAAAGCCTTATTGGATTTTTTAAGATCCGCTTCATTCAACTCTACCAAAATTGGATCAAGACCTTGCTTGGATTTTACATTGGCCACAAAAGACGATACCAAATCATTGTGAACCATAACACCACCCTTGTCGGAGTCCATTAATTGAACACCTAATCGGGCAAAACTATGAACATCTCGAACCAACTCTTTCTTTCCTTCGTCAATATTAGCAACACTACCCATAAATAACCTACTAAGAGCATCCTCTACCACATTAGCTTTATCGGAGTAATAAACAACGCTCATGTCATAATATTTCAATAACTCAAGGCACCTTCTCTAGCGAAGATTTAGATCTTTCTAATTAAACACATACTACAAACTCTTGTGGTCGGTAAAAACATCTACACGAACTCCATACAAATAGTGTCTCTAAATCATTAAGGCAAAAATGATTGCCAGTAATTCAAGGTCGTGAATAGGATAATTCTTATCATGTATTTTATCTTGCCTTGAGGCATAGGAAAGAACTTTCCCATTTTTCATAAGTCCAAAATTTCACTTCGAATTTCGAACCTCAACATCCTGCTGCTCATGGTTTTTCATGATCAGGAGCGAGGTTACGAGCTGGCAGAGACAGAAAATCTGGGCACTGGTGACTATTTGATGGGTTTGCCTTGGTATCGTGTTCTAACCGTTGTATTGAATGATCCCGGCCGGTTGCTTTCTATTCATATAATGTATACAACAAGCACGCACCCTAACCTAAATCTCGAGACATCACAATAAACAACAAAACCATCCATCCCTTATGGGAAGGTCAACACCGAAGCAGAAGTAAGTCTATCATTCAACTCTTGAAAACTCTTTTCACATAATTTGAACAATGCGAACTTAGCATTCTTATGAGTCAAAGCCATCAAAAGAGAGGGAATTGAAGAAAAGCCTTCAACAAACCTTCTATAGTAACCGGCGAAAACCAAGAAACTTCTTATATCGGAATGAGTTAGAGGTCTAGGCTAACTCTTGACTACATCCATCTTCTTAGGATCTACCTCAATACCCTTACTTGAAACAATGTGACCAAGGAAAGTTTTGGACCTTAACAAAAATTCACATTTTCTATACTTTGCAAAATGTTTTTGGTCCTTAAGAATTTGCAACACGATCCTCAAATGATCAACGTGGTCATTCTCACTCCTTGAATAGATGAAAACATCATCAATGAACACATTCACAAACATGTCAAGGTATAGTCTAAACACCTTATTCATCAAATCCATAAATGCCGCCAGAGCGTTAGTCAACCCAAAGAAATTATCAAAAACTCATAATGACCATACCGAGTTCAAAAAGCCATCTTTGGAATGTCATCATCTTTCACCCTACTTTGTGATAACCCGACCGAAGGTCAATCTTAGAGAAATAACTTGCTCTTTAATGTTGGTCAAATAAATCTTCTAACCTTGGAAGAGGATACTTATTCTTAATTGTCAGCTTGATAAACTATCGATAGTCAATACACATATGTAGAGAACCATCTTTCTTTCTAACAAATAAAATTGTAGCACCCCATGGAGAGATACTCGGTAGGATGAAACCCTTATCCAACGAATCCTTCAACTGTTCTTTCAAGTACTTAAGTTCTACCGGAGCCATTCGGTAAGGAGGAATAGAAATAGGTTGTGTATATGGGAGAAGGTCAATACAGAGGTCTATTTCCCGCTCGGGAGGAATATCGGGTAAATCATCTAGGAAAACTTCTGAAAACTAATTAACAACCAGGACCGACTAGAGAGAAGGGGTTTAGGAATCTACATCCCTCACCTCAACTAGATGATAAATGCAACCCTTAGAAATCATCCTTCTAGATTTAAGATAAGAGACAAACTTACCCTTAAATGTAGGATTGGCTTATTTGAGAACTGAAACTTGACTACACGAGTTCTACAGTCAGTAGAAGCATAACATGAGTGCAATTAATCCATACAAAAAAAACATAAAAATCTAACATATCAAGCTCTACCAAGTTAACAAGCGCAACTCTATGGAACAAGGAAACGGGACACTTTCTATAGACCCTCTTAGCCACAATAGAATAACCAACATGACCAGAAATGGATTCTATCATTATTAAAACAAGAAGAAAGACCTATAACAAGAGCATTAAAGGCAAGATTTATTTCGTCAGAACTATTAACCAGATTATGTAAGCTAATTGGACACAAGTATCCTGACCATATATGTTCAAAATGTAATGGAGAAGATACCATTTTTCGAAGGTGCGGACTTCATCGTTCTTATATTAATTTTCAGTAAAGATTTTATGATAATATTCTTTTTCTAGAGGTTTTAATCTTGTTATTTCTTTAATATTATTTATGATGTACTCTAGATATAACATATCTTGGGTTCTTAGGTACATATATACATTATTCTCCATTATTTCTTCTACCAGTCATATATTTTCCATAACTTCTGTCCAATATTGTAAATATTCGTAGTTCATTTTAATCTGAATCTATTTCTAAGTCACATAATTCTATTCTCTCGAGGTCTACATCATGTAGGTCTATTTCATACCATTATTGGTTTAATATATCTTCTGATTCGTCATCATTAAATATTTTTTTCAATATGATTCTTCTTAATTCAAATATCTCTATACCTTTAAGTATACATAAGAATAAAGTTTCGTAGTTTTTTATCATTTCATCATGCATGTATGTAGTCATGTTCGTTGTTATGCAGGTTTTTATTTCAATTATTCATTCCTATCATATTCATAATTGATTAAATTTATATTAGATCATTATGAACTACATTATTTGTTTATCATGTTCTCTTGTCACTACTAGCATCGTACTTTAGCGGATACTTCCTTCTTATTAGCGCTTCAACGTTGTTTACTCCCCTAAATGGTTTTCCTTGCCTACCGGTTTCAACATTAGGATGGCATAGTATAGAAGTTTTTTCCCTGTTTCCAGTGTGCTAATAAACTAGAAATCATGATTCAAATAATTCTAATACATAATAACTAACATAAATTTATTCAATCATATATAGGATATTCAGGAATATATGAAATTAGTTCTGCATATTTGTTGAACAATATACCTTTGCCTCTTGCTTATCCATGATATCTGAAGGTTGTTCCATTATCTATTTAGTATGAATATCTTAAATATTTGAGAGTGTTTTTTTTTTTGAAAGCTTACTTCGTTTATTGAAGGTTTGCTTATTATGTTACATCTACATTCCTTTATATAGACAATTCTAATCCTATATTATTCTCTATAATAATGCGTCTACTGTACACTTTACCACTTTTTTACATACTTATTCTTTACAATAATGTGACTACTGCACACTTTACGACTTTCTTTACATAACAATGCACATTTTACTTCATGTGCCTATATTTTTTTATCTTTCTGTTTTCTTCTTCCAATCTTCTTTGTCTTCTTCTTTTTATTTTCTTCCGTCTCTATCTCCATGTGAAGATGTCTATCTTCTTTCAGCTTTTTGTTTTCTTCTTCTTATCTTCTTTGTCTTCTTCTTCTTATTTTCTTCCGTCTCTATCTTATTTGATCATTCCAGCTGGATATCGGGAATTACATTATCTTCTCCATTACATTTTGAACATATATGGTCAGGATACTTGTGTCCAATTAGCTTACAATATCTGGATAATAGTTCTGACGAAATAAATCCTGCCTTTAATGCTCTTGTTGTAGGCCTTTCTTCTGGTTTTATAATGATAAAATCCATTTCTGGACTTCATCCATATCTGATTTCCTTAGCTCCCTTGAGTTGGCATAAATCATTAATTGATCTCTGGAATAGTAACTCCATATAGCATTTCCATTCAAATAATTGTTGGCTAGTTCTTGTGTTATAGTTGATATACCAATTATTCTCTTATTGGCATAAAAACTAGGTATCTCAATTTTTGGTATTTCTGGTTGTTCTCCGCTATCTTCTGGTATTATGATATCTTTGGTCAGGCCTATCTTCACAACTTGAATCAGAGGTTTTATCTCCTTATGTAATATCTCTACTGTTGCCGTATAGAATTTTATATAAAATAAATTATCTTTGGTTACTCTTTTGTATAATATAAATGCTTTGTATAATTCTAGTATACCGCTTAATTCTTCTCCATCGTAGGTATATGCAGTACTTATTAATTCATAATTATAATATGTTTTAACTAGGTTAGCATTGATTGTCGGCTGTGCAATTAGCTTGTTGTATCCTTGTAATTTCTGGGTTGTATAGTCTTGGTTTGGATCTTTTGTAGTGGTAGATCTGGGGTTGAGGTTGAGGTAACTCTGTATTTTGTATATATTGTCGATGTATGTCCTTGTGATGTGGTTACATACCTTTTTATCATGTTGTAGGCTATCTGCGTACGTTGAAGTTTGTGGTTCTATGGTTAATGGTGGTTTTCTTTTTGTGTAAATGGTTTTTCAAATAAATGATTTAAATTTGCATTTCATTTTTTTTCAATAACTTATTTCTTTGTGCCTGCAGCTATATTTAAACAATCATTATGGGTTTTAAGGTGTTTCCCAACGTCACCTCTTAGCTCTGGATTTTTAAAGTCTTCCGATCGACTTAGCTCCACATTTTTATAGTCGTGCTGCTGACTTGTACTAACTTTAGACTTCAGATTATCTTCATTAGTCTTTAGCTTTTGTATCTCGTTGTCCATACTGTCCACTTTGATACAAACTGTAGTAATGACTTTGAGTATCTCTTCGATTGTACTTTCTTTCTCAGTTTGAGTAGCTTTGGCTTGATAAGTAATCTGCAATAACATTCTTGTCAATTTTTATTACTTCAATAGTGAATGTAAAATTTAATATATTTAATACCGATCTTCTCATTTCTTTTGTAGTTACTGAATCCTATATTTTTCTTGTTAGCCACCATTTTACTTGTGTGTTATATGTCCTTGTAATAAATTTGTTATATACAATATATGGTTCAAATGATAGTAAGCATTTATACACTGAATATAATTCTTTTCTATTTATTTCCCATCTTATTTCTGTATTAGTAAATGTTCCTGAATAATATCTACAATGATGTTCTATTTTATCTTTATCATACCTGTATTTTAAGACTCCTCCATAATTTTTTTCACTGGCGTTTGATTCTACTATATAAGTAAAATTTTTTTTTCATTCGAAAAATATAGTTTAGGTAGGTTCTTACATAATAGTTAAATTTTTTGTATTTGTGTTTGGTCTTTTTTATCGAACTGGTATTCTATATCTTTCATTAATTTTTGTTGTAATGATTTTAGATTCTTTGCTAATTTTGGTATGTATTCTCTTACTTATTCACTAATCCTAGAAATGATTGTAATTTCTTTTTTGTATCTAGTTGTTCATTTGAGTTAATTATTTTTTGTACTATATGTGTTTGCATTTTTATTCCATTTTTATCTATTTGTATTCCTAAAAATTCTATTTGCTTTTTCATTATGTCTGCGTTCTTTTTACTTAGACTTATGCTTGAATATTCTATAATATGTATAAATTATTCTAATAATCTTATATGTTCATCTTGTGTTTTGGAATATAGTAATATATCATCAATATATACTATACAATTTTCTAGTTGTTTAAAATAGTTGTCCATAAAGTGTTGCTATCTACCTGGTGCATTTTTATATCCAAATGGTAATACATTCCATTCATAAAATCCTTGTGGTATTGTAAATGTTGTAAGTTTTTTAGATTCTTCTTCTAACTTTAAGTGGTAGAATTCTGATTTGCAGTCAAATTTACTAAAGTAATTATATCCTTGTATTTGTCTTATCTTTAATATTTTATTTGGTATTGGGTAATTATATGTTTTAGTTTTTGCATTTAAATTTCTATAATCAATAACCATTCAACTTTTTCCTCTTTTTTGTTCACTATGTTTATTTGCTATAAATGTTGGGCTTGTATGCTTACTATTGCTTTCTTGTATATATCCTTTTTCTAGTAATTCACTTATATGTATCTCAAATTCTGTTAATTCTTTAAAATTATATTTTAATGGTTTTGGGGTTATTATTCTATTATTATCAATTAGCTTAATTTTTACTTTTGTTTTATGTTTTTCCCATCCTTGTAAAGGATCTTCACTATATAATAATTCTAACTTATCTTGGATTAATTGTACTTTATCTATAGAGAATATAATTAATTCTATTTTAGGGTGTTTTTCTTTTATATTTTCTAATTTTTGTGTAATTTTCTCACTACCTTTTATCCATTCTGTTGTTTTCCGTTTTTTATTATTCACTCTTTTTGCTCCTATTTTTTGTTTACATGGTGTTGTGAACCACCAGTGTGTTTTTGTTATTATATGTAGGTATAATTTTTCTAAAAATGGCATTCCTAAAAGCATATCTTTTGTTGTAAGTTCGAAGTTATACATTTCTTCTATAGTTAATATCTTATCCCATATTTGTATTTTTATATTTTTTGCCTTATATGTGATCATACTTCCTTCATTATTAAATCTTGTTACTACTATCGGTGTTTTTAATTTTTCCCATTTATCTTCTGGTAAATAATTGTATTTACATATATTAGTTTTTGCTCCTGTATCTATCATTGGTGAATAATATTTGTTGTAATATCCCTCTATTATTATCTTTGCAAGTATATATATTTTCATAATTTTATCACACTAAAGTTCTTTTTATTATTACTCTTTTATTTTCATAATATATTGTTAACTGTTTGTCTTCTAGATTATATGGTTTTACTTGTTCTAACCATTTTATTCGTAAAGTGGTTTTTTTATCTCCTTGATATATTTTAAACTTTATTACTATTGCTACTCCTCCAATGATTATTTCCTTTACTGTAGTTTCTTCGGTATTTATTAATGCTTTTGGTAGTTCGGGGCACAATTTTTCAGTGGTTATTATTTCATCTTCTGTTACTAATTCTCTTGTAATATAGTTTTCTTCTTCTCATGTATTTATTAATATTAAGTATTTTCGTTGTTCCACTACTCCCGTTATGTAGTAATGATATGGTTTTATTTCTTCTTCCAATGATTTTTGTGAAGTTTTATCTATTCTTCTTGAGGTACTCATTTTTTACGATATTTGTGGTATTTCATAGTTTATTCTTTTTTATGTGCTTAATCTTTCTTTTACCATTCCTAAATCTTCTTCTATATCAATCTCATTATAACTATAATCATTATTATCTATGACTGTAACTATCCTTTCAAAAGGATTTTCTATTTCTATTTTATTTATTTTATTTTTTGCTGTTATTTTATGTTTTGTTGTTAAAACATATAAGTTTTTACATCTAGCTGTAAATATTTTACTTCCTGGGCTAGTTCTATCTCTGACATTTTCCAATATAATACTAGTGATTTATCTATGTTTCTATCATTTATTGCTACTGAGTAGTTAGCACTTATTATAAATTTAAATTATTGGTATATGAGGTTATCTTTTACTACAGTTATTATACTTTTTTCTATGGGTTGTATAATTCTATCATCCGTTAAGTATATTTCTATGGGTGTATCTATTCTGTCTCTAAAACATGCTTTTATTAGTATTTTTGTTCCTCCTAAATGTACATATTAAATTGGATTTTTAGCCTTAATATCTTGTATTTCTTTATTGATTATTCGTTTGTTTATTATTGGTATTTTGGACTTTCCTTTGGTGTATTTGCAATCTATGATATGTTCTCTTTAACTTACTACATAATATTCTTGTTTAAACCAATTTTTTATTGTTGGTATTTCGAATATTTTTTTCTACGCTTAGGTCTAATTCTTTTCCTTTTATTAGTTCAAATATACTATTATCAAATATTATTTTTTGGTCTAAAGATTCTTCATCTTGATGTTTTTCTTTAGTTATTATTTGTATATCTGTTTCAGTCATTTATTTAGTATTCATTATCTGATTCTGTTACTGAATTATTTTCCATTTCGGTTGTTTCGTTTTCTGATAATTCATATATACTATCATCGCTTTCTAATTCATAATCTATATACTCTATTGGTATATATTTCCCGTTGTCTACTAGTATTTCTGATATTTGTTTTTCCTTTGGATTTTTAGGTAATTTGCAATCTTTAGCTATGTGTCCTAATTTTCCACAATTATGACAAGTACATTCCGTTAGTTTTCTCTTTGGTCTATATGGTCTTTTGGTTTTGTAGTTTTTTACCTAGTAGTTTCTCCTTGGTTTTTTATACTTATATTTTGATCTGTATTTTTTATAGTTTCTTTTTTTATTTTTATAATACATATCCGTACAACCAAATTGGAGTGTTGTTTTATTTTTGCAACATGCTAGGTTTTTTACTAATATCTTTTCCATTTTTATTTCTTCTTTATGTTTTTCACACAGTTCTATAAACCATCGTTGTAAGAATTTCATTCTAGCTCCTAAGGTATCTGTTAATCCTGCTTCATTCCAACTTCTTATTACTTTTGAATTAAAAGGCTCTGGTAATTTTGTAAAATATAATTTTCTTATTTCTTTACTTTCTTCTGTGCTATATGTTCCTTTATAATAGTATTCTCTAAATGCACATGTATATTCATCTATATAACACATATTACATATTGCTAATTTTGTCATTAGATTCCGGTTTATGATTTTTTCTTTATTTTGTTCTTCTAATTATGTTGTCATACTACTAAATTCATTTCATATAGCTATTTCATATTTATATAATATTTCCATAGTTGTAGTAGCTAATTGACCATCAAATTTTTTATTACTTCTTAAAGTTTTTAAACTTTCCTCTGATAAATTTTGTAGCCATAATTTTACTGTTCCTATAAGTGTTCTTTCTATTATTGGATTGTTTGATTTATATCTGCTACACAGTCTAAATCTAAAAAATTAGGTTGTTCAGTTATTGGTTTAGGTGTTCATTTTTTATTCCATCTTTTAGCCCATATAGTTTTTTCTTTATCATATTGTTCATAGTTTGCATTATAATATTTTAAATTTTTTGGGTTTTTTATTCCTGATGTACTAGGTTTATCATCCATGTCTACGTCTCCTGTATTTACTTCTAAATCCTTTGTATTATCTATGTTTGCTAAGAGTTCCGTATATGTTTCGCTTGTTTCTGAATGTTGTTCATCTAGATCATTGTCGTTTATTTCAT
This sequence comes from Solanum okadae, assembly GCA_036553675.1. Classification (NCBI taxonomy): domain Eukaryota; kingdom Viridiplantae; phylum Streptophyta; class Magnoliopsida; order Solanales; family Solanaceae; genus Solanum; species Solanum okadae. The sequence continues at coordinate 19,273,311 of CM071686.1, read as the reverse complement.
CAATTCTTATTTCAGGTAGATTCTCTTGGTTATTTTCTTTTTTTTCTTCTAGTTCTTCTTCTAATTGCAATTTTTCTTTAAATTTATTTATCTCATTTGCTAATTTTGTTTTTTGTTCTTTTTCTTTTTGTTTAATTTCATACATTTCTTTCAATACTGCCAGCTCTTTTTCTAGTTCTATTATTTTAGTATTTTTTACTTCTTCTACATGTTGTACTTCCTTTTTGCTTGTTGTTTTATTTTTTCAATTTCCATTTTTCTATCTATTTCTTCATTTTCTTTTGTTATTCTTATCATAGCAATTAAACTATCTTCTAGTTTTACCATTTCTTTTTCTAACATTAAACTTATATTGTCACTTATTTTCTTATATCTTCTTCCTAGATTAAAAAATATTATCTTTATTTTTAATCTGTCATAGTTTTCATATGTTTTTTCATCTATTGCGTATTCTTCTTTATTAATTTATAAATTCTGTTGTAGTTTATATTCTAAGTTTTCTATTTGTATATGTAGATATAAAATAGTTTTTCTCTGTGCTACTATAGATATTTTACAAATTCCTACAAATATATTACTGTTAAGTCTATTTTGCCCATGTCTTAATTCTTGTCTTTTTTCTATAATTACTGCAGTAAGTTTTTGTCTATATTAGTTATTCTCGTTATTCATTGTATCTTTAAATATTGAATATATTTATATTTTATTTTGGATATATTATCTATTAATTGATCTAATTTGTCGTTATCAGTTTTTGTCATATTGAGTTGTTTATATTCTGGATATAATTTGTTTAATTTTCTTCTTATTTTTCTTAACTTTCTACTAGTATGTTTCTTCTTATATTTCTTTTCATCCATAGCTCTGATACTATATAATTTTGTAAAATATAATTTTACTATTTCTTTACTTTCTTCTATGCTATATGTTCCTTTATAATAGTATTCTCTAAATGCACATGTATATTCATCTATATAACACATATTACATATTGCTAATTTTGCCATTACATTTCGGTTTATGATTTTTTCTTTATTTTGTTCTTCTACTTCAGTTGTCATACTACTAAATTCATTTCTTATAGCTATTTCGTATTTATATAATATTTCCATAGTTGTAGTAGCTAATTCACCATCAAATTTGTAGAGACAGAAAAAGGTTCTAAGCACGTATCCAGAAGAACATCAAACCTCATAGCCACATATGGCGTCACATAAGACAAGGTAGCACCGAGGTCAAGTAAAGCAGAAATATCAAGTTGGAAAACATTCAACACATCGGTAACCATATCGGGAAAACCCTCTTGTTAAGCACGAGTCTGAAGTGCATAAAAGCGGCTTTACTTAGGAGAATTGGAACCCGAACCACTAGGATTACCTTGCTTTCCCTCTCTTACATTAACCATAAGCATCAGGCAATCCCTTGTTTTGTGACGACTCTTACCACAACCAAAGAAACCATCCGTGCCTACTAGGCGCTTAGCCTTGTGCTTCCTTCCACACTTAGTACAAGTAGACCTAGGCAATGAAGATCCACTACCATTCTCTCCTTGAGGCTTCGTTTTCGGCACCCTATCTTTGTTTAACTTAGGAGGAGCATTGGATAAATCTTAATCGGAAAATAATTGTCGAAATCTACGATGACTATGTCCATCGGACCTTGAATGAGAAAAATTTCCATCTCCGATCATAGCCCTCTTTAACTCTCTAGACTTTTCCTTAACTTTGTCCTTCTCAATTTTTTGTGCATGCACCATAAGACGAGTGATATCCATGTCATTAATAAGCATGGCGGTTCGGCACTCTTTAACCACCATTTCGAAACAAACCGACACATCCTAGCCCTTGAATCTGCAACCATCGTTAGAGCATACTCAAAAAGTTGTGTGAACTTTAGAGTGTATTCCCTCACACTCATACTTCATTGTCGAAGGCTAATGAACTCAACCATCTTGGCTTCCGTCATCTCTAGGGGAAAGAACCTAACAAGAAAAACGGCCTTACACTTCTTCCAATCAAAAGGACCCGCATTTTCTTGAATCCCTTCCTTCCATTGGTTATACCACATTTGAGCCACACCTTTTAGTTTATGAGCTACAAACTCCACCTTTTCAACCGGCGTATCTCTGATGATCATCAAAACCTAATAGACCTCATCAATGAACTCTTGAGGATCTTTCTGAACTTTAAAACAATGAAACTCGGGAGGATTCATCCTAGTAAAGTCCCTCACTCTTTAACGGGCCGTACCCACATTAGGGTTCACGGAAACCACTACATCCTTACTAGCTTGGGCTTTCATGGCTTGAGACAACACTTGAAAAACAACCCTAAACTCCGCATTAGACAGTTGCTCGATCAAAGGATCGATCGGAACTTGAGGAAATGGGGGATAAGCTTCTTGTTCCTCATTCTCCCTCACATTCCATCTAGCATAAGCTCTTCGAGTAGCCATATCTTGAAGAACATAGGATAAGGATTAGGAGAGAAACCTAGAGTTAAACTTTATCGCATGACTTTAGATTAAAAAAAGAAGTGGAGTTTCCTAATCATCTTGTAGCCTCTTATTCACGAATGTGGCGGGCTTCACAATTATGAAAAGACTCTACTAGATGTGGCTTATGAGACGTCCTAGGAGCATTCTAAACCTTGTGCCCTGATACAAAGTTTGTCACGACCCACGGGTACCCCCTAAATGTATCATGGCATATAGAACACCGAAGGACTTCATAAAAGCCACTTAGCTCTCATAAAATAAGAAATAGAACAATAAGAGTAAAACAATAGTCCAAGTCCAATAGCTGTAGATAAGAAATTGGAAGTCGAAAACACTTGTCTTATCATAGCCATCTAATACAATAGAATGAAATTGGGCCTAGCCCATACATCATGTCCAAAAGAGAAATATATTAAAGAAAGTGAAATGATAAAACTCCATCCTCGAAGCATGAGGATTCACCAAAGCTCTGAAATCTCAAACTCAACCTTAGCCATGAAACTGATGACCCTGATTATTGGACCCTACATTTGGGTAAATGTAGGCAAGAGCATGTGTTATTACAAAACAATGTACAAAGTATGATAGCCATGAATAAACATTTAAAACATTCTAAAAGGGACATTTCATTTCATGACATGCAATTGACCAAGCTAAAACATGATATAAAAGAGTTAGAGAACATAAGTCATAAAAACATGGTCAATGCAAGCTAATATCATCTTTAAAACCTTTGAACTCATAGGAGTACTTGTTGAAGTAATCTTATTTCATTATTAAGGTGGGGAATTCGCCTTAACCGACATGTAGACCATGTGAGCTATAACATGATGCCTCGGTGTCTACCACACCTAAAACGGTTGTCCTACTTGCCAAGGTAGAACCATGAACTTGTAGCTTAAGTGGAACCACTAGCTAATGTCTACTTTAGACAATCATCCTATGGGGGCACATAGGTAACATATATAGAGATTGCTTCTAGAAACCTGACCTCTACTAACATAAGAGCTTCCATTTCAATATCCTCTTGGTGCTGAGCATAAATCCCACGGAGTAGTCATTTCTTACTTAACCTTATTATCCAAGGAAAGGCATCATATGATATCCCATCCAAGCTAGTTTCATTAGGATAGCTCTTACTCTTTGATTTAATTAGGTGAGAAAGCCTTTCTACCTAAGAATCCTTTTTATGTGAGAAAACCCTTTCACATCTTATTCTTATGTGTACATTAGAAATTCCTTTCAATAAAACATCCTGATCATTATTGGTACTTTACTCTCAAAGGACCCTAAAACATTTGCATAGATTTCATAAATAAATGCATAAGTCCATAATTCACCTCATAAGGTTCAAAACCTAGTTTAAATCATCAATTCTTAGAAAAGATAGGTTAGATATGGATTTCATCATAAATACATGTAAAGCTAGCAATACATGCTTAATTTCATAGAACTCTTCCTTTACAGTCAAAATCCCACATAATATGATTCACACTATCATTCATCATAAAAATCATAGTATTTCATCAATTCATGCATAAGAGATCATAATTCAATCATTTAAATCAATAATGAAAAGAACTCATGATAATTGAAGAAAACCCTAACTCAATTAAGGAATTCTACCTTTAGAAATAGAGGAACATGGGAACTCCATGAATGAAAACTATCATACTTTGAATCCAAATGCTAGCCTTCAATGGAGGAATTGAGAGTTGACTTAAAACCCTAGGTTGAATTCTTCTTCTTCTTCAAGTTTCTAGAGAGAGAAATATTTTGGAGAGTTCTTCTTTTGTTACTTTGGAAGAATGAACTGAATGGGTTGAATTTGGGGGTTAAAATGCCTATATAGGGGTCTTAGTGAAGGGTGGAACGATGGAGTAGAGCTATTAAATAATTAGAAAAAGACCCAACTGCCCTTGAAAATAATTGCCAGCTGCCCACCAACGGACCCTAGTCGACGGATTGTGGTCTGACCTATGGCCCATCCTGGTGGACAATCATTGCTTGTCAGAAACCAGATCTTGGAGGGTCTGGGACATGGGCCGTCGACCATGTACCGTGGCTGCACCAATGGTTCGTTGGTTCGGGCCATAGGTCTAACCCTAAGGACCCCCTTCGGGCAGCCCATGCACGAACCGCGCCTATGGTATGTGGTCCCTTCCACGGGCCATGCCTGGCCGGTGTGGGTTGGCACCTACAACTTCTAGAAAACTGCCATTAGGCATTTTTTTAATGCGGGTTATTACATCACGCTAAATATTGGTGGCTCTAGGGTGAATGGAATATCGAGAACTATGAGATTCTTACAAGATCTGCTCTCTTAAGTTATCAACATTTGGGATACACAAAGGACCTTGATATCTAAGTACAACATCTCCCCATTAGGATAAATCCTCTACGAACTTCTTAAGCACAACTCCCTTCAGTTCTACCAAAGTTGAATCAAGACCTTGCTTGGCCTTCACATCCACCACAAAAGATTATTCTGAACCATTGTCAACAATAACACCACCCTTAGTAGAGTCAACTAACTGAACCCCCAATTGGGCCAATCTATGAACATCTCAAACTAACTCTTTATCATCCTTAATATGAGAAACACTACCCATCAATAATCGACTAAGAGCATCTACCAATACATTCTCCTTACCGGGGTGATAGAGAACACTCTTGTCATAATCCTTTAGTAACTCAATCTACTTGCTTTGGCAAAGATTTATTATTTTTTGGTTAAACATGTATTGAAAACTATTGTGGTTAGTAAAGACATCTACATGAACACCATATAAATATTGCCTCAAAATATTTAAGAAAAAAACAACCACCACTTGTTCAAGGTCATAGGTAAGATAATTCTTCTCATGAATCTTAAGTTGTCTCGACGCATAGGCAATGACTTTCCCATTTTGCACAAGGACACATCTTAACCCAATTCTTAAGACATCGCAATAAACAAAAAAACCATCAGTCCCTTATGGTAAAGTTAACAACGGAGTGGGAGTAATTTTATCTTATAATTCTTGTAAACCCTTTTCAAACGCTTCGAACCATATGAACATAACCTTCTTTTGAGTCAATGTCATCAATAAAGAAGCAACCGAAGAAAATCCTTCAACAAACCTTCTGTAGTAACCGGCTAAATCCATGAAACCTCTGATATTTTAATGGGGTTAGAGATCTAGGATAACTCTTGACCGCATACATCTTCTTATTATCTATCTAAATACCTTTACTCGAAACGATATGACCAAGAAAAGCCACGGACCTTAACCAAAACTCACATTTACTAAACCTTGCAAAGAATTGACTGTCCTTGAGGACTCTCAAAAACATCCTCCAATAATTGGGATGCTCCTCTTCACTTCTTGAATAGATCAGTATATCATCAATGAACACAATCACAAACTTATCAAGGTATTGTCTAGACACTCTATTTATCAAATCCATCAATGTCAACGGAGCATTATTGTCACGACCCCAGGAGTACCCCGTAGATGTAACATGTCATATATGACACCCATATACCCCATACAGGCTACCTAGCATTCATTAGATAAGAAATAGAATACTAGAAGTAAAACAATAGTTCAAGTCCAATAGTTTTTATAAAAGAAAAAGTGGTAAAACACTTTTCGCAACAACCATCTAATAAAGTATAATGAAATTGGAATCTAGCCCATATATCATGTCCAAAACTGAAATACAAGAAGTAAAATGAAACAAGAAAACTCCATCCTTGAAGCGTGATGATTCACCAAAGCTCGGGAACCCCGAAATCAACCACTAGCCATGAAATGGAGAAACCTCACTATCGGACCCTACATTTGGGGAAATGTAGGCAACAATATGCGTTACTACAAAATAATGTACCAAGTATGATACTTATACATAAAACATTCAAATCATTCTAAAAGAGGACATTTCATGATATGCAATTGACCAAACTAAAACATGATATAAAAGGGTTAGAAAACATAAGTCATAAAACATGGTCAATGCAAGCTAACATCATTAGAAACCTTTGCATACATATGAGATACTTCTTAAAGTAACTTCAGTTCATTATTAATATGGGAATTAGGCATAACCGACATATAGACCATGTGAGCTATAACATGATCCCCATGTGTCTCCCACACTGAAAATGGTTGTCCTACTTGCCAAGGTAAGGAAGGACTATAACTCCTAGCTTAGGTTTATCAACTAGCTAATGTATATCTAGAAAATCATTCTATGGGGGCACATAGGTAAGGAAAAAGGAGATAGATACTAGCATACTGACCTCTACTAATGGGAGAGCTTCCATCTGAATATCCTCACGTTGCTAAGCATAAATCCCACAGAATAGTCATTTCTTAATTTATTATCTAGGGAAGAGCACGTCATCTTGCCAATCCAAGATAAGTCATCATCTATGAAAAGGTATCATTCATTAACCAATCCAAGCTAGATTTCATTAGGATAGCTCTTAATCTTTGATTCAGTTAAGTGAGAAGACCTTTCAACCTTAGAATCCGTACTGTGTGAGAAAACATTTCACATCTTTCTTTTAAGTTTTTATGAGAATATCCTTTCAATAACTCAAAAACAGCATCACCATTGATACTTTACTCTCAAATCATCCTTAAAACATTTGCATGGATGTCATAGGAAAATACATAATTCCATAATTTACCTTTCAATGTTGAAAATCCACTTTCCACCATCAACCTTTAGAAAAGACAGGTTAGATATGGATTTCATCGTAAATTCATATAAATCTATCAATACATGCTTAATTTCATAAAACTCTTTCTTCATAGAAAAAATCTCACCTCATATGATCAAAATTTGAAAACATAGGGATTACATGGGATCATGGGGAAATCATCATAAAGTCATAGTATTTCATCAATTCATGCATAAGAGATGATAAATCAATCTTTTAAATCAATAATAAAAAAAACCCATGACAATCGAAGAAAACCCTAACTAGATTGGGGAATTCTAACTTTGAAAATAGGGGAAGTTTGGAACTCCATGAATGGAAGGAATCCATGGATGAAAACTATCATACCTTGAAGCGAATTGCTAATATTCAATGAAGGAATTGAAAGTTGACTTGAAAACCTAGGTTAAATTCTTCTTCGTCAAGCTTCTAGAGAGAGAATTATTGGAGAGTTATTCTTTATGGTGAATTTTGAGAGAATGACGGTAATAGGATAATTTAGGGGTTGAAAACACTAATAAATGGGCCTTAGTGAAGGGTAAAACGACGTAATATAGAGATAAAATAATTAGAAAAAGACCCAACTACCCCTTAACATAATTGTCAGCCCACCACTAACAAACCACTTATGACGGACCGTGGTAAGGACGACGCGCCATCCTGCATCACCGTCGTTCGCGGTCAGAATATTGTTTTTTGGCCAATGAACCACGGGTCCCCAACCACGGACCGTGCTCTTATAGACAATTTGCTGGTGTCACAACCTAGGGGTACCCCTTAGATGTAACAAAGCGTACAAGACCTTGAGAGGCCTCATATAAGCCCCTTAGCATATCATAACATAAAGTAATAGAAATGATGCAGAAATTTAAAACATGTTTTCATACAATCAATCTTTTATAAAAACAAGTGGAAGTCTATTACACTTTGTCTCAAACCATCTAGTACATAAATGTCTTTGGTACGCAGCCCATACAAAAGTCTAAGCATGAAAATGAAAGACACAAATGAAAGGTGATCAAATCCTCGATGCTATGAGGACTCACTAAGTCTTCAGTCCTTGCTCTACTATAAACCTAACCACAGGGATGGAACTCAATATCGTCGGAGGCTACATTTGATAAGAATGTGGGCAAGAGTATGCATTTGTACAAAATGTACTAAATATGGCAGCTAGCATAAATCAACAACATATGCATAACATAAGCATTAGCCAACATAAGACATAATTCATAAACCTAAGCGATACAACATATTCATAAACATTGTTAATACATAGATCATCATAACTTAAGAGAAACACTTCTAAAATAACCTCAAAACATACTTGTGCAAGGAATGAATAAGACACCATAAATCTCACCCATGCTAAACAAACCACTTTAGGCCATCATTCATGTTCATCATCATTTATTCTCATATTTAGCTTATCTTTCATTGACAAGCGAAATCCCCTCTAGTCATATACATCATGGAAGCCCTTTCAAGCTACAATCCACACAATTCATTGCTCATAACAAACTTCACACTATACTCGCTTTTCTTTCAAGACAAATAGGGTTCACCTCTATGCCCATTATGAAGGCTAATGGGTATTCACCTCTTGCCTTATTAAAGAATCATAGGTATTGCCTCCATGTTCATTTTAAGGAATCATAGGTATTTGCCTCTGTGTCTTAATATGGGGTAATGTAGGCATTTGCCTCCACACTACATTATAAAGATCATAGGTATTCGTCTCCATGTCATTCATAACATGATATAGGTATTCTTCTCCATATCACGTTAAAGCTAATGGGTATTCACCTCTTGCCTTGCTTTAGAAGTTATATATTAAGGGTAGTCACCTCACCCTTCCCATATCATGACATGGGTAATCACCTCATGTTTATTTATTTAGGAATAACAGAAATCACCTCACATCCCTCTCATATAAAGGTCTTTGGGGAATCACCTCAAGCCTCAACATATCTCATAGTCCTTGGACTTAGAATTATTTTAGGTGAGCAAGCCTTTCAACCTAGAATCTTACTATGTGAGAAAACCTTTCACATTATATCATATTCATGCATAAGTGTGTATATAAGAATATCCTTTCAATAACACTACAAGTACAACAACAACATGGATACTTTACTCTCAAAGCATCATTAACACAATTGCATGGATTTCGTAGAAAATGCATAATCTCATACTTTACCTCCTTGAGGTTCTAAACTTTATTTCAATTATCACATCTAGAATTCAAGCATTAGACATGGATATTATCATTACTCATGTGATTCTATCACTTCAGACATTCAATCATTCACAAGGTAGATTTGGTGGGTAAAGTCCATCCACAACAATTCTATCTAATAGTCTACCATTATCATATAAGCTTTGCTCTTAAAGCCTTAACATTCATAATTACACATATTAGCTTTATTCTCAAAGCCCTAGCAATCAACATTCATGACTACAAGCCTTACTCACAAGAAATACTTCTTACCATCATCATATTTGCGTAGATCTCAAGACAGTCTAACCACATGCTTCATTCTTCAAAAAATTTAACCATGTATCATCATATAGTCTTAAAGCCAACATTTACTAATCATGATTAAACATATATACTTTAGCCTCATTCAATTCATATCTATATGCCCTAATTCAGAATTCTACTATACATATCATCAATTCTAGAAGATTATCTCAAAATCCTCAATTTCCCTTTTAAAGGCAGAAAACCCACTTACTTTAATTTCATCTTTCTAGATATGGGTTAGGCATATAAACATGTAATTTTATCTTAAAACATTATTTACTAACAATTCAACTATAAACAATCATTATCTACTCAATTGAATCAACATACATCAATACCCACAATATTGGAAGAAATCCTAACTAGAATTTAGGATTTCATCTTCACAATTGGGGAAAACTATGGGAACTCCATGGATGAAAGAAGTACATGGATGAAGACATATCATACCTTAGTAATAATTCCCTCAAAGCTTGGAGATTCAAGTTCTAGAGAGAAAAATATTTGATAGGATGAACTTGGGGATTCTTTTGTGGTTTTTCAAATAATGACTTAATTGGTGAGTTTAAAAGGTTAAAATAGCTTATATATATGTACTAAGTCTAAGCAAAATGACCTCACTTAATGCCCACTTAAAGAGGAATTTCTCAAAATGCCCTTAATTGGTCAGCCTAGTGCCAGGCAGCACGACAGGCTCCATGAGTTGTGGTCCTCACCACTGGTCGGCGTCCTACCCGTGGCCTTGGTCCATTAGTGGATTCATGGAAGTGGTGATGTGGTAGATGATAGTTTGGTAGGTGAGTATTTGATTTTAAAGATTTTACTATAGTATCTTTTTACTAAGTGTCTTAATCTTGATATCTCTTTAATATTACTTTTTGGTAGTGCTAAATTCATGGTAATATGTAATAATATTTATTGTAATATTCTTCCGATAGTTGTTTTAATCTGAATATTTCATTAATATTATTTATGATATATTCTAAATATAACATATCTTGGGTTCTTTGATACATATATAAATTTTCTTCCATTAATTGTTCTAATAATTTTATATCTTCCATAGATTCTGTCCAATATTGTAAATATTCGTATTTCATTTTAGTCTGAATTTATTTCTAAATCATACCATTCTATTCTTTCGTAATCTAAATCATGTAAGTCTATTTCATACCATTGTTGGTTCAATATATCTTCTGGTTCGTTATTAAATATTTTTTCCCATATGATTCTTCTTAATTCAATTATTTTTATATCTTTAAGTATATATAATATTAAAGTTTCATAATGATTCCACAGGCCTTCCCACGAGACGTGGTCTTCAACAATGGCCGTGAAGTGGCTCGTGAAGATGAGCCATCTTGGGCAGCCTCAAGGTAACTACTGCCTTAGCCACCATGGACCACTCCACAAGCCGTGGTCCTCACCACTGGCTGTGGTGGTGGCCGCGAAGATGGGGCATTGTCTTGCCAAGCTTGTGCAGCCTTGAATCCAATGCATGATTGAACGACATAACTAGAATTGAATTTTGCTATTGAATCCTAATTTTGAGATGCTTTGTCTTTATTTGCAGATTCAAGTGAGCCAAAATTAATGTTTGATCCACTTTAATATCAAAAATTACAACTTTACTTGGTAATAGTTAATTGGTTGACAAAATTTCTTCTTGATCCATATGGTATGCATTTTTGAATTTGATGCAACAAGTTTTTATAATGATTGACTAGGGTAGAAAACAAAGATTTCTAATTCTCTATAATTTTCTTTAGAAGTTGATTGTGATTCTGCTTATCATATTTATTAGTTGTTAATCGAGATGATCACTCATTGAAGCCCAAAATGGATCATACTTTTACGGTTAAACTCTTCACTTTGATTCTTCTCTTAATATTAAATTAGTTTCAACTGCCTTATGAACCTACTTTATTTTTCTCAAATGAAGCTTACCCCATAGCGAGAAGATTTTTTTGCTTCAAATCGTCGAGGCAAGCTTTAATAGAAGGTGACCTCTATATGTGTTCTCCCTCAATACTGACTTTGTGACATAAGTATAGGTAAAGTTTTCAATTAGAGTATTTTCTAAGGTTATAACTCCCTATAATCTTGGAATTCCAATTTTTCTTTCATGAATATTGCTTTCCTACCACTTATTATGTTTTTCTTTAACATTTTGAATTTTTCCTTTTATATAACTCTCAATATGAAAGTCCATAGTAAAGGTATTGAACAAAGTTAGTATGATTTATACCTATCCAAAGAATATTTGAATGAATGTATGACTTATATGTTATAGTATGCATTTGGCAAGTTTGCATTTCCAGGTATTCTAATCCTTAAAATGCTTTTAAGTGAGTTCACCTTAGTACAAATTGATATATTTTGAGTTGTATAAGTTGTTTAGTGTTATGTTGTTCGGACTCTTCAATAATATTTATGAATGTGTGTTGAATACTTCAATAGTAGTGCATTTTTGGAAATATGACAGTAGTGCGGCAATATTTTTGGAGAATCGGAACAACATAGATTTAGTAAATGAACTATTTTTCCCTTCACCTGTGTATTTCTTCCTTATGTAAATGTAAATGGAGACTTTTTATATTTTTCCTGCACTATACCTTGAAGACAGAATATGGGAAAGTTATTTATCCCTTTTTTGGTTGATATCTTATTGAAAACTAGTTTCTTCTTTTTAAATTGAAAGAAATTAAAGATAACTATTTCTGAATTCTAATAGAAAAGTGATATGAACCAATTTACTTTTACAAGTTTATATGAGTAAACCCTGAACATAGTTAGCATTATCTGTGTCCAAATTGATAGATTTTCTCTTATGACTATGAGATGGCTAGATGGGTGGTGAAGCAATGAACTTTAATGACATCTTTTCTTTAGTCATGATTTGAATATATGTATTGTCTGCAAATAATTTTTTAATGTATTTCTCAGCATCTAGGATGCAATCTTAATGAAAACTACTTCACCTGAACTTAACAATAATAAGGATAAAAATATTCATCTCGACTTGATTTTGATAAAGAATCTACATTCACTTTGCTTTCTTTTGTTAATTCCTTTATAATTTCTTATTTTGCTCAATTGTGATTTGTTGATGACTTTGCTCTTTGCAAATAAATTCTTCTCAAGGAACATAGTTGTTGTAGTTCTTAATTTAAGAATGATGTTAAATATAAACAAACTATATTACATAAACAAATTTAAGACATACAGGGTGAATAGTTTGAGGTTTTAGTAGATTGTGTATAATGCCCTTTGTCTTATGCTCTTATTTTTGTAATAATCTCGATATTATGCTCTCAAATTATTGATTATAAGGTTAATAATACCTTCACTCTATCTTTTAATTCAGGTTATTGAAGAGGCAAAGGAACAAGTGTTTTCTCCAAGTGTTTTAGTGAGTTTAATTACTATCACATGCCATGAATTTGCATTTTATGTTTATGTAATTTCTGCATTCAATAAATGCTAGCATATATTTTGATTTTAGCAGGAGCTAATTGGAAAATTCTAAAATATATATAATTTAACTACTTGAGGACTGTGAAAAAGTATATATTGTTACTGGACAATGTTTTATGCTACTCTGTATTTGAAAAAATATATAATTGGATGATATATAAAAATGACATGCTTTGAAGAAGAAGAAAGTATGCATATCCAGGTTTTCATCTACATTTATGTCATCTTTTAGATACTTAATATGGTATTAATAATTTTCTAAAGTGATTTATACTTTTTATATTTACAGGTTTTTGATGAGTTTTTGTTACAAGACAAGATGGTGATTTTGAAGACGTCATCCAAGTAGAGAAATTGGTTGTCATTTAGCAGGGAATTTTGGAAAAGAATAGATATTGCTAAGAGGTTGTGTAGACAATACCTTGATATATATGCATCCCATTTATACAGTTACAAAATTTACTTTCATAATATCTTTTTGTAATTAATTACCAATTTTTGTATTTGTATTTACGAGCGTGAATTTGTCGTTAATTTTGTGGATGTGCATGTAGTTACCTATAGTAATAATTATATAATTTTAAAGAATAAATAGGAGGAAATGAATTTGAAGTACTGGATTTTAGATCTTAAATAACTTTTTAGGACTGGTATAATCTGGTTGCAAAAATGTTTTAGGAGCTAATTAATCTTTGATTAGGGACCAGATTTATGGTCCCTAAAACACTTTTAGGGACAAGATATATTCCAGTCGCTAAAGTTCTTTAAAGACCGGCAATAAAATCTCATCTATAATAATCAATATCGACGAAGCCTATAGGGACGGGTCGCGATCAGACTTTTCTGGTCTCTATTGACCTTTAGGGACCAGAATCACACTTTTAGGGACCATTTTTCCCTTCCCTAGTGGTCCATTTTCTTGTAGTAGGTGTACTAAGTGAAAGCAAAACGACCTCACTTAATTCCCAATTAAAGAGGAATTTCTCAAAATGCCCTTAATTGGGAAGCCTAGTGCCAGGCACATGGCAGGCTCCACGAGCCGTGATCCTTACCACTGGTCGTGGTCCATGGTCCAGTGGATAGACCACCATGTCTTGACCTCTATGAATTGAAGGCATATTCACGGGCTTCCCATGAGCCGTGGTATTCCCAACTTGCCGTGAAGTGGCTCATGAAGATGAGCCATCTTGGGCAGCCTTAAGGTAGCTACTGCCTTAGCCGCAACAGATCACTCCACTAGCCGTGGTCCTCACCACTGGCCGTGGTGGTGGTCTAAAAGATGGGGCAGTGTCTTAGCAAGCTTGGGGAAGCCTTGGACGTTGCCCCTTTACCTTGGCTCTTGTTTCCCTCATGCATAGCCCTAGTTGGCCTACTAAACTACGGGGTGTTACAGTGGTGACCAGTCCACAGACCACACTATGGTCTGTGGTTCTACCCACGGGCCGTGGTTGGCCTTTGTGGCTTGCACCTGCTAGTTCCTGAATTTTGCCTTTTTTCCCTATTTCGGATCTGGAGTGTTACAATAACTCCCCCTTGGAATCATTTGTCCTCGAATGAGATTAAAGCTAGTACGAAAAGAGTAGGAGAGGAACCAACAACCCAACCTACAATGCAACTTTATCTAAATGCATATAACCAAGGAGGAATTATCGACTCCAAGCTAGGACGTACTAAAAACATCATAAGAGATGTGAAACTAATATTAACAGCCCTCATGCATGCAATAAACATATCCGAGGAGGAAACATCAACTCCAAGCTAACATCCAAGGAGGAAACATCAACTCCAAGCTAACATCCAAGGAGGAAACATGAACTCCAAGCTAACAACATACTCAAATGCATATATCCAAGGAGGAAACTTCAACTCCAAGCTAAAGAAAAGCTCAAAAAATCATATCAAGTAGTCTACATGAAATTCATACTCATGTGCACATAAACATGTAGAAATAAATCAAATTGTGTCATTTTCTCAAAACTTGAACTTTTCATAAATCATGCATAGTAAGGAAATCATGGAAACATAAAAAACATATGTCTCCAAAAAAAGAACAAACCATGAGGAACTCATTACCTCAAGCTAGAATAGGATTATAAGGAAACATATGAGGATATAGGGACATCTCATCGTCCTCGACCTCCCAAGTAGCACCCTCAACTAATTGATTCCTCCACAACACTTTCATGGAAGATACTTCCTTATTTCTCAACTTCTTGACTTGTCGATCTAGAATCTCAACCGGAACTTCTTTATATGAAAGATTCTGCTTAACACCCACATCTCCCAAGGAAACTATGGATGTTAAATAACCAATACATTTCTTCAACATAGAGACATGGAAAACTAGATGCCCCGATGCAAACTCATTTGGCAACTCTAATTCATAAGCGAACTTACTAACACACCTCAAAATCTAATATGGGCCTACATATCGGGGACTAAGTTTCCCTTTCTTACCGAACCTCATTACAGCCTTCATAGGTGATATTTTCAAGTAAACCCAATCATGAACATCAAACTCAAGATCTCTTCTTCTCACATCGGCATATGACTTTTGCCGACTTTGAGCCATTTTCAACCTTTCTCTAATTAGTCAAACTTTTTCTATGGCCTCATGTACCAAATCGGGACCTATGATGGACACTTCTCCCACTTCAAACAATCCTATAGGATATCTACACCTCCTACCATACAATGCCTCATATGGAGCCATATCAATGCTCAAGTGATAGCTATTGTTAGAAGAAAACTCAATAAATGGCAAATAGACATTCTAATTACCCTTAAAATCAATCACACAAGCTCTTAACATATCTTCCAAAGTTCAGATAGTACTCTATGCTTGCCCATCCATATGGGGATGAAAGGTCGTACTAAGCTTAACATGACAACCAAGAACTTTTTGGAAAGATTTCCAAAACTTAGAAGTGAATTTGGTACCACGATCGAAAATAATGGACAAAGGCAATCCCTACAAATTTACCATTTTTGTCAAGTACAACTTGGCGTAATCCCCCACCGAATAGGAAACCTTTAGGGGAATGAAATTGGACGATTTCGTAATCCGGTCCACTATAACCCAAATCGAGTTATGTTGTCACCGGGTGCGAGATAAACCAATAATAAAGTCCATATTCCAATCTTCCCACTTCTATGTAGGAAGGATAATACCTTGGGACAAACTTCTTGCTTTCTGATGTTCAACTTTTACTTGTTGGAAATCTAGACATTTAGCCACAATTCCTGTAATATCCTTCTTCATTCCATTCCAGCAATAGACCTCCCGTAAATCACGGTGCATCTTTGTGGCTCCCTGGTAAATGGAATACCGCAAACTATGGGTTTCTGTCAACATCTACTCACTCAAGTCATCAACATTTTTAACAAATAAACGACCTTGATATCTAAGTACACCATCTCCACCTTGGGAGAAAGCCTCAATGGACTTGTTAAGCACCGCTTCTTTCAATTCAGCCAAAATTGGATCAAGACTTTGCATGGCCTTCATATCCTCCAAAAAAGATGATTCAAAATTATTATGAACCGTAACACCATCCTTGGTGGAGTCCACTAACGGAATACCGAATCGGGTGAATCTAAGAGCATCTCGAACCAACTCTTTCTTAACTTCTTCAACATGAGCAACACTACCCATGGATAACTGACTAAAAGCATCCGCCACCACATTAGCTTTACATGGGTGATAGAGAACACTCATGTCATAATCCTTCAATAACTCAAGCTATGTTCTTTGGCGAAGATTTAGATCTTTTAGATTAAACACATATTGCAAACTCTTTTGGTCGGTAAACACATCTACATGCACTCCATACAAATAATGCCTCCAAATCTTTAAGGCAAAATCAACCGCCTGTAGTTCGAGGTCATCAGTAGGATAATTTTTTTCATGAATCTTAAGTTGCCTTGACACACAGGCAATGAATTTCCCATTCTGCATAAGCACACACCCTATTCCAATTCTTGAGGCATCATAATAAACAACAAAACCATATGTTCCTTCCGGTAAGGTCAACACCTGAGTGAAAGTAGGTCTATCTTTCAATTCTTGAAAATTCTTCTCACATGCTTTGGACCATAAGAACTTAGTCTTATTTTTAGACAAAGCTGTCAAAGTAGAGGCAATTGAAGAAAATCCCTCAACAAACCTTCTATAGTAACCGGCCAAACCCAAGAAACTCCAAATATCCGCTGAGGTTAGAGGTCTAGGCCAACTCTTGACTGCATCAGTCTGTTTAGGACATACTTCAATACCCTTACTTGAAACAGTATGACCAAGAAAAGCTACGGACATTTGCCAAAACTCACATTTGCTATACTTTGCAAACTGTTGTTGGTCTTTAAGTATTTTCAAAACGATCCTCGAAAGATCAATATGCTCATTCTCACTTCTCAAATAGTTCAATATATCATCAATCAACAAAATCATAAACATGTCAAGGTATTGTCTAAACAACATATTCATTAAATCCATAAACGCCACCGGAGCATTAGTTAATCCAAATGACATTACAAAAAACTCATAATGACCATATCAAGTTTGAAAAGTCGTCTTTCAAATATCAACTTCTTTCACCCTCAGTTGGTGATAAATGGATCTAAGATCAATCTTAGAGAAATAATTTGCTCCTTGATGTTGGTCAAACAAGTCATCTATCCTTGGGACAGGGTACTTATACTTAATGGTCACCTTGTTCAACTGACGATAGTCAATACACATACGAAGATAACCATCTTTCTTTCTAACAAACAAAATAGGAGCACCCCATAGAGAGATACTCGATCGGATAAAACCTTTATCCAACAAATCCTTTAATTATTCTTTCAACTTCTTAAGTTCTGTCAGAGAAATATGGTAAGGAAGAATAGAAATAGGTTGCGTATCTGGGAGAAAGTCAATACAAAATTCTATTTCCCTTTCAGGAGGAATATCGAGTAAATCATCTGGTAACACTTCCAAAAATTCATTAACAACGGGGACCGACTGATGTGCCGCAAAATCGTGGCACTTTTGATGCTTAATAACTATGAACTAATACAGGAATTAAGTGAAATTTTTTTATTTGAAAGGTTTATTTAATGTGTAAGCAGAATCTGGTTGGTATAGAAAATGGAAAAGAAGCTACAAAATGATGATAATTCATAGTAAAGTTCACGATGAAATTCACGGACCGTGATCTTCATTACGGTTTAGGGTTGTGCTCGTGAAAGTGAAGCAGTGCTAGGCCTTGAGAAGAGGAAGAGGAGGAATAACCAAGTGACGACCACGGAGGGTTCCACGAGTCGTAGCCCTCACCACAGACTGTGGTACCTACCGTGGAGTTGAACCAATGTGAAAGCAAGGAAGATTTGGAAGAATGTTGGAATCAAGTGAAAACAACAGATGCCATCACGGTCTATGGTCCTCACTACTAACCGTTGTGCAGTCCGTAGTACCTGTTCCAGTGGGTAGCATTAAAGACCCAAACTTTGGGAAGTCCAAGTAAACAACAAGGACGTCCTCACGGGCCGTGGTCTTTATGACGGTCTGTGGTCCCATCAATGATGCATATTCCAGTGACCAGGATTGAAGACCCACTTTTGGGAAGCTCCAAGGAATGACCATAGAGGGCTTCATTACAATTTGTGGTTGAGCTCGTGAAAGTGAAGTATTGCTAGGCCTTGAGAAGAGGAAGCGGAGGAATAATCAAGTGACGACCACAGAGGGTTCTACATGTCGTAGCCCTCACCACAGACCGTGGTACCTACCATGGAGTTGAACTAGTGTGAGAGCAAGGAAGAGTTGGAAGAATGTTGGAATCAAGTGAAGACCACAGATGCCATCACGGTCCGTGGTCCTCACTACGAACCATGGTAGAGTCCGTAGTCCTTGTTCCAGTGGGTAGCATTAAAGACCCAAACTTTGGGAAGTCCGAGTAAAGAACATAAACGTCTTCATGGGTCGTGGTCCCTATGACAGTCTGTGGTCCCATCAGTGATGCATATTCCAGTGACCAGGATTGAAGACCCACTTTTCTGAAGCTCCAAGGGAACACCACGGAGGGCTTCATGGACCGTGAAGCCCTTGACAGGTCGTGGTAGTGGCCGTGAAAAGGCCTAACAATTCAGTCCTAGTTCGATTAGGACTTAACATTCTATTTTGAACTACTTTAGGTCATTTTTGAAGGTATTATTGAGCGTTTGACATTTTACGATGAAGAACAGAGTATTCCACTTATTTTCTGATATTTAGATTGTTGATTATTGTTATCTGTTGGGAATTCAGATTGAGATTATCAGCGTATCAAAGTGAATGTTGATTTCCCAATTAATTTCGTAAGTCTTTTTTTAATATGCTTTCATCCCTAATTATTGACTGTTTATGTGAAAGCATGAGTAGCTAAATACCACTACTGGGGTTGTGGGATATATGGCGATATTTTAGTTGCGATCCCATAAAACGAGTAAACGGTAGTCTATGTTTACAACCTATAGTTTTTAGCTTTCAATATCATTGTAGTCTATTGAGTGCACGCATTAGACGATCATGTATCTTGTATTTGATCAAGAGAAAAATACCAATTAGGAAAAAAGCTAAACTAATTTAACAAATTGGAGTTAAAGCTTGAGTTCGAGAGAAAAGATCTTTCACACCAGATCATTTCAAGCGAGGTTCAATATTGGTAACACTCTAAGGTCGAGAGAACATGAGTGGTCATTATCTAATTAGGCTGAGAAGCATTAGATAAATTTAATTCGCAAATATTTTGTACACATTGATTTACCTGACACTCAAATTACGGGGGAACACTAAAACAAATGTTATGGTGAACACAATCCTGGTTTCTCTTAAATTAACTGAATTAACTTTACAACGACATAGTCTGTTAACTGTAATTTGGATTTTGACGGCAGGTGTTGGTAATTAGAGCATTTCAACCAAACCAAACCTATTTTTTATTGTTATTTGTTTAAGAGATAATAACAACACTTGAATAAACGTGATAGTAAAACCTTATATGTAAAGAAATTCTCTGTGGGATCAACCTCAACTCTAGTTAAGTTCTGTAAATTGACAACGACCGTTTACACTTCTTATTCGAAGTGTAAGTTTAGACGTATCAAATTTTAGTGCCGCTGCTGTAGAACTACCATTTAGAAGTGTTTTACTAGATTTTATTTTATTGTAGTTATATTTCTTAATTTTACATTTTGTTTGATGTTTGTGTCTTTTTCAGGAGTGTCAAATTGTGCATGTCCAACACTAGAAGCAAAGGATCCCCATTGCTTCCTTACGACCCTGAAGTTTAGAGAACTCTTCGAAAGATGGTTAATGCATAAGAGCTAGAGGCTCAGAGACACAGACTGGGACTAAAATTTTATATTGATGCTACAAGGAATGTACATCAAACTTCAGGAATCAATCAACCTAGGACAGGTGTCCAGTAAAGTGCTGGATTCAATTAATCTAGGGTAGTAGATGAGAACAAATGGGTGGAAGGAGTAGTCCATCCCTAGAGCCAATTAATAGCCCCAAGGGGTAGAGCTCAGCATCCAGCTCATATGATGTATGAAGAAGATGATGCTGACTTGGATGGAGTTGGAGCCACTGGAGCCATAGTGTTACCTGCACTACCCCAGGTGTTAAGTTCACAATCACCAGCACCATGATCCAATTACTGAAACCTAAAAGGTATGTTTAGAGGTAAAAGTGGTGATGATGCAAATTAGCACTTGATGAATTTTGTGGCAATCTGTAAGTCACAAGAGATTCCTAGGGTCAACCAAACAGCAATGATGTTGAGGATGTTTCCATTGTCTCTTACTAGAGAGGCGACTAACTGGTTGAATGAGATGATAGATGACTCCATCTGAACTTGGAATAAATTGAAGGAAGCTTTCCTGGAATGATTCTTCCCAGAATCAAAAGAGTTGCAGATGAAGCATGAGATTAGTACACACAAGAAGGTACTAGGAGAGGCAATGCTTGATACTTGGTAGAGGTTCAGCTAAAAGCGGAAGAAATGGCACAACCATAATCTTACCGAAAGGCATCTTAAACAGGACTTTTATAGGTTTCTGAATTATGTTACTAAACCTGCTGTTGATGCATTTTCTGGAGGCTCATTTATGAGGAAGTCATTTGCAGAGAGCATGGAGCTATTGGATGAGGTCTCAAAGAACAACAGAGCATGGTACACTAGAGATGCAGAGGTAGGAGAGCTTGGGTATACATTTCAGCTTTCAGCTGAACAAAGGAAGAGAGAAGAAGAAAGGGACCAAGACATAGCACATATGAGGACTCAAATATATTTGCTCACAAAGCACATTGTCGGCAAGTTTGAAAAGGTGAATGTTGTGGGACAGCCAAACATGTATGAGGATCAAGATCTTGACCTTGATGAGAAAGCTAACTACTTAGGAAACCAAAAGGGTTTCCAGAATTATAACTCTGGAAATCAGGGTTGCAATTCTGGAAACGTAGGTCGGAACTATGCAAGGGATGGTCAGTATAAAAGGCCATCAAATAGAGATCAAGGAAACTGGAAAAACACAGATGGGTATAGGAATGATCGCAATGGTGTATATGTGCCCCAAGTAATACAGATCGGGCAGGTGGTAGTTCCAGCAGATCTAAGCTGGAAGATATGATGGCTAAAGTACTCAAGAAGGTTGAATCAACTGATGCAGGGGGTAAAAGAAATGAGAGGTGATTTCTCAACCATAAGTCAGTTGGTGGACTCTCTCACCACCTCCATTAAACAAATTCAGCACCAGTTAGGGCAACTCTTAGCGTCACTGAATTAGAGAAAGAATGGATCACTACTAAGTGACACCATTTAGAATCCCAAGAAGGACGGGCATTGCATGGCCATCGCCACCAGGAGTGGTAAAGTTCTTACTGACCCTATGCCTGCAGGTACTAACCATGAACAGGTCTTTGAGCAAGCTAGCAGAGATAAGGATGAAACCATACATGTAGATGACTCGTAGGAGGTTTAGAATAAATCACAACCCATGAGAGGAAAAGATAAAGGGTCGAGAAAAACCAGCCTTTACAGTTGATTCCCAGACCGCCTCCTCCTTTTCCTCAAAGGCATAGAAAAAAGCTGAAGATGGGAAGTTTACAAAATTCATTACCATGTTGAAGTAGCTTTCAGTAAACATTCCACTGGTGGAAGCTCTGGAGCAGATGCCAGGTTATGCCAAGTTCATGAAGGCCTTGGTTAAAAAGAAAAGAGTTGTAAGTCTTGATTTTACTAATGATGTTCACCATTGCAGCGCCATTGCTACCAGATCTCTGATTCAAAAAAAGGAAGACCCAGGTGCATTCACTATTTCATGCATCATCGCGTCAATCAGCTTTGCAAAAGCATTGTGTGACCTAGGAGCCAGCATCAACTTGATGCCACTTGCCATCTACAAGAAACTGGAATTGGGAATTCCAAGACCCACAACAATGAGGTCGATGATGGCTAATAGGTAAGTTAAGTGGCATATGGGAGTCCTATGTGATGTACTGTTGAAGGTGCACACCTTCATTTTTCTGGCTGACTTTATCATGTTGGATTGTGAGGTGGACTTTGAAGTCCCCATCATTTTGGGAAGACCATTTTTGGCAACAGGGAGAACCTTGGTAGATGTTGAGAGAGGTGAGTTGAAGTTCAGACTTAACAAGGATGAGGTAAAGTTCAATATTTGTAGGTAAATAAAGCAACCGAATGATATGAATGTGGTATCTGCAATAGAGGTGGTTGCTGATGAAGACATGAGGGTACCCATAGAAGAGAGGATGGCTCTTGAAACCTTAGCAGTAGTGTTGATAAACTTTGATGCTGATTTTCGGTCTGACTATGTAGAGACCGTGAATGCTTTACAGGATATGGGAGCACACTCATATACTCCAAAGAAATTGGACCTGTACTGGAAAAACAGGCAAAGCCATCCAACAAAACAATCAATCAAGGAGCCACCGGTGCTGTAACTGAAACAGTTACCCAGTCACCTCAGGTATATATTTTTGGGTTCTAATAACACTTTACCTGTGATCTTGGCTGCAGATCTAAATAAAGAGTAGGTGAAGGAGCTGATCACAGTGTTGAGAAGGTACAAAAGGGCCATTTGATAGACTATTGCTGACATAATTGGAATACCTCCAGGTATATGCACCCACAAGATTCAACTTGAGGAGGAATGCAGCCCAAGCATTGAACACCAGCGGAGGCTAAACCCACCTATGCAAGAGGTGGTTAAGAAAGAGATAATCAAGTGGTTAGATGCTGGGGTGGTCTATCCTATTTCGGATAGTCACTGGGTCAATCCAGTTCAATGTGTGCCTAAAAAGGGCGGTATGACTGTGGTGGCAAATGCCAAAAATGAATTAGTCCCACAAAGACCAATCACTGGATGACCAGTGTGTACAGACTACAGGAAGCTCAACAAGTGAACTTTGAGGGATCATTTCCCCATGCCTTTCATGGACCAGATGTTTGATAGGTTGGCATGTAAAGGGTGGTATTGTTTCTTAGATGGATACTCTGGCTACAACCAGCTATTAATTGCTCCTGAAGATCACGAAGAGACCCCATTCACATGTCGTTATGACACCTTTGTGTTTAAACGCATGTCATTTGGACTGTGTAACGCACCAGCAACATTCCAAAGGTGTATGATGTCCATTTTCTCTGACATGGTGGAGGACACTTTAGACGTATTTATGGATGATTTCTCTATAGTAGGAGATACTTTCGATTATTGTTTGTTGAATCTTAGCAGGGCTTTACAAGGATTTAAGGAAGTCAACCTGCTGCTGAATTGGGAGAAGTGTTATTTCATGGTAAAAGAGGGCATACTGATGTTGTTGCTGCCTTCCAGGCCCCGTTCACTTATGATCCATTACTACGGATGGGGTAGCTAGCCCATTCGGTTGATTGTCGTGCTGCAAGACTTAAGGCCTCTATTTCGGGCATGATCCAGACAGCCTTTGCTGATGCTGTGACACCATTGATGCCATTATGTCTAGGATAGCGGTGTGTGAGCGTGGCCAAGAGGCTACTGAGGATGTAACGACTCTAAAGGCCGCTATTGCTTCGCTGAGAAGATATGTGGAGCAGCTGAAGTCCACCGACATGTCCATGATTTTTGGGACGGTGAAGATCCCAGATATGCTAATTGAGCCATATATGCCTCCAACTACCACCGGAGATGATGTTCAAGTTGAGAAGGCAGCTGATCCTGAGTCTGAGGCGGAGACAGATGAGGAGATGCTTGGGGTTGCTGAGGAGGTTTCTTACGAGGGCCTTACAGAGACTGAGTAGGCAATGATCGATGCAGCGGTGCAGACTTCTTTGGCAGATACGCCTTTGGCTGACCCTAGTGAAGCTGGTGATACTGTGGATATGACTCCTGGCAGTGATGCCCAAGATCAGAGTGTTGCACCGGGCATTGATGCCCAGAAAAACGGAGGGACAGTTTAGACAGGATCCCTTTTTACCTCCCTCTCTGTCTTATTTTTATCAACTTTTGGATATTTTATTGCTTGCATTTGAGGACAAATAACTTTAGTTTTGTGGTGGGGTGAGGCCTACCTTTTGTGACTATTGTTCTATCTATATATATGGTTTTTGTGCTAATGATTGTGTTTAGCACTTTTTTTGTGGATGATTGAGCGTGTGGCTCCTTGGTTTTATTGTAAATGATTTTTGTTTGGACCCTTCTGAAAATTTTTGCGCCACCTTGTGTGTTTGAATGTGGTTGTTCTTTTGCAAATTTGAGTATCGGACTTAATCAATACCGATGACTTGAATAGGGCTCATAATCAAATAAAAATGAATGTACAGCTACAATGAGGCCAAATGAAGTTGCATAGACAATATGTGAACTTTTTGCATCTCATTGTGACTAGCCGATTATCGAATGAGTCTCTTCTGATGAACAGTGCACACTAGTGAAAGTGTGGAGTCTTGTTTGATATTGGTGCCAATGCCTTGTGTGAAAAGTTTATCGTGAACCATGTGTGATGACAACTTGAATTTTCTCTGTTGTTCCGGTTGACTAAGTGATGCAAGCTCTTGAGATGATCTTAGCCAACTATTGAAGAGTGAAACAAGTTGACATTATACCTCTTTTGTCGCCTCCCTTGTGAGATCTGTCAACTTCGCTTGAACACTTTTTGATCCTTAGCCTTTTCTTGGAAGAAACTTGATGAAATTTTGACCTTTCTTTATCCATTACCCATAATCCTCATGATTTGTGGTTTGATTGTATAGTCAACTTAGGCCAAAAGCCTAAGTTAGGTGTGTGGTGAAAACACATGGTAAAACAAGAAGTGTAAAGAAATTCCCCTTTTGACCCATGATCTTGAGAAAGAGGAAAGCCCTCCATACAAAAAAAAAAGAGTGAAAAAGAAAAAGAATGAAAAAAAATTGTGGAATAAAGTTATAAAAATGTAAAAAGAAATGGAGTGTCCAATAGTCCATGGAAAGTAAATAATGATGAGGAGAAGGAAATAAAGTGTTGTTCGTACCACATTTCATGAGGATAGCAGACACTGAGCCTAAATTACCATACATTTACACTCATCCCCATTACAAGCCTTGAGAAGACCTTTTTGGTCTTGAGTGAGCTGAAACAAGTGTTGATTGGAAAATAAGGGCAAACCTATGGGTAGATTCATGCATGTGTTCATCTTTGGAAGTGTGAGTGTTAATTGTGATTTCGGAGCTATAAATTGTTGAACCGTTGTCTGTGAATATGGCATCATTATTTGTGTGTGAGCATTTGAGTATCTTTGTTGAGCTTGAACTTGCATTTGAAGGAAGTATTGTGAACTTTACAATCTTTAATAATGGTGAGTCACAACTTAAATCTTTGAGTGCACAATTGATCCTTGCATGAGTAAGTTAAGTCTTTTTGTGTACATTCATGATTGAGTCTTGTGTAGCACTATTTGAGACATCCTTTTTGAACTGCTGAACTTGAGTTTTACTTGAGGAGAACCAAAATTTTAAGTTGAGGGTGTTGATGAAAAATCAATAACAATATCAGTTTCCATCAACTGGATATGAAGAATTAAGTCTTAAAACACATCAAGAGTGAAGAATCTTTGAGACCCACGTCCAATTTCTTGGAGTTGAAATCCTTTGAATCTTCAAGGTGTTAGAACAAAGTCTCCAAAACCCTCTAAAACTTGGCACTGAAAATTTTCTAAGTCTGAAATAAAAATTGTCTATGACTTGATTTCTTTATTGATTGATTGATTGATACTAAGCTAACAATTTCAACAAGTATTTCTAGTGTTTGAAAATTTGTACTGCAGCAGATCACTCGGCGCAGTTAGTCGTCTTGGCGATCCGCTTTTTGGTCTATTTCATCCCCTTCTTGCTTTAGCCTTCAGCCTCTTCGCGCTCTGAGTCGTTGGGCAATATGGTACTGCTTCGCGGAACTACTCGATGCCACGCCGACTGCTCCATTTCATCGTCAACTTGATCTTTTCCTTCAGGACTCAGCACACTGCAACAAAAGGCGATCTCTAGGCCGATGGACAAGTCACCAACTGGGATCGGCGATTCTCAGGACTTCATTTTTTCATTTTTTTCTACCGCTTTGTTCCTTCTTGCCAAGTAGTGTCCATGCTTTGCCTCAAACTCTAAGTACCTGAAACTTAAGGGTTTTCATCGGATATTGAGACAAAATATGCATTTGAGGACACTAATTCTATCAAAATATAGCGCTAAATGAGTCCAATTTGTGGACTCATCAGCACCCCCAACTTAAACTTTTGCTTGTCCTCAAGTAAAACTAAAGTTCAACAGTTCAAAAGGGATGTCTCAAAAAGTGCTACAAAAGACTCGATCATGAATGTACACAACAAGACTCAATTTACTCATTCAAGGATCAATTTTGTACCCAAAGATTCAAGTTGTGACACACCATTACCAAAAATTCTCAAGCTCGCAATACTTGCTTCAAATGCAAGTTGAAGCTCAACAAAAGTATTCGAATGCCCTCATACAAAGGATGATTCCATTTCCACAGACAAAGGTTTAATCATATAAAGCTTCGTAATCAAATGCAACGCTCACACTAAATAACAAAAACACTATGCATACTCTCACCCATAGGTTTTCCCGTATTTTCCAATAGACACTTGTTTCAGCTCACTCAAAATAAAAAAGGTCTTTACAAGACTTGTAATGGGGTTTAGTGCAAAGGTATGGTCATTTAGGCTTAGTGACTTTCATCCTCATGAAATGTGGTGCTCACAAAACTCCCTTTTCTCTTCTTTCATCAATTTCATTAGTGATCATAAGTCATCCCATTATTAACTCTCCATGGATTGTTCGGGAATCCCATTTCTTTTGTATTTTATACCACAACTTTTCTTTGTCATTCATTTCTTCTCTTTTTCTCTTTTTTTTTGTTTATGGAGGGGTTCCAATTTTCTCAACACCATGGGTTAAAGGAGACTTTCGTTGCACTTCTTGACTTGCCCTTTTCTTTTCACCACACC
This sequence comes from Solanum okadae, assembly GCA_036553675.1. NCBI lineage: Eukaryota > Viridiplantae > Streptophyta > Magnoliopsida > Solanales > Solanaceae > Solanum > Solanum okadae. The sequence continues at coordinate 19,245,591 of CM071686.1, read as the reverse complement.
CTCAACTTAGGCTTTTGGCCTAAGTTGGCTATTCAATCAACCACAAATCAAGAGGATTATGGGTAGTGGATTAAGAGAGGTCTAGTCTTCATCAAGTTTTTTCCAAAGAAAGATAAGGCTCAAGGGGTGTTCAAAAGAGGTTCACACACTCACGAGATAAGCCACAAAAGAGGTATATGTCAAATTGGCTCACACTTTTCGAAGTTGCCTAAAATCATATCAAGAGATAGCCTTACTTAGTTGACCGAACCAACAGGGTAAATTCTAGGTGTTATCAAGCAAGGTTCACAGTAAGCTCATCACACAATGCATCGATAGTAAAGTCAAACAAGACTCCACACTTTCGCTAGTGTGCACCGTTCATCGCAAGAGAATCAATTCGATACATGGCTAATCACAACGAGATGCAAGGAGTTCACATATTATCTATGCAACTTCATTTGGTCTCATCGTAGTCGTACATTCATGTGTCTTTCAATTAGGAGCACTATTCAAGTCATCGGTATTGATCAAAACTGAGACTTAAATTTGCTAAAGAACAACAACTATCAAGTACATACAAGAGGCGGCGAAAATTTAAATTTGTTTGGAAGGGTGGTCAAAATCAGTTACATTTAAAATAAAAGGAGCCACAAGTTCAAACATCCATAGGAAGCAGGATACAACACAACAATCTGATTCACAACCCAACAAGAATATAGCACACAAAGGTGGGCCACACCCCACCACAATTAAAAACATTTTTCCTTAAATGCAAATAACAAAATCCAAACGTGAAAGAAGACAAGACAACGAGGGAAGTAAAGACGGATTCTTTTCTAAGAAGTCGCTTCATCTGCCTGGTCCTCAGTTTCGATGCCTCACCTTGAGCCTGGGCATCAGCGCTCGAGGTCACCTCTGGAGGAACAGCAGTGTCAACTTCACAAAGTTCTGTTGACTGTGAGTTTGCCAGAAAGACATGCACCGCCCTGGTAATGGTTTTCCTGGCAGAAGTGTGCCTTTTGCCTTAGCCTTTTCTAGTAATTGTGGGCAGTTTTGAAGATTTTCCTTTTGACTTAACTGCATCCTTCTTCATCGCAATCTCTTTGGACTTCTCTTGAGCTTGTTTTATTCTTTCAGGAGCTTTAGATTTAGTCATGTCTACAAAATCTCAAAGAGAAATTAGAGAAACTAAAATGAAAACACATCAAAACAATTTTAGACAGTCTCGCCAAACCAGACGGCGACTCACCAAATTTTGTGGGCGAGCTAGATCGAGCTTGTCGAAGGGATTAGCTCTAAAATTGCATCAAATAGGTTATGGGAAAACCACTCGGCATGTCGCAGTTATTTTTCGGCGAACAAGGACAAGCTCGCCCAAAGTTCAAGTGCACAAATGTTAAGTGCAGATAAAGGGCGAAAGAGAAGACTTTCGGCGAGTCGCCGAATGCTTTTGGTGACATGAAGATTCTCGCCGAAAGCTACATAATCAATCATCAAATAAAGAATGAAATAAAAAGTGAGATGGGAATATTAGGCGAACCGCCCAGTGCTTCGGCGAGCTCGACTTTGCTCGTTAAACGGCCCAACGTGCCTATTTTCAACCCAACTTCTCAAATTCAACCCTGCAAACCCCGTAAATGAAATCAAAGCATGCACCAGTAAAATTAAGGTAGGACCCATAACTGAAATGACCCAAAAAGTTTTTAAAAATGTGCTTCGGAAGTTACCGGAAACTTGTTTTAGCTATATCTAAAAATCCGTTTCATTTTTCGAAAATCCGACTTCATATTCTTGTTTAGGGGGTCAAATTGAGTGGGAAATGGGTCTAACCCAAATTTTAGAGCAACCGTATCAAAATCCGAAATTAACAAGTGAAGCCTTTTTCGAGGGTGTACTTTGGAGGATCATATCTCCTAGCACACAAATAATTGGGTGATCCATAACATATCCATGGAAAGCCCTTTGAGTTAGCTACCCAACGCACTTCGTTTCACCTCATTCGGAGTTCGGACGAAGAAGTTATGCCCATTTTCGTAAATTCTGTCCGGCAGGAAATGCAATTTCCAGTGAGCGTTTTTACTGTTCACCCGCCTCATTTTTTTTTCTAAGTGTTGGACCATTTTTCCAAAGGGCATATGTTATTTCCTATATAGCATTAGTTCAATTCTCATCTCTAAAACATTTCCCAAAACAGCTCTCCCATACTTAGACACATTTTCTCTCAAGTTCTCTCAAGAACCCTAATCCAAAACCTTCCTCAAGATTGAAGAGAGTCTTGCTCCAAGTTCCAAGCTTCCATTGAAGACACTCTCAAGACCTTCATAAGAACTCAAGGTATGTGGTGTTGAACTCATGGGTCTTTCCACCCATAGTGCCTAGACTCTATTCTACTCACTAATTCATGGTTTAAGTTAAGATTCATAAATTAGTCTTGTTCTTTGTAATAATTTCCTGCACATTGAATTTTAAACATGAAAAGTGATTGTTTTGAGCATGTTGTGACTCTAGAACTTGAATCTAAATTTGGAATGGATGTGGAGATTTGCATGTGGTATTGTGGGTGTTAAAAGGTGTTGTTGTAGGTTGTTCACTGGTTTGGCTGCATAATTACTACCCTATTTTCCATGCCCTTTGATTCCATTACATGCCTTCAAGGTGTTTGACAAAATATCCAACTATGGAGAATTGATGAATCGATGCTTTAAAGCTTGAGTTATGAGATGTATGACAATCCAGAGATGTGTTGATGACAAACTAAGCTTGTGTATATGTTCATTCCATACATGAGATTGCATTAGAGCCTAATGGGAATTTCCTATATAAAGTGTTGCATGACCAACATCAACCATGTGAGAGGTTTATATCTCACCACCTAGGATGCTTGGGGTGTGACCAACATCAACCATGTGAGAGGTTTATATCTCACCACCTAGGATGCTTGGGGTGTGACCAACATTAACCATGTGAGAGGTTTATATCTCACCACCTAGGATGCTTGGGGTGTGACCAACATCAACCATGCCAAACATGAGGGGAAGACGGGTCCGATCACCGGAAGAGCCACCCACCAATGGTGAGCTCCGTGATGCACTCACCATGCTTGCACAAGTGGTAGCTAACCAAGTGCAACAAGGAGCCCAAGCTCCTCGAATACCACCCCGGGGGAAAGGGTGAGAGATTTCATGAGGATGAACCCTCCGGTCTTCCATGGTTTGAAGGTGGATGAGGACCCGCAAGAGTTCATCGATGAGGTATGCAAAATCTTGAACATTATGGATGTTGGTGCTTGTGAGAAGGCGGAATTGCCGGCCTACCAACTCAAGGGGGTTGCTCAAATTTGGTTTGATCAATGGAAGGGTGAGAAAGGTAATGGCTATGTGGTGTTGTGGGAGGAGTTTAAACTTGCTTTCCTTAATAGGTTCTTCCCTCTTGAGCTTAGGGAGGCAAAGTTGGTGGAGTTCATGAACTTGAAGCAAGGAGCTATGAGTGTGAGGGAGTATGCCCTCAAATTTGTCCAACTCTCCAAGTATGCACCTCACTTGGTGGCCGATTCTAGGTCGAGGATGAACAAATTTGTGATGGGTGTATCCGACTTGGTTAGTGAGGAGTGTCGGTCTGCTATGCTCATTGGAGATATGGATTTGTCTTGGTTGATGACTTATGCCGAGCAAATGGAGGAGGAGAAATTGAGGAAGAGAAGGGGGCACGAGGCCAAGAGGGCCCGATTGGAGAATAGGTTCCCTAAGGGTGCTAGATTTCATCAAGGCCGAGGAAACCCTCATGTCAACCGGGGATTTGCTATCAATGTTCCTAGACCTCAAGGGGGAGGTGAAGTGGGTTCTATGGATGTATGCCCTAAGTGTGGGAGGAAGCATGGTGGTCCTTGCATGAAGGGTTCGGGTGCTTGCTTTGAATGTGGAGAAGTGGGTCATAAGAGGTTTGAGTGTCCCAAGATCCGCAACAAGGTCCGAAGTGCTAACACTACTCCTTTGGGTAGAGGTGCTTCTCAAAGTGGTGCCCCAAGGGATAATCGATTTTATGCTTTGCATGGTAGACAAGGTGTTAATGAGACTCCGGATGTGGTGACCGGTATGTTGCAAATCTTTGATCTTGATGTTTATACTTTGATTGATCCGGGTGCCACCCTTTCTTTTGTTACCCCCTTAGTTGCTAGAAAATTTCATGTCGAGTCGGAATTGTTGCATGAGTCATATGAAGTATCTACTCCCATTGGTGTCTCTATTGTTGCTAGAAAAGTGTATAGAAATTGTCCGGTTTGCATATTGAATAAGTTGTTGCCTTGTGATCTTGTTGAGTTGAACATGGTGGATTTTGATGTTATTCTTGGGATGGATTGGTTGCATGCATATTATGCTTCTATTGATTGTAGGACTCGTAAAGTCAAGTTCTGATTTCCTAATGAACCCGTCCTTGAGTGGGAGAGCCGGGATGTTGTGGTGAAGGGGAAATTCATTTCTTGCATTAAAGCCCATAGGTTGATTTCCAAAGGGTGCTTGTACCATATTGTGAGAGTCAATGATGTGGAGTCTAAAGTCCCTCCTACTGAGTCTATTCCGGTTGTTAATGAGTTTCTAGATGTCTTCCCAGAAGACCTTCCCGGTGTCCCTCCCGAAAGGGAGATAGATCTTGGTATAGACCTCCTTCCCGATATTCAACCTATTTCTATCCCCCCTTACCGTAAGGCCCCGGCGGAGTTGAAAGAGTTGAAAGAGCAATTAAAAGATTTGTTAGAGAAGGGGTTTATTAGACCTAGTCATTCTCCCTGGGGTGCTCCGGTTTTGTTTGTGAAGAAGAAAGATGGGTCTCTTAGAATGTGTATTGATTATCGACAACTTAATAGGGTCACCGTCAAGAATAGGTATCCTCTTCCAAGGATTGACGATTTATTTGACCAATTGCATGGGGCTAGTCACTTCTCTAAGATTGATCTTCGGCCAGGGTATCATCAAGTGAAGGTGATGGAGTGTGATATTCTCAAGACGGCCTTTCGTACTAGGTATGGGCACTATGAGTTCGTGGTGATGTCTTTCGGGTTGACTAATGCTCCGGCTATCTTTATGGATTTGATGAATAGGGTTTTCAAACCCTACCTTGACTCTTTTGTGGTGGTGTTTATAGATGACATCTTGATCTATTCTCGGGGTGAGGAAGAGCACAAGGGTCACTTGAGGGTTGTACTCCAAAGATTGAGGGAAGAGAAGTTGTACGCTAAATATGAAAAGTGTGAATTTTTGTTGAAGGAAGTTGCTTTCCTAGGCCATGTGGTGTCGGGGGATGGTATTAAGGTGGATCCTAAGAAGACCGATGTTATTATGAATTGGCCTAGACCTTTGACCCCGTCGGATATAAGGAGTTTCTTGGGTTTAGCGGGTTATTATAGGAGATTTGTGGAAGGGTTTTCTTCTCTTGCTTCTCCTATGACTAAGTTGACTCAAAAGAAGGCTAAATTTGTGTGGTCGGATGAGTGTGAGGAAAGCTTCCAAACTTTGAAAGAAAGGCCTGTGTCCTATCCTATTTTGTCACTTCCGGATGGGTTAGAAGGTTTTGTTGTTTATTGTGATGCTTCCCGTATTGGTTTGGGTTGTGTGTTGATGCAAAGTGGTAAGGTTATAGTCTATGCTTCTAGACAACTTAAGGTTCATGAAAAAAATTATCCAACCCATGATCTTGAATTGGCCCCCGTCCTATCTATGTATGTAGAGGTGTGCGTTGGACAAGTATTTTGTAAATGAGCTTGACTCTTGTTCTATGATGTCATTTTGAAATGGTTTGCCCTTAGTCCCTATTTCCCGTTAATTAATGTTGAATGTACTTCCGCGACCGATGAAGTATGATGACAGGTTTGAGAGGCTTGTTTGGGGTTCCTTCGGGTTCCTCATTCGCCATGTCACGTCTAGGCCCTAGGCTTGGGTCGTGACAATAACACAAAAACACAACCCCTCGAATTTTAATTTAGTTTAAGGCATGCAATTTCGGGAAGTCAACAGTCATAACTACTAGAGCAAAATTATCAAATTAAATCATACATGTAAACAATCTATTACTGTCAGGCAGGATCAGAACACTTCAATAGGATTAGGCTATTGCAAATGAGTACAAATTTTGATAAAATAAACTCGGGGCATAGAAAACCAACCTTTGGTGTCCACAAAGAGAAGATTGAAACCCTAGGCAGCAATGTAATCCAATCCCTAGCACAAATCAACAGTAATAATACTCTAAAAATGAAAGAAATATAGAAATTAGAGAGCAGGTGTGAGTTTGGCCAGATAAAAAGTGAGGGAGAGTAAATGACTCCGCAACTTTTAAACCTTTGGCTTGCAAAAGCGTCCATTTTTCACCCAGGCGGTAACATTAGTCGAGCTCGCCTATCCTATCAGCATTTCGCCAAGTGTTCACTTACCTCGCTGAGTTTTACAGAGCCTCCAATGATTGTAGGGGTCCCAATGGCAGTTTCCATTGAGATCGCTGACATAGTCAGTGATTCACCAATAAATTCCGAGGCATGGCAAATATTACAGATTTCAATTTGAAGATGTCTTGACTCAAACGGTGGATAAGGTCGGGGTCAGCAACCTCTTCGACAACTCACCGATTGGAACTGTTGCTCACCACCCTGCACTTTTTCGAACACTTTCCGTACCTCAACCTATACAAATAACACACCATTATTTTAACAAAACACAAATGGAAAGCAATAACTGTTTTGGGTTACCTCCCGAACTGCGCCTTAGTTAATGTCGTGGAATGACACAGGTTCACCATCAAACCTCATTCTTGGGGTTAGCCATAGTATCACTAGGCAAACCCCATTGCTGTCTCGGATTGAGATGAGATGATATATGACCCATTTGGGTCTCCAACTGCTTTATCGACACTGAATGGGAGGCGATAATATGGCTAAGGGTGGACACATCTTCTTTCATTTCTTTTAAAATCTTGCTCGACCCTTCAACTTTGTGAAGGATATGATGGAACATATCCTCAGACCTACCACCCTCCGAATCCTTCGGCTTTTGGCTCTCTGGGAAGCCACATACTTGTCCTTGTCCCCATCCTTCTAGTTAGGATTTCGGTCCCTCCATTCTCTGTCGCGATCCTTCCAACTATCTTCTCTAGACAAACCTTGGTAACCATCGTGCCTCGGGTAGTTTGAACGATAACCACCGCATTGGTTGCTAGAATATTTACCTCCTCATTATACAAGGCTTCAAACTTTATCTCCTCAGAATTTACACACCCGACCCCAACTCCATTGACACTACGGGCACTAGCACCCATGACATTTTTGGATAAAATGTGAAGCTTTGTCATGATCTTCTCCATGTTTTTGTCTCTCTCATGATCTTTTTCCATCAACTCCTTCGATAGCTTGAATGTGAGAAGGGACACCTAGTCCTCGCGGTCTACCACTCTCTGTTGATGGTGGTCATGGCATCTAGATGTTAGGTTGCTAATGCATAAGGTTTCTGCATCAAGCCTCCAGGTAAAAGTTGGTTAGCAACACCTTTGTTTACCGAGTCCAAACTCCAGTAAAAGTACTGTAGCAGCCCGTTATCCGACAAACCTTGGATTGGGCTTTGAAGCAGCAACTTTTTGAACTGTAACCAAGTATTGTGCAAAGGCTCTCCTTTTAGACGCTTGAAGCTCTGAATACTATCCCGAAGAGTCATCATCTTCGAGGGAGGGAAAAATCACACTTTAAATAAGGTTACCATCTCCTCCCAGGAAGTGATGGATTCATGTGGCAACTATGCCAGCCATTTGCACGCCTCTCCCATCAATGAGAAAGGGAATAACCTTAATCGTACTGACTCCTAAGAGATGTTTTTGAAAGAGAATGGTCCGCACACAACTACGAAGTTTCGAAAATGCTCGTGAGGATCCCCGTGAGCCAACACGCTGAAAAGTCCCTTTAATTGCACCCGTTGCAACATAGTGCTCGTTATGTGGAACACTGCATTTCCCTCGGCTAGAGGTAAACAGATAGGTCTAATACCTCCCATAACTTGGATATCGTTGAGATTGTTGATGTCACCTTGGTGGCGTACCTGGCTACCGTTGCTGCCATTAACACTCATGCTTCCTGTAATATTCTCACAGGGAAACAAAACAAAACTACAAATTAAATAAGTAGAACTACAACTAAGAAGAACAAACATTTTACTTAATTACAAATTCTCAAATAGCACCACTCCCGGGCAGTGGCGTCATTTTGATGTTTAAGGACGTATTTAACTGACAGTAGTTCGGTTCAACTGCCATACAATCGCATGTAGTGATATAACCCAACCAAGGGTTAGGATCGTTCCCACAAGGAGTGGTTATGAGAATTAATAGAAAAATAAAATTTAGTTCTAATTAGTCATAGCCAAAAACATTTGAGAAAAAAAACATAATAAATCAAAGGGGGTGACGCAAGCGTCAATTATCAATGGATGGTTTGTATTGATTAATAACTAAAAAGAGCAAAAATATAAGAAATTGAGATATAGAGATGGGATTCTTGGGATGTGATAGGAATACGGGATAAACTAGACTACCGGGTACATGCTTTTGATGGTAGATTGTTGAACATTTTTTACTAGGCTAGACTATAGTGAGGGTAAATTCTCTCTCGAGCAACTTACCCCGAATCAACTTGGTTTCTCTCGAACATCGAGTTTTCGCATTAAGCACAGCCTTTGGCATAGCCCATTCACTATCTCGAGTTGAATGTGTGGGAAAAGGACTAGGATTCACTCTCTCGATCTGAACCCATGTCGACCCAATACCACCGGCTATCAATTTAGTAGTCTTAGTTTTACGACCTCTCTCTCGAGCAAGCCAAAAACACTAAGATGAAATCATATTTGCAAATACAATCCCATTAACTTCATACACAACTACTAAATGAAATCACATTTAACCAACAAATAAATCATCAGCAAGCAAGACCCAACAGATAATCTAACCCATATTCATAAAATCAAACCCTAAGAATTGGAGTTTTAGCTAAACATGTAAAAGAGGTTAAAATAAATACCAATATCAGTTTCCATCAACTGGATATGAAGAATTAAGTCTTAAAACACATCAAGAGTGAAGAATCTTCGAGACCCATGTCCAATTTCTTAGAGTTGAAACCCTTTGAATCTTCAAGGTCTTAGAACAAAGTCTCCAAAACCCTTTAAAATATGGAACTAAAAATATTCTAAGTCTAAAATAAAAATAGTGTATGACTTGATTTCTTGATTGATTGATTGATACTAAGCTAACAATTTCAACAAGTATTTATAGTGTTTGAAAATTTATGTTGCAGTGGATCACTTGGCACAGTTAGTCGGGATCGCTAATACACTCGATGATCTACCGTTTGGTCAATTTCATCGCCTTCTTGCTTTAGACTTAAGCCTCTTCACGCTTTGAGTCGTTGGGCGATATGGTACTGCCTAGCGGAAGTACTCGGCGACACGCCAACTACTCCATTTTATCGCCAACTTGATCTTTCCCTTCACGCCTCAGCACACTGGAAGAAAAGGCTATCTCTAGGCCGATCGGCAACTCGTCCACTGGGCTCGGCGATTCTCAGGCCTTCATTACTTTGTTCTTTCTGCCGCTTTGTTCTATCTTGCCAAGTCGTGTCCATGCTTTGCCTCAAACTCTAAATACCTGAAACTTAAGGAGTTTTATCAGATATTGAGACAAAATATGCATTTGAGGACACTAATTCTTTGAAAATATATCCCTAAATGATTCAAATTTGTGGACTCATCAAAGGCCAAAGCAAAAAGGCGATTGAATTGACCAAAGGACGGATCACCGAGCTGATCGGTGATCCCGAATTACTGCGCCGAATGGTCCTTCGCAACATATTTTTGGCGACTATAAATAAATTTTTCAATATTTAATTTAATATCAGTCTTCATAATATAGATTATTTTTCAATTTTGGAATTGGAACTCTGAGTTTGGAGACTAACTTTTCCTTAGCTTTGCAGAATTGAAGTTTTCCATTTTTGAGAAATTGGAAGTGGGTCTTTGAGATTCTTAAATTTGGACCTTTGTAAATATGAAATTAATCTTACCCAGTTGATGGAAACACAATTTGGTAATGATTTCTCTCTTTTTATGATGTCTAACTAAAACCCCAATTCTTGGGGTGTGATTATGTGAATATGGGTTGATTTAGCTTGTGGGTATTGCTAATTGATAGTTTAAATGCTATTTAAAAGTTATTTCAATCAGTAATTATGGTTTAATTTAAAAGGTTGTAGTTGTAAATGTAATTCTACCTTACTATTTTTGGCTTGCTCGAGAGAGAGGTTTTAAAACCAAGATTACTTAATTGATGGTCTATGGGTATTGGGTTGTCATGGGTTCAGCTCGAGAGAGTGAATCTTAAACCCTTTACCACACATTCAGCTTGAGAGAGTGAATGGACTAAAACATAGGTTGTTCTTAATTGCTTGCTTGTTCGTGTTCGAGAGAAACCAACTTGATTCAGGATAAATTGTTCGAGAGAAAATTTATCCCCACTAAAGTCTAGCTTATTCACTGATTTACAGCTATTTACTATCAGTTGCAATTACCTATTTGTCTATATTAGCCTATAACCCAATCAGATCCAAAGAACCAGTCTCATTACTTATTAATTCGTGCTAATTGTTGTTGTTGTAGCTGATAGTTAAAACCACAACCACCTTATTTTATACTTGTGTCACCCCATAATTTGAATTATGCTTTTATTCGTAAATGTCTATGCCTAAGATTAACTTGAACATATTCATACTTTACTATCTTCAAATGATGATTTAACTTAGTAAAGTGTATGCATTCAACAAAAATGTCCCTTTTTAATTGTTTTCAAGGTTTTATGCATGGATATCATACACAATACATTTTTGTACTAAGACATATTTTCCTAAATTTTCCAAAGTGTAGGGTCCGGTGCTTAAGGCGGTCATTATTTGGTTCAAGCTTGGATTCTACTATTCTCCTTGCTTGTGGTGAGTCCTCATGATTCGAGGACCGGAGATCCACTTTGAGTTTTATTTCTAGTATTTCATTTTAGAACTATCTTGTTGTGTTGTGTCCCTTTCCATTGGAACTATTGTAATAGATGGCTAATTGAGACAAGTCTAGACTTCTGCTATGCTTTTATGAATAACTTTTTAAGAGTTGAAATGTTTTTTACACTTATTGTTCTAATGCTTTATGTTATGATATGCTAAGTGGCTTACATGGTGCCATTAGGGGCATTATATGCCATGTTACGTCTAGGGGGTACCCTTGGGTCATGACACATAAGCTGGCTATTTATATAAATTAAAGCTTCGAAAAAAAATTATGGGTGAGAAGTTAGGGACAATATGTCTCAAGAGGATTCAACATAGTTGTCAACTAATTATTTATGCTTAAATTGTACCATATTGGTTGCACACCCTCACAAGGTAGTCACAAAAGGGTAAGAACATTTGGCTTTTCCTATCAAAATTTGTGCCAAAGATCATTTCTTGCATTCACCAAAATTGGAAAATCGAACAAACAAGGCAAATTATAGCATTCAACAATCGGACTAACAAGGAAAATTTTAGTATTTACAAAGTATGATTGTAAGTAAAATCTCACCACACAATGAAACTTAAACATAACTATTTAACACAGGCGATAAGATCAAAGGCTTATGTGTGATGTTCATTGCAAAGATAACATAAAAATGTAGCTAGTCAACAGAAGAATCAGAACAATCATTCAAAATTGTACCCATCCCTTTTTCTTCTTGCAATAATTAGCATAATGCATATTATTCATCATAAGTACTATCCAAATGTAACGACCCGAGAGCACCCCCTAGTCGTTACCGGCGTATTCGACCTCTCGGAGGTCTTATACAAGCCCTTAGCATTCGTCATAGCATTTATCATAAGAAAAATAGCGGAAATTAAAATTTTTTTCATAATATAACACAAGACTTAAAAAGTCACCTCATTTAACCCTTTAATAAAATATCGGAGTACTACATCTCAAGGAAGCCATCTTAAAACACGACTACAACACAAGAGGGACAATGCCCTTACAATACAAAAGAAACTACTATCTATTACATTGAATTTAAGGAAACTCTTTAACATAAAGGTCCTTGAATCTTTAAGGACACACCCGAACTTGGGAATAGTAAGCAAAGCTCATCACTTCTAGGAAGGCCCTTTAGCCACCATCACCTACAATTGGTGTGAACAGATGAAGAAGAATGGTGTTTGTACAAGAATGCACTAAGTATGATAACCATGCAAAAACATGCTTTTAAAAGGGACATTTAGTTGGAAACCATGCATCATACTTTTTTAGAGAAACTTCAAGAACATTTAGTACAATAGGAACAATATAAACCACATACATCATCATACACATGGAAACCATTCATAATAGCACATAGAGCCACTTATAACATTTTAGGCACATTAAATGCATACAATACATTACCTTCCTCTTTATCTTAACTCATTTCCTCAAGCGACCCTTAGGGAATACTTGGTGCACTGTATCACCTTAAGGTTACCAAGGGTGAGCTTACATATCGCCTTCTTCAATCCAACCACATATATTCATAGAGTCATAAGCTTACCATAAGACATAGTCTTCACATAGGAACCATCACCTAAGACAACCCCCAAGTCACACTAGTGTAATGTGCAAGTAGCATCCCATAATACTACTCACACCAAGTGTTCCTAGGAAGCCAACATAGACTAGGCACATCATATTTAATAAGTCATAACATCTTCATTTAACATTAGACATAAGACCAACATACTTCATAACATCAAATAAGGACTCATTCATTTACTACATCACTGGTCATAACCCATTTAGTTCATATCATTGGCAAACTACCCACACAACCCCTTCACAAGCTCACTTGTGCAATGTACACATGAGTCCAATAACCCCTACATATACTAAGTGAACCCATTAAGAAGTCATAAGTGTAATTCACATGCATAATCATACTTCATGTCTTGACATAAGTAAAGTCAACCTTAACATGCTTTCATATTAACATACATAGACCATAGTCTTCATTACAGAAAGAGCCTAATCATAACCTCTCTTAGAGTCCACTTGTGCAATGCATAAGTCGGGTCCATAGTCCTACCTACACTAAGTAACTCTTCAAGAAATCATGACTAGAGTTCATATTCTTATCTTAGTTCATTTCTTAACTTTTGGGAGACATTGCCATAACCGACATAGACCATGTGAGCTATGTGGAATCCGGTTTTCTACTCCCACACCGAAAAGAGAGGGTAATACATGCCAAGGTAGGACCTACATACATAATAGCTATCTAGTGGATCCACTAAGCTATGACCTACGGGGGCAGGTAGTTATGGAACAAGGAGATTGCTACTAGAAACCTTGACTTGCTAGGCGTGAAGGTTTCCATCTCATGAGACAACATCTATGTTGGGAACCCAGACTTTCTAAACATGAAGGTTCTCTTGTGGGAAGCCGGACTGGCTAAACGTGAAGCCCCCAATATCATTTTTCATGTTCACTCGGTGCTAAGCTCCAACTCCCTTTTTAATCATCTTTAAGCCTTTATTTAATATTAGTTTATAAAATAGGCTTTAGGGACTTAATCCCTCATATCATATAGCTCAAAGGTTTCTAAGATGAGAATGACCTTTCATCATAGAACCTACACTATGCGAGAATGACCTTTCACATAGTCATACTATATTCATAACATAGTCTAGTTTAGAGTACAATTGAGGAAACCTTTCAAGAGACTCACTTTCACTAGATTATCATAAACCTTATTCATTCATTCATGTGTGTGTATATATGTGAGAAAGCCTTTCACATAAACACCTTTATGCAACACTTATTCATACCTTGCTAATCATACACTTTGCATGCATAAGATGTAAGGGTGCATATAAGAGTTAACCTTTCAATAGACACCATAACACACTATATTCATATCTCTACATGTAGAGTGTGTGTGTTCATATTGGTTCTCATAGTGACATAATAGCAGCAACATTGATATTGAGTGCACTTCCCTTCAAGGGATCATAACACATTCACAATGTCCCCAAATCATGAGCAATTCACATATAAAGCCTTTAAGGATTCTAGACCACACACCCACCCTTCATCATAGGAGAGAAGGACACATTTAACATTGAATAGGTACTCCTAACATGTATATGATCACACATTCATATATGGGTCATATAGGTAGGGGTCATTCCATAATAGTACTTAACAAAATCAATCATGTAGACCAGACCTTATCCCTAACATTATCATTCACATTATACTCCTCATCATCAACACACTTTAAACATCATGCTAGCATTGAGGATTTCATACATAACCTTCGTATCACAACTTCATAAACATATGCATCATAATCATCAATTCACTTCACATCTATTGCCTTCAAGGCCATGATCTCAACATGCATAGATAGACAAGAAGTAAACACCGCCACCATAAGTGGACCAAACCACACAACATCAATTCTCATACTATAGACTAGAAGTTAGGTCAAGTTACCAATTCTCCAAGCCATGATCACCATAGATCAATCCTCAACAATTCATAATCAATTGACATAGATAGCAATAGGAATCAACAATGTAATTCAATAACATAAACATAATCTAAGTACAATTCTATAAACAAAGGGATCAACCCATAACTTAGCCCATAAGGCCATAATTCTCAACTCATCAATATACCAACAATTTAACATGAATAAGTATAGATAATCATAGGAAACATCAATACAATCTAATCTAATCATAATTTCACCAATAGAGATCATAATCACAAAGACCCACATCATAGGACAATTTTTGAGAATTTGGGGATCATGGGTTCTTCAAGAATTCTTTTGAAAATTATCTTAAAAACCTTAATTCCACATCAATTCATCAATAGAACGATTTAGAAAATCATTTGACAAGGGACCCATGTTTAGATTGAAAATTGGAAATTTTGGTCTTTGAATCACTTTTGAAAATCTTTGATAGAACTCCTTGAATGAGAGGTTATTCAAGAATCAAGAGTTACCATACCTTAATTATTGAAGACCCATGAAATTGAAGAAGAATTCAGTTGAAAACCCATCTTCTATCTTGAGCTTCATCAATGTATTCAATGGAGTTTTTGAGAGAATCTACTTTTGAGAGGGAAGGGTCAATTTGAAGAATGGGGTCTAATTCTAGGTTTTGGGGTTTTAACCAACTTAAAATACCCTAAAATAGGTAGAATAACCATTTATAATAATTCCCAAAGTAGGTAGAATAACCGTTTATAATAATTCCCCAAAGTACCCAAACTATCCCTAACTTAGTTGGACCTTTTAAACAAGTCAAACTTGAGTTTTATTTTCGCAGATTTCGTTGGGAAAAAAGTCTGCGACACGGAGGTGTTCCACGGAGTTTCTGGAGATTAAATTCCGAAAGAGTAGAGTTTGCGGTGTCTCCGCAATGCGGAGCCACTTTTTGGCCATTGGTAGAGCAGGTCCACGACGCGGAGCCACTCCCTCCATGAACAACTTCAAGCTTCCTTGGCAGCTTGTTTGGCCAGGGGTTGGGGTCCTCCTCGGGAACCCTTAGGGTGGTCTCGGGAAGTCGTACCTGAACGTTTTGACCCTAAAAACATTTATTAAGGCACTAGGGTCACCTCCACTGATTTTAGACTCCAAACAACATATAAAAACATGAACAACATACTTGAACACAGCAACTCGTAAAATGACTAGTTTCCGAACGTCTTGGTCGTCCCTTGATGTTTGATTTTCAAACTCTTTAAAACTGACTAAAAAGGCTATTATTCATTATTTTAACAAGTTATTAATGCATAAAACCCATGTGACGATCTACTTTATCCTACTTCATTTTGAGGTTTGTTACACCAAAACATCAACATTGAACACATTAGATCCCCGAACATTAATAATGAAAACACATATGTTTCAAAAACAACTAATACTTTTGGGGTATGCTAAATAAACAGAAGCAAATGAGCTAAATCATTAAATCACTATAATAAAAACAAAATTTTCTAATTATTACAATTATCAAAAACTAAAACAGATAGTAAAAAAATACAATTATCAAAAGGGGAATATTGGCAAAAGTTCCCTCACCCCAACAAGATAAAAATAGAAGTGTCCTCAATGCGGTATAAATAAGTATGGGACGAGAGATATAAAAATCCCCCAAGTATGCTATGCCTATGGAGTGCTCAAATCTTGAGATTCAGAGGAAACAATGAAATTCTAATAGTTTTATTCTCTTTAGAAGGATCATTTAAGCCTAGTGGCATGGTTGGTTTGGGTTTCGAGACATTAGGTTTGACTAATTTTCATTAGGAATTTTAACTTTGAAGCTTAAGCCAAAGATTAGCTTTGATCAACATTCGTGGTAAATCTGCTAGGATAAAAGTTTTGTTAGCGTTGTCAGCTTAAAATGTTTAGTTTGATCTAGAACGTCATTTCACGTGGTTCCCTAAGCTTCCAGTCTAATTTTGATCCTTCTTGTTGTTTTTAGCTTAAGATTAAACTTGGGTGTGGGACCCACTTTTTATCAAAATGACATCAGATTAAAGGGGTAGAATATTTTGGTTGCACACACGGGGTTAGAACAGATCCCAAAAACCCCATTGGAGAATTTTGAGTTTGAGAAAATCAACCAAAGTGTTGATATCTAGTACATATGCTTAGTGACTAGAATTTAGGCCTTTAGAGAACACAAATGGATTTTAAAACCCAAAGTCTCTATTATTTAAAAAGAAAATTTTAGCTTCCGTCCCCAACTTCAAAATACAATTTCTTGATCTTGGAAGGTCTGATATAGGCGATTCAAAGTCTCAGGGTCCGTACCATTGGTTGCTACATGTTGGATGTTTTGAATGTATCAGGGTGTCACAACCCGAGAGCACCCCTTAGTCGTAACCGACGTACTCAACATCTTGGAGGTCTAATACAAGCCTCTTAGCATTCATTCATCACATAGACACTAAAATCCATAAGGAATTTAAAACTTTCTTTACAATTGAAAGAACACCTTTTAATAAAAATAGCAAGCGGAAAACTTCTAGACTCTATACATGATGTCTCGACATCATCTAATACCTATAGAGTACAACATTGGGACTAAGCCCATACCAAACATAAACAAAACTACAAGACATAAAGGAACATATTGGGTGTTGTCCTCGAATCTATGAGGACTCACCAAGTCTTCATCTTCAAGCACCTTAGGAACCTATTCATCACCCATAGAACACCAACATCTCCAATCCCTACACTTTAGTAAGAAGATGGGAAGAAAGAGGTTAGCACAATTAAGTACTAAAAACCATGAAAAAACATGCTAAAAGGGGACATTTATTGGAGAAACATGCTTTATGCTATTTGGTAAAACTTCAAGAAAATACAAGTATAGGAGTCACAACACTCAACCATAACCAACAAACAAGTCATTAACCCCTTTAGCACATACTCCACATATAATCCATCCCTTCACCTTAGACCATCCACCTCAAGTAACCCTTGGACAACACCTTGTGCAATGTATGAATAGCATCCCATACCACCATCCACACTAAAGCCTCATCTTAAGGCCACCTAACGTGAACTTACCACTTATCATGCTTCATATCATAAGCCATTATGCACAACTAGTACTAATATTCAACACATAAACATATTCGTCAAAAAAAATCATTCCAAGATCTTAGCACCTCTATCTAAATTTACCCTAAGGCACACTTAAGTAAGACATGAAGTGGTCGCCCATACAACCTTTTCAAGCACACCTAAGTGTTCCTCAAGGCCACAATAGACAAGAACATTTACATATCAATACAACATGCTAAATAGTTCATTTCCTTAATATAAGAGAGATATGCAACATATTAAAAGGGTGACGAGTAAACATTCTTCTTTATAGTCTTTTAGGACACATTCATGCGTTTAGGGAACTCACTTTAGTATCTTCAAGGCCTACTCGTGCCATGTGTAGATAGCATCCCATACTACCACCTACACATTGTAGAACCTATCCAGTGACTAGAGTGCACATCCCACATGATGGGAATAGGCATTAACCGACATAGACTATACTAGCTAGGCATGGAATCCAGTGTCATAAAACCCTACACCGTGGAAGGTGTTCTACTTGCCAAGGGTAGAACTAGGACACATCCATTGTAGGCACATGGTTTAGGGGATATCCAAAGATGTTCATTGTAATCTCGCCTCATATTCAGGAGGAGCTACCATCTTAACCATATCCACTCGGTGCTTAGCCTTAGTTCTGATAGAGTAATTTCATTCACATGTATGTACTAGAGAGGGCACCATCATTAGGTCTACCGACCCATAGCACATCTACCAAGAAGGGCACCACACAGATCTACCGATCAAGGTTGATTAAGGATAGCTCATTGACTTTCTTAGAGAGGGCTTTCTACCGTTTTGGTCGACCAACTCTATGTCTATCATTTCACACAAGAAAGAGGCACCATCATAAGGTCTACCACTTCAAAGTTTTACATTCACTTAGGGTCCTAGGCTCATCATGAAGGGGCACCATGCTTAGGTGTATCGATTCAAGACATAGCCTAGAAGCCTCATTAATCATTAATAGCAAGGGCACCATATTTAGGTCTACCGATTCTAGACATTCATTCATTTATGAAGAGGCACCAACTCAAGGTCTACCAATTCAATACAATAAGACATCAAGTCAAGCTACATTCATTACTCAAGAGAAGGGTGTTTAAGCTTACCAAGTTAAGAGATTACATTCCATAACTTCCATGTATCAAGAAGAGTTACCTAAGTCTACCAATTCTAGACTGCACATCCCATATGATGGAAATAGACCTTAACCGAGATAAACCACACTAGTAATGTATGGAATCCAGAGTCTATCCTACTCCGTGGAGGTTGTTCTACTGGCCAAGGCTAGAACAAAAAGCAACCCATGTTGGCACATGGTTTAAGATATGTCCAAGGACGTTCATTGTGCCTAATCTCATGATCAACTAGGCCACCATCCTAACCACATCTACTCGGTGCTTAGCATTGGTTTCCATGGAGTATTCAATCACATATGTACTAGAGAGGGTTCCTTTTCTGGTTCAACCAACTCATAGTACCTCTTCCCAAGAAAGGCCTCATTTCTTAGTCATAGCCAATCTAGGTTCATAAGGATAGCTCATTTGACTTTCTTAGATAAGGATTCTAAGGAGTCTATCATTTTATTCAAGAAGGGAACACAACCCTAAGGCCTATCCTTCAAGGTTATACATTTACTTAGGAAAGCTAGACTCATGAAAAAGGCACTATGCTTAAGTCTACCAATTCAAGTCTTGGCCTAGAATTCCTCTTTCAGCATTCATAGGAAGAGCTCCATTACTAAGTCGTAGCCTAACCAAATATTCATATATATAATCAAGCTTTCATGACACAAGACAAGATACTCAAGTCTAGCATATGAGCTACAACATCATCGTATAAAGACTCACCACAGTCCATCAGCAGCACATATCACCATTTCAACAGAAACATGCTTTCACATTGGCATAATAACACTTTATACAATATCACATTAATATCATTAGAACATCTTCACATTATAGCTTCACACAAACTTAACATATAGCTTCATAGAGGACTTTACATATAGCCCCATATATGTACAATAATATAACAATATAGTAACACTCATATAATGCCCTTCATGGCCTCAATTCACATTAATATAATATTCCAACATTATACAACAACTTCACCAATGCCTTCATGGCTACAATTTACAACAATATCACACAAGGATAAGATATAACACTTCCACCAAAGGTGGATTCAACCTACCAACAACAATCAATTCAATAAAGACAGTTCAAGCTTTCTTACCATAATCCAGACATAGCTAAAATCACCAAAATCCAAGCAATCACCAATACTTCACCCATATGTCTTAACACCCTTAACTAACCCATTATCGACAATTAATCATGAATAAACATTAAACAACACAAGTGATATCAGTACAATTCACTTTACATTTAATTCCATCAACTTTGAATTTATAGAAATAGACTCACTTCATAGCAAATTTTAGCGTTTTGTAGAAGACAAGGGTTCATGGAGTATTTCATTCAAAAACCACAAACAAAAATCATTTAATCCATATCCAAAGGTTTCAAATCATTTTCATGCAAGAACCCTTGATAGAATTCAAAAACAAGCTTTTAGTCACTTTTTGAAAACATTGTAAAATCCTTTGAAATTGACTCTAGGATGAAGATGAGTCCTAGATGAAGAGCCACCATACCTCACTTGAAGAAATCCCAAAAAAAATTTGTGGAAGGAACCCTCAATTTGAAACCCTAGCTCTCCACCTTCTTCTTCCTTGAACTTGAGAAGACTCTTGAGACAGAAAGTCTTTGGGAGTTTTAACTTAAAGAATGAATTCAAAAATACCTTTTAAATGTTTTAATACCTTTAAAATATCTAAAATAAGTTAAAACAACCAACCCCACACTTTAAAAGACTTGGGGTGAATTTACCAATTCACCCCCACCATGGCCGACTTAAATGATAGCAACACAGGTGCAAAACCATGGCCACCATCCACGGACTGTGGATGGATGGACGGCCCCATGTTGTTCATCCATTGCTTGGTACTGTGGAGGGGCCAAATGGAGTTAAGATCCAAAAACTAAGTGTTGGCCAACGGAGGCTATCAACGAACCGTGGATGGACCTATGGTGCGTGAACCCCTTCCGTAGGTCACTACTTTGTGGAGAATCATTTCATTTTAGGCAGCCTTGGGGGTTGAACTTAGTGTCCTCCTCAAGGACCCTTAGGGTGGTCCTTTGGGAGTCGTACCCGGACGTTTACCCCTTACACATATCCAACTACAAATTGGAATCACTTCCTTATGATTTCACCTTCAAAATGACATATCAATATCAGTGACAACACACTAGAACACACTAGCACCAAAAGACTAGTTTCTAGACATCATGGATGCCTCTCGACGTTTGACCTCCAACACAACCAAAGTAACCTCTAACATCATTTTTAAGCATTTATGAAAGATTACCAACTAAATACCAAAACACGAGGCTCGAGTTTCAAGAGTTCATTTTTAGGGTCGCTACACATTCATTACTCAAGAGAAGGGTCTCTAAGCGTACCAAGTCAAGAGATTACATTCCATAACTTCCATGTATCAAGAAGAGGCACCTA
The DNA here is from genome assembly GCA_036553675.1 of Solanum okadae. Classification (NCBI taxonomy): domain Eukaryota; kingdom Viridiplantae; phylum Streptophyta; class Magnoliopsida; order Solanales; family Solanaceae; genus Solanum; species Solanum okadae. Next base: position 19,224,318 of record CM071686.1, on the reverse strand, counting down.
AGTCTACCAATTCAAGACATACATCACATTATAGAAATCCTTTACATTTCATCATCATCACATATGAACGTTAAGAGTGGACATACTTCCAATCACAATACAATAACAACTTATACAAGAACACTTTGAGATCCCATGAACACCTTTTTATTCACAACATGATTACCTTTTCTTCATTAGATTCTCATTCAACTCCTTCACATCACATTCACAACACAATATCATGAAAATACTCAATTATTAATATAATGCCTTCAAGGCCATGATCATAATACATTCAGTAAGAAAACACCTCCACCACAAGTGGATCACACATCAATTTATCACAATTCTATATCCATTCTACATTATCAATGAAGTTAGGTCAACTTACCCTTTTTACAAAACCACAATCACCATTCCTGAATTCTTCAACAATTCACAATAGATAAACATGGATAATAATAGAAATCAACTATTCAACTCAATCTAAGCATAATTCCATGATCATTCAATCATAAACAATAAGCGTACTTCATAAGCCAACCTTAGGGTTTTTGTGAAATCAAGGATTCATAGAGTATTTCACCTTAAAACATCAATTCAACATCAATAAAATCATATGTTATCACTTGAAATCGTTTCATGAAAGAACCCTTGAGTTTGAGTGAGAAGAAGGCTTTTTCATAAACTTTGACAACTTGAAATCATTTTGGAATTGGTTCTAGGGTGATAGCTTTCCCTAGATAAAGAACTCACATACCTTTGCTAAGATTTCCCAAGAAATATGATGAAGAAAACCTTGAATCCAAAACCCTAGCTCCCACTCCTTTTTAACACTTGAGTTAGGGTGAAATATTTGAGAAATGAGGGAAATTCTATTTTATTTAGGGTGTAAATAAACTTATATAAGTCAATTAATTAACTCCTAACCGACCCCGTAATCCTTTAATTTATTCACTAATTAATTCCCAAGGCCCCAACTTAAAACTAAAATGTCAAAAACTGGCAGTTTCTACGGACCACAATCTACCGTCCATAATTTGAGTCCGTCTATTGGACTGGGACTGACAGTGCTTCACTATTTCGGCCATAACTTTTTAGTCCGAGATCAAAATTGGGCAAACTCAGCGGCGTTGGAAAGAGGACTATGATATATTTTATTGGATAGGTAATGGACCACCTAATTCATTTTGATCTATGATATATGACCATTTGAAGTTGACTCTCACTTACCTTGGCCGACTTCTTAACAACATTTCAGCCCTTGACTCACGCCCACCACTCACGGGCCATCCTGGTGGTCCTTAGTTTAGGGCTGTGGCTTGAAAGTGAAGGCCAAGGCTTCCTAGGCTAAGTCCTAAACCACGCGCAAGACCTACGGGAGGTGGACTGGTCTATGGGGCGTGATATGCCTCCGTGAACAAAGTTGTTTTTGACAGCTTTTGGGCAGTGTTGGGGTCCTCCTCAAGGACCCCTTGGGTGGTCCTTGGGGAGTCGTATCCAGACGTTTAACCCCTAAACACCCCAACCATGGCTCGGGACAACTCTAAACACCTTCAAAACTCAACACGAACACACGTTAGGCTCTAGTTACTCTAGTTTATTTTTTAGGGTCGTTACACAGGGGAACTCTGTTACAAGTATATTCTTATCCAAATAGTCTGCTAAGTCTCCTTTTTTTCTTCAATTGTTTATTTTAGTGAATGTGATTGTTCTGGCTGTTTTGGGTGAATGGAATTGAGCCACATTTTGGGGCATAAGCTCGTTTAGTCATTAAGTACCTTTTGATGGAATCAATTTTTTTATTCTACGAGTGGGTCCTACATCTGTGCCTTGACCAGATTTATGTATCAATTTTCCATTGTCGTGAATTTAATGCCTTATAATCTGTAAGGATGTTGCGATTGATAATTTTATAGCGTGGTGGTGTTCACAAGTATTTTTGAAGTGTATAGCATGTGTGTGGTTTATTTGGAGCTCTCGTGATCAGGTTTGAGGTACGCTTCCATATAAGTTCAATATTGAGTTTCTTAAATATTTCCTAGTTTAGATTTCATGTAATTTTGTTATTTTTCTTGTTGGGTAGTTAGATTTCCTCCTGTTATTAAATATTTTCATGGTTTTGTAGAAGCCTTAGGCTTATGGTGGGTGTTGGGATACTTAAGTTTATGCTTGTAGCTTCAGTTTTGGTGTAGATGATCTTGCTTATCCTTGTTGGCCTAAAATTTTTTGTGGCGTTTGATTAGGTTTCAAATTAAATGCTTTAGATTGTGTTTTACCGCCATTATAGTTATGATATACTTCTTGTCGAACTTTTATTGTGTTGTTCTCCTTGCATTAGTACTAGCGACCTTGGTTACTCGTCGGAGCTGTGGGCTGGTCATAGGTATGCCCAGTCAGGGTTTGAGTGGTATGATTTTGGTAGGGTTTCATCTCTTGAGTTGGCTCCACTTTGATTTGATGAAAGCCCTCTCGTTTGGTCCCTTCACTTGTATTTAAGTGGTTTACATGTTATACTGTTATTGAGCTTTGTTATATTTTGGGGCCTGAGGTCATACACAAGGACCAGTTGGATCCCAAGTTAGTAATCTACGCTTTGGTAACGTGGTTTTGGTTGGTTGTATCATTAGTTGACTTTGAGTACCTTGTTTGAATGGTAGTGATGGCATGCATTGTATTGTTTTATCATTCTCACAAGTTATGTGGTACAATCTCGACCCATGCGTTAGCATTTTTATGATTTATGATGACATACAGTTTACTTGTTTTTTATTCTAAATTGGTTTTCGTGTGATTTTTACCACTTGGATCACTTGACATACTGATTTTTGAGATTATGAGGTGTCTGGACATACTCCGTTTTCAAGTTGGGATATTAGAGGCAATTGGATGTGCTCAATTTTTGTTTGGCTTGCTAGTGCGTTGATTCAGTGTTTTACAAGCTTTTGTAATTACTAGGGCCCCTAGGAGTTTACTGGGTGGTCAGGCGGCACCATTATTGGTTATGTCGTTACTTCTGGTTCTAGGCCGATATTTATGGTTCGAGCCTATTACTTCTGGTTAGAAGTCGATGCCTGTGGTTTGAGGCTGTTTCTTTCAGTTTGAGGCGGATGCTTCTAATTCTAGTGTGATTCTTCTAGTTTGAGGATGAATCTTACGATTTGAGATTTTAACCTTTTGTTAGAGGTTTGGATGGTTATTGATGGTCGCGCTTCTCACCCTACATTTATATGAATCACCTATCTCCAGTATACTTGTTTTTTTATTCCACCCTCTAGTTTATAGGCTCCTGGTCCTGATCGACCCGGAGATTCAGACAACCCGGGGAATCGGCAGAAAGAGATGGATCGGATACTGTAATCTGCCCAAAAGTCCTGACTTTTCGAGGCAGTGCTTCAACCCATATCTGGCAAACTCCTCGAACTGCTGGGTGCGGCATATTCATGAACTATCAAAGCGGCTCCTCCACCTCTCCTTAAGGCTTTAAGGCGAACCGTATGGTGACTGGAAAGAAAGACGCCCTCACCTTCTCTGGTGTCAGTGAGAGCAATTTGAGTATGCCCCGTTGTCCTTCTTTTGTAGATAGAATCTTCAATGGGCGGTTGTGTTGTCATTTTTGTAACTATCTTTCGAGTTTATGGGGTTCTATTAAAACCCTACACCGTGGAAGGTGTTCTACTTGCCAAGGGTAGAACTAGAACACATCTCATGTAGGCACATGGTTTAGGGGATATCCAAAGATGTTCATTGTACTATCTTCTCATACTCGGGAAGAGCAACCATCTTAACCATATCCACTCAGTGTTTAGCCTTAGTTCCCATAGAGTAATTTCATTCACATGTATGTACTAGAGAGGGCACCATCATTAAGTCTACCGACCCATGGCACATCTACCAAGAAGGGCACCACAAGGATCTACCGATCAAGGTTCATTAAGGATAGCTCATTGACATTCTTGGAGAGGGCTTTCTACCGTTCCGGTCCACCAACTCTAATTCTATCATTACACACAAGAAGGAGGCACCATCGTAATGTCTACCACTTAAAGGTTTTACATTCACTTTGTAATAGCCCGTATTATGCATATGCTTGTTCTGTTCTTGTGATAATTGACATATCCTTATAGTATAGGTGAGGGACCATGTTTCTTATATGATTAGTGTTGGTTTAAATTAGCTCGGAAGGTGATGTGATGCCTTGCACGTTGCAGCATGTGTACTGCAGGTTGTAACTTCAACGGAAATATTTAGACTCGAGACGGGAATGTGGTTATTGAGCTTAAAGGTGAAAGTTAAGTGCTAAGTTAAAGAAAAAGAGATTAATAATTAGAAAATGGATTAAAATAGGTGAGCTGCTTGCTTGACTTAACTAAGCTAGTAGGTGACAAGTAGGTGCATCACCCACTTTGACTTATTGACCAGTCCAAAGAACCAAGTAGGTGCATCACCTACTTGAACTATATGGATCTAGTTAAAAAGGCCAAGGTATAAAGATCAGATTTGGGCCTGTGCTAATGGACTCACTTGAGGCCCAAACTATGTTAAATAAAATGAAAACCCATCAGCCAAATCTGTCAAGGCCCAATATTTAAGCCCAAGTGAAAGCACGTAAGTGCATCACCTAGTTTGACCTTTTGGGCTTCTTGATATAGATAAGCAGGTGCATCACCTACTTGACCAATTAGTGGCGGAAAATGATGCTTTCTAGTGGATATTCTTAAAGGTGAAGAAAGATCAATATAAAGATATATTGGCTGCTATTCTCATTCATTTTAACACACATTATTGAGGATTAACTCCAGCTCTTTCTCTCTCTTTTCTCTTAAGGATTAAATGGCAGCCTTAAAGTTCTTCTAGGGTTCATGAAGAAACCCTCATCTCCGCAAGACAAGGTAAGTGAAAACATTTATGGATTTAGCTTAATTCTCCCATGGATGATTAGGAAAACATGTTATTCATGCTCAAGTATAGGTATAAAGGCATAATATTTCCAGAAGCTATTGCTCACTTTCTTGGTTATTAAGATACTTTTCTCTTCTTCTTTGGTTTAAGTGTGAAGGGAAGTTGAAGTTCTAGAGGAATTCAAGTTATAAGGAGAAGTTGCAGTAACTGAGGTAAGGTGACTGCTCCATTTTCTTCCTCCTTATGGATGAGTTTGAGTGAGGAAGTAGGGGTGTGCTATCATAAAGAACTCAAGGAGGTGGTGAGTTCAATAATTGGTTGTATGATAAAAGAATATTTGAGGTTGTTTTATGTGTATTGTTGTTGGTGCAGTTTGGGTAATCTTGGAAAAGGATATATAATGTATGTATTAGGCATAGAAGGAGGGTGTGGTGATACACATTGTTTTAAGGGTTGTATGGGCTCATTATCCGTCAAAGTTAGCTATTGTTTTACGAGGCTCACGGTGTGATAGTTACTAATTTAAATTTATCATGACGTATATTGTAGATTAAAACCTCAAAGGGGAGGCTGAATCGTAATAGTTGTATTGATAAGAGGATAAGGTATGTAAGGCTATTCGATTCAATATTCTTTTGCATGAAATCTGATACTTAAGATTAATATCAATAAGTGAATTTTCTAAGTTCTATTCCTAGTAAAGGAAACATAGTGGCAGCGTATGACTCCAAGTAGCTAACAATATTTCCCCCTCTCCTTAGTGTATAGAATTACTTCTGTATATGTTCAGTACTCTATACTTGTGTAATTATCTTCCTATGTGCTGGTATAGAAATGGTATTTGCAAAAAGCAAGTTTGGTGAATCTTCCTCTTAGTTAGTTGAAGTCAATTGTGTCATTTAAACTCACGAGTAATGTATTGATGCTACATCGCTCCTTATATCATTGTTACTACCTTGAAGTATTATTTTCATGTCTTCCACTATTGCCATAGTCCCAAATATAAAAAATGATTATGACCACAAAAACAACAATCTCAAAGATTAAAGAATCTAAGTAAAGCAATCTGTATAATTAAGGGTGGCAGCTCAGGGGCGAAAGACTAGCATGGGCCGATCCCAATTGGTATAGAAGGGTGGCAGCTCAGGGGTAAAAGCCTAGCATGGGCCGATCCTAATTTGTATAATTATGAGGATCGCATCCCAGGGGTTAAAATGCCTAGCATGGGTCATGCTCTTCTACCACTGATCAGCTGGTCATTCATATCAAATGCCTTATAAAGATCATAACACACAGAAAGGTAAATACAAGAATGTAACATACATGATTTCATAAGAGTTAACCAAGGTGGTCTTCTATTCTGATTTATGCACACATATATTGATACTTAGTTTCACTGAACTCCTATTTAGATATGTTATTGCCTTACATATTCAGTACATTTTCTCGTACTGATGTCCCTTATGGGGGACGCTGTATTTCATGCTACAAGCACAGATACTTCAGCTAGTAGACCTCCTTAGTAGAAGCACACGACACTCAACTACTTTCAGTGAATTCCAGATTGATTCAGAGCTTTATTGAGTCCTTAGTAGATTCATTTTGGTATTGTATCGTAGTTAAGGGTAAGGCGGGGTCTGTCCCGACCTACTCTAAGGTTTTCTATCTTTTAGAGGCTTTGTAGACTTATGTATATGCTTCAGTTGCGTATTAACAAGTTGTGGCATAAACGGCAAAGTTTTGTATATAAGTTTTGGGTCTACTTATGTTGGTTCGTATCGCTGCATCCTATGTGAACTTGTCACAAGATTGTCATAGTTATATTCATAGTAGGCACAGGTTACATGTTGGTTCTCTCGAGCCTTTAGGGCATCGGGTGCCTATCCGTCTTAATGGGATTTGAGGCTTGACACACTTAGGGTCCTAGGCTCATCATGAAGGGGCACCATGCTTAGGTGTACCGGTTCAAGACATAGCCTAGAAGCCTCATTAATCATTCATAGAAAGGGCACCATACTTAGGTCTACCGATTCTAGACATTCATTCATTTATGAAGAGGCACCAACTTAAGGTCTACCAATTCAATACAATAAGACATCAAGTCAAGATACATTATATCACGACCCGAGAGCACCCCTAAGTCGTAACATGCGTACTCGACCTCTTGGAGGTCTAATACTAGCCCTTCTCAATCAATCATCGCATTCGGTAATAAAAACCGTAAGGAATAAACACACTTTCTATTACAAATCCATAATAGTCATAAATCCTTTCAAATGTAAAGAAGTAGAATTTCTAAGTCTCATGTACCATCTTAGACACGAATAGAACATCTTAGGGACACGACCCTTTACAACACAAGAGATATCAGTACAATTCACTTTACACATAATTCCATCAACTTTGAATTTATAAAAATAGACCCACTTCATTGCAAATTTTAGGATTTTGTAGAAAACAAGGGTTCATGGAGTATTTCATTCAAAAACCACAAACAAACATCAATTAATCGATATCCAAAGGTTTCAAATCATTTTCATGAAAGAACCCTAGATAGAATTCAAAAACAAGCTTTTAGTCACTTTTTAAAAACATTGTAAAATCCTTTGAAATTGACTCTAGGATGAAGATGAGTCCTAGATGAAGAGCCACCATACCTCACTTGAAGAAATCCCAACAAAATTTTGTGGAAGGAACCCTCTATTTGAAACCCTGGCTCTCCACCTTCCTCCTCCTTGAACTTGAGAGAACTCTAGAGAGAGAAAGTCTTTGGGAGTTTTAACTTGAAGAATGAATTCAAAAATACCTTTTAAATGTTTTAATATCTTTAAAATACCTAAAATAAGTTAAAACAACCGACCCCACACTTTAAAAGACTTGGGGTGAATTTACCAATTCACCCCCACCATGGCCGACCTAAATGACAGCAACACAGGTGCCAAACCATGGCCACCATCCACGGACCGTAGATGGATTGACGGTCCCGTGCTGTGCATCCGTGGTTTGGTACTGTGGAGGGGCCAAATGTAGTTAAGCTCCAAAAAGTAAGTGTTGGCCTACGGAGGCCATCCACGAACCGTGGATGGACCTACGGGGAGTGAACCCCCTCCATAGGTCACCACTTTGTGGTGAATCATTTCATTTGGGGCATCCTTGGGGTTTGAACTTATGGTCCTCCTCAAGGACCCTTAGGGTTGTCCTTGGGGAGTCGTATCCAGACGTTTACCCGCCTACACATGTCCAACTACACATTGGAACCATTTCCTTGTGATTTCACCTTCAAAACAACATATCAATATCAATGACAATACACTAGAACACACTAGCACCAAAACACTAGTTTACGGACGTCATGGACGTCTCTCGACGTTTGACCTCCAACACAATCAAACTGACTTCTAACACCATTTTTAAGAATTTATACAAGATTACAAACTAAATACCAACACACAAGGCTCTTGTTTCACGAGTTCATTTTTAGGGTCGCTACATTATCCAACACATGGAAACATTCATCCTCGAATGACACTTTAAAACATAAAGGTAATGACTCAAGAATAGCAGCCCACAACAATCATACAATATCAATATAAAAGCACTGATCAAGGAGGAAACATTAACTCCACATAACAAGGCATTATAACACAACTTCATTCAGATTTATGGAAGTAGGAATCATACCTACAACTCAACATGCATCAAACCTTTTCCATTTCTCATTTATTTGGAGGAACTTCCTCTTCCATAGAACCTCATGCTCATAACAAAATCAATGAACACAATATGCAGTTATCTCATTAAAACACAATCATGCCACATCAAGAATACACTTAAGCATGGTCAACTAATTAACTCTAACAAGTTTTAGCAACTCACCAAATTATGCATACAAGGAGAACAACAATCATGAAACTCATTTTCTCATTTAAATCAAGAACTCAATTTAAACCATGCATTATTATAAGGAGAAATATAGAAACTCATTTTTCACACAAGACTCCAAAAACCATGCATCATGCTTCTACAATTCTATGACTCAAGCTTGATTAGGAATAGAAGAAAGAGACAAGAATATCCAAACTCACATCAACTCATCATTCAACATACCATCCCCCACTTAGGAGAAACCCATCTAAACCAACACAAAAGGATTCCAACACGAAACTAGAAATTATGACATACCGGCACCTTCATCCGGATTTGCTTCCTCATTAGCCTGGAGAGCATAGAAACGATTCCTTGCTTGACCATCAACACTAGGACCACTATAAGGAGCTTGCCTAGCATTCCTTCCTTTAGCCACAATATTAGGACAATCTCTCACCTTGTGATCATTTTTCCCACAACCATAGCAACCACCAGTGCCGGATACACACTTCCCAAAATGCTTCTTTCCACAAGTGGAAGAAGTAGGCTTGGCAATTTTAGAACCACCACCTCCTTCATGGTTAACCTTAGGAGCACTTGAGAAATCTTGATTTGGAGCCCTCTTCTTAAACCTAGGTTGTCCTTGATCCTCATACCTACCCCTTTTCAAGTCCTTCCTCACCCTAGTCATCTTGGACTCCTCAATAGATTGAGCATACACAACAATCTTAGAGATGTTCATATCACCATGGAGTACTGCCGTACGACACTCTTTCTTAACCAAGTCGGATACACCTGTAACAAACCTACTCATCTCCTCTCTAGAGTTATACACCAAAATGGAGCATACCTAGACAACATAGAGAACTTCAAAGCGTACTCCTCCACACTCATATTAACTTGCCTTAGATTAATAAACTCCTCAATATTTCACTCCCTCTTCTCTAGGGGAAAGTACTTACCCAAGAATGCTTCCTTAAACTCCTCCCATTCTATAGGACCCGCTTCTTCCGGCCTATTTGCCTTCCATTGAGTGTACCAAATTTGGGCCAGCTCTTTCAATTGCTAGGAATCCAACTCTTCCTTCTCCCTAGATGACATACCCATAGCATCTACAATCTTGTAGATTTCATCCAAGAATCCTTGGGGATCTTCTCCCATTCTATAGCTTAGAAAGATATGAGGATTTATCCTCACAAAGTCTCTCAATCTTGAGGCCACGTTACTCTCATTAGCATTCATCCTAGGCCCCACATCTCGATTAACTTGAGTCGTCATGGCTTGAGCTGGAGTTAGAAAAGCCGCCCTAATCTCCTCATTAGTCATGGCCGGGGGAACCACCAGAACCTCAGTCTCTTTTCTCATATAGGGCCTTGGCCACCTTGAAGACTTGAACATCTTGAACAACTTGAGGAGGACCTCCCCTATCACCTAACTCCTCTTCCGCTCTCCTTCGGTTCGTCCTTGTATTCATTTCCTATAAACAAAATAGACGGATTAGGAAAGATACTTATAGACCAAACTCTAAGGCACGACGTCAAGAATAATGGAAGAAGTGAAACTTCTACCGCCCTATAACCTCTTGTTCATAGCTGTATCGAGACTAACATTGATGAACAGGACTCTACTAGACATGGCATATGAGACTTTGAATCCTAAGGGACAATTTCCAAAACATTATGTTCTGATACCAAGTTTGTCACGACCCGAGAGCACCCCCAAGTCATAACATGCTTACTCGACATCTTGGAGGTCTAATACTAGCCCTTAGCAATCAATCATCGCATTCGGTAATAAAAACCATAAGGAATTAAAACACTTTTTATTACAAATCCATAATACTCATAAAATTTTTCAAATATAAAGAAGGAGAATTTCTAAGTCTCATGTACCATCTTTGACACGAATAGAACATCTTAGGGACACAACCCTTTACAACAATAGAAAATATAAGTCTTATACAATGTCTAAATGGGAATACTAGAAGGATAACAACTATGTCCTAGAATATATATGGACATACCCAGCTTCATGAGAATAGTCAATATCCCAAGCTTCCTTAAAAGATGTCCTAACTTTCCACCACCTGCACTTGTAACAATAGAGAAATATGGAATTAGTACAATAAGTACTAAGTATGATGACCGTGCAAGAAAACTTGCACAACAGACATTTACAAGGAATGTATTCTTTTAAGACCTTTTTTAACAAACCTTTACAACCACAAGCATAAACCCACATTTCAAGTCACCATTCACAAATAAGACCATATTCACATCATTTGCAACTCAATTAACACAAGTTTACAATACTTAAACAAGATAGCAAAGTAATTCCTTCACTACCGTTTAAGCCTCTATCTCAAGTCACCCTAAGCCACACGTAAGTGAACAATGAAGTGACCGCCCATACAACCTCTTCATATACACCGAAGTGTTCCTAAGAGTTACCATAGACAAAGGGTTTTATTATTAGATTATAACATACTAAGTCAACATACTTTATAAAACCATTTAAGAGACACACAAGCATATAGGGGACAATCACATAATAGCCCTAAGGCGTAGGGAACTCACTTTGGCATCTTCTAAGCCTACTCGTGCCATGTGTAGAATGCATCCCATACTACTACCTACACGTTGTAGAAGCTATCCAATACTAGAGTGCATATCCCATATGATGGAAATAGGCCTTAACCGACATAGACCACACTTGCAAGGTATGGAATCAGGAGTCAATCCTACTCCGTGGAGGTTGTTCTACTTGCCATGGGTTGAACTAAAAGCAACCCATGTTGGTACATGGTTTAAGAGATGTCCAAGGATGTTCATTGTGCCTAATCTTATGCTCAATTAGATCACCGTCCTAACCACATCCACTCGGTGCTTAGCCTTCGTTTCCATAGAGTATTCAATCACATATGTACTAGAGAGGGTTCCTTTTCTAGTTCAACCAACTCATACTACCTCTTCCCAAGAAAGGCCCCATTTCCTAGTCATAGCCAATCTAGGTTCATAAGGATAGCTCATTTCACTTTCTTAGATAAGGATTCTCAGGCCGTTCCGGCTCCATCCATCTCTAAGTCTATCATTTCACTCAAGAAGGGAACATAACCCTAAGGCCCATCCTTCAAGGTTATACATTTACTTAGGAAAGCTAGACTCATGAAAAAGTAACTATGCTTAAGTCTACCAATTCAAGTCCTGGCCCATAATTCCTCTTTTAGTATTCATATGAAGAGCTCCATTACTAAGTCATAGCCTAACCAAACATTCATATATATAATCAAGCTTTCATGGCACAAGAAAAGATACTCAAGTTTAGCATATGAGCCACAACATCATCTTATAAAGACTCACAATAGTCCATCATCACCATTTATCACCATTTCAAGAGAAACATGCCTTCACATTAGCATAGTAACACTTTATACAATATTACATTAATACCATTAGAACATATTCACATTATAGCTTCACACAAACTTTACATATAGCTTCATATAGGACTTTACATATAGCCTCATATATGTATAATAATATAACAATATAGTAACACTCATATAATTCCATCATGACCTCAATGCACAATAATTCAATATTCCAACATTATACAACAACTTCACCAATGCCTTCATCGCTACAATTCACAATAATACCACACAAGAATAAGATATAACACTTCCACCAAAGGTGGATTCAACCTACCAACAACAATCAATTCAATAAAGAGAGTTCAAGCTTTCTTACCATAATCCAAAGCCATAGCCAAAATCACCAAAATCCAAGCAATCACCAATACTTCACCCATAAGGCTTACAACCCTTAAATCACCCATTATCAAAAATTTATCATGAATAAACATTAAACAACACAAGAGATATCAATACATTTCACTTTACACTTAATTCCATCAACTTTGAATTTATAGAAATAGACCATCTTCATAGCAAATTTTAGGGTTTTGTTGAAGACAAGGGTTCATGGAGTACTTCATTCAAAAACCACAAACAAACATCAATTAATCCATATCCAAATGTTTCAAATCATTTTCATGCAAGAACACTTGATATAATTCAAAAACAAGCTTTTAGTCACTTATTGAAAACATTGTAAAATCCTTTGAAATTGACTCTAGGATGAAGATGAGTCCTAGATGAAGAGCCACCATACCTCACTTGAAGAAATTCCCACAAACTTTGTGGAAAGAACCCTCAATTTGAAACCCTAGCTCTCCACATTCTTCTTCCTTGAATTTGAGAGAACTCTAGAGAAAAAAAGTCTTTGGGAGTTTTAACTTGAAGAATGAATTCAAAAATACCTTTTAACTGTTTTAATACCTTTAAAATACCTAAAATAAGTTAAAACAACCGACCCCACACTTAAAAAGACTTGGGGTGAATTTACCAATTCACCCCCACCATGGCCGACTTAAATGACAGCAACACAAGTACCAAACCACGGCCACCATCCACGGACCGTGGATGGATTGACGGCCCTGTGATGTGCATCCGTGGTTTGGTACTGTGGGGGGGGGCAAATGGATTTAAGCTCTAAAAACTAAGTGTTGGTCTACGGAGGCCATCCACGAACCGTGGATGGACCTATGGGGTGCGAACCCCATTCGTAGCTCATTAGTTTGTGGTGAATCATTTTATTTGGGGCAGCCTTGGGGGTTGAATTTAGTGTCCTCCTCAAGGACCATTAGGTTGGTCCTTGGAGAATCGTACCCGGATGTTTACCCCCCTACACATGTCCAACTACACATTGGAACCACTTCCTTATGATTTCACCTTCAAAATGACACATCAATATCAGTGACAACAGACTAGAATACACTAGCACCAAAAGACTAGTTTCCGGACATCATGGACGTCTCTCGACGTTTGACCTCCAACACAACCAAACTGACCTCTAACACCATTTTTAAGCATTTATACAAGATTACCAACTAAATACGAACACACAAGGCTCTAGTTTCACAAGTTCATTTTTAGGGTCGCTACACATTCATTACTCAAGAGAAGGGTGCCTAAGCCTACCAAGTCAAGAGATTACATTCCATAACTTCCATGTATCAAGAAGAGGCACCTAAGTCTACCAATTCAAGACATACATCACATTCTAGAAATCCTTCACATTCCATCATCATCACATATAAACGTTAAGACAGGACATACTTCCAATCACAATGCAATAACAACTTATACAAGAACACTTTCAGATACCATGAACACCATTATATTCACAACATGATTACCTTTTCTTCATTAGATTATCATTCAAATCCTTCACATCACATTCACAACACAATATCATGATAATACTCAATTATTCATATAATGCCTTCTAGGCCATGATCATAATACATTCAATAAGTAAACACCTCCACCACAAGTGCATCACACATCAATCTATCACAATTCTATATATATTCTACATTAATAATGAAGTTAGGTCAACTTACCCTTTTTCCAAAGCCACAATCACCATTCCTCAATTCTTCAACAATTCACAATAAATAAACATAGATAATAATAGAAATCAACTATTCAACTCAATGTAAGCATAATTCCATCACCATTCAATCATTAACAATAAACCCACTTCATAAGCCAACTTTAGGGTTTTTGTGAAATCAAGGGTTCATAGAGTTTTTCACCTTAAAACATCAATTCAACATCAATAATATCATATGTTATTACTTGAAATCGTTTCATGCAATAACCCTTGAGTTTGATTGAGAAAAAGACTTTTTCATAAACTTTGACAACTTGAAATTATTTTTGAATTGGCTCTAGGGTGATAGCTTGCCCTAGATAAAGAACTCCCAAAACTTCGTTAAGATCTCCAAAGAAATTTTATGAAGAAAGCCTTGAATCGAAAACCCTAGCTCCCACTCCTTCTTATTCCTTGAGTTAGAGAGAAATATTTGAGAAGTCAGGGAAATTCTATTTCATTTAGGGTCTAAATAAACTTATATAAGTCATTTAATTAACTCCTAACCGACCCCCTAAGCCCTTAATTTATTAACTAATTAATTCCCAAGGCCCCAACTTAAAATTAAAATGTCAAAAACTGGTAGCATCTAAGGACCCCAATCTATGGACCGTCGTTTGATCTACCGTCTGTAGTTTGTGTCCGTCGATTGGACTGGGACTGACAGTGCTTCACTATTACGGCCATAACATTTTATTCTGAGATTAGAATTGGGAAAACTCGGTGGCGTTGGAAAGAGGACTCAGAGATATTTAATTGGATAGGTAATGGACCACGTAATTCATTTTGAGCTATGAGAAATGACCAATTGAAGTTGACCCTCACTTACCTTGGCCGACTTCTTGACAACATTTCAGCCCTTGACTCACGCCCACCACTCACGGACCGTCCTAGTGGTCCGTGGTTTGGGACTATAGCTTGCAATTGAAGGCCAAGCCTTCCTAGGCTAATTCCTAACTAACGCCCAAGACCTACGGGACGTGGACTGGTCTACGGGGCGTGATTTCCCTCGGTGAACAAAGTTATTTTTAACAGCTTTTGGGCAGTGTTGGGGTCCTCCTCAAGGACCCCTTGGGTGGTCCTTGGGGAGTCGTACCCAGACGTTTAACCCCTAAAGACCTCAACCATGGCTCAGGACAACCCTAAACACCATCAAAACTGAAGATGAACACAAACGAACACACGTTAGGCTCTAGTTACTCTAGTTTGTTTTTAAGGGTCGTTACACAGGGGATCTCTGTTACAAGTATTTTCTTACCCAAATAGGCTGCTAAGTCTTTTTTTTTCTTCAATTGTTGATTTTGTTGCATGTGATTGTTCGGGCTATTTTGGGTGAATGGAATTGAGCCCCAATTTTGGGCATAAGCTCATTTTGTCATTAAGTAACTTTTGATGGAATCAATTTTTTGATTCTACATGTGGGTCCTACATTTGTGTGTTGACCAGATTTTTTTTATCAATTTTCCATTGTCATGTATTTAATGTCTTATAATCAGTAAGGATGTTGTGATTGATAATTTTATACTGTGGTGGTGTGCACAAGTATTTTTGAAGTAAATAGCATGTGTTTGGTTTATTTGGAGCTCTCATGATCAGGTTTGAGGTAGGTTTCGATATAAGTTCAGTATTGAGTTTCATAGATAATGCCTAGTTTAGATTTCATGTAATTTTTTATTGTTCTTGTTAGGTATTTAGATTTCCTCTTGTTATTAAATATTTTCATGGTTCTGTAGAAGCCTTAGGCTTATGGTTGGTGTTGGGATACTTAGTTTATGATTGTAGCTTCACTTTTGGTGTAGATGATCTTGCTTATCCTTGTTGGCCTAAAATTTGTTGTGGCATTTGATTAGGTTTGAGCTTAAATGTTTTAGATTCTGTTTTACCGTTGTTATAGTTATGATATACTCCTTGTAGAACTTGTATTGTGTTGTTCTCCTTGCATTAGTACTAGTAACCTTGGTTGCTCGTCGTAGCTATGGGTTGGTCGTTGGTATGCCCAGTCAAGGTTGGAGCAGTATGATTTTTGTAGGGTGTCATCGCTTGAGTTGGCTCCACTTTTATTTGATTAAAGACCTCTCATTTGGTCCCTTCACTTGTATTTTAGTGGTTTACATGTTATACTCTTATTGAGCTTTGTTATATTTTGGGGCCTGAGGTCATACGCGAGGACCAGTTGCATCCCAAGTTAGTACTCTGCGCTTTGGTAACGTGGTTTTGGTTGGTTGTATCATTAGTTGACTTTGAGTACCTTGTTTGAATGGTAGTGATGGCATGCATTGCATTGTTTTATTATTCTCACAAGTTATGTGGTACAATCTCGGCCCATGCATTAGCATATTTATGATTCGTGATGACATACGGTTTACTTGTTTTTTATTCTAAATTGGTTTTCGTGTGATTTGTACCACTTGGATCACTTTAGATACTAATTTTTGAGATTATGAGGTGTCCAGACATGCTCCGTTTTCAAGTTGGGATATTAGAGGCAACTGGGATGTACTCTATTTTTAGTTGGCTTGTTAGTGCGTTGATTTTGTTTTTTACATGCTTTTGGTATTACTAGGACCCCTAGGAGTTTACTAGGTGGTCAGGCGGCACCATTATTGGTTATGTCATTACTTCTTGTTCTAGGCTGATGTTTATGGTTCGAGCCAATTACTTCTCGTTAGAAGTCGATGCCTATGGTTTGAGGCTGTTTCTTTCTATTTGAGGCTAATGCTTCTAGTTTGAGGATGATTCTTCAGGTTTGAGGATGATTCTTACGATTTGAGGTTTTAACCTTTTGTTGGAGGTTTGGATGGTTATTGATGGTCCCGCTTCTCACCCTGCATTTATATGAATCATCTATCTCCAATATACTTGTTTTTTTATTCCACCCTCTAGTTTATGGGGGGCGGTTGTGTTGTGAGTTTTGTAACTATCTTTCGATTTTATGGGGTTCGATTAATTTATGTTTTTTCAATATTCTGTTCTCTGTTATTAATTGTGTGATACCTAATAGTCATCGCTTTTAGAATTACGCTTGTGAGTCCTCCTGACCCTGGGTAGTTTACTTTATACCTTAGTTGCATGTCATTAGATTATTTGCTTGTGTTCCAGGTACGTTCTGGACTATGCTTCTTATGCATTGTTTCATGTTTCTAATCTTTATTGCATGTGTACTTTAGTATCTTCTGTTTAGTTACTTGTGCTATTCTCACCAATATTACTTGTTGTTTATGCTTATGTTATATTATTAGATTAGTTTGTTGATGCCTACTGAGTAGCATTTTTGGTAGTCGTACTACACTTCATCTCCCTCTAGATTCTAGTTTGAATAATCACCATTGGTTTGGAGTCATGCGTAGCAGCTTTGAGTTTAGAGACTAGGGTGAGCTCTTGTAACACCCTCGATTTGAGAAAGGGCAAATTGCCAATTTTCAACAGTTGCAGGTGTCAACCTACGTTGGCCACCCACGACTAGTGGATGAGACCACAGACCGTAGGTGTGCTCCGTGGTTGACCACCCTAGTAGTGCCCATATAGGTTAGAAGCACGGTCCGCTGTTGAGGTCCTTTTTTAGGGGAAACTGGGTCCTTTTCTAAATATTCTAGCCTAATACAACGTTGCTTTTTCTGTCATTAAGACCGTTATATTAGTATTTTAACGCCCAAATTTCTCAATAGAAATTATTCTTTTAATTCACGAAAAAAAAGAACTCTCTCAAATATTTCTCTCGAGAACTTGAAGAAGAAATAGGATTCAACCTAGGGTTTCAAGTCAAGTCTCAATTCTCCCATTGAAGATTAGAAATTGGCTTAAATGTATGATATTTTTCATCCATGGATTACTTCCATTCTTAGAGTTCAAAATTTCTCTATTTCAAAGTTAGAATTCCCTAATTGAGTTAGGGTTTTCTTCATTTGTCATGGATTCTCTTCATTATTAATTCAAATGGTTGAATTATGGTCTCTTATGCATGAATTGATGAAGTAGTATGATTTTATGTTGATTAATCCCATAAACACCTGTAATCTCCATGTTTTCAAATTATGGTCATATAATGTGGGATTTTGATTATAAAGGAGGAGTCTTATTAAATTAAACATGTATTGCTAGCTTTACATGAATTTATGATGAAATCCATATCTAAACCTTGTTTTCTAAATGTTGATGATTAGTAGTGGGTTTTGAACCTTGAAAGGTACATGATGGACTTATGCATTTTCTTATGAAATCTATGCAAATGTTTTAAGGATGCTTTGACAGTAAAGTATCAATAATGATGTTGTTTCTCTGTTATTGAAAGGATATCATCATAAACACGTGAAATCATGCTGTGAAATGTTTTCCCACATAATAAAGGATTCTAAGGTTGAAAGGTCTTCTCACCTAATTGAATCAAAGATTAAGAGCTATCCCAATAAACCTAGCTTGGATTGGTTATTGAATGGTACCTTCCCATGGATGATAAGAACAAGTAAGAATTGACTATTCCGTGGGATTTATGCTTAGCACAAAGAGGATATTGAGATGGAAGCTCTCCCGTTAGTAGAGGTCGAGTTTCTAGAAGCAATTTATGTATCCCTTACCTATGTGCCCCCATAGGATGATAGTCAAGATAGACATTAGCTAGTGGATCCACCTACACTAAAAGTTCATGGTCCTTACGTTGGGA
Organism: Solanum okadae; assembly: GCA_036553675.1. Lineage (NCBI taxonomy): Eukaryota > Viridiplantae > Streptophyta > Magnoliopsida > Solanales > Solanaceae > Solanum > Solanum okadae. The sequence goes on along the minus strand of CM071686.1, from coordinate 19,205,412 downwards.
AGTAGGACAACCCATCTACTGGTGTGGGAGACACCGGGGATCATGTTATAGCTTGCATCGTCTCTATGTTGGTTATGGCTTTTTTCCCACATTAATAATGAACTAAGGTTACTTCATGAAGTATCTCATATGTGTTCAAAGGATTTAATGATGTTAGCTTGCGTTGACCATGTTTTATGACTTATGTTTTCTACCCCTTTTATATCATATTTTAGCTTGATCAATTGCATGTCACGAAATGTCCTATTTTAGCATGTTTTAAATGTTTTATGCATAGGTATTATACATCATACATTGTTTTGTACTAAAGCACTTGCCTACATTTCCCCAAATGTAGTGTTCGACAGTCAGGTTTCTCAGTTTCTTTATACATTACTTTTTGTTCTATTTCTTATGTTATGAAAGCTATGTGTCTTGTATGGGGTCCTTTGGGGTTATATACACCATGTTACATCTAGGAGGTACCCCTGGGTCATGCAAAACTTGGTTATCAGCACAAGGTTTAGAATGGTCCTAGTATTTCTCCTAATCCACGTCGAGTAGAGTCTTTTATGTGTCTGAAGCGCGCCATAATTAGGAATGAGAGGCTACAAGATGATTAGGAAACTCCACTTCTTTCATTACTCTAAAGTCGTGCGATAGAGTGTAACTCTATAAGGTCTCTCTTATAATTTGTATCTGATGCTCTATGGGATATGGCTACTCGAAGAGCTTATGCTAGAAGGAATGTGAGAGAGAATGTGAAACAAGAAGCTCCTTCTCAAGCTCCTCTAGTTCTGGTCGATCCATTGGCCGAACAAGTGACTAATGCGTAGTTCAGGGCTACCTTTCAAGTGTTGGCTCAAGCCGTGACGGACCATGAAAATAGGGTGGTTTTGGTTTTCATGAAACCAAATGTGGGCACAACGACATCTAGAGTTAGGGACTTCACTAGGATGAATCCTCCAGAGTTTCACGGTTCAAAGGTTGAAGAAGATCCTCAATAGTTCAGTGATTAGGTTTATAAGGTTTTGATGATAATGGGATGTTTAAAGGTGTGACTCAAATTTGGTTCAACCAACGGAAAGAAGGGAGACCGGAAGATGTGGGTCCTCTTGATTGGGAAAACTTTCAGGCCTCTTTTCTTGATAGGTTCTTTCCTACTAAAATGAGGGAAGCCAAGGTGCTTGAGTTTATTAACCTTCGACAAGGAAGTAAAAGTGTGAGCGAATATGCTCTAAAGTTCACATAATTGTCTAAATATGCTACAACAATGGTTGCCGATACAAGGGCAACGGTGAGTAAGTTCATCTCGGGTGTGTCCGAAGTAGTGGTTAAAAAGTGTCATACTGCCATGCTCATTAATTACATGTACATCTCTCGTCTCATGGTTCATGCACAATAGATTGTGGAGGAGAAACTTAAGGAAAATTATAGGTAGAAAAAAAGGTCTAAGACCAGTTATGAAAATTTCTCTTATTTAATGTCCGGTGGACATGGTCATCCTAGATTTCGTCAAAAATTTTCTGGCCAGGGTTCCTTTAATGCTCCTCCTAAGTTCAACAAAGATAGGGTGTCTAACCCTTAGCCTCAAGGAGGGAATGGTAGTTGATCTTCACTGCCCATGTCTTCTTGTACTAGGTGTGGAAAGAAATGATGTTTTCCTAGTCAAGACACAACTTATAATGCAAGTATCTACGATCGTACAATAGTTTAGTAATCCAACCAAGGATGGGGATCGTTCCCAAGAGACTGGTTTTGAGAATTAATAAAAAAATAAAATTTAGTTCTAACTAGTCATAGCTAAAGACATTAACGATTAAAAACATTGTAAATTCAAAGGGGACAAAAGAGTGTCAATTAACAAAGGGGATTTCATCACTAGTAAGTAAAAACAACAAAATAAACAAGAGTTTCTAAGTAATGAGAGAGGATCCTTGGGATGTGACGGGAATACGTGTTAAGCTAGATTATTGGTACATGCTTTCGATAGAAGATTCACCCATGCTTTCGATAGAAGATTAATAGAATAATTGTGACTAGGCTAAACTTTACGGGGGATAACCTCTCTCTCTCACAACATACCCCGTTTCAAATGCGCTCCTCTCAGACACCCACTTGTCGCATGAAGACCAGCTTACGCTGTAACCCACTCACTCTCTTGAGCTGAGTGTGTGGACATGGGACTAGGGATCACTCTCTCGAGCTGAACCTCATGTCGACCCACTCGCACCGGCCATCAATTTAGTAGATTTAGTTTTACGACCTCTCTCTCGAGCAAGCCGAAAACACAAAAATAAACTTGTATTTGCAACTACAAATTCATTAAATTCATCCATAACTACTAAACGATATCACAATCAAACTACGATTAAACTATCAGCAAGCAAGACCCAACAATTATCTTAACCCATATTATCTAAATCACACCCTAAGAATTGGGTTTTTTAGCCACACATGTATAAGAGATAGAAATTTATACCAAAATGAGCTTGCATTCAAATGAGTATGAAGATTTAAGTGTTGTTATAGGCCAAGAATGAAGAATCCAAGAGACCCACTCTCAAACTTAGAGCAAAAATATCAAAAAGTATTGTTCTATATGAAAATTATAATAATTGTTCGACACTTAAAATTATAACTCTAACTAGTATTTATTGTTTTCACAGATTTGTGCTGCAACGGATCATTCGGCGTAGTTAGTCAAAATCACCGATCAACTAGGCGATTCGCCCTTTTGTGTAGTTCATTGTCGTCTTGCAACAGCTTTCAGCATCGTGTGCTCTGGGTCATTGGGCAGCATGGTATAGCTTCGTGAAACTTCTTGGCGATGCGCCAACTACTCCCTTTTTCCACCGACTTGATCCTTTCTTTCAGGGCTCAGCACACTGGAACAAAGGGTGAAGTAAGACCCTTCGGTGACTCGCCCAGTGGACTCGGCGATCCTCAGGCCTTCATTTCTTCGTTCTTTTCAGCCTCTTTAGTCCATTTTTTGATGTAGTGTCCAAGGTTTCCTTCAAACTTCAAATACCTGAAACTTAAGGGTTTTCATCAGATATTGAGGTAAAATAAGCATTTGAGCGCACAATTTCTATTAAAATATAGCCCTAAATGAGTCCAATTTGTTGACTTATCAATACGCCCAACTTAAACTTTTGCTTGTCCTCAAGCAAACTCAAGTTCAGCGTTCAAAAAGGGTGACTCAAATAGTTCTACACAAGACTCAATCATGAATGCACACAACACGACTCAATTTACTTATGCAAAGATCAAATGTGCACTCAAAGATTCATGTTTTGACTCACCAATATCAATTAATCTCATGCTCACAATACTTGCTTTAAATGCAAGTTCAAGCTCAACTATAGTGTTCAAATGCCCTCACACAAAGAATGATTCCATATTCACACAATGGTTTCACAGTTTAAAGCTTCGTAATCAGGTGCAACACTCACACTCACAAAGAAGAACATAATGCATAATTTCACCAACAGGTTTGCCCGTATTTTCCAATAAACATTTGTTTCAGCTCACTCAAGATCAAAAAGGTCTTTTCAAGGCTTGTAATGGGACTGATAGCAAAGGTATGGTCATTTAGGCTCAGTGACTTTCATCCTCATGAAATGTGGTGCTCTCAACACTTCCTTTCCTTTTTCCTTCATCATTTTCATTAGTGCATCATAGGTCATCCTATTATTCGCTTCCCATGAAATGTTTGGAAACCCCATTTCTTTTGTACTTTATTCCACAACATTCTTTTTCATTCTTTTTCTTTTCCTTTTCTATCTTTTCTCTTTTCTCTCTTTTTTATATGGAGGGGTTCCATTTTTCTCAAAACCATGGATAAGAGGAGACTTTCCTTGCACTTCTTGACTTGCCCCTATCTTTTCACCGCACCCCCAACTTAGGCTTTTGGCCTAAGTTGGCTATTCAAATTACCACAACTTCATGAGGATTATGGGTGATGGATAACGAAAGGTCATTGTTTCCATCAAGTTTCTTCAAAAGAAAAGGGAAAGCTCAAGGGGTGTTCAAAAGAGGTTCACACACTTACAAGGTAAGTCACAAAAGGGGTATGTGTCAAATTGGCTCACACTCGTAAGACTTGCCTAAGATTATATCAAGAAATAACATCACTTAGTTGATTGGACCAACAGGGCAAATTCTAGGATCTATCAAGCACAATTCACAGGTAAGCTCATCACACTAGGCATTGACAATATAACTCAAACAAGAATCCACACTTTTGCTAGTGAGCAATGATCATCACAAAAGAATCGATTTGATACTAGGTAAGTCAAAACGAGATGCAAAGAGTTCACATATTGTCTATGCAACTTCATTTGGCCTCATCGTAACCGCACATTCATGTTCATTCGATTGAGAGCACTATTCAAGTCATATGTATTGATCGGGACCGAGACTTAAATTTTGCAAAAGAACAGCCACATTCAACAACTTATAAAGGGTGGCGAAAATGTGCAAAAAATTCAAAAAACTTTGGAAGCGTCAAAATCATTTTGCAATTTAAAATAAAAGGAGTCACAAGCTCAAATATTCACAGAAAACAATATTTAACACAATTTAAACAGAACAGCCCAAATATAAACACAAACAAATGTAGGAAAAAAAAGGTGTGGTCCTCACCTCACCACAAATAAAAGCAATTTGTCCTCAAATGTAAATAACAGAATATCCAGAATGTGATGTAAAGTAAGACAGAGTGGAGGTAAAGAGGGGATCCTGGCTAATTGATCGCTCCATCTGTCTGGGCTTTTGTGCCCGGAGTGACCTCCAGAAGGACAAACTTCACTATATCCAGCACTAGGAGCCTTTGCCAAGGAAGCCTGCAGAGCAGCATCTATCATGACTTCTTCAGTCTCGGCTATGTCGTCTGTTGCAGCTCCCTCAAAAATCTCTTCGTCAGTCTCTGCCTCTGATTTAGGATCGGATATATGCTCTATTTCATTCCTATGTCTTGTGGTGGTCTGAGGTATTTCGGGCACATTTGGAATTTCCGTTGTTCCGAAGACCATGGACACATCGGTGGACTTCAGGTAGTCTACATCTTTTTGTACTTCAGCAATGGCAGCTTTTAAGTCAATCACTTCATTTGTGGACCCTTGGTTGTGCTCACACACCACTATCCTCGCCGCTAGGGCATCAATGGTAGTGCTCAGAGGTGTTATTGCATCAGTTAAAGCAATGTGGATCATGAGGGGGAACGTATTTGTCCTTCTGTTTGTATTAGACTTTTATCTCCACTATCTATTTGTCCAACTCATCCATCTGAGTCATCAGTGCGGCCAACATGAAGTCCTTCTCTACTTCTTGGTTTGCTTCAACCATTTGATCAAGCAAGTGGGCTGCTATCGTATAGGGCTGATGTGTAATACCACCCGGAATGAGTCGGTCAGCCAATGCTTTGCTTCCGGGAACAAGACTTCTGTAGAATCAGTCCAGGAGAACTATATTGGGAATTTCATGAGTGGGGTATCGAATCAGAAGTGATTTAAACCTTGCCCATGCCTTATGATTTCGTTCATCTTCCAATTATTTGAAAGTTAGAATACAATCCGTGAACATCATTACTTCTAATGAAGGGAACTCCATTTGCTCACGAGTACTGCTTGACATACTCATCTCCTCTGTTTCAAAACTCAAACAATCAAAATAAAACTAGGAATTAAGTTAGTAAAACTAAAGCTAAGAAGAACAAAAATTTTACTAAACTAAAAATTCTCAAATAACACCACTCCCCAGCAACGGCGCCATTTTGATGTTTGTGTAATCAAGACACAACTTCCAATGCAAGTGTCTACGATCGTACAATAGTTTAGTAACCCAACCAAGGGTTGGGATCGTTCCCAATAGAGTGGTTTTGAGAATTAATAGAGGAATAAAATTTAGTTCTAACTAGTCATAGATAAAGACATTAACAATTAAAAAAATTGTAAATTCAAGGGGGACACAAGAGTGTCAATTAACCTTCGACAAGGAAGAATGAGTGTAAGGGAATATGGTCTAAAGTTCACATACTTGTCTAAATACGCTCCAACAATGGTTATTGATTCTAGGGCAAGGGTGAGTAAGTTCGTCTCGGGTGTGTCCGAAGTAGTGGTTAAAAAGTGTCATACCGCCATGCTCATTAAATGCATGTACATCTCTCATCTCGTGGTTCAAGGCAAATTATAGGTAGACAAAAAGGTCTAAGACTAGTTATGAAAATTTTTCTTATGTAACATCCGGTGGACATGGATATCCTAGATTTCATCAAAAGTTTTCTAGCCAGGGTTCTTTCAATGCTCCTCCTAAGTTCAACAAAGATAGGGTGTCTAACCATTAGCCTCAAGGACAGAATGGTAGTTGATATTTATTGCCCATGTCTACTTGTACTAGCTATGGAAGGAGGTGATGTTTGTGTAACCAAGATATAACTTCCAATGCAAGTGTCTACGATCATACTATAGTTTAGTAACCCAACCAAAGGTTGGGATCATTCCCAAGAGAGTTGTTTTGAGAATTAATAGGAAAATAAAATTTAGTTCTAACAGTCGTAGCTAAAGACATTAACGATTAAAAACATTGTAAATTCAAAGACGACACAAGAGTGTCAATTAACAATGGGGGTTTTGTCACTAGTAAGTAAAAACAACAAAATAAACAAGGGTTTCTAAGTAATGAAAGGGGATCCTTGGGATGTGACGGGAATACGGGTTAAGCTAGATTATTGGGTACATCCATTTGATAGAATATTCATAGAATAATTGTAAATAGGCCAAACTTTAAGAGGGATAAGCTCTCTCTTGAGCAACTTACCCCGTTTCAAATGCGTTCCTCTTGGACACTCACTTGCCGTATGAAGACCAGCCTACACCTTAACCCACTCACTTTCTTGAGCTGAGTGTATGGACATGGGACTGGGGTTCACTCTCTCGAGTTGAACCTCATGTCGACCCACTCGCACCGGCCATCAATTTAGTAGTTTTAGGTTTACGACCTCTCTCTCGAGCAAGCTGAAAACACATAAATAAACTTGTATTTGTAACGACAAATTAATTAAATTCATCCATGACTACTACACAAAATCACAATAAAACTACGATTAAACTATCAACAAGCAAGACCCAATAATTATCTTAACCCATATTCGTTAAATCACACCCCAAGAATTGGGCTTTTTAGCCACACGTGTATAAGAGATAGAAATTTAAGTCTTGTTACAGGTCTAGAATGAAGAATCAAATAGACCCAAATCCAAATCTTGAATATGAAACCCTTTGATCTTCAAGTCTTCAAAACCCTCTCAAACTTAGAGTAAAAATATCAAAAAGTACTATTCTATATGAAAATTATAATAATTGTTTGACACTTAAAACTACAACTCTAACTAGTATTTATAGTTTTCACAGATTTGTGCTGCAGGGGATCATTCAGCGTCGTTAGTCAGAATCACCGATCAACTCGGCGATTTGCCCTTTTGTGTAGTTCATCACCGTCTGCACCAGCCTTCAGCATCGTGTGCTCTGGGTCATTGGGTGACATGGTACTACTTCCCGGAACTTCTCTGCAATGCACTAACTACTTCTTTTTTCCGCCGACTTGATCATTTCCTTCAGGGCTTAGCACACTGGTAAGATCCTTCGGTGACTCGCCAAGTGGACTCGGCTATCCTCAGGCCTTCATTTCATCGTTCTTTCCAGCCTTTTTATTCCTTTTTGTGATGTAGTGTCCATACTTTCCTTCAAACTTCAAATACCTGAAACTTAAGGGTTTTCATCAGATATTGAGGTAAAATAAGCATTTGACGACACAATTTCTATTAAAATATAGCCCTAAATTAGTCCAATTTGTGGACTCATCAGGAAGCACAAGGGTAAGTGCCTAATCGAAAGATATGGTTGCTTCAGTTGTGGTAAGAGTGATCATAAAATGAGGGATTACCTGATGCTTACGACTAAAGGAAGAGAGGGCAATCAAACTCCTCCTAGTGGTTTAGGTCCCAATGCTTAAAAGATGGAAGCTCCCTCGATAGATGTACATGCTCTGATGGTAAAATTTCATGGTGTGCCTTTGTCTATCATTTCCGATCGTGGTAATCAATTCACTTCTCACTTTTGGAAGTTATTCTGAAGGAGTCTTGGCACAAAGGTAAATCTAAGGACAACTTTTCATCCCCAAACCGATGGGCAAGCGAAGCGTACTATCCAAACATTGGAAGATATGTTAAGGACTTGTGTTATTGACTTCAAGGGTAATTGGGATGACCACTTGCCATTGATAGAGTTTTCCTACAATAACAGCTATCATTCAAGTATCAGTATGGCTCCATTTGAATTCTTTATGGTAGGAGATATAGGTATCCAATTGGCTGGTTTGAGTAGGGTGAATTTGCCCTAATAAGTCCGGAATTTGTTTATGAGTCATTGAGAAAGTTCGACTCATTAGAGAGAGGCTAATAACAGCTCAAAGTCAGCAAAGTTTAATGCATATGTGAGGAGAAGGGATCTAGAGTTTGATGTTAATGATTGGGTCTATCTAAAAATCTCACCCATGTAGGGTGTGATGAGGTTTGGTAAGAAGGGGAATCTTAGTCCCCGGTATGTAGGTGTAACACCACGTAAAAACTAGTAAGACCTAGCTAATGCTAGACGAAATCTAGTAAGTGAAACTAGAGCCTCACATGTGAGTTTGAAGTTGGAAACTTGACGAAGTGTTGTTAATTTTTTTCCCGGGTGAAGGTTGAGGAATTTAGGGGTTAAACGTCAAGATACGACTATAACGCCCGGAAACTAGTAAGTTGAACTAGTGTGTTGTAGAGTCTTGTAGTGGAGTTTTTGTGTGTCGTATGAGGGTTAAAATCAAGATAAATGGCTCCCTTACTTAGAATGACATTTTTAGGGGTTAAACGCCCGTATACGACTCCCCAAGGACCACCCAATAGGTCCTTGAGGACGACCTCAACACTGCCCAAAACGCTGTCAAAACAGCTTGGTTCATGGACCCAAACCAGACCCAGTAGATCAACCTACGCCCCGTAGGTCATGGGCGTAGGTCAAGGCCTACAGAAGGCCTGCAAATGAAGCTCCAGGTCCAAACCACAGAGGCCATTCACGTCCAGTAGCTCCACCTATGGTCCGTAGGTGGAGGGGCGTAGGTGCTGCTAGATTTTGGGCTTTTAGTTTTAAGTTAGGTGTTTGGGATTTAGTTAGTTAGTTAATTAATTAAGGGCTTAGTGGGTTGGTAAAGTAATTAAATAAACTCTTATAAATATTTAATAGACCCCTAAACTAATCACTTTAACCCATTCATCTAAATACCCCAAATCAAATCCCAACTTCCCTTCCCTCCAAGAATCTTCTCTCTAGATCCTCCATTGAAGACCAAAAAAGAGATTAACTAGGGCTTCAAGATGGGAGCTTTTTCATAGGAATTTGAAGGGATTCTAAGTCTAAGGTATGGATGTTTTTCATTCTTGGTTAGCTATCACCAAGTAGCCCCTTCAACTATGTTTTCAACTTCCCCAAATCTAGGGTTTTCAAATCTAGTCATGAGTCTTCTTCTAAAACAAATTCAATTGTTTAATTATTGTTTATTATGATTGTTTAATATGATTTATGGTTGTATTATTGTATTATTTATGGTTTTTGATGAAAATCACTCTTGGACCCATGATTTCCCCTTCTTCCTAAATTGTGAACTAAGGTGTGACTTGATTGACCATGGACCCTTAACAAGTGATTGTTTCTACATTGAATTGTGTTTGTTATTTATGATACTACTGATTTTATAATATTCTAACTTTAATTCCAAAGAATCCATGAGTTTTCCCCAATCCTAGCTATGGCTCATCCCGACACAATGAATGTTGTTAGAAGTGGATTCAATTGATTGTCTGTAGGTTGATTATGATGTAATTACATGATCTAATTATGAATCTACCTATATTATTGATTAAACTAAGATTCTAGTGTTATATCATGAAAGAGGCAAATTGAGAGTTAGATGTGAACCTTTAAGATTGATGAACTTCTTAGTGAATTGCCTTAGATTAGATCACTTAGACATGAATTGCTTATGAATAAATCTTGTAGACATGAACTAACTTGATTAGGTCTTATATGATGGATTATGGTTGAAGTAGTATTGTGATCTAGTTTACTTGATGTTATATGTGTATAATTGAGTAAGAATGAAGTATGCATTTAAGTTTGCCTTAAGATTTAGGTATACATGATTATAATGTGAGGCATGTCTTAAGAGTAAGAATGAAGTATGCATTTAAGTTTTCCTTTAGAGTTAGGTATACATGATTACAATGTGAGGCATGGCTTGAGAGTAAGGCTCATAATATGAAGATAATTCCTAAATCTTAAATGGTAAAAGTTAATATGAACAAGTTAGAGATGCTAGGGTTTAAGGAAGGAAGCTATTTATGTAGGTTGAAGTTGTATATGTCATTATTGTGCAAAGACTTCACCCACATGACCTATAATATGATTACATGATTTTACACATGAAATAAATGTATTACTTCAGTCATGGTTTTATCTATATTATGTATGTTGAATGCTAGATGTGTTGACTCAATGTGACTCTTAAATGTAATTTATGTGTATTATGTGTGATTGTGGTATTATGTACGTGCTCATGAACACTTGTGAAGGAAGTTTCTATGATGATAATGTATCTATGGTGTTGATTGAAAGGTTAGTTCTCATATGCACCTTTACAAACTTTTATGCATGAAATATACATGACCATGTTGATCCACTTGAAAGGTGGAGGTGTTTAGTTATTGTGTACATTGTGGTATTGATGCAAGATCCTCCTTTCCTATACCCCTATACATGGTTATGTATGATATGTTATGACTATGCTCGTATTGTTGTGTTGAATGAAAGGTTATTTCTCATGAACACACTATACATATTATGTGAAAGGTTTACTCACTTATTGATGGTTCTAAAGTGAAAAGATATTCTCACTTAATGAATCTGTGAACTATTATTATGAATGTTAGTTTTAGTGCCTAGTGCATTCTCTTATAACTTTGAACTTAAGTAAAAGACTTAATTTGACTTTTAAAGGGAATTATGCTTAGCGTCGAGCAGATATGAATATGAGATGGGTTCCTTCACACTTGTCGGGAGGTTCACACTACGGTGTCTCATGATATGGAAACCCGCACGTTAGTAGTATAAGGTTTCTAGTAGCAATCTCCATATTCCATAATTACGTGCCCCCGTAGGTCTTAGCTAGTGGATCCACATAGAAGCTATGATGTATGTTCTACCTTTGGCAAGTAGGACCTCTCTTTTAGATGTGGGAGTACAACATCGGATTCCATGTAGCTCACATGGTCTATGTCGGTTAAGGCTATTATCCTTAAAACATACGAATATGAGCTATAATAAGAACATGGACTCTAATTATGATTCCTTAAGAGGAACTACTTGGTATGAGTAAGGGTATGGGACTTTACTCATACGTTGCATAAGTGGACTTTAAGAGGGGTTATGGTTAGGTCCTCTTATAGTATGAAGACTTATGAATTATGAATGTATATCGCGAATGAATGTTAAAGTTAATTTTATGTATTTCAAGTTATGATCATGAATATTTCCTTCCTTATGTATGTTGGTTATGAATGATATAAAGGTAAAGATATGTGTGTTGTTGGTGGTCTAAATGTGATACTTGGCATTTGGTAGGGTTATGGGACTTTACCTTAGCATTGTACAAGTATGAATTTGGGTTGCATATATGTGGTCTGAACTTATGTTATGTATGATCATGATAGCCTAAAAGTGAGACTTAGTGTGGATAGGATTATGGGATCCTAGCTATGAATTGCACAAGTTTAGCTTAGGGTTGCTCATGTGAGAGTTCTATTATGTTGATATGATCTTTCTATGTACTTATGTATGTGAACTATGTCTTGTGAAGATTGGAGTATGCATTATGCTGTGTTTAAAACTATGCTTGTAATTGTGATGATATTCTATATGTTATGATGAATTGTGCTCTCACGACCCAAGCCTAGGGCCTAGACGTGACCGGCGAATGGGGAACCCGAAGGAACCCCAAACAAGCCTCATAGCATATCATTACACATCCTTGGTCGCGAAAGCAATTAAAATGACCATAAGCGATAAGCATAATCAAGGGGGAAATCGGGACTAAGGGAGCAAGAGAAAAAAAGAAAGAAATGATACATAAATATCATAGATGAGTCAAACTCAAGCATAATACACAACTTGTCCAACACCACCTCTAACCATGAGTACTTAGCGGGGGCCAAGACAAACTACCGGGCTCACCCTCATAGTCAAAACATAACTAAAAAAGAAAAGTCTTATACATAGCAAAAGATCATGAGCAACGTCCCCGGAATGGAGGACTCACCAATAACCTTGATAGGAAATCGTGTTAGCCACGCGGAGGAGGATGGTCAAGCGGTGCTCCGGTCCCTACATGGTGACATCATGTAGGCATAGAGTATGCGTTAGTACGTTTGAATGTACTAAGTATATGGGATGCAATGCAATGCTACAATAGATGGACATCATAGGAAAAATGCATAATCATACCCGATAGATAGCACATTAATGAAATGATATATATAATGACGCTTACATAAAAATCATATTTAGTGGGACGTAGTACATGTGTGGTGAGTGACCATCAATATAGTATTTTCCAAGGCCTACCACCCCCTTGGAGAGGCGAAAGAGGTACAAACCCCTCAATGTGGTTACCCGGGCCTACCACCCCCCGAGCTAGGGACCAAGGTACAAACCCCTCGATGTGGTTATACGGGCCTACTACCCCCCGTACTAGGCAACCAAGGTACCAACCCCTTGATACGGTTACCCGGGCCTACAACCCCCCGAGCTAGGCTTGGTCGACTCACAACACTTATATAGAGAAAATCATATACATGTATCCCTTTCATCATCATTTCGATAATTATATAATCATCCAACTCATAGGATGTACATTGGACATTCCATTGCCTAAGAATTCTATCAATGGCATTTTATCAAACACATGGTGGGCTATTGTTCATGTAGATAAAATCATGTCTTTCAAGAATACTAAGTCCAATCAATTCCGAAATACATATAAATCAGCCCACCAACAACATACATATATATATCAACCTTCATAATTTGATCATGGAAGCATGAAAACCATAACATCACATAATAATTCCATTTCATGATAATATGCAAAAATAGACCATAATAGAATGTGTAGTAGTAATTCCATAATTCAAGAGTTCATAAATGATCATAAGGACCCATAAACTTGAAGTAAAATAGAGGATAAATGGTTGGACTTGTGGAAAGGAAGGTTTCCACAATCAACCCACATACCTCAACTTTGGAGAATCCTTGATGAAGATTGGAATGGAGAATTGATGCTTGAGATTGAGTCTTGAATCCGGAATTAGAACTTGAGATGTTTGAATTTGGTTGAAGATCTTGGTGGAATTTTGGATAGGGATTAGTGAGTGTTTTTGAGTGTTTTGAAGGTAGAAAGAAATATAACTAAGTATGGGACAATCCTCTTTTTTATAAAAGAAAAACGTCCAGCCGCTACAGTAACTTTAGCTACTGGAAATTGAAATTCTGCCCGGACAGGTTTTACGAAAATGGTCATAAATCCTTCATCCTAACTCGGAATGAGGTGAAACCAATTGCATTGGAAAGATAACTCGAAGGGATTTAATTTAATAGGTAGTGGCCCTTCCAGTTCCTTGTGTGCTAAGAGATATGCCCCTTTAAAGTTGACCCTGAAAATCGCATTTTTTGCGATTTTCGAATTTTGATACGGTTGTTCTAAAATTCGGGTTAGACCCATCTCCCACTCAATTTTACCCCCTGAATAAGAATATGAAGTCGAATTTCCGAAATCATGCACGGATTTTGAGATATATGGAAATTACAATTATAGGTGTTTCCGAAGCACATTTTCGGGCATTTTTGGGGTTGTTTCATGTGCATGACTTGTCTTATGAGCTACATCCTCCAACAATTTCAAAGAAGATGTTCAAAAGTGGCATGAAGCATGGTTTTAAACTAAATGTCCCTTTTATGCATGTTTTAAGGATTTTCTTGCATGGCTTCCATACTTGGTACATTTTGTGCTAACCCATATTTCTACATTTTCTATAAGTGTAGGCTTTGGAGATATTGGATTCCATCCTTGTGGTTAGGACCTTTGTAGATCCACAAGAAGAAGGATGGTGAGTCCTCATTGTATTTGAGGGCTCAACCACATGTCCTTTATTGCCTTTACTTTTATGTCTTTAGATTTATGTAAGGGCCGTGTCCTTAAGATTGTATTAAAGAGTTTTAATTCTAATGTTATAGATGGTTTGAGACATAGTGTCATAGATTCTCTTCCATTTTATAAAAACTTTGATTGTAAAGAAAAGTTTTAAATTTTCCACATTTTTCCTATGTTCTTATGTCATAATATGCTAAGGGCTTGTGTAAGACCCCTTCGGGGTCAAGTACGATGTGTTACGACTAGGGGTGCTCTCGGGTCGTGACAAACTTGGTATTAGAGCATAAGGTTCTGGAATGGTCTTAGGAAGTCTCAAAACACATCTAGTAGAGTCTTGTTCATCGGTGTGAGTCGCGACACATCTATGAGCGAGAGGCTATAGGACGTTAGGAAACTTAACTTCTTCATTCTCTAAGTCGTGCCATAAATCTATAAGCTCTCTCTCTTATACCTTTTCCGATGGTCTTTAGGATGTGACTATTAGAAAGGTGTATGCTACAAGGAGTGAAGGAGAAAGATTGGTCGAGCTGACAATCATAGCTTTGTGACTTGATAGATTTAAGATTATAGATCGCGATGATGTCTTAAGTGTGAAAGATGTTTCATTGTTGCCTTTATGTTATAAAAGAGGTTTAAAGAAATTGAGTAGGCCTACTCCCAAGGGGGAGATAGTGTGCCTACCTAACAAGGTGATTGTGAGGTATGTTTAGTTGTTGGGAGAACCCAGCTTCGTCATGATGAGTTTTAAGGTATGTTGATAGAGTGGTGCTTAACTGGTGCCTAAAGATGATTGAGTGAGTGGACTTCTTTAAAAAAGGATATGACTGTAATGCTACATGGTTTAGAATCATCTTGTGTGATGAGTGTGAAGGTTTAGTTATGATTTGCTCTGGCCTTAAAATTGAAGGAAGTGATGATGTGAAGAGTTTGTATAGGCTTACCCCCAAGTGGGGGATAATGTGCTTAGATAGCATTAGTGTCCTTGATGTTCATGAGTTAGGCTTTCTTGATAATCTTACCTTAAGAGGTGTAATGAATTTGAGAAGTTTAATCCCAGTTTGGTAGACATATGAGACCTTGAGTGGTGTTGATAAGGTTGTTTTGAGCAAAAGTGCTTAAATGAGAGCCTCTCTAAGTAGAGGTACCAATTGGTATGCATTGTTGATAGACTTCTATTGATTTTAGACCCAGCTTCTCCATTATGAGGTTGTGATGGGTTGGTGGATTTGATGAATAATGGTATATAAGTGGTGCTTAGAGAGTGTGGAGGTGGCATTTTAGTAAGGGTTATAGTTTGAAGTGCTTATTTGGGAGGCCAAGGGCCAAAGAGATGTCCCCATAACCTTATGTTTCCTTTTATTCCTCCTCTAGCTCTAGATGATAAGTCCTCCTTGTCTTATTTTATGATTTTGGAGTCTTGTTTGTTATGTGTGTCCTATGATTCCCTTGTCCCTTAAAGTTACTCTTGTTAACCTTGGTATGGTTTGGATGCATGGTTATTAGACCTCTATTAGTTTTAGAACCCGATAAGGTTTTAATGAGCCTTGGTAAAGCTTGAGTTTGTTCAAAAGAAGTAGTATTTGAGATTTTTCTTGTAAAAAAGGGCTTACTCCCAAGGGGGGAGATCATGTGCTTGAGTAGCAACATTGATTGAGAGTCCCGATATCCTCATCTTTTCTTCTATTCCTATTCTAGCTTGAGACCAAGAGTTCCTTTGTTGGACTTGTTCCATGTCTAGGAGCCATGGGTATTTTAGAGATCTCCATGAAATCCTTATTTTATGCATGCTTTTGAAAGATTCTTATTTTGTATAAAATGGATCTCTCATGATTTACATGTTTCGCATGTTGTTGTGCATCTTAGTATGGTGATTGCATATTTGACTTCATGAGATTATGAGATGAACATGCTTTGTTAATTTTTTGATGAAATGGCACATTGGCTCCATAATGTTGTATTGAGCTTGCTTATAGTTGGGAAAAGGAAATTCTTCCTATGACAATGTGATTAATGATGTTTGGAAGTGTTTGTGAAGTCTCATTCCCAAGGAGGAGATGGTGTGCCTAGCTAACATTGTGTTATGTGCTTATGTGTTGCCTTGACTTCCTTATATAATGCATGTTCATGAAAACTTGTGTTTTGAAAGAAAATGAGTTTATGTGAATTATTTTCCTCATGTAGTAGTGCTTTGGGTAAAAGGTGCCTATTGTACTTCATGAGAAGAATAAATGAGCATGTTTTAGTTTGGAGTTGACAAATTCCTCCTTGAATGAAATGCTTTTGAGAGTAAATTGCGTAATGTCACTAAAACATTTTAGGCCTGGGGCCACACTAATTCTGGACAACGCTTTTAATGTGTTGCCTAAAAAACTTTTGGGGACGCTTTTAAAGCGTAGCCCAAAATTTTTAACTTTTAGTTGCGATAATATTGCCAACACTTATAAAGTGTACTCTTTAATGGTATAAGCTACATTTTATAAGCGTTGTTAAAGTATGACATATTTGGCAACAACAATTAACATATATGGCCACACTTTTAAAGTGTCCTAATTTTATAATTGTAAAAACAACACATTATAAATGTTGCCTTAAAGTTTACACTAAAGTATTATATTCCCTCCAACATTTTAAATTCTCCCTGCCATTCCTATTGAGCTAAACAGATATTTCATAAAACATTAAAATTTACTTTTGCCCCCAAAAAGAAAATCTCTTCACACGTTAGCTGAACTGAAGAACTTTTCTCGCTTTCTAACAGAACTTCACACGAAGAACAAGATTTCCCTCCAAATCGCTGAAGAACACGATTTTCTCACAGAACTGAAGAACAGATTTTTGTCCACTTTCTCACAGAACTGAAGAACAAATTTCACGATTTCACGTTGAAGAGCTGAAGAAATACTCGCTGAAGAACACAATTTCACAATTTCTTGTTGAAGACGCTTCATAGATGAACACGCCTCACTAAAATGCTTAATCAATTTGAAAGGATTTTGTTGGAATAGGGATTATCAGTTAAAAAATTATATCTTTGAATGTCGACATTTTAGCTTTAGGTTTTTGATATTCTTGTGTCTGGGTGTTTGTGGGAAGTTGAAAATAGGTTTCTGCATTTGTTGAAAGCATATGGTTTGATTCTTTTCAACTTTTTCCTCTTGAAATTAGTAAAACCCACATTTTCTAAAATATAGATTCCTTTGGCCAACCTGGGCAGTTGCTAGTAGGTGTAAAATTGTTGTAGAATGTTAGAGTTATGACTCCATTTAGTAGGAAGTCAGCTATACAGTTTGCCTCTCTATATATGTGATTGCACTAGAAGATTTCCAGCTGATTTGTGAGACTTTGAAGGTACTCTCATTCTGTTCTTTTTCATTCATGTTATAGAACCTATAATTTTTAAGTCACTAGCTAGTCGATTTGTTTGCATATATGTTTTTTTTGTTTAATGCAATAGATGCAGTGTTAGTGCTAGGAATTTAGTTAGTTGTACACAGACTTGGACTTATTTAGCTGGGTATTGAATTACTGTCTTAACACGTGTACTGCCATTAACTTGAAGCAAGCCACGTATACCATTTCATATTCAAAACAACAGTAATTGAGTCTCTATGTCCTATGTTTTAGATCCATCTTTCCCAATCTTCCTCCAAGCAGAGAATCATCAATTGCTTCAAACTCTTTCAACCATGGTTGCTCTATCAAGGCTTCAAAGCTCAATCAATACTTCTCTTCATCAAGGTGTGATTTTTATCCGTTATTTTGTAAGAAAATAATCTTAAATATGTTGTTTTTAATTGTGAACTTTGATCCTTTTTTTTCATGTTTAATCTCACTCTCACACACGACCAGGTTTTTGATGGGCTTATAAATAGCTAATAGTTTAGTATATTTGCGGTTAGTGTGTGGAAAAATGATTAGGCTTTGCAATTTGCTTAAGATCATGAATTTTGATTTTAATTTTCGAGTATTTTACGTTCAATTAGTGATTCTTTTCGAGTATTTTTGTTTCGAATTCTGAAATTAGGATGAGATTTTATTTGGTATTAGATTCTTCAAAAAATGGGATAAAATTTACATGAATAACACAGAAAAGTAAGAACAACAAGCACAAGAAAAGATACAAGTTTGAGTTCACACATGTAGCCTATTTATATTCTTCAAAATCTGGTACATGGAAATATACTCAATTTTACTTTAAAGCTGGAGAAACACTTAAAGGAAAAATTATCGATTAATCCAAACTAAATTGGCACTTGCCCTGTCTCCATAGTAATATTTTTTCTTCACTATGATTAATGATGTATACTATTTTTCTTCATAAAATACTTGATTTCCTTATATACTTGTTATTTCTCTTTCATTAGTTAAGAAAAAATATGGGACTAGAGAGGGTAATTGTAGTACAATTGAGTGGAAGTGTGCTTGAAATATAATCTATAATATTGATAGCGGATAACTTAATGCAAAAGTAAAAATTGGAGTATGTCATATACTGTTTTCCACATTTTCACCAGTGAGAGTAGCAACTATGTTTTCCTCATGAATGTAGGTCAAGGTTACTCTATGCATTTTTGCCATACATTTCTAGAATTTAGTATCTAATTGTTCGATTCCAAATATACAACGAGAGTATATGTTGTGTTTTATTGCTAACATGACTTCTATTATCGTGGCTACGTACATGGTGTGGTTGATTATTTTATTCTGGATGAATACATATTTGTTCAACTTTCTTCATTTATTTGGTGATGTTATCTATATGTTCTCTGCAATTTTTATTTTTGTTAGGAAAATCTATCATGTACGTGACATGTACGTGCTAACCTATGGCTTGAAGCAATGCTTGATTCTCTTTATCATGACACTAGAATCTTTCCTTATGTTGAGAAGATTCAGTAGTCAGTATTTAACCCAAGAATATATTTGATCTGTACAATTTTTTTTGGCAAAAAGTTTATTTGTTGTGTTGTAAATACTTGTCATGAATTAATGGAGTTATTGGAGTTCTGTAGGATAAGTTTCTTTTATTAAGTTAAATTTAGCTTAATGGACCTTAGTTAGAATGTATATTGGTTTAACATAAGCCTCTGTATTTTTTATCATTAATGGGCTGTAATATTGGAAGTTGGGGAACAAAAATTTCTAAACAATTTTTTATTTTGTGGTATCATTCAATATTGATTTGAATTGTGATTTATTCTACTTTCAACATAGACCTAAATACATTGTTGCATTACCCATGGAGGGTGGCTGCTGTGATTTAGCCAATGTATAAGCAGTTGAGAATCAACTTCCAGCTGAATTTTCCTATACCCATCTTGTATGTACCAGTCCACCCCATGAATTGCAGCTCGAATCTCCACCTAGTTATTAGTTCCTAAGCCATGAGGAATAGAGAATGCATTGATAATGTTACCCTGCCAGTTCCTCAAAATACCTCCACCTCCAATCTTGCCCGAATTAGTCATTGCGCTTCCATCTGTATTTAGCTTATACACACTCTGTGAACTTTATTTTTTGGTTCCAAACTCCACCATTTCATCATCAGATTCTTCAAGGGGGTGTGTCTATGAGTGATCCCAAAGATAGTTGAATAACACTTTCAAATGTGATTGGCAAAATGACCATTAACAAAAATATGTGGAATGTTATCCTCCCCTCATCTAATACAATAAGAACACAAAGCTGGACTTTTACCAAAAATGATGATTTTTTCATTGGTAGGCAGCTTCCCTCTCAAAGCTTTCCCATTAAGAAAATAAATTTTGAAAGGGATATGCTTAAGCCAATTATGACTGCTGTCATATCCTTGATACCATCTTGCCTCATGATCTTCCAAGCTGAAGAACAAGAGAACCTGCTAGATTCATTATTTTTCCAGTTTGCTTCATCTAAAACTCCTTCCTGGTTATCAATCCCAGTATTTAAAATAATTGGAACAATCAATGGTGGGGCATGCTGCCTCACCATAGTTTCATTCCACTGTCCAAAATTAAGGAAATTGAAACAATTTTTTTAGCATTCATTTCAGTAAAGTGTATAACTGATGAGTTTCCTATGTAAATCATGAAAAACGAATTTGGTGATGAGTATTTAAATTCACTTACAAAACTTTAACTTTTAATATTTGAATTCCATTTATTTACTTTCTTTCTTAATTATGTCCATCCTATTAATTTTACTTTTTTTTTCCTTTGAAGAATAATCAACATTCATAAACATTTGTGGAGGATTCAAGGTTTGATTTGGCATAGCACAAGTTCCATGAATAGGTAATAAACTTTTATCATATCATAACACATGATTGTGATAACTTACTCGTGACTTTTAAATCTTATTTGTGAAGTAGATAATGATTTAATGATTGCTACTGAAAGATTAAATATTAATATCTTCTTCTAGAAAATCAAATATCCTATCCAAAGATTGGATGAATTTAGCAAGGTATGGCAAATAGTATATTGCCTGTGTAGAATAATTTCTAGATTTTGCTTACTCTTATGGAGATCCTCAAGGAGAGGAAATTCAGTGTCCATCTGCAAAATGTTGTAATATTCTTTGGACTAGAAGGAATGTAGTGTATGATTATCTAATATGTTATGGATATGTTAAAGGTTATACTAGATGGATAAATCATGGGGAATGGAATATCAATTTGAATGTTGACGATGATATGGATTACTCACGTGATGATATTGATGGGTTGTTGAATGATCAATTTAGAGATGTTTCACAGGCTGAAGGAGTTTATGATGGTCCAAATGAAGATGCCAAGAAATTCTATAACTTAGTTGAAGAGGCAAGCCATGAATTATATCCTGGTTGTACAGGATTCTCTAAATTATCATTCACACTTCGTTTATATTTGTTGAAGTGTCTACATTGATGGAGCTAAGAATCATTCACTTCTCTTTCAGAGTGGGTAAAAGAGGCGATGCCCGAGTTGAACATTCCTCCGTCTTACAATAAAACCAAGTCTATGGTTAAGAATCTCGGTCTTGATTATGAGAAAATTGATGCATGTCCCAATGATTGCATATTGTTCAGCAATGATCATAAGGATGATAAATTTTTTCATACTTGTAGAGCTTCACGATATATTAAATCTCCTGAAGTTGATAGTGAGCTTCAACTTTCAAAAAAACAACATCGAGTTTTAGCAAAGACTTTGAGACACTTTCCATTAATTCCTAGACTCAAAAGGCTATTTATGTGCTCAAAGACGGCAGATTCTTTGAGGTGGCATGACGAGGAGTGTTCTAAAGATGGAAAGTTAAGGCATCCCACTGATGGTCTAGCATGGAAAGATTTTGATAGGTTTCATCCAGATTTTGCCCTCAATTGTCGCAATGTGAGACTTGACTTGTCAAGTGATGGGTTCAATCCATTTCAAACCATGAGTATATAACATAGCACATGGCTAGTTATGTTGATGGTGTATAATTTGCCACCTTGGATGTGCATGAAATCTGAATATTCTATACTTTCTTTACTTATACCTGGGTCGCGATCACCTGGAAATGACTTTCATATTTACTTATACCTGGGCAGCGATCGCCTGGAAATGACATTGATATTTACTTACAACAATTGATAGATGAGTTAATATTATTATGGGATTCTGGGGCTGAATCATATGATGCTTCAAGAAATCAAACTTTTCAAATGCAGGCAGCTTTTATGTGGACAATCAATGACTTTCCTGCATATGCTATGTTATCTGGTTGGAGTACAAAAGGGAAGTTTGCTTGCCCTTGTTGTAACTATGGAACTAATTCTCGTTGTCTTAAACATAGTCGGAAAATGTGTTTTATGGATCATCATGCTTTCCTACCCATGGATTATTCATGGAGAACTGGTGTGCTTAATAACTTACAGGATTTTGAAAATGTGTTTGGAAAGAAGAGAAAGAGATCAAATGTTGGCCCATGGAAAAAAAGGTCAATCTTTTTTGAATTACCTTATTGGCAGCACAAATTTTTAAACCACAATTTTGATGTAATGCACATAAAGAAGAACATAGTTGATAGCATACTTGGAACTCTTTTGGATATTTCTGGCAAAACAAAGGATCATGGAGAAGCCCGATATGATTTGAAAGATATGGGAAACAGAAAGAACCTTCATCCAAAAGATACAGAAGATAGTAAGAGAACAAAGTTTACAAAAGCGTGCTTCTCAATGACAAATGGAGAGAAATCAATTTTTTGTGGAGTTTTAAAGAAAGCCAAGCTACCTAATGGTAGTGCCTCTAATATATCTAGGTGTGTGAACTTGGATTAAAGAAAATTGTCTAATTATAAAACCCATGATTCTCATTTCATGTTACATTACTTGCTTCCAATACCAATTAAAAGCATTCATCTTGATCATGTGGCTATTCCTTTGATTTGTCTTAGTTCCTTCTTCCATCGGTTGTGTCAAAAAGTAATCACGTTGAAGGAACTGAATTGCTTAGAAGTAGAGATCATAGAAACAATAAATTAGTTGGAACGAATTTTTTCCTCCTTCATTTTTTGATTTAATGATTCATTTGGTGAATGAAGTGAGATTAGGAGGTCCAGTTCAAAATCGATGGATGTATTCCACTGAAAGAGAAATGGGTACATTCAAATCATACATCCGCAATACACGATATCCATAAGGTTGCATAGCTAGATACGAGTGGGAATAGATTGTATGAGTTTATTCTCCAAATATCTGCATAGGGGTGTGCATACCAGATTTAACAGAAGAGCCCAAAATAATGATGAATGTGACCCAAGTGATGCAGAAACTGTGAGTTTGTTTCCTAACAAAGTAGTTCCTTTAGGAGCAAAGAAAACTGATCCACTAATTTTAGATAGGAACTCACTAAGTCAGGCACATGCATACTTGTTGGGAAATTGTGACAAGGTTCAAGAATATATTAGGTACCTTAATTTGAATATAGTATTCTTTTTGTGTAATTAGTTTTAACTTATTTTATTTATTGTTTTTACAAAAAAAAAAACTACATGTTGTGTAGAGAGCATGAGCAAGAGCTTAATATTCAGCCAAGAAGATCTAAATGGAGCAAGGCCAAGAATCATTGTCAAAACTTCTCTCAATGGTTTGAAACTCGTGCTTTGCAAGAGGATGTGCCTGATTTGATAAAACAATTGTCTAGAGGACCAAATTCTATTGCGAAAAGATATTCTAGGTATCTCATCAATGGTTATAGATTCCATGTTAGGCAGCGTGATGGAAGGCATAAAACACAAAATAGCGGTGTTACACTAGTTTCCTCAACTACAAGCTTTGCAAGCTCGGAGGATAAAACTCCAATCGTTGCAGATTTGACTTATTATGGAAGAATAGTTGATATTGTTGAGTTAGACTATTACGGTCATTTTAAGGTTGTTCTATTTAAGTGCGACTTGTATGAGGTTGAAAATGATATTTATGGCCTTACTTATGTTTATTTTTAACAAGAGATACTCTTAGGAAGAGCCTTTTGTGCTTGGATCTCAAGTACGCCAAAGCTTCTATGTGCAAGATCCATATGATGAAGATAGACATTATGTTATAAAGACTGTTCCAAGAGACTTGTTTAACATGGGTGATCAAGTTGATTCTAATCTCCCACAAAGTTATGAAAATGAGCCATCTAAACATTTGATGGGACCATCTATACCAAAAGATAATGGTGAAGTACTCTTAACAAGGACAAATGTACCAGAAACAATTATTGATGCGCCTTCAGGGGAATTTGTTACTCAACAACTTGAAGTCGAGTATGAAGAGGAGTATGAAGATGAGTTTGAAGACGAGTCTAAAAATGAGTATGAAGATAAGTTTGAAAATGAGTATGAAGATGAGTCTGAAGATGAGCTTGAAGATGAGTCTAAAGAAGAGTTTGAAGATGACGCACTATGAGTTTCATTATTTTTGTGATGACCATATAGTGCTCACTTACTATTTTTGTTATTTTTTTTTATACAATTATATTAAGATATCTAATATATGGGATTGAAGATTAGATCGCTATATTGTTTAAGTATTCTGTTTACTTTTTTCATGCGCCCAATTGTTGTTTAGTTCAGTAATTTATGCTGGCTTCTTATCTGATTATTAGTTTATTGAGGAACCTATACTTCTATCTGAACATCGTTTTATTTGGATGTTTGTTGGCACAAACTTGTATGACCTCTGCACTATTATTGATACAATTATCAAATTGCATTATGACTTGTAACTATGAAATGTTGTTGTTATTTATATATTTATTTGTTTCCTATTATTATCATGCAGTGAACATTAGAGGCAGAACAGTGAGCTTTGCAGTTTGAACTCGCTCCTAGTTTTGTCGTTGTCCCGAGTTCGTCGCTCTGAGATAGGTACAACTCTTTACCTTTAATTTTTTCTTGTTTGTTTCATACCAAGAGTGTTATGGGTTGTTGTGAATGATATAGTGAGATGCTAGTTTGTATAAGTTTCTTAGTTAATATGATTTGATATCAACTCCAACAATCTACTGAAATAGTGAGCTTAATAGCTTACATCATGATTGAATGAGTTCATGTTGTAGCTACCTTAGAATTGGATTTTTTTCTGTGGTTGAACTACTATATATCCCTGCCCTCTCTTTGTATTTGAAGTTGTGAAAAAATGCTAAAAATCCCTCTCTTATTCATGTCTAAAATTTCTGCAAAACAGTGCCATACTTTGTTAATTTTGTTTACTGCTTTGCTCATGTTCAAAATGCACAATTTCGTTCCAATAGTATATGCGTCTACTACAACCCTTTTCTTAGTGGTATAAGACATTGATTCTACATTTTGTCATTGTTTGTGGACTGCTATGTGTTACGAGGGAAATTTGTTTTTGAAGGTGGTTTACTTCATTGTAAACGAGTCTTCTCCTTTCTCTTTACTTCTTGAACTTAGTTCTTTTTACCCTCATATATGACATTCCATATTTCATTTAAGACTCAATAATATCTCCACAGAAAACATCCTATAAAAGTTGTTGCATTTTATCTTTACCAAGAAAAAATGGCTTTGCTATCAAACGGATGTTTATGAGTACCAACTTTTATTACTGGTAAGGTCTCTTTGAAGGTGTGGAAAAGTTTGCAGCTCTTCATTAGTTCATTACAGTGTAGTTCTTGATGTAGGGTTTAGGCTCTTTATGGAAGTTAAAGAAGTTGTGGACAAACTGCATCCCTGAATTATGAAGTAATATGTTGTATGGACTACAGAGAACAAGATATCAAGTTAAAATATGTTTGGTTAGAGCTTGAAATAACTGCATGTTGAATGAGTATATATATGCTAGTGAACTCTCTTTCAGCAAAGTGCTTCACATTAGGAGTTCAAAAATTCCATTTTTCATTGCTTTTGATTTTTTGTTGTATGATTTAGCTTCTAAACTTGATAGTTTTTCCATGTGCTTATGCTTAGCTCTGTTGGATCAGACCTACATAGTACTTAGCTCTGGTGGAGACCAAGTACTAGTTTCTCCCTTCCTTGAGACTAATAGTACCAAAAACAATGTTACTGATTATAGGGGCTGAGTGTTAGAACTGTTTTTGTCCTCATTGTCCTCCTGAAATAGAGATTGGTCATAATGAAGTAGAATTACTGCCTAAGTCAAAAGTTGTGTTAGATTAAATAGTTTTGGACTCTTCATTAGAGATTGGTCATAAAGAAGTAGTTGCTGCCTAATGAAATAGAGACTGGTCATAATGAAGTAGTTGTTGTAATCTGCATAATACAGTGCTGGAAATTCTAGAAAGAGTTGAGCTCTTGTATAACTGTCTACTATCAGAAAATTCTAGCTAGTTAATTTTCCTGATTATTATTTTGTAGGTTTACTTACTACAAGGAAAGAAATCAAAGAGATTAAAACAACGCAAGAAGAATACACCAATCAGCAATACTAAAGAAAAAGGGTTCAAATCCAAACAAAGCTCAAACTCCAATGAAGAATCTGGATGCTGATATGCAATACCGATCAAGTGCTGAATTGGTCTACACATTTAAGATTAAGAGAGAACATGTTACAAATGAACGCAATTATAAAGCTAAGAAAGAGCATGCACCAATAACGCATAAAAGAAAGAATTCCAAAGATTTCATTCCACAAGAAGGAAAGAGTAAATTGTTTGGGCGCAAATCAGTGATTCAATCATCTTCTAGGGAAGAACTTAGGACTTCACATATGATTGCAGGGAAAGGACAGAATAAACCAAGGTTATTTCAATCTGGAGAGTCCATTTAAGAGAAAGGAATTAAACTTTTTATGCACAACTTCATGTTCCAAACGTCGTCCAAAGAAGGTGCTATTGCTTCTCTACATGTGAATGGAACAACACTAGGTAATGGAGAGGAACAACATCATATTCAGGATCTACTAAGCTTCAAACAGGTGAAGAGGAAGTTCGTCCTACCGGCCACTAGTGTTGATCAGTTTCTGAAAAAAACAACAGATACACAAAGAACATGATATTGATCATGATCTACCAAACAAAAAAGAGATAAATAAGAAGTCAGTCATACCAGCTACTAGTCTTGATCAGTTTCAGAAACAATAAGAGATAGTCATAGGTGATGAAAGAAAACAGTTTAACCACACAACAATTGATGTCGAGTATATGCATGCTCCTTCTATTCATTAACATACTAAAGGATTGGATGATCTTGAGGGTCAAGAAGAAATCGGCGAGGATGAGTGTGCTATAGGCGAGCAAGTTGACATTGATTGTAGTACAAAAGGTATGTCTTAAATCTTGTAAGTTTTATTACTCATTATAAAAGAAATTTCTTATTTCCTTGTTGTTACATCAATTTAGTTCTTGATCGCTACGCAGGAACAATTTGCTTGGAAGGAAGGTTAATTAAAGGTAACAAATCAATCATAATATCCTTTTAGCCGTAAAGTAAATTGTTCTTACAGTTAACTATGAATATCAATTTTATTCAACAGGCTGAATTCCAGAATCATCCAAATTCTGGGGAAATAATTGATGATGCCTTTAGGGCAGTGTTTGGAAAGGAGCAGCCTGGCCGACTTAGGTGCTATGGCAGATCAGTGACAACTAGTTCTCTGAAAGAAGATGAGGAAACTAACAAGCGAAAACAAAAGCATGGTAATGAAATCAGTTCTCTGAAGGAAGAAATGAATGAAATGAGAGAAGAAATGTGACATTTTTTTAGTCGGTTGCTGGAAAACAACCCAGGATTGAATGTTCAAGATATACCAGGGGTTGTTGGATCTAACCTTGTTTAACATGTTGATGCAAGTAGCGCACAATCTATAAGAGGCAAAAATATTCTACATTTTACAGTTTCAACTCATGATTCGGTTCTTCAATAGGTATTTGCGTGGTTCCTTCGATTCTATGGTTGTCTTGGTGTCTTGGTGTCTTCAGTAGAGTGTCTTGGTTTTTTTGGAGTTGAGTTTCCTCTTTATCCATGCTTTGTTTGGTGCGACTGCTATCCTGATTTATAGGACCTCTCTTTCGAGTAGAGTTTATTGATCTTGTGTTATTGCGACTGCTACATGTTTTGGCGTCTGCAGTAGAGTGTATTGATCTTGTGTGATTGTTACTCTGTTTTGCGAGAATTAGATGTGTTATCTTTCTCTTTTTCCACCATGATTTCAGCTTGATTGTCTCTACCCTACCCCACATGGGAATAAAAAGCAAAAATGATATCTCCTTTGAAGTTTATGAGAATTCCACCAATTCCAGTTCTGCCTGGGTTCCCAAAAGAATATCTTGGGATTTTTCTCTATCTAAATCTATAGGAATTCTAAGAACTCTAAGATAGATTAAAGCTTCATTTGAAAGTTCCATGCTACACCAAAAGTAAAACAAAGTTGAATTGTTGCAGCTGAATTTATGAGCTCTAAGATCGATTAAAGTAGAATTCTAGGAGCTCTAAGATAGGAGCTCTAAGTTGCTTTGTAACTCTGTTGCAGCTGAATTTATTTTCTTGTTGAATTGTTGGGCATCTGTATTGATCTTTGAAACACAACCACTTTCATTAAATCTGAATGATGTTGTAGCTGCTGGGATGAATCTAAAGCCTGCAATAATCTGGAATCTGGAATTGTAATCTGTAATCTACAATAATTTGAAATATGGAATTGTAATATGTAATCTGCAATAATTTGTAATTTGTAATCTGCATTTTACAATTTGGAATTGTAATTTGTAATCTAATATAATCTGGAATCTAGAATTTGGAATGGTAATCTATAATCTGAAATAATATGAAATCTGGAACTGTAATATGTATTATGCAATTTGGAA
Source organism: Solanum okadae (assembly GCA_036553675.1). Lineage (NCBI taxonomy): Eukaryota > Viridiplantae > Streptophyta > Magnoliopsida > Solanales > Solanaceae > Solanum > Solanum okadae. The sequence continues at coordinate 19,176,857 of CM071686.1, read as the reverse complement.
CCTGAAATATTGAACTATAATATGCATTCTGCAATTTGGAATATGGAACTCATGATCTAATCTATAATCTGCAATAGTATGGAATCTGAAACTGTAATTTGGAACTTAAAAATTCTGCAATCTCCATATCCCTTAACTGCGTGACCCCGTAGGTCTTAGCTAGTGGATCCACATAGAATCTATGATGTATGTTCTACCTTAGGCAAGTAGGACCTCTGTTTTTGGTATTGGAGTAGAACACCGGATTCCATGTAGCTCAAATGTTCTATGTCGGTTAAGGCTATTATCCCTAAAATATATGAATACGAGCTATAATAAGAACTTAGTATGAGTGAGGGTATGGGACTTTACTCACACATTGCACAAGTGGTCTTTAAGAGGGGTTATGGTTAGGTCCTCTTATATTATGAAGACTTATGAATTATGAATGTATATCGTGACTGAGTGTTAAAGTTAACTTTATGTGTTTCAAGTTATGATCATGGATGTTTCCTTACTTATGTATGTTGGTGATGATTGATATAAAGGTAAAGTTATATGTGTTGTTGGTTGTCTAAATGTGATACTTGACATTTGGTGGGGTTATGGGACTTTACCTTTGTATTGCACTTGTACGACTTTGGGTTGCATATATGTGGTGTGAACTTATGTTATGTATGATCATGGCCTAAAAGTGAGGCTTAGTGTGGATACGATTATGGGATCCTATCTATGCATTGCACAAGTTTAGCTTAGGGTTGCTCATGTGAGAGTTCTATTATGTTAATATGACCTTTCTATGTACTTATGAATGTGAAATATGTCTTGTGAAGATTGGATTATGCATTATGTTGTGTTGAAATCTATGCTTGTAATTGTGATGATATTCAATATGCTATGATGAATTGCGCATGACTTGTCTTATGAGCTACATTCTCCAACTATTTCAAAGATGATGTTCAAAAGTGGCATGAAGCATGGTTTTAAACTAAATGTCCCTTTTATGCATGTTTTAAGTTTTTTCTTGCATGGATTACATACTTCGTACATTTTGTGCTAACCCATATTTCTACATTTTCTATAAGTGTAGGCTTTGGAGATATTGGATTCCATACTTGTGGCTACGACCTTTGTATATCCACAAGAAGAAGATTGGTGAGTCCTCATTGTATTTGAGGGCTCAACCACATGTCCTTTATTGCCTTTACTTTTATGTCTTTTGATTTATGTAAGGGTCGTGTCCCTAAGATTGTATTATAGAGTTTTAATTCTAATGTTATAGATGGTTTGAGACATAGTGTCATAGATTCTCTTTCATTTTATAAAGACTTCGATTGTAAAGAAAAGTTTTAAATTTTCCACATTTTTCCTATGTTCTTATGTCATGATATGCTAAGGGCTTGTATAAGAACCCTTCGGGGTTAAGTACGTCGCGTTATGACTAGGGGGTGCTCTCGGGTCGTGATAGTAGGCCCATATGAAATTTTGAGACCTATTAGTAAGGTTGCCTATGAGTTAGATTTGCCAAATGAGTTGGCATTGGTTTATTCGGTTTTCCATGTCTCTATGCTTAAGAAGTCTGTTGGAGATCCAACATCCATAATTCCCCTAGAAGGGTTGGGAATTGATGAAACTCTCAATTTTGAGGATGTCCCGGTTGATATTTTGGACCGACAAGTTAAGAAGTTAAGGAATAAGGAAGTTTCTTCCGTAAAAGTGTTGTGGAGGAATTATTTAGTTGAGGGCACAACTTGGGAGGCCGAGGTCGATATGATGTCCCGATATCCTTATCTCTTTCCTTCTACTCCTATTCCAGCATGAGGTAATGAGTTCCTTTTTTTTTGTCCTATGTTTTGAAGTCATGTGTGTTTGTGTCTGTCCCATGAACTCCTTGAGTTATGCATGTTCATGAAAGCTTATGTTTAGAAATAAAAATGAGTTATATGATTAATTTTCCTCATGTTGTTATGCATCAAGTATGAATTGCCTATATGCTTCATGAGATGAATTGTTGAACATGCTTTAGTATGCTTTTTGAGAGTAAATTGCTTATTGGCTCCATGAGTTTATGTTGAGCATTCTTTTGATCTTGGAGAAGGTCATTCCTAAGAACATGAGAAATGTTGAAATCCTTGGATAGTGGGTTGTTAGATGTATTTCCTACTTCCTTGTGATGCATTGAGTATGTTTGAGTTTGGAGTTGATGTTCCCTCCTTTAATTTGTGCATTGTTATGATGATACATGCATGATGGGCTGCTAGTCTTGAGTTTTTACTTCCATGAGATGTCTAGAGCGTTATTCAGGGATGAATGTTCCCAAGGGGGAGATAATGTGACACCACGGAAACTAGTAGGCTAAACTAGACCTAAATGTGAGGGTTAGAGTCATGGAAGTGGGCAAGGGCCATTGGAGAGGACTCGGGCAGTCCACTCTCCCATAGAAGCTGCCTAAGCAAGCACGACCACCAGACGACTCGTGGTGAAGACCACGGCCCTTGGTGTAGCTAGTGGTAGGCTAGGCAGTAGCCTCTCCAAGCCGCCCAAAATAGCCCCCTCTTCACTAGGCACTTCACGGCTCGTGGAAAGCTCATGGAGGGAAGTTTAGTGTGTAAGGGTTGAGGATAGGGTGGTCAAGACCACGGCTCGTGTGACATCACGTGGTCCCTGGGATGACCACTAAAAGTTGAGGGTTAATTGGTCTTTTCCGGTTTAAGTTAGATTAAAGTGAGGTTGTTTTGACTAAGTCTAGGGTCCCTATATAAGTGATTTTAACCCATTAAACTCACCATTTAAGTCATTATTTCCCAAAACCCAATGGTTGAATTATGATATTATAAGCACGAATTGATGTTTTCCTATGGGGTTTATGATGTATCCCAAAGAGCACATGTAATTCCCATATTTCTCAATATTGATCTTATGATGTGGGTCTTTGTTGATGAAAGGTAAATTTGATGAATTCATGAATGAGATGATAGAATTAGATGAATTATAATGAAATCGATATCTAATGCTTTAGTTCTAGATGTAAGAGCTCCCCCAATAGAAAAGCCAGATTTTTAGTAACAATCTTCTTATCCCATAAACTATGTGTCCCCATAGGATATTTAGCTAGTGGATCCACCTATTCTAACAAACCATGGTTCTACCTTAGGTAAGTAGGACAACCATTTTCGGTATGGGTAACACCAGGTGATCATGTTATATCTCACATGGTCTTTTGTCGGTTAAGGCAAATTTCCACAATGAAAAGACTAACAATGAACTAAGGCATGCTCAAGGAAGTATCTCCTAAGTTTTCAAAAGTTATAAAGACGATGATAGCTTATGTTGACTATGATGTTATGACTTATGTTTCCAACTATCTCTATGATGATGTTTAAACTTGGAAATTGCATGCTTTGAAATAAAATGTCCCTTTTAGCATGTTTTAAATATTTTCATGCATAGTAATCATACTTGGTGCATCTTTGTACTAACGCATACTCTTACCTACATTTTTCCTAAATGTGGGGTCCGATAGTCAGGGTGAGTTTCGTGGCTAAGTGTTGATCTTGAGATTCCAAGCACGCTGAGTTCTCATGCTTCGAGGATGGAGTTATTGTTTTAGTTTCCATTTATTTTATTTCCATTTTTGGACATGATGTATGGGCTAGACCCAATTTCATTTAATATTGTAATAGATGGCTATAATGAGACAAGTGTATAGATACCCGCTTTCTTTTATGCAAAACTTTTAAGAATTGAAATGTGTTTTGCTCTTATTATTATATTTCTTATGTTATGAGGACTAAGTGGCTTGTATGGAGTTCTTCGGGGTTCTATACGACATGTTACATCTAGGGCGAACCCCTGGGTCATGAAACTTGGTAGAGCTTGATATGCTAGACTTTGAAGTTATCCTTAGTCTGGATTGGCTGCACTCTGTTATGTTTCTATCGATTGTAAAACTCGTGTAGTCAAGTTTAAATTTCTGAATGAGCCTATCCTAGAGTGGAAAAGGGGAAATTATATTCCTAAGGGTCAGTTTTTCTCTTGTCTTAAAGCTAGAAACATGATTTATAAGCGTTGCATTTACCATCTAGTTAGGGTGAGGGCTATAGATTCTGAAACCTAAATACTCAAGTCGGTCCCTATTGTTAATGAGTTTCCGAAAGTGTTCCAAGATGATTTACTCGATATTCTTCCCAAAAGGGAAATAGACTTTGGTATCGACCTTTTTCCTAATACGCAACCTAATTCTATTCCTCCTTACCGTATGTCTCTTGCAGAACTAAAGGAGTTGAAAGAACAATTGAAAGACTTGTTAGATAAGGGTTTCATCTGACTGAGTATCTCTCCATGGGGTGCTCCAGATTTGTTTGTTAGAAAGAAATATGGTTCTCTTCGTATGTGTATTGGCTATCGTCAATTCCATAAGGTGGCCATTAAGAATAAGCATTCACTCCCAAAGATAGATGACTTATTTGACCAACTTCAAGGAGTAAGTTACTTCTCTACTATTGATCTTCCATCGGGTTATCACCAATTGAGGGTGAAAGAAGATGATATTCTGAAGATGGCATTTCCAACCCGATATGGCCATGATGAATTTTTGGTTATGTCATTTCAGTTGACTAATGCTCCACCAGTTTTTATGGATTTTATGAATAGGTTGTTTAGAAAATAGCTTGACATGTTTGTGATTGTGTTCATTGATGATATATTAATCTATTCGAGAAGTCAGAATGAGCATATTGATCATTTGAGGATCGTGCTGTAAATTCTTAAGGACCAACAACTTTTTGGAAAGTTTAGTAAGTGTGAATTTTTGCTAAGGTCCGTAGCCTTCCTTGGTCATATTGTTTCGAGTAAGGGCATTAAGGTAGATCTTAAGAAGACGAATGCGGTCAAGAGTTGGCCTAGACCTCTAAATCCTTCAGATATTAGAAGTTTCTTGGGCTTAGTCGGTGACAATAGAAGGTTTGTTGAGGGATTCACTTCAATTCCCACTCCTTTGATGGCTTTGACTCAAAAGAATCCTAAGTTCATATGGTATAAATTATGTGAAAAGATTTCTCAAGATTTGAAATATAGACTTACATCTGCTCCGGTGTTGACCTTACCAGAAGGTACCGATTGTTTTGTTGTTTATTGTGATTCCTCAAGAATTGGGATAGGATGTGTGCTTATGCAAAATGGTAAATTTGTTGCCTATGCCTTAAGGCAACATAAAATTCATGAGAAGAATTATCCTACCCATGAACTTGAACTAGCGGTGGTTGTGTTTGCCTTAATGATTTGAAGGCATTATTTGTATGGAGTTCATGTGGATGTGTTTACCGACCACTAGAGTTTACAATATGTGTTTAATCAGAAAGATCGAAATCTTCACCAAAGAAGGTAGCTTGAGTTATTAAAAAGTATGATATGAGTGTTTTCTATCACCCCAAAAAGGCAAATGTGGTGGCGAATTCTCTTAGACGGTAATCAATGGGTAGTGTTGCTCATATTAAAGAAGGTAAGAAAGAGTTGGTTTGAGATGTTCATAGATTAGTCCGACTAGGTGTTCAGTTAGTGGTCTCCACCAAGGGTGGTGTAATGGTTCACAACGGTTCAGAATCATCTTTTGTGACGGATGTGAAAGCCAAGCAAGGTCTTGATCCAATTTTGGTAGACTTAAAAGTAGTGGTGCTTAAAAAATCCCTTGAGGTTTTCTCCCAAGTGGGAGATGGTGTACTAAGATATCAACGTCGTTTATGTGTTCCAAATGTTGATGACTTGAGGGAATAGATCTTGTCAAAAGCCCATAGTTCATGCTATTCCATTCACCTGGGAGCCACTAAGATGTACTGTGATTATCGGGAGGTCTATTAGTGGAATGGGATGAAGAAGGATATTGTTGTATTTTTGGCTAAGCGTCCGAATTGCCAACAAGTGAAAGTTGAGCATCAGAAACTGGGAGATTTGTCCCAAGATATTAGCATTCTTGCGTGGAAGTGGGAACATTTTAATATGGACTTTATTGTTGGTTTGCCTCTCACCTCGTGACAACATGACTCTATTTGTGTTATAGTAGATCAGATGACGAAATCGACCCATTTCCTTCCCATCAAGTTTTCCTGATTTTGCGTAGGACTACGCCATGTTATACTTGAGAGAAATGATAAAGTTGCACGGAGTACCTTTGCCTATTATTTCCGATCGTGGTTCCCAATTTGTTTCTTAGTTTGGGAAGTCTTTCCAAAAGTGTCTTGGTACTCGGGTTAAGCTTAGTACGACCTTTCACCCCAAACCTGATGGGAAAGTGGAGCATACTATGCAAACTTTGGACGATATGTTAAGAGCTTGTGCGTTTAATTTTAAGGGTGGTTGGGATGACCATTTCCTAGTAATTAAGTTTTCCTATAACAATAGCTATCACTCAAGTACTGATATGGCTCCATTTGAGGCACTATGTGGTAGGAGGTGTAAATCTCCTATAGGATAGTTTGAGGTGGGTAAAGTTGCTGATAACAGCAAGGTTAAGGGAGATCACAAATAGAGAATTGAATATTAGAATGCGGAAGCACAAAGAAAAGAAACAAAAAGACTAACTAAAGATATGGGAAATTCGAAGGAAAGATCCACGAATTTCCAAGGATTAGATGTTCTAAGGCCTTGAAAAGATCCAAGTAACAACGTATAGATTTATGGAAGAAATCTAACGCCTTTACTTGAGAAAACGAATCAAAACGATAGATTCGGATCTTGACCGCTTTATGAGTAACTAAAGACAATAATTAGTATGTAGAAACTAATCACCTTCTAAAGAATACCAAAAAGAAACCAAAGATATCACAAGAAGAAATTACTTTATACCTTAAACTATGAAACTAGTAAAGGTTTAAAGATAAATTCTCAAAGAACAAGTCACAAAGGTTCAAAGAACTCTCTCAAATATTAATAATATCAATCTCCAATCTCTTTAATGAATAAAAAGGACTCCTATATATAGGAGAAGGGGGGAAAAACGTCCAAGACCCCTTATGCCAAACCCTAAAAAGACAATTACAAGGAATCCTACTCTAGAAAGGAAATAAAGTAACCTAACTAGGAACAAATTTGGTACTTCTAGGAAAGCATTAAATGGTACTTAGGAGACCATAAATAGACTAAGGAAAATATTAATAACCTATATATAAATAAAGAAATAAGGTAAATCCCAACTAGGAAAAGAATCTTGACAATCTTGGAAAGTTTGACTAGTCTTCTCTCAAAACTTGGGCAGAAAGCAACTCTTGTTGTGGCTGATTCTTGGACTTTTCTTGACCTTATTTGCACGAAATTGGACCTTAAAATAACTCATATTGGGCTTGAATTTGGGCCACCAAATACTTGTAGCATTTGGACAATTCCTCTCCCTTGGGCTTGAGCTCTTCTTCCCCAATAAGAAACCTTTGGATCAGCGATTGAAGCCCATTGAGCTTATCATTGAACTCCTTGGTTTGAGATCTTGTTATGGGCCTCCTTGGAGTTTCTAAAGCTTCATCCTTGTCCTTCAATGGAGTAGAGCTTCCTTGGATGCTATCATTCCCCTCTTCTTGAAGAGAATTCGTCCTCGAATTCAAATCTGCATCAAAATGGGAAAGATCAGAAACATTAAAAGTAGCACTAACTTGGAACTCACCAGGAAGATCGAGTTTATAAGCATTGTCGCCAATCCTTTCGAGGACTTTGTGTGGCCCACTTCCTCTAGGATCTAGTTTGGACTTTCTTTTGGAAGGAAATCTTTCCTTTCTCATATGCACCCAAACCAAGTCGCCAGGTTTAAAAACAACATATTTTCTGCCCTTATTCCTTCGCAATGCAACTTCCTTATTCTTCTTTTCAATTGCAAGCCTTATTTGTTCATGGATTTTCTTCATCAGATCAGCCTTCTTCTTACCATCAAGATTAGCAAAATCATTAGTAGGCAAAGGCAATAAATCAAGGGGGTTAAGGGGCTTGAATCCATATACAACTTCAACTCCCTTAGAACTGACCACAAAACCTAAGAAAACCACACGATCCACATAGAAAGTACACTTTTTGAGATTAGCAAATAAGCACTGATTTCTAAGAACTTCAAAAACGTGTTTTAAGTGCTCTAGGTGTTCATCCAGATTTTGAGAAAAGATCAAGATGTCATCAAAATACACCACAATAAATTTTCCATGGAAATCTTTAAAAATATGATTCATTAGGCTCATAAAAGTGCTTGGTGCATTAGTCAAGCCAAAGGGCATAACTAACCACTCATAAAGTCCATATTTGGTCTTAAAAGCAGTTTTCCATTCATCTCCAGGATTCATACGAATCTGATGGTAACCACTCTTTAGATCAATTTTAGAAAAGATTTTGGAACCATACAGTTGGTCCAACATGTCATCAAGACGAGGGATAGGATGGCGATACTTTACCGTTATCTTGTTGATAGCTCGACAATCTACACACATCCTCCATGTTCCATCCTTTTTGGGGACCAATAGGACTGGAACAGAGCATGGGCTCATACTCTCTCGAACAAATCCCTTTTCAAGCAATTCTTCAACTTGCCTTTGTAATTCTTTGGTCTCTTCAGGATTGCTCCTATAGGCAGGCCTATTAGGAAGTTGAGACCCAGGCACAAAGTCTATTTGGTGCTCAATCCCTCTCAAAGGTGGCAATCCCTTTGGAGTGTCATCCGGAAAAACATCTTCAAAATTCTGCAAAAGAGAAGAAACACTATTTGGCAAAGAAGGAGTTAGTTGTTCAAAATTAATCAATACTTCTTTGTAAGTAAGTAGTATTATGGGCAGTCCCTCTCTCCTAGCATTCAAACACTCTTTGGCTTTTATATAAAGGCTCTCATTTTTCTTTTCCTTAGCCTCTTTCCTCTCACCAAAACATTTTATTTTTTTACTCACACCTTCTTTTACCTCTTTACTTAGATCGCTGCCCTCTCTCTCTTTCTCTCGGCCATCTCTCTTTTTTTCTATCTCTTGGCCTTTTTCTTTTCCCTCAAGCTCACTTTTTACCTCTCCCTTTTGTTTTCCCATTGTTTTCCTCAATCGTTTTTGATCTTCAAACACTTGAGAAGGAGATAATGGTGCAAGAGTATACTTCTTACCATTATGCAGAAGACTATACCTATTCTTTCTCCCATGATGAGTAGTATCCCTATCATACTGCCAAGGTCGGCCAAGTAAAACATGACATGCTTGCATTGGAACTACATCACAAAGAATCTCATCTTCATACCTACCAACATTGAATGAAATCATGCATTGTTTGTTTACTTTTACTTCTCCACAATCATTCAACCATTGGAGCCTATATGGGGTAGAGCGCTTCATGCATGCAATTCCTAGTTTATCCACCAAGTATGAACTCACCACATTTGCACAACTTCCCCCATCAATAATCATAGAATAAGTCTTCCCTTTTATCCCACACCTAGTATGAAACAAATTCTCTCTCTGCCCTTCATCAACACTACCCAAATTGATAGTCATAATTCTCCTAACCACCCCAATTATACCATCATTAGGCAATTCCAAATCATCTTCCTCACTTACACCTTCTCCCTCTTCTTCTTCCCCCTCACTTTTTTCACTCTCATATTCTCCATTCTCTCTAAGTAGAATGTTTCTTCTACTTGGACATTCATGCATCATATGCCCCCTTCCATGACATTTGTGACATTGAATAGAACTTGAAGGTTTAGAAGATTTAGAATTAAAGGTTTTACCTTCCTCCTCAACTTTACCTTTACCTCTATCATCTTGAGGTTTGGAAGGCGCTTTCCCCTCTTGAGTTGACCATGGCTTCTTAGAGATAGTGTTTGGTCGACTTCTCCATGAGTTATTTTGCTGATTTTTCTCAATTTGTTTTTCAACTTTTACAGACAAATCAACTAACTCATCTAAAGTTACATATTGTTGTATCTCTACTACATTAGCTATTTCTGTATTTAAACCATTTAAAAATCTAGCTATTGTAGCCTCTTCTTCCTCCATGCAGTTAGCTTGGATCATAGCCATATCCATGCTTTTGAAGTACTCATCCACCGACATGGAGCCTTGCTTCAAGCGTTGAAGGCGAGATTGTAGATCTCTTTGGAAGTATGATGGAATAAATCGCTTCCTCATTACCCTCTTCATCTCTGCCCACGTAGCAATAGGTGGTAGCTCCTCTTGCAATCTGTCCCTAGCAAGCTTTTTCCACCAAGAAGCAGCATAATCAGAAAACTCAACAACAGCAAGTTTAACTTTCTTACCCTCAGAGTAGTTATGGCAATCAAAGATGGCTTCAACTCGTCTCTCCCAATCAAGGTACAAGTCTGGATCCCTTGTCCCCTTGAAAGATGGCATCTTCATCTTTATACTATTTATATTATCATCTTCTACTCTACCTCTTTGTCCCCTCCTATCTCTTCTTTCTAGATTAAATTCAACATCAAAATCATCATTACCATATTCAGGATTTACAAAAGGGATATGGGGTACATTCCTTCTAACTTGGGGTCTAACATTATTTGGGGGTACAACATTATTCTCCCTCCTAATTGCAGCTATGGTGTCATTCTGCTCGATAATCATATCCCTCATCTCTTGAAATTGAAGGGTCCATCTCTCAAATTGTTGGTGCATAGCTTGAAGGGTGAAGTCGTTCCTTCCTTTGACCTCGGCTTCTAAACGAGCCCTTTCCTCATCACCACCTGAAATAGACATCTAAAAAAAAAGAATAAATGATCAAGTATCACACTTTTAATATGGCTTTTACCCTCTTTTAAACTCACCCACACTTGCCTTTTTCCACTAAAAATAACCTTTGAACGAGAATACTTTGTAGATTTATAATTAAACCAAAACGTGTATCAAGTTCGTAGTAATAAAGTATGGAATCTTGGGGTACAAAAAGAAAGTAAAGAACTATTCCTAGAACAAGTAGGATTTAGTTGAAACAAAACACGAATAAAAAGGAACTTATTTTAGAATTATAAGAACAAGAAAGAAAAAAAAAATTTCCTCTAATTCTTAAAGATCTAGAATTCCCTCTTCTTGCTACCTTCTTGCTTGGAAACAAATTAATACAAAACTTGGAGAGCAAGTAATAAGATTTCTTGAATAGCAAGTAATAAACTTTCTTGGGAATCAAGTAATCAAATTTCTTGGAGGACAAGTAATCAGATTTCTTAGAGAATTTTTTTTTTTTTTTTTTTTGTTCACGCTACTGTTCACGCTACTAAATTTTTTTTTTTTTTTTTTTTTTCACGACGCTACTGTTCACGCTAAAGTTTTTTTTTTTTTTTTTTTTTTTTTTTTTTTTGGCTCTAAGAAGAAATCCCAAGATTTATCAAGAACGGAATCTTGATAGAACCGCTCTGATACCACTTGATAACAGCAAGGTTAAGGGAGATCACAAATAGAGAATTGAATATTAGAATGCGGAAGCACAAAGAAAAGAAACAAAAAGACTAACTAAAGATATGGGAAATTCGAAGGAAAGATCCACGAATTTCCAAGGATTAGATGTTCTAAGGCCTTGAAAAGATCCAAGTAACAACGTATAGATTTATGGAAGAAATCTAACGCCTTTACTTGAGAAAACGAATCAAAACGATAGATTCGGATCTTGACCGCTTTATGAGTAACTAAAGACAATAATTAGTATGTAGAAACTAATCACCTTCTAAAGAATACCAAAAAGAAACCAAAGATATCACAAGAAGAAATTACTTTATACCTTAAACTATGAAACTAGTAAAGGTTTAAAGATAAATTCTCAAAGAACAAGTCACAAAGGTTCAAAGAACTCTCTCAAATATTAATAATATCAATCTCCAATCTCTTTAATGAATAAAAAGGACTCCTATATATAGGAGAAGGGGGGAAAAACGTCCAAGACCCCTTATGCCAAACCCTAAAAAGACAATTACAAGGAATCCTACTCTAGAAAGGAAATAAAGTAACCTAACTAGGAACAAATTTGGTACTTCTAGGAAAGCATTAAATGGTACTTAGGAGACCATAAATAGACTAAGGAAAATATTAATAACCTATATATAAATAAAGAAATAAGGTAAATCCCAACTAGGAAAAGAATCTTGACAATCTTGGAAAGTTTGACTAGTCTTCTCTCAAAACTTGGGCAGAAAGCAACTCTTGTTGTGGCTGATTCTTGGACTTTTCTTGACCTTATTTGCACGAAATTGGACCTTAAAATAACTCATATTGGGCTTGAATTTGGGCCACCAAATACTTGTAGCATTTGGACAATTCCTCTCCCTTGGGCTTGAGCTCTTCTTCCCCAATAAGAAACCTTTGGATCAGCGATTGAAGCCCATTGAGCTTATCATTGAACTCCTTGGTTTGAGATCTTGTTATGGGCCTCCTTGGAGTTTCTAAAGCTTCATCCTTGTCCTTCAATGGAGTAGAGCTTCCTTGGATGCTATCAGTTGCCCTAATAGGTCCCAATTTGGTACATGAGACCATAGAGAAAGTTCAACTTATTAGAGAAAGGTTGAAAATTGCTCAAAGTTGGCAAAAGTCATATGATGATATGAGAAGAAGAGATTTTTAGTTTGATGTTCATGATTGAGTATACTTGAAAATATCAGCCATGAAGGGTGTAATGAGGTTTGGTAAGTAAGGGAAGCTTAGTCCCCGATATGTAGGCCCATATCAGATTTTTGAGACGTATTGGTAAGGTTGCTTATGAGGTAGATTTGCCAAATGAGTTGGCATCGGTGCATCTAGTTTTCCATGTCTATATGTTGAAGAATTGTGTTAGTGATCTGACATCCATATTTACCTAGTAGGTTTGAGTGTGAAAGAGAATCTTTCTTATGAGGAAGTTCCGGTTGAGATTTTATACCGGCAAGTGAAGGAGTTGAGAAATAAAGAAATAGCTTCCGTGAAAGTGTTGTGGAGGAATAAATTAGTTGAGGGTTCTACTTTGGAGGCCGAGGCCGATATGTTGTCCCAATATCCTCATCTCTTTCCTTATACACCTACCCTAGCTTGAGGTAATGAGTTCCTCATGGCTTGTTCTCTGTTTTGGAGTCATGTGCTTTATGTGTTTTCATGATTTCCTTACTATGCATGATTTATGAAAAGTTCACGTTTTCAGAAAATGAGTCAATTTGATTTATTTCTACATGTTTATGTTCACATTAGTATGGATTGCATTTTGACTACTTGATATGATGATGTGAGCATGTTATTAGCTTGGAGTTGATGTTTCCTTCTCGGATGTTAGCTTGGAGTTGATGTTTCCTCCTCGGATATGTGCAATGCATGCGTGATGGGCTGTTAGACTTAGTTTCACCCCTCTTTTGAATTTTTGATAAGGTCCTAGCTTGGAGTCGATAGCTCCTTCATGGTTATATGCATTTGGATGAAGTTGCATTGATTATTGGATTGTTAGTTCCTCTCCTACTCTTTTCGTACTAGCTTGAATCTCATTCTAGGACATATGATCACAGGGGGGAGATATTATAACACCCCGGATTAAAGAAAGGTCAAATTACCCATTTTCAGCAGTTGCAAGTGTCAACCCACGTTGGCCACCCATGACCTATGGATGGGACCACGGACCGTAGGTGTGGTCCGTGGTTGATCACCCTAGCACTGCCAAGAAGGGTCAAAACCACGGTCGGACCAAAAGACTGTTGGTGGAACCACAGCCCGTGGTTGAGGGCCCGTGGTCCAAAACCCCTAATTCGAGTTTCTGGTAACGAACAACGGATGTGCAGGATGAGACCGTCGTCCATGCCATGGCCCATTGTTAGTGGTCCGCTAATGGGTAGGTAGCAGTTATTTTTAGGGGCAGTTGGGTGTTTTCCTAATTAATATAGCCTAATACTACGTCGTTTTCCCTTCATTAAGACCCATATATCAGTATTTTAACCCTAAATTTTCCCAATAAAAATCATTCTCTCAATTCACCAAAAAGAAGAACTCTCTCAAATATTTCTCTCTACAACTTGATGAAGAAGAAGGATTTAACCTAGGATTTCAAGTCAAGTCTCAATTCTCCAATTGAAGATTAGCAATTGGTTGCCATGTATGATAGTTTTCATCCATGAATTCCTTCCATTCATGGAGTTCCCAAATTCCTCTATTTCGAAGTTAGAATTCCTCAATTGAGTTAGGATTTTCTTCAATTGTCATGGGTTCTCTTAATTATTGACTTAAATGATTGAATTAGTATCTCTTACGAATGAATTGATGAAATATTATGATTTTATTATTATGTTTCCCCATGAACCCATGTAATCCCCATGTTTTCAAATTATGATCATATGATATGGGATTTTGATTATAAAGGAACAGTCTAATGAAATTAAGAATGTGTTTCTAGCTTTACATGAATTTATGATGAAATCCATATCTAACCCTTGTTTTCTAAATGTTGATGATTGGAAGAGGGTTTTGAACCTTGAAAGGTAAATTATGGACTTGTGCATTTTCTTATGAAATCTATGCAAATGTTTTAAGGATACTTTGAGAGTAAAGTATCAATGATGATATTGTTTTTGTGTTATTAAAAGGATATTCTCATAAACACATGAAATCATGATGTGAAATGCTTTTTCACATAATAAAGGATTCCAAGGTTGAATGGTCTTCTCACCGAATTGAATCGAAGATTAAGAGCTATCCTAATGAACCTAGCTTGGATTGGTTATTGAATGATACCTTTCCATGGATAATAAGAATGAGTAAGAATTCACTATTTTGTGGGATTTAAGCTTAGGACCGAGAGGATATTGAGATGGAAGGTCTCTACCTATGTGCCCTCATAGGATGATGGTCTAGATAGACATTAGCTGGTGGATCCACATAATCTAGAAGGTCATGGTCCTTACCTTGGCAAGTAGGACAACCCTTTTCGGTGTGGGAGACACTAGGGATCATTTGTGTTCAAAAGCTTTAAATGATTTTAGCTTGCATTGAACATGTTTTATGGCTTATGTTTTCTAAACCTCTTGTATCATGTTTTAGCTTGGTCAATTACATGTCATGCAATGTCAACTTAGCATGTTTTAAATGCATTGGGCATAGCTATCAGACTTGGTACATGGTTTTGTACTAACGCATACTCATGCCTACATTTTCCCAAATGTAAGGTGTACCAGTCAAGTTTTTCAGTTTCGTGGCTAGTGGTTGATTTCGAGGTTCCCAAGCTTTGGTGAGTCCTCATGATTCGAGGATGGATTTTCACTATTCAGTTTCTTTATTATTTCCAGTTTTGGACATGATGTGTGGGCTAGGACCAATTTCATTCGATTGTATTAGATGGCTATTGAGACAAGTGTTTTAGAGTTTTTCTTTTCTCTTATAAAAACTATTGAACTTGGACTATTGTTTTACTTCTATAATAATATTTCTTATGTTATGAAAACTAAGTGGCTTGTATGGGGTCCTTCGAGGTTCTATACGCCTTGTTACATCTAGGGGGTACCCTGGGTCATGACAACTCTTGGCATTCAGAGTTGTCGGTTTTCATCTATTTATTGCTCGGCATAGTCTTAATATTGTACTTAGGCAGAGTCTGTATTTTATTTTGTATTTGTAAAAGCCTTCTAATCCTTGTAATCTTGATTTTGATTAGATGCTCGACTATTGACTAGAGCCTTCTGTGACGGTTCTAGAGCTTAACGTAAGGGTTAGAGTCGTAGATATGTCTTCTCGTACTTAGAATGAAAGGTTAGGGGTTAAAACTTCAAGGTACAACTCCCCAAGAACCAACCCAGGATCCTTGAGGAGGACCGTAAAACTACCCTAGAACCTGCCCCAAAATAGTCCACCCACGAAAGGGGACCACGACCAGTAGATGGACCCATGCCACGTGGGTGAGGGGTCGTGCGTCATGACCCTAGAAGTTCACTCCCAAACTACCACCCACGGATGACCAGCACTCCCCGTGGGTCCATCCACGGCCCGTAGGCATGGTCTTGTGGGTGAGGTAGTGTGGTCTTTTAAGGGCGGTTAGTGAAAGGTTTAGGTGTCTTTCCATATATAATTAGGTATTAAGTGGGGTTGTTTTAAATTAGTTTAGACCAACTATATGATGAATTTAGACCCTTAGTTAAGCCATTCAAAAATAATTATTTCACCTGACAAAAAAGAACCCAATTCCCTCCAAGAAATTCTCACTCTAGAAAGAAGAAGAAGTAGAAGAAGAAAAAGAAGATGATGATGATGAAGAAGAAGAAGACGAGGTTCAAGATAGGTCAAGACTCCATTGTTTCAAGAATGTTAGGCTTTGTAATCAAGGTATGATGGCTTATTGATTCATGGATCCCTTTCATCCATGAAGCCCCCGTGTTTCCCCCAATTGTGAAGATGAATCCCTTATTCTAGTTAGGGTTCCTTCCTATATTTTGGGTATTGTTATTTGTTGATCCAATTGAGTGGATAATGGTTGTTTATGATTGATTATGATGTAATTGCATGTTTTTAGTATGATTTTACATGTAATCTTGATTAACCTAACATTCTAGGGTGAAATTGATATAGTTTTGTTTTATGCTATTGGAGGGAAGTTGAGGGTTTAGATGTGACCTTCTATGATTGATGAAATTCTTTATGGATTGCTTGAGATTAGAGCACCAAGATATGATATTACATGTTCTCTATGCCTAACCCTAATCTAATTGATGAAGTTAAAGTAAGGTGGGTTTGTGCCCTAAAGAGGGAAGTTGAAGATTTAGAGATGATGTTCAGGGGTTGATGATATGTGTAGTAATTGTTTAAAAATGAAAGTATATAGACATGAATTGAATTAGATTAAACTGTATATGATGGATCATGACTAGTAATGATTGAGATTGAGCATATATGATGAATTATGACTAGAATTGCCTAAGAATGAAGCTTGTGACTAGAATGCCTTGTGATCTAGATGTGAATGATGATTGCAAGAGGTAAAGATTTGAGAGTAAGTCTTGTAGTCATGATGTTGATCACTTGGGTTTGAAAGTAAACCTAACAAGATGAACTAGGAATGTTAATGCCTTGAGAGTGAAGTTTATATGATAATGGTAGGATATTAAGTAGAGTTGTTGTGGAAGGACCTTACTCACCTAATCTACTTCATGAAAGTTTGAATGCATAAAGTGATAGAATCACATGAGGTAGGATGATGTCTGATGTTTTGCGTAATCAACGACACGTCTTACAGTTCGGGTGTCTATGATCGTGCAATAGTATAGTAACCTAACCAAGGGTTAGGGTCGTGTGCAAAAGGGAGCGGTGGTGAGAATTAATAGAAAATTTGTAGCTAAAGACATTAACGATTAAAAACATTGTAAATTAAAGGGTGACACAAGAGTGTCAAATATCAAACCGGGGTTTGTCACAAATAAGTAAACTAGCAAGATTAACAAGAAAATCTAACAATGAGAGAGGGATTCTTGGGGTGACCGAAATATGGATTATTCTAGATTGTTGGGTACATGCTTTTGATAGAAGATTTATAGAACAATAGTGACTAGGCTAAGATTTATGTGGGAATAATTTCTCTCTCGAGCAACTTACCCCGTTTCAAATGCGTTCTTCTCCGACACCCACTTGCCGCATGAAGACCAGTCTACGCCTTACCCTACTCACTCTCTCGAGCTAAGTGTTAGGATATGGGACTAGGGCTCACCCTCTCGGGCTGAGCCTCATATCGACCCACTCCTTAGGCCGTCAATCTAGTGGTCTTGGTTTCGCGACTTCTCTCTCAATTGAGCCGAAAACACATGAGTGAACTTGTATTTGCAATTACAAATCCATTAGATTCGACCACAACTACTCGACGAAATCACCATTCTGGGATAGGCAATTTTCTTTGTAGTCTTGGTGATCCAGTGGTGTAGGTTTAATCGACGCTCCCGCTTGACAGTGTTTCAACCTTTGAGTTTCGGTGTTTTTATTCAAACCTCTTGATGGTTTACAGGGCTTTAGAAATTAGAATCCAATCGCTTCTCTTCAAGCTCTTCAGGTTTTGATTGGAAAATACGTGGTAAGAAGGTTCCAAAGGTGAGTGTACTCAATCCTTTTTAGGGTTTATAACCAGATCGATTTTCCTGGTATCAACGTTTTCCATAGGAGCACTTCCTTTCAGATCTTTGCGCAAATTTTTAATTCGTTGCTAGAATACACTGAGAGGAAAAAACATGTTGTTTGATTTTCCTGTAATGTCCTCCATTCATATTCTTTTTCATTCATAATTTCTTCAAGATTTAATTCTTTTTTATTATGAGAATTTTAAAGAAGATGTATTTGCTCGGATATGGCTCATAATTTTCTTGTACGATAATTGCCTCAATGAGTAGATGACATAATCTCCAAGTCGATCAAATTACTCATTAGTTGCGATTTGGAATATTAGGCATGGAAACTCACTATCTGAATTTCGAAAACAAGCATAAAATCATAGAGGAAGCAATTTTGGATGTTGAATCATATAAATAAGACCCCCCACCCCCACATAGAAATTAAAATTGAGGAATGTGAATCACCATCAAAACTCCTGAAGATCTATATTTTCTCAATATAGTATCGGAGTTCTATGCATCATATCGAGCCCAATTCGACAAGAAAGAGCATCAAGAAGATACCGAGAGAAACTTATCCATCATATTTGTGGTTATGAGAGGCAAGGAAGTTCGTATTACTCATGTAGCACACTACTTTTTTTATTGGCCAAACATCACAGTTCCCAAAAGCAACCCGACCTACCACAAATCATCAATGCAAAGTCAATGTGTCTGTGTTGCTAAAGTCATTGAAATTGGTTCTCCCAAATGGACAAGAGATTCTAGCGAATTAAAGTGACAAGACTCCCCGAAATTAATGTATGGTTTGGCTTTCTTCGAATAATTAACTTAAAAAACTATGTTCAGTTATGAGTAGAAGCCATTGTCTTCATAGCCCGCCTTATGAAATTAATGGAGGTCTTTGAACATGAAAGCTTAATTGAACAATTTAAGTGAACGACACAAAAATCTAGCAGAGCCTTACCATACCAAACAATGATCACATTTTTGTGTGTAGAAGAAGGGTGCACATACATAAAATGAGTAGATAAACTTGTTAAATTTTGATCAGCAATAATCATGACAAAGAATTGAGAAAGATATGCACTGACAAGTCAACAAAGAGGAGAAACATCTATACCTCAACACAATTTACAATCCACTTCAGAATTGAGACCCTCTTTTAAAGACGTTGCGACACTAGTTACCATGGATGATGATCATCATAATAAATTAACAATGTTGGAAAATGGTTACCATCATTAATCACTAAAGAAATTAAAAAATAATGAGGACATTGTAAAAATTGGTCAGTAATGTTTGTAAAATAGTGGAAACCTTGGAACTAGAATTTGGGATGTTGTATAGGCCAAGATCTCCTTACTACCACCTCCTCAACCTAGGAACCTTGATCTAAATATGATAGTCACTGATTGTAAATAACCCCCAACTTTTGCCAGCCCACCAAACGATTGGTGGAATCCAGATAATGATGGGTCATCCTAACTAGATACACGTAATTGTGAGATGATCACCCTAATCACAACTCCGCACATCTCAGATATAAAATAAACTTCCATGAACATTGGAAAGTATCACCTATCATGGCTTCTCCTACAATGATCTAATGACTATGCTAGACTTATGGTTGGTTTATCCATTAGGGAGAATTGACTTAGGCATGGATCCTACAGTTACTCTTCCTAATGAGTTGAAGATAGATCCGAATTATGCGTATATTCTCCCAGTAAGCATCCATACATGTTATGTTATGAAGTGCCTTATTTCTTCTTCTATTTTTCAATTAGGAGATTGCTCATTCTTGTTTGGGGGTGATTATGTAAGGATATTAGGGGTAATGTGATAATTGTATTTTGTATGCTTGTGTGGATGATTGTTTGCATTGATTGGGTTGTTCTTACATTTCTTTATTCTTTATCTACTCATTCTTCCTTGCTTGGAAATCACGCTTAGTGCCTTTCTATAATTCACTTTTCTATCAATGTACTTATGTCGCATGAATCAAAATTGCCTCTGTGAATACTAGTTAGTTTTAAAAAATTCAAGGGTTTTCTTTATACTGTGGTTCTTTCCAAAGGAGAAAAACACATTTCTTTTTATTTTCATTTTGTTCATGAGTCTTTTTGTGTTGAATCGGGTTGGCTTCTCCTATGATAGATTTAGGGACGATTCTCTTATGAGAAAATGTCAAGTTTTAGTCTTAAAGTGAGTCATAAGTCACATCTCTTACAAGATGAACAATAGAAAAAATGTATTGGCGAAGAATGTTTTTCTAAAAAAGGATTTTGAAAATGGGAAAAATTAAATCACAGAGCAATCTCTTGTCATGATTTGTGCATTATTGATTTTGCTTTATGATTTATAAGTGGGATTTTCCTATTGTAGTTATCAAAATTCATTCAAATTTTATTGATTTTGATAATAGCTCGAGTATTTATTGTATTGTAATGTCTTGTATAGAAAGGATTTAATTCATTATTGTATCTTCACAGTATCTAGAACTTGCCCGAAATTGTATTTTGAGGCAAACTTGTAGATTTGACTTGGCTTGAAAGGGGAGTAGTGCTCGTTTAAAGTCTTTTCATTTTTTAGACTTTTGTTTTCTTTAGTTTCAAGTCAAGTATGTAGTTATGAACATCTTCTATTGGTTGTAGCTAAGCTTATATCTTAAGCTTAGTAAATGATATTCTTGAGGACAAGCAATAGTTTAAGTTTTGGGGTTTGATTAGTTAATATTTATGTAGTCATTAGACATAAATTCATGAACTACTGTAATGTTTTAATGCTTATTGAAGGGGTTTTAGGCCCTAGTAATCTTGGATCCATACATTGGTCTAAAAAAGCAAGTTTTATGGATTTCAAGCCGAAAAGTAGTGAAGCACACTGGTGATGAAACTGGGATCCCGCAGGAACCACCAAGAGTCTTAGTGGCTAAGCAAAAGCCTAATTGGAGCTGAGGTGCCCCAGTATCTAAGTTGTAGTTTGTGCGGTATAGTTATGGATCTGTGAATCATCAATCCCAATATTGATGCTCATGTGATAACTAAAAGTAGAAGTGACGTGGTCACAACCGCTTCACTTTCTTTGATTGGCATTTCGTAGGTTCGGGGTAAGATTGAAGAACAAATGTTTAAGGACAAGAAATCAATAATGGAAAATTATTGCTTACTTTAGAATGTTCCAAGGATAGAATACGGATTTGTGTAATTATGTACCATTATCTTCTTCCTAAATAAGAGTAAAGAGTAAGAGTAGAGAACTTTGTAGCTTGTAGAGGAAAAAACCTCAGATTTATGTCAATCAAAGCTTCGAATTAAGTTTCTTCTAATCAAATTAGCTTCGAATGGATATTTCCTACATGGGTATTTTCTCTATTTCTTCTTCTATATGGAACTCAACCCTTAACAAGGGGTGTGTGTGCTATATTAGGATGTAAAACCCTGAATGGTATTGATTAAACAACTCTAATATTAATTTTATGGCATATATATATTGTTTTCTTTAAATTTTGGTCTAAAAATCAGTGGTGACAAGAATTGGTAGAGATCCCTAATACTATTTTTAAAACAAAGTAGGCCCAATACTTATTCACAAAATTATTTTCAATTAAATACTTTAATATTTTTAAAATAAATTATATATAATTATATATATAAATTATCTCATTATGTATAGAAATAATATTTGATAAATATTATTAATATTGATAATTTCAAGTGTTTATTCCTTCATAGTCATTCTCATTTTAAAGATGTTTTAAACAATTAGATTTGTTTTTTTTTTTTATCATTTTACCTATTAGATTTGTTTTGGTTATGATTTTATCTTTAAGATGGAAATAATCACAATTTTTTCTAATTGGAGAATTTTCATTTCGCATCTCTTTTGCCACAATTTTTTCCAACTATGATATTCGATTTAGACATACTAATATTCTGTGTGTATCTATGACAACTTTGAAATAACCTTTTTATGGATATCCATCTCCCATAAAGTATTGGTAGTTAAATTTAAAATTTTAAAATATAATAAAGTTGGTTAAATAAAATATACCTCTCGTAAATGATTTCAGGGAAATGTCAAGTAAACATGATGCAAGTAAAATAAAACAAAGAAAGTAATATTTGAACACGAACAATGAAAAAACATGCTGGTTGGTAGTAAACATTTGTTGTATTGGTATATTGGGGATGTTCTGTTTGTTTCTTTCATTTTTATGTGTTTTTATTATATTTGTTATCATAATTTTAATTTTTAAGTTTAGAGAGGTACCCAATTCAATGAGATTTTAAAACAATTTTAAAATTATCAAAAGATTAGTATTATACAAAGGTAGAAACCGAAAACTGATATTGGATGTGTGAAATGGAAACAGCATGTGGGACCTACATTCCTATAGCCTACCACATTCTCTAACAAGTAAAAACCATTGATGTACACATACTTAATAAATAATGTACAAACTATTAAAGCGGCAAAACACACGAAATGACCAAATTACATTTATGATGAAGCATGCACGTTGATGGTGCCCTGCTTGCCTAATTCCCAACTCCCTCTTATATATCTATGTATGTGTACGTGTGTATATACATGTGTGCGTGCGATAATTTAAAGATTTAATACTAATTTTAGGCTTCTCATTCACCAAATCATGACCTCAGTACTTGTTTATGTCTATTTCAGATACAAATATTCTTGACTTTTAGCTATGAGAGATCATGGACAAAACAAGGACAAAATCAAAGCAAAAGAAGTCAAGTACATTAAAAGTGAGGAAATTGGCAAGGTGAAAGGTCGCCAAAGTCATTTGATAGATCGTCGTGTCAGCCAAAACTTGACAAAAAAACTGATTGTTCTCCTTAGAAACTCAACTTAATTTGCCAATGAATAAGAACAATCATAGACTCAGTTAACTAACATTGTGAATTTGAACGAGCTTTCTATAATACCTTGACCTTTGAAGGTTGAAATTTCTTTAGGAAGGATGATTTGGCGATGTAAAGTACCATTAGGGGACTCGTCGATTTGTTCGGTGAACTCGACTTATCTTGTCGAATCAATAAATAAGGGAAGTTTTTGATAAATTTTAGAAACTTATAAAAAGATCTTCGGGTGAGATAAAGATACATTTACACTTAATAATTGTTTCTTTACTTTGGAAGCTTCTATAGTGTGGACATTTAGCTAGTAATTGGTATTTTTCGTCTCAAAAGATATTGTGGATTTAATTTCACATTATTTTCAACCAATAAGTTATTATAGAGAATCATTTTGGTAAATTACTGTTTAATTTAATGAATGATTGGGTAAAACTCCATAGTCTTAAGAGTGTCTTCATTTAATGAATGCTTAATTAACATGTGGATATATCTGATTGCTTAACATTATATTTATTTAATAAGAGTTTAGCTATTTCTTCATCTTTTAATGAATGATTTTGGGTTGAAAACTCTTATCTAGCTTGGATCTTTCATATTTATTGTGAGAGTGTTCTAGAGTTAAGTATGGCGAGGCCTCATATTTCGAGGACCAAGCCTTTATTTCATTATATTATTTCATTTTAGTTTTGAACTTGATGTATGAGTTACGTCCTAATTTCTTCCTATGTACTAGATGGCTTTGAGACAATGTTTAGACTTCTGCTTTTCTCTATAAAACATTTATATGTTTAATCTATCTTTATATGTTTAATCTATCTTTAAATCTATTAAACTCTATTATATGATGTATGCTATGTGACTTGCATGGGGCCTTTTGGGGTCATGTACGCCATGTTACGCCTAGGGACTACCTTGGGTCGTGACAAACTTTGTAAGTAGAGCACAAGGCTTAGAAAGGTCCTAGGATGTCCCTTAAGCCACGTCGAGTAGAGTCTTATTCAAGAGAGTGAAGCGCGCCACATTTATGAACAACATGCGATAATATGTTTAGGAAACTCCACCTCTTTCATTACTCTAAAGTCGTGCGATAGAGTGTAAATCTAGGTGTTTTTCTATCCTAACCCATATTTATGCTTTTAAGAAAATGCCTCCACGCAAAATTCTTGTGAGAAGGAATAGGAATGTTCGTGAAAATGTGAGACAAGAGGTTCCCCAACTGTCGGTCAACCCTTTGGCCGAACAAGTGAATAATGATGAGTTTTGGGCCGCATTTCATGCATGTGCCAAATCTATGATGGCTCAAGCAAATAGAGAGGTTGTGGCTCCTGTGAACACAAGGGTGGGTATAGCGGCAACAAGGGTGAGGGACTTTATTAGAATTAATTCTCCAGAATTTCATGGGTCTAATGTTGAGGAAGATCCTCAAAAATTCATTGATGAGGTGTATAAGATTTTGATTATAATGGGAGTGATACCGGTAGGAAAGGCGAAATTGGCCGCTTATCAACTTAGGGGTGTTTCTCAAGTTTATTTTCAACAAATGGAAAGAAGAGAGGGCGGTAAATGAGGGTCCTCTTGATTGAGAGAACTTTACGGTTGCTTTTCTTTAGAGGTTCTTTCCTCTTGAGATGAGAGAGGCAAAGGTACTTGAGTTCATGAACCTTCTCCAAGGATATATGAGTGTGAAGGAGTATGCTATGAAATTTACACAATTGTCTTAATATGCTCCACCTATGGTTGCCAATCCAAAGGCAAAGATGAGTAAGTTTTTGCCTGGTGCTTCTGGCTTAGTGGTCAAAGAATGCCTAACGGACATGCTTGTTAAGGAGATGGATTTCTCCTGTTTGATGGTTTATGCACAAAAAATAGAAGAATAAAAGGTTAAGGAGAAAACTAAGGATTCAAAGAGGGAAAGAAGGGATGATGGTGAGTCATTACATTCAAGGTTCGATGGAGGAAATCGTTCTCAAGGTAAGTCTGGTAGTGAGAAAATGTGGCCAGAGTTTATGGAGTGTGGGAGAAGACATGGGGGTAAATGTTTAGCCGGTTCAAATTCATGTTTTGGTTGTAGAAATACGGATCATAAGATAAGGAATTGTCCTGCGGTTGCTAGGAATGCGGGAGATAATCATCGATGGGCTCAACCCTACCCTTTCTCCAGCCCTAGTGTTGTCGGGAACAAGATAGTTTTTCTTCTCTACAAACTCGACAAGATCATGAGGGTTCCCCGAATGCGTTAGTTGGTAAGTTAAGGTCTTTCAGATTTTGGTTATGTATTGCTTGATGTTGAGTGTTTCGTTAGATATGGTAAGACTCTTTGTATGGAGATGGTGTTTGAAGTAGTCCTTGAAATCATTGTTGAAACTTCGTAAGACTGTACTTGAATCAATGGTTTAGTGTTTGTTAAGACGTTAGTGTTATGGTTAGATTGAGGGAAAGGGATTTGAAAAGATTAGTGGGGTTTGCTCCCAAGGGGGAGATAACGTGATTCATGGTTTGTGTGTGAGTAGAAATATGTTGGTGTTGGAAGAGCTCCTTGTTATGGTTTGGTGGGTGAAAGTTTAGAGGCGGTAAGACTTTATTGTATCCCTATCTCTTTCTTATATTTGAGTCTAGCTTGAGGTCTTAGCCCTTCATGGTTCACTCTTTAGGATTTTCGTGTTTTAGCCATCCTCATGTTTCCTCATGCATGTATGCTCATGGAAATTTTGATTTATCAAAAATATGATTTAGTTTAATTGATTGTTTCATGTTTATGTGCATTTGAGTATGAGTTACATATAGACATCATGATATGATGTTATGAACATGATTTAGCTTGGAGTTGAAGCTTCCTTCTCGGATATGCACATTTATGTTATTCCATTCATGTTGGGTTGCTAGATTCAAGTTCCCACCCTCCTTATGAGGCCTAGAATCCCATTTAAGGACTAATGTTTCCAAGGGACAGATAATGTAACATCTTTGAATTTAAGAGTGCTAGAAAAGGGGTCAAACAGGAACTCAACAGCCCAAAAATGAGCCACGGGACCCCTCATGGTGCCCTTTATGGGCCGTAAAGGGAACCACGATTTGTGGTGATGCTCGTGAATAGCTTCGAGAACCTGGCCAAGAAGGGATCCTCCCCCCCCACGAGCCCTTGGACGTCCCGTGGTTAGCCTCATGGACCATCGAGCTGGTCATGAGGAGGGTCAGGACAATGAGGGTCCTCCCTAGCCACTAGCCTAAGGACCACGACTACTAGGATGGCTCATGGTCCCTTAGACGGACCGTGGAGGCCCTCGTGTAGGGAGTTGCATCAACTGTAAGTGAGGGACTTTTGGGTCTTTTCCCCAAATGTTTTAACTCAATACTATGTTATTTTTCCTTCTACCCAAAGCCCTATATAATGATTTTATGCCCCTAAATTATCCAAACCCAATTCATTCTCTCACATTCTCAAAAGAACATCAAGCTCCTCATCCCAAATATATCTCTCCCTAGAAGTTGAAGAAGAAAGCTAGGGTTTCAAACTCAAGCGTCCAAATCCTCAATTGCTTTCAATCTTTTGGCATCTAGGTATGATAGTTTTCATCCATGGAGCTCTTTCCTCCATTGACTTCCTAAATTCTCCAATTTACAAACTTAGAATTCCACAATTAAGTTAGGGCTTTTCTTCCATGTCATCGGTTCCCTTCAATGTTTATTTATTTGATTGATTTATGAACTTTTATGAATGAATTGAATTAATTGCATGTTTTTAAAGTTGATTTCCCACGAATACATGCATAACCCATGTTTTCTAAGCTATGTTGATATAATGTGGGTCTAGAACTATGGAAGATGAGATTATGAAAAATATGCATGTATTCTCTTTATGAAATTGATGTAAATGAATTTGATGATTAATTGACTTTGAAGACATGACAAAGGTTATGAATTATGGAAAAGAATGCATGTTCATGAAAGTATGTTTATGACTCAAGAAAGCTTATAGATGAGATTGTTTCTATGCTCTATGAAGCTTGACCACATGACATGAATGACATCTAGATTTGCCCTCAATGCTTTTCGGGCTATTTTTCTAAATTAGGTCTTGATTAGTATGGTATCCCGATATGCCACCAATGATTACAGACCAAGATTTCAAACTATTTCCATTAGTATTGCAGTATCTCTAAAATGAAGTGTATGACTATGGGACTTAAAAGCTATTATGAAAAGATCATGGATGGTGAAAGGTTTTCTCACGCCTAGTCTAAGAAGCTATCCTAAGATAAGACAGGCGGTGACTATCCACGTCTTCTAAAGATAAGACAAGTTAAGATAAATAACCACTTTGTGGAATTTATGCTTAGCACCGAGAGGATATTGAGATGGAAGCTTTTCCGTGTTGAGGTTGGGTTTCTAGTAGAAATCTCCTTATTCCTTACCTATGTGCCCCCATAGGATCATGGTCTAGATAGACATTAGCTCGTTGATCCACTTTAGCTCAACCATGGTCCTACGTTGGCAAGTAGGATAACCCTTTTGCGGTGTTTGAGACGCCGGGGGATAATTTTATAGCTCACATAGGCTTTATGTCGGTTAAGGCTAATTCCCACAATAATAATGAAC
This sequence comes from Solanum okadae, assembly GCA_036553675.1. NCBI lineage: Eukaryota > Viridiplantae > Streptophyta > Magnoliopsida > Solanales > Solanaceae > Solanum > Solanum okadae. The sequence goes on along the minus strand of CM071686.1, from coordinate 19,149,365 downwards.
TAAGGTTACTTCAAAAAGTATTTCAGAAGTGTTCAAAGATGTTTTTACTTGCATTAACCATATTTTACGACTCATGTTTTCTAGCTTCTTATCCTATGTTTTAACTTGGTCTTTGCATATCACGAAAATGTCCCTTTTAACATGATTTCATACTTTTATGCATGGCTATCATAAATAGGGCATATTTGTACTAACACATACTCTTGCCTACTTTTCCCCAAATATAGGGATTGACCTTACAGATTCCCACCTCTGTGGATAAGATCTCTTAGTAGTTGAAGACTAAAGAGTGGTGAGGCCTCATGTTTCTAGGACCAAGACTTTATTTCATTATGTATTTTAATTTTAGTTTTGAACTTGATGTACTGGGTACATCCCAATTTCTTCTTTTGTAGTAGATGACTTTGAGGTGATGTTTAGACATCCACTTTTGTTTATAAAACATTTATATGTTGAAACTATCTTTTTAATCTTTTAAATTCTATTATCTTGTATGATGTATGCTAAATGGCTTGTATGTTGACTATCGGGGTCTTATACGCCATGTTACGCCTAGGGGCTACCTTGGGTCGTGATACTTATAATCTCTTGATTTAATACATGTATTAGCCCTAGCTTGATGAAGTATAGCTGGATTAAATTTTTTGATTAGTTCTTAATGTAGAACATGTCAAGGTTTGATAGAACCCAAATGAAACATTATCATTGTTAGAAAAATAAATTTCCTGATCATTAACCTGGCCTACCAATTTATAATAAAGTATTTGTAGCAATCATATCAAGCCACTATGTGCAATTAGCATTCATTTACGCGCACTCTTATGATTTTTCTATTACTCGTTGAAACTCCAGTGTTCTAAGCTTGTCATTGAAACTTGTTGACAGTTTTTTAACCATCTTCAAATTGTTAATTAAAATATCTTTTATTTACATTTATATCCAAATAAAAAAAAATAGACAAAAGTCTATTACGTAAGATTCCATCGTAAAGTGAATTACTATCGACCATTTCCTGTGGGATCGAACCCAGCTCCTCATTGGGATTTATATTGCTGGGAACCAACTTCACAATGATTCATATGGTGTGTAGTTGAGAATTATTAAAAAATTGTGTCGTTCCCAAGAAATGATACATATAAATTCCCGTATTGAAGTATCTTATTGAACAAGTCTTTTGTTGTTGTGTTCTCTTACCTTGTTTGCTCTTTTACTGAATTTTTGGGTGAAAACACGATCTCTCAAGGAAGTAAGGCTGCTAATTGTGAAGGATACATGGATTGTAGTGGTCAATTTAGAGAGATTGGTCGTGCTAGTACAATTTGTTTGCCCCCAACTATGGGGAACACCATCAGATATGCATGATTCTTTCTGAAGTTGATGAAAATAATTTAAGGATGCTTTGAGAGTGAAGTGTCGATATTGTTGTTGTTGTGAAAGTATTTCTCACATGTTACTCAAAACATGAATGTGAAAGGGTTCTCTCGCGTAAAGGATTCATAGAGTTGAAAGGTTTTCTCAACTAAACTTTGAATCAAGAAGTAGGAACTATTATAATGAATTCTCACTTTGATTGGCAACTTTATGTGCCCCTCCATGGATAATGAGACAAGATAAGATCTATGACTTTTATGTGGGATTTATGCTTAGCAATGGGAAGATATTGAGATGGAAGCTCTCCTGTAGTAGAGGTCGGGTTTCTAGTAGCAATCTCCCTATTTCATAACTATGTGCCACCCTAGGCTTGACTTAGATAGAGATTAGCTAGTTGATCAACTTAAGCTAGAAATTTAGGGTTCTTACCTTGGAAAGTAAGGACATCTCTTTTCGGTGTGAGATAGATACCGGATTCCATCGTATAGCTCACATGGTCTATATTTCGGTTAATTGCTACTTCTCATAATAATGAACTAAGGTTACTTCTAGAAATATCTCAAATGTGTGTTAAACATGTATAGCTTGGTGATGAGTGAAGGATTCAACTTATTTAGGGCTTCATATTAAAAGTTTTAGTGTCCTCAATGACTATTTTATGCTCTAAATTGATGTTAAGATGTCAATTTGCATAAACTAAGGCAAAAGAGCAAGGCTAGTGCATTACTGGACAGAAAAGAGTGAAAAAGTTGAAGAAACTAAAGAAAAGCAATGCTAATACTCTCCAAAGCCACTCGGTGAGTCGTCGAGTGGCCATTCAGCTCGCCAAAAGTTTCAACAAGCCAACCCATGGAGAAGATCAACTCGGCGAGAAAATTGATGGTTCGGCGATGCTGACTTTGATTGCCTAAAGTTACAGAAGAGAGGTAGTGAAAAGCCAAGCCAAGAAGGCGAAGGAAAGGAGCACTCCGTGCATTGCCGACCAAGTTAGTGAAGCTCGACTTATTTCGTCGAGTGACTTGGAAGCTAAAATATAGGAAACGTATTAACACAATTTTCAAAAGAAGAAAAGGAGTTCCCATATTGTCCAGTTCTGGGTTTTTTATCCTAAACATTCTGAGCAGTGTTCTTACACTTTTTGAGAAGAGATTTAGGGTTGGTTTGATTTTTAGCTTCAATTTGAGCAGTTTGAGACTTTTGATTTGTTGCTGATGGAAAACATAGTTGGAAATAATTTCTTGCTCATTATGATGTTTGGCTAAAACCTCAATTCTTGGGGTGTGATTATGTAGTTAAATGTTTCATTAGCTCATGGGTGTCAGTATTTACTAATTTTATTGTTGATTTGAAGTGGGTTCAATTAATAGTTGAGGTTTAATTGATGAATTGTAGTTGCAAATACAATTATATATTAGCATTCTAAGCTCTCTTGAGAAAGATGTATTAGAGTTAAAACTATTATTTTATGATTGTAGTGATTGCGTTAATGTAGACTTCACTTGAGAAAGTGGGTCTAAATGCAATCCAACTAATCTAGCTTGAAAAAGTAGATTGATTGATGTATTGGGTTGTTTTTATGTGTTGTGCTTGTCGAGGTTTGAAAGAACTCTCTTGATTCGAGATAGTTGATTGAGAAATAGGTATTGCACGTAAGTCCTAGCCTACACAATGAAGTTCAACGACTTTTAGTAAATAATAATCACTCATTTGGCAAAATTTGCATTCAACTTATCATACTCCTAAGAACCCCTCTCTAATTACTTACTCCCGGTTATTTGTAGTTGTTAATTGTTCACAACCGCCCCCCATAAAACCTTCTCAATTACTTTATTTGCTGCTTTCAACTTCTACAAATGAGTAGAACATCATTTCACTTCATATTTGAATTCTTTATAGTATCACTCTCTATGGGATCGAACCCAAATCTTAGTTGGGTTTATTCTTGTTAGCGACCGCCTAAACTTTGAATCGGATGAAGTGTAGTTGAACGTTATCAAAAATGGCACCGCTGTCGGGGAGTGGTGTTTAGAATTCTTTTAGTGAAGTTTAGTCGTGTACTGATTTTGGTTGTAGTTGAATCAACTTATTTTTGTTCTTTGTTGGCTGCTCTTAAATAGGTGAAGAGATGAGTGTTAACGGGAGCAATGCTAGCCAACTTTGGCCCAATGATGGCATCGATAATTTGCACAATTTAATGAAGATCAATTGGGAAGTAAGGGTGCTATCCGATTACCTCCGACTGTGGATAATGCGGTGTTTCATGTGACCAACACTATGTTCCAGCAGTTGCAAATGAAGGGTCTCTTTGGTGGTCTTGCTACTAAAGACCCTCAAAACACATCCAAAACTTTGTGGATGTGTGTGGGCCATTTTCTTACATGAAAATTACTCAGGAATCAGTGCGGCTTCGGTTGTTTCCCTTTTCTCTAATGGAGGAGGCAACGAAATGGTTGGCCGATTTACCAAGGAAATCAGTCACTTCTTGGGAGGAGCTCAATGATGCCTTTTATCTAATGTTTTTCTCTCTCTTAAAGATGGTGGAGTTGAGGGATAATATTCAGAACTTTAAGCGAGTAGATGGTTAACCAATTCATGAGACATGATTGAGGTTTCAGAAGTTGGTGCTCCAATGACCAACTCATGGACTACCGAACAATGTGTTGTTACAATACTTCTACCGGAGCCTCGATTCGATCAACAAAGGTGTGGCTGACCAGCTTGTTTGAGGAGGAATCATGAAAAACCTATTTGACATAGCATTTACTCTTTTTGATGAGATGACGAAAATCCAAAGTACTTGGTACACTAGGGAAAATCATATTTCCCCTTTGACCTTTGGGATGACAAAGGAAAAAATGGTAAAGAACCAAGAGTAGGATGATAACATGGCCAAGATGATGACCCAAATGGACTCATTGACAAAACATGTCATGGGAAGTACTTTTAAGGCAGTGAATGCGGTTGGAGTTAGTGGAGTGAACCCTGATGAAGCACACTTTGAAGCTATGCACAATGAGGAAGTACATTTCTTGGCAAATTAGGCTGGAGGTTTCCGTTCAAGCTATCCAAGGCGGGTGGGAATCAAGTGTGGAACAAGGATCGCGATGATGGTTGGAGACACCGACATAGGGAATGGTGTGACCATGGTATGAATTGGAGAGAGCTAGACGGTGACAAAGAACGATATATACCTCCCCATGAGCGTCAAAAGCCAAATGAACTAAGGGTTGATCCTTAAAATTTCCGCAGCAAATATATGCTTACACGCATTCTCAACAAAGTGGAAGGATTGGACAAGGTGCTAAAGGAAATGAAAGATGACATCTCTTATGTGAACCAAATAGTTACCTCACATTCGGTGTCGATTAAGCAACTGGAAACATAGAGGGTTCAAATTTTGACTTATTTAAATCCAAGACCAATAGGAGGTTTACCGATAGATACCATGGTTAACCAAAAGAATGTAACTTGAAAGCTTGTCATCGTCGTGCCATGAGGTTTAATACGGTTCTTCATTTGAGGCAACCCAAATTTTTATTTTTTTATTTTTGTTGTTTGAATAACGGGTGTTAGATGTGCATGTTGAAAATTCAAAGTTTAGTAGAAATAGGCAATTAGTGGAGCTAATGTAAAATTCAGCCAGTCGCTAAACCAGCTGACGAACCCGATATAGATCGCCTTTTTGACCAACCAAATGGTTGTAGTTCTGGTAACTTTGTGTAAAACCCCTAATTCGATAAAGGAAACATAGAAAAATTTCAAAAATTCCAGGTGCTATCAACGGAGGACAACTATGACTCGTGATGTCTCTCACGGACCGTAGGTCTTGTCTGTGGATGGGCACCCATAGACTATTTAAAAGTATTGGAAACACGGACGGGACCAACAGACCGTCGGAGGGTCCATAAACCGTGGTTGAGGGTCTGTGATCCATGTAACACCTCTGAACCTAATAGACCTGAAGAACACAAATTTTGGTGAACAACAGAAGGGTTCATGGACCATAAAAGGAACCACGGTCCGTCTTCCTACTCGTGGTTCACACCAAGCCAGCGTAGTGGACCATGAAGCCCTCCATGGGACATGGACCCCCACAAAGGCTTAGATGTTGAACAACGAATCCCTCCACGGGCCGTGGTCTGGATGACGGGCTGTTGATGGGTCCGTCGCCCTGACCCAGTAGGCTCCACAACCCCAGTGAAGAACCACGGTTGCCTTCAAAGTATGTGGTCCTTCACACGGTCCGTGAAGAGGACCGTAGTCGGGGATGTTGATGATTCCATAAATTGGACTCAATTAGGGATATATTTTAATAGAAATTATGTCCTCAAATGCTTATTTTATCTCAATATATGATGAAAACCCTTAAGTTTCAGGTATGTGAAGTTTTAAGGAAAGCATGGACACTACGTCGCAAAAAGGAACGAAAAGGCTAAAAAGAACGAAAAAATGAAGGCTCACTTGGCGAGTCGATGAAGGGTCTTACTTCGTCTTTTATTCCAGTATGCTGATCCATGAAGGAAAGGATCAAGTCGGCGGAAAAAAGGAGCAATCAGCGCATCGCCGAGAAGTTCCCCGAAGAAGTACCATGTCGCCCAATGACCCAGAGCACAATGATGTTGAGGGCTGGGGCAAGAAGGCGATGAACTACATCGAAGGGTGAATCGTCGAGTTGATCGGCGATTATGACTAACGACGCCGAATGATCCGTTGCAGAACAAATCTGTGAAAACTATAAATACTAGTTAGAGTTGTAGTTTTAAGTGTGGAAAAATTATTATAATTTTCACTTAGAGTCTAACATTATTATAATTTTTAGTCTAGAATATTAGCTTTTCATATTTTTGCTCTGAGTTTGAGAGGGTTTTGAAGCCTTGAAGAAGAAGAGGGTTTCATCTCCAAGAATTTGGACTTGGGTCTCTTAGATTCTTCCTTCTTGGCCTGTAACAAGACTAAAATCTTCATACCTATTTGAATGCAAGCTCATTAAGGTATAAATTTATATCTCTTCATGTGTGGCTAAAAACCCCAATTCTTGGGGTGTGATTTAACGAATATGGGTTAAGATAATTGTTGGGTCTTGCTTTCTGATAGATTAAATGTAGTTTAATGGTGATTTCATCTAGTACTTGTGGTTTAATCTAATAGATTTGTAGTTGCAAATATAAGTTCACTCATGTGTTTTTGGTTTGCTCGAGAGAGAGAAGTCGCGAAACCAAGTTAGAATGAAATTCAAATTTTCTATTAATTCTCACCACCGCTCCCTTGGGACAGGACCCCAACCATTGGTTGGGTTATTATACTATTGCACGATCATAGACACCTGAAATGTAAGACGTTTCGTTAATTACGCTAAATATTAAAATGGCGCCGCTGTCAGGGAGTTGTGTTATTTTGGAATTCTTAGTTAAATAGAAATTTTTATCCTTTTTAGTTTAGCTTTACTAATCTATATTGTAGTTTTGTTTTGCTTGTTTGAATATCAAAGCAGGAAAATAAGAATGGCTGATCATTATGGGTACCACACAGACCATCCCCTCTTGAAACTACTGAACCTCAGGAACAACCTCCTGACATTTAAACAAGTAGGGGATGAGACAATTCAAGAAATGTGGCTGAAGTTTCAAGCGGTGCTGGGCCCATCTCATGGAATGACGGACAAGGCGCTACTGGGGTGCTTCTATAGGGGTCTTAGACCCGAGAATAGAAGTGTTGCCGATCAACTTTGCGAGGACGGCATACTATACCAGCCCTATGAAGTCGTAGCAAAACTCCTTGATGGAATGGTAGAAGCCAACAAAGAAGCCAAAAACAAGCAGGAGTGGGACGCACTAGTCACCCATTCGAATGCTCTATCCAATCCAGTCATGGATCGAACTCTATATTGGCCAGCGCAAAAGGGTGGTTGTGACGCATTCGAGAACGTGGGTTGAAATAAGTGCATTGGGTTACTTAGCAAAGTTGTGTATGGCTAGCTGAACCACTCAGCGGATAGCTTAACGTCCCCACCTCGCCTTCCTTGTAATGCAAGATTTTTTGAAGGAACTATGACTCGAAGCAGCAAATATAGCCAGACATAAAGTTGCAAGAAGGAACAGGCCGCCCCGATAGATGGAGCAAATGCGTCACCAGGATTATTATCTAGCCCTCTTGTTATCTTTCTCTAATTTGACCCTTGAATTATTGTTATATGCATTTGAGGACAAATAGTTTTTGTATTATGGTGGGGTGAAGCCTACCTTTTGTGCGACTATTATTATCTATGTTTGTGTGTATATATTTGGGTTATTCCGATTAAATTGTTTTATCTGCTTATCGTGGATGTTTGAGCTTATGGCTCCCTTTTTGGTTTTAAATTGTAAAATGATTTTGACCCTTCCGAAAAATTTTAAAATTTTTTGCACATTTTTGTCACCCCTCGTATGCGCTTTAAATGTGGATGTTCATTACCAAATTTGAGTCTCTATTTCGATCAATACTGGTGACTTGAATATTGCTCACAATCGCACGAACATGAATGCACGACTACGATGAGGACAAATGAAGTTGCATAGACAATATGTGAACTCTTTGCATCTCGTTATTACTAGCCTTGTATCAAATTGATTATCTTGTGATGATCATTGCACACTAGATAAAGTGTGGAGTCTTGTTTAACTTATAGTGTCAACGCCTAGTGTGATGAGCTTACCTCTGAGCTATGCATGATAGATCCTAGAATTTACCCCATTGGTCCGGTTAACTAAGTGATGCTATCTCTTGATATAATCTTAGGCAACTTCTACAAGTGTGAGCCAATTTGACATACACCTCTTTTGTGACCTACCTTGTGAGCGTGTGATTCTCTCTTGAACACCCTTTGAGCCTTACCCTTCTTTGGAAGAAACTTGATGAAAACTAGGCCTTTCATAATCCATTACCTATAATCCTCTTGAATTGTGGTTAATTGAATAGCCACCTTAGGCCAAAAGTCTAAGTTGGGGTGTGGTGAAAAAAAAAGAAGGGAAAGTCAAGAAGTTCAAGGAAAGTCTCCTTTAACCCATGGTGTTGAGAAAAATGGAACCCCTCCATATAAAAAAAAGAGAGAAGAGAAAGAAAAAGAAAAAGAGTGAAAAAGAAAGTTGTGGAATAAAGTACAAAAGAGATGGGGTTCACAAACAATCCATGGAAAGTGAATAATAGGATGACATATGAGCACTAAAGAGAATGATGAAGGAAAATGAAAGGAGTGTTGTGAGCACCACATTTCATGAGAATAAAAGTCACTGAGCCTACATGACCATACCTTTTCATTCAGCCCCATCACAAGCCTTGGTAAGACCTTCGTGATCTTGAGAGAGTCGAAACAAATGTTGATTGGAAAATACGGGCAAACCTATGGGTTAAATTATGCATTATGTTCTTCTTTGTGTGTGTGAGCGTTGCATCAGATTCTGAAGCTTTAAACTGTGAAACCATTGTGTGTATATGGAATCATTCTTTGTGTGAGGGCACTTGAATACTATAGTTGAGCTTCAACTTGCATTTGAAGTAAGTATTATGAGCATGAGATTCCTTAATATTGGTGAGTCACAACTTGAATCTTTGAGTACACATTTGATCTTTGCATAAGTAAATTGAGTCTTGTTGTGTGCATTCATTATTGAATCTTATATAGCACTGTTTGAGACATCCTTATTGAACGGCTGAACTTGAGTTTGCTTAAGGACAAGCAAAAGTTTAAGTTGGGGGTGTTGATGAGTCCACAAATTGGACTCATTTAAGGCTATATTTTAAAAGAAATGGTGTCCTCAAATGCTTATTTTATCTCAATATCTGATGAAAACCCTTAAGTTTCAGGTATTTGAAGTTTTAAGGAAAGCATGGACACTACATCGCAAAAAGTAACGAAAAGGCTAAAAAGAATGAAGAAATGAAGGCCTGAGGATCGCCGAGTTCACTTGGCAAGTCGCCAAAGGGTCTTACTTCGCCTTTAGTTCCAGTGTGTTGAGCCTTGAAGGAAATGATCAAGTCAGTGGAAAAAGGGAGCAGTCGGCGCATCGCCAAAAAGTTCAAGTCACTTTTTAGACACGGACCCTATTCTATATCTATCCAACATTAACAAAAAACTAGAACACCTATCTAAGGGATTACATAAATTCAAATAAACAAAGAGAACTCCTAAATTGAAAAGAAAAAAATATACTTGGCTAAATTGTACATCTTGGGTTGCCTCCTAAGCAGTGCTTCATTTAACGTCGCGGCATGAGGCAAGCCCCTTGATTACTCAGACTTCATAAAGGTAGTAAACCTCAACCACTTCTTACACACTCTCTTCTTTCCCCATGTAGACCTTGATCCTTTCCTCCATGTGGGAACACTTGAGTGACTATGAATGGCCCGGTCCACTTGGACTTGAGCTTGCCAAGAAACAAGCGCAACCTTGAATTGAATAGAAGCACCAGATCATCCACAGCAAATTCACGATTTTCAATCTTTTGATCATGATAATTCTTCATCTTTTCCTTGTACAAGGCTGAAGTTTCATAAGCTTTTAGGAGAAACTCATCATGCTCATTCATGTCATTCACTCTTTGACTCGATGTGGCGCCCAAATCCAAATTCAACTTTTTTAGCGCTCACATAGCCTTATGTTCTAGCTCTATTGGCAAATGGCAAGAATTCCCATATATAAGTTGGTAGGGAAATATACCTATGGGAGTCTTGAATGCGGTGCGATAGGCCCATAGAGCATCATAAAGCCTCCTTGAACAATCAGTCCTATTTGCATTCACAGTCTTAACAAGGATTTGATTTATCTCTCTGTTGGACACTTCAACTTGCCCACTAGACTGCGGATGGTAAAGAGTGGATACATTGTGATGGACTCCATATTTCTGTAGCAACGCCTTGAACAACCTATTACGAAAGTGAGAACCTCCATCGTTGATAATCGCCCTAGGTGTTCCAAATCTGGAGAAGATATTCTTTTTCAGAAATGCGCTGACACTTTTACCTTCATTGTTTGGAAGCGCATTTGCTTCCACCCATTTTGACACATAATCAATCACAACAAGAATATACTTCATCCCATGTGAACTCAAAAATGGACCAATAAAATCAATGCCCCATACATCAAACAACTGGATCACCAATATCGAATTCATAGGTAGCTCTTGCCTCTTTGAAATTCCTCCTTCTCTTTGGCAACAATCACAAGACTTGGTGAAATCATGAGCATCTTGGTTAATGGTAGGCCAGTAATACCTAGACTGCAAAATTTTATGAGCAGTCCGAATACCACTATGATTCCCACCAACTGGCGAAGAGTGACACGCCTCTAGTATACTAATCATCTAAACCTCGGGCACACAGCGATGAATGATCCCATTAGCACAAATACAGAACAAATAAGGCTCATCCCAAAAGAACTTCTTCACATCATGCATAAACTTTTTTCTTTGGTGAAAAGACAAATCCAATGGAACCAGATCACTTGCCAAGTAGTTAGCAAAGTCTACGAACCAAGGAATAAGATCATGGTAAGCAGTCAATACATGTTCATCTCGAAACGCATCATTAAATGCAGCCTCATCTCCTAGCTTGAGCATAGATTCCTCCTCTAATTTGAACAAATGATCGGGAACTTGATTTTCTGTCCCATTTTTGTCTTTTACTTCAAAATCGAACTCTTGCAGCAACAACACTCATCTAATCAACCTCTTTTTGCATCCTTCTTAGCCATCAGATACCTCAATGTAGAATGGTCAGTATTCACTATGACCTTAGTACGAAGCAAGTAGGATAGAAATTTCTCGAATGCAAAAACCACAGCAAGGAGTTCTTCTTCAGTCACCATATAGTTCTTTTGATCCACATTTAGAGCTTTGATGGCATAGTAAATAGGATAAAGAATCTTCTCTCGCCTCTGTCCCAATACCACACCAAACACCACTCCACTCACATCACACATCACTTCAAACGGTTGCCCCTAATCCGGTGAAACAATGATAGGTGCGAAAACTAGCTCTTCTTTCAACTCTCCAAATGCTCTTAGACAAGCATTATCAAAAACAAATTTACACTCCTTTTCGAGCAATTTGCACAATGGGTGCGCAATTTTTGATAAACCTCTTATAAAAGACTGCATCCCTAAGAAAACTTCTAACACCATTAACAGAGATAGGTGGTGGAAGCTTTTCTATTACCTCAACTTTAGCTCTATCAACTCAATACCATTCTCAGAAATCTGATGACCCAGAACGATCCCCCCATTCACCATGAAGTGGCATTTTTCCCAATTGAGCACAAGATTGCACTCTTCACACCGTTTAAGTACCTTGGCCAAATGATCCAAACAACCATCAAATTAGTAACCTACCATAGGGAAATCATCCAGAAATACCTCAATAGTGTTCTCCACCTTATCAGAAAATTTCGACATCATGCAACGTTGGAAGGTCACTGGAGCATTGCACAACCCAAATGGCATCCGTTTGGAGGTGAAAGTCTCATAAGGGTAGGTGAAGGTGGTTTTATCTTGGTCTTCCAGAGTAATGGAGATCTGACTGTAGCCCGAATAACCATCAAGAAAACAATACCAACCCTTACCAGCAAGACGGTCTAGCATCTGATCCATGAACGGCATAAAGAAGTTGTCATTTTCTGTCCAAGCATTCAATTTCTGGTAGTCCATACACACTCTCCATCAAGTCACGGGCCACATTGGAACAAGCTCGTTCTTCGCATTAGGTACCATAGGAATCCCACCTTTCTTGGGCACACACTGAACAGGACAAACCCAACTACTATCTGTAATGGGAAAAATGATCCAGCATCAAACCACTTGAGGATTTCCTTTTTCACTACCTTTTGCATAGGCGGATTTAATCTTCTTTGGTGCTCGATACTAGGCTTGTGACCCGACATAGGTTGGAATTTACGAGAACAAATGTCAGGAAGAATCCCAATAATGTCCGCAATAGTCCACCCAACAGCCCTCTTGAACCTTCTTAACACATAAACCAATTCCTCAACTTTTTCACCATTCAAATCAGCCGCAATGATGACCGGTAAAGTGCCATCTCTCCCCAAGAATGCATACCTCAAATGTGATGGTAGAGCCTTAAGCTCCAATTTTGGAGCTTCTTCAACAGACGATTTTGTGGGTGGAGAGTCATGATTCTTCATATCTAACTCCAATTTCTTCGGTTTGAAATGGAATTCGAACCTATCAAGTGTGGCAACTAATTCATCAAAGTCTTAAATACCATCACCCTTAGAATTCATCATTACCGCTGCAAGTTCATTAACACCCAACCGCTCTTCAATAGACACATCAATATCTTGCCCCACAATATGATTCACCACTGACACTGACTTGAGATCATTTTCCTGCTTCATGGACCTATAGATATTAAAAATTACCCCTTCACTATTCAATCGGAACTTCATTTGTCCTCTCTCCATATCGACCAAGGCGCGCCCACTTGCAAGGAATGGTCTCCCTAGGATGATGGGAACCTCAAAATCAACCTCACAATCAATTATCACAAAATCCACCAAAAAATTAAACGACTCTACTTTCACAAGCACATCTTGGAGAACACCAATGGGCCTCTTCACAGTTTAATCGGCCATGAGTAATCGCATCGCAATCGGTTTTGGATCCCCGAAACCCAACTTCTTGTAAATAGACAATGACATCAGATTAATACTAGCACCCAAATCACACAACGCCTTCGCAAAATGCAATAACCCAATGGTACAAGGAATAGTGAAAGTACCAGGATCCTCTTTCTTCTGAACAAGTGACCTAGTAGCAATAGCACTAGAATGTTGCAACCTATCATCATTTTCAAAACTCACGGCCCTCTTCTTAGTCACAAAATCTTTCATGAATTTTGCATACCCATGTATTTGCTCCAAAACTTCTATAAACGGCACATTGATGGAAAGTTGTTTCAACTTAGTAATAAACCTACGGTATTTCCCTTCTTCATTCTTCTTTACCAACCTCTGTGGGAATGGAGCTGGAGGTCTAGGCATCTAGACAACTTTTTGAGTTATCTCCGCTTCCTTCAATGCAAAATTTTTGGACTCTCCAGTAACCTCAATCTCATCATCATCTTTCTCAACCATAATTTCAACCTAAGACGACATAGGTGGATCACTGCTCTGCTTACCCCCTCGAGTAGTGACTTCCATACAATGCCCATCGTTCTTTGGATTTTGGATGGTGTTGCTAGGATGTGTGCCAGGCTGACGTGGGTTCGCTGTAGTAGACAACTGATTCATCTGTTGCTCAAGTTGCTTGATCGACACTGCATGGGCATCAATTTTTTGACTAATTCCAGACAAGTCATTCCGCATCTCCTTCACATTCTCATCAGTTGAATCGAACCTCTTCATCATATTTTGTATCATATCCTCAATACGTGACATACTGCCCCCAACTTCCCTATTGTTTGATTCCCAATTTGCAGGAGGAATATATGGACCCACCCTATCATTTATGTTGCCATAGTTGTTTCGGTTGTAGTTGTTGTTGCGATTGTAGTTCCCATCCCGAACACACTGACCTTCTCGGTTGTAGTTGCCATAATTTTGACCTTGGTTTCCTTGCCCTTGGTGCAAATTATCCGAGTTGGAATCTTGGGCGTTGACTCGGAAACCCCCCGTCTGATAATTCACCAAGTAAGCATCTTCCTCATAATAGCATTCCTCAACTGGTGGTGGTGGAGTCCTAGTGAAATGATTCACTGCATTTACCTTTTCTGGACCTCCGCTTACATGCTTCAATACCAACCCAAGTTTTGTCCTTATCTCAGCCATATCCTCACGAATGTCATCGGCAGATTGACTAGGTGCAGATTGAACTGCAAAAGTGCTTCTTTCGTTGTCTGATTTTTTAGTGCTCCATGCTTTATTGTTTTGGGAAATCTTCTTCAGTTTCTCAGCGATCTCCTCAAAAGTGCACTCACCATATGATCCTCCAGCGATAGTATCAATCATAGCCTTACCATTGTCATCTTGACCTCTGTAGAAATACTCATTCAGTGACTCGTCATTAATGCGGTGGTTCGAAACACTTCTTATGAATGTAGTGAACCTATCCCACGAACTACTCAAAGACTCTCTAGGTAATGCCAAAAAGTTGTTGAGTTTATCTTTGTTGTTTAGCTTCTTTGACGACGAAAAGTACTTGGCTATGAACAGCTTGTGCAATTTATCCAATGTATGAATAGAGTTGTATGGAAGCTTAGAAAACCATAGAGCAGCATGACTGGTCAATGATAGAGGGAAGACTCTCAACCCTATGACGTTCATATCCAACTACGGTCGCCCCACACAACTCTTACAAACACTCCTCAACTTGGCCATGTGCCCATGTGAATCTTCTGAAGCCATACCAGAAAATAACCCCCTTGAAGTAAGCATCTCCGTCAAACTACTAGTCACCATGAATGTATGCCCTGGAGGTAGAGGATGGAGAACAATGGGTCCTTCATATTTGATAGTATTGAATTTGACCCTGTAATTATCACGCAATCTTTGTTCTGGTGGATCCTGCACGTCAATGCGTCTCCAAGTAGATTACACCATGAACGTGAGCATTCTCATTATTCACTTGTTCATCAGGCTCCTCTATGGCTGGATTATTACGGACCCCTTGATTATTCACCTTTCTCAAAGTTTTGCTCAACTCTGGATCGTATGGGGTCAAAGGTTCACCTCGACTCTTTGTACTTGACATACACTAGAGTGGAAACCTAAAGAAAACAAAAACAAAAGAAAAACTAAAATTAGGAAATAATTGACTAAAGTTCAATAATGTAGTTAAACTTAATCTAAAAGCCTTATTCCCCGACGCGGTGCCAAAATTTGATACGCTCAAATTACACCTCCCAAAAGAAGTATAAGTGTCAGTTTGGCCATGCGATATGGAATCATGATATGGTATCACGAGATGAAATTGAAGTTTTGTTTGGACATGCGATATGGAATTTTTGTGTTATATATTTTCTCATACTCATAAGAATCTCATAAGTTGTAAAACTATTAAAATAACCCCAATTGTTTATTCAATCTTACCAAATAAACAAAAATTTATAAAATTGCATAATAAATTATTACTAAGCTATTTGTTTCCCACTAAAGTAACTATTTCATCAAACTTTAATTCAATAAAAAAAATTGAACATAAATTGTAGTGTACTAGTCTTTAATATAATCCTCCCACATAGTACGGACAATTTCTTCACGTTGAACTTGCATTTCTCGATAATGCGACCAAGAAGACGAACCAACATTGTTACTTTGAGCCATTTGTTGGTCAATATCATCCGCAACTATAATTTCATGCTCATAGACCAAAAATATTTCATCAGTACTTTGGTATTCTTGCAAATAATTATGTAACACTGCACAAACTATGAAAATTTTCACTTGTGTATCAATATCATAATGGTTCATGCCTTGTTTCAATATTCTAAATCTAGTTTTCCAAGCTCCAAAAGTTCGTTCAATCACATTGCGCATAGATGAATGCCTATAATTAATCAGATCTTTGGCATTTTTAGGCTCTCTTTCACTTCCTCGATAATCTTACAAATGATAGTGTAGTCCTTCGTATGGAGCTAAAAATCCTTTTGTGTTTCGGAAACCAGCATCAACAACATAATATTTATCTACCAACAAACATTTTATAAAGAATTACTAAAAGCATATGTAAATGAGAAAGCTTTGTGTAAATAAATAATATTTATTCTAAGGATGTAATTTAAAGTTTCCATGTGGCGGAAATGGAAATTGTGACGTTGGTTCAACAAGTGCATTCTCAAGTACTTTACTATCATGTGCAGTACCTTCCCAACCAGCAGCAATAAAGGTAAATCACAAATCAAAATTACAAGCACATAAGACATTTTGTGATGTTCTTTCTTTGCGATTACGATATGCTTGTTGCACAGCTTTAGGAACCTCCCCTTCTATATATGTTCCATCAATCGCACCAAATGGTAGAAGTAATAAATTAAGTGTTGGAGTAAATGAACAGATCAAATTTATTACGCAACAATTGGTTGGTGTGAGTTAAACTGACTATATGTTGGTGAGAATAATAATTTTTTTGTCGGTGAGAATAATAAATTTTAAAAAGTAATGATGTGATTATAAATTTTATTTACATATATGAAATAAATGGTTTATAGATATAAATGTGGGGTTGTTTTAACAAAATATGAACTCATGGATCAATTTTTGTATTAAAATATCTTAAATCATGATATGGAATTCCCATATGATTCCATATCATGGATTTTGAAGAATATGGAATCACATCTCATGATATGGAATCATGAGATGGAATCAACGTAAAATTGCATGTCCAAACGTTGATTCCATCTCACGATACGATACCATGATATGATATCGCATGGCCAAACGCCTACTAAGTGATCGTTGTCAAATAAAGAACCCAACTTATAGGTTTGGGTCGATCCCACGAGGAATATGGTTTAGACTTAAACTTAACTTACAATTATATTCGTTTAGTCAACTTATTTCTAAGACAAGTAAGTAAATGGAGGGTTTTTGTGAAACAGATAAGTGAGTGTTGTCAAGTAACAAGTGAGCTTGATTCAAACTATGTTGTTAGAAATGAGAGAGAGAAACTAGGGTGTATGTGTTCCCATAAGCTCTTAACGTGGTAATCCTTTCCTAGTGTATCACATACAAAGTGGTAAGTTAGGTATCCATATATGCTTGGTCCGCCAAATAAGAAATTTCACCCCGCACCTTGGTCCGGCTACGTGTGTACAATTTACTAACCCTTACTATTACCTCAGATTAGACATCACATCAATGTATGGCTCAGTCTTCACCCTCACACCAATTGACATAAGACTATTAGATAGTATCACACTAAATCTCTGTTGAAAATCCTTTTCTTATTAACTACCACATTGGTCCGGCAAGTAGCAACAAGGAGAGTTCTAACGTTGACCACCATTAAAAAGACCTCTAAGCGAAAGAATTCTCAATGCATGCATATACACTATTCAAGAATTACTTAGTTATTATTCATACGTTGTTAGTTGCTCATGGTTCCCACAACCCTAGTTATGGGTTGATGAGTCCACAAATTAGACTCATTTAGGGCTTTATTTTGATAGAAATAGTGTCCTCAAATGTTTATTTTGTCTCAATATTTGATGAAAACTCTTAAGTTTTAGGTATTTGAAGTTTTAGTGGAAGAATGGACACTTAGGCGCAAAAAGGAACAAAAAGGCTTAAAAGAATGAAGAAGCTGAAACCTGAGCATCGCCAATCACACTTGGCGATTCGCCGAAGGGACGCACTCCGCCCTTTGTTCCAGTACACGAAGCCTTGAAGGAGTAGGATCAAAAAGGCAATGAAAGGAGCAGTCAATGCGTCACCAAATAATTCCGCGAAGAAATACTAAGTCACCCAATGACACGAAAATTGACCATGCTGAAGGAGAGTGCAAGACGGTGACGAACTAGACCAAAGGGTGAATCGCCAAGTTAATCGGCGATTTCGACTAACCTTACTGAAAGATCCGCCAGCACTATTTTCTAAAGTCTATAAATACTAAACTTATTATTAATTTTTAAGAATCGACCATTTATTTAATTTTCATAATATAATAGTAATTTTTGGGATAATTTCTCTCAAGTTTGGAGAGGGTTTTAGGGAGACTTGAAGAAAGAAGGATTTCATCTTCCCCAAGTTGGAAATGCGTCTTCTCCATTCTTATTTATTTTCTTAAATCAAGGTTTAATTCCTTATACCCATTTGATTTTAGTATCATTTTAGGTGTATTTTGTTATTTCTTGATGTATTGTTAAAATCCCCATTCTTGGGGTGTGATTTAACAAATATGTGTTGATATTATTGTTGGGTCTTGCTTGCAGATAGATTAGATGTATTTTAATGGTGATTTAACCAAGTTGTTGTGTCTTAATCTAATGGGTTTGTAGTTGCAAATACAAAACCACCCATGTGTTTTCGGCTTGCCCGAGAGGGAGGTCACGAAACCAAGACCGCTAGACTGATGGCTTAAGGAGTGGGTCGACATGAGGTTCAGCCCAAGAGGGTGAGCCCTAGTGCCATATCCTAATACTCAGCTCGAGAGAGTGAGTAGGGTAAGGCATAGGCTGGCCTTCATGCGACAAATGGGTGTTCGAGAGGAACGCATTTCAAACAGGGCAAGTTGCCTGAGAGGGTATTTATTTTCATTTAAAGCTTAGCGTAATCCCTATTATCTTGCAAATTTCCTATCGAAAGCATGTACCCAATGATTTATCTCAACTTGTATTGCGGTCACACCCCAAGAACTTGTCCCCATACTTGATTTTCTTATTATTTTTTATGTTTTTTACTACTTGTGACAAAACCCCCATTTGATATTTGATACCTTTGTGTCACCCCTTTTAATTTACAATGTTTTTAATCGTTAATGTCTTTAGCTATGACTAGTTTAAACTAAATTTTATTTTTCTACTAATTCTCAAAACCACTCCATTGGGACACGACCCCAACCCTTGGTTGGGTTTCTATATTATTGACGATCGTATACACTCGTACTGTTGGTTAGTGTCATTGGTAACGACAAGCATCAAAATGGCGCCGCTGCCGGGGAGTGGTGTTATTTGAGAATTTTTAGACTAATAAGATCTTTATTCTTCTTAGTTGTAGTGTCACTAACTTTACTTTTAGTTTTGTTCTTTGTTGAGTTGTCCATTTAGCTGAGCATGGCTGAGCAGAGTAGTGGCAATTTGGTTGAAATCAGCCAAAGAGTCCAAAAGGACCTCACGTTGAACACACTGGCATCTCAGCTAAACGACTTGGCCACCAAAATCTCAGAGGTGGAAGTCCAATGCAACAACAAGGAGTGGTATATACCCCCTCATGAACGGAGGAAGTCTAGAGATGGGGGGGGGGAATCGTGTCGAGGACACACTTCAAATAATTCTCCAAAAGATCACCGATCAAGATCAGGTGTTGGAAGAAATGAAGGAGAATATTGAAGTGTTGACTCAAATGATTGTATCTCACTCTAGATCAATCCAGCTAATCAGGTCACGCCTGAGTTTTGCAGTGCCTCATCTCCACCCAAATGACATATTGGGGTCATCTAGTGACACTAGGGCCAACCCCAATAATGGAGAATGAGAAAGGACTTGCATCGTGCTACGACGTTAACTAAGGCGCTTCTTGTGAGGCAATGCAAGGTGATGTTTCTTTAAGTTATTCTATTCGAATAATGGTGTGCTGCTTTTTTACGTTAAAGTGAGAAAGGTGTTGAAAAGTGCAAGTTGGCGAGCCAAGGATCCTGTTGGCGAATCGTCGAACCTATCGGCGATTCCAATTTAATCAGTCACTGTGACCCCAAAATAAGGGATCTCCTGTAAAACTCGACTAGATGAGTATATGTTTGGCTCTTCGCATAGTTGATCTGCAACGAGACTAACGTGGCCGAATGCCCAAGAACTGAATGGTTATATAAAGGCCAAAGGTCAAAGTTTTGAATCTCTCTCTTTCCCTCATTTCAAACTCCTCAAAATCATACCAAAGATACTTTTTCCAAGATTTTAGCTTTCCATTAGTATTTTAATCACTGACTAGTGTTTGGGGTTGAATTTCTTTGCTACCTAGCATTTCAAAAAGCAATTTGATCAGCATCAAAGGTTAGTCTCTAAAACTCCAAACTTATTTTTAATAATTTTGCACTCTCTTGCAATTATAGTACCAGGATGATGTGTGCTGAACCTCTCTGATAGAAATAGGGTGTTGTGATGCTATTGTTAATTCGAAAATTTTGCCTGAAATGTTTTAATAGTTGATTGCCTTAGTGCTTGTGCTTTGATTTGAATAAACTTGAAATGGGTGTTGCGTAATCATTGTTAGGTTGGTCGTGCTAAATAATGAAATTTAAGTGGACCATATTTGTGCTAAATAATGAAAAGTGCTCAATGAAGGAATGGGTGACAACATTCCTAAGGTTAATCTTAGTTAAATAGCCAAATTTGGCAAAACTGGAAGAAGTCTAAGTATTCCGGGGTGATGGGAAGTATGGGTCTTGTGTAAATTTCATGTATGTATGCTTTGATTTTGTCTCCAGGGCTTGTAAGGTCGATTCTAAGAAATGGGTTGAAATATAGACACGTTGAATCATTGGGCGAGCTGGGTCGTACTCGCCAAATGACTCGGCAGTTTGCCTACTGGTCTTAGATCGCCCTTCATTCATGTCCATAGTACTGAGAGATTAGTAACTTTTGGCGGACACATTCGTGATCGCCTAAAGTAGTCGGCGACTCGCCGACAAGACTTTAGACTACCCTTTGCATGCGCCCTTTACCGTCTTTCACTGTATCTTTTGGCGATAACCTTGTCGTCACCGAAAGTAGTCGGCGTCTCACCAAATAGACTTTTTCATCGCTACTTTGCCTAGATTTCAAGATAATTCCTTCGGCGAGTTCGACCTAGATCGCCAAAGAGATTTGGTGATTTGTCGACTGGATCGGCGAGTCCTTCTGCAATAAGACTCTCTGTGTTTGAGTTGAGTTTT
Source organism: Solanum okadae (assembly GCA_036553675.1). Lineage (NCBI taxonomy): Eukaryota > Viridiplantae > Streptophyta > Magnoliopsida > Solanales > Solanaceae > Solanum > Solanum okadae. Next base: position 19,128,421 of record CM071686.1, on the reverse strand, counting down.
GCCTAATCTCTTGATCTTTTGCAGATATGGTACGCACAAACTTAAATGAGCCACCTCAAAAAAAGGCAAAAGGAATACAATCAATGAAGGAGGATCACGTCCTTCACAGAAAAGAAAGCAAGATCTCCCACTGGGAGATAAAGGCAAACGAAAGTAGCATATCGCTAGAAAAGGGTCAGCTATTGAGCCATATTTTTCTGAGCTGGAAAATGAAAAACCCTTGATTCACTGACAGAATAGGCTCAGGGATAGACCTCAATCAATACCTATCAAAGTTACATCAGCTGCAACTTCTTTAACTACCGAATTAGTGCCAAACTCGGCACCACCTTCAGTTACACCTGCACTCCCGGTAGCTCCACCTCCACCAAAGATTGCTGAACATATTGAAAGGCGATGGTTTACGAACCATTCTAGAAGAAAAGTTACTATCTGTAGAGGGTTTGGAAGGTAAGCATGCTGAGGTGCTTGACACGCTCAAGTATCATGAATTTGAGTAGTTCACTAGGCCACGGGGCCATTACATCCCTTCTTGGGTTTGGGAATTCTACTTAGCCTATGGGGAGTTGGTCCCAATAAATAAGAAAAAAGCTAGTGATTTCCGATCGATGAAGTCGGTTATGGTTAGAGGCAAGGAGGTACAGTGTCACAGCGACCATATTAATGTTATACTAGGTCGACCGCTGCACTCGCTACTGCCCTACCAGGGATTGCCTTTCATTCCGTCCTTGGATTATTTAAAGTGTTGGTTAGCTCCGATGATTTCTGACATCACCCCAAGGTGGTTGGTGTGGGAGCTTCGATTGAGAAGAGGAATATGAACATCGCCTCCCGATACTGGTTTGGCTTCATCTGCAACACTATTATGCCATCCTAGAACGAGTCCATTCTACGTCATTCTAAGGCGACTTGCCTTGGTTCTATCATGGCCAGGAGGCGAATCGACCTGGGACTGCTGGTTTCAAAGGGTATGGCTATGAGAGTCAAAAAAACACATAAATCTCTGCCTTTTCCTGTTCTAATCACCGAGTTATGTCGGCGTGCCAAAGTACCCTAGACCCTACCAGCGATATAGAGGTCACCCCGTCTTCTTCCACCGATATCCGGCTTATAGAGGCCGAGTTCACACGAGAGGAGGTTGATAGGAGGAGAGTAGCCCCAACAGATACTCCTTCAGAGCTCGATGTTGACTCATTGCCAGCAAAGGCATCCTCATCTACTCCAGCTTCGGAGCCTTCGGGTATACCCTCTTCTTCTTCCCCTTCACATACTCTGGGTACATCCTCCTCTTCCCAACCTACGAGGATCACTCAGGCCATAATCCTGAAGATAGGGCAATTGGCCCATTCAGCTGATGTGAGAGCTACCCAACTGGAGAGGTATGTTCCAGGGATAAGCAACAGGGCCATACTTGCAGCACTTACCCCACTTCAGACCGCTGTTGATCCCCTGACAGTGAGAGTCATTGCTTGCGAGAGCAGACAGGGGGAAGCCTCTGATTAGGAAGCTTTAAAAGCCAAGATTGCGAGTTTGAGGAAGGACGTAGACTACCTTAAGTCTACTGACTTCACTTCACTAATAGAGAGGGCAGATAATGAGGATACCCCTGAGACCACCGGAGATGTGCAGGGAGATGGCGTAACACATGTAGAGTCGGATGCAGAGATCGATGAGGAGTTGATATCAATGGATGCTGAGGAGACACAGGAGAGCAGGGATGAGGGAATATTCAGAGACTTGCCAGATCTTATAGAGACGGTTGTGCAGTCGGTAACCAAGACATTGTCGGTTGAGACGCCCACAATAGCTCTTAGCGAATCTAGCACTGCTAGTCAATCTGAGACTACTCCGGTCACTGATGCCAATATACAGACTGCTCCATCAGCCACTGAGACCCTGACATAGAGAGAGACTACACAGACATGACCTTTCTTCACCCACCCTCTCTATCTTTCTTTACTTAGCCTTTTGGATTCTATATTATTTGCATTTAAGGAAAAACGCTCTTACTTGTGGTGGGGTGAGGCCTACATTGTTTTGCTTGTTTCGGATACTTGTGTTTTGGTGTACATTTGGGTTGTGTGTTTTAATTGTGTTTTTAAAACTGCTTCGCGATTGTTTGAGCTAGTAGCTCCATTTTCGTTTATTTTTTATTGCAAAATGATTTTAACCTTATTTTGACCCTTCCAAAAAATTTTGAATTTTTCGCACATTTCTGCCACCTCTCATGTGTTGAATGTGGCTGTTCTTTGGCAAAAATTTGAGTCTCGGTTTTGATCAATACCGATGACTTCAATAGTGCTTACAATTGAACAAACATGAATGTACGACTACGATGAGGCCAAATGAAGTTGCATAGACAATATGTGAACTCTTTGCATCTCGTTGTGATTAGCCATTTATCGAATTGATTCTTTTGTAATGACCGTTGCACACTAGTGAAAGTGTGTAGTCTTGTTTGACTTAAGTATCGATGTCGTGTGTGATGAGCTTACTTTGAACCTTGCATGAATAAACCTAGAATTTGCCCTGTTAGTCTGATTGATTTAGAAAGGTGTGCTCTTGAAATGATCTTAGGCAACTTTAAAGAGTGTGAGCCAAATTTGACAAATACCTCTTTTGTGGCCTACCCATGACCGTGTGAAACTCTTTTGAACACCCTTTGAGCTTTTTCTTTCTTTAAAAGAACCTTGATGAACCCTAAACCTTACCTGACCCACTACCTATAATCATTTTGATTTTTGGTTTAGCGAATAGCCAACTTAGGCCAAAAGCCTAAGTTGGGGGTGTGGTAAAAGGAAAAGGAGAAGTCAAGAAGTGCAAGAAAAGTCCCCCTTAACCCCTGGTGTTGCAGAACAATGGAAACCCTTCGAAAGATGACTTAGAAATCGAGTTTCCAAGCAACCCATGGAGGTGAATAAGCAGATGACTTAGAAGCACTAGAAAAAGAATTGATAAAGAAAAAGAAAGGAATGCCTTGAGAACACCACATCTCACGGGAATGAAATGTCATTGAGCCTAAATGACCATACATTTACACTCAGCCCCATTACAAGCCTTAGAAAGACCTTTTTGATCTTGAGTGAGTCGAATCGAAGATCAATTGGAAAATAAGGGCAAGCCTATTGGTGAAAACAAGTATTGTGTTCCTCTTTTTTGAGTGTGAGTGTTGCATCTGATTCCTAATCTAGAATTGATTAACCTCTGTGTGTGAATATGAAATCATTCTTTATGTGAGGGCATTTGGATACTTTTTGTTGAGCTTGAACTTGCACAAGTAGCAAGTCTTGCGAGCATGAGAATCTTTGGTAATGGTGTGTCACAACTTGAATCTTTGAGTACACAGTTAATCTTTGCATTAGTAATTTGAGTCTTGTTGGGCGCATTTATGATTGAGCCTTGTGTAGCACTGTTTGAGACATCCCTTTTGAACGGCTGAACTCAAGCTTGCTTGAGGACAAGCAAAAGTTTAAGTTGGGGGTGTTGATGAGTCCACAAATTGGAGTTATTTAGGGCTTTATTTTGATAGAAATAGTGTCCTCAAATGTTTATTTTGTCTCAATATCTGATAAAAACTCTTAAGTTTCAGGTATTTGAAGATTTAGTGGAAGTATGGATACCTAGGCACAAAAAGGAACAAAATGGCTGAAAAGAACGAAGAAGCTGAAGCCTCAACATCGCCAATCACACTTGGCGATTCGCCGAAGGAACACACTCCGCCCACTATTCCAGTACGCGAAGCCCTGAAAGAGCAGGATCAAAAAGGCGATGAAAGGAGCAGTCGTCATTTTGCCGAATAATTCTGTGAAGCAGTACTATCTCACCCAATGACACAGAGCACGACCATACAGAAGGCTAGTGCAAGATGGCGACGAACTACACCAAAAGGCGAATCGCCGAGTTAATCGGCGATTCCGACTAACCTCGCCAAAATATCCGCCAGCACTATTTTCTGAAGTCTATAAATACTAAACTTGCTATTAATTTTTAAGAGTCGAACATTTATTTTAATTTTCACAATAGAATAGTACTTTTTGGGATATTTTCTCTTAAGTTTGGAGAGGGTTTTTGGGATACTTGAAGAAAGAAGGATTTCATCTTCCCCAAGTTGGAAGTGGGTCTTCCCCATTTTTCTTCCTTTGCTTAAATCAAGATTTAATTCCTTATACTCATTTGATTTTAATATCATTTTAGGTCTATTTTGTTATTTCTTGATGTGTGGCTAAAATCCCCATTCTTAGGGTGTGATTTAGCAAATATATATTGATATTATTGTTGGGTCTTGCTTGTTGATAGGTTATATGTATTTTAATGGTGATTTCACCTAGTGGTTCTGGTTCAATCTAAAGGGTTTGTAGTTTCAAATACAAAACCATCCATGTGTTTTCGGTTTGCCCGAAAGGGAGGTCGTGAAACCATGACCACTACACTGATGGCCTAAGGAGTGGGTCGACATGAGGTTCTGCCCGAGAGAGTGAGCCCTAGTCCCATATCCTAACACTCAGCTCGAGAGAGTGAGTGGGGTAAGGCGTAGACTGGCCTTCATGCGGAAAATGGATGTCCGAGAGGAACACATTTGAAACGGGGTAAGTTGCTCGAGAGGGAACTTATTTCCATTTAAAGCTTAGCCTAGTCACTATTATCTTGAAAACTTCCTATCGAAGGCATGTAGCCAATGATTTATCTCAACTTTTATTGCGGTCACACCCCAAGAACTTGTCCCCATACTTGATTTTCTTATTTTTTTTGTTTTTTTTTTACTACTTGTGAGAAAAACCCCATTTGATATTTGACACCTTTGTGTCACTCCTTTTAATTTACAATGTTTTTAATCGTTAATGTCTTTAGCTATGACTAGTTTGAACGTAATTTTATTTTTCTACTAATTCTCAAAACCACTCCCTTGGGACACGACCCCAACCCTTGGTTGGGTTACTATATTATCGACGATCATAGACACTCGTACTGTAAGTTAGTGTCGTTGGTCACGATAAGCAACATGGATTTAGTTACTCATTCTTGAAAGAACACAATTCATATTGTTAGAAGAAGAATTTATGAACTTAAGCATTGAGTAGAAGAAACTCGTAATCTCCAATTGAAATTTAAAGCAAAAATCTTATAAACCTAATTTAGGAAATCAAATTGCCAAAGTTTGCAAGTTAATTCCCTAGAAAATACCAAGAACTAAGAGTATGCAATGGTTTCTAACCCCCAAAAATGAGGTTTACATACCTTATTTATAGAAAAACTTGTCCTAAACAAAAAGGAAATGAAATAAGGAAATAAAACTTCTGGACGCGGCTTCGATCGATGAGACTGACCTACGGACCGTGGATAGACCTACGGTCCGTAGGCCCTTCCGTAGCTTCATACTTAGCACTTTTTCCACAGAGGTTGGAACCTTCAACTTCCAGATACAAATGACGGGTGTACAGTATGGATTGTAGGTTGACCTACGGTCCGTGGGTCCCCCTCCATGGCTCCACACTTAGAACTTTTCAACAAGTACTGGAACTTCAACTCCCAGTGATCACTGACGGATATGCATGACGGCTCGTGGGTTGACCTACACCCCATCACTCACCTTCTGTGGTTCCACACTTAGTCAGAATTCCCTGGTGAACATTGCATGCCTACCCACGACAGACCATGACTGGACCTACGGTCCGTAGGTTACCTTTGTGGGTGGCTTCTTCTGCAGAATTTCACCTGTCATCTGTCTCGACCTCGTCCAAGCCTATTTCTTGTAAATATAACATAATAAACATTAGTGCTAATACAAAATGGCCCTACACACACACAACTCTTAAGTGAAATGTATTAAAAATGGCGTAAACTCATGGTATATCATCTTCTCCAAAAGGGGAGATTATGTACTTCGCTACCAGGGTCGCTTATGTGTCCCTAAAATGCATAAGTTGATGAAGCACATCCTTAAATAAGCTCATAACCTCAGTTATTCCATTCATCCAGGTGCCACTAAGATGTACTGTGATAAACAAGATGTCTTTTGGTAGAGCGGCATAAAAAAACACATAGGAGACCTCGCGGCTAAGTGCCATAATTGCCACTCCAGAAACAAGTAGGTTAAACTAGAGGCTAACATAAAGGTTAGAGTCGTAAATGGACATCCCTGTACCTAAAACTTTTTGGGTTTCGTGTTAGAACGTCAAGGTACGACACCCAAGGACCAACTAATGATCCTGTAGGAGGACCCTTAGAGGCTACCTGGGCAGTGACCCACGGAGGGCACCTATGCCTCGTGGGTCAGGCCATGCCCCGTGGGTGACGGCGTAGGTCAAGCCTAAAAAATCAAGCCTCAAAACCCCGACCATGGTTCACCAGCACACCACGGGGGTCCACACATGGGCAGTGATCATGGGGTCGAGGGTGAGGCCTGAAACTACCTTTTGGAAGTTACACTTAGGGGCATTATAGGGTTTTCAAGTTTTAGTTAATCTTTAGTGATGTCGTTTTACACTAAATTAGACTAACTATATAAGGTTTCTAAGTCCCTAAATTAAGTCATCTTCCTCATAATTCCAAATCCCAAAAAGAAAGACCCAAACCCTTTCCAAAATTCTCTCTCTAGAACTTTAAGAAAGAAAAAGAAGAAGAAAGTGGAAGCTAGGGTTGAAGGAGAAAGATTTTCTACTCAAATTCATTGGGAATTCATAGCTAAGGTATGGTAGTCCTTCATCCATGGATAGTCTTCATCCATGGATAGTCTTCATCCATGGAGTCCCTCCAAACTCAATTTCAAAACTAGTAATTCCCCAAAAGTTATTGTTTGATTCCAAGTCATGGATTCCTTTCAAAAATGATTCTATTGATTTAATCACTTTATATTATGACTGAATTGATGTTTTGTTATGGTTTTATGATTAAATCTTACAAGAATCCATGAAATCCCCATATTCCCAATATAAGACCTTGTGATGTGGGTGAATTAATGAAAGTATAATATTATGAGATTATGCTTATAGTAATTGAGCTGTTTGAATTATGTTATCATCCATGTCTAATGTAGTAATTCTAGATGTATTGATGGAAATATAGTTTATGGTCCCTAAAGAGCAAACTATGTCAATTATGCATGATTATGAGATTTATGTATACGCTTTAAGAATATTTTGAGAGTAAATTGATTATGATTTTGACCTAGTTGTTGTGTTGTTGGAATATTATCCTCATGTACACACTTATGTGTGATTATGATATAATGTGAAAGGTTTTCTCACAATATGATGATCCTAAGGTTGAAAGGCTATTCTCACCTATTGAATCTATGAGCTATAGTAGGAGTTATGTTGGATTGAGTGTCAAGACATTCTTCCAATATTATGAACTAAAGTCAAGACTTAATATGAACTCCGTGGGAATTAATGCTTAGAACCGAGTGGATATTGCCAATGAGATGGAAACTCTTCCGTTAGTAGAGGGTGGGTTTCTAGAATAGGTCTCATGAGATGAAAGATCCTCCGATAGTTTGAGGGCGGGTTTCTAGTAGCAATATCCTTATCCCATAAAATATGTGCCCTCATAGGTCTTTAGCTAGTGGAACCACCAGCTAAAAGTATGGTTCTACCTTAGGAAAGTAGGACAACCCTTTTTCGGTGTGAGGTAGACACCAAATTCCATGTTAAGCTCACATGATCTATGTCGGTTAAGGCTTATCCCACTATGATAGTATGCACAAGAATATGATGTATGAACAATAGTTACTCAAGAAGCTTTACTTAAGTATGGGTGAGATTATGGGATCTTATTCATGTATTGCACAAGTATTCTTTAAGGGTATTTATGGTAGGTTCCTCTTATGATACCACGATCTATGACTTGATTATGCTTATGACTTATGGTTTTCCATTTTCTTCAACATGACGCTTTAACTTTGTAAATTGCATGCATTCAACTAAAATGTCCCTTTTAGAAATTGTTTTCAAGGTTTTTATGCATGGCTATCATATTTAGTGAATTTGTTTACTAACCCATATTTTCCTACATTTTTCCCAAGTGTAAGGTCCGGTTCTTAAGGCGGTCATCATTTAGTTCAAGCTTAGATTCGACTATTCTCCTAGCTTGTGATGAGTCCTCATGATTCCAGGACGGATGTGTCACTTGAAGTTTCATTTCTAGTATTTCATTTTCGGACTATGTTGTATGGGTTGTGTCCCTTTTCATTTGAACTATTGTAATAGATGGCTATGTTGAGAGAAGTCTAGACTTCTGCTTTCCTTTATAAAGATTTTGGACTTGACATGCATTTTTACTCTTTATTGTTTTAAGCTTATGTTATGATATGCTAAGTGGCTTAAATGGTGCTTTTTGGGTTTCTATGTGCCTTGTTACGTCTAGGGGGTACCCCTTGGGTCGTGACAAACTTGGTAAGTAGAGCACAAGGTTTAGAATGATTCTAGGATGATGTCTCATAAGCCACGTCTAGTAGAGTCTTGTTCATAAGTGTGAAGCACGCCACATTTATGAATGAGAGGTTATAAGATGTTTAGGAAACTACACTTCTTTCACTACTCTTAAGTCGTACCTTAGAGTTTAACTATATAAAGTCCCTTTCCTAATCCTTCTCTTGTGTCTTCAGGATATGAATACATGAAGGGCTAACGCAAGAAGAATGGAGGGTGACAATGTAAATGAAGAAGCTCCTCAAGCTAATCAAACTCCGATTAATCCTTCGGCTATGTTGGATTGGGAGTTGAGGTTGGGTTTTCAAATGTTGTCCCAAGCTCTGACTACACAAGCTCAAGGTGTGATGGCTCAGGCCAATAGAGATGTGGTGACTCATGGGAATCCTAATGTGAATTTGTCTGCTTCAAGGGTTAGGGATTTATCTAGAATGAACCCTTCCAAGTTTCATGGATCCAAAGTGGAAGAGGATCCTCAAGAATTTGTGGAAGAGGTTTATAAAATACTTGACATTATGGGGGTGACTTTGGTAGAGAAAACGGAGCTAGTCGCTTACCAATTGAAGAATGTTGCTCAAGTATGGTATAATCAATGGAAGAACAGTAGGCTAGTAGGAGAGGGTCCCATAGAGTGGGAAGCGTTTAAATAGACATTTCTTGTTAGGTTTTTTCCCCTAGAGTTGAGAGAAGCTAAGGTGGAAGAGTTTATTAACCTTCATCAAGGAGGTATGAGTATGAAAGAGTATTCTCTAAAGCTTACTCAATTGTCCAAGTATTCTCCGGTTATGGTGGCGGATTCAAGGGATATGATGAGTAGGTATTTGACGGGCGTGTCCAAGTTGGTAAGAAAAGAATGTCGTACAGAAATACTCCAACATGATATGGATATCTCATGTCTTATGGTGTATGCCCAACAAATATAGGATGAGAGACTCCAAGAAAAGAATAGGGAGGTGAAAAGAGCTAGAACTGGGGATGGGAACTTCTCCAATGCTAGGTCCGATGGACAAGGTCGACCAAGGTTCAAGCAAGGGTTTTCCAACCAAGGCTCCTCTAGTGCTCCAAGGGTCAACAAAGATAGGGTTTCTAATTCAAAACATCAAGGTGGTAATGATGGTGATTCTTATGTGGTTAGGCCTAATTGTGCCAAATATGGAAGAAAACATAATGGTAAATGCTTAGTTGGCACCGATGGGTGTTATGGTTGTTGAAAGAAGGGACAGAAAATTAGAGATTGTCCAACACTTGCGGCTAGAGGAAACAGGGCAAGCAATCTCCTCCAAGTGGTTCAAACTCCAACGCCCAAAAGCAAAACTGCTTTATGCTCTTCAATCCAGAGGTTACCAAGAGAGCTCCCCGGATGTTATGACTGGTATGTGAAAAGTTTTTTCTATTGACTTATATGTCTTGTTAGATCCCGATGCTACTTTATCATTTGTGACACCTTTTGTCGCCATGAAGTTTGAAATACTCCTCAAAGTGTTAGTAGAACCTTTTTTGGTCTCTACCCCGGTTGGTGACTCGGTTGTGGCCAAGACAGTTTATAGAATTTGTCCCATTTCCATGTCCCATAGGTTTACTTTGGTGGATTTGGTGGAGTTAGACATGTTAGACTTTGATGTGATTTTTTGTATGGATTGGTTGCTTGCATGTTATGTCTCTATCAATTGTAGGACTCGGGTGGTTAGGTTCCAATTTCCAAATGAGCCTATCCTAGAATGGAAGGGGGGAAATTCTATGCATAGAGGTCAATTTGTCTCTTGCCTTAAAGCTAGGAAGATGATCTCTAAAGGGTGTATTTACCATCTTGTTAAGGTGAAAGATGTTGAATCCGAAACCCATTCTCTAGAGTCAGTTTCGATAGTGCATGAGTTCCTGAATGTTTTCCCCAATGATTTACCCGGCATTCCTCCATGAGGGAAATAGATGTTGGTATTGACCTTTTACCGGATACGCAACCTATCTCCGTTCTTCCTTATAGAATGGCTCTGGCCGATATAAAAGAGTTGAAAAAGCAACTAAGGGATTTTCTCAAGGGTTTTATCCAACCGAGTATCTCTCCATGGGGTGCTCCTGTGTTGTTTGTTAGAAAGAAAGATGAATCTCTTAGAATGTGTACCGATTATCACCAATTGAGTAAAGTGACCATCAATAATAAATATCCTCTTCTGAGAATGGATGATTTGTTTGTCCAGTTTCAAAGGGCTAGCTATTTCTGTAAGATTGATCTTCATTCGGGCTATAACCAATTAAGGGTGAGAGGGGTTGATATTCCAAAGACGGCTTTCCGAACTTGATATGGTCATTATGAATTCCTAGTAATGTCGTTTGGGTTGACTAATGCTCCGGTGGCATTTATGGACTTGATGAATAGAGTGTTTAGGCAATACTTAGACATATTTGTGATTGTATTTATCGATGATATCTTGATCTATTGAAGGAGTAAGAATGAACATGTGCACCATTTGAGAATTGTATTGCAAGTTCTTAAGGACCAACAACTTTTTGCAATGTTAAGAAACTGTGAGTTTTGGTTGAGGTATGTAGCTTTCCTTGGTCATATTGTGTCAAGCAAGGGTATTGAGGTAGATCCTAAGAAGACAAATGCGGTCAAGATTTGACCTAGACCTCTAACTCTTTCTAATATTAGAAGTTTTTTGGGTTTGGCCGATTACTATAGAAGGTTTGTTGAGGGGTTTTCCTCTATTGCTTCTCCGTTGACGGATTTGACTCAAAAGAAGGCTAAGTTTAAGTGGTCGGAGGCTTGTGAGAAAATCTTCCAATATTTGAAAGATAGACTTACTTCATCTCCGGTGTTTACCTTACCGGAGGGTACGGATTATTTTGTGGTATATTGTGACGCCTCTAGAGTGGGGTTGGGATGTGTACTCATGCAAAATGGTAAAGTGATTGCCTATGCTTCTAGGCAACTTAAAGTTAATGAGAAGAACTATCCTACCCATGATCTTGAATTAGCGGCGGTTGTAATTGCCTTTAAAATGTGGAGACATTATTTGTATGGGGTCCATGTTGTTGTTTTCACTGATCACAAGAGTCTTCAATAAGTATTCAGCCAAAAGAAATTAAATCTTCCACAAACAAAGTGGTTAAAATTAATAAAGGATTATGACATGAGTGTCCTTTACAACCCCGGCAAAGCTAATGTGGTAGCGGATGCACTCAATAGATTGTCCATGGGTAGTGTGGCTCATGCAGAGGATGAAAAGAAAGAATTGGTTTGTGAGGTGCATAGTTTGGCTCGGATAGGTGTTCAACTAGTGGATTCCACCAAGGGTTGTTTCATTGTCCAGAGTGGTTTCAAATTGTCCTTTGTGATGGATGTGAAGTCTAAACAAGGCCTTGATCCTATATTAGTCTAGTTGAAAGAGTCGGTACTCAAAAAGTACGTAGAGGCTTTCTCCCGAGGGGGAAATAAGGTGCTTAGGTACCAAGGTTGTTAATGAGTTCTAGATGTTGATGATTTGAGGGAATAAATTTTAGAAGAAACTCATAGTTCTCGGTATTCTATTCATCCGGGAGCCACCAAAATATACCGTGATCTACGGGAAGTCTATTGGTAGAATGGTATGAAGAAAGATATTGCTGGATTTGTAGCCAAATTTCCTAATTGTCAACAAGTTAAGGTTGAGCATCAATGGCCAGGAGGCTTGTCCCAAAATATAGGCATTCCCACTTGGAAGTGGGAAAATGAATATGGACTTTATTGTGGGTTTGCCTCACACCCGAAAGCAACATGAATCTATTTGGGTCATTATAGATCAGATGACAAAATCAACCCACTTTATTCCCATCAAGGTTTCTCATTCAGTGGAAGACTATGCCGAGTTATGTATAAGTGAGATAGTGAAGTTGCATGGGTCCCTTTCTCTATTATTTCAGATCTAGGTACTCAATTTACTTGACACTTTTGGAAGTCATTCCAAAAAGGGCTTGGTACTAAAGTTAAGCTTAGTACGAATTTTCATCCCCAAACCGATGGGAAAATGGAGTGTACCATCAAAACATTGGAAGATATGTTAAGGGCATGTGTTATAGACTTCAAGGGTAATTGGGATGACCACTTGCCATTAGTAGAGTTTTCCTACAATAATAGTTATCACTTTAGTATCGGTATGTCTCCCTTTGAGACCTTGTATGGTAGGAGATGTAGGTCTCTGGTTAGTTGGTTTGAGGTAGGTTAAATTGCTCTTAATGGTCCCGAACTGGTTTATGAAGCTATTAAGAAGGTTCCGCTTATTAGAGAGAGGTTAAGAACGACTCAAAGTAGACAAAAGTCTTATGCCAATATGAGAAGAAGAGATCTAGAATTTGAAGTTAATGATTGGGCCTATTTAAAAATCTCATCCATGAAGGGTGTAATGAGATTTGGCAAGAAAGAGAAACTTAGTCCCTAGTATGTAGGTCCATATAAAATTTTGAAGCATATTGGTAAAATTGCCTATGAGTTAGATTTGCCAAATGAGTTACCCCCGGTTCATCCGGTATTTCATGTTTCTATGCTTAAAAAGTTTATTGGAGACCCGGCATCCATTATTGCCCTAGAAGGGTTGGGAGTTGACGAAAGTCTTTCACATGAAGAGGTTCTAGTAGATATCCTACACCGACAAGTCAAGAGATTGAGAAACAAGGAAATAGCTTCCGTGAAGGTTATATGGAAAAATCATTTAGTTGAGGGTGCTACTTGGGAGGCCGAGGCCGATATGAAGTCCCGATATCCTCATCTCTTTCCTCCTACTACTATTTAAGTTTGAGGTAAATAGTTCTTCTTGAGTTTTAGTGTTTTGGGAATCATGTGTGTAATATGTGTTTTTCCATGATTTCCTTATGTTATGCATGTTCTTGATGAAATTCATGTTTAGTAAAAAAATAAGTTTTTTATGATTGATTTTCCTCATGCTGTTGTGCATTTAGTATAAGTTACCTATTTGACTTCATGAGGTGAGTTGATTAACATGATTTAGTGTGCTTTTGAGAGAAAATACATATTGGCTCCATGACATCGTGTTGAGCATGCTTTTAGTTGGAGAAGGTAGTTCCTCCTATGAATATTAGAAGTGTTGAATTTCATGCATATTGGATTGTTAGATGTAGTTCCTACTTTCTTGAATTGCATTGATTTTGTTTTAAGATGGAGTTGATGTTTCCTCCTTTGAATTACGCATTATTTTGATGTTTCATGCATGTTAGGCTGCTAGTTATGACTCTTTAATTCCTTAAGGTGTCTAGATCGTCATTCGAGGATGAATGTTCCGAAGGGGGAGATATTGTAACACTACGAAAATTAGTAGGCTAAACTAGAGCTTAAGATGAGGGTTAGAATCGTAAGCGTACCACCGTATACCTAAAAATATAGGGTTTCTTGTTAGAACGTCAAGGTACGACCCCGAAGGACCAACCAAGGGTCTTTGAGGAGGACCCTTAGAGGCTTCCTAGGTAGTGACCCACGGAGGGCACCCAGGCCTCATGGGTCAGGCCACGCCCCGTGGGTGAGGGGCGTAGGGCAAGCCTGAAAAATTGTCACGACCCGATAGCACCCCCTAGTCGTAACACGGCGTATTCGACCTCGAAGAGGTCTTATAAAATCCCTTAGCATATAATGAACATTAAAGCATAAGAAAATAGCAGAAAATTTCAAAACTTTTCTTTACAATCGAAGACTTTATAAAATAACAGATATCCTATGACACTATGTCTCAAACCATCTATAACATTAGACTTAAATCTCTTTTAGTACAACTTAGGGACACGGCCCTTACATAAATCTAAAAACATAATAATAAAGACATAAGTGAACAAGCTGGGTTCGTCCTCGAAACTATGAGGACTCCCCAAGTCTTCATTCCCAAGCTCCTTAGAAACCTATCTTCCAAGTATAAGACACCACATCTCCAAACCCTACACTTTGTAAGAAATGTAGAAGAAGGGGTTAGCACAAAAGTACTAAGTATGGAAGCCATACATAAAAACCATTAAAACATGATTAAAAGGGACATTTAGTTGAAACCATGTTTTATGCACTTTTGAATATCATCTTGAAAGAGTGGAAGAATCAAAAGTCATAAACAACTCACATATAGTTCATCAAAACACAAAGGGTAATAAACATCACCATAGGCATAGTCTCTAATCATAGTCATAGTGCACATATCATCTATTACAAGACACACCACTCATGCATTGTAAATATCAAGACAACAACATCATAATAGAACAACTACATAAGTAACCCTAAGTTCTACTTGTGCAATGCATAGATAGGGTCCATAGTCCTATCTACACTAAGTATCACCTTTAGGCCACTATGATCATACTTAACATAAGTTCATACCAACATAAGCCAATATCACATCCATACTCATTTCATAGTAAAGCCACTACTTTAGTAACCCCTAGGTAACACTTGTGCAATGTGTGATTAGCATCCCATAATACTAACCTCTCTAAGCACTCCTATAGGGATACCTTAGTCATGCACTTTATCCTTTAGACCTCATTATAAACAATAGTCATAAGTAGAGAACCAATCATATGTACCATTTGAATATAAAGACAAGTCACTCATAGCAACCATTCATTCAATATACATGCATGCATTCATGTCATAACAATATGTAAACGAACCATCTACCACATCCTACCAAGTCTACTAGTGCAATGTATTAGTGAAGTCCCATACCCCCACTCCTCCTTAGCAAACTTACCAAGAAGGTATAGAGTAGTTCATGCTCCATTTATTATCTTATTATTTCGGGAAAAATAACCTTAACCGACATAGACCATATGAGCTACATGGAATCCGGTGTTCTACTCCCACACCGAAAAGAGAGTGTTCTACTTGCCAAGGTAGAACCATCATAATAGCTTCTAGGTGGATCCTCTAGCTAATACCTATGTGGGCAAACATAGTTATGGAACAAGGAGATTACTACTAGAAACCCGGACTTGCTAAACGTAGAAGGTTTCCATCTCATGAGACAACATACATATTGGGAACCCGGACTTTCTAAACGTAGAAGGAACCCATATAGGAAGTCGAACTTGCTAAACGTAAAAGCTTCCATCTCATTTTCATGTTCACTCTGTGCTAAGCACAATTTCCTTTTAAAGTAGGATTAAGCCTTTACTTACAATTTAATTCAATAAGGAATGCACTAGGGCCTCAACCCATCATTTATCATATAGCTCAAAGTTTTCAAAGATGAGAATAGCCTTTCATCATAGAACCAACAACATGTGAGAATGTTCATCCATTTCATATTCATATAGTGTTTATGGGAATTACCTTTTATTCAACATATCAACACTACCATAATCATAACATAATTGTCATACTCACATCCTAGCATACATAGTCATATCTTCATGGTCATGTACATTTCATGCATAATAGTATGTAAAGGTGCATATGAGAATTAGCCTTTCAATTGACACCATAGACATACCATATTCATATTTATGCATGGAGTGTGTGTGTGCATGATTGTCCTCACAATGGCACAACAACAACAACATTAACATCATAGACACCTCCCTTGTCAAGGGGGTCATAACATAAACTTAGTATCCCAACTCATGCACAATTCACATATATTGCATTTAAGGATCATAGACCATGTAAATCACCTATCTAACATTCATACAATAGACAGGGATACACTCATCATTCAAGTAGGTCATTCATGGCATGTATAGAATCATACATCCATATAGGGGATTATGTGGGTAGGGTCCTTCCACAACAGCACCTCATACAATTCAACATATAGAGCATACCATGTTCATAACATATCATTCATATTCATAATCTATCATACCTAGTCATATCTAGGGTTGTAGAGAAGAGGGACCTTGTCTCAACACTACAACTAATACTAACGAGTAAGCACCTCCAACATAGGTGGATCAAACGATTCATACAAAGGATACATAGTAAGTAAACATCTCCACCTCAAGTGGATCAACAAATCAATAGAAGACTACTTACCAATTGAAAACATTCATTCATAGCCATCAAGGCTTTCTTCAAGATTCAACCCTATTTTCATGATATTCATACATCATATAGGATAACATCACAATTCAATACTTAATTACATTAAAACGTACTAGATTCTCATCCTTCATTCATCATTCAAGACATACTAGGGTTTAGATTTGAGAAAGAAGTGAATTCATGGGTCTTGTGGGAATTTGTTCAAAACCCATAACAATTACATGAATTCATCCACAAACATTCATATATAATAATAATTAACCATTATATATCAAAGGAATCAATTTTAGAAAGAGACCCACGAATTTGATTGAAAACCTAGAAATTGGGGATCCTTGAAAACTTAGTTGAAAGGGCTTCTTGGTGATAGCTAACCAAGAATAAAGGACTCCCATACCTTAGCCTTAGAATCCCACAAATTTTGTGATGAAAAGCTTCCATCTCCTATCCCTAGCTGATCTCCTTCTATGTTCTTCAATGGAGGTTTTTGATAGAGAATATTTTTGGGAGGGAAAAGGAGTTCGGCTTTTATTTGGGTCTTGGAATAATTGATTTAATTGGGTGAGTTTTGGGGTTAAAATGACTTAAATAGGGGTCCTAGGCTTGGGATAAATGAGATATCCTTGAGTTAAATCAATTGGGAAAAGACCCAATAAGTTACTTGCTAGAAACTGCCGAAATGGCATCACTGAAGCCTTCATGGACCGTGATCATCACCATGGCCCGTGAAACGGGTCGTGAAGATTTTCAGCCTGACAGTGCTTCACTATTTTGGGGATAACTTTTTACTCCGAGATTGAAATTGGATAAACTCGGCGGCGTTGGAAAAAGGACTCAGAGACCTTTAATTCTATAGTTCATGGAAAACCTAATTCGTTTTGAGCTAAGAGATATGACCATTTGAAGTTGACCCTATACTCTAAGTCTAATGGAAAGCCCTTCACGTGAGGCTCCACGAGCCGTGGTGCCTCTCGTGGTCATGATACAGTATCTAAGAAACCTCCCCCTTAACCCCTAAAAATCTAAAGCACCACCACGAGCCTTCCCACAAGCTGTGGTCATCACCACGAGCTGTGAAGTGGCTCGTGTGGAGGGGCTGTTTTTGGGCAGCCTTTGTTTTGCCACTGCCTAGCCTACCACGAGCTACACCACGAGCCGTGGTGGTGGTCGTGGAAGGTGAGGCAGTGTCCGTGAAAGAGTGGACAGCCCTAGTCCTCTTCCTTGGCTCTAACCGTCAAACTTAGCCCTTGCTTAGTCTACTAGTTTCCGGACGTCATGGTCGTTTCTTGACGTTTGACATCTAAAATTACCAAAATAGGTTCAATAGCCATTTTTCATCATTTAAACAAGTTTTCAACTATAAACTAACATGCGAGTCTCTAGTTCAACCTACTATATTTAGTCGAGTCTTAGCTAGGTCTTACTATTTCGTACGGGGTGTAACAATATCCCCTCCTTGGGAACATTCGTCCCCGAATGACACTTAAAACATCATAAAGAGTCAATGACTCACACTAGCAGCCCAACAACCTTGTAATCAACGATATGATGTACAACTCAAAAATACACCAAACACAAAGAGCATCATTTTCAAAAGGAGGAACTTAAACTCCAATTCAACATAGTCAATGCCAACATAAGGAAGTAGGAACTACTTCTACCACTCATTACGCACCAACATCAACATTTCTCATGTTCATAGGAGGAACTACCTTCTCCTAGTCATTACATGGTCCATACATCATTAAGCACATTATGCAATTTACTTCCGAAAAGCATTTCATTCAAAGAGGAATTTCTCAACTGTAAGCTAAAACATGATCATATCTTATTTTCATGAAGCACAATAGATCACATATAACCAATGCACTACTTAGGAGAAAATCTCCATTTAAACACATTTCACACAACATGAGAAACTAGGGACGACCTCTACAAACTCAACATGCATGCAACTTAGACATATTTCATTTTATTGGAGGAATTTCCTTCTACAACTCAAATCATGCTTATCATAACATCTTGAGTCAACTATGCAATTACTTCTTAAAAGTACTTTTAAAACATCCACCTCATGAATCATGCATATAGGCTACTTACTCTAATTGCCTATCAACATAAGGAATATGAGACATAAAAACTCATTTTATCTCAAAACATGAATTCTCAAGGCATATCCATCATAAGGAAATTATGAGAATATAAAAATCACACATGACACAATGTTAGCTAGGCACACCATCTTCTCCTTGGGAGTGGGCCTTCACCAACACTTCCAAACAATACCAATCACGTACTCATAGGAGGAACTATCATTTCCCCCACTATAGGCAAGATCAATACAACATTATGGAGCCAATGTGCCATTTCCACAAAAACTTAACAATCATGTTCATCTCATCATCTCATGAAGTTAAATATGCAATCACCATACTAAGAAGCACAACAACATGAGAAATATGTAAATCATGAAAAATCTAAAAAAAATTCGAAATAATAATCTTTCAAAAGCATGCCTAACATAAGGAGATCATGGAAAATTCCAATACATTAATGAATCCTAAACATAAAACAAGCCCATAAAGGAACTCTTGGTCTCAAGCTAAAATAGAAATAGGAGAAGGGATGAGGATTTTGGGACTCTTAGTCAAAATTGCTCTCCAAGCACATGATCTCCCTCTTGGGAGTAAGCCCCCTTTTTACAAAAACCTCAAATACTACTCCTTTCGAACTACCCTAAGATTTGCCAAGACTCATTAAAACCTTACCGGGCTCTAAAACTAATAGAGGTCTACTAATCATGCATCCAAACCCTACCAAGGTTAGCAAAAGTAACTCTATGGAACAAGGAAATTATAGGACACACATAACATCCAAGACTCCACAATCATTAAATGAGTCAAGGAGAACAAATCACTTTAAGCTAAAAGAGGAATAGAAGGGAACATAAGGATATCGGGACATCCCATTGGCCCTTGACCTCCCAATTAAGCACCTTTCACAAAGACCCCTACTAAAATACCACTCCTCATATTCACATGGTAGCACTTCATTACTCTCCTACCTCTTAACTTATAGGTCTAATATCCCAATTGGCACTTCCACATAAGAGAGGTTCTCATTAAGTCAGTCTTGATCACTAGCAATTTACCACCATCACTCAAAGTCTCATAGAATCTAAAACAGGAAATAAACTCCTCAAACTCACTACACTCCATAATGGGAGGATTTCTAGTAAGTCCAAACATGAACATCTAAAATACTCAACTTCTCATATCCATCGCCCAAAGTGGTTCTCTAAATGGAGAATTTCAAGCAAGCTCAATTTATGAATATCAATGACACTCAATAACATTACCATCTAGGCACGTTATCCCTCACTTGGGGTAAGCCTAAACAAACTCTTTAGAACATCATTCCCTTAAACAATGTGATTCTAAACCATTGAGGATTTACCCTCTACCCTCTTAAAAGGAGTTAACTCACTCAACATCTTTAGGCACCACTATTCATCAAAATCCATCACATAATAAAACTCATAAGGACTAAGTTGGGTTATACTAATCAACCACATATGGTCATAACTAAACCCATGAATACTAAGGGTAACCCAAAAGTTCACCATATCCTATTTATCAAGTCATAAAAGACAAGTAGTTCCAGATTAGTCCTACAAGGTTCATCACCTTAGGTACCTCATCTATAGTCTCTAGAGGATCTCCCTTCCTTAGGTCCATAGAAATTCCGGATTCTAATAAAGCATAAAACACATATTGGGACCCTTAAGATCCACTACCACTTACTCTAGAGACTTAGGGTTAGACATCCTCTCTTGGTTAACCCTTAGGGGAAACTTAGAAGATTTTTGACCAAGTAACCTTTTTCCCTTTCACTAAAGTTGGATCAAAATAACTCTAGACCATTTCAATCATTTATCATCACTTTTGGTGGAATCTACCAACCAACCTTGCCTACGTATTATCTAAGCACCCTACTCAAATGGCCATACTTAAGATCAATCTTGAAGGACAACCAACTCTTTTGAAGTTGGTCAACACCTACACTCTTCTCCCTTACTTCAACTAGGTAGTACATGCAACCCTCAAGGTCAACTTTAAAGCACAACATAATCCAAACATGACCTCACAATTACCTTGCTAGGTAGGCACACTATCTTCCCCCTTAGGAGTAAGCCTACACATGTTCTTCTAACCAACACGAAGGCAACTATGAAGCACTATTCACACAAAAGGCAACATCCCAATCTTTTACCTCAAATCTCACAAGTCACATAGCCATAATTGGTACCACAACCCAACCTTTCTCCCTCGCTCCTTGTAGAAAAACCCCTTCAAGTGGTCACAACCTAAAGACCATCGGATAAAGGATAAGAGATAGAGCTTATAGATCTATGGAACAACTTAGAGAATGAAGAAGTGAAGTTTCCTAATGTCCTATAGCCTCTCGCTCATAGATGTGTCACGACTCACACCAATGAACAATACTCTACTAGACGTGGTTTGATACATCCTAAGATCATTCCATAACCTTATGCTCTGATACAAAGTTTGTCACGACCCAAGAGCACCCTCAAATCGTAACACGGCGTATCAACCTCGAAGAGGTCTTATACAAGCCCTTAGCATATCATGAACATTAAAGCATATGAAAATAGCGGAAAATTTAAAACTTTTCTTTACAATCGAAGACTTTATAAAATAACAGATATCCTATGACACTATGTCTCAAACCATCTATAACATTAGACTTAAATTTCTTTTAGTACAACTTAGGGACACGACCCTTACATAAATCTAAAAACATAATAATAAAGACATAAGTGAGCAAGGTGGGTTCATCCTCGAAACTATGAGGACTCCCCATGTTTTCATTCCCATGCCCCTTAGAAACCTATCTTCCAAGTATAAGACACCACATCTCCAAACCCTACACTTTGTAAGAAATGTAGAAGAAGGGGTTAGCACAAAAGTACTAAGTATGGAAGCCATGCCAAAAAAAGCATTAAGACATGCTTATAAGAAACATTTAGTTGAAACCATGCTTTATGCACTTTTTAACATCATCTTGAAAGAGTTGAAGAATCATAAGTCATAAACAACTCACATATAGTTCATCAAAGCACAAAGGGTAATAAACATCACCATAGGCATAGTCTCTAATCATAGTCATAGTGCACATATCATCTATTACAAGACACACCACTCATGCATAGTCAATATCAAGACAATAACATCATAATAGAACAACAACATAAGTAACCCTAAGTTCTACTTCTGCAATAAATAGATAGGGTCCATAGTCCTATCTACACTAAGTATCACCTTTAGGCCACCATGATCATACTTAACATAATTTCATACCAACATAAGCCAATATCACATCCATACTCATTTAATAGCAAAGCCACTACTTTAGTAACCCCTAGGTAACACTTGTGCAATGTGTGATTAGCATCCCATAATACTAACCTCACTAAGCACTCCTATAGGGATACCTTAGTCATGCACTTTATCCTTTAGACCTCATTATAAACAATAGTCAAAAGTAGAGAACCAATCATGTGTACCATTTGAATATAAAGACAAGTCACTCATAGCAACCATTCATTCAATATACATGCATGCATTCATGTCATAACAATATGTAAACGAACCATCTACCACATCCTACCAAGTCTACTAGTGCAATGTATTAGTGAAGTCCCATACCCCCACTCCTACTTAGCAAACTTACCAAGAAGTTATAGAGTAGTTCATGCTCCATTCATTATCTTATTATTTAGGGGAAAATAACCTTAACCGACATAGACCATGTGAGCTACATGGAATCTGGTGTTGTACTCCCACATCGAAAAGAGAGTGTTCTACTTGCCAAAGTAGAACCATCATAATAGCTTCTAGGTGGATCCACTACCTAATACCTATGTGGGCAAACATAGTTATGGAACAAGGAGATTACTACTAGAAACTCGGACTTGCTAAACGTAGAAGGTTTCCATCTCATGAGAGAACATATATATTGGGAACCCAGACTTGCTAAATGTAGAAGGAACCCATATGGGAAGCTGGACTTGCTAAATGCAAAAGCTTCCATCTCATTTTCATGTTCACTCGGTGCTAAGCACAATTCCCTTTTAAAGTAGTATTAACCATTTACTTACAATTTAATTCAATAAGGAATGCATTAGGGCCTCAACCCATCATTCATCATATAGCTCAAAGGTTTCAAAGATGAGAATAGCCTTTCATCATAGAACCAACAACATGTGAGAATGTTCATTCATTTCATATTCATATAGTGTTTATGAGAATTAACTTTTATTCAACATATCAAAACTACCATAATCATAACATAACTGTCATACTCACATCCTAGCATACATAGTCATATCTTCATGGTTATTTACATTTCATGCATAATAGTATGTAAAGGTGCATATGAGAATTAGCCTTTCAATTGACAGCATAAACATATCATATTCATATTTATGCATGGAGTGTGTGTGCATGATTGTCTTCACAATGGCACAACAACAACAACATTAACATCATAGACACCTCCCTTGTCAAGGGGGTCATAACATAAACTTAGTATCCCAACTCATGCACAATTCACATATATTGCATTTAAGGATCATAGACCATGTAAATCACCTATCTAACATTCATACAATAGACAGGGATACACTCATCATTCAAGTAGGTCATTCATGGCATGTATAGAATCATATATCCATATAGGGGATTATGTGGGTAGGGTCCTTCCACAATAGCACCTTATACAATTCAACATATAAAGCATACCATGTTCATAACATATCATTCATATTCATAATGTATCATACTTAGTCATATCTAGGGGTGTAGGGAAGAGGGACCTTGTCTCAACAGTACAACTCATACTAACGAGTAAGCACCTCCACCATAAGTGGATCAAACCATTCATACAAAGGATACATAGAAAGTAAACATCTCCACCTCAAGTGGATCAACAAATCAATAGAAGACTACTTACCAATTGAAAACATTCATTCATAGCCATCAAGGCTTTCTTCAAGATTCAACCCTATTTTCATGATATTCATACATCATATAGGATAACATCACAATTCAATACTTAATTACATTAAAACGTACTAGATTCTCATCCTTCATTCATCATTCAAGACATACTAGGGTTTAGATTTGAGAAAGAAGTGAAATCATGGGTCTTGTGGGAATTTGTTCAAAACCCATAACAATTACATGAATTCATCCACAAACATTCATATATAATAATAATTAACCATTATATATCAAAGGAATCAATTTTAGAAAGAGACCCACGAATTTGATTGAAAACCTAGAAATTGGGGATCCTTGAAAACTTAGTTGAAAGGGCTTCTTGGTGATAGCTAACCAAGAATAAAGGACTCCCATACCTTAGCCTTAGAATCCCACAAATTTCGTGATGAAAAGCTTCCATCTCCTTGCCCTAGCTGATCTCCTTCTATGTTCTTCAATGGAGGTTTTTGATACAGAAGATTTTTGGGAGGGAAAAGGAGTTGAGCTTTTATTTGGGTCTTGGAATAATTGATTTAATTGAGTGAGTTTTGGGGTTAAAATGACTTAAATAGGGGTCCTAGACTTGTGAAAAATTAGATATCCTTGAGTTAAAACGATTGGGAAAATACCCAATAAGTTACTTGCTGGGAACTGCCGAAATAGCACCACTGAAGCCTTCACTGACCGTGATCATCACCACGGGTCGTGAAGATTTTCAGCCTGACAATGGTTCACTATTTCGGGGATAACCTTTTACTCTAAGATTGGAATTGGACAAACTCAGCAGCATTGGAAAAAGGACTCAGAGACCTTTAATTCTATTGGTCATGGCAAACCTAATTCGTTTTGAGCTAAGAGATATGACCATTGGAAGTTGACCCTATACTCTAAGTCTAATGGAAAGCTCTTCACATGAGGCTCCATGAGCCGTGGTGCCTCTCGTGGTCATGATATAGTATCTAGGAAACCTCCCCCTTAACCCCTGAAAATCTAAGACACCACCACGAGCCTTCCCACGAGCTGTGGTCATCACCACGAGCCATGAAGTGGCTCGTGTGGAGGGGCTGTTTTTGGGCAGCCTTTGTTTAGCCACTGCCTAGGCTACCATGAGCCATGGTGGTGGTCGTGGAAGGTGAGGCAGTGTCCATGAAAGAGTGGAGGGCCCTAGTCCTCTTCCTTGGCTCTAAAGCCCTCGCTTAGTCTACTAGTTTCCGGACGTCATGGTCGTTTCTTGACGTTTGACCTCTAAAATTACCAAACTAGCTTCAATAGCCATTTTTCATCATTTAAACAAGTTTTCAACTATAAACTAACATGTGAGTCTCTAGTTCAACCTACTAGATTTAGTCGAGCCTTAGCTAGGTCTTACTAGTTCGTACGGGGTGTAAAAAAAATCAATCCTCAGATCCCCGAACCACGATTCACCAGCACGCCACGTGGTTCCACCCACAGGACATGGTCGTGGGGTGGTTGGTTATGCCTGATACTACCTTTTGAAAATTACACATAAGGGCATTATGGGGTTTTCCAATTTTAGTTAATATTAAGTGACGTCGTTTTATACTTAATTAGACTAACTGTATAAGGTTTATGATCTCCTAAATTAAGTCATCTTCCTCATAATTCCAAATCCCAAAAATAAAGACCTAAACCCTCTCCAAAATTCTCTCTCTAGAACTTGAAGGAAGAAGAAGAGTAGGAAGAAAGTGGAAGCTACGGTTGAAGGAGCAAGCTTTTCTACTCAAATTTGTTGGGAATTCGGAGCTAAGGTATGGTAGTCCTTCATCCATGGATAGTATTCATCCATGGAGTCCCTCCAAACTCAATTTCAAAATTAGTAATTCCCCAAAATATAGGGTTTGACTCCAAGTCATGGATTCCTTTCAAAAACAATTATCATAATTTAATTACTTTATATTATGGTTGAATTAATGTTTTGTTATGGTTTTATGATGAAATCTCCAAAGAATCCATGAAATCCCCTTATTCCCAATTTATGACCTTATGATGTGGGTGAATTGATGATAGAATAATATTATAAGATTATGCTTGTAGTAATTGAGCTATTTGAATTATGTTTTCATCCATGTCTAATGTAGTAATTCTATATATGTTGATGGAAATATAATGTATGGTCCTTGAAGGGCAAAGTATGTGAATTATGCATGATTATGAGATTTATGTATTTGCTTTAAGAACACTTTCAGAGTAAAATAATTATGATTATGATCTAGTTGTTGTGTTGTTAGAAAATTATCCTCATGTACACACATATGTATGATTATGATATGATGTGAAAGGTTTTCTCACAATATGATGATTCGAAGGGTGAAAGGTGATTCTCACCTATTGAATCTATGAGTAATAGTAGGAGTTATGTTGGATTGAGTGAAAAGACATTCTTCCATGATTATGAACTAAATTCAAGACTCAATATGAACTTTGTGAGAATTAATGCTTAGAACCGACTGGATATTGTCAATGAGATGGAAACTCTTCCATTAGTAGAGGCGGGTTTCTTGAAGAGGTCTCATGAGATCAAAGCTCTTTCGTTAGTTGAGGGCGGATTTCTAGTAGCAGTCTCCTTATACCATAAACTATGTGCCCTCATATGTATTTAGCTAGTGGATCCACCAAAGCTAAGAGCGTGTCTCTACCTTAGGCAAGTAGGACAACCCCTTTTCGGTGTGGGGTAGACACCGGATTCCATGATAAGCTCACATCGTCTATGTCGGTTAAGGCTTATCCCACTATGATAGTATGAACAAGAATATGAAGTATGAACTATAGTTACTCAAGAAGATTTACTTAAGTATGGAGTATATTATGGGATCTTATTCATGCATTGCACAAGTATGCTTTGAGGGTATTTATGGTAGGTTCCTCTTATGATATGATGATCGATGAGTTGATTATGCTTATGACTTATGTATTTCCATTTTCTTCTAAATGAAGCTTTGACTTAGTAAATTGCATGCATTCAACTAAAATGTCTGTTTTAGCATGTTTTCTAGGTTTTTATGCATGGCTATCATACTTAGTGCATTTTTGTACTAACCCATATTTTCCTACATTTTTACCTAGTGTAGGGTCCGGTTTTTAAGGCGGTCATCATTTGGTTCAAGCTTGGATTAGACTATTCTCCTAGCTTGTGGTGAGTCTTCATGATTTGAGGACGGATGTGCCACTTGTAGTTTCATATCTAGTATTTCATTTTTCCGACAATGTTGTATGGGCTGTGTCCCTTTTCATTCAAACTATTGTAATAGATGGCTATATTGAGAAAAGTCTAGACGTCTGCTTTCCTTTATAAAGATTTTGGTCTTGAAATGCATTTTTACTCTTTATTGTTCTATGTTTATGTTATGATATGCTAAGTGTCTTACATGGTGCCTTTGGGGTTCTATGTGCCTTGTTACATCTACGGGGTACCATTGAGTCACGACAGTTTACCTCTCATTTCTAGAAATCTTTTCATAAAGGTGTTGGTACTCAAGTAAATCTCAATACAATATTTCATCCACAGACGGATGGTCAGGCAAAGCGTACCATCTAGACCTTAGAGGATATGTTGAGAACTTGCGTGATACTTAAAACTACCTAGCTTGCATGATTTGGCTCGCCAAGGACACTAGGCGACTCGCCAAGTGAACCCTTGGTCCGCAAAATTTTCTAGAATGCCTCCCCATGGAGGCAGCCTACTAGGTGATGGAGAGGGCCCTTAGGCGATGCGCCAACCGGGTTGGCGAACCCCGACCTAGCTCGCCAAAATTTCCAGCGGCTAGGTCATGGGGACAGTCCACTAGGCGACCCCAAGTGCACATTGGCGACTCGCCAAGTCACTTGGGCGACCATGCTGCCCCCTCGCCAAAGGGTCCAAAGAATAAAATGTTTTCCTTCACTCTTTCTTGGTAGTTTAGGCCCTTGCCCTCTTTCTTGACTCTTACCCCTTTCATTTTAGTTCTAGTTTAGTCTACACATTGCCGGAATGTTACACATCATGTCCAAAAGGGAAATACATGAAAGAAACTAAAAAATGAAACTCTGTCCTCGAAGCATGAGGATTCACCAAAGCTCGGGAATCAATGAAATCACCAACTAGCCATGAAATTGAGCACCCTGAATATCGGACCCTACATTTGGGGAAAATGTAGGCAAGCGTATGTGTTAGTACAAAATAATGTGCCAAGTATTATAGCCATGCAAAAAACATTTAAAATATGCTAAAAGGGGACATTTCATTTCATGACATGCAATTGACCAAGTTAAACATCATATGAAAGAGTTATAAAGCATAAGTCATAAACCATGGTCAATGCAAGCTAACTTCTTCTTTAACATCTTTGAACTCATACTTGATACTCCTTGAGTAACCTTAGTTCATTATTACTTGTGGGGAATTATCCTTAAGCGACATGAGACCGTGTGAGCTATAACATGGAATCTGGTGTCTACCCCACACCGAAAAGAGGTTGTTGTACTTGCCGAAGGTAGAACCTTGAACTTCTAGCTTAAGTGGATCACTAGCTAATTAACCTATATGGGCACATAGTTATGGGATAAGGAGATTGCTACTAGAAACCCGGCCTATTCTACGAGAGAGCTTCCATATCATGAGATTACTTTGAAAACCCAACCTCTACTATGGGAGAGCTTCCATCTCACTATCAATATTCACTCGGTGCTAAGCATAAATTCCCACCGAATAGTCATTTCTTACTCAACTTCATTACTCATGAAAGGGTGCCCTTGGCCTATCGATTCAAGCTAGTTTCATTAAGATAGAACCTAGTCTTTGATTCAATTAGGTGAGAATACCTTTCAATCTAAGAATCCTTTATGTGTGAGAAAACCTTTCGCATCATGCTAGTATGTGTTTTAGTGAGAATATCCTTTCACAACACAACATCATTATTGGTACTTTACTCTCAAAGCACCCTTAAAACATTTGCATATATTTCATAAAACAATACATAAATCAATAATTCACCTCCTTGAGGTCAAAACCCAATTTCAATCAACAACTCTTAGAAAACATGGGTTAGATATGGATTTCATCATAAATTCATGTAATACTAGTAATGCATGCTCAATTTCATGAAACTCTTCCTTGAAGATCAAAATCCCTCAACATATAGTTCATAACTTGAAAATATAGGGATCACATGCGTTCATAGGGAATTCATCATAAAAGCATTGAAATTCATCAATTCATGCATAGAAGATCATAATAAACTCATTTAAATCAATAATAAAGAGAACCCATGATAATAGATGAAAACCCTCACTCAATTGGGGAATTCTACCTTTTGAAATAGAGAGATTTAGGAACTCCATAGATGAAGACTAGCATACCTTGAGTCCAAAAGCTAGCCTTCAATGAAGGAATTGGAATTGTAGCTTGAAACCCTACGTGAATCCTTCTTCTTCTTCTTCAAATTTCTAGAGAAAGAATATTTGAGAGGAATTGGTTTTCTTTTGGGAATTTGGAATAATGAAATAAATGGGGTGAATTTGGGAATTAAAAGGTTTATATAGGGCTCCTAGACATTGGCAAAACGACATAGTATAGGAATTAATTAATTAGGAAAACACCCAACTGACCCTGAAAATAACTGCCAGTAGGTGAACCACGAGACCCCCTACGGTCCGTCCTACACACTCGTGAGTGGTGGCCTGCGACTATGTTCTTGGGTCTTCGAACCTTGACCCCCTTCCACGGACCGTGGTCTGACCAACAGTCCGTTGGTCAGGCCGTGGTTCTTGGCTCCTAGACTAGTGCTTTGGCAGGCCAACCACGGACCACACTTACGGTCTGTGGTCCCTTCCACGGGTCGTGGGTGGCCGGCGTGGTTTGGCTCCTGCAGCACCTCGAAAGTTGTAATTTACCGTCTTTCAGATACGGAGTGTAACATTAACTCAGTATAGCTTTGAGTTATATACTCGTTAAAGTATTAAACTTGATTGAGATTATTTTTTCCTGAAATGTTACATTGTAGTTAAACTAATAAAATCAAAATTAAATATGTTGAAAGTAAATATGCTTGTAAATATTTCTGATTAAAACACTAAGATTGTGTTCCCACAATAAATTGATTTCGCTCTTCAATAATCGTGTAATTACAT
Organism: Solanum okadae; assembly: GCA_036553675.1. Taxonomy (NCBI): domain Eukaryota; kingdom Viridiplantae; phylum Streptophyta; class Magnoliopsida; order Solanales; family Solanaceae; genus Solanum; species Solanum okadae. Next base: position 19,098,791 of record CM071686.1, on the reverse strand, counting down.
GCACTTAAGGTTACAAATATTCACTCGGTCTCTTGCAATTTTACTCAGTCTCTTTCGAGTTCATGAACGAATTTGTCTATATGTGATACTTCTTCAACTATATAAGTTATTGACAATAACAATTTCCAATTATACCAAGGATATTCAATTATGTCTAATGTAAATCTATTAAACCAGGGTTAACTCCTCAAATTCATGTAAATCTTCCTTTACAAAATTCTAACCCGGTCTTTCAAGTCTATATATTAAGATATTATAGTGTAGGTTGATGTTTGCATCCACTAATCTTTTTTTATTAAGAACGAAATGAAGTTTGATATCTAATGGCCCTAGTAATATGCAATTACATGAAAATCACACAATCTTATTGGGTTTCACAACATCACTAGAAGATTTAACTATTCATACGGTTAAAGAAATAACGACAATAGAAATCAAAAGAAAGCATTAACTCACCATAAATGTTGAAAGCTTTAATAATGTTGAAGACTTCATTCAAGAACTATGAAAATTGTAAACTTGGACGAGAAGAACTACTACTACAAAACCCTAAAATGTATCTACTACTACTATTCTCACCTCTCCTTTTCAATTGAAGCCTGCACTTCTAGTTATTATGGTCTAAGAAAGTAGAATCCTAAACAAATAAAGTAAGTTTCACTGGCAGATTATCCATGACCATCAATTGTTTTACCGTTCATAGACTCAACTTTACACCATCATGGATTGTCCATTGATTTTTTCCTAAAGTGGCCTCATGTTTTATTGTGTAATTGTGCTTTTGATTTCATATGCACTTGATTGTCTAACAGATTCTAGGACACTTTAGATCCTTCTTTTTTAAGCTCTAGTCGTCAAATAATTTTGTGGGAGTTTTTTACTTCATGTTCTATCCTTTGTCTACAAGCTCTGTGTTAACAGTCTCTTAAAAAAAATTCACAAATGAAGATGACACTGTGTCATCTAATTTGTGATCCATAATGCAGTCTTAAATCACCCAAAAAATTTACAAATTTGTTGTGTTTTATATTTTATTTTTTTTTAGCCATTTAGAATTCAAAATTCAACAAGACAATAAATTGACATAGATATACAAAAAAAAAATAGTCTAGAAACATTCAAAATACTATGAAAATGATATAGAATATGAGTTAATTTCCAGGTAAATCAATACCTACAACTTAAGGTCTTTTCTTGTCGTCAAGAAAGCTATCACACTCAACTCATTTACAATTATGTTCAAGTAAAACAAAGCAAGTTGTCCAAATGGCTTCAAGAAGTTATTGTCGACATTCACTTTAATTTCAAAACAAGTATTGATCTCGTTTGAATCAATCTTTTAAAACCAAGTGCTTCACCTCAAAATGTCTATACTAATGTTGTAACATTAATCTCTAACATCTTACTTAAGCTAATCTAATGCATTCAAGAGACATAGTGTAGGAATTTGACTTTATTCAGCCATTTTCATCTAGTTCTCTCACAATAGACCAAAAAAGTGTCCCAAAATAAAACACACATATCTACAAAACTAGCGGGACAAAAGAGATAAAAGAGAACATTGAAAGGAAAGAGGAGTCCCAACCTCCAACAAGGGAATGGTTACGTCACTATGTCACCCTTATTTCGAACATGCTATGGTGCTCTAATTGTCTCGCAAAGATCTTCTACCGAACCTTACATCTACTCTTTTTTAGATGATAAACCTCATCTTTGCTAGCGTAAAAATATAATGATCAAAATACTATGGATCAACTGCTTCGTGTATTACACAATATTGTCTAAAGAAAGCATGCTTCAAGATCATAGTGAGTGATACCATAGGAAGTGTGTGCAAAGGACTACAGCATTAGTGTAGTTTTTGTCTCCAAATTGAGATTTGCAAGGTGTTGAATATTTTGATTGGTTTGTATCAGGGAAAAAGAAGGGAGTGGTATGTTTAGTAGGGCTCGAAGCTACAATACCAGCTTCATTGAATATTTCTTTGATTGACTAATACATTTTGAGACGTGACTGACCTCGAAAAAGAGGTCTTTCTTTAATGGTTACGAAATTGATTTAATTGAAAGCAAGTCGATGATGCCGTAAGTCAAGCAGAAGAGTGAGGCAAGAATCCTTTACTACATTCACCGGAGAGAGTGTATAATATTCTATGTAGTAGTAAGGCAATGACTCATTGGTAGTAGCCGAAGTTTGGGCTAAATAACTTAGGAAAAAGCTTTCACATGTGCATAGGGAGACAAGAACATGTTTGATAAGCCTTAGTCTACCTTTGCATGCCAACAAAAGTATTGTATACATAAGATCGGACTCAGAATTATTAGAAGAATTCTTAACATTGAAAGAAGGTGGAATGACGTGGAGATCCATGTACTTGGCTCCATTTGTCAATTAAATCCTCATATTTCTCACTTTGTCAAATGAACACTTAAACTCAATGAAACTAAAATTTTAAATTCTCTGACCATTGACCGAGCTTATGCGACATTAAAATGCCTGAGTTGGACAAGTGTGTGCCCCCACGCGTTCTGAAGCAATTGAATGTAATATTTTTATTCTTAAAATCTCAAAATTATTAGACAACAGAATCTCAAAACTACTTCTTCTTCTTCAACCCACCCACCCACCTCGTCCCACCTCCACCCCTTCTCTCTTCTTCTTCTTTTTTAGCCCAAGCCCCCAGTCGCACCTCCACCCATTCTCTCTTCTTCTTCTTCACTCTTAGCCCCCACCCCGTCCCCAGCTTCGCCACCCCCAGCCCTTCTTTTCTTCTTCTTTGACGAACACACTCATTTCCATAATCATCAAAAAAGATTTTAAAAAAAGCTTTTGTTCGAAAATATACCATTAACCATCTTTATATAATTAATTTTTCAAGATTTATTACTTGAATTTATTCATAAACATATTTTTTTTCAACTTGAAGTTTTCTTGATATTTGTTTTTAACAAATCAAAATAAATAGAAAACTAAAGAATGTGCAAAGGCCAATTACAATCTATCATATTTTAATGACTAATAATTTTTTTTGATTGGGAAAAGTTTTGAGCGTAAAAAGTTGGAAAATGGTGAGTTTTTTTGTTTTTTGGTGAGGGGTAGGGTGTGGGAATGAAGATGATGACGTGGGAATGGAGAAATGAGTACAATGAAAGAGAGAGGAAATTGCATCTCTTTTTATTTTTAAATATTATTTAGTTTTTGATGTGTCATTGAAAAAATAACAATAATAATGATGTGTTATTAAAAATGACGTGGAATTTCATGTGTACAATGAGTGTAGTACATGCACATACATCAGATGAGAAAGGGGTTTAAAATATTGTGTTTCAATAAGTTTAAGGTTCAGTTTGCAAAGTCGTAAATACAAGGGTCCAACATACAAATGGAGTCAAGTATAAGGGTCTCACGGGTTATTCCGTCTCGAAAGGATAAGTTCTTGTTTTGATCTTCCCACAAGTTTTTGTCTATTTTGTGAGAAGTATATAAAAGTCAAATTTGATATTTGAATATTTTTTGTGTCAAAGATTCATTCTTACATTTTATAAATAACAAAGAGATCAAAAAATTTACCTCTTCTCATTAATTGTAATATTAATAAGTGGTAAATCAACTGAGTATTCACCTTTTTAAAGTCTTTCTAATTTCTATGAGAAAGAAACAGATAATATAGATAGGGGAAGTCACGTACAACGTGACTTGTTTATTTAATGTAAGATTAAAATTTATTTTATTTAATAAAGAACTTGTCTACTCATCCAATTAGTTCCGTGTTCAAATCCCATGTAACCCACTATCATAACGAAATTATATTTCTCTGAAAAAAGTCTAATTGACTCCATCAACTTCATTAAAAATTTGAATAGATCTACATACACCTTAGTTTACACAAGTATATAAGTCATGTCATATTATTGAATAACAAACCTTCTATTTTTATTTGTAGAGAACTCGTATAGTTGGAAATCCCTGATAACTAATTAAATAAATCAAGATTTTACCACATCAAAATCCTAAATATAGTACCAAATATAGGCAGATTCAACCATAGTACATTTACATGTAATTTGGTTGAAGTTGAAAAAGAAACGGCAAAGGAAAACAATAATTTATCTGAAGTTCGCCCAGGAAAAAAATGCAAATATTTTGAAGAAAAAAAAACAGAAATAAAATGGAACATACAATTAGGCTGTCCATCAGACTTGCACGTCCATTAATTGGGCCACTCTTATTTCTTAGCACAAGAAACAAACAGATGAACAAATACAAGCATCCAAAAAAGAAGTTAAAATATTAGACGTTGCACTAATAGGTGAATACACAAATCCAACTCCAGTCAAAGCACCAATATTTGGTGTTTGTTTAATAATAATTTTCCTTTTAACCATCTTCTCATTTCTGTTGTTGATTGAAAAAAAATAACTATAACCCACAAGCAAACCAAAAATCACCCACAATGACCTGTGTGTCTATTTATAGCTTGGGTTGAGGTAGTGAAGCGGATATGATGTATGTTGAGATCAGGAATGTCCATGCATCATCCCGAGGAGTACAAACCTCTTTTAGCATCAACAACTTCAATTCCTCATCGCTCTCAACAGAAAGTCTTGGGACGTTTTCATGCCACTAGTATTGAAAGGAGAGACACTGCCACTTGGTCCAGGATTCTCTTCCCTGAATTTTGAATTTAGCATTGCAAGTTTACGCAACTACTGTCTCTTTATGTAGTCCTCTGATTCATCCAGTAGATGAAACCATTGCAAAAAATTAAATACTCATCATTTGCTACAATAAAGAAGTGCACCTAATAGGAGAATTTCTTCTCGTCAAAGAAAAAAGGAAAGTAAATAAATTCTATCTCAATATGCAAATATGTTAAAGGTCAAGTTAGTTGTCCTGGGAGAGTTGACCTTTTTCCAAAAAAGATTATGTAACCAAAATTATAGCATCTCTACAATCAACTGTTAACTTATTTCATTTTTGGGTGCTATCAAATATGCTACAAAGTTATGCAAAACCACAGAGAGGGAAACAAATCTGACATACATACCACGGGCTTAAGCAAGCAACTCCCCTACAAAGTTATCCTGGTTTTCCCTTAGTTTCTCAAATTTTTTACCAAAGTAAGCCATTAAGTAAGTCAATTCACCAAAATAATGTTTTTTTGAAATTTTACAAAACTAGAATCAACGTATTTGGCAGTAACGTTTTAGGTATTATTTTATTAAAAGAAATCAGTAACAAAAAGACAAAAATCTGACGGAGTTAACAGACCTAAAACGTTACTTTCAATACGTTTTATTAATTTGTTACTCACAGACACGTTTTATACCTAAAACATTACTTTTAAATACGTTTTATTAATTCGTTACTCATAGACACGTTTTATACCTAAAACGTTACTTTTAAATGCGTTTTATTAATTCGTTACTCACAGAAACGTTTTAAGACTAAAAGGTTATATCTGATGTATCGTTATCTCTAAAGGCGAAATTTTCTCCATTAATAACACTCCCGACTTCACCACCATCAACCTCACTAGTCACTCCCACAACTCCGCCTCCCCCAATTATTACGACGCTCTTCTTCCATATTTCTCCGACGACTTCACAAATAACCTCTGCGTTTCCGTAAGCAAAACTCTTTTGCTGGCATTTCAAACAGTTGTCGTCTTTGCTATGTTTGTCACTATAAATTTCCCACTTTTTCAAAAATTTCTTAAAAAAATATATTGAATTGATTCTTGGAATTTGACTTTCTTCCATAGATAAGATTCAAATTTCAATAAGTGATTTCGATTAACTTGTCAGTTAGGTATTTGACCAACTAATTTGAAACTTAAATTTGAAGTTTCTGGATGTAAATCTTACTAAAAGGTAAGATTTCAATTACAAATTTGTAATTTCAGTTTCTTACAAATTAATTAAAGCATAGTAACTTATATGTTTATATTTTATTTTAAAAAAATTCATAATTCCGAAGTTTGGATACATGTGCAGACACTCAGTTATGTTTTAGCCTCTATCTGTAATTGAATTCTAAAGAGTTCTTATGGTCAGTAACGTTTTAGTCATAAAACATGATTGTGAGTAACGAATTAATAAAACGTATTTGAAAGTAACGTTTTAAGTCTGTTAACTCCGTCAGCTTTTTGTCTTTTTGTTACTGATTTCTTTTTATAAAATACTACCTAAAACGTTACTACCAAATACGTTTATTCTAGTTTTGTAAAATTTCAAAAAAATATATTATTTTGGTGAATTGATTTACATAATGACTTACTTTGATAAAAAATTCTAGTTTCTCCTCCTTGAAATTATCAATCATGAAAATGTGTTAGAACTCCAATGATACAGCTCTCGGATGACTCCACAGGATACAGTGAACTACCAAGAAATGAGTCTACAATTTGAATAGTGTATAACTGCTGTGCTGATTGGTAATGAAACAGGTGGAAGCTACTACAGATTATTATACCTTTCTTTATTTGGAATCTACGTTTTTTTGTCGACTATGACTTTCTCACTACCAGCAAGTTCCCACAGACAATGAACTGCTTCCAAATTCTTCATCTTTTGCTTTTCGTGAGCATCTACTAGCAGGTGAGAACACCTTCTCTGCCACAACTAACTCTAGGCGATACTATATTTAGTACTACACTCATAAAATTTCAGTGTCTTGATTTTTTGAGACAAGTTTAAAATATGTATTTTCCATAAAAAGAAAGAACCCATAAACCATCAAGACTATAGCTAAATCAGAAGTAACGCAAGACTGAATAAAAGAAATTATCTATGCTGCAGGACCGGAAAACGGTGCTACTTCCTTTAACATGATTTGGGCATAATGTCAGTTGCAAGCATGAATGTCATGTTTACCATACAAACGGACATAAATCATAATCAACACCAACAAATAACTGGTTCTATCATCACTGAAAACGAAAGCTAGACAGGACACACAAACTCAAAACTCCTAAAGGACATGAAGTCAGAGAAGCTAAATACTACTATTATTTATGATCATAATTCATAGTAAGGGGCAAAAACTGACTAAGCTGAATCGGGGGATTGTAACTAGATATTGATACACACAAAGCCAATTCACTTCGAAACAGAATGACCAGTTTGTATGCTGTCGCTCTGATTCAGCAACCTCTCTTTCTCTACATTTACTCCATCATCTTTTGCAGTAACTACCTCCCCTTTATCTACACTCTGAGAACCAGTCAGCCTTGCCAACATGACAAATGACATTCCCCCAAGGACATTATTCAAGCATCTCAAAACCACAACGAACGTTTTAAAAACCACTGGAGGAAGAGCTTTGTCTAGCAAGAACTCAATTCCATTAAGAGTTTGGTATCTTAAGTTACTGCTGACACCCATATGAGTTGCCCATGTTGCAGCATTTAGAAGTGTTGGAGGAGGCTTATTTGGCGTCTCAAAATTAGGATCCATCTTTTTCCTTATCTTGATTAAACCATTAGAAATTGCAGTTCCAACAAGTCCAGCAGCAAATCCAACTGCAGCAAAGAGAGTTCCTTTGTAGACCAATGTCCCAACCCTACTGAATAAACTGTAAGCACCAGGCTCGAACATGTGGCTTGGTGGGCAACTGGCAAAAATTGAAGGCAGCGTTCGACTAGAAACAGATGCTGTTGGAGCCAATATATACATCAACACAAAATTCAAAATGGAACCAACGACAAGTGTGGAAAACACAAAATCCAATTCATTAAGGCCAAAGTTAGGACGAGATGCCATGTCTCCTATGACAGCAGAAGTGACACCAACCAATTCCTCCATAAGAACCTTAAAAGGGAATTGTGGATCCGCAGCAACCCTAGATCTCCAGCCATTAAGAAAAGCACCAATTGGTCCAAAACTGTCCCAGGAATCATCTGAATGTCCCCCATCACTCGAATCCCCATCACCACCACCACCACCACCACCAATGCCAATGCTTCCTCCATCACCACCCCCACCCCCAGCACAAGGAACTTGATACTTGATAAGCAATTTTTTAGAACCCACATGGCTGGTTCTTAATGGGTTAAAGTTGAGATTTTTGACGCAACTATTGTCTGAAAATGTGGGTTTGACAGCAGAAAAGTAACGACTTTGATAGTGATAGTGGGCTGGAAGTGAAGAGCAGCGAAGTTGAACCACCGCCGACATATTTGAACCTACTAGAAGAAGATAAAGTGATGAGAAAAAAAGATAGTATGATTTCAGCAAAAGGGGTTAGTTTTTGCAGATAAAAAGGGGAGTACAGAAACTACCTTTTGAAGAGAAAGAGAGGGGACTGGAGTGGTTTGTTGTACTATCAGCAATGTGCACAAAAGAGACAGTGAAATGTATTTCTGAGGAGAAGGTTGAAAATAATTTAAAACCCTAAATAGAGGGTCGGGTCGACTTGCTTCATTTTTGTTTTAGTAGGAAATAGATTTGTTGTATTTATGTATTTTTCATATCATCACAGCTCACAACCACTAATGAATAAAAATAGGGAAAATGGTATGAAATAATAAATTATTAATTCAAATTAAATGTTATAGTCATAGTTTATTTTAATTGTAATTCGCAGCAAATATCTCATTTTTTTGTCATCTGATTCGATATACAATTAGTCATTTTCGGTATACAATTAGTCAGTTTGTACATTTCAGTATAAAATGTATAAAATGTGTTTGTATTTGTATAAAGCGAGAGAAAAGTGTATATACAGGTACAAATATATATTTTTTCATCATATACACTTATAATTATACAAATACAGATCTTATTATACAAATTACACTGTATAAATTAATTTATACAAAACTGAACAATTTATATAAAACTGGATGTTTGTAGCGAATTATACAAATCAAAAGCTCCATAGCAAACATAAAATTTGCTATGTAGCGCAATTATTTAAACTATAGTTATAACATACAAATATAATTTTTATGTTTGTTATATGTGAAAGTTGCTCAAAAAAAATCATGCTTTAATAAAAAGTGGATCTAAAACATCTCAACTTCCGGAAAAAAAAAGGGTCCCTAAAATACTTATAAAATTTCTTTTATTTTTTACTTAACAAAACGCGCAAAATTCACCGAATCAACAAATTAAATTAGTATTTGACCATCGATTATTTAATTTATATATATGGCCATAAATTTAATTAGATTTTTAAATTTTGATATTTATTATTAAATTTATCTATTTTACCATGAATTTAATTAGATTTTTAAAATCCGATTTTCAATTATTTTAAGGTTTTCATAATTAATTGAGATTAGTTTTTGGGGTTTTGGAATTTTTATTGATAAGACTTTTTTTAAAAAATTATTACATATTCAAATGCAACTTCAAGTTTTTAAAATCTAATTTAAGAAACTTGAATTTCAAATTTAACTTCAAAATATATGACAAGACCATTAGAGATATATCTTAGATCAATTGTATATTATTTCATTCCTTATTTACAGATTTAGTTTCCATAGTTTTAACTTATTCATAACAGTAAAGATCCTCACTTATATTGATTGATTGTATTAATTTCCCTCCTGGTCCTTATGAATCCACCCTCTTGTATAAATACATCATTCAGTATTAATAAATCATCTATTATCGCTTCATTAAACTACTATATGGTATCGTGGCTATTCCGCTTCACAACCAAAACGTTTTTTGGGCAGTAGTTTTTTTTTCAACAGTCATGACTTATTCGAAGGGCACCTCTAATTCCCTCCCAAACCCAACAAACAAAACTACTCCAAATATTGTTGCACCCTCTAACAACATCATCTCCTTGAATAATAATGATCAACTTATCTCCATTAACACCGCTTCTCAAGCCCCATTGAAACTCACCACCACCAACTTACCAATCTTGGCAATATCAATAAGAAACACTGCTTACTGACTATGATTTTCTTCAATCTATAAATCAGCCACCATCCACCACAGTTATCTCGCTCTACAAACGACAAGCCCATCTCATTAGAAGTGTCATGGTTGCATCCATTTCAATAGAAATTATGTCCTTTGTTACTGATGACAAAACTTTCTATGTGCTTTGGCAAAACCATGCCACGACTTATGCGAGCCTATGATTTTCTTCATTTTAGAAATGAACCACCATCCACCACCCACCACAGTTATCTCGATCTATAAATGACAACATCATCTCATTAGAAGTGCATGGTTGCATCCCTTTCACCAGAAATTATACCCTTTGTTATTGATGACAAAACTTCCTATGTGTTTTGGCAAAACCTTGCCACGGCTTATGTGAAGCCGTCGTGTTCTCACATAATGAGTTTGAGAGAAGACTTGAATACTATTCAAAAGAGAAATCTCTTTATTACTATGTATTTGCAGAAAATCAAAGAGATTTGCACCAAGCTTGCTTCAGTTGGTGTTCACATCTCCACTGATGAAATTTTTATTCATGTCGTACATGGCCTTCCTTCCGAGTATGATAGTGTTGCCTCTGCACTTTGTGCTCCTGAAACAGACATAATCTTTCCAGAGCTTCATGACAATTTGTCTGACTTTGAAGCTCATTTGACTCGTCGATCATCCAGAATGTGGCGCCAACCATGGCGAACTTTGCTGCTAAACCTCGCGCATACACCAATCGAAATTCCAATCGAAATACCGCTAACTCATGCTCCAATCAAAGAAATTTCCTTTCTTTCAATTGGAATAAAAATGAAGGTTATCAAGGAGGTTATTTTGGTGGCCAAAATAATCGACCCAGGGTCACTTGTCAACTGTGCGAAAAAGCTGGACATCATGTGAAGCAATGTGATAACGCTCAAGTGTCCTCCTTAAAACCAATTAAAAGAGATAGCGCTCGTAGTCAATAAAAATCCAACAAAGAGTCGGGGTCGAATCCCACTTAGAATGGTATTTCATAGAACATTCCTTTCAAGAAATTTGGATTATAAAATTTATCATTTGTAATAGTAAGAACAAGTGGGTGGATGACTCTACTAATTTAATAAAAAGCTTTGGTTATCAATTATCGCAATTAAACTAAATTTTCAAAGAATTCAAGAGTAAACAAGCAATCTAGGGGTGCAGAGATTGCAAATCAATGTCACGTAGGGGTATTGTGCAGCTCTATAGCGATGAGCATTCGTGAATAGGCTAGGTCATCCTCAATGACACTAATCATCTTTCAACCTCAAAGCATCTATGCATAAAATCTCTTTTCGGTCTCATCTAAATGCCAAACTAAACCGCTCAATACCTTACTCTATTTTCTCTTTCGATGCAGAAATAGGGAAAATAGATTGGACCCACAACCTTTATTTTCAAGCAAGTTACATGCATCAAACCTAAATTTCTAGTACCAGACTAATTACCCACTCCAATCAATCTCTTTCGAGCATCAACCAGAGATCTGAAGTAGGAATTAAGTTTGCAATTTTAACCCATAAAATAACCCCATGCTAATTAGCCCAAATTCATGTACGAACAACAGCAAAACAGAGCATAACAACAATACGTACATTAAATCAACACATAACCCATAATTGCACAACCCCATATTTGCACCCTTAGATCTTGGGGTTTTAGCCACCCATCACAAAAAGCAATGAAAATATACTTTCCATGAAAGATTACAACTAAACCCATTTTGGATTCAAGTTCAATTTATCAAATTCAAGAGCAAAATTAAAAAAAACCCCGAAAAGCTAGAAATTGTTCTTCACAAGGGTTAAAATTTCTCTCTCAAAACTCAATTTCAGAACTAATATTTCATGACCTCTCTTCTTCGACTCTTTAATTTCTCTCTCCTTTGGGCTGTTTATAGTTTCTCAAAATTTGGCTCAAAAACTCAATGCACGTCTCATTCGGCGATATAAGTCAGGCTTGCCGAGCTCGTTCGGTGAATTGCCTCTTGCTCTTCATCTCGCCTTTTCATGTTCTAGGCTTCATGTGTTTGAACCTTAGTTTGTGAACTCGTTTGAGCCAGCCTTTCACATTCGGCGAATTTCCAAGTACCACTTTGGTTCGCCTTTCGAGCATTCAATCTTTTCTTCTCACACTGTCATTGCTGGTGATGTTTAGCAAGATTGACTTTCTCATTCAGCGCATCGCCTTATCTAACGGTGTTCGCCGATCGTGATTTGATAGACACAAGTGTTATGCATTATCATTTTGGACGGTCGTGCTCATTAGGCAATCCACCTTTCTTGTTAGGTTATCAACAATGTATAGTTTGCACTTCTTTTTGCATTTTCGCTATTCTTTAAAATATCAATCTTTGCCTTGTCTGTTTGCCTTCATAGTTATAAATCATCAACATTTTATTAGAATAGAACAAAATTAGGCATTGAGAACACTAATTATTAAGCTAAATATACCTATATTGCAAATCTACCACTTATCCATACCCTCAAATTAAATTTTTGCTTGTCCTCAAGTAAATCAAGAACAAAATTAGCTCAATAACGGTGTCTACAACAATACTCAATAAGAGATAACATGTAAGTGTCATAGCAAGACTACTCTCAACAACATGCTACACCCAATCATGATAAAAAAAAAAGAAGCTTCAAATGATGACTAGCCATTCTCAACACAAGCTCAAGCTCACTTTAGCCTCTTATCTAATGCATGAAATTATTTCAATAAATATATTGCACTCACATCCAGAATGATTCCATGTGCTCATAAAGCAAATCAACAAAGATATAAGGAATCAATGCAACTCTCACTCTCTTCAAAGGAGAAACACATGCAAGATTTGTCTCATAGGTTTGCCTATATTTTTCAATCATCACAGAACCTAGTTCATGCAAGATCTCAAGGGTATTTTAGGCTTGAAATAGGGCGAATGTCACGACCCAAGGTAGCTCCTAGACGTAACATGACGTATAAGACCCCGAGAGGCCCCATACAATCCACTTAGCATTTGTCATACAAGATAATATAGAATATAAGAGATTTAAAAGACAGTTTCAACATATAAAACTTTTATAGAGAAAAGCGAAAATCTAAACACTGTCTCAAAGTCATCTAGTACATAAGAATGATCAGGGCGTAGCCGATACATCAAGTTTCAAAACTGAAAGTAAAGACAAAAAGGGAAACCAAGCTCGGTCCTCGAAACATGAAGACTCACCAATCTTCAAGCTTCTATATGAGATCCCTAGCCACAGAAGTGCGAATCTGTAAGTTCGGTCCCTACATTTGGGGAAAATGTTGGCAAGATGTACCAAGTAAGATAGTCATGCATGAAGCATAAAAATCATGATAAAGGGACATTTTTGTACTACGCAATAACCAAGTTAGAACATAATATGAAAGATCTAGAAAACATAGTCATAAAACATGGTCAATGCAAGTAGACATCGTCTTAAAACGCATGTGAGATGCTTATGAAGTAACCTTGATTCATTAATGTGGGATAATTACCTTTAATCAACATGTAAGACTATGTGAGCTATTAACATGGAATTTGGTGTCTCCCGCACCGAAAAGGGGTGTCCTACATGTCAAGGTAAGACCATGAACTTCTAGCTTACATGGATCCACTAGCTAATGTCTATCTAGACAATCATATGTTGGCACATAGTTTATGGGACATGAGTAATCACCACTTGTCTACTCGATGCTAAGCATAACTCCCACTGAATATTTATTATTCTTATTCATCTTTTCTTTAAGGGACTTGGGTAATCGCCTCTTGTCCTTACATCTTGTGACATGAGTAATCACCTCTTGCATTTCATTAGAGGTCATGGGTAATCGCCGCTTGTCTCATTATTAGAATAGCTCCTTAACTTTAATTCATTTTAGGTGAGAAGACCTTTCAACCTTAGAATTCTTTTATGTGAGAAAACCTTTCATATGCATGAATGAGGTAGTTATGTGAGCAATCATTTCACATCAATTAACCACAACAATAACATATATGTTTTTACTCTTAATGCAATTACATCCTATCTCATCAATTCCATAAGAACATGCATAATTCCATAATTCACCTTCATAGTTCAAAACTCACTTTCATCTAGAAAACATGAGCTAAGCATGGGTTCATTGGGATTCATCCTAAAATCATGGAATATAACTCAATTCATGCATAATAATTCATAACCCAATCAAATAAATCAATATATAAAGGAACCCATGACATGGAAGAAAAATCTTAACTTAATTGGGGGATTCTAACTTTGTAAATTGGAGAATTTGAGAACTCCATGGAGGAAAGGGCTCCATGGATGAAAACTATCATACCTCAATGCCAAGAGCTTGCCCTAAATGGTGGAATTGGAGGCTAATATGGGGTCAAAGGTAAGGGTTAGTAAAGCATACGACCGTAGGCCGACAAAGTTATGTGGTGAAATTCCCTATTTGGACGATCAATCACTTAGCAGATACATAACTTACTGATTTTGCATGTTAAACACTAGATAGAATTACTACTATAAGGTTTACTGCATTAAGGACTTGTGGGGAACATGTACACCCTAGTTGCATCTTCTATTGACTTAACAAAACATTAAATCTTGTTTACTTGGTTACTTGTTATTCAACTAAATCAACATTGATTTTGTATTACAAAATCCCCCTTTTATGGAAATAATCTGACTAAAAGTACAATCAACAGTTAAATAGCCTAAGTCTAGACCTCATTCCTCATGGGATTGACCCTAACCTCTGTTAGGTTCTTTATTTGAACAACAACTTCTTATACTTCATTAGGGAGATGTAATTTGGACGTGTCAATGGCTTAGTTGATCGGATCGAGATCAGACTCCATATGCTCCCATGATGGTTATGTTGGGTTAACCTAAATATCTTACGAAATTAAAAAAAAAAATCATTCTTATGAATTGTAGTTTTATGATATATTACTTTGGCCACCAGTTGTAAAGATTTTGAGAAATGTATTGCATATATATATATATATATTCAGTTAGCCAACATTTCATTTTGTTATCGATTTCTCAGTTTCAGAAGTTCAGTTTAAGCTCTTTAGTTTTACCAAGTGATTTAGATAATCATAATATGTTTATTATACTTTTTATACTCTAATATTTTATGTTCTTGACGTCTATCATATTCACATTTAGTTGTTCAACTTTACCTATTATAGTACCATTTCAATTCAACTATTTTACATATTGTGCATTTCATGTAGTGACGTCATCCGCGTTATATCATTTTATGTGCATATTCAGGTATTCGGATCCAATACTAGAAGATTTGTTATCTCTACTTTTCTCAGCTTAAGTGAGTCCTCCTTGATCGTATAGAACTTAGAGCCCATTTATATAGGCTTAAAAAAGTAGTTTTTAAGTCAAAAATAAAAAAGTCAAACTTAAATGATTTTTAAGTCAAAAAATAAAAAGTAGGGGGAGGTCTACTTTGGTTTTTAACTTATTTTAAGACATTTTAAACTTATTTTAAGTTATTTTTAACTTTGTCAAACATTTCCTAACTTATTTTAAGTCATTTTTGACTTATTTTAAGTTATTTTTATATTTTCAAATACTTCTAGAAGTCAAAAACTGACTTAAATGTAGGTTTGACCAACTTTAAACCAATCCAAACACCCTCTTAGTTATATTGAGCTCAGCTCAGTAGATAGTGATTAACTGATTAGCCAAAGGTAAATCGAGGGTCTTGTGCCGATAGACACTACTCAGTTATGTTAAGGTTTCATAGATAGACAAACAATCATGTATTTTAGTTTGACCTTGGTGTCATTATTCTTCGAAACATCAATAATTTATTCATGAATAGTTTTTATTTAAGACTTTATCCTCTTTATCATGATGAATATTTCAAAGAGAATATTTTTAAATTATGCATTACGCTCATGTCTAAGTGTATGCATAGTTTCATGTCATGTTATGAATATCCTCACGTTAGAAATGGCATCAGATGTTGACCACGTTTAGGGTCCAGGCTCGGAAGGGGGGGGGGGTGACAAATTTGATATCAAAGCACAAAGTTGAAGTGTTTTAGGGAGTCCATGAAACCATGTCAGTGGAATCTTTTTTATTGTTATGAGGACTCCACTTCTGTAAATGAGATACTACAGACATTTAAGAATTTATTTTTTCTTTCATACTCTAGATCATCCAACTGAGTTGACCCCTAAGGAACTTCTGCAAAATCGTGTGCTCCAATTTCTCCACCTATACCTCATCTATCAGGTAGTAGAAATAGTAAAGCTCAAATCCTTATCGATGGGAAAGTCTCAATTAAAGCCATTAGAAAGTAAAGAGATTGCACAAGGGCATGAAAAGAGCTCAAGTGCATTTAACCTTATTTGATTTCAAAAGATGCACCTTTGTTGGTTCTCATAAAGCCGTTAGTGCATTTAATCTTATTCTATATCAAAAGATGCACCTTTGATGGTTCTCATAAATCATGCATTGAGCTATAGTATGATATGTGAGTCCGGAACCTAAAGGGCAAAAAAATTTGACAAAAATTTCAAAAGGGCACATCAAATTTTTTTCTAACCAAAAGGGCAAAATCGCTTCCCTATCAGCGATTTTGTCCAACTTTTTTTATTTTATTTTTTCAAAAAATCGCTGCCCATGAAGCATTTTTGCGATTTAAAAAAAAATTAAAATTGCTGGTATGGCAGCGTTTTTATAAAAACGATATTTTTTTTGGAAATCGCTGCCTTGGGAGCGATTTTCGTTATTTTTTTAAATCGCTGCTGTTGCAGTGTTATTATAATTTTTTTGTTTTTTTTAGAAATCGCTGCCTCAGCAGAACTTTTTTTATATATATATTTTTTTAAATATCGTTGCCAATTATTTTTTTTTAAAATCGTATTAATTTTTTTTTTATTTCATTGACAAGCATCGAAATTTCCTTCCAAATTTCTCTTTTTTTTTTAATTGTTCAAACATTCACATGACATATTTAAAAAAAATTCCAACTCACAGGCATGCCTAAAAAATAGAAAAAGTTTACATGTTTCATTTAAAATTTTCTTATAAATTGGTTGAAGTCTCCCTTCAAACTTCATGTATAATTTTTCAACTCTCCTTTCAAACTTTTTCAATTTTTTTCAAAAGTCTTTCCTCTATAAGGTAAGTTTGGATTTATTTTATTTTTAATTTTAAGAATTAATTTTTAACTTTTATATGGTATTGTGAATATATTCATCTTTAAATAATTATATTAACATTAACACTTATTTTTATATTTTGTATATAGATATGCATCAGTCAAATATTACGTACATCCTGGTCCAATAGAGTAAGATGTATTAAAAATTCAAGTTCATCATCGTTCCGAAGAAATTTGTAACGGTAGCTTAAGAGAAGAGAATTCTTGCTTATATACTCATCGCGGTGATGTTGAATTTTGGCCACATATAAAATATCATCCATACATCCTCACATTCGTCGGTATTTTGAAAATTATAGGTTTAAAGAAATTCTTGATGTAGGATGTGTGTTGTATGACTCCGGATTAATTTCTGTTTTAATTGAAAGGTGGCGTCTAGAAACGCATACCTTTCACATGCGAATTGGCGAGGCTACCATAACTTTACAAGATGTAGAAATTTTGTTCGGAATGGTAATAGATGGTAGTCCTATAATTTTACATGGCGCTGATACTTTAGGAGTTTTGGGTAGACAAGAAATGATGTTTGAATTAACGGGATGGTTACCCGATAATGATTGTTTTTCTAGTGTTAGTAGATTGTTAACATATAAATTAATTGAGCATATTGAAGGTTTAGATGATATTACTGATCATTCAACTAGCATGAGGTGCAACAAAAGTTTAGATATATTTATTATGGTTATGTGGTGGATCAATATTTCCAGATAAATCTAATAATAAGCTTAATTGAGACCTTTTGATTGACATGAAAAATTTAAATGTAATGTCAACACAAGCATGGGGAGCAGCCGCATTATCATATTTGTATAATTGCTTATGTCGTGCATCAATGAAACAATCAAATGAAGTTTGTGGATTTCTCTCTTTAATGCAGGTATACATTTTTTTTAATTATTTTTTATATACTAGTAATATGCACTTTTAAATTTAATTGTATTCTAAGAAATGTTGAATTTTATTTATTGTAGATTTGGGCATGTGAACGTATTATTCCCCTGCAACCATTACCGAAATCTCTAAGGACCAATCAACTTGAGGCTTCAATTACGCTTGCACGTAAATGGACGCGACGTAGAAATCATCAAAATGAGGCACGAACTGTAATCAGTGTGATTAGGGATGTACTAGATAATCTAACTAATAATCAGGTATTTAAATATTATTAGTATTTTTAACTATTCATATTTGTATCCCATTTTATGTAAATTTTTAACTATTCACACTTATATCTCACTATCCAAGAAAATCATGTGAATATAATGACATATACATAGATTTTTGGTAGGTCCTCAAAATAAGATATTATATGACATAATAGTACAAAATAAATATTTCATCAGATTGTTTTAATTTAGTACATACTTGTTTTTATTTTTTTGCCAAAAAACTTTAATAATTATCTTACTTACATTTTTTTTTTATAGTTTATGTGGCAACCTTATTCAGAAGATGTTATTAATGGATTGCCTGAGTGGTGTAGGTCAGGACAATCTATCTGGATGGCACATGTGCCACTTATTTGTGAAATTTATCATGAGTGGCACATGATTGAGCGTGTTGTGAGACAGTTTGGTTATTTACAACATGTTCCTGGATCGTGTACCCAACTTTCCAAACATCCACTACTAAAAAACTGCTAAAAAAAGACGGAAGAAAAAGCAACGGACGGCGTCGCTCCAAAAAAGCGACGGACTAAGAGATGCCGTCCGTCGCTTTTTAATTAAAATAATTACTTTTAAAATTATTTTACAAAAAGCGACGGACTGCATCTCTCCGTCCGTCGCTTTTTATTAAAAATAATTATTTATAAATTAAACAATAACCACGCTGTCCGTCGTTTTAATTTATTTTATTTTATTAATTAGTTTTTAAAAAAAGCGTCAGACGGCATCTCTTAGTCCGTCGCTTTTTGGTCAAAATATCAAGTCAAACATTTTTAAAAAGCGACGGACAGCGTCTCTTAGTCCGTTGCTTTTTAATTAAAATATTTTCTTAAAAAATATTTTAAAAGAGACGGACGACATCGCTTAGTCCGTCGCTATTTTTCGCGAATTTTTGCTAATTAATTATTTTATATAGATAGTGACGCAGTCCGTCGCTTTTTATTAAAAATAATTATTTATTAATTTTAAAAAAGTCACGCCATCCGTCGCTTTTTATTAATTTTAATTGTTTAATTATTTTTTAAATTAGCAATGGACAACATCTTTATGTCCGTCGCTTCTTGGTCAAAATATCTGGTCAAATATTTTAAGAAAGTGACGGACAATGTCTCTTAGTCTGTTGCTTTTTGGTCAAAATGTTGGTCAAACATTTTTTTAAAAAGCGACGGACATAGTGACGTTGTCCGTCGCTTTTTTAAAAATATCTGCACTAGCAGACGCAATTTTCCCTATTTCTCCATATAAAAAACAAAATTGAGAAATATTTTGATTTAGTTTTATTAAAATCCTCTTCCGGAAAATGGTTTTGTGTAAAATTAAAAACAAAAAAAATTATAATACCGACTTTCAGATGTCGGTAAAATTAAATAGTATGTAATAAATTAATATTTTCAATTAACTTTAAATAAATCATCCTCCGAATGACGGTTTTATATAAGTTAAAAAATAATTTAATATAAAATATCGACCTCCCGATGTCAATATTATTTAATTAACATGATTACTTTTTATTTATCTTAAAATTTAATGTGATACCGACCTCATGAGGTTGGTATTTTTTATTATATCTAATTACTTTTAATAAAAGCGACATCCGTAGGTCGGTATGTTTAAAATATTCCTATTAATCATAATTTTGCTATTGTGCATAATATTAAAATTTCATTTTACACCTACGATTAATTGTTCAAAAAGTGTAACAATTTTGTATCCTTTTACAAATAAAATGTTAGAATTCATGAAATAAATAAAAAAATATCTATAATCCATATTTAGAGTATGAAACTACGTTGATATGAATTAGGAGATAATTATACTTATATTTATAGAGTAATGTACAAATCCTATCAGTCCGTCGTCTAATCATAAACTTAATATCTCATGTCATGATGTAGTAGAGGTGAAGAGCTAACATATAATCCATTCCAGTATGAAATGTGAGATAGTATTATTATATACGTTCGATCTTGAATGGATGTCAAGTATAGTGATCACCTCCTAATTATGATGACATGTAAAGGATACTTCATCGGAGTATGAAATACGTTGATTAATTATATATATATATTCCTCGAGTAGTTTAACAAATCAAGTCTTATATACTAGTGGTTCAGATATGAAATACATTATCAATTAAAGAAATACCGATGATCAATTCAAGGAGATTTATATATTAAATTTGATATTGATAAACTGTTGTTGATCAATAAAATTAAATTTATATAATTAGAAGGTATATAATTTAAATTTATAAAATTAACTTGATCGATAAATTAAATTTATTAAATTAAACTTTTGTTGATGTGTAGTTAAATTATATATATTACTATATTATAGAAGACTCTAGGAATGACTACCATTTTGCCAATAAGATCACTACTAATGTCCAATATATTTATAAAATATATAAGTGGGCCCCAGCACCTTCCACTTAAATACTACATATTATATATTATTAATTACTATACTATAAATCAGTACTAATATCCAATATATTTATCAAACTATATAAGTGGGCCCCACCACCTTCCACTTAAATACTACATATTATATATTAATTACTATACTATAAATGACTTAAATACTCCATATTATCTATTACAATAATTAACAATTATTTGACACTTTAAATTGTATCAATGCCATATAAATTAGGATAAAAAACCTAAGATATAATATTTAAATATATTTAAAAATAATATAAGTAATACTATACATTACAATAATTAACAGCTTAATTATTTAAAACTTATATAAAAAATTTAATTGACTCTCTAAATTCTATTGGTACCACATAAAATGAATTATATAATAAACATATATTGTTTGAAATTGACGAAAAAGAAACAATAAATTACAATAATTAATAAAAAAGTAGTCCACTCCAAAAAATCTATCAATTAACAACATATATTGTTTGAAATTGATGAAAAAGAAACTATAAATTACAATAATTAACAAAATAAATCTCTCGACTCCAACAAATCTATCAATTAATGCCACATAAATTGGGACATGGCAAATAACATATATTATTAAAAAATTAGGTTCAAAATGTACTATAAAATACAATAATTAACAACTTAATATATTAAAGAGACATATAAAAAAGGGTTAATATTTGAAATTCTGCATCTGCCACATAAATTAGAACAAAGAGAGTAATAAATATTATTTTCAAAATTATGTTAAAAAAAAGTACTACAAATCACAATAGCTAAAAATTCAAAATATTTTTAAAATCATATAAAAATTTCAATAACTTCTCAAATTCCATAATATGACATAAATTTAAAAAAAAAAGTGTTATAAATCATAATAAATAGTACAATATTTAAACTACTTTAAAAGCATTATAAATTGTAATAAATAATACAAAATTTAATTGACTCTCTAAATTCTATTGGTACAACATAAAATTGATTATATGATAAACATATATTGTTTGAAATTGACAAAAAAGAAACAATAAATTACAATAATTAATAAAATAAATAGTCGACGAAATTGACGAAAAACAAATTATAAATTACAATAATTAACAAAATAAATCTCTCGACTCCAACAAATCTATCAATTAATGCCACATAAATTGGGACATGGAAAATAACATATATTATTAAAAAATTAGGTTCAAAATGTACTATAAAATACAATAATTAACAACTTAATATATTATAGAGACATATAAAAAATGGTTAATATTTGAAATTCTGCATCTATTTTAATTAACAGGCACACGTCTATTTTTTTAAAATAAGAAATTGCAATTGAAGAACATAAATAAAAACAAATCATAAAAATTAAGGTTGTCTAAAAAATTATATATTTTAGTATGCATGATTTATAAAAATATTATTATTTTTAAATTATTATATTTATCGATAGTTAAACTCAAAATAATTACTTTACTTATATTTTAAAATATTAGATGTTTTTAATAATGTGTGAAAATATTTTAATATGTAGTATTTATTAATCGGATAGCATTTCCTTATTCTTCCTCTAAATTATTTAAATTATAGTCCATTCTATTCCAATTTATTTCAATTCTAGCCCTCTTTCTATGCAATTCTCTTTCGATTTTAGCCTCTAATTTCAATTTAGTCGGAAGTGATTATTTCAATTTAGGCCCATTCTTATTTCAATTTCAGATTCCAAGTGATTTAATCCCATCCGTCCGTCTCTAAATTAAATCCTAGATCAAATCTCAGCCCTACATCTTATATTATTCAAGGGTGCAAATTAAATTCCATCTCCTTCCTTCTAATATATCAAAACTAATACCCTAAATTAATGATCTCCTCTCTCCCTCTCCAGCCGCCGCTGCCGCCTCCTCCATCTCTCTTCTCCATCGACGCCGGCGAGACAGAGAGACACCATCGCCCTCTCCGGCGAAACCTCTGTTCCCCCTCTCCTCTCCTCTCCTCGCTACCTTCTCTTCCCTTTCCTCTCCTCCTCTCGGCGAGAACAACTCCTCCAGCGAGCCCCGTCACAGCAACAACAGCAGCCGGCGGCGAACAAGCAGTGACCAGGCCACCCCCGATCAGCAAACTCCAGCAAACAAGCAATGTTGTGACAACGAAAACGAAATTTTTTGATAGGGACGGATCTTTACAGATCTGCCCCAGGTATGAATATTTATTTTAAGCCTTAAATCTTTATACAGGTGGGTTGTTTTGTTCATTGGTGTTCTTCCTTACTTAGAATTCTTGTATAAATAAGGTATTGCAATTCCTTAGAATTCTTTAGTGTCATTCCGATTTCATTCATTTTTGTGTTGGAACTAATGTGTTAACTTTGTGGTAGAACTAGTGCGTGAATTTATGTGTTGAAATCAACTTGTTTAAGTCTTGATTGACCATAAGTTAATGTGGCATGTGTATATTAACAATTGATTTAGCCCTCTCCTTAATTGACAATTGCCCTTAATTAGTAGTATTTGTTGATTTGATAGCAATTTCGTAGGTAAATTGGTAAATTGGATTGATGTTCGTTTCTTCCAATTCTCAATAATCTCTAAATCAATTTGCTGAATTTAGTCAACATTCTCTCTTATTAGTAAACTTTGATTTCATCTTGTCACTAAATTATATATATTGAACTTGAACTTGAAATTAGAATTTGAACTTGAACTTAGATTTTGACTTGAACTTAGAACTTGAACTTGAAATTAGAACTTGAACTTGAACTTAGAATTTGAAGTTAAACTTAGAACTTGATGTTGAAATTAGAACTTGAACTTGATGTTGAAATTAGAACTTGAACTTGAACTTAGAATTTGAAGTTAAACTTAGAACTTGAACTTGAACTAGAACTTAGAACTTAGAATTTGAACTTAAACTTAGAACTTGAACTTAGAATTTGAAGTTGAACTTGAAATTAGAACTTAAACTTAGTTATTGAAGTAGAACTTAGAATTTGAACTTGAACTTAGAACTTGAAATTTGAGTATTGAATTTGTTAATTAGTGTATTGAATTAGAACTTGAACTTAGAATTTGAAACTTAGAACTTGAACTAGAACTTGAACTTAGAACTTGAACTTAAACGTAGTTATTGAAGTTGAACTTAAAATTTGAACATGAACTTGAAATTAGAACTTGAAATAAGAATTAGAACTTGAACTTGAAATTATAAATTGAACTTCAACTTAGAACTTGAACTTGAAATTAGAATTTGAACTTGAACTAGAACTTAAACTTAGAACTTGAACTTAAACTTAGTTATTGAAGTTGAACATAGAATTTGAACATGAGCTTGAAATTAGAACTTGAACTTAGAATTAGAACTTGAACTTGAAATTATAAATTGAACTTGAACTTGAAATTAGAATTAGAACTTGAACTTAGAACTTGAACTTGAAATTAGAATTTGAACTTGAACTTAGAACTTGAACTTAGATTTTGACTTGAAATTAGAACTTGAACTTAGAACTTGAAATTAGAATTTGAACTTGAACTTGAAATTATAAATTGAACTTGAACTTAGAACTTGAACTTGAACTTGAACTTGAACTTAGATTTTGACTTGAACTTAGAAATTGAACTTGAACTTGAAATTAAAATTAGAATTTGAACTTAGAACTTGAACTTGAACTTGAACTTAGAACTTGAAGTTGAACTTGAATTAGAACTTGAACTTAGAACTTGAAATTAGAACTTGAACTTAGAATTTGAACTTGAACTTGAAATTATAAATTGAACTTGAACTTAGAACTTGAAATTAGAACTTGAACTTAGATTTTGACTTGAACTTAGAACTTGAACTTGAATTAGAACTTGAACTTGAAATTAGAATTTGAACTTGAACTTGAAATTATAAATTGAACTTGAACTTAGAACTTGAAATTAGAACTTGAACTTGAACTTGAACTTAGATTTTGACTTGAACTTAGAAATTGAACTTGAACTTGAAATTAGAATTAGAATTTGAACTTAGAACTTGAACTTGAATTAGAACTTGAACTTAGAACTTGAAATTAGAACTTGAACTTAAAATTTGAACTTGAACTTGAAATTATAAATTGAACTTGAAATTATAAATTGAACTTGAACTTAGAACTTGAAATTAGAACTTGAACTTAGAACTTGAACTTAGATTTTGACTTGAACTTAGAAATTGAACTTGAACTTGAAATTAGAATTAGAACTTGAACTTGAAATTAGAATTTGAACTTGAACTTAGAATTTGAACTTAGAACTTGAAATTAGAACTTGAACTTAGATTTTGACTTGAACTTAGAACTTGAACTTGAACTTGAAATTAGAATTAGAACTTGAAATTAGAACTTGAACTTAGAACTTGAACTTAGAACTTGAACTTGAAATTAGAATTTGAACTTGAACTTAGAATTTGAAC
The DNA here is from genome assembly GCA_036553675.1 of Solanum okadae. Classification (NCBI taxonomy): domain Eukaryota; kingdom Viridiplantae; phylum Streptophyta; class Magnoliopsida; order Solanales; family Solanaceae; genus Solanum; species Solanum okadae. The sequence goes on along the minus strand of CM071686.1, from coordinate 19,073,657 downwards.
TTGAACTTGAAATTATAAATTGAACTTGAACTTAGAACTTGAAATTAGAACTTGAACTTAGATTTTGCCTTGAACTTAGAAGTTTGAACTTGAACTTGAAATTAGAATTAGAACTTGAACGTAGAATTAGAACTTGAACTTAGAATTTGAACTTGAACGTAGAAATTAGAACTTGAACTTAGAACTTGAACTTAGAACTTAAAATTAGAACTTGAAACTTAGAATTAGAACTTGAACTTGAAATTATAAATTGAACACGAACTTAGAACTTGAAATTAGAAATTGAACTTAGAACTTGAAATTAGAACTTGAACTTGAAATTAGAATTTGAACTTGAAATTAGAATTTGAACTTGAACTTAGATTTTGACTTGAACTTAGAACTTGAACTTGAAATTAGAACTTGAACTTGAATTTAGAATTAGAACTTGAACTTGAACTTAGAATTAGAACTTGAACTTGAACTTAGAAATTGAACTTGAAATTTGAATATTGAATTTGTTAATTAGTGTATTGAATTATAACTTGAACTTGAACTTAGAATTTGAAGTTAAACTTAGAACTTGAACTTGAACTAGAACTTGAACTTAAACTTAAACTTAGTTATTGAAGTTGAACTTAGAATTTGAACATGAACTTGAAATTAGAACTTGAACTTAGAATTAAAACTTGAACTTGAAATTATAAATTGAACTTGAACTTAGAACTTGAAATTAGAACTTGAACTTGAAATTAGAATTTGAACTTGAAATTAGAACTTGAACTTAGAATTAGAACTTGAGCTTGAAATTTAACTAATTTTAGAACTTTTCGTGCTAGGCAACTGAGGAAGCTCAACATCTAAAAAAGTTGATACAAGACTATATTGCTTCTTTCATCAAAGTAGGAGATAAGGTTGGTGCTTCTAAATTTCTAAAGTTCAAGTACAATTGTTTTCAATAATGTGTTTGTGTCCATCTAGTATTGATATTTAGCTTTAATTTTATGATAATATTTTTGTGTCCATCGATTGTTTGTTAAGCATAAGTACCAACACTAGTTGATCCTATTGATGACAAAATTGATTTTCTTGCAAAATCGATTTGTGTCCATCTAGTGTTGACACTTAGCTTTAAATTTAGAAATAATATATTTGTTAAGCATGAGTACCAACACTAGTTGATCCTATTGATGACAAAATTGATTTTCTTGCAAGATCGATTTGTGTCCATCTAGTGTTGACACTTAGCTTTAAATTTAGAAATAATATATTTGTTAAGCATGAGTACCAACACTAGTTGATCCTATTGATGACAAAATTGATTTTCTTGCAAGATCGATTTGTATCCATCTAGTGTTGACACTTAGCTTTAAATTTAAAAATAATATATTTGTTAAGCATGAGTACCAACACTAGTTGATCCTATTGATAACAAAATTGATTTTCTTGCAAGATCGATTTGTATCCATCTAGTGTTGACACTTAGCTTTAAACTTAGAAATAAGTTAAATTAAAAAATGTGGTTTTGTTGATGGATTTAGTTGTTGGAATTAAGTCAAAACTAAACTAGTTAAAGTTGTTAAGTTGTTTAAATAAGTTAAATTAAATAATGTGGTTTAGTTGGTGGATTTAGTGTTGTATTAAGTCAAAACTAAACTAGTTAAAGAGTTAAAGTTGTTTAAATAAGTTAAAAATTAATGTGGTTTAGTTGGTGTATTAAGTCAAAACTAAACTAGTTAAAGAGTTAAAGTTGTTTAAATAAGTTAAATTAATTAATGTGGTTTAGTTGGTGGATTTAGTGTTGTATTAAGTCAAAACTAAACTAGTTAAAGAGTTAAAGTTGTTTAAATAAGTTAAATTAATTAATGTGGTTTAGTTGGTGGATTTAGTGTTGTATTAAGTCAAAACTAAACTAGTTCAAGAGTTAAAGTTGTTTAAACAAGTTAAATTAATTAATGTGGTTTAGTTGGTGGATTTAGTGTTGTATTAAGTCAAAACTAAACTAGTTAAAGTTGTTAAGTTGTTTAAATAAGTTAAATTAATTAATGTGGTTTAGTTGGTGGATTTAGTGTTGTATTAAGTCAAAACTAAACTAGTTAAAGTTGTTAAGTCAGATTCGGATGTGTGGGTGGAGGAAAGGGCCGAACGAACTTTTGTAAGTTATTTAATATGAAAAATATATATCAATAGTGAATATATTTATGATATGTATATATATTGATGTCAATATTTATATTTAATATGCAGAATGACTTTCATAAGTACGTCGCTGAGAATCTAGATAGTTCGGTTCAATTGACACCTGAACTGTCCACTCAGATTTGGAAAGAACAAGTGGTAGGGGGGACACACAAGGGTAGATGCTATGGTCTAGGCTCTCGCAACGATGTTAGACGCCTTCAGTCAGGCTTAGAAGGTATTGGATCGTCACGTCAAGCTGAGGCACTTGACGGTGTTCAGATTGTTGCTATGTCGGATCAAATAACTAAACTTACAGCGGCACTAGCAGAGTCGGAGCGGAAAAGAGTAGCTGAACAACAAAGCATGAGTGAGACCGTTCAGCAAATCAAAGAACAAGTGATGAACCTCGCTCGTCGACCTACTACTTCGGCTCCCGATGACACCGATGACACCGACGACGAGAGTGATGAGGATGATTATGTAGATCTCACTCCCTAGTTTAGATCTCTGGACATTTATGAACTTTTTGAAATTTTAAAATGAATTTTAAAAGACTTTATAAGTCTTTAGTTTATGATTTAAATACTTTTGAATGTTATTTTAAGTTTGTTATTTTATGTTTTGTTTAGACTGTTTATAATTGTGTGTGTTTGATTGAGCTGAATAGTGTAGAATTGAATTTGCAGGTGGGCAGTAGAAACTGAGATCTGCTACTGTCAAAAATATTACAGAAAAAGCGACGGACAGTGTGGTTTTTTCCGTCGCTTTTTTAGGTTTTTTTTTAAAAAATTCCATAAAAGTGACGGACAGCGTGGATTTTTCCGTCGCTTTTTTGGGTTTTTAAAAATAAATTTTCCAGAAAAGCGACGGACAGTGTCCTTTTATCCGTCGCTTTTCTGGGATTTTCAAAAAATAAATTTCCAGAAAAGCGACGGATTGCGTCGCCCTTTAGAAATTTTAAAAAAATGAAAATGAAAATAAAGCGACGGACTCCGTCGCATTTTTAAAAAAATTCAAAAAAAAAATAGTCGAAAAGCGACTCAGTCCGTCGCTAAAAGAGACGCAGTCTGTCTCTAAAAGCGACTCAGTCCGTCGTTTTCTTAGCGACGCAGTCCGTCGCTTTTTGAAAAGCGACGGAAGTGACTGCGTCGCTTTTCCGTCAATTTTGACCAAAAAAGCGACGCTTTTGGCCGTCGTTTTTTGATAATTTTTTAGTAGTGATCATTTTAAGCGTGATAAACTATCCAAAATAAAACAAGAGAATATAGATGCGTTTAACTACACAATGTTTATGGGAACAACGTCAAAATCATATATTTCGACCTCCATTTGTAAGTGATGAAGAAGATTACTTTCGTTGGTACATGAGGCATTCCCGCATGTTCATTGGAAATTCACAACATGTTGTACAAAAAGGGTATCAACACATGGCAGGAAGACATGAGGCATTAGTATGTATATTATGTAAATTTTAAATTATTATATCGATCTTTAGCAATTTTTTTGTTATTAATATTTTTTTATTCATTATAGGCTAAGGGTCATGAAATGCAATCTAATGAAATGAGACAATATGCGGAGGAAGTCGCTCGTATTTCAATGGAGTCAATGAATACGGCCTTCCAAGGAACGCGATTGAGCTTTGCTCCTGATTACAATCCTCCCACTAAATACAGTGAACCACCACCAGTACAAGTATCTCACCGATCGCGACAAACAACACCTAGAGATGGTGCACGTCGAGGTAGAAGGAGCGCTAGTGAAGGTCGTGGTTGAAATCGTGCGGAGCATCATTTGATTGATGGAGATAATTTGGTTGATAATAACACACATTTGGTGGCTACTCCCGAGCCTTATTATCCACGTTTGATTTTTCTGCAGGGCCCTCTAACACTGATGCTAATTTTTCAAGTCAGGAAACAGTTGATTTTGTAACTCCACATGTTTTGATATCTGATTTTGCGCAATTTAGCGGATCTCAATATGGTATTCAGCATGGTATGCATGAATTTCCTATACATAATTCTCCATTTGGTGGGAGGTTGAATTTTTCAAATGTAAGTATGATAATTTTCATAGAAATTTTATAATTTTTTCTTAATTTTTTGTGCATATTTATTTAATTATATTATATTGTATTGTATTATAGGTAAATATTATATTGTATTGTATTATAGGTAACCATGTCCCATGATCCAAGGTTTAATGTTGAAGCTTCACAATATTTAATTTTTGATAGAGAAAATCCACCTCAAAGAACATCTAGGCTACACAAATCAACTAGATGTGGAACGGGTTGTCACTAACCAAATGAGAAAGATTCTGAAAATGAAGACGAAAATGAAGACGTAGAAGATTCGGAAAAAAATTCAGAAGAATAATTTTTATGTATCTTTATTCGAAAGGCTAAAGAGTTTTATGTAGTAAATTAGATTTTTATGTGTGTTGAAATTTATTGTTTCGTGTAAATTTAACAAAGAGTTTGAAATTTATTGTTATTGCAGTGAGATTCTCCTCTTTATTTTCAACATTTGCTGGATGTTTTTTTCCCTTTAAGTTATGTCAAATCATTACTTTTTAAGTTAGGTCAAATTATTATTTTTTAAGTTAGGTCAAATCAATTATATAATTATAATATAAATGTAGTGTACTTATAAAATATTAAATTATTTTTTTACTTTTTAACTCACTTGAAAGATTAATTTAATCAATATATTTAAAATACAACAAGACAGATTAAATTCATGTCAACAAGTATTTAAAAATGATATATTATAATATTAATAACAAGACAGAAAAATTACATTCATCTTAAAAACATAGACAATATATTTAAAATCGAGTAGGACATCGTGCCTTTGTGTGACTTGTTTCGTTACAAACACTACATTTTCTGGCCATGCGAGCTGGAGCTATATCCATATCATGCTTAAGTTGGCTTCTTACTTGCATACCACATGTCCGCAAATATTCAGTATTTGCAATTAAATTAAAAGGAGTTGGCGGCCAATACATTTCATCACCCACTGGGGTAAATGTCTCAGTGTATGTTTTTTTGTAATATTTTGTACTGTAGAATTTACTTACATATGACTTTGGCTCGATTCCGCGAAGTCCACAAAATTTAATGACATGCGAGCAAGGCATATGATAATTTCTCCATTTTCCACAAGAACATTTCCTACCTTTTGTAGTTACCTTGTGGACATTTCCACCTTTACCATCATGAGCAAAAGTAAGAATTTCAAATACTCCATCACCAGTGTTGTAAGTCATCATATCTGTGTGCCCTTGAGCTCTTTGATAATAATCATTAAATTTTTTATCTATTGCAAGAGGCCACGACATATTACTTTGAAGTAATATGATTGCAAGGTTGTTTCTTTCGACAAAACGATCAACAAGAGCTTTGAACGTCATTCGAATCATGGCAGTCACAGGAAGCCCCCGAGCTTTTTTCAATAAATTATTATATGACTCAGACACATTTGTTGTCATGACACCCCATCTATGACCACCATCCTTATACGTTGTCCATTTTTTCAAAGGAAATTCATTTAACCATTCACATGCTGCAGGAGACAATATTTTGATTTGTTGCATCCGTTGCACAAACTTTTTCTTCTGGTGCTCTGTAGCAGCCAACCACATTAATTTCTTGAGTTCACTATTTATAATTTTTTTTATTAAAAATTGCTTTTAAGTGTCGAACACAAAAGCTATGGTATGTGTTGGGTGAACTCAACTAATCATAAGATTGAATACATTGCAAGATTTCTTGATGACGGTTAGAAATGAGACCAATACCTTGTCGTTCACAAACAACATGTGTCCATAATAACTTGAGAAACCACGACCAAGACTCAAAACTCTCACGTGCAACTAAAGCATATGCAAGTGGGAAAATATTTCCATTCGCATCAATTCCAACCGCAATTAACAGTTTCATATCATACAAACCATAAAGATGTGTGCCGTCGATGGAAATGACCGGCCTACAACTTTTGAAACCATCAATGTTCTGTTTAAAGCCCAAAAAAGAAATTTAAAGATTTGCTCACCTTGCATTGTTGTAGAATGATGCTCCCACTCAATAATAGTGCTTGAATTGAAGAATTGTAGTGCAACCATGTATCGAGGTAATGCCTTAAATGAACTTTCAAAATCACGATAAATCATTTGAAATACTTTTCTCCGACCTTTTTGTGCTTTTCTATAACTAGGAGTATAGTGATGCTTTCCTTTGATGATTTCATGGATCATCTTAATATTTATGTCTGAATTTTGCATAACATATGGTATCAATGAAGTGACAATCATGTTACTAATCAAATTGAAATGATCCTCCTTATAATTATCTGTAAGACAAGTATGCGGTTAAATCATTTTTCCTTCCTTTCATATACCACTTGAAATCTCTCTAAAGCGAATCATCCAATTACACTCCAACTCATGACGCTTGCAAATAACTCTCCAACTTTTGCTCTTGGATTGATCACAAAGAAATTCTTTTTTTATTGCAAGACTATGCTCTTATGACAGATTTCATTTGCTTCTTATTCATAAATAGCATACCTAGTTGCATATACAAATTAGATTAATCAATATAAAATAAATAAATAAGTACAAAACATTTAGTTTGCAACAATCAAACCTGACTGGATATATTTAGGATTGTTTGGATTCCAAAGTGTCGTTCGGATAGAACCATCATCTCTTGTATAGATAAAATCTTCTACACTTTCTTCAGTGTGATCTAAGTATGGAATCAATGTAGAATGATGATTAACACTTTGATCTTCAACGGGTGCATTAGGTGCACTATTCACATCATCATCATCATCCTCATACATTTCATTATTGTCTGTTAATTCATGCTCCAAGGGTTCATCACTATGCAACTCATCAACTCGTTCATCACCCATAACATTATTATTCACAATTTGTGTACAATAATTCACTGCATCTTGAAGTTGGTCACATCTATAAAATATAATAATATAAATATATTGCATATTAAAAAAAATTAATTTTAATAAATAAGAAAACATTACATTATTTACCTATCAGTTGGCTCCGGTAGAAAAAAATTCAAGTGCATGGAAGCATGGCTAGGCTCTCCCATATTGTAATCTGGGACACTTCAATTCAAATAATGATCATGAATATATAAGACAATTTTTATTTATGAAATCGCTGCGTCAGAAGCGATTTTTTTTTAAAAAAAAGTTAGAGGGGAATTTCGCTGGCCTGGCAGCGATTTCTAAAAAAAAAAAAAAAAAAAAAAAATTCCACAAAATTTATAATAACGCTGCAACAGCAGCGATTTTAATTTTTTTTTTTAAAAACAAATCGCAAAAACGCTGCACGGGTAGCGATTTTCTGGAAAAAAAAAGTTGGACAAAATCGCTAATAGGACAGCGATTTTGATCTGTTAACGACATCAAAACAAAATTGCTACATCAATACCGATTTTGCCCTTTTGGTTAGAAAAAATTTGATGTACCCTTCTAAATTTTTTGTCAATTTTTTTTTGTCCTTTAGGCTCCGGACTCTATAATATGCTCTCAAACCCCTTTTAGAACCTTTCTATGGATGATACCTTTGGGCCAATTCTTATTTCCTACCACAAGAAACAAACAGATCATCCAAGAAAGAATTTAAAATACTGTCGCATTTCAACATATTACATGTTGCATTAATAGGTGAATGTAATAAATCCAACTCCAGTCAAAGCACCAATATTGGTGTCTCTTTGATAATAGTTGTCCAAATGTACGACTCCAACAAAATGAAGGAAAGACCTGTTGACTTCAAACTGCTAATGCTACCATGTACCAATAACAGCATATTTCACACTACAATTACTAACACAAGAATAAATCAATGAAGTTTACAAGGGACTGACATGACCAAACCTAAATAAAAAAGCCAACTGTATAGACCATAAGTTCTAATTTTCCTTTTTACTCTTTTTCATTTCTGTTGTTGAAAAAATAAATAAAACCCAAAAGCAAACCAAAAATCACCCGCAAGGACCTGTGTCTATTTATAGCTTGGGTTTAGGTAGTGATGCGGATATGATGTATGTTGAGAGGCATGTCCGAGGAGTACAAACCTCTCTTAGCATCAACAACTTCAATTTCTCATTTCTCTCAACGGCCAGTCTTGGGACGTTTCATGCCACTAGTATTGAAAGGAGATACACTGCCACTTGGTCCAGGGCTCTCTTCCCTGAAATTTGAATTTAGCATCGCCAGTTCACGCAATTGCTGTCTCTTTATGTAGTCCTCTGATTCATCCTGTAGATAAAAGCATTGCAAAAAATTAAATACTCATTTGCTACAAAAAAGAAGTGCACCTAATAGGAGAATTTCTTCTCATCAAAGAAAAAAAGGGAAGTAAATAAATTCTATCTAGAAGCCACTGATGATATCTCAATATTCAAATATGTTAAAGGTCAAGTTACTTAAAATAGTTGTCGTGGTCAACCACCTCTATAGTTGACCTTTTTCCAAAATAAAAAAAAATAAGGTAACAAAATTATAGCTTCTCTACAATCAACTGTAAACTTATTTCATTTTTGGGTGCTCTCAAATATGCAACAAAGTGATACAAAACCACAAAGAGGGAACAGATCTGAGATACATACCACCGGCTTGAGCAACTCCTCTATGATTTCCTGTGCCTGTCTCAATCTAATATCCACAACGCTGGCTGGCAAATCAGCTTCAATTAAAATGTGGAGTGGTTCATTCAGGTGCTCATATCCTGGTCTTCCCCTTAGTTTCTCCTCCTTGAAATTATTAATCATGAAAATATGTTAGAACTCCAATAATACAGCGTGCACAGATGACTCCACAAGATACGGTAAACTACCAAGAAATGAGTCTACAAATTGAATAGTCTCTAACTGATGTGCTGATTGCGAATGAAACGGGTGGAAGCTACTACAGAATGCCGTGTCGATTACTAATGAAGGTGTAGATTCCAGAATCAACCAGAAGAAACCTGGTATACTAGGCAAGCTGGACATAGAGAATGCATATGATCATGTCAACTGGAGCTATCTACTACCTTCTGAAGATGTTGGAAAGAATGGGCTTCGGGCAGAAATGGTTGAGATGGATAAAGTATTGTATTTCAACTGTCAAGTTTTCGGTGCTTATTAGTGGATCCCCTGCAAGATTTTTCAATACTCAGAGAAGTCTCTGGCAAGATGACCCTTTGTCACCTTTTTTGTTTTTAGTCACACTATGGAGGGGTGAATAGTATGATCAAAACAAAAAACAACAAAGCCTGATTGAAAGGTTCTGATGTTGCCAGAGAGGGTAGTGATAGTTTGGAGGTGACATAGACACACCTATGGTATGCAGATGATACCCTAGTTTTTTGTGATGCTGAGGAACAACAACTAAAATATCTGAGGGTTATGCTAATTCTATTTGAAGGAATTTCTGGACTACATATCAATTGGAGGAAGGGCTTGGTGTATCCAATCAATGAAGTCACAAATATGGTATGGTCTGCCTAGCAGCAATCTTTAGTGGGGAAATTGGTGCTCTGCCAACAACTTACATGGGCATGCCTCTAGGTGCCAAATTCAACTTTGTTGATATATGGAATGGTGTGGGGGAGAACTTTGAAAATTTTTTTGGCTAGATGGAAAACTCAATATCTGTCCTTGGGAGGCAGACCGACTCTCATCATTTCTGTCCAAGATGCCTTGCCAACTACATGATGACCTTGTTCCCAATACCAGCAGGAGTCATCAAGAGACTGGACAATATTAGGAGAAAATCACTATGGCATGGAAACAGGAGAGGAAAGGCTTTCATCTGGTGAAGTGAAAGTAGTGATAACTGGCTAGAAGCAGGGGTTTAGGGATAAAGAACCTGAAGGTGCAGAGTAAAGTTTTCAGAATAAAGGGGTTGTGGAAGTTGTCAATGATAATCAGGTGCTATGGAAAGGGTAATAAGTGCAAAATATGAAGGTGAAGATATGTGAATGACATAGAAGTGACTACACCTTATGGAGTAAGTTTGTGGAGATCAATAAGAGGCCTATGGCATGAAGTTAAGAGTAATGCAAGGATCAAAGTTTAAAATGGAAGCAAGACAAGATTCTGGAAAGATGAGTGACATGAAAAGGGAAACCTAGAGGCTAGAAGAACTTTTCCCTAACATATATAATATAGTTCTGGGATGACAAAATACCATAGCATAGTTATGGACAAATCAGGGGTGGAGCTTTAATTTCAGAAGACAATTCAATGATGGGGAAATAGTAGGAGTGTCCGAATTTTTTAACATTGTGGAAGCTTTCAATGGGCGACAAACAGGGGAAGATGTTATGTGATGGAAGGGCAATAGCATAGGAAAATTCAAAGTTAACTCAGCCTATAGGTTGATGGATCAGACAAACCCACAAATACACAATCGGTCATGAAAACAAATATGGAGAAGCAGAATACCTCATAAAGTTTCATGCTTCATATGGTTGTGGGCCAAAGAAACTGCTCTGACTCAAGATAACTTGACGAAAAGAGGGATAACATTATGCTCTAAATGTTTCCTTTGTGAGGATAACTTGGTGAACCATTTATTCCTACACTACAAGTATACCCAACAACTATGGAGGTTTTTTTAAACCTCAAAGGCATCTCTTGGACCTTTGCCCAGAAAGGTTTCAAAGTCTTTAAAGAGTTGGGAGGCAGCAAGGGTGAATGCAAAGGGCAGAAACAGATGGAGAATTATCCTTGCAAGTATATGGTGGACTAATTGGAAAGAAAAGAATTCTAGGTATTTTGAGAGCATAGAAAATAGTGTCCAGAAGGTTCAGTTGTGCTGCATTTTATTGTTATGTTTTTGGTGTAATCAGTTATACTCCGATGACAGTATCTATAATTGATGTTTAAGGCTCAATATAGACTGAAAACACTGGAAATTAAGACATCTGTATGTGCAGTACAACCCATGTACTGTTTTATGATATAATACAAAGTTATCTATTTCAAAAAAAAAGAAGCCATAGTTCTGTAGTAACTAAACTTCAAATACCAAAATATGGTCTATATTTTAACATTGTTAGTAACAATAAACAAAAAAATCATAAGGGAACTAGCATTAAACAGAAATTTGATAGATGCAGTATGATCTTCTTGGTTTATCGAGTTCCACTATACTGACTTGTATTTCACACAACTTTTGGTTTTCTCTGAACTAAAGAGCACTTATTATCAGATGCAATAGCTTGTTTTTATTTCATGCATCCCAAGAACTAGCACTCAACTTCTTTCACCATTTCTACTCTCTGTCCTTTGATTGTCTAGAATCTTGCTTTATCAAAAGGCACTTCAATGCAGTCACTCAAATACATCTCCACACTAAATATCCACTTTGGATGGGTCACTTCATATTTAAGACCTTGGTTGATAGGTAAGTCACACCCTTCTTATACAAATATACTTAAAAGGATTAATGTGAGGAAGCTATAGCAAATAGAAAGATCCAGCTGCACTTCTTTTTTGAAATGCTAAGGGAAAAATTGCAGCCCATCAAAAGGATGTGGTAACCTGACATTTATTCACTTATTTATTCAAATTGGTAGAAGTAATAAGTAAAAGACCTGATAATTAATCAATCAATTGCCAAGACTCCAAACCAATTGAAGTCGGAAAGACCTGACAATCATTGGCTCTAACAATGAATAGTTTATATATCTCTACAGTTATAGTTGTGATACAATCAACCACGCAATCCAACAGTAGTGAGAAAGAAAAGAAGATGAAAACTACCTTGTCTGGATCTTTTATTGAGCCTTTTCCTCTAATAAAAACACGGCATCCTGTGGTAGCTTCCACCCGTTTCAATGAATTCCCTCTGGGGCCAAGAAGTCGCCCGACAAAATTAAACTGAAATCCAAAATGAAGTTAGTTCAAAGTTCACACAAGCCTATACTACTAAGCTATATACCTATTCCACAGCAAACTGTGGTTAAACAACAGCACTAACAGCCTTACATTTGGATAAGTGTCTACTGGAATTTCTAACCGCAATATTCTTTTCACAGTGTACGAACTAGGACTTGCTGGGGCCCCTTGCCAGTCCATAGACATTCCAGGAGGTCCAGTCAACCTCTGTAACAAATTTGAGAATTGGTATTTTAGATAAAACAAGGAAAAATAACTAGCAAAGAAGAAGAGAACCAGTTATCTGACAGCACAAAATGCTTGGCACTTTGGATTGTAAAAATAAAGAAGGATGCTGACTGAGAGATAATTAAGCACAAAAAAAGAAACTATCAGTCCTGAAAGTGTTCAACAGGAGCAAATTGCACACAGCTATACTGCTGAAACCAGTCAGAGTATTAACCTTAACTATAATTGATGTGACAACCAGTATAACTATAACTGATGTGACAATTGGTATGCGATAATAGCCTCCAAAACGAGCTAGAAACCGTCTGTATCTTCACACATTGTCCAGCCAAAATCCCGCATTCTTACCTTCAAATTACTATACACAGAGAAGTGATAAAACAAAAATTCTCAGGGAACCAATTTTGAATTTTACGGGTTCACCTATATTGTTTTTTTGGGGGTCAATTTTCTGGTATTATGAGAAATTGATGTCCGGATGGAGAAACCCAAGAGATAATACAAATACGATGAGTCAAACATCTCTGTTCCCAAAATATATTCAGAATATAGCTAAATTCAACAGTCACATCACCCTTGTTATCAAAAGATAATCTGAAGCTTCCAAAATTTGTGTCCATATACTGTGTCAGTCACATCCTTAAGACTGCAATATTATACATGGAATGCATGAGAGACTTGAGATCCCTCCAATGTCGACATATGCTTGTTTCAACTCTGGATCAATCAGATGACCGTACTCCGCCGCTTATGGACACATATAGCACCCAAAAGGAAATGCATGAGAAGGGAAACCAAAGACCTAGAAATATCCACGTTTGAAGAAGATAGCTTTGGTTACAAGCAATGAACTGGGCAAGGACAAGTCATGTAATTGCAGGGCTCGGCTATCCTTGCTCAGTCCTTGATTGTGGACAAAAGATATTAGGATGCACATGGAGAAAAAATATCCTGTGATCTACAACCAGATAATCAATTTGCAATACAATCATTCTTTTTTTGGGACTTCTACAAGGCAAAGAACCAATCTGCAACCTTGGGGCAAGAAAGAGTGATGTTCTGGTATGCTGCATTCTTCTCCACGGGCCCACTGTTGATCTCATCGACTCACACTAACCACACTCATACATCTAGCTTAAAATTGTTCTCTTTGTCTAATGCAGTCCTTGTGAACCTGACTAATTATTGCCAGGTCTCTCACCTAAACTAAAATAAAAACCCAACCAAATTAAAATTAGACAATTTTACTTTAAAGAATGAACGATATGAAGTGACAGCTCGTATGTCCATGCAGACAACTCAATATTTCTAGAGGTTTACTGAAAATCAAGCAATCAATAACTATGCAAAAGTAGCTTGAAAAATCTTTCTACGAGTAAAAGAACTTCATTTAATAAGTCAAGTACTTCAAATTACATGCTGACAAGGAAGAAATACATGATTCATAGAAATTTAAATCAGAACACAAAATCAGGCCTAGTATATTATGTTAGTGTCATAAAATAAGCAGCTCCTTTTAGTGTCCAGTACGCCAAAATTACCAGTATGCCAAAACAACCCAATATTTCTAGAGGTCTCCAGCATGTCCTTAATGTTGAAGAATCAAAAAAAAAAAAAAAAGCAGCTCGTTTTAGTGTATGCATTAGAATCCAATGAGATTCCATTTTATTTGTTTTTTTTTTTTTGAAACTGGTAAGATTGAATTCTTCAGCATTAAGGGTATGCTGGCTACCTTCAAAAAGGGATAATTACAGATTTCCTATCAAATCTATAATCTGGTCTATATCATCTATACAAAGCTGTTTACACCAAAAAAGTAGAGATACTATACAATTTCATTTAACTTTGTGGATGGAATTGGATCTATCTTCAAAACATCTTTCATTTCTTTCTTTCTAGACTGACCACCATATACATGATGGTGTTAGCTTCCACCATCTCTTTTGACTCTTACTGCCTCCCCTCCTAATCCAGCAGCTCAACAGATCTGATGTATGTTCTGGCATTGTCCAGTTCATGCTTGTGATGTTGAGAAACAAGTTCCAAATTTGAGCAGTAAACTTACAATGCAGGAAGAGATGGTTATTTGTTTCCCCTGTCAAGTTGCACAAAAAACACCTAGGAACAAGTTGTCTGCCTTTCTTTTGTAGAACTTCTTCCGTTAAACATGCTCTCTTTATCACTAACCAGGTGAAACACTTTACTTTTGTAGGAATGTCACTCTTCCAAAAGTAGTTCCAATTATATTTTGGGGCCCCTGTCATCCCCATTAGTCCTCTTTTGTAGGCATTGTTGACTGAGAAGACTCCATCCTTGCTATGTTTCCACAGGATCTTGATCTTGTTTGTTGCTGTTGTAGTTATAATCATTCCAGCTAGTTTTTCCAGTAGCGCTGCCACCCTCTCCACGTCCCAGTCATTAAGTAGTCTTCTTAAAGATATGTCCCATCCCTGTTCTGTCCAACAATCACTCACTCTAGCATCAGGGTTCTCACAGACTAGAAACAGATCTGGAAAAAGCTCTCTAAGAGAGGTTTGATCTATCCAACCATCTTTCCAAAATTTAGTTTTGTTTCCATTACCCACCTTAATATACATATTTCCTTCCATTTGTGGCCATAGGTTCCTGATTGTCCTCCATACTCCCACCCCATATGGTTCAGAGGTGATTTTTGTACACCAGGGATTTAGTTCTCCATATTTTGCTACTATAACCTCCTTTCAGAGAACTGCATCTTCCTTAGTGATCTCCATAGCCATTTCATCAAAAGGCTTTCATTTTACAGCCTCAAATTTCTGATCCCTAAACCCCCTCTTTCTTTGCTAAGAAGAACATTCTTCCAGTTGACTAAGTTATAACCCTTCCCCTCCTTATTGCTTTTCCATAGGAAGTTCCTTCTAAGCTTGTCTAGTTTTTTCACCACCTTTGCTGGGATTGGAAACAAGGACATCACATACGTTGGTAAAGAGTCCAGAACAGAGTTTATGAGGATCAATCTACCCCCTAGGGATAGGTATTGTGCCTTCCATCTAGCAAGTTTCTTCTCCGTTTTCACCATAATACCATTCCATATCTCCATTGTTTTGTGTTTGCTACCCAGGGGAATGCCCAGGTATATGGTAGGCAAATGCTCCACTTTGCATCCCAATATATTTGCTAGTTGCTGGATCTGAGGGACCTCATTTACCGGAAAGAGACTACTTTTTCCCCAGTTTGCTTTCAACCCTGAAACTGCTTCAAACAAAACCAAAATCACTCTGATGTAGCTAATCTGTTCTGCTGTAGGTTCACAAAAGATGATAGTATCATCCGCATAGAGTAGATGATACACTTCTTTTATTTGTTATGGAACCTGACCATGTAGACCACGTTGTGAGGTATTTCCACCAAACTTATGCCAAAAGTCAAATACACCCTTTGTCAAATCTAATAGTAGAATAATATATTTCAGGAAGAAGAAAGTGTAAGAGCAGTACAGCTGCTTCAAGTAAAAATTATTTTGATTCCAGGACAAGATTGTCCAAATTGCATAGACAATGTTGCTACCTCCGAATGCTCAGCCTCAAAGTGCACTCTGTATTATTTCTCTATAGGTACCGTGTTCTCTATCTAGCCACTGCTATGGTTCCATTTAACAACATCTAGAAACTTATGAGTCTTTTCCTTAGATAAAAGTGACGCCTAACTCCTAAAGTACTAAGTTAGTAGAGTACTTTTAACTCATTTTTTTGAGAAAGCAAAAAGAAGTTATTAATAACTTATAATCAAATATAAAGCAGGCAGCTATTAAGTTCCAATTATTAAAAATAGTGAGGAACTCAGGATAGTAAAAAGAGTAAATTCACTCTATTTAGATTCTAGACTATGATTTATCGCCAGATGCCACTTGTTTTGAAATAAGTGGCTGAAGCATATATGCTTTCCTTAACCTATGAACATCAACTAGGCATAACCTTCAATGGGTAAGGAATTCTTGTACACTTGGTCCACATACTCCAATGGATTCAGTCACTTATTTTGCTAAAAAAAAATTAAATTTGAACTTGCAATCACGCAGAACCGTAAAGCTCTAACTTTGCTTCTTCTTTTTCTTTGGATTTTCATCATATGGTTGACACTCTTCTAAAAAAAAAGCATGTATGTAGTACTTACTAAAAGAAGTAGGGGGGGGGGGGGGGGATTCAAAATAACGAGATACTTCTGAAGATAAAAGAAAAAGAAGCTGATTTATTTGGTAAACTAATGCACTTAGTCCAGAAACGGGCAAGCATGCTAATAATATATTTTATTGGTATTAAAAAACTTATTAACAATAGTTGCCACAACACACTGTTCATACTCCATCGATGTGAAGACATTAAGAAAATTTATATCCATTTGCTTCACTTGGACCCAACAGCAGTATTCAGTTAGGCAGACATTAACAGGATTTAACATCTATACGTGTCCCACAAGATATAAAAGGATAGTCCAGTTAAGAGAAGACATTTGCTACATTGATCCAAGTGTCAAAGATAACATCAAAAAAAACAATTACCTCCTGGGGAAGTCCATTCCAACCACTCAATCCTGCTCCAGCAACATTTGACATAAGGTTTGCTGAACCCATAGGACTGGGACTTCTATGTCGCAATCTGTCTAGTTCACCAAATCCTTGGTTCGGCAGCATTCCAGAAACCCTTAAAATCTCTGAAACGCAGATCATATTTATCAAGCGCCAATCAATAATTAAGGAACAGGTTCATGACTAAGAAAAAATATAGTTTTAACACCACAGCCAATTTGATTATCACCAAAGGTTGGAAAAGGAATGTGGATTAAGCTCCACAAGATTAAGAAGATAAACATATCATACCGTGTACCCCAGAGGAATGAGGTACAAATTGTAAATATCATCAGACTTAAGATTCTTAACAAATTCAAGTTGCAGGAAAAACCTTACTTATCAAAATTCCATCCCGAGCACATCCGAAGGTTACTAAACTGGCCAGATATCATTTCCGGCAAGGATTTAGATCACATTCAAACCCACACTCTCCAGCACATAGTTTGACAAATGACTGCTCCATCACCTTACTTGTTTTTCCTCATTTTCAATTTCTTAAGCTTTTTAGTAGCGTGTAACAAGAGCATACAGCCAAAGGCTACAAGTGCCTTTAGGGTACAATTTAAAACTGATAACTAATTAATAAGACACAATTTGCAGTCCAAACAAGTATCACTAAGCTTGAATAACAATTTTTTAGTGATTATCGGCACAACCATGTAATATCAATTTGAAAAGATACAATTTTCTGAATGTCTGCTTGTGATTTGTGAACATGAAGTTGGAAATGAACCAATTTAGAATGTGTAAGTGTTGGAATTCTGTTCCATTTGCATCGCAAAAGGTAGAGATAGGAGTAAAATGTAAGTGATATCCAATTGAGTCGGATCTAAGTGCTAAAAATGCAAAAAAAAGGTAGATCCAATACAAGGAAGTAACCTTGATTCAAGAGTCTGCTACATATAGGAAGAACTTGCATAAAAGGTCCAAGCTTTTGATGTTCCGCCAACAGCTCTGACAAGTAGTGATTACTAACAAGAGAGACGAAGATTTGATGAGTAAGTTGATTGATTATATAACAGAAAATTACGGAAAAAACAATTACCTGTCAACATCTGGTGTACTTCTAATCTGGGGAGAAGCAGCTCTAGCAGGTGAAAAGTTAGGATTATATAAACCTGACATAGCTTTTTTCTTTTCTTCTTTTTTCCAGGGGGAACAAACTTTTACACTGAAAATGGTAGCTAGCCGCATAAGAAAAGAAAAGAAAAGAAAAGAAAAGACAACCCTTCAAAAGGGTTTTGTTTTTCTTTCTGTGTAAATAAAAGAGTTCTCCAAAAATATATCTTACTTACTATACTAGCTAGTACTAGTAAAATAAGTGTATCAAATTATATTTTGAAAAAATAGTATCTAATTAATGATGGTTTTGGTCTAATAATTGTATGTCAACACAGACTGTGCTGTCCCCTTCTCTTTCTGTCTAACGTATGAATGCAACAACAATCAGAATAAATATCAATCAAATTTCAGGATTTCCATTCGCCGTCTAACCTTTTTGAGATTATTTTTTTAATCGTTAAGAAATGTATTTTATAAGTATTTTTAAAATTTGTGTATGCATTTGTTTCGATGGAGCGGGGAGATAATTATGTTTAATAATTTGTTTTATTAGATAGCAGATTTCAAATGAAAAAATATTAAACTAGTCAAAATTAGCAACTTATTTATGAAAAATAATTTTAGTTTTAATATATTATAAAAAAAAAGAACAATATATTATTTTTATAACAAATATTTTCCCTCTCTCATACCCTCTCCTCCTGCCCCCCCTCTCTCTCGCCCTCTCCCCCACTCAAAATACAAGAATGCAGCTTCATTAGAGCAAAAAATCAGAAACCTCCCAACATTCTAACACCACCCCACAGTAAAGATAAAAAAAAAAAAAATCAAGAAAGCAATTGGGTTTGCATACCCACCTAGTTAGAGTCTAGATCTAGTGAAGAAGTGAGAAAAAATGCAGTTCAACAACTACCTAGACCCTTGTTGCTCTTTTTGCTTTAGAGTTTTGGTGCAAAAAACGTAAAGGTATTAATGTGGTGACGAGCATGATATAAGTGAGAATTTTGCATCTTATTTCAATTGTATTCGAAAAATTATATTTTGTAATTCTATATCAATTATATTTGTATTCATATGAATACAATATTCAGTCATCCTCTTACTCAAATGTATTTGTATCCAATCAAAGAGAGGGTGAATACAGTTAAATTCGTTGTATTTCGAGTACAGTTGTTACAAAATAAATACATAATACAATTTGTTGTATTTGAATATAATTGATACAAAATAAATATAGAATACAATGCAAAATAAATACAAATTACAATCCTCTCTCCTTCCTCTCTCGATCTTGCTCGTCTCTCTTCTCCCTGTCTCGATCTCGCCTCTCTCCTCTTAATATCTAGTCATTTTGATATCAATCAGTTTGTATATGTTTTCTTTTTCTCCAAAATCAGCAAAAAAAAAATACACACTCTCCTCGCTCTCTCCTAGGTCTCGCTCGCCTCCCTCCTCCCCTAACATTTTGCTATATCCATAATAAACAAGCTACAGCTATAGAGTCCTATTTAAGGCCTAATGTTTGCTATTTTTGTAAGTTTTCCATTTTAAATATACTAATTCGCTAGTCAATCAATAAAATATTGATTGATTTGGTATCATGTGGTATATTGATTCAATCATTTCATATTCCATGTTTTCACTATCACTCACCAATATATTGATCTCCTATTAAGTTGATATTCCATAGTTATAAATCACAGTAAGAAATACCTGAAAACCTAATTTTTGAAGGTGAATGAACATCAACATTCATTTAAAAATATTCACATGTACATTAACTTAATATTTCATGACTTATATATTTCAAATATACATTTTTATAAACAAGAAGTGAAGATTTGTAAATTATGATCCAGACTAATTAGCTAATAGACCATTAAGAAATTCAACTCACAAATACGTATCAAGTCATATAAAGCATCAAAATATTAAATGGGACTTTCATATTAATACTAATATGTATTGTACTTTATGTATCAAGGGGTAAAAATGCACGTAGATAATTCTTAACGATTTAACGGTATATTCAATAAGGAATTTGAGTAATTCTGCTCCCATTCTAGTAAATCACTAAGTATTAAATTTTAATACGTTCACTAACTATTAATCCAATATGCTAATTTTGTAGTCAACTTATCAGTTATGATTCGATTTTGAATAGCTCTAGCCACATGTATGAATTTTTTTAGCTTATAAATGCTTTTGATTTGATAAATTTTTTTATGATTTTATACCTAAAATATAACTTTTATTTATATAAATATACTTTAAATTTATATATTCTAGAAATAACTTTGAGAATATTTTGATCATTGTAATAAAATAATGTTTATTAATATCTTTTTACGAAATACACTTATTATTTATTATCAATTCTTATACTTTTATTCAAGCACATAATTATGTAGTATGTATTAATAAAATCAACCTAAACATACATCTAAAAGTGCCTTTTTCGTATTTAATATATATCAATTATTTTTATTGGTCAATTCAAATGTGTTCTAAATTTTTCAATATATATTCAAACTAATAAATTTTGCCCTTCGCTTTTGGTCTAGAATTAATTCAACTATTAAAAAGAAAAAAAGACCGGTAGAAAAGAAAATTGCTTTGGCTTTCACCCCTCATTTGAAGATCTAATATGAGGATAGTTTTAGCTGCAATAAAAAATTTATGAATAAATTTGAATCTTTTTTTTTTAAGTAGGGGTTAAGGCTGGGCACCGGAACGGGTTGTACCGGTACCATTCCAGTCCGGAGTATTCGGGACGGGATGGGATACATTGAACCGGTACACGGAACGAAACGGTATCATGATTTGGTACCGGTATACCGGTACCGGTTCATCCCAGTTCATTCCAGTTCCGGTCCGATCCCGGTAAATCATTTTTAATTAAAATAAAAAATAAAATTTTTGTCATTATTTACTTTTATTAGTATTTTTTTTTTGTTTATTTAATTTTTTAAAATTACAAACTTAAGTTATTTAACTTAGAAGTTATAAGTATAACTTAATAACTTATAAACTTCAAAAGATTCAAATCTTTAAAACTTATAACATAACTACATAAGCTTAAAAACTAAAAAAAAAACTTTATTAAACTTAACTTACAAACTTATATACGTAAAAATTAAAAGAAATATCTTTAAAATAAACTTAAGTAAAATTATTATAAATTTTAAAACTTAAATACTATAAACTAATATAACTTAGAAAAATTAAAAAAATATTCCTATTTTCGTAATTCAAATAACTCAAAAATAATAATTATTTTTTGAAATAACTATATGTGCCGTCCTGTTTATCCCATCCCGTTCCGTTCCGGTCCATTCTGGTCCGTCTCGGTTCTATCCCGGTATATAGTGGGACGGGATGGAACTGAGCCTCCATCCCGGTAGTTCCGGTCCGGTTCATCCCGGTACCGGTCAACAACCCGGTCAAACCGTCCGATTCCGATTCGTTCCAGTTCGGTGGTCCCATTCTGGTCCGATGCCCAGCCTTAGTAGGGGTGTTAACAATTTGGATTAAATCGATTCAAAACGAAAAATTGAATCAACCCAATAAAATAAACCAATTTTATTTGGGTTTGGTTTGTTTGGTTTTAGATTTTAAAAAACCGATAGTATTTGGTTTGGTTGTTGTTTTGTTCAAAAATATCAAAGAAATAATCAAACCGAATGTATAAATTATCTACAAATATTTTATTATACATACTTAGTATATCATTTTTATAAACAATTTTAAAGATCTTATATATGTTTTCATCAAAATTTATTTATAATTTACTTAATGAAAGAAAAAAAAATGCTCAAGGTTAAGACATTTTTCTTATTGGTTTCATATATATGAGTGTCCATCACAATTTTTTGTGGGACTGAAAATGTCACTGTCTCTTCCTTTTAGGCCAAAATAGTGAATTATAAAGTTTTATTCATTGTAAATTCAGTGACCAAAAGTTCTTAATGTCAATCATTCTAATTATTTTTTGTTTTGTATGACTTGTTGTCACTTTTTTTTTCACTTTTTGAATGAATTATTTATTTTATTTTTGTGTATGATTAATACCCAAATAACCGAATCAAAACCGATAAATGTTATTATATTTAGTTTGGTTTGATTTTGATAATTTTATAACCGATTAAGCTAATTTGATTTTGATTTTGACCGACACATCAACACCCCTACCTCTAAGAATTTGGCAATTAAATTTCACGTATTACTTTCTAATACTTTGTTAATTAAGGAGAAATATGAAAGAATAATGTAATGGCAAAGATATGAATGAAACAAAAATTAATGGAGAGCAAAATAAACATTTTCAAGCACTTAGTAGAAGCAAATTTGGACCCTTTTATTTTTTTCATTTAAGATCTTTCAAAATTTAATGAAATACTTTAACAATAAGAAAACATAATTATATTATTTTATTTATTATATTACTTACTAATAAATGTGATTAGCCTAAGAAAGCATGAGGTTGTCAAGCTTAATATCATGACCCGTCACTTTGCCATTCAAATGAAGTATAACTATAAGGGGGGGGGGGGGGGGGAGGGACTAGAGTAGTGGAGAGGCTTGCGGAAGACTCTAGAATTCCCTAGATATTATCTTGGAAGGCTTTAGAATTCTCTAGGCTGCTTGTAGGAGTTTTAGAAGAGAGACCAAATTGTAAATATGTAGGGACTTGTGTAGTAATTTTATGTATGCTTTAGCTCCTAGAGAGTAGTATAAATATAGGGGCTCTCATTTGCAACTCAACCAAGCAAGTGTAAAGCATTCTTCCAAGCAATACAAAGCTTTCTATACAAGCTTTCTTTGTCTTTCTTCATTCTCTTAGCGATCTAAGTTTCAAAAGGCTTACTTGAGCTTACAAGATCGTGAAAGAATCATGAATAAATTGTCAAGTATCGCACGGACCGTTAGTGGAAGTCTATGTCCGTAACAAAGTGGTAATAGAGTTAGGTTAGTACTAAGGGAATCACTAACGAGGGAGACATCAACGCTGATAGCACCATCAACGTCAGGATGGATGGTGGAAAGAAGCACCGAGCAAAACACTAACATCTCACCCATTTTCGACCACTGAAGCAAGTGACAATGAACATAGTGAAGAGCCCATTGGCGTCATACCCAAACTAGAGTGGATCATAGGGGTTAACACGATGAGGCAATCCATATAGATCTTAGGCAAGTGCTTGAACGAGGTTGAGGGAAAGTTCAAGACTGTGGAGGATTTCACCCTTGAGGAGAGTAACAACATCCGAAAAAATTTGGAGGGACGCCAACATGCCAAGTATGAGATGAAGGAGGCCATCACTTCCTTGGAGTGTGGGCTCATAGATGCACTAAGCACAATTGAAACCATGAGATCCGAGGTGAAAGCACTCAGGGAGAGCATGAAAGTTGGAGGACCATCGTCGTTCGATGGAGATAGGGAGGCCAAGGTTGAGGCTCTCAATCCACCTATGTTCAAAGGCGCACGTGATGCACAAGAGGTGGAGAATTTCTTGTCAAATTTGGAGAACTATTTCAAGTTCAATAGGATGAGATTCGACGGGAATGAGATCAACACTGTCGTGTTGTATGTAGATGGTCATGCCGTGGTGGATGCATAAAGAGTCTAAGATAGGGAAGGGACTTTGCACTCTCAATACTTGGGAGCAATTCTGATAAGAGTTCAAGAAGGCATTCTTCCCCAACAACGTCATCTATGAGGCCAAATGGAAGTTTAGGGAGCTGAAGCAAATAGGCAGCATACAAGCGTACGTGAAGGAGTTCACCACTCTCAAGCTTCAGATACCCAACTTGATAGATGAATACACGTTGTTCCACTTCATGGATAGATTGCAAAATTAGGCTAAGATAGAGTTGGAACGATGGCAAGTCAGGACCATAGATGAGGCCATCACACAAGCCGAAGCCCTAACCAACTTCAAGCATGACAAGTATGATAAGGGGAAATAAAAGGACAAGAGGACTAGTCATGTCAAATGTGGGGGAGATTTTGACCGAGGCAAGGAGAAGAAAACACATCCTAAGCAACATGACTCCTACAAGTCGGATGGCAAGCAGTTTGGGCACCAGAACTATTATGAGAAAATGACACAACTACAAAGGGAGACATATGCTACATATGTGGTGGACCGCATGGTTATCTCATGCGCCCAGAAATTAAGAACCTTGGTGCTATCCTATGGGAGTGAAAGGAGAAAGTCACACAGGGCATGATGCAGTTGGGCATGGTTGGACCATGTGGTGTTATTGCCAAGAAGACAAGGAAGCCAAAAGAATATAGCACATCATATGTAGAAATCTCCATAAATGGACGACCAACTCATGCCATGGTAGACTCCGATGTAGAAGCCAACATCATGACCAAGATGACTGCAACGATGTTAGGCCTAAGTTACAATCCAAGCAACACCCACTGTAACGACCCGGAAAATGATAGAGTGAAACTAGAGCCTCACATGTGAGTTTGGAGTCGAGAACTTAATGAAATGATTATATTTGAATTTGACCCAAAAAGTTTTTAAAAATGTGCTTCGGAAGTTACCGGAAACTTGTTTAGCTGTATATAAAAAGATCCGTTTCGTTTTTCGAAAATACAACTTCATATTCTTGTTTAGGGGGTCAAATTGAGTGGGAAATGGGTCTAACCCAAATTTTAGAGCAACCGTATCAAAATCCGAAATTTCCAAGTGAAGCCTTTTTCGAGGTCTACTTTGGAGGGTCATATCTCCTAGCACACAATTATTTGGGTGGCCAATAATATATCCATGGAAATCCCTTTGAGTTAGCTACCTAACGCACTTCGTTTCATCTCATTCGGAGTTCGGACGAAGAAGTTATGCCCATTTTCGTAAAATCTGTTCGGCAGGAAAAGGCAATTTCCAGTAGGCGTGGTTACTGTTCACCCGCCTCATTTTTTTTTCTAAGTGTTGGACCATTCTTCCAAAGGACATATATTATTTCCTAGATACCATTAGTTCAATTCCCATCCCTAAAACATTTCCCTCTCTACAATCCTCCATTAAGAAGAAGAAGAAGTGGGAGCTAGGGCTTTGGATTCAAGGCTTTCTTCATCAAATTTCGTGGGAGATCATAGCAAAGGTATGGTGACCCTTGATCCTTGATTATCTTTCCTTCAAGGAGTCCATTCAAAAGGGTTTCAAAAGTCTTCAAAGAACAGAACTTCTATTTTGTATTCTAGGTATGGGTTCATGGGTAAAATGTTTTCAAAGTCATTATATTGGTGAATTGAAGTTCTATTTATGATTTTAAGATGATTTTTATATGAAACTTCTTCAAGAACCCATGTTTTCATTTAAAGCCTAGAATTTGCTAATGAAGTGGGTTTAATGCCTATGATTTAATGTTGATGAAATTGTGTTTAGATTGGATTGTATTGTTGATTTATATGGTTTTCTATACCTATTTATGATGAATTGTTGGTATATGGATGAATTGAGGATTGTGGCCTTATGGGCAAGTTATGGATGAATTCTCTTGTGGTAAGAAAAATGGTTGGGACTTGAGTGTTGTTTATTATGGCTTTGGAGGATGGTAAGTTGGCTTAATCTCATATTATGGATAAAAATTATTCTTGCTTGGTTTGATCCACTTATGATGGAGGTGTTTAATTATGGAATATATTGTGACCATGGCCTTAAAGGCATAGTATGAGAAATTGGAGTGTTATCATGACATTATATGAATGAGAATTCAATGAAGATAATGTGATCATGTTATGAACGTAAAGGTGTTGCTATTGAAAGATTATTTCTCAATTTGACACTCATGAATGTTGATGATAGAATATGAAGGATTCTCCAATTTATTGCATATCTCGAATTGGTAGAGCTTGTGTATCATTTTCTTGTTTAAATGATTATATTATTGGTTGTTGAATCCTCAGATCGGTAGGCTAGTAGCACCCTTCCACTCATGATAATAATGAACCTTGGAATAGGTAGGCTTATCGCACCCTTCCATTAATGATAGTAATGAACCTTGGAGTCGGTAGGCCTATGGCACCTTTCCATGAAGGTTAATGATGAGACTTGAACCGGTAGGCCCATGGCACCCTTTCAAGAGGAGTTAATGAGCTTTCCTAAATGAACCTTGAAACGGTAGGCTTAAAGCACCCTTTCACGTGTTAATGAATGTAATTTGGAGTTGGTAGGCCAATGACACCTCTCATATGTGATAATGTCAATGTAACGAACTATTCTATGGGAATGTTGGCTAAGCACCGAGTGGATTTGGTTAGATGGAAACTCCCCCAATAGTTAGGCATGAGTTTCAATGATCGTCTACCTTATCCCATAAACTATGTGCCCGCATAGGTAGCTAGTGGATCCATTAAGCTATATACCGGTCTTCCTTAGGCAAGTAGACCACCTCTTTACGGTGTGGGGACTTATGACACCGGATTCCATGACAAGCTCTCATGGTCTATGTCGGTTAAACGCTTACTTCCCATCATGCGAGATTTCATTATGGTTTCTTGATAGGTTCTACAAAGTGTAGGTAGTAGTATGAGATGCTACCTATACATTGCACGAGTAGGCTTGGAGAGGGTCATAGTGAGTTTCTCTAAATCCTAATGTATGTGATACAATTGTGGCCTAAATGAGGTTATTAAAGAATGTTGGCTCTCAAATGCTTAATATGAGATGCATGCTATACTTGGGTTATATTACGAGTTATTTTCCCTTGTCATGTCTTAATTAATGATATACCTCTTATGTATGAATATTGTGCAAATGTGAAAGAAAGGAATGATAAGTTACCTTAAGTGACCTTAATGTGGTGCCTTAGTATGGATGGTGGTATGGGACGCCATCCATACATTGCACGAGGTATAGCATAAGGGTTTCTTGAGGTGAAGGTCCAAGGTAAAGGTTTTCATGTTGAAATTGTTTAAAGGTAATATTATGACTTACTTGATGTTTATGCTTGAATTGTATGTCTTTTATGCAACTATTCATGGTACTTCAAAAAGTGGCATAATGCATGGTTTCTAACCAAAATGTCCCTTTTAAAGCATGTTTTGCATGATCATCATACTTAGTACATTTTGTGTACTAACCCATATTCTTCATATTTTTACTATAAGTGTAGGTTCCGGCAAGTGATCCCTCCTAGCTAGTTTGAAGTGTTGGATTGCTTTCCTCCAAGACTTGGTATGTCCTCATGGATTCGAGGATAAGACTTTTAAGTTCTTTTGTTCATGTAATAGACTTAATAGACTTCTTTTGATTGTAAAGGGCCGTGTCCCTACTTATGTTTTGTGACTGTGTCTAAGATGGCCATGTGAGACTTAGACTTCCGCTGTGTGTTTTTAAAGTTGTTTAAATGAAGTTTAAATGTGTGGATGTAAATAAGTTTTTTTTTCATTCCGCACTATTTTCATTATTGAATGCAATGAATGACTATGTGGCTCGTATAAGACCCCTTCGGGGTCGAATACGCTATGTTACGACTAGGGGGTACTCTCGGGTCGTGACAAACATGGTATTAGAGCATAAGATTTTGGGAATGGTTTTTAGGGTCAAAGTCTCACAAGCCACGTCTAGTAGAGTCTTGTTCATCGGTGTGAGTCGCGACACATCTATGAGCGAGAGGCTATAGGACGGTAGAAGTTACACTTCTTTCATTATCCTTGAAGTCGTGCCTTAGAGTTTGGTTTATAAGTCCCCCTTTTTTTTTAATCCTTCTCTTGTGTTTATAGGATATGAATACAAGAGGGAGACCCGCAAGGAGAGTAGGAGAAGAGGATGTGAATGAGGAAGTTCCTCCCCAAGTTGTGCAAAATGGTCAAGGTGTGCAATGCAATCAAGTTCCTATAGGTGAGCAAGAGAATGAGGTTCCGGTGGTTCCCCCGGATATGACCAATGAAGAGATTAGGTCGGCTTTCTTAATCTTGGCCCGAGCCATGGTGGCTCAAGTGACTAGAGATATGGGGCCTAGGGTGAATGCTAATGAGGGTACTATGGCTTCTAAGTTGAGAGACTTTGTGAGGATGAATCCTCCGGTGTTTCTAGGTTCTAAGGTGGGAGAGGATCCCTAAGAATTTTTGGATGAAGTGTATAAGGTAGTGAGTGCTATGGGGGTGACTTCAAAAGAAAAGGCGGAGCTTGCCTCCTACCAATTGAAAGATGTTGCCCAAATTTGGTTCACTCAATGGAAGGCTAATAGGCCGGTGGGAGCGGATCCTATAGAATGGGAAGAGTTTAAGGAAGCTTTCCTTGGTAGGTATTTTCCTCGTGAGAAGAGGGAGTGTAAGGTTGAGGAGTTTATCAACCTTAGACAAGGCAATGCGAGTGTGCAAGAGTACTCCTTGAGGTTTACCCAATTTTCTAAGTATGCTCCATCTTTGGTGTCAAACCCTAGGGATGAGATGAGTAGGTTTGTGACCGGTGTATCCGACCTAGTCAAGGAAGAGTGCCATACGGCAATGCTCCATAATGACATGAACATTTCTAGGCTCATAGTGTATGCTCAATCCATTGAGGAGTCCAAACTCAAGAGGATGAATAGGAATGTGAAGAGGGGTAGATCCGATGAGCAAAGTCAACCTAGGTTCAAGAAGAGGGCTCAAGACCAAGATTCTTCAAGTGCTCCTAAGGTTAACCAAGAAAAAAATGGTGAATCTCAATTTTCTAAACCTACTTGCATCACTTGTGGCAAGAGGCACTATGGGAAGTGCCTAGCCGGTACTAATGGGTGTTATGGTTGTGGAAAGAATGATCACAAGGTGAAAGATTGTCCTACTCTTACGGCTAGAGGAAGGGAGGCAAAGCAAGCTTCTAAAGATGGAACGGTTCCTATTCCTCCAAATTATGGTCGTTTCTATGCTCTCCAAGCTAGCAAGGACAAGGAAGCTAATTCGAGAAAAGGCGCCGGTAAGTTTTAGTTCCTTATGGTCATGAATGTCTTGATGAGGTTTCTATGTTGTTGTTTCTCATGTTTGCCTTAGTTGGGTTTGGGGGATGCTATGTTGAATAGCAAGGTTGTTGAGAGTGTTGATATCCTTATCTCATTCCTTCTATTCTTATTCAAGCTTGAGACCAAGAGTTCCTAGTAGCTTGTTTTATGTTTTGGAGTTTTAGAGAATCTACTATGGGCACTTTCTACCTCACAAAGAAATTCTCAATCATGGGTGCTCCAAGAAGTGTCTTAACTACACAGTCGCGAAATTGAGTTGATTGATCTGTACATGAATGGGGGTATTGACACTTCAATTCAGAAACTATACAATATAATGTTTATGAAATGCAAGGCTCAAATTATTCACCTTTAAGCGGAGCTTTTTATCGTATATACGGCGAAGAATCGAGAATTAATTCTAAGCTAAGGTACTTTAGAGATGTTGATTTTGGTGGAATGGATGTTAAGAAGGATGTTTCTGAAGAAAACTAAATAACAATGATGAGAAGCTTGGAAAAATTAAAACATATCCTGCCATTCCCTTAAACGGGAAGTAATTTTCTCCTTAAATTAATTGTCAAATATCTAACAAGCCATCAGATCAAGGAGCATGTCTTTTAATGAAATGCCTTCTCCGAAAAATTGAGAATTCAGAAAAGATTAATGTAGCTATGTCCATGAAGAATAAGAAGAATTCTCCATCACAGAAGGAAAGAAAAAATGACCAGGTTTATGAGTTTTGCCTCTTTAGATATGGTTTTTCTAGTTGGAGCGGATAGGGATTAATAGGTGGGTTGAGATTTAATTTAGTTAGGTTAATTAAATTTCTAACGAATCACATGGTGCTATGAATTAAATGAAAACTCTAATTATATTTTCTAATGGAGCCATTTGTAATAAGGGAATTATAGGGTCGTAAAGATTGAAATCAAAAGTATTATGGAGCCAATAATGTCAATAGAGGGTATATTTGTACCAATTCCAATAGTTCAAGGGTATTTAGGTCCTTCCCGTAGAAATAAAGATTTCAAGGAAATAGTCTTATATCATAAAAGAGTTTGACAAAGTAGAAGTCTAACATAAGTCTCAATAAGCCATCTACTACATAAAAAGAAGTGGTTAGGACGTAACCCATACATCACGTACAAAGTTTGAAAATTGAAATGACATAAAACTATAAAAGTAACTTGGTCCTTGGAGCATGAGGACTCACCAATCTTGAAGCACCAAATGGATTAACTAGTCACGAGTGTGAGAGGTAGGAGCGTCGGACCCTACATTAGTGAAACAATGTAGGCACAATTATGCATTAGTAATGAAATGTTCTAAGTATGATAGTAATGCATACGAGTTATGAAATCAAGCTAAAGGACTTTACATGACATGCAATGACCAAGCTAAATCATAAGATGAAAGGGTTAGAAATCATAAGTCATAATCATGGTCAATGCAAGCTTAACATCTTCAAAACACTTGTGAGATACTTTCATAAAGTAACCTTAGTTCATTACTGTGGGAAGTTGATCTTATAACCGATATAAACCATATGAGCTATAACATGGAATCCAATGTCTCTCTCATGCCGAAAAGGCATGTCCTTCCTTGCTATGGTAAGAACCATGAGTTTGAGATAAAGTGGATCCCTTAGGTAGTGCTATGTGAGACAAATCCTTTGATGGCACATAGTTATGAGATAAAGAGATTGCTACTAGAAAGCCAGACTTTTCTAGAGAGAGAGCCTCCATCTCAATATCCTCTCGCTGCTAAGTACAAGTAATATGGAATAGTCATTAAATTGTATGTATATTATCATCCATAGAAGGGCACAATTAAGCAACCAATCTAAGCTAGAGTTAATTTAGAATGGATCCTAAAATATGATTCAACTTAGGTGAGAAAACCTTTCAACTTTATGAATCCTTATGTGAGAAAACCTTTCACAACAACAACATTGCTACTTCACTCTCGAAGCATCCTCAAATCATGTAAATCAACTTCATAAAATCATGCATATCTTCATAAATTCATCTTTCATAGTTCATAAGCTTTATCATGAGTTCATAGTCAAAAGATCGTGGATCATGCATGGGTTCATATGAACTCAACTGTAAATCATGTAAATACTTTCAATTCATGCATTAGAAGATAAGAAACAAGTAATTCAATCATAATTGGAAAGAATCCAAGAAGATTGAATAAAACCCTAACTTTTGGATTGAGAATCTAACTTGTAAAACTTGAAGGAATTAAGAACCCTATAGAGGAAAGGACTCCATAGGTGATTACTAACATACCATAGTAATCAATGCCTACAATCTATGGTGAATTGGAGTTCTTGAAACCAAACCCTAGCTTTTTCTTCCTTAGCTCTTAAGAGGATTTTGGGGTGATCTTCGAGGGAAATTTAGGAATTAGGTGAATGATTTAGAATAGGTAGCTTTAGGACTTAATTCACTTATATAGGTCTTGAAATAGGGGTTAAAACGACATAGTTTAGGTACGAAACACATAGGGCAAAGACGAAAATATCCTTGACTTAAAAATTGATGGGTGACCCTAGATGGACCCCTAAATGGACCGTAGAAAGCTACACTAGTTATTTAGGGTTTCATCCAGGTGATCCTAAGGCCCAGGTAGCCCTGGACGATTGGGAACTTTTCCTAAATGGTCCGTGAAGCCTTATACTGGCTGTTTAGGGAGCCGTCCAGGTGACCCTGAATCCTGGCAACCCCAAATGGCTAGTCCACTTGCCTTAAACAACTAGTGGTGCCCTAAATGGACCATTTAGGGTCTCGTGAAGGGTTTCTATCCTGTTTTAGGCTTGTGGATTTGCTCGTTAACTCACCTATGTTAATTCATTAGGCAAATCAAGCTCATAAGTAACTTTACCAATACACCTCAAAACCTAATATGGGCCTACATACTTCTTCTCAAAACTAATTACACCCTTCATAGGTGAAATTTCAAAGTAAACCCAATCATAAACATCAAAGTCAAGATCTCTTCTTCTAACATCAGCATATGACTTTTATCGACTTTGAGTCATTTTCAACCCTTCTCCAATAAGATAAACTTTATCCATAGCCTCATGTTCCAACTTGGGACCAATCAAGGCAAACTCACAAACTTCAAACCAACCTATAAGAGATCTACACCTCCTACATAAAGAGCCTCAAAGGGAGCCATACCAACACTTGAACGATAGCTATTATTATTTGCAAACTCATTCAAAGGCAAATGATCATCACAATCACCCTTGAAATCAATCACACAAGCTTCAACATATCTTCCAAAGTTTGGATAGTATGCTCCGCTTGCCCGTCAGTTTGAGGATTAAAGGTCGTACTATATTTGACACAAGTATCAAGGCCTTTTTGGAAACACTTCCAAATTGAGAAGTAAATTGGGTACCACAATCAGAGATGATGGATAGGGGAACTCCATGCAACCTAACCATTTCCCTTAGATACAACTTAACATAATTTTCCGCCAAATATGAAACCTTGAAGGGAATGAAATGAACTTACTTCATCAGAAGATCTACCATAACCCAAATCGAGTCATGTTGCCGCCGAGTGAGGGGTAAGCTAACAATAAAGTTCATATTCAATCTTCCCACTTACAAGTAGGAGTACTAATATCTTGGGACAAATCTCCCAACTTTTGATGTTCAAATTTCACTTGTTGACAATTAGGACACTTAGCCACAAATTCCACAATGTCCTTCTTCATCTCATTCCTCCAATAGACCTCCCGCAAGTCACGGTATATCTTGATGGCTACCTGGTGAATGAAATACTGAGAACTATGGGCTTTTGATAAGATTTTCTCTCTTGAGTCATTAACATTGGGAACACATAAACGATCTTGATATCGAAGCACACCATCTCCCCTTATGGATAAAGCCTCAACAGATATTTTAAGCAACGCTTCCTTCAACTCAACCAAAATTGGATGAAGACCTTGCTTGGCTTTCACATTCGACATAAAAGACGATTTTGCACCATTATGAACAACAACACCCCCTCACTTGAATCAACCACGTGAACACCTAGCTAAGCTCCTCTATGAACATCATGAACCAATTCTTTCTTACCATCCTCGACTTGTGCATTACTATTTATGGCCAGTCGACTTAAGGCATCGACCACCACATTGGCTTTGCCCGGGTGATGAAGGAGACTCATATCATAGTCCTTCAATAGTTATAGCCATCTACATTGAAGAATATTTAGATCCTTTTGATTGAACCCAAACTACAAACTCTTGTGGTCGGTAAAGACATCAATATAGACATAATACAAATAATACCTATATATCTTCAAGGC
Source organism: Solanum okadae (assembly GCA_036553675.1). Classification (NCBI taxonomy): domain Eukaryota; kingdom Viridiplantae; phylum Streptophyta; class Magnoliopsida; order Solanales; family Solanaceae; genus Solanum; species Solanum okadae. The sequence continues at coordinate 19,040,401 of CM071686.1, read as the reverse complement.
AAAAACAATTGCCGCTAGTTCCAAGTCATGTGTAGGATAGTTATCTTCATGAATCTTAAATTGATTTAAATAATAGGCAATCACTTTCCCATTTTTCAGAAGAACATATCCTAATCCAATCCTTGAAGCATCAAAATGAACAACAAACCCATCGGATGCTTTTGGGTAAAGTCAACACCGGAGCGGAGGTAAGTTTATCTTTTAACTCTTGAAAACTCTTCTCACACACTTATGACCTTAATAACTTAACTTTCTTTTGGGTCAAAGTAGTTAATGTAGAGGAAATCGAAGAAAACCCTTCCACAAACCTTCTATAATATCCAACCAAAGCCAAGAAACTTCGAATATTCGAAGGGGATAGAGGTCTAGGCCAAATCTTAACTGTATCCTTCTTCTTAGGATCTACCTCAATGTCGCGCCCCAACTAGAAAGGGGTGGGTATTGAAGATTTATATAAGCACCTTCTAACTATATGTATTGAACTCATGCAAAATCTGTAGACTCATAGGCAGTTGAACATATACCAAGACACATACTAAAACATAGATAACAAAAGGGTCCACTGGCTACTTTACAATGGACCAAAACACTAAGTCTAAGAAGCCTCTAAAGAGTATGCATCTGAAGATCTGATAACTAGTCGGGACAGGGCCCCGACATACCCGTTCTAAAATATGTACATACATACCAAAATATAGGTTCTAAATATCTGATAGCTCTAGGTAGAGGTAGAGCTTACCAACATCTAAATTAGAAGTCTCTAGTCTACTGGAAATTTTGGTTGTCCTTAGTACCTGAGCCTATATTGATAGAAATGTAGAGCCAAAAATAGGGATGTTAGTACATATAAAATATGTGCTGGTATGTAAAGTAGACAAAATAACAAGAAGGCATGTAAGAATGCTGAAATGAATAAAAAATCAAGATAGGCAAAACTGAACATATGTATGCAGGAGACATGATCCAAAGTTGGAATTTGTGACCAATATCAAGGGTCCTCACCTAAAATTTCATGGCTTATTCTCTTATATATAAAATTCATATAATTTTCCTAACTGATACCTTTACTTCATTATATAGCTTATCTTTTCTTTGTAAACTAAATGTCAGGGAGTCACTTGATGGCTTACTGTCCGCAATCAGTGAACCTTGTATGGCATCTGAAGCCCACTGTCACAACTATGCGTGAAATCTCATAGTCTAGGTAACGAGGTCTATCAAGGTACCCCCATAACTCTTGTATGATCTGCCCACACACCTTTATCGGTATGGGGAATCCACGACGGGAAATTCCAGCTAAATCAATGTGGATTCATTGCATAGAATACAATCACACGTAGTGACAAATAAAATACCCACCCCACGCTGCAAAGTAGGCTATAATCCTAATTGCATCTAAAGACTTGTAACAATTAACTCATAAAGCATACACTCGTGATACAATTTTGCAATTACTTTCTTTGGCATAATAATCATATATCTTGTTATATGTATATCTACTAATAGTCCTATAGCCAACTGCTTCCTTTAAATTTATGCAACATGTATACTTGCTAATTCTAAGAGTTTCAACTGATGACACATATAGTTATGTGAAATATATGACTTCCTTGACCGAAAAGAGTACTATAACTCTATAGGTTTAGGAATCCAACATGAGAGGGTTTATAAAATAGGATAACTTGCTTTCAAGTATCATATAATCTAAGATGACATTTATCGGAAGAACATGTGACTTCAGGTTGTGCCTTAATTGCGAAAGAGGTTTTCACTTTACATACCTTACTTTAGGACTTACTATCTCACATCGTGTCGTCAAACTCCTTTGCTGACAACTTTATCTATAACATAATACCATAAAAGGACACTATAATAAGATAATCAAAAAGCACAACAAGGCTGAAAACACCATAATAGTTCACGAGCAACAAGCTCAACCATTACTATAGATAAATGACATATTGTCACACCCTTGTCTTTCTCTATTGTCCAAGTGGGCTCATGACTTATATATGTGTTCAATATTACTCCTCAATCCTTTAATCATAAATAACCCGCCTCTCTTAGTCAACCACCTTTAACATATAAAGTCAAACTAATGGCTTCTTAACATCACCCCATGAGTTCTTCATGAAAGAGGTCAAATTCCCTCATAGTCTCATTGTTTAAGTTGGTAGAGAACTACTGCAATCAATGACAATAATAGGAGCTTATATAAACGACTACAACATATTACTAAGTAATTTAGGTATTTCATCAAACATTTGGCGAGCGACAAATTTTCAAGAACCACAAGAGTTGTGTTTACTATACCTAGCCTTTTGTTTTATCATAACCAGCGTACTGCCCCAATACAATACCATCAACCCCTCATTTGGTCAAAATAACGACAACGAAACCTTCTACAAACTCCATCCTCAAGAACATCAACTACAATGGGTAAAACATGGACTCACGACTTTGTATCACCGTCACGTGAGTCTTACTCGTAATTTATACTTAAAGCATCCTTGCAATACTATTTAAGGAGATAAAAGAGGAGTCATACCTCTATATCCAAGAAAAGTAGTCCCTGCCCTTTCTATTCTTCAAGAACAACACCTTTTCCTTCAATAAAACATATGGCTAAGTATATCTATAGGTATATGGGGAGGAAGACACTTGATTCTTTAAGAAATCAACTTACCTTAATCTTTGGAGGATTGGAGATGAGCAAATCTTGAAGAATTAACTTGAAACCAGTCCTTAAATTTTTATGAGGATATGGGAAAAGAAATCTCAAACTTTGATCATGCTCAAATCACCCTTTAAAGACAATTAAAAAGGTGAGCGATCGTAGTCAGTAAAAACCCAACGAAGAGTCAGGGTCGAATCCCACAAGGAGTGATATACCGTGGAGAATTCTTTATCGAGAGATTTGGATTTTAAATTACCTCATTTGGAATGGTAAGAACAATTGGGTGGATGGTGCCACCAACTTAATATAAAGTTTTTGTTATCAATTATTACAATTAAACTAAGATTTAAACAAAATCAAGAATTAACAAGCAATCTAGGGGTGCGGGGATTGGAAATCAATGTAATATAGGAGTAAATGTGTTGCTCTATAGTGATGTGCATACATAAATAGGCTAAGTCATCATCAATGACGCTAATATTGTTTTGATCTCAAAGCATCAACGCTTAGAATCTCCTTTTGGTCTCATCTAATGCCAATTCATAACAACCCAAAACCTTATTCGATCCCCTCTTTCAAGAATAGGCAAATAAATCCGACCCATAACCTCTCTTTGAGAAAGTCAAGGACATCCAACCTAAATTGCTAGTATTGAAATAATTACCCACTCCAATTAATCTCATTCGAGAATAAACCGGAGATCGGAAGTAGGAATTAATTTTGCAACCTTAACCCTTAAGTTATCCCCATAGTAATTAGACCAAGTTCATGCATGAATATCAACAAAACAAAGCATAACACAATACCCACTATATCAAATTAACACCCAACCCCATTAGAGCACCCTAGATCTTGGGGTTTTAGACACCCATCACAAAAAAGTAAAGAAAGTATACCTTCCATGAAAGAAAGCATGGGTAACTTGAAATCAAGCAATTAGGAGAAAACCCCCTTTGAATTTTACTTCAAATATTCGAATTCAAGATTCAAATTGTAAAACCCCAAGAAGACTAGAAAAGTGTTCTATAAAGTAAAATGTTCTCCCTCGAAACTTTCTCATGAACTTAATTGTTCAACACTATAATCAAACTCCCTTAAAACTCTATCATTTATATTTTCCCAAAATTTGGCCTAAAAATCAACTTCGCAACCAAATAGGTGAAATTAGTCGGTCTTGCCTAACTCACTCGGCGAATCGCCCTTCGTTCCCCAACTCTTCTTTGTGATGCTCTAGGCTTTAGGTGTTTGAACCTCAGTTGGTGAACTCGATTGAGTCAGCCTTTTTCGTTCGGCGAATCACCAAATACTACCGTAGTTCACGTTCGAGCATTCAATCTTTGCCTTGCACACCGTTGCTTTGGGCGATGTGCTTTATATCCGCTTTTCTCATTCGGTGTATCACCTTTTCTACTGGAGTTCTCCGACTTTCTTCGGTACACAAAAGTGCTATGTACTATTAGATTGGGTGAAGTCTAGCTCACTCGGCGATCCTCCCTTCATGCAAGGTGATTAACAATGTTAATTTTGCATTTCTTTTGACTTTTTGGCCATTCTTTCAAGCTTTAGTCCATGCCTTGTCCAATTGCTTTCATAGCTGTGAATCATCAATATTTGATTAGAAAAGGACAAAGTTAGGCATTGAGGACACCAATTATTGAGCTAAATGGACCATAAATGAGTGAAAATCTACCAGTCATCAACACCCCCAACTTAAACTATTACTAGTCCTCAAGTAAATCAAGAACACAATGAGGTCAATAAGGGTGTCTACAATAGTACTCCAAATGATCTAACATACAAGCGTGATGGCAAGCCTACTCTCAATAGTATGTTACCCTAAATCATGATAAAAAAGCTTCAAATGATGACTAGCTAGTCTCAACACAAGCTCAGTCTCACTTTAGCTTCTCTAATGCAAGAACATGCTTCAACAAATGCATTCAAGTTCCCTCACATAAAAAATGATTCCATGTTCTCACAAAGAAAATCAACGTAGGTAATAGGAATCAATGCAATTCTTACTCTCTCAAAAGAGAAATACATGCAAGCTTTGTCCAATAGGTTTGCTCATATTTTCTAATCATTACACAGCCTAGTTCATGCAAAATCTCAAGGGCCTTTTAGGCTTTTAATGGGGCTGAGGGTTAAGACATGGTCAATTTGGATTGATGACTTTACCTTTTCAAAGCATTGTTGTAATTATCATCACCTCTTCTCAAGTTCTTTTTGTTCTTTTTCATTTGAGAACTCAAATCTAGACTTTCCACTCAATTTATTTGGAGCTCCCCTTTATTTCATTCACTTCTCTTTTTCATTTTCATTTTTTTCATCTATTCCCATCAAATTGATGACAACTACACACACATATTTTTTTATAAGGAGGGGTTCCTTCTTTTGTAAAACTTTCATATTTGAGTTTCATTTCTTCTTTCTTTGCCCTTCACTTGAGTCTCCTTCATCCTTCCTATTCACACCCCCAACTTAGGCTTCTGGCCTAAGTTGTCTATTCAAACATCTCAATGCTTCAAAAATGATTTTTGGTGAGAAGGTAGGAGTAGTTTTGGCTCAAGAGGTGTCTTTTGGTTGTCAACAAATAGGTTAGGCTCAATTAGTGCCAACATGGATTCACACCCTCACAAGGTAGTCACAATAGGCTTTATAGAAAATTTGGCTCCCTCAATGAATTTTCGCCCAAGATCAAGTCCCGCATTCTCCAAGATTCAACCAATTGGATTAACAGTGCAAATTCTTGGACTCCACATGTATGTTTTCAAGTAAACCTCACCACACATGACACTTCAAAATACACTCATCTAGTACATCACGAAAATATCAAAACAATATGTGCGATGTTCATTGCAGAACTCACATCCAAACACAGCTAGTCAACAAAAGATTCAAAGGAATCTTTCAAAAGTGTAACCACATCAATTTCATTCTAGCAACACCTACACTAATTATATCATGAGTACTATTTAACACATCATGCTCATCATGAGTACTATTTAAGACATCAATATTGAACAAAATCGATTCTCAAATTATATCAATGAAAGCCTTAAGAATTTCTCAATTTTGAAAATTGATGGGTCGTTTGATTCAACTAGAGAGAACGAACAATGAGGTAAAGAGACACAGTTTCCCAAAGGAGAAGCACTATAATATAAACAAAACATTAACCACAAAAATTCAAAATATGAAATAAACAAACTACAAGCAAAAAGTGGGATATTGGCACAAAGGCCCTCACCCCACCAAAAATAAAAAGCAATGTCCTTAATGCTAAGTAAATAAAATGCTGGGAGGCTGATATAAAAGATCCCCCTAACAGGCTACGCCTATGGAGCACTCTCATCTATAGTTTCTGGTGTAGAAGCCTCAAGTGGGGCATCTATTCTCGGTAATAGGATCATAAGAGGTGGAAAGGAAGGCTCGGCTTGGGCATTAATGCCCGGCTCAATAATGGGAAGTGTGGGAGAGGGGGGGGGGTCTGGGGTGACTCCATTGGACCCAACAACTGAAGTCTCTCAGAGAGACTCTCAAAGGTAGCCTAAATAATGACCTCCTCGATCTTGTGCAGCTCTGTTAGGGTCTCAGTGATCCCACGCTAATCCTATCTCAAACCCTGTTCATCGGTGTCCTCAACCAACTCCTCATCCTAAACATCAATATCAATATTGACCTCAGGTACAAAAGAAGAAGGTGAAGCACTAGGCATCTTGGGTGTAGGGGCATCAACATCTGAAAGGGGAACCTCGCCCCATAGTGTAAGATGTCCATGGATTAAATCTCGACCACCTCAGCCCTCAACGTGGCAACCTAAGCTCTAAGGGTATCCAAAGCACTAGAACTACCCTCAGTCTTTTCCAACACTACTATCCTCGCAGTAAACTCATCTAATCTCAAAGTGTGGCTCTCAATCGTCTTCTCACACTTGAACACCCACCCAGTCAGAGAATCCAAGGCATTCTAGATAGCATGGTCGATGAGCTGGGGCAAGTTCTTATCAACCCGGGTAGTTCGAACATCTCCTGACCGGGCAAGACTACCCATGTGGTATATAAATGTCTGGGTCAAGGGAGGACATGTAATAGGAGAAAAGGGAGGCCTTACACTAGCAGCGGTCACATAAGTAGAAGATTTAGATGTAGTAGCGGATTCAAAAAAACCAATATCAGAAGAAAAGGTAGGAATACCTGCCTACTCCAAAGAAGGAGCAAGTGTGTTGGTCTCTGCTGTCAATGTGGCAGGGTCAACTACTGGAGGTGAGTCTGGTGGTGGCGGCTTCCTCCGATCCACATCATCTCTGAAACACTCTGTCTAGATCCTCTGGATATCACTAGATAAGGCTCATGTGACACTCACATCTGTAGCAACTCTAAAAGAGACTCATGCCCTTTCACATAATAGTGTGATTTAAAATTGGAAATGGGAGAGATGTCTGCTCCTACCTCGCCTTCATTAGCATCTTTTCAACAACAATGGCACCAATATGTATGTGCTCTCGATCTATAATGGTGCCCACTAATACTACCTTGTCATGGTGAAGAATATACTCATTTTGGGATGGCATGCAGTTGCAGTTGATGAAGCCAAACCAATATTTGACCACTAAATTTAAGTCATTCTTCTCTATCTTTGCACCATCCGCCATCAAAGAAGGAAAAGAATTAAAGATCAAGGGTGCTAACCAACCCTTCAGAGAATCTAGGTCCTGGCGCATATGGAGTGAATGTATATCATCTACAAATCCCGGCATATCTAGGGCAATATTAATAGTTCCTACGTCGCACTCGACTTTCTTCCCTCTCACCTACACTTCTTTAAGTGGCATCCAGACTATGCCCTTTCACTTATTCGGAAGGGCCCTTAGCATACGCCGCATAGAACTCCCTCACCCAAGAAGGGATGTAGGGGATCTTGGCTCTAGTAAAACCCTCAAATCGATGTAACTGAATTGTTTCCTAGATGGCTGGGTAATCACTCATCACTCCCTCTACAAATAGTCATCTTTCCTCAAGTATAGTTCATTTTCTTACCGCTTTAAGCCTATTCAAAGCTCTTGGAGCTATAATCTAGAGAACACGCTAAGTAGGGTTGGGGTCTTATGCCGGTGACACCAACTTTGATGGGATATTCACCTGCTTCTTGGAAATATGCTTCCACTCCTTTTGATCCCCACTTGTAAGTGTCTGAGCATTTGGAGTCTCAGAAGGCTCATTGATTGAAAGGCTTCTGTTTCTTTTGAGGAGGGGAGGAGAAGACTCCCTATCTTATCAGAGTGGACCACATTCTTGCCCTTTCTTCTTGCCATTGCCTGAATGTACATATTTAAGCATAAGATTAGTGAATGTTAGTCCAAATTGAATGCATTTTGAATCAAGATTGAAAGCAGTCCTAAGGCTCGCCTAAAGGGAAAACGTATCACCCAATAGGATCGGCGAGCTCAGTGAGCTCACCGAATTAGACAGTAGAACAAATCTAAGGGATCATGTACATAGGGTGGAGTCAATGCCAACTCGGTTATTCGCCGAGTTGGCTTCAGCGGACTAAGACAGTTCTGCCAAAACTGACAATGCAAAAGGGACATACACATGCATCAAATCCTCTCCCACTCGGCGATTCTCCAAATGAGTTTAGTGGACTAACACAAGCCCGTTGAATGGGACAGTACCACGAGTGATGCATAAGCTTAGGAAGGCGAGCTAGGTCTTACTCGGTGATTCGCCTATCATCCTTGTCGAACAAGAATTTTTTTTAGCCAAGTGCCTATATTTGAAATTCAAATCCAACATGCACAATAAATACGAGTCTCCCCGAACAAATACAATCCACCTATATTTTTTTCTACCCATGGGTACTCACATTTCCCCTATTTATCACTAAGTGTTACTCTACTTGACGATTTGCCCTTAAGAAATTATTCACCCTATCTATCATTGGGCAAAATCATGCAATGGGTCAATAATGAGCTACTCAGACTTCACTCACATTCAATTAAACACAGATCCAACAAGTATATCGACTCAATTTATCATTCTAACCAACAAAATCATGATTTACCATTTATACAGCTGTCAAAATCAAATGTGTATATTTCAAATTCAAAAATATGATGCTACCCAACAAAAATAAACACTTGATCTTAGTTACAAGGCTCAAGCCCACAACCTATATGCAATCTAAACTCAAAATCATCAATAAGAAGTTAAAACACCAACCTTAGTGTTAAAAAGGAAGCAAGAAATTAGGGAATCGAGGTTCGGTTGACTCGAGATCCAATCAAATGCACTCCTAGCACTTGCAACACACTCACACGAGGCACAAAATCACTCAAAATGCACAATTCAAGAGAGGGGAATCGAAAAGGCTCCAAAAATTTAAAGAGTTTTGATTTTTGAAATTAAAAGAACCTTGGGCCCTTTTATAGCAGACCCGTTAAGCGCACTTACTAATGATCTCCTTCTGGAGCTTAAGCTCGCCGAACATGCCTGAACAATGACCAAACATGAAGGTTAATTCAGTGGACCCTATAGAGTCCTTATTATGCACTTCAGAAAATCACCCTTTGGTGTTTTGATCACCGATCTTGATATTGCACTTTTCCACCTTTTTATGCTCAAAGGGCGAACGAGAATAATTTTGCCTAGTGCTTTTGGCACATCACCCTTTTGGTTATGGTCTCTCCCAATATGATCTTATCTATCTTTCAACCTATTCTCCACATGCATTCACAATGCATGCTATTTGAAAGGAAATAAAAACAAAAGTAAAGACTTGGGTTTCCTCCCAAGAAGCGCCTTATTTAATGTTGTGGAACAACATAGTCCTAAAACTTCAACAATCATTCTTGGGGTTTGGGATGGTATCATTAGGCAAAGTTCCCTTTTGCCTTGAATTTAGATGAGTGGCAATTTGACCCAGTTGGGTCTCCAGCTGCTTGATTGAAATTGAATGTGTAGTCACCGCTTGGGTTAAAGTGGAGAAATCATTTTTCAAATCTTTCAACACTTTATCGAAACATTGAACGTTGTTATAAATCCTCACAAACATGTCTTCCATCCTACTTCCTTTTAGACTAGCTGGATATTAAAGGTGTGGACGATCATGGGGAGGCACATATCTATCTTTGTGCACTTTCCTGTCTCTCCAATTTCCAGCCCTCCAATCTTTCCAACCACTATATCTATCGTTGTTCCAACCTTGGTTATCACCTATACGTTGATAATTATTGTGAGAACCCCCCCCCCTCCCACTTGATTTCCCAAGTATTCAACCGTTTCATTGTATAATGCCTCAAACTTGACATCATTCAGGTACTACCCACTTTTTATTCTACCTAAATTTACTGACTTAGTTCTACCTCCCATGACATGTTTGGACAGAAAATCGAATAGGGTCATCATCTTGGCCATATTCTCATCCCTTTCATGGTCCCTTTCTATTTGTTCTTTACTCAAGCCCACTTGTAGAAGGGGTGCTTGGTCTTCCCTAGTGTGTTATGCTCGGTTGACCTTAGTCATATCATCTAACAACAATGCCGCTGCATCATAAGGTTGCCTTATCAATCCACCATAGATTAATTGCTCAACCACACTCATGAAGGCTGAATCAAGGCTCCAATAAACGTATTGCAACATCAAATTATCTGGAACGTCAAACGTTGGACATTTCAAGAGTAACTTCTCAAACCTCAACCATTTTTCATGCAAGGGCTCAACTCCAATACTTCTGAAATTCTGGATTTGTAGACGAAGTTTAACCATTTTTGAAGGTGGAAAGAATCATTCCAAGAACACCTCCGTTAGCTCATCTCACAAAGTAATAGAATCAGTTGGTAACTTTGCCAATCATCTTATAGCCTTTCCTGTTATAGAGAACGGGATTAGTTTCAACCTTATGGATTATTGGTAGATATTATTGAACACAAAGGGTCCACACACCTCCTTAAAATTCCTAAGGAGCTCATGGAGAATCTTTTGAGATAGGCCCCTAAAAATTCCTTTCATCTGGAGCAGTTGGATCATAGTACCGGTGATATGAAATATGTACTCCCGGTTGTAGGAGGTATTCAGATTGCTCATGTGCTTTGAATGACATTAATGGGCATGTCATTTAGGTCACCAATATTATCATTTTGACCATCGTGACTATCATTGTCATTCCATGGTAACTCTATAGTGATGTGCATACATGAATAGACTAAGTCAACATCAATGACACCAATATTCTTTTGATCGCAAAACATCTATGCCCAAAATCTCCTTTCGATCTCATCTAATGTCAATTCTAAACAACCCAATACCTTACTCTATCCCCTATTTCAAGAATAGGGCAAGTAGATCCGACTCATAACCTCTCTTTCAAGCAAGTCAAGGACATCAAACATAAATTCCTAGTATTGAACTAATTACCCACTCTAATTAATCTCTTTCGAGCATCAACCAGAGATCGAAAGTAGGAATTAAGTTTGCTATCTTAACCCTTAAGTTATCCTTAATGGTAATTGGACTAAATTCATGCATTAACAACAACAAAACAATACATAAAAGAATACTCACAATATCAAATTAACACCCAACCCCATTAGAGCACCCCTAAATCTTGGGTTTTAGCCACCCATCACAAAAAGTAAAGAAAGTATACCTACCATGAAATAAACCATGGGTAACTTAAAATCAACCAATTAAGAATAAACTCTACTTGGATTTTACTTCAAATTATCAAATTCAAGATTCAAATCGTAAAACCGCAAGCAGACTAGAAAAAATGTTCTAAAAAGTAAAATGTTCTCCCTCAAAACTTTTCTTGAACTCAATTGTTCAACACTCTAATGAAACTCCCTTAAAACTCTATCATTTGGGCTATTTATATTTTCCCAAAATTTGGCCCAAAAATCCACTTCACAACCAAATTGGCAACATTAGTCAGGCTCGCCTAACTCACTCAACAAATCGCACTTCGTTTCCCATCTCACATTTCTGATGCTTTAGGCTTCAGGTGTTTGAACTTCTATTGGAAAACTAAATTGAGTCAGACTTTCTCGTTCAGTATATCACTAAGTACCACATTAGTTTGCCATTCGAGCATTCAATATTTGACTTGAACACTGTCACTTTGGGCGATGTGCTTCATATCTGCTTTTCTCATTCGGCATATAACCTTTTCTACTGGAGTTTGCCGACCTTCTTTGGTACACAAAAGTTCTATGTACTATCAGATTGGGAAAAGTCTAGATCAGTCGGTGATCTTCCCTTTATGCTAGGTGATCAACAATGTTTATTTTGTACTTCTTTTGCATTGTTGGTCATTCTTTCAAGCTGTAGTCCATGCCTTGTCCAAATGCCTTCATGGTTGCAAATCATCAATATTTGATTAGAAAAGAACAAAGTTAGGCATTAAGGGAACCAATAATTGAGCTCAATGGAATTTAAATGGGTAATCTACCACTCATCAAACTTCTAGTATAAAAACAATCAGTTTGGCCAACTTTTTCTAAAGTGCGACACGTCCCGCAGTGATTGGGCAATGTGTTCGTCTGTTGTAGAATGAAAATAACTTTTTACTCTGAAGTTGTATTAATTAAAGGTTTGTTTTTCTTGAAACTAGACTCAAATACCTTTCATTTAATAGGTTTTAGGTCTTCTAACTTTATATATATTTGGAGATATGCTCGTTCAAAGTCAACTAATAAATTAGATCATTTGTAGTATTCCTCTACTATGAACCTTGAAATTTGAATCATTTGTTTAATGATATCTTTGGTCTAAAACTTGTTTTAAACCCTTCAAATGAATTAATATAAGGGTTACATGGTATACTTAACCATTTCCAGCGATATAGTCCCTCGATATCATACCTATGCATTGGTGTTTACGAGTAGCAAATGTATTTTAAGTTACAGGGCATATTTTCCCCACCTCAGTTAATTTGTCCTCGAATGAATGTTGTACCTTAAGATGACCCGACTTTTTTTAAAAAAAAAAATTGGCAGAGTTTCCTTTGTAAACAAGCCTATCCAAAACCCATTAGCTAACCAGAATGCATACACATTGCTCCACAGAGCATCAATCTACAATAATATGCAACAGATATCCGCAAGGCTCTGTTTGGCCTTATATGAAATGAAAATGCACTAAATAATATAACATACCTTATATTATGGACATCTCAACTCAAAGGAACATCTTGAACATATTACATATAACAAGGCAGTACTACAAATTATGGGTAAAACTGATACTTAAATGGAAAGAGTTATGACTTTAAGAACCTTGGGGCGGCTACTAAAATAAGTAGGTATACTTGGCCCTCATGCTGTCTTCCTCTTCCCAAGTGGCTTCTTCTACATTCTAATTTCTCCAAAGTACCTTGACTGATCCTAGGTCTTTGTTCCTCAACCTCCTGATATGTTGGTCTAATATTGCTACTGGGACTTCCTCAAATGATAATTCTTCTGAGAGTTCCATACCTTTTATGGGAATAACCTTTGTAGGATCTCCCAAACATTTGCGTAACATTGACACATGGAAGATCGGATGTACTGGCGCTAACTCTCGAGACAAGTTCAGTTCATAAGCTACATGACCAGTTCTATGTACAATTTTGTGTGGCCCAACATACCATGGGTATAACTTACCTGACCTGCCAAATCTCATAACGCCATTCATAAATGATATACACCCAGTCATCAACCTGGAACTCTATGTCTCTATGATGTACGTCTACATATGATTTTTATCGGCTCTGAGCAGTCTTTAGTCGCTCTTGTATCAAATTTACTTTTTCAATGCCTTGGTGAACAAGGTCTGGTCTTAATATTTGAGTCTTACCTATTTTAAACCAAGTAATAACCAATCTACACCGACGCCCATAAACAACTTCAAATGAAGTCATGTCAATGCATGAATGATAACTATTATTGTAGACAAACTCTATCAAGGGCATATGATCATCCCAATTGCTTTTAAAGTCTAGAACGCACGCTCATAACATATCTTCGAGTGTTTTAATAGTGTGTTCAACTTGGCCATCTGTATGAAGGTGAGATGTAGTGATAAGGTTCACTTGTGTGTCAAACATCTTTTGGAATGATCTCTAGAAATGTGCTGTAAATTGGGTACCCCTATTAGAAATAATGGTTAGTGGAGTCTCAAGCAAGCGAGCAAATTCCTTTATATATATCTTAGCATACTCTTCGGCAGTGTTATTGGATTTAACTGGCAAGAAGTGGGTTGATTTCATCAACCGATCAATAATCACCTGAATGGAATCATGTCTCTTAAAAGAGTAAGGTAGACCTGTAATGAAATCCATATTAATAGCCTTCCATTTCCATATTGGAATGTCCATAGTCTGAGCTAGGCCACCAGGCCTTTGATGTTCTGCTTTAACTTGTTGGTAGTTAAGCATTGGGCCACGTACTCCGTAATATATCTTTTCATGTCATTCCACCAATACACCTCCTTAATGTCATGATACATCTTTGTGGAGCTTGGATGAATCGAGCATTAGGAATAATGTTCTTCATCCATGATTTGCTGCCTCAACCCTTCTATATCTGGAATACGTAGTGTTCTTTGGCATCTCAATGGTCCATCTCTTTCTAACTAAAATTCACTAATTCGGTGCTCTCAAAATCTTTCTCGATATTGCAAAAATATAGGATTGTCATACTGATTCTCTTTCACCAATGCCATTAATGATGATTCTGTAGTATTCTGTACGACTACACCTCCATCTTGTGATTCTAGAAGTCATACTACAAGGCTGGCTAATTTGTAAAAATCTCATACTACTTATTGTATAGATGATAAATGAACTAGGTTACCCATGATAGTCGACTAAGAGCAACTACTACCATGTTAGCTTTGCCTGGGTGGTAGATAATGTTCACATCATAGTCCTTTAACAACTCTAGCCACTTTCTCTATCTCAAATTCAAGTATATTTGCTTGACGAGATATTGGAGACTCTTTTGATTTGTAAATATATCAACATGTACCCCATACAAATAGTGCCGTCAAATCGTAAGCGCAAATACCACTACGGTAATCTCCAAATCATGAGTGGGGTAGTTTTGTTCATGTTTCTTAAATTGTCGAGAAATGTATGCTACAACCTACGCATGTTTCATCAAGATGCACCCTAGGCTAATGTTTGAAGCATCAAAATAAACTAGATAACCTTCTGTACCCACTGGTGAGGCCAATACTGGCGCATTAGTTAATCTATCTTTAAGCTCTTGGAAGCTTTTTTCACAAGGGTCCGACCACTGGAATTTCACTGCCTTCTATGTTAACTTTGTCAATGGTGTGAAAATAAAGGAGAAGCCTAATGAGTCCACGATTTGGACTCATTTAGGGCTTTATTTTAATAGATTTAGTGACCTCGAATGCATATTTTGTCTCAATAACTGATGTAAATCCTTGAATTTCAAGTATTTGGACTTAGGGACAAGTATGAACACTATTGAGCAAAAAGGAACAAAGCAGCTGAAAGAACGAAGAAAATAAGCCCTAAGGATCGCCTAAATCATTGGGGGAGTCGCTTAATGGCCTTGGTCTCGCCTAATGTTCCAGTGTGCCAAGCCCTGAAGGAGAAAATCAAGTCGGCGATAGAAAGAGCAGTCGATGAGTCGTCGAATAGTTCCGTGATGCAGTGCCTTATTGCCCAAAGTTACAGGACCTCAAGGATGCTAAAGGCAAAAGAAAAAAGGAGACACAAATGACCAAAGGGCGAATCACCGAGTGGATCGGTGATCCCAACTAACTGCGCCGACTGAACCTTCGCAGTACACTTTTTGACAACTATAAATACTTGTTTAAATTTTTTGCTTAGTATCATATTTTGGAGGGAATCATATTATTATTCAGTTTTTGAAGTTTAGAACTTAGAACTGAATTTGAGAGATATTTTTCCTTAGCTTTGAAGATTTCCATTTCTAAGAAATTGGAAGTGGGTATTGAAGATTCTTCATCTTAGACATTTGTAAAGACAATTTTAATCGTACCCAGTTGATGGAAACACATTTCGGTATCGATCTCTATCTTTTTACTATGTCTAGCTAAATCCCCAATTCTTGGGGTGTGATTATGTGATTATGGGTTGAATTAACTGTTGGGTATTGCTAATTGATAGTCTATTTGCTGTTTAAAAGTGAGTTTGTTTAGTAATTGTGGTTGAATTTAATGGGTTGTAGTTGCAAATAAAATCCTAACTTCGTGTTTTTGGCTTGCTCGAGAGAGAGGTTTTAAAACCAAAATTGCTGAATTAATGGTCTGTGGGTATTGGGTTGTCATGGGTTCAGCTCGAGAGAGTGAACCCTAAACTCTTTTCCACACATTCAGCTTGAGAGAGTGAATGGACTAAAGCGAAGGCTGTGCTTCAATGCCGCTTATTGGTGTTCGAGAGAAACCAATTTGATTCGGGGTAAATTGTTCGACAGAATGTTTACCCCCACTAAAGTCTAGCTTATTCACTGATTTGCAGTTGTTTACTATTAAATGCAACTACCCGGTTGTTTACCTTAGCCCATAATGCTATCACATCCCAAGAATTCCGTCTCCATATTCATATTTTCATATTATTTGCTGTATTTAGTTGCTAGTTGACTACAAACCCCCCTTTTGATATTTGACACTTGTGTCAACTTTTAATTTATCATGTTTTTCTTCATAAATGTTTTAAACTATAATTGACTTGAGCATATTTATGCTTTTCTATTGATTCTTGAGTACGAACTACTCCCTTGGGACTCGACCCCAACTCACTAGTTGGGTTATATTACTACTCATAATCGTTGGCACTTGAAGTAGAAGTAGTGTCCTGATACGTGAAATCAAAATGGTGCCACTGCCGGGGAGTGTTGTTACTTGAGAATTTTTAGATAAGTTGAATGTTGTTCTTGTTAGTAGTAGTGATACTTACTTAATTTTTAGTTTTGTTTTGCTTGTTTGTGTGTTACAACAGGAAGAATGAGTGTGAATGGTGACAATGGTTACCAAATGGACCATCCCCTTTTGAAACTGTTGAATCTTAGGCATAACCTCCTAATGTTCAAACAATTTGGGGGTGAGACTATCCAGGAGATGTGGCCGAGATTTAAAGCAATACTGCAACAATGTCCAACTCATGGAATGCCAGATAAATTGATACTGGAATGCTTCAATAGAGGTCTTGGTCCCGAAAATAGAAGCTCTACTGATACACTTTTTGCACGTTGTTTGACACAACAACCCTATGAAGTAGTAGCCCAACTCCTTGATGGCATGGTTAAAACCAACAAGGTAACATAAAAAGACCGAGAATGGGCAACATTATTGACGCAACTGGATGTCTTGTCGAAGAAAGTTATGGAGTTAGAGGCAAGGTCCTAAAAGAAAGATAAGTGCCTTCCTCATCACGAGTGTCAAAAGAGGAAACGGCAGGAGAGTGAACAAAATCAAGAGGCTCTCTCAGTTATTCGACACAAAATCGAAGAACAAGATAGAGTGTTGAATGAACTGAAAGATAATGTCCTAATGATTAATCAGATGATCACCTCGCATTCCATGATTATTCAGCTGCAACATGCCCAAATAGACCAAGTGCTGTCATGTCTTTATTCAAAGTCTAAGGAGGGTTTGCCTAGTGACACTACGGCCAACCCCAAGAATGAGAAGTGACTAAGGACTTGCGTCGTGCCACGATGTTAACTAAGGCGCTGCTTGGGAGGCAACCCAAGACTTTTTTATTGCTTTACTTTTGTTTTGGTAAATAATGGTGTGTGGATTGTGCAGGTTAAAGTGTGGAAAGTGTTTGAAAAGTGCAAGTTGACGAGTAAATGGCCTAGTCGGCGCATTGCCGAAGAGCTCGGTGAGCCCAACCCAGATCGTTATTGGACTCAAAAAAACTTTAAATTGGAGTCTGTAAAACTTGGTGAGGCTAGGAAATTATTGGCGAATCACCGACCAGGTCGGCGAACTCAATCTAGTCCACCGTTTGGACCCCTAGTTTAATTGGAGGTCCTGTAAAAATTGGCAAGGTAAGTATCCACTCGGTGACTCGCTGAGTTGATCAGCGACCACGACTAACGTCGCCGACTGGGCGAGAACTGGACGGTTTTAAGGCCAAAGGTTCAAAAGTTTCAAATTCTTTCACTTTCCCTCACTCTCTAATCTTCCCAAACTCACACCCACACTTTATTTTCTATATTTCTTGCTTTATTACTGTATTTGAGTTGTTGATTGGTACTTGAATTTGGATTACATTGCCTCCTATCAATTCAATCTTATTTTAATCAGCATTAAAGGTTGGTTTTCCAAACCTCGAGTTTATTTTTGGCATTTTGAACTCTTACGCAAATGATCTTATTGTGTTGTCATGTGCTGGGCCTCTCTGATAGGATTAGAATGTTTGAATGCCTATTTTAAGCTGATGATCTTACCCGTATTATTTTGATTGTTGAAATCACGTATTACTGTGCGTTGAAATGATTTAAATTTTGTGGGGTTGTGCTTGCATGTTGTTTAGTTTGGTTGGGTGAAGTCTTAGTATCCCATATTTATGCCAAAATACATAATTTGCCCAATGATAGAATGGATGACATTATTCTTAAGGGTAAAAGTCATCAATTGGCCAAATTTGGCAAAATCGGGAGAAGTCTGACTATCCCGGGGTAATGGGTGTTATGGGTCTTGAGTAGTTCATGTTTTGATTTTGTTTTCGGGGGTTGCGGGGTTGAATTCGAGATGATGGGCTGAAAGTAGGCACATTGGGTCGATTGGCGAGCTGGGTCGAGCTCGTCGAACCACTCGGTGGTTCGCCGAAAGTCCCCATCTCGCCTTTAATTTCATGCTATAATTGATGTTGCGTTCTGTAACTTTCAGCGAGAAGCCTGAGGTCACCGAAGGCACTCGGTGGCTTACCAAAAGTCATCTTGATCACCATTTGTCTGTATCCCTGAACCTTTTTTGCACTATAACTGTCGGCGGGATGACCCTCACTCATCGAAAGGCCTTCCCATTACCGACTTGTCAAATTTTTCTGAAATTTTAGAGCCTATCCTTTCGGCGAGCCCGATCTAGCTCGCCAAAGATATTTGGTGACTCGCCAACTTGTTCGGAAAGTCTGTCTGCAACTGATTTTCTATGCTTTTATTTGAATATTTTCTTAAATTTTTCTCTATGCTTTGCAGACATGGCTAGACCGAAAGTTGCTGGGAGAATCATGCCACCCCGAAAGATAATAGCATGGAATTTCAAAATAAATGAAGGGATGTCAAATCCTCCCAGGAAGGGAAGACAAGAACCTCCACCTGGAGATAAAGGCAAGGGCAAGAGGCCCAATTCTGACAGGGAGACTACTCCTCGAAGCCCCTCAATTCCTTCATGGGCCCGGGGATTCTATGCAGCTGTGCATAACTTTTTGGCGGATACACCCGTGGCAACTCCTGGTGGGTCTGGTACTACGGTTCCTCCTGAGGTGACCCCGGACACAGATGCGCAGATCTAGAGTACTACACCGGGCACAGATGCCTAGACACATAGAACGACTGTGTAGACAAGACCCCCCTTACCTCCCTCCGTGTCTTACTTTATTTCACTTTTGGATTTTCTTTGTTTGCATTTGAGGACAAATGATTTTATTTGTGGTGGGGTGAGACCCGCCTTTTGTGTGACTTGTTGTGACCTGATTGGTTTTGGTTATATATTTGGGTTTTGAGCTAAAGTTGTGTTGTACACTGTTTTTTGTGGAAGGTTTGAGCTTATGGCTCTGTGTTTTTAATTATAAATGATTTTTGACCCTTTCAAAATTTTTTGCCACCTCTTGTTTGTATTGAATGTGGTTATTCTTGTGCAAATTTGAGTATCGATTTTGATCAATACCGATGACTAGAATAGTGTTCATAATCGAACAAAAATGAATGTTCCGCTACAATGAGGCCAAATGAAGTTGCATAGCCAATATGTGAACTCTTTGCATCTCGTTGTGACTAGCCAATGTAAGAACCCGGAAAATCAATAGGCTAAACTAGAGCCTCATTGTGTGGGTTGGTATAACTTCAAGTTGGTGTCTAGGTTGAATTAGAGATAATGTGTGTGTTTATGTAACTTAAGGGGATGTTTTAGACTAAACTAAGGCTAAAATGAGCGAGGTAAACATCTATGATGAAGGTAAGGACCTAAGCTATCAAGTAAGGGTGAAGGGGAACTTGTTTTCTCTTTGGACAAGTTGGCGATTGGCAGCATGGTTGCCCAAGTGACTTGGCGATGCGCCAAAGTGCACTTGGGTCGCCTAGTGCGATGTTTCCCTTAGCTTTAAGTGCTGGAAAATGGGCCAGACAGGTCGTGGGTCGCCAAATGGGTTGGCGATTAACCCAACAGACCACCCCCTTCGCCTATTGAGCTGCCCATTTTGGGAGCTTACTGGAAATTTTGGTGAGCCTAGGGCTCATTAGGCGAGTCACCTAGTGACTTGGCGACCCAAGGAGGGCCAAAGGGCGAGCTCAAGCGGGCCAAGTACAAAATTTTAAAGTGAAGTTAGGGTATTTAGGTAATCCTTCCAAAACTTGAACCAACACTTTCCAACTCTTTTCCTAACAAGTATATATACTTTTAATTTAGGAAGAAACCGAAGAACATCAACATTATCTCAAAAACACTCTCTCTAGACTCAAGAAGAAGAAGAAGACATTGGAGCTAGGGTTGCTAGAGTTTCAAGGTTCTTCCCCAAAATTCTTGGAGTTCCTTAGACAAGGTATGGTTGCTTTTTATCCTTGGGTAGCTATCACCCAAAGAGCCCTTTCAAAATTATGTTTTCAAGATGTCAAATCTCCCAATCTAGGGTTGTCATTCTTCAACATGGGTCTTCTTCCAAAATGAATTTTATTGATTATTTATGGTTAATTGTGGTTGGTAATGGTGAATTCTGTCTAGAATGATAGATTATTGATGTTGTTCACTCGAAATTTCCCATGGACCCATGTTTCCCTCATATTGATAGATCTTGAATTGATGTGTGAGTTGGTTGATATTATGAACAAGTCAATTGAGTATGTTTATGTTGATTAATCTATAGAATCATGAATTCGTCTAATATTATGTAGTAATTGTATATAGTTGGGTTGATTGTGATCCCAAGACCCTTGAAGGGCAAAGGTATGAGGGTTATGCCTCTTTATGGGAATTATGTATGAGATAGTAATAATCCTATATCTATTGTTTTGTTGTGGTATTGATGGAAAGATCCTTCATCCCTATACCCCATACACTTGGTTATGCATGAAGTAAGTATGTATGGTTATGGTAAGTTGTTGTGTTGATTGAAAGGACATTCTCATGATCACAATACGACTATAGTGTGAAAGGTTACTCACATGCTAGTGTTTCTAAAGTGAAAGGAGCATTCTCACTTAAGAAACCTATGAGCTATTATGATGATATGTTGGCCTGAGTGCCTAATGGATGCTTTAAGAATATGAACTTAAGTAAAGGTTAATGGTGACTTTTAAAGGGAATAGTGCTTAGCATTGAGAGGACACAAAAGTGAGATGGGGGATTTTATGTTTAGCAAGTCCGGCTTCCCAATGTATGTTATCTCATGAGATGGAAGTCTTCTACCTTTAGGAAGTCCGGGTTTCTAGTAGCAATCTCCTTGTACCATAACTATGTGCCCACATAGGTCTTAGCTAGTGGATCCACCTAGAAGCTATTCTGTTAGTTCTACCTTAGGCAAGTAGAACGCCTCTTTTCGGTGTGGGGGTAGAACACGGGATTCCATGTAGCTCACATGGTCTATGTCGGTTATTGCAAGTCTTCCCTAAATAATATGAATATGAACTATGGTAAAGACATGGACTTTAATTATGACTTCGTAAGGGGTACTACTTAGTGTGAGTGGGGGTATGGGACTTCACTTATGAATTGCATAAGTAGACTCTAAGAGGGGTGATGGTAAGGTTCTCTTATGTTATGATGGTATGATGACTTATGAACTATGTATGAAAAGATATGTATGAATGCTATGAATAGAATTGTGTTTCACTTTTGATGTATGTTGGTTATGACTATGGTAAGATGAAGTGTGTATGTTATTGGTGGCCTAAGGGTGATACTTGGCATTTGGTAGGGTTATGGGATCTTACCTATGCATTGCATTAGTGTGGCCTTAGGTTGCTTATATGTTGAGTTGGCTTATGTTTCTTCATAAATGTGCATATTGGTTTTCAAACTTGACAAAGGCATGATTTCAACAAAATATTCCTTTTTATGCATGTTTTTAGAATTTTGTGCATGGCATCCATACTTAGTACAATTAGTTGTGCTAACCCATATTTTTTACTTTACTATGAGTGTAGGTTACGGTTGTTGATACCTACTACTTTCATTAAGGTGAAGCTTGGGTCAACTATTCCCCAGGCTTGGTGAGTCCTCAAGTTCGAGGACAAGTTGCTAGTTTACTTCCTATGTTCAAGACTATATTGTATTTCCTATTTTTGGACACTCTATTGATGTAAAGGGCTTTGACCTTATTTGTACTCTTATGTTTAGATGGTGATTGAGACAAGTCTAGTTCCTATTTCCTTTATGAAAGAGGTTAACTTCTATTGTAAAAGTTTTTAATTTTTCCACATTATTCTATGCCTTTATGTGATGATGATGTTAAGGGCTTGTATACGACCCCTTCGGGGTCAATTACGCCATGTCACGCCTAGGTGGTACTCTTGGGTCGTGACAAACTTGGTATTAGAGCATAAGATTTTGGGATAATATTTAGGTTGATGTCTCATGAACCACGTCAAGTAGAGTCTTGTTCATGAGTGTGAAGCGTACCACACTTATGAATGAGAGGCTATAAGATGCTTACAAACTTTTCACTTCTTTGATTACTCATTAATCGTGCCTTGGAGTTTTAACTCTATGAAGTCCTTTTCCTAATCCTTTTCTTGTGTATATAGGAATATGAATCTAAGAAGAGTGGCCGCAAGAAGAGTGGAAGACAAGATTGCTAATGATGAGGGAGTTCCTCCCCAAGGTTCTCAGGGCCTCAAGCTCCTCTATATGAGCAATCTACGGTTGATCCGGACAGTATGACTCAAGCCGAATTTAGGGCCTCTATGAAAATGATAATCCAAGCCATGACGGCCCAAACTGAAGCTATGGCGACCCAAACCGAAGCTATGACAACTCAAGTCATTAGGGATGATAGAGCTCGTGTGAACCCCAATGCAAGTACTCCCACTTCAATAATTAGGGATTTCAGAAGAATGAATCCCCCTACCTTCTATGGCTCTAAAGTGGATGAGGACCCACAAGACTTTATAGATGAAGTGCTTAAGGTGGTCGATGCCATGAGGGTATCTTCTCAAGGAGCTAGCGCCTACCAATTGAAAGATGTATCTTAAGTATGGTTTGAGCAATGGAGGGATGAGAGACCCGTGGGAGCAGACCTGGTTGATTGGGGATCATTCAAGACGGCCTTCCTTGAGAGGTTTTCCCCCTTAGAATTGAGGGAACAAAAGTTGGGGGAATTCATGAACCTTTGTCAAGGGGGAATGCGTGTGAAGGAGTACTCTCTCAAGTTCACCCAACTATCCAAGTTCGCTCCAACTTTGGTGGGCAATTCAAGGGTTAGGATGAATAAGTTTGTGATGGAGGTGTCCGGTTTGGTTGAAGAAGAATCCCGTACGGCAATGGTCATTCATGACATGACTATCTCAAGGCTCATGGTACTCGCTCAACAAATTGAGGAGATAAAACTCAAGAAAACTAATAGGGATGTGAAGAGGCCTAGGGCCGAGGATGGTAATTCGTGTAAGGGTAGATTTGAGCTTCAAGGCAAACCAAGGTTTAAGAAGAGGTTTTCTAATCAAGGCACTTCTCGCACTTCTAAGTCAACAAAGATGGGGTGCCTACTCCAATTCCACAAGGTGGTAGTGGAGGTTGTTCTTATGTTGATAGACCTACTTGTGAAAAGTGTGGCAAAAGTATGATGGCAAATGCCTTGTGGGAACGGATCGGTGTTTTAGTTGTGGAAAAAGTGGGCACAAGAAGAGGGTTTGTCCTATGCTAAAGGTTCAAGGGAGAGAGGGAAAGCAAGTACCTCCTAGTGGCTCGAATTTCGATGCTCCTAAGAAGAATCACTTCTATGATCTCCAATCTAGAAGTGATCAAAAGGGTTCTCCAGATGTCGTCACTAGTATATTGCAAGTATTTTCTATTAATGTTTATGCAATGTTAGACCTCGATGCCACTTTATCATTTGTTATACCTTTTGTGGCTATGAAATTTGATGTACTACCCGTAGAGTTAGAGGAACTTTTTTGTGTATCTACCCCAATAGGTGACTCAATTGTAGCAAAAAGGGTTGATAGGAATTATCCTATTTCCTTGTCTCATAGAGTCACTTTGGTTGATTTGGTAGAATTAGATATGTTGGACTTTGATGTCATATTGGGGATGGATTGGTTGTATGCTTGTTTTGCTTCCATTGATTGTAGAACTCGGGTAGTAAAGTTTCAATTTCCAAATGAGCCCATTTTAGAATGGAAGGGGGGAAACTCTATTCCTAGAGGTCGTTTTGTTTCATATCTAAAAGCTATAAAAATGATTTCTAAGGGGTGTATCTATCATATGGTGAGGGTTAAGGACCTTGAGTCCGAGACTCCTCCTTTAGAGTTGGTCCCCGTAGTAAGGGAATTTTCAGACGTCTTTTCCGATGACTTACCCAAAATCCCTCCCGAACGGGAAATAGACTTCGGCATTGATCTTTCGCTGGATACACAACCCATATCAATTCTCCCTTACCGTATGGCTCCGACCGAATTGAAGGAACAACTCAAGGATTTGCTAGATAAGGGTTTTATTCAGCCAAGCATATCTCCATGGGGTGCCTCGGTATTGTTTGTGAAGAAGAAAGATGGTTCACTTCAAATGTGTATAGACTACCGCCAATTGAACAAGGTCACTATAAAGAATAAGTACCTTCTCCCTAGAGTTGAAGATTTGTTTGACCAACTCCAAGGGGCGAGTTAGTTTTTAAAGATTGACTTAAGGTCGGTTGAAGATAGGTTTTCCCCCCTAGAGTTGAGGGAGAGAAACATGCAAGAATTCATCAACCTTTGCCAAAGAGGTATGCGTGTGAAGGAATATAGCCTTAAGTTCACCCAATTGTCTAAGTATGATCCAACCTTAGTGGCGGACTCTAGGGCCAAGATGAACAAATTCGTTATGGTGATATCCGACTTGGTGGTAAACGAATGCCGTTCGGCAATGCTCATTCCAAGTATGAACATTTCATGTCTAATGGTTCATGCCGACCAAATAGAGGAACAATAGCTCAAGCAAGTGAGTAGAGAAGTGAAGAGGGCAAAGGACCGATTATGGGAATTCTTCCAAGGGTAAATTTGAGGTTTAAGGCAAACTAAGGTTTAAGAGAAGGTTCTCCAACCAAGGCTCCTCTAGCACTCCTAAGGTCAACAAAGAAATGGTGTCTACCCCCCAAGCCGCAAGGTTGTAGTGGTGATTGCTCTTATGTTGATAGACCTACTTGTGCAAAGTGTGGCAAAAATCATGATGGCAGGTGCCTTGTTGGCACGGATGGGTGTTTTAGTTGTGGAAAGGGTGGTCACATGAAGAGGGATTGTCCCATGCTAAGGGCTCAAGGAAGAGAGGGCAAGCAAGTCCCTCCTAGTGGCTCAAATTCCGATGGTCATAAGAAGAATCACTTCTATGCTCTCCAATCCCGAAGCGATTAAGAGGATTCCCCGGATGTTGTTACCGGTATGTTGCAAGTATTTTCCATTGATGTTTATGCATTCTTAGATCCCGATGCCACTTTATCATTTTATACACCTTTAGTGGCTATGATATTTGATGTACTCCCCAAAAAATTAGGGAACCATTTTCGGTGTCTACCCCGGTGGGTGACTCGGTTGTAGCTAAAAGAGTTTATAAGAGTTGTCCCATTTCATTGTCTCATAAGGTCACTTTGGTTGATTTAGTAGAATTAGATATATTGGACTTTGATTTCATCTTGGGGATGGGTTGGTTGTATGCTTGTTTTACATCCATTGATTGTAGAACCAGGGTGGTTAAGTTTCAATTTCCAAATGAGCCCATTTTAGAATGGAAGGTGGGAAATTCTATCCCTAGAGGTCGTTTTGTGTCATGTCTAAAAGCTTGAAAAATGATCTCAAAGGGGTGCATGTATCACATTGTTAAGGTTATGGACATTAAGTCCGAGACTCCTTCTTTGGAGTCGGTCCCCATAGTGTGTGAGTATTCGGAAGTCTTCCCCGATGACTTGCCCGATATTCCTCCTGAACGGGAAGTAGACTTTGGCATTGATCTTTTGCCGAATACACAACCCATATCTATTCCCCCTTACTAGATGGCTCCGGCCGAATTAAAGGAATAACTCAAGGACTTGTTATAAAAAGGCTTTATTCAAACAAACATATCTCCATGGGGTGCTCCGGTATTGTTTGTGAAAAATAAAGATGGGTCCCTTAGGATGTGTATTGATTATCGCCAATTGAACAAGGTCACTATAAAGAATAAGTAACCTCTTCCTAGGATTGACGATTTGTTCGATCAACTCCAAGGGGCTAACTTTTTCTCCAAAATAGATCTTCGTTCGGGTTTCCATCAACTAAGGGTAAGAGGATGTGACATTCCTAAGATGGCCTTTAGGACCCGGTACGGTCACTACGAATTTGTGGTCATGTCTTTTGGGTTAACAAATGCCCCGAAGGCATTCATGGACCTAATGAATAGGGTGTTTTGGTAATATCTTAATTCGTTTGTGATCATTTTTATTGACGATATTTTGATCTATTCAAAGAGTGAGGATGATCACATGAAGCATTTGAGGATTGTATTGCAAGTCCTTAAGGACCACCAATTGTATGCAAAGTTTAGCAAGTGCGAGTTTTGGCTAAGATCGGTTGCTTTCCTTGGTCACATTGTGTCGCGTATGGGTATTGAAGTTGATCCTAAGAAGATGGATGCGGTCAAGAGTTGGCCTAGACCTCTAACTCGTATAGATGTTAGAAGCTTTTTGGGGTTAGCCATCTATTATAGGAGGTTTGTTGAGGGTTTTTCCTCCATCGCTTCTCCATTGAAGGCTTTAACCTAAAAGAAAGCTAAGTTCGTGTGGTCGGAGGCTTGAAAGAAGAGCTTCCAAGAATTGAAGGATAGCCTCACATTTGCTTCGGTGTTGACCTTACCGGAGGGTACCGATGGGTTTTTAGTGTATTGTGACCCTTCTCGAGTGGGTTTGGGATGTGTCCTTATGCAACGGGGTAAAGTGATTGCCTATGCTTCGAGGCAACTCAAGGTACATGAAAAGAATTATTCGACTCATGATCTCAAATTAGCAATGGTGGTGTTTGCCTTGAAAATGTGGAGGCACTACCTTTATGGGGTCCATGTAGATATTTTCATCGATCACAAGAGCCCTCAATATGTGTTTACCCAAAGAGACTTGAATCTATGACAAAGAAGGTGGTTAGAGCTTTTAAAAGATTACAACATGAGTGTCCTTTACCACCCCGGCAAAGCTAATCTAGTTGTGGATGCCCTAAGTAGATTGTCCATGGATAGTGTGACTCATGTAGTAGATGAGAAGAAGGAATTGGTTCGTGATGTGCATACGTTGGCACGTTTAGGTGTTCAACTAGTGGATTCCACCAAGGGTGGGATTATGGTCCATCATAGTTCCAAATCGTCCTATGTGGTTGATGTGAAGTCTAAACAACACCTTGACCCTATAATGATGGAGTTGAAAGAGTCGGTTCTCAAGAAGTTCGTGGAGGCTTTCTCCCAAGGGGGGGATGGGGTGCTTAGGTACTATGGTAGATTATGTGTTCCGGATGTTGATGGCTTAAGGGAGCAAATTTTAGATGAGGCTCATGGTTCACGGTATTATATTCATCCGAGAGCCACCAAGATGTACCGTGATCTACAGGAAGTCTATTGGTGGAATGGCTTGAAAAAGGATATAGCGGGTTTTGTAGCCAAATGTCCGAATTGTCAACAAGTCAAGGCCGAACACCAAAAACCTGGAGGTTTGTCCCAATATATAGAAATTTCCACTTGGAAGTGGGAGGATGTGAATATGGACTTTATTGTAGGTTTACCTCGTACTCGAAGGCAACATGATTCTATTTGGGTCACTGTTGATAAGATGACTAAATCAGCCCACTTTATTACGGTCAAGATTTCATTTTCGGCGGAAGACTATGTGAATTTTTACATTAATGAGATAGTGAAGTTACATGGGATTCCTTATATATAATATCGGATTGGGGTGCCCAATTTACTTCACACTTTTGGAAGGCATTCCAAAAGGGGCTTGGTACCAATGTTAAACTTAGTACCGCTCTTCACCCTCAAACGGATGGTCAAGATGTGTGATTGATTTCAAGGGTAGTTGGGATGACCATCTCCCATTGATTGAGTTTGCCTACAACAATAGTTACCACTCTAGCATTGCCATGGCTCCGTTTGAAGCACTTTATGGGAGAAGGTGTAGATCTCCGGTTGGGTGGTTTGAGGTAGGTGAATTTTCTCTAATTTGTCCCGAACTAGTTTGTGATGCTATTGAATAAGTTCTACTTATTAGAGATAGGTTAAAGACGGCTCATAGTCGGCAAAAGTCTTATGCCGATAATAGAAGGAGGGATCTAGAGTTTGAAATTGGTGATTGGGTCTACTTGAAAATCTCACCTATGAAGGGTGTGATGAGGTTTGATAGAAAGGGAAAGCTTAGTCCCTGGTATGTGGGCCCATAACAAGTCTTGAAACGTGTTGGGAAAGTTACATATGAATTAGACTTGCCAAATGAGTTGGCACTGGTTCACCTGGTGTTTCATGTTTCCATGCTCAAGAAGTGCATTGGTGATTCGGTATCCATCCTTCCTTTAGAGGGTTTAGGAGTTGATGAGAACCTTTCTTATGAAAAAGTCCTGGTTGAGATTTTGGACCGGCAAGTGAAGAGGTTGAGAAATAAGGAAGTAGCCTCCGTTAAGGTTTTATGGAGGAATAACTTAGTTGACGGTGCTACATGGAAGGCTGAGGCCGATATGAAGTCCCGTTACCCTCATATTTTCCCTTATGCTCCTATCCAAACTTAAGGTAAGTAATTCCTCTTGAGGTTATAGTGGTTTGGGAGTCATGTGTATTGTATGAGTTTTCCATGATTTCCTTATGCTGTGCATGTCCTTGTGAGGATTCATGTTTAGTATATATTGAGTTTTCATGATGTATATGTTCCTCAAGTTGATTTTCTTTTTAGTATGATAATTGCATTTTGACTTCATGAGGTGAAATGATGAACATGCTTAGTTATGTTTTCGTGAATGGCTTATTGGCTCCATACTGATGTATTGAGCTTACCTGAGTTTGAGAAGGTAGTTCCTCCTATGTTTATGTGAATTGATGAATTTTTGTGCATATTGAATTGGTAGATGTAGTTCCTACCTCCTTGAGTTGCATTGACTTCGTCTTGTGAAATGAAGTTGAAGTTTCCTCCTTTTGAATAGTGCATAAGGTGAATAGTGCATTTGTAAGTTTTGCACATTTTGATATTTCATGTATAATGGGCTGTTAGTCTAGACTTTCTAACTTAGTTTGGTGTCTAGATCATCATTCGGGGACGAATGTTCCCAAGTGGGGGATAATGTAACACCCCGAAAATCTAATGACCTAAGTTAGAGCCTATCATGTAGTCTAGTGTCCTAAAAAGAGTTAACGTCAAGATAAGAGTCGTAAAATAACTTCCCTAACTTAGTATTAAGGTCCTAGTGCCTAAATGTCAAGGCATGGCCCCCCAAGGACCCCCCAAGGGTCCTTGAGGAGGACCCAAGGGAAGTTTCAAAAAGCTGTAAAATACAACATGATCCACGATTGGGCACCCACGAGTTGTGGGTGGAACCACGCTCCGTGGTTAGGAGGGGTGGTTCAAGAATTAGTCTCCCCAAGCTGTCCCTACAATGCACTCTCTCTAATCAAAACCACGTCCATGCAGGACGGGCCATGGTCCCATCCATGATCCGTGGATCACCACCTGCAAAAGCTAGTTTGGGTTCGGCCAAGGGAGGGGTGTTTTCGTAAATTTAATTTATTTAATTAAGGGTAGGGACGGTTATTATTAGTTATTTTAAGTATATTTAAAGTACTTTGAACTATTAATAAACTCTTTTAACTCCACACAACTCACAAACTCACAAACTCACAAACTCAAACTCAACCAACTTCCCTCCCAAAAATATTCTCTCTCTAAACTCCATTGAAAAAAAAATAAGAAGGTTGAGATTAGGGTTCAAGCTCCAAAATTTTCACTCCAATTTCGTGTGGAAATCTCCCTAAGGTAAGGATGCTTTTCATTATTGGGTAGCTATCCCACAAGAAGTCCCTTCAAAGTGTGTTTTTAAGACTTCCAAAACCTAGGGTCTTCACTCTAGTCATGGGTCTTCTTCCAAAACGATATATATTGTTCAATTATGATCTATTATGATTAATTATTATGGTTTATGGTTAGATTATTGTAGTATTGATGGATTTTGATGAAAATCTCTCGTGGACCCATGATTTCCCTTTCTTCCTAAATTGTGAACTAAGGTGTGACTTGATTGACCATGGAAGTTGATAATTGATTATGTTTATGTTTATTAAGTCGTTGAATCATGAAATCTCTCTATCTAATTATATAATTCTAGAAGTTAGGGTTGATGTTGGTTCATGGCCTTGAAGGGAAATTGGCTAGGGTTTGCATATGTTGATGTTAATTGTATATGAGTGTGTGATTTACTTAGATAGTAATGATCCTATATCTAGTGTTCAATTGTGGTATTGATGCAAGATCCTTCTTCCCTATACTCTTACATTTGATTATGCATGAAGTATGTATGTATGTTTATGATAAGCTTGTTTTGTTGATTGAAAGGACATTCTTATGATCACAATACGACTACAAGGTGAAAGATTTACTCACATGCTAGTGTTTCTAAAGTGAAAGGAGCATTCTAACTTAAGGAACCTATGAACTATTATGATTATATGTGGGCATGAGTGCCTAGTGTATTCTTTTATGAATGTGAACTTAAGTAAAGACCTAACATAACTCTTAAAGGGAATTATGCTTAGCACTGAGTGGATATGAGTATGAGATGGGTTCCTTCACCCTAGTAGTTGGGTTCCCAATATGGTTATCCCATGAGATGGAAACCTCCACGTTTGTAGTCAAGGTTTCTAGAAGCAATCTACTTATCCCATAACTATGTTCCCACATAGGTTTTAGATAGTGGATCCACCTAGAAGCTATTATGAAAGTTCTACCTCAGGCTTATAGGACACCTTTTTCTGGTGTGGGGTTAGAACACCAGATTCCATGTAGCTCACATGGTCTATGTCGGTTAATGATAATCTTCCCTATATGATATGAATATGAACTATGATAAGAACATGAACTTTAATTATGACTTTTTAAGGGGTACTACTTAGCATGAGTGGGGGTATGGGACTTCACTTAGGCATTGCATAAGTAGACTCTAAGAGGGGTCATGGTGAGGTTCCCTTATGTTATGAAGACTTATGAATTATGTATGAAAGGTATGTTTGAATGTTAAGGTTGACTTCACTTGTTACAAGTTATGAATGTGAATAAGGTAAAGTAAGGTATGTCTGTTGTGGGTGACCTAAATGTGATACTTGGCATTCGGTAGGGTTATGGTATCTTACCTTTGCATTGCACTAGTATGGATTTGGGTTGCTTATATGTTGGTTTGACTTATGTTGCTTCTTAAATGTGCATTATGGCTTTAAAAATTGATAAAGACATGATTTCAACTAAATGTCCCTTTTATGCATCTTTTAAGGATTTTGTGCATGGCTTCCATACTTAGTACATTATTTATGCTAACCTATATTTTCTACTTTCTATGAGTATATGTTCCGTCCATTGATACATATTACTCTCTTCAAGTGAAGCTTGGGTTGACTATTCCCTAGGCTTGGTGAGTCCTCAAGTTCGAGGACAAGATGTTTCCATTTTCTAGCTTTTTTGTACTTTCCACTTTTGGAACTATATTGATGTAAAGGGGCTTTTGACCCTATTTGTACTCCTTATGTACTAGATGGTGATTGAGACAAGTCTAGATTCTTACCTTCATCTATGAAGAAGAAGTTGACTTTTATTGTAAAAGTTTTAAATTTGCCGCAATTATTCTATGTCTTTATGTTATGATGATTCTAAGGGCTTGTATGAGACCCCTTCGGGGTCAAGTATGCCCTGTTAGTCCTAGGGGGTAGCCTCGGGTCGTGACAAGACACTACTGACGGACCGTGGTCAGGACGAGGAACCGTCCTGCACGGCCGTCGTTGGTGGTCAGAACCCTAACATGAGGGTCTTGGACCATATGCCCAGACCACAGACCGTGGCCAGCGTGGGTTGACACTTGCAACTTATAGAAATGGGTAATATTCCCTTTCTCGAATCTAGGGTGTTATAGGCAAATTCAACTACCTCAGTCTCAAAGATATGAATGGCCCTAGGAATTCTATTGATATCATTTATAAACTGTTGCGGGTCCTATGTCACACTAGATCCGGTGAACACTAGGGATTCATATAAAGGAAATTACGTACTCTGGATCCTATTGTCTATCCCCGAATAGTACTAGGTGTAGCTACATTTTTTCTTTGGACCTGAGCAGCTACCAACTGAGTGAACAACTATATTGCCCTTCTAAGATCTTGCTTTGAAGCACCTGGTGGCGGTACAAGCTGTACGTGAACTACTACTGGTACTACTAGAGGTGTAGGAACTCCTGTAGATCCTTCTGCCCTAGGAATCTTAGGACCTAGAAGTATAGGACATAAAGAGCTCTCCTGAATGTTAGTCTTATCACCTAATAGTTGGGGCTGCTCTAAACTGCCTCTTGAGTAGTACTAATAGTGGACCTTGAGCTTTCTTTATCCTGGTCTATAATAGACATGATTTGTATCATAAATAAAAAGTGTATGACTCAGAATTAACTTTCTATAACTTTTCTCTATCGCACGATTTAGATTATGAAAGAAGGTCAAAATCTTAAATGCCCATGTAGTCCCTCAATTATAAATATATCGTGCAATATATTTAAAGAAAGGTCCTACTAGACAACGCTTCATAGAATCCCTCGGACACTTGAACCTGGTGCTTTGATACCAAGTTTGTCACACCCTCAACTAGAAAGGGGCGGACCTTGAAAATCTATACAAGCAAATGCTAACTATATGTACTAAACTCATGCAAACGCCATAAACTCTAGGCAACACAAATATCCCAAGACACGTACTAAAAAATAGATAACAAAAAAGCCCGCTGGCTACTTTACAACGGACAAAAAAAACTAAGGTTAAGAAGCTTTTAAAGAGTATGCATCTAAAGATCTGATAACTAGTATGGACAAGGCCCCGACATACATGTTCTGACATATGTACATAAATAGCAAAATATAGGCTCTAAATATCAGATAGATTTAGATAGAGGTGGAGCTTACCAACTGCTAAACTGGAGGTCTCTAATCTACTGGAAATTTTTGTTGTCCTTAGTACCTGAGCATGTATTGATAGAAATATAGAAAAAATAGGGACGTCAGTACATATAAAACATGTACTAGTATGTAAAGCCGACTGAATAATAAGAAGACATGTAAGAATGCTGAAATGAATCAAATATCAAGATAGGCAAATCTGAGCATATGCATGAAAGAGACATAATCCAAAACTGGAATTTGTGACCAATATCAAGGGTCCTCACCTAACATTTCATGGCTTATTCGCTTACATATAAAATTCCTATAATTTTCCTAAGTGCTACCTTTACTTCGTAATATGGCTTCCCTTCTCCTTGTAAACCTAAGGAGTCACGTTATGGCTTACTATTCGCGATTAATGAACCATATATGGCATATTAGGCCACTGTCACAACTATCCGTAAAATCTCATACTCTAGGTAATGAGGTCTATCAAGGTACGCCCCCCAGGGCTCCTGTATGGTTTACCCACAAGCCTGTATCAGTCAGGGGAATCCATGACAGGACATTCCAACTAAATCTATATGGATTTAGTGCAAAGAATAACATCACATGTAGTGGCCCTAAAAATACCCACCCCACGCTGCAGAGTAGGCTATAATCTCATTTGCATGTAAAGACGTATAACAATTAACTCATAAAGCATACCACTCGTGATACAATTTTGCAATTACTTTTTTTAGCTTAGTAATCATATATCATGTTACCTATATATCTATGAATACTTAGTAGCCAACTTCTTCCTTTATATTTATGGAACTTGTATACTCGCTAACTTCTAAGAGTTTCAACTGAAGACATATATAGTTATGTGAAACATACGACTATTATAACTCTATAGCTTTAGGAATCCAACATGAGAGGGCTTATAAAATAGGATAACTTGCTTTCAAGCATCATATTGTCTGTGATGACATTTATCGGAAAAAGATGTGGCTTCAGGTCGTGCCTTAATTGCGAAAGAGGTTTTAGCTTTACATACCTTAGTTCGGGACTTACTATCTCACATCGTGTCATCAAACTCCTTTGCTGACAACTTTATGTATAACATAATACCATAATAGAAAACTATGAGAAGCTAATCAAAAATCAAACCAAGGCTGAAAACACCATAATAGTTCACGAGCGATAAGCTCAACCATTACTATAGATAAATGATGTATCGCCACACGCTTGTCTTTCTATACTATCCAAGTGGGTTCATGACTTATATATGTGTTCAATATCACTCCTCAATCCTTTAACCATAAAGAAATCGCCTCTCTTAATCATCCACCATCAACATATAAAGTCAAACTTATGGCATCCAACATCATCCTATGCGTTCTTCATGAATGACATCAAATTCCCTTATAAGCTCATAGTTTAAGTTGGTAGAGAACTACTGCACGCAATAAATAATAGGAGCTTATATAAACATCTACTACCTATTCTTGAGTCATTTAGGCATTTCATCAAACACTTGATGAGGGACAAATTTTCAAGAACCACAAGAGTTGTATTTTCTGTACCTAGACTTCGTTTTATCATAACCAACGTACTTCCTCAATACAATACCATCAACCCCTCATTTGATCGAAACAACACCCAACGAAACCTTCTACAAACTCCATCCTCACCAAGAACTTCACCTACAATGTGTGAAACATGGACTCACAACTTCCTATCAATGTCCCGTGAGTCCTATCCGTAATTTATACTTAAAGCATCCTTACAATAATATTTAAGGAGACAGAAGATGAGTTATATCTCTATATCCAAAAAAAAATCAGTCCATGCCCTTTCTATTCTTCAAGAACAACACCCTTTTCCTTCAAGAAAATGCTTGGCTAAGTGTATCTATAGGTCTATGGGGAGGAAGACACTTGATTATTGAAGAAATCAACTTACCTTAAGCTTGGGAGGATTGGAGATGAGAAATAATTGAAGAAATAACTTGAAACAAGTCCTTAAACGTTTTGGAGGATATGGGAAAATAAATCCCAAACTTCTAATATAAAAACAATAAGTTTGGCCGACTTTCTCTAAAGTGACACACGTCCTGCGGTGATCGGGCAGCGTGTGCGTCTGTCATAGAATAAACGTAACTTTCTCCTTCGAAGTTGTATTAATGAGAGGTTTGTTTTTCTGGAAACTAGACTCAAATACCTTTCATATGATAGATTGTAGGCCTTCTAAATCCATATATACTTGGGGATATGCTCGTTTAAATTCAGCTGATAAATTAGATCATTTGTACTATTCCTCCACAACGAACCTTTAAACTCTGAATCTTTTCTTTAATTATCTCTTTGGCCTAAAACTATTTTTAGCCTTCAAATGATTTAATATAAGGGCTACATGGTATACTTAACTACTTTCAACGATATATTCCCTCGGTATCACACCTATGCATTAGTGTTTACAAGTAGCAAATGTATTTTAAGTTACGGGGTATTACACTCAATACCCTTACCGGAAACAATGTGACCAAGAAAAGCCACAGATCTCAACAATAACTCACATTTACTAAAATTGCTAGTAGTTGTTGGTCCTGTAGGACTTGCAACGCAATCCTCAAATGATTAGCATGCTCATCCTCACTCCTTGAATAAATCGAGATGTCAGCGATAAACACAATCACAAATATGTTAAGATATTTCCTAAACACTCTATTCATCAAATTCATGAATGCAGTACGAGCATTGGTCAAACAAAACGACATTACAAAAAAATCAAAATGACCATACTTAGTTCAAAAAGCCATCTTCGAAATGTCATCTTCCTTCACCCTTAATTGGTGATAACCCGGCCGGAGGTCAATCATAGTGAACTAACTCGCTCCTCCTTGGAGTTGATTAGACAAATCATCTATCCTTGGAAGAGGATACTTATTCTTGATGGTAATCTTGTTCAATTTCTGGTAGTCAATGCACATGCGAAGTGAACCATCTTACTTATGAATAAACAAAACTGGAGCACCCTAACCCTTATCCAACAAATCTTTTAGTTGCTCCTTTAATTCCCTAAGTTCTGCCGGAGCCATACGGTAAGGAGGAATAGAAATAGGTTGTGTATCTAGGAGAAAATCAATACTGAAGTTTACTTCCCTTTGGGAGGAATACCTGGTAGATAATTTGGGAACACTTCTGGAAACTCATTTACAACGGGGACCAACTAAATAATAGGGGTTTCAGAATATGTATCCTTAACCCAAACTAGATGTTATATGCAATCCTTAGAGATTATTTTTGTAGCTTTAAGACAAATGAAAGACTAACCCTTAGGAATATAATTTTCCCCTTTCCACTCAAGGATGGGCTCATTTGTAAATTGTAACTTAACCACTCGCGTTCTACAATCAACAGAAGCATAATAAGAATGGATCTAATCTATACAAAGAATGACATAGAAATCTCACATATCAAGCTTTACCAGATCAACGTGAAGTGACTCTATGGGATTTGGAGACGGGACAATATCTATAACTCTCTTATCCACAATATATTCACCAATAGGAGTAGAGACAGAAAAAGGGTCTAACAACACATCCGGAAAAGCATTAAATCTCATAGACACATGTGGTGTCCAAAAAAAATAGCACCGAGATCAAGCAAAGCATATACATCAAGATGAAATACTTTCAACATATCGCTAACCAACATCGGGAGAACCCTCTTGCTCATATCGAGTTTGAAGTGCATATTTTCTTTGGAGCACTTGAAACCCGAACCACTAGGCTTTGCTCTCTTTGCCTCCCTAGATCTCTCATTAAGTTTCTCCTCTTCGATTTGTTGAGCATATGTCATTAAACAAGAGATATCAATTTATCTAATGAACATGGTTGTACGACATTCCTTAACCACTATTTCAGACACACCTAAAACAAACTTACTCATCCTTTCCCAAGAGTCGGCCACCATAGAAGGATCATATTTGGACAATTGAGTGAATTTCAAAGAATACTCTTTCACACTCATGTTTCCTTGATGAGTGTTGATGAACTCAAGAACTTTAGCCTCCCTCATCTCAAGGAGAAGAACCTATCAAGGAAAATAACATTGAAATTTTCCCAATCAAGAGGAACTGCATCAACCACATTCTCTTCCTTCCATTAGTTGAACCAAACTTGAGCAACACCTTAAAGTTGATAAGTACCCAATTCTTCCTTTTCCACCGGCATCACTCCCATGATAGTAGAAACCTTGTACACCTCATCAATGAACCCTTGAGTATTTTCCTCAACCTTAGAACCATGAAAATCTTGGGGACTCATTCTAGTGAAGTTCCTCACTCTAGTTCTATCGTACCAATATTTGGGTTCATAGGGACCACAACCTCTCTATTGGCTTGAGCCAACACTTGAAAAATAGCTCAAAACTTTGCATTAGTCACTTGTTCGACCAAAGGGTTGACCAGAACTCGAAGAGCTTCTTGAGGAACTTCTTGAGGATGTTGACGAGTTTCTTGTACCACGTTCTCAGCTGCATTCCTTCTAATGTATGCTCTTCGAGGGGCCATATCCTGAAAAGCATCGGAAAATTATTAGGAGAGAGACATGTAGACTTATACTCTATCACATGACTTTAGATTGATGAAAAAAGTGAAGTTTCCTAAACATTTTATTGCCTCTTATTCATATATGTGCCACTCTTCACACTCATGAACAAGACTCTACTCAACATGGCTTGTGAGACATCCTAGGACCTTTTTAAACCTTGTTCTTTTAATACCAAGTTTTTCACGACCCAAAGTATACCCTAGGTGTAACATGATGTATAGAACCCCGAGAGGCTCTACACTAGCCACTTATCATGCATCATACAAGCTAATAGAAATAAAGATTTCAGAGAAAAAGTATTATATCATAAAAGAGTTTGACAAAGTGAAAGTCTAACCTAAGTCTCAATAATCCATCTACTACATCAAAAGAAGGGGTTGGGACGTAACCCATACACCACGTACAAAGTCTAAAAATTGAAATGACATAAAGCTATAAAAGTAACTTGGTCCTTGGAACCTAAGCACTCACCAATCTTGAAGCACCAAACAGATCAACTAGCCATAAGTGTGAGAGGTAGGAGCGTCAAACCCTACATTCGTGAAACAATGTAGGCACAAGTATGCATTAGTACATGGAATGTACTAAGTATGATTGTAATGCATAAGAGTTATGAAATCATACTAAAAGGACTCTACATGACATGCAATGACCAAGCTAAATCATAAGATAAAAGGGTTAGAAAACATAATCCATAATCACGGTAATGCAAGCTTAACATCTTCAAAACACTTGTGAGATACTTTCATAAAGTAACCTTAGTTCATTATTGTGGGAATTTTATGATATAACCGCCATAGACCACGTGAGTTATAACATGGAATCTAGTGTTTGTCCCACACCAAAAAGGGACGTCCTTACTTTCCAAGTAATGAACCACGAGTCTATGCTAAGGGGATCCACTAGCTAGTGTCTATCTGAGAAAAAAACTATGGTGGAACATAGTTATTGGATAAGAAGATTGCTACTAGAGACTCGACCTTTTCTAGCGGGAGTGCCTTAATCTCAATATCCTCTTGCTAAGTATAAATCCCACAGAATAGTCATTAAACCATATTCATTTCATCATCCATGGAAGGGCACAGTTAAAAAATCTATCCAAGCTAGAGTTCATTTAGAATAGCTCCTAAAACATAATTCAACTTAGGTGAGAAAACCTTTCAAACTTATGAATGCTTATGTGAGAAAACCTTTCATAACAACAATGTTGATACTTTACTCTCAAAGAATCCTCGAATCATGTACATCAACTTCATAAAAGTATGCATATCTTCATAAAGCCATCTTTCATAGTTCATAAGCTTCATCATGAGTTCACAGTCTAAAAATCATAGATCATGCATGGGTTCATATGAATTCAACTGTAAATCATGTAAATACATTCAATTCATGCATTAGAAGATAAGAAACAAGTAAATATATCATAATTGGAAAGAACCCGTGAAGATTGAATAAAACCCTAACTTTTAGATTGAAAATATAACTTGTAAAATTTAAAGAATATAGGAAATTTATGGAGGAAAGGACTCTGTAGGTAAATACTAACATACCTTAGTAATTAATGCTCATAATCTATGGTTAATTGAAGTTATTGAAACTAAACCTTAGCTTTTTCTTCTTTAGCTCTCGAGAAAATTTTGGGGGTGATCTTGGAGGGAAATTTAAGAATTAGATGAATTATTTAGAAAGGGTAGTTTTAGGACTTAATTCACTTATAAGGTCTTGAATTAGGGGTTAAAACGATGAAGTTTAGGTACCAAACACATAAGGAAATACCAAAATGTCCTTGACTTAAAAACTAATGGGTCACCCTAAATGGACCCTAAACGGATCGTACAAAGCTTCATAGGCCATTTAAGGTTTTATCTAGGTGACCCGAAGGTCCAGGCATCCTTGGACGACTTCAAAATTTCCCTAAACGGTTTGTGAATCCTTATACTAGCCGTTTAGGGAGCCGTTCAGGTAACCCTGAATCCTGGTAGCCCCAAACGGCCAGTCCACTTGCCTTAAAAGACCAATAGGGCCTTAAACAGACCGTTTAGGGTCTCATGAAGTGTCTGTGACTTGTTTTAGGCGAATGGACTTCCTCATTAACTAAATTTTACATTTTTGAAGCCCAAGGTGTTATACCGAGCTACTGAAGAAGAATAAGCCATGGGTTTGGAGCGTGGAGTGTCAAAAGGTGTTCGAAGGTCTCAAGGTCGCTGTGATAGAAGAGTTGGTCGTGATGCTACCCGATTTCTCAAACACATTTAAAGTGCACATGGATGCCTCAGACTTTGCAATTGGGGCAACTTAATTCAATATAGACACCTAATTGCATTTGAGAGCTACAAGCTGAACAAGATCGAACAACAGTACACTATGAAGAAAAAAAGAGATGACGGTCATAGTGCATTGCCTACGCACATGGAGAAAATACTTACTAGGATCTAAGTTCATTGTCAAAACAGAAAATGTGGCCACTAGCTACATCAAATCGCAGAAGAAGCTCACCTGAAACAAGCTAGGTGGCAGGACTTTGTAACACCCCGTATCCAAAAAAGGGAAATGAAACCAATTTCCAAAAATTTGCAGGTGCAACCCACTCTGGCCACCCATGGCCTGTGGAATGGATGAAGGACCATAGGTGTGCCTGTGGTTGGGCAGCCTAGAAGTGGTCTAATGGCCAAGAACCACGGCCTGACAAACAAACCATTGGTCAGACCATAGTCCTTTGTTGGGGGCCTGTGTTTCGAAGCCCCAAGATCCTGGTTTCTGACCACCAATGTTGGTCCACTAAGACGGACCGTAGATCAGACCATGGTCCGTCAACTAGGGTACGTGGTTGGTAGGTCGGTGACAACCGACGTTTAAGTCCAAGGGCAGTTGGGTCTTTTTCTAATTAATTAATTCCTATACTACATCATTTTACCAA
This sequence comes from Solanum okadae, assembly GCA_036553675.1. Lineage (NCBI taxonomy): Eukaryota > Viridiplantae > Streptophyta > Magnoliopsida > Solanales > Solanaceae > Solanum > Solanum okadae. Next base: position 18,999,705 of record CM071686.1, on the reverse strand, counting down.
AGAATAGGACCCCTACATAAGTCATTTTAACCCCAAAACTCAACCATTCAAGTCATTATTTCCAAAACCCAAAAGAAATCCCAAAGTTTTCCTCTCAAATATTTCTCTCTCTAGAACTTGAAGAAGAAGAAAGAGTTGGAGCTAGGATAAAGGTCAAGTCTCCATTCCTCAAGAATTTGTGGGCTTTGTAATCAAGGTATGATGAATTTTCATCTATGGATTCCCTAAGAGTCCCAATTAAGAAGATGAAATTCCCCAATTTGAGTTAGGGTTTTCTTCCAATATTGTGGGCATTGATGAATGTTGATCCAATTGATTGAGTTATGACTGTTTATGATTGAATTGATAGGAATACACGTTTTTAGGATGAATTTATATGTACCCATGCCTAACCCATGTCTAGAAAGATGAAAGTGATGTAAATGGGCTTTATGTCATGAAAGGAGAATTTGTGGGTTTAGATGTATTCAATCAAGGATTAATGAGATAAATTAGAATTGAAGCTTATATGATGAATCATGATTAGGATTTCTTTGAGATTGAAGCTTATGAGATGATTATGCTATTGAATTGCTTGAGATTGAGCTTATAGAATGACTATGAGATATAGTGGTTTGAGAGTAAAGCTTATGTTGTCAATTGTTGATTATTGATGTGATTGTTGTGGAAGAGATAATTCCCACATGAATTGCTTATGTTATGAATGTGAAAGGCTTTCTCACATTGAATGATTCTAGGTGGAAAGGATTGTTCACCTAAAATGAATCTAATGTTAATGACTAAGATATTGATGAGGCTAGAGGGGATTACCCATGACCTCCAAATGAGATGGATATGAGGCGATTACCCATATTCCATGAATTAGAACAAAGAGGTGATTACCCTTTTTCCTTTAAGTTGAACAAGAGGCGACTCCCTATGTTTTTAAGATATGATTTGGTCAAGAGGCGAGTACCCATGATCCTTATAGAACGAAAATAGGCGAATACCCATGTCACATGTTGTTGGATAAGAGGTGAATACCCACGATACATATGTTATATTAGACAAGAGGTGAATACCCATGATCCATTTGTTAGGTTGGACTAGAGGCGAGTACCCATGATTCATATGTTAAGAAGGACTGGCGGAAACTACCCATGTTCCTTTGTAGTAAGGCAAAGAGATGATTCCCTATGTCTATAAAAGATAATCTAGACTATGTTATGATGTAGGATGAGCGTGGATTGTTGCTTGAGGTGCCTTCCATGATGAGTAAAGTTGAATTAAGGTTACTTCAAGAAGTATTCCTTTTATGTTGAAATGATCTATTATGTGCATTGATTATCCCTTATGGCCTTAACTGTCTAACTCTTATGTTTTTGTTGATGTTTATGCTAGCTATCATATTTAGTACATGTTTGTACTAACACATACTCTTTCCTATATTTCTTATCCAAATGTAGGCTCCGGTGATCTCGACTCTCATCCCTGTGGCTAGGATCTTAGTAGAGCAAGACTTGAAAATTGGTGAGTCCTCATACCATTTGAGGATTTGGCTACCATTTCTGTTATGTTCTTTCATTTTATGTTTCGAACATTACTGTATGGGCTGTGTCTCAAGATATTCATGTTGTAAATGGTTTGAGACAAAGTCTAATAGACTTCCACTTTTTGTTATAAAACTTTGATGTCTTTGAAAAAAATGTTTTAAATTTCCGCTCATTTCTATTATCTTATGTTATAAAATCTAAGTGGCTTATATGCGGCCTCTAGAGATTTTGTATGCCATGTTATGTCTAGGGTGTACCCCTGGGTCGTGACAAACTTAATATCAGAGCACAAGGTTTAGAATGGTTCTAGGGTGTTTCAAAACCACATATAGTAGAGTCTTGTTCATAAGTGTGAAGCGCGCCACATTTATGAATGAGAAGTTATTAGATGCCTAGAAACTTCACTTCTTTATTTCTTTAAGTCGTGTAATAGAGTTTAACTCTATAAGGTCTTTCTCCTAATCCTTACCTAATGGTCTACAAGATATGACTACTATAAGAGCTTTTGCTAGAAGGACCAAGGGAGAAGAGATTAACCAATGAGCTCCTCCTCAAGCTCCCCAAGCTCCTCAAGCTCCGATTGACCCTTTGGCCGACCGAGTGACTAATGCAGAGTTTAGAACGGCTTTTCAAGTATTGGCTCAAGCTGTGGTGACCCAAGCCAATAAAGAGGTTGTGAACCCCGTGAACCCAAATGTGGGTATGGCAACATCAAGAGGGAGGGACTTCACAAGGATAAATCCTCTGGAATTTTATGGTTCTAAGGTTGAGAAAGATCCTTAAGAGTTTATTGATGAGGTCTATAAGGTGTTGGCTATCATGGGAGTGACTTCGGTGGAGAAGGCGGAATTAGCCACTTATTAACTTAAGGGGGTTGCTAAAATTTGGTTCAACTAATGGAAAGAGGCAAGACTGGTAGTTGCAGGTCCCATTGAATGGGAAAGGCTTAAGTTTGCTTTTCTTGATAGGTTCTTTCCTCTTAAGATGAGGGAGGCTAAAGTTCTTGAGTTCATTAATCTTCGACGAAGAAATTTGACTCTGAAAGAATATGCCTTGAGATTCACTCAATTGCCTAAGTATGCTTCTTTGATAGTTGCCGACTCTAAGGTAAGAATGAGCAAGGTTTGTTTCGAGTGTGTTCGAATTAGTTGTAAAAGAGTGTCGTATGGCTATGCTTGTCCATGAAATGGATATTTATCGTATCATGGTCCATGCCCCACCAATTGAAGAGGAAAATCTAAAAGAGAGGTCTAGAGAAACAAAGGCAAGAATGTATGATGGTAACTATTAATTCTCTAGGTCCGGTGAACGTGGTCGTTCAGTGTTTCAACAAAGGTTTTCCGAGCAAGTTTCTTCTAAGGCTCCCCCAAGGTTGAACAACGAAAGGGTGTCTAACCCAAAGACTCAAGGAGTTGGTAATGGGTCGTCTTTGCCTAATTGTACTAAGTGTTGCAGAAAGCATGAAGGCAAATGTCTAGCGGGTTCCAATGCTTGTTTTGGTTATGATAAGACGGATCACAAGATAAGGGATTGTCTTTTGGTTGCTAAGAATGAGGGAGATAATCTTTGTAGGGCTCAACCCTATCTTTCATCCAATCCAAGTAGTTTGGGTTCGAATGCTCCTAAGCAAAATAGGTTTTATGCTCTTCAGACTCGAGGTGAACAAAAGGGTTCTCTCGATGTGGTTACCAGTATGTTGAATGTTTTTCAAATTGATGTATATGATTTACTTGATCCCGGTGCTACTTTGTCTTTTGTGACGCCATATGTGGCTATGAGATTTGATGTGCTCTCTGATGTGTTGTTAGATCCTTTTCATGTCTCTACTCATGTTGGTGATTCTGTGTTGGCGGAGAGAGTTTATAGAAAGTGTCCCGTCTCCTTATCCCATAAAGTTACTCTAGTTGACTTGGTAGAGCTTGATATGCTAAATTTTGATGTAATCCTTGAGATGAGTTGGTTACACTCTTGCTATGCTTCTATTGATTGTACAACCCGAGTAGTCAAGTTTTAGTTCTAGAATGAGCTTGTCCTAGAGTGGAAGGGGAGGAAATTCTATACCAAAAGGTCGGTTTATTTCTTATCTTAAATCCAGAAAGATGATTTCCAAGGGTTGCTTGTACCATTTAAATAGGGTAAGGGATATGGATTCTGAAACCCCTAATCTTGAGTTGGTCCCCGTTGTTAATGAATATCCAAAAGTGTTCCCAGATAATTTACCCGGTATTCCTCCAGAAAGGGAAATATATTTTGGTATTGACCTTCTCCCTGATATGCAACCTATTTCTATTCATCCTTATATAATGACTCTGGTAGAACTTAAAGAGTTAAAGGACCAATTGAAAGATTTGTTGGATAAGGGTTTAATCCGACCGAGTATCTCTCCATGAAGTGCTCTAGTTTTGTTTTTTAGGAAGAAGGATGGTTCATTCCGAATCTGGATTGACTATCGGCAATTGAATAAGGTGAAAATTAATAACAAGTATCCTCTTCCAAGAATAAATGATTTGTTTGACCAACTCCAAGGTGCAAGTTACTTCTCCAAGATCGACCTTAGGTCGGGTTATCACTAATTAAGGTTGAAAGAGGATGATATTCGGAAAATGACTTTTAGAACCCAATATGGTCATTATGAGTTTTTGGTGATGTCGTTCGGCTTGACTAACGCTCTGGCGACATTTATGGATTTGATGAATAGAGTGTTTAGACAATACCTTGACATATTCGTAATTGTGTTCAATGATGATATTTTGATCTATTCAAGGAGTTAGGATGACCAAATTAATCATTTGAGGATTGTGTTGCAAATCCTTAAGGAACAACAACTATTTACAAAGTTTAGCAAGTGTGACTTTTGGCTAAGGTCCGTAGCTTTCCTTGGTCATATTGTTTCAAGTAAGGGTATTGAAGTAGATTCTAAGAAGACGGATGCGGTCAAGATTTGTCCTAGACCTCTATCACCTTCGGACATTAGAAGTTTCTTGGATTTGGCCGGTTTTTACCGACGGTTAGTTGAGGGTTTTCTTCTATTGCCTCTCCATTGACGGCTTTAACTCAAAAGAGGCTAAGTTTGTATGGTCCGAATTATGTGAGAAGAGTGTCCAAGAGTTGAAAGATAGACTTACTTTCGCTCTGGTGTTGACTTTACCAGAAGGTAAGGATGGTTTTGTGGTGTATTATGATACCTCGAGAATTGGGTTAGGATGTGTACTTATGCATAATGGTAAAGCTATTACTTATGCTTCAAGACAACTTAAGGTTCAGGAGAAGAATTATGCAACCCACGATCTTGAATTAGTGGCGGTGGTTTTTTCCTTAAAGATATGGAAGCACTACTTGTATGGTGTTTATGTAGATGTGTCCACCAATAAAAAGAGATTGCAATATGTGTTTAATCAGAAAGATCTAGGCCTTCACCAAAGAAGGTGGCTTGAGTTATTGAAAGGTTATGATATGAGTGTTCTCTATCACCATGGTAAGGAGAATGTAGTAGCGGATGCTCTTAGTAGGTTTCTTAGGGGTAGTGTTGCTCATATTGAAGATGATAAGAAAGAATTGGTACGAGATGTACATAGATTGGCCCGTTTGGGTGTTCGATTGATGGACTCTACCAAGGGTAGTGTTATGGTTCACAATGGTTCTGAATTGTCTTTTTTGAGTGAAGTGAAGGCTAAGCATTGTCTTGATCTGACTTTAGTAGAATTGAAAGAAGCAGTGCTTAAGAAGTCCGTTGAGGCTTTCTCCCAAGGGGGAGATGGTGTATTTAGATATCAAAGTCGATTATGTGTTTTGAATATTGATGATTTAAGGGAACAAATCTTGATAGAAGGCTATAGTTCTCGGTATTCCATTAGCCTGGGAGCCACCGAGATGTACCGTGATTTGTGGGACGTCTATTGGTGGAATGGGATATAGAAGGATAATGTAGGAGTTGTGGCTAAGTGTCCAAATTGCCAACAAGTGAAAGTTGAGCATCAGAAACCAGGAGGTTTATCCCAAGAAATTAGCATTCCTACCTAGAAGTGGGAAGACTTGAATATGGACTTTATAGTGGGGAAGCCTCGTACTCGGTGATAATATGATTCGATTTGGGTCATTGTAGACCGAATGACGAAATCGGCCCATATCATTCCTGTCAAAGTTTCTTATGCGGAAGATTATGCTAAGTTATATTTGAGGGAAATGGTAAGGTTGCACAGGGTACCCTTGTCCATTATCTCTGATAGAGGTACTTAGTTTACTTCCCAGTTTTGGAAGTCGTTCCTAAAGGGTCTTGGCACTAGAGTGAAGCTTAGCACAACTTTTCACCCAAAAACCTATGGGCAAGCAGAGCAAACAATCCAAACTTTAGAGGATATATTGAGAGCACGTGTCATCGATTTAAAGGGAAATTGGGATGATCACTTGCCATTGATTGAGTTTGCTTATAGTAATAGCTATCATTCTAGTATTAGTATGGCTCCCTTTGAAGCTCTTTATGGTAGGAGGTGTAGATCTCCTATAGGATGGTTTGAGGTAGATGAAGTTGCCTTGATAGGACCCTAATTAGTTCATGAGGATATGGAGAAAGTCTGACTTATTAGAGAGAGGTTGAAAACAACCCACATTCGACAAAATTCCTATGCCGATGTTAGAAAAACAGACATTGAGTTTGAGGTTGGTGATTGGGTCTACTTGAAAATCTCATCCATGAAGGGTGTGATGAGATTTGGGAAGAAAGAGAAGCTTAGTCCCCGAAATGTAGGCCCATATAAAATTTTGAGACGTGTTGGTAAGGTTGATAATGAGCTTGATTTGCCTAATGATTTGGCAACGGTGCATCTAGTTTTCCATGTCTCTATGCTTAAGAAGTGGTGGAAGATCCGACATCCATAGTTCCCCTAAAAAGGTTTGGGAGTTGATGAAAGTCTTTCTTATGAAGAAGTTCCGGTTGAGATTCTAGACCGGCAAGTTAAGAAGTTGAGAAACAAGAAAGTTGCTTTCGTGAAGTATTATGGAGGAATCATTTAGTTGAGGGTGCTACTTGGGAGGCCGAAGCCGATATGATATCCTAATATCCTCATCTTTTTCCTTCTACTCCTACTCTACCTTGAGGTAATGAGTTTCTCATGGTTTACTCCTTGTTTGAGGTCATGTGTGTTTTGATTTTCCCATGATTTCCTTATGTTATGCATGTTCATAAAACCTTGTGTTTTAAAGGAAAAATGAGTTTATATGTTTGATTTTCCTCATGTTGTAGTGAATTGAGTATGAGTTTCCTTTAGAATTCATGAAATTAATTGATGAACATTCTTTAGCTGTGCTATTTTAGAATGAATTGCATGGAGGCTCCATGAGATTGTGTTGGGCATTCTTTTAGCTTGGAGAAGGTAGTTCCTCCTTGGTCATGAGTGAATTTTTAAATTTCATTCATATTGGGTTGCTAGATGTAGTTTCTAATTCCTTATGATGCATTTAAGTATGTTTAGCTTGGATTTGATGTTTCCTTTTTGTATGTGTGCATTGCATGCATAATGGACTGATAGAGTTAGTTTCACCCCTCTTCTGATGTTTTGAGAACGTCCTAGCTTTGAGTCGATAGTTCCTCCTCAGTTAAATGCATTGCATTGTAGGTTGGGTTGTTAGTTACTCTCCTACTCTTTTAAAATTGGCTTGAATCTCATTCAAGGACGAATGGTCCCAAGGAGGAGATATTGTAACACCCTGTATCTAAAAAAGGGAAATGAAACCAATTCCCAGAAACTTGTCGGTGCAACCTACGCCGGCCACCCACGGCTCGTGGAAGGGACCGCATATTGTAGGTGTGGTCCGTGGTTGGGCAGCCTAACAGTGGTCTAAGGGCCAAGAACCACGGCCTGACCAATGGACTGTTGGTAAGACCACGGTCCATGGTTGGGGGCTCGTGGTTCGAAGCTCCAAGATCCTGGTTTCTGACCACCAGTGACGGTCCACCAGGACGGACCGTAAGTCAGACCACGATCCGTCGGCTGGGGTCCGTGTTTGGTAGGTCGGTGACATCCGATAATTAAGTCCAAGGGTAGTTAGGTCTTTTCCTAATTAATTAGTTCCTATACTACGTCGTTTTACCCAAGTCTAGGACCCCTATATAAGTCATTTTAACCCCAAAACTTACCAATTCAAGTCATTATTTCCAAAACCCAAATTAAATTCCAAAGTCTTCCTCTCAAATATTTCTCTCTCTAGAATTTGAAGAAAAAGAAAGAGTTGCAGCTAGGATCAAGGTCAAGTCTCCATTCCTCAACCATTTGTGGGCTTTGTAATCAAGGTATGACACCTTTTCATCCATAGAGTCCCTAAGAATCCCCAAGTGAGAAGATGAAATTCCCCAATTTCAGCTAGGGATTTCTTCCAATGTTGTGGGTATCGATGAATGTTGATCCAATTGATTGAGTTATGAATGTTTATGATTGAATTGATAGGAATACACGTTTTTAGGATGAATTTGCATGTACCCATGCCTAATCCATGTCTAGAAAGATGAAAGTGATGTAAATGGGTTTTATGCCATGAAAGGAGAATTTTTGGGTTTAGATGTATTCAATCTAGGATTGATGAAATACATTAGAATTGAAGCTTATACGATGAATCATGATTAGGATTGCTTTGAGATTGAAGCTTATAAGATGATTATGATATTTAATTGCTTGAGATGACCAAATAAAATGACTATAAGATATAATGCTTTGAAAGTAAAGATTATGTTGTCAATTGTTTATTATTAATGTGATTGTTGTGGAAGAGATATTTCCCACATGAATTGCTTATGTTATGAATGTGGAAGGCTTTCTCACATTGAATGATTTTAGGTTGAAAGGATTGCTCACCTAAAATGAATCTAATGGTAATGACTAAGATATTAATGAGGCTAGAGGAAATTACCCATGACCTCCAAATGAGATGGATATGAGGCGATTACCTGTAACACCCCTCAAAATAAAGTAGGATAAAGTAGAGCCTCATATGGGTCCTATGCTTTAATAACTTGTTAAAATAATGAAGAATATCCTTTTTAGTCAGTTTTAAAGAGTTTGGAAGTCAAACGTCAAGGGACGACCAAGACGTTCGAAAACTAGTCTTTTACGTGTTGGTGTGTTCTTGTAACAATCCTCAAAATGAAGTAGGATAAAGTAGAGCCTCACATGAGTTTTCTACATTAATAACTTGTTAAAATAATGAAGAATATCCTTTTTAGTCAGCTTTAAAGAGTTTGGAAGTCAAACGTCAAGGGATGACCAAGACGTTCGGAAACTAGTCTTTTACGTGTTGGTGTGTTCTAGTATGCTGTTCATGTTTTTATGTGTTGTTTGGAGTCTAAAATCAGTGGAGGTGACCCTAGTGTCTTAATAAATGTTTTTAGGGTCAAAACGTTTGGATACGACACCCCGGGGGCCACCCTAAGGGTCCCCAAGGAGGACCCCAACCTTCGCCAAGCAAGCTACCAAGGCAGCTTGAAGTTGTGCTTGGAGGGAGCATGTCCACGTCGCGGACATGTCGCGGACTCTATTGTCTCAAATTTAATTTCTAGAAAACTTGTGGGAACATCTCCACGTCGCGAACTTGTTTCCCGACGAAATATGCGAAAATAAAACTCAAGTTTGACTTGTTTAAAAAGGTCCAACTAAGTGAGGGGTAGTTTGGGTACTTTGGGGAATTATTATAAATGGTTATTCTACCTATTTTAGGGTATTTTAAGTTAGTTAAAACCCCAAAACCTAAAATTAGACCCCATTCTTCAAATTGACCCTTCTCTCTCAAAATATATTCTCTCAAAAACTCCATTGAAGACCTTGATGAAGCTCAAGCTAGAAGATGGGTTTTCAACTGATATCTTCTTCAATTTCATGGGTCTTCAATAATTAAGGTATGGTAACTCTTGATTCTTGAATAACCTCTCATTCAAGGAGTTCTATCAAAGATTTTCAAAAGTGATTCAAAGGCCAAAATTCCCACTTTTCAATCTAAACATGGGTTCCTTGTCAAACGATTTTCTAAATCATTCTATTGATGAATTAATGTGGAATTAAGGTTTTAAGGATAATGTTCAAAGGAATTCTTAAAGAACCCATGATCCCCAAATTCTCAAAAATTGGCCTATGATGTGGGTCTTTGTGAATATGATCTCTATTGGTGAAATTATGTTTAGATTAGATTGTATTGATGTTTCCTATGATTATCTATACTTATTCATGTTGAATTCTTGGTATATTGATGAGTTGAGAATTATGGCCTTATGGGCAAAATTATGGGTTGATCCCTTTGTTTACAGAATTGTACTTAGATTGTGTTTATGTTATTGAATTACATTGTTGATTTCTATTACTATCTATGTCAATTGATTATGAATTGTTGAGGATTGATCCATGGTGATCATGGCTTGGAGAATTGGTAAGTTGACCTAACTTCTAGTCTATAGTATGAGAATTGATGTTGTGTGGTTTGATCCACTTATGGTGGAGGTGTTCACTTCTTTTCTATCTATGCATGTTGAGATCATGGCCTTGAAGGCAATAGATGTGAAGTGAATTGATGATTATGATGCATATGTTTATGAAGTTATGCTATGAAGGTTATGTATGAAATCCTCAATGCTAGCATGATGTTTAAAGTGTGTTGATGATGAGGAGTATAATGTGAATGATAATGTTAGGGATAAGGTGTGGTCTACATGATTGATTATGTTAGGTACTATTGTGGAATGACCCCTAACTATATGACCCCATATGAATGTTTGACCATATACATGTTAGGAGTACCTATTCAATGTTGAATGTGTCCTTGTCTCCTATGATGAAGTGTGGGTGTGTGGTCTAGAATCCATAAGGGCTTTATATGTGAATTGCTCATGAATTGGGGACATTGTGAATGTGTTGTGATCCCTTTAAGGGAAGAACACTCAATATCAATGTTGTTGCTAATATGTCACTATGAGGACCAATATGCGCACACAGACACACTCTACATGTATAGCTATGAATATGATGTGTTATGGTGTCTATTGAAAGGTGAACTCTTATATGCACCCTTACATCTTATTATGCATGCAAAGTGTATGATTAGCAAGGTATGAATATGTGTTGTATAAAGGTGTTTATGTGAAAGGCTTTCTCACATATGTACACACACATGAATGAATGAATAAGGTTTATGATAATCTAGTAAAAGTGAGTCTCTTGAAAGGTTTCCTCAATTGTACTCTAAACTAGACTATGTTATGAATATGGTATGATTATGTGAAAGGTTATTCTCACATAATGTAGGTTCTATGATGAAAGGTCATTCTCATCTTAGAAACCTTTGAGCTATATGATATGAGGGATTAAGTCCCTAAAGCCTACTTTATGAACTAATGTTAAATAAAGGCTTAAAAATGTTTAAAAAGGGAGTTGGAGCTTAGAACCGAGTGAACATGAAAAATGAGAGTGGAGGCTTCACGTTTAGCAAGTCCGGCTTCCCACAAGAGAACCTTCACATTTAGCAAGTCCGGGTTCCCAACATAAATGTTGTCTCATGAGATGGAAACCTCCACGCTTAGTAAGTCAAGGTTTTCTAGTAGCAATCTCCTTGTTCCATAACTACGTGCCCTCGTAGGTCTTAGCTTAGTGGATCCACTAGATAGCTATTATGTATGTAGGTCCTACTTTGGCAAGTAGTACCCTCTCTTTTCGGTGTGGGAGTAGAACACCGGATTCCATGTAGCTCACATGGTTTATGTCGGTTATGGCAATGTCTCCCAAAAGTTAAGAAATGAACTAAGATAAGAATATGAACTCTAGTCATGATTTCTTGAAGAGTTACTTAGTATAGGTAGGACTATGGACCCTACTTATGCATTGCACAAGTGTACTCTAAGGGAGGTTATGATTAGACTCTTTATGTAATGAAGACTATGGTCTATGTATGTTAATATGAAAGCATGTTAAGGTTGACTTTACTTATGTCAAGACATGAAGTATGATTATGCATGTGAATTACACTTATGACTTCTTAATGGGTTTGCTTAGTATATGTGGGGGTATGGGACTCCATGTGTACATTGCACGAGCTTGTGAAGGGGTTGTGAGGGTGGTTTACCTATGATATGAACTAAATGGGTTATGACTAATGATGTAGTAAATGAATGAGTCCTTATATGATGTTATGAAGTATGTTGGTCTTATGTCTAATGTTAAATGAAGATATTATGACTTGTTGAATATGATGTGCCTAGTCTATGGTGGCTTCCTAGGAACATTTGGTGGGAGTAGTATTATGGGATGCTACTTGCACATTGCACTAGTGTGACTTAGGGGTTGTCTTAGGTGATGGTTCCTATGGGAAAACTATGTCTTATGGTGTGCTTATGACTCTATGAATATATGTGGTTGGATTGATGAAGGCTATATGTAAGTTCACCCTTGGTAACCTTAAGGTGATACATTGCAACAAGTATTCCCTAAGGGTTGCTTGAGGAAAGGAGTTAAGATAAAGAGGAAGGTAATGTATTGTATGCATTGAATGTGCCTAAAATGTTATAAGTGGCTCTATGTGCTAATATGAATGGTTTCCGTATGTATGATGATGTATGTGGTTTATATTGTGCCTATGTACTAAATGTTCTTGAAGTTTCTCTAAAAAGGCATGATTCATAGTTTCCAACTAAATGTCCTTTTAAAAGCATGGTTATCATACTTAGTGCATTCTTGTACAAATGAAATGACCCAAAAAGTTCTTTAAAATGTGCTTCGGAAGTTACCGGAAACTTGTTTAGCTATATCTAGAAAAAATCCATTTCATTTTTCGAAAATCCGAGTTCATATTCTTGTTTAGGGGGTCAAATTGAGTGGGAAATGGGTCTAACCCAAATTTTAGAGCAACCGTATCAAAATCCGAAATTTCCAAGTGAAGCCTTTTTCGAGGGTCTACTTTGGAGGGTCATATTTCCTAGCACACAAATAATTGGGTGGCCCATAACATATCCATGGAAATCCCTTTGAGTTAGCTACCTAACGCACTTCGTTTCACCTCATTCGGAGTTCGGAAGAAGAAGTTATGCCCCTTTTCGTAAAATCTGTCCGGCAGGAAATGCAATTTCCAGTGAGCGTTTTTACTGTTCACCCGCCTCATTTTTTTTTCTAAGTGTTGGACCATTTTTCCAAAGGGCATATGTTATTTCCTATATACCATTAGTTCAATTCCCATCTCTAAAACATTTCCCAAAACACCTCTCCCATACTTAGACACATTTTCTCTCAAGTTCTTTCAAGAACCCTAATCCAAAACCTTCCTCAAGATTGAAGAGACTCTTGCTCCAAGTTCCAAGCTTCCATTGAAGACACTCTCAAGACCTTCATAAGAACTCAAGGTATGTGGTGTTGAACTCATGGGTCCTTCCACCCATAGTGCCTAGACTCTATTCTACTCACTAATTCATGGTTTAAGTTAAGATTCATAAGTTAGTCTTGTTCTTTGTAATAATTTCCTGCACATTGAATTTTAAACATGAAAAGTGATTGTTTTGAGCATGTTGTGACTCTAGAACTTGAATCTAAATTTGGAATGGATGTGGAGATTTTCATGTGGTATTGTGGGTGTTAAAAGGTGTTGTTGTAGGTTGTTCACTGGTTTGGCTGCATAATTACTACCCTATTTTCCATGCTCTTTGATTCCATTACATGCCTTCAAGGTGTTTGACAAAATGTCCAACTATGGAGAATTGATGAATCGATGCTTTAAAGCTTGAGTTATGAGATGTATGGCAATTCAGAGATGTGTTGATGACAAACTAAGCTTGTGTATATGTTCATTCCATACGTGAGATCCCATTAGAGCCTAATGGGAATTTCCTATATAAAGTGTTGCATGACCATGCCCGGTCCGGGGGAAAAGAATCGGACAACCATGTGAGAGGTTTATATCTCACCACCTAGGATGCTTGGGGTGTGACCAACATCAACCATGTGAGAGGTTTATATCTCACCACCTAGGATGCTTGGGGTGTGACCAACATCAACCATGTGAGGGGTTTATACCTTGCCACCAGGGTGTCCGGGTGTGAACGGCATCCCCCATCCTAAGTTGGGGTTATAGATTGGTTGGATCATGCATACACATATGATATCTACTATTAGTATAGATTTACTTAAACATGTTTTGACTTCACTTTGATCATGCCTCCTCATATTGTTATTCATAATGCCTATGAAACTATTTCTTGTATTTCGATTGTGTCCTTGTCTATTGTTGTGTTGCACCCCGCATACTTAGTACATTCCAAGTACTAACGCATATTTTTCCTACATGATGTCACCATGTAGGGACCGGAGCTACTCTTGATCCTTCTCTCCATTCACGTGGCTAGTCCGGTGCTTATCCGAGTTTGTTGGTGAGTCCTCAATGATTCGAGGGCTATGTTATGTTTCCTACTCCTATGTTTTGAGACTTTAGCTTGCAATTGTATTTTGACTATGAGGGGAGCCAGTAGTATGTCATGGCCCCCGTCCTATCTATGTATGTAGAGGTGTGCGTTGGACAAGTATTTTGTAAATGAGCTTGACTCTTGTTCTATGATGTCATTTTGAAATGGTTTACCCTTAGCCCCTATTTCCCGTTAATTAATGTTGAATGTACTTCCGCGACCGATGAAGTTTGATGACAAGTTTGAGAGGCTTGTTTGGGGTTCCTTCGGGTTCCTCATTCGCCATGTCACGTTTAGGCCCTAGGCTTGGGTCGTGACAAGCTTGGTATCAGAGCACTAGGTTGTTAAATCCTCGGAGTCCAACACATCGCGTTGAGTAGAGTCCTAATCATGGTTGTGAAGCACGCCACGACTATGAATGGGAGGCTACAAAACGTTTTAGGAAAGGTTTCCCTTCTTCATGTTCTATGTCGTGCTTAGAGTGCGATAAGGTGATTCCTCCCTAACGCTTGTTCTTTGGATTGCTAGATCATCATGCCAAACATGAGGGGAAGACGGGCCCGATCACCGGAAGAGCCACCCACCAATGGTGAGCTCCGTGATGCACTCACCATGCTTGCACAAGTGGTAGCCAACCAAGTGCAACAAGGAGCCCAAGCTCCTCGAACTACCACCCCGAGGGAAAGTGTGAGAGATTTCATGAGGATGAACCCTCCGGTCTTCCATGGTTCGAAGGTGGATGAGGACCCGCAAGAGTTCATCGATGAGGTATGCAAAATCTTGACCATTATGGATGTTGGTGCTTGTGAGAAGGCGGAATTGGCGGCCTACCAACTCAAGGGGGTTGCTCAAATTTGGTTTGATCAATGGAAGGATGAGAAAGGTAATGGCTATGTGGTGTTGTGGGAGGAGTTTAAACTTGCTTTCCTTAATAGGTTCTTCCCTCTTGAGCTTGGGGAGGCAAAGTTGGTGGAGTTCATGAACTTGAAGCAAGGAGCTATGAGTGTGAGGGAGTATGCCCTCAATTTTTTCCAACTCTCCAAGTATGCACCTCACTTGGTGGCCGACTCTAGGTCGAGGATGAACAAATTTGTGATGGGTGTATCCGACTTGGTTAGTGAGGAGTGTCGGTCCGCTATGCTCATTGGAGATATGGATTTGTTTCGGTTGATGACTTATGCCGAGCAAATGGAGGAGGAGAAATTGAGGAAGAGAAGGGGGCACGAGGCCAAGAGGGCCCGATTGGAGAATAGGTTCCCTAAGGGTGCTAGATTTCATCAAGGCCGAGGAAACCCTCATGTCAACCGGGGAATTGCTATCAATGTTCCTAGACCTCAAGGGGGAGGTGAAGTGGGTTCTATGGATGTATGCCCTAAGTGTGGGAGGAAGCATGGTGGTCCTTGCATGAAGGGTTCGGGTGCTTGCTTTGAATGTGGAGAAGTGGGTCATAAGAGGTTTGAGTGTCCCAAGATCCGCAACAAGGTCCGAAGTGCTAACACTACTCCTTTGGGTAGAGGTGCTTCTCAAAGTGGTGCCCCAAGGGATAATCGATTTTATGCTTTGCATGGTAGACAAGGTGTTAATGAGACTCCGGATGTGGTGACCGGTATGTTGCAAATCTTTGATCTTGATGTTTATACTTTGATTGATCCGGGTGCCACCCTTTCCTTTGTTACCCCCTTAGTTGCTAGAAAATTTCATGTCGAGTCGGAATTGTTGCATGAGTCATATGAAGTATCTACTCCCATTGGTGTCTCTATTGTTGCTAGAAAAGTGTATATAGAAATTGTCCGGTTTGCATATTGAATAAGTTGTTGCCTTGTGATCTTGTTGAGTTGAACATGGTGGATTTTGATGTTATTCTTGGGATGGATTGGTTGCATGCATATTATGCTTCTATTGATTGTAGGACTCGTAAAGTCAAGTTCCGATTTCCTAATGAACCCGTCCTTGAGTGGGAGAGCCGGGATGTTGTGGTGAAGGGGAAATTCATTTCTTGCATTAAAGCCCATAGGTTGATTTCCAAAGGGTGCTTGTACCATATTGTGAGAATCAATGATGTGGAGTCTAAAGTCCCTCCCATTGAGTCTATTCCGGTTGTTAATGAGTTTCTAGATGTCTTCCCAGAAGACCCTCCCGGTGTCCCTCCCGAAAGGGAGATAGATCTTGGTATAGACCTCCTTCCCGATACTCAACCTATTTCTATACCCCCCTTACCGTATGTCCCCGGCGGAGTTGAAAGAGCAATTAAAAGATTTGTTAGAGAAGGGGTTTATTAGACCTAGTCATTCTCCCTGGGGTGCTCCGATTTTGTTTGTGAAGAAGAAAGATGGGTCTCTTAGAATGTGTATTGATTATCGACAACTTAATAGGGTCACCGTCAAGAATAGGTATCCTCTTCCAAGGATTGACGATTTATTTGACCAATTGCATGGGGCTAGTCACTTCTCTAAGATTGATCTTCGGTCAGGGTATCATCAAGTGAAGGTGAGGGAGTGTGATATTCTCAAGACGGCCTTTCGTACTAGTGTCACGACCCGAGAGTACCCCCTAGTCGTAACATGGCGTATTCGACCCCGAAGGGGTCTTATACGAGCCACATAGTCATTCATTGCATTTAATAATGAAAATAGTGCGGAATAAAAAAAACTTATTTACATCCACACATTTAAACTTCATTAAAACAACTTTAAAAACACACAGCGGAAGTCTAAGTCTCACATGGCCATCTTAGACACAGTCACAAAACATAAGTAGGGACACGGCCCTTTACAATCAAAAGAAGTCTATTAAGTCTATTACATGAACAAAAGAACTTAAAAGTCTTATCCTCGAATCCATGAGGACATACCAAGTCTTGAAGGAAAGCAATCCAACACTTCAAACTAGCTAGGAGGGATCACTTGCCGGAATCTACACTTATAGTAAAAATATGAAGAATATGGGTTAGTACACAAAATGTACTAAGTATGATGACCATGCAAAACATGCTTTAAAAGGGACATTTTGGTTAGAAACCATGCATTATGCCACTTTTTGAAGTACCATGAATAGTTGCATAAAAGACATACAATTCAAGCATAAACATCAAGTAAGTCATAATATTACCTTTAAACAATTTCAACATGAAAACCTTTACCTTGGACCTTTACCTCAAGAAACCCTTATGCTATACCTCGTGCAATGTATGGATGGCGTCCCATACCACCATCCATACTAAGGCACCACATTAAGGTCACTTAAGGTAACTTATCATTCCTTTCTTTCACCTTTGCACAATATTCATACATAAGAGGTATATCATTAATTAAGACATGACAAGGGAAAATAACTCGTAATATAACCCAAGTATAGCATGCATCTCATATTAAGCATTTGAGAGCCAACATTCTTTAATAACCTCATTTAGGCCACAATTGTATCACATACATTAGGATTTAGAGAAACTCACTATGACCCTCTCCAAGCCTACTCGTGCAATGTATAGGTAGCATCCCATACTACTACCTACACTTTGTAGAACCTATCAAGAAACCATAATGAAATCTCGCATGATGGGAAGTAAGCGTTTAACCGACATAAACCATGAGAGCTTGTCATGGAATCCGGTGTCATAAGTCCCCACACCGTAAAGAGGTGGTCTACTTGCCTAAGGAAGACCGGTATATAGCTTAATGGATCCACTAGCTACCTATGCGGGCACATAGTTTATGGGATAAGGTAGACGATCATTGAAACTCATGCCTAACTATTGGGGGAGTTTCCATCTAACCAAATCCACTCGGTGCTTAGCTTACATTCCCATAGAATAGTTCGTTACCTTGACATTATCACATATGAGAGGTGCCATTGGCCTACCAACTCCAAATTACATTCATTAACACGTGAAAGGGTGCTTTAAGCCTACCGTTTCAAGGTTCATTATAAGCTCGTGTGGAAGGGTGCCACTAGCCTACCGATCCGAGGATTCAACAATCAACAATATAATCATTTATACAAGAAAATGATGCATAAGCCCTACCAATTCAAGGTATACTTTATATTGAAGAATCCTTCATATTCTATCATCAACATTCATGAGTGTCAAATTGAGAAATAATCTTTCAATAGCAACACCTTTACGTTCATAACATGATCACATTATCTTCATTGAATTCTCATTCATATAATGTCATGATAACACTCCAATTTCTCATACTATGCCTTTAAGGCCATGGTCACAATACATTCCATAATTAAACACCTCCACCATAAGTGGATCAAACCAAGCAAGAACAATTTTTTATCCATAATATGAGATTAAGCCAACTTACCATCCTTCAAAGCCATAATAACCATTACTCAATTCCCAACAATTCTATCACCACAAGGTGATTCACCCATAATTTGCCCATAAGGCCACAATCCTCAATTCATCCATATACCAACAATTCATCATAAATAGATATACAAAACCATATAAATCAACAATACAATCCAATCTAAACACAATTTCATCAACATTAAATCATAGGCATTAAACCCACTTCATTAGCAAATTCTAGGCTTTTAATGAAAACATGGGTTCTTGAAGAAGTTTCATATAAAAATCATCTTAAAATCATAAATAGAACTTCAATTCACCAATATAATGACTTTGAAAAACATTTTACCCATGAACCCATACCTAGAATAGAAAATAGAAGTTTTGTTCTTTGAAGACTTTTGAAACCCTTTTGAATGGACTCCTTGAAGGAAAGATAATCAAGGATCAAGGGTCACCATACCTTTGCTATGATCTCCCACGAAATTTGATGAAGAAAGCCTTGAATCCAAAGCCCTAGCTACACTTCTTCTTCTTCTTAATGGAGGATTGTAGAGAGGGAAATGTTTTAGGGATGGGAATTGAACTAATGGTATCTAGGGAATAATATATGTCCTTTGGAAGAATGGTCCAAGACTTAGAAAAAACATGAGGCGGGTGAACAGTAACCACGCCTACTGGAAATTGCCTTTTCCTGCCGAACAGATTTTACGAAAATGGGCATAACTTCTTCGTCCGAACTCCGAATGAGATGAAACGAAGTGCGTTAGGTATCTAACTCAAAGGGATTTCCATGGATATATTATTGGCCACCCAAATAATTGTGTGCTAGGAGATATCACCCTCCAAAGTAGACCCTCGAAAAAGGCTTCACTTGGAAATTTCGGATTTTGATACGGTTGCTCTAAAATTTGGGTTAGACCCATTTCCCACTCAATTTGACCTCCTAAACAAGAATATGAAGTCGGATTACGAAACGGATCTTTTAATATACAGCTAAACAAGTTTCCGGTAACTTCCGAAGCACATTTTTAAGAACTTTTTGGGTCAAATTCAAATATAATCATTTCATTAAGTTCTTGACTCCAAACTCACATGTGAGGCTCTAGTTTCACTCTATTATTTTCCGGGTCGTTACAACTAGGTATGGGCACTATGAGTTTGTGGTGATGTCTTTCGGGTTGACTAATGCTCCGGTTCTCTTTATGGATTTGATGAATAGGGTTTTCAAACCCTACCTTGATTCTTTTGTGGTGGTTTTTATAGATGACATCTTGATCTATTCTCGGGGTGAGGAAGAGCACAAGGGTCACTTGAGGGTTGTACTCCAAAGATTGAGGGAAGAGAAGTTGTACGCTAAGTATGAAAAGTGTGAGTTTTGGTTGAAGGAAATTGCTTTCGTAGGCCATGTGGTGTTGGGGGATGGTATTAAGGTGGATCCTAAGAAGACCGATGTTATTAGGAATTGGCCTAGACCTTTGACCCCGTCGGATATAAGGAGTTTCTTGGGTTTAGCGGGTTATTATAGGAGATTTGTGGAAGGGTTTTCTTCTCTTGCTTCTCCTATGACTAAGTTGACTCAAAAGAAGGCTAAATTTGTGTGGTCGGATGAGTGTGAGGAAAGCTTCCAAACTTTGAAAGAAAGGCTTGTGTCCGGTCCTATTTTGTCACTTCCGGATGGGTTAGAAGGTTTTGTTGTTTATTGTGATGCTTCCCGTATTGGTTTGGGTTGTGTGTTGATGCAAAGTGGTAAGGTTATAGCCTATGCTTCTAGGCAACTTAAGGTTCATGAAAAAAAATTACCCAACCCATGATCTTGAATTGTCCGCCGTAGTTTTTGCTTTAAAGATTTGGCATCATTATTTGTATGGGGTGCATGTTGATATCTTCACCGACCATAAGAATCTCCAATATGTGTTCACGCAAAAAGATCTTAACTTGAGACAAAGGAGGTGGTTAGAATTCCTTAAGGATTATGATATGAGTGTTCACTATCATCCGGGGAAAGCTAATGTGGTGGCGGATGCATTGAGTAGAGTGTCCATGGGTAGCTTGGCTCATGTGGAGGAAGGTAGTAAAGAGTTGGCTAAGGAGGTCCATCGGTTGGCCAAATTGGGAGTTAGGTTAGAAAGGGTGGATAGTGGAAGAGTAGTTGTTGTTGATGGTTCAAGGTCTTCCTTGGTTGATGAGGTGATAATCAAGCAAGATCTTGATCCTTCTTTGGTAGAATTAAAGGCTTCGGTGAGTAGTGGTAAGGTGGAGATTTTCTCCCAAGGGGGAGATGGTGCCCTTAGGTACCAAGGTAGATTATGTGTTCCTTGTGTGGATGGTGTGAGGGAAAGGATCCTTGATGAGGCTCATAATTCTTTTTATTCTATTCATCCGGGGTCAACAAAGATGTATAGAGACTTGAGGGATGTGTATTGGTGGGGCGGTATAAAGAAGGACATTGCAAAATTTGTTTCGGGTTGCCATAGTTGTCAACAAGTCAAGGCCGAACATCAAAGGCCGGGTGGCCTAACTCAAGACATTGAGATACCTACTTGGAAGTGGGAAGAAATCAGCATGGATTTTGTAGTGGGCTTACCCAAGGCTAGAAGAGGCTTTGATTCGGTTTGGGTGGTGGTTGATCGGATGACAAAGTTGGCTCATTTCCTACCGGTTAAAACTACTTACGGGGCTGAAGAGTATGCCAAGTTGTACATTCATGAATTGGTAAGGTTGCATGGGATTCCTTTGTCTATCATCTCGGATCGTGGTGCCCAATTCACTTCTCACTTTTGGAAGTCATTCCAAAGGGGTCTTGGTACAAAGGTAAAGCTTAGCACGGCCTTCCACCCTCAAACGGATGGCCAAGCCGAAAGAACAATTCAAACCTTGGAGGATATGCTTAGAGCTTGTGTATTGGAGTTGAAAGGTAGTTGGGATAATCATCTTCCTTTGATTGAATTTGCATACAACAATAGTTATCATTCTAGTATCGGTATGGCTCCTTTTGAGGCACTTTATGGTAGACGGTGTAGGTCACCGGTTGGGTGGTTTGAAGTTGGAGAGGTGGCCTTGTTGGGTCCGGATCTGGTCATGGATGCTCTTGAGAAGGTAAGGATGATTAGGGAGAGGTTGAAAACAGCCCAAAGTCGTCAAAAGTCTTATGCCGATGTGAGGAGACGGGATCTTGAATTCAAAGTGGGTGATTGGGTTTATTTGAAAGTTTCTCCAATGAAAGGTGTGATTCGTTTTGGTAAGAAGGGGAAATTAAGTCCTAGGTATGTCGGTCCTTATGAGATAATAAGAAGGGTTGGTAAAGTAGCCTATGAGTTGGGGTTGCCCAAGGAGATGGAATTAGTTCATCCGGTATTCCATGTATCGATGTTGAGGAAATATGTTGGTGATCCTAACGCTATTGTATCTCTTGAGGTTGTGGGTGTTGTAGAAGATAATTTGACGTATGAAGAAGTCCCGGTTCAGATCTTAGATAGACAAGTTAAAAGGTTGAGGAGCAAAGAAGTGGCGTCCGTTAAGGTGCTTTGGAGAAATCAACAAGTGGAGAGTGCTACTTGGGAGGCCGAAGCGGACATGCAAAGACGTTATCCTTATCTATTCAACTCCACTCAAGCCTAAGGTATTAAATCAAGTCCTTTGTACTCCATTGAGTCTTACATTTCAGCCCTTGAATCATTAATGTGCATATATGTTTAAATTGATGAGTTATGGATTCTTTACACTAAGTTTTGAAATCTTGAAATGATGTTTAAATAAAAATTTTGCATTCATGTTGGGGCTGATATGTTCTTACTAAGTCTTGCCTTGTACGTCTCTTCCACATTCGGGGACGAATGTTCCCAAGGGGGAGATATTGAAATGACCCAAAAAGTTCTTTAAAATGTGCTTCGGAAGTTACCGGAAACTTGTTTAGCTATATCTAGAAAAAATCCGTTTCATTTTTCGAAAATCTGACTTCATATTCTTGTTTAGGGGGTCAAATTGAGTGGGAAATGGGTCTAACCCAAATTTTAGAGCAACCGTATCAAAATCCGAAATTTCCAAGTGAAGCCTTTTTCGAGGGTCTACTTTGGAGGGTCATATCTCCTAGCACACAAATAATTGGGTGGCCCATAACATATCCATGGAAAGCCCTTTGAGTTATCTACCTAATGCACTTCTTTTCACCTCATTCAGAGTTCGGAAGAAGAAATTATGCCCATTTTCGTAAAATCTGTCCGGCAGGAAATGCAATTTCCAGTGAGCGTTTTTACTGTTCACCCGCCTCATTTTTTTTTCTAAGTGTTGGACCATTTTTCCAAAGGGCATATGTTATTTCCTATATACCATTAGTTCAATTCTCATCTCTAAAACATTTCCCAAAACACCTCTCCCATACTTAGACACATTTTCTCTCAAGTTCTTTCAAGAACCCTAATCCAAAACCTTCCTCAAGATTGAAGAGACTCTTGCTCCAAGTTCCAAGATTCCATTGAAGACACTCTCAAGACCTTCATAAGAACTCAAGGTATGTGGTGTTGAACTCATGGGTCCTTCCACCCATAGTGCCTAGACTCTATTCTACTCACTAATTCATGGTTTAAGTTAAGATTCATAAGTTAGTCTTGTTCTTTGTAATAATTTCCTGCACATTGAATTTTAAACATGAAAAGTGATTGTTTTGAGCATGTTGTGACTCTAGAACTTGAATCTAAATTTGGAATGGATGTGGAGATTTTCATGTGGTATTGTGGGTGTTAAAAGGTGTTGTTGTAGGTTGTTCACTGGTTTGGCTGCATAATTACTACCCTATTTTCCATGCTCTTTGATTCCATTACATGCCTTCAAGGTGTTTGACAAAATGTCCAACTATGGAGAATTGATGAATCGATGCTTTAAAGCTTGAGTTATGAGATGTATGGCAATCCAGAGATGTGTTGATGACAAACTAAGCTTGTGTATATGTTCATTCCATACGTGAGATCCCATTAGAGCCTAATGGGAATTTCCTATATAAAGTGTTGCATGACCATGCCCGGTCCGGGGGAAAAGAACCGGACAACCATGTGAGAGGTTTATATCTCACCACCTAGGATGCTTGGGGTGTGACCAACATCAACCATGTGAGAGGTTTATATCTCACCACCTAGGATGCTTGGGGTGTGACCAACATCAACCATGTGAGGGGTTTATACCTTGCCACCAGGGTGTCCGGGTGTGAACGGCATCCCCCATCCTAAGTTGGGGTTATAGATTGGTTGGATCATGCATACACATATGATATCTACTATTAGTATAGATTTACTTAAACATGTTTTGACTTCACTTTGATCATGCATCCTCATATTGTTATTCATAATGCCTATGAAACTATTTCTTGTATTTCGATTGTGTCCTTGTCTATTGTTGTGTTGCACCCCGCATACTTAGTACATTCCAAGTACTAACGCATATTTTTCCTACATGATGTCACCATGTAGGGACCGGAGCTACTCTTGATCCTTCTCTCCATTCACGTGGCTAGTCCGGTGCTTATCCGAGTTTGTTGGTGAGTCCTCAATGATTCGAGGGCTATGTTATGTTTCCTACTCCTATGTTTTGAGACTTTAGCTTGCAATTGTATTTTGACTATGAGGGGAGCCAGTAGTATGTCATGGCCCCCGTCCTATCTATGTATGTAGATGTGTGCGTTGGACAAGTATTTTGTAAATGAGCTTGACTCTTGTTCTATGATGTCATTTTGAAATGGTTTGCCCTTAGCCCATATTTCCCGTTAATTAATGTTGAATGTACTTCCGCGACCGATGAAGTGTGATGACAAGTTTGAGAGGCTTGTTTGGGGTTCCTTCGGGTTCCTCATTTGCCATGTCACGTCTAGGCCCTAGGCTTGGGTCGTGACAACTAACACCATTCTTCTTCATCTTTTACACCAAGTGTAGGTGGTGGTGGCTAAAGGGCCTTTCCTAGAAGTGATGAGCTTGACTTACTATTCCCAAGTTCGGGTGTGTCCTTAAAGATTCAAGGACCTTTATGTTAAAGAGTTTCCTTAAGTTCTATGTACTAGATAGTAGTTTTTTTTGTATTGTAAGGGTTGTGTCCCTTTTGTGTTCTAGTCATGTTTTAAGATGGCTACCTTAAGACGTAGTACTCCAATTTTTGTATTAAAGGTTTAATGAGGTGACTTTTATGTCTTGTGTTATATTATGAAAAAGCTTTAAATTTTCCTCTATTTTTCTATGATAATTGCTATGATGAATGCTAAGGGCTTGTATAAGACGTCTGAGAGGTCGAATACGCCGGTAATGACTAGGGGGTGCTCTCGAGTCGTTACAGTTCTAGTACGTTGTTCATGTTTTTATGGGTTGTTTGGAGTCTAAAATCAGTGGAGGTGACCCTAGTGTCTTAATAAATGCTTTTAGGGTCAAAACGTTCGGGTACGACTCCCCGAGACCACCCTAAGGGTCCCCAAGGAGGACCCCAACCCTTTGCCAAGCAAGCTACCAAGGCAGCTTGAAGTTGTTCTTGGAGAGAGTGGCTCCGCGTCGCGGACCTGCTACACCAATGGCCAAAAAGTAGCTCTGCATCGCGGAGACACCGCAGACTCTACTGTCTCGAATTTAATTTCCAAAAAAACTTGTGGGAACACCTCCGCGTCGCGAACTTGTTTCCCGATGAAATTTGAGGAAAAAAAACTCAAGTTGGACTTGTTTAAAAAGGTCCAACTAAGTGAGGGGTAGTTTGGGTACTTTGGGTTATTATTATTTTAAGTGTTTCTAAGTATTTTAAAGGTATTAAAACATTTAAGAGGTGTTTTTTAATTCATTCTTCCAAAATCAAAACCCCAAAGTTCTTTCTCTCTCTAAAGTTCTCTCAAGTTCAAGGAAGAAGAAGGTGGAGAGCTAGGGTTTCAATTGAGGGTTCCCTTCCCCCAAATTTCGTTGAGATTCTATCAATTGAGGTATGGTGGCTCTTCATCTAGGACTCATCTTCATCCTAGAGTCAATTTCAAAGGATTTTACTATGTTTTCAAAAAGTGACTAAAAGCTTGTTTTTGAATTCTATCAAGGGTTCTTGCATGAAAATTATTTGAAACGTTTGGGTATGGATTAATTGATGTTTTTTTGTGGTTTTTGAATGAAATACTCCATGAACCCTTGTCTTCTACAAAACCCTAAAATTTGCTATGAAGTGGGTCTATTTCTATAAATTCAAAGTTGATAGAATTATGTGTAAAGTGAATGGTATTGATATCTCTTGTGTTGTTTAATGTTTATTTATGATTAATTTTTGATAATGGATGAATTAAGGGTGGTAGGCCTTATGGGGGGAAGTATTGGTGATTTTGGCTATGGCTTTGGATGATGGTAAGAAGGCTTGAACTCTCTTTATTGAATTGATTGTTGTTGGTAGGTTGGATCCACCTTTGGTGGAAGTGTTATATCTTATTCTTGTGTGGTATTATTGTGAATTGTAGACATGAAGGCATTGGTGAAGTTGTTTTATAATGTGGGAATATTGCATTATTGTGAATTGAGGCCACGAAGGGCATTATACGAGTGTTATTACATTGTTGTATTATTATACACATATGAGGCTATATGTAAAGTCCTATATGAAGCTATATGTAAAGTTTGTGTGAAGCTATAATGTGAAGATGTTCTAATGGTATTAATGTGATATTGTATAAAGTGGTATTATGCTAATGTGAAAGCATGTTTCTTTTGAAATGGTGATATGTGGTGATGATGGACTATGATGAGTCTCTATAAGATGATGTTGTAGCGCATATGCTAGACTTGAGTATCTTTGTAACGACCCAGAAAATGATAGAGTGAAACTAGAGCCTCACATGTGAGTTTAGAGTCGAGAACCTAATGAAATGATTATATTTGAATTTGACCCAAAAAGTTCTTAAAAATGTGCTTCGGAAGTTACCGAAAACTTGCTTATCTACTTATAAAAAGATCCGTTTCGTTTTTTGAAAATCCGACTTCATATTCTTGTTTAGGGGGTCAAATTGAGTGGGAAATGGGTCTAACCCAAATTTTAGAGCAACCGTATCAAAATCCGAAATTTCCAAGTGAAGCCTTTTTCGAGGGTCTACTTTGAAGGGTCATATCTCCTAGCACACGAATTATTTGGGTGGCTAATAATATATCCATGGAAAGCCCTTTGAGTTAGCTACCTAACGCACTTCGTTTCACCTCATTCGGAGTTCGGACGAAGAAGTTATGCCTATTTTCGTAAAGTCGGTCCGGCAGAAAAAGGCATTTCCAGTAAGCCGATTTACTGTTCATTTACTGTTCACCCGCCTAAAAACTTTTCTAAGTGTTGGACCATTTCTTCCAAATGACATATATTATTTCCTATATACTATTAGTTCATCCCCATCCCTAAAATCATTCCCTCTCTCAAATATTTCTCTCCAACTCAAGAAGAAGAAGAAGTGGGAGCTAGGGCTTGGATTCAAAGCTTTCTTCATCAAATTTTGTGGGAGATCATAGCAAAGGTATGGGGATCCTTTATCCTTGATCATTCTTTCTTTCAAGGAGCCCAATCAAAAGGTTTTCAAGGTTTTTCAAATACACAAAAAAATCCTATTTCGATTCTAGCATGGGTTCTTGCATAAGAAAGGTTTTAAATGATGATTTATATTGTTATTAATGATTATTAATGATTTTTAGAAAGAAATCCCCATGAACCCATGTTTTCCCTAAATTCCTAAAGTTGGCATATGAAGTGGGATTATTGTTTGTGATTGAATGATGATAGAATTATGCTTAAATGGAGTTGAATAGTTGATTTTATTATTAGCTATGCTTATCTATTGTGAATTATTGGAGAGTTGAGGAATGATGATTGTGGCTTTGGAAAAGGGTAAGTTGGCCTAACTTCATTGTTAATGTAGAATTGATATAGAATCTTGATAGATTGATGTGTGATCCACTTATGGTGGAGGTGTCTACTTATGGAATGTATTATGATTGAGGCTATGAAGGGTATTATATGAGTGTTATTGTATTGTTATATTATTATATATGAATGAGGCTATATGTAAAGTCCTATATGAAGCTATATGTGAAGGTACGATGTGAATGAGTTTTATGTGAAGCTATATGTGAAAGTATGATGTGAATGAAGATAATGTGATCACGTTATGAATGTAAGGGTGTTGTTGTAGGTTGTTCACTGGTTTGGTTGTATAATTACTACCCTATTTTCCATGCTCTTTGATTCCATTACATGCCTTCAAGGTGTTTGACAAAATGTCCAACTATGGAGAATTGATGAATCGATGCTTAAAAGCTTGAGTTATGAGATGTATGGAAATTTCATAGATGTGTTGATGACACTCATGAATGTTGATGATAGAATATGAAGGATTCTTCAATGTAAAGTATACCTTGAATTGATAGGGCTTATGCATCCTTTTCTGGTATAAATGATTATATTGTTGATTGTTGAATCCTTGGATCGGTAGGCCCATGGCACCCTTCCACACATGCTTATAATGAACCTTGGATCGGCAGGCTTATGGCACCCTTCCATTAATGAAAAGTAATGAACCTTGGAATCGGCAGGCTTATGGCACCCTTTCCATAAAGGTTAATGATGAGACTTGAATCGGCAGGCCCATGGCACCCTTTCAAGTGGAGTTAATGAGCTTTCCTAAATGTACCTTGAATCGGCAGGCTTATGGCACCCTTTCATGTGTTAAATAATGAGACTTGAATCGGCAGGCTTATGGCACCCTTTCATGTCTGATAATGTCAAAGTAATGAACTATTCTATGGGAATGTAGGCTAAGCACCGAGCGGATTTGGTTAGATGGAAACTCCCCCGACAGTTAGGCATGAGTTTCAATGATCGTCTACCTTATCCCATAAACTATGTGCCCGCATAGGAAGCTAGTGGATCCATTAAGCTATATACCGGTCTTCCTTAGGCAAGTAGACCACCTCTTTTCGGTGTGGGGACTCATGACACCGGATTCCATGACAAGCTCTCATGGTCTATGTCGGTTAAATGCTTACTTCCCATCATGTGAGATTTCATCATGGTTTCTTGACAGGTTCTACAAAGTGTAGGTAGTAGTATGGGATGCTACCTATACATTGCACGAGTAGGCTTGGAGAGGGTCATAGTGAGTTTCTCTAAATCCTAATGTATGTGACATGAATGTGCCCTAAATGGTTTCTTAAAGAATGTTGGTCTATTGAAGTTATGTTGTAAATGAAATGTCCTTATCTAAGGTAATCTTGGGGAACACTTAAGTGTGCTTGAAGAGGTTGTATGGGCGGTCACTTCTTGTCTCACTCAAGTGTGTCTTAAGGTTATATTAGGTAGAGGTCTTATGGTAATGAAATGACATGTGTTCTTTTAAAGTTAAGCATGGATTGTATATGGACATATGTTGAGTATATGTATGGTTGGCTATGGTCTTATATGTTAATGTTGACTTGTATTATGTCTCTTATACTTGTGAAGTGAAGGTTTTATCAAAATGATATGAAAGCATTTACTTCCTTGAAATGTCCTTTTTGGCATGTTTTTGCATGGTCTCCATACTTAGTACTTAATTGTGCTAACCCCTTTCTTTCCCTTTTTGGACTAAAGTGTAGGGATTTGGAGATGATGACATGTCATGGCTTTGATAGGTTTCTAAGTGTTGAAGATGAAGACTTGGTGAGTCCTCATAGATTCGAGGACAATACCCAATATGTTCTTTTATGTCTTTTTAGTATTGTTTAAGTTGCGTACGGGATTAGTCCCGAATTTTGTACTCTAAGGTATTAGATGGTTTGAGACATCATGTATAAAGTCTAGAAAGTCTTCCGCTTGCTATTTTTTTTTATGCAATGTTTTCTTGGTGAAGAAAGTTTTAAATTCCTTATGGTTTTAGTGTCTATGCGATGAATGAATGCTAAGAGGCTTGTATTAGACCTCTTCGAGGTCGAGTACGCCGGTTACGACTAGGGGGTGCTCCCGGGTCGTGACAAACTTGGTATCAGAGCATAAGTTTCCGGGATGGTCTTAGGTTGTCTCAAAACCACATCTAGTAGAGTCTTGTTCATAATGTGAAGCGCGCCACATTATGAATAGGAGGCTATTGGGTGCTAAGGAAGTTTCACTTCTTCATTCTTTTAGTCGTGCCATGGAGTTCTCTCTATAATGTCTTCCCTTGTTCCGTATGTGATGGTCATTTGGGTGTTACCTTTGAGGAAGTTTTAATGTTGCAAGGGTTGAGGGAGAGAGAATGTTGGTTGTGACGCCAACTACGACTTGGTGACTTAGTAGGTGTGAGGTGAAAGATTGTGGTGATAACTTTAGTATGAATGGGATTCCTTTGGTTATGCTTGTTGTTAGTAGTATCCGGCTTAGTCATGATGAAGTTTTGTGATGTGTTGAAGGAATTTGTGAAATGTGTGGTGATTTAGAAATGCTAGGTGTAATGAGTATAAATGCCTAGAGTTGTTTTGATCCGACCTTAGGATGGAAGGAGGCGAGTTTGAAAGAACTAGTAAGAGTTTCTCCTAAGTGGGGGATCTATGTGGTTAGATGATAAGGTCTTTACGCGTGGTTGATGTTTATGAGTTAGGCTTGAAGGATGTTTTCATTACAAGAGGTTTAGTGAATTGAAGAGTTGGGTAAGGATGGTTTTGGTAAGATTGATGGTATTTTCATTGAGATTTTTATGAGATGTTAAGGTTGACCTTAGTTGGGTTTACCCTTAAGTGGGGGATGGTATGTTGAGTAGTGAAGTTGTTGGGAAGTGTTGATATCCTTACCTACTTCTATATGTGCTTACTCAAGCCTAAAACAAAGAGTTCCTAGAAGCTTGGTTCATGTTTTGGAGTCTTATGTGAAAAAGAGTTTTCCATGGTCTCCTTATGTCATGCATGTTTTAAATGAATTCTTGTTAAATGAGAAAATGAGTTTTCATAAATTTATGTTCCTCATGTTGATGTGCATCTATAATGATTTGCCTAAATGTTGCATGAGTTGACTTATGAGCATGTTTAAAAGTGTTTTGATGATGTTGCCTAAAGTGCTTCTATGAGAAAGTTACATAATGTGCATTTAGCATAAGTTGTCTATTTGCTTTATAAGGTGATAATGTGAGCATGCTTACTTGAGTTTTGGAGAATGTTGCATGATGTGCTTTAATGAGAAAATTGCATATTGTGTCCTTTGATGTTATGATGAGCATGAGATGATTTGGAGAAGGAAGTACCTCCAATGAAATGAAATGAGAAATGAGAAATGAGAAAAGGTAAAGATGATGCATAAGGAGTTAGTAGATGTTGTGCCTACTTTCTTGAATTGCATGAAGTTGTGTGGGATTTTCTATGTGGAGTTGATGTTCCTCCTTATTATGTGTATTGATTATATGGTTGTATGCTTGAATATGGACTGTTTACTTTGGTCGTTTTCCTTGAAAAGTGTTAAGTGTCATTCGAGGACGAATGTTCCTAAGTGGGGGATAATGTAACGACCCAGAAAATGATAGAGTGAAACTAGAGCCTCACATGTGAGTTTAGAGTCGAGAACCTAATGAAATGATTATATTTGAATTTGACCCAAAAAGTTCTTAAAAATGTGCTTCGGAAGTTACCGAAAACTTGCTTATCTACTTATAAAAAGATCCGTTTCGTTTTTTGAAAATCCGACTTCATATTCTTGTTTAGGGGGTCAAATTGAGTGGGAAATGGGTCTAACCCAAATTTTAGAGCAACCGTATCAAAATCCGAAATTTCCAAGTGAAGCCTTTTTCGAGGGTCTACTTTGAAGGGTCATATCTCCTAGCACACGAATTATTTGGGTGGCTAATAATATATCCATGGAAAGCCCTTTGAGTTAGCTACCTAACGCACTTCGTTTCACCTCATTCGGAGTTCGGACGAAGAAGTTATGCCTATTTTCGTAAAGTCGGTCCGGCAGAAAAAGGCATTTCCAGTAAGCCGATTTACTGTTCATTTACTGTTCACCCGCCTAAAAACTTTTCTAAGTGTTGGACCATTTCTTCCAAATGACATATATTATTTCCTATATACTATTAGTTCATCCCCATCCCTAAAATCATTCCCTCTCTCAAATATTTCTCTCCAACTCAAGAAGAAGAAGAAGTGGGAGCTAGGGCTTGGATTCAAAGCTTTCTTCATCAAATTTTGTGGGAGATCATAGCAAAGGTATGGGGATCCTTTATCCTTGATCATTCTTTCTTTCAAGGAGCCCAATCAAAAGGTTTTCAAGGTTTTTCAAATACACAAAAAAATCCTATTTCGATTCTAGCATGGGTTCTTGCATAAGAAAGGTTTTAAATGATGATTTATATTGTTATTAATGATTATTAATGATTTTTAGAAAGAAATCCCCATGAACCCATGTTTTCCCTAAATTCCTAAAGTTGGCATATGAAGTGGGATTATTGTTTGTGATTGAATGATGATAGAATTATGCTTAAATGGAGTTGAATAGTTGATTTTATTATTAGCTATGCTTATCTATTGTGAATTATTGGAGAGTTGAGGAATGATGATTGTGGCTTTGGAAAAGGGTAAGTTGGCCTAACTTCATTGTTAATGTAGAATTGATATAGAATCTTGATAGATTGATGTGTGATCCACTTATGGTGGAGGTGTCTACTTATGGAATGTATTATGATTGAGGCTATGAAGGGTATTATATGAGTGTTATTGTATTGTTATATTATTATATATGAATGAGGCTATATGTAAAGTCCTATATGAAGCTATATGTGAAGGTACGATGTGAATGAGTTTTATGTGAAGCTATATGTGAAAGTATGATGTGAATGAAGATAATGTGATCACGTTATGAATGTAAGGGTGTTGTTGTAGGTTGTTCACTGGTTTGGTTGTATAATTACTACCCTATTTTCCATGCTCTTTGATTCCATTACATGCCTTCAAGGTGTTTGACAAAATGTCCAACTATGGAGAATTGATGAATCGATGCTTAAAAGCTTGAGTTATGAGATGTATGGAAATTTCATAGATGTGTTGATGACACTCATGAATGTTGATGATAGAATATGAAGGATTCTTCAATGTAAAGTATACCTTGAATTGATAGGGCTTATGCATCCTTTTCTGGTATAAATGATTATATTGTTGATTGTTGAATCCTTGGATCGGTAGGCCCATGGCACCCTTCCACACATGCTTATAATGAACCTTGGATCGGCAGGCTTATGGCACCCTTCCATTAATGAAAAGTAATGAACCTTGGAATCGGCAGGCTTATGGCACCCTTTCCATAAAGGTTAATGATGAGACTTGAATCGGCAGGCCCATGGCACCCTTTCAAGTGGAGTTAATGAGCTTTCCTAAATGTACCTTGAATCGGCAGGCTTATGGCACCCTTTCATGTGTTAAATAATGAGACTTGAATCGGCAGGCTTATGGCACCCTTTCATGTCTGATAATGTCAAAGTAATGAACTATTCTATGGGAATGTAGGCTAAGCACCGAGCGGATTTGGTTAGATGGAAACTCCCCCGACAGTTAGGCATGAGTTTCAATGATCGTCTACCTTATCCCATAAACTATGTGCCCGCATAGGAAGCTAGTGGATCCATTAAGCTATATACCGGTCTTCCTTAGGCAAGTAGACCACCTCTTTTCGGTGTGGGGACTCATGACACCGGATTCCATGACAAGCTCTCATGGTCTATGTCGGTTAAATGCTTACTTCCCATCATGTGAGATTTCATCATGGTTTCTTGACAGGTTCTACAAAGTGTAGGTAGTAGTATGGGATGCTACCTATACATTGCACGAGTAGGCTTGGAGAGGGTCATAGTGAGTTTCTCTAAATCCTAATGTATGTGACATGAATGTGCCCTAAATGGTTTCTTAAAGAATGTTGGTCTATTGAAGTTATGTTGTAAATGAAATGTCCTTATCTAAGGTAATCTTGGGGAACACTTAAGTGTGCTTGAAGAGGTTGTATGGGCGGTCACTTCTTGTCTCACTCAAGTGTGTCTTAAGGTTATATTAGGTAGAGGTCTTATGGTAATGAAATGACATGTGTTCTTTTAAAGTTAAGCATGGATTGTATATGGACATATGTTGAGTATATGTATGGTTGGCTATGGTCTTATATGTTAATGTTGACTTGTATTATGTCTCTTATACTTGTGAAGTGAAGGTTTTATCAAAATGATATGAAAGCATTTACTTCCTTGAAATGTCCTTTTTGGCATGTTTTTGCATGGTCTCCATACTTAGTACTTAATTGTGCTAACCCCTTTCTTTCCCTTTTTGGACTAAAGTGTAGGGATTTGGAGATGATGACATGTCATGGCTTTGATAGGTTTCTAAGTGTTGAAGATGAAGACTTGGTGAGTCCTCATAGATTCGAGGACAATACCCAATATGTTCTTTTATGTCTTTTTAGTATTGTTTAAGTTGCGTACGGGATTAGTCCCGAATTTTGTACTCTAAGGTATTAGATGGTTTGAGACATCATGTATAAAGTCTAGAAAGTCTTCCGCTTGCTATTTTTTTTTATGCAATGTTTTCTTGGTGAAGAAAGTTTTAAATTCCTTATGGTTTTAGTGTCTATGCGATGAATGAATGCTAAGAGGCTTGTATTAGACCTCTTCGAGGTCGAGTACGCCGGTTACGACTAGGGGGTGCTCCCGGGTCGTGACAATCTTGTCTTGTGTCATTGAGTATATGAATGTTTAGTTGGGCTATGACTTAGTAATGGAGCTCTTCCTATAAATGCTAAAAGAGGAATTCTAGGCCAAGACTTGAATTGGTAAGACTTAAGCATAGTGCCTTTTAATGAATCTAGCATTCCTAAGTAAATGTATAACCTTGAAGGATGGGCCTTAGGGTGATGTTCCCTTCTTGAGTGAAATGATAGACATAGAGATGGATGGAGCCGGAACGGCATGAGAATCCTTATCT
Organism: Solanum okadae; assembly: GCA_036553675.1. Classification (NCBI taxonomy): domain Eukaryota; kingdom Viridiplantae; phylum Streptophyta; class Magnoliopsida; order Solanales; family Solanaceae; genus Solanum; species Solanum okadae. Next base: position 18,965,532 of record CM071686.1, on the reverse strand, counting down.
AAGAAAGTCAAATGAGCTATCCTTATGAACCTAGATTGGCTATGACTAAGAAATGGGGCCTTTCTTGGGAAGAGGTACTATGAGTTGGTTGAACTAGAAAAGGAACCCTCTCTAGTACATATGTGATTGAATACTCCATGGAAACCAATGCTAAGCACCGAGTGGATGTGGTTAGGATGGTGGCCTAGTTGAGCATGAGATTAGGCACAATGAACGTCCTTGGACATCTCTTAAACCATGTGCCAACATGGGTTGCTTTTAGTTCTACCTTTGGCAAGTAGAACAACCTCCACGGAGTAGGATAGACTCCGGACTCCATACCTTGCTAGTATGGTCTATGTCGGTTAAGGCCTATTTCCATCATATGGGATGTGCACTCTAATATTGGATAGGTTCTACAACGTGTAGGTAGTAGTATGGGATGCTATCTACACATGGAACGAGTAGGCTTAGAAGATACTAAAGTGAGTTCCCTAAGCCTTAGGGCTATTATGTGATTGTCCCCTATATGCTTGTGTGTCTCCTAAATGGTTTTATAAAAAATGTTGACTTAGTATGTTATAATGTAATGATAAAACCCTTGTCTATGGTAACTCTTAGGAACACTTAGGTGTATATGAAGAGGTTGTATGGGCGGTCACTTCATTATTCACTTAAGTGTGGCTTAGGGTGACTTGAGATAGAGGCTTAAATGGTAGTGAAGGACTTACTTTGCTATCTTTTTTTTTAGTATTGTACACTTGTGTTAATTGAGTTGTAAATGATATGAATATGGTCTTATTTGTGAATGGTGACTTGAAATGTGGGTTTATGCTTGTGGTTGTAAAGGTTTGTTAAAGAAGGTCTTAAAAGCATACATTCCTTATAAATGTCTGTTGTGCATGTTTTCTTGCATGGTCATCATACTTAGTACTTATTGTACTAATTCCATATCTCTCTATTGTTACAAGTGTAGGTGGTGGAAAGTGAAGAGATCTTTTGAGGAAGCTTGGGATATTGACTCTTCTCAAGAAGCTTGGTATGTCCTCATATATTCGAGGACATAGTTGTTACCTTTCTAGTATTTCCACTTAGATATTGTATAAGACTTATATTTTTTTGTAAAGGGTCATGCCCCTAAGATGTTCTATTCGTGTCTAAGATGGTACATGAGACTTAGAAATTCTACTTCGTTACATTTGAAAGATTTTATGAGTATTATGAATTTGTTTTAAAAAGTATTTAAATTCCTTATGGTTTTTATTACCGAATGCGGTGAATGAATGCTAAAAGGCTTGTATTAGACCTCCGAGAGGTCGAGTACGCATGTTACAACTTGGGGGTGCTCTCGGGTCGTTACATTACCCCTATTCCATGAAGTCGAATAATGAGGTGATTACCCTTATTACTTAAAGTTGAACAAGAGGAGACTCCCCATGTTATTAAGATATGATTTGGTCAAGAGGCGAGTACCCATGATCCTTATAGAATCACAAGATGTGAATACCCACATCACATGTTGTTGGATAAGAGGCGAATACCCATGATCCATATGTTATGTTGGACAAGAGGCGAATACCCATGATCCATATGTTAGGTTGGACAAGGGCGAGTACCCATGATCCATATGTTTAGAAGGACTAGCGGCGACTACCAATGTTCCTTTATAGTAAGGAAAAGAGGTGATTACCCATGTCTATAAAAGATAAGCTAGACTATGTTATGATGTATGATGAGCGTGGATTGTTGCTTGAGGTGCCTTCCATGATGAGTAAGCTTGAATTGAGGTTACTTCAAGAAGTATTCATTTCATGTTAAAATGATTTATTATGTGCATTGATTATGCCTTATGACCATTATTGTCTAACTTTTATGTTTATGTTGATGTTTATGCTAGCTATCATATTTAGTACATATTTGAACTAATGCATACTCTTGCCTACATTTCTTATCCAAATATAGGGTCCAGCGATCTCGAATCTCATCCCCGTGGCTAGGATCTTAGTAGAGCAAGACTTGAAGATTGGTGAGTCCTCGTAGAATTCGATGATTTGGCCACCATTTCTCTTATGCTCTTTTATTTTATGTTTCTAACATTATTGTATGGGTAGTGTCCCAAGATATTTATGTTGTAGATGGTTTAAGACAAAGTGTAATAGACTTCCGCCTTTTGTTATAAAACTTTGATGTTGTTGAACAAAATGTTTTAAATTTCCACTCATTTCTATTATCGTTTATGTTATGAAAGCTAAGTGGCTTATATGAGGCCTCTCAGGGTATTATATGCCATGTTACGTCTAGGGTGTACCCCTGGGTTGTGACAGACTTCCTAGCTGAGTTCGACTATGTGTTAGAGTACAAGCCAGTCAGGGGTAATGTAGTGGCTGATGCACTAATTAGAAAGGCTGATCTTGCTGCCATCACTACAACTCACAATTACCTCCAAGATGATATCAAGGATGGAATGCAACACAGTCTAGAGGTGAAGCAACTTATGGAATTAGCTGCCTAAGGAAAGACAAGTCGCTTCTAGGTTGAAGACAGACTATTGATCACTGTTGGTCAAAGGTTTTACGTTCCGAAATCTGGGGCCATCAGGCAACAGATCATAAAGGAAAGCTAGACATGTTATGGGCTTGGCATCTTAGGCAGCGTTGCACGAGGGAATATGTCAAGGCGATCTATTATTGGCCACACATGTGAGACGACATTGAGTGGTATGTACATACATGTATTGTGTGCCAACAAGACAAGGTGGAGCAACTACAACCTGGAGGATTGTTGGAGCCACTACTCGTAGTGGATCGTCCATGGGAGAGTGTGACCATGGACTTCATCACTTATTTGCCAAAATCTGAAGGGTATAGGACGATCATGGTCGTGGTGGACAGATTCTCGAAGTATGCTACCTTCATGCCCGCCACAGCTGCTTAAACCACAAAAGAGGTTGCCAAGCTATTCTTTAATAACGTGGTAAAGTATTGGGGTTTGCCAAAACATATTATCAGTGATCGAGACCCCCACTTCACTGGAAACTTTTGGAGGGAGTTGGTTGTTCGATATACTCGAAGCTGGACTTCTCCACTAATTTCCACCCATAGAGAGGTTGACAGATGGAGTGCGTCAATGCGTTATTATAGTGCTACTTAAGACACTATGTGAGTGCGCATCAAAAGGACTGGGCAAGGCTCCTAGATATGGCACAATTTTCTTATAACTTGCAACGGAGCGAGTCCACTGGGCACACATCCTTTGAGTTGGCCACAATCCAACAACCCCAAAATCCACATTCGCTATCGGCTGCATTTCAAGGGAAGAGTTTTGGACCTTACCACCACGCCAAGGGATGGGAGGAGCAGCTTGACACTCCTAAGTCCTACTTGGACAAGGAAGACAATAAGATGAAGAAATATTCCAACCACAAGCATCGTCCCACATACTACAAAGTTGAAGAAATGGTCTTGGTGAAGTTCAATCCAAGACAGTTCAAGACACAAAAAGGCGTAAAGCAAAACTTGGTGCACAAGTACGAGGGCCAGTTCAAGATCATTTCCAAGGTAGGCAAGCTCTCTTACAAGGTGGAACTACCTCCACATTTCAAGATTCATCCGGTCTTCCATGCTAGTGTACTTAAGGTATACCACGAAGACAAGGATGATCCTAGCCAAAATCAGTCAAATCGGGCACCGATTACTGTCACTGCCTTGCACGATTGAGAAATGGAGGCTATTATTGACTACCAAGCTAGGAGAAAGCGAGGAAAACAAGACAATGCCATTGTTTTCATTCATTGGAAAGGACAGTCTCTGGAAGAAGCCACATGGGAACGATACAAAGACTTGTGACAATTTAAAGACAAAATCCAAGAGTTCATGCAATAGCAATGCGCGGTGTTTTCCATTCAAATGAGGAATAAATATATAAGGGAGAAGAAACTAGAGTCATAGAGATGCTTGTGGAAGACTCTAGGGATTCCCTAGATATTTTCTTGGAAGGCCTTAGAATCTCTAGGCTTGTAGAAAATTATAGAAGAGGGAACAAATTATAAATATGTAGGGACTTGTGTAGTAAATTTTATTTACACTTTAACCCCTAGAGAGTAGTATAAATAGAGAGACTCTCATTTGCAACTCAACCAAGCAAGTGTAATACATCATTTCAAGCAATACAAAGCCTTCTTTAAAATCTCTTTTTGTCTTTCTTCATTCTCTTAGGAATACAAGTTTCAAAATGCTTAGTTGAGCTTACAAGATCGTGAGTAAGTTTTCAAGTACGACACTGAGCGTTAGTGGAAGTCAAGTCAGTGACATTAGGCTAATAAGGAATTTTTTTGATATTTCAAAGTTCATAAAAATTCTTGGACTTCATCGATATTTTGCACTTTTTCTATTCCATATTTTTTATTGTTTATTTTGAATTTTACATACCTTATAAATTAATGAGTAATATGAGTATTTTATTATAATAATTATATTAATTGATATCATTTTATATAATGGAAAATAATTTGGTGAGTAAGTAATTAGAGTTGAGGGAAAAACATGAACATATTTTTTTTCTTTTGATGTGCTAAAGGTGAAAAGTAAAAAAAAAAATTATTTCTAATATAATGTACAAATTAAAATAAATAAAGGGAGTGTTTGACAACTTTCTACTATTTTTCAAAGTAAGACTTGTATTACCCAAAAAGCAAAAGCATAAAGGAAATTTGTTGTAGCAATTGTGTGTTCTTTTTATTGATATGGAAATGACAAAAGAATAATTGTGTGGCCACTCATTTCCTTTCACTTTTAAGTTATCCATTTAGCTATAAGAATTACGATTTATATTATTTTTAGAATAAATTCTACTTTATTTGAAAGTCAGTGTTTGACCATTAATATTTTAAATTTAATTACCGTTAGGGCATAGCTTCTCAAAATAGTTTTGGCAAGTCATTTTAGGAGAATTTTCACCATGTGCTTGGTCATAATTTTTGGGGGAAATATTGATATTTTTTTTAAGAAATAAAATTTATCCTATAATGTCTAAAAACTATTAAAGTATTCATAAATTTATATTATTATTTTATATCAATCATGTTCCATTATAAAAGTTACACTCATAAATTATAAGCTCTAAATTATTGATAAACTATATTACAGATCAATGTAGGAGCTACTGAAGTTTTCTCAACCCACAAAGGAGTATCCAATTTTTATAGTACCTCCATTTAAAAAATAATGATCTAGTTTGACTTGACATGAAGTTTGAAAAATAAGGAAAACTTTTCAATCTTGTGGTCCTAAACTAAAATTATGTCAAATGTATCAAAATGTGTTTAAATCTTGTGGCTTTAAACATGTCACGTGGATAGTAAAAAAATAAAGGGTCATTCTCTTTTAGACAAATTAAAAAAGAAAGTACAAGGTCATTCTTCTTTAAACGAAGGAACTATTAACATTACTTTTAACAAATTTTAAGGAATTAATAATATAATTAGACACTTTAAAGTTAAATAACAACAACCACATCATATACAGTACATAAATTGAAAGAGTGTATTCATAGTGCATTTCTCAAACTTGTCCAAGTTTTTACATTTTGTCGCATGTCCCAATTTGTAATGCCCTAGAAGGTCATTTTTAGAAACTTCCGTTAATGTTTTACTCCTCCCGATAGTTGACCCAGATCTTTTTCTTATCAGTCGGTGAAGTTGGTTTGAGAATTTTGGACTATTCATTTAACTAGGATCTTTTAATTGAAGGGTAATTCAAAATAATTAATGTAGTTTATGGTTAATGAACCAAATCCATATATAATATAACTTAAGTTAATACCCTATGCTACTTTAGATCTTTATTCTTTGAAAAAAATAACCTCCCGAGCATGACAGTACAACTATGGCATAACAAGAAAAAATGACGGCTCCTTGCATCAAGTAAGAACTTTCGCTATGAATTCTATGATTTTTTTTTATTATGGCTTCCACATTTATCTTAATTCAATTTACTAAAATTCCAGTCTTTGTCCTTATGGGTCATGACATGTTTTGAGTGATTTTTGGGGTCTAGGCTAGAACTATAGCAATATGAGTGTTGTTAGTATCGAAATCTTATTGTGATTATCTATGTGAATAGCTTAAATTGATTTGGAAGCCCAAATAAATATGAAGGCTCAAGTCCTTGAGTAATTGTTTGATGGTTTGAGGCAAATGGATTTCTCAAGCCTTGTTAAGTGTATATAATCCTTTATTTCCTTGTGGTATGTGTTGGGGAACAATGAGACTTGGTCATGGGTTGACTTATTCATATTGAATAATTCTAATGATGAAAAAGGGGAAATAAATGGCAATGTGATTAATTATCGATGTGTGATGTGTTGAGAATGGTTTGAAAGGCTTATTGATTCATTGTTGATGCTGTATCACAATTTTGTTATTGTGAATTGTGCATTGTTATGAAAATGATCATCTCCTTATTATTTGTGTGAACATGTCATTTGCATTGAGTCTGAGACATGGTTGTGATAAGTTTTATCTGAATTGAGGAAGAATAAAAAATTAAAGAGGATGTACCATTTTGAGGAACGTGTCGCGCGCCGCAACTGTCAAGATGATTCGAGGGGCGTGTTGCACACCACGACGGATTCTATTATTGAGGGACATCTCACACGCCATGATAGATTTTATTATCGAGGGTCTTGTCGTATGTCGTGATGATGCATGGATAGATATGTGCCCCATGGGTCCCAGACTAAGAGACTGCGGATGTGTATCATTAGGTCAGACTTGCATCACTATACTTGGCATTGAATATCTTTATCATTTGTGAACTTGTGAGTTCCTTTCAGTGTAACTCGTGATCCATGAACTTGATCTTGTATGTTGCTGATTTGTAATTGTTGGAATGTTGTAATTTAGTTGTGTGCTATGAAATTGTGAACTTTTAGGTTGGGCTGATGTTATGCAGGTTGTAGTTGTGGAGGTTCGATTGGGGTGGTAGGAGTACCCGTATTCTATATTCTTAACTTATGTTTAGGAGTTTGCTTGTTGAGTACCATGTGGTTTGGTACTCACCCCTTGCTTCTACATTTGTGTAGGTTATGAGCTCGGATCTTTATAATACTCTCTCTTATCTTCTTGTTTGAGGCTTCCTATGAAGATTTGTGAGGTAGTTGTTTATCATCTCAGTGGACCTTCTTACTCATATTTATGATCTCGTTCTATTTTAGAGACAACATCGTTTGTGACTTGTATTTTTCTTTCAAATCTATCATAATATATTAGAGGCTTGTACAGGTGACAACCAGGTTTTGGGGGTATATTTAAATTATTTATGATTTTCTCCACTATTATGTAGTATTAGAATTTTTTTCTCGCTTTACTTCCGCATTTATTGTATAATTTAGGTTTTAGGCTAACATGTTTTGTTAGGATCAAATGAGTGCCATCACATCCATTTTTGGATCGTGACAAATGGTATAAGAGCCCTAGGTTCATAGGTTTCACGTGTGCAGAAGTCAAGTCTAGTAGAGTCTCGAGGGTCGGTGTAGAGACGTGTGTTGCTTATCTTCGAGACACTATACTGACTTTTAGGAAAAATCATTACTTATTGAATCTCTATCGTGCATCCTTTTTTTGTTCTAGTTTTTATCACTTCATTCCTTTCTCTCTATTATAGTGATGACTTTTGTGTGGTTCTTCATGTGAGTCATCGATGTGTCAGGTATGACTTAGAGGTTAGATATGGTTTGGAAGTGATAGACTTATTGAAAGAATGTGTGATTAGATTTAAAATGTTCAGCGACACGAAAGGTTTGAGTAGTGTGGTTTCATAGATTCATTGCATATCAAAGAGGGTCATGATACGACTCCTACAATGGTACCAATGCCTAGTTAGTTAAAGTTAGAGAGTGTGTTACTTCTATTATCAACCTGATCTATGAAAGAATGCATATCGATTGGGCCAGAGACAAAAAAAACTTGGTAATATCTTACAGCTATTCAGTGAGTAGAAAAGTGTGAGCTATTTGGGTACGATCTTATTAGTAAGTATGATGTGTTCTAGAAGTGGATCTAACGGAATTTCATGGTGTGATACTAGTGGTATATGAAAATGGATATGTCGATTGTCAAGTGTGAATATTAACTACTTAAAGAGTTATCCGTTATATCAGATGCTCGTATAATGAGATTCTATGTTACATTCACATTTGAGTAACCAACTAGTTTGTTACTATGGACATTTGGGTTAACCGTTGTTTATAAGGAAGGTTTTAGTGGTGGATCATTGGTACGGTATTTATGCATCTAGGTTTTGAAGTGTATTTTGAGGGATTCTAAATGAGGACTGGTGATTTTATCATAAGGTCGAAGGGAGTGGACCGACAACAGAATGACAAGTTTATGGGTAAAGAAAGTCTCAGAAGGTATATTTGTCTGAAGGTAATTGAAGATTTAGTAAAAAAAAGTGCATATAAAATTGTGTTAGTCCTTTGGATTTAGTTAGTATGATTAAGTCTAAGGTGTTATGTCGATGATAAGTTTGACTTCGTGATGATGGCAACGTCTACTGAGCATACTGGTAATAAGAGTTCGTGATGGATTAAAAATATGATGCGACTTTATGATAAGAATTGTTTTACGAAATAGATTTTATATGGTAATGACAACTTGTGAGTATCTAAGGTTATGGTTTGCTACTATTTAGTGAGTGGCGTGATTGTATAGAAAGTTTTATGAAGTGCTAGGACACCACTCAAATAAAATTGAAAGGATATAGAGTCATAGTGGAAAGAATTAGTGATGTAGTGTGGCATTCAAAAGGAGGAGAATGCAAGGATTTGATTGCTAGGGCAAAATAGGTAACTTTATAGGGTTAAGAATTGAGTTAAGAGATGTGTGGTTTCATCTGTTTTTCTCTGGTTATGGTGATAATGTTATGTGTCATTAATATGGGTTAGAAACTATTGGATAAGATTTGAGAAAGAAGTCTATAGAGTTCGAGTCAAGCGTGGTGATAAGTTCTTTTGTGATTTCGAGTTTGTGGTAGTATGTTTTATCAAGGTATTGATTGGTAAGGTAAGAACAGATCGATCACATTGGGTATTGAGGATTTCGAAGGACTTATGCATGGTTTGGATCGTAAAGTTTGTTACTTTTTATTGTTAAAAGACTTACATAAGGGTCTCACTTAAAAGTGTTCGTTTAGAGTATAAGTTGGTCAAAGGATAAGAAAAGTAAGTGAGTAAGTGAAAGGAACAAGAGTATGGTGTATTGAACAGTTCAAGGTATTTGAAAATTTCATCATGAGAAGAATTTAAGAAAGGTGAAAAAATAATAAGACCTCTCGTATAGACCCTTGGTATTAAAGTTGAAAGTTATATGGATTCTTACCTTTGAGTTTAGAGATGACTATGCTATGTGAACTAGTTTGGTACGGACTTATCAAAGGCTTATCAACGACTTTTATGAAGATTGGATTTTGGTTTGGGTGACAAACAATGAGGTGTAGAAGATTCTTGCTTGTTATGTGGGGCAAGATTTTTTAAACTATGGCAGGTGACTAATGGATGTACTACATGATATACCTACAATCCTACATGGTTATTAAGGATTTGGAGTTGGATTGATACTACTTTGATTAATGAAAACTACACGGACTATTATTATGAGTTACATAGACATTTGATGGTAAATAAAGATTATGTGCTCATAGTATACATAATTATAGAGATGACCAAGAATTCCTCTAAAGTTTTGTAAGAGGTATATCAGTATGAATGGTAGTTACGAAAGATTGTGTGGAGTTGACTTTGGCTGATTCAATAGTTTTATCTCCATGAAAAAGTACTAGCAGAATTTGAATTAGCGCTATCAGTCTTGGTGGGACCCATATCTATCATGGAATGCTGGCAAAGAAGGAGAGGGAGCCATAGTTTAGAATTATTGGAGGCGGTAATGTGTTTGCCAAGAAGACTTTAATACTAGTGACGGTATGAGAGCAAAGTAAATGACTAGTGTGGTTATGATGTTCCGTTAGTATTAAGAGTGTTGGCTTCAGTGAAATATTGTAAGAAGTATGCGGGGTTTGATAATTTGACTATGTGTACGATTTTAATGGGCGCCAGATCGGTGGTGTAACAACCTGGAAAACTAGTAGGTGAAACTAGAGCCTTACGTAAGATTTTTTGAGTTTGATGTGGGGTTTAGAAGTGTAAAATGATTACCGTACTTAGAATGAGGGTCTTAGGGTCAGGGCTTCAAGGTACGTCCCCCCAAGGACCACCCAAGGGGCCTTGAGGAGGACCCTAAAACAACCAAAAAACTGCCAAAAAATAGTAACCCACGGAAGGACCTACGCCCCGTAGGGTGGTCCATGCTCCGTGGGTGGTGCTTCGTGGATCAAGGCCAAGTTGAGGAGCTACAGACCCCAACCCACGAGTGACTAGTACGGTCTGTGGGTCCATCCACGTCCCGTGGGTGGGGGTTGTGGATAGGGTCTGCAAAGTTGCCTCAAAGTTGGCCAAAGTGAGTTAGTTTTAGGAAATTTTCAAATTTAATTATTTGAGTTTAGGGTCGTTTTAATTCATTTTAATAGAATTATATAATTATTTTTAGACCATTAACTAACCTACTTACTTCATTAATCCCAAACCCCAAGTTCATAACTAACTTTCCCCCAAATATTTCTCTCACTAAAAACCTCCATTGGAGAAGAAGAAGTCAAGGTCTAGGGCTCAAGAACTCATATTTTCCACTCAAATTCGTGAAGAATCTTCAACTAAGGTATGGTAGTTTTTATTCATAGTTAACTTTTCATCCATGAAGTCCTTAAACTCTCAATTTCAAAGTAGATAAAGTCTCCAAAACCTAGGGTTTTCACTCGAAGCCATGAATTCTTTCTAAAACGTTTTTATGATTTAATTATCTTATATTGATGTTTATGGTAGTTTTATGATAAAAATCTTCCATGAATCCATGAATTACCCTAATTTCTCAAATTGGATCTTAAAGTGTGGGTGTTGATTGGTATTAGTAGTATGTTGTAGAATCATCAATAATGGATTGATTACTTGAATTATGTATTAATTAAGGAATTTCTATGGTTTTGATGTTGAATTTCCTCCAAGACCCCATGGACCCCCATGTCCCCAAATTGTGACAATGTGATGTGGGTGAGTTGTGGTGAGTTGAGTAGTATGAGATTTTCTTGTAGTAGCTTAGTTATTTGAATCATGGCACCATCTATATCTAATGTAGTAATTCTAGATTGATTGGTTGAATGTGATCTATAGCCCTTGAAGGGCAACCCATGAGAATTAGCGATGTATATGAGACTTGTGTGCATTCAATTCGATTGCTTTGAGAGTAAAGTGAATACATTATAATCTAATTATTGTGTTGATTGGATGATTATCCTTACTTGCACACTTAGACATGAATACCATACAATGTGAAAGGTTTGTCACATGTGGTGATTCTAAGGGTTGAAGACTAGTCTCCCCTATTGAATCTAGGAGCTTTAGAATGAGTTGGTTGGATTGAGTGTCAAGACACCCTTCCATGATTGGTAAATTAAGTCAAGACTTAATATAACCTTAATGAGAATTATGCTTAGTATGGAGTGAATATTGATATGAGATGGAACCCCTCACGATAGTAGAGGTCGTGTTTCTAGAAACAATCTCTTGGGATGGAAACCCTTGCATTAGTAGAGGTCGGGTTCTCTTGTAGCAATCCCTTTTTCCCATAACTATGTGGCCCCGTAGGTTATTTAGCCATTGGATTCATTTCCAATCTAATAGTTTAAGTTCAACCTTAGGCAAATAGGACACCGCTTTACGGTGCGGGGTAGACACCAGATTCCATGAACAAGCTCTCATGGTCTGTGTAGGTTAAAGCTAACTCTCACAAGGTCAAGTTTAGGATGAACTATGGCTATTCAAAAAGTACTACTTAGTGTGGGTTGGGGTATGGGACTTCATCCATGCATTGCACAAGCAGGCTTTGAGAGTAGTTGTGGTAGATTCCTTTTATGTTATGATTAATCATGTAGTGAATGTTCTTGTAACTAGATGGCAATTTCATTAGATAGTAAGGCTACTTGTAATGTTGTTTGTTAACTTTCATTGTTGCCATGGGTTATTTTATTCATATACTTGACTAAAAGCGAATGTTTCCTTGTCTAAGAGAAATAAGCTAAGGATGAGATTAAAACATAGTAAACATGAATGAGGATCTAAAGTGACTTGCTTAGTATAAGTGGGAGTATGGGATCTTACCTATGCATTGTACAAGCTTGCCTTGAGGTGACTCATGAAGTGTTTTCTCTCATGTCATACTAAAACTAAATTGTATTGAATATGTATATGTTCCTAATGGTATTCCTTATGCTCACTACATGTGATTGTTATCTACCACGCTATAGTCTATGTCTTATCATGATGTCTTTTATGCTTATGACTTGTGTTTCCACACTAACTTGTAAATGATGGTTTAAACTAGCAAAGTGCATGCATCCAACTAAAATGTCCCCTTTTAGCATGGTTTCAAAGGTTTTTATGCATGGCTATCATACTTGGTGCATTTTGTACTAACCCATATTTCTTCTACATTTTTCACAAAGTGTAGAGTTCGGCGATATCGACTTCCATCTTTGTGGCTAGGATCATAGTAGATCGAGAAGAAGAAGCTTGGTGAGTCCTCATCCTATTCGAGGGCTTGACCATTATGTCCTTTTTTGTCTTTCGGTATGTTTTAGACTTTTGTAAGGGTTGTGTCCCTAAGATTGTATTGAAGTGTTATAGATGGTTTGAGACATAGTGTTTTAGACTCCCACTTGTTTTTATAAAAGACTTCGATTGTAAAGAAAAGTTTTAAATTTCCACACTATTTCCTATATTCTTATGTTACGATATGCTATGAGGCTTCTATGAGGCTTTTCAGAGTCTTGTACGCCGTGTCACATTAGGAGGTACCCTTGGACCGTGAGAATCATGGTATCAAAGCACAAGATTTTGAGATGGTTTTATGATGTCTCAAACCATGTCTAGTAGAGTCTTGTTCATAAATGTGAAGCGCGCCACATTTATGAATAGTAGGCTATTGGATGATAGGAAAACTTCATTTCTTCATTCTCTAAGTCGTGCCATCGAGTTTAGCTTTATTAGGTCTTTCTCCTAATGTGTGCCCTATGGTTTTCAGGATATGACTACCTTAAGGGCAAACGTTGAAAGGAATGAGGGAGATAATGTGGAGCAAGAGGTTCCCCTCAGAGCTTCTCCTCAAGATCCAATTGACCCTATAGGGGAGAATGTGGCTCATATGAAGTTGAGGTCTGCTATCTAATTGTTGGCTCAAGCCTTGAAGGTGCAAGCCAATAGAGAGGTTGTAACTCCGACAAACCCAATAAGGGGGATGGCTGCTTCTAGAGTAAGGGATTTTGTGAGGATGAACCCTCCAGAGATGTATGGATCAAAAGAGGGAGAGGGTCCATAAGAGTTTATAGATGAAGACTCTAAGACGTTGGACTTGGTGGTGGTGACTCCGGTAGAGAAGGGAGAGTTGGCTTCTTGTCAACTCAAGGGGGTTGCTCAAGTTTGGTTTAGTCAATGGAAAGAGGCTAAACCTGTAACACCCCAGATTCGAGAAAGGAAAAAAATTCCAAATTTTCAAAAGTTGCACGTGCCACTGACGGAAGCCAACTACGGACCGTCAGTCAGCTCTGTCGATGGGCCAGTCAACTTTTAGTCTTCAGTTGCGAACGACGATAGACCAGTACGGACTGTCAGTCAACTGACAGCCCATCAGTCAGCTCCATCGATGGGCCAATCAAATTTCAGTCTTCAGTCTCGAATGATGGTCTACCAGTACAGACCGTCAGTTAGCTCCGTCAATGACTCCGATAACCTTTAAGTCATGGGCCTTTTGGTCTTTTCCTAGTTCATTTGGCCCCTAAACTATGTCGTTTAGACCCTAAATTATGAGGTTTTAGTCAGTTTAAGCCTAGAAACTTAACTAGAACTAACCTTAGTAAAAATCATTAATCAAAACTTTAAAAATTCGAAGTGTAAGAAGGCAAAGAGGTGACCAACCCTAGTTCAAGAACGCAGCAAGTTTCCATCAGTTCCAGCCCCGAAATCAAAAGATTTCTCTGTGGAATTCGTCACCATGTATGTGGGATTTCACTAGTGGGTTCCTTTCGCCCATTAGGTCCCTAGAATTCAGTTAGATTCTTGATTTCCTTATCATGACTAGACCTAGGGTTTCTAGAACTTCAGCAGATTACCATTAATTAGTTAGTTACATGTTCCAAATCAGATTATCATGTTATCACTTCGTTTATTGCATGAATTTCACAACCCTAGCTATGTATTTCTTTAGTTCCTTAATTACACATGCTAGGTCAGATATTTCAGTTATTTCAGATATACATGCCTCAGTTTTTGAATGTGTCATATTAATATATTATTGAGCATTCTCAGTTTGCATGTCAGTTTGAGCTATCCAGTATAATACAGAACTTCAATCATAATGTGTAAATCACTTAATCTATTGGGAGTAGCATAATACCGAGTTGGACTAGGGTTCAGCGTACCGAAATAGTCCTAGAACTATGAACCACGTAGGTTGTAAGTCCCCTCTGTGGGAATCATTTTAGTGATCACGCCAGCATGCCTCTATACCTTTGGCCGGGTGTATTGGCTCCTCTCGATGGGGCGTATACATCGGGCTCCACATTTAGCTCATGTGGTTTTATTATCGGTTAGTAGTAGCTCCCACAGTTCAGTCAGACTCCATCGCATTGACCATATTTTAGTAAAGTCAGTATTCATTCTCAGCATCTTATAAATTTGGTCATTGCATTCAATTAGCTCAATAGTCAGTATTTGTATCATGTTTCAGATTATATTATTGTTTTATTGCTATATTCAGTTATGATGTTATTTCAGCTTTACTCTATCATGCATGCTCAGTACCTTTCAAGCACTGAAGCATACTCTCTGTTACATCTTCTTGTGATGTAGGTTCAGAATCTCAGCATCCAGATCACGTTTAGATCGGTTCCCGATCTCCAGTTAAACAACATCAGGGCTGAGTCATCATTCTTCGAGGACAACAGTCATCTTATCTTTTCATTATTTCAGTCTTTTAGTTTCAATTTTGCTAGACTTAGCTAGGGCATTTCCAAGCACTTGTAGTCAGATAGAGGCTATTTTCAGACATAGTTAAATTCAACTTAGTATTTGCGTTTGATGTTTCTTTTGTATTAAACTCTCAGATTTGATATTCAGTTTAATATATGGGTATCCCCCATTATTTCAGATTTACTTAATATTATCTTCCGCAACAGTCTTATTTCTATCACGACCCAGGGGTACCCCCTAGCCGTAACACGGCGTACTCGACCCCGAAAGTGGTTTAATACAAGCCCTTAGCGTCATTATAAATTAAGATCATAGAAAAGTAAGGAAAATTTAAAACTTCTTTCAAACAATCTAAAAATATTTTCATAAACAAACGGAAGGCTTTACTAAACCTTTGTCTCAAACCATCTATGAATAACAAGAGTAAAAGTCTTGGGAAGCATCCCATATAAAGTCTATAACATAAGGAAAATGACATAAAGGAAGCATAAGGGATTTGTCCTCGAAGCTATGAGGACTCACCAATTCTTCAACTCTTCTTGCACCTAGGAACCTAGCCTCCAAGTAACTCAATCTCCAACACCCTATATTTGATTAGAGTGTAGGCAATATGCATTAGTACAAAATGTATCAACTATGAAAGCTAGCACAACATTATAAGAGCATCTCAGAATGGTTAGTCAACATAAGACATAAGTATAAGAGATAATAACATAGTCATAACATAATCATCAACAAAAGCTTCATATAAACATAAGTCAATATAAGACATAGTCATACTCATATAAGCATAATAGACTCTTAATTCTCTTTACCATAATAGCATCATTCTTAAGTAACCTCAAAAGCATACAAGTGCAAAGCAAGAATAGCATCCCATAATACTACCCAAGCCAAGTATCCCTTTTTGGTCATCTTAATCATAGCCTACACACATGGTCAACTCTTAAGCTTCTCTATGCCATAAGGGTACCATACTTCTAAGTAACCTCAAGACACACTTGTGCAATGCATGAAAGGCACCCTTTACACTAAGCATAGCTTTGAAGTCATCCTAGTCATATTCACCCTACTTTGGCCTCATTATTAGTTTAACTCTCATAAGTAAGGGAATCTCTCACCTTTAATCAATCATAACTAGGAATGGAAACTCTAGCACAATCCTATCTCAAGACTTCTCTTTAGTGACCCTAAGTCATACTTGTGCAATACAATCATAGCATCCCATAATACTAATCATGCTAAGTATTACTTTTAGGTCCTCTTACTATTTCTTCTTGTTTTGGAACCTAGTTCCACTCTTTGACTTTAGAACACTATGAGGTACTCTCTTAAGTACATCATAGTTCATTATTAGATTGAACCTTGTGAGGTACTACTCTTACCATATCTAGGTTCATCATTTACATGGACACTTGATGCTTATCGTGACCAATGACACTAACCTACGGTACGAGTGTCTACGATCATCGATAGTATGGTAACCCAACTAAAGGTTGGGGTCGTGTCCCAAGGGAGTGGTAGTGAAAATAGTAGTTAGGCTAGAATTTTGTTCTAGTTAGCTGCAGTTTGAGAAATTATAAAATAAAAACAAAGTAAATTCAAGTGGGTGACACCAAAGTGTCAAATATCAATGGGGATTTTTCACAAGTATAGCTAAAACAACAAAAAATAAAGGGAAAATTCAAGTATAGGGAGAAGTTCTTGGGGTGTGACCGCAATACAAGTTGAGACAAATTGTTGGGTACATGCTTTCGATAGGAATTTGCAAAATAATAGTGAATAGGCTAAGCTTTAGATGGAAATAAGTTCCCTCTCGGGCAACTTACCCCGTTTCAAATGCGTTCCTCTCGGACACCCGTTTGCCGCATGAAGACCAGCCTACGCCTTACCCCACTCACTCTCTCGAACTGAGTGTTAGGATATGGGACTAGGGCTCACCCTCTCGACCTACTCCTTAGGCCATCAGTCTAGCGGTGTTGGTTTTGCGACCTCCCTCTTGGGCAAGCCGAAAACACATGGGTGGTTTGGTATTTGCAACTACAAACCCATTAAATTAAACCATAACCACTAGGTGAAATCACCATTAAAATACATCTAACCTATCAGCAAGCAAGACCCAGCAATAATATCAACACATATTTGCTAAATCACACCCCAAGAATGGGGATTTTTAGCCACCCATCAAGATATAGGAAATTATACCTAAAATGATAGAGAAATCAAATGGGTATAAAAAATTAAACCTTAATATAAACAAAGGAAGAAGAATGGAGAAGACCCACTTCTAATTTTGGGAAGATGAACTCCTTCTCTCTTCAAGTCTTCCAAAAACCCTCTCCAAACTTGAGAGAAAATATCCCCCTAAAAAAGTACTACTCTATACTGAAATTTATAATAATGGCTCCAAACCCTAAAAATTAATAACAAGTTTAGTATTTATAGACTTCAGTAAATAGTGCTGGCGAATCTTTCGGCGAGGTTAGTCTAAGTCGCCGAATGACTCGGTGACTCGCCCTTCTTCTGTCTCTTTGTCGTTTCGTGCTTGCCTTCAGCATCTTGACATTCTAGACCATTGGGCGGCATAGTACTGCTTCGCAGAACTATTCGGCGAAACACTGCTCCTTTCATCGTCTTTTTGATCCTCTTCCTTCAGGGCTTCGCATACTGGAACAAAGGGTGGAATATGTCCCTTCGGCGACTCGCCAAGTGTGCTTGGCGATGTTCAGGCTTCAGCTTCTTCATTCTTTTTGGTCTTTTTGTTCCTTTTTGCGCCTAAGTGTCCATGCTTCCGCTAAAACTTCAAATACCTGAAACATAATAGTTTTCATCAGATATTGAGATAAAATAAGCGTTTGAGGACACTATTTCTATTAAAATAAAGCCTAAATGAGTCCAAATTGTGGACTAATCAACACCCCCAACTTAAACTTTTGCTTGTCCTCAAGCAAAACTCAAGTTCAACAGTCCATATAGGATGTCTCAAATAGTGATACACAAGACTCAATAATGAATGTACACAACAAGACTTCAAACTACTTATGCAAGGATCAATTGTGTACTCAAAGATTCAAGTTGTGACACACCATTACCAAAGATTATCAAGCTCGCAATACTTGCTTCAAATGCAAGTTCAAGCTCAACAAAAGCCTTTGAATACCCTCACACAAATGATGATTCCATTTTCACACGCAAAGGTATAATCAGATACAACGCTCACATTCACAAAGATGAACACAATGCATGCTTTCACCCATAGGTTTGCCCATATTTTCCAATTAACATTTGTTTCGACTTTCTCAAGATCACAAAGGTCTTTTCAAGGCTTGTAACGGGGCTGAGTGTAAAGGTATGATCATTTTAGGTTCAATGACTTTCATCCTCATGAAATGTGGTGCTCACAACACTTCCTTCCCTTTTCCTTCATCATTTTCTTTAGTGCTCATAAGTTATCCAATGATTCACTTTCCCATGGTGTGTTGGAAACCCCATTTCTTTTGTACTTTATGCCACCTCTTTCTTTTTCATTCTTTTTCTTTTTCCTTTATTTTTTTTATATGGAGGGGTTCCATTTTTCTCAATCATCATAGGTTAAAGGAGACTTTTCTTGCACTTCTTGACTTTCCCTTTTCTTTTCCACCACACCCCCAACTTAGGCTTTTGGCTTAAGTTGGATATTTCAATCAAACCAACAATCATGAGGATTATGGGAAATGGATTAAGAAAGGTCTGGTTTTCATCAGGTTTCTTCCAAAGAAGGGTAAGGTTCAAGGGGTGTTCAAGAGAGGATCACACGCTCACAAGGAAGGTCACTAAAGAGGTATATGCCAAATTGGCTCACACTCTACAAAATTGCCTAAGATCATATCAAGAGAAAGCCTCGCATAATCAACTGGACCAACGGGGCAAATTCTAGATGTTGGCATGCATAATTCAAAGTAAGCTTATCACACAAGGCATTTACACTTAAGTCAAATAAGACTTCACACTTTCGCTAGTGTGCAACAGTCATTACAGGAGAATCAATTCGATAAGTGGCTAATCACAACGAGATGCAAAGAGTTCACATATTATCTATGTGGATTCATTTGGTCTCATCGTAGTCGTACCTTCATGTTCGTTTGATTGTAAGAACTATTTAAGTCATCAGTATTGATCGAAACCGAGACTCAAATTTGCTAATGAACAACCACAATTAAGCACATACAAGGGGTGGCAAAAATGTGTGAAAAAATTGAAATTTCTCAGAAGGGTCAAAATCTTTTTGCAATTGAAAACAAAAGGAGCCATAAGCTCAAACATCCACAAAAAAGCAGTATTAACACAATTTTAAACAGAACGACCCAATTATGTGCACAAAACAGCGAAGTCTCAATATTCAAACAAAAGGTGAGCCTCAACCCACCACAATTAAAATGCGTTTGTCCTCAAATGCAAATGAAAGTATCCAAAAGTAAATATATGTAAGACAGAGAGGGAGGTAAAGAAAGGTCCTATCTAAACAGCCGCTCCATCTGTCGGGGCATCAGTGCCCGGTGTCACATCACTAAGATAAAAACAATTGCAAATGAGTAAAAATTGCTAATTACAAGTTCGGGGTTCAGAAAACCAACCTTTAATGGCTATTAAGATAAGGTTGAAATGATAGGCGGCAATGTAATTCAAATCCGAGCACAAATCAACGACAAAAATACTATAGAAATCCAAAAATATAGAATCTAAAGTGCGGGTGTGAGTTTGTGAAGTTTGAAAGTGAGGAAAAGTGAAAGAGTTGGAAGTTTAAACCTTTGGCCTTTTAAAAATCGTCCAGTTCTCACCCATTCGGCGATATTAGTCGTGCTCGCCGACCCACACGACAACACGCTGAGCGATCACTTACCTCACCGAGTTTTAGAGGATCTCCAGGAAATCTGTGGGTCTAAACGGTGAACTAGATCGCGATCGCCGACTTGGTCGGCGATTCGCCAATAATTTCCTGGGCTTGCCGAGTTTTACAAACTCCACTTTGAAATTATCTTGAGTCCAATGGCGATCTAGGTCAGGGTCACCGACCTCTTCGACGATACGCCAACTGGACCTTTAGCTCGTCAATCTGCACTTTTCAAACAGTTTCCACACTTTGTCCTGCACATTCAACACACCATTATTTCTTAAAGAAAAAATAAAGCGATAAAACCTTGGGTTGCCTCCCAAGAAGTGCCTTATTTAACGTTGTCGCATGACGCAACTCTTCACTCAAGTTCCATTAGTGAGGTTTGCCGCATTTTCATGAGGCAACCCCTCTTCTGGCTCTAGGTAGAGGCGAGACAACACGACGTCCATTTTGTCACTGTTTCTACAAGACATGCTCCAATTCATTGTTCAAAACAGTACACACAAATAAGCAAAAACAAAACTAAAAATTAAGTAAGTAAAATTACAACTAAGAAGAACAAAAATTCTAGAAATCAACATCTTCACGTGACACCACTCCCCGACAGCGGCGCCATTTTGATGCTTATCGTTACCAACGACACTAACCTACGATTCGAGTGTCTACGATCGTCGATAGTATAGTAACCCAACTAAAGGTTGGGGTCGTGTCCCAAGGGAGTGGTAGTGAAAATAGTAGTTAGGCTAGAATTTTGTTCTAGTTAGCTGCAGTTTGAGAAATTATTGAATAAAAACAAAGTAAATTCAAGTGGGTGACACCAAAGTGTCAAATACCAATGGGGATTTGTCACAAGTATAGCTAAAACAACCAAAAATAAAGGGAAAATTCAAGTATGGGGAGAAGTTCTTGGGGTGTGACCGCAATACAAGTTGAGACAAATCATTGGGTACATGCTTTCGATAGGAATTTGCAAAATAATAGTGACTAGGCTAAGCTTTAGATGGAAATAAGTTCCCTCTCGGGAAACTTAACCCGTTTCAAATGCGTTCCTCTCGGACACCCATTTGCCACATGAAGACCAGCTTACGCCTTACCCCACTCACTCTCTCGAACTGAGTGTTAGGATATGGGACTAGGGCTCACCCTCTCGACCTACTCCTTAGGACATCAGTCTAGCGGTCCTGGTTTTGCGACCTCCCGCTCGGGCAAGCCGAAAACACATGGGTGGTTTTGTATTTACAACTACAAACCCATTAATTTAAACCACAACCACTAGGTGAAATCACCATTAAAATACATCTAACCTATCAGCAAGCAAGACCCAGCAATAATATCAACACATATTTGCTAAATCACACCCCAAGAATGGGGATTTTTAGCCACCCATCAAGATATAGGAAATTATACCTAAAATGATAGAGAAATCAAATGGGTATAAAAAATTAAACCTTAATATAAACAAAGGAAGAAGAATGGAGAAGACCCACTTCTAATTTTGGGAAGATGAACTCCTTCTCTCTTCAAGTCTTCCAAAAACCCTCTCCAAACTTGAGAGAAAATATCCCCCTAAAAAAGTACTACTCTATACTGAAATTTATAATAATGGCTCCAAACCCTAAAAATTAATAACAAGTTTAGTATTTATAGACTTCAGTAAATAGTGCTGGCGAATCTTTCGGCGAGGTTAGTCTAAGTCGCCGAATGACTCGGTGACTCGCCCTTCTTCTGTCTCTTCACCGTTTCGTGCTTGCCTTCAGCATCTTCACATTCTGGACCATTGGGCGGTATAGTACTGCTTCACGGAACTATTCGGTAAAGCGCCGACTACTCCTTTCATCGCCTTTCTTATCCTCTTCCTTCAGGGCTTCGCATACCGGAACAAAGGGCGAAATATGTCCCTTCGGTGACTCGCCAAGTGTGCTTGGCGGTGTTCAAGCTTCAGCTTCCTTGTTCTTTTTGGCCTTTTTGTTCCTTTTTTTGCCTAAGTGTCCATACTTCCGCTAAAACTTCAAATACCTAAAACTTAATAGTTTTCATCAAATATTGAGATAAAATAAGCATTTGAGGACACTATTTCTATTAAAATAAAGCCTAAATAAGTCCAAATTGTGGACGCATCAACATTATGAGATACTACTTTAAGCATGTCAAAGTCTATCCATACTCTTGAACACTATGAGGTACTTCACTAAGTATTAGTTCAATTATGCTTTAGAACACTATGAGATCCTTCTAAAGCATGTCTTAGTTCATTGGATATGGAGATTGCTACTAGGGACCTTAACTCAACTATGTGAAGGCCCCCATCTCATGAGACCTAACTTTGGGAAAACCCACACTTTGCTACGTAAGAGTTCCCCTTTTTACTTGGATAGTCCTCACATCAACTAGGTGTGGCTCTCCTTTCTTCTTGGAGTCCGGACCCTATCTTGTGTGACACTTCATCTCATTATCAATATCCACTTGGAGCCAAGCATACACCCCAAGGTTTACTTGTCAAACCAAGCTTAATATTCATGTCTCATGGAAGGATGTCCTTGACAATCCATCCATGTTCAAGTGATTCTATCACTTCATACTTCAAGCATTCACAAGGTAGGTTAGGTGAGTATAGCTCTTTCACCATAATTGTACCTATTAGACTCTATTCTCACTTAGACTTTACTATCAAAGCCTTAGCATCTATAACCAATCATATTAGCCTTGAACATCCATAACTAGGATTCTTCACTCTTAACAACTTTACAACATGTAAGCATCTTATGAACCTAAATTTCAAGTTATTCATTCACACTCTTCAATACTAGGTGATTCTAACCACAATTCATCCTAAAGGTTCAATTTCAACATTTCATGCCAAGATTCATCATATACAATAGAGTCTAGTTCAATTCATAATTATTTTGTCTTAACTTTGATCAATTACTACTCATGACATTAGTCTAGGAATATTACTCATGAACCTTCAAATTCCCCTCTAATGGCATCAACCCACAAAACATGAAACTCATCAAGTAAACTAGGGTTAACCATTGAAATCTCATAATTTCATCATTATATCACAATTCAATGCTATATAAACGATAAATAAGTATTATCTAACCATTTGGAATCATACCCAACTATACCCACACTTTGGAAGAAACCCTAGCTTTGATTGGGGTTTTTCTTCACAAATTATGGGAAATTCTTAAGGGACTCTATGGGTGGAAGAACCCATAGATGAAAAGCTAAACATACCTTTAATCAAAGCCCTAGCATAAGCTCTTAACAATGGACTTCGTTCTTGACCTTAGCTTCAACCCTAGCCTCTTCTTCAACGGAGGTTCTTCTTAGAGTGAGAAATATAATACGGAGAGGATGAAGTGGGTTTTCTTTTGATTCTAGGAAGAATGACTTAATTTAGGTAAACTTAGGTCTAATAAGCTTATATAGTTGCTAGGAAAGAAATAGAATAATGTAGGGTCAACTTTTGTAAAGAACTAAGGACCCGAAACGTTTTAACTTAAAATTTACTAACCACCACGATTTAGCTTCCCCTTTGCACCTCCATGGCTCACCAAGGGAACTAGGCGACTCGCCAAGTGGACCCTTGGCTCGCCCAAATTTCCAGCAAGCTCAATAATGGGGCAGTTCACTTGCGATCTAGGGGGTCAATGGGTGATTCGTCAAGTAGGTAGGCGAGCTATGACTTAGCTTGCCCTTTGGTCCAGCACCTAGGCCAAAAGGGCAGTCCACTAGGCGACCTTAGGTTCCCTTTGGCGCATCGCCAAGTTCCTTGGGCGATCAAGCTGCCCAATCACCAACTAGGCACCTAGGAGAACAAGTTCTCTTTCACTCTACCTTGATATCTTAGGCCCTTGCAACCCTATACCATTCCATAGATAGTCTCCTAAACTACGAGGTCTAACGCGTATCTTGACATTCAACTACTATGCCCCACATTCAAAGTACAGAAAGTCTCATCTATGACTCTATTTCACATACATCAAAGCTTAGAACCCTAGTTGTGGCTCTAGTTTAGTCTACTAGTTTCCGGGGTGTTACAATATATCCCCCTTGGGAACATTCGTCCTCGAATGATGATTCTAAACACTCCTTAAAAGAAACGGCTCTAGACTAGCAGCCCATCATGCATGCAACATATCTAATGCACATAAACAAAGAGGAAAACTTCAATTCCTTCTAAACATACTCAACGCAACTCAAGGCATGATACTCTCATAACTAGTCATGTTTAAGGAGGAACTATCATCTCCTAGTCACAACATGATCAACATACTCTCATGGAGATCATATGCAACTCTACTCAATGCATTACAACCTAAGGAAACAATGCAAATAAGTCATTTCTAACAAGACCTAAGCATTCTCATAAACATACGTATGAGAAAATCATAGCAACACATAATCACATATAACCTTATTAGGTAGGCACACTATCTCCCCCTTAGGAGTAAGCCTTTTATAAACATCATTCATAGCAAGGACAACATCAAGTCCAAAATAACAAGTCACAAAAGACAAAAAATCCAGGAAAACTACTAAAGCATAAAACACATACTGGAAAGGACATGAGGAGATTACTCTTGATCTTCTCTAGATTGGAGAGGATAAAACCTACTCTTCTTTTGAGGCTCCTCATCAACACCATTAGAGTCAACTTTCTTCTCCTCCCTACCCTTAGCCTTAAGAACCGGGCAATCTCTCATTTTGTGCCCATTCTTTCCACATCCATAGCACCCATCCATGCCGGCTAGACACTTGCCATAATGACTCCTCCCACACTTGGAGCAAGTAGAGTTGGAAGAATCTTGGCCGGAATACCTTGGTTTAGTCCTAGGCCTATCTTGTCCATCGGACTTAGCATTAGAAAAATTGACATCATTGGTCATATCCCTCTTTACCTCCCTATTCATCTTCTTGAGCTTTTGCTCCTCAATTTGTTCGGCATGAACCATAAGACTTGAAATGTTCATACTATGGATAAGCATTGCCGACAACACTCATTCTCTACCAATTCGGACACTCCCATCACAAAATTATTCATTCTATCCCTTGAGTCCGCCACTAGGGTTGGGGCATACTTGGATAGTTGGGTGAACATAAGAGCATACTCTTTCACACTCATACCTCCTTGACGAAGATTGATGAATTCTTGCATCTTTCGTTCTCTCAATTCTAAGGGAAAGAACCTATCTAGAAATGCTTCTTTCAACCCTTCCCACTCTATTGGGCCCGCTCCTAACGGCCTATTACCTTTCCATTGTTCATACCAAATTTGAGCTATATCCCTCAATTAAAAAGCGGCTAATTCCTCTTTTTCAACCATAGGCAAACCCATGATAGCAAGCACCTTATACATCTCATCTATGAAACCTTGAGATTCTTCCTCCACCTTGGAGCCATAAATCTCCGAAGGGTTCATCCTCAAAAACTCTCTCACCCTCAAAGCATCAGTATTCACATTATTAGGCGGAGTAACTACTTCCCTATTGACTTGGGCTGTTACAGCTTGAGTCAATATTTGGAGAGCCACCCTTATCCCAACATTAGTCATAGTTCCCACATCAATCGATACTTGAGGAGGAGCTTGGTGTGGAACTTAAATAGGAACCTCTTGCTCCTCATCACCCTCCTCCACTCTCCTAGCATTTGCCCTTGTATTAGCCAAACCCTGAAAAAACAAAGGGCACGGATTAGAGAAAGGGCCTACTAAAGCCAAACTCTATGGCACAACTAAGAGGATGAAGAAATGAGACTTTTCCTAAACTTCCAATAGTCTCCTATTCATAAATGTGTCGCGACCCACACCCATGAATAAGACTCTCCTTAGACGTGGTTTGAGACAATCCTAGAACCATTCTATACCTTGTGCTCTGATACCAAGTTTGTCATGACCCAAAGGTACCCCCTAGCCGTAACACGGCATACTCGACCCCGAAAGGGGTCTAATACAAGCCCTTAGCGTCATCATAACATAAGATCATAGAAAAGTAGGGAAAAATTAAAACTTCTTTCAAACAATCTAAAAACATTTTCATAAACAAGCGGAAGTCTTTACTAAGCCTTTGTCTCAAACCATCTACAAATAACATGAATAAAAGTCTTGGGATGCAGCCCATATAAATTCTAAAACATAAGGGAAATGACATAAAGGAAACATAAGGGATTTGTTCTCGAAGCTACGAGGACTCACCAATTCTTCAACTCTTTTTGCACCTAGGAACTTAGCCTCCAAGCAACTCAATCTCCAACACCCTATATTTGATTAGAATGTAGGCAATATGAATTAGTAAAAAATGTACCATGTATGAAAGCTAGGACAACATTATAAGAGCATATCTAAATGGTTAGTCAACATAAGACATAATCATAAGAGATAAGAACATAGTCATAACATAATCAACAACAAAAGCTTCATATAAACATAAGTCAATATAAGACATAGTCATACTCATATAAGCATAATAGACTCTTAGTCATATTTATCATAATAGCACCATTCTTAAGTAACCTCAAAAGCATACAAGTGCAAAGCAAGAATAGCATCCCATAATACTACCCAAGCCAAGTATCCCTTTTTGGTCATCTTAATCATAGACTACACACATGGTCAACTCTTAAACTTCTCTATGCCATAAGGGTAACATACTTCTAAGTAACCCCAAGACACACTTGTGCAACGCATGAAAGGCATCACATACTACCATTCACACTAAGCATAGCCTTGAAGTCATCCTAGTCATATTCACCCTACTTTGGCCTCATTATTAGTTTAACTCTCATAACTAAGGGAATCTCTCACCTTTAATCAATCATAACTAGGAATGGAAACTCTAGCACAATCCTATCTCAAGACTTCTCTTTAGTGATCCAAAGTCAAACTTATGCAATACAATCATAGCATCCCATAATACTAATCATGCTAAGTATTACTTTTAGGTCCTCTTACTATTTCTTTTTGTTTTGGAACCTAGTTACTCCATTTCACTTTAGAACACTATGAGGTACTCTTTTAAGTACATCTTAGTTCATTATTAGAATGAACCCTATGAGGTACTACTCTTAGCATGTATAGGTTCATCATTTACATGGACACTATGAGATACTACTTTAAGCATGTCTAAGTCCATTCATACTCTTGAACACTATGAGGTACTTCAGTAAGTTAGTCTTAGTTCAATTATGCTTTAGAAAACTATGAGATGTTTCTCGAGCATGTCTTAGTTCATTGGATATGGAGATTGCTACTAGGGACCTTAACTCAACTATGTGAAGACCCCCATCTCATGAGACCTAACTTTGGGAAAACCCACACTCTACTACGTAAGGGTTCCCCTTTTAACTTGGATAGTCCTCACATCAACTAGGTGTGGCTCTCCTTTCCTCTAGGAGTCCGGACCATATCTTGTGTGACACTCCATCTCATTGTCAATATCCACTTGGATCCAAGCATAGACCACAAGGTTTACTTGTCAAGCCTCTGAACACTCATGTCTCATGGAAGAATGTCCTTGACAATCCATCCATGTTCAAGTGATTCTATCACTTCATACTTCAAGCATTCAAAAGGTAGGTTAGGTGAGTATAGCATTTTCACCATAATTGTACCTATTAGACTCTATTCTCACTTACACTTTACTCTCAAAGCCTTAGTATCTATAGCCAATCATATTAGCCTTCAACATCCATAACTTGGAGTCTTCACTCTTAACAACTTTACAACATGTAATCATCTTATGAACCTAAATTTCAAGGCATTTATTCACACTTTTCATTACTAGGTGATTCTAACCACAATTCATCCTAAAGGTTCAATTTCAACATTTCATGCCAAGATTCATCATATACAATAGAGTCTAGTTCAATTCATAATTATTTTATCCTAAATTTGATCAATTACTACTCATGATATTAGTCTAGGAAGATTACTCATGAACCTTCAAATTCCCCTCTAATGGCATCAACCCACAAAACATGAAACTCATCAAGTAAACTAGGGTTAACCATTGAAATCTCATAATTTCATCATTATATCACAATTCAATGCTATATAAACGATAAATAAGTATTATCTAACCATTTGGAATCATACCCAACTATACCCACACTTTGGAAGAAACCCTAGCTTTGATTGGGGTTTTTCTTCACAAATTATGGGAAATTCTTAAGGGACTCTATGGGTGGAAGAACCCATAGATGAAAATCTAAACATACCTTTAATCAAAGCCCTAGCATAAGCTCTTAACAATGGACTTCGTTCTTGACCTTATCTTCAACCCTAGCCTCTTCTTCAACGGAGGTTCTTCTTAGAGTGAGAAATATAATACGGAGAGGATGAAGTGGGTTTTCTTTTGATTCTAGGAAGAATGACTTAATTTAGGTAAACTTAGGTCTAATAAGCTTATATAGTTGCTAGGAAAGAAATAGAATAATGTAGGGTCAACTTTGGTAAAGAACTAAGGACCCTAAATGCTTTAACTTAAAATTTACTAACCACCACGATTTAGCTCGCCCTTTGCACCTCCATGGCTCGCCAAGGGCACTAGGAGACTGGCCAAGTGGACCCTTGGCTTGCCCAAATTTCCAGCAAGCTCAATAATGGGGCAGTTCCCTTAGGCGATCTAGGGGGTCAATGGGTGATTCGCCAAGTAAGTTGGTGAGCTATGACTTAGCTTGCCCTTTGGTCCAGAACCTAGGCCAAAAGGGCAGTCCACTAGGCAACCTTAGGTACCCTTTGGCGCATCACCGAGTGCCTTGGGTGATCAAGTTGCCCAATCGCCAACTAGGCACCTAGGAGAACAAGTTCTCTTTCACTCTACCTTGATAGCTTAGGCCCTTGCAACCCTATACAATTCCATAGATAGTCTTCTAAACTACAGGGTCTAACGCGTATCTTGACGTTCAACTACTAAGCCCCTCATTCAAAGTACGAAAAGTCTCATCTACGACTATATTACATACATCAAACCTTAGAACCCTAGCTTGTGGCTCTAGTTTAGTCTACTAGTTTCCGGGGTGTTACAATTTCTCAGTTTATCTTTAGTATGCTCATGATTATGCCAGTGTAGTTAGCTTGGGGTCACTTGTGATCCTAGGTCCCGTGTCCACGTCTCGGGGGTAGCTCGGGACATGACAAGACCAGTAGGAAGATGTCCCATTGAGTGGGAAGTGTTCAAGAGTGCTTTTCTAGATAGGCTCTTCTAGTTAGAGATGATAGAAGCTTTGGTGCTTGAATTTATTAACCTTATACAAGGTGATATGAGTGTTAAGGAATATGTATTGAGGTTCAACCGATCGTTCCAATTCTAGTGTCCAATCCTAGGTCGGAAATGTGTAAGTTTGTGTCGAGTTTATTCGAACTAGTGGGAAAAGACTGTTGTATGGATATGCTTGATCATGATATGAATATTTTTCACTTTGTGGTTTATTCTCTCCAAATTGAGGAAGAGACACTTGAATAAAGGTTGAGGGAGAAAAAGAGGGTTAGGGTAGATGATGATAGTTCTTCTCTTGGAAGGTTCTCCGGACAAGGTCCTTCAATGTTTTTCCAAAGATTTAGTGATGAGATGGTGTATAACCCTAAGCCTCCAAGAGAGAGTATTAGTGAGTCCTTGTGGCCTCTTTGTGTTAGGTGTGATAAAAGACATTTGGGTAAATGCTTAGCGGGTTCCAAGATTTTCTTCGATTGTGGTGAGTCAGACCACAAGATAAGGCATTGCCCTAAGGTTGCTAGAAATAAAGGGGATAGTCGTCGTAGGTCTCAACCGTACCCTTCATCCAGTCCTAGTGGTTCAAGTGCTAGATCTCCAAGGCAAATTAGGTCCTTTTCTCTCCAAGCTAGAGGTGAACAAGAGTGTCCTCCAAATATTGCTCCCGGTATGTGTTTTATGCTTATTTAGATTCCGGTGTTGCTTGTCTTTTATGACTTGATAGCCTTGATGTTGTCCTTAGTATAAATGGGTTTCATTATGGTTATGTGTGTTTGTTGGTAGAACCCAACTTAGTCATGAAAAGTTTTAGGGTGTGTTGGGAGATTTTGATAGATAGAATGTTTGAGTGATACCTAGAGATGATGAGTGAGTAAACTCCTTTAGGAGGGAGTAGAAGTGTAATTCTCCATGGTTTAGAATTACCTTGAGTGATAGATATAAAAGTTGAGTGATAACTTGCTCCGACCTTAGAATCGAAAGAGATGAGGCTTAGAAGAGTCTGTATAGGCCTACTCCCAAGGGGAAGATAATGTGTTTAGATAGCAAGGTCATTGAGTGTTTTGATGTTCATGATTTGGATTGGCTTGAAATTCTCACCTTAAGGGGTGTAGTGGGTTTGAGCAGTTTAGTTTCAGTTCGGTAGGCTCATATGAGATCTTGAGTGGTGTTAGTAAGTTTGTTTGTGAGCTAGGATTCTTAAATGAGAATCTCTCTAAATTTAGAGTACCGGTAGAAGTTTTTGACCGGCAAATTAAGAAGAAGAAGAATTAGGAAGTTACTTTCATGGAAGTGTGAAGGAGTGGTCTTTGTGTGAAGGTTTTAGGTGAGGGTGCTACTTGGGAGGCCAAGGGGCAATGAGATGTACCGATACCCTTATCTTTCCTTCTATTCCTCCTTTCGCTTGGAAATGATAAGTTTCCCTTGACTTGTTCATGATTCTAAAGACTTGGATGTTGTAGGTAGTTCCTCTAAAATTCCCTTGTTTTGGAAGTCATGTGTGAATTATGAGTTTTCCATGGTTCCCTTAAATTATGCATGTTCTTGGTGAAATTCATGTTTGAATGAGAAAATGAGTTTTTATGATTAATGTTCCACATGTTGTTGTATATTTAGTATGAGTTGCCTATTTGACTTCATGAGATGCGTTGATGAACATGCTTTAGAGTGCTTTTGAGAGTATTGGCATATTGGCTCCATGACGTTATGTTGAGCATTGTTTAGATAGGGAAAAGTTAGTTCCTCTTTTGAATATGAGAAATATTGAGTTTCATGCATATTGGGTTGTTAAATGAAGTTCATACTCCCTTGTATTGCATTGTTTATGTGTTGAGACGGAGTTGATGTTTCCTCCTTTGAATTGTGCATTATTTTGATGTTTCATGCATGATAGGCTGCTAGTCTTGAGTCTTTGATACCATAAAGTTTTTAGAAGTGTCATTCGAGAACGAATGTTCCCAAGGGGGAGATAATGTAACAACCCGAAAAACTAGTAGGTGAAACTAGAGCCTTACGTAAGAGTTTTTGAGTTTGATGTGGGGTTTAGAAGTGTAAAATGATTCCCGTACTTAGAATAAGGGTCTTAGGATTAGGGCGTCAAGGTACGACGCCCCAAGGACCACCCAAGGGGTCCTTGAGGAGGACCCTAAAACATCCCCAAAACTGCCCAAAAATAGTGAGCCACGGAGGGACCTATGCCCCGTAGGGTGGTCCACGCTCTGTGGGTGGTGCTTCGTGGATCAAGGCCAAGTTGAGGAGCTGCAGACCCCAACCCACGAATGACCAGTACGGTCCGTGGGTCCATCCACGCCCCGTGGGTGAGGGTCGTGGATGGGGTCTGCAAAGCTGCCTCAAAGTCGGCCAAGGTGAGTTTTTTTTTTTTACCCTCCCTAGGAGCTCCAACCCCTTTTTTCTTTCTTGGTGACTCGAACTCACAACCTTCAGGTTGGAAATGAGGGGTGCTTACCTTCCGAGCAACTCCCTCTCGTCGCCAAGGTGAGTTAGTTTTAGGAAATTTCAAATTTTAATTATTTGAGTGTAGGGTCATTTTAATTCATTTTAATAGACTTATATAAGTAACTTTAGACCATTAACTAACCTATTTACTTCATTAATCCCAAACCCCAAGTTCATAACTAACTTTCCCCCAAATATTTCTCTCACTAAAAACCTCCATGGAGAAGAAGAAGTCAAGGTCTAGGGCTCAAGAACTCATCTTTTCCAATCAAATTCGTCAAGAATCTTCAACTAAGGTATGGTAGTTTTGATTCATGGTTAACTTTTCATCTGTGAAATCCTTAAACTCTCAATTTCAAAGTAGACAAAGTATCCAAAACCTAGGATTTTCACTCCAAGCCATGGATTCTTTCTAAAATGTTATTATGATTTGATTATCTTATATCGATGTTTAATTGCTGTTTTATGGTAGTTTTATGATAAAAATCTTCAATGAATCCATGAATTACCCTAATTTCTCAAATTTGATCTTAAAGTGTGGGTGTTGATTGGTATTAGTAATATGTTGTAGAATCATGAATTTAATGTATTGATTACTTGAATTATGTATTAATTAAGGAATTTCTATGGTTTTGATGTTGAATTTCCTCCAAGACCCCATGGACCCCCATGTCCCCAAATTGTGACTATGTGATGTGGGTGAGTTGTGGTGAGTTGAATAGTATGAGATTTCCTTGTAGTAGCTTAGTTATTTGAATCATGTCACCATCTATATCTAATGTAGTAATTCTAGATTGATTGGTTGAATGTGATCTATAGCCCATGAAGGGCAACCCATGAGAATTAGCTATGTGTATGAGACTTATGTGCATTCAATTAGATTACTTTGACAGTAAAGTGAATACATTATAATCTAATTTTTATGTTGATTGGATGATTATCCTTACTTGCACACTTAGACATGAATACCATACAATGTGAAAGGTTTGTCACATGTGGTGATTCTAAGGGTTGAAGACTAGTCTCCCCTATTGTATCTAGGAGCTTTAGCATGACATGGTTGGATTGAGTGTCAAGACACCCTTCCATAATTAGTAAATTAAGCCAAGACTTAATATAAACTAAATGGGAATTATGCTTAGCACCGAGTGGATATTGATATTAGACAGAAGCCCTCACGATAGTAGAGGTCGGATTTCTAGGAACAATCCTTGGGATGGAAACCCTTGCGTTAGTAGAGGTCGGGTTTTCTAGTAGAAATCCCCTTATCCCATAACTACGTGCCCCCGTAGGTTATTTAGCCATTGGATTAATTTACAAGCTAATAGCTTAGGTTCTACCTTAGGCAATTAGGACACCCTTTTACGGTGTGGGGTAGACATCGGATTCCATGAATAAGCTCTGATGGTCTATGTCGGTTAAATCTAATTCCCACAAGGTCAAGTTTAGGATGAACTATTGCTATTCAAAAAGTACTACTTAGTGTGGGTGGGGGTATGGGACTTCATCCATGCATTGCACAAGTAGGCTTTAAGAGTAGTTGTGGTAGATTCCTTTTAAGAGTAGGCTTTAAGAGTAGTTGTGGTAGATTCCTTTTATGTCATGATTATTCATGTAGTGAATGTGCTTGTAACTAGATGGAAATTTCATTAGATTGTAAGGCTACTTGTAATGTTGTATGTTAACTTGCATTGTTGCCATGGGTTATTTTCCTTGATATAGTTGACTAAAAGCGAATGTTTCCTTGTGTCAGAGAAACAAGATAAGTATGAGATTAAAACATAGTAAACATGAATGAGGATCTAAAGTGACTTGCTTAGTATAGGTGGGAGTATGGGATCTTACCTATGCATTGCACAAGCTTGCCTTCAGGTGACTCATGAAGTGTTTCCTCTCATGTCATACTAAACTAGATTGTGTTGACTATGTATGTGTTCCTAATGGTATTCCTTATACTCACTAGATGTGATTGTTATCTACCACGCTATAGTCTATGTCTTATCATGATGTATTTTATGCTTATGACTTGAAATCCACACTAACTTGTAAATGATGGTTTAAACTAGCAAAGTGCATGCATCCAACTAAAATGTCCCCTTTTAGCATGATTTCAAAGGTTTTTATGCATGGCTATCATACTTGGTGCATTTTGTACTAACCCATATTTCTAATACATTTTTCACAAAGTGTAGGGTTCGGCGATATCGACTTTCATCTTCATGGCTAGGATCATAGTATATCAAGAAGAAAAAGCTTGGTGAGTCCTCATAGTATTCGAGGGCTTGACCATTATGTCCTTTTTTGTCTTTTCTTATGTTTTAGACTTTTGTAAGGGTTGTGTCCCTAAGATTGTATTCAAGTGTTATAGATGGTTTGAGACATAGTGTTGTAGACTCCCACTTGTTTTTATAAAAGACTTCGATTGTGCAAAAAAGTTTTAAATTTCCACACCATTTCCTATATTCTTATGTTATGATATGCTATGAGGCTTGTATGAGGCTTTTCGGAGTCTTGTATGCTGTGTCACATCTAGGGGGTAGCCTTGGGTAGTGACAGGTGGATTGTGGGTAGTGAAAAATCAAGGAGTTTGAATCAACTGAGTGGAAATGTTTGATATGGGCTCTTTAGAGAAAGTATGTAGTGTTATTCAATCTTTGTTTCATACGTTCTTATGCGACCACTAATTTCGTCCTGCACGTGGTTTGGAGTATGATTCACTATATATGACCATGCATGTTTTTACTTCTGTGGGTGAATCCCTAGCGGTGGATCAGGTGTACCGATCTTGCGATGTCCTCTTGGTAGGATAGGATGCTTATGCAAACTTGGTCATTTCTGATATGACAGATTTGGTGTTGCCTTGGGGCAGTTGAATTTTTTCAGTGGGTCTACACGCACAACCTTACTTATGAGAACTTATAGAAGAGATACTATGAATAGTTATAATTGTCTGTTAATCTTAATATTCATCTCGTCTTCGAGGTCACATTCTGACTATGTCTGATTGAATGTGGGGATCATTCGATCTAGTTCTATTAATCTTAAGGTTTGTCTACAATCACAGTTACTGATTAGCATTGCGATAGTGAGGTTTTGTATACTTCGATGTATGGCCCGCTGAGTGATTACTTGAACATTTCCTTCTTTGGGTTAGATAAGTTTGATTTTCCTGTGATGGGTACCTGATGTGTAAAGATTAAATTCTTATAACTTAAGCTCATGGAATGATTAAGTTGTGAGAATTGTATCTTGATAAGCTTTGTGATGGTTTGTGCATTATGAGTATGGGATGGTTGGTTCAGGTTCACTCTTTGTTGTAGCCAGAATTAATTAAGAATTTTATCGTATTTATATGAGAAAAGATTTGTCCTGGTGGTTTTGTTATGGCCTAGAGGGTTTAAGTTAAAATTGGGTACATGGATTAGTCTATGACTTGGTAATCACTCCTGATTTGTTGATTTACCAAATTTTGATTTGAGAGTTCACTTCTTAGTAGTAGATCTTGATAGAATGGTTTTAAAAAGGAGCTCATTTGGAGAGATGTACACCGACTCTGGAAGATAATATCTCAAGTTTGGTAACGTCGGTTATTCTTTCTTCTTCCTCCTTATGTTCGAGGACGAATATGATTTTTAGTGGTGGATAATGTAATGACTCGGAAGGTCATTTTTTGGAAACTTTCGTATAAATTAATGCTTTATTGCTCCCGATAGTTGCCCAAAGTCTTTTTTTTATCAGCCGATGAAGTTGGTTTGAGAATTTTGGACTATTCATTTAACTATGTTCTTTTATTTAAAGGGTAATTTAAAATAATTAATGTAGTTGATGATTAATGGGTCAAGTCCATATATAATATAATTAAAATTAATACTCTATCCACTTTAGATCTTAATTCTTTGGAAAAAAACTAACCTCCCGAGGAGGACAGTACAACTACGGCATAACAAACAAAATGGCGGCTGCTTGCATCAAGTAAGAACTTTCGCTATGGCTTCTATGATTTGTTTTGATTATTGCTAAATGCATCTGCCAATGTTGTTGTGGTTTTTTTTTTTAATAATTGTTGGTGAAAGCATTAACACCAGATAGTCAAATTATAAAATTACTTGTATCCAATAATAACCACTATGTGGCGTCAATTATTAGAGCAGTGAGATTTTGAGGAATCCAATATGAAGTTAATTTCTGTTTTTGTTCATTAAATGATAAGAGTTACTTAATCAAGTAATATTATAATTTAATGGTGGAGGAAAAGGTGTCACGACCCGAGAGCACCCCCTAGTCGTAACCGGCGTATTCGACCTCGAAGAGGTCAAATACAAGCCTCATGGATCATTCATTGCTTACGATACTTTAAAAAAAAAAGAATTTAAAACTTTCTTCACACACGAAGATACTTTCATTAAATAGCAAGCGGAAGACTTTCTAGACTTTATCCAAGATGTCTCAAAACCATCTAATGCTTGAATACAACATTGGGACTAAGCCCACTCAAAACTATAACAAAACTACAAGACAAAAAGGAACATGTTGGTTATTGTCCTCGAATCTATGAGGACTCACCAAGTCTTCATCTTCAAACACCTTAGAAACCTATCCATCAACCATGGAATATCAACATCTCCAAATCCCTACACTTTAGTCAAAAGGGGAAGAAAGGGGTTAGCACAATTAAGTACTAAGTATGGAAACCATGCAAAAACATGCTAAAAAGGACATTTTGTTGAAAGTCATGTCTTATGCCATTTTAGTAAAACTTCATGAACATTGACATATTAGACATATTATAGAACATACCCAACATATAAGACATTAACCACATTATAGACATACTCAACATTTTCAACACGTAACTCATTTCATCATCCAAGCCCTTATCTAAAGTTACCCTAAGACACACTTGAGTGAGACATGAAATGGCCGCCCATACAACCTCTTCATACACACCCAAGTGTTCCTCAAGGCTACTATAGACAAGAACCATCATGCTTCAAGGTAACATACCAAGTAACTCACTTCATTAACATAAGCTATTCATTCAACAAATCATTTAGACAATAAGTCAACATTCTTCTTTAAAGTCATTTAGGACACATTCATGCATTTAGGGGACTTCACACTTTAGTCATATAGACTTAGAGAACTCACTTTAGCACCTTCGAAGGCTACTCGTGCCATGTGTAGATAGCATCCCATACTACTACCTACACGGTGTAGAACCTATCAAGTAACTAGAGTTCACATTAAAGGCATCAAGTTCTACACTTAAAGATCCAAGTGTCAAGAATGCTCATAGCACCAATTTCCAAGAGATTCAATAACAGGGTTCGCCCAATATATACATCATGTCATCACACCAAGCACAAGCAAGTATCAAGAAGGGCTAACGCCCTGTATCAAGAAGGGTCAAAGCCCAATAATCAAGAGAACCAAAAATCATATTAAAAATGGCTTTCTAATTTGTACTTAAAATGGACAACTTCCTTTTATATGATGGACTAAAAATCCAAAGTCAAGATGGCAAATGATCCGAATCAAGAGGCATGCCAAGAGTGAAAAAGTCACAGCCACAAGAAGGACAAGGTCCCAACAAGAGTGCCAGGTGATCAAACAATCCGTACAAGTGGGCGAGTTACACAAGCATCTTTAATGCCTTAAAGGAAACCAACATGACAATGCCAAGTGACAAAAGTAACCAAGGTATCAAGATAACCCTTCAAATATACAAGAAAATAACAAGAGTACAAGTACAAGTTTATACACAAACCTCGGGCTTTAGCATAGAAACAATCCGACAAAACATCAGGAATTCAAACCGTAGCCCGACCAACGTACCAAGGTTCTCACCTTGTACACGAGTATATATAACCTTAAAAATACAATTACATAACTTATTTAACTTCTATTAGCTCAGTAATGTCGACGTAAAACAGGATCATCATCGCAAGTAAGTCTAGCATGTACAAATACAACTATGCTCCTAAAACAGTGAATCTGTCCAGCCTGGTACCCCAAGTCGCAAGTTAGATTTGAACAGGAAAACGATAAAACTAGACTTTACAACCTTAATGAAAGATGTACCTACATCTCTTAATGTTACAAACAAACAAGAATCACCACAAAATACATTTTGTACAAAAAGATATATTCAAAACACTAACAGCTGATCATCCAGGATTTCAATTTCCGAAATCTGGGCAGAACTTGCCCTATGTTGCGTCCCACATTTCGTATCCATAACAGTTAAATTAGCATTTTACATAAGCATAAGCGTTGTAGGTATATGAGTTAGCTTTCCAAATCATATTTATTCATTGTAAACGAAGTTCTAGAGAACAAGATATGCATAAATTACCAAACACTACCCAGCTCAGAAATAGATTTCATCACTTACATATGAAAGGAATGCCATAGCCTATCGATTTATATTCAACAAAGTTTTTCATTTATCAAGAAGAGCACCTAAGTCTACCAAGTCAAGAGATGACATTCAACAATATAAGGCACTTCACATTCCATCATCTTCATTCATAAGTGTTAAGAGAGAACATACTTTTAATCACAATACAATAATACTTTATTCAAGATCACCTTGGGATCACATGTACACATTTATATTCACAACATGATTACCTTTACTTCATTAGATTCTCATCCAAATCTTTTGCATCACATTCACATATATGATATCATGTCAACACTTCAATTCCTCATATAATGACTTCAAGGCCATAATCATAATACATTCAATAAGTAGACAACTCCACCATAAGTGGATCACACATCAATCTATCACAATTCTATATCAATTCTACATTAACAATGACGTTAGGTCAACTTACCCTTTTTCCATAGCTATCTTCATCATTCTCATATTCCAACAATTAACAATACAATAACAATGATAATAACAACATTCAACTATACAAGCTAAGCTAAACAATATCCAATAACCAACATAAGGCCAAATCCCAACTTATGACCATTCAAGGCTACTACCTCACACTATACAATTAAATAACAATTTCCCACAATTCAACATAGCTAAGATCATATAA
The DNA here is from genome assembly GCA_036553675.1 of Solanum okadae. Lineage (NCBI taxonomy): Eukaryota > Viridiplantae > Streptophyta > Magnoliopsida > Solanales > Solanaceae > Solanum > Solanum okadae. The sequence continues at coordinate 18,926,824 of CM071686.1, read as the reverse complement.
GAACATTCCACATCAAACCACTCAATAATCCTTCATCAATTACTCAAATTCAATAGACCCACTTTAGGCCAAATTTAGAGAATTTTGAGAAGACATGGGTTCATGAAGATTTCTTCTTAAAACCACCAATAAACATCAATAATAACTTAAATAATCATTAAAAATGATTTAATACAAAAACCCATGCTAGAATCGAAATTAGGATTTTGAGTTTTTTGAACAACTTTTGAAATCTTTTGGAGTGACTCTTTGATTGAAGAAGGAATCAAAGATGAAGAGTCCTCATACCTTAATCTTCAAGAACCAAACGAAATTGGAGAAGAAATCAGTAGCCACCATCCACCCTAGCTCCATCTTTCACCTTGAGCTTCCATGGGTTTTGAGAGAGTTTTAAAAAAAAAAAATTGGAGTGATTTAAATGGAAGAATTTTGGTCAAAAAGGGTTTTATAATTTCTAGGAAAGGCAAAGAATAATAGGGACTCAACTTAGGAAAAGAATTAAGGACCCACAAAGTTAAACTTAAAAGTTTTCCCTAAACCCGTCTAAGCTCGTCCTTTTTGACAGTGCTTCACTATTTTGGGCATAACTTTTTACTCCGAGATCGAAAAAGGGCAACTCGGTGGCGTTGGAAAGAGGACTCAGAGACCTTTAATTGGGTAGGTAATGGTCCACCTAATTCGGTTTGAGCTAAAAGATATGACCATTTAAAGTTGATCCTTACAACTCACTAGTTCAAGTGACTAGTTTCCGGACGTCACGGTCATTTCTTGACGTTTAACCTCAAATCTCTTTAAACTAAACTTCAAAAGTCATTTATCATCATTTCATCAAGTTCTCAACTCCAAACTCACATGTGAGGCTCTAGTTTCACTAGTTCATTTTTAGGGTCGTTACAAAAGGACTTGAAAATTAATTGTCCCTTCTCTGTTGAAATTGGATCCTTAATGGGACAAATTTTGGGGTGGGAATTGATTTGTATATATAGACTTAAAAAATTAAGGTTATGCACTTTGTGAATTAATTTGATGTAATCTGGGTTGAATTTTTGGATTCCTCGTGGGTATCATATTGTGACCCAAGTTCTGATACATTAGTACATGTAATTAAATATTAAGTGTATTGTATTATATTAATACCATTAAATTTATGATATTGGAGAAATTATAATTTAACCATAGGGTAGAAATTCAAAAAATATGAGAGTTGACATATTAATTGACATCAAAATTAGAAACTTAGTTATATATCTATGCTATATAATTTATGGGTAACTTAGATTGGTAGTATTTTAATTTAATTTACTAATATTCCAGATTTTGTCTGTATGGGCCTAGACAAGATTGAGTGATTTTTGGGGTCTAGGCTAGAAGTATAGCAATATAAGTGTTGTTAGTTTCGAAATCTTATTGTGATTATCTATGTGAATAGCTTGCATTGATTTGGAAGCCCAACGAAAGGGGAAGGCTCAAGTCATGGAGTAATTATTCGATTGTTTGAGGCAAGTTGATTTCTCAACCCTTGTTAGGTGTATAGAATCGTATATTTCCTTGTGGTATGTGTTGGGGAGTAATGGGACTTGGTAATGGGTTGACTTGTCCATATTGAATAATTTTAATGATGAAAAGGGGTTATAAAAGGCAATGTGATTAATTATTGGTATGTGATGTGTTGAGAATTTTTTGAAAGGCTTACTGATTCATTGTTGATGTTGTATCACAATTGTGTTGTTGTGAATTGTGCATTGTTATGAAAATGGTCGTCTCCTCATTATGTGAACATGTCAGTTGCATTGGGTATGAGACATGGTTATGACAAGTGTTATGTGAATTGAGGAAGAATAAGAAATTAAAGAGGATGTACCATTTCGAGGAATGTATTGTGTGCCACGACGAATATTATGATTCGAGGGATGTGTCGCACGCTGCGATGAATTCTATTATCAAGGGATGTGTCGCACGCCGCGATGGATTTTATTATCGAGGTTCGTGTCACACACCGCAACGATGCATGGATAGATTAGTCCTCCATGGGTCCCGAACTGAGAGACAATGGGTGTGTATCATTAGGTTAGACATGCATCACTATTCTTGATATTGTGTTTCATTGCATTGCATATCTTTATCATTTGTGAACTTGTGATTGCCTTTCAGTGGAACTTGTGATTGATGAACTTGATCTTGTATGTTCTTAATTTGTAATTGTTGGAATGTTATAATTGAGTTGTGTTCTATGAAATTGTGAACAGTTAGGTTGAGATGGTTTTATGCAGGTTGTAGTTGTGGAGGTTCGGTTAAGGTAGTAGGAGTACTCGTATTCTATATTCTTAACTTGTGTTTAGGAGTTTTACTGTTGAGTACCATGTGGTTTGGTACTCACCCCTTGCTTCTACATTTGTGTAGGTTATGAGCTTGGATCTTCATTACACTCTCTCTTATCTTCCTGTCTAGGGCTTCCTATGGAGATTTGTGAGGTTGTTGTTTATCATCTCAGCGGACCTTATTACTCCTATTTATGATCTTGTTCTATTTTAGAGGCTTGTACACGTGACAACCAGATTTTGGGGTATATTTAAGTTAGTTATGAATTTCCGCATTATTCTGTAGTATAAGACTTTTATTCTCGTTTTACTTCCGCATTTATTGTATAATTTGAGTTTTAGACTGACTTGTCTTAGTGGAATAAAATGAATGTCATTACATCCATTTTTGAGTCGTGACACAATTTGACCTGCGGGGGACAATATTTAGAAATTTATCCTCATGAACGTTAACCAAAGTAAAATTATGTTAATGAATGCAACTAATATATTTCTGAATAATGGCACAACTATTTTTTCTAAATTATGAAAAATTGGATATTTTATTTGTCAAACATATTTGTTAAAAAAAACTGACAAGTTATATGGTCAAACACTTTTTGCCAAGTTTTTTTTCTTTCCAAAAACTATGAGCCTATTTGGTTTGGCGGAAAAGTTGGTTAAACCTACTTTTAAGTTATTTTTGGCTTTTGATAATTTTTGACAAAATTTAAAATAATATAAAATACTTTTAAAAAGTTAAAAGTAGGTATTTCCTTAGTTTTCATTTTTTAAGGTAAACGTTACGTTTAAATTTTTAAAAAGTAATTTTAAAAAACTACTTTTTTTAAGTTAAGTCAAATGGGCTCTACTTCTACTTTTTATGGCTAAACGGGAAGTTGACATTTCAAATTTGAAAAACAACTTATAGCTAGCATTTGGTCATTGATTTCCCTTTTTTTGGCAAGTCATTTTTGAGTGAAGTTTCATCATGTGTTTGACCATAGTTTTTGAGAAACTTTTAAAATAAATATTATTTATACCCATAAGTTTTTAAAACTATTAACATATCCACAAGTTTGTATTATCATTTTATACTGAACATATTTCGTAAAAAGTTATGGTAGTGAATACAACTAATATGAATCTGGAAAAAGAGAAACAAAACAAATGGAAAATACCATTGATTTTGTATATGAAAAACTACTATTACTACTTATAATTAGAAGTGACTTCGGAGAGTAAGCTTGGACAAAAACTATATAAAATATGAATGTAATTATATAAATTTTGTACAACTAGTTAGGATTGAAATTCAGTCAAACTATAAATGATGAGTGTTTTCAAAAAATACAATTTGAGGTAATTTTAAATTTTTAAAAGTTTTCAAATAAAAGAAAATGACCCAATATTAATCCCTCTGTAATACCTCGGGTGTTTACAGTTGTCATTCTTTGCGTATAAAGGACTTAAAAGTTTGCTTTTTTAGAATTTTATCGTAGCACCACGCATGAATTGATAACATGGTATTTTAATCGAAATATGAAAAAAGGTATATGTATATTTCCTTCCTACTATATGTTAATTAGTCGTGGAAAAATTCTTTGGTACGATATATTTGTATATGTATTTATTTTTATAAGAGTTTATTAATTAATAATATTTTAATTGTCATGACTCAGACCATCGTAATTGGCACCCACACTAACCCTCTGGTGGGAGAACCATTAATACTAATTAGCTAACCAACTTAATCAAGATACTAAAGCATTTAAGTTATGGAAGCAAGTTAAATGCTAAGGAAAGAAATAGGGAGTTCCCATAAACTCCAAACAAAAGTCTAACAACTAAAACAAATCTAACATTGCGGAAGTAATGCCTAGAACTTGAAAGTCAATGTACCAAAACATCTAACAAGATCCATAAGTCTAAATAAGAAGGGTTACAACTCCAAACTAATGTACTAAGCTAAGTCTGAAATGTGGCCATAGACAGAAAGAGAACTCATAGCAGCCCGGAAGAACTAGCTCACCCTTGAATTCGAACAACAATCACTGATCCTCTAAGTGAGTTCTGTTAATAGCCACCTGAAGATGCCATGTACTCAACAAATAAAGAGTAAGTGCAATATCAGTACACAACCACATTGTACTGGTAGGATCACGCGGTTATCCCACTAAGTGCAACATACATAAGTCAAGACAACAATACAATAACATGCATACACCGAACATATACAATATCATCATCATTTTACGAACAACGAACAATTTCACGATTCTCAAATATCACAGTAATATCAAGTCATTGGTCTTCTCATAAAATCCAAACCTACATTGTTAGCATATCAGAACGTGGTACCTGATCCAATGATTATGCTGGAACGTGGCAACCGATCCCATAATTATGCCGAAACATGGCAACCGATCCAAGTTAGTTTGTCGGAACGAAACACCCGATCCATTCAACAAGCCACAATCACAATCACAAAGTACATTCTCATAATCATACAATCAAGTCATGATTCATGGCATTCATCATTCATCATTCACCATTCACAAATCGTCATTTACAATTAATGTGATCAATAACGCAACATTCACATACATACATGTATCATAATGAAGAAAGAACAACCATACATCACACTGTCATAGAATCACAACCATCACCTACCTCGAAACAAGCTTGAAACCCCTAAGAAACTTGGTTCTTCCCTTTCCGGATTCGTTCTACTTGTTCTTAGTCTACAAACAATCATAACAACACGGAAATCAATAAACAATCACTAATTACCCAAATTACTAACAATTATATCAATCCTAGATCATACCCATGATCCTCATATCCAAATTAGGGTTGTTTCCACCATAATTCTAGATCAAAACCCTCCCCCATCGATAATTACCCATTAGATTACGTTCTACGGATTCGAGGAGTGAAATTCTTACCTTTTGCCTCAAGAATGGTGAAAGACTGTTAAGAAAAGCCCTGGGTTTGTTCCTTAGCTCTCAAGTTCAAAAATTGCAAAATAAAACGATTTTGGAGTTTATTTTCAACTTTAAGTCGCGTCTGCCCCACCAAAGCGGCTTCACCCAGCTACAGCGGTCGCACCCTGATATACCGTGAGTTTACAGTATTTCTAATACATTTCACTTATAAGTTGTGTGTGTCTAGGGCCTTTTTGTATTGGTTTTTATGTGTTTTTATCATATTCTACAGGAAAGATGTTCAGGCGCGGAAGTATAGAGACAACTGAAAGAAATGCAGAAAAAGGGCATTCACGGAAGTGAACTACGGACCGTAGGTCCATTGACGGTCCGTAGGTGATGACCGTAGAACAGCAGGCAAGGTATGGAAGACAAATCAGGGAAATCTGACCAAGTGTGGAACCACAGTGGACGTTGACGGTCCGTAGACCGTACTGTTTATCTGTAGATTGATACTGCGAGGGTTCCAGTACCTGATTTTTGAAGATTCCAAGTATGGAGCTACGAATGGGATTGACGAACCGTATATCGATCTACGGTCCGTACTGCAAGTCCGTCGTTTGCTTCAGAGAAGCTGATTTTTGGAAGCTGAAATATTTTCTAAGTCCTGGCTGACGGAAGGGACTTACTTGAAAATACTACTCTTCTCGATGATACTCAATTTATGGAGTCCATGCGGAATTTATGGGCATGAACGACTCGACTCAAGGGTCTATAACAATATGGAACTCGAGTATATGACTCTTCTCACTCTCGTACTTACTTCCAAAAAACATAGCTCATATCGATAGTTGATCTCAAAGGATTGACAATTGAACTCAAATACTTTCTTGGACTCTACTCTTAACCCTCTCTTGAATATGAATTATGAATTCAAGAGTTATGGTTAACGATATGAAGGATCTAGGTGATAATGTAGACTCATGAATACATTCTCCTCACTCTCATGCTCACTTATTTGAGTCTTGAAACAAGTTATTAGAAGTTGTAGATGACTCCTCAAAAAGGCTCAAAGGGACTTTCTCAAAATATTCAAAAGAACTCTCAAGACTTGACTTTTAACTCTACCTTGAATTTGAATTATGAATTCAAGGTTATGATCATGTTAGCAATGATTTCTAGGTGTTTAGAAGTAGCTTAGAGTGTTTAGAATCAAAGGGAGTAAAGGTATACTTCAAAGGAACTCAAACGGAGAAATCGATTGCAAACTGGACGGGGCAGGCGACCCTGGTGCAATGAGTGGCGCGGAAACTACAGAACATCATTTGGGGAGCACTGGCTGGCGCGACGCTACAGGCCCCAACCCAAAAAAACCCAAAGAATTTCTTTGCTCGTTTTCTCACCCTAACTCACTTAGAATCGAACGGTTTTTTCCCCAATCTCTTGGATTCGATTACTTAACATAAGTGCACTATAATCTACTCAATACATACCTCAATACATACCTCAAAACACTCACTTTCGTCTCAATAAATCATCAAAACCCCAACACAACAAGATTTAGGATGAACTTCAAGAACACTTCTCAAGAACTCATCAAAAACTCTAATCTGTCAACTTGAAGAATGAAATTGCGCTTAAAATAACATGATTGGCATGTGGGTGAACAAACCCAACACTATGGAAGCTTACATACCTCTTAGGGATTAAACCCATGGCGCAAATCTGCAACAAAACTCAGGAACCTCAACGAACGCTTTGATCCTCTCCTCTTTTCTCTTCTTGAACTCTCAACTAAAACCCTAGGCGTATATTAGGATTATAAAACTGAACCTAATAGGGTTAGACCCTCAAAAACTTACTAAAAACGAATTAAATCTGATTTGGTAAAGAAAAGACCAAAATACCCCTCACTATTTTCGGGTAACTTTCCTTAACTGGACAACTTAACTTCAAAAAGGAATATCTCATTCATCCGAACTTGAAACTTAGAAAACTCGATGACATCGAAAAGATAGTTCAAAGACCTTTCATTTTCCATCTCATGGCACACCTAAATCATCATGTACTGAGAGTTATAGTTGTTTGAAGTTGACCCAAAGCTTAGAAGAACTTCAGAAGGACTTGAGTGAATTCTCTTTAGTTATTATTGGAACTCAAGGTGGTACATCTAGTGACCTAAACACTAAAAAAAATTTAAATTCCTTGGGAAAAATTGACTCACTACGAAGAACGGTTCGAGTCTTAGTTCAAAAATTTTCTAGGGTGTTACAAAACATTCCTTTAGTGGAATCATTATTGGAGTTGTCAGGATATGCAAAATTCATGAAGGAGCTGGTCACTAAGAAGAGAAGCATGGACTTCAAATCGATTTAAGTTTCTCATAATTGTAGTGCTTTGTGCTTTGATGAACTATATGTGAGTTGTTTATGACTTACGATTCTTCAACTCTTTCAAGATGACGTTCAAAATGTGCATAAAGCATGGTTTCAACTAAATGTCCCTTTTAAGCATGTTTTAATGGTTTTTATGCATGGCTTCCATACTTAGTAATTTTTGTGCTAACCCCTTCTTCTACATTATCTACAAAGTGTAAGGTTTGGAGATGTGGTGTCTTATACTTGGAAGATAGGTTTCTAAAGAGCTTGGGAATGAAGACTTGGGGAGTCCTCATAGTTTCGAGGACAAACCCACCTTGTCCACTAATATCTTTACTTTATGTTTTTAGATTTATGTAAGGGTCGTGTCCCTAAGTTTGTATGAAAAGAGATTTAAGTCTAATGTTAAAGATGGTTTGAGACTTAGTGTCATAGTTTCTCTTATTTTATAAAGTTTTCGATTGTAAAGAAAAGCTTTAAATTTTTCGCTATTTTCATATGGTTTAATGTTCATAATATGCTAAGGGCTTGTATAAGACCCCTTCTGGGTCAAGTACACCGTGTTACGACTAGGGGGTGCTCTCGGGTGGTCGTTACACAAACGATTATAACTGAAAATAAAAAAATTGATGTCGAAACTTGAAGTTTGAAGAAGATTCCTCTTCCAAAATTCATCAAATGATTATTCAAATCTTCACAATTACAAAATAAAATGAATGAAATTTTGAACTTGAAACTTGAAACTTTGTGAAAGATAGAGAATTGAGAGAAAATTAATATTTGTTACTGTAAATCTGTAATTAAAAATATAAAGAGCGGGAATATTTATAGTTTTTACATTTTAGAAATAAAAGGGGAGTAAGGGATTTGAGGGGAAAAAATATTACTATTTTAAAATGTTATCATTAAGGCACCAACGATTACATTTCTTGGAGTAGGAAGAAAGTGTCATTGGCACATGCGACATGCCAACACATTGCCTTCGGTATTTTGCCTTAAAGACACTGCCATTGGCAGCTTTGCCTTAAGGCATTGCCATTGGTAGGCAGTAGCTTTAGCAGGGTGCCTATTTTTAATTAATTAAATAAAAATTATCGGGACCAGACCAGAACGGAACCGGAATGAATCGGTACTGGTATACCGGTATCAAATCACGATATCATTCTATTTCGGGTGTCGGTTCACGATATCCTATTCCGTCCCAAAAATGATCGGAAAGGATCAGAACGATATCGGTACAACCCCGTCCGATGCCCAATCTTATTACTCCTTATATTCCATGTCTCATCCCTTGATTCCCATCCCAATTTCAAAAGAAGACAATAAATTTATTTTAATGGTAGCCAAGCATCAAAATAGTAATCACAAAAATATAAGAACAACCAATGATAAACAATTATGCTGAATGAAAATCACCAAATAATCATTTTGTAAGTAAATACAATTCAAGAATGACAAGTTTAACTCCACATAGACATAGAGCAGTTACAACGAATCATTCAATGAAAAGATGCATAATAAATAAAGAGAAAAAAAATGAAACCCTAGATCAAAAGTTATTTTCTACATTTTATCCTCCTCCCCTCCAGAATTATTATTATGGACTATTTATAGATATAAAAACCCTAAGTAAAATAATTGAGTTAGAAACAAATTGGGAACCCAAAACCAAAAAGGAATTAAATTCAACGTTCTGCGTATTTCTACCGCTATTAATTATTGGTTTGTTGTTGCTTCCTTTGTTTGCTGCCAAGTATAATCTGAATTTAATTGCTGAACTTCTCATATATATTATTATATAAAATTTAATCCATTAAGTTGGCTGCTCGATTTCCTTCTTTAATCTTCCATTTTTCATTTGTTTAAGCTCTAAACTACTTCATCTTCACCTCAATTTAATCATACAAATAAAATACACTATTAACCACAATCTATAAAATAAATTCTCAAAAAGGGCAAATAAAAATAATAAATGTGAGAAAAACAATAAATAAAAATATTTATTTATGTGTTCACATCAACCCCCATAAGCCCGAAAGGTACAAAAGCAAACACAACCCAACCGACCCTCATAAATTAAAGTATACAAACAACAAGCAATTATGCTGGTGTTAGGCAATGCATATGAATGAAAGATGAGCAGTAGAATCATCAGTAACCATCCAAACCTATAACTAGAAATAACAGCCTCAAAACGCATAAGATCAGACTAAGACTAGGAGTAACGGCCTCGAACTGTCAATATCACCCTCGAACTGGAGATAACGGCTTTGAACTATAAGCATCTGCCTCAAACCAGAAGTAACGTCCTCGAATCATGACTGACTGATGAGTCCACAAATTGGACTCATTTAGGGCTTTATTTTAATAGAAATAGTATCCTCAAATGCTTATTTATTCTAAATATCTTATGAAAACACTTAAGTTTCAGGTATTTGAAGTTTTAGTGGAAGCATGGACACTTAGGCGCAAAAAGGAACAAAAAGGCTGAAAAGAATGAAGAAGGTAAAGCTTCAGCATCGCCAAGCACGCTTGGTGATTCGCCGAAGGGATGCACTCCCCCCTTTGTTCCAGTACGTCAAACCCTGAAGGAGCACGATCAAAAAGGTGATGAAAGGAGCAGTAGGCATTTCCCCGAATAGTTCCCCGAAGCAGTACTATGTCACCTAATGGCACATAACATGACGATGCTGAAGGGTAGTGCAAGAAGGCGATGAACTACACTAAACGGCGAATCGCCGAGTTAATCGGCGATTTCGACTAACCTCACTGAGCGATCTGCCAACATTATTTTCTGAAGTCTATAAATACTAAACTCTTTATTAATTTTAGAGAGTCAAACCATTTTTATATTTTACACAATAGAATAGTACTTTTTTGGATAGTTTTTACTCTAAGCTTGAGAGGGTTTTGGAGACTTGAAGGAGAAGAGGGTTTTCATCTTCAAGATTTGGAGTTGGGTCTCTTGGGTTCTTCGTTCTTGGCCTGTAACAAGACTTAAATCTTCATATCCATTTGAATGCAAACTCATTTAGGTATAAATTTCTATCTCTTGTTCATGTCTAGATAAAACCCCTATTCTTGGGGTGTGATTTAGCAAATATGTTTTGATATTATTGTTGGGTCTTGTTTGCTGATAGGTTAGATGTATTTTAATGGTGATTTCACTTAGTGGTTGTGGTTTAATTTAATGGGTTTGTAATTGCAAATACAAAACCGCCCATGTGTTTTCGGCTTACTCGAGACCATAGCCGAACAGATTCTTGTGAAATATTCTTGAGTGAAAATGGACTACATATATCTACAAACTTCTTAATGTGGTCATGGGGTTCCCATAATCCAACCCTCCAAATACACCTTTAGCTTGCAAGAGTTGTAGCATTGTGTTTTTCACATGGAATGCGGCATGACCCACAACCAGAGGTAAGCGAATATCACCCACTCTCCCCAATTGAGCTTCATTGGCATGATTCAAATCACCAGCATCATCTTGGTGACCAATTTGGTTCACGGTGCTTCCAGTTGCACTCATTTGGTAACCTGATCACAAACAACTCACACCACTAGGTAAGTCGATTCAACTACAACAAAAAAGATCACAATTCAAACTTCAATAATAGAACTCTAAGTAAGTATATTCAATCATGAATATTTTTATGCTTTTCATTAAATTAGAATGTTCATTGCAAAGGCTTGAGCCCATGACCACAAGTTTAATAGGTTTGCTCTCTACTCTTTAGTGTTGTTGGAAATGTTTGTAGAGTTCCAATTATAACCACTATCTCTCTCTCTGTTAATATTTTCGTTAGAAGGATTTAAACAGTTTAAGGCCATTGATTGCATTCATGAAAAAATCAAGGAGTTGTCATCGTACCTGAATGTACATTTTTACAATCACTAATTTGAATTTCTGAAATATGACTGTAGTAAAAGTTTTGATCCTTGTGGAGATGGTGATTTACCTTCATGGTCGGATGTTAAATGTTCCACATAGGGTAGTTATAGAGTAGTTACTGAATTGTAAGTGTTGCTTCACCATTTCTAAGTAGTTTTTTTGTAACTAATATAAGGTTCAGATCTGTATGAAGTTACCCGTAGAATTGAAATGTCCTTTCTTTGTTACTTATTCACAATGTATTTTTCTATTTTACCACTTGTAGAAAAACTTATGTTGTTTCAATTGTTGGCCCATTTCCTAATATTGTCACTATTTTTTTCAAAACAAGGTGCTCATATCACACGAGAACCTCCAACTCTTCCTCAAAAAGGTTCCCGTTATTATTAATTTAATACTAGAAATTTATTATCTTTCACAATGTGTATACCACCTTACTAATACTAATATAACTGTGACTTTATTACTTCTCTTTTAAAAAATAACTTGCATATTATGTTTTAGTTACATTTCTATTTAAACCATATGTTCACTATATTACAGATTACTGATAAAAAGAGGACCTATAATTTCTTCAACTAACAAACGTTTGAAGTCGGCAGGATAACTTTGAGAACAAAAGGAAAAAAATACTTTGACAATATATCTCATACTATTTTTCTTATATTAAAGTTCAACTTATAATTTCTTACTTCTGCTCTGATCGTTTCCCAGACATATATCACCCGATAAAATAGTATACATTGTATAACTGCTTACATCCTCATCGTAACGCTAATTGACATTGTAAACAACATTAAACATCTACAAGATCTACTATTTTAGTTTTGATTTTGATGTATCTCTATTTTCAATAAAGTTTTTGCGAGTTTACTGTCACATGTAGTTAATCATGTTCATTTATAACATGAACTACAACTTGCTTTTCTCTGTCACAAATACATCTCTTCATTTAATATCAGCGATAAACTTTATATGTTCATTACCAGTGTCAAAACCCTCCACACTGTATCACCATTTGTGTCTATGCATAAAACAACTTTCTGGTTTATTTGGGTATTCAACACTCTCTCTATACTGGTAAAGTGATAGATTCTTGCTTATTCAACAACTTTGAACTCTGCAGCCCCTGATGAGTCCGAGATTTGGACTCATTTAGGGATTTATTTATATAGATTTAGTGTCCTCAAATGCTTATTTTTTACCAATAACTTATGTAAAACACTTGATTTCCAGGTATATGGATTGAGGAACAAAGCAAGGACACTAATTTACAAAAAGGAACGAAGTGAGCTAAAAGAATGAAGAAATGCATGCATGGTGATCGCCAAGTCTACATGGCGAGTCGCCGAATGGAACCTTGATCGCCTAAAGTTCCAGTGTACCTGCCCTGAAAGAAAGAACCAAGTTGGCGAGAGGAAGAAGAAGTCAGTGGATCGCCGAGTGGTTCCGTGATGCAGTGTTGGATAGCCCAAAGTTGAGGATGTTGAAGGCCAAGGCAGAAGGGCGATGGAAATGACCAAATGGTGGATCACCAAGTGGTTCGGCGATCCTGACTTACTTCGCCGAGCGACTCTTTGCAGCATATTTTTGTTGACTATAAATATGTTTTTGAACATTGAGCTATATATCTATCATCTATCTGATATCATAATATTTGAGTCTGTTATTATGTTTTCAACAGTGAGACAAGTTTTCTCTAGTTTTCCTTAGCTTTGAAGAATTGAAGTTTTTCACTTTTGAGAAATTGGAAGTGGGTCTTTAAGATTCTTCGAATTGGACCATTGTAAAGACGAAATCAATCTTACCCAGTTGATGGAAACTCAATGTGGTGACGATGTTTATCTTTTTATGATGTCTAGCTAAAACCCAAATTCTTGGGGTGTGATTATGTGATTATGGGCTGATTTAGTTTATGAATATTGCTAATTGTTGGTTTAAATGCTATTTGGAAGTCAGTTCAATCATTAATTGTGGTTTAATTTAAGAATTGTAGTTGCAAATGCAATTCTACCCTTGTGTTTTTGGCTTGCGAGAGAGAGAGGTTTTAGAACTAAGATTATCGATTGATGGTCTGTGGGTATTGGGTTGTCATGGGTAAATCTCGAGAGAGTGAATCCTAAACCCTTTTCCACACATTCAGCTCGAGAGAGTGAATCCTAAACCCTTTTCCACACATTCAACTCGAGAGAGTGAATAGACTAAGGTGTGGGTTGTTTTTATTTTGCATGCTTTTTGATGTTCGAGAGAACTCGACTTGATTCAAGGTAAATTGTTCGAGAGAACTTTTACCTCCTCTATAGTCTAGCGTACTCACTAATATTTGGCTATTTTCTAATAGTTGTAATTACTCATTAGTCTATATTAGCCTATAATCGAATCACATCCCAAGAACCCGTCTCATTACTGTTATTTCGTATGGATTACCATTGTTTGTAGGTGATAATTTTAAACCAAAACCCCCCATTTGACATTCGTGTCACCCTCTCATTTGAATAATGTCTTTATTCGATAATTTCTATTTCTATGACTGATTTGATCATATTTGTACTTTTCAATCGAATCTTAAACATGTACGCTCCCTATGGGATTCGACCCCAACTCATTTAGTTGGGTTATATACTGATTAACGATCGTTGACGCTTAGAAATGGATGAAGTGTCTTTGAAACGTCATTAATCAAAATGGTGCCGCTGCCGGGGAATGGTGTTGTTTGAGATTCCTTTGGTGAAGTTGAATTTTGTTCGTTTTAGTCATAGTTGAATCCACTTACTTTCAGTTTTGGTTTGTGTATTGTTGTTTAAAATAGAGGAAATGTGTGTCAATGGAAGTAATGGTAGCTAAGTGGGCCACCAAGATGACATTGGCAACATCAACGATGTCAATGAGCCGATTGTTAATGACCCTCATCTAATGGGTGGAATTGTTGCCATTCGCTTGACTCCGGCTGAAAGGAACGTTGTGTTCCACATTACAAGTACCATGTTGCAGCTCTTGCAACTAAAAGGGTTGTTTGGTGGGTTGGCTCACGAGGATTCCCATGAGAATATAAAAAACTTTGTTGATGTTTGCGGGCCATTCTCCTTCAAGAACATATCTCAAGAGTCGGTCTGGTTGAGGTTGTTCCCATTTTCTTTAATGGGAGAAGCATATAAGTGGTTAGCTGAATTGCCAAGAGACTCCATCACTTCATGGGAAGAGCTTGTCACCACATTTCAAGTGCGATTTTTCCCTCCTTCGAAAATGATGACGCTTCGAGACAGCATCCAAAGCTTCAAGCATTTGGAGGGTGAGCCAATTCATGAGACTTGGCTAAGATTTAAGAAGTTGGTGTTGCATTGCCCAACTCATGGTTTGCCAGACAACGTCTTGCTGCATTATTTTTACCGAAGCCTTGATTCGGTGAACAAGGGCGTAGCTGACCAACTTTCTCTAGGAGGTTTGATGCAACAACCATACATTATAGCAACCCATCTTTTGGATGGTATGACCAAAATTAATCGGGCTTGGTACACCCGCGAAGATCAGGTCTCCCCTCTCACTTTTAAATTGACAAAGAAGAAGCTTGAGAAAGACCAAGAGAGGGACCAGAACATGGCAAAAATAATGACCCAACTTGACATTTTAGCCAAGAATGTCATAGGAGCTGGGGCTACAAGTGTGAATGTTGTGGGTGTTGGGGGTGTAAACCCCGATGAGGCCAAGTTTGAAGCATCGTACAACGAAGAAGTGAACATCCTAGACAACCAAGGTGGAGGTTATCGTGCTAACTACCCAAGGTAGGGTGGTAACCAAGGTTGGAACAGGGATGAAGGCTGGAGAGATCGTGATAGAGAGTGGAGGGATCCTAACCCCACTTGGAAGGAAAGAGATGGGGAGAAGGATAGGTATGTTCCTCCCCACGAGCGTCAAAAGCCCAATGTTTCTGAGGGTGGCCGGTCTGAGAATATGCTCTCTCGTATTCTCAATGAGGTTGAAGGGTCCGATAAGATTTTTAAAAAGATGAAGGAAGATGTATCGACCCTTAACCAGACGGTTACTTCTCATTTCGTCTCTATCAAGCAGTTGGAGACCCAAATGGGTCAAATTTCTTCTCATTTAATCCCCAGACAGTAAATGGGTTACCTAGTGATACTATGGCAAACCCCAAGAATGAAGTTTGAGTGAGGACTTGCATCGTGCCACGACGTTAACTAAGGCGCTGCTTGGAAGGCAACCCAAGTTTTTATTTGCTTTCTTTTTGTTTTTGGAATAATCGTGTGCTGATTGTGCAAGTGAAAAAGTGGAATGTGTTTGAAATGTGCAGATTGGTGAGCAAAATGTCCAGTTGGTGGCTTGTCGATGAGGTCGGCGAGCCCAACTTGGACCGCCGTTGGACACAAGAAATCATCAGGTTGGAGTCTGTAAAATTCAGCGAGACCATGGACAACTCAACGTGTCGCTGAACAGGTCGGCGATCCCAACTTTGTCTGCCGTTTGGTCCCCCTGGTTGATTGGAGGTCCTGTAAAACTCAGCGTGGAAAGTAACCACTCGGCATCTCACAGAGTGGTTCGGCGAGGTCGACTAATATCACCGAAAGAGCGCAAACTGAACGGTTTTAAAAGGCCAAAGGTTTAAAATTGCAAACTCGTTCACATTCCCTCACTTTTTAACTTCATACAATCACACCCACACTATAGTTTTTGATATTTTTGCATTTTTTACTGCTTTCTAGTCGTTAAATTTGTGTTCGGAGTTGGATACTTTGCCACCTAGCTTTATAAATTCTCATATTCGGCATTAAAGGTTGGATTTCCGAACTCCAAACTCGTATTTAGCGATTATACTCATTTGCAATTTTATTGTTCTTAATGATGTGTGTTGGGCGTCTCTGAATTCGTATAAGTATGCTTGTTTGCATGTTTTAAATTCGATATCATGCCTAAATGCCTAATTGTTGATTTCCCAAATTTCGCGCTTTAAAATTGATCTAAATTTTTGGGTTGTGCTTAATTGTTGTTGGGTCTAGTCGGGTGAAGTCTGAGTAACCCATATTTCTGCTAAATGACATGCTTTGCCCAATGATAGAGCGTTTGACGTCATTCTTAAGGGCTTAAGTCGTCAAATGGCCTATTTTGGCCAAATCAGGGAAAGTTTAAGTACCCCGGTGGCATGGGTCTTATAAGTCTAGATTAAATTGAATAAGTGCATGTTTTGATTTCATTTTTGGGGGATGCGGGATTGATTTTGGAAGTTGGAGTTGAAAATGGCACGTTGGGCAGTTTGGCGAGCTGGGTCAAGCTCGCCGAACCACTCGATGATTCACCGAGTCCCCCTTTATCACCTTTAATTTCATGCTATTATTGAGTTTGGGTTCTGTAACTTTCGGCAAAAAGCTGGAGTTCGTCGAGTGCACACGGTGACTCACCGAATGTCTTCTTTTATCGCCCTTTCTGCGCCCCTAACCCCTAAAATGCACTTTAATTTTTGGTAGGCTAATATGTGCTCGCCAAATGATGTCGGTGATTCACCGAGTGGGCCTTCCCATCGCCGACAGGCCATTTTTCTGGAAAATTATTGAGCCAATCCTTTCGACGAGCCCGATCTACCTCGCCAAAGTGATTCGGTGACTCGCCTATAGGTTCGGCGATTTGTGTCACCCCTGATTTGAATAATGTCTTTATTTGATAATTTCTATTCCTATGACTGATTTGATCATATTTGTACTTCTCAATTGAATCTTTAACACGTACCGCTCCCTGTGGGATTCGACCCCAACTCATTTAGTTGGGTTATTTACAGATTAACGACCGTTGACGCTTAGAATTGGATGAAGTATCTTTGAAACGTCATTAATCAGGCCCTCATTTCAAAACTAAATTTTCCAATTTTATCCTAACACCTCAAAAGTGCTTCAATGCTTACCCAAAAAATGGACTCTTTTACTGCTCAATAGCATAGTAGATTAGAATTTCGTACTTTCAGCAGAAAGCGATTATATTTCTTTGTCACAGGTCGTATTTGAAGTTTGTGTGTTTTGTGTATATCAGTTATGATCTCTTCCCTTTTCAGTCAAAATTATAGATGAGACAGAGGAAGAAGAAGATGGAAGTGGACGCACATAACGCATCCATATTCGTCCTAAAGAAAACAACTTTTTATGTGAATGTAGTTTTCCCCTTCTTCTCTTCTTAGCCCCTTTTCAGAAGTGAGTTTTGCTCAATCTATCAATTTTTGATGCTCAAATTTAGTCTTATACAAACTAAGCAGATACACAAGATAGCTTAATCTCACTTTTATATGTCTCTGTTTTTCATTAGTTGTATGATAAAGTTCTTTTGTTATAACTACTACATATTGTATTCCATCTTTGATCTTTTACATTCATTTCATATATCTATATGTAGTACACCTGAAAATACATAGACAAATCAATTATTACTATTGGGTTCCGTGCTGGCACGGGCACTGCCTATCTAGTTTTAGTATAAGAGTCTGGTAAGATGGGGAGTACTACAGGATCCCAGAGAAGGCAAATACTCCCCCTATTCAACACTTTTCTTAAGAAACTATAAATAAAAGGGTAATTTTACTATATCACACTTTGAATATAATAAATATAATATTTGTAATAAGAAAATAAATATAATTAATAATAACAGTAAATTAGAAACTAAGTATAAAAAGTTTTGGAAAAAATTGTGCAAAATTGCAAACATTTAAGCCGTATTAAATGTCATAGCTACTGTTTAGGGAAATTCTAATTCGCAACTATAGTTTCACCCAATTTTTCTATTCACTTGATTTATGTAATTGGTCTTACTTGTACAAATTCAGAATTTATATAATTTGGTTTCTGATGGTATAAATCTAGAAGCTTGTATATGCTTATCCTATCTATTTATATATGATTTATGGAAAATTCATAATAAATTACCTTGTTTGTATCTTGGCAAGAGAAATATACAAAAGGAATTCTGAAAAATTCTTAAATATTAACTAGTATATACTTACCATATTTGTATATTCCCAACGAAACATACAAACGGATAGAAATATACAACCTCAGCCTCGGAAATTTCACAGCGGTTGAGAAGAGTGTTTTCCCCCCGAATAGTGTCAG
The DNA here is from genome assembly GCA_036553675.1 of Solanum okadae. NCBI lineage: Eukaryota > Viridiplantae > Streptophyta > Magnoliopsida > Solanales > Solanaceae > Solanum > Solanum okadae. The sequence goes on along the minus strand of CM071686.1, from coordinate 18,908,221 downwards.
TAACTCGTAGACTACTTTCTGATTTTCTCGTGTGGGACACGTGTAATGCATGCAAAATGAAGGTGAACCCCATTGAGGAGCATGCTGCCAATAGGTATTGATGTTGCCAAACCAAGTGTTAACTGGAGGGACAGTGTGGCCCACATTTCCTCCTACGACGCCGTTTCAGTCTCCTTACAATCCTAAAAATAATAATTTAATTTTAAATTAATCTTATTAATTATGTTTGGAAAATTTAAATTTGCCTATTAGGGATTGTTTGGTGAGTGTATTAAAAGAAATAATGTATGCTTTATACCACCTCGTTTAATATACTTTTTTCACCTATAACCAATACACTATAATGTGTAGTGAGGTGTGCATTACTAAAATATGGAGTCCATGATATTAGTAATGTTGTTGATTGAATTTTTCACTCTCTATTAAATAATTCTAAAATAGAAAATATTATTATATACCATTTTAAAAATATAATATAATTATTACGTAAAAACCTTAATAATATGTATAATCATATATTAATATAAGTGGGAACAAAAAAAGTTAAAAGTTGAAATATCAAAATACCCCTATAAAATTGAGTTACTACAATAAAGTCACTAAAAAAAAGTTACTCTAAATTAAAATGTTATAAAATATTTATTTAATTATATTTAGATAGGTTGAAAGTTGAAATACCAAAATATCCCTATAAAATTGAGTTACTACAATAATGCCACTAAAAAAAATTACTCTAAATTAAAATGTTATAAAATATTTATTTAATTATATTTAGATAGTAATTATATAATATTATATTATACAACACTAGAAAATTCAAAAATTGCAGTAAATACTATTCATACAATTAATAAATTAGTTAAAAGTAAGAGGCTATATACATTTAACCGTATGTCATTAGTATAAGAATAATTTGGATGTTTAGGCTTCTCTTTATAGTTCATGAAATGTGTATTTTGAATTTACATACACTTAATAATGTATATTTAATATTTCTTGAACTTTGTATCACTTCTTTAGACTTAATTATGCTTATTTAATGTCAATTTGAATTGCTTCATCTTCCAATCTTTATTGCAATATTAATTTTTGAAATGTCAATATACATGTAATCAATCAAGGATCTATTTTAATTTCCTAATAAAATATGCCCAACCTTTTCATTTATTTTCTCCATACATGAAGAGTTTAGAAGTTATAATCATGATTTAGTACAATTGAGCTTTTGATGATTTAGTAGTGAACCAGCATGGGGATGTAATCCTGGTTGTCTAATATATGTTGCTTCTTGAAAAGGTATTTGGTATATGAAATGAAGTTTTTTGTTATTTTCTTGTTACATCTTTTAACCAAATTAAAATTACATACTTTTGAATAAACCTAAAGATTATGTATCACATTCTAAAGATAATGGAGTTACTGGACATGTATTGCCTCGAATGTGGTACACCTTTATTTTTATACTTGTGCCTTTTTTTGGTTGGTAAAAAGCAAGTTCGTCCTATTTAGGTGTTTTAATCATTTTTTTAATATTATAAGTATCAACGCTAATTCTATGTCAGCAACTTCGATAATGTTAGATGTTATATTATCTTAATTAGTTTTACATAGTTTAACATTTCCTATTTCGTGAACTACTCCCTCCGTTCTTTTGTAGTTGTTACTATTTTCTTTTTAATAGTCAAACGATCTAAACTTTAACTAACATTTTCAGATGTATTTTTCATCATATTGATATGAAAAAAAATTGCAATTTATAGTATTTTTTATATAGTTTTTGAATATCTAAATTCTTATTTCAAAATATTAAATTAGTGTAATCTAAATTAACTTTAAAAATTAGTCAAATTGACTCTCAAAAAGCACAATATGACAACTAAAAAGGAATAGTGGGAGTAATAACTAATATTTTGTTAAAATTAGATGATATTGTTGTGTTTGACTACACACATACTTAGTAGAATAATACATAAAATTAGGCATATACAAATTTTATAAAAATAACAGTCTTTAAAAATGTGGATTTGAAGATATAAAATTAGACATGTACAATTTTTATGAAATAATAGGGGATAAGTTGCACGTTCCCAAACACTAGTTTTTTTTTAAAAAGCGTACACAATCTTTTTACTACTATTTCCTTATATTGAGGACATTAAGTTAACTAAAGTTTTAATTTTTAAATTAAAGTAACATAATTTTATGTGCAGAATATTTAACTATTTTCTTTTATTTAGGATATTGAAGTTAATTAAAACTTTAACTTTTAAATCAAAATAAATAAAAGTTACTTAAATGAGAAAACATATTTATAAAATAACTGCTAAATTTATTCACAACATTTACAGCATATCAAGTTATCAGTTGCCGAACTTTACCAACCTTATATGTACTGATTTGATTTTTTGCTAAATATCAAGTCTAATGGTTATGATATTAGATATTTTAATTTATAAACTCTATTATGTAATTTTTATTTTATAGCATCTTTTGTGGGTGCTCTAGGATCTATGCTACCTGTTGAGTGATGCTTCATGTGAAGTTTTTTTATGGTCTGAAAATTAATTGTGAACAATGTGTGCTTGTTAAGAGAATATCGATTTGTTAAGAATTAACATATTGAATATATGTAATTATAAAAGTATTATAATTTATCACTTTGATTTTACCAAAATCAAACTAAATCAAATATTGTCATTTTATTCAAAATTAAAACCAAGTTGAACCAAATTCAAACATATATCGATTATACATTTCTTTGGTCTGATCTGGTCTTTGATTTGAATCGCTTTTAGCAACAATGTCTTGTTGGCATTTTGTTTAAATAAAATAAAGGCGAAATGATCTAATGAACTCTGTACTTGTATGAGTCTATATTATGGACCCTTCTACTTAACCTTTTACCAATTGAACCTTTAAACTCAATAAAACACCATATATCAAACATCTCTGACCATTGACTATGCTAATGCGATATTAAGATGGTTGAATTGGCGAGAGAGTGTGACTACTCGCATTTTAAAGGCAAGTGAATACCATTTTTATGTTTAAAAATATTAAAATTATTTTTTTAAAATAATAATTTAAAAACCTCTTCTTCTACACCCACTCCACCCTTTTTCAACCATTTCCATCCCTGCCCAACCCCTTTTTATTTCTTCTCTACACTTTATTGTCATCTTCTTAGGCAGATCAAGGCATTGGAATTGACATTTACACCTCCTTGAAACCACAAATTCGCCGACGAAGGGAGAGAGTGGCAATGTTTGCCAAAATCCACTGATTCACAGTGGAGTGAGAGAGAGAGGTGGTGCTGGTTCTTTTTTGTTGAAACGGGAGACGCAATGAGGTTTGCCAGCCAGAGTTTGTGGTGCAGCGACTTAGGGTTGTCGAATTTGTGGAGGTTGGATAAAGAGGAAAGGAAAAAGGTGAAGGTCTGGCGGAGATGGAAAGGGTGAGGAAGAGAGTATATGTGGTCTCGCCAGCAAGAGGAGTTGCCGCAACGCGACTTTCTCTGGTGAAATTTGGTTATTTCACCATAGGAATGAGAAGAAGATATGTCGTACTGTGGAGTGTGGAGTCCCAAATGTTAGTTTGATTTTTTTATTATTATTATATTACCTTTAATTTTAAAAATTTTGGTTAATTTTTTTCAAAATAATTAGTTAAGATTATTATGACATATTATTAGTGTATGAGAGATGAATTTGCCATGTCATCTATTTAAGGGGGGTGAAGTACACACATGGTAGGAGTGTTTAAAAGTTTATTTTGATTGAATCTAAGGGTTTTGTTGGTAAATAGTTTAGAATATGGATGCAAAATACAAACTGACGTAAGTACAATGGTCCAGTAGACCACTTCACCTTAAATTAATAATAAATAAGTATTAAAAATGAAGAAGTGTCTTTTAAATGAAAATGTGTGTCCTTTCATTCTTTGGTTACCACTAGTTCTATTTAAATCCAACTTATGTAGATTCCAACATATCTTTTAGCAAAGTATCATTCTTTACAACATTCTTCAAATAACTCTTTTCTTCTCCAAAAATATCAAGTTCAAGTTTTTATTTTCCTAATTGTATTTCTTTATTATATGCTTAGTGCAAATTTTCATAAGCTTACCATATCACCTAAAATTATTTGTGTGCAATCCCATAGAAATCTCACAGAGAAAACGGAAAAAATATCGATTTTAGGAAAGCGTTTTGCATGTGTTTCAGGCCTTCAATTCTATGTCTATTGTTTATATTATCAAAACTTCTTCTTCGTATAAATTTGTATTCTAATATATATATTTCAACAATCAAAATATGATATTTCTGGTTTGAAGAAGAAACTGACAATTATTTGGAAATCCAAAATTGTACTATACTGGTTAAAAAAGAAAAAATAAGGAAGAGAAATTATGGTTGCGACGTTTGTCTACCCAAAGTTGAATAAATAGATTAGTTGGTTCCTGATCCAACATTCTACAATTGAAATTGAAATGAGGAAGAGATGTTGGCTCTACTTTCTTATGTTTTTCAACGATTTGAAAAAGTAAAATGTGATTGTTTTCTTAAATTAAAACCCAAACAAAAGTTTGGTTTTTCTGTAATTGTCCTCTAATTGCAAGGAAATTTTATGTGGTGGATGATGTGTTTAGTTTAATATGACATCCTATGCCATGTGGAGCTACGTTGTTTCCAAGAAAATGTCATGACATGAAATCAAGTCATAACGACACCTACGATAAATCCTTAATTGGCAAGTCAAAATCCCACTACAAGCGATAAGTACGCTAAACATGAAACTAAGCAGAAACAGTAATAAGAAAGAAAAGGGGGCCATATATATATACATATATATGTAGCGACCCTTCTGAAATAATATAAGCCTATAACTCACGAGATTTTTATGCATATATATTGTCCTCACACTAGTAAAAATGATATAAAAAGAATATTATCAACTTTCGAGTATCCAAACTAGGTCGTTCATGCTTCACACAATCATTCAAAATTAGTGGTAAATTTAATATATTACAAGACTTGGGCTTACACACCCCAAAAGAAAAAAACATAGAGCCATACTTATATTACAACCCATGGTGACATGATCAAATTAGTCCTCAAAATTTCATGTAAATATACAACACATAGATCATGTACAAGTCCCAAGGTTTATAAAAAATATATATACCTATATGCAAATGTGATCTTCCTTAAGGCTCTCAAAATTTCCATCTCCAATGGCCAGCTTCATGCATCCACTCGATCATTCCCTACAATAGAAACAACTATCGCTAAGCATATAGCTTAGTGGTGCAAAACTATAGGTTTGGAGCCACCAGATTCACCAAGTTAACTTTCTCAAGTCATGGGCAGCATACTCAAACATAATAAATAAATCAAGTAAACAATATATAAAGAGTATCAAGTTTGATATTTAAAGATCCAAATGTCAAGAACGCTCATAGCACCAATTTCCAAGAGATTCAATAACAAGACTCGCCCAATATATACATCATGTCGTCACACCAAGCATAAGAAGGTATCAAGAAGGGTCGACGCCCTGTATCAAGAAGGGTCAAAGCCCAATAATCAAGAGAACGAAGAACCATATTTAAAATGGCTTTCTAGTTCGTACTTAAAATGGACAACTACCATTCTTAAGACGGACTAAAAATCCAGAGTCAAGATAGCAAATGATTCGAATCAAGAGGCATGCCAATAGTGACAAAGTCACAGCCACAAGAAGGACAAGGTCCCAACAAGAGTGCCAAGTGATCAAACAATCCGTACAAGTGGGCGAGTTACACAAGCGTCTTTAACGTCTTAAAGGATACCAACACGATAATGCAAAGTGACAAGAGGTAACCAAGGTACCAAGATCAACTTTCAGATATACCAGCAGTTAAAAGAGTGCAAGTACAAGTTTATACACAAACCTTAGTGCTTTAGCAAAGAAATAGTCCAACACAACTTCGCGAGTTCAGACAGTAGACCAACCAATGTTTCAAGGTCTTCAACTTGTTCACGAGTATATACAACCTTAAAAAAACAACTAAATAACTTTTTTAATTCCTAGCAGCTCAATAATGTTGATGTAAAACAGGATTATCATCACAAGTAAGCTTAGCCTGTACAAATATGACTATGCTCCCAAAACAGTAATTCTGGTCAGCCTAGTACCTCATGTCGCAACTTAGATTTGGAAAGGAAAACGGCAAAACTATACATTATAACCTCATGAAAGATGTATATACATACTTTAGGGTTGCAAACAAACAAGAATCACCGCAAAATGTATTTTGTATAAAAAGATATATTCAAAACACTAACAGTTGTCCATACAGGATTTCTAATTTTGAAATCTGGACAGAACTTGTCCTATGTTGCATCCCATATTTCGAATTCATAACAGCTAAATCAGAGCTTTACATAAACACACGATTTGTAGGTCTACGAATTAGCTTTCCAGATCATATTTATTCACTGTAAAAGAAGTTCTATAACTCAAGTTATGCTTTAAATACTAAACACTACCTAGCTCCAAAACAGATTTTACCACTTACCAAAAAGAAGTGTGTCTCGAATTCCAGCCAAAAGGGCCAAGTTTCTCTCTTGTGATTTTGAAGAAACTGTTAGATAATGTTCTAAGGTTCTTATACTTCATGTGAGACAACTTTGACTAGAAGAGGTGTCAAAATATAGTATCAAAAGTGATGTTTATCACAATGCACAGCTGTCTCCAAAAGGTGGCTGCCCAAATAGTTGTGTGCTGCCCAAAATGCATACATATACACCTATATATATATATATATATATATATCCCTCACCTCCTTTTAAAGTTATACATAATTCTAATTAGAATATTACGAAAATACCCCAATACAATACCTTAAATTACGATCACAATTTATGTTAAGCAAGTTTTCAATTATTACAAAACTTCAAGTTCCCAAAATGAGAGTAAAACATATTGTAGTAATTAAGCAATGGTAAATCGACATGCGACTCCTGGTTAATATTTAGGGGTGTTACAACTCTCTCCCTCTTAAAGAAATTTTGTCTCGAAATTTACCTTACACTAGTCCCGGAACAACTGCGGATATTGGGTCTTCATATCTTCTTCTCTTTCCCAGGTAACTTCTTTTCCAAAATGGTTCCTCCGAAGAACCCTTACTAAGGGGATTCTCTTGTTTCTAAGTTGCTTTACTTCTCGTGCTTCAATTTGGATACTTTCCTCATTATACGTCAAGTTAGGATTAACCTCAATAGATTAAACTGGAAGAACATGCGATGGATCAGAATGATATTTTCTAACCATAGAAAAATGAAAGACATTGTGGATCTTCTCTAACTCCGGTGGCAAAGCTAATTTATATGCAACTGGTTCAACCCTTTCAAGTATCTCATAAGGTCTAATAAATCAGGGACTAAGCTTTCCTTTTTGGCCAAATCTCATAATCTTTTTCCATGGAGACACCTTTAAGAATACTTTATCTCCAACTTGATATTCAATGTCACGCCTTTGAAGATTAGCGTATGACTTTTGTCTATCCGAAGAAATCTTTAGACGATCCTTGATAATTTTTACCTCGTCCTCTGTTTGTTGCACAATTTCAGGACCAACAAGCTTTCTGTCACCAACTTCACTCCAACAAAGAGGGGTCCGACATTTCCTTCCATACAAGGCTTCATAGGGAGGCATTCCAATACTCAATTGGTAACTGTTATTGTAAGCAAATTCTATCAACGCCAAGTGTTTGTCCCAACTACCCTCAAACTCAATAATGCAAGCTCGAAGCATATCCTCCAAAATTTGTATCACTCTTTTCGATTGGCCATCTGTTTGAGGATGGAACGAAGTGCTAAATTTCAGCTTAGTACCCAAAGCTTCCTGCAAGCTACCCCAAAATCTAGATGTAAACCTTGGGTCTCGGTCAGATACAATAGACACAGGGATCCCATTAGTCTTACAATCTCAATAATGTACAATTCGGCTAAACGCTCAAGTGAGTAATCCATCTTGATTGCTAAGAAGTGAGCACTCTTGGCTATCCTGTCCACAATCACACATATTGCATCATGATTTCTTTAGGTGCGAGGAAGTCCAGAAACAAAGTCCATAGTTATTCTCTCCCATTTCCATTCCGGTATCGACAAGGGTTGTAGTAAACCAACTGGGACCTGATGTTCTGCCTTTACTTGTTGACAAACCAAACATTTAGAAATGAACTCCGCAATGTCTCTCTTCATACCACTCCACCAATAATGTTCTTTGATGGTCTGGTACATCTTTGTACCTCTAGGATACATTGCATATGGTGAAGTATGTGCTTCATTCAGTACTTTTCTCCTCAATTTGTCATCATTAGGGACGCATAAACTGTTCTGATAAAATAAGACACCATCCTTTGTTAATGTAAAATCAAGTTTTCCTCCATTTTGAACTTCTCTGGTCAATTTTACAAGTTTCTCATCTAACTTTTGTGCTTCCTTCACTTGTTCAAGTAGTATTGGCTTTACTTGCAAATTAGCAATAACTGAACCATTTGAATCAAGTGTGAAACAAACATTCATGGCTCTTAACTCAAGGAGCAAGGGTAAATGACTCAAGGAAATGCTTGCGAAGGATTTTCGACTTAAGGCATCTGCAACCACATTGACTTTACCTGGATGATAATCAATCGGGCAGTCGTAATCCTTGATGAGTTCAAGCCATCTACGTTGTCAAAGGTTTAGCTCCTTTTGAGTACCCAAGTACTTTAAGCTCTTGTGATCAGTGAATATATGACATTTCTCTCCATACAAATAATGCCGCCATATTTTTAAAGCAAACACTACAGCAGCAAGTTCAAGATCATGAGTAGGATAATTCAATTCATGCGGTTTTAATTTTCGAGTGGCATAAGAAATAACCTTCCCTTCTTGCATCAAAACGCATCCTAGACCATTGTGAGTAGCATCACTGTATACTACATACTAATTCCCTTCAATTGGTAGAGTAAGTATAGGCGCTTGAGTCAACAAGGATTTGAGAGTTTCTAAGCTCTCTTGGCATTTGTCATCCCAAATAAACTTTACTTCCTTCTGCAAGAGCTTAGTCAAAGAAGAGGCGATCATGGAAAAGCCTTTCACAATTCTTCTGTAGTATCCTGCTAAGCCTAAGAAACTTCTTACCTCGGTTGGACTTTTGGGAGGTCTCCATTCAACAACTGCTTGTATTTTACTAGGATCCACCCTTCATGCCTTCGACTGATACAAAATGTCCCAGAAACGTCACTTCATCAAGCCAAAATTCACATTTGGAAAGTTTAGCATAAAGTTCTTTCTCCTTCAAAATTTGCAAAATAATCCGGAGGTGTTTATCATGGTCTTCACTACTTTTGGAAAATATTAAAATATCATCTATAAAAACAACCACAAACTGATCAAGATAAGCTTGAATACTCGATTCATTAGATCCATGAATACCGCAGGAGCATTTGTCAATCCGAATGGCATCACCAAAAATTCATAATGACCATACCGAGTTTTAAAAGCAATTTTAGGAACATACTTCTCTCTAACACGCAGTTGGTGATATCCAGACCTTAAATCAATCTTTGAGAATACTTTAGCACCCTTCAATTGGTCAAACAAGTCATCGATCATTGATAGTGCATATCTATTCTTGATTGTTATTCTGTTCAATTGTCTATAGTCAATACAAAGCCTAAGAGTGCCATCTTTCTTTTTTACGAATAAAACAGGGGCTCCCAAAGGAAAAACACAAGGTCGAATAAATCCTTTCTCAAGAAGTTCTTGCAATTGAGATTTCAATTCTCTTAATTCAGCTGGAGCCATTCTATAAGGAGTGATAGAAATAGGGGTAGATCCAGAAATAAGCTTGATTGGAAATTCAACCTCTCTTTCCAGGAGCAGTCCAGGAAGGTTTTCTGGGAAGACTTCTGGAAAATCACATACAACAAGTATGTCCTTGATACAAGGGCTCTTCAACTTTGTATCAACTATGTGAGCAAGGTATGCCCTACAACCTTGACGCATCAGCTTTTTTGCCAATGTCGCAGAAACAATACTAGATATCAATGATCTTTCACCTTGTACAATGATGTGTGAAAATGTAGGATCTTTAAAGGTCACATGTTTTGACCTACAATCTACCACTGCATGATATTTATAAAGCCAATCCATCCCGATAATAAAATTAAAATCCTTGAAGGGCATCTCAATCAAATCAGCAGGGAAGACTAGGTTCTGAATCACGAAGGGACAATCACAGTAAATTTAATTACACATAACTTGATAACCCAAAGGACTTTCAACCAACACATCATAATTAAGCAAGTGGAAGTCTTTACTACATCTTTTGTCTCAAACCATCTATTAAACTCTTGAATAAAAGTCTTGGGACACAGCCCAAACAAAGTCTAAAACATAGAGAAATGACATAAAGGAAATAATAGGTTTGTCCTCGAAGCTATGAGGACTCTCCAAATCTTCAACTCTTCTTCTTCTCGCTCCTTAGAAACCTAGCCTCTAAAGGAACCCAATCTCCGAAATCCTACATTTGATTAGAATGTAGGCAAAGTATGCGTTAGTACAAAATGTACCAAGTATGATAGCTACCACAAAATCATAAGAGCATCTCAAATGGTTAGTCAACATAAGACATAAGCATAAGAGATAATAACATAATCATAGCATAATCTCCAACATAAGCATCATATAATCACAAGTCAACATAAGACATAGTTAATGAGCATAGGAGATAAATCATGTTCATGGCATAGTCTTTACTTAGACCTTTATACTAACATTATTCAACCCTTAGTCTTTCATAGTATAAGAGAACTACTTCACAAGCCACCTCAAAGCATACTTGTGCAATGCATGAAAGTCATCCCATAACACCATTCACACTAAGCATAGCCTTGAAGTCAACATAGTCATACTTACCCTCCTTTGGTCTCATTCTTTATCTTACTTCATATAGACAAGAGAACTACCATCCTTAGTCAATCATAGCATAGAAGGAAACTATAGCACAACCCTATCTCAATATACATCACCCAAATGAACTATTTCTTGAATAACCCTAAGTCACACTTGTGCAATGCATGAATAGAATCCCATAATACTATTCATGCTAGATACTACATTTAGGTCCTCATACTAATAATTCTTGGTTTGGAACCTAGTTCCTCTCTTTAACTTTAGAACACTATGAGGTACTCTCTTAAGCACATCTTAGTTTATTATTAGATTGAACCCTATGAGATACTACGTTTGGCATGTCTAGGTTCATCATTAACATGGACCCTATGAGATACTACCTTAAGCATTTCTAAGTCCATTTATACTCTTGAACACTATGAGGTACTTCATTAAGTAAGTCTTAGTTCAATTATGCTTTAGAACACTATGAGATGCTTCTTTAAGCATGTCTTAGTTCATTGGATATGAAAATTGCTACTAGAAACCTTAACTCAACTATGTGAAGGCTTTCATCTCATAAGACCAAACTTTGGGAAAACCCACACTCTACTATGTAAAAGTTCCCCCATTTAACTTGGATAGTCCTCATATCAACTAGGTGTGGTTCTTCTTTCAACTTGGAGCCCGGACCCTCTCTTGTGTGACACTCCATCTCATTGTCAATATCCACTTGGGGTCAAGCATACACCCCAAGATTTCACTATTAAGCCTTGCTTAACATTGATGTCTCATGAAACGATGTCCTTGAAAACCAATCCATGTTCAAGTGATTCTATCACTTTATACTTTCAAGCATTCATAAGGTAGGTTAGGTGAGTATAGGCCTTTCACCACAATTCTACCTATTAGACTTCTATTCATCACATTGACTCTACTTTCAAAGCCCTAGTGATTCAACATTCATGACTACAAGCCTTATTCTCAAAGCTTTACTTCATTCTATCCTTATTCATAGCTAGATTACGAGGCATCCAAGTCATAAGCTTCATCTTAAGCAATTCTCATCACATTCCCCATTATCAAGAGATTCTAGTCATAAGTCATCATGTAAGATCAATCTCAAGCACTACCAATCAAGAACCATCACATTCACATTATTCTAAATCAATTCATATATATAGGTTTCTAGCCTTAGACAATTACTAGTCAAAGCATTAATTATAGAAGATGACCTTGACCTTTAATTTCACCTTTCATGGCAATAACCCACGTAATTCAACTTCATCAATTAGACAATGGTAATCATGGAAATCACATAAATTCATCATAATATCATGAATCAACACTGAATTAATCATAAATAAGTATTATCCAACCAATTGGAATCATACCCAACTAAACCCACACATTGGAAGAAACCCTAGCTTAGATTGGGGTTTTTCTTCACAAATTTGGGGAAATTCTAGGGGACTCTATGGGTGGAAGAACCCATAGATGAATAAGCTAAGCATACCTTAATTCAAATCCCTAACACAAGCTTTCAACAATGGAGTTTTGTTCTTGACCTAAGCTTCAAGCTCTTTCTTCTTCTTCAAGCCTTGGGTTTTCTAGAGAGAGAAATATTTGAGTGGAGAGTATTTTGGGGTTTTGATTTGGGTTCTTGTGATAAAGTGACTTAAATGAGTGTTTAAAAGCTTAAAATATCTTATATAGGGGTTTTAGGACTAGCTAAAATGACCCCACCCAAAAACTCCCACGTTTGGAATTTCTCATTAACTCCCCCACTTGGCAGCTTACTGCCCAAGCCTCACAAGAGGCACCACGGGTCATGGTCCTCACCACAGACCATGGTCCTACTCATGGTCTAGGGACCAGTATCTAGGCCACTTGGCTTGGCCCCTAAAAATCCATGGCATGACCACGAGCCTTCCCATGAGTCGTGGTCAAGACCACTGACCATGAAGTAGCTCATGGTTCATGGTCCAAGGACTTGGCCTCAAAGACTTGCCTCCACACACCTAAGGGACCTTCACGAGACCCCTCACGAACCATGGTCAAGACCACTGGTCGTGAAGGTGGTCGTGAACATGGGGCAGTACTTGGCTCTAAGGTATCTTGGCTTCCCTCACTCCAAGGCATCTTCACGAGCCTTCCCACTAACCGTGGTCAAGACCACTGGTCGTGAAGTGGCTCGTGAAGGTAAGCCACTTTGAGGCAGCCCTTAGGGAGATACTTCCTTGGCCTCATGAACCATACCACGAGCCGTGGTCCACACCACTGGTCATGGTCTTGAAGTAGTGTGCTCCAATGTTTGGAGGAGCCTTGGCCTTTAGCTTAGGCTTTGCCCCTTTGCCTCGGCACTTGCCCTTGCAACCCTCAATAGAATCTTAAATAGTCTTCTAAACTACGGGGTGTAACACGTGCCTTTACGTTTAACCCCTAAACCCCTCATTCTAACTACGGGAAGTCTCATCTACGAATCTAATCCACATACATCAAACTCTAGAACCCTAGCTTGAGGCTCTAGTTTGGTCTACTAGTTTTCGGGGTATTACAATATATCCCCCTTGGGAACATTCATCCTCGAATGACATTTCTAAACACTTCTTAAGGGAAACAACTCTAGACTAGCATCCCATCATTCATGAAACATATCTAATGCACATAAACATGGAGGAAAACTTCAACTCCCACTACACATACTCAATGTAACACAAGGAAGTAGGAGCTTTATCAAACAACCCATTTATGCATGAAATTCTCATAACTAGTCATGTTCAAGGAGGAACCACCATCTCCTAACATGCTCAACATACTCTCATGGAGCTCATATGAAATTTACTCTCAAAAAGCATTCATTTAAGGAGGAATCTTTCACTCCAACTAAAGCATGCTAATATAATCGTCTCATGAAGTCTATATGCAACTTTATTCAATGCACTAAAACATGAGGTAAAACAATGCATATAAGTCATTTCTATCAAGACCTAAGTTTTTTTCATGAACATGCATATCAGGAAATCATGGCAACACATAATCATACAATAACCTTATTAGATAGGCACACTATCTCCCCCTTGGGAGTAAGCCTATATCAAATTTTCTAAACAACCTCTATCACATGAAAGAAACAATGAGGCTCATACATACTAAATACAACATCAAGGTCATCATATCAAAAGTCATAAAACACAAGAAACACCGGAATCTAGATAAAGCATGAAGCACACACCGAAAGCAACTTAAGGAGATCACTCTTGATCATTCTTATCTTGGAGGTTATAGAACCTATTCTTCTTTTGAGCACTCTCATCCGGACCACTAGAGGAAACTTTCTTATCCTCCCTTCCATTAGCCTTAAGAACCCGGCAATCTCTCATTTTGTGCCCATCCTTTCCACACCCATAGCAACCATCCATGTCGGCTAGCACTTAGCATAGTAACTCCTTCCACACTCGGTGCAAGTAGACTTAGGAAATGGAGACCCACTACCCTTTTCTTGGTCAAACCTAGGGGTGTTGGAAGAATCTTGACCGGAATACCTTTGTTTAGTCCTAAGCCTACTTTGTCCATCAGACTTAGCATTAGAAAAGTTCCCATCATCGGCTCTAGCTCTCTTTACCTCCATATTCATCTTCTAGAGCTTTTGCTCCTCAATTTGTTCGGCATGAACCATAAGACTTGAAATATTCATACTAGGGATAAGCATTGCCGAACGACACTCATTCTCTACTAAATCAGACACTCCCATCAAAAATTTATTCATTCTAGCCCTTGAGTCTACCACTAGAGTTGGAGCATACTTGAATAGTTGGGTGAACTTAAAAGCATACTCATTCACACTCACACCTCCTTGACGAAGGTTAATGAATTCTTGCATATTTCGTTCCCTAAATTCTAGGGGAAAGAACCTATCTAGGAATGCTTCTTTGAATCCTTCCCACTCTATTGGGCCCGCTTCTACCGGCCTATTATCTTTCCATTGTTCATACCATATTTGTGCTATGCCTCTCAACTGATAAGCGGCTAACTCCGATTTCTCTACTGAAGTCAATCTCATGATAGCAAGCACTTTATACACTTCATCTATAAAACCTTGGGGATCTTCCTCCATTTTGGAGCCATAAAACTCCGAAGGGTTCATCCTCAAAAACTCTCTCACTCTAGTAGCAGCCATCCCTCTAATTGGGTTTGCCGAAGCTACCACCTCCCTATTGGCTTGGGCCGTCATGGCTTGGGACAACATTATAAAGGCCGACCTAATCTCCGCACTAGACATATCCGGAGGATCAATTGGAGCTTGAGGAGGATCTTGATGTGGCACTTGGAGAGGAACCTCTTGCTCCTCATTGCCTTCCTCTTCTCTCCTAGCATTTTCCCTTGTATTAGCCATACCCTAAAAATCAACGGGCACAGATTAGAAAAAGGGACTATTAAACCAAGCTTTATGACATGACTTAGAGAATGAAGAAGTGAGATTTCCTAAACATCCAATAGCCTCCTATTCATAAATGTGGTGCACTTCACATTTATGAACAAGACTCTACTAGATGTGGTTTGAGACAATCCTAGAACCATTCTAAACTTTGTGCTCTGATTATCAAGGTTGTCACGACCCAAGGGTACACCCTAGGAGTAACATGGCATACTTGACCCCGAAGGGGTCTCATACAAGCCCTTAGCACATCATAACATAAGATAATAGAAAATTACAGAAATTTGAAAACTTTTATCCATACAATCGAAAACATTTTTATAAAGCAAGCGGAAGTCTTTACTACATCTTTTGTCTCAAACCATCTATTAAACTCTTGAATAAAAGTCATGGGTCAGGGTCCCAAAGAAGGCTGCAGACCACCACCCAAGGAGGACCAGAACAGCCTGTGGGTCAACCAATGGCTCGTGGGTTGGGGTCTCGTGGGTGAGGCAGTGCACTCCTTTAAGTTAGTTAAGTTTTGGGGATAGGCAATGCCAGTGGCACCAACAATCAGTTGAAAGGGCTAGAGGTAGGCTAACTTATAAGCCACCTCAATAAATTCGCCTCAAAATATAAAAAAGGGCCAATGAATCTAGACCTAAGCTTGTCCTTCCTCCCAAATCTTATTATGCCCTTCATGGGCGACACTTGTAGAAACACACAGTTGCCAATCATGAACTCTAAGACCTACACCCTCTGATCATCATGACTCTTTTCCTACTCTGGGCACTATAGAGACACTCCTGGGTCGCACTAATATTATCCATAAAATCACACAACAAACCGATGCACAATAACTTAACCTCAAAAGCATCAAACATGCCCACCGGGGACCAACAACTCCTATCATACAAACCCTTGAATGGAGCTATATGAATACTTGAATGGTAGCTAGTATTATGTGCAAACTCAATCAAAGCCAAGAACTGGTGTCACTGGCCTCTAGAATCAATGACACAGGCTCGAAGCATTTTCTCTAAAACTTGAATAGTGCTCTCATACTATTCTTTAGTCTGTGGACAAAAAGGCATGCTAAGATCAACTCTAGTAACCAGCTCTCTCTAAATAGATCACTAGAAATAGGAAGTACACTGAGTACCATGATCTAAAATGATAGACACCAATACCCCTTGAAAACAGAGTATTTCTTGAATGTAGATATGAGCTTACCTCTCTAAACTGTAGGAAGCATGAACTGGTAGAAAGTGAGTCATAACACTCAAATTATCCTTAAAATCATTAAGAGAATAAGCGGTCGTCGTCAATAAAAATACCCAACTAAGAGTCGGGGTCGAATCTCACAAGGAAGAATATAATGCAAGGAATTCTATCAAGAAATTTAGATTGTAAATCAATTCATTTGCAATAGTTAAGAACAATGGGTGGATGATTCTACCAAATTTACAAATAAGGATTTTGATATCAAGAGTCACAATTAAACTAAAACTTTAGACATTCAAACAATTAGGATATAATCTAGGGGTGCAGGGATTGGAATGACGCCATATGATAACACTCAAATCACCTTTCAAAACCAATTAAAAAGGTGAATGATCGTAGTCAATAAAAACCCAACAAAGAGTTGGGGTTGAATCCCACAAGGAGCGGTATATTGTGGAGAGTTCTTTACTGAGACATTTGGACTTTTAAATCAGCTCATTTGGAGTAGTAAGAACAATTGGGTGGATGGTACCACCAACATAATGTGATGCTCTACCATGATGTGCATACATGAATAGGCTAAGTCATCTTCACTGATGCTAATAATCTTTTGATCTCAAAGCATTTATGCATAGAATCTCCTTTCGGTCTAATTTAATGCCAATTATTAACAATCCAATACCTTACTTTATTCCCTCTTTTAAGAATAGGGAAAATAGATTCGAATCATAACCTCTCTTACAAGCAAGTTAAGGACATAAAACCTAAATTTCTAGTATTAAACTAATTATCCACTCTAATTAATCTCTTTCGAGCATCAACCGAAGATTAACAATGTTCATTTTGCACTTCTTTTGCATTTTTGGTGATTCTTTCAAGCTTTAATTCATGCCTTGTCCAATTGTCTTAATAGCTGCAAATCATCAATATTTGAATAGAAAAGGACAAAGTTAGGCATTGAGGACACCAATTATTGAGCTAAATGGACCTTAAATATGTGCAAATATACCACTCATCAACACCCCCAACTTAAAATTTTTCTTGTCCTCAAGTAAATCAAGAACACAATAAGGTCAATAAAGGTGTTTACAACAGTACTCAAAGAGAGTTAACATGCAACCGCCATGGCAAGACTAGTCTCAATAGTATGTTACCCTAAATGATGATCAAAAAGCTTCAATTGATGACTATCTAGTCTCAACACATGCTCAAGCTCAATTTAGCTCCTTGTATAATGCAAGGACATGTTTCAACAAATTCATTCAAGTGTCTCACATCAAGAGTGATTTCATGCTCTCACAACGAAAATTAACAAAATTAATAGGAATCAATGAAA
Organism: Solanum okadae; assembly: GCA_036553675.1. NCBI lineage: Eukaryota > Viridiplantae > Streptophyta > Magnoliopsida > Solanales > Solanaceae > Solanum > Solanum okadae. Next base: position 18,890,320 of record CM071686.1, on the reverse strand, counting down.
CTCTCACTCTCGAGAAAGAGAAATACATGCAAGCTTTGTCCCATAGATTTGCCCATATTTTCCAATCATTACACAACCTAGTGCATGGAAGATCTCAAGGGTATTTTAGGCTTATAATGGGGTTGAGGGTAAAGGCACAGTCAATTTTGATTGGTGACTTTACCTTTTCAAAGCATTGTTGCAATCATCATCATCTCTTATCAAGTTCTTTTTCTTCTTTTTCATTTGAGAACTCAAATCTTGACTTTTCAATCAAACTATATAGAACTCCCCTTTATTTCATTCACTTCTATTTTTCATTTTCCATCAAATTGATGACAACTACACACACATTTTTTTTATAAGGAGGGGTTCCTTTTATTTATAAAATTTTTAGATTTTGGTTCTGATTTCTTCTTTCTTTGTCCTTCACTTGGCTCTCGTTCATTCGTCCTATACACACACCCCAACATAGGCTTTTGGGATAGGTTGTATATTCAAGCATCATAATGCTTCAAAGAGGATTTTAGGTGAGAAGGTAGGGACAATTTGGTTCAAGAGGCTTCTTTTGGGGTGTCTACAAATAGGTTAAGCTCAATTGGTTGCAACATGGATTCACACCCTCACAAGGTAGTCAGAATAGTTTTTATAAAAGATTTGGCTCCCTCATTGAATTTTCGCCCAAGATCATGTCCTACATTCACAAAGATTAACACAATTGCACTAACCAAGCAAATTACAGGATTCCACATGCATTTTTCAAATAAACTTCACCACGCATGGAACTTCGAAATATAATCATCTAGCACTTTCCGAAAAGATCAAAACATGTGACGTTCATTGCAAGGCTCACATCCAAACACAACTAGTCAACAAAAGATTCATACTATTTAAGATGTTGATATTGCGTAGAATTGATTCTCAAATTATATCAATGAAAACCTTAAGCATTTCACGGTTTTTTATAACTTATAGGGGTTGCATTTATCAAGAGAGAACTAATAATGAAGTAAAGAGAGACACTTTCCCAAAAGAGAAGCTATCTAATATAAACAAAATATCAACTACAAATGTTCAAAATACGAAATAAGAAAAATACAATCAAAAGGGAAATATTGGCAGGAAAACCTTCACCCCACCAAAAAATAATAATCAGTGTCCTTAATGCTAAGTAAAAGGAATGCAAGGAGGCTGAGATATAGATTCCCCCTGATAGGCTACACCTATGGAGCACTCTCATCTGGTGTCTCTGGTGGAGAAACCTCGAGTGGGACATCTATTCGCGGTAATAGGATCATAGGAGGCGACAAAGAAGGATCGATATGGGCATCAGTGCCCAGCTCAGCAGTAGGAAGTGTGGGGAAGTCTGGAGTGACTCCATTTGACCCAACGACTGAAGTCTCTCGGAGAAACCTCTCTAAGGTAGCCTGAATAATGACCTCCTCGGTCTCGTTCAACTCCGTCAGGGTCTCAGCAATCCCATGCTCATCCTCTCCCAATCCCTCCTCATCGGTCTCCTCAGCTAGCTTCTCATCATCAGCATTCCCATCTATAGCAACCTCAAGTACATAAAAGGAAGGTGCAAAACTAGGCATCTTGAGGGTAGTAACATCATAAAGGGGAACATCGCCCCATAGTGTTAAGATATCCATGGACTGAATCTAGACCACTTCAACCCTCAATGAGGCGACCTCAGCCCTAAGAGTGTCCAAGGCACTGGAACTACCCTCAGTCTTCTCCAAAAGTGATATCCTCACTATCAAATCATCTAACCTTAGAATGTTGCCCTCAATCATCTCCTCACACTAGACCACCCGTTCAGAGGGTCCAAGGCATTCTGAATTGCCTAGTCAATAAGTCGGGGAAAGTCTTTCTCAACCCTAATAACATTAACATCCACTGACAAGGCAAGACGCCCATTTGGTATATAAGTGCCTGGGTCAAGGGAGGACGGGCAACAAGAGAATGGGGAGGCCTCGCACTAGCTACAGTCATAGAAACAGAAAGTTCATATGTAGTGGGGGAACCCGAAATACCAGCAGCAAAAGAAGAAGTATGAATACATTTCTGCTCCACAGAAAGAGCAGGTGTGCTAGTCCCACGAGTCGATGTAGCAAGATTAACCGATGGAGTAGAGTATGGTGGTGGCGGCTTCCTCCGAGCCACATCATCTCTTAAACACTCTACCTCGATCCTCCGGATATCACTAGATGAGGCTGGTGTGACTCTAATATATGTAGCCGCTCTAAAATGAAATCTTACCCTTTCACATACTTGTATGATTAACACTGGAAACGAGAGCAATGTCTGCTCTTTCCTAACCCTCATTAGTATCTCTACAGCAACAATGGCACCGACATATATGTGTTCTCGATCTATGATAGTGCCCACCAAAACCGCCTTGTCATGGCAAAGGATAAACTTATTCTAGGATGGCATCAAGTTGTTACTAATAAAGCCAAACCAATATCTGGGCACTACATTTAAGTCTTTCTTCTCTATCTTAGCACCATCCACCATCCAAGAAGGAGAAGAATCAGAGATCAAGGGTGCTAATTAACCCTTTAGAGAATCTAGGTCGTGGCGCATCCGGAGTGTAGATAACTCATCTGCAAATGCTGACATATTTAGGGTAGTATTAATAGCTCCTGCTTCTCACCAGACTTTCTTCCCTCACACCTCCACTTTTTCAAGTTGCATCCAAATTGTACCCCATCACTCTTTTGAAAGGGCTTGAGAATACGCCACATATAACTACCTCATCCAAGAAGGGGTGTAAGGGCTTCTGGCTATAGTAAAACCCTCAAACCGATGGAACTGAATTGTATCCCAGATGGTTAGGTAATCACTCATCACTCCTACGATTGAGAGTCATCTCTCCTCAAGGATGGTTCGTTCTCTTGCTACTTCTACCTATTCAAGGCTCTTGGAGCTACAATTGGGAAAACTCTGGAGGTCGTGCCTGTGCAGATGAGGGCTGAACCAATTTTGATCTAATGTATGTTCTCTTCCTCACCACCCTTGGTTGTACCTTGTCTTAAGTAGATTGTTGTGGAGTGGAGGTTTGTCCGTGATTCTGAGCTTCAAATGGTTCATTAATGGAGATGCCCCGGTGCCTCTTAAAAGGAGAAAGAGGAGAATCCATGTATGACTCTGTATCGAAGTAGACCACATTTTTACCCTTTGTTCTCACCATTTCCTGAAAGCAACATGTTAAAGCAAGATATTTGTAAAGGTTAGTTGAAATAGGAAAAACTTTGAATAAAGCTTAAAAATAGTCTCGAGGCTCTCCTAATGGGAAGGTGTATCACCCAAAAGGATCGGCGAGCTCCGGTGAGATCACCTACTTAGACAGTAGCACAAATACAACGTATCAATCACACAAGGAGGAGTCAATGCAACTTGGCGATTCACCGAGTTGGTTTTTCCAGGCTTAGATAAGTCCGCTGAAACTGATAGTGCAAAAGGGAAAGACACAGGCATCAAGGGTCAAGGGCAATATCCTCTCCCATTTGGAGATTCCTCAAATGAGTTCAGCGGACTAAGACAAGCCCGTCGAATGGGTTAGTAGCCAAGGCCATGCATAAGCTCAAGAAGGCCAACTGGGTCTTACTCAGTTGGCAAACTCGATTAAGTCAACCTTTCACGTTCGGCGTATCACAGAATACCACCCTAGTTCACCATTCGAGAATTAAAATTTTGCTTTGCACGCTGTCACTTTGGGCGATGTGCTTTAGATCTGCCTTTCTCATTCGGTATATCACATTTTTCTACTAGAGTTCACCGACCTTCTTTTGTAAACAAAAGTGCTATGCACTATCAGATTGGGCGAAGTCTAGCTCAGTCGATGATCCGCCCTTCATGCTAGGTAATAAACAATGTTCATTTTGCACTTCATGCATTTTTTGCCATTCTTTCAATCTTTAGTCCATGCCTTGTCCAATTGCCTTCATAGCTGCAAATCATCAATATTTTATTAGAAAAGGACAAATTTAGGCATTGATAACACCAATTATTTAGCTAAATAGACCTTAAATGAGTGCAAATATATCACTCATCACCACATAGGATAATTGTGTTGCTAAATAGTACTAAACAATCATGGATAGGTTGGGTCATCTTCAATGACACTAATATTCTTTCGATCTCATAGTACCAATTCATAGAATCGTCTTTCGGTCTCATCTATGTAAATTACAAATCAACCCATTGCCTTATGGAATCTCTCTTTCAAGGAGATTTGAGAAAATAGACCCGACCATGATTTCTCTTTCAAGCAAGACACAGACATTACCTACTCCAATTGATCTTTTTGGAGCATCAGCCGAAAATCAAAACTAGGATTAAGTTTGCAACCTTAACCCATGAATTAACTCCATGCTAATTAGTCCAAATCCATAGATAAACAATAAAACAGAGCAAAACGCAATATCCACTATATCAAATCAACAATCAACCACATAATTGCACCCATAATAGGATTTTTAACCACACACACAAAGAGTAAAGAAATTATACCTATTATGAAAGAAACCATTGATGTGATGAAATTAAGCAATTATAATCAACACCCAATTTGATTTCAACTTCAAATTGTCAAATCTAAGAGTAAAAGTTAAAACCCTAAAACTAAAAATATTTTTCTAAGAGCTCAAAAAATTTTCTATCTAAAACTCATACAAAGTTAGGAACTGAAATTCTATTCTCCAAATCATAATACATTTTCTCTCTCCATTGAGCTATTTATGGTTTCCCAATATTTGGCAAAAAAGTCACTGTGTGATCAATTTGGTGACGTAAGTCAGGCTCGCCAAGACAATCGGTAGATCGTTGTTTGCTCCTTAACTCACCTTTTTCTTGCTTGAAGGTTCAAATATTTGAACCTTAGTCAGTGAGCTCGTTTGAGTCTGCCTTTCACATTAGGTGGATCACCGAGTACCACCTTTGTTTGCCTTTTAAGCCTTCATATTTCATCCAAATTTTGTCACCTTCGGCGATGGTCATTCAGTTCTCTTATCTCTTTCGACGAGTCACTATTTTGCTCATTAGTTCGCCGCACTCCCTTGAACATCTTTAATTATGAGCACTATCACTTTAGGTGAGGTCAGGACATTTGGGAGATCCTCCCTACTGGTTAGGCGAGTGCTAGTGTGAAGTTTACACTTCTTTTCCTGTTTTTGGCCATTTTTCAAGTATTCCTCCTTGCTTTGTCCCTTAGCCTTCATAGCTGCAAATCATCAAAATATCATCAGAATAAGACATAATTGGCATCGAGGACACTAACTGTTGAACTAAAAAATCCTCAATGAGTGTAAATCTACCACTCATCACTGAGCATTCTTGGTCAATTGATACATGATGACACAAATAATATCAAATCTCCGTAAAGTATTTGGTATGCCTACCACGAAGCCCATATCTATTCGCTCCTACTTTCACTCTCGAAAGAGTAGCCATTGGGTCAAACCACCTGACCTCTGGTGCTAATACTTCACCTACAGACAGTTCAAGAACCTAGCCACAAACTCCACAATATCTCTTTTCATTCCATACCACCGGTAGTGCTACCTCATATCACAATACATCTTCGCTGCACCAGGATGAATAGAGTATCTAGAATAATAGGACTTATCAAGAATAATAGGACTCATCCAGAATCAACCAAATTAGGTCTCCAATTCTAGGAACACATATGTGACCCTCTATCCGCAAAACACCCTCTGAATCTAAGTACTCCTTCCTAGCCTCGCCACTGTGCAAATTATCTTAAATCACCCCCAGTCTCGCATCCTCAAACTACTTGCCTTAATATGCTCCATCAATGAATACTTAGGCTCCACACAAGCAAGAACTCTACCAAGCTCAGAAATATCAAGTCGAACCATCTGATTTTCTAAGGACTTAATTTTGAAGCCAAAGGTTGCTCATTTATTGGTAGGAAAGTTGAACTCTCAATACTCACCACATTCCAGCTCAAGGGATCTGTTACCATATTTGCCTTGCTTGGGTGATAAAGAATCATAACATTATAGTCCTTCAGTAAATCCAACCACCTACATTGCCTCAGATTAGGGTCCTTCTAAATGAAAATGTACTGAAGACTATGATGATATATTAAGACCTCACAATGAACCCCATACAAGTAGCACCTCTAAATCTTCCACATGAAGACTACTGCCACCAACTTCAAGTCAGTAGTGGGGTGGTTCCTCTCGTGAGCCTTCCACTGCCTGGAAGCATATGCAATAACTCTACCCTAATGCATCAACACACAACCCAAACTAATACTAGAATCATCACAATAGATTGTAAATCTATGTCCCTCAACATGATGAGTCAGAATAAGAGCTTAAGTCAACACGGCCTTAAGCTCAGAAAGGAAAGAGTAGAATACTTCGAAAAGAAAAGCTTATTAACAACAATGCCTACACTTTATAACATACTGGCAAGTAACTACTGAATTATGTGGCACATACCCTACAACTAAGGGACCATGGTGCAACAAAATGGAATTAATTGGTCACCCACTAAGAGTACAATACAAGTGACCTAACATGATGATAACAACAGGCAACACATAAACACTTTAAAAATAAGATATGTTGTACAAATGCTTTAAGAGAAGTAGATAAGTAATAACACATACTTTCGGGATCTTTATAAACTTAGTATGTTGGGGCTCTATTTCCCATACAACTAAAAACTATTTCATGACCCCATCTAGTCACAACTTGTAATTTGCAATGTGCTTGGCATGAATTCATCATGTAGAATATAAGAAATTTTGCAAATAAATATCCAACACGTATTTAATTAACCTGATGTATCATGCTCTCCAAAACCATATTACATATAATATCCATATTGTACGAAGATAAATGATCCTTTTTGAAAAAATAAATGAATAGCACACAACTAAAATTCATGAATCAAGTAATATGTATAGGTTCAACTATATAGTAAACAATACGCAAACAAATGAACAACTATATAGGAATGTATCACACTTCTAGTTGTCAACAAAACACATATTGCAAATAAACTAATACTGACTTATTTGGCAACCAACTGGTGCCCCTATAACTTATGTCGTTGTTTTTCTATCCCTATTAGAAATTATGGCCTAACTGAATGATTCACTTTTACATAAATACCTTGCTCTAACTATTCAAATAGCATGCTACTATCTTCGGAATATAACAATAACTTACGTGGAATAATTATATGATACCATATCCCTAGCTATTCTGGGCATCTCCATATACTGTAACTATGTCTAGCCCATCAATTTTCATTAATTACAACTTAGGTTAAATAATAATTTCCTATATCTTTAACAACCCACACAATAAGGCAATCCTACACATAATAATTCTCATACAACACTTTCAAAAAAACTTACCTTTGAGGTTATAGAGGAACCCACCTAGCTTACTATTGAATCAATGATATGTAAGGCACACAATCTACAGAATTCACTTGTACAACTAAAAATTTATAAACTACTCCTATGGAAATACCATCACTAGACCTCTTGGCCTAATATGAGTTCTCCCTCAATAAACTCCTTAATGGAAGGTCAGAAGAAGGAAATAACTTGACTTAGTTTTATAGCATGATCTCTACAGAAGGAATGCTAACCTTCTTAAACAATATTTGTAGCTTCCACCTTATAGAATATGGTGCACAACACATTTATAAACAAGACTCTACTAGATACAACTTGAAGACTCTCTAGGATATTATATTGATCTGATACTAGGTTTGTCTCACCCCAAACTGAAGAGGCGCAACTAGCACCAAATGCCAGAATTTAGATGTGAGTCAACTCTGGCAAACTATTTCCTGATAGTGCATAGAAGTCACACACAGTAAAAAAAAACAAGTATATCTTGTCTTCAAAATAAACCATAGACCTACAAGGGCTTAGTTGATAGCTCTATAAAGAAAATACTTACTCCCAATAATTTATATAAAGTAACTAGCTAGAAAACAAGTGTTGTTTGGGAAGTCGAGGCAACTTGATATCTTGGAAAGCATAACTGTTATAAGAGTTGTCAAGGCCACCATAATCTGTATACAAAAACTTAAAATAGGTACATACACTATGACTGAGGACAATATGCCGAAAAACTTGAGTAATCTAATCAATAAGTTAAAACAACTATCCAACATGAACCAACAAACAAATAAGGCCAACATAGCCAATAGTGTGGCTATACAACCCAACACGCCACTCTACAAACCTCTATGAAAATAATACTTGATCGGTTCAGGCACTGATAAACCTTAAAGGTACAAACAACAAAAACAAGTAAACCTTATAGGACTCTAGCAACTCCAAAAGGAAAGAAGTCAACCAATTCTCTGAAAACTCGATTGTGCTACCTAGAGCGTATGTCCAGTCATCACTCATGAAGTACAACATCTTGCCTTTCTTCAGCAAGACAAAAGATAAGCTCATCAAAAATAATACCTAACCTAGCCCATATGAGCCTAATAGGTACAAAAAGAAAATGAACACCATAAATCCTAAATATCATAAATAGTTGCAAAATACCCCTCACAGCCCCCTTACTTCAACCCAAGTAATCATTTGACATGAATTTTATAATTATTAGGCACGTTGAATCAATACAACTCTTAGGGTCCATGGTGAATATAGTGTTTTCCCCATATATATATATATATATATATACCCATTTTATATTATGGTCTTTGTGGACTGTAGGCACAATCTATTGGGCTCGTAAGCTTGGTCTACCTAGCCTATTGGCTTAGTATATCAATCAACATGTAGTCTCCAAAATCCTACAATTTTATTGTATGTTAAAACCCGAACAATCTCACAAGAGGCACCTAGACGATAAAAACATCACAAAAATAAGAAAAAATCATCGATCACCTAAACATTATCATAGCATGCTTTCTAGATTGTTATGCCAGGAGGAGAGTACTATTGACAAACACCATATCATGTTGTAGTAGACAACTCAATAGGGTAAGGTTATAAGTAAAATAACAACAATATACATGCAATAATTTATGCACAAGCCATCAGGATCAAACCAAAAGCACAATTAAAACCTTTGCATATCTTTCAACCAAAGCCCTAAAGGTATCTCTATAAAGCTTGACCAACCAAAGGTAATGCAAAATATGTGAGATGAACAAGGTTGCATGAACGAGCCATAACTAATTGATAAGGCGTTAAAGACATACACATGACCAGCCAAGTCCAAAGCATAAAATGTGGCCAATAACAACAAAAAATAGTAGCTAAATGCAATGAATACATTCCAGTAATAACTCAAAGGGGCAACAAGATCCTGAAACAATATAACAAGGTGCACTTCATGTCGTTCAATCCAACTATCATGACCTAAAATCATACCATGATGACTTTTACGATAAACCCCTAGTAGACAATCCAAAACAAAAACAACACGCGATAAATAAAACTAGAAGTAACTAAAGTGGAAACAATAAAGATATAACATAAGGCCACAAAACATATGTGTGCATAATGGTACAAAATATACAATAAAGGCCTAAAAGTGACAAGAAATGATTAATATATGTTAAACCAAACCCCGGACCTGGTGTCACAAATGCTAGAAAGTCTAAGTACAGAAAGTACTATACACAACAGATCTATCTAATCAAAAAAACTAAATACATAAAAATGCAAAAGAGGGATATCAAAAAGTCTTCCAATGTTAAGAGCACACCACGATTCAATAGTGAAGCCTTGGGAGATCTGGAATCAATAAGGGTGGCTCATAATAGGCATTGCATTACAAAATGATGCAGAAGTACTTTATAAGTACCAAAACACAGCCACATAGTAGGCATCATAGGTCGACACAGCTCATGTAGACACTATAAAAATATAAGTGGCACGATTGTGCTAACTCGATAAATTAATCAACAAACTAGAATCATACATATATGTGTACGAATACTGAAGATAACGACAACAAGAGATAGGTCACACTAACCATAGGTAAATCACATATAATGTGAGTTGATGCAATGCATATGCGGCCAATGCATAAAAGTAAAAAATCCTAGAATCTCTTTGCCAACGACTATATAAACTCCTCAAGACATTCTATAGACCCATGATAATGCTCAAATGTACTCTTTAAAATCAATTAAAAGAGACACCGATCGTAGTCAATAAAAATATCCAACTAAGAGTCGGGGTCGAATCCCACCGAAAATAGTATATCGTAGATAATTTTATCAAGAAATTTTGATTATAAAATTATTCATTTGGAGTAGTAAAAATAAGTGGGTGGATGATTCCACCAATTTTTTTATAAGAATTTGTTTATCAATTTTCACAATTAAACTAAAATTCTGGAAAATTCAAGAAGTAACAAGTAATATAGGGGTGCAGGGATAGGAAATCAATGTCACATAGGGGTAATTGTTCTACTATATGGTGATGAACATTCATGAATAGGCTAAGTCATCTTCAATGACGCTAATCTTCTTTCAATCTCATAGCATCCTTGCATAGAATCTCCTTTCGGTCTCGTCTATATGTCAATCTAAACAACCCAATGCCTTACTCTAGTCTCTCTTTTGATGCAGAAGTAGGGAAAATAGATATGACCCATAACCTTTATTTTCATGCAAGTTACAGACATCAAACATAAATTGCTAGTATCAAACTAATTACCCAGTCCAATAATCAACCTCTTTGAAGCATCGACCGGAGATCGGAAGTAGAAATTAAGTTTGCAACCTTAACCCATAATTTAACCCCATGCTAATTTTTCAAAATTCACGTATGAACAACAACAAAACAGAGCATAACATAATACCACTACATTAAATCAACACTCAACTCCATAATTGCAGCCCTCGATCCTGGGATTTTAGCCACCTATCACAAAAAGCAAGTAAATTATACCTTTCATGAAATCAACCATGGGTAACATGAAATTAAGCAATTACAAGAAAACTCATTTTGGGTTCAATTTCAAGAACAAAGTTGAAAATTCTCAAAAACTAGAAAGTGTTCTTCACAAGGTAAAGTGTTTTTTCTCTTTAAAATATTCAGAATTTTCTTACTAATTTTTGAACTCTCTTTAGGGCTATTTGTAGTTTCCCAAAATTTAGCCCAAAACTCGACATGCTACCCTTAGTCACCCTCTCCGAGCTCATTCAGCGAATCCCCAATCATGTTTCAGCTCGCCTTCTCTTGATTTAGGCTTCAAGTGTTTGAACCTCAATCGGCGAGCTCGTTCAAGTCTTCCTTTCACATTCAGTGTATCATCGAGTACCACCTTAGCTGGCCTTTTGAGCCTTCGATTTTTCTCCTTGCACTGTCACTTTCCGCATTGGTCAACAAGGTTGCCCTTCTCATTTGGCGAGTCAATTGTGTACTAATAATATAAATTTAGTGTACTCAAATAAATAAGATAATAAATTTTTATAATTAATTTTTAAAAATGTTGACAAATTAATAATAAATATTAGTTAACTAACTATATTGAAATCGTGAGATAGACTAGGTATACCAATTTGGAGAAAACTTGCTTATAATTTAAAATCTGATTAGCTTTTATAAAATTCAAGAGTGGAGTAAATGCCTCAATTGAATACAGAATAGAAATATGACATGGTATCTCATTAGGAGAGAGGAGTATATTTTGAGGAAAATAGGAATAGTTGGATGATATTGTGTTGCTAAAAAAAACAAAAGTGATATTATAGGACAAATTCTCAAACATGAATGACTATCTAAGGATTTTACTCCGTTTATTTTTCTCTTCTTTCTCATCTCTTTTCTATTTTTCTTCTTCTTTCTACTTTGTTCTTGTATTTTTTTTCTTTCCTACACAAACATATTAGATGGTTAGGAATCATATACATGTGAAAGTACCGGATGCCACAAGGTGATAAATCCATACTGATACATAGAGAGAAATTTCATATTCCTATAGTTTATAAGAGACAAAAAAAAAAGGGGATGTGCCTAATGTGGCATGAAAACAACTAATATGGCATAACATTGATGAATTTAGACAAATTTTCATTCTATGAATCTAACTATATGGTAGATTGAGGACTAAAGATGTGCTCGTCAAATGTGGAATGCCTATTACAACTACTTATGTATTATGTTCTAATGCAGCAAAAACTACTAATACTTGATTGACATCACTAGAATAGATTAATATTGAATTTGGAGGCTTAATGGCAATGTCAATGTGTGAAGCAAGAATTCAAATATATGTTAGACTGATAAAGTGTATAGATACAATTTAGTAATTGGTACTTTTGTGTTTTAAGTCTGCTGGGAAGGGTAGATTAGGATTATTATATGACTTTTCTTAATATAAGTCATAATTTTATTCAACAGAGGATAAAATGAAGCATATTATTGCTACTAATGACTTGAATATGCTAAACTTTAATATAAAAAGAAAAAATTATTACCCGTTAAATTCAATATTTGTACTCCAATGACTTCATTGAACAAAATTTATTTAATTTTTCAGAAATTGAAATTTATAAAATGGTAGATTTGTAATTTTTAAAAAAATTTTAAATAGATCAATTTTATTATTCTATTCATTTTATTCTGCGTAAAGAAATTTGAGTAAATTAAATAAAATTCGCACTGATTAGCATATTCAAGTGCGGATTCAAGTCATTAACAATAATTATATGCTTAATTTTATCCTCAATTGAATAAAATTAAGATTTATATCTTCTTTTTTCATTAATTTTATTTTGAATCGTTGACATTATTGTTCTTTTCATGAGAGTATTTTGAAGAAAAAAGGGTGGGGATAGAGAAACAACTTAAAAAATGAGTTAAAGATTTAATTTCCCAAAAATTACCGTTAATATAAACCTAAGTTATTTGTATTAAAAAAAATGGACAAAGACCAAATATGATAAGTTTTTGAATACTTTAAGGACTAAAATCGGTAAGTTTATAGTTGAGGGACTAAAACCGGTAAGTGGATAGTTAAGGGACCTTAAAGGACTAAATATGTTAATTGTATAGTTAAAGAATCATTTTAGACCTACTCCTATAGTTAAGGAACTATTTATGTCATTTTCTCTCTCTTGGTAATTAATAAAGTTTGTTAATCGCCAAAAAAATATATTTCTTCTTGTTATTGATTATTGATTCTCTTCAAGACTTCATCTTATGAGCCTTTTCGATACTAAACCCCTTTTATAAAAACAAAACATTCAAGGGGCACTTTTAATTGACGAAACATAATCTTGTGTAGACGTGACAAAACAATATACTAGTAATAATACTGGGTCTGAAAAATATCAAGTAGGTAGAAAACAGTAGATTAGGTAGGCAAAGGGGATGAAATATTGAAAGCGAAAGGAAAGGGTGATCTGGTTATCAATTCATATTTTAAACAGAGATGATTTTCCTTTTTTTTAATTATACCCTGCTCTTGACACTTTAAAGTGGGCCTTTTTTTTAAGAAAGAAAAAAATCAGAGAGAATCAAGAAATGGATACATAAAGTGATTTATTATGATTGTAAATTATTAATATTATAAAGTAGAAAACACTTTTTTGAGAAAAAAAAGTATTTAAGTATATAGTTTCCGTGCACATTAAGGAGGGCACGATATTGTTCTCCCCCAAATCGGAGTCAACTAATTCATATGTGCATGCGTCCCACTCCATAGTCCATCCCAAGGGGGCCATACAGTTAGTAGTTGGCATTAAAAGGGAAATTGCCCGCCATCCTGCATTTAATTCTACTTTTACTTTCTTCATACCCTCTCTCTGTTTTGATTTGATTTGATTCAATTTTCATCGGCCCGCCCCCCAAAACAAGAATGGACGTGGAAGACCACAAATCCCCTGCTTCTATGGCTAACAGATCCTCCAACAAGAAAAGAGCAAGAAATTGCTGCTTCATCTGCCTCGCTCTCCTTCTCCTTCTAGGGCTTCTCTTACTCATCTTGGGCTTAACAGTTTTCAAAACCAAAAAGCCTGTCACGACAGTAGATGCCGTTTCCCTAGATGATTTGGATGTTTCATTTGACATCGCTCGACTCCAAGTTCACCTCAATGTCACCGTTAAAGCCGATCTCTCTGTCCAAAATCCCAACCGGGTCAGCTTCAAATACGACACCACATCTGCTCTACTCCAGTACAAGGGACAAGTTATCGGAGATGCCCCTCTTTTGGCCGGCAAAATTGGCTCCCGTCAAACGCATCCAATGAATATTTCCCTCACCGTCATGGCCGATCGATTACTTTCCGACTCCAGTTTGTATTCCGATGTTATGGCCGGTGCGTTACATCTCACTACTTACGTCAAATTGTCTGGGGTTGTCCATCTTCTATTCAAGATTCGTGTCAAGACTTCCTCTACCTGCGATTTGTTCATCGATGTTCTTAACAGGAGGCTCCTTAATCAGACTTGTCATTATAAGACGAAGCTGTGATTTGTTTTATTTGTTTTCTCTTCTGTATGTAAGTATCCTTGTCCCACACTTAGATTCGATTCGATTTCGATTTCAGAATACTACTACTATCATTTTTATTAGATCCCACTTAATATATATACAAACATCTTGTCCTCTCTATTTGCTTTCTACACTTTCTCTCTACTACATTTGTGTTTATCAAATACAATTTTGTCGTAGATTTTTAAAAAATCATGTGTTTCTCAGGAAGAACTATTGGGATAGGTTACACACAAAAAGGCAAGTGTTATCTAGCTAGTGTAATACAGGTGAGGAAATTAAGTTTGCAGTACAGTTGCTCTTTGTTTCATCTGGTTTTGAACCAAAGTAGACAATAATGGAGTTAGTGACAACATGTAATTCTCATTCATTCATTTTGTCGTACTGCAACTCAGAATCTTTTATTAAGTAAAATGGTTCTTCTGCGAATTTTGTACTTGAAATGTTAGTGTTGGAAATTAGAGATCCTTGTTTGTACCACCATAATAAAATCTGTTGAAGTTTAGCTACTCCTAAAAGTGGTTGTCATACTCAACCCTGAGCCCCTTTGATGACCAAGAATTAAAATGAGAATAGGTCAAGTGCTTCTTATCAAGGACAGGACCTGGTTTAACGGGCATATTGGGAAGCTTTGCTATTAACTTGATGCAATTTCATCAGTTTTGTCTTTCACTGTCACATACAGCAGAGAGTACAATAAAACTTGTTGAGCTTCATTTTACAAAAGGATTGGATGTTAGTTTCAAGTTGAAGTGAAGTGTATCTGCTATGAAAAATGAAATGGAGATGCTTCTTTGAATGAGCTGTAACATTTTTAACTCAGAAACCAGGGAGTGAACTCGCGGCATATGTGTCTGCCATGAAATAAACTGGGAGCTGCAAAGCAAAATCTGACAGAAACAATCATGGAAAGTGTACATTCTATAGATGGAGTTATTTCTTTCAAGTGTAACGTGATTTCGATCTCCTATTATTAAACAAATTGAATTGCTTTATGTCCCTGAGTTATCATGTTAGACACAACTTATCTCAACCATGTAACAATGGACTGAAGCATATGAACAAACAAGTCGTGGGAAGACAAGGCAGCTTCTTAGATATTTGTATGCAGTACTTTTAATTCTTGCAGTTCCTCTGTTGTCAATTAAGAGCAAGCTAAAAAGCAAAACACATCAATGTTTATGAATACAGGTGTTTCTGATTATTTAGGTAAATTTGACGATGCCCTTTCATCAGCCATGAGCCCACGGGCCTGATATAATAGCAATATCATGCTTTGTATCACAAATCCTCTTGCCACCATAGAGACCACCACTGATTGGTTCGTCGAGCCATTAACGTGTAGCAGAATGTAGAACAGATTGATATTTCAATTCCAAGTTTCCAACTACCAAAGGGTGTGCTTGTCGCTTGTCGCTTGTTCGTTTGGCTGGGAACAAGTTATTTCGGGATTGGTTATCCCGAGATAAGTTATCCCACCATGTATATGAAATAACTTATCTCATCATTAAGGTAAAAATGATGAGATAGATAGATCAAGAATACCTAATACCTCCAACCAAACGCAAGATAAAATAATCCTCCATTTTACCCAGGATTATTACTATAGTCAAATAGTTGGGCCCTTATACGTAAAGATTTTACTATATCCTCATCAATTATTTTATTTTTATTTTACAAAAGTACGATATGGTGGTCTTTTTCCTTTGTTTTGGTTCCCTTTCAGCCCTAAAAGAAAGTTTTTGTCTATTCCATTTTTCTTCATTGGCACCAATCAGAAAGAAAAGCCATATTTTTGCCCATTTGGTTGAAAGCTACACAGCACCAGAAGCAAGAAAATGAAAAGGCGCAGAAGTCAACATAGATATGAGGTTTGAATTTGGACAAATACACCAATATGCATGTTATCTGATAGTATCTTTTTTGTTCCTTTCATTTTCAAAGCACTTTTAGGCCATTGGAATTGGAGTGTTGCTGCTGGTACAGTGTGTGTTACATTGGAGGACCCTTTGAATCCCAGCAGTCAATTTATCTGACTCCCATCTCCTTCCTTGCTAACAGCTCAGGACAACCTTACGCTCTTAACGCACTTAATTTCCTAACACAAAATTGGAACTTTTCTTAACCTGTTAATTAAAGACGAACAAGTTCCAATTGAGTGAACTTATCAGCTTCCAGTTCTATTCTGATCAAGATTCTGAATCTGGCTTCTACTGTTCTCATTTGGTACTATTAGACAGACCACATCGAAATGGCAGGAGATCAACCTAAATTTCATTGGGGATAGACACAAGAATAGAAGCTGGTGGACTGTGTTGTGTCTGCTGTCGTCTTTCTTGCCATCTTCTTCATACTCTGTTAATATTGGCATTGACCATATTCAGGATTAAGTTACCTCGCATTAAAATGGCATCCAAGTATTTTCCATACGTATCTACTGGTCTGCTCTACAAATAAAACTGAACATTACCTTGGACCTTAAGATTCAGCTTGAAAACCCAAGTAAAGCCAGCTTCAGGCATATGGCAGGCAAAAGACGACTGCACGCTCCACACCTAACAAGTTTTGAGGTATTTATGTGTGTTTGGGATGCAATTTTCTGCAAGGCTATGTAGTACTGGTTCTTAAATTCATTGGGGTAGACACCGTTTATGAAGCCTGAGATTCTTAAGCTAAATAGTCTGATATCGTGCCTTATCAAGGAAGTGATGAGATGCCAACTGGACTGAAATTTATGTAAAGACCAGCTTGAGCAAAGTCAGTTTATGAAACATTTCTCCACTAACAATCATTGATCATCATTAGACATAAAGTTCATGGAAGTACCAAAATGGCCACCAATCAACTATCAAAATAAATAGAGACTTTTGTCCACATCAGAAGTTGCAACAAAAGCCTATACATTATACTGATACAAGAGTACAGTCACTCAATACTGATTAAATTCTACATAATTAGTACATAAAACTCCTAGAATTAAAAGTAACAGTCATGATTTCAACAACCTAAACACTATGTTAATGCTCTATGACATCCAAGTTCGAGGTTAGCCACCGCACTGAAAATGAGTGAGGTTGTCATGTACTAGAATCAATCTCCGGCAGAGAACCCAGATTTCTTCACATAGTTGCAACATAAATATAATCAAAATATAAGCTTTTTGCATAATCCTTTGTCAATTCTTTTATAACGACTTGCAGGCTTCATAGGAGCACCAGGGCAAGTATCAGAAACTCCACTAAGATGAGGTGCATAGGTAGGTGTCTTGTATCCATCAGAATCTGAAAGTGGAGTTGAGGCTTTCGAATGATGATCCTCATTCTGTTCTGAGGTAATAACTTGTAGGAGAGAATTGTACAACATTTCAAATAACATCTCATCCTCAAACACCGTTCCCACATTGTCCAAGTGATCAACATTTTCATTGAAATTCAAAGTCCCCTCAAAGTTAAGCTGACGTGTCACTTTGGCTCGTAAATCTGTAAAATACTTTTTACATTGTGGGGCAAGCATTAGTTCATCTGGTCCAGGAGCAAATGGATCAAACCCAAACCCCTTGGGAGTCTGTCGACTTCCTTCATTTGTATAAACCATGTCACCAAAAAGTTGAGAATTAGAGCAATAACGAGTCCTGTGAAGAGAAGACCAAACTGGTGAACAACACCCATCTACGTGGTCGCCACCTTCTTGGGTGGAATCAGGTGTGATTGGACCTAGAGGATCAGATGGCAATTGAGGCAATTCTGCTCTTGGAGACTGATCACCACATCCCTTCAATTTCTTAACAATGGAGTAGTGAGACAAACTTTCTTCCTTATTTCCATCAGAACCAACATGAGTACTGTCCATTATTCCTGCACTATTCACTAATAAAGATACGAGTTTTGATATGAAAAATATGGTCAATGCAAGGTTAAAGTGTAAATAGGTAATTGGAGGATTTAGCAATTTATCTACAATCATATAACTTGTTATCACATGACCACCAACACATGTGTAGTATGTCTGAAAGTCTATGACTAAAACCAAACCTCTACTGCTAGCAATCAAAAGAAAAATGTAGTATTTCTTGTTGAGTCCTTCATACAAAAAGCTTTATTTCGTTATTCTATATTGACAAGTAAGCGCCCGCCGGTTGAGGAGAATAGATATAGGAAAATTCCATGTTGAAAGCTACTACTAGAAAAGCTAATCTGACGAGTTCATCCTTGAATAAATTGGGGGGCTTGGCCGACTGCCCTAACCTGGAGATCAATTTTAGGTTTTTGCAACACTACAAGGGCAAAGCCCTAACTAAATCAAAGGAAAAGCAGAAACCAATACAAGTGTATATTGCAGATCGACTGAAATGAGCCACTAAAGAATGCAAAGTTTTACCTCAAACAGCAACAAAAGATCTATACACACCGCAAGCCGGAAATGTAGTAGGAGATCCCCTTCTACACAAAATCAACTAGAGGTACCATTAATTCTCAAAATTAAATATTGTAGTAACAAGTTTGACCAGTCAACATCAATATCCACTTCAAAAATTGGGAATAAGAGGCCCTTCAATTTTGTTATTTACTAAGCATTTGGACATGCGATATAAATCACCGTTTGTACATGTTATTCTCCAAAAATCATGATTTGGGATTTTCAAATCATGATTTTGGATTTTTCAAATACAAAGATTGACTCACAAATTTATATTTTGTGAAAAAAACAACTCCACATTTATAAATACTTACCATTTATTTCTTATGTAAAATAAAATTTATAATTCATATCATTAGTTTTTAAATCGGAAAAGGGTCAAAACTGTCTTTAACGTATTGAAAATGGCTCAAAAATGTCGTCCTCCACCTATTTGATTAAAATAAATGCCCTATTTAAAGTTAAAATTACCCTTTCTTTTAAGAGAAGCTGATGTGGCATAAATTAATTTTGTAATTAAATATATAACATTATTTTTATTGGTCCACAGGTAATTAATTAGACCATAAATCATTATCCACTAACCCAAACCCATCTCAAAGGCCCAACACTTCTTCATCTTCCTTTCCAATTCATCCAGCATTAAGGAATATTCTCAGCCATTTCCATGGTGTCGTCACCTTTCTTGCTCCTGACATCGCCTCCTTTCTTGCTCTGACATCACCAGCTCAGTCAGAGCAAGAATTATCATCTAATTTTTTTTTGTGAAACTAAAAGCGATTTATTGGAGATAACTTTAAATCGGGTCTATCTTTATTTTCTTCAAACAAAATTGTTTTAGAGATTTCCAAGTTAGCTTCTATTTTTTTATAGTTTGGTGATGAGTTAAATGATCGTGAAAATCCTGAAGATGAAAATGGAGATGACCATTATGATGATGAAGAAGGGGAAATTGTGGGTATTAGGGATGAGTTTTCCACTCTCTCTGACCAGTGGTATTTCTAAATATGAAGTAGGCCGTCTTTTATAAATGGATGGGTTAATGATATGATTGTGAATGAAATTAGATTTAATTAAGGAAAAACTACAGAAAATAGCAAACTATATCTCATATTAAAATAATATAGCTATAGTTAACTTTATTTATATTTTATGGTTATATTTAATGAATAAATAGCAAATACAATTTCAGATCCCTAAAATTATTATTTTATACAATTTCAAACTCCTAAATTTTTTTCCCTCTTTTCACGCTTCCCTTTTATACAATTTCACACGCCTAAATTTTTTTCCCTCATTTCACGCTTCCCTATTTCCTACTCCCCTTTTTGCAGCTTTCATTCCTTATCCCAAATCAAATTTTTATCCTCAAATCACAAACATTACTCCTAAATCAACTTCACCTCTTCAAAGTATCCACAAAATCAGTCTCCTCTTCGCTCGGATCCTTGCAATCAGCGACTTTGCTTTATTTTCGGAGTTTTATTTGTTGTTTAGATCCTACAGGTTTCTTCAAATTCTTATTTTTTTCTATTTTTTTCGTTGAAAGTCTTATATAGGTATACGTTTATGTTTCTTTCTAGTTGAAGTTGAAGATTGTTTTCAACATTGCAATGTCGGAAACAAATACTCCAAGGAGGATCACAAGAGGTACATATTATCCTGATAATTGCATGGTGGGGATACCCTCATTTGATTTGTGTATAACGCAAATGCAATCACAAATTTCAGGCTCCATTGCTGCGATGGAGATAGAGAAGAAATCGAAATTTCTTAATAGCCCTATAAAATTGGATTTGAATGATGAATTAGTAAGGTCAGGCTCTTCTAAAAGGAAAGAAGGGTCAACAATGAAAGTGGCTGAAAGAAAAATTGACAAGAGGAGGAAAGTCAAAGATGCTGTTTCGGGCATGATTGGAAAACATGTAGTTAATGAAGAACAAGAAGAAAGGAGTGAAGAAGAACTAGAGGTATGCATACTTTTTAAGTTTTTTTGGGATGTAGGATAGGTGTATACATATATACCTGCAGTGTACTGTAAATTGAGTGTAAATAGGTTAGGTGGATGATATACAATTTGAAACTGGAGTATCGGGAACTGGAAATTTTAGAGTAGGTGCCTTTGTAGTATTTTGTCTTGGTTTCTTCACTCATATTAATTTTTTGAGCTTAGTGGTAATGTTATATACTAACCTCCTCAAACCCCACTTGTAGTACTTTAGTGGTGATGTTGTTATTATAAGTCTGTATGAATATGAATGCTGAAGTGCTTCTTTTAACTGAACATGTAATATTCTTTTTATATGAGCATTAGAAGTTGCAAGTAATCTGGATGTAGGATTGTAGTTAGTGTTCAACTTGTAATGTATTCAAATTGCATGCAATGTTTATTGGTGTAACCATTTTGCATTATGTTCTGGCACATAAGATTTTTTCTGGTGCATAGTTTTACATAGTAGTTACATTTTTATAGAACTTGGATTATTTTTTATTGTGTCATTTATATGTGGTTTAGGAGATCCTTATTTTGTTAAGTTGATGTATGTAGTTGCCTTAATATGTTTATTATTTTAAGTTACATTAATGCAGTTACTCGCGAAATATTAATGTACTTGTACATGCGATTGTTGTCTAGCATGCTATTCAATGGCTTTTCGTGTATGTTGTAACTTGTAAGCAATATCATTCTAATGTACAGTAAGTCGAACAAGAAAGGTTATGTGGAGGATATCCCTTCCAATGTATTATACTATGGCATACCTTTAGTGTGGCATACTCTCACACATTGAATACCTTCTAGTGTATTTGGGGTTATGTTGTCATTCTGTTTTTTGAAAATGATTGTAGTTAAATGGTAGTTTACTGAATATGTGGATACTTATCAGATTGTTATTTGCATTCATATTTATTTTGTGTCGGTGCATCTTCTATTTGAATGTGTTGTCTTGTATGTATGCATAGAATCAGGTTACTATGAAGTTATTAATGTAAAAAACAGTGCAGTTTCATATTTTAGTATTTCTTAATTACAGGGTATCAGATTTTATGTGTTGGCTCGCCCGATCGAACCCCCGCGCATGCAGGTTTATGTGAACCATAACATAGTTACAGATTTGAAGGGGAAGCTTACACCGACCCAATTCAATCGATTTAAAGATACATGTTTTGGAGCATATACCAAAATGCACGTGTGTGGGGCGCAACCACAAATCTTTAGGTGTTTGATGGTATGTGAATTGGAGGACAGTTCCCCGGATGAACTGTTCTTTCGTATAAATCATACCACACTCCGTTTTGGTATTCAAGAATTTGCCATCATTACTGGGTTGAACTGCTTTGCTGATAAAGACGATTTCTTGTTTGACACAAGCGAGCCAAACAGATTAATCAATCAGTACTTTGAGGGCAAAAGTATTATCAGAAAAGCAGAGTTGATCAGTAAGTATAAAAACAAGGTATGGGGTGATGGGAATGATGACGATGCTATTAAATTCGCAATTCTGTATTTTATCAGTACGTTCATCTATTCCGGTGAGAAGAAGAGCTCATCAATTCCAAGGATACATTTTGATCTAGTTGAGAGCGGCCGGTACAATGAATACCCCTGGGGAAAAGATGTTTTCTCCAAATTGGTCAAAAGCATAACAAAAAAAATGGATGCCAAGAAAAAGTATTATAGAATTGATGGTATGCCTATTGCCATGCAAGTTTGGATATATGAATGTTGTTCTGCTGTTGATCTGAATATTGCTGAAAAGAAGACCAATCGTATTCCCAGACTGGTCAATTGGAGGACCAGAAACAGCAGAATACATTATGAATTCCTAATGGAAGGAATGTTCGGTGATAACGGCAATTCGGTAATTTAACATATTTTCATTATTCAATTAGTACAGATATCGTTGTCTATCAATATACTTGTTAATTATAATTGTTTTGTGCGCAGTTAAAATACAAAAACATTCAACCTTCACTAAAGGAGATTGCATTTTATCAGCTTCCATCAAAAAGTGATGCAATCCCCGAGAATACCTTTCAAAAAGTTGGTGACAAAGATGATGACGAAGATGATGATTTCACTTCAAAGCCTCCAAGTCATAAGCCACACAATAAAGAAAAAGGTAAACAGAAGGTAATTGTTTCATTGTCCACATCGATCAAAAAGTTCAATATGCATGCAGGTTCGAGTTGTAAGGAGAAAAGTCCACCAGTATTGCATGGTTACCGTAAGGCAAAGAGTACACCCTTTAGTTCTGTTTCAACCCCCGTGGAGAATAATGTACCAGTACAGGAGTTGTATAATCAGCCGGATGATTCTGCCAACACTACACCACCAATGAGTTCGAAACAACCTCAAGATACCAAGGCAGACGAAATTGGTGTGCTGAGACAAGATCTTGCCTCTTTCAAGGATTCTGTAAGGAAGTTGTTCCATTTTTTTTAGTTTACATTGTATTCCGATATATTCTTACACTTTATTTAATAATCAGGTTACTAATGAGTTCAAGGAGTTGCGCTTGTTTATACTGGAAAATTTTAAACAAGTCATGGATGCAGTCAACAAAAGCAATCCTCAATCTGGAGCACCATGTCAGGTTAAGCACAACAATGATAAATTACGAGAATACATTCACATATACAGGTTAACCAATGTTACAAAACTCAATTACTTTTGTATAACATAAACAGGAAGATGGAAGTAAATCTCCATCACATGTACCTGATTGGTCGAACAACAATTCAATGAAAGACGGCAACCAGATCTCAACATTCTTGGATAAACCTCACTTTGATAATGTCCAGGAGAATTATCAGCCTGCCCAGATACACATACAAGACCCTTTGTCGGTACATGAACAGTCTAACGGCAAACAGCCTGTTGGAATGCCATCATTTGAGGTACTGTTTAAATTTTATTGTATTTATAAGGGTGTTTAAAGAATGTGTTCAATTATGTATTCAAAAATAAGTAAATACCTTATATAAATTGAATACCTTTGTTTTTTCCTTTATTCAATGAACTTATAAGTTGTTTTTACTTATTTCTAGTTTTTGTAGAAATATTTATATACTAGGAGATTTACTGATAATAGAATACATTCCAATACCAACAATACATATGATACTTTGTAAGTATACCTACTGGTAATATAATACATTATAATACTATAAATATGTATGTAACTTTTGGTAGAATTCTGATGGTAGGATAGTATTGTATGTAACTTTTGGTAGAATTCTGATGGTAGGATAGTATCTCTACTGTAAGTATTAATTAGTGTAATATTAATTGTTCTACTCATATAAATTATTTATGCGCGACATTCTGAATAATATATGTTATTTTTGCCATTTCATTTCAGACAGGAGACATTAATGCCTTACAGAACGATGGAATCCAACAACCACAATCACAATTTGAGTTGCTTGATGTTTTGTTACCTAGCCTTGACACAATCAATCCCAAAAAGTGTGTTGTGGTTCATCCAGAGGTTGTGGTTCATCCAGAGGGTGTTGTTTATGATACTACACCCGTGCCAGTTCAAAGGACAAGACGTCCCGATCAATGGAATTCTTCTTCATACTCCACAAATTTTGGATCATCATCTGGTAATTAATAATGTTTCTCCTCCTGTATGTCTTACCTCCCCCCTCCCCCCCCCCCCTCCCTTCTATTTTTTTTTAACATACATGATTTTTCATGCAAAATTGATGAGGAAATAAGTCGAGAATATGTTTGTTACAATTTGTGTGTCTGTATACATAAAATTTCAGGTAGCTCTTCCAATGTGGTAAAAATTTATGAAAAGAAACATCCTTTTGTTTCTGACTTCATACGAGGGCCATATAATTATGATCTTTTTGACGATTATGCAATGTGGCTTCGTGAAGGGCTCCTTGTTAGGCATATGAATAAGTAAGTATTTTTATTTCATATGATTGTCATTTGTACACATAATATACTTAAATTTTAATTCTATTTGTTATCTAAAGGATGCATGATGAAGATCGGTATAAGAATAAAAAAGCAGAATTTGCGGTTGATATGGATTTGGGTATTCATCTCATATCAAACGAGAATTGGTTCTACTCTCTGTCTTATGATAAACAACTTCTGAATGATGAGGTAAAAACATGAATATATATGTAAAAGGAGCCCTTTCTGTTTATAAGATGTGCACATATATTTATTGATAATTTTTTTGACAGCATATTGATGTGGTTCTATATTATTTGCGTAAAAAAAGTAAGTACAACATCAGTAGTCGCTACAGATACACTACTGTTGACTGTCTGTTCAAGTCAAAAATTGATGAAATTTATGCCACATATGCTAAAGTTGGAAGCGAAATATGTGTTGCAAATGTTGAAAGCGACATACGTGATTACATAAATGGGTATAGGTTGATGGCTGCCATTCCATGGAATACAATCGATAATGTGTTCATACCAGTGAATGTGGAGCAGAAAAATCACTGGGTGTTGGCTGTTTTGTCAATAGTTGAACGACGCATTTATGTATATGACTCATACAGAGCAGCAGGTCATAACTCTTATGTTAGGGATGAAATTCAAAAGCTTGCTCAGCTTCTGCCAATGTATGTGTCAATGGAGATTGCCAATAATTCAGATGATACACAAGATCAGGACATTGCATACGATGTGACGTATGTGGAGGATATACCTCAACAGGGATCAGGTGACTTGTAAGTATAAAAAAATAGTCTCTTAATTTACTTTTTAAATAAACAATATCCTATGTAATAAGTGTATCTTTCAGGGATTGTGGGATATATTTGCTAGCATTTGCCGAGTACCTAAGTGAGGGTGAAGGTATTCCAGTTCAATACCTTGATTCTAAGTTACACCGCATCAGATACGGCGCACTATTGTGGCAATATGCAGCGAAGAAGATGGAAGAAGGGGCTGTTAGCGAGAATGAGGCACCACCCAGAATGATGAGGCCACCCGCAAGAATCGATAATAGTCAACTTGTTAGGATTGATTAGTATCTTGCACTAGTTATCTTTTTGAACTTCTATGTTATGCTTATGGTTAAAACTAATATTTTAGTTTTTTGTCAAACATTATCAACTCTTCTATTTATATATGATCATGTTGATTTACTGTTTTTGTTTGGGTTATTGCATTCAATGTAATGGTAGAAAGAGATCGATGTATGTTTGTATAAATGTCCAGTCTGCCTGAACACATACATTTGGATATATATCTTTGTTCAGTTTGTGTTTTTTTTTTTATCAACATATTCAATAGTATAAATGTATACTAGGGTCTTTTCATATCAACATATACACAAGTATTACTATATTCATTTATTTTCAATTCTTACTTGAGGACATTTGGATACTCGCATTCTTAAAAGTGATAAACGTTCAGTAAATGTTTTATGTGTATTCACCAACATATTCTCAAGTATTATTACCAGTAGTTTGTGTGTATCAATAAATGTTAATAGTATCAACTTGATAGTTGGATATTTATCGATTGAGAATTTTATATCATGTTTAATATTGAGATAATATTCAAGTTAATTTATAATTTAAGAAAGCAAATAAAGAAACAAATATTTCAAAAGGCAAATAAGTCATTTATTCGACAAAACAAAAATTAAGTAAAAGAACATTTCAATTGTGGGATGTATCAGTTCCTATGCATTCCGTGTTGCAGTTCGACATGAACGCCTATTATGACCACGCTGTCCACATGTACTACAAGAATTGGTACCCTTCTTTTTGCTAAACTCGCTAAATGACTTCTCCCGTTGCTTCTTTGGCCTTCCTGGAGGTCGCTTGTATTTTGGTGGCAACACAACTTCGGTATCAATGTGTTCAGGTATATTCCATTCACTTTTGTCAGGGAGAGGATACACAGGCACTTCATATGTTCTCAATATTGTTTCTGGCTTGTAAAAGTCTGAACAATATTCATCTGGAAGCATGTGTTTTTTGTTCAACACCCTCCACGCATGTGCGCACGGTATTCCGTCAACTTGAAACCTGTTGCAACTACAAGTCTTCTTTTCCAAGCATACAATATAACTCTTCCCTTCATCACTTACTGAATAAATGTAATCAGTTGACGGGACAACCTAGAATCAATACGTAATTTCATTTATACACTCCATATGAAAGCCAATACACTTTAAATACTTAAATAAATGAATACATAATCAACTGAATATGACAAATATTATTTTTCTCATAAATTATTAAGCTTTATTCAACATACATACCGTCATACGCCCAGATTTTGATTCATTAAGCACAAGCATTTCCTGAAACTTCTTCCCAAGTAGTGTGAAAGTACATGATGCATTTTTTCGATTTGTGCAATTCCATCTAGCAAACATCAAGCGCACTTGTTCAAGAAAGTCAAATATTGGTAATTCTCTTGCTGCTACCAACGTCGAATTGATGCACTCTGCAATATTCGACGTCATCACCCAACCACGAGGAACTGGTGCATACAACCTTGCCCACTTCTCATATCCAACCAACTCCAAGTAGTTATTCACCCTTACATCAAACTGCTCAACTC
Organism: Solanum okadae; assembly: GCA_036553675.1. Taxonomy (NCBI): domain Eukaryota; kingdom Viridiplantae; phylum Streptophyta; class Magnoliopsida; order Solanales; family Solanaceae; genus Solanum; species Solanum okadae. Next base: position 18,862,892 of record CM071686.1, on the reverse strand, counting down.
TTTTCATTAGCTTATCAAAATCATTTTGAGTATACGCTTTTGCCATAGTGTAGAATACTTCACTTAATTGGTCATTTGCTTTTCGAAAATTCTTGCATACATTAGCCCACAAGTGCCATATGCAGGCGTAATGTTGGATATTGTTGTATACAATAGATACAGCCTTTATTATGCTATTATGTCGGTCAGATACCACACACATATTCTCTCTTTCACCATAAGCTTCTTTGAATTGTTCAAAGAACCATGTCCAAGAAGCATCATTTTCTGAATCAATAACTCCGTATGCCAAAGGTAATATATTTCCTATTATAATTTTAAAAAAGGGTGAATACCAAATAAATAAAATTATAATGTATTTATGTATCTAAAATACCTGCTCCATCCAAAGTGCTGGCTGATACGAATGCTCCAGTATATGTTGATTTAAGGTGGCTGGCATCTACAACAACAATTGGCCTACAATGATCAAATCCCTTTATAAAAGCATGCAACGCTATAAACACATACAAGAATTCGTTCTCAGGCGTTTTCTTCATTCGAATATGTGAACCAGGGTATGTCTTATCCAAGGTATACAAGTATCCAGGTAGCTTCCCATAAGACGCAGCTGGTTGCCCCATTATCGATTCTAATGCCTTCTCTTTTGCTCGCCATGCCAACATGTAGTTAATATCAATACCCAAGTCCAATCTAACGTCATCCCTGATATCATTTGGAGTGTACTTCCTCTTATGATTTCTCAATTTAGGTGCGATTATTCCTCCAATCAATCCACTTGTTGCACGACAATCTGAATGCACCCCATCCTTTAAAGGACATGTATGTTCAGAGTTAAAAACTCTGATTCTGAACATCTTCGACTTGTTAATACTTGACGTTTTCATCAGCCATGGGCATTCTTTAGATTGACATACAAGAGTATAGCTGCGAATTCAATTTATATTGTTTTATTAGTTCTGCTTTGCATCTGCAAACATAACTCAATACACTTAAAATGAAACAAATTTAACAACAATTTACCTTATAGAGTTTGACCTCTCCACCAAGAATTTAAACCTTTTTTCGATTGAATACTTTTCCATCACATCCTTCAATGTCGACTTATCCATGTATATCTGATCAATCATTATCTCCTTTTGTGATCTGTTCGTAATTATTAAATCATTTCCAACATCAAATGCATCTACTGGTTGATCGCCAAACGTTGGGACAATTGGTAATGTATCATTCGTATCAATTAATTCTTGATTGTATTCAAGTTGCAACACATCACCTTCAATAGAAGTTTCTCCAGAATCAGAATATACTATATCAATATCGAAAATACTTACACATAAGGGATATACTCCAAATTGAGTGTCGATCTTTTTCAACTGAACATATACGCGCACACCCATGTCGTTGCGTATTTCCATAGGCGTGTCGTTACCTTCGACAGTGTATTTGATTTTGATACACTTTTTTGTAAGATCGACGTTCAATTGTACCGAAATCAAATCAACTAAATCAGAATACGAAGCATATTCCTTCAACACTATCCCGTCAATGCTATATTCTACATAGCAATTCTCTTCGCTCCATTTTCCGGAATGCCGAATCAAAATTGTGATAGTAGCCATGGTTGATCGCCAAACGTTGGGACAATTGGAATTATTTTTTTGCTTTTGGCGTGAAATGAAAAGGAAAGAAGGAACATATTTTCAATTTTAAACTGATCAGAATCCTATACCTTATAGGTCAGTTACATTTTTTAAAGTGCCAAATTAGTGGGTTTAAGGGCTGGAAAATAGCCTTGTCAGTTACATTAACTGACCTCATTTAGTGGGAGTTAATTTTGAATGTATTTTTGTATTAAAAAAAAATGAAATATTTATGGAATTTAGCTATTTTTTAACTCAAACTGTAGCTATTTTTTTTAAATATGATACTTATAGCTATTTCAATCTAATAACCCTAAAACTATAGTCATTTATGTAAGTTTTACTTTAATTAATTATAGATGGGCCAATAAAGATAATGTCACATATTTAATTAAATAATTTATTTATGCCACATTAACTTTGTTAAAAGGAAGGGTAACTTTAGACTTAAATTTAACCTTAAGGACATTGTTTATCCAAATAGGTGGATGGAGGGCATTTTTTATCCAATAGATGAAAAAAAGGAATTTTTGAACCATTTCCAATACGTTAAGGACATTTTTGACCCTTTTCCCATTTTTAAACCATTTACATCTCATATAATGACTATTCTCACTTACATAGAATTTATTAATACTTCAAATCAATTTCTACTTTACCATTTATATTCACCGAATTCATTATTTTTTTTATCAAATTTACTTACCAACAAATGGCTTAAAGTAACAATGTTGGTTCGTCTTCTTAGTATATGACCAAGAAATGCAAGTTGAATGTGAGAAAATTGCATGTACTATGTGGGATGACTATATTAAAGACTAGAACACCACAACTTATATATGTTAAAAAAAAAAATTATTGAATTAAAGTTTGATCAATAAATATTGTATTTTTTAAGAGTATCTTTGTGATGGTGTATTATGAGACTTCATAAGCTTTTGTTTATTTGGTAAGATTCTATAAAGAATTGAGACAATTTTAATAGTTTTACAATTTATGGGATTTTTTATGTTTATAAGAAAACATACGATATAAAAGTTCAAATTACAAAACTTCAACTTCATCTCATGATTTCATTTCACATGGTCAGAAGGGCCCTTAGAGTTTATATTTCACTTGTTATAAAAGTAGCTCATATATACTTACTGTTATACAAATAGTTCACAGATATTGTAACATCTCGGAAGTTGAAAAGAAAAGTTGCAGAAAAATTATTGAGCTAGTGATTCTACGAGTCCTACCTACGGACCGTAGGAAGTGAATCGTAGGACCCAAAGTTGAGTTTTGGAAAATTAAGTTTTTGAAGTTTGACTTACGACTTGACATGACAAACCATATGAAGTTTGACGGGTTATTGGATCTATAGGGTTGATTTAGAGAAATTGATTGAGACATCAGTCTATGAGAAAGGATTTACAGGTCGTTGTGTGTTTTACGGGTCAGAGGGTGGTCTTGTAGAATTGATCTAGACTTAGTGAAATTTTAGAGCTAAACTTTTGTTCTACAAATGGGGTCTACAGACCGTAGAAAATTCAAGGGATCGTAGAAGTGTCTCGTGAAATGATTGAATTTTTGGATGTCTGAAGGTTGTTCTATGGTTGACCAAGACAGGCCGTAGGGATTCTTACGGGTCGTAGGTCCCAATCGTATGATTGTTCACCAGTAAATTCTTAAGGGTATTTAGGTTTTTTATACTATGTTTTTTTATCATTATTTTAAGTCCTATAACTAGCCTTCCACCCTTTAAACTTCCCTAACACCCTCATTCACTCAAATCCCCAAATCTCATCTACATTTATCCCCTTCAATTATCTCTCAAGGTCAAGGAAGAAGAAGCTAGGGTTTTCAAATCAACTCTCATTTTCACCATTGCTTATGGGCTTTGATCCTCAAGGTATATATGGTTTCATCAATGTGTTCCATTCACCCATTGAGCCCCAAATTTTCTCAATTTTCTAAGTCAAATTTCAATCAAATTGATTAGGTTTTATTCCATTCTCCATTGTTCAATTGTTCAATTTTGATTTTATTATAATTGTTTTGACTAAATTACCTACTTTTCAATTATTTTCACATGAACCCGTGCATTGATCATGATTTTGACCATGAATCCTAAAAGACATGAATTTATGAAGAAACTATGAATCTACAAATGATGTTTTCATGAAGGTATACATGATTTATGAAAAGGAATATTTTATGACCTAGGTTGCTTTAATATGAGCATTAATGAAATATTTTCTCATATATTAAGGAATCATGGCTTGGTGAAAAAATTTCTCACATTTGCTTGATTCAAGATTTAATTAGCTACTCTATGATGTTTAATCTTGGATTAAAATTTGAATTGTACTTTTTCATGTATGATGATAAGTATATGAAAATAACTATTTCGTTGGGATTTAACTTAGCACTTAGAGAACTTTGAGGTGGAGGCTCAAATAGGGTAGTCTCTAGTAGCAATCTCTAGTTCAAAACTACGTGTCCCTGTAGGTTTGTCTTAACTGATCTAGCTAGTGGATCCACATATAGCATATGATAAGATACGGAGTTCTATCTTTTCAAGTAGAGTCTCTCTTCTCGATGTGGGAGTTAAATCGAATTTTATGTTATAGTTTGCATCTTCTATTGTCGGTCAAAGCTAATATCCCACAAAATGAACGAATTTGTCCTTAATGATTTTATAAAGGTTTTCATATGATTTTCAGATGCATTAAACATGTTTCATGATTTATGATGTCTCTTTAAAGGATTTACTAGGCTTAGCTTTGTTATGCATACCATATTTTTTATTATGTCCCCTTAATGATCATGTTTCATGTTTTCATGCATATCTCTCATACTTAGTATATTCTATGTACTAATGCATATTTGTGTCTACATTGTTTCACTAATGTAGGGTGTGATGCTTCCTCTCCCACCGCTCGTGGCGAGTTGATAGCTTTAAGGATTTGAAGATTTGGTGAGTCCCCACATTCCGAGGACCATGTCACCTTTATTGCTTTCATATGTCTTTACTTTTCAGATATTGTATGTGGTGTACGGGTTACGTCCCGACCAATTATTTTGATGTAATAGATGTCTTGTCAAGACTATGATTGGACTTCCGTATTATGTCAAAAATCTTTTATTTATATGGGATTATTTACCCTTATTTCTCGTATCTTCTATTATGTTGTTTTGAATGCATGTCAAGTGGCATGTGTAGGACCTCTCGGGGTCTTATACACCATGTCATGTCTAGGGTGTATTTGAGTCGTGACATATACCCTTATTGTTACAAAAGTGACTCACATATACCCTTCATATAACGGAAGTGAAATTTTTATTTTTAATTTTAAAAATTTCATGTAGAGGTAGATATGATCTTTCTAGCAAAGTTCAAGGTATATCTTAATATTTTTCACACATAAATTATTTTTGACTTCTTTGATTATCATTATTTGAGTTGGGAGTTAAGGAGAACCTCTCATATGAAGAAGTTTTGATTGAGATTTTAGACCGGCAAGTTAAGAAGTTGAGTAATAAAGATGTTGCTTCCGTGAAATTGTTGTGGAGGAATCAATTAGTTGAGGGTGCTACTTGGGAGACCGAGGCCGATATGATGTCCCGATATCCTTATATTGTTCCTTCTACTCCTACTCTAGCTTGAGGTAATGAGTTTCTCATGGTTTGTTCTTTATTTTGGAGTCATGTGTCTTCCATGATTTCCTTATTTATGCATGTTCATGAAAAATCTTATGTTTTGAAAGAAAATGCGTTACAAAATTGATTTTCCTCATGTTGATGTGCATTGAGTATGAGTTACCTATAGACTTCATGAGATGATGTGTTGAACATGTTTAGCTTGGAGTTGATATTTCCTCCTCGTATATATGCATTTGAGTATGAATTGCATGTAGACTACTTGATATGATGATATGAGCATGTTAGCTTGGAGTGGATGTTTCCTCCTCGAATGTTAGCTTGGAGTTGATATTTTTCCTCCTCGGATATGTGCATTATGATATTTGCATTCATGTTGGGCTTCTAATTTCCATCCTCCTTATGATGTTTAAAGTATGTTTTAGCTTGGAGTCGATATTCTTCCTTGGTTGTGTGCATTTTGATGAAGTTGCATGCATGATGGGTTGCTAGTTTAGAGTCCTTTCCTCTAAGTGATGCGTAGAATCTCATTCGAGAACGAATGATCCCAAGGGGGAGATATTGTAACATCCCGGACCCAAAAGAGGGTAACATGGATAATTTCAAGAAGTTGCAAATGCCAGCCACAGAGGCCAACCACGGACCATGGGTGTGGTATATGGACTGGGCACCCCAAAACCTTCAGAAGCCATGAAATCACGGCCTGACCAATGGACCGTTGGTCAGACCACGATCCGTGGTTGGGGGCCATGGTTCAGTAGCCTAAAAACATGTTCCTGACCACGAACGACGGTCGTGCAGGACAGCCCGTCATCCTGGCCATGGTCCGTCGTCAGTGGTTCGTGAATGGTAGGTTGACAATTATTTTTAAGGGCAATTGAGTCTTTTTCTAATTAATCTAGCCTAATACTATATCGTTTTGCCTATGTCTAAGACCCATACATAAGTCTTTTTACCAGCAAATTTCCCAATAGAAATCATTCCCTCAATTCACCAAAAAGAAGAACTCTCTCAAATATTTTTCTCTCTACAACTTGAAGAAGAAGAAGGATTCAACCTAGGGTTTCAAGTCAAGTCTCAATTCCTTCATTGAAGATTAGCAATTGGCTTCAAGGTATGATAGTTTTCCTCCATGGATTCCTTCCATTCATGGAGTCCCTAAATTCTTCTATTTTCAAAGTTAGAATTCCCCAATTGAGTTAGGATTTTCTTCAACTGTCATGGGTTCTCTTGATTATTGATTTAAATGATTGAATTATGATCTCTTATGCATGAATTGCTGAAATAGAATGATTTTATGATGATTTTCCCGTGAACCCATGCAATCCCCATGTTTTCCAAGTTATGATCATATGATGTGGTATTTTGATTATGAAGGAAGAGTTTTATGAAATTAAGCATGTATTGATAGATTTACATGATTTTATGATGAAATCCATATCTAACCCATGTTTTTTTCTAAATGTTGATGATTGAAAGTGGGTATTGAGCTTTGAAAGGTGAATTATGGAATTATGCATGTTCTTATGAAATATATGAAAATGTTTTAAGGATGCTTTGAGAGTAAAGTATCAATGATAATGTTAATGATGTGTTATTGAAAGGATTTTCTCATAAACACATGAAAGTATGATCGTGACAGGTTTTCTCACATAAAGTATGGATTTTAAGGTTGAAATGTTTTCTCACCTAATTGAATCAAAGATAAGGAGTTATCCTAATGAAACCTAGCTTGAATTGGATACTTCATTGTACCTTTCCATGGATGTCTTATGACTTAACTTGGATTGGCAAGATGACGTGCCCTTCCATGGATAATAAGAACAAGTAAGAAATGACTATTCCGTGGGATTTATGCTTAGCATCGAGAGGATATTGAGATGGAGGCTCTCCCGTTAGTAGAGGCCAGGTTTCTAGAAGCAATCTCCTTATCCCTTACCTATGTGCCCCCATAGGATGATTGTCTAGATAGACATTAGCTAGTGGTCCACTTAAGCTAGAATTCATGGTCCTTACCTTGACAAATATGACAACCTTTTTCAGTATGGGAGACATCGGGGATCATGTTATAGCTCACATGGTCTCTATGTCGGTTAAGTCTAATTCCCACATTAATAATGAACTAAGGTTACTTCAAGAAGTATCTCTTATGTGTTCAAAGATCACTACAATATTTAAGGCCTACGACCACACTAATTCTGGACACGCTTGTAAAGTGTTGCCTAAAATATTTTTGGGGACACTTTTAAAGCGTAGCCCAAGTTTTTAACTTTTAGCTTCGATAATATTGGCAACACTTTTCAAGTGTACTCTTTAATGGTATAAGCTACACTTTATAATCGTTGTTATAATATAATATAATTGGCAACAACTATTTACATATATGGCCACACTTCTAAAGTGTCCTATTTTTATGTAATTGTAAAAACAACACATTACAAGTGTTGCCTTAAAATTTTCACTAAAATATTATATTCCCTCCAACATTTTTAACTCTCCCTCCCATTTTTACTGGTAAAAAAAAAAAAATTCATAAAACATTAATAGAACTTTTGTTTTCCCCAAATCAGAAAAACACGCTTTACTATTTCTCTGATGAACTGATCGAAGGACGCACTTTTCTCTGATGAACTGATCGAAGAGCTGAAGCTAAGTCTTTCCGTCACAGATGAACTGAAGCTAAGTCTCTTTGTCATGCTTTTCTATTAGATTTCTCGCTGAAGAACACGATTTCTCACAGATTTCTAGTTGAAGAGCTTCACGATGAAGAACACGATTTTTGTCATAGTTCTCACTGAAGAACACGATTTTGTTGGTATATGGTTTATCAAGTAAGAAATTCTATCTTTGAAAGTCTAAATTTTAGCTTTAGGGTTTTGATATTCTAGTGTTTTTTATACGATTTTTGGGTGTCTAGCTTGTATTTTAGCTTCATCAGTTGATTCTTTGCCCTTTCTGTTCTGCATGTGAAGGTTAAATGATGTTTTTCCAACTTCCCTACTTTATATCTGATTCAACTTGCCTGCTTTATATCTGATTTCAACTTTAGCCTTAAAATCTTATTCAACTTGCCTACTTTAGACTGTGTTAACAGTTTGTCTATCTAATTTTAGAACTTGGAAATTAAACTGAATAGCTATAGGATCTTGTTAGTCGAATCATATCAATTTCACTCTAAAAAGTCATTAGTTTTTTAAAGTGAAGCAGAATCGTCGTGCAACCCATTGTCTTGTTTTAGAACCTTCTGTCTGCAGGTTATAGAGTAAATTTCACTTTGTCTTGGAATGATATCATGTTTAGTAGATAGGTCTGCATAATGTTAAGATAATTGATATCTGATGATATTTGTGTATGTATTATTCTATGGCAGATGGATCTGATAGTTAAGTTAATCAATCCATATATCGTGGAGTACAAGGATGCTGGGGTCGAAAAGGTATTATGTTATTCAATTTGTAGAACAGGATTTGATTATCATGTACTTGAGAAAAATTCTATATCGAGTTGCCTCAAAACCAGATTGACTTTGTTTTTCTTTCAGGGGAACTGGATATGCTAGCCTTGCTAGCATTTTAATACTTATTGACATATTGTGAAGGTAGAGATATATGAGTGGTTATCCTAGCCTTGCTAGCATTTTTATACTTATTGACATATGAATTTTACGTTTCTCCCAAATTATGGTCAAAACATGTTTGTAGACTGACTAACCTATGATGCTTTTATATGAAGAATCTTTAGACACCTTTTCCGAAATTACAAGGTTGAAAGCGATAAGATCATGAGAATGTTTTATGGTGTAATATGAAGATAGTGCCTTTTTTTTGTTTTTTTGGGTGATCAGGGCAAAGATCATAAGGAAGTCTAGAGGAGGTCTCTTCCTAGAAGAGGTAGTTTAGATACAACTTCCATCATAATGGGTTCTCATACTAGAGTGGTTCACTTAAAGTTTATGTGTTCATCAACTTTTTCCACTGCAGAAACTCTGCAAATGGCTGACTCAACTATTACTAGCGGTAGATTATCTGCACTCCAACCCTGTTCTATACAGAGACGTGAAGGTATAAATAGGCCCTGATTTATTAATGAGCTTTCCTTGTATGACCTGTTTTAACATGAAGTACTTCGGATTTATTTCAGTTATCTAACATTTTTGTCACAAAGCACAATGACATCCGACCAGGTAAGAATGACAACCAAGTGCATGATAGCACCCTCCTAGCTTCTATATTATATATGAATTAAATCTGTTTACTTTTTTTACACAGGTGATTTTGGATTCGCAAACCTTCTCGATAGATATGGCCTTGCTTTCTCGGTACGAGTTCTCTGTATATTCATGAATTTTTGATATTTTTTTCGGTAAAGACAATTTAAGTCGTATTTTTTCCATGATCTATTTTCACTATTACATTTGAATTAGTTGTGAACTTCTACTATGTGATTGGTAGAAATTTTATATTAAAGGAAGTTCACAACCTTAAAATCCTAGATACACCACTGACCATAGTGCAATCCAAATTTAAGTTAAGAGTTGATTCCTCCAAAATCCTAGAAAGAATCTAACTAGTAACTAGTCCCTCATGTAGATGGAAATAGTGTTTGTGTGTGGAAATTCACTGTCATTTTGGTAATATTCTGATACATTTCTCCTAATTTAGCCTTCACTTTGTTCTTTTCCTTAATCGTTGTGTGTCAAGATTTGGCAAGTTTATGATGTTGTTATAATCAGGGAGAGAATTTATTAATTCCATCTTCTTTACTTGTGTTTCGCAGGCCTTTGTATGAAATAACGATTTCAACACTTGACAAGCCCACGCTCCTCTTTCGGGTAAGCCTTTTCTATGTCAACGTTATATCTCTTTCAAGAATCTCTCTGTACTCTCATAGAATGATGTTATATATCCTGATTCTCCGAAATTTTACTATTTCAAGTAAAGAAGAAAATTTGGAGTTCATGTTATCTAGTGGAAGTAAGAGCAGAAGCTTGCTGGCAAATATTTTTGCATATTAAGAGAAGTTTATTGACATTATTTTTCAATAGACTTTCATCCTTTTCTAAGTTGAATCTGCATTCGATGAGAGTTCATTAAGTATATTAGCATCTCCACTTCATTTTGTCATAAATATCATGTTTAAGTAGCTATTTTAGCCTTTAAAGGGTAAGAAAAATGCTTTGGACTTGGAGATCTATTTGTTAGAGCGCAACTTGTGTCTTCCCTAATCCTAACCTGCAAACTCACTTCCAGATAATTCAACTTCGAAAAGCATGTAGTCATCCTTACCGTTTTGGTGGTATAGAATCGGAACCATATGAAGAGGGAGAACACCTAGTTCAGGTATTGCATCTACTTTCTGCTGATTGTCACCGTTTGTAATTTTGTGGCTGTAGTTCACACTGGATATGCACCTTAAGTAATTGCAATCTACCCGGTTATCACTAAGTTAAGAGTATGCAGTTGTTAGTTATTTAGCTTTAAAAGATTATCATGCATTCTTTTGTATTTATTACTAATGTTTCACCCCAGGAAAGTATGTCGTTTTCATGGGTATGCTTTTCTAACCATTAATTAAGTGCTGGTTAGGCTAGCGGCAAACTGCTAATATTGGATCATCTTCTTCAAAAACTTCATGATTGTGGACATAGGGTTCTTCTTTTCTCTCAGATGACTCAAACACTTGATATACTGTAGGTAAATATTTCTAATCTGATATGAGGAAGTATTCTTATGAGCGTCTTGATGGTTCAATTCGTGCGGAAGAGCGCTTTGCTGCAATCAGGAGCTTTAGTCATAATAGATCAAAGTTTGAAGCTGAACAAAATGCAGCGTTTGTTTTCTTGATTTCAACAAGAGCTGGGTGGAGTTGGGTTGAATCTTGTGGCTGTTGATACAGTGAGTGACAACTACTGACCGAACTTTTATTATCGGATTGGTTTAAGATTATATACTCGGGTTAACCCTTTACTTCTTTCGAATATATATTGTACAAGTAAAGAGTGTTCATTCATCAATGTTTTCTTCTTTTGATATATGGAAAGAGGTGATAGAGACATTTGGATCATACGCGGAAGCGAAATTGTAATGTATAGGTAGAATATCTAACAGTTCAAGTTCAAACTTTAACTGGTTCAATGCTTGATCTTAAATTTGTTAAAGAATATTATCTTCATTCATGGATATTGATGCGCTTCTCTTTTCCTAGTCGTTATCATTGAGACGTTTAACTCATGAGTTATGCCATCAAGGAAAAAAATGTTGATAGCTCATATTTGTTGACAACATGCATCACAGTGATGCCAGTTGATACCTACTGGATGATAGGTGGAGCATGTGTTAGGAAGTAATGATTTTTTTGGACTTGGCAATGCTTAATGGTGCAGTTCTTGCAAGTGATTGGGATACTATACTTTAACTCTTGTCTTAAGTTCGATTTCATGGCACAAAATAGTCATTCTTGTTCCTTTTGGCCAATGCATAGTGGTGTTAGTAACATATGGTTGTGTCTTGTTTTGATTGGACATCCATTTCTTTCATCTCTTTGACAAGTTGTGGTGGTGTAGGTCATATTTTACGAGCAAGATTGGAATCCTCAGGTAGACAAGCAAACCTTGCAGCGTGCTCACCATTTCTGGAGATGTTCATTTTGTTTACGGGGACTGCACCCGTCCTTCTAAAGTGTCTCCATCAGAGCCGACCATCATATTCAGGTGTATATGAAACACTTATCTTTTCGAGTCAAGCTTGTGATGTTTGTCACAACTTTTATAGAAAATATTTTTACTACTGTTTTAATTGCACACGCGTGTTAAGTTTTTCATTATTGGGTTGGATATGTTTGTGAGTACTAAAATTATTAATTTTGATATAAACAGAGGACACCTGCATTTGATAATTTCTTAAAACCACTCAAGCTTGGAGTTTAGTAATATTTTGCACACATAAGTTTGCAGCTCAACTAGTTGATTACCTCCTGCTGCATATGTGGATGAGTCAATCATGCTAATCAATTTGAAAGCATGGAATGTTTGTTTATCTCGACTTATCAATTAGGAGCCTTTGTAGATATCCTTATGGCAGAGAATAAAAAGAAATGATAGGTTCCACATAGGCTGTTGGATTGGTGGCTTCTATGACCTGCACTACACCTAGTATGAGCTACTACCAAATTTTCAAAATGAGAAAAAAATATCTTAACATACACTCGTTCTGCACTTTCCTTCTTTTTGCCTGTACTCTTCTCCCCTGCTCCACTTAGTCTTGTCAAATTTCTTTTATTGGTCTTATGCTATACCTTTAATTAATTCTCTTGTTATATTGTCATGCGATCATTGTAATGTAGAGGATCTAGCTAAGGGCAGTGATTCACCTCATGCTCCTCAACGGGTAGCTTTGGTTATTGTGCAGTCATACAACCCTAGGCGCATTTCAAATCTTATTATTATTATCATTGTCATAGAATGCTATAAAATAACCATGTTCTTCAAAGGCATTTCGAACCAACTAATATGTTCCCACATATAGGTGTGTAGAAACAGTTCATCTCATTTCTGCAGTGCTTGCTTATCATTCTATAAATGGTCGTTACTTCGCTAGCAAACAGGTGTTTTGAATTCCATTTAAATTAATGGTTTGCAGTTCAAATGAGATGTGCATTTTGATTCATCTTGTTCCTCCTTTTCCAATGCTCTCATAAGATGATTAACTATGTCGAGTGTGAATTTTTTTCTAACATTTAATTTTCTTTTGCATGTGTATGAAAATGCAGGTGATCAAATTTGAATAATGGCCCCAGGTCAACTCAATATATTGGAGCGAACGATATTATTTTTGAACTACTATTATATATATGTTTGAATACATTGTGAAATTTATTGCTAGTACACCTCTTTAAAATACTTCTTTTTTAAGTATGTAGTACAAGACATGTTTTTCGAAGTTTATTGTAAATCAATATATTGAAGTATTTATTAGCTAATTTAATGTTTGAGATCATTTATATTATACAATTATGTGATTAGTGAATCTATCCAAACCAAAATTATTATTTTTCAATTAGAAATTGTGGCTATAAAAATTCTAGACAATGTTGCCACACTTTAAAAGTGTGGCTAGAGGGATGCCAATTGTGTGGCTTATTGATTATAAAATGTAGTATGTACATTTGAAAAGGCTGCACTTTATAAGTGTTGTTGTTGAAGAGGTATAAAAAGCTACACTTTTAAAGTGTGGCCAATAACAAAGCAAATGTCATGCTAGAAAGTGTAGTTTATCAAATAAAAGTGTCGCCAATGAGATGCTAAAAAGCGTGGCCTTTGTACCTGTTCGGCCATGCTTTTTAAGTGTGGCTGCTACGGTAACACCTGAAAAGTGTTGCCTAAGGTCAAAGGTTACACCTTTTTAGGCCACCCCCAAAAAAGTGTTGCCTTTTATTAAAGGCCACACTTTTTGCTAGTTTAGGCCACACTTTACGAGTGTGGCTGAAAGCCTAAAATGGTGTAGTGGATTCTAAAGATGTTATCTTGCATTGACCATTGTTTTATGACTTATGCTTTCTAACCTTCTTATATCATGTTTTAGCTTGGTCAATTGCATGTCATGATATGTTTGCATAACTATCATACTTGGTACATTGTTTTGTACCAACACATAATCTTGCCTACATTTCCCCAAATGTAGGCAAGATAGTCAAGTTTCTCAGTTTAGTGGCTAGTGGTTGATTTTGATATTTTCTAGCTTGGTGAGTCCTCATGCTTCGAGGACGGACTTTTATTATTTAGTTCCTTTCTTGTATTTCAGTTTTTGACATGATGTATGGGCTAAGCCTAATTTCATTCTATTGTATTAGATGGCTAATGAGACAAGTGTTTTAGACTTCCACTTTCTTTTATAAAAACTTTTGGACTTGAAGTGTTGTTTTACTTCTTATGTTTTATTTCTTATGTTATGAATGCTAAGTGGCTCGTATGGGGCCTTTCGAGGTCTTGTACGCCATGTTACATCTAGGGGCACCCCTGGGTCGTGAAAGTCCCACACTTTTACAAAAAATTGAGAGCATTGTTATGTCATGTGATAGATTGAGGGTGTATTTAAGTTTTGTTAGTAAAATAGAAAGTATCTTTTAAGGTTATTAATAATTGAAAGAAGTTGTTTTCAATGGAGACACATACATCCTTACCTTTTATTTTAATTGAGATAAATGTCAAAAATACATCTAAACTATCTTTTTTTTTGTTTCATACCTAAACTATTGAGAGTATGAGTTTCATTCATAAACTATCACTTATTAGTTTGAGAAACACACCTCTCTCTTTTATTACACTTTCTTCATGGTGTGTGTACTACACTATCTCTTTTACTTAAAAAAAGAAAGGAAAAAGACATAAAATCCCCCCTAAACTTGGCACGGAAACTTACTTTAGTACTTAAACTACACGGGTGTTTATATACCCTCCTTAACATCTTTTAAGTGATTAAAACACCCCCTAAGGGATGATGTGGCAGAGAGAGTGAGTGCACTCCTGAAAGTGCATGAAAAAAGAGAAAAAAAAACTGAATTTTTAAAGCCCTACACATGGCCTTTTTTTATTGGCCAATATATAACAAATTATTTAAATAGTTTTTTTTTTATATATATTAAATCTTTAAAATATGTAAATTTTCTTGAAATTAGTGGGTCCCCTTTTTATTTTCTTTAAAAAAATTTAATTTTATTTTGTTGTCTTCTTCAATACACATTTTTCTCCATTGAAACATCTCTTCCTCCATCTTCTTCCCCATCTCTATCCACTATTTTCATTTCACTAATCTTTTACTAATCCGTAAAATTCAATAGCAATGTCATTTTATTGACGTCGATTTCACTCTATTATTTATATCGATTTGGCAAATGTAAACTTTTTAAATTTTGAGTGACCCATTTTGATTTCTAGATCAGTCAAACATTTCTCATAAAATTTATATTTTTTTTGGATCAACTTTCTTATGCAATCTTCATTTCTTATTTGATTTGTCAAGAAAAAATTGGCTTTCAAGAAAATCCATTCTCCAAGAGGGTAAATTCGTTGGGAGGGTTCGAAGAAGATAATGTGAATTTCTTCTTTAAAGTGACTTAAAAAAATGTTGAATAGTGAAGAAGAAGAAGAAGAAGAAAAGAAAATATTGATGGTTGGAATAATGGTGAACAACAAGGAAGAAGAAAGAGAGGAGGTGGGGGTGGGGGTGGGGGGTATGCATTTATAAATTAATCAATTGATATAATTAATTTTAAAAAGTGTTTAAGAAAAAATAGTGAATAAGTAAAAAAGAAATAAAGATTAATGACATGGTGCCTACATGGTTATGATGTGGCGCTTACGTGGCTATGATGTGGCAGGTGAGAGTGGTGTTATAGTCTCAGGGTGGGAAAAAAATCACTTCAAAGATCTTAAGGGGGGTATTTAAACGCCCGTGTAGTTTAAGTACTAAAGTAAGTTATCCGACCAAGTTCAGGGTTTTTTTTTATGTATTTTCCCTAAAAAAATAATTGTCAATCACACTCCACATGGACAAAACATTCCACCTTCACAAAATTAAATATATTATTATTATTAATTAAAATTAAAAAATAAAGAATTATTATCCCAAAAAATATTTTTTTTAAAAAATAAAATGTAAATTCTTACCTCACTCCATCATTTCCTCTTCACCGCAACCTCTTTCTTTCACAGGAGAGGGGACAATACGCTTTAAGAAGCTTGGGCTACTCAACCGATAGGTGCGGAGAACTAGTAAGAATTGTGCCTGCCATCTACCTCACCCTATTTTTTAGTTTTTTGTTTAAATTTCTTTTTAAAAGTATTTAATTTTTTTTACTTCATCCCCCCCCCCCCCCCCTCCTCAAATAATAATTTAGATATTATTTATTTTCTTAAAAAGAATAATTCTACCCCATCCCATCTATCCCTCTGTTTCCAATTTATTTTCTCTTTTTGTGTTAGAAATATACATACTTTTTTAGGAAAATAATTTTTTGTTCTCCGTAAGACTTTTTTTAAAATAATTTTTTTATTTATGTTATATCCGTTACACAAGTAGAAAAAAATTCTTAAAAATCTATGTACATATCTAACGCAAAACAAGAAAAATATAAAAAAAATTAAAAATAAATTAGGAGCGGAGGATTAGATAAGGTGGGGTAAAATTATTATTTTTTAAAAATAAAATAATATCAATTTTTTTGGGAATGAGTTGGTGGTTTGGTTTGGGGGGGGGGGGTGAAGTATGAATTTTTTTATAAATATTTTATAAAAGAAATTTTAAAAAATAAAGGACGGGGATTGTCCAGTGAGGGGGTGGGGTAAGAAAAATAATTTTAATTTTATATTTTCAAAAATTATTATTTTTTGGGTGGTAATACTTTAAACTTTAATTTTTAATTAATACTAATAGTTTATTATTTAATTTTTGTCAAGGTGAAATATTTTATCCATGTGAAATGTTATGTGTCAAGTTTTTTTCAAATAATAGAGAGTGTTTTACATGCACCACTGAACTAAAAATAAATGATAGTTTAGATATAAAACTTATACTCTCAATAGTTTAGGTATGAAACTAAAAAAAATGAAATTATTTAGATGTGTTTCAAATATTTATCTCATTTTAATTTAAAGTATAAATATAAATTTAATGAAGTCTATAAAGGATATTTCAGACATTTTCTCATGACCTCAAACAGGAACAGCAGCTGACCAAAATGGGGTGGCGGATAGAATCGAGAAAGGCCACAAGGCCGTTGAAAAGGGGAAATTGAAACCCTGGCATCGCAACGGTCGAATTTATCCCCAAATGCTTCGCTGGATAGAAAGAGGAGAGAGAGAAAGGGAGAGAGAGAGAGAGATGGGGAAACGGAAGGAGAGGAGGGAGCAGAAGAAAGTTTGTTCAGAAGGAGGAGATGAGAGTAAAGAAGTAGAAGGAAACAGGTTCTTTGCCTGCTACTTGCTTACATCTATGTGCCCCAGATTCAAAGGCCACACTTACATCGGGTTCGTTTCCTCTCCAATTTAGGGTTCCGATGGGGGAACTTTTCTTTCTATTTGTTTTTCCTTAATAGATAGATGTAACTGAAGCTAGTTAGATTTCTTTCACCTGCCACTTTTTTTATTAGTATAATTTCTACTCATTGTTTTTCCTTTTCCTCTCGAATTGAACGGATCCAGTGATTGTGATTGAAACAGACAAAATAATATATGTATTGGTTTTGGCTTCGGTAATCAATTAATTGTTTGGGCAGATTTACAGTGAATCCTCGCCGTAGAATTCGACAGCACAATGGAGAGGTAAGGATGGGTGCATTGAGGACCAAGAGGAAGCGTCCCTGGGAGATGATTTTATGCATATATGGCTTCCCTACCAATGTATCAGCCCTCCAGGTAATCTACATTTATCTTCTTTTACAAAATCTACTAAATACAATTTCCAAATAAACTCAAAGTAGAGGGTATTTGTATTTTTCAACCAAACCTAAATCCAAACATTCCCTTTAAACCAATTCTCCTGATCGAAATCCAAGCGTGCACGTTGTTCTCGAGAAACCAATCCAAATGCCATAAACTGTTTTTGTTACCATAAATTTTGGTTGGGTTACCTCTGGTCACTGACGCTGAATAGACTCAAGAGTCTCTTAATGCACTGCTAATTGTTGCCTTAATTTTCATGTCAAATTTCCACTTTATTTCACAATTATGCATATTCACTTCGTTTGTGCCAGTTGATGTTTGCTAATCTGAAACCTGAATTTGCTTCACTATTTTAAGATATCAATTTTTTCTTCTCTTTATTGCAGTTTGAATGGGCCTGGCAGCATCCAGTAGAATCCCGTGCAGTTAGACAGGCAGCAGCATCATTCAAAACTCTTGGAGGAGTTGCTAACAAGATTAAATTGGCATATACAATGCTTACTCTCCCTGAGTGGCAAAGGTATATAATTTGTTTTGTCTGAGGTGAACCGACGAGTCTGATTGAATTTTGTTCTCCTGGAGTCTCATTAAGTTTTGTCTTCTATGTTCAGCCTAAATCTCACAGTAAATTTCTTCTCCACAAAATACAAGATGCATTCAGCTGGTTGTCCTAGTCTTCCAGAGCACATGAGAGTCCATATTTGTGCACTGGATGAACTTCCCTGTTATACAGGAATTGACAGGGATGATGAGTATTCAACCAACGAATGGGAAAATAGTGAAGAATTAATAGACGAAATATCTGCCGGCTCCACAAATTCTAACAGTTCTTTTAGTAATCAAGACAAAGACAGCACCGATGAAAATGACGATGAACACACTGATTGGAAAGAGCTTGACGAACGTGCTGGAGAAAATAGCACTTGCGGTAGAGAGCACTCATATATTATCATCGACTCGCCAGTAGAAAGGTCATCTTCAATTTTAGGTGATTTCTTTCATATAGCAGACAAGAAAGAGAGACATGAATTGGATGATGAATTTGGTGAGAAGCAGGCCAACAAGATGTGTTCAACAAAAACGGATGATTCATTGGCAACCAAGAATGCTGGTTTGCCTAGTGACATGGAGGTTATTGATGTTTTTACTCCTCCATGCTCCAAAGTGCGTGCAGACCACAAAAGAAGAAGACTTTCGGCTAGTTGTCCTGAAATAATAGACTTGACAGACTCACCTATTTATGTCTAATGTGATTAATCAGTCACCTGGTTTATTTTTTTTAACTGTCATTCATCAAAATATAATGAGCTAGCATGTTAAGAAGTAAACCATGTTAGAATATGTAATAGTGATATTGTTGACTGATTCTTTCAGTGGCAGACTTTCATTTCCATCATGTTATTTAGTACTACGTTTTGGATTGTAAATAGAAAAGGGGACAATTACAGCCGAACAAAAAGATGCAAGTAATGTTATTTCATCTCGCAAAAGACTTGATCTCAACCACTACGAGACCAAACCTAGTTTCATCCCCATCGATACAACAAAACATAAGCTTCATCTTCACCGTCACACACCAAGGAAACTTCACAATTCACAATTCACAACAAACGAAAGTTGTACCTAGTAACCACAAAAGATCACTATTACGTTCACCCACTACTATTGCAACAGTTAATGTGCCTTGGCAACTTACCCTGGGGATTCTGCAGATAGGTGGGGAGAAAAGTGCATCTGATCTTCCAGGGAAAACATTACAAGAGGTACTTAACCTCTTACTAGATGATGTTAGCCGGATCGGGTCCGTTCTGTTCCTTTACCTTGTTATAACTCTTCTTCAGACAGTTCTTCAAGTCATGGTGGTAATTAGTGCCGGCAATTCAGCCCCAATTTTTGCAAACCCGCACATTAAATATGGGTAGAAAGAGTGATTTTTAAATATGGGTAATATTTGGACTTATGCCCATATTTAACCCATTAAAATATGGGTAATTTAATGGGTAAATTATGAATAAAATATAAGTTTGGGTTATAGTGAAGACTAACGAACTTTTCTCCCAAGCTCTTAGAAGCATTTTTCAGCATCAAACTTCACAGTTTCTTCCACGAACCACGACCACGAAGACTTGCGGGTAAGTCTCTCAACTTTCCGCTTGAAACCTTCTTCCTCATCTTCCCTTTTTTCTTTGTTTGAAATTTTAGAGCTAAGGTTTTTTATTAACTCCTCTGAAATCTTTTTCCTGATTTCAAGAATTTTTTGTGGTAGAGGAATTCTTTTTCCTGATTTCAGAATTTTTTTTGTGGTAGAGGAATCCTTCTTTATAACAATGTAAATATATGCTACATACAGTTTGGATTTTTATAGAATCTTAGATTTCATGTTTTTGGCTCCTTTTTATGGTTTGTCTTTTATACATAAAAATTTTATTTTCTATTTTAGGAAAAGATGTCTACAGAGGTTAATGAGGACGTCTATGATGAATCTTGTGAGATTAGATCGTCGGTCCCTACAAAACGAGTAAAAAAGAATACTTCTGATGTTTGGAAAAGTTTAAGAAATTGCCTCGTGCAACAAGTAATGAAATGTTAAAAGCTCGATGTAATGTCTATAAGAAGATTTTTCTAGCAGACTCTATTTCTGGAACTTCAAAATTGAAATGCCATATCAGTTTACACTTAGATAAAACACAAGAGAAAAGGGTTACGCCAATTGATCAAGCAATTTATCCTGAAAAAGTATATGTGGCTACTTTGAAGCATAATTATCCTTATAATTATCTTTTCGGCTTTGCCGAACATCAAGGAAATACAGATATCCTTTTGTACTTAAATCCAACTGTGAAACCTGTTTCAAGAAATACTGCCAAGTTTGTTATTTTAAAGATGTATGATAGGAAAAAAGAATATCTAAAGAATGAGCTTGCAGTGATTCCTAGTAGAGTATGTTTGACTTCAGACATGTGGACTTCTTTAGCGTCAAATTGGATTCTTCAAAAAAGAGTGTTGATTTTTCGCCATGTGCCCCCTCCACACTCTGGTGCAGTTTTGGGTCCTTTACTAATTGATTTCATTAAGAAATGGAGTATTGAAAAAAAGTTCACTCTTACTTTGGATAACTGGTAACTAATTTAAAAGACCACTTATCTTTGATGTATGAACTAGTTTGTGATGGAAAGTTCTTTCATGTTTTGTTGGGGAAATCATATCTTGAATTTAATTGTAAAGGTGGATTTAGAGAAAGCCAATGAGGCTATTGTAAAGATCAGAGAAGATGTTAAGCATATTAAAAATTCGGAAGGAAGAATTTAAAAGTTTGTGGAATGTATCAAAAATCTTGAATTGCCGTGTGCAATAAAGTTTCGCCAAGACATGGCAATTCGATGGAATTCCACTTAATTGATTCTTGAAAGTGCGATTCTCTACCAACAAGATTATATTCAATATGAATTGATTGATACTGATTTTAAGCACAATCTTTTTTAGGTGGAATGGAAAAGGGTAGAGATGATTGCTCAATTTTTGAAGCCATTATATAACATTACTACATTGTTCTCTGGAAGCAAATATCGAATTGCTAATTTGTATCTACATAACGTGTGGGAAATTCACAAGTTATTAGAGGAAGAAAAAAATATTTATTATCCAGTTATGAGTGAGATGGCTACATCAATGTTAACGAAGTTAAAAAAATATTGAAAGTCTTAGATCTGATTACTAGCCATTGTTTTCGACCCTCAATATAAGCTTAAATTTGTGAAATTTATGTTCTCTAAAATTGATCTTGAGACTATTTAAGGAAAGGTAAAAGTCATTAGAGATCATTTACCTTTGTTATTCAAAGAATATTATGTACCTTCAACCTCAATTTCTTTGTTGGGGGACACTAGTAATGAAATGAGGGATGAACTTGAGGAGTTTGATAATCAATTGGGGTGTGGTAAAAAAAAAACACAACTAGATTTATACTTGGAGGATCCTAATCTTGACCATAAAGTAAACTCAGATTTAGATGTACTTGCCTATTAAAAAGAAAAATAGACTAAGGTATCCCGAACTCTCATTGATGGCAAGAGACGTCTTGAGCATACCTATTACCATACTAGTGTCTGAATCTTCCTTTAGCATTGGAGGTCGTACTATTGAAAAATTTACGAATTTTGTTTTACCTGCAAATGCGGAGTCGAAGTTGTGTACAAGAGTTTGGCTTTGTGGGCAAGAAGGTAAATCATTTTATACCTATTACATATTCGCTTTATTTTTGTTGGAAATTGCAATGGTGTTCTAGTAAATAATTTTGCCTTTCTTTTATTTGGTTCACTTTGTGGGCGAACCAAGGTGGTATTCAGCGATTCGCCGAACATGAAAGGGCGACTCAATCGAGTTCGCCAACTGAGGTTCAAACACCTAAAGCATGGAGCATCACAAGGCTGGCTGAAGATAGAAGGGCGATTTGCCAAGCAAATTAGGAGAGCCCGACTAATGTTGCCAAGTTAGTCGCAAAGTGAATTTTTGGTATTTTGGAAAAGTATAAATAGCCCAAAGAATACATATTTTAGAGAGTTCCGTTTTGAGTTCGAAAATTTCTCTTTGGAGAATAAAGTTGAGAGTTTGAGAACACTTTACCTTTAAAGAACACTTTTCTAGTTTTGGAGGTTTTACAACTTGGTGTTTAATTTTGATAAATTGAAGTTGAATCCAAAGTGAGTTTACTCTTAATTGCTTGATTTCAAGTTACTCATGACTGCTTTCATGGAAGGTATAAATTCTTTACTTTTTGTGATGGGTGGCTAAAACCCAAGATCTAGAGTACTCAAATGGAGTTGGGTGTTGATTTAATGTACTGAGTATTGTGTTATGCTCTGTTTTGTTGCTGTTCATACAAGAATTTGGTCTAATTATCATAGGGTTAACTTAAAGATTAAGGCTGCAAACTTAATTTCTACTTCTGATCTCTGGTTGATGCTCGAAAGAGATTGATTGGAGTGGGTAATTAGTTCAATACTAGCAATTTAGGTTTGATGTCTGTAACTTGCTTGAAAAAGAGGTTATGGGTTGGATCTATTTGCCTTGTTCTTGAAAGAGAGAATAGAGTAAGGTATTGAGTTGTTTAGATTGACATTTAGATGAGGCCGAAAGGATATTCTATGCATAGATGCTTTGAGATCGAAGATAAGTAGCGTCAATGAAGATGACTTAGCCTATTCATGAATTTTCATCACTATAGAGCAACACAATCACCCCTATGTGACATCGATTTCCAATCCCTGCACCCCTAGATTGCTTGTTAACTCTTGAATTCATCTATTTTAGTGCAATTGCGATAATTGATAACCTAAGCTTTATATTAAGTTGGTTGTCATCCACCCAATTGTTCTTACTATTACAAATGAACTAAATTAAACTCCAAATTTCTTGATAAGGAATTCTCTACGATATATTATTCCATGTGGGATTCGACCCCGACTCTTTGTTGAGTTTTACTGACTACAATCACTCGCTCTTTTAATTGGTTTTGGATAGTAATTTGAGCGTTATCAATCAACTGCTGCTACTATTGATTGGTGACTTCATAGTTCGAGGGCGAGAACATCACTAGCTTTATCATTTCTAATCTTTTCAGTTTTCAGATATTATTAGTGACGTAGGGGTTCGATGTTTTAGTCACATTATGATTAGTAGAGGACTTGTCAGACATAGACAACATTCCGCGTATTCCTTTATGTACTATGTTGATATCTTTTATGTAATTAGCAGATTCACAACTTATATTGATTATATCTCTTGGATTGTCTTTTATTATGTCATACTTATGTCAAGTGGTTTGTTTAAGGCCTCTCGGGGTCTTATTCGCCATGTCGTACCTAGGGATACTTTGCGTTGTGACAATAATTTTATTTATTTTCTTGATTTTTCTTTTATATTTGTACTCGTAAAATTATTTAATAAATTAGCTTATAAATTTTATTATTTAGAGAGAGTTGTTTGTTGTCAAATAAAACCAATACAAATCAATGCAATATTTGAAAATGTGAGTTATTTAACATTTACGAATTAAAAAGACAAATATATCATCACATTACATTTGCGATCTTAATTCTATGTATTATTTGTTGATATATATATGATTTTCTTATTATTATGTTGAGCAATTTATAAAACTGCATACATATTAAAATTACAACTTTCAATTTTTATGAGTAAACGTATATGGTTTATTTAATTTTAATATCATTTATTGTCTTTTTGGTTTTAATAGTAGAGGGTCAATTTTTTTAAATTGAAAATTGATGTTTTGTGAGTGATCAATTTACTAAGATAACAATTCATTACCCTCAAGTGAAAAAATAGCAAACATGACGACACATTATTCTTGTCCTAGCTAGTTAAAATGCGGCAAAAAATAATATTATGGTGCAATTATCGATCTTGATCCAATTACATAAAATAAATAATGCATTAGTAATACCTATATTATTCACGTTGTACCAATCGACCCTTCAGACCCCTATCCTCTTCTTCTTCCAAACTCTCTACGACTTGGTTAAACCCTATTTGAACATCATCTTGTCGTCTGAATTCTCCAACTAGTGTAGTTAGTAGAAGAAGAAGAGGTAGTAGATATGAACCCAACATCACTTCTCCTCCCTATCAATCAACCTCCTCCTGTCACCACTTTACGCTCTCAATTTCTCAATCCTACACCTCTCCGTCTTACCCCTAAATTCTACCTAAAACGCCGCATTCAATCCACCGTCCTTTCATCTTCTTCTGTTCAGGACAAACCTACTTCCGTCAACCCAGATGTCTTTGGAGGTAAAAAGGAGCTTTCTCCTATTCAATCCCTTGTTGATGCCATGTCACCCCCCATAAGAATAGCCAGCTCCGCTTTGATATTTGCTGGTGCTATTGCTGCTGGATACGGACTTGGTCTCCGTTTTGGTGGCTCCCGGAATGCTGGGGTCGGTGGTGCTATTGCTTTTGGTGCTGCTGGTGCCGGCGCTGCTTATGCATTGAATTCTTGCGCTCCTGAAGTTGCTGCTATTAATTTGCATAACTATGTGGCTGATTTTGAGAACCCTGCTGCCTTGAACAAGGAAGATATTGAAGCAATTGCCAATAAGTTTGTCCACTCTGCACATTTGACTTTTTTTCGTTTAATATGTGTAATCACTTGAATTTGTGACTAATTAAATTAGTTTGGTGCAAATACCAAGTGTGAGTGTGAGTAAGTTCTTCTCCTCACGTATTTCTTCAATACTGCAATTCTTAAAGAGAAAGCTCTACTGCAGAGTCTTGGACCATTTGCTTTAATTCCATTTGGCTACATTATGAGCTTTCACACCCAACTTTCTCATACTTCTCTACCTTTTCTAGTTTCATCTACCTATTTTTTGTACATCTTTTCTTACCAATTTACTGTTTTTTTTCTTTTAGGTATGGTGTCAGCAAACAGAATGAGGCATTCAATGCGGAGCTACGAGATATATATTGCCGGTGAGTGCAAAATCAAGTACTGATTTGTTAACAACTCTATGGCTGACACGAAAGCTGCATTTATTACAATTTTTCAATGTAATATGATAATCTCTCTTTTTTCATTTTTGGTTTCTTCTGTTTCTTTTCCCCAACTCTTGAATGACAATTTTTTATTTTTATGAATTGCTTGCTTGGAATAATTTTTTTTTTTTTACCCTTTGAAGCTTGTAGGATAAAGTATGGCTTTTGTCTTGCTACGTTCAAGCATATTTATCGTTCTTCCTTTCCCAAGATGTGTCCCAAAGTGTGTCAACTTTTGCAAATCAAAAGGAGGAAAATATTGTCACCTTTCTGGAATTACAACTTCTTCCACATACTTGTCTATAGTATTTCAGTTCTTTATGACCCAGAAAGTGTCAAATTTGCTATACTTGTCTTGGCATATTGACCAAGTTACATTTGAATGCAAAACTGTCCAACCTGTTGTGATACTTCTCTTGGACACCTAAAAGGAATCAAGCATAGTGTTTTTCTGATTCATTTATAGTGTTTATCTTGAATTTTAATGTTTTTGACTATTTTATCTACCGATGACAAGGAATGATGAATTTATTAGTTTATCTACTGTTGCTTATGCATCCAATTTTGTTTGTGTTCAGGTATGTATCTGCTGTCCTTCCTGCCAGTACTGAAGAACTTAGAGGCGATGAAGTTGATACAATAATCAAATTTAAGAATGCATTGGGAATTGATGATCCAGATGCAGCAGATATGCATATGGAGGTAACTTGAAGTATTCATCTGATTCTGTAACTCAGAATTATAAAACTTCTAGCTGTGGTTGGCTCAAAGTTAGAATGTTATGTTATTAAATAATTTACCAAGTGTTAAGAAAGTCTTACATGCTGATCTCTCAGATTGGTAGGCGAATCTTCAGACAAAGACTTGAAATGGGAGATCGTGATGGAGATATGGAGCAACGTCGGGTGGGTCATCTCTTCAAATAGCTTCAGTTTCCAAAGACTACTGCCTTTAGTTATCGAATAACAACAAATGGAACTTGATCATTTTCTTCTCCAGGCATTTCAAAAGTTGATATATGTCTCAACTCTTGTATTTGGAGAAGCATCTGCTTTCCTTTTACCTTGGAAACGTGTTTTCAAGGTTACTGATGCCCAGGTAGGATTATTTTATCTCTCTCTCCCTTCTTCGTGGAATATTCAGATTGTGCAGTGGCATGCTCTGCTTGTGTGGTTTTAACATTTCTGTATTTTGATTGAGGTTTCTGTCATTTGTCTCTTTCCCTGTCCCCTTCATTTATGTAATATTAGATTTCTATATAGTGTGACTCCCTGTGTCCTTTTACCCGTTTTAACATTTTTGCCATTAGGTTGATGTTGCTGTCAGGGACAATGCACAACGGTTGTATGCCTCCAAGCTTAAGTCTGTTGGGCGAGGTAAATTATCTCTATTGATGCCTTTGAAGGCACTTTTACTTCTAATGTAATCTATTCATAGAAAACCATTTTACTAGTTTTCTTTTGCATCCCTAATAAAACTAATGCTCTTCCATAAACTTCCAAACTACTTGTCGATATTCTTGGGTTTGTTTTCTAAAAATTTTCATTCCCTATTGAACTGATTTTAATAAATCAGTATATGTGCTTAAATTTGCCTTTTTTGTGGTATGTGGTGCTTAATCCTGAACAAAGATGAATCATACCATGAGGCTCTGCATATGTGGCATGGGTTTAGTATGTTCTATTCATGCACTGAGAAGAGATTTTTTTGACGTCTTTCTCTCACTTCTAATTTCACTGCGTTTAGTGATATATCCTGTTGGTTTATGGGTTTTGAGAGCCTTCTGACGATAGCTCTTGAATCTGGACATCTCGTTGTTGCTTAGAGTAGAGGGAGTCTTTGTATGATTCCACCAATGTTATATGGAAAATGCTAATTCTTTCATTATCTTCACGAACTCCACTTTTAGTAGCATCTACCTTGAAATTCTATGTTATGGTGGTGTCAGGGTGATATCACTTGTTTTTTTCATGATTTAATTCCTGCACTGCACTTCAGATGTTTTGCATGGTTGATTTAACTACTTGACCTGTTCCAGATATTGATGTGAACCAGCTGATCAGTTTGAGAGAAGCACAGCTTGCATATCGATTGTCCGACGAGGTAATGCCTAAAAAAATGATCATAATTCTACTTCATATCCCTGTAGAAATATATTTTTCTTATAGAAAAAGGAGATAAGATTGCTGTGAATTTGTTGCACAATATTCATGATTGAATTTACTTTGTCCATGTATTCTGTCATCAAATATATGCACAATCATGACCATTTCTTTCTGTTTGCAGCTTGCACATGAGATGTTTAAGGAGCATGCAAGAAATCTTGTTGAGGAAATCATATCAACTGCTGTTGGCATATTGAAGTCAAGGACAAGAGCAACGTAAGGTCTTTAAGTATATTTAACGTCTTAAAAAGGGAACTTCCATTTTACTGGATAAATTTTAAAGCAATTCTAGGTAATAGAAATGGGATTGCTCCTATAATTTCTAGCAAGACAGAATCTACCCTATTCTTTGCTTGTATCATTTGTTTAATGCCAACTGATTGGGGTCGTTTAGCAGGGAACCCACACGTGTCATTGAGGAACTTGATAAGGTATTGTCATATAATAATTTGTTAATCTCACTGAAGAACCATGCTGATGCTAGTCGTTTTACTCCTGGCACTGGGCCAGTTTCCTTAGTAGGTATGTATGTCGATGATCTTGTCTGACTCTTTTTATAGAACTTGTTAGAAGTCGTGGGTTTCTATCAAGTCTTGAGTGAAATCCTTTCATGGAGCTCTTTCCTTTCAGCTGTTTGTTGTTTGTATCTCAGTTTGTTAGCTGAAGTTAATTTTCCCTTTTCTTTGTTCTTTTTCTTCCTGCTACTTCAGGAGGGGAGTATGATGGTGATAGGAAGATGGATGACCTAAAACTTCTCTACAGAGCATATGTTACAGATTCTTTGTCAAGTGGTCGGATGGAAGAAGACAAGGTAGGTGGTTTTAATTTCTCTCTCCTTCATTCCTTCTGCTTCTGTAGGTTTTTTGGAATTATTATTTTCTACTTGTCTGCCAAAATGGCCAAAATGGCAGGAAAGTTTGAATTTCTCTCATGCATTTGTCAAACTAAGTTATGTTAAACATATATATGAATGGACTGGAAGTTAAAGGCACATACTCCTTTTTTCTTATCCTGCTTCAATATGTTATTCTGGTATGGGTAGAACAATAATGGGGATACTAGTAGATTTGTTTTTCCAATGGAAAATGGCTTGTCCCCACCCATTTTGTCGATAACTGGACAGGAGTAGACACATATTCTTTTCTCTTTTCCAGCTTTTCTGTGGTTGAAATGCTGATATAGAAAGACCGGATGTCCCTCCATTTTTACTCCCGTATCTTGTATCTTCTGTCCTCCTGTAATGATCCCTCTTTGTTCTATAATGAACTAGAAGCAAAAAATGGACAATGTGGGGAAAACAAGCAGAATATTGTGGTTTTGGACCAAAATTATAAGTTGTTGAATCAAGAGTATTGGTATGACCTTAATGTTTTGGACACTAGAAACAGAAGGGGATGCCCTGGTACACTGTGCAAGCTGGTTCAAAGTAAGCTTTGACATTGCCAACTGAGATTCTTTTATTAATGTGCTCAATGAAATGGGTCTCAAGAGAAAATGGACCAGATGTCCTTTTTTTTTTCTTTTCTGATGAAGATAGATGTTATGTTAACAAGGCATCAAGTGGAGCAGAGTAGTTGCATAAGAGAGTCATGGTTAACTCCTGGGAACAAAAACTTCTTTTCTAAGTCAGGGAGTTAACCAGAAAGCAAAATCATGATCTCTAAACCATAATATGGGAGCTGATGAAATCTTAAAGGAAATTGTATCATTTAAAGGGGATAGATTGAGGACAAGATGGATTCATTTTTGCATAAGCACATTTAGGTTTTTTTGGTCAAAACCTTAAATATTTCATTCAGCCCAAAGTATCAAACTTTACGAAACTGCCAACCCATATGACTCAAGTCGGCTCGGCTCCCTTATACTCTTTCTATACAAACGACTATAAGCAGAACAATTTTTTAACAATGTAAAATTAACTTTGAACAGTTAACTATAAGCTATACTGGGAAGTGTTAAGCTGTTCTAACTTTGCTAACCATTTGCTGTGTCTTTGTCCCTCTATGTGCATCTGGACTACTATTTCTCGAGCCTTTGTGTACACCTTGTGGTCTGGTTTCTGAATCTCCTGCCATTTCTCTCAGCCTATAGCTGGTATACTGCAGCAGCACGACAGAATCCCAACATTCCTGCTTGCGGTCTGCTATTGCTGATCCTTTGAGTTAGCCATTGAACTTCCTGATTCCAGTCGCCAATAGACCTAGTGTGATCCAACCATTTCACAAGAAATGGCCTTATGAATGCAGAGTATGGGAAAACAAAAAACAGGTGCTCAGGTGTCTCCTCCACTGGATCATTGCATAGTAAACAATCAGTGGACACTACTATTTCCCCATTTCTGCACTCTATCAACTGTTGACAGTTTCCTATGTAAAGCCAACCATAGTATGAACTGCTGCCTTGGATCTGACCTTGAACCAACACCAATTTACTCCATATGACTTTAGGGTGTTGTGGCAGGCAGATACCCCTTCTTGATACTATACTCCTTTGAGTCAATAAGTACTTGTAGCTTATTATGTAAGGTACTACAATAACCAACTCCTGGCATGAAAAATTTCCTCAATAATCAGCAGGCCTGTTTAGGAGTTCTCATTGTCTCCAAGTCATTGGCTTTTATATAGAATGTATGTGCCCACAACACCCATTGTTTGTCCTTCTGCTCTACTGGCCAGAGGAGCTTACATATTGCTGCATTGTTCCATGTAAGTATATCAATCACATTCAGCCCCCTGCTGTCTTGGGCTTACAGTCTGTCTCCCATGCAACCAAGGCCTCTTTTGAGAAGTCATTGCTCCCTTCCATAAGAAAGTTCTACTCACTGTTGTAACCATAGTAATGATCTTCTTTGGTAACAGGAATATTTGGGACCAATATGTTTGCATTTGAAACAGCACTCTTCACTAGCTGTAATCTACCACTGTAGGACAACAACTTGGAGGACCAACATTTGATTCTTGCTATCATTTTTTCAACTATAGGCAGACACTGTTGTAGTGAGAGCTTTCTGTTTGAATCTGAGAGTGGGACTCCCAAATACTTGAGTGGGAGCCCTCCTAATGATAAGTTCAACTCAACAATAATTCTCTTCTTAAATTTAGGAGGGACATCTAAAATAAATAAAAAACTTTTCTCCATATTGGCATGCAGGCCTGAGACCTCAGAGAAGTGTTTGAAGGTATTGAACAGTAGCTTAATAGAATCCTCATCTGCCCTACAACTCATTGAATATCATCAGCAAAGCATACATGAATAATACCCAACTTACCACATCTTCGATGGTAGTTGAACTGAGGTTGTGCTTCAGCTGTTGAAGTGTTTTGTGGAGTACTCCATGGCTAATACAAACAAATATGGGGACATGGGGTCCTCTTGTCTCAACCCTTTTTTTGCTTGGAACTGTGGAGTCAGACCACCACTAATCAGCAAGCAATACTGCACTGTGGTAACACATTCCAACACTAGATCCATTGTAGGGGGCCCAAATTCCAGTAATACTATCCTCAGCAATGGCCATCTATTGAGTCATATGCTGTTCTAATGTTCACATTTACAGTACATCTAGGTGACACTCCTTTCTGAGAGTAGCCCTTGACCATCTCATGTGCAGTCAGTACATTATCTAAGATGTTTCTACCCTGGATGAAAGCTGACTAAGAAGGACTAACAATATAGTCCACTACAGTTTTTAGTTTTGGCAGTCAGTAAATTGGCTATAAGCTTATACAGGGTAGTGCAGCAATCTATTGGCATGTACTACATATGATGGTGCAGTTACCTTAGGCACAAGTGTGACTGTGGTTGTGTTTACACCTTTCAACAATTTACCATTTTCAAAGAACCGTCACACTCCATTACTAACTTCCTCCCTTATTATTTCCCAGTAAGTTTTAAAAAATTCTGCATTATAACCATCAATACCTGGGCTCTTGTCCGCTGGCTGGTCCTTCCAGGCTTTCACTACATCCTGATAGTCACTGGTTGCAGTAGCTGTTGTTCAACTGTAAGGCAGGGGTCATCTTGAGCTGTGCATGACTATACAGGGCATGGTTGATGCATGTTGCCCCAACAAAGTTTGAAAGAACGGGAGAAACTCCTGTTGTATCTGTTCTGGATCAGTCAGCTTAGTCCCCTTAGTCCCCTGTTCTGTGTAAATAGAGGATATTTTGTTTCTTGCTTGCCTAGCTTTCAGGTGGACAAAGAAGTACTTGGAATTCCTTCTGCTTTAATACCCTTTCATTAAAACTTTCCCATTTCTCAAGTGTCTGCACTGGTTTCCTCTCTTCATTGATCAAGTCTTGGTTGAAGAGGTCTGTTGCCATTTCATCCTGCACCTCCGCCATTTCCTCCTGCACTTCCTGGAGTCTTTGCCTCAATTGGATCAATTTCTTTTCTATTGTTGAAAATTTCCGGCCTATCTGAAGATGAAGTAAGCTGAAGATGCGTCATATCCGGGCTAATCACTTCTTCCCAATACTTCTTCAGCCTACCTCTGCCTTTCCTCGTCCCCACTATATCCAACCTCTCGCATCTCCTCACTGGGGCACTTGCACATCTCCTCTTCACATGCCCAAACCATCTCAGCCTCCCTTTCCTCATCCCACACATCCATTTCAACATGCTCATTTCCGCCACTTGCATTTTCTGTACATGAGAATTCTCGACTGGCCAACACTCTTCCCCTTACACTAACGCCGGTCTGACCGCTACTCTACAGAACTTACCTTTAAGTTTCAGTGGTACATTCTTATCGCACAAGACAACGGATGAAAGCCTCCACTGCATCTATATTGCACCAATACAATGTGTGACATAATCGTTGATATCCCATTTCCTTGGATCAGAGACCCAAGATACTTAAATCTTGGGGACAGCTTGCATATCAAGTCTCACTTCCACGCCTGCCTCATGCGTCACATCACCCTTTGAATTATTGTGATCTTAAACATGCCATATCATTCCTAAAAATAGAGTGTTATTAAGGGTATAACTGTAATATTGAAATTTAGAACTTACGAAATATAGAAAGCAATTTTCTTTTTCATATAGACTAAAAAAGAGTGTAAAACATGTAAATGAAACAAAGAAATTAACTGATTTGGAGTAATTCAACCTTGTGGAATCTTGGTTTCTGGGCGTAGGCTGGTATAACTACAGATAACAATATCTGGTAATGCGATAATAGAGTTTGTTTAATAGCTGCAAGCAGATCAGTCTATGTTCTTCTAAGGCTCTTTGCATGCAAACCAGTCTATGTTCTTCATTATCACATTAAGGATTACAGTATACTTGTTTCGGGGAACAGATTTCTTATTGATGAGATGGTTTGTGGGTCTGTTTGGTCTTTAGACCAATACACTCGTAAGATTTGACCATATTGAATCCTTTACTTTTTAATGAATATGCTCAATTGTTTTGCTTCCTATGAGTTTCACTTATTTTACATGCCATGGAATCATCCAGATGCTGTAGCATTCTCTTGCATCTTCTCAAGGCCATTTGATTTGTTATTCTGTTTATCTTTAGTTATATGCCTCTTAACCTCAACTTTTCTTCCTCTTGTAGCTTGCTGCTTTGAACCAATTGAGAAGTATATTTGGTTTGGGGAAACGAGAAGCAGATACAATCACATTGGATGTCACCTCAAAGGTATACCGTAAACGACTTGCTCAAGCTGTTACCAGTGGTGAATTAGAAGCGTTCGAGAGCAAAGCAGCCTATCTTCAAAATCTTTGTGAAGAATTAAATTTTGATCCGCAAAAGGCTCTTGAGATTCATCAAGGTAATACGTGATAACGATGTGACTCGTCTTCTAATGTAGATTGAGTGACATTTTCATGCTTAATTGTCTTATCTGGAGAGGGAAGACATTTGGAAGTAGTCGAGTTTTCAGTTGCACACGAGGGAGTGCTAACAAGAACTTGTTGAGGTTATCTGCTTGTTTTAGTTGGTTCCTCAGAGAGGAACAATACAAGTGAGGTTTTCAAGTACAAAATAATGACTCCAAATTTTGTTTTCTACTGTATTCCTAAAACCTCATCCTCTAGCAGTTCTTGAAATTTGAGGTTTTTCCTTTTCAGCATAGTTGCATAGAGTTGTTAGTTGCCCTCCTTTTGATAAAACCAGCGATTAGCTTTGCCGTGAAGCTGGAGTTGACAATAGGAGTGTCGTTTATAGCACCTTCAGTGTCATCAGTTTGCTTATCGGCTAATAGTAATTTGATTTTATAATTGAACTTCTTAAAGCTAGTTCTGTTGGGTTGAGCTCCCTGAGGTCTCAGGTTCAGTTGCCAGCAGAGACAAAACATAAGGTGATTTCTTCCCATCTGTTCTAGCCTTGGTGGACAGTGTTACTTGGTAACTGTTGCTGGTGGGAGGTGTCTAGTATCCATAGAATTAGTTGAGGTGCGTGCACACTGGTGTGGACACCACAGTAATCAAAAATAATAATAGTGTTTTTTTTTTTGGAGTGTTGCAAGTGAGGATGCAAAACCTTAAGAGTGAGTGTAAGGTTATAGAGCACTTAAGGGCAACAACCAAACAGGTAGGCCTGTGGAGGAAATCAGGGAATTGTTGAATGTCAATCCTATTGGCATGTGAACATCAGTGACCGCTTATATGTAGTATCTTGGATTCTGTGCTCCAGTTTAGTCGAGGTATTTTTACACTGAAAATGCCTTGTGCCATCTCGGTAATGCCTTGATGTGTCATCTACTGATTTTTTTTCCGGATCACATAAATAGGCAACATGAACTTTACTATGTGCCTGATGCACTTCTAAAGACAGCGGAAAGAAAAATCGTGATCTGTTGTGTTGTACTGAAAAGCTTGTCTTTGCCTTTCATTTTCAGAAATCTACAGGCAAAAGCTTCAGCAGCTTGTCGCTGATGGAGAACTTAGTGATGAGGATATGAAGGCATTGGAGCGCCTGCAGGTAATGCTTTGCGTTCCCAAGCAAACAGTTGAAGCTGCTCATGCAGATATCTGTGGCAGTTTGTTTGAAAAGGTAATTGTCACTCCTTTCTCTATAGATATTGCGTCATTCAGTTCATCTTATTATATGCAGCTGATTGGGCTGTAAAAAAATGAGGCAAATGATGTTGTGGATTAATAAAATAGTTTGTAGATAGTCTTTTCTCTTCTGTTAAACTGCTAAGTGGAGTTTGATATTTTGAGTGCTTGCAGTTGCCTTTAGGAATTTGCTGCCAACTCCATTTTAGTTACTATACGTACCTCTCCTTTACATTATGGTACATTACAATAAATTCCAGTACTATTTAGGATGTTGATAAAGAGACCTGCTTTGTGCTAGCTTTTAATTGAGGAGATATTTGCAAGTGCTTCTGTCATCCGCAAAGTTACATTTTATTCCCCCGATACTCTTATCACATGTGCTTCATAGCGCGTGAGAATTGAATAAATTGGGCCATAAATATTGGGAAAAAGCAGTTAGGACGAAAGACTACTGTGCTTGTACCTTTTTTTCTTTCTTTTTTTTACTCCATAGGATCTCCCACATTTTTGCTCCCTTAGTAAAGTTGGAGGTTGCTTACCATCTGAGCAGCCCCCTCTTGCTTGCTTTTCTTCTGCCCCATAATTTTTGTTCACTTTGACCTTCAAATATGGAACTGCACTCTGTCAAATGCATTTCTTGTATTCATCTGTTCTATATTAGAAAATCCTTGACCTTTTTATGTGGAATTACTTTAGATGTAGATAATTATGTTCTAATTTTTGTTGTAAAATATTATGTTACTTGATCTAAGTAGGGCTTGACCAAAGTGCAGTTTGACCGCTGAAAGTCAAATATGAAAAAAGATTACTGGATATTTCTCTAATTAATATCAGCACGTAATAAGCAGTTTGACACTTCCCTAATTTCCCGTAAATTGTTGCTTCGTTTTCAGAGAAGTGTGTTCTTCACTTCTCCTTTTCACTTCAATTGGACCTGGTCACTTTTTGCTTTTAGAAACACTGTTGAACAGTAGTCACATTGTAAATAGCCACTTGAGAGATTTTGTATTTTAGATTGGGAGTTATAGTTTTCAATATTAAAGTGGATTGATTTCTTTCAACTTCTTACGGTGCACAAGGTATTGATTTTAATCTGACCCTTCCTCTCGATCAATACAAATATTGTTGGCAGGTGGTTAAGGAAGCAATTGCTTGTGGAATAGATGGTTATGATACTGAAACCAAGAATGCTGTGAGGAAGGCCGCATATGGTTTACGATTAACCAGGGAGGTTGCCATGACTATTGCTAGTAAGGCAGTAAGTATCAGGATGCTAATTCTGGTTTTTGGGTTGTAAAATTTCTTTGATTCCACTACGAGACATACCTCCAAATATTTCTAATTACATTCAATGGCTTCACAAACACAGGTCAGAAAGATTTTCATCACTTACATTCAGAGGGCCCGAGGAGCTGGGAGCCGCACTGAATCAGCCAAAGAACTGAAAAAAATGATAGCCTTTAATAGTTTTGTTGCGTCTCAACTAGTTGCAGACATCAAGGGTGAATCATCTGATACACCGCCAGAAGAGACTCAAGAAGAACAGATTCAACAAAACGAAGAGGAGGATGAGGAGTGGGAGTCCTTGCAATCACTAAGAAAAGTAAAACCCAGCTGGAACAATTTGAGAAAGGAAATCCAGACCGAGATTACTCTCAAGGACGATCTTCCGGAAAGAGAGAGAACAGAACTTTACAAGACATACTTGGTCTTCTGTCTAACTGGGCAAGTTACTAAAATTCCTTTTGGGGTCCAGATCACCACAAAGAAGGATGACTCTGAATATGTTTTTCTAAGTCAACTTGGTAGCATCCTCGGGTTGACCGATAGTGAGATTGTTGGAGTGCACCAAGGTTTAGCTGAGCAGGCTTTTAGGCAACAAGCAGAGGTGATCTTAGCTGATGGACAGATAACGAAGGCCAAAATGGTACAGCTGAATGAGTTGCAGAAGAATGTTGGCTTGCCACCACAGTATGCTCAGAATATAATAAAGAGCATCACAACAACAAAACTGGCGGCAGCCCTTGAGACTGCTGTTGGTCAGGGAAGGCTGAGCATTAAGGAGATTAGAGAATTGAAAGAGTCTTCAGTAGACATAAATACCATGATATCCGAAAGTTTACGTGAGAATCTTTTCAAAAAGACTCTGGCTGATATCTTCTCATCTGGTACTGGGGAGTTTGACGAAGAAGAGGTATATGAAAATATCCCAAAAGATCTTAATATAAATGTTGAGAAGGCCAAAAAAGTTGTTCATGAACTAGCTCGTAGCAGATTATCAAACTCACTTATTCAGGCCGTGTCACTTTTAAGGCAGAGAAATCATAAAGCATTGGTATGAATTTTATCTTAAGACGGCTGTTGGTTTTGCTTGAATCATGCCATATATGTTTGTTGAAGTTTTAATGCTACTACTTCTGTCTGTGTTTTGTAGGTTTATTCTCTCAATGATTTGTTAGCTTGTGACAAGGCTGTTCCTGCAACCCCATTATCTTGGGAGGTACCAGAAGAACTGTCTGATCTGTTCATCGTTTATTTGAAGAGTGATCCCCCACCAGAAAAGTTGTCCAGGTTACAGTATCTGCTAGGTATAAGTGATTCAACAGCAGAGACATTGAGAGCTGTGAAGGATAGAGAACTACCAAATGGGGCAGGGGAAGAGGAGTTTGTATTTTAATTCTGTTATAGCTACTGATAAATGTTTGTCAATTGTAGACGGGGAGAGGAGAGACGGTTGCAGGTATTTTTTGTTATTTAATGCAAATGAGGTGTATCTTTTGCTTTTACGATGTGAGCTAGAAACATTGGGGTCTCATAGTGTTATTAGTTACTACCCGCGCGGGGTGAAGTACCATATTAAGCATACGGAGATCATTCAGTAATATTCATTTTCCTTTTTGATCTTGAACACCAATGAGTCTTTGTTGTCTTCAGTTTTTCGATATTTTGTCTAGTTTAATTATAACAGTTTTAGCTACACATGTGAAGAATTACAGAAATATTTGTGGATATAGAGTTTGTCTTTTGGTGCTTATACCAAATTCAAGAATAGTTTATCCAATGGTGAATAGCTCTTATAAGCTTTAGGTTTTGAGGTAATGGCATTACTAATTTACAGTAAATTAAAGCACTAATAAACTACACTTGCGTAAAGTGAAGTGGAGCAGTAAATTCATTACTGATCATAGATATGTCGTCTTTTCCTTATAGTCATTTTGAAGAGCAATTTATGGTTGTGACGAAGTGACTTAACTCTAATGGTTGTGACGAAATTACTTCAGGTGTCAAATAGTGGCAACACAATTAATTAATTAATCATATAAATAAAAGCATGATTCCACTGTCTATTGTTGGCACAAAGATCAGATGATGAAAATAGTTGTAAAAGGGATCTATGGGGTAGTTGTTCAGGAATTAAAGAGTAGCCTTTTGTCTAAGGAGGCAATGCATGAATTATAAAAGGAATTTAAGGTGTAGTTATAGGTTCTCTAAAGTGTTTTTTTTTTTAAAAACAAACTGAATTTTAAAGTTGGAATGAGAAAATAGATAAATGGTCACTTTGATCTTAAGATATGTGCCACATCATCCAAGTTCTAGGGAAGGGGTAAACTTAACGATAACTCTATATGCTTTGAAGCACACATACTATATAAGCCATTTTTCTTAGAGAACTCAGTAGATGCTGGACGTGTAATCAAGTACAACTAGACCCAATCAGCTGAGAAGGATTTCCAAAGCCAATCAAGAATATTAGAGAACCGGTTGCTGTAAGGATATACTATTAACCATGCGTTTTGATATATTATTATTATCGAACAATTGTTTATTTATTTATTTAATTCAATAAAGTGTTACATTTAATAGATCAATTTGCCATATATGTGTCCTTAACTTATATAGTAGATGATTTGGTGTATAGAGTTTAAACTTATACACATAAGATTAAATTATCGGTTCTTATAAGTTAAAAATTATAGTTCACAATCGTAGATGGAAATTTGGACAAACCATCAGAAAGATTGTAGCACGAGATTAAATGTAATTTATCTTGATTATGAGAATGATATAGTTCTAACTTCTCGTGCTAGTGCATTTTGTATGTATTGAACGGGATCGAGTAGAGATAAATGTTTTAGACCGACTGATAAAAACATATTCTCTAAATTGTTAAATGTACTTATATTCTTAATCTTCATATAATGATTATGATCTGAATATATTAATTATCATTTTGATTTATTAAAAGGTGTGATTTTGAGATGGGTCAATATGCATGGTAGATTGAATGATAATAATATATATTGGTGAAATAATTAGTTAGTTGATGAAATCCATATCGATGATACACCTTTTTAAGTGAAACTTATAAATTTTCATGTGTAAACCCGGCCGGTAGATTTATGAATCTGACACATGAAATAAGTTAAGTATTGCTCTAAAGGAAATTAATTATTGAATTAAATTCGTCAGTAATTTAATTTATTGATTAGAACCTGTAATCTTAACATGGGGAATTACATAAGTGTTTAATGGTGAATTTCGAAATATAAATAGATGAGTGCAATTATAAATTTCTAGTGGAATCATTTGTAATTTATTGTGGTAAGAATAATTCAAATTAATTATTTGGAATTATTTCCATAATAGGAAGCCTCAATAATTAATTCTGTGGTTCCTCTAGTGCCCAATTTAACTAGAACTCAGAATCCTATTTTCTAGGGAAATGAAAACGTGTGTTTCTTTTTCTTGATGAAAAATGACTCCTTTTTTGGACTGAGAAGAAATCTCTATAAGTAGGGATTTTTCTAATCTAGAAAGACAATTCATTTTTTTATGCGATACTTGCCCACCCAAGTATTGAGAGAGTTCAGTTGTTAATTTGGAATCACTGTAGAAGACCGTAGAGCTGGAGTCGAATTTACTTCAAGATATCTGCACACGCTTCAAGAGGTAATCCTGAGTTAATTTTCAGCATACTTTGTATGTGATATGTATTTGTGATTGTTGTCTATATTCATGTAAGATGTATGATTCTGGAATGCTTCCGTTGTGTATCCTATTTTTTAATAATTGGTATCAGAGCCATACTTGCATCTTTATAGATTATCTAAAATATGCTTATGTAAAATTGTGTGTATGTTTTTTTGAATTCATTGAGCCGAATGGAAATCATTATAAACAATTCATTATTTTGTTTAATGAAACAAAAGAAAAGATAAAAGATTCAGATGGCGGCAACTAATGTGCATAAGTGCTCTTAATTCTTTTTGCATGCACATGTATATTGTTGACAGTTGTTACTTCGTTATTTTGTATTATTGATTGATAAAGAAAAAACATTAGGGGAAAAGGGTGGCGGCTAAGCTACAAAACAAAAATTTTTCCTTTTGTTTTTTGTGCAAAATATATTAAAGTTGAGTGGTTTATTTAGTTAATGATAGTTGTGAGCAACTTTTGCACTTGTTTCAAAATCGTTTTATTATTAAAACAATTTTTTTGGTTTAAGAGTAATGAACCAAAGGTGCATGTTTATTATTTGGAATTTTTGCTCCTTGCTATAGTGAACTATAGTACTGAACATATGCATGTAATTGTTTATGTGAGATAGTGTTCTTTAGTAAACTATAAGTCTTTGTTTTATCACTAAAAATATTTTGGTATTTCATGATAAGCAAGATTAAATAGTAATTAAGTATTAAGTTTATGTGTTGGCTTAGACCTTCCTCCACATCAGATTAATTTAATACAAGTCACTACGTATTTAATCACTAGTTTGATAATATGTATTAACTCTCCTAAACTGAGTAATATATGATTGGATCAATGTAACTAGGGTTTGATTTTCACTTGACTTAAATTAACAGTAGACTCTCCATCTGAGTTAGGTCTGTATAAGCTTATGGAGTAAATAATCAGTCATGATATATGTATATTGTATGAGTAGTTCTCCAATCCCATTGATTAGCTATTTAAGATGCATGAATGTATATGTATGTGATGAGTTTGAATGTAACTATTCAATGTTTATATGACTGTTTGATTGATCTATTGTAACTATTTCTTTAATCTCAGATTCAATATGCATCTTTTTAATCCCATTAATACTATTTTGGGTCAAAATAAACTTGCGGGTTCTAACTATGTTGATTGTAGGTGAAATCTTGACATCGTGTTAACTGCTGAAGAGTATAAATTTGTACTCTATGAGGAATGCCCATTGAATCCAGATGCACAGTCTAGTGATGAGGATAAGGTAGCTTATCAAAATGGCGCAAATTTGATGAGATATCGCGGTGTTACATTATGGCTTCAATGTCAAATGTGCTGCAACATCATCATCAAACTATGTCATCTGCTTTTGAAATTTTGGAGAGTCTGAAACAAATGTTTGGAGACTAGGGTCGATCAGCTAAGCAGACTGCCATAATATCTCTCATGAACACTAAGATGGTTGAAGGCACTCTTGTTATAGACCATGCTCTGAAGATGATCCATGCTCTGAAGATGATAGGTCTTCTGAATGAACTAGAGGTTTTGGGGGCTGAAATTGACAATGACTCCTAAATTGAGATGATATTGTAGTTTCTGCCTAACAATTTTCAACAGTTTTTTCTAAATTATAATATGAATAAGATGAGTCTATCTTTGGCACAATTGTTGAATGAGCTGCAGGCGGCAGAGACACTTTTCAAAAACACAGGCACCATCCATGGCACTAAATATTGAGAAAGGTTCTATTTCTAAACCGCAAGGTGGACAGAAGAAGAAGAAAAAGTCTCACAAAGCAAATGCAATTGCACCTCCAATTGGGGGTGTGAAAAAGCCTAAGGGCAAGTGTTTCCATTGCAAGATGTCAGGCCATTGGAAGACACATTTTCCAGTTTTCTTAGCCAAGAAGAAAAACAACCCAGGAAACTCACTTTCAGTTGTCGTTGAAACATTTTTAGCGGTTGTTTCTACCACTTCATGGTGTGTAGACTCAGGAGCCATTGATCATATCTGCACTACTTTGCAGGGGTTTTAAAAAACGCGCAAGCTGATTAGAGGTGAAGTTAGCATTTTTCAAGCTAGTTTAACAACTCCGGTTTTAGCATTAGGAAATATTACTTTTTAGTTTGATAGTGGTAGAGTTTTAATTTTAAAAGACGTTCTATATGCACCTGTTGTTAGAAGAAATTTAATTTCAGTTTCTAAAGTTTTGAGAGATGGTTATGATGTTAATTATTTTGATAACGGTTGTGTTATTAGCT
The DNA here is from genome assembly GCA_036553675.1 of Solanum okadae. NCBI lineage: Eukaryota > Viridiplantae > Streptophyta > Magnoliopsida > Solanales > Solanaceae > Solanum > Solanum okadae. The sequence goes on along the minus strand of CM071686.1, from coordinate 18,821,183 downwards.
ATAATAAACATTTTGTCTCTGCTGGTACATTGATTGATGGTCTTTTTATTATTAATGTCTCTCTATAACTACAACAAATCGTAGAACTGAATAATGTTAACCTTTCAAGTAAAAGAAAGCGTTCTTCTGATTTTAATGAGACTTATCTATGGCACTTGCATCTATGTCATATAAATCTAGATAGGATTTCAAGGTTGGTTCGAGATGGACCTTTAGGTTCATTAAAAGTGGAGGCACTACCTACATGTGAATCTTGTTTAGAAGAAAAAATGACTAAGAGACATTTCCCCTCAAAAGGAAACAGAGTTAATGATAAACTAGAGCTAATTCATTTTGATTTGTGTGGCCCGATGAACATTCAAGCGAGATTTGGGTATGAGTACTTCGTGACTTTCATTGATGACTACTCAAAATATGCATATATTTATTTGTTGCACCGTAAGTCTGAATGCTTTGAGAAATTCAAAGAGCTTAAGGCTGAAATGGAGAAACAACATGGAAAATATATCAAGTCATTGCGATCTGATCGTGGTGGCGAATACCTATCTAATGAGTTCATTAGTTACTTATCAGAATAAGGAATTACATCTCAAATGTCTGCACCTAGAACACCACAGAAAAATGGTGTAGCAGAAAGAAGAAACAAAACTCTTTTAGAAATTGTTAGATCAATGATGAGTTACTCTGATTTGCCTTATTCGTTTTAGGGATATGCATTAGAAACTGCAAATTACATTCTAAACTTAGTTCCTTCTAAATCTGTTCCTTTGACACCCATTGAACTGTGGACTAGGCATAAACCTAGTTTGAAACATGTTCGAGTTTGGGGATATTCAGTACATGTGCTTAAAGGGAAGGCAGAAAAATTGGAACCTAAAATAGAAATATGTGTTTTTATTGGATACTCTAAAGAAACGAAAGGTGATATGCTTTATAATCCTAAAGAAAAGAAGGTCATTGTGACTATCAATGCCAAGTTTCTGAAAAAAGATATTTTAACAAATCATATTCGTAGAAGTAAACTAGTTTTTGCAGGAATTAAGCAAAGTGATAACAAATCAGTCTACTGAAAATAATGGAAACCAAATTCAAACCCCATATGTTAGAGTTAACATACCATTGCATTATCTTAGTGGGAGAGATGTTAATAACCATATAATTCCACAAGTACAAGTTCCTGAAAATTCATCGCATCAAGGTAGTGGGAGTAATAGTGAGCAGATTGTATTAGAGGAAGAAGTTGTTGATATCTCTGTAGCGCAAGGTGCTGAAGATAACATAGACACTCATGATCCTACAAGTGATGTGGTTCCACCACAAGATCATAATAATGCAAATCTTTTTGAACCTGCCCCAATATTTATAGTTTCTCGTTGTAGTGGGAGACTGATAAGAAAATCACTTCGGTATGGAATCTTGGGAGAGTCTTTTGATAGAGTCCCTGAAGAGTCGAATATCAAACTTGTGAATTACGACGAAGCACTACAAGATAAAGATGCAGAAAAATGGATAGTTGCTATGAAATCAGAAAAGTCCATGTACTCCAATAACGTCTAGGATCTTGTAGAACCACCTGTAGAAGGAGTCAAACTCATTGGATGCAAGTGGATCTATAAGAAAAAGAGAGGAGTAGATAAAAAAGTGCAAACTTACAAAGCTAGACTTGTTGCAAAAGGGATTACTCAGAAAGAAGGGATCGATTATGAGGAAACTTTTTCGCAAGTAGTCATGCTTAAGTCTATTAGAATTATCTTATCCATTGATACTCATTATGATTATGAAATTTGTAAATGGACATCAAGACAACTTTCCTTAACGGAAGTCTTGATGAAAGCATATTTATGCGATAACCAGACAATTTCATAGAAAAAGGCAAAGAAAACATGTTGTGCAAGCTTAAAAGATATATTTATGGATTAAAGCAAGCTTTTAGGGCATGGAATACTTGCTTTGGCAATGCAGTTAAGACTTTTGATTTTAAGCAATGTCTTGATAAGTCATGTGTGTACAAAAAGCGGAATGGGGATAAAGTGGTGTTTTTGATATTATATGTAGATGATATCTTGCTCATAGGAAATAATGTGAGCTTGATGAATTCAATTAATGAATGGTTGTCCACTAATTTTGATATGAACGATTTGGGAGAAGCTGCTCACATCCTTGGGATCAAGTTTCTACGTGATCGCAAGAAAAGGATGTTAAGTTTATCTCAAGCTCTTTATGTTGATACAATTCTTACTAGGTTTAGCATGCATGATTCCAAAAAAGGATTTCTTCCTCTTAGACATGGAGTTTCTCTATCTAAGGATAAATGTCCTAAGACAGGTGAGAAAATAGAAAGCATGAAGATAGCTCCTTATGCGTCAGCTGTAGGAAGCCTCATGTATGCGATGTTGTGCACTAAACCTGATATCTATTTTGCCATAGACATGGTTAGCATATATCAGTCTAATCTTGGTCAAGAACACTGGACAACAGTTAAGTACCTGAAAAAGACTAGGGATTACATGCTAGTCCATCAGTCAGATGAGTTGGTGGCCACACGGTACACTGACTCAGATTTCCAGTCTAATATGGACTCTAGAAAGTCGACCTCAGGAAATGTGTTTACTTTGGGAGGTGGAGCCATTGTTTGGAGAAGCATCAAGCAAACCTGTGTTGCTGATTCTACCATGGAAGCCGAACATGTAGCAGCCTCTGAGTTTGTTATTTCATCTTTATTTTTTTGGAGAACTTCACTTATATAACCTTGTTATGATAGAGAAGATTGTGGCAATCTTGTGTTTACTAAGAGGAATTTAGGCTATCTTTTTTAATATATTAACTGTTCTCCTAAAGTGATTTGTTTGTTGGTGGTTAGATAGGCCTACATTCTTTCCATCAACTTTGGCTGATGGGATTTCCTCCCTGCTGTTAGGGTTTTGCCCTGATTTTCTTACCTTATTTGAAGTTTATTTTTCCTAAAAGAAAAGACAAAACATAACCATAAATGTTTTTACTTTTCATGAAAGGAAAATATATGTTTCTTTCATATTTGGTTTATTCCTTCCTTAAAGGAGAAACTTGGAACTCTATAAATTGAAGATCCCTCTTCTCATATAAAAAAAACAAGAACATCCACTATGTAGTCGCTTAGAGACTTTTATTTACGGGGAGATTTTCTCTCTACAATTTTAATATTTTAATTAATTTTTAATAGGCAGAACACGTAAGCGGCCCCTTGAACTTGTAAGGATTTTCCGTATAGACACCTTATCAAGGATGCCTTCCTATTGAACACTTAAACCACTTAAAAAGTGTGCTTATCAGACACACTTGGCTAACTTTGCACTTATCATGTGAAGCACTCCTTTTGAGCGCGTGAAATGAGAAATAAAAGCTGATGTGTTTGATTGGCACACTTTAACACACTTAACGGTAATATTCTTCCCCTTTTATTTATTTTACCCTAGATTCTTCCCCTTTTTTCTCTCATCTCCCTCTCTTTCTTCTCCATATCTCACCATTCGTCTTCTTCACAGCGAGATCAAAAAAATTTCTTCATTCGTCTTCTTCACAATGAAGGAAATGTCCAATTTGACGATTTCAACTTCTTCAGATGCAAATGTGTTCTGTCGATGTGGGGTCAATGCTGGATTGAAAACCTCATGGACACAACTTAATACATGACATCAATTTTTTTGCTGCAAAACATAAAGGTAAGATTTTTATCATTATTCTAATCTGGTTAAACAAATCGCTAATTATATTTTAATTATTTTGATAATTTGTGTAGAGAAGAGGTGGATGTGATTATTTTCGATGGTACGATGATGAAATACCGCCTCAAGCAAAAAAGATCATATGTGGTCTATTGAAAAGAATCAAATCCTATGAACAAGAGAGGAAGCAGGCAAGAAAAATCAGGATCATATGCGTTATTGCACTCGTGATTTTGGCTATATGGAAATATTTATGTTAGTAGTCTTAGGAGTGATTGTATTAGTAGTCTTGTGTTTCTGTTGTACTGATTTTGGATGAAGTAATGGAGATAAGTTGTTCATGAATCTATCATATTTTTCTTGTTTATTCACCTCTATTGTATTGCCTTATTTCTATTCCTCTTATTCACCTCCAAACACCAATAACCATTTACCAATATTATAATACTAAGTCAATAACACAACAACATTAAGCTCCAAACAAGCATGAATCATCGACAATTTTTTTCGACATTTCCTTGTTAGAAAATCAACATTTAAACCACTTGTTATAGTGTACATCAAAAACACCACAAAACATATTAAAGCAGTCTCAATATTATTTTCTGCTTGCATTACATATTCAAAATAAAAGAACCCCCAAGTGTACATCAAAAACACCCAACCGATATCAATGTTTATTGGAGTTGCACACTTGAAAACATCTGGAGTAACAACTCTTTCACCTGCTGTACCAGGCTATATACAAGGAACTAAAATAAGTATTATCAAAGTAGATCATAAATAATTGAAGTTGGTTAGACGCTTACATTAAATGTTTGTTTGCCACTTATATCATCAGTGTAGATGCCACTTCTCTTCCTGCTTGTTGACCTCTTGTAACAGTTGAAGTATCATCACCTTCTCTCCCCCTGCCTTTTCCTCTGCCTCCTCCCCTGCCTCTTCCCATGCCTCTTCCATCTTGTTGAACTTTTTTAACAATTGAAGTATCATCACAGATAGAAGTTGATTGTTGGTATGAGTTGACATGTTGTGATGGTCTCCAAGTTGGTGGCTGGCTAGAACCCACAGGTTGGCTTGAGCTTGGTGGTTGGCTAAAGCTTGTTGGTTGCCTTGAGTTGGTGGCTGGCTTGATCTTGGTGGATGGCTTAAGCTTGGTGGCTAGTTAGAACCTACTGGTTGGCTTGAGCTTGGTGGCTCGCTAGAACCTATGGGTTGCCTTGAGCTTTAAGGCTAACTTGAGCTAGCAGGTTGGCTTGAGCTTGCAAGTTGGGTTAACCTTCCAGGTCTAGGTTGGGTTGAGCTTTCAGGTTGACCCATTTCAGAAGATTTAATAGTGTAAATAAGAAAAATTGTATTGCCTTTTATCTATTTAATTGAAGTAATCAAAGGTTGGCTTGAGTATTACCACATATTTGAAGGTTTTATTATTGTGGCCTTGTTGATGATACTTGGAGCAAGTCATCTTTACACCTCTCATGGACGACTTTCCATACTTCTTTCTTGGCTCATCCTTTGACTTTCTTCTGTATTTTGGTGGTTTGCCAGACATTTGTTTTGGTTCAGGAGGCTCAATCACTATATCACTAGTGTGAGGCCACATTTTCATGTTAGGTATTGGCGGGATAAAGTAATTATAAGCCTTCATGAAAGTATCTTTTCTATACCAATGTACAACATGATCTTCAGGGTCTTGGCCTGCATGCTGATATGCCAAAACAACATGTTGACATGGTATGCCTCTCAACTGCCAGGTTCTACAAGTACTTGTCTTCGTTCTGATATCAATATTATGCCTATAATGACCATCTAAAATTTCATATCCAAATTGGCCATTGAACCTAACTTGACAATCTCTAGCAGAATCTTTGTTTTCTTCAAGTACTAAACTTGCCATAGGAGAAATGTCTGATATCCAAGTGTCAACAAATTTTCTCATCTCAACATTTCTATCCATTATCTCATCTCAGCTAATGTCTCACACATATTATTCTTAACAATATCACACTTAGCATGCTCCTTAAAATATGCTTTACACCATGTCTTTTTTTCATAATGTAACAAGTCTATTACCAAGTTTATTAAGGGTCTGTTTGGAAAGCCACCTGGTAATTGGAATTGGTGTAATTACTAGGGTAGTAATTGGAATTGGTGTAATTACTAGGGTAGTAATTACCAGCCTAGTAATTACACAATCTAGTAATTACACTGACCTGTTTGGTTACCATAATGTAATTATACTGTAATTACACATGTCCTGTTTGGATGCCACAGTGTAATTACACATGTTCTGTTTGGATGCACAATAACAATCATAATATTATATTAAATTTTAGAAATAAAAATTAATTATTTAAAATTTATACTAGAAAAACAAGAAATTATATAAATGATATTAAATTAAATATTTAAGATATATATTACTTTTTTGGAAGTATATTAATAAATAAACATATGTTCTTAACTAATATTATGAAAAAATAATTGATTTATACTTTTTCAAATTACTATATTTCAATTGAATTGATCATAAAAACTAAAAGTATGAAGTTTCTACTAACATCGTGAAATGCATGTTTGATAAAAAGATTAATATATAAATAAAATGTCATAAATTATTAAAATGTTTGACAAAAAGATAATCTATCATGTCTAATTAAAAAATGACTTGCAATGTGAATTCAATATTACTAAAACAAATGAAACTGAAAATATAACATAAGTTATAAATTCAAAACAAAAAATTTAACATAATACTCTTATCGAAAATTTCAACATAGCGTACATAAATATGATTTATTATTTTTAAAAAAAGAAAAAGAAAAGAAAAGGTAAGTCTATAACCTTACTTAACAATAAATTTTATTTTAATTTAAAAATTAGAATACTAATAGAATTATGTTAATGAGAAAATAAGCATGGCATAAAGAAATAGATAATACGAAAAAATTGCATAGAATCACATAAAGTAAGGTTGATAACGAGAAGAAAATAAAATATTATAATATAAAATAAAAAATAAACTTTTAGAAATTTTTAGAATAATAAAAATAAAAAAAGAACTTAAAATAATAGAAGTAAAAAAATAAAATTAAAAAGTAATCAGCTGGTAATTACACCATGTAATTACCAACAATTCACAACTTATGGTTGTGAATTGGAGAGTGTAATTACCCCCTGCCAATTACACCAATTACCTGCTGACCAAGTAATTACATGTCCAACCAAACAGGACAGACAGTGTAATTACACCCAATTACACCAAATCCAATTACCAAAGTGTCCTTCCAAACAGGCCCTAAGTTTATCCATTTCATCTTGAAATTTTACATCAAAGCTTGATTTTGCACATCTCCAGAATTATTTTCTTCTTTCTTCTCGTCTCCAGGTCTTCTGTCAATTGGACCAGATGTGTCTAGCACACATCCTTTGCTCACAATCTGGAAGCAACTCCATTATGGTTGCTATAAGACCCTACATATCATAATAATTGAAATTTATGACTAGTAATAATTAAATAAGTTGGCAATGAGATTAAAATTAAATAATTATCATTAAACTAACCTTTTGCATATCAGACATCACAGTCAATCCATGTCAGTGCCTAAGTTTAGATCATGTATCAAGAAGTTGATGAAGAAACTCCAACTGTGCTTTGTTTCTTGATCAACAACTACCCAAGCAATTGGAAACATTTGTTGATTTCCATTCCTACCAATTGCAACTAATAATTCATCCTTGCAAGCACACTTTAGAAAGCATCCATCAAAACCAATGATTTTTCTACATCCTTCCAACCAACCTCTCTTTAATGCATCAAAACAAACATAACAGTAAACAAACATATTCTTTCCTGGAGTAGATTCCCTATCTGTCCTCACCCAACATAAACTACGAGGATTAGTCTGTTTTATCATGTCTGCATAATAACACAACCTTGCAAACTCCATCTTCCAATCACCCATAAACTCCTTGAGAATCATCAATTTTGCCCTATAACAAAGAGTTCTTCCAACATACAATCCTGTCTTCTTCCTCACCAACTCTTGAATTTCCCACAACTTATATAAGGTTGAGAAATTATTTTGTCCCTAAACTTATTTGCAATAAAGTTAAATGTACACAACTTGTTCTTGGTTATGGTAGGGCACTGATGAACATGATAGTAATTCTTAACAATAAAATCACCATAGTCTTTGTCTAGACTAGCATATAACAACCATTTGCATTTCTTATGCTGACATTTAACTCTGACTCTATGTTTTTCATTAAGCCTCAATTTTAATTTGACTCTATATTCCACAGCATACTCTGCCACATCCTTACTAAATTTTATGGCATTTTCAAATACCATACCAAGCTCAAATATAACAGCTACACAATTAGGATCAAATCTACCTTTTTACTTTTTCTTCTAGCTGGTAAATCAACACCTTCCACAGCTTCATGATCTAATTCACCCCAACTATCATCACTATCCAATTCTGAACTATCAATATATTGTTAATCTCCCCTCAATCTTCCTGCATACCCAACAACCTTGTTCCTTCCAATGTCTTCAAATCGTCTATCAACACCAGCTACTCCAAGAGTTATTTCCTTTTCAGGAACATGTTTTTTCCTCTGCAATTTGGTTCTCCTTTCATTTCTAAGAGTTTTTAACTCTTCATTAATCTCTGAGTCATCATCATCATCATCATTTGGAATAGAAAACTTTTGTGAATCATCACTAATATCCCAATTTGTTTCAACACCTTCTAGATCTGATGCATCGTCTACAACAACTTCAACATTAATATTCTCAGATTGGGTAGCTCCTTGTTGTAACCCTTCATCCACACCAAATTCAATATTAATATTCTCAGATTGGGCAGCTCCTTGTTGTAACCCTTCATCCACATTAATATTATGTGAGTTTTCCACCCCATCCTCATTAACACTTTCACCAACTGTTGGCCCACAAAGATAACCTGTAGGGACCCCATCTTTAACAACCTCTACCTCATCCACAACATATTGAAGATACAAGTCCAAAAAGTCGCCATCACCTAGGTCTTTTATAAGGTTTAGTAAGCTGAAATCGTTATCCACTAAGATAAAGTTATTGGTTGTAGGGTCTTTAAAATAAAAACCTCCCACAGTAACATACCCTAGATCTCTAGTATAAAAAAACAATTCCATTAAAGAAAAGTGGTCTTTGTCGATACCTACAAATTCCACTTTACTTTCCTCTATGTAAGTGAGACCTCCACCAGATGTGCCTTCCATAAATTTACCACCATGGTGAAAGCGAGTTACTATAATAATATCCATAAGATTCCCTGAAAAAAATTCAAATAAATCCGACAAATTATTGACAAGGAAAACCTAAAAAATTCAAACTTTAATCACATATGTACAAAACATCATCATTTTAGTAATATACAAAATAAACGCTATATTTAAAGGGGAGATTGACAACAATAGTCATAGAGATTTGAAAATGAACTTACTTCACAAGATTGACCACAAAATATCCTAGCTTTTCGAATCAGCCCTAAAACACTGCAACAAGAGTTATTTTCTTGAATCGACCACGCCGTAGGAAGAAAAAATGAAGTTATTGATCAACTTTCTTGAATCGACCACATATTGAGCGGGAATCGTGAAAGAAATATCTAGGGTTTTTTGGAACACGTTTTGGGGATTTTGAGAAATGATGGAGGGGTTGGGTGTGGGGTTGTGTGTTTTTTGATGTGTATTACCACGTAGTATTAGATTTTCCACGTAGAAGACGTGTAATGTCACGCGTTCCACCTTAAAACAAATGCCTCAAATGATAAGTGCCAAGTCAGCCAGGTGTGTCTGATAGGCAAACTTTTTAAGTGGTTCAATAGGAAGACATCCTTGTTAAAGTGTCTATACAGAAAATCCTTACAAGTTCAAGAGGCCGCTTATGCGTTCTGCCTTTTTAATATGTAGTCCAATTGACCAAATTCCATATAATAAAATTCTGATTTTTAGTATAAGTTTTTGTCATCTGATTTATCAACCATCTGATTTACAATTGTAATCTTCCGCATGACGCCCTAATCACCTTCATAACCCAACAAGTGGTATCAGAGCACATGGTTCAATGATCCAATGGTTCAACAAGATTTGAAGAAAGGATCAAGTGGTTTCAAATCAATTTGCAACAAATTTGATGATAATGAAGATTTTTGTGCTACTACATGTGGAGAAAATTTTCAAATATATTTTCAACCATCCTGTTGCTCTATCCTTAAAAATAAAATCAACTTTCAACCCAAGCAAAATTTTATTGCTGTTAAATGATAATTAAAAGTTCTAAAATGAGTTGTGTGTGTTTAAGTATTTGATGTGGTCATATCAGATGATAATATTTTCATTGTCTCTTTAGTGATACGACGAGTGGACAGTGAGATTAAAGGTCAATGATATCATAAAGAATTCATGATGAATGAAATAGGGTAGACATCTTATTCATTGTATAGTTTTTTGAAGTACTTGTGCGATTTTGTGTAATTGTAGATTTTAATATGACTAGAGTATTAGTTTACTGAATGAGGAGTTAATTATTGAACAAACTTTTACTTGATAGTTAAATTATGTCAATAAAGAAAAAGAGTTGGTCCCAATGAAGAAGAAATTATGGTATAAGAATGATTTATCAGATTGACTTTATTTTAATCTTATTATCTATTTATATATATTTCTCATATTAGTGTTCAGATATTGGTGTTAAAAGATAGCTACATAGTTTCATTTTTCTAGGAATTTGTGGGTCAAACGTTCTTACTTTAGATTTTCTAAAGTGGTTAATTGTTGTATTGTTGATGGAAATTAATTAAGAGATAAAAGAGAAGTTTTCGTTTAAACAAGGCACTAAGGCTGTAAGTTACAAGCTATTTTTCTATAATTATTTTTTAATGAGCTTATTCCTCATTTAATTTTCAAAACAATAGTTACTTTGATTTCTGAATTTTGAGTGATATCGATAGTAGATTGTAGCAGTCCAAAGGCACTGGTTTTAGTTGTTCATTTTATTACTTATGAAAATCTTTTGACAATATGGTGTAAGAACTTCTGACACATGTATATTTTGTTTTATAGCTCTCTAATTTAATTTTTGCAGTCCTTTTAAGTTCAATTTTTTACTAGTTTTTGAAGGTACCTCAAAATACCTCCTTGGTATGCGGTTTCTAGAATAGCCAATGATGGCTACCAAGCCTTGGAATGTAGCTCCAGCTCATTGAACGATGAATCAAGACACATTTGAAGATATACATATTTGACATGTCTAATAGTATTTTTGATAATGTACTAATTGTATATTTTACACGTAGTAGAGATTAGCATCTTATTAAGCACAATGTTGTAGACAAAAGATATTTTACACATGTAACAATAGCTTCCTAGTAATGACGTATGTGAATGAATTTAGAATGCTGAATTGCTAGAGTATCAATTTTCCTTTACAAGGATTGTTGCTTTAGTTTATAAGTATGTGTTTTTAGTTTGGAATATATACACCAAGTGGTTATGTTTCACGACCCAACCCACCGGGCCGTGTTGGCACCTACTCTAACACCTAAGTAGGAGAACCCTCAATTCCTCAAACAGTTAAAACATGCGGAAGATTAAGAAAACTAAAATAAAACAAATTCATGGAGATTTTCATCAAATAAGCGTTTAAAACAATTCAAGTCAAGACTTGTAAAGTAATTAACACCCCTAGAGATCTAGTCTAAACATTTACAAGAGCTACTAAGAGTACAAAGTATACCAAAATTATAAATGACGCAACTCCCACCATATGGAAGGAACAATAGAAGCTGTTGGAGCTTATCTTCGTCTTCACCTATGAGACATCACCGACCCTGCATCCAAACTATGCCCAAAAAGGCATAGTAAGAGTAGTAACAGTATACAAAACACACGTACTGGTAGGCATCATTGGTCAACTCGATACCCACCACATTATATGAGAAATCGACCACCAAAACCCAAAACATGCAATGATACTATTCATTCCTCCACCTTTATATTTACCTGGCCTTACCATTTTCAGATATTTAACAATACACTAGTACACTTGATTTTCAATCCCTTAATCATTCCAGTCTTGGTCATTGCTTTCCGGATGTAACCACTACCAACCCGACCAAACACTCACGACCTACCCTTACTACACATCTCCACTCAACCCTTGATCCCGTAGTACAGTCTATCACGACTTGTTAACCGTTTTCATACTAATCCCCTTCCAGGGTATTACCCAACTATTAATAATTAACAACAATGCCCGTCACCACCTTTCTAAGTAACACAAGATGACACCAGGACCCTTGGTTCCCCCTACCCAATCACATTCCGAGTGGGCCTAACCATTTCACCCCGCTTATTACGAAATACATTCAATTACCTTACGACACCGCGAACTCACATATATAAACATAACGCACAATCCAGTTGTCTTTCCAGTAGTAATGTACAATTCCACATTCTCAATAAAATGCATATATGACAAGTCAATGATCCTCTCATGAAACCCATACCCACACTGTTAGTGTGCCGGAACGTGGCATCCGATTCAATGTATGTATATGTGTCGGTACGTGACACCCGAGCCAATGTATGTTAGTGTGCTGGAACGGGGCACCCGATCCAATGCATGTTAGTGTGCCCGAATGTGGCTCCCGATCCAATGCAAGTTAGTGTGTCGGTATGTGAGACCTGATCCAAACATCACAACCACAAGCACAATTGCATCCATAACATACAATACTCACATCATATAGTGAAGTACTCAAGTTCCTGGCATGCGTTGTTCCTAATCAATTCATTAGGTTCGTTACCACTTTTTATACTTTGCTTATATGCATGCATACCATATAGGAACCAATCGACATACATCACACAAAATAGAAAATTAGACCATCCCCAAACCCTAGTTCACGAGATACAGCTCTCTCCTATGATATATGATTGATGTAACACCTAGGAATACATGTACAATCATCTCCTTTTCGGTGCACGAAGCCTACACATGAATTCTACCATCAATACCACTATACTACGCAGTGAATTGCGGACTTACAACTACTCATTTAAATAAACCTAGCCTACCTAGGCGCCAAGCAGTTGTAGAGAGATTATAACTCCAATCCAAGCTTTCGAATGATGAGACGATGGATTTTGACCGATAACCCACAAGTTATCGACATCCTTACGCTAGAAATCTTCTTCTCTTTCCTTCCCAAGCCTAGAGCAGCCTTTCGAGGTTTTTTATCGAATAACGCTATCAAAGACACTTCATCCAATACTAAGTGTCAACGATCATTATGTAGTAATATAATCCAATTAAGTGAGTTGGGGTCGAGTCCCAAGGGAGTGGTACGTAGATGAGAATCAATAGGCAAATAAGAATATGCTCAAGTCAATCATAGCTAAAAACATTTATGAATAAAAGCATTGTTCAAATTAGGGGTGACACAAGTGTCAATTATCAGGGGGATTTGATTTCAATTAACAACTCAAACTACAAATAATACGAAAATAACAAATATAGAGATGAGTTCTTGGGATGTGATTGGATTATGGGCTAAGGTAGACAATCGGGTAATTGCAATTAATAGTGAATAACTGTAAATCAGTGAATAAGCTAGACTTTAGTAGGGATAAACTTTCTCTCGAACAATTTACCCCGAATCAAATTGGTTTCTCTCGAACACCAATAAGGAGCAATTAAGAACAACCTTCGCTTTAGTCCATTCACTCTCTCGAGCTGAACCCATGACAACCCAATACCCACAGACCATTGATTCAAAAATCTTGGTTTTAAAACCTCTCTCTCTCGCAAGCCAAAAACACGAAGTTAAGATTGTATTTTCAACTACAACCCATTAATTTCAACCACAATTACTGAATGAAATCACTTTTAAACAACATTTACACTATCAATTAACAATACCTAGCAGCTAAATCAACCCATTAATTTCAACCACAATTACTGAACAAAATTACTTTTAAACAACATTTACACTATCAATTAACAATACCCAGCAGCTAAATCAACCCATAATCACATAATCACACTCCAAGAATTGGGGTTTTAGGTAGACATCATAAAAAGGTAAAAATCGTTACCAAATTGTGTTTCCATCAACTGGGTAAGATTGATATAGTCTTTACAATGGTCTAAGATAAAGAATCTTCAACACCCACTTCCAATTTCTCAGAAATGGAAATCTTCAAAGTCAAGGAAAAATGTCCCTAAACTCAGTTCTTAGCTCTCAAACTTGAAAACTGAACAATAATAATGAACTAGATTCTAAACTGCATACTAAACTAAGAATTTAAAACTGTATTTATAGTGGCCCAAAAATGTGCTGCGAAAGACCATTAGGCGCAATAAGTCAGGATCGTCGATCCACTCGGCAATCCGTCCTTTGGTCAAATCCATTGCCTTTTTTCTTTGGCCTTCAACATCTTCAGATTTTGTACTTTGGGCGATATGGCACTTCATCGCGAAACCGTTCGGCGACTCGCCGACTGCTCCTTTTTATCGCCGACTTGATTTTCTCCTTCAGGACTTGGCACATTGGAACATTAGGCGAGACCATGGCCGTTCGGCGACTCCCCTAATGGGTTAGGCGATCCTCATGCTTTCTTTTCTTCGTTCTTTCAGCTGCCTTGTTCCTTTTTACTCAATAGTGTCCATTTTTTGTTCTTCAATCCAAATACCTGAAATTCAAGGATTTACATCAGTTATTGGTACAAAATATGCATTTGAGGACACTAAATCTATTAAAATAAAGCCTTAAATGAGTCAGAATCGTGGACTCATCAACATCCCTAACTTAAACTTTTACTTGTCCTTAAGTAAAACTCAAGTTCAACAGTTCAAAAAGGATGTCTCAAACAGTGCTACACAAGACTCAATCATGAATGCACAAAAGAAGACTCAACTTACTCATGCAAAGATCAATTGTGCACTCAAAGATTCAAGTTATGACTCACCATTTTCAAAGAATCTCAAGCTCACAATACTTGCTTCAAATGCAAGTTCAAGCTCAACAAAGGTACTCAAATTCCCTCACACAAAGAATGATTCCATATTCACACACAGTGGTTCACAATTTAAAGCTCAGAAATCAAATGCAATGCTCACACTCACAAAGATGAACACAATGCATGACTTCACCCATAGATTTGCCCGTATTTTCCAATCAACCCTTGTTTCAGCTCATTCAAGATAAAAAATGGTCTTTTCAAGGCTTGTAATGGGGCTGAGTGCAAATGTATGGTCATTTAGGCTCAATAACTGTAATCCTCATGAAATGTTGTGTGAACAACACTTTCTTTCCTTTTCTTTATCATTTTCATTCATGCTCACAAGTCATCCCATCATTCACTTTTCATGGACTGTTGGAAACTCCATTTTCTTTGCACTTTCACAACTTTATTCCACAACTTTTTCATTCTTTTTTTATATGGAGGGGTTCCATTTTTCTCAAAACCATGGGTCAAAGGGGACTGTCTTGCACTTCTTGAATTACCTTCTCTTTTCACGACACCCCCAACTTATGCTTTTGGACTAAGTTGACTATTCAAACAAATCACAAATCATGAGGATTATGGGTAATGGATCAAGAAAGGTCACAATTTCATCAAGTTTCTTCCAAGAAAAGGTTAAGGCTCAAGGGGTGCTCAAACGGGGTTCACACACTCACAAGGTAGGCCACAAAAGAGGTATAATATCAAATTGTTTCACACTCTTTAAAGTTACCTAAGATCATATCAAAAGAGTGCATTAGTTAGTCAACCGGACCAAAGGGCAAATTCTAGGTGTCATTACACATGGTTCACGGTAAGCTCATCACACAAGGCATAGATACCAATTTCAAACAAGACTCCACACTTTTTCTAGTGTGCAATGTTCATCGCAAGAGACTCAATTCAATACTTGGCTAGTCACAACGAGATGCAAAGAGTTTACTTATTGTCTATGCAACTTCATTTGGCCTCATCGTAGCCGCACATTCACTTTTGTTCGATTATGAGCACTATTCAAGTCATCGATATTGATCAAAATCGACACTCAAATTTGCAAGAAAACAACCACATTCAACACAAACAAGAGGTGGCATAATTTTTTCGAAAGGGTCCAAAAATCATTTGCAATTAAAAACAAGGAGCCACAAGCTCAATCATCCACAAAAATAGTGTAACACACAATTATAGCTCAAAACCCAAATATATACACAAAACAAGAGTGTCACAAAAGGGTCACACAGAAGGTGGGCCTCACCCCGCCACAAACAAAGTCATTTATCCTCAAATGCAAACAAAACCAAAATATCCAAAAGTCAAAATAAAAGTAAGACAAAGAGGGAGGTAAAGAAGGGATCCTGTCTACTCAGTCACTCCATCTTTATGGGCATCAGTGCCTGGTGCATCAATCTGGACTTGGGCATCAGTGCCCGAATTCACCTTAGAAGGAACAGTAGTACTAGATCCACTAGGAGCTCCCATGCATGTCTCGGTCAGCAATGTCTAGATCACCGACTTCATAATCATCTCCTTAAGATCTGAAAAATATCCATATATGTTTTCCTCCCTGGTCTCTATCATCTTCTCATCGGTCTCTGCATCCGACTCCTTAACTGCTACCTCACCCCTATGCACATCTCCGGTGGTAGCCGGAGGAATCTCTGACGTCTCAGGAGCATCCAAGTCATCTGCGGCATCCAATAATGAAGTGACGTCAGTAGACTTAAGATAGTTTATGTCCTTTCTCAGAACTAAAACTTTGCCTTTCTAAGCCGTAACCTCGGAGGTCTCCCCCTGCCTGCTCTCACAAGCCTCAACTCTCGTGGTGAGAGTGTCAATAGAAGTTTGAAGGGGGCTCAGTGTAGCAATGATGGCACTCTCGATCATCTATGAGATGTCTCTCTCAAGTCTGGTAGCCCTTACGTCAGCTGAATGGGCCAGGTGCCCCATCTTCAAGAGCATGGCCTGAGTGATCTTGGTCTGCTGGGAGGAAGTGGATGTGCCTTGAGCCTGTGAAGAGGATGAAGGGGCAGAAGTACTTGAAGGCCCGGAGGCTGGAGTAGGCAAAAATGCCTCTGCAAGTATCAAATCTAAATTCACCTCCAAGGATGTGTCCACCAGAGCTGCTCTCCTCCTGTTAGCCTCCATTCTAGTATACTTGGCCTCAATGCGCCGGATGTTAGTGGAGAAGGACGGGGTAACATCAAAATATCTAGCAGCATCAGTACTGGAATGGCAAAGAAGTCTGCCTCTGCTTGGCCCTCATGGCCATCTCCCGCTCAATAAGGAGTCCTAGGTCGATGCTCTTACGGGATATGATAGATCCAAGGCAGGCTGCCTTAGGATGGCACAAAATGGACTCATTCTGGGATGGCATTATGATGCTGCTAATGAAGCCAAACCAGAAACGAGCAGCAATACTCAAATCCCTCTTCTTTATAGGGACCACTACCTCGATCCACCTCGGGGTGGTATCAGAAATCAATGGAGCCAAACAGTCTTTCAATTCATCTAAGGACTGAGTGACATGTAATCCATCATAAAGATGTGTAGAATATAGAGCTCTACCCAATATATTGTTGATGTGCTCACTGTTGCACCAAACTTCCTTACCCTGGACCATGACCGACTTAACCGGTCTGAACTCGCTGGCCTTCTTCTTACCCTTCGGCACCAAATCACCATATGTTGTATAGAACTCCTAGACCCATGAAGGAATGTAGAGGCCTCGAGGCCTGGTGAACTGCTCGAATCTGTGGAAGTGAAGGGTGTCCCTCATATCAGAGTATTTCCCCTCAAGGCCCTCTGTAGATAACAACTTCTCCTCGAGGATGGTTTGTAAACCATCACCTTTCAATCTGTTCAGAAGCCTAGGAGGAGGGACGACTGGTGGCATAGGAGCCATAAGAGGTGCTAGAGCTGGCACTGAGTCTGCGGGTGTAGGAGCTGAAGGGACTCTGGCTGAGTCAGGGTGAGACCTAGCCCATATCTCATCCCACCGAGACTGCAAAGGCTGGTCGTCCTCATGCTCATATAAAGAAGCCTAGGAACCAGTAGTCACCCTGTCAGATATGGGCCTATTTCCCCTGCTCTGACTTCAAGTTGGAAGCTCTTGCCTTCCTCTTTTTGGAGGATTTGATCCCCCTCGTTGATTGTGATCCCCCGTACTCTTTTCCGGGGTGGCATGTCAATGGTGGTCCTGACCATGTCAAGTTAGAAGTATTTCAATCAATCAGTACACAAACATAATTGCAGACAGACTCGCTGAACCGGTCGGTGAGTTTTCGAATCACTTTGGTGAGCTAGATCGGGCTCGCCGAAAGGATTGGCTCAAAATTATCTGAAAAAGTTGACAAGTCGGCGATGGGAAAACCTTTTGGCGGATCAACGACATCCTTCGGTGAGCAAGGATTAGCTCGCCGAAAGTTACAGTGCAATTTAAGTTACCGGGGTGCAGACAAAAGGAGATAAAGAAGACTTTTGGCGAGTCGCCGAGTGCCTTCGGCGAGCTTAAGCTTCTGGCTGAAAGTTACAGAGTCATACATCAAGTATAGCATGAAATTAAAGGCGAGATGGGGAACTTCGGCAAACTGTCAAGTGGTTTGGCGAGCTTGACCCAGCTCGCCAAACGACCCAACGTGCCTACTTTCAACCCAACTTCTCGAATTCAACCTCGCAACCCCGAAGAAAAAATCAAAGCATGCACTACTCAAATTAAGCTGAAACCCATAACACCCATTACCCCGGTATACTCAGACTTCTCCTGGTTTTGCAAAATTTGGCCATTTAATGACTTTTTCCCTTAAGAATGACGTCACCCGATCTATCATTGGGAAAATTACATCATTTGCCACAGCTACGGGTTACTTATACTTTACCCAACTAGACCCAACAACATTCAAGCATAACCCCACATGATTTAATCAATTTTAAGGCACAAAACTATGGGAATTCAACATTAAAAACAACACGGGCAAGGATATCGAATTAAAATAGGCAATCGAAATTCTAATCCTATCAGAGAGGCCCATCACACGACAACACGATAAGATCATTTTCATAAGAGTACAAAATGCTAATAGTAAATTCGGGGTTCAGAAAACCAACCTTAAATGCCGATAAAAATAAGATTTTAATGCTAGGCGGCAATGTAATCCCAATCCGAGCATAAATCAACGACTAAAATACTCTAAAAATGCAAAAATATTGAAACTAAAGTGCGGGTGTGAGTTTGTGAAGTTTGAAAGTGAGGGAAAGTGAAAGAGTTGGAAGTTTAAACCTTTGGCCTTTTTAAAACTGTCCAGTTCTCGCCCATTCGACGACATTAGTCGTGCTCGCCGACCCACTCGGTGACACGCCGAGTGGTCACTTACCTCGCCGAGTTTTAAAGGACCTTCAGTTAATGTGGGGGGTCCAAACGACGGCTTAGATCTCGATCGCCGACCTGGTCGGCGACTCGCCAATAATTTCCTGGGCTCCCCCAGATTTACAGACTCCAATGTAAAATTGTCTTGAGTCCAACGGCGGTCTGGGTCGTGGTCACCGACCGCTTCGCTGATACGCTGACTGGACTATTAGCTCGCAAACTTGCACTTTTAAACCACTTTCCACACTTTGACCTGCACATTCAACACATCATTATTCTAAACTTAGAAAGAAAGAAAATAAAACTTGGGTTGTCTCCCAAGAAACACCTTAGTTAACGTCGCGACATGACTCAAGTCCATACTTAAACCTCATTCTTGGGGTTGACTATAGTATCACTAGGCAACCCTCTTGCTGTCTCGGGTTTAGATGAGACGAGATATGACCCATTTGGGTCTCCAACTGCTTGATTGACACTGAATGGGAGGTGACGGTCTCGCTAAGGGTCGACATGTCTTCTTTCATCTCTTTCAAGATCTTGTCCGACCCCTCAACTTTGTTGAGAATACGAGAAAGCATGTCCTCAGACCGACCACCTTCCGAATTCTTTGGCTTTTGGCGCTCGTGGGGAGGCACATTGATACGCTCAAATTACGCTTCCCTCAAGAAGCATAAGCGATCGTTATCAAGTAAAGAACCCAACTTGTAGGTTGGGGTCGATCCCACAAGGAATATGGTTTAGACTTAACTTTAACCCACGATTATATTCGTTTAGTCAACGTACTTCCGAAATAAGTAATTAAATAAGGGGATTTGTTAAACAAATTCTGGAAATTATGTGAATAATGAGTGAGCAGGTTTCAAACTTTAGTTGTTATCAAGATGAGAGAGAAACTAGGGTGTACGTGTTCCCCATAAGCTCATAACGTAGTAATCCTAGTAATAGTATTCCTTTCCTAGTGTATTACATACAAAGTGATAAGTTATGTATCTCTAATTCCCTTGTCCGGCAACTAGAGAATTTCACCCCCACCTTGGTCGACTACGTGTGTATAATTTACTAACCCTTACCTTTACCTTATATTAGACATCACATCAATGTATGGCTTAGTTTTCACCCTCGGACCAATTGACATTAGACTATTAGATAGTATCACACTAAATCTATGTTGATAATTCTTTTCTTATTAACTACCTCCTTGGTCCGACAAGTAGCAACAAGGCGACTTCTAATGTTGGCCACTGCTAAAAAGACTTTTAAACGAAAGAATTATCAATGCATGCAATAACACTGTTCAAGAATTACTTAGTTACTATTCATATTTTGTTAATCCCTCATGATTCCCACAACCCTAGTTGTGGATTTAGTTACCCATAGTAGCAAGAACACAATTTATATTTTTAGATGAAGAAAACATGAACTTACGTAATGAGAAGAATAAACCCAGAATCTCAACTTGAATTTCAAAGTCAAAATCTTCAAAACGAACTTAGGAAATCAAGAATTGCTAAAGTTGCAAGTTAATCTCCAAAGCAAAAAACTAGAACAAAAGTAATAAGGTCTAACCCCCAAAAACGAGGTTTACATGCCCTATATATAGAAAAACATGTCCCTAATAAAAGGGAAACTAAATAAGGAAATAAAGTTTCTGGACGCGGTTGTAGTCGATGACACTGACCTACGGACTGTGGACTGACCTACGGTCCATAGGTCCCTTCTGTGGTTTGGGACTTAGGCAATTTTTCAGAAGCTTGGAACTCCAATTCTTAGTAACAAATGAGGGCTCAACAACACCGACCGTGACTCGATCCACGGTCCGTGGATCCTCCTCCGTAGTTTCATACTTAGACTTTTGAAATTAGGTACTGGAACCCCCTTCTCTGAATCATTTGACGGAGATGCAGGATGGCCCTTAGGTCGACCTACGGTCCGTCGTTTGTAGTCGTGGTTCCACACTTAGTCAAGAATTCCATGATTTTCCCTTCAACCCATGACATCCCATCTACGCCTACTACCTACGGACTATGACTGGACCTATGGTCCGTAGGTGCCCTTTTCTGCAACAATCTTCAGTTATGTCTTTCTACTTCCACGTCTGAACTTATTTCCTGCAATCATGATATGAACACATTAATACCAATACCAAATGGCTCTAGACACACACAACTCTTAAGTGAAATGTATTAAAATTACAGTAAACTCACGGTATATCAACACCCTCAACTTAAATTCATTGTTTGTCCTCATGCGACGCACTAAGACTCTAAACGACACTTATGTAGAATGATACATTCAAGCTCAAGCAATCACATGGCTTTCTATCCCAACTCTCTTTTCTAGTGCAAATATTTTCTCTTAGACTCAACAAGCTAACTCATGCGGATCAAAACATGACAAAGATCGATCAATAGACACACAACATATACTTTTTCACACTCACAAAGGTACCAACTTTCCGACAATGTAACTAGTGCCCTTACTTCAAAAGAAATCATTTTTAACACAATGAATATGATTTTGAGTACAAGGATTCATTCAACACTCACGCTCAGAAGTAACTTCAAGTACAGTTAGTGCTCAATACCATAGACTTGCCCTTATTTTCACTGCTAAGATTCTCGAAACTAGTTGCTAGGATCACTATAAGACTTTCTTAGCTTGTAACATAGGCTCGGGGTCAGGTGTGGTACATTTGGGTATGTTTTAGTGACTTTCTGCCCTCCTTGACATTACATTGGCTTTTTACCTCTTCCTTGACCTACTTTTTGCAACTTTTCATCCCTTTTTCTCTCCCTTCTCTTTTCAACCAAGGATGCGACTTTTGAATTTGTGACACTTGTTTATATATATATATATATATATATATATTCACTTTATTTTTCTTTATTTCTTTTCACGCTTTCACTTATCACATTCTTTTGCCTTTTTCGCACAAAGTCACATCCTCTTTCTTTCTTTTTCTCTTTTCAACACTAAACTCTTTTCATACCCTTTTTTTCATTAGGTTTCCTCTTTCATAGCCACCCTCAACTTATGCATTTTGCCTTAGTTGAGGTGCACAATGTCCGATGTCGGACCAGGGCCAAGATCAAGGTCACTTTTGACTTAGCCACCCTCTACTTAGGCTTTTGGCCTAAGTCAAGGTGTACATGTCCAAGGAGGGACCGGGGTCAAGACAACATTGTAAGGGAAGGTGAGTTAGGTGAATAAAAAGAAATGGTCAATTTTAGGCTCAAATATTGGATCAAAAGTGAACAATGCTACCATTTGGTTAGATCATTTTAGGCTTAAATGGACTAATTTGAACAATGGCCTATGATCACTTACCAACTTCTAGCCTAGATTATCCTAGCAGGACTAATGGGGCACGTTCTAGATTGGCACAAAACTGTCTGAACATTCAACTATCCTCGCACACTCTTGGCACCTTGTTTCATTATCAGATTATCAGATTACCTAGTTCAAGTTTTTATCTTAAGTCATGGGGTCACATCGGTTCTTATCATGTCACATTCAGAGCCAACACATTCAACTCAATCTAGCCTACAGATTTTAGCACATATCACATTTTTTTGGATGTGTATCATTTTCTTCTTTCATGCTCATGCCATCATGCTTTATTCTTTCTCATGCTCCTACAAATACAATCCTAACACATGCCGGTTCAACAGAACTAAAAACAGTCTCTTGGGGGACAAGAACACTGACAAGAAAACCCTAAGAGAGGACTATGAGTTGGGTTACTCAGACTTCACCCTATCACTTATAATCCGTTTACCCCACCTCCAACAAAATAAAGTGCTATTGTCCTCATAGCACACAAAATAAGCAATAAAGAGTAGGGTGAAGGTGAAGCAAACCTGTGGCGCAAATGCGCCGAAGAACTCAATAAGCGGGTGGGTCCGATTTCCTGGAGCCCGCTGGATCAACATAGGACGTCATCAGTAGCGCTCCTATCTGTCATCGCAGCACCATCAGTAGTGCTCACATCATGGGGAATGCCATCAATAGCGCTCCCATCTATCATCTCATCACCATCAGTAGTGCACACATCATCTCTCACAGTAGCAATAATCTCAGTAGCGGGCACAGAACTCAAAGCACCAAGAGCACCCTCACGAACCCTCTGCTGGCGCAACTCCTCGTCCAAAATAGATGCTCTCCTAGCATACGTATGCTGGCGCTCCCTCTTTTTTGCTCTCGCATCCTCAGTGATATCAGAAGTGTGGCTGGACCGGTGCCTCTTCCCTCGGGCACGAGTGGACTCGAACTGCGGTATATCCTCGCTAAAAAGAGAATCTAACACCATATCATCAGCCGGTGCAATAGGTGCGGACTCTGGTGCATTCTTGGATGGGGCTAGGATGGCATCAAGATCGACCCGAAAACAATCCAACTCAGTCCGGAAAGAGGATATATCTACGGTGGGGGTTGGTCGCTTGAGGACTCGCAACTCGAAGGCATCTAGACGCTTAGTAATGGCCTGGACCTTCAGGTCCATCATGTGCTCCATCCTCCTCTCCATCCTGGCCTCAGACTCTGAGATAGACCGCTGCATCCAAGGCTTCACATGATGAAGTAGTGTGGCCATTTGTGCTTCCAATTTTTGAACACGGGCAAGGGGCACGACAATGGATCTTGACGAAGGGGTGGTTCTGGATGAGCTAGAGGCCCGACTGGCGGCCTGAGATAGGGAGACCGGGGCATCATCAATGTGGGTTGGAGGGGCAAGGTCCTCACCCTGCATCTGCTCCATATCAGCTACCTAATCTTCTCCTAATGGCAGTACCTCAATCTGTGGACCACATCGTGGGGTCGCTACATTGGCCCCATCCCGAATAAGGCTGATGTCAAGGGTTTCGATCTCCCGTACCAATTTGTCGCAATGCCAGATAGGCATCCCAGAATCCCTGCACAACGGGAAGATCATACATGGGAAGGGTAAAGTAGTGGTAGGACTGAATGCCCTTTCATAGATCTTTGCCAATAACATATGGGCAAAGTCGATCTTGAACCCAACTTCCAAAGCCGCAACCATCACCACTCTATCCTAAGTTAGCGCATTATTGACCTTAGTGGGCGATACCCTGTTCTCTACCAAATGCCAAAAGAACTTGGCTACCAAATTTTGGGTGGCCTTTCGAATACCCAAGCGCTGTGTGCTGACCCATTCCGCGCACTCTCCGTCCACAACTATGTACCTAGCCAGCCAAAGTAATACAACCTCCCTCTGCTCTACATTCTGCTGGAACGCTTCACTCCTTACAATGTCCCACTAGTAGTCAAATTTTGCGGAATTGAGTACCCAAGTGGTGCCCGGACTGTAGAGGAATCGGCTGATAGTGATTTGCGATATGTCCACTAAATACCCACGCACTAGTGTAGCCTTGAGTGGTCGCTGGCCTCTGGGCTTGGCATTTTTGTGAATAGATCCTCGGAGAGTGGCTGCGTAGGAGGTATTGAATTCCCTCACGATCTCCTCGATATATGTCCCTGATTTTCGGGCCATCCACTCGCATCTGTGTTGCAGAAAGAGCAGGTGGATGTCGGGTATGGTGTGTAAGCTCCCCGTGAGAACTCTGCGTTCCTCTGTGATAAGCCGGGCCATTTTTTTTCCATTTAACATCTTGGCATCCCTGTAGATTTTCCATTGACCCTCAATGTACCATCTATTAGGCTCCTCAACAACCAGAGTAGGGTCGGTATTTGATGGCATTGGAACCACCCCCGAACTAGTAGTCTCATCAGACGAGGCAGCCCTACCATGTGAACTTGTGTCTGTTGCGAAGACAGAAGCAGACCAGGAAGCTGAGGTGGACTTAGAACCAAAAGCAGAGCCTTCCTCAGAGCCAGCCGGTGACCCGATCAGTGTATCCTCCTCATTAGACTGGGAGGCAGTGACTACGTCGATGACCACCTGCCGGGTTTGATTTCGAGTGGTACGAGGTGCAGTAGGGGATGTCCTCATAGTAGGTGGGGCATAGGCGAGATCCTTCTCCACATCAATATTTTTATCAATTAGCCGAAAAGTTGGTGCCACAGATTTGGATTTGCCCTTTGGTGCCCAAGTTGGTGCTTTCTTAGGAGCCATGCCGTGGAGGCTTAGTTAGTACAAAAATAGACCAAAATACACTTGAATTTTTTTTAGAACAAAGAATGAACAAAAACAAAAACTGAAAAAAAATCTAGGCAGTAGCTGAACCAATCCACGGTGGGTTCCTACGGTCCGTGGATGGATCCACGGTCCGTAGGTCCCCTCCGTAGATTAGAGTACCCAAAAGAGGGGTCTATGATGTGAACCATAGATGTGCAGAATGGTTCGTAGATCGAACTACGGATCGTAGTCCACTTCCGTGGTTCCACACTTAGCATTTATCTGTTGTGTGCAGACCCACATACCTGATTTACTGTCCGTAGATTGACCTATGGTACGTAGACGGGGTCTCATAGGTCAAGTCTATGCCAGGTATCAGACATACCTCTTTGGTGACACCAGTTTTTGACAAATACAGCAATCATCCTAAGTCTAATAATGTATTTCAACATAATTTATGATAGTTGGTCATCCCTAGGGTTCTGATTACTCAATCTTTAACATGTATTGCATACGAAACTAGAAATCCTAAGTCAAAACTTGCATTTAGACTCTATTTCTTTGATTACAATTATTACAACGACAACACAATCACATTCTATCGTCCCAAGGGGTTTGTATATTTTAATTTAACATGTAGTTTCATACAACAACAACCCAAGGTCAAGATCCACTTCATGACTTCATATTTTGAACAATGAATATCAAAATTCAGAGTTAAGTAGAAATCTATTACCTTAGAAGCAATGGAAGTGGGTGATCTGTGTGATGTTCAAACTCCTTGGACCTTTTCGACACCGAACCCGTACATTGAAATCTTTTTCGGAATGGGAGTGATCAGATTGTGGGGAAGAAAGGAATGGAAATAAGATATGGGTGATGATATGTATGGAAGATGGGAGTGATTTGGGGATATAATGATGGAGTTGTGGGATTTGGAGGGGTTAGAAACAGTTAAGAGGGAATATGGGAAGTGGGGGAATGATTTGAAAATGAAGAATTTTATTTAAAAGGGGTCTGGGTCGGGTCGACTAAACCCTAACTTTGGACCCACGAAGCCCCATCGACGGGTAGTAGGTCAACCTACGGACCGTAGGTCACTCAACACTAAAAAAAATTAGAGGACTTACCTGGGGTCTACAGACACCATTCACGGTCCGTGGATTAACCTACAGACCGTCGATGAGGTCCGTAGACCTCTGCAATAGATATTTTCTGCAGATATTTCTTTTTGTCCTTGCACACGTAGCAACCGTTAGGCCTTTCTTTTTTACATTTTCTGGACACTTTTTAGACATGAACCCTATGCTATATCTAGCCAAACACTAAAACAAAAATAAAGCACCTATCTAAAGGAATACAGAAATGCAAATAAACAAATAAAACTACTAAACCGAAAAGAAAAACCTATAGTTGACTAGATTATACATATTGGGTTGCCTCCCAAGCAGCGCTTGATTTAACGTCGTGGCACGACGCATGCCTCTTGATTACTCAGATTTCATCAAGATAGTAAGCCTCAACCACTTCTTGCACATTTTCCGCTTTTCCCAAACAGACCTTGATCCTTTGCCCATTTACCTTAAACCTTGTTCCCTCGCTGTTTTCGAGCTCGACAGCTTCGTGTGGGAGCACTTGCATGACTAAGAATGGCCCAGTCCACTTAGACTTGAGCTTGCTTGGAAACAAGTGCAACCTAGAGTTGAATTGAAGCACAAGATCACCCACAACAAATTCTCGCTTTTCAATCCTTTGATCATGATACTTCTTCATCTTCTCCTTGTACAAGGCTAAACTTTCATAAGGTCTTAGGCGAAACTCATCAAGCACATTCAAGTCACTCATTCTCTGATTCGATGCGGCGCCTTAATCCAAATTTAGCTTCTTCGGCGCCCACATAGCCTTATGCTCTAGGTCTACCGGCAAATGGCAAGACTTCCCAAATACAAGTTGGTAGGAGGGCATACCTATGGGAGTCTTGAATGCGGTGCGATAAGCCCATAGAGCATCATCAAGCTTCCTTGACCAATCAGTTCTATTAGCATTCACAGTATTCGCCAAAATATGCTTGATCTATCTGTTGGACACTTCAACTTGCCCACTAGACTGCTGATGATAAGGAGTGGCTACATTGTGGCGGACGCCATATTTCTCAAGTAGCGCCTTGAACAACTTATTACAGAAGTGGGAACCTCCATCGCTAATAATCGCCCTAGGTGTACCAAATCTGGAGAAGATATTCTTTTTCAGGAATGCGGTGACACTTTTACCTTCATTTTTGGAAAGCGCAATTGCTTCCACCCACTTTGGCACATAATGAACCGTAACAAGAATATATTTCATCCCATGTGAAGTCACAAATTGACCCATAAAATCAATGCCCCATACATCAAATAACTCTATCACTACTATCGAATTCATAGAAAGCTCTTGCCTCTTTGAAATTCCTCCTTCTCTTTGGCAACAATCACAAGACTTGGCGAAATCATGAGCATATTGGTGCATGGTAGGCCAATAATCCCCACATTGCAAAATTTTATGCACAGTCCGAATACCACTAGCAATCAGTGACATGCCTCTAGTATACTCAACATCTCAACCTCGGGCACACAACGACGAATAATCCCATCAGCACAACTATGGTACAAATAAGGCTCATCCCAAAAGAACTTCTTCACATCATGCATAAACTTTTTCCTTTGGTGAAAAGCCAAATTCGATGGCACCAGATCACTTGCCAAGTAGTTAGCAAAGTCTACGAACCAATAAATCAGATCATGAGAAGTAGCCAATACTTGTTCATCTGGGAAAACTTCATTAATTTCAGCCCTATCACCTAGCTTGAGCATAGCTTCTTCCTCCCATCTGGACAAGTGATCGGCAACCTGATTTTCTATCCCCTTTTTATCTTTCACCACAAAGTCGAACTCTTGTAGCAACAACACCCATCTAGTCAACCTCAGTTTTGCATCCTTCTTAGCTATCAAATACCTCAATGCAGAATGGTTAGTATGCACTATGACCTTAGTACTAAGCAAGTAGGATCGAAATTTCTCGAATGCGAAAAACACCGCAAGAAGCTCCTGTCCAGTCACTGTATAGTTCTTTTGGGCCATACTTAGATCTTTACTGGCATAGTAAATAGGATGAAGAATCTTCTCCCATCTTTGTCCCAATACCACACCAAGCGCCACTCCACTCGCATCACACATTACCTCAAACGGTTGCCCCCAATCCGGTGAAATAATGATATGTGCGGAAACTAGCTTTTCCTTCAACTCCCCAAATGCTCTCAGACAAGCATCATCATACTCAAACCTACACTCCTTTTCGAGCAATTTGCACAATGGATGTGCAATTTTGGA
Source organism: Solanum okadae (assembly GCA_036553675.1). Taxonomy (NCBI): domain Eukaryota; kingdom Viridiplantae; phylum Streptophyta; class Magnoliopsida; order Solanales; family Solanaceae; genus Solanum; species Solanum okadae. The sequence goes on along the minus strand of CM071686.1, from coordinate 18,792,602 downwards.
GAAGTCCTTGATGAACCTCCAATAGAAACCTGCATGCCCAAGAAAACTTCTAACACTTTTAACAGAGCTCTGTGGTGGAAACTTTTCTATTACCTCAATTTTTGCTCTATCAACCTCAATACCATTCTCAAAAATCTAATAACCCAGAATTATCCCCTCTTTCACCATGAAGTGACACTTTTCCCAAGTGAGCACAAGATTGCACTCTTCACACCGTTTTAGTACTTCAGTCAAATGGTCTAAACAACGATCAAAAGAATCACCTACCACAGAGAAATCATCCATAAATACCTCAATAGTGTCCTCCACCATATCAAAAAATATCGACATCATACAACGCTGGAAGGTCGCTGGAGCATTAAACAACCCAAATGGCAGTCGTTTGAAGGCGAAAGTCTCATAAGGGCAAGTGAATGTGGTCTTCTCTTGGTCTTTCAGAGCTATAGAAATCTGATTGTAGCCCGAATAACCATCAAGATAACAATACCAAACCTTACCCGCAAGTTGGTCCAATATTAGATCCATGAACGTCATAGGGAAATGGTCTTTTTCTGTCCAAGCATTTAATTTCTGGTAGTCCATGCAAACTCTCCATCCAGTCACGGGCCGCATCAGAACAAGCTTATTTGTTGCATTCGGGACCACAGTCATCCCCCCTTTCTTGGGCACACACTGAACATGACAAACTCAACTACTATCTGCAATAGGATAAATAACTCCAGCATCCAACAACTTGATGATTTCCTTCTTCACTACCTCTTGCATAGACGAATTTAGTCTTCTTAGGTGCTCAATACTAAGGTTGTGATGCGGCATGGGTTGGATTTTATGAGAACAAATGCCAAGAGGGATCCCAATAATGTCCGCAATAGTCCACCTAATAGCCCTCTTGAACCTCTTCAACACGGAAACCAATGCCTCAACTTGTGTCATATTCAAATCTGCCGCAATGATGACCGGTAAAGTATCATCTCTCCCCAAGAATACATACCTCAAATGTGATGGTAGAGCCTTAAGTTCCAATTTTGAAGCCTCCTCAACAGACGGTCTTGCAGGTGGAGAGTTGCGATTCTTCATGTCTAACTCCAATATCTTTATTTTGAACATAATTCAAACCTATCAAGCGCGGCAACCAATTCATCATAGTCTTCAATGCCATCACTTTCAAAGTTAATAATTACCGCTGCTAGTGCATCAACACCTAATCTCTCTTCAATAGGAACATCAGAACCACTCTCTACAATATGATTCACCACTGATACCGACTTGAGCTTACTAATCTGCTTCATGGATCTGCAAATATTGAAAGTTTCCTCTTCATTATTTAATCGGAACTTCATCTGCCTATTCACATACCGACCAAGGCGCTCCCCGTGGCAAAGAATGGTCTCCCAAGAAAGATGGGAACCTCAAAGTCAACCTCACAATCAAGTATTACAAAATCCACCGGAAAGATAAAAGACTCCACTTTCATTAGTACATCATGGAGCACACCAATGAGCCGTTCACAGTTCTATCGGCCATGAGCAATCACATCGCAGTCGGTTTTGGATCCCCTAAACTCAAGGTCTTGTAAATAGACAATGACATCAGATTAATACTAGCACCCAAATCACACAACGCCTTAGCAAAATGCAACAGCCCGATGGTACAAGGAATAGTAAAGGCACCAGGATCCTTCTTCTTCTGCACAAAAGACCTTGTAGCAATAACACTATAATGTTGCAACCTATCATCATCTTCAAAACTCATGGCCCGCTTCTTAGTCACCAAATCCTTCATAAACTTCTCATACCCATGCATTTTCTCTAAGGCTTCTATCAACAGAACATTGATAGAAAGTTGTTTCAACATACTAATAAACCTGCGGTAATTCCCTTCTTCAGTCTTCTTCACTAACCTCTGTGGGAAGGGAGGTGGAGGTCTAGGCATATGAACAACTTTCTGGGTAATTTCCACTTCTTTCTCTATCGCATTCTTGGACTCTCCAGTAACTTCGATCACATCATCATCTTTACTAATCTCAACTACAACCTCAGACGACATGGGTGGATCAATGGTCTGCTTACCCCCTTGAGTAGTGACTGCCATATAAGGCCCATCATTCTTTGGATTTTGGATGGTGTTGCTAGGAAGTGTGCCAGGCTATCATGGATTGATTGTAGTGGACAAATGATTCATCTGCTTCTCAAGCTGCTTGATCGACACTGCAGGGGCATCAACTTTTTGACTGATTCCAGACAAGTCTTTTCGCATTTCCTTCACATTCTCATCAGTCAAATCAAACCTCTTCATCATCTTTTACATCATATCCTCAATACATGACATACTACCCCCAACTTCCCTATTACAAGATTCCCAATTTAGAGGAGGAACATATAGCCCACCCCATCATTTCTGTTGCCATAGTTGTTTCGATGGTAGTTGTTGTTGCGATTGTAGTTCCCATCCCGGACATAATGACTCTCTCGCATTATAGTTGCCATAGTTTCGACCTTGGTTTCCTTGACCCTGGCGCCAATTATCCGAATAGGAACCTTGGGTGTAGTCTCGAAAACCCCCTGTCTGATCTTTCACTGCATAAGTATCCTCTTAATAGTAGAACCCCTTAATCAGTAGTGGATTTTTAGTCAAATAATTCACAACATTTATCTTTTCAGTACCTCCGCTCACATGCTTCAACACCAACCCAAGTTTTGTCCTTATTTGAACGATCTCCTCACGAATGTCATCGGTAGATTGACTAGGTGTAGATTGAACTACAAAAGTGCTTCTTCCAATGTCTGACATTTGAGTGCTCCATGCTTTATTGTTCTGGGAAATTGATGAGTCCACAAATTGGACTCATTAAGGGGTATATTTTAATAGAAATTGTGTCCTCAAATGCTTATTTTATCACAATATTTGATGAAAACCCTTAAGTTTAACATATTTTAAAGTTTTAAGGAGAGCATGGACACTACGTTGCGAAAAGGAACGAATGGGATGAAAAGAATGAAGAAATGAAGGTCTGAGGATCGCTGAGTCCACTTGGCAAGTTTTCGAAGGGTCTTACTTCGCATTTTGTTCCAGTGTGTAGATCCCTGAAGTAAAGGATCAAGTCGGCAGAAAAAGGAAGCAGTCGACGCATCGCTGAGCAGTTCCACGAAGCAGTATGATGCCGCCCAATAACCAGAGCACGATGATGCTGAAGGCTGGTACAAGATGACGATGAATTACAGCAAAGGGTGAATCACCAAGTTGATCGGCAATTCCGACTAATGACGCTGAACAATCCGCTGCAGCACAAATCTGTGATAACTATAAATACTAGTTAGAGTTTTTAGTTTTAGTGTCGAACAAGTATTATATTTTTCATATAGAATAGTAATTTTTAGTATTTTTGCTCTGAGTTTGAGAGGGTTTTAAAGACTTGAAGAAAAAAAGGGTTTCATCTCCAAGGATTTGGACTTTGGTCTCTTGGATTCTTCATTCTTGGCCTGTAACATGACTTAAATTTTCATACCCATTTGAATGCAAGCTCATTTAGGTATAAATTTCTATCTCATGATGTGTGGTTAAAAATCTCCATTCTTATGGTGTTATTTAGCGAATATGGGTTAACATTGTTGTTGGGTTTTGTTTACTGATAGATTAGATATAGTTTAATGGTGATTTCGTCTAGTAGTTGGGGGTGAATTTAACAAATTTGTAGTTGCAAATACTAGTTTATTTATGTGTTTTTAGCTTGCGAGAGAGAAAAGTTGCGAAACCAGGACTACTAGATTGATGGTCTAAGGAGTGGGTCGACATGAGGTTCAGCTCGAGAGAGTGAACCCTAGTCCCATATCCTAACACTCAGCTCGAGAGAGTGAGTGGGGTAAGGCATAGGCTGGTCTTGATGCGGCAAGTGGGTATCCGAGAGGAACCCATTTGAACGGGGTAAGTTGCTCGAGAGAGAACTTATTCCCATATAAAGCTTAGCCTAGTCACTATTACTCTATAAATTTTCTATTGCAAGCATGTACCCAATAATCTAGCTTAACCCGTATTCTTGTCAAATCCTAAGGATCCCCTTTCACTACTTAGAAACCCTTGTTTATTTTGCTGTTTTTACCTTACTTGTGACAAAACCCCCTATTGTTAATTGATACTCTTGTGTCCCCCTTTTGATTTACAATGTTTTTACTCGCTAATGTCTTTAGCTACGACTAGTTAAAAGTAATTTTTTTTTTATAAATTCTCAAAACCACTCTCTTGGGACGATCCCAACCCTTGGTTGGATTACTAAACTATTGTACGATCGTAGACACTTGCATTGGAAGTTATGTCTAGATTACGCAAACATCAAATGGCGCCGCTGCCGGGTAGTGGTGGTATTTGGGAATTCTTAGTTAAATAGATTTTTTGTTCTTCTTAGTTGTAGTTTTCTTACTTAACTCTTAGTTTTGTCTAGCTTGTTTGTGTGTTGAGGCAGGATAATGAGTATACATGATGGAGATGGTAAACCAATGGAACACCTACCAGTAGAAGTGATGAGGTTCAGGGATCGCATCCTGACCTTCAAGCATCTAAAAGGAGAAATTTTTCATGAGTCGTGGCTGAGGTTCAAAACACTATTGACACAATGCCAAACTCATGAGATCCCCAATCTAGTTCTACTGGAATGCTTCTATAGGAGTCTAAATCCCGGCAACAGAGGATTAATCAACCGACTTATCCTAGGTGGCATTGAGAGATACTCCTATGAGACCGCAACCAAATTCCTTGACCTTGTGGCTAAAATCAACAAAGATACGGAGAAGGACCAACAATTGATCATTTTGCTAGGTCAGATGGATACTTGACCCAAAAGGTCGAGGAACTAGAAGTGATGTCTAAAGAGAAGAGAAAATGCATACTACCTACCGAGCAGGGAAGATCTATGGACATTGAAAATAGACATTTGAAGGATATGTTATTAACCATTCTCCAAAAGCTAAATGAGCAAGATAGAGTGTTAGAGGAGATTAGAGAAAATGTAGAAGTGCTAAATCATATGAGTGGTTCTCACTTTAGATCTATCCAGCTAATTGAAACTCTCTTGGGTCATGTGATGCCTCATCTCCATCAGGCACAAAGCAGGGGGTTGCCAAATAATGTTTTGGCTAACCACAAAAGTGAAGTTTAGGTGTTAACCCGCGTCGTGCCACGATGTTAACTACGACGCTGTTTGGGAGGCAACCCAAAACCCTTAACTGCTTTAATTATGTTATTTTTGAAATAAAGGTGTTTTGATTTTGTAGGATTGGTCATGAAAAGTTTGTGAAAAGTATAGGATGAATTACACAAGTTCAATTAGTGAATCACCGACTAGATCGGCAACCCCGACAAAGACCACCGTTTGGATCCTCACTTTGACTGAGGGTCCTATAAAAGTTGGCGAAGTAGATAAACACTCGGCGGATCACCGACTAGCGGAGTAAATCCAACTAATGTCGCCGAATGGATGAGATCTGGATGGTTTTTATAAAGCCACGGGTCTTGACTTTCAACCTTTTTCATATTCTCTCATTCTCGTTTTCGCAAAAATTACACCTACTTAGCATTTTGAGAATTCTCGCACCTCGTAAGTATTCTAGCTGCTTTAGTAGTGCTTGGATCTGTACTATCCTGCTGCCTAGCATCATAGTCTTGACTTAATCTGCCTGAAAAGTTGGTTCTCCAAACCTTGCATTTAATTGTGATATTTATACTCTCATTGCAAGTGATTTTATCCTATGTCGTGTGTTGTACCTTTATGATAAATTTAAACTATTCGGCATGCTGATGCGAGCTTGTCAAATCGCTTAGCGGTTCACCAAATGACCCCATCTCGCCTTTAATTTCATGCCACTTGTGATAAGGGTTCTGTAACTTTTGGTCATAAATATTTGACCGCCAAAAGCATTCGGTAACTCGCCGATCTATTCGGCGACTCGCCAATCTATTCGGCGACTCGCCGATCTATTCGGCGAGTTTTTCTGCAATTTTATTCCTCAAAATTTGATTTAGTTGTTTTAACTTCTTCCAAATTCTTTGCAGAAATGGCTAGATCTAAAGTTGGAGGAAGAAAAAGGCCACCGCAAGGTAAAACCAAAGGGATTACAATCAACGAGGATGCAGATGCATTCAGAAGCAAGGTTGCTAAAATTTCCACAACTGGTGAAAAAGGCAAGGGCAAACACAAGACCCTTGAATTATCAAATGCAAGCACTGACAATAATGACTTTTATAGAAATGACCCCAACCAATCTGAAAGCAAATGTGTGGGTTCTAATGAGGATGGTCTGTTAATAACACAGAGGGCTGAGCGGCGAACTAAAAAGCTGAATAATCCATCCAGGGTCAGAACTCCCCAGCCTACCACTACTACACCTCTAAGTCTAGAGTAGGCAATGTTATTAGCACCTCCAATACAAGGTCCTCAGCCCCAATCAACAAATCGAGTAAAGGCTGAAGGGCTGAGGACAATTCTGGAGGACAAGCGTATGTCCATAGACGTGGTTATAGACAGGCACCCAGAGATAATTGAGTGTCTGGGATACCACAAGTTCCAAATCTTCACCAAACCCCGTGGCCCTTATATTCCAAACTGGGTAAGAGAGTTCTACAGTGCATACAATGCACTAATACCCAGCAAAAGTAGCTAGCAACAACCTTCAAAGAAGTTGACTATGTGGTTATCAGAGATATGAGGGTGAAGTGTGCTAGTGAGGAAATCAACGCAGTCTTGGGCATGTCCACGAATATTAGGGATCACTGCCAGTACTTGATCAGAACAAAGAACCTGGATGAAATGAAAAAGTGGTTATCCCCACTAATTTCATATAAGACTCCAAAGTGGTCGGCAGAAGGAGTTTCGATTGAAAAGAAAGAACTAAACATAGCCGCACGGTTCTGGTTCGGTTTTATCAGCAACACAATTATGCCGTCCTAAAATGAGTCGATTCGTTGCCATGCCAAGGCAAATTGCCTAGGTTGCTTCATAGAGGAGACTCAGATAAACTTGGGTACAATCATTGCTTCAGATATACTCATGCGTGCAAGACAGAGCTGAACCTCACTTATTTTCCCTATCTTGATCATATAATTATGCAAATGAGCCCGGGTGCCTCGAGATGTCAAGAAGGATGTTGTAGTGATGCCCACAGCCTCTATTGATATCTGGAGGATCGAAGCTGAGCACCTTAAAGATCAAGAAAAAAAGAAAAAAATAGCATCGATAGAGTTAGTAAACGCAGAATCATTGCCTGCAGAGGCATCTCTACCTACTCCAGCTCCAGGGCCTTCAGGTATATCCATTACCACTGTTACTTTCGCTGATACTCCTGGTTCTTCTGCTGCTGCATGATCGCCAAGGCCCACTACTGTTGCTGCTGTTTCCCGGCTGCCACTCACCGAGGCTTTCCTACTCCGGATGGGACAGCTGACCCTTTCTACTGATCGTCGAGCTGCTAGTCTAGAGGCCTCTATTTCAGGCATGATCCAGATTGACCTAACTGATGCTGTGATACCTCTGAACACTACCATTGATGCCCTAGTGACCAGGATAGCGGTGTGTGAACATAACCAATGAGCCACAAAGGAGGTAACAACCTTAAAGGCCGCCATTGTAGAACTGAAGAAAGATGTGGACTACCTAGAGTCCACTGATATGTCCATGATCTTTGGAACAGTGGAAATTCCAGATGTGCCCGAAATGCCTCACACTACCACAGGACATGGAGATGGCATGAAGCATACAACCGATCCCGAATCAGAGGCAGAGACTGACGAAGATATATTTGAGGAAGCTGCAGTGGATGACATAGCTGAGACTGAAGAAATCATGATAGATGTTATTGTGCAGGCTTCCTTGGCAAAGGCTCCTGCTGCTGAATCCAATGAAGCTGGTCCTTCTAGAGGTCACTCTGGGCACTGAAGCCCAGACAGATGGAGCGACCGATTAGCCAGGATTGCCTCTTTACCTCCCTCTCTGTCTTTCTTTATTTTACATTTTGGATTAAGTGTTAATTGCATTTGAGGACAAATCGCTTTTATTTGTGGTGGGGTGAGGCCCACCTTTTGTGTGTTATTTGTGACTCGTGTTTTTTCTTATGTCTTTGGGATTTGAGCTATTATTGTGTTAAATATTATTTTATGTGGATGTTTGAGCTTACAACTCCTTTTATTTTACATTGCAAAATAATTTTGACCCTTCCGAAATTTTTTGAATTTTTCAAACATTTTTGCCACCTCTCATGTGTTGAATGTGGCTGTTCTTTTGCAAAAAATTGAGTTTCGATTCCAATCAATACCGATGACTTGAATAGTACTCTCAATCGAACGAACATGAAGGCACGACTACAATGAGGCCAAATGAAGTTGCATAGACAATATGTGAACTCTTTGCATCTCGTTATGACTAGCCTTGTATCAAATTGATTCTCTTGTGATGATCATTACACACTAGCGAAAGTGTGGAGTCTTGTTTAACTTGTAGTGTCAATGCCTAGTGTGATGAGCTTACCTGTAAACTATGCAAGATAGATCCTAGAATTTGCCCTGTTGGTCCGGTCAACTAAGTGATGCTATCTCTTGATATGATCTTAGGCAACTTCGAAGAGAGTGAACCAATATGACCTATACCTCTTTTGTGACCTACCTTGTGAGTGTGTGATTCTCTCTTGAACACCCCTTGAGCCTTACCTTTCCATGGAAGAAAACTTGATGAAACTAGACCTTTTTAATCCATCACCCATAATCCTCATGAAGTTGTGTTTAGTTCGAATAGCCAACTTAGGCCAAAAGCCGAAGTTCGGGGTGTGGTGAAAAGAAAAGGGAAAGTCAAGAAGTGCAAGAAAGTCCCTCCTACCCATGGTTTTGAGGAAAATGGAATCCCTCCATTTAAAAAAAAAAGAGAAAAGAGAAAGAAAAAGAAAAAGAATGAAAAAGAAAGTTGCGGAATAAAGTACAAAAGAGATGGGGTTCTCAAACAATCTATGGAAAGTGAATAATAGGATGACTTATGAGCACTAATGAAAATGATGAAGGAAAAGGAAAGGAAGTGTTGTGTGAACCACATTTCATGAGGATGAAAGTCACTAAGCTTAAATGACCATACCTTTGCACTCAGCTCCATTACAAGCCTTGAAAAGACCTTTTTGATCTTGAGTGAGCTGAAACAAATGTTGATTGGAAAATACGGGCAAACCTATGGGAGAAAGCATGCATTATGTTCTTCTTTGTGAGTGTGAGCATTGCATCTGATTCCAAAGCTTTAAACTGTGAACCCATGGTGTGAATATGGAATCATTGTTTGTGTGAGGGCATTTGAACACTATAGTTGAGCTAGAACTTGCATGTGAAGCAAGTATTGTGAGCATGAGATTCGTTGATATTGGTGAGTCACAACTTGAATCTTTGAGTGTACATTTGATCTTTGCATAAGTAAATTGAGTCTTGTTGTGTGCATTCATGATTGAGTTTTGTGTAGCATTGTTCGAGACACCCTTTTAGAATGACTGAACTTAAGTTTGCTTGAGGACAAGGAAAAGTTTAAGTTGGGGGGTGTTGATAAGTCCAGAAATTGGACTCATTCAGGGCTATATTTTAATAGAAATTGTGTCCTCAAATGCTTATTTTATCTTAATATCTGATGAAAACCCTTAAGTTTTAGGTATTTGAAGTTTTAAGGAGAGCATGGACACTACGTCAAAAAAAGGAACGAAAAGGCTAAAAAGAACGAAGAAATGAAGGACTGAGGATCGCAAAGCCTACTTGGCGAGTCGCCGAAGGGTCTTACTTCACCATTTGTTCCAGTGTGTTGAGCCTTGAAGAAAAGGATCAAGTCGGCGGAAAAAGGGAGCAGTCGGCGCATCGCCGAGCAGTTCCGCGTAGAAGTACCATGCCGCCCAATAACCCAGAGCACGACGATGCTGAAGGCTGATACAAGACGACGATGAATTACACCAAAGGGTGAATCGCCGAGTTGATCGGCGATTCCGACTAATGATGTCGAACGATCCGCTGCAACACAAATTTGTGATAACTATCAATAGTAGTTAGAGTTTTTAGTTTGAGTGTCGAACAAGTATTATATTTTTCGTATAGAATAGTACTTTTTAGTATTTTTGCTTTGAGTTTGAGAGGGTTTTAAAGACTTGAAGAAAAAGAGGGTTTCATCTCCAAGGATTTGGATTTGGGTCTCTTGGATTCTTCATTCTTGGCCTGTAACAAGACTTAAATCTTCATACCCATTTGAATGCAAGCTCATTTAGGTATAAATTTTTATCTCTTGATGTGTGGTTAAAAACCACCATTCTTTGGGTGTGATTTAGCAAATATGGGTTAAGATTGCTGTTAGGTTTTGTTTGCTGATAGATTAGATGTAGTTTAATAGTGATTTTGTCTAGTAGTTGTGGATGAATTTAACAAATTTTTAGTTGCAAATACAAGTTTATTTATGTGTTTTCGGCTTACTCGAGAGAGAAGTCGCGAAACCAAGACTACTAGATTGATGGCCTAAGGAGTGGGTCGACATGAGGTTCAGCTCGAGAGAGTGAACCCTAGTCCCATATCCTAACACTTAGCTCGAGAGAGTGAGTGGGGTAAGGTGTAGGCTGGTCTTCATGTGGCAAGTGGATGTCCGAGAAGAACCCATTTGAAACGAGGTAAGTTGCTCGAGAGAGAACTTATTCCCACATAAAGCTTAGCCTAGTCACTATTACTCTATAAATTTTCTATCGCAAGCATGTACCCAATAATCTAGCTTAACCCGTATTCCCTTCACATCCTAAGGATCCCCTCTCATTACTTAGAAACCCTTGTTTATTTTGTTGTTTTTACCTTACTTGTGACAAAACCCCCCATTGTTAATTGACACTCTTGTGTCCCCCTTTTGATTTACAATGTTTTTACTCGTTAATGTCTTTAGCTACGACTAGTTATAACTAAATTTTATTTTTTCTATAAATTCTCAAAATCACTCTCTTGGGACGATCCTAACACTTGGTTGGGTTACTAAACTATTGTACGATCGTAGACACTTGCATCGAAAGTTGTGTCTTGATTACGCAAACATCAAAAATCTTCTCCAGTTTCTCATCGTTCTCCTCAAAAGTGCACTCACCATATGATCCTCCTACGATAGTATTAAGCACATCCTTACCATTTTCATCGTGGCCTCTGTAGAAATACTCTTTTAGTGAATCGTCATCAATACGGTGGTTTGGAAGACTTCTTATGAAAGCAGTGAACCTGTCCCACGAACTACTCACAGACTCTCCAGATAACGCTACGAAGTTGTTGAGTTTATCTTTGTGGTTCAACTTCTTTGACACTGAGAAGTATTTTGCCATGAACACTTTATACAATTGATCCCATGTGTGAATTGAGTTATAAGGAAGCTCAGTAAACCATACAACAACATCTCCGGTTAATGATGAGGGAAGACGCTCAACCTAATGACATCCATGACTAAATTCGGTCGACCCATGCAACTCTTGCAAACACTCCTCAACTTGGCCATGTGGATCCTCCGATGCCATACCAGAGAACAAACCCCTCGCTGTAAGCATCTACATCAGACTGCTCGTCACCACAAATGTGTTCCCCGGAGGTAGATGAGGTAGAACAATAATTTCTTCAGATGCAGTGGCATTGAAGTCGACCCTATAATTATCACGCAGCCTCGGTTCTGGTGGATTCTGTAGCCTCAATGCATCTCCCAATAGATTACCACCTTGATTTTCAGCATTCTCATTACTAACCCTAGGAGGCTGCAACTCAACTCCATCACCTGGATTTCCTCTGATAGGATTGGCTAGGACCCCTTGATTATTCATTCTTCACAAAGTTCTGTTCAATTCTAGATCGTAAGGAGTCAGCGGTTCACCTTGACTCTGTGTACTTGGCATACACTAGAGTAGGAACATGAGAGAAACATAAACGAAAGAAAAAGTAAAATTAGGAAATAATTGACTAAAGTTCAATAATGTAGTTAAACTTAATCTAAAAGCCTTATTCCCCGGCACCGACGCCAAAATTTGATACGCTCAAATTACACCTCCCTAAAGAAGCGTAAGCGATCGTTATCAAGTAAAAAATCCTACTTGTAGGTTGGGGTCGATCCCACGAGGAATATGGTTTAGACTTAACTTTAACCCATGATTATATTTGTTTAGTCAACGTACTTCCAAAACAAGTAATTAAAGAGGAGGATTTGTGAAACAAATTCTAGAAATTATGTGAAAATGAGTGAGCAAGATGCAAACTTTAGTTGTCATCAAGCTGAGAGAATAAACTAGGGTGTACGTGTTCCCTATAAGCTCATAACGCGGTAATCCTAGTAATAGCAATCATTTCCTAGTGTATTACATGCAAAATGATAAGTTATGTATCACTAATTCCTTGGTCCGGCTACGTGTGTATAATTTACTAGCCCTTACCTTTACCTCATATTAGACATCACATCAATGTATGACTTAGTTTTCAGCCTCACACCAATTGACATTAGACTATTAGATAGTATCACACTAAATCTATGTTGATAATTCTTTTCTTATTAACTACCTCCTTGGTCCAGCAAGTAGCAACAAAGCGAGTTCTAATGTTGGCCACTGCTAAAAAGACTTTTAAACGAAAGAATTATCAATGCATGCAACAATACTATTCAAGAATTACTTAGTTACTATTCATACTTTGTTAATCGCTCATGGTTCCCACAACCCTAGTTGTGGATTTAGTTACCCATAGTAGCAAGAACACAATTCATATTTTTACATGAAGAAATCATGAACTTACGTATTGAGAAGAATAAACCCAGAATCTCAACTTGAATTTCAAAGTCAAAATCTTCAAAAGGAACTTAGGAAATCAAGAATTGCTAAAGTTGCAAGTTAATCTCCAAAGCCAAAAACTAGAACAAAAGTAATAAGGTCTAACCCCTAAAAACGAGGTTTACATGCCATATATATAGAAAAACATGTCCCAAATAAAAATAAAACTAAATAAGAAAATTAAAGATTTTAGACGCGGTTGCAGTCGACGACACTGACCTACGGACCGTGGACTGACCTACGGTCCGTAGGTCCTTTCCGTGGTTTGGGAATTAGGCAATTTTTTAGAAGCTTGGAACTCCAATTCTTAGTAACGAATGACGGCTCAACAGCACGGACCGTGACTCAATCCACGGTCCGTGGATCCTCCTTCGTAGTTTGATACTTAGACTTTTGAAATCATGTACTGGAACCCCCTTCTTTGAATCATTTGACGGAGCTGCAGGATGGCCCGTAGGTCGACCTACGGTCCATCGTCTGTAGTCGTGGTTCAACACTTGGTCAAGAATTCCCTGATTTTCCCTTCAACCCATGACTGCCCATCTACGCCTACTACCTACAGACCATGACTGAACCCGTAGGTCACATCCTTAGGTGCCCTTTTCTACAACAATATTCAGCTGTGTCTTCTACTTCCGTCCGAACTTATTTCCCGCAATCATGAAAAAAAGCACATTAATATCAATACAAAATGGCTCTAGACACACACAACTCTTAAGTGAAATGTATTAAAAATACCGTAAACTCACGGTATATCACACACACCTATTTTTCTCCCCATCCTTCCAATTTGGATTACGGTCCCTCCATTCACGATCTCGATCTTTCCAACCTTCATCCCTATTCCAACCTTGGTTACCACCCTACCTCGGGTAGTTTGAACGATAACCACCACCTTGGTTGGCTAGGAAATTCACCTCTTCATTATACAAGGCCTCAAACTTGGACTCATCCGGATTAGCACACCCGACACCCACGACATTGACACTTCGAGCACCAGCTCCCATGACATTTTTAGATAAAATGTCAAGTTGTGTCATGATCTTGTCCATGTTCTGGTCCCTCTCTTGTCCTTATTCATCTGTTCCTTAGTCAACTTGAACGTGAGAGGGGAGACCTGGTCTTCACGGGTATACCACGCCCTGTTTATGGTAGTCATGCCATCCAAGAGCTGAGCCGCTATCACATAAGGTTATTGCATCAAACCTCCCAGAGAAAGTTGGTCAAAAACACCCTTATTTACCGAGTCAAGACTCTGGTAAAAATACTGCAGCAACACGTTATCAGGCAAGCCATGGGTTGGGCATTGAAGCACCAACTTCTTGAATCGCAGCCAAGTTTCATCACTTGGCTCACCTTCTAGACGCTTGAAGCTCTGAATGCTCTCACGAAGAGTCATCATCTTTGAGGGAGGGAAAAATCACACTTGAAATGCGGTAACCAACTCCTCCCACGAAGTGATTGATTCACGTGGCAATTCAGCCAGCCACTTGCACGCCTCTCCCATCAAAGAGAACGAGAACAACCACAACCTGACTAACTCTTTGGAGATATTCTTGAAGGTGAATGGTCCGTATACATCCACGAAATTTCTAATATTCTCATGGGGATCCTTATGAGTCAAACCATGGAAAAGCCCCTTTAGTTGCAAGAGTGGCAACATATTACTCGTGATGTGGAACACCGCATTCCCTTTGGTCAGAGGCAAGCGAATGGCACCAATACCACCCATAAGATGGTGGTTATTAGCATTAGGCTCGTTGACATTGTTGATGTTTCTGATGTCATCTTGATGGCCTACTTGGCTGCCATTGCTGCCGTTCATACTCATACTTCCTGTTTCAACACACAAACAAGCAAAACAAAACTACAATTGAGTAAGTATCACTATAACTAACAAGAACAAAATTCAACTTAACTAAGAATTCTCAACTAACATCACTCCCCGGCAGCGGCGCCATTTTGATCGAATAACGCTATCAAAGACACTTCATCTAATACTAAGTGTCAACGATCGTTATGTAGTAATATAACCCAACTAAGTGAGTTAGGGTCGAGTCCCAAGGGAGTGGTACGTAAATGAGAATCAATAGGCAAGTAAGAATATGCTCAAGTCAATCATAGCTAAAAACATTTACGAATAAAAGCATTGTTTAAATTAGAGGTGACACAAGTGTCAATTATCAGGGGGATTTGGTTTCAATTAACAACTAAAATAACAAATAATACGAAAATAACAAATATAGGGATGGGTTCTTGGGATGTGATTGGATTATGGGCTAAGGTAGACAATCGGGTAGTTGCAATTAATAGTGAATAGCTGTAAATTAGTGAATAAGATAGACTTTAGTGGGGGTAAACTTTCTCTCGAACAATTTACCTCGAATCAAATTGGTTTCTCTCGAACACCAATAAGCAGCAATTAAGAACAACCTTCGCTTTGGTCCATTCACTCTCTCGAGCTGAATGTGTGGAAAAGGGTTTAGGGTTAACTCTCTCAAGTTGAACCCATGACAACCCAATACCCACAGACCATCGATTCAGAAATCTTGGTTTTCAAACCTCTTTCTCGAGCAAGCCAAAAACACGAAGTTAGAATTGTATTTGCAACTACAACCCATTAATTTCAACCACAATTACTAAACAAAATCACTTTTAAACAGTATTTACACTATCAATTAACAATACCCAACAGCTAAATCAACCCATGATCACATAATCACACCCCAAGAATTGTGGTTTTAGCTAAGCATCATAAAAAGCTAAAAATCGTTACCAAAATGTGTTTCCATCAACTGGGTAAGATTGATATAGTCTTTACAAAGGTCTAAGATAAAGAATCTTCAACAACCACTTCCAATTTCTCAGAAATGGAAATCTTCAAATCTTCAAAGCTAAGGAAAAATGTCCCTAAAATCAGTTCTTAGCTCTCAAACTTGAAAACTGAACAATAAAAATGAACTAGATTCTAAACTGCTTACTAAACTAAGAATTTAAAAACGTATTTATAGTCACCCAAAAATGTGTTGCGAAGGACCATTTGATGCAATAAGTCAGGATCGCCAATCCATTCGGCATCCGCCTTTTGCTCAATTCCATCGCCTTTTTGCTTTGGCCTTCAACATCTTCAGGTTTTATACTTTAGGCGATATGGCATTTCATTGCGGAACCGTTTGGTGACTCGTCGACTTCTCCTTTCTATCACCGACTTGATTTTCTCCTTCAGGACTTGGCACACTGGAACATTAGGCGAGACCATGGCCTTTCGGTGACTCGCCCAATGGGTTAGGCAATCTTCAGGCTTTCTTTTCTTTGTTCTTTCAGCTGCCTTGTTCCTTTTTGCTCAATAGTGTCCATGCTTTGTTCCTCAATCCAAATACCTGAAATTCAAGGATTTACATTAGTAATTGGCACAAAATATGCAATTGAGGACACTAAATCTATTAAAATAAATCTCTAAATGAGTCCAAATTGTGGACTCATCATTTTTCTGGGGTGATTCTCGCCTCGTTTTGGTGTTTTTGGAAAAGGAGTTATTAAGACTTCACGTTATTTAAGTTCTGTCCCATTGTTCCTACTCTGGCGGCCACTTATCCCGCTAGAGCGCCGTCGCCCAAGCGGTATCTGGCCCGCTCTGGCGGGCTCAGGTCCCCAGTTTTCCAGACATTTTTCGTTCCTAATTAATGACGGTTCGAGTCGTTACAATAGATACCAATTTACATCTTCTTCGTCCCTGAACGACTAGCGGAGGGATCACCATGCTCCTTTCTTCGGAGTACTTCTAAACTAGCGAATCGGTCTATTACGAAGCCACGAAGGATGGCAATTTTTCAAATCTGGACACGAAAGGTTCTATACTCAAGGGACTGGTTAGGGAGAATAAGGCAATACATGGAGTAAAGAAATGCATCTAAATGCAGAGCTTGACCCAGCCAGAGCGATATGCTTTCTGCGAGGTGAGGCCGCTATGGAGACACATCTCCCGCTATAGCGAGAGATCGCAAACAGTTAAAGGGGAAAAATAGAATTTCTCCCATTTCCTCCTCACTTCTCCCAAAAATTCGAAACAACTCTCACTCGCTTCGCACCAAACGTCAAACTTTAAGGTAATATTCTCACTCTTTACACCTTTTACTTCAATATGTACTTAACTGCGATTGCATGCAATAACTAATCGCTTAGGTGGGCCTTGGGCGTAGTTTTCAAAAATGAACATAGGTTGCTCGATTTGTTAGAAAAACGTAGCATGGACACTTCCCTTACGTTCCCAACATTCTGGGCATAAGGATTTTGCGAAAGTACGGTCGAAACGATTCCAAAATGGGTAGGGGAAGTTGAATAGTTTTTTTGTGTAAAACCCGGATTCGAACATCCTGGAGGGGTTATTTCTCTAGAATGAAAGCATATTTAGGTACTAGGGTACTTTATGACTCTGATCTGCTGAAATTCTTTGAAAAACAAGGATTTGGGACGGAAAGGCGCTATGATTGTGCCTGGAGTTCATCCACATGAATGTCGCTATGGCAGCCTTCATCCCACTGTAGCGACCTCCATCATCCCCCTCTATTGGGCCGTTGTGGTGGGATGAAGTGGGGCAGTGACCCCTTGCTACTTAGATCAGAAAATTTTCTCTTCCCTTTTAACCCAATATTGTCTAACCCTATCGAGTTCTAACGTATAGCTTCCAAACTCTTGCAGGCTTCTCTAAATGGCTGGTGTTAACGAGGAAAATCTACCTCTTATTAGGTTCCCCGATGCTGCTAGTTGGGAAAGGCATCACGACTACCGAAACAACAAATTTTGTTGTGAGATAGGTTTTCTCTTGAAAGGTTTAGAGGAGAAGGCACCCGCCTATTATACCCGTCTTATGGAGTTTGGATGGGTCCCCACTGACAGAGAATCCCCCTGATGAGTGTTCCACCTGGGTGAGGGAGTTCTATGCTATCTTCCCTACCGTCCGCTGGGACGACCCTCACCCTATCATCCGCATCCGGGGAGTTGACATCCCCCTAAATTCTCCCTACCTAAACGATGTGATCGAGGTGCCGGAGGTCCCTAAACCTAATACGATTCCAAGCTGAGGGAGATGGAATATTTGGGCTGGCTAAATGATACATTTACCGAGCCCGCGCATTGGGACCGGGTCTATTGGGCCACTACGGAAGGCATCACCAGTGCTAATTGGTCACCGAATACCAAGCGGTGGCTGCACTTGGTTACCATAAAGATCCGCCCGTCTGGCAAATATGACTTTTTCTTGAGATTTGTAGTGGAGTGCGCCATACAGGGAATTGAGCTGAACATGGGAACACAAATAATTTTTGAGTGGAAGGTGTTCTACCGGGGCAATAAGAAGGCGTTCTTCCTACCGTGGCTGGTGATTGCAATGTGCAAGAGGGCGGGAGTGCCACTCTTGGACACAGACGAGGTACTCCCTATGGATCCCCCCTTCACCCTCTTTTAGTTAGGTAGGGTTCTACCTACAAGAGGAGGAGGAGGACGGACAGGGCCAGTAGCAGTGAGGTGACTGTGGAGGCGGATGCTGAGGGCGGGGAAGACGGTGCAGGCGACAATACTCTTCCCCCCCGGTCCCAGCCCCCACTCTCAGGTGCATAGGTAGATGAGGACTTGCCG
The DNA here is from genome assembly GCA_036553675.1 of Solanum okadae. Classification (NCBI taxonomy): domain Eukaryota; kingdom Viridiplantae; phylum Streptophyta; class Magnoliopsida; order Solanales; family Solanaceae; genus Solanum; species Solanum okadae. The sequence goes on along the minus strand of CM071686.1, from coordinate 18,774,150 downwards.
ACTGTCCGGAGGAGATTAGGACGTTCCTTTGCTAGCACCACCCCAGTTCTACCCAGCATTGCCCTTGAGGTCGAGATGCTCCACCGCGAACTGCGCCAAGAGATGAGGAAGGGTCTGGAGAGGGATTGTATGATGGTTCGGATATGAAAGACCTTGAGGATCATCTTCATTTGTGTTGCTCCCGGACAGGAGGATCTCCAAGTCGAGAGATGAGACTTCCAGCAGTTTACCTTTATGGACGAGGCCGTGATTTGCCTGGTACCCCCGGAGGAGTTAGACTCTGATGATGATACCTCTCAGTCCCAGGGATCATGATTTGGATTTTCGCCCCTTTTGGGCTTGTACTTAAACAATACTTTATTTTATCTTTTTGCTTTCCTTACTTTTTGTAAGCACATGGATGCTGGTTACTATCACTTTTCCCTAGTTAATATTAAATGCCAAGGTTTATGACTTACTGTTCCATTGCTGAATACTGTTTGAATTGTAGGGATTAGTTCGGATACGATTTAGTGTCTATATATGTGACTAGGGAAAATAGGGGAGACAGGGCTGAGATTTTGTCTCGACCTGTCCAACTCTGGTGGTCTCGCTTTGGCGAGAATTATCCCGCCCCAGCGGCTCTGACGGATACAGTACCCAAGTCAACAATTTCCTAGAGTTCTTCCCATTTCTAATTTTTTCCCTTGACTCCCAGGCTATAACTAAGCTTTTTGGATAATCCTCTTAGCTGGGATGGTCATTGTCTACCCCGAGTCAACCCAATGGTACACACTCCGAAATCCATTCCTCTTAATTCAACACCACCACACGTACATCCCCCGGACATGACCATACCCTCACATGGTTATAATCGGTCGCAACACACGTCCATATTTCGTTTACGAATCACATATTAGATTCTCTAGACCCTTGTGCCGAACTTAAGTCATGACTCTCTTTCCTACAACAAATTCCCAAAACTCAAGCAATTACAATTCACATAGTTTCGAACATTTAGGCCAGCATATAACACACAACGAGATCTAGACAAGCACTACTGCACACATAATCATATCATAGCATCCAAGAAAATATACCTTTCACACCAACCATCAATTCAGACAATAAGAGGCACACGCTCACAACTTCAACTACAACTCACATACAAGTCCAAATTATTAATTAATTTGCTCCATAGATGACCATTACTAATCATCCATGCATTTATATCGCCTCTAAGGCCAGATGCCAATTGGAACCTTCTTAGTTCCAATGTAACTTGTTTGTGTACCTTCAGCTGTGACTATGACGTCTAGTTTACTTTGTTGAGATACCAATTGGACTCAACTCATACCACAAGCGACAACTTGCACGAAAGGAGAGAAGGAATGAAATGACTTCCTAGAATGTTTCATAGCTTTCTGAAGATTAGAGGTGGACGTCAATACACCAATCCGCATGAGTCTATTCCACATTTGTTCTTGTACTAGGAGATCGATAACCAGGGCTCTGATACCAATTTGTCACGACCCAACTCACCTAGCCGTGCGGGCACCTACTCTAACACCTAAGTAGGAGAACCCTCAATTCCCCAAATAGTTAAAACATGCGGAAGATTAAGAAAACTAAAATAAAACAAATTCGTGGAGATTTTCATAAAATATGCGTTTAAAACAATTCGAGTTAAGACTTGTAAAATAATTAACACCTCCAAGGATCTAGTCTAAACATATACAAGGGCTACTAAGAGTACAAAGTATAACAAAATTATAAATGACGCAGCTCCCACCACATGGAAGGAAAAATAGAAGTTGTTGGAGATTATCTTCGTCTTCACCTATGAGACATCACCGACCCTACATCCAGACTATGTTAAATGGTATATTTTATTTGTAGGATTAAATTGGTGAAAAAATGAAGAAGTTTGGAGCTAAAACGAATTAAAGATGGAAGATTGAAGAAGGAAATCAAGCAGACAGCTTAATGGAAATAAGTTAATATAATATTAATATAATTTATTTGCAAATAAGGAAAGAAGAACTTACCTGCTGGTCCAAGTGTCAGGTAGCAACGTCAAAAGAAGTTACACGCACAAAATTGGAAGCTACACGCGGAGAAAAAGGAATCCAATTCCTTTTGGTTTTGGATTCCTAATTTAATTTGGACTCAATTATTTTATTTAGGGTTTCCTACATCTATAAATAGTGCATAGAAATAATTATTTGAGGAAGGAGGGAGGCGAAGAACCAAGATACAAGACACAATATAAATTTTCTTCTAGCTTAGGAACTTTGGAAGAGCCGCCGTGGAGGCCGGAGAATTGTGGTTTATTCTTTCTTCTCCTTTATTATTTATTTGTATTCGTGATTAATAAAAGATAGTTTAGCTATTGTTCTTAACTTTTTTTATGATTAACACAAGCATATTTATTTTAATAAATTTTGATTGTGGTTTTGAGATAATGAGTAGCTAAATTTCATAACTAGGATTGTGGGAACCATAAGCGATTAACAAAGTATGAATAATAACTAAGTAATTCTTGAATAGTGTTTTGCATGCATTGATAATTCTTTCGTTTAAAAGTCTTTTTAGCGGTTGCAAACGTTAGAACTCGCCTTGTTGCTACTTGCCGGACCAAGGAGGTAATCAACAAGAAAAGAATTATCAACATAGATTTAGTGTGATATTATCTAATAGGCTAGTGTCGATTGGTACGAAGTAATAACTAAGCCAAACATCGATTATGATGTCTAATATGAGGTAAAGGTAAGGGTTAGTAAATTATACACACGTAGCCGGACCAAGGTGCGGGGTGAAATTCTCTAGATGCCGGACCAAGGATTTAGAGATACCTAATTTATCACTTTGCATGTGATACACTAGAAAAGGACTACTATTATTAGGATTGCTGCATTATGAGCTTATGGGGAACATATTCCTAGTTACTTTTAATAATCTGAATATAAATAAATACTTAGTTCAAAGCTGTCTTTTTATTGTTTTTTATTTTATTTCACATCTCCACTCAACCCTTGACCCCGTGGTATGGTTTATCATGGCCTGTTAGCCATTTTCATACTAATCCCCTTCCAGGGTAATACCAACAATTAATAATTAACGATAATGCCCATCACTACCTTTCTAAGTAACACACGATGACACTAGGACCCTTGGTCTCCCCCTACCGTATCACATTCCGAGTGGGGCCTAACCATTTCACCCCGCTCATTACAAAATACATTTAATTACCTTACGACACCGCGAACTCACATATATAAACATAACACACAATCTAGTTGTTTTTCCAATAGTAATGTACAATTCCACATTCTCAATAAAATACATATATGACAAGTCAATGGTCCTCTCATGGAACTCATACCTAAACTGTTAGTGTGCCAGAACGTGACACCTAATCCGAAGCAAGTTAGTGTGTTGGTACTTGACACCCGATCCAAACATCACAACCACAAGCACAATCACATCCATAACGTACAATACTCACATCATATAGTTAAGTACTCAAATTCCTGGCATGCGTTGTTCATAATCAATTCATTAGGTTCTTTACCATTTTTTATACTTCGCTTATACGCATGCATACCATATAGCAACCAATCGACATACATCACACAAAATAGGAAATCAAACCATCCCCAAACGCTAGTTCACGAGATAGGGCTCTCTCCTACGGTATACGGCTGATGTAACACCTAGCAATACATCTACAATCATCTCTTTTTCGCTGCACGAAGCCTACGCATGAATTCTACTGTCAATACCACTATACTACACAGTGAATTACGGATTTACAACTACTCAATTAAATAAACCTAGCCTACATGGGCGCCAAGCAGCTGTAGAGAGATTATAGCTCCAATCCAGGCTTCCGAACGATGAGACAGTGTATTTTGACCAGAAAGCCACAAGCTATCGCATCCTTACGCTAGAAATATCCTTCTCCTTCCTTCCCAAGCCTAGAGCAGCCTTTTGAGGTTTTCTTGGGGTGATTCTCGCCTCTTTTTGGTGTTTTTGGAAAAGGAGTAATTAAGACTTTGCGTTATTAAAGTTCTTTTCCGTCATTCCCTCTCTGGCGGCCACTTATCCTGCTAGAGCACCGCCGCCTAGCGGCATCTGGCGGGCTGAGGGCCCCAATTTTCCTAACATTTTCTGCTTCCTAATTAACGACGGTTCAGATCGTTACATTATGCCTCTTTTGTTACTTATGCATTTGCTGATACCATGTAAGTATAAATATCACTGAGAAAAAATTGCTATTTAGTGTAATTTATAATAGTGACTCCAGAAGCCTTGAGCATTTTGACATGATCTGATATAATTTTGAGTTTCATGTAACAAATTTGATTGTGTTGAGCCTGTGCTAAGTATGAGTAAGTAAAGTCAAAATTTACCTCCTTAAGGTCTGTTTGGAAAGTTACATGGTAATTGGAAATGGTGTAATTAATATGCTAGTAATTACACAATCTAGTAATTATGATGACTTGTTTGTTTGTCACACTGTAATTACAAGTGCAATCATAAGATTGTATTAAGTTTTTAGAAAATAAAATTTAATTATCTAAAATTAAAAATTTATATTAGACAAATAAGAGCCTTTAAAATTGATACTAAAATATGTATTATCTTTGAAAATATATTAATTAATAATCATATGTTCTTAATATTAGAAAAAAAATACATAAAGTCCCCATTAAACTAATAACTTTTTTTTAAAAAAGATACTTAAACTTTGCGGGGGTCCTATGACCTCCCTGAACAATTTTAAAGTAATATGATTACCTCATTTTTCGATCAGGCCCACTTTTAAGAAAAGAAGTAATGTCACGCACCAATCATTAATTGCCAAGTGTTAAAATGCCATAAATATAAAAAATAAAAAGAGAAAAAGGCTAAATTTTTATATAAAATATAAACAGAAATCTGAAACCCTCTCCTCCTCCCACCTTCTCCTCCGCTTTCTCTAATCCTCTTCAACACAAATAGGTAAAGAAGAGAAAAGTGATAGAATATTAAGGAAGATCACTGATAATTGGTTAATAGAAAACGGGATGTCGCTGTAGACTATAGAAATGGAGGAAGAATGATATTTTTTCGTTGTCGGAAAATGCTTTTTCACCAAATAAAATGGTGACTAGAAGTGACCATCTCCTTGTTCATTTTTCCTTTGGATTTTTATTATCTTTCATCATCTCTATCAAAAACTACACATCAACGATGAATTTCATTATCAATGCAATTCAAAAAGCATCTCTTTATCACCATAAAATACTTTTTCACCACATAAAATGAAGGTCAATAGTAACCATCTCCTCTTTATTTTTTTCTTGTCATTTTTTTTACCTTTTGATCATTCCTATTAAATAAATCAAACACAATAACGGAAATCACTATCAAAGTTGTTGAAGAAGACCAGGAAAACAAAGAATTTAATAGAAAATAAAATTTGAAAATAAAAATAAAAAAGTATCAGCAAAGAGAAAAACAATAGTAAACACCTTGGTTCATCTCTCTCACGCTCTCAAAGACAGTTAGCTACACTTTCTTTGCCAGATTACAATAAATGGTACTCCCTTCGTTTAAAAAAGAATGACCTAATTTCCTTTTAAGTCTGTTTAAAAAAGAATGACCCCTTTCTTTTTTGACAACACTTTAACTTCAACTTTCCACGTGGCATATTTAAGGCCACAGGATTAAAATGCATTTTGGTACATTTGACATAACTTTAATTTAGAACCACAAGATTAAAAAGTCTTCTTTCTTTTCTTAAACTTTGATCCAAGTCAAATTAGACCATTTCTTTTTGAAACGGAGGGAGTATTATAATACCAATATAAAATTATTTAGGGGGCTCATAGGACCTCCGCAAAGTTTAAATGTCTTTTTGAAAAATATGTAGTAGTTTAATGGGGTCTTTATGTATTTTCTCTTGATATTATAAAAAAAGTTATTGATTTATATTTTTAAAAATTAGTATATTTTAATTAAATTAATCATAAAAACTAAAAATACAAGATTTCTATTAATATCATAAAATATATGTTTGACAAGGAAATAATACTATACAATGCCATAAAATTTAAAATATCGGACAAAAAAATAATCTATCAAGTCTAATTAAAAGATAAATGACTTGCAATGTGAAATATCAAGTCAATACTACTAAAAAAAATGAAATTGAAAAATATAACATAAGTTCTAAATTCAGAACAAAATATTTAATATAATACTCTTATGTCAAATTTCAACATAACATACACAAATATGATTTAAAAGAAGAAAAAAAACGTAAGTGTATAATTTTATTCAACAATGAATTCTACTTTAGTTCAAAATTAGAATATTAATAACATTAAATATAAAATAATTTTTCTTAAAAAAATAATACGAAAAATTGCATGGAATCACATGAAGTAAAAGTTGAGAATTAGAAGAAAATGAAATATAAATATATTTTTAGAAAATATTATAATAATAAAAAATAATAAATTAAAATAATAAAAACAGCAAAAATAAAAGGAAGAAATTTGCAATTCACAAACTAAAATAATAATAATAAAAAAATAAATCAACAATTCATATCTACTCTTGAAAATTGGAGAGTGTAATTAACCTGATCAATTATATTCAATTATTTATTGTCCAAGTAATTATATAACCTACAAAACATGTGACACAATATAAAGGGAAAATACATAAAAAAAAACCTGAACTTGGCACAAAAACATACTTTAGTACTTAAACTACATGGGTGTTTATATACCCCCTTAACATCTTTTAAGTGATTTTTTTCAACCCTCCCATCACCAGCCCAGTTGAAGGCTGAGTGTTGTTGAGTCACATGCATTTTCATTCGTCCACGTGTATATTAACAAAATTCCTAATTAATTGCTTAAATCTCCATAATAATTGGTTTTTTAAAATATTGAGCCAAAAATTAAACCCATCAATGAATTTACTCCTCAATATACAAACTACAATTCAAATTTCAATTGCATTTTCAGTTTAGTTATACGATACCACCTTCCTCAAAAATTTAAAAAATTATTTGCATAAAAATGAAAAATTAATAATGAATTGGGCGAAATCTCCATAGTTAATCTTTTGCCAACAATATCTTCGATTTTTTTTTAATGGAAGTCAACTTCATTCTGATAACGCTTTAAACTGATAGATCTAATAATCTTCTTTGATGTAAAAAATGGTGGGTGAATCAAACACCAAAAATTTTGTAAAAAAAGAAAGAAATGATTAAAAATAGAAAAGAAAAGAAGAAGAAAAAATGTGGAAGAAGTTATATTTGGAAGTAAATGTTTACTTGAACTAAATGAAAAGAATAAAAAAGAGAAAGAGTTATGAGAAGAGAAAAAAAAATGAAGAAGAAGATGCAGAAAAAGAAATATAGATAGAGAAAAGTTAATTCAAAATAAAAGATTTAAAAATTAGTAAAATAAGTTATTAAGTATGCTATCCAATAAAAATATGACATGTGTTAGTTTTTTGGTGTCTTTTCCTTTCTCACGCACTTATGAAAAGTTGGTGATACAAATTTTGCCACGTCACTCTTTAAGGGGTAATTAAATTCAATTCAAATTAAATTAGGGGGTAAAGAAATACTTGTATAGTTAAAGTGCTAAAGTAAATTGTGCGGACAAGTTCAAGAGGAATTTTATGTCTTTTATTACACAACTACAAGTAAGGTGAATTGGCAAACAAACCCTTACTGTAAAAAATAATAATTAAAAAGCTTGTCCAAGTAATAGTCGGCGGTAATATCTTTTGAGTTGCTGAATAGGTGTTGATTTGGAGTTGGAAGTTGAAGTTGAAGGTGAAGGTGAAGGTGTGTTTAGGCATGTCGCAGAATATGGATGAAGGGGAAGTAAAAATATATCACGAGAGGCAAAGATTACAGTTTTGCCTCTTACATTCTCTTAACAATCTCTTCCAGGTACTCTTATTCTTCTTCTTCTTCTCTACACCGAATATCACAGTTGTACATAATTTTGCATTCTTTTCTTTCTCTGATATACCAATTTTGATCCAACCTCATAATCTTCCAATTTTAGTATGAGACGTTTGAATGGGTTTTCTTTCAAATCAAATATATGTATATTTTACACTCACATATCCTCCTAAATCATACACTAACTTTTCTAGTTTGATTGCTGTGATTTTTAGGTCAAACCTTTATTTTTATTTTTTTTAATATTTAGGTCAATTAATGGAAATATGATTACACTTTTTTTAAAAAAATTTTTTTGGGAAAAAACCCATGTTGGTTTGATGATGACATATTGGTTCTACTCAGGGAAAAGATACATTTACAAGATCTGATTTAAATAAAATTGCTGAGAAACTTGATGTGGATGACCCTAACAAGGGAAGCTGGAATCCTGTATCACTTGTTTTTAGACCTCATCATAATGAAATCACCGGGAACTATGATATCAACGTATTGATTGCAGCGCTCCAACAGAAAGCCAAAACTGTTGTTTGGCATGATAAGCGAAATGGGGCTTCTTCAATTGATCTTGATGGAACTGATGATCGGCTCATGGGAATTGTTCTTAATGTTCCTGTTACAAAGTTTAGTGGCCTTTGGAGAAGCAGACATTGGGTTACGTTAAGATGTATTCAGGGGGTTTGGTATAATCTAGACAGTGATTTTATTGCTCCTTATGCTTTTAAAGATACCCAACAACTTAGGGAGTTCTTGGATCGTATCATTACTGCTGGTGCTGAGGTTTTACTGGTCATGAATGATAAACAATGAGTTGTAACATGTTCTCCAGCAGTTTGATTTCATTTTTTGACTTGAGCTGTTTGAAGCACAATGGAGGGTACATGTTGCACTATGAAGACTTTAGTTCCCATGGTTGCTATTAATACATGCCCTGGGCACATGCTGTGTATTCTATTGATTGTTTTGAAAGTTATCTTTTACACTGTCCAATTGACTATAATTGAAAATAATTCAAGTTTTCACTTGAGTTATCTTAAAGGTATACTTTATTGCTTCTTGTTCGATTTACCATTCAAAGTGGATCTTCCTTCAAAGTACGAAATGACCTTACTATCTTGGGTATCATTCGTTATTTCAGCTTCTTCTTACACATTATATTTGAAAATAGCCATTACTTTTTCGGCAATGAGAAAATTGGTCGCTCTTTTAACACTCTGAAACAGAAGAAAGGAAAAAGGTGAAGTATATACATCAAAATTATGGTTTTATCTGTAGGAAGACATTGAGCTCTATTATATTTAGTGCATATTCAATCAAAGGGATAGAATTAGTCGAAGAAAGAAAAACTTAATTGCATACTTGTAATGGAGCTTTTATTAATAGCTAGAACCTTGGCCTCCAGTTTATTTGTTCTTGGACCACTAAGATAGCAGAGCCTGTCTGCATGTTCTTCAACTACTTGTCTGCAATTTCTCTCTGCAGTTCAAGAAAACAGGGATGTCGAGCTCTCACTTTAGCTTATGATTCTCCAAGAACTAACTTTTTGTTGTAAGCATTGCTATTATATAGGAGAATATTGAACTTTTCCTTCTTATTTCTATTCAAAATATAGTTGGAAATGCTACTTCTTTTGCCTTTTGTCTTCCCTGGTGGCTCTTTTTAGCTATGAGTTGATACTTGGAGGCGTGACATTGTCAAGAAGAGGCTGCATGTAGAATGATTTGTATTTCATCATGTGGCCGAATCTAATTCTCCTCTCCGAAATTAACTCTTGCAGTTATACTCTTCGTATCCAGGTGTAAGTCCAACTTTCTTAGCCACTATAATCTTTTGTCACAAAGGGAACTGTCTTTTCAATGTTTGATTGCATCCAAACTGCCTTTTCTAGTGTTATTGTTTATTTATGAACATGCTAAAAAGAGGAATATCTAATTGTTTTTGAGAATATCATTGCTAGCATTCTGAATCCGAATTGAATAGAAAAGCACTATGTTGGAAGGAAGTATATGTATCTATCTGGAGCACAGAATCGAGTTACTGCTGGTTATCCAAATGCCAAAATGTTCAACATGCTGTTGGAAATAATACAAAGATTTGGTATATCTGAGGAGTGAGGAGAAAAGTATCCCATTTTAGCTGGGCTTCAGCTTTAGTGTAACTGGATATTTACATAATTTCATGACTTCTAAATCTGGCTGACTTCTGATGCTATTTTTCTGAAAATATTGCATGGTTTCTGAGTTTGGGTATTCTGTGGCATGGATATGTCTTGCGCTTTTTAACTCTAATTGAGCATCTTGAACAATTTAGTCTGTCGAACTAGAGCCAAAATTCCACCTTGAACCTGAGGTGGAAATCAAACGGTAGACAGTGGACATAGTACATACTCAAATGAATCCTAAATTTGGAGGCACTTGGCTTTTCCCCTTGGTCTTTCACAATAATATCTTGGCTGAAATGTTGAATTATGAGTATAGCGATGTAGACATGTGAATATCTTGGCAGTGTATTTATTTTTTCCTTGAGTACAACTATCGGACGAACCAGTCTTAGATAATCCAACAGTTGGCTCCACTTGGCTTGTTCACAGCTCTGAGCATGACAGTTGATAGTTCCTTGAGGATTCTCTTGACCATATCCACTAGTAAAACCTTATCATAATTGTGTTTTCTTTTCTTTACAAAGTCAGTACCTTTTGTGAGTCATCGTTAACCATAACCTGAGATTGTTAAAGAATACCTTAGAGAAAGAATGTGAGATGTCTCCAGCAACCTGAAAATCTTCAGAATAAAATATGCTGCTGGTTATAGTCTGCATCCTCCTGTAGTTTGTCCATCGACTATATTCCAAGATGATGGAAATTCCATATTGTTTCGAGTACTCAAATATTAACTAGCATCCGGACTTGATTTTGAGCATACTAGAACTGCCTACATAAGAAGTATGTCTCCACAGGTCACATTGATGTTTTATGCTTAAATGGCTTGAGGGAATTCATGATTTATTAATGTGAGTAGCAAATATGGTGCATGACAGAGTTGTTTTCATTGTGTTTGGATTCTTTGGGAAGCCAAATCTATTTCCCTTACAATTATTGTTGCTGACAAGTTAGTCTAAGCTCCAATCTGAATCTGAAAGGGTAACGTCTTTAGTTTTCTCTTATTAGAATGCTCAAAATGATGAAATTGAGAATGACTGATTTGGACTTGTCTTAGTTGATGATGAAGATTCTCCTCTTTGGGTGATCTTTTATTTTTCTTTTAGTACAAGTATACATGAAGAGTATTTTCAGTTCCCAGCTGTACTTCTTCCAAGTTCCACTATCTTTACTTTGTTATAATATTACCCAAAGGTTGGTGTTCTGAGCATTTTCTAATCAAGAAAATGAGGTAAAGTACAGGCTGATTCCTTTGGTTACATACAGGTAAGTTCTTTTTTCCTGTATTTCACTTCACCAACGTTTCATTCTTACATGGCAATTGACAAAGATATACTACAAACCGTTAATCAAGGTACTTGATTTAACCGTTACCCTTGAAAATCATATGATTTGCATGTGTCTTCATAAAAAAAGAATATTTTAATTTCATTCCTTAGCATTTTAAATACTAATGATTATTTTGACATTTTTTTCCTTCACATGAACGAATGCATGGGAAAGAATATCCTACAAGGATCATGCCACCCATCTCTCTTTTTTGATCTTCAAATTAGACAAAGGGAAAATTTCTAAACAAGAAACTTTTATCATTATGGTTGTGATAATTACATACTACTCTCGGAAATCAGTCTTTTCTCTCTCTTTATGCACATCATAAACCCTAGTTTTTTTTGGGAGATATGGAGAACCTATGACTACATTAATTCTCAAAAATCTCCCAGCTATTATATGTTGGAACAAGATGAAGTAATAAGTATGGAGCGGAAAAACCATCAGTCTTAGAGATCATAGTCTAACATTCTATTTTCCATTTTGCAATGAGAGGAGCAACAAGCTTATCAAATGGATAAGAGCAGGAGTGAATGAGTTGAATCTAAACAGTGAAGGAAGGTGTTAATGGAGAATGCGGAGGTGGAGGAATCATCAAGGAAGGAAACATTCTATCTACATGCATACATCATTAATTTTGGACTTGGCAATAGCAACATGCCAGAAACAAAAGCAATGCTATATGGACTCACACGCTGTGCTGCTTTCAAGGTAAAAAAAAAGGAGAAACAGACTCTCTCCTCTTGACCAACGTGTCTCCAGAGAATGGAAAATCCCCCCGAGAGGTCCATGACTTGTCTATAATATATTGTTATAGAGAAGCAAACAGACCTATGGATAAGCTAGCCAGCTTCAGTCACCCATCTCCTTTACCTCCTTGAGAGAGCTTCCTAGGCTTGTAAGGAAACTCGTAATTATTAGGAGCAGACTAATTAACAATACGTATATTTCTAGTTTTATACAGGCCTATATTTCTACTTCATTGAAATGACCATTTTTTTTTTCTTTCCTTAGGATAGACTGACTACCTCTGCCTTGATGATTGGGATGCCAATCTGTACCATTTTTGAATAATAACAATGATCAAATGGCATAAATTCAAAAAAAAACTTTGCTTATGATATATCTCATCTCTTGTGCATGGGTCATGGGCTGGTTCGCTCAGGTATATTAAGGCATCGAATGCCAATCTTGCTTAGCTCTAGGATGGAGGCATGAACAAATGTCCCCATCATTAGCATTCGACCAACTAACATGATCATAATTGCACCACCAAAAGTTGTTGCTACAGTTGGGAATATTTCAAAACACGTCTAAACCCCTCAAGTCTCCAAACAAACCATAAGCAATATTATCAACTTATAAAAATACTCAAATGGGAAATCGGATGCTCATTCAGAAAGCAGTAGCAGGGGATGTTTTGAAGGTTGAGACTTGAGAGGGATGGGGGTCATAAATGTTGCATCTGAGGTGTTAATTAACCTAGTTATAATTTGATTTTGAATAAAATAATATTTCGTTTGTAAATACTTTTACTCATTTCCAGAGGGCAAAGTTTGGCCATTTTGTACAACTCAAGCCCAATTTTGAGCCTTTTAAGATGCTTGGCGAATGACCAGTTCCTACTTACGAAAACAAAAGAAAGAGATGTTGGTTCCTATACGATTTTGTTAAAATAACTAGTCTACTAGGAATTGTTGTCTGTAACACAAGAAGCTCAAATTTGGTCAGTGGAATTAATTACTAATAGGAGCCTTAATTCTTACAAAACATTAATAAGATATTAAAACTGTTTTACCTATATTACTGCAGTCTGCAGGATTGGATTAGTAACTTTACACAGATTTACAAGCTATGTCAATCATGTATCCTTCTTCATTAGGTTGTTCAATCAAAGTCCAATATAGTCTGGTATCTTCGTGGAAATCTTGGAGTCTCCTTGTTTAAATCAATCAAGTGTCAAAGACATTTGTTCCCTCATTTTCTGATACACTGCTAAAGATACTCCTGCCTATTCTCAACTAAATCGGGCCTAAAACTCTTTTCATCTCCAATTCTTAACCAATCACGCATATCCAGCATAACACCAAGGGCTTAAGTTTGCTGTCTCCAAGTTTCAATCAATGATCTTCTCACCAGTCGAAAAGGCATTCCAAACTACTGTTCCAACCAAGTAAAGCCCAACTGAAACCTTAAAGACATCATCCCAAGAACCTGAGAAGCCAGAGAACAGAAAATATAATTCATTTAAGGGACACATGCTTTTGAAGGGCTATCATGTCTTTATTTGGTCTCAAGACTCAACACACTGTTCTATCTTGACAGATGATGAGAAAATGAGTAGTCATACTGACTGCAAATAAGGCCTTCCTCCCCCAAGAGTGGAAAGCGTTACTGACATTGCAACGCGATTAAGGACCATTTTTTTAGCTCCTACATTGCCAAGCTAATGCTTTTGCAAACCATGATAACAAGACAGTGGTTGTTAAGTCTGTTGATCAGCTGAACGCAACTCTCCTTATTATTAACAAGAACAGGTTTAATTCGAATGGTTTAATTTTCACAAAGCATATCTTAGCATGTGAGTGTGAAAACGACTATATTATGAGAATGGGTAAAAGAAAATTGATCATGATCACCTAAACAACTGATTGTTGAAACCATATTTTAAAGATGATCATCTTAAAGGATCAATTTATTGTTATTAGTTGCAAAGAGAGTTTCCCGTATAAACCATCCACAATAATTATTCAAAGAACTAATTTACCACAAACAAACATATGAAATCAGGTGAAACTAAAACCAGGTGAGCCCTTGATCCATTTACTCTACGTGGTTAGTAACGTCTTGTAAGTTCTCAGTAGTACCATGGACATAGAAGTCAAACTATCTTTAGGTTGTTTCCAATAGCACTACCGCCAAAAATTAAAAATATAGGTTATCAATTCTGTAGCACAGGCATCCCTAAATTATCTAGACTAAAATGAAAAGGATGAAATACCATGTTGCAAGATGTAACCAGTCGCTGCTGTGCCAAAAACACCAGCTAGAACCCCAGCAGTATTGGATAGTCCAAGGAGTACGCCCTGAAAATGTATCTTTCTTTAACTCATGTTACCCACAATATCATAAACTATTTATACTAACATGCAGCAATAATACATCATAAACAATTCTTGTCTTGAGAACACAAAGTAATACACAACGGTTACTCATAGATATTATTTGAAGCTCATTATACATTAAGAAACACCAAAACTAAGAGGTGGAAAGACAATAAAGTAATACTCACAGAATACCGTGGAGCAATATCCTGATGGTTTGAATACAAACCAGATTGTGAAAAAGCATCACTTCCCTGTTTCAAGAATGAAGAATATCTCAAAGGTGGCACCTTATAAGCTGAAGCAAGAAGAGATTACATGTCATCAACAAGAACTAATTTGATGGATATCTGAACAAAGGCAATATTATTAATTAAACTTCTTCAATACTTCCATTTTCTTGGCCCTACCCTATCCATTCACATGAAACTGCACATTCCACAGTGTTAACTCATATGCAAACTGAGAGCGATGGTGCATGCTTTGACAGTTCCGTACTAGTTATACATCATAGTTTTCACAGTTGAACAATATCTGTCGAAAAGCTATGCAGGACTCAAATATTCTTGTTCAATATAAGACAAACCTGACTGCATGCCATACATAGAACTGCCATTGCTGGAGAGTCAACATGGCTCAACTGGGTTAAAAAGAAAGCAGGTCCAAGAAATCCTATTGTTTGCATGATCTGCAACAATTATAAAATGAATTCATAAAAGCTGTTCTTAACATTTTAGATAGGTGCATTTTCTTTAAAAATACAACCAGTGCTATTTCAAAAAACCTGCAAGGAGAAAATACATTGACTTCAGCATAGGATGTGAATCTACTAAATATGGCGGCATTTTACAACTAGGAAGTAAGGAAGCCATGCAAATGAACTAAATCATTGGAGTCAAAATTATCTTCTGTCTGCGACATGTAAGTTGACATGCAGACATTAAAGTATCACGACCGCTTTTAGGAAAAAATGTTCTCATAGGGATTGTTAGAAAACAAAAAAAAATAGGGTATTGAAATCGCAATGACATCAATAGAAATGAGTAGTACCTTTCTGACAACAGTCACTGATGTGCCTCTCCTCACCAGTGAATCTGCAATCCACCCACCAACATTTGCAGTGACTGCCATTGTGAGCCATGGCAAGACCGCAAAAAGTCCTGATTCTGTAAGATTAAACTTTAATACCTGCAGTAGCAATGCATAAACAACTTTAAGTAGAAGTCACTAAAATTATGACCACCACCAAGTAGGAAACATTCTAATTTAATACTAGAAATCATTTAACGTGGCATGAAGATTAAGCAACATGGTTGATGATTTAGTGAAGTACTTCTAGACTTAGATACTATTCAAGATATGACAGTGACAGGTAAGTAGGAACAATTCATGTGTCTCTTTACATCAGTACATAAATGAAATTGTAAAACAAAACTCCTACCCTCAGTCCCTACTGTCTCAAACTCTATAAAACCATTCTTCTCTGCCTTTTATCCTTCTGTTTACAACCTTACAATCATCAAACCTCTTTCTTTACTGCATAAGTAAACCAATTGATTCAAACCCCAACCCCACCCCCACAAACAAAAAAGAAAATGAAAAAGAAGAATACGACACATCTCCATATCTACTACTGGTTATCATACCTTCAACATACATTACAAGTTCAGAAACGCATTCACCTCTAAGGTTTACATTATTTTCCAATACCCAGTGCAGATGCAGAATGTCACTTGTAAGAATCAACCCTAAAAAATTGTCAGTACAGTATACTTCTCTATAGGAAACTGTCCAGTACAATTCCTTGTAACATCCCGACCCCTTTTTTTTTTTATTAAATCATTCAATTTCATGTTTAGGAACTTTTTACAAGTCATATTGACCATTTTGGACTTGTTTGAGGTTTGGGTAGAAAAAAACAGATCTGGACAATGCAGGATTTTATATTTGTCTGATGCGACAAAATCTCGCTGCCTTCGAAGCGTGCTTAACACAATATAGGTTGCAAAAGAGAGGATTATTCTTTGCAGCAGGTGCTTTTTATGTGAAGATGCTAGGAATCAGTGGATCACTTGGTACTTTACTGTAGCTTTTCATGGCAGATCTGGTCTATATTTTTATGCACTTCTGGAGATCACTGGGTAATGCCATAAATATCGGGCAACTGTCATCCATTGATGAACCAAATAGGTGAACTTGGACCTAATATCATAGATTAATATTTAAGATGTCAAATCTTTATTTCTATTAGATCTCTAGGTCTGGCACCTTCTTTGTGAATAAGTTCTTCGCAAATTTGTATCTTATTTAAGAATAAGAAAAGTTTGTTTTACACCAAATTACATATATTTTTAACAATTATTGTGAGTCATAATCATGTAGAAAGAAAATGAAGCAACATAATGGAAATGGAAAACTGTACCTGGTGATAATATGTTGGCATCCAGGTAAGAAGAATAAATGTCCCCCAGTTGTGACAGAAGTGAGACACTATCAAGGCCCATACAGGTGGCTTTGATAGAATCAATTTCCAAGGGATTGATTTAACAGGTTCCTTGGAAACACTGCTACTAAGAATAAGCTTCTTTTCTTCAGGCCGTAGCGTAGGATCATCCAGGGGTGAACTGTACGCCTACATAAAAAGTTTCTGACATAAATAAGCAGCATCACCAATGGCCTAGCAAGAAATTCTGAGTTCAAGAATTTGCAAGGGATATATGTGGTTTGTATGTCTATTATCAAACAGAGTGGCTGTTTTACAAATGAAGTTGTAAATGTAATAAATATAAATATACCCCATGTCCCCCAGCACAGAGCTTTTGAGAAATATACAACACAATCTTGATGATCCTCATCGTAATAATTAATTGCATGAATGTAGGGACAATTGTACCTTACTGAGCCATACTGCAAACCATACAGTTCCTAAAGAACCAAAAGAAAAGAAGACAGAAGGCCAGCCAAATTCGTGTATGAGGAATGGGGAAAATGCTAAGCCAGTGACAGATCCAAGATACATTCCACTATAGACGAGTGCGAGAGATCTACTTCTTTCTGATACAGGAACCCATTTAGAGAGAATGTTATTCATTGCCGGCATAGCAACACCCTGGATGTGACAAAGTGAAATGAGCTAATCAGAATTGAGTTAGTATGGCAGGCAGCAGTAATAAAGAGGGAGGTGAAGAAAACCAACCAACCTCACCAATTCCCATGAAAGCTCGAACAACAAATAAAAAGGGCAATCCAAGCTTAGCAGCAATGGGCGTGAGAACTGTAGCAACAGACCACCAGATTACTCCAAATCCCAAGACAGCCTTGCCACCAACAGTGTCTGCCCATATACCTCCTGCTATCTACATGAAGGTTATTGCCCCAACAGTGAATGAATGAGGATATAAAAATTAGTGTAGTAAGAATGAAGATTGATTTGTCACCTGAGTAAGAAGATAACCCCAGAAAAATGAAGATTGTATTAAACCAACAGTAGTAGGAGTCCAGTTATATTCGGATGCCATGGGAAGTATAGCGATACTCATATTAACTCTATCCATATTACAAAGAAGAAAAGCGGAGAAACAAAGAATGACAATAACCCAACGTTTTGGAAACTCTTGCGGTAGACCCACTGAGTTATCTCCATCTTCTTTCTTTCTCAATAAAGAAGAAGAATCATCGTCGGCAATTTTGAAGGGCTTTGACTTGACATCAGCCCACAACTTCCAACTACTACTATTCCTCTTAATTAATAACTCTCTTTCTCCATATCGAAATCGACCTCGACCTCTTCCACTGCCACTAGTGTCGTAAAATGAATTACGAACATTGAAATTTCTTCGAGATATATTGGGAGGAGAAAAGCTGTAGTGGGAGAGAAGAAATGCTTTGGCACTCATAGCACCAGACAACTCAAGGGAAGGGGATTGATTGATATTTCAGTTGGAAATGTAGTGGTGATGCTACTACCATTTCCACTTTCTACTACTCCACAGCACAGGATATTTATGCCCACTGGTTCTCTCTTTCCTGCACGTGTCTCGCATCACATACCAATGCTTCAGAATAATCCCTTTAATTACACTTTTCTCCTTCTACCTCCTTGCTAGGGGTAGGGGTGGACATAAATATCACAAAATTTAAAAATTCAATTGTATAGAACTAATTTAATTTTTTTACCTGCATATTTATACTACTAAACAGTGGCATGTGACGTTTTAATGATTCCCCCATTCACGATAAATAAAAAGATAAAAGGAAAAATCATTCTATTTCGACAAAAGACCCACGTAGCCAACGTCACGTGCCCATAGAGGCTAGAGGCCCCGACTACGGGTCGGCAAGTGGACGACCGGCGCATGTGACGCATATAGCGCAACAACTGACTTAGAGACATTCAGTCCAGTAAGATGTTAAAAATAAAAATAAAAAACTCACGAATAAGTACAAGGGGGGAGGGGGCTAGGTCTTACCTTACTAAATCCTAATGAAGTATCGAACCTCTACTAATTAACAAGCATGAAGAAAATAGGAACCAGATATCTTATGATCAACATAGAGTTTGTAATATACTTTATGATGATATTACAAATGAGGATACTTAGATAATGCAAAAACATAAAAGCTAAGAAGAAATTTGAGTTTTCAAACTCAAACTTCCTTCTCCAAACGTATAAATTTTAATAGATAGATTGCCCGTTTGAAGTAACTTAAAATATTGTCCTCTTGTCTTCTTCTTCAAATCTATCCAACAATAATAGATAGTTCATCATTTCTTCTTGGATTTATTGGATATTGATGAAGCTATTGACACTGTCATATGATTTTGCTTTGTCAATCGCGTTGGTAAGTGTTTTGGAACAAATTTCCCAGTCACTTTACCATCCCAACTATGTTGTCTTCCATGTGTCTTCTTTTTGTTTTTTGTTGCTTCCACTTCTTTTGTTGCCTAGGTGAGACATCTCCATCCCTAACTACTTTATCAAAGCATATGTCTAACATATTGTCTTCCTCATCTTTGTCGAAAAATTCCTCGCCCAAATCAATAGCATAAGTGTTAGTTGGACTAAGTCCTGACCTAAGGCCCCAGACTAATTCTTCTTTGTAATCGCACTTTCTTGTTGTCCCAAATGCCCTTAATCTAGTTGTTGCCTCGGTGAATTCATCGATGGTTGTCCAGACCTATTGATTGTCATTATACCATACCATTTATGGTGGTTGTTGCTACCAATTGGAGTATCCATCAAAATTGTAATTTTTTCACTATTCTCAGGCATAAAAATAAGTGCATTATGGTTGAGATTACTGTCTGAAAATGGTGAGCTAATCTCATGTAAGCTTTCTCTTTCGCTACCATCATTTTGATATTCTTCATCTGCAGCCACTTCGGCCCATGTTTTGTACTTGGACAAAACTTCATCAATTACCTAAATTAAATCATTATTAAGTTGTATAGGTTGCTCATTTCTCATCTTTGTCGAGGCTAAATTGTTTGCACATGTGGATAACCTAGACAAAGTTGGTTGAGAAGACTTCTAAACATCTTGACTGTATTCATCATGTATCCTACTTACAATAACTTCTGTTGTAGGCGAGAAATTACTAAACTCGTGCGTTGGTGAAGTTACCTCATGTTGTGAAGTATTCAACAACATGAGAGGTTATTTAGTAATAGAATATAAAGTTCCACAATTTACCTCAACATGTGACTACTTAATTTGTAGTATTTGACTACGATGGGCAGCATTATTAATAATCATCTCCATATATTAGTTCAGTTGCCTTTATCAGTAACCAACAATGGTTCAAAAGCATTCTTAGTTGGTAAATTTAAATTAGGATCGACAAGTAACTCAAAGTTACCAATATCACCCTTTTCACGTCTTGGAGAATTACTTCGACTAAGCGGGGAACATAAAGTCCAATTTTCCGTTTCATTATCTTTTTCATTGCTACATTTTTCAGCTTGTAAATCAATTTATTTATCAGTTGTTAGCTGGCATTTTTCATCATTGCCACGTGTCACGATCCAAGGTAGACCCTAGGTGTAACATGGCGTATAGGACCCCGAAAGGCCCTACACAATCCGCTTTGCATACATCATACAAGATAATAGAAATTTAATGGAATTTAAAAGACAAGGTCAAAACATAAGGGTTTCATAAAACGAAGCGGAAGTCTATCAATGTTCAAAGCCATCTAGTACATAAGAATGATCAGGACGTAACCCGTACATCAAGTTCAAGCCAAAATGTAAAGACAAAATGAAATAAAGGCTTGGTTCTCAGAACATGAGGACTCACCAATCTTCAAATTCTGCTATGAGAACCCTAGCCACGGAAGTGCAAATCTGGAGCGTCGGACCCTACATTTGGGAGAATGTAGCAAAGAGTATGCTTAGTACAAAAATGTACTAAGTATGATAACGATGCATAAAGTATGAAATCATGCTAAAAGGGACCTTTTCGTAACATTTGATGACCAAGCTAAAACATGAGATAAAAGAGTTAGAAAACATGAGTCATAAAACATGGTCAATGCAAGCCAACATTTTTAAAACATTCGTGAGATACTTCTTGAAATAACCTTAGTTTATTATTGTGGGAGATTTAGCTTTGACCGACATGTAAGACCATGTGAGATATTAATATGAAATTCGGTGTCTACCCCACACCGAAAAGAGGTGTTCTCACTTGCCAAGGTTATAACTATGAACTTCTAGCTTACGTGGATCCACTAGCTAATGTATATCTAAACAACCTATGGTGACACATAGTTTATGGGACATGTGTAATCGTTACTTGTCCACTCGGTGCTAAGCATAACTCCCACATAATAATTATTATTCTTAGATTTCCTTAACATTCATGAGACATTGGTAGTCGCCACTTGTCTCATCATTGGAGGTCATGGGTAATTGTCGTTTGCCTCATTCTTAGAATAGCTCCTTAACTTGATTCATTTTAGGTGAGAAGACACTTCAACCTTAGAAGCCTTTATGTGAGAAAAACCTCTCACATTCATATATTGAGTAATTATGTGAGAAATCATTTCACAACAATAAACAACAACAATCAACATATATGATTTACTCTAAAATAAACTTACATCATGTTTCATCAATTTCATAGGAACATGTATAATTTCATAAACTCATATTTCATAGTTAAAAACCCACATTATATCATCATAGCTTGTAAAACATGAGTTAAGCATGGGTTCATGGGGATTCATCTTAAAAACATGGAATCAATAGAATTCATGCATAGAAGTTCATAAATCAACATTGGAAGGAACTCATGACATAAGAACTTCAAAATTGAGAATTTTAGGAACCATATGGAGGAAAGCTTGACTTCAATGGAGGAATTGGAGACTTAACTTGAAAACCATAGGCTCCTCCTCCTCATCCTCCTCCTCCGCCTTCGCCTCCTCCTCATCCTCTTCCTCCTCCTCCCCCTCCTCCCTACCTCCCCCTTCCCACTCCTCCTCTCCCTCCCACTCCCACACCTCCTCCTCCTCCCCTTCCCCCTCCTTCTTCTTCTTCTCCTCCTCCTCCTCCTGAATATTTGAGAGGATGACTTGTTCCTCTTTTGAGAATTTGACTCTTGTTCTTCTTCTTTTTCTTGAATATTTGAGAGGATGACTTGTTCCTCTTTTGAGAATTTGAGAAAATTAATTGATTTGGAAGACTTTAGGGTTAAAAGTGTTTATACAGGTTTCTAATAGAGGATAAAACGACGTAGTATAAGGCTAGAATAAATCTAGGAAAAGACCCAAAAAGCCTCATAAAAATAACTGTCAACTCTCATAGATGACCCGACCTACGGTTAGTTGGTCAGACCACAGACCATATTGGTTGGTCGTTGATTGAGTTTATAGACTATGATTTTGGGACTTTCAACGACGGACCCATGTACGGTTCGTGGGTCCACCTATGGTTTGTATATGCCTTGTCGTGGGTCTCAACTTTGACTCTGAAATTTTTTTAAGTCTGGGACTCACCTACGAAACCTATCTACGGCTCGTGCATTGGACGATGGGCCATCCTGGTGAATCGTCGGAAAAGTACTGGAACTTGGCATTCTGGACTGGCTAACTACGACCCAAAGCATACCCTAGGCGTAACATGGTGTATAGGACCACGAAACGCCCTACACAAGCCACTTAGCATACATCATACAAGATAATAGAAAATTAAGAGATTTTAAAAGACAATTTCAAAACAGAAGAGTTGATAAAATGTAGCGGAAGTCTAACATAGTCTCAAAGCCATACAGTACATCAAGAGTGATCGAGACGTAACCCATGCATCACATACAATACTGAAAAGTAAAGACAATAAGCAATAAAGGCTCAGTCCTCGAACCTTGAGGACTTACCAATCTTCAATATCCATTAAGTGATCCCTAACCGCAAAGATGTGAGATTGGAGAGTCGGACCCTACATTTTGGAAAAAATGTAGGCAATAGTATACGTTAGTACAAAGAATGTACCAAGTATGATACCAATGCATAAAAGTATAAAATCATGCTAAAAGGGACCTTTCCTTGACATGCAATGACCAAGATAAATCATGAGATGAAAAGGGTTAGAAAACATAATTCATAAAAACATAGTCAATGCAAGCTAACATATTTAAAACATTCGTGAGATACTTCTAGAAGTAACCTTAGTTCATTATTCTGGGAGATTTACCTTTAATAGACATTGAGACCATGTGAGCTATTAAAATGGAATCTGGTGTCTACTCCACACTGAAAAGGGGTGTCCTACTTGCCAAGGTAAGATCATGAACTTCTAGCTTATTTGGATCCACTAGCTAATGTCTATCTAAGACAATCATCCTATAGGGGAACATAGGTATAGGATAAGGAGATTTCTACTAGAAACCCGACTTTCAGCTACGGGAGAGCTTGCATCTCAATATCCTCTCGGTGCTAAAGGTAAATCCCATGGAATAGTCACTATCTTAACTTGTCTTATCATTAAGAGGCATGGGTAATCGCCACTTGACTTATCATCCATAGAAGGCACATTAAGTAGCCAATCCAAGCTGGGTTTCTTTAGAATAACTCCTAAATATTGATTCAAAGTTTAGTTGAGAAAACCTTTCAACTCTAAGAATCCTTTATGTGAGAAATCCTTTCACAAAAACAATTACCAACAGATGAATGCTTTACTCTCAAACCAACTTAAATCATTTTTCGTCAATTTCATAAAGAACATGCAATTTCTTCAATTCATGCATAAAAAGACATAAATTAATCAATAATATCATAATTGAAAAGAACCCATGAGATTTAGTAAAAACCCTAACTTCCATTGGAGATTCTGCCTTGTGAAAATAGGAGAAGTTAGGAACCCTATGGAGGAAAGGACTCCATAGGTGAATACTATCATACGTTGATGCCAAGAGCTTACAATCAATGGTGAATTTGGAGGCTTGACCTTGAAACCCTAATATTCTTCTCCAAGCTTTAAGAGAGAGAAATATTTAGGGAATAACTTTGATCAACTTTGGGAATCTGATAGAATGATTTCAATTGGGGAAATTTGGGGTAAATATGTTTATATAAGGTCTCTAATAGAAGGTAAAATGACATAGTATTAGGTTAGAATAATTAGGAAAAGACCCAAACGGCCTTCTTAAGAATAACTGTCGACCTCACCAACAACGTTCGTAGGTCATACCACAGACTGTCCTAGTCGGTTGTGGGTGGGATCAGAGACCACCAACCTTGGAACCCCAATGATAAGACCCATATACGGTTTGTGGGCCTACCTACGAGCCGTACACCTCAGCCGTGGTTTTTAAGTTTTGATCCTAAAATTTCTCTAAGTCTTGGACTCACCTACGAGACCTACCTATGACTTGTGCATAGGACAACGGAGCGTCCCAGTGAACCGTATGTAAATATTAAAACTTTGACATTTTTGGAGAACTTGGAATGGCCAACCATGAGCCGACCTATGGGCTGTGTGTCAGACCCACGAGCCGTTGGTGGCTCCATCGGGTCTGGCACCATATCTTGAAAACTTGCAATTTTTCATCCTTTTTGAATCTGAGGTGTTACATTATCCCCCTCTTGGGAACAGTCGTCCTTGAATGAGATTCAAGACATCATAAGGAAGGGTAGGAACTTAACCTAACAACCCAACATGAATGCAATCACATAATGCACATATCCGAGGAGGAAACATTAACTCCAAGCTAAAACATGTTCAAAACATCATATCATGAAGTCTATATGTATCTCATTCTCAAATGCACAAAAACATGAAGAAATCAATCAAGTTAACTCTTCTTCTAAAAAATTAAGCTTTTCATGAACATGCATAAATGAGGAAATCATGAGAATATCTAAGACAGATGACACCAAAAGAGTAAACCATGAGGAACTGAATACCTCAAGCTAGAAGGGACGGAAGGAAATAGATGAGGATAATGGAACATCATATCGGTCTCGGCCTCCCAAGTAGCACCCTCAACTGATTCTACCAAAGAACCTTAATGGAAGCAACTTCTTTGTTTCTCAACTTCTGAACTTGACAGTCTAAAATCTCAACCGGAACTTCCTCGTAAGAAAGATTCTCCTTAACTCCCAAACCTTCTAAGGGAACTATAGATGTCAGATCTCCAACACATTTTTTTAATAAGGATACATGGAAAATGTGATGTACTGATGCCAAATAATTATGCAATTCAAGTTCATAAGCGACTTTGCCAATTCACCTCAAAATCTGATATGGGCCCACAGAGCAGAGACTAAGCTTCCTTTTCTTCCCAAATCTTACTACATCGTTAATGGGTGAAATTTCAAGTAGACTCAATCATGTACATTAAACTCAAGATCTCTCCTTCTAACATTGGCATAGGACTTTTGTCAACTTCGAGCTGTTTTCAACCGTTCTCTAATAAGTCGAACTTTCTCCATAGCCTCGTGCACCAACTCAGGACCTATTAGGGAAACTTCACCAACTTCAAACCAACTTATAGGAGATCTACACCTTCTACCATAAAGAGACTCAAATGGAGCCATTCCAATTCTTGAGTGATAACTATTATTATATGCAAACTCAATCAAAGGCAAGTGAACATCCCAATTACCCTTGAAGTCAATTACACATGCTCTCAACATATTTTCCAAAGTTTGGATAGTACACTCCGCTTTCCCATCGGTTTGCAGATGAAAGGCCGTACTAATCTTAACACGAGTACCAAGACCCTTTTGGAAATATTTCCAAAACTAAGAAGTTATTGGGTACCAACATAGGAGATACTGGATAAGGGCACTCCGTGCAACCTAACCATTTCCCTCAAATACAACTTAGCATAGTCCTTCGCTGAATAAGAAACGTTGATGGGAATGAAATGAGCTGATTTTGTCATTCTATCTATAATAACCTAAATCAAGTCATGTTTTCGCCGGGTGTGTGGTAAACCAACAATGAAGTCCATATTCAAATCTTCCCACTTCCAAGTAGGAATGCTTATAGCTTGAGATAAACTTCCCTGCTTTTGATGCTTAACTTCCCCCTTGTTGACAATTAGGACACTTAACCACAAATTCCGCAATATCTTTCTTCATCTCTTTACACCAATAGATCTCCCACAAGTTAGAGTACATATTGGTGGCTCCCGAATTAATGGAATATAAAGAACTATGGGCTTCTACCAAGATCTTTTCTCTCAAGTTATCAACATTTGAAACACACAAACTACCTTGATATCGAAGCACACCATCTCCCTCTTCGGAGAAAGGCTTAACAGACTTTTTAAGCACCACTGCTTTCATTTCAACCAAAGTCGGATCAAGACTTTGCTTGGCTTTCACATCTGCCACTAAAGATGATTCTGAACAATTATGAATCATAACACCACCTTTGGTAGAGTCATCCAACCGAACACACAATCGGGCCAATTTGTGAACATCTCGTACCAACTCCTTCTTATCATCCTCAATATGAGCAACACTACCTATTGATAACCGACTAAGAGCATTCACCACCACATTCGCCTTGCTGGGGTGATAGAGAACACTCACGTCATAATCCTTCAATAACTCAAGCTACCTTCTTTGGTGAAGATTTAGATCTTTTTGTTTAAGCACATATTGCAAACTTTTGTTGTCGGTAAAGACATCAACATGAATACCATAAAAGTAATGCCTCCAAATCTTTAGAGGAAACATAGCCGCCGCTATCTCAAGGTCATGGGTAGGGTAATTCTTTTCATGAATCTTACGTTTCCTTGAAGCATAGGCAATGACTTCCCCGTTTTGCATAAGGAAACATCCTAACTCGATTCTTGAAGCATCACAATAAACAACAAATCCATCAGTTCCTTCTGGTAAAGTTAACACCGGAGTGGTAGTGAGTCTATCTTTCAATTCTTGGAAACTCTTTTCTCATGCTTCGGACCATATGAACTTAACCTTATTTTGGGTCAATGCCGTCAATGGAGAGGAAATCGAAGAAAACCCCTCAACAAACCTTCTATAGTAACCAACCAAACCCAAGAAGCTTCTAATATCTGAAGGGGATAAAGGTCTAGCACAACTCTTAACCGCATCCGTCTTCTTAGGATCTACCTCAATACCCTTACCAGAAATAATGTGACCAAGAAAAGACATGGACCTTAGCCAAACCTCACATTTACTGAACTTTGCAAAGAGTTGTTGGTTCTTGAGGACTTGCAACACAATCCTCAAATGATCGGTATGCTCCTTCTCACTTCTCGAATAGATAAATATGTCATCAATGAAAACAATAAAAAATATATCTAGGTATTGTCTAAACACCCTATTCATGTAATCCCTAAACACGGCCAAAGCATTAGTCAAACCAAACGACATCACCAAAAAATCATAATGACCATACCGAGTTTGAAAAGTTGTCTTTGGAATGTCATTTTCTTTCACCCTTAATTTGTGATAACTCATAATGACCATACCGAGTTTGAAAAGTTGCATCTTCTTTCACTCTCAATTGGTGATAACCGAACGGAGGTCAATCTTAGAGAAGTAACTTGCCCCTTAAAGTTGATCAGACAAATCATCTATCCTTGGGAGAGGATATTTATTCTTAACGGTAACCTTTTTCAATCGTCGCTAGTCAATACACATACGAAGTAAACCATCCTTCTTGGTAACAAATAAACTAGAGAACCCCATGGAGATATACTTGGTCCGATGAAACCCTTATCCAACAAATCTTTAAATTGCTACTTGATACACCCAAATTACACCTCCCGAAAGAAGTATAAGCGATCGTTGTCAAATAAAAAACCCAACTTGTAGGTTAGGGTCGATCCCACGAGGAATATGGTGCAGACTTAAACTTAACTCACAATTATCTCTTTTTAGTCAAATAATTTTCGAGAAAAGTAAACAGGGGGTTTTGTAAATAAAAAAAAATAGATTGTTGATTTGCATGACTAAGTAACAAGTAAACAAGATTCACAGTTAAAATATCAATATAAGATGAAAACTATGGTATATGTGTTCTCCAGAAGCTCTTAACGTAGTATTCCTAATAATAGTAATTTGATCCTAGTGTTTGACATGCAAGGCTGATAAGTTAGGTATCCCTAAGTGATTGATTATCCAAGTAGGAACTTTCACTCGCAACTTGGTAAGTCTACGAGTGTGTGCTTTACTAACCCTTACCTTTACCCCAGATTAGTCATCGTGTCAATTGAGTTGGGTATTCACCCTCACGTCAACTGATTAAAGTCAGACTATTAGATAACAACAAATCCTTAACTAAATCTCTGTTGTTTAATATTTTTCTCATTCATTACCCCCTTGGTAAGGCAAGTAGGAACGAGGCGAGTTCTAACATTGTGCACCGCTAGAAAGACTTTTAAACGAAAAGATTAACAATACATGCATAAACACTATTCAAGAATTACTTAGTTATTAGTCATACATTGTTAATTGCTCATTGTTCCCACAACCCTAGTTGTGGATTTAACTTATCATGCTTGAGAATTCACAATTTATAATAGGGTTAAAAGAAATCATGAACTTATAATTAGAATAAATGAAAACTGAAATCTTGAATTGAAATTCAAAGTGCAAAATTGCATAAACTAACTTCCAGAATTAAATTGATAATTGTTTTCAAAATGATTCCAAAAGGCCAAAAAAAAAGTCTCCAATATTGTCTAACAACCAAAAAATGAAAATAACAACTAATATTTATAGTGTTTAACTCCAAAACCAACTAGGCAAAGAAAATAAGGAACATTTGGTTCAGGACGCGCTTTTCACTGATGACCGGACCTACGGCCCGTGGGTCGACCTATAGTCCGTAGGTCCCCTCCGT
This sequence comes from Solanum okadae, assembly GCA_036553675.1. Taxonomy (NCBI): domain Eukaryota; kingdom Viridiplantae; phylum Streptophyta; class Magnoliopsida; order Solanales; family Solanaceae; genus Solanum; species Solanum okadae. Next base: position 18,745,264 of record CM071686.1, on the reverse strand, counting down.
GGTTCAAGTACTGGAACCTTTCTTTCTGATCAGAACAACAGTTGTACAAGATGGTCCGTCATTCGACCTACGGTCCATCATTGGCCTCTGTGGTTCCACACTTGGTCAGACTTCCTTTAACTCACACCTACGCTGCATCACCTACGGGTCGTCGTTGGACCTACGGTCCGTCATTGGCTTCGTCAGTTGCTGCTGCCTTTTCAATCCATTTTTCAGTCAATCTCTTCCAAACCAATTTCCTACAAAAGATTACATAAAAACATTATATCAAATAACAAAATATTCCAAGACACACAAACTCTAAGTGAAATGCATAAAAAATACCGTAAACTCACGGTATATCACTACTTTAACTCTTTAAGTTCTGCCAGAGCCATTTGGTAAGAAGGAATAGAGATAGGTTGCGTATTTGGGAGAAGGTTAATACTGAAGTCTATTTTCTTTTCGGGAGGAACACTAGGTAAATCATCGGGGAACACTTTCGGAAACTCATTAACAATGGGGACTGACTCAAGAGTAGGGGCTTCAGAATCGATATCCCACTACAATAAAAACAACTTTTAACGGCAATAAATATTGACATTAATAAAGAGTTCTAAAGTCTTTACCGGCATTTGTTAAGTGCAATTAGAACCAATGTCGCTAAAGGCTTAAGGGATATATACAAAGAGTGCGAATTGCCGCTAAAAATACATAATTTCTTAATTGCCGCTACTGATCATTTTTGATGTAGTGTCCCTAACCCAAACCATATGGAATATGCAACCCTTAGAGATCATCTTCCTAGCTTTAAGACAAGAAACAAGCTTACTCTTAGGCATATAATTTCCCCCTTTCCATTCTAGGATGGGTTCATTTGGAAATTGAAACTTGACTACATGGGTTCTATAATCAATAGAAGCATAACATGAATGCAGTTAATCCATACCAAGGATAGAATAAAAATCTAACATATCAAGCTCTACAAGATCAACATAATTGACAAGGAGACATGACACTTTCTATAGACCCTCTTAGCCACAATAGAATCACCAATTGGAGTATAAACTGAAAAAAGATCTAATAATATATCTGGAAGAATATTAAAACTCATGGCCACATATGGCGTCACAAATGACAAGGTAGCACCAGGATCAAGTAAAGCATAACAATCAAGTTGGAAAACTTTACTGGTAACCACATCGGGAGAACCCTTTTGCTTATGACGAGTCCGAAGAGCACATAATCGATTTTTCTTTGGAGCACTTTAACCCGAACCATTAGGCAAAGCTTGCTTACCTTCTCTCTCCTTAGTGGTAAGCACTGGACAATCCCTTATTTTATGACCACTCTTACCACAATCGAAGCAACCATCTATGCCGGCTAAGCACTTACCCTTGTGTTTCCTTCCACACCTCCCACAAATAGACAATGAAGATCCACCACCATTCCCTCCATGAGGCTTAGGGTTAGACACCCTATCTTTGTTGAACTTAGGAGGATCATTGGAGGAACCTTGACCGAAAAAACTTTGTCGGAACATAGAACAACCATGTCTCTTGGACCTTGAATGTAAAAAGTCACCATCACCGGTTTTTGCCCTCTTTGCCTCCTTAGAGATTTCCTTAAGTTTCTCCTCTTCAATTTGTTGAGCATGAACCATGAGACGAGAAATTTCCATGTCACTGATAAGCATCGCGGTACGACATTCCTTAACAAACATTTTGGACACTCCCGAAACAAACTTACTCATCCTTGCCCTAGGATCGACAATCATAGTTGGAGCATATCTGAAAAATTGTGTGAACTTCAAAGAATATTCCTTCACACTCATATTTTCTTGACGAAGGTTAATAGATTCAAGCACCTTTTCCTCCCTCATCTCAAGGGGACAAAACCTATCAAGGAAAGCAACTTTGAACTTTTCCCAATCAAGAGGACCCACACTTTCTACCCTTTCTTCTTTCCATTGGAGTTGAAATATATTTGAGCAACACCCTTAATGTTATAAGCGACTAGTTCCACCGTTTTCACCAGCATCACTCCATGATCATAAACACCTTATGCATCTCATCAATAATCTCTAGAGGATCTTCCTCAACCTTAGAACCATGAAACTTTGGAGGATTCATTTTAGTAAAGTCTCTCACTCTAGTTGCTACCGTACCTACATTTGGTTTCACGGGGACCACAACCTCTCTATTGGCTTGAGCCGTCATGGCTTGAGTGAACACTTGAAAAGTAGCCCTAACTCCACATTAGTTACTTGCTCGGCCAAAGGGTCGACCAGAGCTTAATGAGCTTGCATAAGAGCTTCTCGTTCCACATTCTCTCCCGCATTCCTCCTAGCATATTCCATTTGAGTGGCCATATCCTGTAGAGCATAAGATAAGGATTAGGAGAGAGACATTATAGATTTAAACTTTATTGCACGACTTAAGAGTAATGAAAGCAGTGGAGTTTCCTAAACATCTTATAGCCTCTCATTCATAAATGTGGCGTGTTTCACCTCATGAACAAGATTCTATTCGACGTGACTTATGAGACTACCTAGGAACTTTAAAAACCTTGTTTTCTGATACCAAGTTTGTCATGTGTCACGACCCAGGGGTACACCCTAGACATGAAACGACGTACAACACTTCGAAAATAATAATACAAGACTCTTAGCATATCATAACATAAGATAATAGAAAATGGCGCGAAAATTAAAACATTTTCCAATAATATCAAAGTTTCATAAAACGAAGCGGACGTCTTTAACATTGTCTCTGTAACAACCCTCAAAATGAAGTAGGATAAACTAGAGCCTCACATGGGTTTTATGCATTAATAAATTGTTAAAATAATGAAGAATAGCCTTTGTAATCAGTTTTAAAGAGTTTGGAAGACAAACGTCAAGGGACGACCAAGACGTTCAGAAACTAGTCTTTTACGTGTTGATGTGTTCTAGTATGTTGTTCATGTTTTTATGTGTTGTTTGGAGTCTAAAATCAGTGGAGGTGACCCTAGTGTCTTAATAAATATTTTTAGGGTCAAAACGTCTAGGTATGACTCCCCGGGACCACCCTAAGGGTTCTCGAGGAGGACCCCAACCCTTGGCCAAACAAGCTGCTAAGGCAGCTTGAAAATGTGCATGGAGGGAGCATGTCCGCGTCGCGGACTAGCTCCACCATAGGCCAAAGTTTTTGTTCGCGTCGCGGACTCTACTATCTTGGAATTTAATCTCCAGAAACTCCATGGAATACCTCCGCATCGCGAACTTGTTTCCCGACGAAATGTGCGAAAATAAAACTCAAGTTTGACTTGTTTAAAAGGTCCAACTAAGTGAGGGGTAGTTTGGGTACTTTGGGAAATTATTATAAACGGTTATTCTACCTATTTTAGGGTATTTTAAGTTGGTTAAAACCCCAAAACCTAGAATTAGACCCCATTCTTTAAATTGACCCTTCCCTCTCAAAAGTAGATTCTCTCAAAAACTCCATTGAAGACCTTGATGAAGTTCAAGCTAGAAGATGAGTTTTCAACTGATTTCTTCTTCAATTTCATGGGTCTTCAATAATTAAGGTATGGTAACTCTTGATTCTTGAATAACCTCTCATTCAAGGAGTTCTATCAAAGATTTTCAAAAGTGATTCAAAGACCAAAATTCCAATTTTCAATCTAAACATGGGTCCCTTGTCAAACGATTTTCTAAATCATTATATTGATGAATTAATGTGGAATTAAGGTTTTTAAGATAATTATCAAAGGAATTCTTGAAGAACCCATGATCCCCAAATTCTCGAAAATTGGCCTATGATGTGGGTCTTTGTGAACATGATCTCTATTGATGGAATTATGTTTAGATTAGATTGTATTAATGTTTCCTATGATTATATATAATTATTCACGTCAAATTGTTGGTATATTGATGAGTTGAGAATTATGGCCTTGTGGGCAAAGTTATGGGTTGATCCCTTTGTTTATAGGATTGTACTTAGATTATGTTTATGTAATTGAATTACATTGTTGATTACTATTGCTATCTATGTCAATTGATTATGAATTGTTGAGGATTGATCCATGGTGATCATGGCTTGGAGAATTGGTAAGTTGACCTAACTTCTAGTCTATAGTATGAGAATTGATGTTGTGTGGTTTGGTCCACTTATGGTGGTAGTGTTTACTTCTTGTCTATCTATGCATGTTGAGATCATGGACTTGAAGGCAATAGATGTGAAGTGAATTGATGATTATGATGCATATGTTTATGAAGTTGTGCTATGAAGGTTATACATGAAATCCTCAATGCTAGCATGATGTTTAAAGTGTGTTGATGATGAGGAGTATAATGTGAATGATAATGTTAGGGATAAAGTGTGGTCTACATGATTGATTATGTTAAGTACTAATGTGGAATGACCCCTACCTATATGACCACTATATGAATATGTGATCATATACATGTTAGGAGTACCTATTCAATGTTGAATGTGTCCTTGTCTCCTATGGTGAAGTGTGGGTGTGTGGTCTAGAATCCCTAAAGGCTTTATATGTGAATTGCTCATGATTTGGGGACATTGTGAATGTGTTGTAATCCCTTGAAGGGAAGTGCACTCAATATCAATGTTGTTGCTATTATGTCACTATGAGGACCAATATGCACACACACACTCTACATGTATAGCTATGAATATGATGTGTTATGGTGTCTATTGAAAGGTTAACTCTTATATGCACCCTTACATCTTATTATGCATGCAAAGTGTACGATTAACAAGGTATGAATATGTGTTTCATAAAGGTGTTTATGTGAAAGGCTTTCTCACATATGTACACACACACATACACAAATGAATGAATACGGTTTATGATATTCTAGTGAAAGTGAGTCTCTTGAAAGGTTTCCTCAATTGTACTCTAAACTAGACTATGTTATGAATATGGTATGACTATGTGAAAGGTCATTCTTACATAATGTAGGTTCTATGATGAACGGTCATTCTCATCTTAGAAACCTTTGAGCTATATGATATGAGGGATTAAGTCCCTAAATCCTATTTTATGAACTAATGTTAAATAAAGGCTTAAAGATGTTTAAAAAGGGAGTTGGAGCTTAGAACTGAGTGAACATGAAAAATGAGAGTGGGGGATTCACGTTTAGCAAGTCCTGTTTCCCACAAGAGAACCTTCACGTTTAGCAAGTCCGGGTTCCCAACATAGATTTTGTCTCATGAAATGGAAACCTCCACGCCTAGCAAGTCAAGGTTTCTAGTAGCAATCTCTTTGTTCCATAACTACGTGCCCCCGTAGGTCTTAGCTTAGTGGATCCACTAGATAGCTATTATGTATGTAGATCCTACCTTGGCAAGTAGTAACCTCTCTTTTCGGTGTGGGAGTAGAATACCGGATTCCATGTAGCTCACATGATCTATGTCGGTTATGGCAATGTCTCCCGAAAGTTAAGAAATGAACTAAGATAAGAATATGAACTCTAGTCATGGTTTCTTGAAGAGTTACTTAGTGTAGGTAGGACTATGGACCCTACTTATGCATTGCACAAGTGGACTCTAAGGGAGGTTATGATTAGGCTCTTTATGTAATGAAGACTATGGTCTATGTATGTTAATATGAAAATATGTTAAGGTTGACTTTACTTATGTCAAGACATGAAATATGATTATGCATGTGAATTACATTCATGACTTCTTAATGGGTTTGCTTAGTATATGTGGGGGTATGGGACTCCATGTGTACATTGCACAAGTGAGATTGTGAAGGGATTGTGAGGGTGGTTTACCAATGATATGAACTAAATGGGTTATGACTAATGATGTAGTAAATGAATGAGTCCTTATATGATGTTATGAAGTATGTTGGTCTTATGTCTAATGTTAGATGAAGATGTTATGACTTGTTGAATATGATGTGCCTAGTCTATGGTGGCTTCCTAGGAACACTTGGCGTGAGTAGTATTATGGGATGGTACTTGCACATTGCACTAGTGTGACTTGGGGGTTGTCTTAGGTGATAGTTCCTATGTGAAGACTATGTCTTATGGTGTGCTTATGACTCTATGAATATATGTGGTTGGATTGATGAAGTCTATATGTAAGTTCACCCTTGGTAACCTTAAGGTGATATGTAACACCCCGTATCCGAAACGGACCAAAAATGCAAATTTTGGAGAAGTTGCAGGTGCAACTTACGGTCACCATCTACGGACCGTAGGTCAGACCACGGCCCGTACTGGTGGTCCGTGGTTCACCACTACAACCCCTCCCCAAACCAGCTCAAAAAATTGGCTAAGTCTCGACTCACGGACAGACCCACGGTCCGTAGATCAGACCATGGTCCGTGGTCTGTGTCCGTGGATCAAGACCTCCTTAACCCAGCCTCTGACATGAACTACGGTTGACCAACACGGACCGTCGTTCGATCCACGGTCCGTAGGTCTGACCGTAGATGAAGGTCAACAGCCAGTTAGGTGAAAATTATTGATAGGTCAACTTCAGATGGTCATAACTCTTAGCACAAAATGAATTATGTGTCCCATGACCTATGGTTAGATAGATAATTGAATTATCTTTCCAACTCCACTGAGTTTGCTAAATTCCGACCTCCGAGTAAAAAGTTATGCCCGTTTTAGTGAAGCCCTGTCGGGCAGACTCGACCTACGGACCCAATCGACGGTCCGTGGATTGATTGACGGACCGTAGGTCCATTCCGTCGTTCACTCCGACAGCAGTTAATTCAGGGATTTTTTGGTCTTTTCCTATTTCGTTTAACCCCTAAGATACGTCGTTTAAACCCTAAATCATGAGGTTTTAATCAGTTTAAACCTAGAAACATAACTAGAACTTACCTAAGTCAAATCATTAATCAAACTTAGAAGAATTAGAAGCAAGAAAGGAGAAAAAGGTCAAGAACCCTAGTTCAAGAACGCAGCGAGGTTTCTTCAGTTCCAGCCCCGAAATCGAAAGATTTCTCCGTGGAATTCGTCACCAGGTATGTGGGATTTCACTAGTGGGTTCCTTTCGCCCATTAGGTCCCTAGAATTCAGTCAGATTCTTGATTCCACAATTATGAACAGACCTAGGGTTTCTAGAATTTGAACAGATCATCATGAATTAGTTATTTAAATGTTCCAAATCAGATTATCATGTTATTGCTCAGTTTATTGCATGAATTTCAGAACCCTAGCTATGTATTTCTTTAGTTCTTGAATTACACATGCTAGGTCAGATATTTCAGTATTCAGTTTTACATGCCTCAGTTTATGAATGCATCATTATCAGATTAATTGTTGCATTCTCAGTTTGCATGTTCAGTTTCGAGCTATCCAGTATTTACAGAAATTCAGTCATAACCAGTTAACCAGTTAATTCATTGGGAGTAGCATAATACCGAGTTGGACTAGGGTTTCAGCGTACCCATCTAGTCCCAGAACTACGAGCCACGTAGGTGTAAGTCCTCTCTGTGGGCAACATCAGTTTAGTGATCACGCCAGCATGCCTCTATACCTCTGGCAGGGTATATTGGGTCCTCTCGATGGGGCGTATACATCGGACTCCACATTTAGCTCATGTGGTTTTATGTCGGTTATTAGTAGCTCCCACAGTTCAGTCAGACTCTATTGCATTGACCATTTATCAGTATATTCAGTATCATTCTCAGCATGTTATAAATTGGTCATTACATCAGTTAGATCAGTATTCAGTATTTTCAGTATCTATATCACGTTCAGATTATATCATTGCTCAGTATGCTTTGTTCAGTTATATGTTAGTTCAGCTTTACTCTATCCTGCATGCTCAGTACCTTTCAAGTACTGACGCATACGTGCGCTACATCTTCTCGTGATGTAGGTTCAGGTTCTCAGTATCCAGATCACGCTTAGATCGGTTCCCGATCTTCAGTTCAACAACATCAGTGGTGAGTCCTCATTCTTCGAGGACTAGTGACATGTTTATCTTTATCGCTTTTAGTCTTTAGTTTCAGTTTTGCTAGATCTAGTTGGGGCATGTCCCAACATTTCTAGTCAGTTTAGAGGCTTATTTCAGACATAGTTAGATTCAGCTTAGTATTTGAGTTTGATATTTCTTTTGTATTAAACTCTCAGATTCGATATATTCAGTTATAGTATATGGGTATTCCCCATCTTTTCAGAATTAATTATGATTTAGCTTCCGCATCAGTTTATTATCTTTAGTATGCTCATGATCATGCTAGCAGGGTTAGCTTGGGATCACTTGTGGTCCTAGGTCCCGTGTCCGCGTCTCGGGGGTAGCTTGGGGCGTGACAAACTTGGTATCAGAGCATTAGGTTTAAGTGTCCTAGGATGTCTGAAAAGCCGCACTAGGTAGAGTCCTTTTCATGGGTGTGTAGTGCGCACCACATCTAATGAGAGGGAGGCTACAAAGTGTCTTAGGAAAAATCTTCATTTTCTTATTACTCTTATCGTGCGTAAGGTATGATCTAATTCCATTCTAACTCGACGTTCTACGTTTCAGTGATCATGCCTCCTCGTAGAGCTTATGTCAGGAATGCGAATGCCAGGAACGCAAACGCAGCTCCTCCAGTTCCAGATCAGGAAGTCTCAAATGCAGAGTTCAGGAATGCCATTCAGATGTTGGCTCAGAGTGTCGCTAACCAGAACAATCAGCGGGTTCAAGCTCCTATGAATGCAAATGGTGGATCAGCAGCATCAAGGGTCCGTGACTTTGTTAGGATGAATCCTCCAGAGTTCTTAGGATCACAGACTGGTGAAGATCCCCAGAATTTCTTGGATGAGATCAAGAAGATCTTTGAGGTAATGCAGGTCACTGGGAATGATCGGGTTGAGTTAGCATCTTACCAACTGAAAGATGTAGCTCATATCTGGTATACTCAGTGGAAGGAGAACAGAGGTACAGATGCCGCTCCTATTACTTGGGAATGTTTCAGCGAAACCTTTTTGGACAGGTTTTTCCCCATAGAGTTGAGAGAAGCAAGAGCCCAGAAATTTATGAACTTGAGGCAGGGTAACATGACTGTCCAAGAGTATGGACTCAAGTTTAACCAACTCTCCAGGTATGCTCCTCACATGGTTGCTGATTCCAGGGCACAGATGAATAAGTTTCTGTATGGAGTGTCAGACTTAGTGAAAACAGAATGTAGGAATGCTATGTTGTTGGGAGACATGAACATCTCTAGGCTCATGACTCATGCTCAGCAGGTTGAGGGAGATAAGCTTAGGGAACAGGCTAGGGAGACTAAGAAAGCAAGAACAGGTAACTATGAGTATTCCCAACAGAAATCGGGTGGTGGAAATCGCTCGCAGTTTCAGCAGAAGTCTTCGACTCCAGCACCTTCATCAGCTAGTGTTCCATCCCCCAGGTTCCGTAATGATCAGAAAGGTAGGGCGTCAGGCTCTAAGCCTCAAGGTAGTGTTTCAGGCACCAAAACTTACCCAACTTGCCCGAAATGTAGTAAGAACCATCCGGGCGAGTGCCTTGCAGGTAAGGAAGGATGCTTTGGGTGTGGTCAGTCTGGTCATAGATTGAAGGACTGTCCTTCTAGACAGGGTCAAGGAGGAAATAATGGTAGAGCTCAGTCTACAACTTCAGCAGCACCAACAGGTCGCCCGACTCAGCAGGGTAACTCTTCTGGTACTGGTGGTGGACAGCGCCAAAACAGGCTTTATGCTCTTCAGGCTCGTCAATATCAAGAAGATTCTCCTGATGTAGTCACTGGTACGTTACGAGTCTTTGATCTTGATGGTTATGCATTGTTAGATCCAGGGGCTACTTTGTCTTTTGTAACTCCTTATATAGCAGTCCAATTCAGTGTTAGCCCAGAAACTCTTTCAGAACCTTTCTCAGTCTCTACTCCAGTCGGTGACCCAGTTATAGCTAGACGGGTATACAAAAATTGCCCTGTCACAGTCTCTCAGAGAGTCACCTTAGCAGATCTTGTAGAGTTAGAAATGGTAGACTTCGATGTCATTCTAGGCATGGATTGGTTGCATTCATGTTATGCCTCAGTCGATTGTAGAACTAGGATTGTTCGTTTTCAGTTTCCAGACGAACCAATCCTAGAATGGAAGGGTAGTAGCTTAGCGCCTATGGGTCGATTCATTTCTTACCTTAAGGCCAGAAAGATGATCTTTAAGGGTTATCTCTATTATCTAGTTCGGGTTAAGGATTCTAGTTCTGAAACCCCAACTCTTGAGTCAGTTCCAGTGGTTAATGAGTTTCCAGAAGTGTTCCCAGAAGATCTTCCTGGAGTTCCTCCCGAAAGGGAAATAGACTTTGGAATAGATCTCCTTCCAGATACCCAGCCTATCTCTATCCCTCCTTACAGAATGGCTCCAGCTGAGCTTAAGGAATTGAAAGAGCAGTTGAAAGACCTTCTAGATAAGGGCTTCATCAGACCTAGTATTTCGCCATGGGGTGCACCAGTGTTGGTCGTGAAGAAGAAATATGGTTCTCTCAGAATGTGTATTGACTATAGGCAGTTGAACAAAGTCACAATCAAGAATAAGTATCCTATCCCCAGGATTGATGACTTGTTTGACCAACTTCAAGGTGCTAGTCATTTCTCAAAGATAGACCTCAGATCAGGTTATCATCAGCTCAGAGTCAGAGATAGTGACATTCCGAAGACAGCCTTCAGAACTCGGTATGGTCATTATGAATTTGTAGTTATGTCATTTGGACTAACCAATGCTCCTGCAGCTTTCATGGATTTGATGAACAGAGTGTTCAAGCAGTACTTGGACTTGTTCGTTATCGTCTTTATTGATGATATCCTCATTTACTCTAGGAATGAGGAAGAACATGCGAGTCATTTGAGAGTTGTTCTGCAAACTCTCAAAGATCGCCAGTTATTTGCAAAATTTAGTAAGTGCGAGTTTTGGTTACAATCAGTTGCCTTCCTTGGGCATATTGTGTCTAGTGAAGGAATTCGAGTAGATTCCCAGAAGATAGAAGCAGTGAAACAATGGCCCAGACCTACCTCTGCTACAGATATCAGAAGTTTCTTAGGTCTAGCGGGCTATTACAGACGGTTTGTGGAAGGATTTTCATCCATAGCCTCTCCATTGACTAAGTTAACTCAGAAAAAGGTTAAGTTCCAATGGTCAGATGATTGTGAGAAAAGCTTTGCAGAACTGAAAACTAGGTTGACTACAGCTCCTGTCTTGACTCTACCAGAGGGTTCAGATGGTTATGTGATCTATTGTGATGCATCCAGAGTCGGCCTAGGTTGTGTATTGATGCAGCGAGGTAAGGTTATAGCTTATGCTTCCAGACAACTTAAGGTGCATGAGAAGAATTATCCAACTCATGACCTTGAGCTTGCAGCAGTGGTGTTTGCACTCAAGATTTGGAGACACTACTTGTATGGTGTTCACGTAGATGTGTTCACAGACCATAAGAGCCTTCAGTATGTGTTCACCCAGAAAGAGTTGAATCTTCGCCAGAGAAGGTGGCTTGAGTTCCTCAAAGATTATGATATGAGTGTGCATTACCATCCGGGTAAGGCGAATGTAGTAGCAGATGCCCTTAGCAGACTATCTATGGGTAGTGTAGCACATGTTGAGAAAGAAAGGAAAGAGCTAGCAAAGGATGTTCACAGACTTGCTCGCCTAGGAGTTCGCCTTATGAGCATATCAGATGGTGGTGTAATGGTTCAGAATGGGGCAAAATCTTCTTTGGTAGTAGAGGTTAAGGAAAAGCAAGATAGTGATCCAATCTTGCTTGAACTTAAGGGTGCAGTCCACAATCAGAGAGTGGAGGTTTTCTCCCAAGGGGGAGATGGTGTACTTCGCTATCAAGGTAGATTGTGTGTTCCTGATGTGGGTGTATTGAGACAGCATATTCTCACAGAAGCCCACAATTCCAGATATTCTATTCATCCAAGCGCCACTAAGATGTACCGTGATCTGCGGGAAGTCTACTGGTGGAATGGTATGAAAAGAGATATAGCAAATTTTGTGGCTAAGTGCCCCAATTGCCAGCAAGTCAAGGTAGAACATCAGAAACCAGGAGGTATGACTCAAGAGATTGACATTCCTACTTGGAAGTGGGAAGTGATCAACATGGACTTCATCACAGGTTTACCTCGTACTCGTAGGCAACATGACTCCATTTGGGTGATTGTTGATAGGGTTACTAAGTCTTCTCGCTTTTTGGCGGTCAAGACTACAGATTCGGCGGAGGATTACGCCAAGCTTTACATTAATGAGATTGTGAGGTTGCATGGGGTTCCTTTGTCTATCATCTCAGATAGAGGTCCTCAGTTTACCTCTCATTTCTAGAAGTCATTTCAGAAGGGTCTTGGTACTCAGGTTAACCTTAGCACATCATTTCATCCACAGACGGATGGTCAGGCAGAGCGTACCATTCAGACCTTAGAGGACATGTTGAGAGCTTGTGTGATCGATTTCAAGGGTAGTTGGGATGATCACCTTCCTCTTATAGAGTTCGCCTACAACAATAGTTACCATTCAAGCATTCAGATGGCCCCTTATGAGGCATTGTATGGGCGTAGATGTAGATCTCCAGTTGGTTGGTTTGAAGTAGGTGAAGCAGCCTTAATAGGACCAGATTCAGTTCTTCATGCTATGGAGAAAGTGCAACTCATTAGAGATAGACTCAAGACTGCTCAGAGTCGCCAGAAGTCTTATGCAGATGTGAGAAGAAGGGAACTAGAGTTCCAAGTTGATGATTGGGTTTTCCTGAAAGTGTCACCCATGAAGAGGGTGATGAGATTTGGCAAGAAAGGGAAGCTCAGTCCCAGATATGTAGGCCCTTACCGGATCTTGAAAAGGATTGGTAAAGTGGCTTATGAGTTAGAGTTGCCAGCAGATTTAGCAGCAGTGCATCCAGTCTTTCACATTTCTCTTTTGAAGAAGTGTGTGGGTGATCCAGCATCCGTAGTGCCATTAGAGATTGTGGCTGTAAGAGATAGCCTTTCTTATGAGGATGTACCAGTTGAGATTCTCGATCGTCAGGTTAGAAGGTTGAGAAATAAAGAAGTCGCTTCAGTCAAGGTTTTGTGGAGGAGTCACTCAGTAGAGGGAGCTACTTGGGAAGCAGAAGCAGCCATGAAGTCCAAGTATCCTCACCTCTTTCCTTCCAATTCCATTCCAGCTTGAGGTAATAGTTCCTCTTCAGTTTTTCAGTCATTCATGCGTAAATTCAGTCTTAGAATCATGTTCCTTCAGTTTGTACTTGCATTTTCAACGTATTTGCATGTTCTTGGAACTCAGTTCAGTCAGAAATTCAGTTCTCAGTGTTCAGTGGTAGGGATTGCAGCCCTCTCCCTCCATTTCAGCTAGTTTAGTCTTCATTCGAGGACGAATGGTCCCAAGGGGGAGATAATGTAACACCCCGTATCCGAAACGGACCAAAAATGCAGATTTTGGAGAAGTTGCAGGTGCAACTTACGGTCACCATCTACGGACCGTAGGTCATACCACGGCCCGTACTGGTGGTCCGTGGTTCACCACTACAACCCCTCCCCAAACCAGCTCAGAAAATTGGCTAAGTCTCGACTCACGGACAGACCCACGGTCCGTAGATCAGACCACGGTCCGTGGTCTGTGTCCGTGGATCAAGACCTCCTTAACCCAGCCTCTGACACGAACTACGGTTGACCAGCACGGACCGTCGTTCGATCCACGGTCCGTAGGTCTGACCGTAGATGAAGGTCAACAGCCAGTTAGGTGAAAATTATTGATAGGTCAACTTCAGATGGTCATAACTCTTAGCACAAAATGAATTATGTGTCCCATAACCTATTGTTAGATAGATAATTGAATTATCTTTCCAACTCCACTGAGTTTGCTAAATTCCGACCTCCGAGTAAAAAGTTATGCCCGTTTTAGTGAAGCCCTGTCGGGCAGACTCGACCTACGGACCCAATCGACGGTCCGTGGATTGATTGACGGACCGTAGGTCCATTCCGTCGATCACTCCGACAGCAGTTAATTCAGGGGTTTTTTGGTCTTTTCCTATTTCGTTTAACCCCTAAGATACGTCATTTAAACCCTAAATCATGAGGTTTTAATCAGTTTAAACCTATAAACATAACTAGAACTTACCTAAGTCAAATCATTAATCAAACTTAGAAGAATTAGAAGCAAGAAAGGAGAAAAATGTCAAGAACCCTAGTTCAAGAACGCAGCGAGGTTTCTTCAGTTCCAGCCCCGAAATCGAAAGATTTCTTTGTGGAATTCGTCACCAGGTATGTGGGATTTCACTAGTGGGTTCCTTTCGCCCATTAGGTCTCTAGAATTCAGTCAGATTCTTGATTCCACAATTATGAACAGACCTAGGGTTTCTAGAATTTGAACAGATCATCATGAATTAGTTATTTAAATGTTCCAAATCAGATTATCATGTTATTGCTCAGTTTATTGCATGAATTTCAGAACCCTAGCTATGTATTTCTTTAGTTCTTGAATTACACATGCTAGGTCAGATATTTCAGTATTCAGTTTTACATGCCTCAGTTTATGAATGCATCATTATCAGATTAATTGTTGCATTCTCAGTTTGCATGTTCAGTTTCGAGCTATCCAGTATTTACAGAAATTCAGTCATAACCAGTTAACCAATTAATTCATTGGGAGTAGCATAATACCGAGTTGGACTAGGGTTTCAGCGTACCCATCTAGTCCCAGAACTACGAGCCACGTAGGTGTAAGTCCTCTCTGTGGGCAACATCAGTTTAGTGATCACGCCAGCATGCCTCTATACCTCTGGCAGGGTATATTGGGTCCTCTCGATGGGGCGTATACATCGGACTCCACATTTAGCTCATGTGGTTTTATGTCGGTTATTAGTAGCTCCCACAGTTCAGTCAGACTCTATTGCATTGACCATTTATCAGTATATTCAGTATCATTCTCAGCATGTTATAAATTGGTCATTACATCAGTTAGATCAGTATTCAGTATTTTCAGTATCTATATCACGTTCAGATTATATCATTGCTCAGTATGCTTTGTTCAGTTATATGTTATTTCAACTTTACTCTATCCTGCATGCTCAGTACCTTTCAAGTACTGACGCATACGTGCGCTACATCTTCTCGTGATGTAGGTTCAGGTTCTCAGTATCCAGATCACGCTTAGATCGGTTCCCGATCTTCAGTTCAACAGCATCAGTGGTGAGTCCTCATTCTTCGAGGACTAGTGACATGTTTATCTTTATCGCTTTTAGTCTTTAGTTTCAGTTTTGCTAGATCTAGTTGGGGCATGTCCCAACATTTCTAGTCAGTTTAGAGGCTTATTTCAGACATAGTTAGATTCAGCTTAGTATTTGAGTTTGATATTTCTTTTGTATTAAACTCTCAGATTCGATATATTCAGTTATAGTATATGGGTATTCCCCATCTTTTCAGAATTAATTATGATTTAGCTTCCGCATCAGTTTATCATCTTTAGTATGCTCATGATCATGCCAGCAGGGTTAGCTTGGGATCACTTGTGGTCCTAGGTCCCGTGTCCGCGTCTCGGGGGTAGCTTGGGGCGTGACATGATACATTGCACCAAGTATTCCCTAAGGGTTGCTTGAGGAAAGGAGTTAAGATAAAGAGGAAGGTAATATATTGTATGCATTGAATGTGCCTAAAATGTTATAAGTGGCTCTATGTGCAATTATGAATGGTTTCCATGTGTATGATGATGTATGTGGTTTAGATTGTGCCTATTGTACTAGATGTTCTTGAAGTTTCTCTAAAAAGGCATGATGCATGGTTTCCAACTAAATGTCCCTTTTAAAAGCATGTTTTGCATGGTTATCATACTTAGTGCATTCTTGTACTATCACTATTCTTCTTCATATTTTTACACCAAGTGTAGGTGATGGTGGCTAAAGGGCCTTTCCTAGAAGTGATGAGCTTGGTTTACTATTCCCAAGTTCGGGCGTGTCCTTAAAGATTCAAGGACCTTTATGTTAAAGAGTTTCCTTAAGTTCAATGTACTAGATAGTAGTTCTTTTGTATTGTAAGGGTTGTGTCCCTCTTGTGTTGTAGTCGTGTTTTAAGATGGCTACCTTGAGACGTAGTACTCCGATTTTGTACTAAAGGTTTAAATGAGGTGACTGTTTAAGTCTTGTGTTAAATTATGAAAAAGTTTTAAATTTTCCACTATTTTTCTATGATAAATGCTATGACGAATGCTAAGGGCTTGTATAAGACCTCCAAGAGGTCGAATACGCATGTAACGGCTAGGGGATGCTCTCGAGTCGTTACAGTCTCAAACCATCTAATACTTAAAATGACTTAGGGACGCAGCCTAAACAAAGTTCTAAACATAAAAGAAAAGATATAAAGGAAAGGTGATCAAATCCTCGATGCTATGAGGACTCACTAAGTCTTCACTCCTTGCTCTACTAAGAACAGGGATGAAAGTCAATATCGCCGAACCCTACATTTGATAAGAATGTAGGCAAGAGTATGCGTTAGTACAATAATGTACTAAATATGATGGCTAGCAGAAATCATCAACACAAGCATAATAAAGGCATTAGTCAACATAAGACACACACCATAATCATAAGAGACAATAATATAAATCATAAGCATAAGAGATAAGAACATAATCATAGGCGTAATCAATGCATCTAGGTCAACATAATATAAGAGAAACACCTCATAAGTAACCTCAAAGCGTGCTTTTGCATTGCATGGATAAGACCCCATAAATCTCACCCATGCTACGCAATCCAATTTAGGCCCTCATTCATATTCATCATCTTTTGATCTCATCCTTTAGATTATTTCTCATAGACAAGGGAACATTCTCCTTTAGTCAAACATACCAAGGAAAGCAACTAAAGCAACAATCCAAGCTAAGCATACATCATACAGGTAAACCTCATCTCAAAACATACTTACAATACTTCCTTGGAGCAACCTTAGTTCATTATTCAAGTTCATGTTCTTCTTGTAGAAGCTAATTGGAAATCATAAGTCATAACGTCATAGTCAACATAAGTTAGCATCATCTTTATGATTTTTGAACACTGACGGGATGCTTCCTTAAGCATGCCTTAGTTCATTATTAGTCTTGTCATTGTGGGAATTAGCCTTAACCGACATGAGACCATGTGAGCTATAATATAATCCCCCGGTGTTACCTACACGAAAAGGGTTGCCCTACTTGCCTAACGTAGAACTATGATTTGTTAGCTTAGCTGGATCCATTAGCTAAATAACCTATGGGGGCACATAGTTTATGGGATACAAATATTGCTACTAGAAACCCGACCTTACTTACGGGAGAGCTTCCATCTCAAGGGATTGCTTTTAGAAACTCGGCCTTACTTACGGGAGAGCTTCCATCTCATACAATATCTGCTCGGTGCTAAGTATTAAATTCCCATGGAGTAGTTAATTCTTTATTAAAATCATTACTCAAGAAAGGGCGTCCTTGGCCTACAAGGGTACATCATTAGGATAGCAGTTCTTAGTTACTCATGAAAGGGCACACTTGGCCTACCAATTCAAGGTACATCATTATGTGAGAAAACCTTTCACGTCATGTTGATTATGAGTTCATGAGAATAACCTTTCAATCAGCCCACACAACAACATATTCAATAACACTTCACTCTCAAAGTGTACTCATATCATTTACATAGATTTCATAAAACATGCATAATCTTATACTTGCTTTTTCAAGGTTCATAACTTACTATCAACCAAAACATCTAGAACTTAAGCATTATACATGGATTTCATAATAACATGCATACGTTCATAATATAGGTCATGTGGGTAGATCCTTCTACTACAATCCTATCTACCATTCATCAAACACATAAGATTTACTCTCAAAGCCCTAGCAATTAACATTCATAATTACAAGCCTTAATCTCATAGCATTAATTCTCACAATGATCACATATGCCTAGGTCTCAAGACATTCTAATCTCATACTTCATTCTTAAGCAATTTTAATCATATATCATCATGTAGGTTCAATCTCAAGCATTACTATATCATAACTCATCATGCTTACTTGATCTTAATCAATTCATATCTCTGTGCTTTACTACTAAGCAATTCATGTCCATGTGCTTCCATCTCAAGAAAATCTATAATGCAATTCATTAATCCTAGAAGATCGCATCTAAGCCCTCAATTTCCCCTTTCATGGCATAACACCCAACTATATCAAATTCACCCTAGAATCATAGGTTAAGCATACATGTAAAATCATACTAAAACATGCAATTCCATCATAAACAAGCATAAACAACCATAATCCACTCTATTGGATCATAACCCATGACATTAGAAGAAACCCTAGTTTGACTTGGGAAATTCTTCTTCTAAATTAGGGAAAACATGGGGGCTTCATGGATGAAAGGAATCCATGAATCAATAAACCATCATACATTGATTACAAAGCCTACCAAGCTTGAAACAACGGAGACTTGGCTTGACATAGCTTGTTTCCTCTTCTCCTTCTTCTTCTCTTTCTTCTTCTTCTTCTTCTTCTTCTTCTTCTTCTTCTTCTTCTTCTTCTCCTTCTCCTTCTCCTTCTCCTTCTCCTTCTTCTCCTTCTCCTTCTCCTTCTTCTGCTTCTTCTTCTGCTTCTTCTTCTTCTTCTTCTTCTTCTTCTTCTTCTTCTTCTCCTCCTCCTCCTCCTCCTCCTCCTCCTTCTTCTTCTTCTTCTTCTTCCTAGAGAGAGAATTTTTGAGAGAGAATTGGGTTTATTTTGGGGGTTTAGAAATAATGACTTAGAATGACTTAAATTAGGGGTCTAATGCCTTATATAGGTGGTGTAGATTAGAGTAAAACGACTCCACTTTATTCTAATTAAAATCGTAAAACCCCAAAGTGCCCCTACACTTAACCACAAAACTACCTTATTTTGCCCACCCACGAGACCACGTTTACGGACCGTGAATGGACCTATGGTCCATCCTGGTCAAATGTGGTTTGGGTTCAGAGACACTGGAAATGATACTTGAATCACGAGACCTATCCATGAGGCGTGGACCCATCCACGGGGCGTGGGTCCAATCGTGGTCATCCATGAGCCCACCAACGAGGCGTGGGTCTATCCACAGGACATGGTTGGCCCCTCGTGGGTGACACCCGAAACTGTAAAAATTGCTAAGCCGTGGTGTTACAATATCTCCCCCTTGGGGACATTCACCCTCGAATGGCATTCTAGGCACTTCTTAAAGGAGACAACTCAAGACTAGCAACCCATCATGCATGCAACACATTTGTATGCACACAGTAAAAAAGGAACCATCAACTCTAGGTTAAACATGCTCAATGCATCACATGTAAGGTAGGAACTACATCTAACAACCCAAAAATGCATGCAATACTAACATATCTCATGTTTAAGGAGGAATTACCTTTTCCATTCTAAAACATGCTCAACACAATTTCGTGGAGCCTATATGCAATCTATACCCAAAGCATACTTCAAGGAGGAATTCTCTTAACTCCAAAATAAGACATGTTTTACAACTCATCTCATGAAGTCTATAGGAAACTAATATTCAATGAACAACATCACGAGGAGCATCAATCATAAAAACTCATTTTCTTTCTAAACAATAAGCTTTTTCATAAACATACATCACATAAGGAAATCATGAAAACATCTAAAACACACATGACTTCACATAAAGAACAAACCATGAGGAACTCATCATCTCAATGCTAGAGGAGGAGTACAAGGGAAAGGGATGAGGATATCGGGACATCTTATTGGCCCTCGGCCTCCTAAGTCGAACCCACAACTAAAACCCTCGCTAAAAGATCACTCCTCAACATTTTCATGGAAACCACTTCTTTGTTCTTCTATTTCTTAACTTGCCGGTCTAAGATCCCAATCGGTACTTCTAAATTAGAAAAATTCTCATTAACTCCCCAACTCTTCTAAGGGATCTATGAATGTCGGATTTTTAATATATTTCCTTATCATGCGGACATGGAAAACTAAATGCACCTATGCCAACTTCTTAAGCAACTCTAGCTCATAAGCGCCCCTACCAACACATCTCAAGATCTCATATGGGCCTACTAAACGGGGACTAAACTTCCCAAACTCAGTACACCTCTTAAGGTGAAAATTTCAAGCAAACCCAAATCATGAACATCAAGAACACTCAATGACCTTTCTATCTAAGAACATCATCTCCCCCTTGGGAGTTAGCCTATACAGACTTTTCTAAGAACCAATTCCTTCAATTCTAAGGTCGGATCAAGCTATCACTAAGCTTTCACATCCATCACACAAGATGATTCTAAACCATGGTGAATTACACTTCTACCCTTTAGAGAAGTCTACTCATTCAACACATCTAGGCATTACTTAAACACCCTATTCACCAAATTTATCAACATACCCCAAAACTCATCATAACTAAGTCAGGTTCTACCATCAATAAAACATAACAATAATGCAGCCCATTCGTACCAAAGACGACATCAAAGTCTTTCATATCAAGTCTATCAAGCCACAAAATACAAGCAACACCGGAATCTAAATAAAGCATGAAACACATACCGAAATCTAATAAGACATATACATCTATATGGAAATTATCAACATACCAGGGACCTTGTCCGGAGATCTCTCTTGGTCATCTCTAGGCCAGAGGGCATGGAAGCGGTTTTGCTTGGGAGCATCGAAATTCGAACCACTACGTGGAGCTTGCTTGCCCTCTGTTCCTTTAGCCTTAAGTATTGTGCAATCTCTCATCTTGTGACCACTATTACCACAACCATAACAACCATCCATGTTGGCTACGCACCTACCATAGTGCTTCCTCCCACAGCTAGTGCAAGTAGGCTTAAGCCACAAAGATTTACTTTTACTCCCTCCTTGAGGTTTAGGGTTAGACACCCCCTCTTGGTTAGATCTTGGGGAAATCCTAGAAGGACCTTGTCCGGAGAACCTTTGTTGAAATCTAGGACGACCATATCCAATGGACCTCTCAAGAGAAGAATTATCATCATCAATCCTAAACCTCTTTTTCTCCCTAGACTTTTCTTCAAGTTTCTCTTCTTCTATCTGTTGAGCATAAATCATAAGGCAAGAAATATTCATATCATGATCAAGCTTGGCCGTACGACATTCTTTCACTATTAAATTAGACACTCTCGACACAAACTTACTCATCCTCGACTTAGAGTCGGTCACAAAATATGGAGCATACTTAGACAATTGGGTGAACTTCAATGCATATTCCTTAACACTCATATTACCTTTCCTAAGGTTAATGAATTCAAGCACTAAAGCTTCTATCATCTCTAGAGGAAAGAACCTATCTAGAAAAGCACTTTTGAACCTTTCCCACTCTATGGGACCCATTCCTATAGGTCTAGCCTCTTTCCATTGATTAAACCAAACTTGAGCGTCCCCATTGAGTTGGTAAGAGGCCAACTCCGCCTTCTCTACCGGAGTCACTCCCACAAATTCCAACACCTTAGAGACCTCATCTAAAACTCTTGAGGACCTTCCTCTATCTTTGATCCATAAAATCCAAAGTTTCTATCCCAACTTGAGTCAACATTTGAAAACCAAACCTAAAATTCTCATTTGTTATTTTCTCTTCCAAAGGGCTATTCAGAGCTTGTGGAGGAGTTTGGGGAGGAACTCCTTGATCCATGTTGTCTTCCTCAGTCCTTCTAGCCTTAGTCCTTGAAGTAGTCATATCCTGAAAACCATCGGGAATAGATTAGGAGAAAGACCTAATAGAGTTAAACTCTATGGCACGACTTAGATAATGAAGAAGTGAAGTTTCCTAAACATCTAATATCCTCTCATTTATAAATGTGGCATGCTTCACACTTATGAACAAGACTCTACTAGACGTGGTTTGAGACATTCTAGAACCATTCTAAACCTTGTGCTGTGATACCAAGTTTTTCACGAACCAGGGGTACACCGTAGACGTGACACGACGTACAAGACTCCGAAAAGCCTCATACAAGCCTCTTAGCATATCATAACATAAGATAATAGAAAATGGTGCGAAATTAAAACAATTTCCAATAATATCAAAGTTCCATAAAACGAAGCGGAAGTCTTTAACATTGTCTTAAATCATCTAATACTTAAAAAGACTTAGGGACACAGCCCAAACAAATTTCTAAGCATAAAAGAAAAGACATAAAGGAAAGATGATGAAATCCTCGATGCTATGAGGACTCACCAAGTCTTCACTCCTTGCTCTACTAAGAATCTAGCCACGGGGATAGAAGTCAATATCACCGAACCCTACATTTGATAAGAATGTAGGCAAGAGTATGCGTTAGTACAATAATGTACTAAATATGATGGCTAGCATAAATCATCAACACAAGCATAATAAAGGCATTAGTCAACATAAGACATATACCATAATCATAAGAGACAATAATATAAATCCTAAGCATAAGAGATAACAACATAGTCATAGGCGTAATCAATGCATCTAGATCAACATAATATAAGGGAAACACTTCATAAGTATCCTCAAAGCATGCTTGTGCAATGCATGGATAAGACACCATAAATCTCACCCATGCTAAGCAATCCAATTTAGGCCTCATTCATATTCATCATCTTTTGATCTTATCATTTAGCTTATTTCTCATAGGCAAGGAAACATTCACCTTTAGTTAAACATATCAAGGAAAGAAACTAAAGCAACAATCCAAGCTAATCATACATCATACAAGTAAACCTCATCTCAAAACATACTTACAATACTTCCTTGGAGCAACCTTAGTTCATTATTCAAGTTCATGTTCTTCTTGTAGAAGCTAATTGGAAATCATAAGTCATAACGTCATAGTCAACATAAGTTAGCATCATCTTTATGATTTTTGAACACTGACGGGATGCTTCCTTAAGCATGCCTTAGTTCATTATTAGTCTTGTCATTGTGGGAATTAGCCTTAACTGACATGAGACCATGTGAGCTATAACATGATCCCCCGATTTTACCTACATCGAAAAGGGTTGTCCTACTTGCCTATGGTAGAACCATAATTTGTTAGCTTAAGTGGATCCATTAGCTAAATAACCTACGGGGGCACGTAGTTTATGGGATACGGAGATTGCTACTAGAAACCCGACCTTACTTATGGGAGAGCTTCCATCTCAAGGAATTGCTTCTAGAAACCCGGCCTTACTTACGGGAGAGCTTCCATCTCATACAATATCCGCTCGGAGGATCAATGCCGAAGTCTATTTCCCATTCCAGAGGGATTCCGGGTAAGACAATAGGAAAGACTTCCAGAAATTCCCTTACTACAGGGATCGACTCTAAAGGAGGAGTCTTAGACTCAAGTCCTTAACTCTGACAATATGATTGATATACCCCTTAGAAGTCATTTTTCTAGCCTTTAGATATGAGACAAAATGATCTCTAGGAATAAAGTTTCCCCCCTTCCATTCTAAAATGGGCTCATTTGGAAATTGAAACTTTACTACCCTTGTTCTACAATCAATGGAAGCAAAACAAGCATGCAACCAATCCATCCCCAATATGACATCAAAGTCCCAACATATCTAATTCTACCAAATCAACCAAAGTGACTCTATGAGACAAGGAAATAGGACAATCCTTATAAACCTTTCTAGCAAAAATTGAGTCACCTATGGGGGTAGAAATAAAAAAAGGTTCCTCTAACTCTACGGGGAGTACATCAAATTTCATAGCCACTAATGGGGTAACAAAAGATAAAGTGGCACCGGGGTCTAATAATGCATAAACATTAATGGAAAATACTTGTAACATACCGGTGACAACATTCAGAGACCCCTCCTGATCACTTATAGATTGGAGAGCATAGAAGCGATTCTCCTTAGGAGCATCGGAATTTGAGCCCCTTGGAGGGACTTGCTTACCCACTCTCCCTTGAACCTTTAGCATAGGACAATCCCTCTTCATATGGCCACTCTTACCACAACTAAAACACCCATCAGTGCCAACAAGGCACTTGCCATCATGCCTCTTGCCACATTTTGCACAAGTAGATCTATCAACATAAGAACCACCTCCACTACCACCTTGTCGCTTTGGAGTAGGCACCCTCTCTTTGTTGACCTTAGGAATGCTAGAAGTACCTTGATTAGAAAACCTCTTCTTAAACCTTGGTTTGCCTTGAACCTCAAATCTACCCTTAGATGAATTACCTTTATCAACTCTTGCCATCTTCACTTCTCTACCCATTTGCTTAAGCTTTTTCTCCTCGATTTGTTCAGCATGAACCACAAGACGTGAGATGTTCATGGTTGGAATAAGCATCGCCGACCTACATTCATTCACCACAAGATCGGATATCCCCATAACAAATTTGTTCATTTTTGCCCTAGAGTCCGCCACCAAGGTTGGGGCATAATTAGACAATTGTGTGAACTTGAGGCTATATTCCTTCACACTTATACCTCCTTGGCGGAGGTTGATGAATTCTTGCATCTTCCCCTCCCTTAGCTCTAGGGGAAAAAACCTATCAAGGAAGGACGCCTTGAACACTCCCCAATCAATTAGGTCCCGCTCTAATGGACCTCTCTTCTTTCCATTGCTCATGCCACACTTGAGCCACGTCCTTGAGTTGGTAGGCGGCTAGCTCCGCCTTCTCTCTTGGAGACACTCCCATTGCTTCAAGCACCTTAAACACCTCCTCAATTAAGCCTTGTGGGTCTTCATCCACTTTGGAGCCATAGAATGTAGGGGGATTTATTCTTGTGAAATCCCTAATCCTTGAAGCGGTAGTACTTGCATTGGGGTTCACTTGGACCCTAGCATCTCTAGTGACTTGAGCCGTTAGAGCATGAGTTAAGGTTTGGAGAGCCGTTCTTATCTCCACATTGGTCATAGCTCCCTCCTCATTAGGAGCTTGAGGAACTTGAGCCCCTCGTGGACCTTGGGGAGGAACTCCCTCATCATTAGCAATCTCATCTTCCACTCTTCTTGCAGCCGTTCTTCTTGTATTCATATTCCTATATGCACAAGAAAAAGATCAGGAAAAGGACTTCATATAGTAAAACTCTAAGGCACGACTAATGAATAATCAAAGAAGTGAAAAGTTCCTAAGCATCTTATTGCCTCTCATTCATAAGTATGGCGCACTTCACACTTATGAACAAGACTCTACTAGATGTGGTTCATGAGACATCACCCTAGAATCTTTCTAAAACTTTTGCTCTGATTACCAAGTTTGTCATGACCCGGGGTTACCCCCCTAGGATTAACATGGCGTAATTGACCACGAAAGGGTCGCCTACAAGCCCTTAGCTTTCATCATCACATAAAGACAAAAAAAATTACGGAAAAAATAAAAACTTTTACAATAGAAGTCAACTAGACATTGTCTCAATCACCATCTAAACATAAGAGTACAAATAGGGTCAAAGCCCTTTACATCAATACGTCTCCAAAATAGGAAACACAATATAGTCTAGAACATAGGAAGTAAACTAGAGACTAGAATCAATAGCAACTTGTCCTCAAACTTGAGGACTCACCAAGCCGGGCGAATAGTTGACCCAAGCTTCACCTTCAAGGAAGTAGTAAGTATCAACGACCGGAACCTACACTCATAGTAAAGTAGAAAATATGGGTTAACACAATTAATTGTACTAAGTATGGATGCCATGCAAAAAATCCTTAAAACATTCATAAAAGGGACATTTAGTAGAAAACATACCTTTATCAAGTTTAGAAACCATTATGCACATTTATGAAGAAACATAAGCCAACCCAACATATAAGCAACCCAAAGCAACACTAGTGCAATGCAAAGGTAAGATCCCATAACCCTACCAAATGCTAAGGATCACATTTAGGCCACCAACAACATACATATCTTATCCTACCATAGTCTTAGCAAGCATACATAAAAGCGAAGACATTCATATTCATAACATTAGTACATACCATTTCTTACATAGTTCATAAGTCATCATATCATCATAACATAAGAGAACCTTACCACAACCCCTCTTAGAGTCTACTTGTGCAATGTTTATGTGAAGTACCATACCCCCACTCATACTAAGTAGTACCCCTTAAGAGGTCCTAGTTAAAGTCCATGTCCTTACCATAATTCATATTCATATTATTTAGGGAAGACTTGTAATAACCGACATAGACCATGTGAGCTACATGGAATCTGGTGTTCTACCCCCATACCGAAAAGAGGTGTTCTACTTGCCTATGGTAGAACTAGCATAATAGCTTCTAAGTGGATCCACTAGCTAAGATCTATGTGGGCACATAGTTATGGGACAAGGAGATTGCTACTAGATACCCAGACTTGCTTAACGTAGAAGGTTTCCATCTCATGAGATATCATACATTGGGAGGCTGGACTTGCTAAATGTAAAAGCCCCCATCTCACTTTCATGTCCTCTCGGTGCTACGCATTATTCCCTTTTAGAGTCATAATTAGCCCTTATTTAAGTTCATAAAAACATTCATTAGGCACTCACGCTAACATATCATCATAATAGCTCATAGGTTCCTTAAGTAAGAATGCTCCTTTCACTTTAGAAACACTAGCATGTGAGTAAACCTTTCACATTATAATTGTATTGTGATCATGAAGATGTCCTTTCAATCACACAATAAGCTTACCATAAACATACATGCATACATACATAATCAAGTGTAAAGGGTATAGGGAGAGAGGACCTTGCATCAATACCACCACTACACAATATATATAGAATCTCTACTATCTAAGAAATTCAAGTTCTCATACACAATTCCCATAAAGAGGCATAACCTTCATACCTTTGCCCTTCAAGGGTTTTGGAGTCACAATCAACCCAACTATATACAATTACTACATAATATAGAAGGAATTAATGATTCAATAGCTTAATTAACATAAACATATTCAATTGACACATTCACAATATCATCCGACCCACAAGATCAATTCAAGATCTATCAACATGGGGAACACATGGGTCTATGGGGAATTATCATTATAAACATCAATTCTCCATCAATATATTCATAATTCATCATAAACAACCATAAACAATCATAATTAAACAATGAAAATGTTTTGGAAAGAAGACCCATGTAATAGAATGAAAACCCTAGAAATTAGGGGATTTGATATCTTGAAAACATATTTGAAGGGGCTCCTTGGGTGATAGTTACCCAAGGATGAAAAACAACCATACCTCAACTAAGAAATTCCAAGAAATTGGGGAAAAACCTTCAAACTCTAGCAACCCTAGCTCCAATGTCTTCTTCTTCTTCTTGAGTCTAGAGAGATAATTTTAGATAGAAGTGGGAGGTTTTTGATTTTCAATTAGGTGTTTTTGAATAATGACCAAGACTTGTAAATTTAGACTTAAAACCAATATATATTTTCTCCTAAAATACCCAAAACACCCCACTTAAATTGGACTAAAAAGGAAATGACCCTAAGGTCCTTTATTAATTGACCCCCGTCCAGGCCTCACGACCCACTCCACGAGCCGTGGTGAGGACCACGACCCGTGGAGTTGAGGAAGTAGCCTCCTCAAGTGTGCCAGCCTCCCACGAGGCCAACGCATGACCACGAGACCTTCCATGATCCGTGGTGATGACCACAAGTCGTGGTGGAGGTCGTGGTCTTGAGGCCTTGGCAAGGCCCTCCATGCCTTGCCTCCATATGCCAAGGCATGTTCACGAGCCACTCTCCCCCTCTTCAAGTGCACCACGGCCCATCAAGGTGCCAGTGGTGCCTTAGGCAGTAGCTCCTCTAAAATGTTCCAACTCCTTAAAAAAAAATTAAGGGGGTCTAATGCCACCTTCACGAGTCGTGAAGTGGACCACGACTCGTGGTCCCTCTCGTGAAGGTTGGGGCAGTGTCTAGGACACTTGGAGGCTCCCCTCCTTTGGAAAAGGCAACTCCACGAAGCCTCCCACTGGCCGTGGTCATGACCACGAGCCGTGGTGATGGCCATGGAGTTTGAGGTAGTAGCTCTAAGTTTGGGGCAGCCTTGGCTTGCCCCTTTTTTCTTGGCACTCCTCCCTTAGGCCTTGACTCCTAAACCCCCATAACATATTTAGATGGTCTACTAAACTAAGGGAAATTATTTTATATGTTTTGACCTTACGTTTAGGCTCTAGTTCAACCTATGAATTTTTCTGGGTTGTTACATCTTTAAGCTTTACATGAGCCATCCGATATGGTGGAATATAAATAGGATGAGTACCCGACTCAAGAACAATAGGGAAATCACTATCACACTTTGGGTGTAGGCCAGGTAGGTTGGTAGGAAACATATCTACAAAATAACAGACTACTATAACTCAATCAATATGAGGGACCTTCGTACTCAGATCATGCACATAGGCTAGATAAGACAGACACCCACTAGCCACTAGCGTCCAGCTCGAAAAAAAGAGATAACTCCAATCGGTGTGCTAGTATAAGATCCCTGCAACACCACCGGGGGAATACCAGGCATGGCTAAGGCAACAGTTTTAGAGAAGCAATCTAAGACTGCACAATAGAGAGATAACCAGTCCATGCCTAGAATCAAGTCAAAGTCAAGAATATCAAGCAAAATAAAGTTAGCCTGGGTGTCATGCCCCTGGATAGCAACTATGTAAGATCGAAACATCCGATCCACTACAGTTGTCTCTAGTTAGATTTATGGGTCCCAACTTTGTTCTTGAGGCTGTGGTGGCCGTTCTTTTGAGAGAAGATAATCTCTAGGTTGCTTTGATTGTGGAGAGTTGGATCACTTTGTGAGAGATTTCCGTTTGTGTCGGCGGATTAGTTCAGCTCCACATGCAATTTCACCAGCTCTACTAGCAGCACCTCCAACTAGGGTTCGAGGTTAGGGTCAGGATCATCGTAGTGGACAACAGGGTTTTTGTTGACTGTTCTCAGTGAGCCCAACTAACATCACTAAAATAGTCAGACATTGAATTTTGGGAAACTATAAATAGCCCAAAGGAGAGAGAAAGAGAAAAACTAATTCTGAGAGAGAGATCTAAATCTTTTAGAGAGACTAGTCTAAATACTTTTTATAAAGTTTTAGAGAGAAAAACATTTTACTTTGATGAACATTTTTAGTTTTGGGGTTTTCAACTTTGCTCTTGAAAATGACAAATTGAAGTTATATTCAAAGTGGGTATTGCTTATAATAGCTTAATTTCATGTTATCCGTGGTTTCTTTAATGAAAGGTATCATTTCTTTACACTTTTTGAGGGGTGGCTAAAACCCCAATGTCTATGGGTGCAATTATAGGGTTGGGTGTTGATTTGATATAGTGGGTATTGTGTTATGCTCTGTTTTGTTGTTGTTCATCCATGGATTTAGGCAAATTAGCATGAGGTTAACTTATGGATCAAGGTTGCAAACTTAATTCCTATTTATGATCTCTGATTGATGCTCAAAAGAGATTGGTTGGAGTGGGTATAATTAGTTCGATACTTTCAATTTTGGTTTGATGCCTGTAATTTGCTTGAAAATAGAGATTATGGATCAGATTTATATGCCCTATTTCTGCATCGAAAAAGATATTAGTGTAATGTATAAGGTTGCTTAGTTATGCACATAGATGTGACCGGAAAGAGATTCTATAAACTGATGCTATGAGATCGAAAGAAGATTATTTTCATTGAAAATGACCCAGCCTATCCATGAGTGTTCGTCACTATAGAGAAACATCAATAACCCTTATGTAACATTTATTTCCAATCCCCGCACCCATAGATTACTTGTTACATATTTGAATTTCTTAAATCCCGAGTTTAATTTTGACTCATGATAACAAAACCCTTTTTCGTAAATTTGGTGGAATCATCCACCCTTTATTATTATTGCTACAAATGAATTGATTAACACTTTCAATTCCTTGGTAGAATTCCCTGCCTTGTATCATTCTCTGTGGGATTCAACTCTAACTCTTAGTTGGGTATTTAAATTGACGACGATCGCTTACTCTTTGAATTCTTTTAGAGAGTAGTTTGAGCGTTATAAAAAATGGCGCCATTGTCGGGGAATGATGGCTAGTAATTCTATTTGAGAAATTTGTTGGTAAATTTGTTTAGTTGTAGTATATTGCTAATTTGTGTTGTGGTTTGCTGATTTGTAGGTTTAAAACATGAGTGACCACGGTAGTGACAATGATAGTCACTACGGTAAAAATGATAACACGAGTGATTTGAATGAGCCATCCAGTTACCTCCTACATCAAGGAGGACAATTTTTCATGTAACCAGAATAATGCTAGAATTGCTCCAATTTAGAGGAATGTTTAGGGGCTTAGCTCATGAAGATCCTTATGAACACCTTCAGAACTTTGTGGATGTGTGTGGGTCATTTTTTTTCAAGAGCATCTCATAAGATTCCATAAGGTTAAGGTTATTCTCGTTCTCTTTGATGGGTGAAGCTACAAGATGGTTGGATAAATTGTCAAATGACTCTATTACTTCTTGGGAGGAGTTGACTGGAGCTTTCTTGGAGAGATTCTTTCCCCCTGAAGATGATTTAACTTAGGAACCAAATCCAAAATTTCAAAAGAATAGGAGTTGAACTTCTACATGAGACATGGTTGCGGTTTAGGATATTACTCTTGCAATGTCCAACACATGGTGTTCCAGAGCATTTGTTGCTGTAATACTTCTATTACAACCTTGATTCATTCAATAAAGGTGTTGATGATCAACTTGCCCAAGGTAGATTAATGCGACAACTATATGAAGTAGCATCATTATTTCTAGATGACATGACCAAAGTTTAGCGAGCATGGCATACTAGTGAATACCAAGTGTATACTCTACAACTAAGCATGAGCAAAAAATAAATTAAGAAGGACCATGAGCAAGATGTTGAATAAGATAGGTATTTTCCTCCCCATGATCGTCCATGACCGAAAGAATCAGCTGGTCCACAATGAAATTGATTCGAGGAAATGCTCACAAGGATCTTCAACAAGGTTGTAGGGTCCAACAAGTGTTAAAAGAATTGAAAAATGTTTTCTCCACCTTATCTCAAACCGTGACCTCTCATTCAGTGTCTATCAAATAATTGGAGACTCAAATGTGCCAGATCTCCACCCATCTCAATCCGAGGCAAAATAGAACATTACCTAGTGACACCATCCCAAATTCCAAAAATGATTATTGAGAAATTAAGAAATATGTTGTGGTACGACGTTAAATAAGATACTTCTGGGGAGGCAACCCAAGTTTTACTTTTGTTTTATTGCTTTTAATAATGTGTGTTATGAGTGCAGGTTGAAAAGAAGTCAAAGTGTTGCCAAAGAAAAATTAGGCTATGCCAAAACCATAACGAGGATCAGCCGAAGGCATTATGAGGACTCATTCTTGTCAGCTTTTTGAGCTGGAAAAAGTAAAAAAATGTACTATAAACTTAGGTGATTAGAGCTCCAAACGGTGATCCACCGAAGTACACTATGCAGACTATATCAAGTTCACCAAATTAGCCTTCAAGTTTTGTATCCGTTTAGGTCTCTTCGGCAAGCTTCAACTCCTTCGACAATTAGCTGAATGCACTCAGCGACGTTAGTCATAGCCTATCGAATGTGCCTGCCATAAAAAGGCATAGGGTCTTTTCATTTTCAAAAATATTTTTTTTGCTATCTTTGAGCTCTTTTTCTTTCCTAAGCTTCCAATATCATATTTTAGAGTGAGAATGCCTTTTGTGTGTGCTTTTTGAGTACTTCGAGTGTAATGTGTTGCTTGCATTTGTGACTCAACCCTACCTTCTCTCATTTATTGTGCTTTATTACTACTGGAGGTTGGTGTACGATTCATATCTCATTGTTGCACTTAAACTTTTGTTTTTTGATATGGGCTAAAGGCCATTTGAAGCTTTTGTTGGTTGAATTCATAGGATAGTGCTAAATAGATCGTATTGAGTAGTACCCATGAGTTAAATATTTGAGTCTGTGCTTGAAAATTGTAAAAATGATTGTTCTGGTTAAATGTTGAAATTGACTTATGATATATACTGGGTCTTTATTGAATTTAATGTGGGTGAACTTTGATTAGCCGAATGTTGCTCTGATCACATGATTTTGCCTAATGATAGATGGAGTGCTAACTTTCTAAAGGGTAAATCATCATTTTGAGTAATAAGTTGTGATAATTGGGGGAAGTTTGAGTACCTATGGGTAGAAAAAACATATGGGTATATTGTATATCTGATTGGAATGGGTATTATTGTGCATCTTGATTTTTTTCATGAAAATAGGCACTAGGCTGAACACTACATGTTCGGTGAACTTGTCTTAGCTGGAGTTGATTCCATTCAATATGCTTGAGTTCTTTAAAATTTTGTACTATCCATTTCGACTAGCTAAACTAAGCTTGCCTAACCTATTAGGTGGACCACGTTCCTAGTAGAAGAGCCTCAGAACATTTTTGAACTATGTTTTCTTTTGGATTTTGATTTAAACTAACTTTCACCAATTCTATGTTTGTATGATTGTGCTTTGCGGGATATGGCTAGAACAAAAGGAAAGCAAGTTGTGACTTTGGCTACAAAATCTAATAGGAATCTCCTTCTCCATTTAAAAAGCATAGGGGGATAACTATCAATGAGCTATCTGAGGCCCACAAACAACCACTCCACGCTCCTCTACGCGTGGGAGTGAGAAACCTAAGAAGGTGGTTGCAAGGAAAAAAATGGACATCAGGTCAAAATTGGTGCAACACTCTTCTACTTTGGTTTATGTTTCTTGTGTTCTCTCAATTATTTATCCAAGAGTCCTTAATAGAATCAAGGGCGCTGGAGAGAAAACAACATGGTGTCATGAGTGACCAGCTTGCGATCTGGGATCTAATTAAACTTCACAACCTTAAAGGGTTTACAAAGCCTCTTGATCCATATGTTCCATCTTGGATGAGAGAGTTTTACATTGCCTATGCACAAACATTTCCGAAGAAGAGAAATGACACACTGTGGAAGCCATTAGATGAAGTTGACGTTCGTGGGAAGATGGTACAGTGCCACGCGGGTAAAATTAACACTACTCTATACACTCTTGAGAATGATCCCGAGAGTGTTTACTCTGCAGATGTGACATGACCTTGACTCATTACAAGGTTGGTCCGCACCCCTCATCTCTAACATCTCTCCCTCTTGGATGGCTGATGGTTCGAGAATAGAGAAAAAGACTTAAATGTTGGGGCCCGATACTGGTTTGGATTAATTATTAGTAATATTATGCCTTCACAGAATGAGTCTATCCTTCAACACCCAAAAGTTATGTTAGTTGGTAAAATTATCAATAGAGAGAAGATTAATGTGGGGTCAACTATTGCTGATGAGATATTAATGAGGGTCAAACAAGAGCAAACTTCGCTTCCATTCCCAATTGTGATCACTCAGTTGTGTGAAGTTGCTGGAGTTTCATTTCGGGGGAACTGTGGATCAACCCAACCTCTTCTAATGACATCCACATAATTAAGGCTAATTATCTATGGGATGATGCAGCTCGGAGAAATCCGCCGCCACCCGACACTATGCCCGTGGTTGATCCTGCTACTCCTGTTGATGAGGCCACTCCACCTGCTTTTTTTATGGAGCAGTCATGTATACCACAACCTTTCTTAGTAACTTTTAATTCCACTGTTACAGTGGCACCTGCCCCGACTCCTATCTCCCATCCCCCATTGACCTAGGCTATGTTTTATCAAATTGGCAATTTTTCTTGGTCTATGGATATGAAGGTTGCGATATAACCCAACAAAGGGTTGGGATCGTTCCCACAGGGAGTGGTTTCGAGAATTAATAGAAAAATAAAATTAAGTTCTAATTAGTCATAGCTATAAACATTATCGAATACAAAAAAACTAACTCTAAGGGGTGACGCAAGCGTCAATTATCAATGGGGGGTTTGTATTAACTAATCAATAAAAAGAGCAAAATTATGAGAAAACGAGATAGGGAGACGAGATTCTTGGGATGTGATAGGAATACGGGATAAACTAGACTATCGGGTACATGCTTTTGATAGTAAATTGTTGAACATTTGTGACTAGGCTAGACTATAGTAGGGGAAAATTCTCTCTCGAGCAACTTACCCCGAATCAACTCAATTTCTCTCGAACACCGATTTGCCCTATTAAGCACAACCTCTGCCTTAGCCCATTCACTCTCTCGAGCTAAATGTGTGGGAGAAGGACTAGGATTCACTCTGTTGAGCTAAACCCATGTCAACCAAATACCACCGGCTATCAATTTAGTAGTTTTAGTTTTATGACTTCTCTCTCGAGTAAGCCAAAAACACTAAGATGAAATTGCATTTGCAACTTCAATCCCATTAAGTTCATACACAACTACTAAATGAAATCATATTTAAACAACAAATAAACCATCAACAGGCAAGACCCAACATATATTTTAGCCCATATTCACTTAATCACACCCCAAGAATTGGGGTTTTAGCTAGACATGTAAAAGAGATAAAAATTTATACCAATATCAATTTCCATCAACTGGATATGAAGAATTAAGTCTTAAAACACGTCAAGAGTGAAGAATTTTCGAGACCCACGTCTAATTTCTTGGAGTTGAAACCCTTTAAATCTTCAAGGTCTTAGAACAAAGTCTCCAGAACCCTTTAAAACTTAAAATCTCCGAAAAACTATAAAAAGTTTGAATAAAAGAAGTGATACTAAGCTAGAAATTTAAAATAAGTATTTATAGTGTTTGAAAATTTTAGCTGCGGAGGACCATTCGGCGCAGTTAGTCCGTATCGCCGATACACTCGGCGATCCGCCTTTTGGTCGATTTCATCGCCTTTCTGATTTAGCCTTCAGCCCCTTCACATTTTGAGTCGTTGGGTGATATGGTACTGCTTCGCAGAACTGTTGGGCGACACGCCGACTGCTCCATTTCATCGCCAACTTCATCTTTCCCTTCAAGGCTCAGCACACTGGAACAAAACGCTATCTCCAGGCTTATCGGCGACTCGCCAACTGGGCTCGACGATCTTCAGGCCTTTATTTCTTCGTTCTTTTCAACTGCCTTGTTCCTTTTTGCTCGATAGCGTCCATGCTCTATCTCTTAACTCAAATACCTGAAACTCAAGGTTTTTCATCAGTTATTGAGATAAAATGTGCATTTGAGGACACTAATTCTTTCAAATATAGCCCAAAATGAGTCCAATTTGTGGACTCATCAACACCCCTAACTTAAACTTTTGCTTGTCCTCAAGTAAAACTCATGTTCAATAGTTCAAAAAGGATGTCTCAAACAGTGCTACACAAGACTCAATCATGAATGTACACAACAAGGCTTAACTTACTCATGCAAGGATCAATTGTATACCCAAAGAGTCAAGTTGTGACATACCAATATCAAAGATTCTCAAGCTCACTATACTTGCTTCAAATGCAAGTTCGAGCTAAACAAAGGTATTCGAATGCCCTCACACAAAGAATGATTCCATATTCACACACAATGGTTTAATCATTTAACGTTCCAAAATCAAATGCAATGCTCACTCTCACAAAGAAGAACACAATGCATGCTTTCACCATAGGTTTGCCTGTATTTTCCAATCAATAATTGTTTCAGCTCACTCAAGATCAAAAAAGGTCTTTTCAAGGCTTGTAATGGGGCTGAGTGCAAATGAATGGTCATTTAGGCTCAGTGATTTTCATTCTCGTGAAATGTGGTGCTTTCAACACTCCTTTTCTTCTTCTTTCATCATTTTATTTAGGGCTCGTAAGTCATCCCATTATTCACTTCCATGGATTGTTCGGAACCCCCATATCTTTCGTACTTTATTCCACAGCTTTTTCATTCTTTTTTTTATAGAGGGGTTCCATTTTTTTTCAACACCATGGGTTAAAGAGGAATTTTCTCAAACTTCTTGACTTGTCTTCTCTTTTCACCACACCCCCAACTTAAGCTTTTGGCCTAAGTTGGCTATTTGATCAACCACAATTCAAGAGGCTTATAGGTAGTAGATTAAGAAAGGTCATGTTTTCATCAAGTTTCTTCCAAAGAAAGGTAAGGACCAAGGGATGTTCAAAAGAGGTTCACACACTCAAAAAGTAGGCCACAAAAGGGGTATATGTCAAATTGGCTCACACTCTTTGAAGTTGCCTAAGATCATATCAAAAGATAGCCTTACTAAGTCGACCAGACCGACGGGGCAAATTCTAGGTGTTATCATGCATGGTTCAAGGTAAGCTTATCACACAAGGCATCGACACTAAAGTCAAACAAGACTCCACACTTTCGCTAGTGTGAAATGGTCATCACAAGAGAATTGATTTGATAAATGGCTAATCACAACGAGATGCAAAGAGTTCACATACTATCTATGTAACTTCATCTGGTCTCATCATAGTCGTACATTCATGTTCGTTCAATTATGAGCACTATTCAAGTCATCGGTATTGATAAAAACTGAGACTCAAATTTGCTAAAGAACAACCACATTCGAGTGCATACAAGAGGTGGCAAAAATGCAAATTTTTTTTAGAAGGGTCAAAATCATTTGCAATAAAAACAGATAGAGCCATAAGCTTAAATATCAACGAAAAGTAGTGTTAAAACACAATTTAAGCTCAATGAACCAAACACACAATCAAAACTAAAATTCATGAATAGCACACAAAGGTGGGCCTCACCCCACCAAATTTTAAAAACATTTGTCCTCAAATGCAAACATAATTATCCAAAATTTCAAATAAAGAAAGACAAAGAGGGAGGTAAAGAGGGGATCCTGTCTATGCAGTCTCTCCATCTGTCTGGGCCTCAACGCCCGGAGTAGTATTCTGGACTTGGGCATTAGTGCCCAGATTCACCTCAAGAGGAACAATAGTGCCAGATT
Organism: Solanum okadae; assembly: GCA_036553675.1. Lineage (NCBI taxonomy): Eukaryota > Viridiplantae > Streptophyta > Magnoliopsida > Solanales > Solanaceae > Solanum > Solanum okadae. Next base: position 18,708,506 of record CM071686.1, on the reverse strand, counting down.
CACCAAGTTCTGTTGAGTGTAAGTCCGCCAGAAACATGCACCGCCCAGTAGAATCCCCAGGACCATGAAGGAATATTAGGGTCTAGGCTAATGGTCTTCCTGGCAGATGTGGGCCTCTTGCCCTTGCCTTACCCAGTAGTTGTGGGTAGTTTCGTAGCTTTGCCTTTCGACGTAGCTACATCCTCATTTTTCACAATCCCTTTGGACTTCTCTTGGGCTGGTGTTATTCTTTCAACAACTTTTGATTTAGTCATGTTTGTAAAATCTTGAAGAGAAGTTAGAAAAACTTAAACAAAAGAACAACAGAACATTTGCAGACAGACTTCGCCAAACCAGTTGGCGAGTCGCCAAGTTTCTTAGGTAGGCTAGATCGAGCTTGCCGAAGGAATTGGCTCAAAACTGCAGGAAGAGGGCGATATGGGAAACCATTCGGTGGGTCGCCGATAGCTACCCGCCGATAGCTTTTGGCGAACAAGGACAATCCCGCCGAAAGTTACAGTGCAAAAAGTTTCAGGGGTGCAGACAAAGGGATAAAAAAAAGCCTTTCGGCGAGTCGCCGAGTGTTTTTGGTGACATCAGGCTTCTCGCCGAAGGTTACAAAATCAATCATCAAATAAAGCATAAAATCAAGGGCGAGATGGGGACGTTAGGCAAACCGCCGAGTGGTTCGACGAGCTTGACCCAGGTTGCTAAATGACTCAACATGCCTATTTTCAATCCAACTTCTCGAATTCAACCCCGCAATCCCCGATAACAAAATCAAATCATGCACTAGTTAAATTAAGGTATGACCCATAACACCCAAACAAAACCCTTTGAATTTTAATCCATTTTAAGGCATACAACTATGGGAACTTGACAATCAAAATACTACGGGCAAGATTATCAAATTAAATCAAGCATTCAAACAAATTAACTCTTAGCATAGAAACTCAACACAATTCAACGCGATAATATCATTGCATTTGATTATAAAATCCATAAAACTGGCTCAGGGTTTAGAAACCAACCCTTTGATACTGAATAAATTGGGATTGAATCGCTAGGCAGCAACGTAATCCAAGTTTCGAGCACTAATCGAGACTAAAACACTTAGAAAATGCAAGAATATAGGGAATAAAGGGCATGTGTGCGGTTCGGAGAATGAAAGTGCATAAAAGTGAAAAAGTTTGAGAATTTAAACCTTTGGCTTCAAAAACCGTCCAGTTCTTGCCCACTCGGTGACATTAGTCGTGATCGCTGAACCATTCTGCGTCACGCCGAGCAATCACTTACTTCGCCGAGTTTTACAGAACCCCCTAGTTAATTTGGGATGTCAAACGGCGGTAAAAATAGGAATCTCCGATCTCGTCGGCGACTCGCCAATAATTTCTTCGACCCATCGAGTTTTACAGACTCTCTCTTACACTCTGTTTGGATCATTGTTACCCATTTTTTCATAATGTATTGTATTGTATTGTACTCTATTATACTGTATTGTATGGTAGATATAATGTTTGACTAGACTGTATTATTTGTTGTTGTTTAATAATATTTTTATTGTTTGATTTGACTGTATCGTATTGTATTGTAATTTATAAATTTACTAAAACATCCTTAATTATTTTAGGGTAGGAAGTTTGACTAGAATTAAATAATATAAGGTAAAGGGTAAAATAGTATTATGAAATATTATGTAAAGATATAATTGGAAAAAGAAATTAAGTAACAATGGGAACACACCAAATTGGTTGTTACATGAAATGTAGGTTTTCATTGTTACGTAACAACATAATTTAACAATACAATACAATTTATTTTAAGTAACAATCAAAACAAACATTGTAGGTATAGTAACGATACAATACAATACAGTGGGTAACAATGATCCAAACAGAGTATTAAAGTTGTCTTGAGTCAGACGGCGGTCTGAGTCGGGGGCGCCGACCTCTTCAGCGATGTGCAGACTGGACCATTTTGCTCGCCAATCTCCTTATTTCTTAGCATTTTCCACACTTTATCCTGCACAACCAACACACCATTATTTTGCAACAAGCAAAAAACAATAAATAAGGTGTTTTGGGTTGTCTCCCCAACAATGCCTTAGTTAACGTCGTGGCACGATGCAAGTCCACCTTCAAACCTCATTCTTGGGGTTATCCATAGTATCACTAGGCAAACCCCCCTGCTGTCTCGGATTGAGATGAGATGATATATGACCCATTTGGGTCTCCAACTGCTTTATCGACACTGAATAGGTGGTGATGGTCTGGATAAGGGTGGACACTTCTTCTTTCATTTCTTTTAAAATTTTGTCCGACCCTTCAACTTTGTTGAGGATACAGAGAGCATATCCTTAGACCTACCACCTTCCGAATCCTTCGGCTTTTGGCGCTCATGGGGAGGCACATATCTGTCCTTCTCCCCATTCTTCCAGTTATGATTTCTGTCCCTCCATTCTCTGTCGCGATCCTTCAAACCATCCTCTCTAGCTCAACCTTGGTTACCACCCTCCCTCGGGTAGTTTAAACGATAACCACCTCCTTGGTTGGCTAGAAAATTTACCTCTTCATTATACAAGGCTTCAAACTTTATCTCCTCAGGATTTGCACATCGGACCCCTACGTCATTGACACTACGGGCACTAGCCCCTATGATATTTTTGCATAAAATGTCAAGCTGTGTCATGATCTTGGCCATGTTGGTCTCTCTCATGATCTTTTTCCATCTATTCCTTAGATAGCTTGAATGTGAGAGGGGAGACCTGGTCTTCACGAGTGTACCACGCTCTGTTTATGGTCATCATGCCATCTAAAAGTTGGGCTGCTATTGCATACGGTTGCTGCATCAAGCCTCTAGGTGAAAGTTGGTCAACAACACCTTTGTTTATCGAGTCCAGACTTCGGTAAAAGTACTGCAGCAAAACATTATCGGGTAGACCATGAGTTGGGCATTGGAGCACCAACTTTTTTGAATCGCAGTCAAGTCTCATGGATTGTCTCACCCTCTAGACGTTTAAAACTCTGAATGTTGTCCCGAAGAGTCATCATCTTTGAGGGAGGGAAAAATCGCACTTGAAATGCGTTTACCAATTCCTCCCAAGAAGTAATGGGTTTGCGTGGCAACTTCGCCAGCCACTTGCACGCCTCTCCCATCAACGAGAAAGGGAATAACCTTGACCGAACTAACTCCTGAGAGATGTTTTTGAAAGAGAATGGTCCGCACACATTCACGAAGTTTCGAAGATGCTCGTGAGGATCCTCAGGAGCCAATCCACTGAAAAGTCCCTTTAGTTGCAAGAGTTGCAACATAGTGCTCGTTATGTGGAACACTGCATTTCCCTCAGCTGGAGGTAAACGGATGGCCCCAGTACCTCCCATGAGATGGGGGTCATTAATGTTGGGCTCTTGGACATCATTGAGATTTCTGATGTCGTCTTGGTGGCCCACCTGGCTGCCGTTGCTGCCATTAACACTAATGCTTCCTGAAATAGTCACAGAACCAAATAAAACAAAACTAAAAATTAAGTAAGTGGAACTACAACTAACAAGAACAAAAAAATTACTAAACTAAAAATTCACAACGAACACCACTCCCCGGCAGCGGCGCCATTTTGACTTCACGTATCAGGACACTACTTCGATTCAAGTGCCAATAATTGTGTGTAGTGATACAACCCAACCAAGGGTTGGGATCGTTCCCACAGGGAGTGAATTTGAGAATTAATAGAAAAATAAAATTAAGTTCTAATTAGTCATAGCTATAAACATTATCGAATACAAACATACTAACTTTAAGGGGTGACGCAAACATCAATTATCAATGAGGGATTTGTATTAACTAATCAATAAAAAGAGCAAAATTATAAGGAAACGAGATAGGGAAACGGGATTCTTGGGATGTTATAGGAATACGGGATAAACTAGACTATCGGGCACATTCTTTTGATAGTAAATTGTTTAACATTTGTGACTAGGCTAGACTTATAGTAGGGGTAAATTCTCTCTCGAGCAACTTACCCCGAATCAACTCGGTTTCTCTCGAACACCGAGTTGCAGCATTAAGCACAACCTCTGCCTTAGACCATTCATTCTCTCGAGCTGAATGTGTGGGAGAAGGACTAGGATTCGCTCTCTTGAACTGAACCCATGTCGACCCAATACCACCGGCTATCAATTTAGTAGTCTTAGTTTTACGACCTCTCTCTCGAGCAAGCCAAAAACATTAAGATGATATCGTATTTGCAACTACAATCCCATTAAGTTCATACATAGGTACTAAATGAAATCACATTTAAACAACAAATAAACCATCAACAAGACCCAACAGATAATTTAGTCCATATTCACATAATCACACCCCAAGAATTGAGGTTTTAGCTAGACATGTAAAAGAGATAAAAATTTATACCAATATTAGTTTCCATCAACTGGGTTTTAAGAATTAAGTCTTAAAACACATCAAGAGTGACTTCGAGACCCACGTCTAATTTCTTGGAGTTGAAACCCTTTGAATATTCAAGGTCTTAGAATAAAGTCTCCAAAACCCTCTAAAACTTAAAATCTCCCAAAAACTATAAAAAGTTCGAATAATAGAAATGATAGTAAGCTAGAAATTTAAAACAAGTATTTATAGTGTTTCAAAATTTGTGTTGTGGAGGACCATTCAGCACAGTTAGTCGGGATTGCCGATACACTCGACAATCCGTCTTTTGGTCGATTTCATCGCCTTCCTGATTTAGCCTTCAGCCTCTTCACATTTTAAGTCGTTGGGTGATATGGTACTGCTTTGCGAAACTACTTGGCGACACGCCGACTGCTCCATTTCGTCGCCAACTTAATCTTTCCCTTCAGGGCTCAGTACACTAGAACAAAAGGTGATCTTCAGGCCTATTGGCGACTCGCCAACTTGGCTCGGCGATCTTCAGGCCTTCATTTCTTCATTTTTTTCAGCCGCCTTGTTCTTTTTTTCTCGATAGTGTCCATGCTTTGTCTCTCAACTCAAATACCTGAAACTCAAGATTTTTCATCAGTTATTGAGATAAAATGTGCATTTGAGTACACTAATTCTATCAAAATATGTCCCTAAATGAGTCCAATTTGTGGACTCATTAGGGGTGAGGGCACTTGTGCCAATATTCCCACTTTTATTGTATTTTGTTACTTTCAACTTTATTTTTGGATGATTGTACTATTTTGGTTGTTTCTTTTACAGTGGTTTGATTGGTTGATCTCACTTTGTCTCTTTCTAAATTATCTTTTTCCCCAAGAGTTTTGAAAAACGTGAAATACTTGAGTTTTTATTGATAATAATTCAGGGATCAATTGTATTCAATATCAATATCTAAAATAGAACTCATGATAAGTATGGTGTCCAATGTTTGTGTTCCAAGGAAGAAATCGATGTGGTTTCACTTTTGAGTGATCTTTTTGAATCTTGTGTTGACTAGCTGCATTTTGATGTGAGCCTTGCAATGAGCATTGCACGTAAGTTTTTGGTCTTGTTGGGCTGTGAAAAATGATTATGTATGAAGTGCCATTAGTGGTAAGGTTTTACTTGGAAGAATTCTTGTAAAATCCTAGAATTTGCCTTGTTAGTCTAATTGTCTAAATTTGGTTAGTGTAAGAAATGATCTTAGGCAAAAATATTGAGAGGGAACCCAAATATCCATATCCTTTTAGTGACTACCTTGTGAGGGTGTGCAATAATTTTGGCACCATTTGAGCCTAAACCATTGGTTGACAACCATATTGAAACCTCTTGAACCAAATTGTCCCTAACTTCACACCTAAAATCCTTTACAAAGTATTTGTTTGTTTGAATAGCCAACTTAGGCAAAAAAACCTAAGTTAGGGGTTCGGAAAGGAAGGAGGAAGAAGAACGAAGTGAAAGAAAAAGAAAGATGAGATGAGACTCAACTTTGAAGTGTATTACAAAAAGAAGGAACCCCTCCTTATAAAAAAATTATGATGAACAACATTTGAAAAATTGTAATGAAAAATAGAGTTTGGTGAAATAAAAAAGGGATTTCCAATAAAATTATTGACAAGTTAAAGTTTGAGTTCTCAAATGAAAAAGAATGAAAATAACTTGAGAAGTGGTGAAGGTTATTGCAACAATGCTTTGAAAAGGTAAAGTCACTAAGCCAAATTGACCATACCTTAACTCTTAGCTTCATTACAAGCCTAAAAGTCCCTTGAGATCTTGTATGAACTAGCTTGTGTGATGATTATAAATATGGGCAAACCAATGAGATGAAGCTTGCATGTATTTTTCTTTTAGGAGAGTGAGAGTTGTGTTAATTCCTTACTTCTTTATTGATTTTCTTTGTGAGAGAAAATAATCATTCTTGATGTGAGGGAACTTGAATGCGTTCATTGAAACATGGTCTTACATTTGAAAAGAAGCTATAGTGAGCTTGAGCTTGGTTTCATACTGACTAGTAATTATTAGAAGTTTTTTTTATCATGATTGAGTGTAGCATGTTATTGAGAGTAGTCTTGTAATGAAACTTGCATGTTAGCTCTCATTGAGAACTTTTGTAGACACCCTTGTTGAACTAATTGTGTTCTTGATTTACTTGAGGACAAACAAAAGTTTAAGTTGAGGGTGTTAATGAGTGGTAGATTTACACTCATTTGAGGCCTATTTAGTTCAATAGTTTGTGTCCTCGATTCCTAATTAGGTCCTATTCTAATGATATTTTGAGGATTTGCAGCTATGAATGCTAAGGGACAAGGCCAAGATGAATGTTTGAAAAAATGGCCAGAAACATGAAAAGAAATGTAAACTCCACAATGTTGATCGCTTAATAAAAAGGGTGGGTCGCCAAATTGGCACGATCTCACCCAAATTGACAATGCTCAACACTTGAAGTAACTGAGGCAGATCGGCAAACTCAAACAAGAACAAAGACTTGCCAAATGCAAAAGGTAAACTTGCAGACCATCGCCAAAGGTGACAGTACATGGAGAAAATTGAAGGATGAAAAGACGAACAAAGGTGGTACTCGATGATCCGCCGAATGTGAAAGGCGGACTCAAACGAGCTTTTCGACTGAGGTTCAAACACATGAAGTCTAAAGAAAGAGAAATTGTCACGACCCGGGAGCACCCCCAAGTCGTAACAAGGCGTACTCGACCCCGAAGGGGTCTTATACAAGCCACATAGTCATTCATTGCATTCAATAATGAAAATAGTGCGGAAATAATAAAAAAACTTATTTACATCCACACATTTAAACTTCTTAAAACAACTTTAAAAACACACAGCGGAAGTCTAAGTCTCACATGGCCATCTTAGACACAGACAAAAACATACATAGGGACACGGCCCTTTACAATCAAAAGAAGTCTATTACATGAACAAAAGAACTTAAAAGTCTTATCCTCGAATCCATGAGGACCTACCAAGTCTTGGAGGAAAGCAATCCAACACTTCAAACTAGCTAGGAGGGATCACTTGCCGGAACCTACACTTATAGTAAAAATATGAAGAATATGGGTTAGTACACAAAATGTACTAAGTATGATGACCATGCAAAACGTACTTAAAAAGGGACATTTTAGTTAGAAACCATGCATTATGCCAACTTTTTGAAATATCATGAACAATAGCATAAAAGACATACAAGACAAGCATAACATCAAGTAAGTCATAATATCACCTTTAAACAATATCAACATGAAAACCTTTACCTTGGACCTTCACCTCAAGAAACCCTTATGCTATACCTCGTGCAATGTATGGATGGCGTCCCATACCACCATCCATACTAAGGCACCACATTTAGGTCACTTAAAGTAACTTATCATTCCTTTCTTTCACCTTTGCACAATATTCATACATAAGAGGTATATCATTAATTAAGACATGACAAGGGAAAATAACTCGTAATATAACCCAAGTATAACATGCATAACATATTAAGCATTTAAGAGCCAACATTCTTTAATAACCTCATTTAGGGTACATTCATGTCACAGTCATTAGGATTTAGAGAAGCTCACTATCACCCTCTCCAAGCCTACTCGTGCAATGTATAGGTAGCATCCCATACTACTACCTACACTTTGTAGAACCTGTCAAGAAACCATAATGAAATCTCACATGATGGGAAGTAAGCGTTTAACCGACATAGACCATGAGAGCTTGTCATGGAATCCGGTGTCATGAGTCCCCACACCGAAAAGAGGTGGTCTACTTGCCTAAGGAAGACCGGTATATATAGCTTAATGGATCCACTAGCTTCCTATGCGGGCACATAGTTTATGGGATAAGGTAGACGATCATTGAAACTCATGCCTAACTGTCGGGGGAGTTTCCATCTAACCAAATCCGCTCGGTGCTTAGCCTACATTCCCATAGAATAGTTCATTACTTTGACATCATCACACATGAAAGGGTGCCATAAGCCTACCGATTCAAGGTACATTATTTAACACATGAAAGGGTGCCATAAGCCTACCGATTCAAGGTACATTTAGGAAAGCTCATTAACTCCTCTTGAAAGGGTGCCATGGGCCTACCGATTCAAGTCTCATCATTAACCTTTATGGAAAGGTGCCATAGGCCTACCGAATCCAAGGTTCATTACTTATCATTAATGGAAGGGTGCCATAAGCCTACCGATCCAAGGATTCAACAATCAACAATATAATCATTTATACAAGAAAAGGATGCATAAGCCCTACCCATTCAAGGTATACTTTATATTGAAGAATCCTTCATATTATATCATCAACATTCATGAGTGTCATCAACACATCTCATAACTCAAACTTTAAAGCATCGATTCATCAATTCTCCATAGTTGGACATTTTGTCAAACACCTTGAAGGCATGTAATGAAATCAAAGAGCATGGAAATTAGGGTAGTAATTATGCAACCAAATCAGTGAACAACCTACAACAACACCTTTACATTCATAACATGATCACATTATCTTCATTGAATTCTCATTCGTATAATGTCATGATAACACTCCAATTTCTCATACTATGCCTTTAAGGCCATAAACCTCACATACCAATACACCAACAATACACCATAAAATAAGCATGGGTAATGACATACTTCAACAATCTAAAGACCTTTAAACAAGTTTGATTCATATACATTCATTATCTAGCAACCCACTTCATAAAGGCATAAACTAGGAATAGAGAGAAATCATGGGTTCATGGAGTATTTTCATCTTAAATCGTCAATACAACAACAATATAATCATAAAGTGCCATTAGAAACCTTTTAAAACCATTTGGTGGAAGAACCCATGAGATTGAGTGAAAACCTAGATTTTTCATACTTTGAAGTAACTTGGATTTGGCTCCTTGAATGGAAAATTAGACAAGGATCAAGACCACCATACCTTTGCTATGATCTCCCACGAAAATTGATGAAGACACCACCTTCAAACCAAGCCCTAGCTCCAAGTTCTTGACTTTCTTAAATGGAGTATTGTAGAGAGGGAAATGTTTTTAGGGATGGGAATGAACTAATGGTATATAGGAATAACATAAGTCTTTTAAAAAAAAAGGTCCAACACTTAGAAAAATTTTCAGGCGGGTGAACAGTAATGAACAGTAAAATTAGCTACTGGAATTTGCGTTTTCTGCCGGACAGACTTTACGAAAATGGGCATAACTTATTCGTCCGAACTCCGAATGAGATGAAACGAAGTGCGTTAGGTAGCTAACTCAAAGGGCTTTCCATGGATATATAATTTGCCACCTAAATAATTTGTGTGCTAGGAGATATGACCCTCCAAAGTAGACCCTCGAAAAAGGCTTCACTTTGAATTTTCGGATTTTGATACGGTTGCTCTAAAATTTGGGTTAGACCCATTTTCCACTCAATTTGACCCCCTAAACAAGAATATGAAGTCGGATTTTCGAAAAACGAAATGGATCTTTTTATATAGAGCTAAACACGTTTCCGGTAACTTCCGAAGCACATTTTTAAGAACTTTTTGGGTCAAATTCAAATATAATCATTTCATTAAGTTCTCGACTCCAAACTCACCTGTGAGGCTCTAGTTTCACTCTATCATTTTCCGAGTCGTTACATTATCCCCCACTTAGGAACATTCGTCCTCGAATGACACTTTAAACACATAAAGGGTAACAACTGAAGTATACAGACCATCAACATGCATACAACATCAATACAAGTACATAAATATCGGAGGAAACATCAACTCCACATCAATGAGGCTCAAACAACTTCATGCAATTCAAGAAATTAGGAATACACCTACCAATTCCTTATGCATCAAGCTTTACCATTTCTCATTTCATTGGATGAACTTCCTTCTCCAATTTACATCACACTCATCCCAAAATTATTAGGCACATTATGCAATTTTCTCACAAAAGTACAATTATGCAACATTCTCAAGAACACATTTAAGCATGCCTAATAAATCAACTCATGCAACATTTAAGCATGTTCAACATTTATCCTTATGAAGCATATAGACAACTCAACTGAATGCACATCAACACGAGGAACACGTTTATGAAAACTCATTTTATCATTTAACAAGAATTCAAATAGGACATGCATAACATAAGGAGACCATGGAAACTCATTTTCACCCAAGACTCCAAAACATAAAACAAGCTACTAGGAACTCTTGGTCTCAAGCTTGAATAAGAATAGAAGGAATGAGATAAGGATATCAACACTCTCAACAACCTTGCTATTCAACCTACCATCCCCCACTTAGAAGAAAACCCAATTAAGGCAAACATGAAAAACAACACCATAGAAACCTCATCAAGACATTCATGACCATAAGGAACTAAAACTTACCGGCGCCTTCATTCGGATTAGCTTCCTTGTCCTTGCTAGCTTGGAGAGCATAGAAACGACCATAATTTGGAGGAATGGGAACCGTTCCATCTTTAGAAGCTTGCTTTGCCTCCCTTCCTCTAGCCGTAAAAGTAGGACAATCTTTCACCTTGTGATCATTCTTCCCACAACCATAGCATCCATTAGTACCGGCTAAGCACTTCCCATAGTGCCTCTTGCCACAAGTGGTGCAAGTAGGTTTAGAAAATTGAGATCCACCAGCTTTATCTTGGTTAACCTTAGGAGCACTTGAAAAATCTTGATCTTGAGCCCTCTTCTTGAACCTAGGTTGACTTTGCTCATCGGATCTACCCCTCTTCACATTCCTATTCATCCTCTTAAGTTTGGACTCCTCAATGGATTGAGCATACACTATGAGCCTAGAAATGTTCATGTCATTATGGAGCATTGCCGTATGGCACTCTTCCTTGACTAGGTCGGATACGCCGGTCACAAACCTACTCATCTCATCCCTAGGGTTTGACACCAAAGATGGGGCATACTTAGACAATTGGGTAAACCTCAAGGAATACTCTTGCACACTCATATTACCTTGCCGAAGATTGATAAACTCCTCAACCTTACACTCCCTCATCTCACGGGGAAAGTACCTACCAAGGAAAGCTTCCTTAAACTCCTCCCATTCTATAGGATCCGCTCCCACCGGCCTATTAGCCTTCCATTGAGTGAACCAAATTTGGGCAACATCTTTCAATTGATAGGAGGCAAGCTCCGCCTTTTCTCTTGAAGTCACCCCCATAGCACTCACTACCTTATACACTTCATCCAAAAATTCTTGGGGATCCTCTCCCACCTTAGAACCTAGAAACACCGGAGGATTCATCCTCACAAAGTCTCTCAACTTAGAAGCCATAGTACCCTCATTAGCATTCACCCTAGGCCCCATATCTCTAGTCGCTTGAGCCGCCATGGCTCGGGCCAAGATTAAGAAAGCCGACCTAATCTCTTCATTGGTCATATCCGGGGGAACCACCGGAACCTCATTCTCTTGCTCACCTATAGGAACTTGATTGCATTGCACACCTTGACCATTTTGCACAACTTGGGGAGGAACTTCCTCATTCACATCCTCTTCTCCTACTCTCCTTGCGGGTCTCCCTCTTGTATTCATATCCTATAAACACAAGAGAAGGATAAGAACACTTATAGAACCACACTCTAAGGCACGACTTCAAGGATAATGAAAGAAGTGTAACTTCTACCGTCCTATAGCCTCTCGCTCATAGATGTGTCGCGACTCACACCGATGAACAAGACTCTACTAGACGTGGCTTGTGAGACTTTGATCCTAAAAACCATTCCCAAAATCTTATGCTCTGATACCATGTTTGTCACGACCCGGGAGCACCCCCAAGTCGTAACAAGGCGTACTCGACCCCGAAGGGGTCTTATACAAGCCACATAGTCATTCATTGCATTCAATAATGAAAATAGTGCGGAAATAATAAAAAAACTTATTTACATCCACACATTTAAACTTCTTAAAACAACTTTAAAAACACACAGCGGAAGTCTAAGTCTCACATGGCCATCTTAGACACAGACAAAAACATACATAGGGACACGGCCCTTTACAATCAAAAGAAGTCTATTACATGAACAAAAGAACTTAAAAGTCTTATCCTCGAATCCATGAGGACCTACCAAGTCTTGGAGGAAAGCAATCCAACACTTCAAACTAGCTAGGAGGGATCACTTGCCGGAACCTACACTTATAGTAAAAATATGAAGAATATGGGTTAGTACACAAAATGTACTAAGTATGATGACCATGCAAAACGTACTTAAAAAGGGACATTTTAGTTAGAAACCATGCATTATGCCAACTTTTTGAAATATCATGAACAATAGCATAAAAGACATACAAGACAAGCATAACATCAAGTAAGTCATAATATCACCTTTAAACAATATCAACATGAAAACCTTTACCTTGGACCTTCACCTCAAGAAACCCTTATGCTATACCTCGTGCAATGTATGGATGGCGTCCCATACCACCATCCATACTAAGGCACCACATTTAGGTCACTTAAAGTAACTTATCATTCCTTTCTTTCACCTTTGCACAATATTCATACATAAGAGGTATATCATTAATTAAGACATGACAAGGGAAAATAACTCGTAATATAACCCAAGTATAACATGCATAACATACTAAGCATTTAAGAGCCAACATTCTTTAATAACCTCATTTAGGGTACATTCATGTCACAGTCATTAGGATTTAGAGAAGCTCACTATCACCCTCTCCAAGCCTACTCGTGCAATGTATAGGTAGCATCCCATACTACTACCTACACTTTGTAGAACCTGTCAAGAAACCATAATGAAATCTCACATGATGGGAAGTAAGCGTTTAACCGACATAGACCATGAGAGCTTGTCATGGAATCCGGTGTCATGAGTCCCCACACCGAAAAGAGGTGGTCTACTTGCCTAAGGAAGACCGGTATATATAGCTTAATGGATCCACTAGCTTCCTATGCGGGCACATAGTTTATGGGATAAGGTAGACGATCATTGAAACTCATGCCTAACTGTCGGGGGAGTTTCCATCTAACCAAATCCGCTCGGTGCTTAGCCTACATTCCCATAGAATAGTTCATTACTTTGACATCATCACACATGAAAGGGTGCCATAAGCCTACCGATTCAAGGTACATTATTTAACACATGAAAGGGTGCCATAAGCCTACCGATTCAAGGTACATTTAGGAAAGCTCATTAACTCCTCTTGAAAGGGTGCCATGGGCCTACCGATTCAAGTCTCATCATTAACCTTTATGGAAAGGTGCCATAGGCCTACCGAATCCAAGGTTCATTACTTATCATTAATGGAAGGGTGCCATAAGCCTACCGATCCAAGGATTCAACAATCAACAATATAATCATTTATACAAGAAAAGGATGCATAAGCCCTACCCATTCAAGGTATACTTTATATTGAAGAATCCTTCATATTATATCATCAACATTCATGAGTGTCATCAACACATCTCATAACTCAAACTTTAAAGCATCGATTCATCAATTCTCCATAGTTGGACATTTTGTCAAACACCTTGAAGGCATGTAATGAAATCAAAGAGCATGGAAATTAGGGTAGTAATTATGCAACCAAATCAGTGAACAACCTACAACAACACCTTTACATTCATAACATGATCACATTATCTTCATTGAATTCTCATTCGTATAATGTCATGATAACACTCCAATTTCTCATACTATGCCTTTAAGGCCATAAACCTCACATACCAATACACCAACAATACACCATAAAATAAGCATGGGTAATGACATACTTCAACAATCTAAAGACCTTTAAACAAGTTTGATTCATATACATTCATTATCTAGCAACCCACTTCATAAAGGCATAAACTAGGAATAGAGAGAAATCATGGGTTCATGGAGTATTTTCATCTTAAATCGTCAATACAACAACAATATAATCATAAAGTGCCATTAGAAACCTTTTAAAACCATTTGGTGGAAGAACCCATGAGATTGAGTGAAAACCTAGATTTTTCATACTTTGAAGTAACTTGGATTTGGCTCCTTGAATGGAAAATTAGACAAGGATCAAGACCACCATACCTTTGCTATGATCTCCCACGAAAATTGATGAAGACACCACCTTCAAACCAAGCCCTAGCTCCAAGTTCTTGACTTTCTTAAATGGAGTATTGTAGAGAGGGAAATGTTTTTAGGGATGGGAATGAACTAATGGTATATAGGAATAACATAAGTCTTTTAAAAAAAAAGGTCCAACACTTAGAAAAATTTTCAGGCGGGTGAACAGTAATGAACAGTAAAATTAGCTACTGGAATTTGCGTTTTCTGCCGGACAGACTTTACGAAAATGGGCATAACTTATTCGTCCGAACTCCGAATGAGATGAAACGAAGTGCGTTAGGTAGCTAACTCAAAGGGCTTTCCATGGATATATAATTTGCCACCTAAATAATTTGTGTGCTAGGAGATATGACCCTCCAAAGTAGACCCTCGAAAAAGGCTTCACTTTGAATTTTCGGATTTTGATACGGTTGCTCTAAAATTTGGGTTAGACCCATTTTCCACTCAATTTGACCCCCTAAACAAGAATATGAAGTCGGATTTTCGAAAAACGAAATGGATCTTTTTATATAGAGCTAAACACGTTTCCGGTAACTTCCGAAGCACATTTTTAAGAACTTTTTGGGTCAAATTCAAATATAATCATTTCATTAAGTTCTCGACTCCAAACTCACCTGTGAGGCTCTAGTTTCACTCTATCATTTTCCGAGTCGTTACATTATCCCCCACTTAGGAACATTCGTCCTCGAATGACACTTTAAACACATAAAGGGTAACAACTGAAGTATACAGACCATCAACATGCATACAACATCAATACAAGTACATAAATATCGGAGGAAACATCAACTCCACATCAATGAGGCTCAAACAACTTCATGCAATTCAAGAAATTAGGAATACACCTACCAATTCCTTATGCATCAAGCTTTACCATTTCTCATTTCATTGGATGAACTTCCTTCTCCAATTTACATCACACTCATCCCAAAATTATTAGGCACATTATGCAATTTTCTCACAAAAGTACAATTATGCAACATTCTCAAGAACACATTTAAGCATGCCTAATAAATCAACTCATGCAACATTTAAGCATGTTCAACATTTATCCTTATGAAGCATATAGACAACTCAACTGAATGCACATCAACACGAGGAACACGTTTATGAAAACTCATTTTATCATTTAACAAGAATTCAAATAGGACATGCATAACATAAGGAGACCATGGAAACTCATTTTCACCCAAGACTCCAAAACATAAAACAAGCTACTAGGAACTCTTGGTCTCAAGCTTGAATAAGAATAGAAGGAATGAGATAAGGATATCAACACTCTCAACAACCTTGCTATTCAACCTACCATCCCCCACTTAGAAGAAAACCCAATTAAGGCAAACATGAAAAACAACACCATAGAAACCTCATCAAGACATTCATGACCATAAGGAACTAAAACTTACCGGCGCCTTCATTCGGATTAGCTTCCTTGTCCTTGCTAGCTTGGAGAGCATAGAAACGACCATAATTTGGAGGAATGGGAACCGTTCCATCTTTAGAAGCTTGCTTTGCCTCCCTTCCTCTAGCCGTAAAAGTAGGACAATCTTTCACCTTGTGATCATTCTTCCCACAACCATAGCATCCATTAGTACCGGCTAAGCACTTCCCATAGTGCCTCTTGCCACAAGTGGTGCAAGTAGGTTTAGAAAATTGAGATCCACCAGCTTTATCTTGGTTAACCTTAGGAGCACTTGAAAAATCTTGATCTTGAGCCCTCTTCTTGAACCTAGGTTGACTTTGCTCATCGGATCTACCCCTCTTCACATTCCTATTCATCCTCTTAAGTTTGGACTCCTCAATGGATTGAGCATACACTATGAGCCTAGAAATGTTCATGTCATTATGGAGCATTGCCGTATGGCACTCTTCCTTGACTAGGTCGGATACGCCGGTCACAAACCTACTCATCTCATCCCTAGGGTTTGACACCAAAGATGGGGCATACTTAGACAATTGGGTAAACCTCAAGGAATACTCTTGCACACTCATATTACCTTGCCGAAGATTGATAAACTCCTCAACCTTACACTCCCTCATCTCACGGGGAAAGTACCTACCAAGGAAAGCTTCCTTAAACTCCTCCCATTCTATAGGATCCGCTCCCACCGGCCTATTAGCCTTCCATTGAGTGAACCAAATTTGGGCAACATCTTTCAATTGATAGGAGGCAAGCTCCGCCTTTTCTCTTGAAGTCACCCCCATAGCACTCACTACCTTATACACTTCATCCAAAAATTCTTGGGGATCCTCTCCCACCTTAGAACCTAGAAACACCGGAGGATTCATCCTCACAAAGTCTCTCAACTTAGAAGCCATAGTACCCTCATTAGCATTCACCCTAGGCCCCATATCTCTAGTCGCTTGAGCCGCCATGGCTCGGGCCAAGATTAAGAAAGCCGACCTAATCTCTTCATTGGTCATATCCGGGGGAACCACCGGAACCTCATTCTCTTGCTCACCTATAGGAACTTGATTGCATTGCACACCTTGACCATTTTGCACAACTTGGGGAGGAACTTCCTCATTCACATCCTCTTCTCCTACTCTCCTTGCGGGTCTCCCTCTTGTATTCATATCCTATAAACACAAGAGAAGGATAAGAACACTTATAGAACCACACTCTAAGGCACGACTTCAAGGATAATGAAAGAAGTGTAACTTCTACCGTCCTATAGCCTCTCGCTCATAGATGTGTCGCGACTCACACCGATGAACAAGACTCTACTAGACGTGGCTTGTGAGACTTTGATCCTAAAAACCATTCCCAAAATCTTATGCTCTGATACCATGTTTGTCACGACCCGGGAGCACCCCCAAGTCGTAACAAGGCGTACTCGACCCCGAAGGGGTCTTATACAAGCCACATAGTCATTCATTGCATTCAATAATGAAAATAGTGCGGAAATAATAAAAAAACTTATTTACATCCACACATTTAAACTTCTTAAAACAACTTTAAAAACACACAGCGGAAGTCTAAGTCTCACATGGCCATCTTAGACACAGACAAAAACATACATAGGGACACGGCCCTTTACAATCAAAAGAAGTCTATTACATGAACAAAAGAACTTAAAAGTCTTATCCTCGAATCCATGAGGACCTACCAAGTCTTGGAGGAAAGCAATCCAACACTTCAAACTAGCTAGGAGGGATCACTTGCCGGAACCTACACTTATAGTAAAAATATGAAGAATATGGGTTAGTACACAAAATGTACTAAGTATGATGACCATGCAAAACGTACTTAAAAAGGGACATTTTAGTTAGAAACCATGCATTATGCCAACTTTTTGAAATATCATGAACAATAGCATAAAAGACATACAAGACAAGCATAACATCAAGTAAGTCATAATATCACCTTTAAACAATATCAACATGAAAACCTTTACCTTGGACCTTCACCTCAAGAAACCCTTATGCTATACCTCGTGCAATGTATGGATGGCGTCCCATACCACCATCCATACTAAGGCACCACATTTAGGTCACTTAAAGTAACTTATCATTCCTTTCTTTCACCTTTGCACAATATTCATACATAAGAGGTATATCATTAATTAAGACATGACAAGGGAAAATAACTCGTAATATAACCCAAGTATAACATGCATAACATATTAAGCATTTAAGAGCCAACATTCTTTAATAACCTCATTTAGGGTACATTCATGTCACAGTCATTAGGATTTAGAGAAGCTCACTATCACCCTCTCCAAGCCTACTCGTGCAATGTATAGGTAGCATCCCATACTACTACCTACACTTTGTAGAACCTGTCAAGAAACCATAATGAAATCTCACATGATGGGAAGTAAGCGTTTAACCGACATAGACCATGAGAGCTTGTCATGGAATCCGGTGTCATGAGTCCCCACACCGAAAAGAGGTGGTCTACTTGCCTAAGGAAGACCGGTATATATAGCTTAATGGATCCACTAGCTTCCTATGCGGGCACATAGTTTATGGGATAAGGTAGACGATCATTGAAACTCATGCCTAACTGTCGGGGGAGTTTCCATCTAACCAAATCCGCTCGGTGCTTAGCCTACATTCCCATAGAATAGTTCATTACTTTGACATCATCACACATGAAAGGGTGCCATAAGCCTACCGATTCAAGGTACATTATTTAACACATGAAAGGGTGCCATAAGCCTACCGATTCAAGGTACATTTAGGAAAGCTCATTAACTCCTCTTGAAAGGGTGCCATGGGCCTACCGATTCAAGTCTCATCATTAACCTTTATGGAAAGGTGCCATAGGCCTACCGAATCCAAGGTTCATTACTTATCATTAATGGAAGGGTGCCATAAGCCTACCGATCCAAGGATTCAACAATCAACAATATAATCATTTATACAAGAAAAGGATGCATAAGCCCTACCCATTCAAGGTATACTTTATATTGAAGAATCCTTCATATTATATCATCAACATTCATGAGTGTCATCAACACATCTCATAACTCAAACTTTAAAGCATCGATTCATCAATTCTCCATAGTTGGACATTTTGTCAAACACCTTGAAGGCATGTAATGAAATCAAAGAGCATGGAAATTAGGGTAGTAATTATGCAACCAAATCAGTGAACAACCTACAACAACACCTTTACATTCATAACATGATCACATTATCTTCATTGAATTCTCATTCGTATAATGTCATGATAACACTCCAATTTCTCATACTATGCCTTTAAGGCCATAAACCTCACATACCAATACACCAACAATACACCATAAAATAAGCATGGGTAATGACATACTTCAACAATCTAAAGACCTTTAAACAAGTTTGATTCATATACATTCATTATCTAGCAACCCACTTCATAAAGGCATAAACTAGGAATAGAGAGAAATCATGGGTTCATGGAGTATTTTCATCTTAAATCGTCAATACAACAACAATATAATCATAAAGTGCCATTAGAAACCTTTTAAAACCATTTGGTGGAAGAACCCATGAGATTGAGTGAAAACCTAGATTTTTCATACTTTGAAGTAACTTGGATTTGGCTCCTTGAATGGAAAATTAGACAAGGATCAAGACCACCATACCTTTGCTATGATCTCCCACGAAAATTGATGAAGACACCACCTTCAAACCAAGCCCTAGCTCCAAGTTCTTGACTTTCTTAAATGGAGTATTGTAGAGAGGGAAATGTTTTTAGGGATGGGAATGAACTAATGGTATATAGGAATAACATAAGTCTTTTAAAAAAAAAGGTCCAACACTTAGAAAAATTTTCAGGCGGGTGAACAGTAATGAACAGTAAAATTAGCTACTGGAATTTGCGTTTTCTGCCGGACAGACTTTACGAAAATGGGCATAACTTCTTCGTCCGAACTCCGAATGAGATGAAACGAAGTGCGTTAGGTAGATAACTCAAAGGGCTTTCCATGGATATATAATTTGCCACCTAAATAATTTGTGTGCTAGGAGATATGACCCTCCAAAGTAGACCCTCGAAAAAGGCTTCACTTTGAATTTTCGGATTTTGATACGGTTGCTCTAAAATTTGGGTTAGACCCATTTTCCACTCAATTTGACCCCCTAAACAAGAATATGAAGTCGGATTTTCGAAAAACGAAATGGATCTTTTTATATAGAGCTAAACACGTTTCCGGTAACTTCCGAAGCACATTTTTAAGAACTTTTTGGGTCAAATTCAAATATAATCATTTCATTAAGTTCTCGACTCCAAACTCACCTGTGAGGCTCTAGTTTCACTCTATCATTTTCCGAGTCGTTACATTATCCCCCACTTAGGAACATTCGTCCTCGAATGACACTTTAAACACATAAAGGGTAACAACTGAAGTATACAGACCATCAACATGCATACAACATCAATACAAGTACATAAATATCGGAGGAAACATCAACTCCACATCAATGAGGCTCAAACAACTTCATGCAATTCAAGAAATTAGGAATACACCTACCAATTCCTTATGCATCAAGCTTTACCATTTCTCATTTCATTGGATGAACTTCCTTCTCCAATTTACATCACACTCATCCCAAAATTATTAGGCACATTATGCAATTTTCTCACAAAAGTACAATTATGCAACATTCTCAAGAACACATTTAAGCATGCCTAATAAATCAACTCATGCAACATTTAAGCATGTTCAACATTTATCCTTATGAAGCATATAGACAACTCAACTGAATGCACATCAACACGAGGAACACGTTTATGAAAACTCATTTTATCATTTAACAAGAATTCAAATAGGACATGCATAACATAAGGAGACCATGGAAACTCATTTTCACCCAAGACTCCAAAACATAAAACAAGCTACTAGGAACTCTTGGTCTCAAGCTTGAATAAGAATAGAAGGAATGAGATAAGGATATCAACACTCTCAACAACCTTGCTATTCAACCTACCATCCCCCACTTAGAAGAAAACCCAATTAAGGCAAACATGAAAAACAACACCATAGAAACCTCATCAAGACATTCATGACCATAAGGAACTAAAACTTACCGGCGCCTTCATTCGGATTAGCTTCCTTGTCCTTGCTAGCTTGGAGAGCATAGAAACGACCATAATTTGGAGGAATGGGAACCGTTCCATCTTTAGAAGCTTGCTTTGCCTCCCTTCCTCTAGCCGTAAAAGTAGGACAATCTTTCACCTTGTGATCATTCTTCCCACAACCATAGCATCCATTAGTACCGGCTAAGCACTTCCCATAGTGCCTCTTGCCACAAGTGGTGCAAGTAGGTTTAGAAAATTGAGATCCACCAGCTTTATCTTGGTTAACCTTAGGAGCACTTGAAAAATCTTGATCTTGAGCCCTCTTCTTGAACCTAGGTTGACTTTGCTCATCGGATCTACCCCTCTTCACATTCCTATTCATCCTCTTAAGTTTGGACTCCTCAATGGATTGAGCATACACTATGAGCCTAGAAATGTTCATGTCATTATGGAGCATTGCCGTATGGCACTCTTCCTTGACTAGGTCGGATACGCCGGTCACAAACCTACTCATCTCATCCCTAGGGTTTGACACCAAAGATGGGGCATACTTAGACAATTGGGTAAACCTCAAGGAATACTCTTGCACACTCATATTACCTTGCCGAAGATTGATAAACTCCTCAACCTTACACTCCCTCATCTCACGGGGAAAGTACCTACCAAGGAAAGCTTCCTTAAACTCCTCCCATTCTATAGGATCCGCTCCCACCGGCCTATTAGCCTTCCATTGAGTGAACCAAATTTGGGCAACATCTTTCAATTGATAGGAGGCAAGCTCCGCCTTTTCTCTTGAAGTCACCCCCATAGCACTCACTACCTTATACACTTCATCCAAAAATTCTTGGGGATCCTCTCCCACCTTAGAACCTAGAAACACCGGAGGATTCATCCTCACAAAGTCTCTCAACTTAGAAGCCATAGTACCCTCATTAGCATTCACCCTAGGCCCCATATCTCTAGTCGCTTGAGCCGCCATGGCTCGGGCCAAGATTAAGAAAGCCGACCTAATCTCTTCATTGGTCATATCCGGGGGAACCACCGGAACCTCATTCTCTTGCTCACCTATAGGAACTTGATTGCATTGCACACCTTGACCATTTTGCACAACTTGGGGAGGAACTTCCTCATTCACATCCTCTTCTCCTACTCTCCTTGCGGGTCTCCCTCTTGTATTCATATCCTATAAACACAAGAGAAGGATAAGAACACTTATAGAACCACACTCTAAGGCACGACTTCAAGGATAATGAAAGAAGTGTAACTTCTACCGTCCTATAGCCTCTCGCTCATAGATGTGTCGCGACTCACACCGATGAACAAGACTCTACTAGACGTGGCTTGTGAGACTTTGATCCTAAAAACCATTCCCAAAATCTTATGCTCTGATACCATGTTTGTCACGACCCGGGAGCACCCCCAAGTCGTAACAAGGCGTACTCGACCCCGAAGGGGTCTTATACAAGCCACATAGTCATTCATTGCATTCAATAATGAAAATAGTGCGGAAATAATAAAAAAACTTATTTACATCCACACATTTAAACTTCTTAAAACAACTTTAAAAACACACAGCGGAAGTCTAAGTCTCACATGGCCATCTTAGACACAGACAAAAACATACATAGGGACACGGCCCTTTACAATCAAAAGAAGTCTATTACATGAACAAAAGAACTTAAAAGTCTTATCCTCGAATCCATGAGGACCTACCAAGTCTTGGAGGAAAGCAATCCAACACTTCAAACTAGCTAGGAGGGATCACTTGCCGGAACCTACACTTATAGTAAAAATATGAAGAATATGGGTTAGTACACAAAATGTACTAAGTATGATGACCATGCAAAACGTACTTAAAAAGGGACATTTTAGTTAGAAACCATGCATTATGCCAACTTTTTGAAATATCATGAACAATAGCATAAAAGACATACAAGACAAGCATAACATCAAGTAAGTCATAATATCACCTTTAAACAATATCAACATGAAAACCTTTACCTTGGACCTTCACCTCAAGAAACCCTTATGCTATACCTCGTGCAATGTATGGATGGCGTCCCATACCACCATCCATACTAAGGCACCACATTTAGGTCACTTAAAGTAACTTATCATTCCTTTCTTTCACCTTTGCACAATATTCATACATAAGAGGTATATCATTAATTAAGACATGACAAGGGAAAATAACTCGTAATATAACCCAAGTATAACATGCATAACATATTAAGCATTTAAGAGCCAACATTCTTTAATAACCTCATTTAGGGTACATTCATGTCACAGTCATTAGGATTTAGAGAAGCTCACTATCACCCTCTCCAAGCCTACTCGTGCAATGTATAGGTAGCATCCCATACTACTACCTACACTTTGTAGAACCTGTCAAGAAACCATAATGAAATCTCACATGATGGGAAGTAAGCGTTTAACCGACATAGACCATGAGAGCTTGTCATGGAATCCGGTGTCATGAGTCCCCACACCGAAAAGAGGTGGTCTACTTGCCTAAGGAAGACCGGTATATATAGCTTAATGGATCCACTAGCTTCCTATGCGGGCACATAGTTTATGGGATAAGGTAGACGATCATTGAAACTCATGCCTAACTGTCGGGGGAGTTTCCATCTAACCAAATCCGCTCGGTGCTTAGCCTACATTCCCATAGAATAGTTCATTACTTTGACATCATCACACATGAAAGGGTGCCATAAGCCTACCGATTCAAGGTACATTATTTAACACATGAAAGGGTGCCATAAGCCTACCGATTCAAGGTACATTTAGGAAAGCTCATTAACTCCTCTTGAAAGGGTGCCATGGGCCTACCGATTCAAGTCTCATCATTAACCTTTATGGAAAGGTGCCATAGGCCTACCGAATCCAAGGTTCATTACTTATCATTAATGGAAGGGTGCCATAAGCCTACCGATCCAAGGATTCAACAATCAACAATATAATCATTTATACAAGAAAAGGATGCATAAGCCCTACCCATTCAAGGTATACTTTATATTGAAGAATCCTTCATATTATATCATCAACATTCATGAGTGTCATCAACACATCTCATAACTCAAACTTTAAAGCATCGATTCATCAATTCTCCATAGTTGGACATTTTGTCAAACACCTTGAAGGCATGTAATGAAATCAAAGAGCATGGAAATTAGGGTAGTAATTATGCAACCAAATCAGTGAACAACCTACAACAACACCTTTACATTCATAACATGATCACATTATCTTCATTGAATTCTCATTCGTATAATGTCATGATAACACTCCAATTTCTCATACTATGCCTTTAAGGCCATAAACCTCACATACCAATACACCAACAATACACCATAAAATAAGCATGGGTAATGACATACTTCAACAATCTAAAGACCTTTAAACAAGTTTGATTCATATACATTCATTATCTAGCAACCCACTTCATAAAGGCATAAACTAGGAATAGAGAGAAATCATGGGTTCATGGAGTATTTTCATCTTAAATCGTCAATACAACAACAATATAATCATAAAGTGCCATTAGAAACCTTTTAAAACCATTTGGTGGAAGAACCCATGAGATTGAGTGAAAACCTAGATTTTTCATACTTTGAAGTAACTTGGATTTGGCTCCTTGAATGGAAAATTAGACAAGGATCAAGACCACCATACCTTTGCTATGATCTCCCACGAAAATTGATGAAGACACCACCTTCAAACCAAGCCCTAGCTCCAAGTTCTTGACTTTCTTAAATGGAGTATTGTAGAGAGGGAAATGTTTTTAGGGATGGGAATGAACTAATGGTATATAGGAATAACATAAGTCTTTTAAAAAAAAAGGTCCAACACTTAGAAAAATTTTCAGGCGGGTGAACAGTAATGAACAGTAAAATTAGCTACTGGAATTTGCGTTTTCTGCCGGACAGACTTTACGAAAATGGGCATAACTTCTTCGTCCGAACTCCGAATGAGATGAAACGAAGTGCGTTAGGTAGATAACTCAAAGGGCTTTCCATGGATATATAATTTGCCACCTAAATAATTTGTGTGCTAGGAGATATGACCCTCCAAAGTAGACCCTCGAAAAAGGCTTCACTTTGAATTTTCGGATTTTGATACGGTTGCTCTAAAATTTGGGTTAGACCCATTTTCCACTCAATTTGACCCCCTAAACAAGAATATGAAGTCGGATTTTCGAAAAACGAAATGGATCTTTTTATATAGAGCTAAACACGTTTCCGGTAACTTCCGAAGCACATTTTTAAGAACTTTTTGGGTCAAATTCAAATATAATCATTTCATTAAGTTCTCGACTCCAAACTCACCTGTGAGGCTCTAGTTTCACTCTATCATTTTCCGAGTCGTTACATTATCCCCCACTTAGGAACATTCGTCCTCGAATGACACTTTAAACACATAAAGGGTAACAACTGAAGTATACAGACCATCAACATGCATACAACATCAATACAAGTACATAAATATCGGAGGAAACATCAACTCCACATCAATGAGGCTCAAACAACTTCATGCAATTCAAGAAATTAGGAATACACCTACCAATTCCTTATGCATCAAGCTTTACCATTTCTCATTTCATTGGATGAACTTCCTTCTCCAATTTACATCACACTCATCCCAAAATTATTAGGCACATTATGCAATTTTCTCACAAAAGTACAATTATGCAACATTCTCAAGAACACATTTAAGCATGCCTAATAAATCAACTCATGCAACATTTAAGCATGTTCAACATTTATCCTTATGAAGCATATAGACAACTCAACTGAATGCACATCAACACGAGGAACACGTTTATGAAAACTCATTTTATCATTTAACAAGAATTCAAATAGGACATGCATAACATAAGGAGACCATGGAAACTCATTTTCACCCAAGACTCCAAAACATAAAACAAGCTACTAGGAACTCTTGGTCTCAAGCTTGAATAAGAATAGAAGGAATGAGATAAGGATATCAACACTCTCAACAACCTTGCTATTCAACCTACCATCCCCCACTTAGAAGAAAACCCAATTAAGGCAAACATGAAAAACAACACCATAGAAACCTCATCAAGACATTCATGACCATAAGGAACTAAAACTTACCGGCGCCTTCATTCGGATTAGCTTCCTTGTCCTTGCTAGCTTGGAGAGCATAGAAACGACCATAATTTGGAGGAATGGGAACCGTTCCATCTTTAGAAGCTTGCTTTGCCTCCCTTCCTCTAGCCGTAAAAGTAGGACAATCTTTCACCTTGTGATCATTCTTCCCACAACCATAGCATCCATTAGTACCGGCTAAGCACTTCCCATAGTGCCTCTTGCCACAAGTGGTGCAAGTAGGTTTAGAAAATTGAGATCCACCAGCTTTATCTTGGTTAACCTTAGGAGCACTTGAAAAATCTTGATCTTGAGCCCTCTTCTTGAACCTAGGTTGACTTTGCTCATCGGATCTACCCCTCTTCACATTCCTATTCATCCTCTTAAGTTTGGACTCCTCAATGGATTGAGCATACACTATGAGCCTAGAAATGTTCATGTCATTATGGAGCATTGCCGTATGGCACTCTTCCTTGACTAGGTCGGATACGCCGGTCACAAACCTACTCATCTCATCCCTAGGGTTTGACACCAAAGATGGGGCATACTTAGACAATTGGGTAAACCTCAAGGAATACTCTTGCACACTCATATTACCTTGCCGAAGATTGATAAACTCCTCAACCTTACACTCCCTCATCTCACGGGGAAAGTACCTACCAAGGAAAGCTTCCTTAAACTCCTCCCATTCTATAGGATCCGCTCCCACCGGCCTATTAGCCTTCCATTGAGTGAACCAAATTTGGGCAACATCTTTCAATTGATAGGAGGCAAGCTCCGCCTTTTCTCTTGAAGTCACCCCCATAGCACTCACTACCTTATACACTTCATCCAAAAATTCTTGGGGATCCTCTCCCACCTTAGAACCTAGAAACACCGGAGGATTCATCCTCACAAAGTCTCTCAACTTAGAAGCCATAGTACCCTCATTAGCATTCACCCTAGGCCCCATATCTCTAGTCGCTTGAGCCGCCATGGCTCGGGCCAAGATTAAGAAAGCCGACCTAATCTCTTCATTGGTCATATCCGGGGGAACCACCGGAACCTCATTCTCTTGCTCACCTATAGGAACTTGATTGCATTGCACACCTTGACCATTTTGCACAACTTGGGGAGGAACTTCCTCATTCACATCCTCTTCTCCTACTCTCCTTGCGGGTCTCCCTCTTGTATTCATATCCTATAAACACAAGAGAAGGATAAGAACACTTATAGAACCACACTCTAAGGCACGACTTCAAGGATAATGAAAGAAGTGTAACTTCTACCGTCCTATAGCCTCTCGCTCATAGATGTGTCGCGACTCACACCGATGAACAAGACTCTACTAGACGTGGCTTGTGAGACTTTGATCCTAAAAACCATTCCCAAAATCTTATGCTCTGATACCATGTTTGTCACGACCCGGGAGCACCCCCAAGTCGTAACAAGGCGTACTCGACCCCGAAGGGGTCTTATACAAGCCACATAGTCATTCATTGCATTCAATAATGAAAATAGTGCGGAAATAATAAAAAAACTTATTTACATCCACACATTTAAACTTCTTAAAACAACTTTAAAAACACACAGCGGAAGTCTAAGTCTCACATGGCCATCTTAGACACAGACAAAAACATACATAGGGACACGGCCCTTTACAATCAAAAGAAGTCTATTACATGAACAAAAGAACTTAAAAGTCTTATCCTCGAATCCATGAGGACCTACCAAGTCTTGGAGGAAAGCAATCCAACACTTCAAACTAGCTAGGAGGGATCACTTGCCGGAACCTACACTTATAGTAAAAATATGAAGAATATGGGTTAGTACACAAAATGTACTAAGTATGATGACCATGCAAAACGTACTTAAAAAGGGACATTTTAGTTAGAAACCATGCATTATGCCAACTTTTTGAAATATCATGAACAATAGCATAAAAGACATACAAGACAAGCATAACATCAAGTAAGTCATAATATCACCTTTAAACAATATCAACATGAAAACCTTTACCTTGGACCTTCACCTCAAGAAACCCTTATGCTATACCTCGTGCAATGTATGGATGGCGTCCCATACCACCATCCATACTAAGGCACCACATTTAGGTCACTTAAAGTAACTTATCATTCCTTTCTTTCACCTTTGCACAATATTCATACATAAGAGGTATATCATTAATTAAGACATGACAAGGGAAAATAACTCGTAATATAACCCAAGTATAACATGCATAACATATTAAGCATTTAAGAGCCAACATTCTTTAATAACCTCATTTAGGGTACATTCATGTCACAGTCATTAGGATTTAGAGAAGCTCACTATCACCCTCTCCAAGCCTACTCGTGCAATGTATAGGTAGCATCCCATACTACTACCTACACTTTGTAGAACCTGTCAAGAAACCATAATGAAATCTCACATGATGGGAAGTAAGCGTTTAACCGACATAGACCATGAGAGCTTGTCATGGAATCCGGTGTCATGAGTCCCCACACCGAAAAGAGGTGGTCTACTTGCCTAAGGAAGACCGGTATATATAGCTTAATGGATCCACTAGCTTCCTATGCGGGCACATAGTTTATGGGATAAGGTAGACGATCATTGAAACTCATGCCTAACTGTCGGGGGAGTTTCCATCTAACCAAATCCGCTCGGTGCTTAGCCTACATTCCCATAGAATAGTTCATTACTTTGACATCATCACACATGAAAGGGTGCCATAAGCCTACCGATTCAAGGTACATTATTTAACACATGAAAGGGTGCCATAAGCCTACCGATTCAAGGTACATTTAGGAAAGCTCATTAACTCCTCTTGAAAGGGTGCCATGGGCCTACCGATTCAAGTCTCATCATTAACCTTTATGGAAAGGTGCCATAGGCCTACCGAATCCAAGGTTCATTACTTATCATTAATGGAAGGGTGCCATAAGCCTACCGATCCAAGGATTCAACAATCAACAATATAATCATTTATACAAGAAAAGGATGCATAAGCCCTACCCATTCAAGGTATACTTTATATTGAAGAATCCTTCATATTATATCATCAACATTCATGAGTGTCATCAACACATCTCATAACTCAAACTTTAAAGCATCGATTCATCAATTCTCCATAGTTGGACATTTTGTCAAACACCTTGAAGGCATGTAATGAAATCAAAGAGCATGGAAATTAGGGTAGTAATTATGCAACCAAATCAGTGAACAACCTACAACAACACCTTTACATTCATAACATGATCACATTATCTTCATTGAATTCTCATTCGTATAATGTCATGATAACACTCCAATTTCTCATACTATGCCTTTAAGGCCATAAACCTCACATACCAATACACCAACAATACACCATAAAATAAGCATGGGTAATGACATACTTCAACAATCTAAAGACCTTTAAACAAGTTTGATTCATATACATTCATTATCTAGCAACCCACTTCATAAAGGCATAAACTAGGAATAGAGAGAAATCATGGGTTCATGGAGTATTTTCATCTTAAATCGTCAATACAACAACAATATAATCATAAAGTGCCATTAGAAACCTTTTAAAACCATTTGGTGGAAGAACCCATGAGATTGAGTGAAAACCTAGATTTTTCATACTTTGAAGTAACTTGGATTTGGCTCCTTGAATGGAAAATTAGACAAGGATCAAGACCACCATACCTTTGCTATGATCTCCCACGAAAATTGATGAAGACACCACCTTCAAACCAAGCCCTAGCTCCAAGTTCTTGACTTTCTTAAATGGAGTATTGTAGAGAGGGAAATGTTTTTAGGGATGGGAATGAACTAATGGTATATAGGAATAACATAAGTCTTTTAAAAAAAAAGGTCCAACACTTAGAAAAATTTTCAGGCGGGTGAACAGTAATGAACAGTAAAATTAGCTACTGGAATTTGCGTTTTCTGCCGGACAGACTTTACGAAAATGGGCATAACTTCTTCGTCCGAACTCCGAATGAGATGAAACGAAGTGCGTTAGGTAGATAACTCAAAGGGCTTTCCATGGATATATAATTTGCCACCTAAATAATTTGTGTGCTAGGAGATATGACCCTCCAAAGTAGACCCTCGAAAAAGGCTTCACTTTGAATTTTCGGATTTTGATACGGTTGCTCTAAAATTTGGGTTAGACCCATTTTCCACTCAATTTGACCCCCTAAACAAGAATATGAAGTCGGATTTTCGAAAAACGAAATGGATCTTTTTATATAGAGCTAAACACGTTTCCGGTAACTTCCGAAGCACATTTTTAAGAACTTTTTGGGTCAAATTCAAATATAATCATTTCATTAAGTTCTCGACTCCAAACTCACCTGTGAGGCTCTAGTTTCACTCTATCATTTTCCGAGTCGTTACATTATCCCCCACTTAGGAACATTCGTCCTCGAATGACACTTTAAACACATAAAGGGTAACAACTGAAGTATACAGACCATCAACATGCATACAACATCAATACAAGTACATAAATATCGGAGGAAACATCAACTCCACATCAATGAGGCTCAAACAACTTCATGCAATTCAAGAAATTAGGAATACACCTACCAATTCCTTATGCATCAAGCTTTACCATTTCTCATTTCATTGGATGAACTTCCTTCTCCAATTTACATCACACTCATCCCAAAATTATTAGGCACATTATGCAATTTTCTCACAAAAGTACAATTATGCAACATTCTCAAGAACACATTTAAGCATGCCTAATAAATCAACTCATGCAACATTTAAGCATGTTCAACATTTATCCTTATGAAGCATATAGACAACTCAACTGAATGCACATCAACACGAGGAACACGTTTATGAAAACTCATTTTATCATTTAACAAGAATTCAAATAGGACATGCATAACATAAGGAGACCATGGAAACTCATTTTCACCCAAGACTCCAAAACATAAAACAAGCTACTAGGAACTCTTGGTCTCAAGCTTGAATAAGAATAGAAGGAATGAGATAAGGATATCAACACTCTCAACAACCTTGCTATTCAACCTACCATCCCCCACTTAGAAGAAAACCCAATTAAGGCAAACATGAAAAACAACACCATAGAAACCTCATCAAGACATTCATGACCATAAGGAACTAAAACTTACCGGCGCCTTCATTCGGATTAGCTTCCTTGTCCTTGCTAGCTTGGAGAGCATAGAAACGACCATAATTTGGAGGAATGGGAACCGTTCCATCTTTAGAAGCTTGCTTTGCCTCCCTTCCTCTAGCCGTAAAAGTAGGACAATCTTTCACCTTGTGATCATTCTTCCCACAACCATAGCATCCATTAGTACCGGCTAAGCACTTCCCATAGTGCCTCTTGCCACAAGTGGTGCAAGTAGGTTTAGAAAATTGAGATCCACCAGCTTTATCTTGGTTAACCTTAGGAGCACTTGAAAAATCTTGATCTTGAGCCCTCTTCTTGAACCTAGGTTGACTTTGCTCATCGGATCTACCCCTCTTCACATTCCTATTCATCCTCTTAAGTTTGGACTCCTCAATGGATTGAGCATACACTATGAGCCTAGAAATGTTCATGTCATTATGGAGCATTGCCGTATGGCACTCTTCCTTGACTAGGTCGGATACGCCGGTCACAAACCTACTCATCTCATCCCTAGGGTTTGACACCAAAGATGGGGCATACTTAGACAATTGGGTAAACCTCAAGGAATACTCTTGCACACTCATATTACCTTGCCGAAGATTGATAAACTCCTCAACCTTACACTCCCTCATCTCACGGGGAAAGTACCTACCAAGGAAAGCTTCCTTAAACTCCTCCCATTCTATAGGATCCGCTCCCACCGGCCTATTAGCCTTCCATTGAGTGAACCAAATTTGGGCAACATCTTTCAATTGATAGGAGGCAAGCTCCGCCTTTTCTCTTGAAGTCACCCCCATAGCACTCACTACCTTATACACTTCATCCAAAAATTCTTGGGGATCCTCTCCCACCTTAGAACCTAGAAACACCGGAGGATTCATCCTCACAAAGTCTCTCAACTTAGAAGCCATAGTACCCTCATTAGCATTCACCCTAGGCCCCATATCTCTAGTCGCTTGAGCCGCCATGGCTCGGGCCAAGATTAAGAAAGCCGACCTAATCTCTTCATTGGTCATATCCGGGGGAACCACCGGAACCTCATTCTCTTGCTCACCTATAGGAACTTGATTGCATTGCACACCTTGACCATTTTGCACAACTTGGGGAGGAACTTCCTCATTCACATCCTCTTCTCCTACTCTCCTTGCGGGTCTCCCTCTTGTATTCATATCCTATAAACACAAGAGAAGGATAAGAACACTTATAGAACCACACTCTAAGGCACGACTTCAAGGATAATGAAAGAAGTGTAACTTCTACCGTCCTATAGCCTCTCGCTCATAGATGTGTCGCGACTCACACCGATGAACAAGACTCTACTAGACGTGGCTTGTGAGACTTTGATCCTAAAAACCATTCCCAAAATCTTATGCTCTGATACCATGTTTGTCACGACCCGGGAGCACCCCCAAGTCGTAACAAGGCGTACTCGACCCCGAAGGGGTCTTATACAAGCCACATAGTCATTCATTGCATTCAATAATGAAAATAGTGCGGAAATAATAAAAAAACTTATTTACATCCACACATTTAAACTTCTTAAAACAACTTTAAAAACACACAGCGGAAGTCTAAGTCTCACATGGCCATCTTAGACACAGACAAAAACATACATAGGGACACGGCCCTTTACAATCAAAAGAAGTCTATTACATGAACAAAAGAACTTAAAAGTCTTATCCTCGAATCCATGAGGACCTACCAAGTCTTGGAGGAAAGCAATCCAACACTTCAAACTAGCTAGGAGGGATCACTTGCCGGAACCTACACTTATAGTAAAAATATGAAGAATATGGGTTAGTACACAAAATGTACTAAGTATGATGACCATGCAAAACGTACTTAAAAAGGGACATTTTAGTTAGAAACCATGCATTATGCCAACTTTTTGAAATATCATGAACAATAGCATAAAAGACATACAAGACAAGCATAACATCAAGTAAGTCATAATATCACCTTTAAACAATATCAACATGAAAACCTTTACCTTGGACCTTCACCTCAAGAAACCCTTATGCTATACCTCGTGCAATGTATGGATGGCGTCCCATACCACCATCCATACTAAGGCACCACATTTAGGTCACTTAAAGTAACTTATCATTCCTTTCTTTCACCTTTGCACAATATTCATACATAAGAGGTATATCATTAATTAAGACATGACAAGGGAAAATAACTCGTAATATAACCCAAGTATAACATGCATAACATATTAAGCATTTAAGAGCCAACATTCTTTAATAACCTCATTTAGGGTACATTCATGTCACAGTCATTAGGATTTAGAGAAGCTCACTATCACCCTCTCCAAGCCTACTCGTGCAATGTATAGGTAGCATCCCATACTACTACCTACACTTTGTAGAACCTGTCAAGAAACCATAATGAAATCTCACATGATGGGAAGTAAGCGTTTAACCGACATAGACCATGAGAGCTTGTCATGGAATCCGGTGTCATGAGTCCCCACACCGAAAAGAGGTGGTCTACTTGCCTAAGGAAGACCGGTATATATAGCTTAATGGATCCACTAGCTTCCTATGCGGGCACATAGTTTATGGGATAAGGTAGACGATCATTGAAACTCATGCCTAACTGTCGGGGGAGTTTCCATCTAACCAAATCCGCTCGGTGCTTAGCCTACATTCCCATAGAATAGTTCATTACTTTGACATCATCACACATGAAAGGGTGCCATAAGCCTACCGATTCAAGGTACATTATTTAACACATGAAAGGGTGCCATAAGCCTACCGATTCAAGGTACATTTAGGAAAGCTCATTAACTCCTCTTGAAAGGGTGCCATGGGCCTACCGATTCAAGTCTCATCATTAACCTTTATGGAAAGGTGCCATAGGCCTACCGAATCCAAGGTTCATTACTTATCATTAATGGAAGGGTGCCATAAGCCTACCGATCCAAGGATTCAACAATCAACAATATAATCATTTATACAAGAAAAGGATGCATAAGCCCTACCCATTCAAGGTATACTTTATATTGAAGAATCCTTCATATTATATCATCAACATTCATGAGTGTCATCAACACATCTCATAACTCAAACTTTAAAGCATCGATTCATCAATTCTCCATAGTTGGACATTTTGTCAAACACCTTGAAGGCATGTAATGAAATCAAAGAGCATGGAAATTAGGGTAGTAATTATGCAACCAAATCAGTGAACAACCTACAACAACACCTTTACATTCATAACATGATCACATTATCTTCATTGAATTCTCATTCGTATAATGTCATGATAACACTCCAATTTCTCATACTATGCCTTTAAGGCCATAAACCTCACATACCAATACACCAACAATACACCATAAAATAAGCATGGGTAATGACATACTTCAACAATCTAAAGACCTTTAAACAAGTTTGATTCATATACATTCATTATCTAGCAACCCACTTCATAAAGGCATAAACTAGGAATAGAGAGAAATCATGGGTTCATGGAGTATTTTCATCTTAAATCGTCAATACAACAACAATATAATCATAAAGTGCCATTAGAAACCTTTTAAAACCATTTGGTGGAAGAACCCATGAGATTGAGTGAAAACCTAGATTTTTCATACTTTGAAGTAACTTGGATTTGGCTCCTTGAATGGAAAATTAGACAAGGATCAAGACCACCATACCTTTGCTATGATCTCCCACGAAAATTGATGAAGACACCACCTTCAAACCAAGCCCTAGCTCCAAGTTCTTGACTTTCTTAAATGGAGTATTGTAGAGAGGGAAATGTTTTTAGGGATGGGAATGAACTAATGGTATATAGGAATAACATAAGTCTTTTAAAAAAAAAGGTCCAACACTTAGAAAAATTTTCAGGCGGGTGAACAGTAATGAACAGTAAAATTAGCTACTGGAATTTGCGTTTTCTGCCGGACAGACTTTACGAAAATGGGCATAACTTCTTCGTCCGAACTCCGAATGAGATGAAACGAAGTGCGTTAGGTAGATAACTCAAAGGGCTTTCCATGGATATATAATTTGCCACCTAAATAATTTGTGTGCTAGGAGATATGACCCTCCAAAGTAGACCCTCGAAAAAGGCTTCACTTTGAATTTTCGGATTTTGATACGGTTGCTCTAAAATTTGGGTTAGACCCATTTTCCACTCAATTTGACCCCCTAAACAAGAATATGAAGTCGGATTTTCGAAAAACGAAATGGATCTTTTTATATAGAGCTAAACACGTTTCCGGTAACTTCCGAAGCACATTTTTAAGAACTTTTTGGGTCAAATTCAAATATAATCATTTCATTAAGTTCTCGACTCCAAACTCACCTGTGAGGCTCTAGTTTCACTCTATCATTTTCCGAGTCGTTACAGAAATGCGAGATAAGGAGCAATTGGTGACTCACCAAATGTGCTCGGCAAGCCCGATTAACGTTGCCAAAATGGTCACACATTGAGTTTTAGGCCAAATTTTGGGAAACTAAAATACCCCAAAGGTGAGAAAGAGAAGTTCTGAATCTAAGGGAGAGAGCAAAATCTTTTAGAGACACTAGTCTGAAAACTTTTTATAGAATTTTAGAGAGAGAACCATTTTACTTTGAAGAATACTTTTAGTTTTGGGGTTTTCAACTTTGCTCTTGAAATTGATAAATTGAAGTTGAATTCAAAGTGGGTATTGCTTATGATTGCTTAATTTCATATTACCCATGGCATTTTTCATGAAATGTATAATTTCTTTACACTTTGTGTTAGGTGGCTAATACCCCAAAGTTTAGGGGTGGAATTATGAGGTTGGGTGTTGATTTAATGTAGCGGGTACTGTGTTATGCTCTGGTTGTTGTTGTTCATATATGGATTTCGGTTAATTAGCATGGGGTTAACTTTTAGGTTAAGGTTGCAAACTCAATTCCTATTTCTGATCTCGAGTTAATGCTCGAAAGAGATTGATTGGAGTGGGTAATTAGTTCGATATCTTTCAATTTAGGTTTGAGTTCTGTAATTTACTTGAAAATAGAGATTATACGTCGGATATTTTTGCCCTACATCAAAAGATATACTAATGTAAGGTATTGGGTTATTAGTTATGCGCAAAGATGAGACTGAAAGGAGATTCTATGAACTGATGCTATGAGATTGAAAGAAGATTAGTGTCATTGAAGATGACCCATCCTATCTATGAGTGTTCATCACTGTAGAGCAACACAATTACCCCTACGTGATATCAATTTCCAATACCCGCACCCCTAGATTACTTGTTACTTATTTGAATTTCTAAATCTTAGTTTAGTTTTGAATCTTGATAACAAAACCCTTTTTCGTAAATTTGGTCGAATCATCCACCCTTTATTCTGATTGCTACAAATGAATTGATTTACACTCTCAATTTCTTGGTAGAATTCCTTGCCTTGTATCATTCTCTATGGGATTCGACCCCGACTCTTAGTTAGGTATTTATATTGACAATGATCACTTACTCTTTAGATTGGTTTTAGAGAGTAGTTTGAACGTTATCATCTCCAGACCTCTCTCTTTATCTTGGAAGTGTTTCATCCCTACCAGGTAGGGGAGGTCAACCCCTACCCCGTGCCACCGTGGGGCACGTACGAGCCATCCTACGAAAATAGTGAATCAAGTGAGATTCCAAGAAACCAATAACACACATATTGCACGAAAGTGATACAAAAAACAAGAATTCCTAAAGACACCCTATAGCCTCCAAAAGATAGGATACAGACGTCTCCGCACATATCCACAGAACTTTATTAGGTATTAACTCTGTACAAGTTAGACCGATGAACCTGGAGCTCTCATAACAACTTGCCACAACCCCATTTCACAGGTCATGGATACACCTACTACAACCCATAAATAGGTAAGCCAACCTCGTACCCAGATTGACAAGTAGTGAGTATAACAGTAGAACTAGACAGAAGTAACACTAGTAATAAAAAAAAGACAAAAATAGAAGAAAATCAAAATATATACAATAGAAATCCCTCCCAAAACCTAGAAGTCAGGAGTACATAGTTTTCTAATACGAGAAAATACAAGTCCCAAAAGTAAACCACAAAAAGCCGTATCAAAGGAAAAATACTAGCTAGACATAAAAATAGAAACAGACGGGATGGTCCAGGATGTTAAGTGCTCACCCTCGTCTCCGATCCCCACAAGCTACAAAAGATAGCACAAAGGGTCACCGGTGGCAGTTGGTACTAGGACATTTTTCACAAAAATGATGTAGAGTGTAGCATAAGTACCAAAACAAAGCTACTCTAGTAGGCATCATAGGCCGATTGCATAGGAAAGATGAATAAGAAAGAAAGTATACGAGCATATAGAAAGTAAATCTCAGTATAACTAAACTAAATCTAACTGGACCCCATAGCCAGAAGGTACACTTGGGCGCAAGTTTAAATAAAACCAGAACGGACCCCATAAGCCAGACAAGTACACAATATAACTGAGTATACTGAGAGATAAGTACCACAAACAGAAAGCCGAACTCCCAGCCCAAGTAACCATCATATCCAGTCAACTCTGAACCAATCTA
This sequence comes from Solanum okadae, assembly GCA_036553675.1. Classification (NCBI taxonomy): domain Eukaryota; kingdom Viridiplantae; phylum Streptophyta; class Magnoliopsida; order Solanales; family Solanaceae; genus Solanum; species Solanum okadae. Next base: position 18,670,727 of record CM071686.1, on the reverse strand, counting down.
GAAAGAGTGACAATCAATCTAGGCCACCCAGCCATCCATTCTACTTCCAGTCCAGCTAGTAAGAGTGACCTAGGGGCATGTCGACTCTAAAGAGGATATCAAATATCAAGGCCGCCTAACCAGCCAGTCCACTCCCAGGAGAGTAAGATGCAAAACTAGCAAGAGTGACCCAGGGGCGTATGGACTCTGAAGAGGTTCTAAAATAGGCTCCAAGCAACCATGGATCTACGTCCACTCACAAAGAATCATGAAAAGGCTCCAAGCCTGAAATACTCCAATCCCGAGAAAGCGTAAAACCTCTGATAACGCATCGAAGCTGCAAAAATATGGAGAAAGATAGAAAGTCCACAAGCTGCAAAAACACCTAAAATACGGCTTATACTATCAGACCCAAGTCTGCTACCCAGTCTATAAGGATCTAGTCCATCCAAATGACGCCGAATACAATAACATGCTCTGCAAGGCTCGCGAGTCTAAGGTAATTCTAGTATATCCTAGACTAAGGTCGGACATGCTTCAATTAACAAGTAACTAACGCAAGTAGTTGATTAACGTTTCTAAGACACTTCATCCAGTTCTAAGTGTCAACGATCGCTAATCAGTAGATAACCCAACTAAATGAGTTGGGCTCGATCCCACAAACATTAGCTTTTCCTTCAAATTCAATTATAGAAATATGACAATAATCTTTTCAACTGAACACTTACTGCACCTTTTTGGTTTAAGCTTCAAATTTCAGGTTATAATTATCAATCCAATTCAACATTTAACACAAAATGATCAAATAATAAGGTAACACTTGGGGAATTGACTAACCAATCATTGAGTTCAACTAAGTGGATGAACATTGATGCTCATAATGAGATAAATTGTCGTGGGTAGGTAGGACTATATGTAAAGCAATTTTCTCTCGAACAATTACCTTATCTTTGTCGAATTTTCTCAAACTTCAACACTAGACGGAAGATGCCCAACCCTTGTCCTCATCAAATCCACTCTCTCGAGCTAGATACAAAGGATAGGTTCCATGTTTCACTTACTCAAGCTGAAATCATGGAGACCCACTACTAAGGATGCTAGACTTGCTACTTTGGCTTTGCACTTCTCTCTCGAGCAAGCACAAAACACTAAACTAGTGACAACAATCATGCAAGATGACCTCAAAATGCAACAGTAAATCAGACCCACTTCAAATTAACACCATTATTCACAAATCAATGACACCCACTTAGTAAAACTCAACAATTAGTCACATAGTCAAAACCCCAAGGAGAGGGTTTTAGGCAATCATAGTAAAAAGATGAAAATCAACATCTGCCATGTTTACCATAACTAGGTAAAAACGAAATTTGAAAGTTAAAATCAACGACAATCTTCTCTATTACAAAATTTCAAAGAAAAACATTACTAAAATAACTTGAAATTTGTAATGGTAGTATTTTTTACTCTCAATCTTGTGTTCCTCACGTTTCTGAATGCTTTCTCTCTGGAAAAAATCAATTTAAACAAGTCTGATATGTGACTGTTTAAGACCAATCAACGAGGTAAGTCAAGCTTCACCGACAGTTCGGTGACTCGCCAATTGTCCTTCCTCTCGCCTTCATTTTTCACTTCTTCTTGGTCCAGCTACTGTAATTTTAGGCGATCCAGATTGGGATTTCTGGATAATTCCGCGAGTCACCCTTTCTCTTTTTATCTTGCCCATCAGCACTTGTTTGAATCTCCGTTAGCACGTTTGGCGACCTGGTCATCCCTTAGCGAAGCGATCAGCAACACACCGAATGGAACTGCTGCTCGCCGAAGTTACCCCCCAGTTCAACTCTAGCATTCTGTAACTTTAGGCGGTAGAGTGGCAACTTGGCGATTTTCCAAGTGACATTAGCGATCACCAGTCCTTCATTTCTTCATTCCTTTAGCTCGTTTCATTCCTTTTTTGCACATTAGTGTCCATGCTTTATTCCTGAATCCAAATACTTGGAAATCAAGGATTTTACATCAGTTATTGGCACAAAATAAGCATTTGAGGACACTAAATCTATCTATATAAAGCCCTAAATGAGTCCAAATCATGGACTCATCAACACCTCCCAACTTAAAGTTTTGTTTGTCCTCAAGCAAAACTCAAGTTCGGCAGTTCCAAAGGAATGTCTCAAACAGTGCTACACAAGACTCAATCATGAATGCACACAAAGAGACTCAACTTACTCATGCATGGATCAATTATGCTCTCAAATATTCAAGTTGTGACTCACCATTATCAAAGATTCTCAAGTTTACAATACTTGCTTCAAATGCAGGTTCAAGCTCAACAAAGGTACTCTAATGCCGTCACACAAAGAATGATTCCATATTCACACACAATGGTTCAACAATTTATAGTTCTAAAATAAAAAACAACACTCACACTCACAAAGATGAGCACATGCATGCTTCACCCATAGGTTTGCCCTTATTTTCCAATCAACACTTGTTTCAGCTTACTCAAGATCAAAACGGTCTTTTCAAGGCTTGTAATGGGCCTGAGTGCAAAGGTATGGTCATTTAGGTTCAGTGACTGCTGTCCTCATGAAATATGGTTTGAACAACACTTTATTTCCTTTTCTTCCACAACTCTCATTCATGCTCAAAAAATTCACCCCATTATTCATTTTCCATGAAACTTTGGACACCCCATTTTCTTTTGCAACTTTATTCGGTTTTTCATTCTTTTTTTTCTTCTTCCCCTCTTTTTCTTGTATGGAGGGGTTCCATATTTTTCAAAACCGTGGCTCAAAGTTGGACTTCTTTGCATTTCTTGATTTGCCTTTTCCTTCCACCGCACCCCTAACTTAGGCTTTTGGCCTAAGTTGGCTATTCAAATCATGAGGATTATGGGTGAAGGAATAAAGAAAAGTCACAATTTCATCAAGTTACTTCCAAGAAAAGGGTTAAGGCTCAAAGGGTATTCAAGCAAAGATCACACACTCACAAGGTAGGCCACAAAAGAGGTATAATGGCAAATTGTTTCACTCTTCAAGTTGCCTAAAATCATTTCAAGAGATTGCATCACTAAGTCAACCGGACCAACTGGGCAAATTCTAGATGTCATCACACATGGTTCACGGTAAGCTCATCACACAAGGCATTTCTACCAATGTCAAACAAGACTTCACACTTTCTGTAGTGTACAATACTCATCATAAGAGACTCATTCGATATCAGGCTAATCACAATGAGATGCAAAAAGTTCACATATTGCCTATGCAACTTCATTTGGCCTCATCGTAGACGCACATTCATTTTTGTTCGATTATGAGCACTATTCAAGTCATCGATATTGATCAAGACCGATACTCAAATTTTCAAGAGAATTGCTATAATTAAATGCAATCCAGAGGGTCTAAGAACACAGAGGAATTCACTGACCAAGTGCTACCCCCACCGAAATCATTCAACATTGTCCCCAATGTGATTAGAGAATGGACACTACCGCAAATAAAACAAAAAGCAAAATAAAATAATAAAAGAAAACTAGAAAATAAAGATAAAATTCTAGTATGTAAATATGCAGAGCAAGGTGACAAGGAATCTTCACTAAGCGCCCAGTCGGCGAGAAAATGAAACAGTCGTCGAATGCTTCAGCGGTTCGCCCAATGAGCATAATATTACATTTTGTTCCCATGGGTGACACTTGCAGAAAGGGGAGATGTGGCGGGGATGTAGGAGGTCGCCGAACAGGTCGGCGACTCGCATAATGGACTTAGAACTTCGCTGATCTATCATTGAGATACGCTGTCAGCGATAAAGTAAAAGGGCGAGAAAAATCAGGTCGCCTAATCACATCGATGATTCGCCAAGTGATGAAGGTCCCCTCCGAATGTTCCAGAATCTCAGCCCCATTTATGAAGTCCATAGGGCGGATTATGTTGTGCTTGCCGAATGGATTCAACAATTCTGCAATAGCATCTTCCTCTAGCACAAAATCCCGCACCTGCAAAATCAACACACATTATTTTAAAACACTACTACTTGGATTGCCTCCCAAGAATCGCCTTATTTAACATCGTAGCACGACGTGGAAATGCTCTCAAGCATCTTCCAAGTACACCACCTCAATTAGAGAAATCTGTTGGCACTCGCTAAAGTATAATTTCAAGCGTTTCCCATTCACCTTAAATGCAGGTCCTCCTTGACCTTCAACCTCAATGGCACCATTTGTGAACACTTGTGTCACTCTAGACGGTCCTGACCATTTGGACTTGAGGTTTCCTAGAAAGAGTCTAAGTCGAGAGTTGTATAGTAACACCGGTCTCCCACTCTAAACTCCCTCTTAAGGATTTTAGCATCATGCCATTTCTTCATCTTTTCCTTGTAAAGGGATGAACTTTCGTAAGCTTCGAATCTGAATTCGTCCAACTCATTTAACTACTCTACTCTCTTTTTTGAGGTCTTTATCTAGTCTAGATTTAAAGCTTTCAATGCCCACAGTGCTTTATGTTCCAATTCAACTGGTAGATGGCAAGATTTACCAAAAACTAGCTGATACGGAGACATCCCGATTGGTGTTTTGTATGCGGTACGATATTCCTTTAATGCATCATTGAGCTTTCAAGACCAATCAGTTCTATTAGCATTCACTGTCTTGGCCAAGATGCTTTTGATCTCCCGGTTTGATACTTCGACCTGGCCACTTGTTTGCAGATGATACAGAGTTTCTACTTTGTGTTTCACTCCATACTTGCTCAATGCAGCTGAGAACCACTTGTTGCAAATGTGGGATCCCCCATCACTAATAATAGCCCGAGGAGTACCAAATCTCGCAAAGATGTAGCGTTTTAGGAATTGAACAATGTTTTTTCCCTCATTGTTTGGAAGTGCAACAGCCTACACCCATTTTGAAACACAATCAACAGCCACCAAGATATACTTATTACCAAATGAACTCACAAATGGGCCCATAAAATCTATTCCCCAAACATCAAATAGCTCAACTTTTAAAATGGGCGTAAGAGGCAACTCGTGTCTTTTGGACACTCCACCTTGTTTCTGACATTGAGTGCCCTTCTTAACAAACTCATGAGCATCTTTGTAGAGAGACGGCCAGTAGTACCCACTTTGTAGAACTTTAGCAGTTGTACGTACACCACCATGATGACCTCCAAATGGTGAAGCATGACAAGCATGGAGAATTTCAATGGCTTCTTCTTTCGGAACACATCTTCTAATAATATGGTCAACACACTCTCTGAATAAATATGGTTCATCCCAAAAGAACTTCTTAACATCAAATAAGAACCTCTTTTGTTGGTAGAAGTTCAGTTCATCCGACATTAATCCACACACTACAGAATTGGAAAAATCAACATACCAAAGAGGTTGTTTGAGAGTTACCGTGAATACCTGCTCATAGGGAAAACATCATTTATGTCGATATCTAGCTCGTCATTCTCCTTGCCTTCCAATCTTGATAAGTGGTTTTCACAACCTCTTCTATCTTTGACCTCAAAGTCGAATTCTTGCTATAGAAGCACCCACCTTATCAATCTTTGCTTGGTGTCTTTCTTTGCTATCAGGTAACGTAATGTAGCATGATCAGTATGAACAATCACTTTAGTACCTAGCAAGTATGCCCAGAACTTCTCAAACGCATAAACTACCGCAAGTAATTCTTGTTCAGTAACTGTATAGTTAAGTTGAGCATTGTTTAGAGGTTTTCTTGCGTAGTAAATGGGGTGAAAAAGTTTGTTGCATTTTTGCCCCAATAGAAACACCTAATGCCGTGCCGCTTGCATCACACATTACTTTAAAAGATTCTGACCAATCAGGACTAATGATGATTGGGGTGGAAACATTTTTTTCTTTCAAGCACTTGAAATCTATCATGTAGCATCATCAAAGTGGAATTTCACCTCTTTCTCCAAGAGTTTGCATAGAGGATGAGCAATCTTTGATGAACCTCCGGTAAAAGCCGACATGTCCAAAAAAACTATGAACACCCTTCACCGAAATTGGTGGAGGTAACTTCTCAATCACTTCAATCTTTGCTTTGTCAACCTCCAAACCCTTTTGCGACACTTTGTGACCAAGCACTATACCTTCCTTAACCATGTAATGACACATTTCCCAATTTAGGACTAAATTTGTCTCCACACATCTTTGGAGAACTTGTCCTAAGTACTCTAAACATGCTTCAAAAGTACCACCCACAATCGAGAAGTCATCCATAAATACTTCCATTGAATCCTCCACCATGTCAGCAAAAATAGATAACATGCAACGTTGAAATGTAGCTGGAGCCTTACATAAACCAAACGACATCCGTTTGAAGGCCAAATACCATATGGGCACGTAAAGGTTGTTTTCTCTTGGTCTTCCGGAGCAATGGAGATTTGGTTATAATCGGAATATCCGTCTAAAAAGTAATACCAACCTCTCTCGGAGAGTCGATCAAGCATTTGATCCATAAAGGGCATAGGAAAGTGATCCTTTTTAGTCGACGAATTTAGCTTCCGATAATCCATGCATACTCTCCACCTGGTCACCGGTCTCATAGATACAAGCTCCCATTTTTCATTTGGGACTACCGTGATGCCTCCCTTTTTCGGTACACATTGTACTGGACTTACCCATTTGCTATCCGCAATAGGGTAGATCACCCCTGCGACTAACCACTTTTTAATCTCCTTTTTCACCACTTCTTGCATAGGTGGGTTCAATCTCCGCTGATGTTCAACACATAGCTTACAATTACTATCAAGCTGAATTTTGTGAGTGCAAATACCGGGAGGAATGCCTACTATGTCAGCGATAGTCCACCCTATAGCTTTGATATGCCTTCTCAACACCTCAAAGAGTAATTTTATCTGCCAATCAAGCAAATCAGCTGCAATGATCAACGGTAAAGTTTTATTTGCCCCCAAGAAAGCATATCAGAGATGGGAGGGAAGTACTTTCAACTCTAGATTTGGTGGTTCTTCTATTGATGGTTTTGCGGGAGGAATTTCTCAATTTTTTAAATCAATGTCCAACTTCAACAAAGTCTTTGAATACCCCCCCCCCAAACCTGATAGAACCGCTACTACCTCTTCTTAACCTTGAATTTTGAACTCGTCATAGTTAGGAAGCACGACTTCAAGTTGCTCACTCATACACATCAAATGGCTCACACTAGCCACCGCCTCATCAATAACATCAACAGTGGAGACCACGTGAATATCACTTGGTTGTTTCATTAACTTACACACATTAAAGGTCACTTCATCTTCATTCACCCGAAACTTCAATTCTCCGCTCTCAACATCCACCAACACTCTTCCAGTTGCCAAGAATGGTCTTCCCAAAATGATGGGAATTTCAGCATTTATTTCACAATCTAGAATGACAAAATCAGCCGGGAAAATAAATCGGTCAACCTTTACCAAGATGTCATATAGTATCCTCACAAGATGTTTAATTGATCGGTCTGCTATCAAGAGTCTCATTGTTATGGCTTTTGGTTCCCCCAACCCAAGTTGTTTGTAGATCGCATATGGCATCAAGTTGATGCTTGCTCCTAAATCGCATAGGGCTTTAGTAAATTGGAGCATGCCTACGGTGCAAGGGATGGTGAATGCTCCAGGATCTTCTCTCTTTTTTATTAGCTCCTTAGTCATAATTGCACTACAACTATGGGAGACTTCGATTGTTTCAAAATCCAAACTCCTTTTATTTGTGACTAACTCCTTCATAAATTTGGCGTACCCCGACATTTTCAACAATGCTTCCACTAGGGGAAGATTAATAGATAATATCTTGAACACTGATAAAAACTTCTTGAACTTCTCATCCTCATTCTTTTTCTTTAGACGTTGAGGAAATTGAGAAGTTATTTTTGGTAAATGTTGCATAACTTGTGGGCTTTTATTGTGTTTCTCCATATTCTTTTGTGGTCCTTTGGCAATGCTTTGATGGATAGGCGCCTCGTCTTTATCCATCCCTTTGTCTTCTTCATGCACTTGAGCTTCCTCATTTCCCATCACATCGCCTATTGCTACCTTTCCATTTTGAGTCACCACAACCAGCTCTCTATCATCATCTTTCATTATTATTTTTGGTTTCAATTGTGCTAAAAGTGAACTCAACTGACCTTTAAGTATCTTGATTGCATCTACGTGAGAGTTCACTTTATTGTTCAATGATGAAAAGTCGGCTTTTATCCCTTTTAACAAGTCATCCGAACCTTCGAATTTATCAAGGATGCGTGACAAGAAATCATTCACCCTCGGACTACTTGCACTCCCTGTCGATTTAGGGCTCTCACTTGAGTGAGTGTGGTCCTCTTAATGATCCTCCTCTCTTTTCCAATAGTCGCTTTGCTCGGCCCAATCTTGATAGTATCTTCTTTGCTCTTCTCCCTTGTGATAGTTTCAACCTTGATTCCTGCCCCGCCGCAAATAGTGTGGGTGGAAACCCTCCTCATATCTCTTGACGTTCCAACCTTGATTCTCCCCCGGCCTTGAGTAACCGGAGGAAGAACCCTCCTCAACTCTAAACACTCCACATGTCTCCTTCATATGCTCTTGTAGAAATTCCATTTGGGTCAACATCTTCTTAATGTTTTCATCCCTCTCTCTCTCTTTATCAAGTTGTTCTTGTGTCAATCTAAATCAAATCGGAGAGACTAGATCCTCTTAAGTGTACCACGTTTGATTTATTTTAGTCATGTCATCAAGAAGAAATGAAGCCACCTCAAATGATTGTAACATTATTCCCCCTCGTACCAATTGATCAGCCACTCCTTTATTAATCAAATCAAGACTCCGGTAAAAATATTGGAGGAGCAGATCGTTTGGTAGCCCATGAGTTGGGCATTTAAGTAAGAGTTTCCTAAACCTCATCCACATTTCATGGATGGGTTCACCCTCCCATCGCTTGAAACCTTGAATGTCGTGTCTAAGCTTCATCATCTTTGATGGGAGAAAGAATCTTGTATTGAATGCTATAATCAACTCCTCCCATGATGTGATGGAGTTGTTTGGTAACTCGGCCAACCACTTGCTAGCCTCCCCCGTCAAAGAGAGTGGAAATAACCGAAGTTGGATTGACTCTTGTGACACATTATTGAATGGCAACGGGATGCACACCTCTGTAAAACTTCTTACATGCTCATGTGGGTCTTCATGCTCTAGCCCTCCATAGAGTCCTCTCATTTCCAGTAAATGAAGAGTTGTGCCAGTGACCTCAAATATTTCATTCCCATCAACTTGTGGTATGCAAATTGCACCTATTTCACCTGCATGAGATGGTTTTTAAACACTATTGATATCATCGATACCGTCCCGATGACCTGGTTGACTACCATTCACCTCTTCCTCACTCATTTGTACTTCTATGTAGTACAACCAACACTACACAATGCAGCCTAAGCCAATTCAACTACAGACAAATACTTCACAAATAAAATCTTTAATCAAAGAATTCTAAGTAACGCTTCTCTCCGATAGTGGCACCATTTTGAATAACGTTTCAAAGACACTTTATCCAGTTCTAAGTGTCAAAGATCGCTAGTAAGTGTATAACCCAACTAAATGAGTTGGGGTCGATCCCACAGAGTAGCTTCTCCTTCGAATTCAATTATAGAAGTATGACAACAATCTTTTCAACTGAACACTTACTGTACCTTTTTGGTTTAAGCTTCGAATTTTAGGTTATTATTATCCATCCAATTTAACACTTAACATGAAATGATAAAATAATGAGGTAACACATGGGGAATTGACCAACCAATTATTGAGTTCAACTTAGTGGATGAACATTGATGCTCACAATGGGATAAATTGTCGTGGGTAGGTAGGACTATATGTAAAGCAATTTTCTCTCAAACAATTACCTTATCTTTGTCGAATTCTCTCAAACTTCAACAACGGAAGATGCCCAGCCCTTGTCCTCATAAAATCCACTCTCTCTAGCTAGATACAAAGGATAGGTTCCATGTTTCACTTTCTCAAGCTGAAATCATGGCGATCCACTACTAAGGATGCTAGACTTGCTACTTTGTCTTTGCACTTCTCTCTCGAGCATGCACAAAACACTGAACTAGTGACATCAATCATGCAAGATGACCTCAAAACACAGCAACAAATTAGACCCACTTCAAATTAACACCATTATTCACAAATCAATGACAACCACTTAGTAAAACTCAACAATTAGTCACATAGTCAAAACCCCAAGGAGAGGGTTTTAGCCAATCATAGGAAAAAGATGAAAATCAACATCTGCCATGTTTACCATAACTAGGTAAAAACGAAAATTGAAAGTTAAAATCAACGACAATCTTCTCTATTACAAAATTTCAACGAAAAACCTTGCTAAAATCACTTGAAATCCACAATGGTAGTGATTTTACTCTCAATCTTGTGTTCCTCACATTTCTGAATGCTTTCTCTCTCTAGAAAAAATCAATTTAAACAACTCTGATGTGTGACTGTTTAAGTCCAATCGGTGAGGTAAGTCGGGCTTCACCGACAGTTCGGTGACCAGTCGATTGTCCTTCTTCTCGCCTTTATTTTTCACTTCTTCTTGGTCCAACTACTGTAGTTTTAGGCGATCCAAATTGGGATCACCGGATTATTCTCTGAGTCGCCCTTTCTCCATTTATATCGCCCATCAGCACTTTTGGCGACCTGGTCATCCTTCGCTGAAGCGATCAGCGACACGCCGAATGGAACTGCTGCTCACCGAAGTTACCCCCATTTCAGCTCCAACATTCTGTAACTTTAGGAGGTAGAGTGGAAACTTGGCGATTCGCCGAGTGACATTGGCGATCACCAGGCCTTCATTTCTTCATTCCTTTAGCTCGCTTCGTTCCTTTTTTACACAATAGTGTCCATGCTTTGTTCCTGAATCCAAATACCTGGAATCAGTTATTAACACAAAAGAAGCATTTGAGGACACTAAATCTATCCAAATAAAGCCCTAAATGAGTACAAATCGTGGACTCATCAGTAGTACATACAACATGCAACATCACATATAAATCCTTAGCTAGCTAGTACCAAACCCAAAATAGTGTCGATCAATCCTAAAACATTGTATCTAAGAAGGAGAGTAAGAATAACTAGGCACCTGCCCCCAATTCACACTAAGGGGTCATTTGGTAGAGTGTATTAGAAAATGTAATGCATGCATTAGGTGTGTGTATTAATAGTACCTTGTTTGGTACACTTTTTCATGTCATGTATAACTAATGGAAGCATTAGTTATACACTCTATTGTGTATTAAGTTGTATATTACTAATACCAAGTAATTCTAGGTATTAGTAATACATAGCATTTTAACAGTTGCATTAGATTAAATAATTACAAAACTACCCTCAAAGCCTTTTTAAAACATTTCCTAGCATTTTCTCACAACTCTAGAATCGTTTCATTTTCTTTGTTTTTCATATATTTTTATTTTTTTTCAATGTTTTTTTATTTGTTGGTGTTTTACTAGGGTTTTTTTTCCGAGAGGGTTTAATTTTATTTTATTTAATAAAAACGCCTGCCCCACTATTGATATAAAAAAAACTACTGTGTTTGTAAGGTTCCAAGTTAAAGAAACAATTTTTCCTCCGTTTTCCGACCTTTATAAAAGGTAAGATATAGGCAAGCTGCTAAATGAGCTACCACAAGTTAAATTCCTTCTGAGCTTGAGAAGTTTTTAATGGTGGATAAGTTCCATTTTAATAGGCTTTATGGTCTTAAGTATTTTTTTAAAATTTTAATTTCAATACATTTTAATCAAATCTTTTACTATTGTGGCAATAAATTTGATAAAATAAAATTTTGCCAACTTTTCACAAAAATATTTTGACGCAATAGTATAACTATTTAATATTATTTTTGAAAAAAAAGAAGAGAAGAAGAGTTAATATTGTTTTAGCAAAGAAATCTTTTTTTGATGTTTTAGCAAAGAATTTTTGCAAAGGAAGTGTAAAAATAAATGAATTGTGAAGGGTATTTTTGTAAACATATATTTTTAAGTAGAAATTATGCAAGATTTGTTATTTCTAATACATCAAACCAAACAGTGTATAACAAATAATGCTTGCATAACTAATACAAGCATTACTAATGCAAGCACTACCAACACAAGCATTACTAATGCACCCTATTTTGCATTATTCTTATACACTTTACCAAACGACCCCTAATTATCATGGATTCACGCGTTCAAGCTCAATCTAATTAGGAAGGAAATTTAGTCTACCTATAAGGTCAACTTCACGCTCTAAGTTACAATTTTGAATGGCCTCTGAACTCTATCATGCTATAAAAAATAGAATCACAATATTTATTCGATTATATAGATATCAAAATCAAATAAAATGGAAACGGACCAAATTTAGAGTCAAACAAGAATTGTCGGACCCGACCTGGAATTTCTAAAATTGACTCCGTCAAGAGGTTTGAAACCATGCCTCGACCTTGTGGTCTAAAATTGAACACAATTTGAGGCTCAAAATAGCGAACAACAACGACTTGCACAAAATGCCATAATTAAGCTAAAGAGAAGGCTTGGGAAGTAGCTAAAACATGAAATTCAAATCAAATGTAGGTTCCCCAACACTATTTCATCACTACATAACAATGCCTACACAATTACGGACGTGTGGGACTTCAAATCGCTTAATTTCGACTCAAAATGAGAGAGAAAGCTTAATTTGAATTCTTGAATGCAAGCTACCATTGCGTCCAAGTCTTATTTTAAAACAGGATGAGGCTTATCTTAACGAAAGCGCAGGGTCCCATACGAATGCGGTGAGGACCCCACTATTACAACCAAAAAGGAGCTGGGGTCCCGTTATCACGACAAGGGATCCCATGAACTCAAACCTCACAATCGGGGCCAAAGCCCAATTAATGCAGCCCTCAGGTCACGTGACCTCCACTAACACGGCTTGGGTCCCTAGAATGTGAAGCCATAAATGGCCTACACCATCTTATGTATATCAGCTAGTTTGACATGTTTCCAAATCTCCGACGAGGCATTTTGAATTCGTTCGGAACACCATGTACGCAAACAAGATATGCAACCCTATCAAATTCGATATTCTAGAGCTAATAGAGCAGTAGAAATTCCCATACAAGGTAATCTCGGCAAAAAGTAGGTCCCACCCTCGAACTGTACTGTAAGCCAAAATTCACAAGGGGGGTCAGAATTAGCTTGGAAGCCTTGGGATCTAAATGAAAGGTCGTTCTAAATCAAAATCAACATTACACAGCTAATCGCACTAACGAAATTCTCATCTAAGCTTACTTACTTAGAATATCAACTAAAGTCAAACTTAGGTCTTAACTTAAAAGTTAAAATGTCTAATCGCATAGACTCGCAGCGAAAACCTTGACAATAATGCTAACCATGCTATAGGCCTAAAATACCTTTTGAGAGCTGATGAAATTGTCAGAATTGGATTATAAGGTCACTTCTTCTTCTTCTTCTTCTTCTTCTTCTTCTTCTTCTTCTTCTTCTTCTTCTTCTTCTTCTTCTTCTTTTTCTGCTGATTCAGTTGATTAACTGTGCCACCTTACTTCTACTAGTTGATTTAACAGCATCAATCGCAAAGAAAGTGACGACCTATTCTCTAGCAGCAGTAGGGGCAAGCCTAAACATCTACACCTTCCATTTCCTTAAGGAATCAGTCCCAAGAGCGGCTACGACTACGAGAGCAGTTACCCTTCTAACCTTAACACCGGTTACGTCCTTCTTCTGTCATCGGGTCCCAATCAAGGTTCAAAAGCCCTAAAACGCTAAAACTCACACAAAAACCAAATGAACGACCAAGTGACCAAACTATAAGTCTCATTAGGTCATAAATGACTTGAGGTCACTATAGGAATGCTCTAAACAATGAGCAGGAGGCATAAACACAAAATAATTCAAGCGTACACCCCTGACATGGCTGACACTAGAGAATCATTGTTGGTCCCCAAGCAAACCCTCATCCTGGATGACTACAAGCAAAAGACTAACTCAAGAATACACAAACATCAAATTCAAAGAAATGTTTTACAATAGTTTACTGAATCTCAAGCTCTCTAAATATATTGAGTATGAAACATAAGTTTTAAGTACGACATTTAAAACTCAAATACTCTCCAAAACTATCTATATATGAAGACCCTATTGTATAGAGATGAGTGTCATGACAAACCCACGATAGATCAACATGCTACTACTAAAAAATCATAAAAACTGGAGTCCTCCAAAAGCAAAGAGCCCTCACTCAAAAGCTAACAAACATATGAAGTCATCTCAATGGAACTCTTATTGAGGATCCTAGGTACTTGAAATTGTATAAAAAAATATGTAGGTCGAATGACATAAGTACATAGAATGTACAATTATGTAATAGAGCTGAATAACAAGTAATTGAACTGAAAAGAGTGAACGTAACTCAACTGAAATATAGTATACATCATGATAAATAATCATTTAAGCTCTTATGGTAAGGAAGCAATAATAGAAATTGTTCAACTGAAATATATATAAAAAATATACTTTACTTTACTTTACTAGAGAGTTTTTCTAATCGACAACCATCACTATGAAACTCATGATGATATTTCTGCCACGTTTCAAGAACTATCCTATATATTTTTGGGATATAGAACAAACTCAACTCATGGATCCACTAAAAGAGCTTCCCAAAGGTAGTAAAAAGTCACCCAAAAGTCAGTGCGATCCTAACCCAAAATATATATATAACTCAATGCTAAAGTAAAAGTACTCCCTGGTTGAGACAAGTTCTCAAAAGGGCCTCTTTAAGAGGTAATTTCTCTATACTCAATCTTTCTGAAATCTCTAAAAAAGACTCTTTATAACTTTATGAAAATTGTACTCACTTTTCAATGTGAAAATAATACCCTCTTTAAAGGTAATGGAACTTATTTTTATCTGACTGTAATGCTTCTGAAAAACTCTTTATACTTTTCATGAAATAATACTTTATTTCTCAATATAAAAATAATACATTTGGGGCCGTTAACTTTACCCTTAAAACTCTTCTCAAATTAACACTTTTAAAATACACTTTGACTCACTTTAAATTCCAAAATTGATGCATAGAAATAATCGAACAAAAGCTTTTTACACAATCTCATTAATAAGGGTTCATGTTAAAATATAAGCATGAGCAACAATTTAAATATCTTATTGAATATAATATTATAATCTCATAATTAAGAAATCAAACTCGAAATAAGAACATAATTCAAATTCCTAAAAAATCATATAACTTTGAATAGAAACTAGATTTAACTCTTACTAATTGAATTTAGATGTAGGGTGTAAGTATGAACTTACTCTAACCTAATGAATAACCT
The DNA here is from genome assembly GCA_036553675.1 of Solanum okadae. NCBI lineage: Eukaryota > Viridiplantae > Streptophyta > Magnoliopsida > Solanales > Solanaceae > Solanum > Solanum okadae. Next base: position 18,655,400 of record CM071686.1, on the reverse strand, counting down.
TACATACCTAGAAAAACAAAGTTCTTGGAGACGTTTAAAGAAGAATTTGATTGGAAGCATTGAAATCCCAATTTTTGTCATCTTTGTGGTTTTCTTTGAGTTGGGGGAGTTGAGAGCGTAAAATAAAAGAAAGAAAAGTACTTGGTGGAATATATTCTCTTATTTAAAGTTAAATGTCACGCTCCAAGTCCCATTGAGATGGACAGACACCCGATGCCCTAAAGTCCCAAGAGAACCAACTTATAACTTTTGTTTATCATACATACAACTATGATAATTATAATATTTTTACGAGTATAGCAAAATACTCTAATAAAAGGCCCACATAGATAGGATCAAAATAAATGTACATGACATTGTTGTTGAGGCCTTCATTACTATAAAATAAGACACAACTATACTTTACTTTGACATTAGTCTACAAAACCTCTAAAAGATAGACGAGTAGCTTATGATGGGACATGACCCCTCCATACCCCTTAACTATAATATAATTTCAAATATGTGTTAGAGACTTGGAAAAGCCCCAAAAATACCCGGAGCTCACCAAAGGTCGTCGAGTATTCTATGCTTATATTGAGAGATTCTAATAACTTGAGTACCTGTACTTGTTGCATGAAACACAACGTTCATGAGGGATGTCAGTACAAAAGAATGTACTAAATATGTAAAGCATAAATTGACCATATACAAAGTAAGAGCTCAAGTAAAATCAGGTACAAAGGTATAAATATTCTATATAGATAACAATAAGAGACCACCTTTGCTTATACTGGTGGAATCATGTACATTCCATTCTTTGCTTTAGTTTACTCATCTTTGCTTTATAGACATTATAGCATGTCACATAATGACCAGCTGATCAGTGGTAGAAGAGGATGACCCAGTTTAGGAATTTTATACCTAGGGATGCGGTCCTCATAAATATACAAATCAGGATCGACCCATGCTAGGCTTTTATCTCCTGTGTTGCCACCCATAATTATATAGATTAGGATCGGCCCATGCTAGGTATTAGAACCCCTAAGCTGCCACCCTTAATTAGTACAAGAATTAGAATCGACCCATGCTAGGTATTTCAATCGCTGAGCTGCCACCTATAATTATTAAGATTCAATTTACCTTGTCTCTTTAATCTTTGAAATTGTTCTTTCGGTGTGCTTAACTCTTTTGAGATATATATATGTGTATATATATATATATATAGGATTATATACAAGTGATGTAGACATGTGAACAAATTACACTAGACAAAAACAATGATACAGGAATAACATGTAACATTGTTGAAATACTTAAGATCTTATATGACTCATGAACTTAATTGGGAACAAGAAATATATACAGTTGACCCATGAAGGTGTGCGAAAAGAAAGCATATGTAGTAACTGAGTCATTAAGGTATATAATAACTGAGCAAGAGATTCTTCTCAGAAGATGCTTCATTTTACAATATATTTGGACATTTCACATGAGGGCATACAACCATTTGTGTCACATCCTTAAGCTACCCCCTTGACATAACACGGGACCTAGGATCACGAGTGATCCCAAGCTAACCCTGATCTGGCATATCATAAGCATACTCAAAGATTTACTGAAAATAGAAATATTGTGCGGAAGCTTAAACATGATATAAAATGAAATGATGGGGAATACCTATTCTAAGTATGAATATAAAAAAGACTGAGAGTTCAATAACAACTGAAAGATCAAACTCAAATCTAAAACTGAATCTAACTATGTCTAAATAAAATCCTCTAACTGACTAGAGATGCTGGTACATGCCCCCAACTAACTCTAGTAAAACTGCAAACTGAAACAAAGAAAGACTAAATGGAAAACATGTCACTCGTCCTCAAAGAATGAAAACCCACCACTGATACAGCTTAACAAGAGATCGAGAACCGATCTATGCGTGATCTGAATGCTGAGGACCTGAACCTACATCACGAGAAGATGTAGCGCAGAGTATGCGTCAGTACTTAAAAGGTACTGCGTATGCTGGATATGATAAAGATGAACAACATATACATAACTCAACAAGCAACAAGAGCAATAATATAATCTGAACTGAATGTAAATACTAAAATATACTAAATACTTAACTAAGTGGATGCAATGACCAAGTACATAACATACTGAGACTAAATATTGAATTGTAACCGGTAACTTGGTCAATGCACTAGAGTCTGACTGTGGGAGCTACTATTAACCGACATAAAACCACGGGAGCTATATGTGGAGTCCGATGTTTACACCCTATCGAGATGACCCAATATACCTTGCCAGGGGTATAAAGGAATGACTGGCGTGATCACTAAATACTTTGCCCACATAGGAGACTTAACCTACGGGGGCACGTAGTTCTGGGCCTATGAGGGTGACTGACCCTAGTCCACTCAATGTTAAGCCTACTCCCAACTGAATATATAAGTAACACATTATAACTGAATTTTTGTAATATTGAATAGCTGAAAATACTGACATGCTAACTGAAAATCCAACATTAATGTACTGATAATGAAACATTCTTAACTGGGGGCATGTATATCTGAATAAACTGACCTAGCAAGTGTAATTCATGAACTAAATGAATCTTCACAACTAGGGTTCTGAGTTTCATGCAAGAAGCTAAGCAATAATTCCTCAAAAACATGATAATTTGTTTAGGATTAGTCAAACAGCTGAATCACAACACTTTTCTAAAGTTCAAGAAAACTTAGGTCTAAACATGACATAGAGAATCAAGAATCTGACTGAATTCTAGGGACCTAATGGGTGAAAGGAACCCACTAGTGAAATCCCACATTCCTAGTGACGAATTTCATGGAGAAATCTTTCGATTTCGGGGTCTGAAACTTGAGGAAACCTTGTTGCGTTCTTGGATAGGGTTGGTGTACTATTTCTTCTCCTTTTCGTTCAAATTGGCTGAATTTTGGAGAATGACTTGATTAGGGTACGTTCTAATTAAGTTACTAGGACAAAGCTGACTGAAATGATGTAGTTTAGGGTTTAATCAACGTAGTTTAGGTGTCCAATGCATAGGGAAAAGACCAAAATGACCCTGACTTAAAAGTTGTGGGGGCCAACCGACGGACCGTCGGCTAACCTACGGTCAGTCCTATCAATTGTCAACTGGCTTTAAAGAGGGGTTCTGGGGTTTTTATCAACGGATCAGGATCACGATCGTGGTCCCACCTACGGTCCGTAGGTCCTGACTTGGCTAAAAAAAAATTATGGGTTCTGTGAGGGAGTTGTAGGTGACCATCCACGAACCCCACCTACGATCTGTGGGTTAACCTGTGGTCCGTAGGTGACGCTGTTTGTGACACCTGCAACTTTTGAAATCTGCATTTCTGGTCTGTCTAGAATACGGGATGTTACAATTTTTAATAGAGACTGTAACTCCTAAAATAGAAAGGCAAGGACTGTATAAGATGATACAACAACTAAACACTTAGTAGAGGATGTCAAATTAAGGTGTATAAAGAGCTGAACTAATGAAGTACATGACAGAACCCAAATAAGGGTTGTACATTCCATGTAAGGACATATAAAATAAATAATTGACGTAATGTGTATCTGAGATATAAATACTTGTAACATGTATAATGTAGGATCTCATTGACCAAATGAACCTCATTTGACTTGGTGGATAACTCATGAAACTTACTGTTTACAATACTATTGCCAAAATAGTACTTGGAAGAATAAACACACCAATATTGGATAAAATATTATGTAGTATACATCATGATAAATAATCATTTAAGCTCTTACGGTAAGGAAGCAATAATAGAAATTGTTGAACTGAAATATATATAAAAAATATACTTTACTTTACTTTACTAGAGAGTTTTTCTAATCGACAACCATCACTATGAAACTCATGATGATACAATGTTTCTGCCACATTTCAAGAACTGTCCTATATATTTCTGGGATATAGAACAAACTCAACTCATGTATCCACTATAAGAGCTGCTCAAAGGTAGTAAAAAGTCGCCCAAAAGTCAGTGCGATCCTAACCCACGCTGGCTATGTGGTTTATGTAGAATGTGAGTTTTGTGAACTCTTTCCCATATCAGTGATCAATACTACTCCGAAAATATGTATATAACTCAATGATAAAGTAAAAGTACTCCCTGGTTGAGATAAGTTCTCAAAAGGGCCTCTTTAAGAGGTAATTGCTCTATACTCAATCTTTCTGAAATCTCTAAAAAAAACTCTTTATACCTTTATGAAATTGTACTCTCTTTTCAATGTGAAAATAATACCCTCTTTAAAGGTAATGGAACTTATTTTTATCTGACTGTAATGCTTCTGAAAAAATCTTTATACTTTTCATGAAATAATACTTTATTTCTCAATATAAAAATAATACATTTGGGGCCGTTAACTTTACCCTTAAAACTCTTCTCAAAGTAATACTTTTAAAATACACTTTGACTCACTGTAAATTCCAAAATTGAAGCATAGAAATAATCAAACAAAAGCTTTTTACACAATCTCATTAATAAGGGTTCATGTTAAAATATAAGCATGAACAACAATTTAAATATCTTAATGAATATAATATTATAATTGTTGACACCCAATTTTGGACCTCCACAATATAGATTAATGTCGAGCTTCTTCAATTTCAAGTAATATAAAATAATTAGCGTTATTAAATATCAAGAAAAATAAATAGTTTGCAAGTTATTTTAAATAGTTTTGTCACTTTTTTTATATAATTTTTTAAATAATATATATATTTTAGATAATTATGTATATAATTAGTATATTTTATAAATATTCAAAAATCATCTAAAAAAGATTTTAATTTTACTAAATTAGTTTATTAATTGGTTTAGTTAATTAATACTTATATTTTTGAGTTATTAGTTTACAATTAAGTTAATTATTTTATTTCATTAAAATTAAGAAACTCGTTAATTAATAAATATTAATTTGTCTTGTTTAAATTTTTGTCAAATTCCCTAAATTAAACTCAATTTGGCTAATTTCTTAATTCACATGGCTATAATTGTAATCCAATGGGCCAATTTCTCAAATTCAATTCAATATTCTCTCCCTTCCCTCACGTTCAGACCTAACAAGATAATCAGCCCAACCTTAATTCAATTCTCAGCCCACACAACAACAATACCCAGCCCACAACCGTTCCAATACAATATCGACAACAATACAACAACAAGCAACGTCAACAATCGCACCAAACGACGTCAAAATACACGGCGTGGGACGTGGTTTCAGACGCGTCACACACGCGGTGTGTCGTCTTCTTCCAATTCGTACAATTGTACGCTTGCACATCAGCAATGTTCACCTGTGATATTCATCCTTGTAGCCAGGAGATCGAGCCACATTGACGCTCAAGGACACGGGATTGATCTGGAGCGTCCACCTCCCCTATGTCCCATTTGTTTTTGCTAAAATTGTACGAGAATTGGGCAGGTTCTTTATCCTGAAGATTGTTGAAATTCGAATGGGGTCTTACCTAATTCCTCACCCGTTTTCCCCCCTAAACCGAACCCTGCTTCCCTCTATATAAACTCTCTTCTTTCTCAGTATTAGGGATTAGGAAAAACTAGGAGAAAAGGTTGGGGAAAATATGTGGATCAGCTAGCAGTAGAGAAGAAAACGCCCTAAATTACTAAGTGTACAGTTACATACAAGCAAATATTATAGGTGTCGAGTATAGAAACTAGAGGTTGGAATTTTGGCTTAATCCTGGCTCTCGTCTGCTTCTGCTGCGTTTGTCGTGCTTCTCAGAGTTCCCTTTGTGATTGCGGACAGTTCTTACTCCTCTTTGTCCCCAGTCGCTGCTCCAAGAAAGAGATTCATCCTCTGAAACAGAGGATATTTTCAGTTACTCTCGAATTGGAGACTCTTGTTCTTTCCGAAGCTCATCAAAATCGGCTCGTAGTGGTGGGAGTTCGTTGTGGTCTAGCTCGTTTGTCATCGTTCCTGCCCAAAAAGGTAATTTCCTTCCATTTCTTTAGTTTGCTTTGAATTGCACAAATTCCTGGTGCCTTGGATGTTTATAAATTAGTTTCCTTAATGTGTTAAGTTTTTCGCTTAATTAGTTTTATTATTGCTCCTTATATTTTTCAGTTTTGTGTTTAGTTTCTGTCGTTGATGTCCAGTTTCTGTTGTCTCAATAAGAAAGCAACACTGAGGCCATCTGCTTTATTTTTCATTATATGTGTTTCCATATGCAGTAGCTTTCCTCCTAGAATTTGTTGATCTTTAATTTTTGAGATCTGTTGGATAAGTAGGAAAATGATTTAGTTGTTATTTATAGTGTCTAATAATAGTATCAATGTAATTAGTAGGCATTTCATGATAAGTAAATTTCGTATTTGAGCTTTTATTTTTATTTATTATTTGTCTAGCTTATAGTTAGTATACTTGTCTTTGTACATTTGCAGATTAGTCTTAATTGCTTGTCCTAAAGTTTTGTCTTTCCCCCTTTCGTATCATTTGTGGTGTAGGATAGAATGAATTTATTGTTAAATAATTCTAATACTCGACTTTAGCACTTCGATGTTGCCTTGTTCTCTGTTGAAATTTTAATTTTTCAAGTGGAGCTTTGGCTTGTTAAAGCACAAATCTTGTGTGCATATATAGGTTTAGTATGAACAAGTTTTATGTCAAAATGATTTTATTTGCTATGCCTTTCTTATATCTCTCTGTTCCATATTTGTAAGTGTCTGGCTAAATTTATATATAAATATTTTGAATTTAGCTAATTCATCAACTGCTACATATTATTGTTTAAGCATGATTTTAGCATATTTGTTTTTACCTTTGAATGATCAACTGATGTCTTCCTTTTTCCTTAGCTCCTTATTTTTTTATCATTATGTATAGTTTCAAATCTTGTTAAGATAATTCATGGGCCGTCCTTTAAGTATGAATTCTAATCGTTATTGTATTTCTTTTGTATGTGACACTCGCCATGAGTCCACGAGACTCTTCCCTTGCATTTGGAGTTGCATTGAAACCAAACTTCGCTATCGAGTCAACGTCATCATTCCAAGAACTGAAAAGTTGTATACACCTAGTGTATACGAAAATTGAGAAGTGGGCCCAAAGGCCCCCAAAATTCCAGAAGTCGTATTTTGTTATTTTGGGCCTAAGCCCTTATCATTTTACTTATTATTATCTTGTCAAAATTTAGGACAGGTGGAAGATGGGTCCAAGGCCCAAAGAAATAATTTTTAAAATTTAGTCTAGGACAGATACAAAAGGAGGCAAGAATTGGGCCAAAGGCCCAAAACGAAAATAGGCCCAAGCGGACAGATCAAGACTTGGGCCCAAATCTTCTTTCCCTATCTCATTTATTTGTTATTATGTGTTTCATTTGTTATATTATTTTAAGGTTTTTCTAACCAATGCCTTAAAAGATAGCCATTTTGAATTAACTAAATATTTTAACTTTCTCTATTTATTCAAGTATTAATATATTCTTAAAACTGTTTAGACAAATAGTTAATTATTGGATAACCGCGTGTTAGCGGGAATTTCGGATGCTTTCAAACTTTTCCCAAAATGTTAATATGAACCCCGAACCCCCCTTTAATATTTTCATTAGATTTCTGTTTTAATCTTTTGGAAAAGATAGTTTTTTAAATCTTACTTTAAAAATTAAGTGGCGACTCTTAAAACCAGTCTACTATTTTTTAAATAAAACATAATGGCGACTCTGCTGGGGAATTGAATGGGTTCTTAACTTAAAATTAACTTATTTGGCTATATGTTTAAATTGCTTAATTGTTTCAATTCTTGTATATTATAAATTGTTGCATTTCATGGCATTTTCCGTTGTATGTATAGTATATTAAAGGACGATTTTGCGGAACCGCAACCGCACTACTTTTTTAAACTCAACCTTTTTTCAGAATGATCGACAATTTATTGGTTCATCATACGTCCAATGATTGTCGTGAGTTCCAGCCTAAGTTGTCCACTTGGGTTCCCGGTCTTTCAAAAGCCACTCTTAGTTAGCTAGCGTAGAGCGAAACCAAATCTCGATTTCTAGCGCATTTTGAACTAAGTCAACCCAACACCCAAGGCCTGTTGGGCCCATTAGAAGCCTACCTTGTGTCTATTTGGCCCATTGGTTAATAAAAAGACAATCATACCTATGTGTTTAAATTTGAAGGATGTATACGTTATTTAGCAAACCACTGTCTCTTGGAGTTGGGAGTTTAATAGTTTGTTCAAGTCGAAGAAGGATCAAGTTACCATTTCATCCAAAAGTGTGTAAATTCGGAGATAACAAGAAATTAAAAAGAAGGACCATCCATAGAGGTATAACTTAGGATTGTACCTCTGCGTGGGATTGATTATTTGTATCTATTTTTCCTATTATGTATCCTCATTCAGCTTATTCATAAAATTTGTTTAATTTGGGTTTTAGGGGGCAATGGAATGTTTCAAATGACATATACATCCCTTAAATCGTTAGGCTTACCCTTGGCATAAAAGGGTCACATATCTGTTTAAAAACGCGTAATATTTGTTTGTGTGCTACATGATTAACTGTTTGTGTGAATATGTTATTTTATTTGGAGATGTTCTAGCTCACTCCTTATGGAAATTTCTGTAGAACCCCTTAAGCATAAATATCAAGTCACTATCAAAAGTGCGTCCAAATACTCTTTGAGTCTTTAGTTTTCTAACAAAATTCGAACTTCCTTTTTTCAAATCTTACTTTTTCATTTCAAAAAAAGGTTAACTCGTATCAAACCAAAAATAGATTCAAGGTTTGAACTACGTAGGACCTGAATTCTCCCTCGTGAGATACGTAGGCAACCTTTCAAGGCTCGGTCTCCATTTTTGAGAAACTCTATCTTTTCCAACTTTTGCAATGAGATTTGAATTTCATCTCAATCGAAAATCAAAAGTATGTCAATGAAAGATGCAAAAAAAAATCTTGGCTCGACGGAAGTCGATCTTTCTGTCACTAAACCCAAAGTTAAATACACAAATTTCTGTCTATTAGCCATTTTTCTATATCTGTGGGATAACTTATCTTCAAGTGGAGCAACTCTTATGCGTTTGTGGTCATATGTATGATATTTTGTATTATTTATCATCTACATAGACTAACACGTTTATCTTTTGAGTTATTTTTCTTTTTCAGGTACTTAGAACTGATTTGTGTTGATAAGCTGGCTGGTCATCCTTATTTCACAAGATCTAAGTCCCCAAAAGATTCCTTACCCGATCAAAGTTTGCAAAAAGGAAAGGCAGTAATGGGTGATAACAATGACAAGGTTGGCTTGACTGATGTTGTCGTGGCTCAGCCCGCTGCTGTTGATCAAAATGAATTAATTATGTAGTTAATGCAACAAATCACCAAAATGAGGGTCGAAATGCAAAGAAGACAAGATTTGCCTAATCCAATTTTCGTTTTCAACCCTCAAGGAGATGGAAGACCTCCGCTCCACTTTCCTCCTCCAAGCGCAGAACAGTTTCAGAACCCATCTCCTAAACCCGCTCAAAAATCCCCCATCATTGATCTAACTGCCTCAAATCCCTCTCACGCCTCTGCTTCCTACCAAGCGCCACTTCTTACTCAAAACACCAACCCGCAACCTTGCCCTCCCCCTTAAAATCAAAATGTTAATAATCCTCAAACCTTCCCCCATCACCAAAATCAGCATACCAACCCCCAGACTTTTTCCCAAAATTACCATGCCACTCAAAATACCCAAAATCCCTCCATTGCTCTGCCATTGCCTCAAAAGTTTACTTTTCAAATTCCAATTCCAAATGAACCATATGTCAACTGTTCTGAGCTTGATCACTATGAGGAACAAGAGAGAGAGTGGAGGTCAAAAAAAGAGGCAGTCAAGCTGAATATGAAAGAAGAGATCAGGAAAGCCATAAAGGAGTTGCACTATATTCCTGAAGTCGATGGGTTGATTTATGAGGATTTGTGCATCCATCCGAATCTAGACCTCCCGGAAGGGGTTAAAGTGCCAAAATTTGACACTTTTGAAGGAACAGGGAATCAATTGGCGCACCTGAGAGCCTATTGTGACTAACTCGTAGGAGTTGGCAAGAATGAAGCCTTGTTAATGCGGCTCTTTAATCGAAGTTTAAGTGGAGAAGCGTTGGAATGACTTACCTCTCATGAGATAAGGCAATGGTCTAGCTGGAATGCACTAGCTAAGGATTTTGTCGAACGACTCGCCTACAATGTAGAGATCGTTCCTGATCGCTATTCTTTAGAGAGAATTAAGCAGAAATCCACTGAAAGCCATCGTGAATATGCGTATAAGTGGAGGAAAGAGGCTGCCCGGGTTCGACCATATATGTCGGAGAAGGAGATTGTTGAAGTGTTCATACATATTCAAGAGCCAGAGTATTAAGACAGGATAATGTTGCTCATTGAAGCAAAATTTTCGGAGATAGTCAAGGTAGGTGAGGCTATCGAAGATGGGATTAAAACCGGAAAGATTTCTCGCATTGCCGCCCCAACCGAATCTTCAGGATTGTTGAAAAAGAAGAGAGAGGATGTGTCTTCTATTTCCTGCGCATCTAATGGAAAATGACACTTCAAAAAATCCTCACCTTACATAGGTTATCCTCGAGCTCCACAAAATTCATATCCAGCTTGTTATACCCAATTAGGTTATCAAACTCCACCATCGAGTTACCAAATTTTACCTCTTAATTACCAAACTCCACCAACGAGTTACCAAATTCCATCTCTTGTTTACCAGACTCCATCTGCACATTACCAAAATACCCATCCATATTACCAAGCTCCATCAGTTAATTGTTCAAATATCCAATCAAGTTACCAAATTCCACCCCCTCACTACCAAAATACCCGTCTTAGCTACCGAGCTCAACAATACCCAAATTTCCAAACGTAAGCACCAACTCACCAAAATCTCTCAAATTACCGTCAAGTACCTTCACATCCAGGAAATAATTACAATCATCCTTGCCCAAATCTTGAGAAGAAACCTTTTAGAGTCTTTACTCCTTTGGTTGAGAGCCGAACACAACTTTTTGAGAGATTGAAATCAGCTAGCCTGATATAGACAATTGATCCAAAAAATATCAATGTCAACTCCAAGCTTTATAGACCTGATCTTCACTGTGCTTACCATTCAAGAGGTGATGGGCGTATTACTGAGGATTGTATCAACTTGAAGCATAAAATTCAAGACTTGATAGATCAAAAGGTCGTCACTCTTCAGACTGCCACTCCTAATGTCGATAGTAGCCCCATGCCGAAACATGGAGGGTGACTATTAATATGATTTAACTCGAGGAAGATCTGAATGTGGAGAAAGTTATAATCTCAGTCAACCTTGAGAAGCTTGAGAAAGTTGTAGCCTCTCCAATCAAAAGAGAGAAATCCAAATTTGTGATCATGACACCTTATCAAGCTTTTGCTTTAGTGCCAAAGGAGGGTCAAAACAAGCAGAAGATCGATCAAGTTTTTCCAAAATAATTGCCTCACTCGTATTAGTCTTTTCCAATGCACAATGGTCTAGGGGAGGGAATTGAAAATTTGTTCAAAGAAGATGATATTGTGCTTAAAGAGATGATTGAGTCGTCAGTCATACTAGACAACGAGCCAAAGGAGCAAATGCCTAACTGGACATCCACTTCGCTCTTGATTCCTCGCTCGTCTTGGTAGAAATAGACAATTTTCTATATTATTTCTAAAATTGGTGGTGTTCCGAATGAGGCTCGAGACCCATCATTTACTCTATTTTTGCCTCAATATGTTTTAATCTCCCTCCTAATATTTTGAAAAAAAGGACAAAATGATTTATTGTCAAGGCCAAAGTTCTTATTTTCTTATTTAAAATGAAAAACTTCTTTATTATGAAATTTTCTTTACTTACTTTATATTTACTATCTAATAATATATGTCTATGATTTCAGTGAAAATATTTTCAAATCTGTCAATATCATGTCATGTCATGTCACAAGCTGAATGAACAAAATGGGGTAGATGCGGAAGAATTTGAGGACTACAATAAGAAGATCATGGTACCCAAACACTTGGCTGAGGATTTCAAATAGTTGGAAAGTCACGATAAGTCGAATTTAGAAGAAATCAAAATAGTGAAATAGGAAAATGATGAACGGATCAAAGAAATCAAAATTGGTGCCTATCTGACAAAAACTCAAGAAAGAGAACTCATCAGTTTGCTTGGAGAACACATCGATACATTTGTTTGATGACATCACATGGTTGAGCATGGACGTTAGATCCCACAAGTTATCGATCTATTTAAATGATGTCAAAAGATAACATGTTTGAAGACTCGATTTCTATTTTTTCCTCGTAACCACCTTTATTTGTTTTTAATTGTTTATGCTTAGAATTTATCCCTTTGTAATGAACTACATCTGACCTGAATTCTCAAGAATGAGATACGTAGGCAGCCTATGTCGGTCTCGGTCACACCTTTTTATCCCTTTTAATATTTCCTTGTATTTGAACTACATTCGACCTGAATTCTCAAGAGTGAGATACGTAGGCGGCCTATGTCGGCCTCGTTTGGTTCCTTGTTTAAATTTCTTATTTTTGTTAATCCTCAAGAGGAGGAACTACGTTTGACCTGATTCCTACCTCAACGGGATACGTAGGCGCCACGACGGCTCGGTCATATCTCCCACAAGATTTCTATTTTTCTTTACAATAGAAACTGGGACAGAATTTTTGAGAGGGACTCAAAAATTCTAAAGAGGAAGATATTTTCTCCAACAAGTCAAGATTGAAGATACATTGCAAGTTGCAACTGGGACAAAAATTTTGAGAGGGCCTCAAAAATTCTACGAGTCATATATCAACAGTTCGAGATACCCCAAGACGTCTAACTGGGACGTAAATTTTTTAGGATAGCCTCAAAAATTTCTTCAAGCATCACTAGAAGTTTGTAGTAAATTTTGAATATTTTGAGAATATTAGAAGTTTAAAACTAACTTCAAATGATCTCTGGCATCGTTAAAGTTCATAGTCAACTACAGCAATCTCTGACACCTTTGAATTTTGGAGTCAACTACAAAATTTCCCGATTATAGTAGATTTCGAGAGAACCATGTCAGAAATTTCCCAAGCTTTAAGGATTTTTGAATTCTCCAGAAAAAGATTTGGACACACCAAAGTTTTGAACCAAGGACGTTCATTTAAGCTTGATGTGACATGACACTTGGCAGTGACCTTTTTCAATTACAGCTTCTTGAAAACCTTTTTCTTAAAGATTTTATCTATATGTTTCAAATATTTTTGCATAAAATGTTTTGTCTTGTGTATTGAGAAGCAGGAGATTAGATCGATAAATTGAAGATAGAAAGACAAGGAGCAAACGATTGAAGCAGTCAACACATATCAGTTTGTTTTAAAAACTAACATTTTTTCTGTGGATGCAGGTCTATAAGATTGCCTCAAGTTCATCATATATCTCCATTCAACGAATATGGAGAAGTCAAAAGGGAGAGGAGCCCCATAAAAATTGACAATTTTTCTGTGGATGCAGGAAAGTCATTGAAGTTTTTTAGAAGAAAAAGAAAGAATTCAGAATACGAGCAACAACACCACGTTTAAATTCCTAGCAAAACATGAGTCACAATGAAAACAAAGTGTTCAAAATGGGAACAAGTGAAAGCATCACTTTCAACATATATCTTCGATGACACGAGATTACACTTTTCAGCATCAAGAACGTTTGAAGACTATTCACAAATCTCATCGATATCAGACGCGGTGATGTGAACTACCATGAGGGACATCGTCTTTACCACCCAGATGGACATTCCTAGAGTATTATCAAATAAGATAATACAATCACCCAGAGGGACATCATCGTCATTTTATCAATGGAATATCCTCATCCTACCGACGAGTCTTCATTTTCATCAACATCATTCTACCGAAGGATCTTCATTATCATTATCCTACCAATGGATCATCGTTGTCCTGCCGACAAATCTTCATTATCATTATCCTACCAATAGATCATGAACATTATCCTACCAATGAATCAACATTATCCTACCGACGAATCTTCTTCATCATCATCATTATCCTACTGATGGTTCTTTATTATCATCATCTTACCAATGGACCTTCATCATTATTATCCTATCAATAGATTATTATCAATCATCATTTTATCGATGGAGCATCATCATCCTACCAATGGATCAACATCACTCTACCAATGGATCATCGTCATCTTATCAATGAAGCATCATTATCCTACCAATGGAGCATCAACATTATCATCCTATAGATGGAGCATCATTATCATCCTATCGATGGAGCAACATCATCCTATCATCATCATGATCCTACCAATGGAGCATCAATATCATCATCCTATCGATGGAGCATCATTATCATCCTATCGATGGAGCACCATCATCATATTATCGTCATCTTACCAATGAAGAATCATCATCATTATTTTCATTTGCAAGAACGCAATCAAGAGACCCACCAGCATATAACATCAGTAGCTTCCCTCCTAGAATTTGTTGATCTTTAATTTTTGAGATCTGTTGGATAAGTAGGAAAATGATTTAGTTGTTATTTATAGTGTCTATTAATAATATCAATGTAGTTAGAGGCATTTCATGATAAGTAAATTTCGTATTTAAACTTTTATTTTTATTTTATTATTTATCCAGCTTATAGTTAGTATCCTTGTCTTTGTACAATTGCAGATTAATCTTAATTGTTTGTCCTAAAGTTTTGTCTTTCCCCCTTTCATATCATTTGCGGTGTAAGATAGAATGAATTTACCGTTAAAATAATTCTAATACTCGACTTTAGCACTTCGATGTTGCCTTGTTCTCTGTTGAAGTTTTAGTTTTTCAAGTGGAGCTTTGGCTTGTTAAAGCACAAATCTTGTGTGCATAAATAGGTTTAGTATGAACAAGTTTTATGTCAAAATGATTTTATTTTCTATGCCTTTCTTATATCTCTCTATTTTATATTTGTAAGTGTCTGGCTAAATTTATATATAAATGCTTTGAATTTAGCTAATTCATCAACTGCTATATATTATTGTTTAAGCATGATTTTAGCATATTTCTTTTTACCTTTGAATGATCAACTGATGGCTTCCTTTTTCCTTAGCTCCTTGTTTTTTTTCATCATTATGTATAGTTTCAAATCTTGTTAAGATAATTCATGGCCCGTCCTTTAAGTATGAATCTAATCCTTATTGTATTTCTTTTGTATGTGACACCCGCCATGAGTCCACGAGACCCTTCCCTTGCATTTGGAGTTGCATTGAAACTAAACTCCGCTATCGAGTCAACGTCATCATTCCAAGAACTGGAAAGTTGTATACACCTAGTGTATATGAAAATTGAGAAGTGGGCCTAAAGGCCCCCAAAATTCCAGAAGTCGTATTTTGGGCCTAAGCCCTTGTCATTTTACTTATTATTATCTTGTCAGAATTTAGGACAAGTGGAAGATAGGCCAAAGGCCCAAAGAAATAAATTTCAAAAATTAGTCTAGGACAGGTACAAAAGGAGGCAAGAATTGGGCCAAAGGCCCAAAACAAAAATAGGCCTAATACTGGCCCAGGCGGACAGATCCAGACTTGAGCCCAAATCTTCTTTCCCTATCTCATTTATTTGTTATTATGTGTTTCATCTGTTATTTAATTTTAAGGTTTTTCTAATCAATGCCCCAAAAGAGAGTCATTTTGAATTAACTAAATATTTTAACTTTCTCTATTTATTCAAGTATTCGTATTTTCTTAAAACTGTTTAGCCAAATAGTTAATTGTTGGATAACCGCGTGTTAGCGGGAATTTTTGATGCTTTCAAACCCTTTCCGAAATGCTAATATGAACCCCGAACCCCCTTTAAATATTTTCATTAGATTTCTGTTTTAATCTTTTGGAAAAAATAGTTTTCTTAATTTTACTTTAAAAATTAAGTGGAGACTCTTAAAACCAGTCTAATATTTTTTAAATAAAACAATAATCTCATAATTAAGAAATCAAACTCGAAATAAGAACATAATTCAAATTCAAGAAAAATCATATAACTTTGAATAGAAACTAGATTTAACTCTTACTAATTGAATATAGATGTAGGGTGCAAGGACGAACTTACTCTAACCTTGTGAATAACCTTACATACCTAGAAAAACAAAGTTCTTGAAGATGTTTAAAGAAGAACTTGATTGAAAGCATGGAAATCCCAATTTTTGTCATCTTTGTGGTTTTCTTTGAGTTGGGGGAGTTGAGAGCGTAAAATAAAAGAAAGAAAAGTACTTGGTGGAATATATTCTCTTAATTGAAGTTAAATGTCACGCTCCAAGTCCCATTGAGGTGGATAGACACCTGATGCCCTAAAGCCCCAAGAAAACCAACTTATAACTTGTGTTTATCATACATACAACTATGATAATTATAATTTTTTACGAGTATAGTAAAATACTCTAATAAGGCCCACATAGATAGGCTCAAAATAAATGTACATGACTTGGCTGTTGAGGCCTTGATTACTACAAAACAAGACACAACTATACTTTACCTTGACAATAGTCTACAAAACCTCTAAAAGATAGACGAGTAGCTTATGATGGGACATGACCCCACCATACCCCTTAACTATAATATAATTTCAAATATGTACTAGAGACTTGGAAAAGCCCCGAAAATACATGGAGCTCACCAAAGGTCGTCGAGTATTCTATGCTTATATTGAGAGATTCTAATAACTTGAGTACATGTACTTGTTGCATGAAGCACAACGTTCATGAGGGATGTTAGTACAAAATAATGTAATAAATATGTAAAGCATAAATTGATCATATACAAAGTAAAAGCTCAAGTAAAATCAAGTATAAAGGTACAAATATTCTATATAGATAACAATAAGAGACCACATTTGCTTATACTGGTGGAATCATGTACATTCCATTCTTTGCTTTAGTTTACTGATCTTTACTTTATAGACATTGTAGCATGTCACACAATGACCAATTGATCAGTGGTATAAGGGGTTGACCCATTCTAGGAATTTTATACCCTGGGATGCGGTCCTCATAAATATACAAATCGGGATCGACCTATGCTAGGCTTTTCGCAGTTGTGCTGCCACCCATAATTATATAGATTAGGATCAGCCCATGCTAGGGATTACAACCTCTGAGCTGCCACCCTTAAGTACAAGAATTAGAATCGACCCATGCTAGGTATTTCAACCGCTCAGCTGCCACCCATAATTATTAAGATTCACTTTACCTTGTCACTTTAATCTTTGAAATTGTTCTTTCGATGTGCTTAAATCTTTTGAGATATATATAGGATTATATACAAGTGATGTAGATATGAGAACTAATTAAACTAGACAGAAACAATGATATAGGAATAAAATGTAACATTTTTGAGATAGTTAAGATCTTATATAACTCATGAACTTCATTGGGAACAACAAATATATACAGATGATCCGTGAAGGTGTGCGAAAAGAAATGATATGTAGTAAATGAGCCATTAAGGTATATAACAACTGAGCAAGAGATTCTTCTTAGAAGATGCTTCATTTTACAATATATTTGGACATTTCACATGAGGGCATACAACCATTTGAGTCACGCTCCGAAGCTACCCACTTGACATACCAGGGGGCCTAGGATCACGAATGACCCCAAGCTAACTTTGATCTGGCATATCATAAGCATACTCAAAGATTTACTGAAAATAGAAATATTGTGCGGAAGCTTAAACATGATATAAAATAAAATGATCGGGAATACCTATTCTAAGTCTGAATATATAAAAGTTTGAGAGTTCAATAACAACTGAAAGATCAAACTCAAATCTAAAACTAAATCTATCTATGTCTTAATAAAATCCTCTAACTGACTAGAGATGCTGGTACATGCCCCCAACTAACTCTAGCAAAACTAAAAACTAAAACAAAGAAAAACTGAATGGAAAACATGTCACTCGTCTTCAAAGAATGAGGACTCACCACTGATACAACTGAACAGGAGATCGGGAACCGATCTATGCGTGATCTGAATGCTGAGGACTTGAACCTACATCACGAGAAGATATAGCGCAGAGTATGCATCAATACTTGAAAGGTACTGAGTATGCAAGATAGGATAAAGATGAACAACATATACATAACTCAACAAGCAACAAGATCAATAATATAATCTGAACTGAATGTAAATACTAAAATATACTGAATACTGAACTAACTGGATGCAATGACCAAGTACATAACATGCTGAGACTAAATATTAAACTGGTAACTTGGTCAATGCACTAGAGTCTAACTGTGGAAGCTACTATTAACCGACATAAAACCACGAGAGTAATCTGTGGAGTCTGATGTTTACGCCCTATCGAGATGACCCAATATACCTTGCCAGGGGTATAAAGGCATGACTGGTGTGATCACTAAATACTTTGCCCATATAGGAGACTTAACCTACGAGGGTATGTAGTTCTGGGACTATGAGGGTGACTGACCCTAGTCCACTCGATGTTAGGCTTACTCCCAACTGAATATATAAGTAACACATTATCACAAATTTCTGTAATACTGAATAGCTCAAAATACTAACATGATAACTGAAAATACATCATTAATGTACTAATAATGGAACATTCTTAACTTGGGGCATGTATATCTGAATAAACTAACCTAACAAGTGTAATGTATGAACTAAACGAATCTACAAACCTAGGGTTCTGAGTTTCATGCAAGAAGCTAAGCAATAATTCCTCAAAAACATGATAATTTGATTAGGATTAGTCTAACAGCTGAATCACAACATTTTTCTAAAGTTCAAGAAAACCTAGGTCTAAACATGACATAGAGAATCAAGATTCTGACTGAATTCTAGGGACCTAATGGGTGAAAGGAACCCACTAGTGAAATCCCACATTCCTAGTAATGAATTTCATGGAGAAACCTTTTGATTTTGGGGTCTGGAACTTGAGGAAACCTTGTTGCGTTCTTGGAGAGGGTTGGTGTACTATATTTTCTCCTTTTCGTTCAAATTGGCTGAATTTTGGAGAATGACTTGATTAGGGTACGTTCTAATTTAGTTACTAGGACAAAGCTGACTAAAATGATGTAGTTTAGGGTTTAAACGACATAGTTTTGGTGTCCAATGCAAAGGGAAAAGACCAAAACGACCCTGACTTAAAAGCTGTCGGGGCCAACCGACGGACCGTTGACTGACCTACGGTCCATCCTGTCAGTCATCGACTAGATTTAGAGGAGGGGTTCTGGGGGACTTGATCCACGGATCAGGACCACGACCGTGGTCCCACCTACGGTCCGTGGGTCTTGGCGTGGGTCCTGACTTGGCTAAAAATAAATATGGGTTTTGGGAGGGAGCTATAGATGATCATCCACTGACCCTACCTACGGTCCGTGGTTCAACCTATGCTGCGTAGGTGACACCGTTTGTGGCACCTGCAACTTCTGAAATTTGTATTTCTAGTCTGTCTAGAATACGGGATGTTACAATTTGTAATAGAGGCCGTAACTCCTAAAATAGAAAGGCAAGGACTGTATAATATGAAACAACAACTAAACACTTAGTAGAGGATGTCAAATTAAGAGCATATAAAGAGATGAACTAATGAAGTACCTGACAGAACCCAAATAAGAGTTGTACATTCCATGTAAGGACATATAAAATAAATAATTAATGTAAGATGTACCTGAGATATAATACTTGTAACATGTATAATGTAGGATTTCATTGACCAAATAAACCTCATTTGACTTGGTGGATAACTCATGAAATTTATTGTTTGCAGTACCAATGCCAAAATAGTACTTGAAAGAATAAACACACAAATATTTAGAGAAGGGGTTATGGGGTCTTGATCCACGGACCATGGTCCCACCTACGGTCCGTAGGTCCTGGCATGGGTCTAGACTTGGCTAAATTTTTTTTTGGGTAATGGGAGTGAATTGCAGGTTTCCATCCACGGTCAACCTATGGTCCGTAGGTGGCGCCGTTGTGTACCACCCAAAAATTTTATAGGTGAAACTAGAACCTTACGTATGAGTTTTAGAGTGTGATGCATAGTTTAGACTTGTAAAATGGCTCCCCATACTTGGAATAAGGATTTTAGGGGTTAAACATCAAGATACAACTCCCCCCCAAGGACAAACCAAGGGTCCTTGAGGAGGACCCTAAATTAGCCCCCAAATATTTGGTTAAGTACACTGCCACACAAAGCTTCACGGTAGGTGAAAGCCTTCACTGCCCGAGTAAAGCACTTATGGACTTTGCCTTAGTCGTGTGGGCGAAGGGCATTGTTCACGCAAGGCTTCACGGAGCGTGAAAGTCTTCATGCCCATGGAATCCCTCGTGAACCAATAACTTAGCTGTGTAGGTAAGGAGGCAAGTTCACGTGAGGGTTCAAGAGACGTGAAAGCCCCTACCACCCTTGGACAACCCTCGTGGAACCTTGCCTTAGCCGTATAGGCAAAGGGCATGGTCCACGTGAGGCTTCACAGAGCATGAAGGCCGTCAGTGGCCTTGCAAGGCCTCGTGGGCCAATGCCTTAGCCATTTGGGGTAAGGAGGAAGTTCACGTGAGGATTCACGGAACATGGAGGACTCCACTGCACGTGAAGCACCTCCCGTGAACGCTGCCTTTGCCGTGTGGGAAAGAGACAAGTTCACGCTTGGGTCCACGGCTCGTGGAAACTTCCACTACACGTGGAAACCCTCGTGGAAACTGCCTTAGCTCCAGAAGCCAAAGGAATAAGTCAATGTGAGTGACCACGGCACGTGGAGAAGTCCACTGCCCGTGAAAGCCCTCGTTGACTTTGCCTTAGGCGCATGGGCAGTCCACACGTAGGGCAAAAGGGGGTATTTTTCGTAATTCCAATTTAAAGTCCAATTAAAGTGGGTCTATTTTATATTATTTTTAAATAACTATATAAGGTACTTTAAGTCAATAAACACCCAAACTAAATCATTTTCACAAACACCCAAATCAAAATCAAAAGTTCATATTCCTCACAATATTTCTCTCTCGAAAAATCCAAGAAGAAGTAGAGTAAAACTGAAGCTTGGGCTGGAAGAAATCAGGGGTTTTTCATCAAATTCTTTGAAGATTCTTCATCAAGGTATGGTAGTTTTCATCCATTGGTAGATTTCACCCATGGAGCCCTTTCAAAACTTGATTTCAAATGTTATAATTTCCCCAAAATTTAGGGTTTTATTATAATGACATGGGTTCTCTTTAAAAACATTTTCAATGGTTGAACTATTTTGGTTTATGATTGAATTGATGATTGAAGGTTGATTTATGGTGAAATTCTCCCAAGAACCCATGGATTCCCTATATTGCTAAATTGTGATCTTAATGTGGATTGCTTATAGAATCATGTAAATGGGTTTTGTTTAGATTAATTGAATTGATTGAATTATGTTATTAACCATACCTAATGTAAAAATTGTAGATGTTGGGTTGAATGTGACTCATGATTCTTGAAGGGTAAATTATGAGAATTGTACATGAATATGAGAATTATGCATGTGCTTCAAGATTTATGTTGAGAATGAAGATTCTATGATTATGGTGTAATTGTGGTATTCCTTGAAAGGTCATTCTCCCTTATACCCTTACACATTATTATGCATGAATTAATTATGACTATGATGATCTTGTTGTTTTGAATGAAAGGTTATTTTCATGAACACACTATGAACATGATATGAAAGGTTTACTCAGATAGTAATGATTCTAAGGTTGAAAGGTTATTCTCACCTATTGAATCTATGAGCTATCATGATACCATGTTGGTCTGAGTTCTAGGGCATTCTTCCATGACCATGAATTTAAGTAAAGACTTAACATGCATTTAAAGGTTATTATGCTTAGCACCGAGTGGATATGAAAATGAGATGAGAGCTTTTACGTCAGTTAGTCCGGGTTTGTAGTAGCAGTCTCCTTATCACAAACTATGTTCCCACATAGGTCTTTAGCTAGTGGATCCACCTAAGCTAACAAACATGAGTTCTACCTTCGGCAAGTAGGAAACCTCCTTTCGGTGTGGGGGCATGACAACGGATTCCATGTAGCTCACATGGTCTAAGTCGGTTAAGGGTATATGTCCCTACATGACAAGAATATGAACTATGACAAGAACATGAACATGAACTATAACTATGGCTTCTTAAGAAGTTCTACATAGTATGAGTAGGGGTATGGGACTCCATTTATGCATTGCACAATTAGACTTTAAGAGTGGTTGTGGTGTGGTTCTCTTATGCTATGAAGACTTATGAATTATGTATGGTTAATATGGAGTGTTGCTAAGAGTAGCTTTCCTGTTATGAGTTAATGAACATGAATGTTTCCTTGTCTATAAGTGTTGACTATGAATGAGACGAAGATTTATATGTATGGTGTTGGTGACCTAAAAGTGGTACTTAGTATTAGATATGATTATGGGATCCTATCTATGCACAAGTATAGCTTGGGGTTGCTTATGAGATGATTTGACTTATGTTTCTTCACAAATGTGCACGATTATTCTTAAACTTGATAAAATGAATTGTTTCAACTAAATGTCCCTTTTTAGCATGTTTTAAAGGATTTTATGCATGGTTATCATACTTGGTGCAATTTTGTGCTAACCCATATTTTCTATATTTTCCTATAAGTGTAGGTCCCGGTCGTTGAGGTGTACTTCTCTCATTGTGCAAAGCTTGGATTGATTATCTCCATGCTTTTGGTGAGTCCTCACGATTCAAGGACGTAAGCTGTTCATTTCTAGTTCTTCTTACATTTCCTTTTGAGACTATGTTGTAAAAGGCTGTGACCCTTATTGATACTCGATTGTATTAGACTGTTTATTGAGACAATATCTAGACTTCATTTGGTTTTATGAAAAGACTACGATTGTAAAATATTTTAATTCCACATCATTTCTATTACTTATGTTTATGACATGCTAAGGGCTTGTATAAGACCCCTTCGGGGTTGGGTACGCTGTGTTACATCTAGGGAGTACCCTTGGGTCGTGACAAACTAGGTAATCAGAGCACAAGGTTTAGAATGATTCTAGGATGATGTCTCATAAACCACATCTAGTAGAGTCTTGTTCATGAGTGTGAAGCGCGCCACATTTATGAATGAGAGGCTATAAGATGTTTAGGAAATTTTACTTTTTTTATTACTCTTTAGTCGTGCCTTAGAGTTTTAACTCTATGAAGTCCTTTTCCTAACCCTTCTCTTGTGTCTTTAGGATATGAATACAAGAAGGGAAAACACAAGAAGGATGGAAGAGGAGAATGTGAATGAGGGAGTTTCTCCCCAAGATCCTCAAGTTGCTCAAGCTCCTATTGATGTGGGGGATATGACAAATGTGGAAATAAGGTCGGATCTCCAAATATTGACTCAAGCCGTGACGGCCCAAGTCAATAGGGATACTAGGACTCATGTGAACTCCAATGTAAGTACAATCGCTTCAAGGATAAGGGATTTTACTAGAATGAATCCTCCTATGTTCCATGGCTCCAAAGTGGAAGAGGATCCACAAGGGTTTATTGATGAAGTGCATAAAGTGCTTGATGTTATGGGGTGTCTTCACAAGAGAAGGCAGAATTACTCGCCTATCAATTGAAGGATGCGGCTCAAGTATGGTATGAGCAATGAAAGGGTGAGAGAACCGTAGGAGCAGGCCCGGTAGATTTGGAATTGTTTAAGTCAGACTTTATTGATAGGTTCTTTCCCCTAGAGTTGAGGGAACGAAAATGCAAGAGTTCATAAATCTTCGACAAGGGAGTTTGAGTGTGAAGGAGTATGCCCTTAAATTCACTCAATTGTCTAAGTATGCTCCAACCTTAGTAGCGGATTCGAGGGCCAAGATGAATAAATTTGTGATGGGGGTATCCAACTTGGTAGTCAATGAATGTCGTTCGGCAATGATAATCCCAAGTATGAATATTTCACGTCTCATGGTCCATGTCTAACAAATTGAGGAACAAACGCTCAAGCAAGTGAATCGGGAAGTAAAAAGATCAAGGACTGATGATGGGAATTCTTCCAAAGGTAAGTTCGAGGATCAAGGGAAACCAAGGTTCAAGAGGAGGTTCTCCAACCAAAGCTCCTCTAGTGCTCCAAGGGTCAACAAAGTTAGGGTGTCTAACCCTAAGCCTCAAGGAGGAAATAGTGGTGGGTCTTCTATGGTGAGGCCTACTTGTGCCAAGTGTTGCAAGAAACATGATGGTAAGTGTCTAGTTGGCATGGATGGTTGCTATAGTCATGGGAAGAGCGGCCATATGATGAGAGATTGTCTCATGCTTAAGAATCAAGGAAGAGAGGGCAAGAAAGTCCCTCATAGCGGTTTGAATTTCGATGCTCCCAAGAAAAACCGCTTCTACGCTCTTCAACCCTAAGGTGACAAAGAGAGCTCTCCTAATGTTGTGACCGGTATGTTACAAGTCTTTTCTATTGATGTATGTGCATTGTTAGATCCCGGTGCAACTTTGTCCATTGTGACACCTTTAGTAACTATGGAATTTGAAATACCCCCCAAAGTGTTAGTAGAGCCTTTTTCGGTTTCTACCTCGGTTGGTGACTCGGTGGTGGCAAAAAAAGTCTATAGGAGTTGTCCTATAAAGTTACCTTTGTGGATTTGGTAGAGTCAGACATGTTAGATTTTGATGTGATTTTCGGTATGGATTAGTTGCATGTAAGTTATGCCTCAATTGATTGTAGGACTCGGGTAGTAAAGTTTCAATTCCCAAATGAGTCCATTTTAGAGTGGAAGGGGGAAATTCTATCCCTAGAGGTCAATTTGTCCCTTTCCTCAAAGCTAGAAAAATGATCTCCAAGGGGTGTATTTACCATATTGTTAGGGTTATGGATGTTGAGTCCGAAATCACTCCTCTAGAGTTGGTTCCGATAATGAATAAGTTTCTGGATGTTTTTCCCGATGAGATTCCCGGTATTCCTCCCAAGTGGGAAATAGACTTTGGCATTGATCTTTTACCGGATACACAATCTATCTCCATTTCTCCTTATAGAATGGTTCCGGCCGAGTTGAAAGAGCAACTTAAGGATTTGCTAGACAAGGGTTTTATTCAACCGAATATCTCTCCATGGGGTGCTCCGATATTGTTTGTTAGGAAGAAGGATGGGTCTCTTAGAAAGTGTATCGACTATCGTCAATTAAACAAAGTGACCAAAAAGAATAAATATCCCCTTCTGAGGATTGATGACTTGTTTGATCAACTTCAAGGGGCTAACTATTTCTCCAAAATAGATCTTCGTTCGGGTTACCATCAACTAAGGGTGAGAGGGGTTGACATTCCCAAAACGGACTTTAGGACCCGGTGTGGTCACTATTAATTTGTGGTTATGTCGTTTGGGTTGACTAATGCCCCGAGAGCTTTTATGGACCTAATGAATAGAGTGTTTAGACACTACCTTGATATGTTTGTGATCGTGTTTATTGATGATATTTCGATCTATTGAAGGAGTGAAGATGAACATATGAACCATTTGAGGATTGTATTGCAAGTCCTTAAAGACCACCAATTATATGCGAAGTTTAGTAAATGTGAGTTTTGGCTAAGGTCCGTAGCCTTCCTTGTTCATATTATGTCGAGCAAGGGTATTGAGGTGGATCCAAGAAAACAGATGCGGTCAAGAGTTGGCCTAGACCTCTAACTCCTACCGATATTAGAAGCTTTTTGGGTTTGGCCTATTATTATAGGAGGTTTGTTGAGGGTTTTTCCTTCATTGACGGCTTTGACTCAAAAGAAAGCTAAGTTTGTGTGGTCGGAGGCTTGTGAAAAAAGCTTCCAAGAGTTGAAAGATAAACTTACTTCCGCTCCGGTGTTGACCTTACCGGAGGGTACCAATGGTTTTGTTGTATATTGTGACGCCTCTAGAGTGGGTTTAGGGTGTGTACTCATGCAACACGAGAAAGTAATTGCCTATGCTTCAAGGCAACTCAAGGTACATGAAAAGAATTACCCGACTCATGATCTCGAATTAGCAGCGGTAGTATTTGGTTTGAAAATATGGAGACATTACTTATATGGGGTCCATGTGGATCTTTTCACTGATCACAAGAGTCTCCAATATGTATTTAGCCAAATGGACTTAAATATCCGACAAAGAAGGTGGTTAGAACTTTTAAAAGACTATGACATGAGCGTCATCTATCACCCCGGTAAAGCTAATGTGGTAGCGGATGCCCTTAGTCGATTATGCATGGGGAGTGTGGCTCACACTGAGGATAAGAAGAAAGATTTGGCTCGTGAAGTACATAGGTTGGCCCGGTTAGGTGTCCAACTAGTGTATTCCCCTAAGGGTGGAGTCACGGTTCACAATGGGTCCGAATCATCCTTTGTGATGGGTGTTAAGGGCAAGCAAGACCTTGATCCTATAATTGTTGAATTAAAAGAGTCGGTGCTCAACAAGTCCGTTAAGGCTTTCTCCCAAGAAGGAGATGGGGTGCTTAGGTAACAAGGTCAATTATGTGTTCCAGATGTTGATGGCTTGAAAGAGCAAATTCTAGAAGAGGCTCATGGTTCTAGGTATTCTATTCATCTGGGAGACACCAAGATGTATCGTGATCTACGTGAAGTCTACTGGTGGAATGGTATGAAGAAGGATATAGCGGGTTTTATGGCCAAGTGTCCGAATTGTCAACAAGTTAAAGCTGAGCACCAAAGACCCAGAGGCTTGTCCCAAGATATAGATATCCCCACTTCAAAATGGAAGGATGTAAATATGTATTTTGTTGTGGGATTGGCTCGTACCAGAAGGCAACATGATTCCATTTGGGTCATTATAGATCGGATGACAAAATCAGCCCATTTCATTCCTGTCAAGGTTTCCTTTTTGACGGAAAACACCGCCAAATTATATATCAAGGAGATAGTGAAGTTACATGGGGTTTCTTTGTCGATTATTTTGGATCGAGGTACTCAATTTACTTCACACTTTTGGAAGGCATTCCAAAATGGCTTGGTACTAAGGTTAAGCTTAGCATGGTTTTTCATCCCCAAACTGATGGTCAAGCGGAATGTACCATCCAAACTTAGAGTATATGTTGAGAGCGTGTGTTATTGACTTCAAGGGTAATTGGGATGACCATCTACCATTAATAGAGTTTGCCTACAACAATAATTACCACTCAAGTATTGCCATGGCTCCTTTTGAAGCATTGTAGGGTAGGAGATGTAGGTCTTCGGTTGGTTGGTTTGAAGTAGGTGAAGTTGCTCTAATCGGTCTCGAGTTAATTTATGAGGCCATTGAAAAAGTTTGACTCATTAAAGAGAGGTTGAAGACGGCCCCAAAGTCGGCAAAAGTCTTATGCCGATGTTAGAAAAAGGGATCTAGAATTTGAAGTTAATGATGGGGTCTACTTGAAAATCTCACCTATGAAAGGTGTGATGAGGTTTGGCAAAAAGGGGAAACTTAGTCCCCGGTATGTGGACCCATATCAAATCTTGAAATGTGTTGGGAAAGTTACATATGAGTTAGACTTACCGAATGAGTTGGCTCCTGTTCACCCGGTGTTTCATGTTTCCATGCTTAAGAAGTGCATTGGAGATCCGGTATCCATCATTCCTTTCGAAGGTTTGGGAGTTGATGAGAGTCTTTCTTATGAAGAGATTCTGCCAGTTGCTTAAGAACCCAATTATATGTGCAAGCGAGATATTTTATAATACTTAGAGTAGTTGGTTTGACAACAAGACGTGAAGGTGTCAGAAAAGTAAATACTTGCTGTTTTCGGTCTTGTTGAATAAAATGCAAATAAAATGACTTACTAGCCATAGTATATCCCCGACACAACCTACATTCACAAACGATAGTTGTTTAGAAATTGAAATTTTTTTGTAGAGATTGTAGACCGACAAGTTAAAAGGTTGAGAAACAAGAAAGTAGCTTTCGTAAAGGTTTTATGGAGGAATCATTTAGTTGAGGGTGCTACATGGGAGGCCGAGGCCGATATGAAGTCCCGCTATCCTCATCTTTTTCCTTCTACTCCTATTCAAGCTTGAGGTAAGTAGTTCCTCTTGAGTTTCTAGTTTAGGAGTCATGTGTGATATATGTGTTCTTCATGATTTTCCTTATGATTATGCATGTTCTTGAGAAAAATTCATGTTTAGTGATGAATGAGTTGTTTTCATGAATTGTGTTCTTCATGTTGTTGTGCATTTGAGTATGGTGTTGCATATTTGACTTCATGAGATGAATTGATGAACATGCTATATTATGTTTTATGAGATGGCATATTGGCTCCATAATGTTGTGTTGAGAATGCTTTTGTTGGAGAAGGTAGTTCCTCCTATGAACATGAGAAATGTTGAATTTCATGCATATTGGGTTGATAGATGTAGTTCCTACTTCATTTTTGTTGCATTTATTATGTTGAGATGGAGTTGAAGTTTCCTCCTTTAAGTGGTGCATTATTTTGATATTGCATGCATGTTGGGCTGCTATTCTTGAATCTTTATTTCCGTAAGGTGTCTAGATGGTCATTTGAGGACGAATGTTCCCAAGGGGGAGATAATGTAACACCCGAAAATTTTATAGGTGAAACTAGAACCTTACGTATGGATTTTAGAGTTTGATGCGTGGTTTAGATTTGTAAAGTGGCTCCCCATACTTAGAATAAGGATTTTAGGGGCTAAACGTCAAGATACGACCCCCAAGGACCAACCAAGGGTCCTTGAGGAAGACCCTAAATTAGCCCCTAAAAATTTGGCTAAGTATACTGCCACGCGAGGCCTCACGGCAGCTGAAAGCCTTCACTGCCCGTGTAAATCACCCGTGGACTTTGCCTTAGCCGTGTGGGAGAAGGGAATTGTTCACATGAGGATTCACGGAGCGTGAAAGCATTCACTGCCTATGGAAGCCCTCGTGAACCAATGCCTTAGCCGTGTAGGCAAGTTCACATGAGGGTTCAAGAGACGTGAAAGCCTCCACCACCCGTGGAGAACCCTCGTGGAATCTTGCGTTAGCCGTATAGGCAAAGGGCATGGTCCACGTGAGGCTTCATGGAGCGTGAAGGCCCTAATTGGCCTTGCAAGCCCTTGTGGACCAATGTGTTAGCTGTTTGGGGCGAGATGGCAGTTCATGTGAGGATTCACGGAACGTAGAGGACTCCACTACACGTGAAGCACCTCTCGTGAACACTGCCTTAGCTGTGTGGGCAAGAGGCAAGTTCACGCTTGGGTCCACGGCTCGTGGAATCTTCCACTGCACGTGGAGACCCTCGTGGACACTGCCTTAGCTCCACAAGCCAAAGGCATAAGTCCACGAGAGGGACCACGACACGTGGAGCAATTCACTACCCGTGAAAGCCCTCGTGGACTTTGCCTTTGGCGCATGGGCAGTCCACACGTGGGGCAAAAAGGGGTATTTTTGGTAATTCCAAATTTAAGTCCAATCAAAGTGGGTCTATTTTATATTATTTATAAATTACTAGATAAGGTATTTTAAGTCAATAAACACCCAAACTAAATCATTTTCACAAACACCCAAATCAAAATCAAAAGTTCATCTTCCTCACAATATTTTTCTCTCTAAAAATCCAAGAAGAAAAGTAAAATTGAAGCTTGGACTTGAAGAAATCAGGGGTTTTTCATCAAATTCTTTGAAGATTCTTCATCAAGGTATGGTAGTTTTCATCCATGGGTAGATTTCACCCATGGAGCCCCTTCAAAACTTGATTTCAAATCTTACAATTTCCCCAAAAGTTAGGGTTTTATTCTAATGACATGGGTTCTCTTTAAAAATGTTTTCAATGGTTGAATTATGTTGGGTGATGAATGAATTGATGATTTAAGGTTGATTTACGGTGAAATTCCCCCAAAAACCCAGGGATTCCCTATATTACTAAATTGTGATCTTAATGTGGGTTGATTGATTATAGAAGCATGTAAATGGGTTTTTTTAGATTAATTGAATTGATAGAATTATGTTATTATCCATACCTAATGTAGAAATTCTAGATGTTGGGTTGAATGTGACTCATGATTCTTGAAGGGTAAATTATGAGAATTGTACATGAATATGAGAATTATGCATGTGCTTCAAGATTTATGTTTAGAATGAAGATTCTATGATTTTGGTGTAATTGTGGTATTGCTTGAAAGGTCATTCTCCCCTATACCCTTACACATTATTATGCATGAATTAATTATGACTATGATGATCTTGTTGTGTTGAATGAAATGCTATTCTCATAAACACACTATGAACATGATATGAAAGGTTTACTCAGATAGTAATGATTCTAAGGTTGAAAGGCTATTCTCACCTATTGAATCTATGAGCTATCATGATACCATGGTTGTTTGAGTGCTAGGGAATTCTGCCATGACCATGAATTTAAGTAAAGACTTAACATGAATTTAAAGGGAATTATGCTTAACACCAAGTGGATATGAAAATGAGATGAAAGCTTTTACGTCATTTAGTCCGGCTTTCCAAAATAGTTATCTCATGAGATGGAAACCTTTTATGTCAGTTAGTCCGGGTTTCTAGTAGCAATCTCCATATCCCATAACTATGTGTCCACATAGATCTTTAGCTAGTAGATCCACCTAAGCTAAAAAAAAAATTAGTTCTACCTTAGGCAAGTAGGACACCTCTTTTCAGTGTGGGGGCACGACACCGGATTCCATGTAGCTCACATGGTCTATACCGGTTAAGGCTATATTTCCCTACATGACAAGAATATGAACTATGACAAGAATCTGAACATGAACTATAACTATGACTTCTTACGAAGTTCTACTTAGTATTAGTGGGGGTATGAGACTCCATTTATGCATTGCACAAGTAGGCTTTAAGAGTGGTTGTGGTGTGGTTCTCTTATGCTATGAAGACTTATGAATTATGTATGTTTAATAGGGATTGTTGCTATGAGTAGCTTCCTTGTTATGAGTTAATGAACATGAATGTTTCCTTGTCTATAAGTGTTAACTATGATGGAGACGAAGCTTGATATGTATGGTGTTGGTGACCTAAAAGTGGTACTTAGTATTAGATACACTACAAAAAATTTGATTATTAGTGACGAATAATTTTGTTAGTTAAAGTCCATACTTTGTCACAAAATTCTTTTTGTGACGAAAAATAAATCGTCAACCATTTGTCCCTAAAGCATGGGTCACTAAATGTATATTGAAACGACTTAGTGTTTTGTCACTAAATAGATATGCATTAACTACAAAACTAATTTTTGTCCCCAAATACATAATATTTATGACAAACTTGATCTTCATAGAATTATATTTTTTTGTAGGTAATGGCATTATTTTCGTCACTAAAGAAGTTGTAATACTAACATGTATGATGGCGTCGCTAATTATTTTTTTGAATTAGTGACGACATAATTTGTCTCTAATCTTCTATGTATTTCGTCATTGAACGAACATTTATTTCGTCACTAAAAATATCGTTTACATACACATTATTTTTTGTCACAAAATATATAAATTAGTGACGACACTACGTTCTTGTAATTTTGTAGTTAAAAATAATCACGTCGTCACTAAAAATACTATTTTTACCAACAAAATCAATTTGTCTCTAGAAAATGTCATAATTAGCGATGATCACATTTGACATAATATACAAAGTTAATTTGTAGATAATAAATAGGTTGTTTTGGGACAAATTTTATTCTGTCACTAAATGTCATACTTTTATGAAGAAAATGTGATCGTCTTAAAAAGTATAAAAAAATCATTGTAAATGTTAAGCTTTTATAGACAAAATATTTTGTCACTAATAACAAGTATTTAATGACATTTTAATTCATAGTTATAATATTTACAATTTGTATTTAGCTAGTGATGTTTCCGCTAATTTTAAAATTATGAAATCATATAAAAATATATTAAACTTCAATATAAATAGCATTATCCAAATTAAAAATAATAACATACTAAAAGTATAAGATTGCTAAAAAAACCTTTGAAAACAAAGTCATATATTAATTAAGAAAAAACCAAAAATGATATTCATTAGATGATATCTCATTACGTACGCCTTGAAGAAAAACTAACATTAACTAAATTTCATGCAACTTGAAAGTTTATTGAGATATACTAAACAAATAACAAAATGAAAGTATTAAAATGGAGGTTTCTTCTCACAATATCACTGCAAAAGCACTTCTATAGCAACTGGTCTTACTTTACACCTTTCACAACCTGTGGAAAAATAATATTCTAAGATTTGATTTCATATGTCGAATAATTTCACAACAATAAGACAAATTTATGATTTACCAAAAGTAAAGAAGAATGATCATGGTACCACAAGATCAATCAAGGTGCACACCTAAAGACCAACATAATACTACCAGGGGTTTAAGGAGATTCTAGGTTATAACTCTGGTTAGTGGTGACTATGTACAGTGTTCACAAGGACTAACTCAATAAAGAGAGAATTGGCTACTAAAGAATCGAACATTGTTGATGGACAGGATCTCAAATTTTTCACCACTTGCACTAAATGCAATGAACCAAAAAGGGGAAAGTAAAAAAGATATATGTGGAAATAAATCACAAACACAATGATTAAAGAAAATAAATTGTCCTAATGGTTAACATAATTAAGCATCAAAGAAACATATAAATAATTGTAAATTCCTATAGTCCAAAAATTCTCACAAAGACCGACAATGATTAACATGTTTCTATGCAATGAGTAGCATGGTTTCTAACAGAAGCAGAGAGGCTTGTACCCATTAGAACACTTGTAAACTGCATCTTGTTAGTTTGGTCATTTTTCGATATATCTTTCCCTGGGTAGAGAAGCTTTGGAGTGAACTTCTCTAATATTCTTGATGCACCCTGTACGAAGAATAACAAGCAGTTAGCAAGGAAACACAACTCATTCAATATCCAACAACAACCAATACAATTATAAGAATGAAAAACATCATTTAACCAATGCTATATTAACTTCAAAATCTGGATTGAGAGTTTTGTATCTCGGTTACCAACAAATAGGATACAATAATTGATTCTATACATTCTTCGAGTACCATTTTCCCATAATTTCTCACCCAAACGGATTGCTGTTTTAACAAAGCATATGTCAAAGTGGTAATATAAATCAATATCATCTTTAAGATATTCAATTAATAACATTTGGATTCGTATAATAAAGGTGCAAATTCAACAATGCTCCCTGCTTATGAAAGTGCTTCTTTACTTTTTCTTGACAACTTGACGGATGTCATAGTGTAGACAGCACCAATTACAGCAATTAGAGGAACTACAATAGGAGTAACAAGAGCAACAAGAGCTACTTGCCACACTGGTGTAAATTCCACCACAAATCCAGGCAAAAATGTAGCCATATAATGAATGAAATTATCCAACTGTAGTAAAACATACAAAAAAATTTATCAAATCAAAAGAAAGTTCTCATTTTCTTTGGCCACTTCAATTGAAGATCATTCATAGCAATGAAATCAGCCATTTACTCTACAACAATCTGATGGAAAGAAAAGAGAAGAAAACGAAACAAGAATCTAGACATAATGATCAAATCAGATGTTTCATTTTTCCCTTTTCTTACTTGAACTATCACCATCTATGTATCAAATCATACCTCAACAACTCAACCATCAGATTTTCCTTTTCCTACGTGATAGTTGAGGTGTGTTTTAATACATAGATGGTGATAGTTCATGTAGAAAAATGGAAGATTTTATAGTGTTGGGTGTGAAACTCGCGAAAAGGCGATAAGTCAGGCATATTTTTTACTATTAACTATAAAAACTACCATAAAGTCTAAGATTGATTGGTAAGAAACACAGTAAATCACTTGAGCCCCAAGCTTTATAATTTGCTTTGGTGGTACTTCTAGTGGAGTCTCATCAGCTCGAAAAATTTCCAACTTTGACAAGAGCCTGAAGGAGTCGAGCAACATTCTTATTTGACTGCAAGATTCTCAAGGTTCCCGATTGATCTTGGTAAAGTTTTCAAGTCTGCAAAGTTGATTGCAAGATCAAGCTTTTCATGCAGCAAAACATAATGTTTTAGGTATGTTCTAAACTTCATTGAATCTAACATCAACTTCCCTGAGTTGAGAAATATTATCCATAGTCGTTGGTAATCTTTTAATTATGTTAATGTGCGGCGTAAGAATCTCTAAGTGTTTGAGCATTCCCATCGCCCCAGGGAGTGCTTTAAGTTGATTATAATCCAATCTCAGTCCTACAAGGGAAGAACAAAATCCTATTGTGTAAGAAAGTTCCTCGAGCTTATTGTTTCCACGTTTAGTCACTTCAAGGAGGTTAAGTTCCCAAGGAAATCAGGAAAATGAGCAAACTCGTTTGAACCTGAATCAAGATCAATCAGATTAATTAAGTTCCTGAAAGTAGCTGGCATCGATTTCAACCTGTTCGCTTGAAGGTCGAGATCGGTCAAATTGATTAGCTTACCAAATGAATCAGGAAGGTTTATAATTTGGTTGGAGGAGTATTGAGCTTCGTTAAGGCATTAAGGCTACCAATGGTAGTTAGAAGAGCCATAATTTGGTTGTCGGCAATGTTTAGCTCAGTGACATTCACCAATTTCAAGAGTGACAATGGAAGCCATTCAATCTTGTGTATTAACTTGTGAAGATTAACATTTTCTTTACTTTTGGCAGCATTTTTAATTAGGGCAGCTACTTTCACTAAACTGTACTTCTCTTTGTGCTTAGAGATTTGATTCAGTGAAATTTTTTGACAAAAACCTGGAGGGCTAAAACTCATAAACTGGGCAAGCTCAAAAATGAAATATTTGACAAACACAATAAACATCATACCAAAAGGAAGAAAACAGAGAACCCATAATTGTAAAAATCCCAGAGAAGAAAGATACTAACCTATAAAATTCGTGCAAAAGCCGAACTATCAAAGATAGGCGGAAGAACAGGCCTGCACAGAATCCAAAGTGTTGAACATACCGAATAGAAGATGGATGCTGGAAATCTGGAAAGTTTAGATACTATTGCATTTTAGCAGTTCAAATCTGCTTCAAGTTCAATGGAGTTGCTACAAGCATTGAAATCAAACTCAAATGTGGGAAGAGGGATTCATATCACGGAAGAAGAAATGTTACGATGGGTCATCTCTTTGGGAAGAGCAAAAGTTAAGAAAACTTTTAGAATTAAATCTAGCTAATTTATTTTCTATGCAAGAGGTACAACTATGTAAAGCAAAAAGTAATGTTAAATACCTAAAATACCATTGCAGTACCTGATTAAGATTGAGGACAACTTTGATAATTCTTTTAAGAAAATTGGTTTTTATTTTAAGTAAAGGTACTGTCTAGAAACATGACTGTACAAGTAAGCATATGCAACACATTAATGAATGTACTCTCTCAATCCCATATTAGTTGATCATTATACAAAATATAATTGTCTGATATTTGTTGATCATCTTACTAAATATAGTTGTCTCATATTAGTTGATCATCTTACTAAATCAAGAAAACATTTTTAAAAAATCTATATTACCCTTGCAACTAATTCTTTTTTAAAGTGTTCATATTTGTTTGTAAAATTTCTAAGAAATTTTTAAAGAAGTGAATTAGTAAAATTGTCTTCTTATTTATGATTTCTTAAGCACCGTGCAAAATGAAAAGTGATCAACTAATATGGAACAGAGGGAGTAAGAGTTTGTTTGGCATTGTTGTTTGGATGCCTTAAGTGCTCTTTTGAGAAAATAATTTTTTTTTAAAAAAATCAAGTGTTCGATAAATCCTTAAAACTGTTTTTAAATGGAAGGAGAAACAGTTTTTCTACTATTGGGAAGAAGCTAAAAACTTGTGCTTCTTAAAAAAAAACAGAAGCAGAAAATTATTTTTTAAAGACTATAATATTCCTTCCATATATAAATATTTACCAATATATCCCGTATTAATTAATTAGCATATCGCATAAGTTTGGTTAAGTTTCATTCAAGAATTCTTATTTTTATTTTAATGCAATAAAAAAATTAATTTAATTTTGTATATTATTATTTTATATATTATTTTAGGTATTATTTACAAAATTAGAAATAAAGGTAACAATAATATTGTTGTTGGTTTAAAAATATGAAGGATTTTATTCATTTTTTTGGTGAATTTTTCGTATGTAATGATTTAATTTTTGGAATGGTTTTCAAATGTATTTTTCTTGATATTTATATTTAAACCATCATGTTTATATTATATTAATATTTATTTATTTATTTGTGTATAATATTGATTGAAAATTTGAATATGTACATTTTAATTTAATTAAAAAAATTGTAATAGATATTTGAAATAGTTTCTCTATAAAATAATCTTACATTGATACTTGTCCTTTTTTTGTAATTTGCTTCTCAAAAACACTTTTTTTTTTAAAAATAGTCAAACATAATTTATGACTATCTAGTAGAGATATTACTTACTATTTTAGAATAGTAAGTAATTAATATCTGCAATAGTATATTATAACTCATTTATGAGATCTAATCTATGACATTATGTGACTATCTATTAGAGATATTACTTACTATTGTAGAATAAATTTGATTATATATTTCATGTAGATTACTCAAGTTGGGTGAGTTTTCTTATTTTTAGGAATTGAGATTATAAATCATAGTTAGAAAAATTATATTCAAATTCTAAATATTTTTTGCAAAAAGTATGGTCGAATACAATCGTACTTCAAAATTTTAAAATAAAGTGAAATTATTCTTTGATTTTTATGGATGGACATCCACACAAATTTTACCAAGATTTTTGCTCTGAACAAAAGGAATAAATTGTGTTCCACCAGAATAAATAAAAAATACTAGTTTTTTGTTCTGTTATAATTTTTTTGCAGCAAAAATTAAAATTATTCAGTTACAAATTGTAAATCGTCATTATTTAAATAATGCATATTTTGTGACAAACCTATGTTGTAATTAATTCACATGTTGATTAGAGACAATAAAATGATCTTCACTAATTGCTTATATTATAAGTGACAAAAACTAAAGTCAGAATTAAATAAAATTTTATGGCTAAAACTTACATCATTTGACTACAAACTCTAATTTGTCACTATTACAACAACTTTGTTTTGTGACAAAACATTTTCGTCTCCAAAATCATAACTAATTTTAAAACAAATAATACGTTGTCACAAATTTAATATATTATTAGCGACAAAATAATGTGTCAATGATAACTTAAAATTTGTCACTAATGATATATGATAAATGGCGCAAAAATATTTTTTGGTGGGAAACTTTAATGGACAAGACTTTGCTACGAAATTACTTATTTCGCCACAAAGTAAGTTGCATATGCATTTAAATACGAAATATAATTTTTTTCACAAAAAATGAATAATTAGTGACGAATTTTGTGTCGTACTTAATAATTTTGTAGCTAAAAATCACATTTGTTGTAGTGATAGGATTATAAGATCCTATCTATGCATTGCACAAGTATAGCTTAGGGTTGCTTATGAGATGATTTGACTTATGTTTCTTCACAAATGTGCACGATGACTCTTAAACTTGATAAAATGCATGGTTTCAACTAAATGTCCATTTTTACCATGTTTTCAAGGATTTTATGCATGGCTATCATACTTGGTGCAATTTTGTTATAACCCATATTTTCTATATTTTTCTGTAAGTGTAGGTCCCGGTTGTTGAGGTGTACTTCTCACATTGTGCAAAGCTTGGATTGATTCTCTCCACGCTTTTGGTGAGTCCTCACGATTCGAGGACGGAAGTTGTTCATTTCTAGTTCTTCTTACATTTCCTTTTTAGACTAATGTTGTAAAGGGTTGTGACCCTTATTGATACTCGACTGTATTAGATGGTTCATTGAGACAATGTCAAGACTTCCATTTGGTTTTATGACAAGACTTCGATTGTAAAACATTTTTATTCCTCATCATTTTTGTTACTTGTGTTTATGATATGCTAAGGGATTGTATAAGACCCCTTCGGGGTCGAGTACTCCGCGTTACATCTAGGGGGTATCCCTGGGTCGTAACACGTTGGTGGCACCTGCAACTTCTGAAATATGCATTTCTGGTGTGTCTAGAATACTGGATTTTACATTATCTCCCCCTTGGGAACATTCATCCTCAAATGAGGACAAAACTACCTGAATATGTAGGGCAAGAATTGCAAACGCTACCACTAAGTACTGGAAACTGAAATCTGAATAAACTAAGTTCCATGAACATGCAAATACACTAAAAATGCATGTATAACTGAAGGAACATGATACTAAGACTGAATCTACGCATGAGTAACTGAAATACTAGAGAGGAATTATTACCTCAAGCTAGAATGTAATCGGAAGGAAAGAGATGAGGATACTTGGCCTTCAAGGCTTCTTCTGCTTCCCAAGTAGCTCCCTCTATAGACTAAATCCTCCACAAAACCTTAAGTGAAGCGACTTCTTTGTTTCTCAACATTCGAAGCTAACGATCAAGAATCTTAACTGGCACATCCTCATAAGTGAGACTATCTTTCACAACCACACTTCCCATTGGTACTGTGGATGCTGGATCACCCACACACTTCTTCAACAATGAAATGTGAAAGACCGGATGCACCACTGCTAGTTCTGCTGGCAACTCTAACTCATAAGCCATTTTACCAACTCTTTTCAAGATCCTGTAAGGGCCTACATATCTAGAACTGAGCTTCCCTTTCTTTCCAAACCTCATCACCCCCTTCATAGGTGACACTTTCAGGAAAACCCAATCATCAGTTTGGAACTCCAAGTCCGTTCTCCTTACATCTGCATAGGACTTCTGGTGACTCTGGGCTGTCTTAAGTCTATCTCTGATGAGTTGAACTATTTCCATTGCATCATGAACTGAATCTGGCCCTATCAAGGCTGCTTCACCTAATTCAAACCAACCAATTGGAGACCTACATCTACGCATATACAATGCCTCATAAGGGGCCATCTGAATATGGGAATGGTAGCTATTATTATAGGCGAACTCTATAAGAGGTAGCTAATCATCCCAACTACCCTTCAAGTTGATCACACAAGCTCTCAACATGTCCTCTAAGGTATGAATGGTACGCTCTGCCTGGCCATCCTTCTGTGGATGGAATGTTGTGCTGAGGTTAACTTGAGTACCAAGACCTTTCTGAAATGACTTCCAGAAATGAGAGGTAAATTGAGGACCTCTATCTGAGATGATAAAAAAGGAACACCATGCAACCTGACTATCTCATTAATATAAAGCTTGGTGTATTCCTCCACCGAATCAGTAGTCTTGACAGCCAAAGAGTGAGCAGACATAGTAATTCAATCTACTATTACCCAAATGGAGTGATGCTGCCTGTAAGTAGGAGGTAAACTTGTAATGAATTCCATGTTTATCAATTCCCACTTCCATGTAGGAATTTTTATCTCTTGTGTCATACCTCCTGGTTTCTGATGTTCTGCCTTCACCTACTTGCAATTAGGGCACTAAGTCACAAAATCTGCTATATCCCTTTTCATGTCATTCCACCAAAAGACTTCCCGCATATCACAGTACATCTTAGTGGCACCTGGATGAATAGAATACCTTGAGTTATGGGCTTCTGTAAGGATCTGCTATCTCAACTCACCCACCTTAGGGACACATAAACAACTCTGATAGTGAAGCACACTATCTCTCCCTCAGGAGAAAACCTCAACTTTCTGCTGATGAACTGCACCCTTCAGTTGAAGTAATATAGGATCACTGTCTTGTTTTTCCTTAACCCCTACTACCAATGAACATTCTGACCCCTTCTGAACAATTACACCACCATCTGATATGCTCATAAGGCGAACTCCCAGGTGAGCAAGCCAGTGAACATCTTTTGCTAGTTCTTTCCTTTCTTCCTCAACATGCACTGCACTACCCATTGATAGTCTGCTAAGAGCATCAACTACTACATTGATCTTACCAGGATGGTAAAGCACATTCATGTCATAGTCCTTGAGGAACTCGAGCCATCTCCTCTGGCAAAGATTCAACTCTTTTTAGGTGAACACATATTGAAGGCTCTTATGGTCTGTGAACACATCTACGTGATGTCACGCCCCGAGCCTACACCCTGGGCGGAACCGGGACTCAGAGACCATTGCTGGCCCCAAGCGAACCCTTGGCCTGGTTTTCTTAACTTAGCGGAAACCTACTCAACAGAATAACTCAAAGCAATGCAATATTTCAAAACAACTTAACTTATAAAATATGGCCCTAAGTAACCCGAATCTGAAAATAGGATATTTACATATATACATAGGTAAGAGACTCAAAACTAGCTGACTGACTGTCTGTCTATGAAGCCTCTAAAATACTGAGATGGATGTTGGGACAGACCCCGCAACATCCTAATAAAACCAAAAACTAAGAACACACAATAATTGAGCCCTCCGGAATGCAAGAAGGCTCACCACTGACTCTGGATTGCTCAGCTGGATCAACGACGTGCAGGCTGCTGATCTGGGATACCTGAATCTGCATCATGAAACGATGCAGGCCAACTGGCATCAGTACATGGAATGTACGAGTATGCGAGCTGGAAAACTAAGCAACAAAGGCTAGAAGGAAATCTGGAAGAAACTGAATAGCTTACCTGGCTCAACTCAACTCAACCTGACTGACTTCTTTCAATATAAGACAATTTAAAACAAGTGCGATATAAAGAAAGACTGTTTAAAACAGGCTATAAACTCTGTGTGTATACAAGGATACAATAAGCCTGAAATGTATATAGAAATACAATGAACTGATGTATATAAAAATACAATAATCTCTGTGTATGAAAATACAATAACTGCTGTGGGAGCTTCTCTAACCGACAACCATCACATAAGAGCTATAGTGATGATACAGCGATCGACCTCACGCTGCCAGAGCATTTTATACCCGGCCAAAGGTATAAGACCTGAACTGCCTAATGGATCCACTAGTCTAATCTGAAAAGGATTCATCTAAAAAACATGATCCTTTTCTACCCATGGTGGCTAACATGGTTCTATGGGCTGTGGGTTCTTTGAACGCTCCCCCAATTCGGTGCTCGATACTACTCCCAAAAATGTACTGGCTCTTATGTTTTTAAAACATATTTATTCCTGCTGATATGAGATAATTACTCAAAACTAGCCCGAAGGCTCTTTGGAAATCTCAGTTTCCAACCTTATTTAAACGTAAAGACACTTCTTTAAAACTTTTTTGGGAATACATAGTTCCCTAATAACTTTGAGAAATGAACTCAACTTTAAACTCTTGACTTGGAACTATCTTTCCTTGAATCGGAATTATGAATTAAAGGTGTTCGATCACATGTTATGGAGGGATTCTTGAACACTTAGACGTACTATGGAGTGTCGGAAACAACCATAAAACATAGGTATAATACCTTGGAACTTGCTTGAGAAAGTGGGAAAAGGAATGGGGAAACTTGGCTGAGACTTCAGATTTCTGGTGACACAGGTGTGACTTACGGACGCCATCGACGGACCGTAGATGGACTTACGGTCCGTACTGCAGGTCCGTAGATTGCGTCAGAGATTTTCCCCAAAAATTCATCTAAGAAAAATGACTAAGTGTTGATCTACGGTCCTGACTTACGGTCCGTAGATCTAGCTACGGACCGTAGATCGTGCCCGTAGATCGATGCCCCACAGAGCCCAACTTTTGACCAGATCGACGGTTGACCAGTACGGACCGTCGATCGATCTACGGTCCGTAGGTCACGCCCGTAGGTGGAAATCGACAGTCCAAATTTTGCTGAAAATTGATGTGAATCCATTTCAAATGGTCATTACTCTTAGAATCATAATTCCCCCAACATACAATAGGTTTCAACAACACAACCCACAACATCAACAACAACTAACAACTTCAACAACTTTAACAACTTCAACAACCATTCCAATCTTTTCTCAATTAATAAAATGAGCTTGGTGTGTGGGGGAAAAGATTCAACCCACACAAAGAACTCACATACCTTGATAGGGATCACCCCCGACGAAAATCCACAATGATCTTGACTAATCTCCTCTTTCTTCTCTTCTTTTTTCTTCTCCTTCTTCTCTTCTTCAATCTCAAGAACCCTAACTCCTTCTCTTTCAAAATGGGACAAAAATTATCCAAAGATCATCCTAATACAACAATATGAGCACAAAATAAATGATTTGTGAAAGGACCAAAATGCCCTTAAATTTTCGGACGGATTTCCCTTCCAACTGCCCAACTTCTACAGGGCATAACTCCCTCATACGAACTCGGAATCGAGCAAACTCAGTGGCGTTGGAAAGATCGTTCCAAGGGCTTCGCAACCATAATTGGGACTACTCCTAACTCATCCTGAGCTAGGAGTTACGACTGCTCAAAGTTGGTAAAAAACTCACTAATTTCCACACTTAGCCAAATTTCCAGATTTTAAATTTTTCCAAAAATGACTATTTCCAAATTTCAAGCTTCTTCAAAGCCAATTCAAATTGTCGGATGTTACAATATCTC
The DNA here is from genome assembly GCA_036553675.1 of Solanum okadae. Lineage (NCBI taxonomy): Eukaryota > Viridiplantae > Streptophyta > Magnoliopsida > Solanales > Solanaceae > Solanum > Solanum okadae. The sequence continues at coordinate 18,612,892 of CM071686.1, read as the reverse complement.
CCCCTTGGGAACATTCGTCCCCGAATGGGGTTACTCTTATAAGGCTAAGGGTGTAACATCAACTCAACACACAATAAACAACCATGCAAACGCAACAACAATAACGACATGCTCATTATAATTTAAAGAGCACTAAGAAGGAAATTAATACCTTGATCTGCGGATTCAAAGAGATATGGATATCTCTTCTTCATGTCTTCTTCGGCTTCCCAAGTAGCTTCCTCAACAAATTTGTTCCTCCAAAGGACCTTGACTGAGGCTAAATCCTTTGTTCTCAACCTACGAACTTGCCGATCTAAAATTTGAATAGGAACCTCCTCATAGGATAAGTTATCATTGATCTTTATACTTTCAGTCGGTAGGATCAATGAAGGATCGCCTATGCACTTCTTCAACATGGAGATGTGAAATACCGGATGAACCGCTGCTAGTTCCTGTGATAACTCCAACTCATAAGCAACATTGCCAATCTTCTTGGCTATGCGGTAAGGTCCAATATACCGGGGACTGAGTTTCCCCTTCTTACCGAACCTCATAACGCCTTTCATGGGTGAAACCTTCAAATATACCCAATCATCTACTTCAAACTCTAATGCCCTTCTCCTAACATCAGTGTAGGATTTCTGACGACTCTGTGCCGTTTTCAACCTCTCGTGAATCACTTTCACTTTCTCCATAGCTTGGTGAACTAAATCTGGTCCTATCAACTTTGCTTCACCAACTTCAAACCATCCAATAGGAGATCTACATCTTCTCCCATAAAGAGCTTCATATGGAGCCATCTGGATGCTAGAGTGATAACTGTTGTTGTAGGCAAACTCAATGAGAGGTAGGTGATCATCCCAACTCCTTTTGAAATCGATTACACAAGCCCTCAACATATCCTCTAAGGTCTGAATAGTGCGCTCTGCTTGCCCATCAGTCTGAGGGTGAAAGACAGTACTTAAGTTCACTTTTGAACCCAAGCCCTTCTGAAAAGATTTCCAGAACTGTGCAGTAAACTGTGCACCCCTATCTGATTGGGACTCCATGAAGTCTCACTATCTCTTGAACATACAACTTGACATAATCTTCTGCTGTATTGGTAGTCTTTACCGGTAAAAAATGAGCTGACTTTGTCATTCGGTCGACAATTACCCAAATAGAATCATGCTGTCTGCGAGATCTTGGCAACCCTGTGATGAAATCCATATTGATCATCTCCCACTTCCACTCTGGAAGTTCTATCCTCTGAGCCAAACCACCAGGCCTTTGGTGTTCAACTTTCACTTGTTGGCAATTTGGGCACTTAGCAACAAACTCAGCAATGCCCTTCTTCATGCCATTCCACCAATAAACTTCTCGCAAATCACGATACATCTTGGTAGAACCCGGATGAACGGAATAACTGGAGCTGTGAGCTTCCTCCATAATCTTCTCTTGGAGTCCATCTACCATAGGTACACACAATCTACCTTGATATCTCAATACACCATCTCCCCCTTGTTCAAAAGTTAATACTTTTTGCTTCTGAACATTTGCCTTCAACTCAAGCAAAATGGGAACTTGATCTTGCTTCTCTTTCACTTCTGACATTAATGATGACTCGGCCCTGCTCGTCACCGCTATTCCTCCTTCTGCGGAATCTGTAAAGCTGACTCCCAGGCATGCCAGTCTGTGCACATCTTTTGCTAACCCTCTCCTTCCTTCTCCAATATGGGCGGTGCTACCCATAGACAACCTGCTCAAAGCATCAGCAACAACATTAGCCTTACCTGGGTGGTAAAGAATACTCAGGTCATAATCCTTGAGTAACTCTAACCACCTCCTCTGCCTGAGATTAAGTTCTTTCTGAGTAAGCACGTATTGAAGGCTCTTGTGATCAGTGAATATGTCGACATGCACACCATACAAGTAATGACGCCAAATCTTCAAAGCAAATACTACAGCAGCTAGCTCTAAGTCATGGGTTGGGTAGTTCCTCTCACGAACCTTCAACTGTCTGGAGGCATAAGCTATAACTTTGTCATTCTGCATTAAGACACAACCCAAACCAACTCTAGATGCATCACAATACACCACAAAACCTTGAGTACCTTCTGGTAGCGTCAAAACTGGAGCTGTAATCAATCTCTTTTTCAATTCCTGAAAGCTATTCTTACAAGCTTCAGACCATTGAAATTTCACTGTCTTTTGAGTCAACTTCGTCAAAGGAGATGTAATAGTTGAGAACCCTTCAACAAACCTTCTATAATAGCCAGCTAATCCCAAGAAACTCCTAATTTCAGTTGGAGATGTGGGTCTAGGCCAATTCTGCACTGCCTCAATTTTCCGAGTATCAACTTTAATTCCATCACCGGACACAATGTGGCCTAGGAACGCCACAGATTTAAGCCAAAACTCACACTTGGAGAACTTGGCATACAACTCTTTGTCCTTCAGAGTCTGAAGAACTGTTCTGAGATGGCCAGCATGATCTTCTTCATTCCTTGAATAGATTAGTATATCATCAATAAAGACAATAACAAACATATCTAGATAAGGTTTGAAGACTTTATTCATCAAATCCATGAAAGGGGCGCATTGGTCAAACCAAAGGACATGACCAAAAACTCATAATGACCATACCTGGTTCTGAAAGCTGTCTTTGGGATATCACTTTTTCTTACCCTTAACTGATGATAGCCTGATCGGAGGTCAATCTTTAAAAAACAAGTGGCACCCTGAAGCTGATCAAAAAGATCATCAATCCTCGGAAGAGGGTACTTGTTCTTGATGGTAACCTTATTCAACTGGCGGTAGTCTATATACATCCTAAGGGAACCATCTTTCTTCCTCACAAACAAAACCGGAGCACCCCAAGGTGAGACACTCGGTCGAATGAAACCCTTTTCTAGGAGATCTTTCAACTGCTCTTTCAACTCTTTCAACTCTGCTGGTGCCATTCTATATGGCGGAATAGAGATAGGACGAGTATCTGGAATGAGATCTATGCCGAAATCTATCTCTCTCTCAGGAAGAATTCCGGGTAGATCATCAGGAAACACTTCTGGAAACTCTCTTACTATAGGAACTGACTGGAAAAGAGGTATCTCAACACTAGAGTCATGAACTCGGACTAAGTGATAGATACAACCCTTAGAAACTAACTTTCTTACCTTAAGGTACGAAATAAAACGACCCTTGGGCACTGTTGAACTGCTACTCCACTCTATGACTGGCTCATTCGGAAACTGAAACTTGACGGTTCGAGTTCTACAGTCTATCGATGTATAACAAGCATGAAGCCAATCCATGCCTAGAATGACATCGAAATCTACCATGTCTAACTCAACCAAATCAGCCTTGGTGCTCTTGTGATTGATGGAAACAGGACAATCACGATAAACTCTTTCCGCTAGAATAGACTCCCCAATAGGTGTAGAAACACAAAAGGGTTCACAAAGTCTTTCAGGAAGAACCTCAAACTGATTTGCAACATAAGGAGTTACAAATGATAAACTTGCTCCTGGGTCTAGCAAAGCATACACATTAAAAGCAAAAACTTTGATCATACCAGTGACAACATTCGGAGAATTCTCTTGCTCATGGCGACTGGTGATAGCATAAAGGCGGTTTGCTCCTCCACCTTCACTAGAAGTAGCTCCTCTAGGTGCCGTCCTGTCTGGGGGAACAACTGAAGAAGACTGAGCTTTATTGCCTCCATCACCCTGCCTATTCTTTGGACACTCTCGCATGAAATGCCCATTCTGACCACACCTGAAACAACCAAGGGAGCCCTCTCGACAAATACCTGAGTGGTTCCTACCATATTTGGCGCAGACCGGAGGCTTACTACTCCCTTGCGCCACACTACTCGAAGATTGTGCTGGTCTAGCCCTGAAGTCCTTCGAATTCTGAACATTAAATTCACCTCTGTATCTAGGTGCAGGTGCTCTAGCAATTGATGGAGCAGGTCCCTTTTGCCTTTGCTGAAAGGAGGAACGGTTTGAATTACCTCTCTGCTGCCCGGACTCGTTCCCGATCTTAGCTCTCTTATTTCTGAACTCTTCTCTGTCCCTCAACTTCTCTTCCTCAACCTGCTGCACATAAACCATCAACCTTGATATGTCCATGTCCCCGATAAGCATTGCCGCCCTACCTTCCTTGCTTGACAACCGAGACAGCCCAGCAACAAACAAGCTCATTCTATTCCTCATGTCCGCAACCATCTCCGGAGCATAGCGGGATAATTGTGTGAACTTCAAACTGTACTCATGAACACTCAAGGACTCCTGCTTAAGTGTGAGGAACTCACGTACCTTGGCCTCTCTCAATTCTCGAGGAAAGAAATGCCCCAAGAAAGCTTCCTCGAAATAAGCCCAACTCGCAGGTGGTGCATTCTCAGCTCTGCCCCCTTTCCACTGGTCAAACCATGTTCTAGCAACATCATTCAACTGATACGCAGCTAGTTCAACCCGCTCAGTATCTACCACATGCATCACATCAAAAATCTTCTTCAACTCCTCAATGAAATCCTCTGGATCCTCAGTAGTGCTCGAACCCATGAAACTCGGAGGATTCATTCCCAAGAACTCATGAATCCTAGAAGTGTCAGCTCCTTCCTGTCGAGCTCCCCTTTGCTGACCCATTTGATTAGCTACAGCTTGACTCAACATTCTAATTGCCTCTCTGAACTCGGCATTAGAAACTTCCCCTTGATCTTGCACTCCAGGTGCATCAGGTAACTCTTGCTCATCAACATAGCGTCTGGGAAGACGCCCTCTGCCAACTCTTCGTGGAGGCATGACTATCTGAAAACACGCGCAAGCACGGATTAGAAAGAAACTTTTTAGAGATCAACTCTAACGCACGAATTGAGTGTGAAAGAAATGAGAAATCTTCCTAAATGTTGCAGCCTCCCAATTATAGATGTGGCACGCTTCACACCGATAACTAGGACTCTACAGACACGGCTTCATAGACTCCCTAGGACTCTTGAACTCTTTGCTCGGATACAAAGTTTGTCACGCCCCGAGCCTACACCCTGGGCGGGACCAGCACTCGGAGACCATTGTTGGCCCCAAGCGAACCCTTGGCCTGGTTTTCTTAACTTAGCGGAAACCTACTCAACAGAATAACACAAAGCAATGCAATATTTCAAAACAACTTAACTTATAAAATATGGCCCTAAGGCAACCCGAATCTGAAAATAGGATATTTACATATATACATAGGTAAGAGACTCAAAACTAGCTGACTGACTGTCTGTCTATGAAGCCTCTAAAATACTGAGATGGATGTTGGGACAGACCCCGCAACATCCTAATAAAACCAAAAACTAAGAACACACAATAATTGAGCCCTCCGGAATGCAAGAAGGCTCACCACTGACTCTGGAGTGCTCAGCTGGATCAACGACGTGCATGCTGCTGATCTGGGATACCTGAATCTGCATCATGAAACGATGCAGGCCAACTGGCATTAGTACATGGAATGTACGAGTATGCGAGCTGGAAAACTAAGCAACAAAGGCTAGAAGGAAATCTGGAAGAAACTGAATAGCTTACCTGGCTCAACTCAACTCAACCTGACTGAATTCTTTCAATATAAGGCAATTTAAAACAAGTGCGATATAAAGAAAGACTGTTTAAAACAGGCTATAAACTCTGTGTGTATACAAGGATACAATAAGCCTGAAATGTATATAGAAATACAATGAACTGATGTATATAAAAATACAATAATCTCTGTGTATGAAAATACAATAACTGCTGTGGGAGCTTCTCTAACCGACAACCATCACATAAGAGCTATAGTGATGATACAGCGATCGACCTCACGCTGCCAGAGCATCTTATACCCGGCCAAAGGTATAAGACCTGAACTGCCTAATGGATCCACTAGTCTAATCTGAAAAGGATTCATCTAAAAAGCATGATCCTTTTCTACCCATGGTGGCTAACATGGTTCTATGGGGGCTGTGGGTTGTTTGAACACTCCCCCAATTCGGTGCTCGATACTACTCCCAAAAATGTATTGGCTCTTATGTTTTTAAAACATATTTATTCGTGTTGATATGAGATAATTACTCAAAACTAGCCCGAAGGCTCTTTGGAAATCTCAGTTTCCAACCATATTTAAACGTAAAGACACTTCTTTAAAACTTCTTTGGGAATACATAGTTCCCTAATAACTTTGAGAAATGAACTCAACTTTAAACTCTTGACTTGGAACTATCTTTCCTTGAATCAGAATTATGAATTCAAGGTGTTCGATCACATGTTATGGAGGGATTCTTGAACACTTAGACGTACTATGGAGTGTCGAAAACAACCATAAAACATAGGTATAATACCTTGGAACTTGCTTGAGAAAGTGGGAAAAGGAATGGGGAAACTTGGCTGAGACTTCAGATTTCTGGTGACACAGGTGTGACTTACGGACGCCATCGACGGACCGTAGATGGACTTACGGTCCGTACTGCAGGTCCGTAGATTGCGTCAGAGATTTTCCCCAAAAATTCATCTAAGAAAAATGACTAAGTGTTGATCTACGGTCCTGACTTACGGTCCGTGGATCTAGCTACGGACCGTAGATCGTGCCCGTAGATCGATGCCCCACAGAGCCCAACTTTTGACCAGATCGACGGTTGACCAGTACGGACCGTCGATCGATCTACGGTCCGTAGGTCACGCCCGTAGGTGGAAATCGACATTCCAAATTTTGCTGAAAATTGATGTGAATCCATTTCAAATGGTCATTACTCTTAGAATCATAATTCCCCCAACATACAATAGGTTTCAACAACACAACCCACAACATCAACAACAACTAACAACTTCAACAACTTTAACAACTTCAACAACCATTCCAATCTTTTCTCAATTAATAAAATGAGCTTGGTGTGTGGGGGAAAAGATTCAACCCACACAAAGAACTCACATACCTTGATAGGGATCACCCCCGACGAAAATCCACAATGATCTTGACTAATCTCCTCTTTCTTCTCTTCTTTTTTCTTCTCCTTCTTCTCTTCTTCAATCTCAAGAACCCTAACTCCTTCTCTTTCAAAATGGGACAAAAATTATCTAAAGATCATCCTAATACAACAATATGAGCACAAAATAAATGATTTGTGAAAGGACCAAAATGCCCTTAAATTTCCGGACGGATTTCCCTTCCAACTGCCCAACTTCTACAGGGCATAACTCCCTCATACGAACTCGGAATCAAGCAAACTCAGTGGCGTTGGAAAGATCATTCGAAGGGCTTCGCAACCATAACTGGGAATACTCCTAAATCATCCTGAGCTAGGAGTTACAACTGCTCAAAGTTGGCCAAAAACTAACTGATTTCCACACTTAGCCAAATTTCCAGATTTTAAATTTTTCCAAAAATGACTATTTCCAAATTTCAAGCTTCTTCAAAGCCACTTCAAATTGTCGGATGTTACACGTGAATACCATACAAGTAATGTCTCCATATCTTTAGGGAAAATACTACGTCTGAAATCTCGAGGTCATGAGTCGGATAGTTCTTCTCATGCACCTTAAGCTATCTAGAGGCATAAGCTATAATCTTACCTCGCTGCATCAACACACAACCTAGGCCGACTCTGGATGCATCACAATAGATCACATAACCGTCTGCACCCTCTGGTAGAGTCAAAATAGGAGTTATAGTCAACTTAATTTTTAGTTCTGAGAAGCTCTTCTCACACTCATCTGACCACTGAAACTTAACCTTTTTCTAAGTCAACTTGGTCAATGGAGAATCTATGGATCAAAATCCTTCCACGAACCTTCTATAATAACCAGCTAAACCCAAGAAACTTATGATATTCGTAGGAGAGGTAGGTTTGGGTCATTGTTTCACTGCCTCTATTTTTTGAGAAACCACTTGGCTCCCTTCACTAGACACTATATGTCCAAGGAAAGCAACAGATTGCAACCAAAACTCACATTTTGCTAAACTTAGCAAATAACTAGTGATCTTTGAGAGTTTGCAGAACAACCCTCAAATGAGTCGCATATTCTTCCTCATTTCTAGAGTAAATGAGGATATCATCCATAAAGACGATAACGAATAATTCGTAATACTGCTTGAACACCTTGTTCATCAAATCCATGAAAGTTGCAGGAGCATTGGTTAGTCTAAATGACATAACTACAACTTCATAATGACCATACCATGTTCTGAAGAAAGTTTTCAGAATGTTACTATCTCTGACTCTGAGCTAATGATAACCGGATTTGAGGTCTATCTTTGAAAAATGACTAGCACCCTGAAGTTGGTCGAATAAGTCATCAATCTTGGGGATAGGGTACTTATTCTTGATTGTGACTTTGTTCAACTTCTGATAGTCAATGCACATCCTAAGAGAACCATCTTTCTTTTTCACGAACAACATTGGTGCACCCCATAGGGAAATACTAGGTCTGATGAAGCCCTTATATAAAAGGTCTTTAACTGCTCTTTTAATTCCTTAAGTTCAACTGCAGCCATTCTATAAGGAGGAATAGAAATAGGCTGGGTATCTAGAAGGAGATTAATTCCAAAGTTGATTTCCCTTTCGGGAGGAACTTTGAGAAGATCTTCTGGGAATATATTTATTATTGGAGATAACTCAAAAGTTGGGGTTTTGGAGCTTGAATTCTTAACCTGAACTAGATGAGAGAGATAACTGTTAGAGATCATCTTTTTTCCTTAAGGTAAGAGATAAATTGACCCATAGGCACTGAGCTACTACCCTTCCATTCTAAGATTGGCTCGTCTGGAAACTGAAAAATGAACGATCCTAGTTTTACAATCGACTAAGGCATAACTAGAATGTAACCAATCCATGCCTAGAATGACATTAAAGTCTACCATTTCTAGCTCTACAAGATCTGCTGAGGTGACTTTCTGGGAGACTGTGACAGGGAAATTTCCATATACCTATCTAGCTATAACTGGGTCACCAACTAGAGTAGAGACTGAGAAGGATTCTGAAAGAGTTTCTGGGCTGACACTAAAGTCTACTGCTATATAAGGAGTTACAAAGGAAAGAGTAGCCCCTGGATCTAACAAAGCATAAACATCTAAATGAAAAACTCGCAATGTATCATTAACCACATCAGTAGAATCTTCTTGATCCTGGTGAGCTTGGAGAGCATACAACATTTTCTGGCGCTTACCGCAACCTGTACCAGATGAAGTACCCTGCTGAGTTGGGTGACCTACTGGTGTTGCTAAAGCTATAGACTAAGTCCTACTAGTGTTACCTCCCTGATCCTATTTAGAAGAAGGGCAATCCCTCAACATGTGACCAGTCTGAACACACCAAAAACATCCATCATTTCCTTCAAGACACTCGCCTAGATGGTTTTTACCACACTTTGGACAAGTTGGGTAGGTTCTGGTAACTAAAACACTCCCCTGAGACTTAGAGCCTGATGCCCTATCCTTCTGATCCTGTCGAAACCTGGAGGATGGAACACTAGCTGATGAAGGTGCTGGGGCTGAAGACCTTTGCTGAAACTGCGAGCGATTTCCACCATCCGATTTCTACTGAGAGTACTCATAGTTTCCTATCCTAGCCTTTTTCTAATCCTTAGCCCATTCCCAAGTTTATCTCCCTCAACCTGCTGAGCATCAGTCATGAGCCTAGAGATATTCTAGCATTTCTACACTCTGTTTTCACCAAGTCAGACACTCCAAATAGGAACTTACTCATCTATGCCCTGGATCGACAACCATATATGGAGCATACCTGGAGAGTTGTGTGAACTTAAGTCCGTACTTTTGGACTGTCATAGAACCTTGCCTCAAATTCATGAACTCCTGAGCTTTTGCCTTTCTCAACTCTCTTGGAAAGAACCTATCCAGAAAAGCTCCGGTAAAACACTCCCAAGTCATAGCTACATTCTCACACCTATTTTCCTTCCATTGAGTGAACCAAATGTGAGCTATATCCTTGAGCTGGTAGGACGCCAACTCTACCCTATCATTTCCAGTCACCTGCATCACTCCAAAGATCTTCTTGACCTCATCAATAAAGTTCTGGGGATCCTCACCAACTTGCGACCCTAGAAACTAAGGTGGATTCATTATAACAAAATCACGGACCCTAGATTCCACTAATCCACCACTAGCATTTGCAGGATCTGAAACCTGCTGATTGTTCTGGTTGGCTACACTCTAGCTACAATTAAATGGCATTCCAAAACTCTGCATTCAAAACCTCATGGTTAAGGACAGGGGGAACTATGTTACCGTTGTGGCCATTAGCATACCTTGGGTAAGCTCGACGAGGAGGCATGACCTGAAAACGCATAATGTCGATTTAGAAAGGAGATCATACACACGCACGATAAGAATAACAAGAAAGTGAAGTTTTTCCTAAAACACTTTGTAGCCTCCTCCTCATAGGTGTGGCGCGCTTCACACTTATGAAAAGAGACTCTACTTAGTGCGGCTTTTAGACATCCTAGGACTCTTGAACCTAGTGCTATGATACCAAGTTTGTCACACCCCGAGGCTAGCCCATTGACGTAACACGGGACCTAGGATCACGAGTGACCCTAAGCTAACCCTGAACTGGCATATCATAAACATACTTAAAAATTTACCAAAAATAGAAATACTATGTGGAATCTTAAACATGATATAAAATGAAATGATTGGGAATACCCATTCTATGTCTGAATATATAAAAGACTAAGATCAATAACAACTGAAAGATCAAACTCAAAATCTACAACTGAATCTAACTATGTCTGAATAAAAGCCTCTAACTGACTAGAGATGTTGGGACATCCCCCCAACTAACTCTAGCAAAACTAAAACCAAAATCAAAGAAAGACTGAATGGAAAACATTTCACTCGTCCTCGAAGAATGAGGACTCACCACTGATACTGCTGAACTGGAGATCAAGAACCGATCTATGTGTGATCTGAATGCTAAGGACCTGAACCTATATCACGAGAAGATGCAGCGCAGAGTATGTGTCAATACTTGAAAGGTATTGAGCATGCATGATAGGATACAACTGAATAAAATATACATAACTTAACAAGCAACAAGAGCAATGATACAATAAGAACTGAATGTAAATACTGAAATATACTGAATACTGAACTAACTGGATGCAATGACCAAGTACATATCATGTTGAGACTGAATACTGAAGTTACAATCTGGTCAATGCACTAGAGTCTGACTGTGGGAGCTACTATTAACTGACATAAAACCACAAGATCTATCTATGGAGTTCGATGTTTATGCCTCATTGAGAGGACCCGATATACCTTGCCAAGGGTATAAATGCATGATTGGCGTGATCACTAAATACTTTGCCAACAGAGGAAAAATACTGACATGCTAACTGAAAATCCAACATTAATGTACTGATAATGAAACATTCTTAATTGGGGGCATGTATATCTGAATAAACTGACCTAGCAAGTGTAATTCATGAACTAAACGAATCTACACAACTAGGGTTCTAAGTTTCATGCAAGAAGCTAAGCAGCAACTCCTCAAAAACATGATAATTTGATTAGGATTAATTATCTAACAGCTAAGTCACAACACTTTTCCAAAGTTCAAGAAAACCTAGGTCTAAACATGATATAGAGAATAAATAATCTGTCTGAATTCTAGTGACCTGATAGGTGAAAGGAAACCACTAGTTAAATCCCACATACATGGTGACAAATTTCACGGAGAAATCTTTTGATTTCGGGGTTGGAACTGGAGGAAACCTTGTTGCGTTCTTGGAGAGGGTTGGTAGACTCTTTCTTCTCCTTTTCGTTCATATTGGATGAATTTTGGAGAATGACTTTATTAGGTTAAGTTCTAATTTAGTTACTAGGACAAAGTTGACCAAAACGACCCTGAATTAAAAACTGTCGGGGCCAACCGATAGACCTGACCGACGAACCGTCTACTGACCTATGGTCTGTCCTGTCAGTCGCCAACTAGCTTTAGAGGGGGGGTTCTGGAGGTCTTGATCCACGGATCAGGACCACGATCGTGGTACCACCTACGGTCCATAAGTCTTGGCATGGCTAAAAAAAATTATGGGTTCTGGGAAGGAGCTGTAGGTGACCATCCACGGACCCCACCAATGGTCCGTGGGTCAACCTACGATCCGTAGGTGACACCGTTTGTGGCACTTGCAACTTCTAAAATCTGCATTTCTGGTCTGTTTAGAATACGGGATGTTACAATTTGTAATAGAGACCATAACTCCTAAAATAGAAAGGCAAGGACTATATAAGATGATACAACAACTAAACACTTAGTAGAGGATGTCAAATTAAGAGTGTATAAAGAGCTGAACTAATGCAGTACATGACAGAACCCATATAAGGGTTGTACATTCCATGTAAGGACATATAAAATAAATAATTGACGTAATGTGTATCTGAGATATAAATACTTGTAACATGTATAATGTAGGATGACCAAATGAAGCTCATTTGACTTGGTAGATAACTCATGAAGCTTATTGTTTACAGTACCATTGCCAAAATAGTACTTGGAAGAATAAACACACCAATATTGGATAATGATCACGTATAGAAGTAGTTTTACAATTTTTTTGAAAACTTGGATAATATAAGGAAGATCATTAGCTACATCTGAGATTTTACACCCTCACATTGTATCTTTTACCATGAGGATCACTTAGAGATCTCAATTTGTTGGTACACAGAATGTAGGACTTTCTGCCAAAAGATATAGAATCAAATAGTCTTACATACCTCAATCCCTAATTCATAGAGCTTATGATGTGCCATCATGTTCTTTAACATGATAATCTTCATCTACAAAAAAATGTAATAAAATAAGGATAATATTAGCAGCTTACCTACTAACTCAGAATATTTCAACTCATCAAAATAGTAGTTGGCTGCAAGCCCATAATCCTTCTAATTAAGAGTGTCTTTTGGCACTCCCCGGGCTTCATAGTATATATATATATATAGTAACTACATGGGAAAGGTAGTATGCTTACAACTACTTCAGCTTTAATGGTGTATTACCACAACCTATGAATCTACCCCGTAACAACTATACCCAATTACTCTAAGTCCATCCATGAACTCCCATAAATAAATCAATACAATAATACAGTACTCAACATCCTAAAATAACCAAACGACTTTAATTCACGGCTTTCAATCACCGTCCCATAAGTTCTAATAAACAAGTATGTCTAGAATTCTCAAATGAACTAAAAATTAGAGATAGTGACAACACCTTACCTTGGCTATATTAATATGTTATTCTCCATCAATTACTATTTTTTAACCTTTTCTAAACTACAAAGTAGGATAGGAGAATCAATATAAGCATCACATGAAAATGAGGGAAAGAACCCGGGCTTATAGCATGTTTACCTTAATATTTGGAAGAGAGTGAAAATACCTTGGTTTCCAACACCTAATGCTCTATCAAATTCAATCCCCTTGAATAAATCTCCAATTTACATGAAACCATGGAGGAGAGAAGGTGATCTTGTGGCTGCTTTGGAAGAAACCATATGAAAATTACTTAGAACTCTAAAGGAAATGTCTAGGATATTGTTTCATCTTGAGATAGAGAAATGTAAGAGTTTGAGTGACTTAAAATTTGGATGAGAGGAAATAATATGTTTTTACCTGGTTTTTTTGTCCGTCATAGGCTCTCCTTTTCCACCTCCCTTGTAGTTCATTTTCACCCACATTTGTCATTAATTTAAGCCACACATTTAAGTAGGTGATGCACCTACTTTGCCATTCAAATTATTTATTATGGTCTTGGACAGATTGGGCGTTGGATTGCCATTATTTTCATTTATTTTTTTTCCTTTTCTTTCACTTAATATGGGCCTCAAATTTATCACTTAATGTAAGTCTACATATGGCCCATTAGTCAAAGTAGGTGATGCACCTACTTGGTCCTTTTAACTTGGTCCATATACCTTAAGTAAGGGGTGCACCTAGTTGTCACCTACTAGCATAATTTAGTCAAGAAAGCACCTCACTTGTTTAACACCATTTTCCCAATCTTAGTTTCTTTACAAGACCTTCACAGTAATAGACACTTGACCATTTTTGACTTTACCATCAAATACCACCTTTACTATCTCGAGTTCAATATTTTTTGTTGAGTTCACTTAGTCGTATATGTGTTGGAAGGTGCAGGGTATTACGTTATTCTCCCTTTGGATCATTTGCCCTCAAATGAGAAGTGTTGCTCAAAACAAGGTCAACTGTGAGTATTTTTCAAAAAAATTGCAAAATTTTCATTGTAAATTGAGCTACCCAAAATATCTCAGCTCACCAAAATCATGTATAGGCAATCCTAATAGGGCGTTGCAACAAATGTAATACATGTAAGAATAAAATGACAAGTAAGGCTCCTCTTAGCCATATATAATCAAGTAACAATTATGTACAACAAAATTTATTATTCTCTCCATTTCATAAACCAGCCTAACAAATACTTGGAATACAAGAATTGCAAATATTAGAACAAGACAAACCTATGAATAATGTAATAGATGCATATGTTATAATCGTGTAGGAAATACACATAATATAGGAACATGGATACTTTCTTAGCCATTTTCTACAGATAAGGGTTGTGCTAAATTTCAGTAGGTTCCCCACCTTTTCTGGCAAAATCCTTACTTCATCATGGTATGGGAAAGTTTTATCCCAACGTGTTTAATACTTAAGTCAATAAGAACAGAGGGGAACACATATTAATGCATAAGCCGCATGAATCCCATAAACATAAGAAAGCAGACATGTGTAAACAATGAGCCATAAATAAGTAGTTTTAGCATACTAACAAGTGTACATAAGAGGCATACGGTACCTATTCATTTGATTTATAGGGACATATGTTGTAAAATTCAGTAATATATAAGGAAGTGAGATATATAGCATGTAATAAAAAGAACTCTAAGATATTTAGCACATGGGAAGATGAATTAGAAAGGTTAGTACATAAGCATGTGGACTACAACATATGCATTTATAAATCACGTCAGAATGTGGACTATCACTTGAATAAATATACTTCATGAAATATGAGCAAGTGTGTGACACATGGAAAAATAAATTTTGAGCTCTATAATGCTTAAACAAGTAGGATATGAGTCATGTAACATATAGGCAGATGGTCTATGAAGCATATGAGATGTAGACAAGTGACTTAGGGTACATATGATCCATGAGAAATTAATTTTTAATGCCTATAGAATATGAGCCATTAATCTATTATGAAAATAAAATATGGACAAGTGATTTGTGGCAAGTCATTGGGAAAATAAGGCAACATCCTATAAAATTTATAACAATAAGAAAGTTTTATTTGTAAGGAGCAGATACCACACACATGTAAGTGTTTTATGACATATGTAACATGTGTGAAAGTGATCCATAAAGGGTATATGGAGTACAAATAGTTGGTCTATAGGATATATAACATGTAGATTTATATAGGCAACCAGAGCCTTTGAAACCCTGAGATACCCTATAGAAACACTCCACCATTCTTAAGTACAAACATACTACCTTTAGTTCTAATTCATGGGTGTAGTTTCACTTGTTTTTATTTACTCACCTCAAAATATAAGCAATTAATTTTCCATGGTCTTTTAACTCTTGAGAATTTTTCTCACAAGTGTTCCAACCATTAGAATCGAGCAGCTGTCTAAGAAAATTCAAACATTGGAACAAGGATATGAGAAGTCTTCTATAATCTTCTATAGTAATGGGGTCTGAGACTAATTATGCCTTTGTTACTAGCTGACAATATATAGTCACACTTGATGTTTGATACCTTATTAAGGTTTAAATAAGCAGATAAACAAATGAATCTTGAGGGCATCATAATCAATGATATTTTCTTACACGTTACCAATTAGACATAATATAAAGTACATGCAAAGTCATATCATGATTTTATAACACATAAGGGTTAACCACTTTGGATCAACAAATTAGGTATAATCATGCTAATTGATTTGCTATTATGGTATAACAAGTGAGTTGATGAGTCTTGGATTTTGACTAATTTAGGACGTTTTTTATATAGATTTAGTGTCCTCAAATGCTTAATTTGCGCCAATAACTAACATTAAATCCTTGATTTTTAGGAATATGGATTGAGGAACAAAGTAAGGACACTAACAAAACAAGCTGAAGAAATGAAGATGGGCAAGCCTCAGGATCGCCAAAAGCACTCGGCATGTCGCCGAGTGGCTCATCAGATAGCCTAAAGTTCCAGTGTGCCAAGCCCTAAGGGAAGAAACCAAGTTGGCGATGAAAAGGAGCAGTCGATGGATCGCCAAGTAATTCTGTGATGCCAAGATAGATCACCCAAATTTACAGACCTTGAAGATGCTGAATGCCAAGGCGAAGGGGCGATTGAAGACACCAAAGGACAGTTCACCGAGTGGTTCGGCGATCCAAACTTACTTCGTTGAAGGGCTTTCGTAGCACATTTTTGGCGACTATAAATAGGATTTTGAACATTTAGTTTAGTATCTTTTGAACCAATCAAATAATCTTTAGACTTCTGAGACAGTTTTCTAGAGATTTTTCCTTAGCTTTGAAGGATTGAAAAAATTCACTTTTGAGAATTTGGAAGTGGGTCTTTGAGATTCATTAAATTGGACCATTGTAATGACGAAATCTTTTTTACCCAGTTGATGGATAATCGATTAGGTAACTATTTTTATATTTTTATAATGTCTAGCTAAAACCCCAAATTCTTAGAGTGTGATTATTTGATTATGGGCAGATTTAGCTTATGGGTATTGCTAATTTTTAGTTTAAATGCTATTAAAAAGTGAGTTCAATCATTAATTGTGGTTTAACTTAAGAACTGTAGTTCCAAATACAGTTCTATGTTTGTGTACTTGGCTTGCTCGAGAGAGAGGTTTTAGAACTAAAGTTACTGATTGATGATTTATGGGTATTGCATTGATCTAGGTTCAGCTCGAGAGAGTAAATCCTAAACCCAATCCCACACATTCAGCTCGAATCCGTCTCATTATTGTTAATACTTATTGTTTGTAGTTGATAACTAAAACCAAAAACCCCATTTGACATTCGTGTCACCCCTTTACTTGATTATGTTTTTAATCGATAATTTATATTCCTATGGCTAATTAAACCACATTCATTCTTCCTAATTGAATCTGAAACACGTACCACTCCTTGTGGGATTCGACCCCAACTCATTTAGTTAGGTTTTATACTGATTTATGATCGTTGAACACCTAGAATTAGATGGGGTGTGCTTGAAACATTCAAATCAAAATGGTGATGCTTCCAAGGAGTGGTGTTGTTTGAAATTCTTTTGGTGAAGTTGAATTGTGTTCTTGTTGGTTATAGTTGAATCTACTTATTTTTGGTTGTGGTTTTTGTGTTGCTTGTTAAAACAGAGGAAATGAGTGTCAACAGAAGCAATGGTAGCCAAGTGGGCCACAAAGATGACATCGGGAATCTTAATGATGTCAATGACCCGAATGTTAATGACCCTAACCAAATGGGTGGTGTTGGTGCCATTCGGTTGCCTCCAGCTGAAGGGATTGTCGTGTTTCACATTACAAGCACCATGTTGCAGCTCTTACAATTGAAAGGTTTGTTTGGTGGGCTGGCTCATGAGGATCCCCATGAGCATATTAGGAATTTTGTTGATGTTTGCGAACCGTTCTCCTTTAAGAACATATCTCAAGAATCAATCTGGCAGAGGTTGTTCATATTTTCTCTAATGGGAGAAGCGTGCAAGTGGTTGGCTGAGTTGCCAAGAGATTCTATCACTTCGTGGGAAAAACTTATTACTGCATTCCAAGTGCGATTTTTCCCTTCTTCAAAGATGATGACTCTCTGGGACAACATTCAAAGCTTCAAGCATTTGGAGGGTGACCTAATCCATGAGACTTGGCTAAGGTTTAAGAATATGGTGCTGCAATGCCCAACACATGGATTGCCCAATAATGTACTGATGCAACATTTCTACAGAATCATCGATTCAATGAACATGGAAGCGGCTGAACAACTTTTTTCGGGAGGTTTAATGCAACAAACTTATATGATAGCAGCCCAACTCCTTGATGGCATGACCAAGATTAACCGAGCATGGTACACCCGTGAAGATCAAGTCTCTCCTCTTACTTACAAATTGACAAAAGAACAGATTGAAAAAGATAGAGACCAAAATATGGCAAAGATGATGACCCAACTTGACATTTTTGCCAAAAATGTCATGGGTGCTGGAGCTAGGAGTGTCAATGTTGTGGATGTTGGTTGTGTAATCCCCGATGAGGCCAAGTTTGAAGCGTTGTACAACGAGGAAGTAAACTTCCTAGCCAACCAAGGAGGAGGTTATTGTGCTAACTACCCTAGACCGTATGGAATCCAAGGTTGGAACAGAGATAAGGGCTGGAGAGATCATAATAGGGAGTGACGTGATCGTAACGCCACCTGGAATAAAAGATAAGGGGAGAAAGATAGGTATGTTCCTCCCCACGAGCGTCAAAAGCCCAATGATTTTAAGGGTGGTCGCACTGAGGATATGCTATCACGTATTCTCAACAAGGTTGAAGGGTCTGATAAAGTTTTGAAGGAAATGAAGGAAGACGTATCGACTCTCAACCAGACGGTGACCTCTCATTCCATCTCTATCAAGCAGTTGGAGACCCAAATGGGCCAGCTTTCTTCGCAACTTAACCCAAGACAGCAAGGGGGGTTGCCTAGTGATACTATGGCTAACCCCAAGAATGAAGTTTGAATGGGTGCTTGGGTCGTGCCACGACTTTAACTAAGGCGCTTCTTGGGAGGCAACCCAAGTTTTTATTGCTTTATGTTTGGATTTTGAATAATGGGTGTTGATTATCCAGGTGGAAGTGTGGAATATGATTGAAAAATGCAGGTTGGCGAGCCAAGAGTCCAGTCGGCGGCTCTCCAAAGAGGTCGGTGAGCCCGACTTGGGCCGCTGTTGGACTCACAAAATCACAAGTGAGAGTCTATAAAAACTCGGCGGGCCCATGGATGAGTCGGCGAACCCAAATTTGTCCACCGTTTGGACCCCCAAATTAACTGGAAGTTCTGTAAAACTCGGCGAGGTAAGTAACCACTCGGCGTGTCACCGAATGGTTCAGCGAGGAGAACTAATAACGCCGAAGGGCCGTGAACTGAAAGGTTTGAAAAGGCCAAAGGTTTAAAATTTCAAACTCTTTCATATTCCCTCACTTTTAGCCTCATATATTTGCACCCACACTATATAGTTTCTATATTGTTGCATTTTATTATTTTTTCTCTTGATCCCGTGCTCAAAGTTTGAATACATTACCGCCTAATTTTACAAACTCGTATTTCAGCTTAAAGGTTGGTTTCCCGAACCCCAAACTCTTAAATAGCGATTGAATTCGAATGCATTTATTTAAATTGTGTTGATGTATGGTGGGCTTGTGTTTGAAATCGTAAGTGTGTGCTTGTTTGCCTATCGTACTTTCGTAATTGTGCTAAATTGCCTAAATTGTTGATTCCCAAGTTTCTGGCTTTTAAATTGATCATAAATTTATGGGTTGTATTAAATTGTTGTTGGGTCTAGTCAATTGAAGTCTGAGGAACCCCAATTGTGCTAAATGATGTACTTTTCCCAATGATGGAGCGTTTGACGTCATTCTTAGAGGCAAAAGTCATCAAATGGAAAATTTTGGCCAAACCGGGGGAAGTCTGAGTACCCCGGTGGCATGGGTCTAGTGGGTCTAAGCTGCATAAGTGTGGTGCTTGATTTTGTTTTCGGGGGCTACGGGTTTGATTTTGGGAAATGGGGTAGAAATTTGGCACGTTGGGCAGTTTGGCGAGCTGGGTCGAGCTCGCCAAACCATTTGGAGGTTCACCAACGTCCCCTTTGATCACCCTTAATTTTGTGGTTTGGCTGTCGGTAACTTTCAGTGAGAAGCCTGAGCTCGCCAAGTTCAATCGGTGACTCA
The DNA here is from genome assembly GCA_036553675.1 of Solanum okadae. NCBI lineage: Eukaryota > Viridiplantae > Streptophyta > Magnoliopsida > Solanales > Solanaceae > Solanum > Solanum okadae. The sequence continues at coordinate 18,592,943 of CM071686.1, read as the reverse complement.
CCGAAAGTCTCCCTTGATCGCCTTTTCTACGCCCCTAACCCCTAAAACACACTGTAACTTTCGGCGAGATAGTCTGAGCTCGCCGAGTGACGTTGGCGATTCACCAAAATTCCCTGCATATCACCGACCTGTCTCTTTTCTGGGATATTATCTAGCCAGTCCTTTCGGTGAGCCCGATCTGGCTCACCTAAGTGACTCGGCAACTCACCGATTGGTTCGGCGAGTCTTTCTGCAACTTAAAATTTGGCAATATTTCTTGAATTGTTTCTAACTTTTTTCGATGAGTATTGCAGAAATGTCTAGGACCAACTTGGATGAGAGTGGTATGCCTCCCCGAAAATAAGCACGGGGCATTGTTATTAATGAGGGAGCAGCTGCTCCTTCTAAAAAGGGGAAGCAAGCACCTCCAAAGAGAGGCAAGGGCAAAGGAAAAGTGCCCGTAGCTGAGATATCGGAGCATAACTCTTGCAGTAAAGGGGAGTCTCTTGTTTCTCAGGTCCCACTCTCCGAGCCTGATGATGACCAACCACTGCAGTCGTGGCTAGCAGAGATTCGTGCATGGTCTCTTCAAGATTCATCTAGTATCCCGGAGTCCACCCCTCATGTCACTGACTCCGTGCCAGCCTCAACACAGATGGTGGTTCCACCGCCACCAGTTCAGGGTCCTCCTCCCTAGCTACTCAATAAGCTAAAGGCCGAGGGATTAAGGAAAATTCTTGAAGAGAAGAGGTTGTCTACTAATGGTGTGGTGGATAGGTACCCTCTTGTGAAGGACACACTCTGGTACCACAGGTTCGACTTATTCACCAGGCCCCGTGGCCCATATATCCCCACCTAGGTCTGTGAGTTCTACACTGCATACAGTGACCTAGTAGCCCAGGGGAGGAAGAAAGTCAGTGCCTTCAGACCGGTAGAGTCTGTGGTAGTTCGGGGCCATATAGTTGGATGTAGCAGTGATTATAGCAATGCTGCCCTTAACAAAGCTACAAGGTTTGAGTATGAGTAAGAGCGCTTAGCTACAACACAGACCCTGGATGACCTAAATGACTGGCTTTCTCTCCTCATTTCTAACACCACCCTGAGGTGGATTGAGGCAGGAGCTCCCATCGAGAAGAAGGACTTGAACATTGTCGCTTGGTATTGGTTCAGGTTCATCTGTAGTTCTATCATGCCCTCGCATAATGAGTCCATCCTCCGCCACCCAAAGGCGGCATGTCTCAATCAATCATCGCCACGAAGCGGCTAAACATGGGAATCATTATTAAACAGGAGATGGCCATGAGGCCAGACAGCGCTAGACGTCCCTTCCTTTCCAGTACTGATTACAGAGCTATGTCGGCGTGCTAGAGTTCCTCGTGATGAGAAGAAGGACATAGAGGTCACTCCCACGTCTTCCACCGATATCCGGCGCATAGAGGCCAAGTACACATGGGATGAGGCGAATAGGAGGAGAGTGGCTCTGATGCATGCATCCCTAGAAGTTGATGTTGAGTCTATACCTGCAGCGGCATGTTTGCCTACTCCGGCCTCCGGGCTTTCAGGAATACCCGCATCCACTTCTTCCCAAGCTCTTGGTTCTTCTGTTGCTTCCCAGCCCACTAGGATTACTCAGGCCATGATCCTCAAGATGGGGCACTTAGCCCATTTTGCCGATATGTGGGCTACCTTGTTAGAGGCTGAGTTTCCCTGGATGATTGAGAGGGATATTACAGCTGTGTTGACACCCCTATGGACATTGATAGATGATCTCATAACGAGAGTTGAGACTAGTGAGAGAGGATAGGGGGTTACTTTGAGGTGATGGCTTTGAAAGCCGGGGTTTCCAATTTGAGGAAGGACGTGAACTATCTGAAGTCCACGGACTTTATTTCTTTGTTCGAGACAACTGAGGCTCAGGGTGTTTCGGGCAGTTCTGATATGCCTCCAGCTACCACCAGAGATGTACCTATGGATGATGTAGTTGCTGCTGAGTTAGAGGCAGAGACGGATGAAGAGCAGCTTGGGGAGCAAGATGCAGCTATTTATGATGATCTAGCCGACTTAGAGGATGTTATGTTCGAGACTGCCCGACAGACCTCTTTGAGAGATTCCATTATGGCTGGGTCGAGTGCAGTTACAACTGACGTGGCATCGGGCATTAATGCGCTGACAGATTGTAACATCCGACGATTTGAAGTGGCTTCGAAGAAGATCGAAATTTGGAAAATAATTTATTTTTTTTTAAATCTGGAAATTTGGCTAAGTGTGGAAATCATGAGTTTTTGGCCATCTTTGAGTAGTTGTAACTCCTAGCTCAGGATGAGTTAGGAGTAGTTCCAGTTATGGTTGCGAAGTCCTTGGAACGATCTTTCCAACGCCACCGAGTTTGCTCAATTCCGAGTTCGTATGAGGGAGTTATGACCTGTAGAAGTTGGGTAGTTGGAAGGGATTTTCGTCCGGAAATTTAAGGGCATTTTGGTCCTTTCACAATCTTTTATTTTGAGCTCTTATGATTGAGTTAGGATGATCTTTGGATCATTTTGTCCCTTTTTGGAAGAGAAAGAGTTAGGGTTCTTGAGGTTTAAGAAGAGAAGGAGGAGAAGAAGAAGAAGAGAAGGAAGAGGAGCTTAGTCAAGATCATTGTGGAAATTCGTCGGGGGTGATCCCTATCTAAGGTATGTGAGTTTTTCGTGTGGGTTGATTCTTCCCCCCACACACACACCTAGTTTATTATATGATTGAGAAAGGATTGGAATTGTTGTTGAAGTTGTTAAAGTTGTTGAAGTTGATATTGTTGTTGAAGTTGTTAAAGTTAGTGAAGTTGTTAGTTGTTGTTGATGTTGTGGATTGTGTAGTTGAAACCTTTTGTATGATGAGGGAATTGTGATTCTAAGAGTTTTGACCCTTAAAAAGTTGATCCACCATCGAATTGCAGAATTCTGGGCTGTCGATCCCGATCCACGGGACTGACCTACGGACCGTAGATCAATTGACGGTCCGTACTGGTCAACCGTCGATTGGGACAGAAGTTGGATCTTTGGGGTATCGATCTACGGGCCCGACCTACGGTCCGTAGATCGATCCACGGACCGTAAGTCAGGACCGTAGGTCAACACTTAGACTTTTTTTCAAAAATCGTTTTTTTTAGGGAAAACTCTCTGACGCGATCTACGGACCCGCAGTACGGAACGTAAGTCCATCTACGGTCCGTCGATGGCTTCCGTAGATGCCGCCTGTGTTACCAGAAATTTGAAGTCTTAGCCAAGTTTCCCCATTCCTTTTCTCTCTTTCTCAGGCAAGTTCCAAAGTATTATACCTATGTTTTATGGTTGTTTCCGACACTCCATGGTACGTCTAAGAGTTCAAGGATCCCTCCATGACATGTGATCGAATACCTTGAATTCATATTTTTCCGATTCAAGGAGAGATAGTTCCTAGTCAAGTGAAGTTAGCAGTCAGGCTTCAAGTCGAGTAAGAGACCCAGTTTCGAGTTAAGTCAAGAGTTTAAAGTTGAGTTCATTTCTCAAAGTATTAGGGAACTATGTATTCCCAAAGAAGTTTTAAAGAAAGGTCTTTGCATCTAAACAAGGTTGGAAACTGAAATTTCCAAAGAGCCTTCGGGCTAGTTTTTGAGTAACTATCTCATATCAGCAGGAATAAATATGTTTTAAAAACATAAGAGCCAGTACATTTTTGGGAGTAGTATCGAGCACCGAATTGGGGGAGCGTTCAAAGAACCCACAGCCCCCATAGAACCATGTTAGCCACCATGGGTAGAAAAGGATCATGCTTTTTAGATGAATCCTTTTCAGATTAGACTAGTGGATCCATTAGGCAGTTCAGGTCTTATACCTTTGGCCGGGTGTAAGATGCTCTGGCAGCGTGAGGTTGATCGCTGTATCATCACTATAGCTCTTATGTGATGGTTGTCGGTTAGAGAAACTCCCACAGCAGATATTGTATTTTCATACTCAGAGATTAATGTATTTTTTTTATATACATCAGTTCATTGTATTTCTATATACATTTCAGGCTTATTGTATCTTGTATACACACAGAGTTTATAGCATGTTTTAAACAGTCTTTCTTTATATCGCACTTGTTTTAAATTGCCTTATATTGAAAGAAGTCAGTCAGGTTGAGTTGAGTTGAGACAGGTATGCTATTCAGTTTCTTCCAGATTTCCTTCTAGCCGTTGTTGCTTAGTTTTCCAGCTTGCATACTCGTACATTCCATGTACTGATGCCAGTTGGCCTGCATCGTTTCATGATGCAGATTCAGGTATCCTAGATCAGCAGCCTGCACGTCGTTGATCCAGCTGAGCACTCCAGAGTCAGTGGTGAGCCTCCTTGCATTCCGGAGGGCTCAATTATTGTGTGTTCTTAGTTTTTGGTTTTACTAGGATGTTGCGGGGTCTGTCCCAACATCCATCTCAGTGTTTTTAGAGGCTTCATAGACAGACAGATAGACAGTCAGTCAGCTAGTTCTGAGTCTCTTATCTATATATATGTAAATATCCTATTTTGAGACTCGGGTTGCCTTTTGGCCATACTTTATAAGTTAAGTTCTTTTGAAATATTGCATTGCTTTGAGTTATTCTGTTGAGTTAGGTTTCCGCTGAGTTAAGAAAGCCAGACCAAGGGTTCGCTTGGGGCCATCAATGGTCTCCGAGTGCCGGTCCCGCCCAGGGTGTAGGCTCGGGGCGTGACAAACTTGGTATCAGAGCAAAGAGTTCAAGAGTCCTAGGGAGTCTATGAAGCCGTGTCTGTAGAATCCTAGTTATCGGTATGAAGCGCGCCACATCTATAATTGGGAGGCTGCAACATTTAGGAAGATTTCTCATTTCTTCACACTCATTTCGTGCGTTAGAGTTGATCTCTAAAAAGTTTCTCTCTAATCCGTGCTTGCGCGTGTTTCAGATAGTCATGCCTCCACGAAGAGTTGGCAGAGGGCGTCTTCCTAGATGCTATGTTGATGAGCAAGAGTTACCTGATGCACCTGGAGTGCAAGATCAAGGGGAAGTTTCTAATGCCGAGTTCAGAGAGGCAATTAGAATGTTGAGTCAAGCTGTAGCTAATCAAATTGGTCAGCAAAGGGGGGCTCGACAGGAAGGAGCTGACACTTCTAGAATTCGTGAATTCTTGGGAATGAATCCTCCGAGTTTCATGGGTTCGAGCACTACTGAGGATCCAGAGGATTTCATTGAGGAGTTGAAGAAGATTTTTGATGTGATGCATGTGGTAGATACTGAGCGGGTTGAACTAGCTGCGTATCAGCTGAAAGATGTTGCTAGAACATGGTTTGACCAGTGGAAAGGGGGCAGAGCTGAGAATGCACCACCTGCGAGTTGGGCTTATTTCGAGGAAGCTTTCTTGGGGCATTTCTTTCCTCGAGAATTGAGAGAGGCCAAGGTACGTGAGTTTCTTACTCTTAAGCAGGAGTCTTTGAGTGTTCAAGAGTACAGTCTGAAGTTCACCCAACTATCCCGCTATGCTCCGGAGATGGTTGCGGACATGAGGAATAGAATGAGTCTGTTCGTTGCTGGGCTGTCTCGGTTGTCGAGCAAGGAAGGTAGGGCGGCAATGCTTATCGGGGACATGGACATATCAAGATTGATGGTTTATGTGCAGCAGGTTGAGGAAGAGAAGTTGAGGGACAGAGAAGAGTTCAGAAATAAGAGAGCTAAGATCGGGAACGAGTCCGGGCAGCAGAGAGGTAATTCAAACCGTTCCTCCTTTCAGCAAAGGCAAAAGGGACCTGCTCCATCAATTGCTAGAGCACCTGCACCCAGATACAGAGGTGAATTTAATGTTCAGAATTCGAAGGATTTCAGGGCTAGACCAGCACAATCTTCGGGTAGCGTGGCGCAAGGGAGTAGTAAGCCTCCGGTCTGCGCCAAATGTGGTAGGAACCACTCAGGTATTTGTCGAGAGGGCTCCCTTGGTTGTTTCAAGTGTGGTCAGAATGGGCATTTCATGCGAGAGTGTCCAAAGAATAAGTAGGGTAATGGAGGCAATAAAGCACAGTCTTCTTCAGTTGTTCCCCCAGACAGGATGGCACCTAGAGGAGCTACTTCTAGTGTAGGTGGAGGAGCAAACCGTCTTTATGCTATCACCAGTCGCCATGAGCAAGAGATTTCTCCAAATGTTGTTACTGGTATGATTAAAGTCTTTGCTTTTAATGTGTATGCTTTGCTAGACCCAGGAGCAAGTTTATCGTTTGTAACTCCTTATGTTGCAAACCAGTTCGAGGTTCTTCCTGAAAGACTTTGTGAACCCTTTTGTGTTTCTACACCTGTTGGGGAATCTATTCTAGCAGAAAGAGTCTATCGTGATTGTCCTGTTTCCATCAGTCACATGAACACCAAGGCTGATTTGGTTGAGTTAGACATGGTAGATTTTGATGTCATTCTAGGTATGGATTGGCTTCATGCCTGTTATGCATCATTAGACTGTAGAACTCGAACCGTCAAGTTTCAGTTTCCGAATGAGCCAGTCATAGAGTGGAGTAGCAGTTCATCAGTGCCTAAGGGTTGTTTTGTTTCGTACCTTAAGGCAAGAAAGTTAGTTTCGAAGGGTTGCATCTATCACTTAGTCCGAGTTCATGACTCTAGTGTTGAGATACCTCTTTTCCAGTCAGTTCCTATAGTAAGAGAGTTTCCAGAAGTGTTTCCTGATGATTTACCCGGAATTCCTCCTGAGAGAGAGATAGATTTCGGCATAGATCTCATTCCAGATACTCGTCCTATCTCTATTCCGCCATATAGAATGGCACCAGCAGAGTTGAAAGAGTTGAAAGAGCAGTTGAAAGGTCTCCTAGAAAAGGGTTTCATTCGACCGAGTGTCTCACCTTGGGGTGCTCCGGTTTTGTTTGTGAGGAAAAAGGATGGTTCCCTTAGAATGTGTATAGACTACCGTCAGTTGAATAAGGTTACCATCAAGAACAAGTACCCTCTTCCGAGGATTGATGATCTTTTTGATCAGCTTCAGGGTGCCGCTTGTTTTTCAAAGATTGACCTCCGATCAGGCTATCATCAGTTAAGGGTAAGGGAATGTGATATCCCAAAGACAGCTTTCAGGACCAGGTATGGTCATTATGAGTTTTTGGTCATGTCCTTTGGTTTGACCAATGCACCGGCAGCTTTCATGGATTTGATGAATAGAGTCTTCAAACCTTATTTAGATATGTTTGTTATTGTCTTTATTGATGATATACTAATCTATTCAAGGAATGAAGAAGATCATGCTAGTCATCTCAGAACAGTTCTTCAGACTTTGAAGGAGAAGAAGTTGTATGCCAAGTTCTCTAAATGTGAGTTTTGGCTCAAGTCTGTGGCGTTCCTAGGCCACATTGTGTCCGGTGATGGAATTAAAGTTGATACTCGGAAAATTGAGGCAGTGCAGAATTGGCCTAGACCCACATCTCCAACTGAAATTAGGAGTTTCTTGGGATTAGCTGGCTATTATAGAAGGTTTGTTGAAGGGTTCTCGAGTATTGCATCTCCTTTGACGAAGTTGACTCAGAAGGCGGTGAAATTTCTATGGTCCGAAGCTTGTGAGAAAAGCTTTCAGGAATTGAAAAAGAGATTGATTACAGCTCCAGTTTTGACGCTACCAGAAGGTACTCAAGGTTTTGTGGTGTATTGTGATGCATCCAGAGTTGGTTTGGGTTGTGTCTTAATGCAGAATGACAAAGTTATAGCTTATGCCTCCCGACAGTTGAAGGTTCATGAGAGGAACTACCCAACCCATGACTTAGAGCTAGCTGCTGTAGTGTTTGCTTTGAAGATTATGGAGGAAGCTCATAGCTCCAGATATTCCGTTCATCCAGGTTCCACCAAGATGTATCGTGATTTGCGAGAAGTTTATTGGTGGAATGGCATGAAGAAGGGCATTGTTGAGTTTGTTGCTAAGTGTCCAAATTGCCAACAAGTGAAAGTTGAACACCAAAGGCCCGGAGGTTTGGCTCAGAGGATAGAACTTCCAGAATGGAAGTGGGAGATGATCAATATGGATTTCATCACAGGGTTGCCCAGATCTCGCAGACAACATGATTCTATTTGGGTAATTGTCGACAGAATGACAAAGTCAGCTCATTTTCTACCGGTAAAGACTACCAATACAGCAGAGGATTATGCCAAGTTGTATGTTCAGGAGATAGTGAGACTTCATGGAGTCCCAATCTCCATTATTTCAGATAGAGGTGCACAGTTTACTGCACAGTTCTGGAAATCTTTTCAGAAGGGCTTGGGTTCAAAGATGAACTTAAGTACTGCCTTTCACCCTCAGACTGATGGGCAAGCAGAACGCACTATTCAGACCTTAGAGGATATGTTGAGAGCTTGTGTGATCGATTTCAAGGGTAATTGGGATGATCACCTACCTCTAATTGAATTTGCCTACAACAACAGTTATCACTCTAGCATCCAGATGGCTCCATATGAAGCTCTTTATGGGAGAAGATGTAGATCTCCTATTGGATGGTTTGAGGTTGGTGAAGCACAGTTGATAGGACCAGATTTAGTTCACCAAGCTATGGAGAAAGTGAAAGTGATTCAAGAGAGGTTGAAAACGGCACAGAGTCGTCAGAAATCCTACACTGATGTTAGGAGAAGGGCATTAGAGTTTGAAGTAGATGATTGGGTATATTTGAAGGTTTCACCCATGAAAGGCGTTATGAGGTTTGGTAAGAAGGGGAAACTTAGTCCCCGGTATATTGGACCTTATCGCATAGCCAAGAGGGTTGGCAATGTTGCTTATGAGTTGGAGTTGCCACAGGAACTAGCAGTGGTTCATCCGGTATTTCACATCTCCATGTTGAAGAAGTGCATCGGCGATCCTTCATTGATCCTGCCGACTGAAAGTATTAAGATCAATGATAACTTATCTTATAAGGAGGTTCCTGTTCAAATCTTGGATCGTCAAGTTCGTAAGTTGAGAACGAAAGATGTAGCCTCAGTTAAGGTCCTATGGAGGAACCAATTTGGTGAGGAAGCTACTTGGGAAGCCGAAGAAGACATGAAGAAGAGATACCCATATCTCTTTGAATCCGGAGGAAATGCAGATTAAGGTATTAATTTCCTTCTTAGTGCTCCTTAAATTATAATGAGCATGTCGTTATTATTGTTGCGTTTGCATGGTTGTTTGTTGGGTGTTGAGTTGATGTTACACCCTTAGCCTTATAAGGAGTAACCTCATTCGAGGACGAATGTTCCCAAGGGGGAGATATTGTAACATCCGACGATTTGAAGTGGCTTCGAAGAAGATCGAAATTTGGAAAATAATTTATTTTTTTTTAAATCTGGAAATTTGGCTAAGTGTGGAAATCATGAGTTTTTGGCCATCTTTGAGTAGTTGTAACTCCTAGCTCAGGATGAGTTAGGAGTAGTTCCAGTTATGGTTGCGAAGTCCTTGGAACGATCTTTCCAACGCCACCGAGTTTGCTCAATTCCGAGTTCGTATGAGGGAGTTATGACCTGTAGAAGTTGGGTAGTTGGAAGGGATTTTCGTCCGGAAATTTAAGGGCATTTTGGTCCTTTCACAATCTTTTATTTTGAGCTCTTATGATTGAGTTAGGATGATCTTTGGATCATTTTGTCCCTTTTTGGAAGAGAAAGAGTTAGGGTTCTTGAGGTTTAAGAAGAGAAGGAGGAGAAGAAGAAGAAGAGAAGGAAGAGGAGCTTAGTCAAGATCATTGTGGAAATTCGTCGGGGGTGATCCCTATCTAAGGTATGTGAGTTTTTCGTGTGGGTTGATTCTTCCCCCCACACACACACCTAGTTTATTATATGATTGAGAAAGGATTGGAATTGTTGTTGAAGTTGTTAAAGTTGTTGAAGTTGATATTGTTGTTGAAGTTGTTAAAGTTAGTGAAGTTGTTAGTTGTTGTTGATGTTGTGGATTGTGTAGTTGAAACCTTTTGTATGATGAGGGAATTGTGATTCTAAGAGTTTTGACCCTTAAAAAGTTGATCCACCATCGAATTGCAGAATTCTGGGCTGTCGATCCCGATCCACGGGACTGACCTACGGACCGTAGATCAGTCGACGGTCCGTACTGGTCAACCGTCGATTGGGACAGAAGTTGGATCTTTGGGGTATCGATCTACGGGCCCGACCTACGGTCCGTAGATCGATCCACGGACCGTAAGTCAGGACCGTAGGTCAACACTTAGACTTTTTTTCAAAAATCGTTTTTTTTAGGGAAAACTCTCTGACGCGATCTACGGACCCGCAGTACGGAACGTAAGTCCATCTACGGTCCGTCGATGGCTTCCGTAGATGCCGCCTGTGTTACCAGAAATTTGAAGTCTTAGCCAAGTTTCCCCATTCCTTTTCTCTCTTTCTCAGGCAAGTTCCAAAGTATTATACCTATGTTTTATGGTTGTTTCCGACACTCCATGGTACGTCTAAGAGTTCAAGGATCCCTCCATGACATGTGATCGAATACCTTGAATTCATATTTTTCCGATTCAAGGAGAGATAGTTCCTAGTCAAGTGAAGTTAGCAGTCAGGCTTCAAGTCGAGTAAGAGACCCAGTTTCGAGTTAAGTCAAGAGTTTAAAGTTGAGTTCATTTCTCAAAGTATTAGGGAACTATGTATTCCCAAAGAAGTTTTAAAGAAAGGTCTTTGCATCTAAACAAGGTTGGAAACTGAAATTTCCAAAGAGCCTTCGGGCTAGTTTTTGAGTAACTATCTCATATCAGCAGGAATAAATATGTTTTAAAAACATAAGAGCCAGTACATTTTTGGGAGTAGTATCGAGCACCGAATTGGGGGAGCGTTCAAAGAACCCACAGCCCCCATAGAACCATGTTAGCCACCATGGGTAGAAAAGGATCATGCTTTTTAGATGAATCCTTTTCAGATTAGACTAGTGGATCCATTAGGCAGTTCAGGTCTTATACCTTTGGCCGGGTGTAAGATGCTCTGGCAGCGTGAGGTCGATCGCTGTATCATCACTATAGCTCTTATGTGATGGTTGTCGGTTAGAGAAACTCCCACAGCAGATATTGTATTTTCATACTCAGAGATTAATGATTTTTTTTTATATACATCAGTTCATTGTATTTCTATATACATTTCAGGCTTATTGTATCTTGTATACACACAGAGTTTATAGCATGTTTTAAACAGTCTTTCTTTATATCGCACTTGTTTTAAATTGCCTTATATTGAAAGAAGTCAGTCAGGTTGAGTTGAGTTGAGACAGGTATGCTATTCAGTTTCTTCCAGATTTCCTTCTAGCCGTTGTTGCTTAGTTTTCCAGCTTGCATACTCGTACATTCCATGTACTGATGCCAGTTGGCCTGCATCGTTTCATGATGCAGATTCAGGTATCCTAGATCAGCAGCCTGCACGTCGTTGATCCAGCTGAGCACTCCAGAGTCAGTGGTGAGCCTCCTTGCATTCCGGAGGGCTCAATTATTGTGTGTTCTTAGTTTTTGGTTTTACTAGGATGTTGCGGGGTCTGTCCCAACATCCATCTCAGTGTTTTTAGAGGCTTCATAGACAGACAGATAGACAGTCAGTCAGCTAGTTCTGAGTCTCTTATCTATATATATGTAAATATCCTATTTTGAGACTCGGGTTGCCTTTTGGCCATACTTTATAAGTTAAGTTCTTTTGAAATATTGCATTGCTTTGAGTTATTCTGTTGAGTTAGGTTTCCGCTGAGTTAAGAAAGCCAGACCAAGGGTTCGCTTGGGGCCAGCAATGGTCTCCGAGTGCCGGTCCCGCCCAGGGTGTAGGCTCGGGGCGTGACACAGATGGAGCGACTGTGTAGATAGGATCTTTCTTTACCTCCCTTTCTGTCATTTTTATTGACTTTTGATTATTTTTTGTTGCATTTGAGGACAACTATTTTTTGTTTGTGGTGAGGTGAGGTATTTCCATACCTATCTCTTATAACTATATTTTGTATATATATATATATAGGGGTTTTGTGTTTTAAATTGTGTGTTCATTCTATCTTATGGATGTTTGAGCTTGTGGCTCCTTGTTTTGAATGGAAATGGTTTTTGACCAATTTTGAAAAAATTTGCCAACTCTTGTGTGTTTGATTGTGGCTATTCTTGTGTAAATTTGAGTATCAGTTATGATCAGCATCGATGACTTGAATAGTGCTCTTAATCAAACAAAATCGAATGAGCGGCTACGATGAGGCCAAATGAAGTTGCATACACAATATGTGGACTTTTTGTATCTCTTTGTGACTAGCCGGTTATCGAATGAGTCTCTTGTGATGAGCATTGCACACTAGCGAAAGTGTGGAGTCTCATTTGATATTGGTGTCAATTCCTTGTGTGATGACCTTACCTTGAACATTATGTGTGGTGACACCTAGAATTTTCCCCGTTAGTCCAGTTGACTGAGTGATGCAAACTCTAGAAATGATCTTAGGAAACGATTTTGAGGAGTGAAACAATTTGACAAAATACCTCTTTTTGTGGCCAACCTTGTGAGATGTGTGAACCTTGCTTGGACCCCATTTGAGCCTTACCCTTTTCTTGGAAGAAACTTGATGCAATTGTGACCCTTCTTTATCCATTCACCCATAATCCTCAAGAAGTGTGGTTTGTTTGAATAGCCAACTTAGGCCAAAAGCCTATGTTGTGGGTGTGGTGAAAATAGAAGGTAAATCAAGAATGTGAAAATTCCCCCTTCTAGCAATGGTCTTGAAAAAGATGGAACCCCTCCATATAAAAAAAAAGAGAAAGAAAAGAAGAAAGCAAAAGAAAAAGAATGAAAAAGTTGTGAAATAAAGTTGTGAAAGTTGCAAAAGAAATGGGGTGTCCGGTATTCCATTGGAGGTTGAATAATGGAGTGAATTTTGAGCATGATTCAAATGTTGAAGAAAAGAAAGAAAGTGATGTTCAGACCACATTTCATGAGGGTAGCAACCACTGACCTAAATGAACATACATTTACACTCAGCCCCGTTACAAGCCTTGTAGAGACCTTTTTGATCTTGAGTGAGCTAAAACGAATGTTCATTGGAAAATAAGGGCAAACCTATGGGTGAAGTCATGTATGTGTTCATCTTTGTGAGTGTGAGAGTCGTATGTGATTCCGGAACTATAAATTGTTGAAGAATTGTGTGTGAATATGGAATCATCTTTGTTGTGAGGGCATTTGAGTACCTTTGTTAAGCGTGGACTTGCATGTGAAGCAAGTATTGTGAACTTGAGTATCTTTGATAATGGTAAGTCAAAACTTGAATCTTTGAGTACACAATTGATCCTTACATGAGTAAGTTGAGTCTTGTTGTGTGCATTCATTATTGAGTCTTTTGTAGCACTGTTTGAGACATCCTTTTTGAACTGTTGAACTTGAGTTTTACTTGAGGACAAACAAAAGTTTAAGTTGGGGTGTTGATGAGTCCTGGATTTGGACTCATTTAGGGCTTTGTTTATATAAATTTAGTGTCCTCAAATGCTTAATTTGCACCAATAACTAATGTTAAATCCTTGATTTTCAGGAATATGAATTGAGGAACAAAGCAAGGACACTAACAGGTAAAAAGGGACAAAACAGGCTGAAGAAATGAAGATGGGCAAGTCTGAGGATTTCCATGAGCACTCAGCGTGTCGCCGAGTGGCTCATCAGGCTGCCTAAAGTTCCAGTGAGCCAAGCTCTGAGGGAAGAAACCAAGTCGGCGACGATAAAGAGCATTCGGCGGATCGCTGAGTGATTCCGCGATGCCAAGATAGATCGCCAAAACTTACAGACCTTAAAGATGTTGAATCTCAAGGCGAAGTTATAGACCTTGAGGATGTTGAATGCCAAGGTGAAGGGGCGATGGAATAGACCAAAGGGCGCTTCGCCGAGTGGTTCAGCGAGCCCAACTTACTTTGTCGAATGGGCTTTCGTAGCACATTTTTGGCGACTATAAATATGATTTTGAACATTTAGTTTAGTATCTTTTGAACCTATCAAATAATCTTTAGACTTTTGAGACAGTTTTCTGGAGATTTTTCCTTAGCTTTCAAGGATTGAAGAAATTCACTTTTGAGAATTTGGAACTGGGTCTTTGAGATTCATCAAATTGGACCATTGTAAAGATGATATCACTCTTACCCAGTTGATGGATAATCTATTCAGTAACTATTTTTATCTTTTTATAATGTCTAGCTAAAACCCAAAATTCTTGGAGGGTGATTATTTGATTATGGGCAGATTTAGCTTATGGGTATTGCTAATTGTTAGTTTAAATGCTATTTAAAAGTGAGTTCAATCATTAATTGTGGTTTAACTTAAGAATTGTAGTTGCAAATGCAGTTCTATGTTTGTGTTCTTGGCTTGCTCGAGAGAGAGGTTTTAGAACTAAGGTTTCTGATTGATGATTTATGGGTATTGGGTTGATCTAGGTTCAGCTCGAGAGAGTGAATCCGAAACCCAATCCCACACATTCAGCTCAAAAGAGTGAATGGATTAAGGTGTGGGCTGCTCTTAATTTGCATGCTTGTTGATGTTCAAGAGAAATCACTTGATTCGGGGTAATTGTTCGAGAGAAAATTACCTCTCTTATAGCCTAGCCTACTCACTAATAGCTAGCTATTTACTAATAGTAGCAATTACCCATATGTCTATATTAGCCTATAATCGATCACATCCCAAGAATCCGTCTCATTATTGTTAATTTTTATTGTTTGTGACTGTTTGTAGTTAATAACTAAAACCAAAACCCCCATTTGACATTCGTGTCACCCCTTTACTTGATTATATTTTTAATCAATAATTTATATTCCTATGGCTGATTAGACCACATTCATACTTCCTAATTGAATCTGAAACACGTACCGCTACCCGTGGGATTCGATCCCAACTCATTTAGTTGGATTTACAATCTTTGAACACCTAGAATTGGATGAGGTGTTCTTGAAATGTTCAAATCATGAGTGTGCTCCCCCCCCCCCCCCTTCCATTTTCCACGCACGGGAACAAAAATAAGAACAACTGGCATATGATCAATTGTCCTCTCTTTTTGTCAAATTATGATTGCAGCTTTATTTAGTTGGCTCTATATATATGCATAATGACCCATCTTTATTTTTGTATGAGTGATGTAGGTGCACCCCAGGGTACAACACTGGTCAATTTATCTTTTCTCAATGCAATCTTTTAATTTCCATTTTTATTCTTGTAGCTAATAATATTGGGTACTAAAATTTACATTAATATTAAAATAATTTCTCTGTCTACGAAATAAAACAATTGCTTAGGGAATTTTTCTACTGTCCTTATCTCTCTCTCTCTTTTTCACTTCACATGCTTAATAAACATCCTCTATAGTAAGGACACAACCTACATCACCTATTCTTCTAATACTCTCTATGTCATTTTCTTGTACTATCACGGAACTTCACTCAACTCATCCCTCCATTCTATGGATATTCAAATGTCATTCTCCTTCATTTCCTATATAACCAAAAACTTTGCTAATGCTTAAATAATGTTACACTCTACTATTAATATTATAATAGACTACAACTTATATCTAACCCTTCAACATTCAACCTTAATCTTTAGTTACATTTATTTTATAACAAAAACATAGACCATAGTATGAAAAGAAAATACATATAGTTTCATATGAAACAATTGAAGTAATTATCCTGTGATTTATCTAACCACAAAAGGATCACACATTTTAACCTAACTAGGGTTATCTTATGCACCTATCTTATAATTTCGACTACAAACATACGTGAGATGATGAGTAAGAATTAGGGTCCCATCAGTCAATTAAGAATATTTCTAGCCAAAACTATAGTGATACATTCACATACCAGACTATGATTCTACCACATCTTTTAACTAATATAAAATTAAATCAACATCTTTTTTTTCAATACGTGTATAATACAAAAGATTCAATTTCTATTACTGACAAGGTACATAATTGTAACACCCCGTATCCGAAACAGACCAAAATTATAGATTTTGAGAAGTAGCAGGTGCAACCCACGGTTGCCATCCACGGTTGCCATCCACGGACCGTAGGTCAGACCACGGCCTGTGCTGGTGGTCCGTGGTTCACCACTACAGCCTCTCCCTAAACCCAGCTCAGAAAATCGGCTAAGTCTCGAGTCACGGACAGACCTACGTAGGTCAGACCACGCTCCATGCTTTATGTCCGTGGATTAAGACTCCTTTACCCAGCCTCTGACACAAACTATGGTCGACCAGCACGGGCCATCGTTCAATCCACGGTCCGTAGGCCTGACCGTAGATGAGGGTCAGTAGTCAATTAGGGGATAATTGTTGAGTGGGTCAACTTTAGATGGTCATAACTTTTATCACAAAAGTAATTATGGTCCCATGACCTATGATATGATAGATAATTGAATCCTCTTTCCAACGCCACCGAGTTTGCTAAAATCTGACCTCCAAGTGAAACGTTATGCTTGTTTTAGTGAAGCCCTGTTGGGCAGACTTGACGGACGACCCTAATCGACCGACCGCAGATTGAATGACGGCCCGTCAGTCCCGTCCGTCAGTCACTCCAACAGCAGCTAAGTCAGGGGTCTTTTGGTCTTTTCCTATTTCGTTTAACCACTAAGATACGTCGTTTCGACCCTAAATCATGAGATTTTAGTCAGTTTTAGCCTAGAAACATAACTAGAACTTACCTATGTCAAATCATTAATCAAACTTAGAAAAAATTAGAACGCTAAGAGGAGAAACAAGTCAAGAACCCTAGTTCAAGAACGCAGCAAGTTTTCTTCAGTTCCAGCCCAGAAATCAAAGGATTTCTCCGTGGAATTCGTCACCAGGTATGTGGGATTTCACTAGTGGGTTCCTTTCACCCATTAGGTCCCTAGAATTCAGTTTCTTGATTCCCTAATTATGAACAGACCTAGGGTTTCTAGAATTTCAACAGATCATCATTAATTAGTTATTTAAATGTTCCAAAACATATTATCATGTTATTTCTCAGTTTATTGCATGAATTTCAGAACCCTAGCTATGTATTTCTTTAGTTCTTGAATTACACGTGCTAGGTCAGATATCTCAGTTATTCAGTTATACATGCCTCAGTTATTAATGCATCATTATCAGATTAATTGTTGCATTCTCAGTTTGCATGTTTAGTTCGACCTATCTAGTATTTACAGAAATTCAGTCATAACCAGTTAACTACTTAATTCATTCGGAGTAGCATAATACCGAGTTGGACTATGGTTCAGTGTACCCATTTCCCAGAACTACAAGCCACGTAGGTGTAAGTCCCCTCTGTGGGCAACATCAGTTTAGTGATCACGCTAGCATGCCTCTATACCTCTGGCAGGGTATATTGGGTCCTCTCGATGGGGCGTATACATCGGACTCCACATTTAGCTCATGTGGTTTATGTCGGTTATTAGTAGCTCTCATAGTTCAATCAGATTCTATTGCATTGACCATTTATCAGTATAGTCAGTATTCAGTTTCAGCATGTTATAAATTGGTCACTGCATTCAGTTAGCTCAGTATTCAGTATCTATATCATGTCCAGATTATTTCATTACTTTATTGCTTTGTTCAGTAATATGTTATTTCAGCTTTACTCTATCATGCATGCTCAGTACCTTTCAAGTACTGACGCATACGTGTGCTACATCTTCTCGTAACGTAGGTTCAAGTTCTTAGCATCCAGATCACGCTTAGATCGGTTTTCGATCTCCAGTTCAGCAGAATCAGTGGTGAGTCCTCATTCTCCGAGGACAATAGTCATGAGTTTCTTTTCAGTATTTTTGGTCTTTAGTTTCAGTTTTGCTAGACCTAGTTGGGGCATGTCCCAACATCTCTAGTGAGTTTAGAGGCTTATTTTAGACATAGTTAGATTCAGCTTAGTATTGAGTTAATATCTTTTTTGTATTAAACTCATTAGTTTTCATTTATCTCAGTTATAGTATATGGGTATTCCCCATCTTTTCATTTTATTTATGACTTAGCTTCCACATCAGTTTATTATCTTTAGTGTGCTCATGATCATGCCAGCATGGTTATCTTGGGATCACTTGTGGTCCTAGGTCCCATGTCCGTGTCTTGGGGGTAGTCTCGGGGCGTGACAAACTTGGTATCAGAGCACTAGGTTTAAGAGTCCTAGGATGTCTGAAAAGCCGCACTAAGTAGAGTCCTTTTCATGGGTGTGAAGTGCACCACATCTAATGAGAGGGAGGCTATGAAGTGTTTTAGGAAAACTTCACTTTCTTGATATTCTTATCGTGCGTTGGTATGATCTCCTTTCTAATCCATCGTTATGCGCTTAAGATCATGCCTCATCGTAGAGATTACGCAAGGAATGCTAGTGCACGCAATACTAATGTAGTTCCTTTAGTCCCAGATCAGGAAGTTTCGAATGCAGAGTTTTGAAACACCAATTCAGCTTTTGTCTCAGATATGACCAACAAGAACAATCAGCAGGTTCCAGTTCTTACTAATAGAAATGGTGGATCAGTGGTAGCTAGAGTTCGAGATTTTTTTTAAGGATGAATTTGCCTGAGTTTTAGGGTCACAAGTTGGTGAAGACCCACAGAACTTCATTGATATGGTTAAGAAAATCTTTGGAGTGATGCAAGTGACTGGTAATGGTAGGGTTGAGTTGGCATCCTACCAGCTTAAGGATGTGGCTCACATATGGTTCACTCAGTGGAAAAACAACAAGGACTACTTTGTCTTTTGTAACTCCTTTCATAGCAGTCTAATTCAGTGTTAGTCCAAAAACTCTCTCAGAACCTTTCTCAATCTCTACTCCAGTCGGTGACCCAGTTATAGCTAGACTGGTATACAGAAATTGCCCTGTCACAATCTCTCAGAAAGTCACCTCAGCAGATCTTGTAGAGTTAGAAATGGTAGACTTCGATGTCATTCTATGCATGGATTGGTTACATTCCTGTTATGCCTCAGTCAATTGTAGAACTAGGATTGTTCATTTTCAGTTTCCAGACAAACCAATCCTAGAATGGAAGGGTAGTAGCTTAACGCCTATGGGTCGATTCATTTCTTACCTTAAGGCCAGAAAGATGATCTCTAAGGGTTATCTCTATCATCTAGTTCGGGTTTAGGATTGTAGTTCCGAATCCCCAACTCTTGAGTCAGTCCCTGTAGTCAATAAGTTTCCAGAAGTGTTTCCAAATGATCTTCCTGGAGTTCCTCCCGAAAGAGAAATCAACTTTGGGATTGATCTCCTTCCAGATACCCAGCCTATTTCTATTCCTCCTTACAGAATGGCTCCAGCTAAGCTTAAGGAATTGAAAGAGCAGTTAAAGACCTTGATAAAGGCTTCATCAGACCTAGTATTTTGCCATGGGGTGCACCAGTGTTGTTCGTGAAGAAGAAAGATGGTTCTCTCAGAATGTGCCTTGACTATAGGCAGTTGAACAAGGTCACAATCAAGAATAAGTACCATATCCCCAGGATTGATGACTTGTTCGACCAACTTCAGGGTGCTAGTCATTTCTCAAAGATAGACCTCCGATCAGGTTATCATCAGCTTAAAGTCAGAGATAGTGACATTCCGAAGACAACCTTCAGAACTTGGTATGGTCATTACGAATTTGTAGTTATGTTATTTGAACTAACCAATGCTCCTGTAGCTTTCATGGATATGATAATAGAGTGTTCAAACAGTACTTGGACTTATTCGTTATCGTCTTTATTGATGACAACTCATTTACTAGGAATAAGGAAGAACATGCGAGTCATTTGAGAGTTGTTCTGCAAACTCTCAAAGATTGCCAGTTATTTGTAAAATTTAACAAGTATGAGTTTTGGTTACAATCAGTTGCCTTCCTTGGGCATATTGTGTCTAGTGAAGGAATTCGAGTAGATTCCCAGAAGATAGAAGCAGTGAAACAATGGCCCAGACCTACCTCTGCTACAAATATCAAAAGTTTCTTAGGTCTAGTGGGCTATTACAAACGGTTCGTAGAAGTATTTTCATCCATAGCCTCACCATTGACTAGGTTGACTCAGAAAAAGGTTAAGTTCCAGTGGTCAGATGATTGTGAGTAAAGCTTTGCAGAACTGAAAACTAGGTTGACTATAACTCCTGTCTTGACTCTACCAGAGGGTTCAGATGGTTATGTGATCTATTGTGATGCATCCACAGTAGACCTAGGTTGTGTGTTGATGCAGCGAGGTAAGGTTATAGCTTATGCTTCTAGACAGCTTAAGGTACATGAAAAGAATTATCTGACTCATGACCTCGAGCTTACAGCAAGTGGTGTTTCACTCAAGGTTTGGAGGCACTACTTGTATGGTGTTCATGTAGATGTGTTCACAGACCATAAAAGCCTCTAGTATGTATTCGCACAGAAAGAGTTAAATCTTCGCCAGAAAAGGTGGCTTGAGTTCCTCAAAGATTATGATATGAGTGTGCATTACCATCCTAGTAAGGCCAATGTAGTAGCAGATGCTCTTAGCAAACTATCTATGGGTAGTGTAGCACATGTTGATGAAGAAAGAAAAGAGCTAGTGAAGGATGTTCACAGGCTTGCTCGCTTGGGAGTTTGCCTTATGAGCATAGAAGATAGTAGTGTAACAGTTCAGAATGGGTTAGAACCTTCATTGGTAGCGGAGGTTAAGGAAAAGCAAGACAATGATCCAATCTTGCTTCAACTTAAAGGTGTAGTCCACCAATAGAGAGTTGAGGTTTTCTCCAAGGGGGAGATGGTGTGCTTCGCTTCCAGGGTCGATTATGTGTTCCTTGGGTGGATGAGTAGGTGAAGCATCTTTGATGGGACCAGATTCAGTCCTTGATGCTATGGAGAAAGTACAACTCATTAGAGATAAACTTAAGACTGCCAGTGTCGCCAGAAGTCTTATGCAGATGTGAAAAAAAGGGAACTAGAGTTCCAAGTTTATGATTGGGTTTTCCTGAAAGTGTCACCTATGAAGGGGTGATGAGATTTGGCAAGAAAGGGAAGCTCAGTCCCAGATATGTAGGCCCTTACCGGATCTTGAAAAGGATTGGTAAAGTGGCTTATGAGTTAGAGTTGCCAGCAGACTTAGCAGCAGTGCATCCAGTCTTTCACATTTCTCTTTTGAAGAAATGTGTGGGTGATCCAGCATCAGAGTGTCATTAGAAAGTGTGGCCGTGAAAAATAGTCTCTTGTATGAGGATGTACCAGTTGAGATTCTCGATCGTCAGGTTAGAAGGTTGAGAAATAAAGAAGTTGCTTCAGTCAAGGTTTTGTGGAGAAGTCAGTCCGTAGAGGGAGCTACTTGGGAAGCAAAAGCAGCCATGGAGTCCAAGTATCCTCACCTCTTTCCTACCGATTCTATTCCAGCTTGAGTAATAGTTCCTCTTCAGTTTTTCAGTCATTTATGCGCAGATTCAATCTTAGTATCATGTTCCTTTAGTTTGTACTTGCATTTTCAAGGTATTTGCATGTTTTTGGAACTAAGTTTAGTCAGAAATTTAGTTCTCAGTGTTTAGTGGTAGGGATTTCAGCCCTCTCCCTCCATTTTAGCTAGTTTAGTCTTCATTCGAGGACGAATGCTCCCAAGGGGGAGATAATGTAACACCCCGTATCCGAAAAAGACCAAAAATACAAATTTTGAGAAGTTGCAGGTGCAACCCACGGTTGCCATCCACAGACAGTAGGTCAGACCACGGCCCGTGCTGGTGGTCTGCGGTTCACCACTACAGCCTTTCCCTAAACCCAACTCAGAAAATCGGCTAAGTCTCCAGTCATGGACAGACCTACGTAGGTCAGACCACGCTCCATGCTTTATGTCCGTGGATCAAGACTCCTTTACCCAGCCTTTGACACAAACTATGGTCGACCAGCACGGGCCGTCGTTCAATCCACGGTCCGTAGGCCTGACCGTATATGAGGGTCAGCAGTCAATTAGGGGATAATTGTTGAGTGGGTCAACTTTAGATGGTCATAACTTTTAGCACAAAAGTAATTATGTGTCCCATGACCTATGATATGATAGATAATTGAATCCTCTTTCCAACGCCACCAAGTTTGCTAAAATCTGACCTCCGAGTGAAACGTTATGCTTGTTTTAGTGAAGCCCTGTCGGGCAGACTTGACCGACGACCCCAATCGACAGACCGTATATTGAATGACGGCCCGTCAGTCCCGTCCGTCAGTCACTCCGACAGCAGCTAAGTCAGGGGTCTTTTGGTCTTTTCCTATTTCATTTAACCCCTAAGATATGTCCTTTAGACCCTAAATCATGAGGTTTTAGTCAGTTTTAGCCTAGAAACATAACTAGAACTTACCTAAGTCAAATCATTAATCAAACTTAGAAAAAAATTAGAACGCTAAGAGGAGAAAGAAGTCAAAAATCCTAGGTCAAGAACGCAGCAAGTTTTCTTTAGTTACAACCCAGAAATCAGAGGATTTCTCCATGGAATTCGTCACGAGGTATGTGGGATTTCACTAGTGGGTTCCTTTCACCCATTAGGTCCCTAGAATTCAGTCAGTTTCTTGATTCCCTAATTATGAACAGACCTAGGGTTTCTAGAATTTTAACAGATCATCATGAATTAGTTATTTAAATGTTCCAAATCAGATTATCATGTTATTTCTAAGTTTATTGCATGAATTTCAGAACCCTAGCTATGTATTTCTTTAGTTCTTGAATTACACGTGCTAGGTCAGATATCTCAGTTATTCAGTTATACATAACTCAGTCATTAATGCATCATTATCAGATTAATTGTTGCATTCTCAGTTTGCATGTTCAGTTCGAGCTATCTAGTATTTACAGAAATTCAGTCATAACCAGTTAACTACTTAATTCATTGGGAGTAGCATAATACCGAGTTGGACTAGGGTTCAGCATACCCATATAGTCCCAGAACTACGAGCCATGTAGGTGTAAGTCCCCTCTGTGGGCAACATTAGTTTAGTGATTACGCCAGCATGCCTCTATACCTCTGGCAGGGTATATTGGGTCCTCTCGATGGGGCGTATACATCGGACTCCACATTTAGCTCATGTGGTTTTATGTCGGTTATTAGTAGCTCCCATAGTTCAGTCAGATTCTATTGCATTGACCATTTATCAGTATAGTCAGTATTCAGTTTCAGCATGTTATAAATTGGTTATTGCATTCAGTTAGCTCAGTATTCAGTATCTATATCATGTCCAGATTATTTCATTGCTTTATTGCTTTGTTCAGTTATATGTTATTTCAACTTTACTCTATCATGCATGCTCAGTACCTTTCAAGTACTGACGCATACGTGCGCTACATCTTCTTGTGATGTAAGTTCAGGTTCTCAGCATCCAGATCACGCTTAGATCGGTTCCCAATCTCCAGTTCAGCAGAATCAGTGGTGAGTCCTCATTCTCCAAGGACAATATTCATGAGTTTCTTTTCAGTATTTTTAGTCTTTAGTTTCAGTTTTGCTAGACCTAGTTGGGGCATGTCCCAACAACTCTAGTCAGTTTAGAGGCTTATTTCTGACATTGTTAGATTCAACTTAGTATTGAGTTAATATCTTTTTTGTATTAAACTCATCAGTTTTCATTTATCTCAGTTATAGTATATGGGTATTCCCCATCTTTTCATTTTATTTTTGGCTTAGCTTCCGCATCATGCCAGCAGGGTTAGCTTGGGATCACTTGTGGTCCTAGGTCCCGTGTCCACGTCTCGGGGGTAGTCTCGGGGCATGACAATAATGCCCTCTATAGGATTAGATCCTAAAATCACTGCAGGAGTCATATGTAGGAAATCATGGACTCAAGAACAACTCATATTCTGCTAAGAAGTTGTATACAATTGCAGCCTATCTCCGTGTCTAGGTAACCATTTATTTTGCAACATATGAATAACCCTGTTATATCTCTCTTAGATAAACCAAGATAATACAAGGCGTACAAATGCAGTTGTAGATGCAAGTAACACAGAAACCTTTACAAGCCTTTCTTTGAATTTTGATAGCATGAGACCTCTCTCTAAAAATTTCCTCTTGAATTTGGTCTTCGCCTTTAGACAAACTTTGACCTTAACTGTGGTAGGCATAATCTTGATGAAATAGATCATAGTATGAGTGAGAATAGAAATCTTACCATGCCTCTATTGCATGATCTACATTATGAAAGGTCACATTTCCTAAATGTCCAAGCAACCCCTCAATTATAAATGTGGCTTGCAACATATTCATAAGTAAGACTCTACTAGACACGACTTTGTAAACACCCTAGGATGATCTGCTCTAATACCACTTTTGTCACACCCAAGTCCCATTGAGATGGACAGGCACCCGATGCCCAAAAAACCCGACAGAACCAACTTATAACTTGTGCTTTTCATACATGCAACCATGATATTTATAAATAGTTGATGATTATAATAAGATACTCTAATAAAATACCCACATAGAAAGACCCAAAATAAATGTCATGACTTCGCTGTTGAGGCCTTGATAACTAAAAAACTAGACACAACTATGCTTTACTTTGACATTAGTCTACAAAGCCTCTAAAATATGGACGTGTCGCTTATGATGGGACATGATCCCTCCATACCCGTTAACTATAATATAATTTCAAATCTGTGCTAGAGACTTGGAAAACCCCCGAAGCAACCAGTAGCTCACCAAAGGTCTTTGAGTATCCTATGCTTATATTGAGAGATTGTATTATCTTGACTACATGTACCTACGGCATAAAAAATAATGTTTCCCCCATGAGGGACATCAATACAAAAGAATGTACTAAATATGTAAGACATAAAGTTACCATATGTAAAATAAGATCTCAAATGAAATCAGGTAAAGATGTACAAATATTTCATATAGATAAGGATAAGAGACCACCCTTGCTTATACTTGTGGAATAATGTACATTACATTATTTGCTTTAGTTTACTCATCTTTGTTTTATAGACTTTGTAGCATGTGACACAATTACTAGCTAATCAATTGTAGAAAAGGATGACCCATTCTAGGCATTTTAACCCATGAGATGTGGTCCTCATAAATATACAAATCGGGATCGGCCCATTTTAACATGTGGCATGATCCTAACCCACGCTACCTACGTGGTTTATAGGAAATGTGACTTGTCTAAACTCTTCCTCATATAAATGCTCAATACTACTCCAAATATATATACATACATATATAT
The DNA here is from genome assembly GCA_036553675.1 of Solanum okadae. Taxonomy (NCBI): domain Eukaryota; kingdom Viridiplantae; phylum Streptophyta; class Magnoliopsida; order Solanales; family Solanaceae; genus Solanum; species Solanum okadae. The sequence continues at coordinate 18,567,884 of CM071686.1, read as the reverse complement.
ATATATATACATATATATATATATATATATAAATAATTCAATGCTCAAGTAAAAGTACTATTTGGTTGAGATAAGTTCTCAAAAAAAAGCCTCTTTAAGATCTAACTACCATGTACTCAATCTTTTTGAAAACTATGCAAATGTAACACCTTGAAATTTGGGAAAGGTACGACAGGTTGAACGGGCAGGTCCACAGGCCTAAACCCAACCATGGACCCTCCATGGTTGGCTAAACTGTGCGTTTATGGCATTACTAGCCGTTTAGGGACTGTGCATTGGTCGTACAAGGTAACTCTGAAGTGGGTCATCTGTGGCTCCCTATACGGATGGTGGAGAGTTATACGGTCCATTTAGGCTTACATATAAGTCACCCTTCAGCTTTTTAAGTCAAGGCTATTTTAGTATTTTCCCTATATGTTTAATACCTAAGCTATGTATTTTTAACCCTTATTATAATCCCTATATAAGTGATTTAAGTCTTAAAACTACCCATTCAAAATCATTCTCCTAAATCATAAATTTCCCTCCAAGTTTAGCTCCAAAATCCCCTCTAAAGCTAAGGAAGAAGAATCTAGGGTTTCACTTCAAGATCTTCAGTTCACCATAGATATTGGGCCTTGATCACTAAGGTATGTTAGTATTTACCTATGGAGTCCTTTCCTCCATAGGGTTTCCAATATCTTCCAATTTTACAAAATCAATTTCCTAAAATCCTTTTTTCAATTATCATGGGGTTCTTCTCAATTATGATTCAATTTATTGTATTCTATGTTTTGATGCTTGAATTGAAGTATTTACATGATTTTGTGTTAAATTCATAAGAATCCTATGCATGATCCATGATTTTAGACTATGAACATATGATGAAGCTTATGAAGTATGAAATATGATATTTATAAAGATATGAATGCTTTTATGATATAGATGTAAATGAATTGAGGATGCTTTGAGATAAAAGTATCAATGTTGTTATTCTGATAAGTTTTCTCACATAAGGATGCATAAGGTTAAAATATTTTCTTACCTAAGTTGAATCAAGTTTTAGGTTCTATTCTAAGTAAACTTTAGCTTGGATTGGTTGCTTAATTATGTTTTTCCATGAATGATGATATTAATGACTATTCTATGAAATTTTACTTAGCACCGAGTGATGTTTTGGGATGAAGATTTCTGTTTACCGTCCTTGGACCTTTATTAGCAATCCCTAAGTCCCAGAACTATGTGCCACCCTAGGATTGTCTCAAATACACACTAGCTAGTGGATCCACTTTAGCTCAGGTTCGTGGTTCTTACCTTGACAAGTAAGGACATCTCTTTTCATTGTGGGATAGACACTAGATTCCATGTTATAACTCACATGGTCTATGTTGGTTAAATGGTAAACATCCCACAATAATGAACTAAGGTTACTTTCAACGATCTCACAAAGTGTTTTAAAGATGTTAAGTTTGAATTGGCCATGATTATGACTTATGTTTTCTAACATTGTATCATATGATTTAGCTTGGTCATTGCATGTCATGTAAAAAAAATTTAGCATGATTTCATAACTCTTATATATTGCCATCATACTTAGTATATTCCATGTATTAATGCATATTTGTGCCTACAGTTTCTCATTAATTTAGGGTCTGATGCTCCTACCTCTCATACTTGTGGCTAGCTGATCTCTTGGCATTCAAAGATTGGTGAGTACTAATGTTCCGAGGACCGAGATACTTTTATATATTTTCTTTAATTCAGTTTTCAGACATTTTTATGTGGTATATGAGCTACGTCCCAATCACTTCCTTTTGATGTAATAGATGGCTTGTTGAGACTATGTTAGACTTCTGTTTTGTCAAACTATTTTATGATATGAAAATGCTACTTTTGAAATATTTATTTCTATTATATTGTATGATGTATTCTAAGTGAGTTGTTAGGGCCTTTCAAGGTTCTATACGACATGGTACCCCTAGGGTATACTTTGGGTTGTCACAAAAAATCTTTATACCTTTTTGAAAATAGTACTCTCTTTTTAATGTGAAAATAATACCCTCTTTAAATGTAATAAAACTTCTCTTTATCTAAGTGAAATGCTTCTGAAAAACAATTTATATTTTTCATGAAATAATACTTTTTTCTCAATGTAAAAATAATACATTTGGATCCATTAACGCTCCCCTTAAAACTTATCAAAACACAATACGTTGACTCACTTTAAATTCCAAAATCAATGCATGAAAATAATTGAACAAAAGCTTTCAAAAAAAAATCTCATTAATTAGGGTTCATGTAAGAATATAAGCATGAACAACAATTCAAAGATCTCAATGAATAGAATTCCATAATCTCATAATTAGGAATTCAAACTCGAATTCAAGAAAAATCATAAAACTTTGAATCGAAACTAGATTTAACTCTTACTAACTAAATTTAGATGTAGGACATGAGGACAAACTTAGTCTAACACTACAAATAGCCTTACTGTAACAACCCGGAAAATCAATAGGTTAAACTAGAGCCTCATCGTGTGGGTTGGTATGACTTAAGGTTGGTATCTAGGTTGAATTAGAGATAATGTGTGTGTTTGTGTAACTTAAAGATATGTCTTAGACCAAACTAAAGCTAAAATAAGGGAGGTAAACATCTAGGGTGAAGTTGGGAACCTAAACTATCAAGGATGGGTGAAGGAGAAGTTGTTCTCTCTTTGGATAGGTTGGCGATGGAAAGCATGATCGCCCCAGTGATTTGGCGATGCGCCAAAGTGCACTTGGGTCACCTAGTGGGATGTCCCACCTAGCCTAAGTATTGGAGAAATGGGCGAGATAGGCAATGGGTCGCCAAGTGGGTTGGCATCCGCCCAATTGACCCCTCCATTCGCCTAGTAAGCTGTCCATTTTGGGAGCTTACTGGAAATTTGGGCGAGCCTAAGGTGCAAAAGGTGAGTCACCTAGTGACTTGGCAAGCCAAGGAGGGCCAAAGGGCGAGCTCAAGCGGGCCAAGCACAAAATTTGAGAGTTAAGTTAGGTTATTTAGGTAATCTTTCCAAAACTTGAACCAACACTTTTTCACTCTTTTTATAACAAGTATATATACTTTTTAAGGTCAAATTCCTTCAATTTTAGTCACTCCCACTTAATAAAATAAGAAACCCAAGAACATCAAAAGATTCTCTCTCTAAACTCCATTGAAGAACAAAGAAGAAACTCAAGCAAGGGGATTCAAGAACGAGTCTTTATTCTCCAAATTCGTGAGGGATTCAACCTAAGGTATGGATGCTCTTCATTCTTGGGTAGCTATCTCCCAAGAAGCCCCATCAAAGTGTGTTTTTAAGACTTCCAAAATCTAGGGTTTTACTCTAAACATGGGTCTTCTTCCAAAATGATTTCTATTGTTCAATTATGATTTATTATGAATAATTGTGATGGTTTATGATTAGATTTTTGTGGAATTGATGGTTTTTGATGAAACTCTCTCTTGGACCCATGGTTTCCCTTTTCTTCCTAAATTGTGAACTAAGATGGGAATTGATTGGCCATGGAATTTGATAATTGATTATGTTTATGATTATTAAGTTTTTGAATCATGAAATATCTCTATCTAATTTTGTAATTCAAGAAGTTAGGGTTGATGTTGGTTCATGGCCTTGAAGGGCAATTGGCTAGGGTTTGTGTATGTTGATGTTGCTTCTATATGACTATGTCAATTACTTGGATGATAATGATCATATATCTAGTGTAGTGGTATTGAGGTAATATCCCTCTCCCTTATACCCTATGCAGTTGAGTATGTATAAAGCATGTATGTATGTATGTATGTATGTTTATGGTAAGCTTGTGGTGTTGCTTGAAAGGACCTTCTCATGATCACACTACTATTGCAATGTGCAAGGTTTACTCGCTTGCTAATGTTTCTAAAGGTGAAAGGAGCATTCTCACTTAAAGAAATCTATGAGCTATTATGATGATGTATTGACATGAGTGTCTAATACACTCTCTTATGAATATGGACTTAAGCAAAATCTTAATATGAATTTTAAAGGGGAGTTGTGTGTAGCACCGAGTGGATAGGAGTATGAGATGGGTTCCTTCACGCTAGTAGTTGGGTTCCCAATGCGGAACAAGGGAAGATGGTGTATTGAGATATCAAGGTAAATTGTGTGTACCTTGGGTGGATGAACTCCAAAAGAGGATCATTAAAGAAGCTCGTAGCTCTAGATATTCAATACATCCTGGTTCCACAAAGATGTATTGTCACTTTACCTTATTATTATGAAATGAAAAGGAGAAAGAGCTTTTTTTATAGATGTTGAGGTGAGTGAGGGAAGTCTATTGGTGGAGTAGTATGAAAAGGTGTATTGCAGAGTTTGTTGCTAAGTGTCCGAATTGTCAACAAGTCAAAGTAGAGCACTAAAGATCGGGTGGTATGGCTCAGAATATAGAGATTCCAGAATGGAAGTGGGAGATGATCAATATGGATTTCATTACTGGTTTGCCGCGGTCTCACAGGCAACATGATTCAGTTTGGGTGATTGTAGATCGGATGACAAAATCAGTCCATTTCTTGCCAATAAAGACTACCTATTCAACAGAAGATTATACTAGATTATATATTCAAGAGATAGTCAGACTTCATAGGGTTCTGTGTCGATCATTACAGATAGAGCTGCACAATTCACCGCACAATTTTGGAAGTATTTCCAGAAGGGTTTGGTTTTGAAGGTAAACTTGAGTACTACTTTCCATCTTCAAACTGATGGTCAAGTAGAGCGCATGATTCAGACTTTAGAGGATATGTTGAGGGCTTGTGTGATCGATTTCAAAGGTAATTGGGATGATCGCTTGCCTCTCATAGAGTTTGCTTACAATAATAGCTATCACTCTAGCATCCAGATGGCTCTCTATGAGGCTCTTTATTGGCGAAGATGTAGATCTCCACTAGATGGTTTGAGGTTAGTAAAGCTGGATTGATAGGACCAGAATTGGTTCATCAAGCTATGGAAAAATGAGGATCATTCAAGAAAGGTAGAAAACAATGCAAAGTCATCAGAAATTATATACGAATGTTTGAGGTGAATGATTGGGTTTTCTTGAAGGTCTCACCCATGAAGGGTGTTATGAGATTTGGTTAGAAAGGGAAGCTCAGTCCCCGGTATATTGGTCTTTACAGGATATCCAAGAGAATTGGCAATGTAGCTTATGAGTTGGAGATACTGCCAGATTTAGCAGCAGTCCATTCGGTATTCCACATTTATAGGAGATCCTTCACTTATTATACCTACTGAGAATATTGTTATTAAGGACAACCTATCTTATAAAGATATACCCGTTCAGAGTTTTGATCGTCAGGTTCGCAAGTTGAGAACCAAGGAGGTGGCATCAGTCAAAGTCTTTTGGAGGAATCAATTTGTTGAGGAAGCTACTTGGGAAGCCGAGGAGGACATGAAGTGAGATACCCCCATCTTTTTGCTTTCGGAGAAGTTTCAAACCAAGGTACTAACTCTTTTCTTCGTACTCTTTAAGTAAGTATATTGAGTATATGTGAATTCAATGTTGGGTGTATAAGTCGAATGTTACATGTTTTCCACCCTATTTCTACTTAAAGTAATCTCATTCAAGGACGAATGTTCCCAAGGGGGAGATATTGTATACCTCGATCTTAGATAGAACAAAATTAGAGTCGTGCAAGTTAACCTTCAAATTATGAGTTTTTTGGTCACCTTTAAACGACCATAACTTTTAGAACAGAATGAGTTAGGTAGCCCATAAAGTATCAAATCAAAGATCTTCGGGTCCTCTTTCCAACGCCACTGAGTTTGCAAAAATCTGAGTTCAAATGAAGGAGTTATGCCCATTTGAATGCAACCTCTCTAGCTAGAGCATTTTCATCCATTTTAAGGAGGGGTATTTTGGTCTTTTTCCTACCCCACTAGCCTAACACATTTTGGCTCACCCAGATAGGGGTCTAAGTTGATTGAAATCATTTTTCATTCTCTCAAAAATGTTTAAGCAAGTTAGGGAAAAGTTCAAGAGGATAAAAGAGCATGTTTCAAGAATTATTAAAGGTTTTGGAGAAATCACCAAGAACTTGGTTCTTTCGAGGTACATGAGGTTTCTCTTAGTGATGGATTTGTTCATCCTCACGTTAATCATGTATTTCATTCATTAAATTGTCCATGAAATTGTTATGTAAAGATTCAGGAAGGTTCTTGAATCCTTAACCTCATTCTTTAACTATAGAGGTTTCTCTTGAGTTCTTGAGGTGAGGGTTTTGTGAATGAGTGTTATTCTTGATGATTTCTGTGTGGGTCTCATTGAAAATGTTCTGGGTTTATAAAAATTCATGAATTTGGACCATATAATCGCTTTTGGTATGAATTGAATCGAGTTAGGAGAGGAAACAAAGATCGGGCAAAAATATGCGACAGGTCCGCATTGCGGAGGCGTTTAAAATTTTATCCTCCAGGTAATTACCCCCCTCTCCGCGACACGGAGAGGATACAGAGTCCTCTGTCTCAAAAATATTTTCGCAACCAAAATTTTAATTCCCTTTCCGCGTCGCGCCAATGTTCTTCAAAACGTGTCTCCGTTCTCTTCTTATTACTATCTAAGTCATCATTAATCATTGAGAGATCCTTTACCCTAATCATAGCATTTAAATTCACATTTCTTTCGATTCAAAGTATAGTTAAGAGGAGAGTTCAAAGGTCACATTTCATAAATGCTTAAGAGTTTCAACTATCATATATATATATATATACTTATGTACCTAGGTTGATTATTGGACTTGAAGGATAAGTTCACAAGTGCATGCCTTCAAGAATGTAATCACATCTCATGTTTTGAAAAGTATTTCAATCAAGTTATAAGTCAATTCCTTGAAATAGGTGAATTGAGCATAGAGTTATATCAATTTTTTTGGGAGTAGTATCAAGCACCGAGTTGGGTTAGAGTCTCTTATGATTAGGAAGTTTCATAGAACTACGTAGCCAACGTAGGATATGATAGCATTGATTCTTCATGTGATTCCTCACTGCCTCTGAGAAGGCCAAATAGATGGATCCATAGTTATGATATCATCCTACACCCTGGAAAAGTATAGGATGGCAACGTGAGGCGAAACTTTGTATCATTGCTAGGCTCATGATAGTGGTTGTCAGTTAGAGAAACTCTCCACAAGTAAAGTATATCATTTTCATGTTGCTTTCATTGCATATTATATTGTAAAGCTTAAATGGTTTTTCACTTCATATTCATGTATTAATCCAGTTATATTGTTTCAGTCCTTCAAGGCAGATTATTGTTTATTCTAACCTGTTCACGTACAAGTACATTCAATGTGCTAACGTCATTCGACCTGCATCATTTTATGATATAGGTATAGGTATTTAGGATCATCAACAGGTGAATCGTTGAGATCATTATCCACTCGTAGATAACATTTGATGATGCCTCCTTGCTTTCAGGGGACTCTATTTTATTTTAGTTAGTAGCTTTAGGGGGTGTCGTGTGTCTTGTCTCGACATCCATCTCACATTGTTAAAGGCTTCGTAGACAGATTGAGTAGATGTTTTCCATTGTTTTCTCAAGATGTTTTGTTTAACTCATGGTTCATGCTAGGTATTTTGTAAGACAATATTGTTAAGACTTTCTTAAATGTCTAAATGTTCACCTATTTAAGCTTCTGAATATTGTTAAATGTCATGTAAGTCATATAGCCAGGCCAAGGGTTCACTTGGGGATAAAAAATGATTCTTGAGTGTCAATCACGTTCAGAGTGTAGACTCGGGCATGACATGTTTGGAGAAAGAAAATATTTTGGTGTGTTGTTAGGTTTGTTGTGTGTTGTGTATTGAAAAGGTGGGAATGGAGAATGTAGTTGAGTATAGTATATTGCTGATGGATTTTCTTCCTTTTTTGTTCTTGTACGTGTATAGATATTGCTACTGTAGTATGTGTGTTGGTTATTTTCTTTTCTTCTCCCCTTTTATTGCGTGCAGATGGGATGGGGAATGAAGGATTTTTTTTTTTTGCTTTTTTCTTTTGTTGTGTCGCAGAGTTGGGTCATGCATATGGATGTTTTTGTATAGTAGTAGTATATGAGTCTGATTAATGGTGGGTATATAGGTGAGAAACATCTGGGAGTGGGAGTGTGGGGTAGATTAGAGGGATGAGAGGTTTAAGGAGTGGGGAATGTGTATATATATAAACATTATAATAATAATAAAAATATTAGTTAATTATTTTGAACTAATAAAAGATATAAGAAAAGTTAAATAGCTAATCTAAAAATAAAACTAAGAAACACTAGCTTATTTATTAAATCTATTTTTTGTTAAAAAAACATATATTTTCCGTAAATTTTCTTTTTTCTTATAAAATAAAACTTAGCCAAAATATGTGACTCTATTTTTTGTAGTTTTTAAATATTTTAAATAAACTTACTAAAATAAGATAGCCATCAAAATATTTAATACAAATATAAAAGAAATATTTAAGCACTAAAATTTGTGTAAAACATCAAGTTCAGTAAAAAATTATGTGTCTACAAATATCTTTATTATCTTAAAAAGTATAAGAATAATATTTGAAATTCTTTATATCTATTATTAAAAATGGTCAAAAGATTTATTATATTACTACCTTATAAATTACTTTAGCCTTATTAATACTCCCTCTTCCCTAATTAGTTGTCCATTTATTTATTGGCACACCTATTAAGAAAACAATTATTGATATAGTGAGTTTATCATTTTACCCCTATTAATTACTCTCTTTGTCCAACAATAGTTGTCCACTGTTGACTTGGCACACCTCTTAAGAAACTATAAATAGAAGGGTAATTTTACTATATCACCATTGAATATAATAGATACAATGTCTTGAAAAATGTAATAGGGAAATGACTATAGTTAATGATAAGGGTAACTTAGGAACAAAGTGTAAAATTATCCATTGATTTTATAAAGTGGACAAGTATTGTTGGACATCCCAAAATAATATTGTGGACAACTGTTGTTGGACGGAGGGGAGTATGAAGTGGATGAATTAAAAATTTAAAACTTTCAAGAAGTTCTACATTTTCCATAATTAATTAATTGAGGATATAATAGGTAAAAAAAAATTAAAATTAATTAATTGAGGGTATAATAGGTAAAAAAAAAATTGTTTTTCTTGATTTGTCAAAATGTACAAGTAAAAAAGGAAAATTGGTCAAGTAATTAGGGACAGTTGAAGTATTATACTCCTCCCTCCGTTCACTTTTACTTGTCACGTATTCCTAAAATAGATTTTCAATTTTACTTGTCACTTTCGACATATCAGGAAAAGATAGTTTGGTAAAATACATATATCATTAATTATTTTCTTAATGGGTGTGTCAAGTCAAAATGTGACAAGTAAAAGTGATTGGAGTAAGTATTAAGTTTTTTTAATAGGCGTAGCCAACGGTTATACTCCGTCCCTTCACTTTTACTTGTCACTTATTCCTTAAATAGATTTTCATTTTTATTTGTCACTTTTAACATATCAAGAAAAGACAGTAATTTTTTTCAATGTTTTACCCTCAACATCAAATACTTATTTTCCAAATCATTTTTTCAAGACATCATTTAATAGGAGATAGTTTGATAAAATAAATATATCATTAATTAATTTACTAATGGGTGTGACAAGTAAAAGTGAATGGAGGGAGTATGTTTTTATTGTGGCAATGTGTAAATGTCGTTATGGTATTAGTGAAGTCTATTGATTTGGAAGTTATATGCACAAATTCAAAGGAATATTTGGTAGTAATTCTACCGCCTTAATGACTTTTATTCTAAATATTTATTGTGAATTATATGTACGACTGATGGTATTACCTATATATAATAGGAAGAATTGTACATAATGGCAAACTATTAATTCAAATTAAATGGTATAACCACACTTTGATTTAATTGTGTCCTGTAGCAAACGTTTGCCAGTCGCCTCTCTCCCTCAAACTCTCGCTCGCCACTCTCCCTCTCTCGCTCGCTCTCCTGTCGCTCGCCTCTCTCGTTTTATACAAAATAGAAATGTATAAATTCTGTTTTTGTTTGTATAAAACGAGAGAAAATTGTATATATACATATATTTTCGTTCCCCTCTCTCCCCTCTCCCAGATCTCGCTCGCCACTCTCCCAAATCTCGCTCGCCACCCTCGCCTCTCTCGCTTATACAAACAGAAACGAAATGTATAAATTGTGCTTCTGTTTGTATAAAGCGAGAGAAAATTGTATATACATATGCAAATACATATATCTTCGTCCTATACACTTATAATTATACAATACAAATATTTTCGTGCCTAATTTTCTTTTGCCTTTCTCTCTTTCTCGTTTTATACATATACAGATTATACATTTTTGTTTGTATACAACTGCTTTCTTTTGTATATGTATAGCAAATTGTACAACTGTTTCTTTTGTATATGTATAGCGAATTATACATATATATGTTTGTTATGGAGCGCAATTATGCAAACTTTGTTATAGCATACAAATATGAATTTTGTGTTTGCTATATGTGAAAGTTGCTCATAATAATATCTATATATACTCCCTCCGTTCAATAATAGTTGTCCATTATATTAAAAATAGTTGTCCAATAATATTTGTCCAGTTTAAAAAATCAAGAGATAATTTACTTGTTGTGTCTATTTTACCCTTGCTATTAAGTACTATTTATATCGAACACATTTCTCAAAATATTAAATTTAATAAAGTCAAAGGATAAAATAGTAATATTACCCCTATTATTTATTATTTCTTAAGGGGTGTGTCAAGTTAATTGTGGACAACTATTATTGGACAGAGGTAATAGTACTTTTGTGTGTTAAAAGGAAAATGAGTGGAAAAAAAAATTTCTTCTTTAGTTTATTTGTTGGGTTTTCTTTAAGTAAAATATTTTCTTTCTTAGTTTCTGGTTCCTAGTTTAATACTATAAGAGCTTGTTGAATCTTGAGGGATACATCTTAACCGGTGAAATATCTTTAAAGACAGTACTATAGGCGCACCGGCCTCAAGCTACGAGATTTTCGTGATTTCTAATATTTTCCCAATCTTAAGGATATTTTTTGTTATCATGATTCACGAAAATGATGCATCTTTTATTGTTACTCATAATACCACCATTGCTGCTTAAACATCTCACGTTGTTGTCCCTATTGTGTCTTCGCACAACTTTACCAAATACTTCCCCGATTTTCAAAAGTGAAAGTTTTTGGTGGACATAATTCTAAGAGATGGTATGAACGGATTTTCTCTTCTCTTGACATGTATGGAATGACGCTTGCGCTAGTAGACTCAAAATCGGATGAATTTGCTTCTGAGAAACTAAATCAGTGGAGTTATGCAAATAAGGTATGTAAGCATACAATATTAAGTTCTCTTTCTAATGAATTGTTCGATGTGTATTGTTCTAATAAGGAAGCAAAGGAGATTTGAAAATTGTTGCTTGCTAAATACACTGTTGAAGATGCTACAGTTTGTTATTGATAATTTTTACAAATGGGAGATGACCAAGGAGAAAGTTGTAAAGGCACAAATCAACGAGTTTCACAAGCTAGTTGAAGATCTTAAGTTGGAAAAAATAATTTATAGAAGCAGTTCGTGGCGGGTATGTTGATTGAAAAACTTCCACAATATTGAAATGACTACAAACAAAATTTGAAGCACAAACAAAAGCTATTATCTCTTGAATATTTGGTGAAACACATCATCATTGAAGATACCAACATAAAGCTATCAGTTTCTGTCAAAGTAAAAGAAATCTCTACAAAAGTCAATCTTGTGGAACACAATAAGTCTCGCAATAAAGATAACAGGTATGAAAAAGAACTTGATTACAAACTCAGGTCAGCAATAAAACTTTCAAGAAAAATGGTAATTTTTTTGTGTGTGGCAAAGTAGGCCATTATGCAGCTTAATGCAGAAACAAAGTTGGGAAAAAAGACAATCCTGCTAAGCCAAGAGTAAATTTGGCTGAAGCAGATGATATCATTATGACGGTCATTTCCCAAGCGAACCTTGCATTCAATGTGAGTGAATGTGTGATAGATTCAGATGCTACTAGGCATATTTGTGCCAATAAAACAGATTTTGTGTCTTACACCCAAGTCAATGAAGGAGAAGAAGTTGTGTATCTTAGTGATTCTACAATCACTCAATTCCTTGGAAAAGGGAAAGTTCTTCTCAAACTCACATCTAAAAAACGTTGGTATTGACTAAAGTGCTGCATGTTCCTAGCATCCGAACCAATTTGATTTCAGTAGGATTATAAGGAAAGGTGGGGTGAAAGTTGCATTTGAATATGGTAAGGTAGTGATAACCAAGAATAATGTGTTTGTGGGTAAAGGATATTGTAATCATGACCTATTTGTTCTCAATGTTTCTCAAGTCATGAATGAAGATGCTAGTATTTAATTATTTACTTTGACATGCTAAATTGAAACCATTTGAATAAATAAGTAAGTTTTGTGTTTAGATGTTTTGGTAATAAAATTTCTCTTCTATGTTAATGTTTCTTGATCTTCAAATGTCAATGCTTGAATGTGTTTACGTACTTACTGTGTAGTTGAAACTTTTAGTAAAGCAAAAGAAAAAAGACACCAACTGTTGAGGTTTTTTAATTAAGACTTTTTTATATTCTTCTTAAATAATGAAGTCACATATCAATTGAGTGTTATTGTTTTCTTTTTTAGTAAGATTTTAGATGAAAAAAACAAATCAGAAAGTATGTTGTTCGTTTGGTAATGCACTTCGATTCTATAATTTAGTTTTTTCTTGCAATCACTAGAGTAAATATCTACATTTTTTGAGTGATATATAATGTTTGAGTGAAGTTATTTTTTTAGCTTATCATTTATATGATGGAATGCTTATGTGAAAAATTGGATGAACTTGTTATATAGAAATATTATTTTCCAAGTTGAACTTTTGAAAATATGGGGTAAAGTACCTTGTGTGGTTTTGTTATCCAAATTCAATGTGTGTTTATTTATTGTGTTGATGATTTAAAAATCAACTAAATATAACGGAATTGGTTGATAATGATGTTAAGTGGTTAAGTAAATTCTTAACGAGTATTTATGTTGATATAAAATCAACGAACCTCCATATGATGATTACATGAGTTTGAGACAAATAGTAATAAAACACTAATTATTTCCATAAATCGTGTGAAGTCATAAGTGAATTTGGCTAATTCTCTAACTAGAATTTTGGGGGAAAATTAATAAATGAAGCTTCAACGAGAATGAGACTATTGTCAAGTTGTATATCATACATGATGGTAACCCAACTTATGTGATTGGAGATACCATGAATTAGGTTCATATGGGTAGTAACAAGTCATTGTTTGATCTTGTGCACTAAAATTTTTTGTCCCATCTGTGATCTATTATGGTGTGCATATAGTGCAAATCTGCAAGGAAAGTGAGGTTGAGTTGTGAACTCTTAGGGGTCGTTTGGTAGAATGTATAAAAATAATATCCAATAGAGTGTATTAGTAATGCAAGCATTAGTAATGCATGTATTAGTTATACTTGTATTAGTTATCATAGATTATTTTTTATGCATTGTATTAAAATATTTATTTACAAAAGTATCCTTCACAATTATGGTGGAAAAGATGTAAAAGTACTTTTGAGGGGTGATTGAGTCTTTAACCATACTAATGCATGCATTAAATCCTTTGCATTACTAATACCATGGATTTCTAGGTATTAGTAATACACTCCTCAATACACAATAGAGTGTATAATTAATGCAAGCATTAGTTATACATACCATGAAAAAAATGCACCAAACAAGGGATTAGTAATACATATAATTAATGCATGCATTATTTTTGCTAATACACTCTATCAAACGACCCCTTCCATAACCATATCCTTTTATAGGTGGTGTATTTCTCTGTAGAATACACTTGATGGGTGGACCCATATGAGTGTGGAGTGGTGTCACTTCTATGAAATAGTGACATATTTCTAAAGCATTCATGAATACCAGGACACACGCATGACCTTTGAGCGCAAAATCGCAATAACGACAAAGATTGTGCAAGTATAATGTGATAGAATAAGACTCTGAGCTTACAAAAGAATTCTTGGTTCATAGAAGTTTTAAACTTAACCATTTGATATGTAAGTGTAATCTTATTTTATCTAGGTTTGGTTCATAGTCTACGAGACACTAGATTTGACACATTATTCTTTCTTTTGAAAATTCCAGCGATAATCATCTTTTATATATTTTTATTATATTATTCCTTACTATTCTTTTAAAGATATATGTGAGATTGTTGATAAAATATCTTTATTATCTTAAAAAGTATAAGAATAATATTTGAAATTCTTTATATCTATTATTAAAGATGGTCAACAGAATTTATTATAGGGAATAAAGACAAATATACCCCCCGAACTATCATAAATGGTATCTAAATATCCTCCGTTATATTTTTAGAACTCTGATGCCCCTACCGTCTAATTTTTGGAGCGTGTATACCCTTTGGACTAACGGAGGGACACGTGTCACGATCTTAACAACCTATCCAAAATTTATTTAATTTTTATTTCCAATTAAAAAATTGACCCGGATAATTAAAAACTCATCCAAATAATTTGGGTGGGTTTTTAATATCCGGGTCGATTGTTTAATTGGAAATAAATTTTTTATAGGTTGTTAAGATCGTGACACGTGTCCTCCGTTAGTTCAAAGGGCATACATGCTCAAAAATTAAACGGTAAGGGCATTAGAGTTCTAAAAGTATAATGAAGGGTATTTAGATACCATTTACGATAGTTTGGAGGTATATTTGTTATTTCCCCCTTTATTATATTATTACGGGAAATGGATTCGAAATATATTTGAACTTTGACCGAAATTGTTGTAACAATCCCAAACTTTGGACAGGACCTATTACCCCCTGCACTATTTAATAGTGTAGATACATAGGTGTCCACGTGGACATCATAAATATTGCATCCTTACAAATAGTAATTTGCCCTGGTCACTTATATATCTTTAAAATACACTATTAAATAGTGCATGGGTAATAAGTCATGCCCAAAGTTTGGGATTGTTACAACAATTTCGGTCAAAGTTCGAATATATTTCAGACATTTTCCCTATTATTACCTTATAATTATTTTAGCCTTATTAATACTCCCTCTGTCCCTAATTACTTGTCCACTTTTGAATTGGCACACCTATTAAGAAAGCAATTTATTGACATGGTGAGTTTACCATTTTACCCCTATTAATTATGAAGTGGATGGATTAAAAATTTAAGATTTTCAATAAATTGTACATTTTCTTCAAAGTAATTAATTGAGGGTATAATAGGTAAAAAAAAATTGTCCTTTCTTGATTTGTCAAAATGGATAAGTAATTAGGGACAACTATAAAAGGAAAAATGGACAAGTAATTAGTGAGAGAGGGAGTATTTTATTAAGTATTTTTAATAGGTGTGGCCAACGGTTATACGTTTTTATTATGTCAATGTGTAAATGCCGTTATGGTATTAATCAAGTCAATTGATTTGCAGTTATATGCACAAATTCAAAGGAATATTTGGTAGTAATTGATCTACCGCCTTAATGAGTTTTATTTTAAATATTTATTGTGCATTATATGCACGGCTGATGGTATTACCTATTTTACTCTTATTTAGAAATGGGAGTTTGGGACAAAATCGTAATTTTAAGTTCACTCAATTTATATCACAAAGACATCTGCACTATGTATAACACGTGTTTGGCCTTCAATAATCCACTCGATCATTCCTGGGTTTACATTGTTCCTCCATCTCAATATATATTGTTTTTGCTGATTGATTGCTAAATTCTTCTTCTGCTTTCTTCTCCTCCCGCTTAATATTTCACTGTTTTTAAAAAACTTTTTCCATGCCTTTACATTGTTCCTAATCTACTTCGGTTAATATTTGGAGAAGTTTTGTCAAATGAATTTCATATCTTATTCATTGGCGGAGCCAAAAATTTTAATAAGAAGGTTCAAAATATGAGAAGTAAGCACACGAACTAGTGAAAGGGGTTCGACATCTATTATACATATCTACAAAATAATTTTAACCATGGATAAATAGTAATATTTTTCACCGAGAGGTTCCCCTCATTATATGCTGCCACCGCCCCTGAATTCTCACTACTTCTCTATGACATGGCATTTTCCACACTCAAGGTATTCAATACTATGTCTGATAGCACTAATAACAATATTTTGTTGCGTTTCTTTTTTCGTAGATTTTTCACTATATATTGTGCAATTAGTGTTGGGATATGTACTATTAACCATGTGTTAAGAATAATATTTATTATAGAATAAATATTTGCTCAATTTTAATAGATCATATATTCGTTTATGGTGTCTATTTACTTATATAGTAGATGATTTAGTGTGTAGAGTTTTAGCTTATACACAGAGGATTAAATCATCGGTTCTTATAAGTATAAAGTTTTTTGTTCACAATCTAGGATGGAAATTGGACATACCATCAGTAGGATTGTAGCACAAGATTATAGGTAATTTATCTTGATTATGGGAACGGTATAGTTCCAACTTCTTGTGCTAGTGCATTTTGTATGTATTGAACGGGACCGAGTAGAGATAGTTGTTTTAGACTGACTGACAAAACATATTCTCTAAACTATTAAATGTACTTATATTCTTAATCCTGATATAACTATTATGATCTGTATATATTAATTATCATTTTGATTTATTAAAAGGTGAGATTCTGAGATGGGTCAATATGCCTGGTAAGTTGGATGATAATAATATATATTGGTGAAATAATAAGTTAGTTGATGAAATCCATGTCTCGTTATAGAGATTGATTGATATGCCTTTTTGAGAAACTTATAAGTTTTTATCGTGTCAAACCTTGCAAGTGAATTTATGAATCCGACACATGAAATAAGTTAAGTAGTGCTCTAAAGGAAATTAATCATTAAGTTAAATTCGTCAGTAATTTAATTTATTGATTAGTATCTGAAATCTTAACATGGGGAATTACATAAGTGTTTAATGGGGAATTACGAAATATAAATAGAGGAGTGCAATTACGATTTTCTAGTGGAATGATTTGTAATTTATTATGGTAAGAATAATTCAAATTAATTATTTGAAATTATTTCCATAATAGGAAGCCTCGGTAATTAATTATGTGGTCCCTCCAGTGTCCATATTTAACTAGAACTCAGAATCCTAATTCTAAAGGGAAAAGGGGAGAGGCGTTAGTTTTCTTATAAAAAGAAAACTAGCGTGTATTTTTCGGTTGAAGAAAAATAACGTGTGTTTGGTTCTCCTCTTTGGATTGTGAAGAAATCTTTATAATTAGGGATTCTTCTAGCCCTAGATTGATTAGTTTTCTATTCATACTTGCCCACCCAAGTATTGAGAGAGTTCAGATGTGAACTTGGGATCGCTGTAGAAGACCATAGTTATTGTCTATCTTGTGGATTCGCTTGAAGGTCCGTCTAACTTGGGGATTCACTTGAAGGTATCTACGCACGCTTCAAGAGGTATTTATCGAATTAAAGTCAACAAGTTTATGTGTTCTAGCATGATTATGTGTTCTAGCATAAACGGTATTGATTATCTATTATTCATGTAAGCAGTAAGATTCTAGTATGCTTCCGCTGTGCATATATGTTTTCCAACAATTAGTACTGGAAAGATGCATCATCACGAGAGATCTAATTCCTTTGATAAACACTATGTCTTTTATATGCATGTTAGCAGTTGTTCCTGATTTCTACATTCATTATGTCTTTTTGATGTATTTTGTCAAAGTTTGTTAACAGCTAATCTGAAGCAGATAATGTATTTGATAATATGTTTATTCTGTTGATTTTGAATAAAACATGTAAAACAAGCATTTTACAGGTTTATAATTGGTCAAGCTCTGTTCACGAGATTTTCAAATACTCAAGTAAAGCCATTATACTCATGTAAAGATGTATTATCTTTCTTAGAAATAGTTGTAAAGTAACATACCACTTCCAAATATGGTTAAACCAACCCGCATCCTGTAATAAGTAATATTTAGCGTCAATATTTTCATACACTGATTAAACAATCGAATTTCATCTTCATCACTATTCAATTCCTGATTTATAGGGTAGTCTAATTTTATGTTTCTTGTTCATTAGAAAATAGATAGTACGTACGTAGTAGAAAATTACTTCTGCTTCTTCAATCCCCCTTCATTTTCTCACTGTTAAGTTTTAAATCTTATGGATGTTCGATTTTCTACTCCTATCTTTTATGACATTCAGAAAGAAAACTATATAAGAATTGTACCAATTTCAGTTGCCTTATGTTTCAAGATATAATAATTTGTTTCCTTTAATTATAGCTATACAATTGATCTTATAACTGACTTCCATTTTCTGTATTTTTATCCTTATATATGCCGGATCCGGCTCCCCTCCATTACCCCTTCCCTCCATTTCGTCAAGTGCATGTCTAGATTAGAGACACATGTCATATTTAAAGTTTAAAGGTCAAGATTATATTATATTAACAAATATCATAACTATAGTTAAGTCATGTTATTTTAGAAAACTACTCTCCAAATTTGGTAAGGATTACAATATATTCTATACAAAATTTTATATTTATTAATATCATTAATTTCATATTATATTTTTGTATTTAAATATTAAATTGTAAATTTTTAGTCTTAAACCAATTATTTTTAAATGATAAAAGATTGTTATTGTACGTTCTTTTGATTACTTCTTAAGAATGACATGCTCACAAGTAGTGACAACAATATAGGAAGAAGTTCCCGTGAAGGGTAACTTACACCAATAGCTGTTTGGTATGATTTTCGATTGGTAGGGGAACCAAGACTAGAGGTTTCAATCGGACAATCACCGCTTAGCACGGGCTTGACTTATCTAGTATATCTATACATATATAGTACTATTATGTGTTATTTGGTGAGTTTTCTTAAGTAAAATATTTTTTAGTTCCTAGTTTTAATATTAGAAGAGTTTGTTGAATCCTACCTTAACGGTGAAATATCTTAAGGCCTCGAGCTAGATTTCAGTGATTTCCAACATTTTCCAACAAAAACTACCTCTAACGACAGTCTAAATATAACTTGGCTAGCCTTTCACTAGTTCAGGGGTTTACTGATATTGAAGATATATGTATGACAAAAAACTAAATAAAATTCATACATGATTGTGTCGAAAACAATTAACATTCCCATAATTTAATTAAATAAATAAAAAGTAGGTTGCCCAGAATCCATAACTTGATTTTTCAGTTTAGGTAAGGAAATTTGTTTACAGGCCTTTCTTCTGTGACTGTAGATTTATCAGTAAGAAGACATTTGAGCTCACCTAATGTTGTTGCAATGTGTCGACGATATTCAGCGCGGATCTTGTGAGGCAGCAATGGGACAACGACATTGGCTAATGTTGGTTCGAAGGAAAAGAAGTGTTTGATTGTATCAATATCCGAAATTACATGATCATGTAATTTCTTGATCTCGGAATCATAATCATACTCGTATAAATATCCAGACATAGATTCAGACCAATGTCTTACCAGGAAAAGCAACTTTTCACCGTCAAACCACATTGGAACACCATGATCAAGGAAGCCCAGATCCGCCGGATTGAAGTTGGCTAAAGTGTGTGAAACTGTCCAATTGTTGCTGCTTACATAATAATCATAAGTAAAGATTACTATTAGTTTCTCAAAGGCGCATACTAGGGTAAGTAGACCTCGCGTTACCCCCATCCATGAATGAAATCGAAAAGAAATTATGCCATACAAGGGATCCCTGACATAACTTTTGATGACCTCAGGCATGTTTATAATTCTATGTCCTCTGGTTGTATCGAAAACAACAACATTACCGTCACTTCTGAGCCAATGCAAGCACCCGTGCAGGTAAACAGCGTGACCGATTAACAAAGCATTGCAAAACTTTGATCTAAATTGGGATTCATGCCACATTAGTCCTTGATGAAAATACGTTAAATATATAGCCTCCTCGGGGTTGATCATCGAGCTTCCTTACAATTACCAACTTATATTGACCAGAATTAGGATAGTCAACAAGTAATCCTTCACCACCACCCTCACTCTCAATTATTTTAAAATAATTTCTAGGCTCAGGGTAAGGTATCAATTGGTGCGCCCCTGTTGTAGGATTGAAAATACAGAAAGTTCTGACTTGATGAAAATCAAGAAAAAGGAGACCCTTGCAAGAGGCCAAAACAGACACATCAAGGGGTGAAGTAATTGACATTTTGCGTGGGCCACGGTTTATCGACACATTACACAAAATTTTTGATATTTGGTACTTTCATGATAACCGTGGTGAATAGATCATGACTTTATTTGAAATTTTTTCATCTTCAAACCATTGTGAAGCATTATTTTGAGTAACGTTTGGTTCGCAAAGTTTATAATTCAAACTCTTGCATAGAATTTTACATTGAATTGCAAGCTTCACCGGCAAGCGGGAGATAATATCCATGATTAAATCTTCATTCAGTACTTCCATATTCAACTCAACCAATTAGTTCTAATATTGTTTGTTTGTTTGTTTATGTTTATCATTCCTTAATTAATTTATACCAATACGCATCTTCTGTATTTCTTAATTTGTTTAGGCTTTGGATTCTTTCATCGAAATTTTCTACCATTCCGTCCTTAATGGAGTACTATTATTTTAGGTTTAGAATTAATTAATCTTTCATCTATTATAAAATAAAGTATTTAAAATTAAAAGGAGATTGTGAAGGTTAATTTGCTTGTCATTTTTCTTTAGAATGACTTTTGATTCGGAATATTCTCTCTCTCTTTATTTATATATATATTTAATTATTTATTATAGTACAAAAAATTATATTCATAGAGTCCTACCATAAATGGTAAAGGTACTATTATTTAATGATTTTGATAATATTTAGGAGTGAAATTGTCAATTCCGTCACAATATTCAAGTTAATTCGTACAAGGACTCATTAAAGTAGGACACATTGATGCCGGATTGAATCTCTTGAAACTACATCCAAGTTAATTAATTCATATACTACATGGATAAAGAACACTTTGACATTGCCTCTTAACTCTATATTCTCTAAGATGTATTTGAGGGTCGAAGACATATATAGTTAGCAGAGGCGTATCCAAGATTTCCGCAAGATAGGTGCACAATTATAAAAAAAATGTATCTTAAATATAAATTTGATCGGTTTGACTTTTAGATTTTTAATATGAACCATTAAATTTTAAAAATTATAGGTCCAAAACATATAATGCTACTAGTTTTAAATTTTAATATACACATTTGATTTAATTATATAAAAATTTTACAGTGCTAATTATTTTAGGAATTTTCAATGTAACACACTTGAAAATTTTGAAAGATTAAAGGAAAAAAACAAAAGAATAATTAGTTGAAACGCCAAAAGTGTAACCAATAACCACTTAGAGAGGTGTTAGTAAAAGACAAGATAGATATAAGATTTAAATTTATATCCTCACTTAGAAGGGTGCACCCAATCATCATCGTATTATTATATGATACTTTAAACGTGGATTTACACATCCATATTTAAATATTTTATAAAAAATATAACACTATTATATATAATCTAGAGAGGGGAGCATGGGTTCACGTGAACCCACGGCACCCCCTCTAGATACGCCCCTGAATTAGTTAGTAAGTTTGACTTTGCTTTGGCTATTTGTCTTATTTTATTTAGTTATGCATCAAGTGTTAATTTGTTTTGAAAGTGGATGTGATGTTTAACCTTTATGCATGGTATTTGTAGGAAAGTACATGAGGAAATAAAATAGAATAATCTACCTTATTTTTTTCATCCCGCTAATTTCTCGCCATTAAGTAATTTAATTAATTTTATCAAATTGTTAATACGATTTGTTTGATAGATTTCATGAATCCTAAATTTGTTTTGAATGTATATATATGTGGTTTAATTTTTAATTTAATTGGCTTTCGAGAAAAAAATATGATTTGAAAATTTGAACACTTTTATCTGGTTGTTAATTAAAACGTCAATATTAGATATGTTTTAGTTACAATTTTCACAATATTAGTTCAGCACCAACGTAGATGCTTTCAAGTTGTACAAGTTATTATATTTTCTCTAAATTCATAGGAAATTTCCAACTTATTGGAATTGCACCTGAAGTCAGCTTTCATTATTAGGATTGCATTCGCAAAATTCTCTTAAACGAGTGCCCAAAAAAAAAAACGACTCCAACAAATTACTATAAATTAATTGTTTTACATGAATATCAATGAAAACGATGGATTTCAGATTACTATTTGAGAACATTAGACACAAAAAGAAAGACAAATATTATGGAGACATGTTTTGTATAGACATTCTTGAGCCACCATCATTAGAATGTGTATCATCGATTTCATGACGTTACTCGATTCAACACTAAAAGTTGAAAAACATAAGATAAAGAGAATAATAATACTATACGTATAGACTTTCAGTTTCCTTCCATAGCAATTTCAGGTTGTTTTTTAATTTGTTATAACTTATAAGTAGCTGTGTTGTATTTTATATATACCCATGTCTAATGTAGTTTGTTTTTTTCTTTTCATAATGTTGTTTGGACTTTTTGTCCTTCATTAAAGACTTCATTTTAGACAAAATCGTCTTTTCACTCATTTACTATTTTTCTTAAATTATAATTAGTCTAATATTTAGGAACATAAATAATTAGGGTAAATTACATAAACCTCACTACTTTATATCATAACTACTAGGAATTTCGATAGTTTTCAATATTACTTTCTATACCATTTTCGGCTATCGAATACATGTATTATAAGCCATTAGATACATGTATCTATCAGACTTAAATGGACGAGATACATGATTTAATTGATTTGATTTAAATGTTGTAACTTAATTCCTTAATTAAAGGAGTAAATGATGGGAAATTAACAAACAAAATGGATTTAGTGGATCCATCCTTATCAAGTGTTACTAGTTTTGATAAAAAAACTCTAAATCATACAGATTAGTAATTCGGAAACTATAAACTTCATCTTCTTCATCAATTCTGGTTGAATGTATCTTAGATACATAATGTATATCCTTTTTGTGTATCTTAGAAACACGATAAAAACGTGTCAAAATAATAAAGAAATTAGATGTAAGGTTAAATCTGTTTTTATCGTGTATCTTAATTTATAGTTTGTATCTTGAACAAATAATGTAGACGTCATTCTTAAAAGTAACAATCTAATGTTTAATAGTAACGACTTTTGTAGCATGTATATTTTGTTAAGCATATATCTCAAATAATAATGTACTACGGATACATGAGAAAAAATGTGTCATAATGTTATAGTGTCTATCTCGGACAAGTAATGTATACGACATTCTTAAATGTAACGATCGAATGTTTAAGAGTAATGAATTTTGTAGCATGTATATTTTGTTAAGCATGTATATTTTTTTCAGATACTAACATATTACATATACATGGAATTAAGTGTCATAATTTTATAGTGTGTATCTCGAACAAATAATGGATACGTCATCGTTAAGATTAGCGATCTGATGTTTAAGAGTAATGATTGGTGTACGTAGCATGTATAATTTGTTAGGCATGTATCTCGGAATCGTTGTTAGTATCTATATAGAGAATTCAAGATAATGTTAAGTCCATTAAGTTGTATCTTATATATTTAAGCATGTATCTCGCAACCTCAACGATTATAACTAAGTCAGCAGAGAATGAATTTATGCATAAGTCATTGTTCATGTATCTATTTATAGCGTTGTGTATCCTTTTATAAAAGGTTTTGAGTATTGTATCTGGTCAGACTCCAATGCGTGTTGTTGCACTAAATGTGTATCTAGGTTTAGTTGTGTATCTGATCTGTTAATTTAAGCTTGGCGTAATTCTGTCATTTTGATTGGATTGTTCCTAAGCTTAGATCTACTTTTGGTTTGAATGTTGGTAGATGAAGATTCAAATACTGCAACCATTACAAAATTGTTAATGAAAAGAAACAAATAAAAAGTGCTTTTATTGGAAAGTTATTCTTCATTAACAGGACTCGTACTATTTTATGAATTGTCAGTCATTAAAATGGTATGGAGAAATAACAAATTCAAACAATGTAAAACACTCAAAATCGAACTTTAAACAAAAATAGAGCTCTGAATCTAAAAATGGTGTAAACAAAGATACAATAGACTATGCCGAAATAACTAAACAAGATCTTACTTTACCTCTTTATATAATGTTGATTATGGAGAGTTAGTTATGAATTTAGTACATGCAAACATGTATTGAGATGGTTAAGGAAGAAGGGGAAATGGTGGATGTGTTTGAATTACGTGGGGGAGTGGGGTGAAATACACACGAGTATTGGGATTGGGGAGGGAAATGACTGGTGAGAAGAGAGAGAAAGTAATTTGAATTGTTAATGTCTCATTAATTAAGGAGATACAATTTTATGATGATTATACAATACTACTCCCTCCGTTTAAAAAAGAATGACTTCCTTTCCTTTTTAGTCTGTTTCAAAAAGAATGACCTCTTTCCTTTTTTGGTAATATTTTAATTTCAGTTCTCCACGTGCCATGTTTGAAGCGACAAGATTGAAGGGCAATTTAGTATATTTGACATAACTTTAATTTATGACCACAAGATTCAAAAGTCTTCTTTATTTTCTAAAACTTCGTGCCAAATCAAACCAAGTCACTCTTTTTGAAACAGAGGGAGTATATTTTAGGGGATTGTGTATCTAGTTTAAATTTTTAAATATATGGTTTAATTATTAAAAAATGATATTATATGTAATATTTTTAAACTAGAGATTTTATATATATATATATATATATAAATGATAGTGAATTATGTCTAAATGTGTAGTTTTCCTAATTAGAATTCTACCATAAATTCTCAAGTACCTAACTACTACTCATTGCTACTTTGCGTGGTTTAAATGTGTGTTTTTTTATCCGACTACAACACTTAAATGTAGGAATTAACTATTTTTCTTTTTCAATTTCACCGAATAACAACCTTTTTTTTTAAAGAGAAAATTCCATAAATAGCCCTTAACTATGGGAGTAGGTCTAAAATGGTTCATTAACTATACTTTTATCGGATTTAATCCTTTAATTATTCAAAAAATTATTAGTTTTGGTCTCTTAACTATACATTTACCGATTTTAGTCCTTTAAGTATTCAAAAACCCGTTAGCTTTGGTCCCTTAACAAATAAGTTACCGGTTTTAGTCCTTTAAGTATTCAAAAACTTATTAGGTTTGGTTTTGTCCATTTTTTAATACAAATAGCTTAGGTTTATAGTAACGGAAATCTTCGTGATATTAAATCTTTAACCCATTTTTTAAGTTATTTCTTTTTCCCTGCTACTTTTTCTTCAAATTACTCTTATGAAAAAGAACAATAACCTCAATGATTTTAAATAAAATTAATAAGAAAAGAAGATATAAATCTTAATTTTATTCAATGAAGGATAAAATGAAGCATGTAATTGTAAGGGAAATAAGCAATGATAACTAACAAGGAAATGATGAAATTTTTGAAGATTTGTTTGCTTGCAAAACAGTTTACATCTTTCTTATATCAATCAAGGCTCTGTTTGAGTTTGAAATAAGGGACAAGAAGCAAGAACATAATAGATGTGGGAAAGCCGCTTAATTTCTGATCACTTGGTAATAACATTTCTTTAATTACCAAAATAAAGAATGTAAAACATGTAGATTGTTATCCTTCTCTAGCTCAAAAGTAAAGACATTCTCCCTCTTCCACTGTAATCCTATCATCTGGCCATATCAATATTAGAGCTAGAGTATGCCTCTTTTTTTCTTTTGTGTTGAAAACATAATAAAGAACCCCTGTCAACTGTAATGAGGTCTTCAATAACTGTATGTCCAGCTACAATATTAAGAATGAATATAGAACAAAAGTTTCACATGATTTTAATTTCAAAGAAAGAAAAAAGATAGTATGGAAGACACATATCAATTCAGACATGAAGTACATAACATGACTTAAAATTCTATCAAATTTGAAGATAAAAGTTAAAAACCGAGGCATAAATTAAACTTAGATTGATGGAACAATAACTAGTGCATATTGAAGTTTCTAATCACAAGTCACAACTTATCAAAATCAAATTACATGAGTTGGTTCAAAAATATGAATAAAAGCAACAAAAATACTAAAGTTAATTTTTAATATCTTCACGTCAACCAGCTACTAGCATGAAACCAACAAAATATCTTCACTTCAACCAGCTAGTTATAAAAACTCAAAAAATTCTTCACTTCAATCAGTTATCAAACAATCAACAAAAAATATGGTCACTTCAAAATAGCAATCCATCTGAAAAATATAAAGTCACCATAAACTAAGATATAAACCCCAAAAAAGAGAGAGTAGGTGTGACCAAATAAAAAAGATACCATGCAAAATATTCATGTCGGACGACGCAACATTATCATCATGGATAAAATTTGTACTGACTTGTAGAAGGAAAAAAATCAAATTCTTTTAAGATTCCAAGCTAACTTAGTTAGCATAAAAAAATATTTACCAGCAAATTTACAGGTACAAATGAAGTAGAAGGCATCCAAAAAGCTGACTCAAAAACTCCTCCTTCTGACTGTACATAGTTAAACTTGCAAGTTCTCGTATTATGACCAAGCTTGTGACATTGACTACAGTTAACTGATGTTTGCTTCTTCTTCATCATAGTTCTATTTGTTTCTACTTCATCTTGTTCTTTTTTTCTCAAATTTTACTTTCTTCGTGACTTATCTTGTCTTGAAAAGATTGGAGGCAAAGGAGGGACTTGCCTAATTTAGGCCACAACTGTGAACCATTTATTGAAAGAATAGTTGGTTCATGAATTCACTTATACATGTTTTTCACATAATAGCAATCATCATCCACATAATTAATAACTCCGTCATTTTCATGTCAAATTGCTAAAATAGAATGCTTGCAAGAGATTCCTGTAATGGTTTATTTTCTACAACTACATTTTCTGCCAGCAAGGTCCAGAGCTAAAATGTCGCTCTCACTTCCGTCAAGAATTTCAAAGTTCCCTTCATTCTATTTTTTAGGGATAAAACCAGCATCATCTTTTTCATTTTTTTTGCAGAATACACTTGATCTGAGGGAAAATATCATCAGAATTCCATCTACTAGTTTTATCCCTGCTAGCTTGTAATCTAGCCATAAGAAGATATCTTAGTTTTTTCAACAAAGTGATGATTGGCTTGTCTCGAGCATCAAGTATCATACTATTAAACGATTCACACGTATTATTCAACAAAATATGACACTTAGCATTGGTAGAAAAATGTGATTTAGACCATTCAGTAGGTTCCTTTTCTTTCAACCATATAGCAACTTTGACATCCAATTTAACAATGTCATTGCTGTGAGCATTAAAAAAATCCACAGTTATAGCACTTGCAGCCCAAATCGCACATTTTAGTAAAAACCCACTAAAATCAGCCCTCTTGATATTATTATGAAGATGTCTTACGCAAAATTCATGACTCATGGATGGCAAAACTTCATTAAATGTTTCAATGATGCATTTTTTTTGTCTGACTTTAAGGTCCAATCAGCTTGATCATTAATCTCCATATCATCAATTAAGTAGGTCAAAAACCATGATCATGTCTCCCTAGTTTCCTTTCCTACAACTGCATACGCCACTGGGAAAATATTATTATTGGCATCCAAGCCAACTACAGTCAACAACTGATATCCATACATTTGACCCTTCAACCAACACTCGTCCACACCCATTATTTTTCTACATCCCGCCATAAATTCCTCAGCAAAAAAAATGTAGATTCTTTGAAATCTATATGATTTTTTCGGCATTTCATTTTGAGTTAGCTTCATATACATTGAAGTTTTGGGATTTGACCTTCCAATTTGAAGGGAGTAGTCCCAAAGGGTGGAAAATTATTCTTTCACATCTCCATCAATTAATGCAAGTACCTATTTTAGACTTTCTAGCTTGAGTTAAAGTAACATGAGCTTTAAGTCCCACACTAACCGTGTCTTTAAAGTTAGATAGCTTCCACTCACTGTTTTGACTGATATAATCAAGATACATTCTTGCAATGAAAGAAGAGGTGATTGGATCTTATTGCAATGGTTCCAATGTTTACAGGTATGCTTGGAATCATAAGTTTTAATTTGAAATGCCTTGTCTCGATGCATTATCGATGCCATAATTACCCATTTACGATATGAATTTCTACACTTTGCTTTTACTCTTTTACCATCATTTTTGATCCACCTAATACTCTTTCTAGCTTTTACCTAATTAGTTGATACCACATTTTTAAACTCCTCCTTGCTTCCAAATGTACATTCTAATGCTAATATAGGATGTTTTGCTTCAATTTTTGAGTTGTGCTTTGGAAAATGAAAGCATTCATTATCAGAATCACCATTCAAACTATTATGATCTTCAAAGTCCACACAATATGAATCTCCATCTTCATTAGACAACTTCCTCAGAACTTCGTTATTAATAAGTTTCCTTCCATCCTCATGGCTTTGCTTCTTTTGTCTATGTCTTTCAAGGATGACATCGTCACCATTCTCTGAATCTTCAAACTCATCATAAGTCTGTCACCACATTCAATATGATCTTGGTTTAATATACAATTTGTGTGGCCTAGAATCTCAACTAAATGCACTTCAATGTAGGAGTCCAAATGTTCACAATACAACTCAACTCTCTATCATTCGGATAAATTTTTCAATTTAGAGAGCTTCAACTTCAGTAGACACTTATCTCCACCTATCGCTAAACTTTTTAAATTTCTGCCAAAATATTTCTGAGTCATTCATACAGCCGCACATAACAATCGTCTCCTTCAAATCTGCTAAATTAAGGCTTTTTGGTTCAACATAGTAAAAAAAGTACTCCATCATGCCTCTAACATAAGTTTTGCTTGGTTGATGCTTCATCAGTCCCATATGATTAATTGTAATGCTAAAAAATGCAGCCTCGAACACATGATCTATAAACAACCTACATATTAGTTGAAATAAAATATTTTTGGGACCACTAGTAAACATTTTTTACGAGATTAAAGGCTTAGATTTTGAGACCCTTATCTATCACTTAATGCTTTTGTAGAAAAACTCAAAACTAACAAAAGACAATACTTTTACCTAAACCGAGGATCACATAAGAAGTCATAAGAGAAACAATTAAAAGAGTAGTAAGATACACACAAATCATAAAATCTAAACAAATAAATCTTACCATAATATGGAGTTGATTCTTTGTCACCATTTCTTTTGATGAACATTATATTCTTGGTAATAAAGAAGAATGTAAAAGTGTATTTTTACTGCATATATAATTCTATAATGAAACTTAAAAGAGATGAAGATGGAGAAAATTAGGGCAGCTTTCGCGCTATGGCTTATGAGGGGGATGAGAAAGTTTTCGCAGTTTATTTTGAAGTGGGACCAAGCATTAAAGTTAACGTGATTTTTTTTATGTATATGTTATTTTTAGGTCAAAGGATTAAATTGATCCTCTTTTATAATACATTAAGGACCATTGCATATGAATCATGTGAAATATATTGAGGATCAACATAATGCAACCCTCATACATCAAAGACCATTTTGATAATTTTCTCTTTGTTTATGATTCTTTATTTAGGTTTTTCTTTGTTTTAGGTTTAGGATTCAAATTAGGAGCTTTTAAGTTTGTATGGGTGTCGAATGACTTATATTTTGATTCCTCACTAGGGGTGTACATGACCGGGTTGGTTCGGGTTTTTCAAATATCAAATCAAACCATTTGTGTAAAAAAAATTAATTTATAAACCAAACCAAACTAATAAAATTCAGATTTTTTTGGGTTTTTCAACCTCGGGTTGGTTCGGGTTTTTCAAATACCAAATCAAACCATTGTGTCGAATTTTTAAATTTATAAATCAAACCAAACTAATAAACCTCAGATTTTTTTTTTCCAAATTTTTGGATTTTTTCGGTAAAGTTTGCATACAAACATATAATTAACTTGTGCTCCAAATATTTCTTTAGTCCAACCAAAATACAATTATCTAAGGGTGTTTCTTAAGAAAATAACACAAAATATGAGATGAGTACTGATGACACTAAAATATTCAATAAAAAATAATAATGAAATCATCATATAAAATAAATATTGCAAAGTCATAAGGAAAATGATCATAATTTAAAAGTACTAAATCATGCTAAAATAAGTTTAATAAGTATTAGTTACACAAGTGAATTTGGCCGTGCTACGCGCGGTTTAAATATTTCTAATAAAATTTTACTTTATTTGGCAACATTTACCATTACAATTGTTTTTTTATTTCTACAACTTTACAAACCATTATTTCCTTTGATTTCTACTTTTACATAATCTTTGTAACTTTTATTTTATCTTTCAAATATTTGATTATATTATTATCTCTCATGCACTTATTATTTGAATTATACCTATACAAATTTTCGAGTATACACATATTCGTATACATAACCTTTTTCATATATTTTTTTAGAATTTTTCCTATTTTATAAGGTCATGAATATTTCACCCTGCAAACATAGAAAAGGTGAATGTCACATCCGGTAAAATATAAAAAAAGTATAATTTTTTAAAGTTTTTATGATATAAACTAAAAGGATAAATGGTCATTTTATCTTTAATTGTATCAAATAAAATTTCAAAATTATTTAGTTTTATATGATTGCTTGTTTAATTATTAATTTTCTCTATAATAATAATAACCTAGTTGATGCTACGGATTCGTTTTTAATAATTATAAAAAAATAATTGCATAGATTAATTTTTAATAACGTAAAATAAGTTATTTCAAAATGAATTTTTAGATGCCTTTTATTGCTTCAATGCATAAATAAATACAAGGAAATAAGAAACTTTCACAAATGTTTTCGTAAGCAATTTCAAAATAGGATTTTCACTCGTCCACCACGATATTGCTCCATCTCTCATATTATTTTCTCACTATTGTGTTGTATAAAAAGAAAATACAAAAAGAAGATGAACATGAGTGTATTTACTGATTTGCAAAAAGAAAATCACACTTGAATGAAGCTTATCTGGCTTAGTTGATAAATCTTCTCTCTTTAAATATGTCGTCGTTGATAATATTATATTTTCATACAATCTGTAGTGAAAAAAGTAAATAGACCATTGGAAGAAAATTTTAATTTACAATGAACCAGTTATATGAGTAATTCCAATCAATAACGAAAAGTCAATAACTTCGTATTCTTGGTAACATCACATATCTATGTGATCTGCAATAAGAAATTTAAACGACAATCACATTTTCTTTATCCACGAAGAACTAATTATTACATAATTACAATTTATATAGATAGATTCAATTAAAAAAAACATAATTAAATTTGATGAACAAAGAGAGATATCACACCACTTTAATATTACCTTGCGTATACTACAGATTTAGATTTAGGGAGAGAGACATATTGAATAGAATTAGACCGTAACTTCCTAAAACTAAAATAATTTTTTTTTAAAAATTAAATAACATTGATATTGATAAAATAATAATAATAATAAAAAAAAAAACTATTGGCTTATATAAAAAAGCTTCATAGTAATATCCTTTTCAAAGGATGGTAACATGTGTTAAAAATAAAATCAAGAATGGATAAAATCAACTCTTGGCTTATCTCTTCTGATCTTCATATAAAAGAGCTTCATAGTAATTATCCTATTAAAATGATGCTAACATGTATACATTAAAAATAAAAATCAAGGATGGATAAAATAAAAGGAAGAAGATGAAAGAGAAGAAAAAAAAACACTACATGAAATCCCCCAAAAAGGTATAAGAAGATATCAAAAAATACTTACATGAAACCCCAAAGGAAAATGTCTAAGAAGGTATTGATAAATAGGGGAATGAATTGTCTAATTAATTACATGTGATTAAGCATTACAAAAAAAAAAAAAAAAAAAACTGACAATACGTGGGTTGAACTGTTGACGCAATGATTTAATAGGGAAAATGTGTGATAATGCACATTAATTGCACCATTATGTAGTTAGTTGTTACATATTTCTTTTTGGAAGGAAGAGTTAAATGCATGTAGTAAAGGCTAATACTCCATCTGTCCCTAATTACTTGTCCACTTTTGAATTGACACACCAATTAAGAAAACAATTAATGACATATTGAGTTTACCATTTTATCCCTATTAATTATGAAGTGGATGAAAAGTTCTACATTTTTCAAAATAATTAATCATTTATTTGAGGATATAATAGGTAAAAAAAATTGTCTTTTCTTGATTTGTCAAAATGGACAAGTAATTAGGGACAACTATAAAAGAAAAAATGAACAAGAAATTAGAGACAGAGGAAGTAGTAAGGAAAGTGAATAATTGTTTTAAAAGGTTATTGAACAGAAAATGAGAGAAAAAAATTTCTAAATTCTAAATAAATAAATAAATAAATAGTATACTGATCAATGAAGCATGCCACATCAGCGTGATTTTATTCAGCTTTATATATATATATATATATATATATATATAGATTACTAAATATTTAAGGAAAATTAAAATTAGATTATGTATTTAATTGTCTAAATCTATGTATTTTAATTGTCTAAACCAATGTTGAATTGATTTTCTTTTTGCATTAGTATTAATTTGATTTTGATTTAAGTTTTATTATAATTACCAACATCTATGAACTGTAATCTTTATTGGACCATTCCGAATTCTAAGTTTTAAACTTGAAATAATATATTAAAAGATAAAAACTATGAAATAGTATAAGAAATATTTTAAAATTATATCAAAGTAAATATTTTTATGTATAAAATAAAATTTTTAAAATTACATATATAATGTCGGGTTGATTTTGTCTCGGGTTGGTTTTTTTTAGTTAAAACCAAACCAACCCAAATATAGTCGGATTTTTTTTCCAATACCGATACCAAACCACTAGTCGGGGTTTTTTCGTTTTGACTCGATTTGCAGTTTGGTTCGGTTTACGATTCGATTTTGTACACCCCTACTCCTCACTATAGGCGGTTAATTGTCTGAAGAGAGAGACTCTTCTATACACTGCAAAAACCACTTAATATTAACCAAATTACTAATTAAGAATATCATGACATTCTTTAAATAGGCATTGCTGCAACTTAGAAGATAGTTTTGGGCATGCCTTTGCCTTAAGAACTTTATGTAAGATTAAATACTTTCAGGATCTTGAACATGTTCTTTAAATGTCTTTGGTTGTAAGCCTTTTGTTAACGGATCTGCAATCATGAGATCAGTTCTAATATTCTCAAGTAACACTCTTTGTTTCTGAACTTCTTCCTTGACGGTAAAGTACTTTAATTCCATATGTTTGGCATCTTTGGAGTACTTATCGTTCTTGGAGAAGAATACTGCTGCAGTATTATCACAATAAATTTTCAGCGGCTTGGTAATGGTGTCGACAACCCCAAGTCCTGAAATGAAGTTTCGCAGTCATAATGCATGAATTGTGGCTTCATAACATGCCACAAACTTTCTTTGCAATTTTTTTATTAATTCATTCCAGGATTACTTTGATATCTTCCTAGCATTCCGACCGCAAAACTAATATCCGATCTTGTACAAGTTTGAACATACATCAAACTTCCAACAATAAAAGATGAAGGAATTGATTTCATTTCTTTTCGTTCTACATCATTCTTTGGGCATTGCATGAGATTAAATTTGTCCCATTTTTTTGAATAGGAACTATTCTTAATTGCTCATGTTAAATCTCTCTAGAACTCTTTCGATATAACCTTTTTGAGACAGTCCCAATAATCCTTGTGATCTATCATGAAATATTTTTATCCCTATCACATAGGATGCCTCACCCATATCTTTCATTTCAAAGTTCATAGAGAGAAAGTCTTTCGTCTCACGCAATATGCCTAAATCATTAGCAGCAAGTAAAATGTCATCAACATACATGACTAAAAATATAAACTTACTCCCACTAATCTTTTGGTATATGCATCGATCAACGGTAATTTTCTTAAATTCAAAAGATGTTATGGTATCATTAAACTTTATATACCATTGTCGTGAGGCTTGTTTGAGTCCATATATTGACTTCTTTAGTTTACACACCATCTGATCTTTTCCTTTAATTTCGAAACCCTCTGGTTGGTCCATATAAACATCCTCCTCGAGGTCTCCATTAAGAAAGGCAGTTTTCACATCCATTTGATGTAACTCTAAATCATAATGAGCTACTAAAGCCAAGACAATTCTTAATGAGTCTTTCTTTGAGACCGGTGAAAAGGTCTCTTTATAATCAATGCCTCCTTTTTTGAGTGTATCCCATGGCAACAAGTCTGGCTTTATATCGTTCAATATTACCATTAGAATCGCGTTTGGTCTTGAAGACCCATCTACATCCGATTCTTTTAGAACTTTCTGGTAATTGAACAAGATCCCAGACTTTGTTGTATTCCATGGATTTTAACTCTTCATTCATGGCATTAATACATTTATCAGACTTAGTGCTTTCTATGGCCTGTGAAAATGAAATCGGATCTTTATTAATTCCAATGTCAAAATCTGACTCTTGCAAATAAATCACATAATCATCTGAAATGACCGATTTTCTTTCTCTTTGAGATTTTCTTAATGGCACTGTTGTGATTCATTTGCGTCAAATATTTGTGAGTTAGTTCCTTTTTGAAGTGTTTCACCCAAATATTGTTCAACATTGTTAAAGTGTTTTTCAACAAGAGGAACAACATTTGTTATTGGTGCAGAAGTAGGTACATTTATGGGCAATGAAATATTTACCCTTACCTCATTAATTTCCATACTTTGTCGTTGAACACTCTTACTAACTTCACCATTCTCAATGAATTTTGCATTACCGATTTCAACAATTCTCGAACTATGATTTGGACAGTAAAACCTATACCCTTTAGATTTCTCTGGATAACCAATAAAGTAACCACTTACCGTTCGAGAATCTAATTTCTTTTCATGTGGATTATAAACTCTAGCTTCCGTTTGACAACCCCAAACATGCAGGTGTCTTAAACTAGGCTTCCTTTCCGTCCACAGTTCAAAAGGGGTCTTTGGAACTGCCTTACTTGGAATCTTGTTTAATAAATATACAGCGGTTTTAAGAGCATACATCCACAATGATTTGGGTAATGAGGAATTACTCATCATACTCCTAACCATATCCATAAGTGTTCGATTACGCCTTTCTGCAACACCATTTTGTTGGGGTGTTCCTGGCATAGTATACTGTGCACATATGCCATGTTCTTCAAGGAATTTCGCAAATGGCCCTGGACATTGTCCTGATTCGTTATACTTTCCATAATATTCACCACCTCCATCTCACCTAATGATTTTCACTTTTCTATCTAATTGTCTTTCAACCTCATTAACGTACACTTTGAGAGTGTCCGCTGCTTGAGATTTTTCTTTCAACAAATAGATAAATCCATAACGTGAAAAATCATCGAAAAAGGTGATAACATATTTTTCTCCACCAAAAGATGGAACATCAAAGGGTCCGCAAATATCAGTGTGTATAATTTCAAGAAGTTGAGTGCTCTTTGTGGCACCTTTCTTGGTATGTTTGGTTTGCTTTCCTTTAATGCAATCCAAACATATATCAAGATCAGCAAAATTCAAATTCAGAAGAATTTCATTCTTTACTAATCTTTTTAATCGTTCTTTGGATACATGACCCAAACGTTTATGCCACAAATAAGCAGAACTTTCATTTAGTGAACTACGTTTAATTCCAATATTTTGATGAATAGTAAGCAGGGATTCAAAAAAATTATTATCGAGTTTCAATCTATATAAACCATCAATAAGAACACCAGAACCATAAAAAATAGTATTCTTATATAAATTGAAACATCCATGTCCAAACTTAAAATCAAATCCAGAAACATCAAGTCTTGAAAGGGAAATCAAATTCCTAGAAACTGAAGGAACATAAAGAGTCTGTAATAGATCAAGGTGATGTCCAGTCTCCAAGATCAATCGATAAGTACCTATGCCTTCAATTTGAGCCTTCATGTGATTTCCCATAAATATGAAATCCTTATTTGGATTTGTAGTTTGGATCGTAGTGAATCCCTGCAACATAGTGGATACATGAGTAGTTGCACAAGAATCAAGCCTCCAAGTATTATTAGGAACTTCTACTAAATTTGATTCGAAACATACAAAAGCACTAAATGTACCTTTCTTTTCAAACCAAGCTTTATGTTTCAGGCAATCTTTCTGATAGTGTCCTTCCTTTTTACAGAAACGACACACTTCAACCTTGAGTTCCTTATGAGCATCCTGTGGAACTTTAGCAGGTGCTTTCTTTTTCTTAAACTTGTTGGCCTTCACTTTAAGTCCTTTACCAGCTCCTTGACCTATGAGGTTAATGGAATGACCTCCTTGTTTCTTAAGTCTTGGCTCCTCTTGAGTAAGCATACTGGACAATTCACTAACATCCCACTTTTCCTTAATAGTGTTATAGTTAATTTGGAATGGTCCATACTCAAGAGGCAATGAGTTCAGAATGAACTGAACCAAGAAGGTGTCATCCACTTTCATCCCCAAAGTCCTAAGTCTTGTTGCAATGTTAGTCATCTCGATGATATGATTTTGCATACTACGCGACCCATCAAACTTCATGGTTATGAGTTCAGCCATTAGTGTACCAGCGTGAGACTTATCAGCAGAACGAAAACGTTCTTCCACAAACTTCAGGTATTCCCTGACACTTTCTGTTTGTGGAATAGTACTCTTAATGTTGTTAGCAACAGTCATTCGCATGAACATAAGGCTTAATCTGTTAGAGCGTTCCCATGATTTATGAAAGACTTCTCATCCTCACTGCTCTTATCAGTAATGGCAGTAGGTTTTTCATTCAACAGAGCCAAGTCAAGATTCATTACACCTAAGTGGAACTGTACTTGTTCATGCCATTCAGAGAAGTTCAATCCATTGAACACAGTAACAGACGAAGCATGCGAATGAAGAGGAATAACTGCAAAATAGATATACATGCTCAAAAATCAGAAAATAATGTGAATTCAGTAAAGCGATAAAAATATATCGTAATTCTCCTTTGGGTAGATATTACGACACATTATCATAATTTAAATGCCAATTTTATCTTTAATATGTAATTGAATATTTTTAATCAAACATATACGACATCTTTGGATATACAATATATGTTTGACTAAAAAGATTAATTTACCTCATAATTTTCACTATTCGTAGAATGATTGATTCACCTTTGGGTAAATTCTTAAGTTCTAGCAATAGTGAAAGTCAATTTATCTATTTATTTTTTAATATATAGGCATTTAATTAACCTTCATAGATAAATGACAATTTTATGAATGCACATTCTTCTTAATCATACTAGTTTGGCCACTTTGGTGACTAGCAAACTATATAAATACAAATGCACACATAATATCATAAAATTTTGTGCATGTGAATAATTTTATACATTTTAGTTTGGCCACTTTGGTGACTAACAAACTATAGAAACATAATACATGCATCAAGTGATCATAAACATGATATGTGTAGACGTTAATTTCTCTAGTTTAGCCACTTTAGTGACTAACAAACTATATAAATACAAAGCACACATAATATCATAAATTTTTGTGCATGTGAATAATTTTATACATTTTAGTTTGGCCACTTTGGTGACTAACAAACTATAGAAACATAATACATGCATCAAGTTGAAAAATCAGACACAGTTTCTCTTGGAATACTGAATATGCCAATAAATAATGAATTGTACTAATCCACATATGTCAAGTGACCACAAATATTATATGTGTAGACGTTAATTTCTCTAGTTTGGCCACTTTGGTGACTAACAAACTATATTGCACTAAATACACACATATTATTTATTGCTTAGTATAACGACCACTTTAATTTATTGCACAATCTAAAATAAAACATAATTATTATATTATGGGGTTGCAAACATCAATTCTAAACTTTTCACGAGTGATGATAACCTAATTAACAAGCATTACTTGTTTAACCATTGACCCCTTGCTCTTAATAAATCATAAGATAGCTTATAAAATTTTATCAGTAATGGCGCTTTAATACTTCAATATCCTCGCGTAAAAGTTTATTAGGACATCAATTATTGGCTAAGGCAAAAAGTTTCTCAATTCTCAATTAAACATTACTTTGCATCAACATACTGTATTGTAAGCACGAATTTAAAATTACTATTAGTCTTCCAAATATTATCAGTAATGGCGAAAATTTTTTAGACCATCCTCACTGAAAATTTTGGATCTATCCCTCATGCAATTTTTTTTAAATATGCTTGTTTTATAGACGAAGATTATCAGTTCAAACAATCCAGGCTCTGATACCACATGTAAGATTAAACACTTTCAGAATCTTGAACATGATAATCTTACATAGAGAATGTTAGAGGCACATACCTGATGCGGAAGACATCATCACAAAGAGAAGCGAAAGCGTTAGTCGTAAATTGGTTTCTACCTCCTTGCACTAACTTTATGTTACCACAACCGTCAGCGATGGAATTAATGTAGAGAATATGTGGTAACCCTAATGGGTGGAGGGAGGACCAATTTATAGAGGTTATGACTTAATCTGGTACTTCCATCAAGTAACCAATGTACGGACGAGATCTATTCCTTATTAAATATTATTTATGGTATTACTTTGATTCCAAGTAAACTTGGGCCATAAGTAAGAAATAATTAATAGTAAATAAATAATAATTCTTACACTTTATCAATGTGAAATCATGGGGTTACAAATTTAATATTCAATTCAAAGTTATTGTAAAGTCAAAGTCATGTTTAAAAAAGAGTATACCTGGCTATATTACAATTTTGATCTTAATATTGTTGAGCTTTCATCTGACATTGTTTGGCATTAAAGGGATTTTCATGGATATATTGCTGGTAAGTCTTTATATTACATCTTGAAGACCAATATAGTTTGTATTGGGTATGTGTGTTGATTTAATTTTAATGTCATGGATTGTTTATAGACAATGATACAAATTAACTTTGGTGGAGTTAAATGTATGTTCTTCTATCGGAAATTTTTTAAGGTGGCTGAGGCACACCATGTCATAGTTGTATGAAGAATTACTTTAATAGATAAAAAATTATTTTGTGGGTCCATATCTTTATAACTTTTCCATTTCTCTTCTCACTCCTCAACCCCACCTTCTATTTAATTCCCTCTATGTAGAGTACTTTGTAAAATTTCAAATTTTAAATATATTTTCATTAAACAATAAAAATAATTATACCCTAAAATTAGTAATTTAATATCTCTTTTGCGCATTATTTCTCCAATTCTTTAATAGAACATTAGTAATGTCCTAAAATTAGTAATTTATTTTATTTATTTTTTTGATAATTCATAATGTTCAGTTGTTAAAAATAAAATAGAGATAAATATATTAATATTAATTTAGATTTAAAGTCAAATAATTACGTATTTAAAAAAAGATAAAATAATATTTAACCTCATACAAATCAATTGGATTATTTTTAGGACACAAAAACAAATAGTTATTTAAAATTATTTGTAAATCAACAAAATCAAAATATAATTAATTATATTTTTTATTTTACTCTCTCTATTAATTTATTATTTTTTGTTCTTGAAATTCAAGCTATAAAATATTTTATTTTATTTTATTAACATGATAAGAATTGCAACTAATAATATTTTAGGTTGAATTGCAACTTAGTGAGAAGGTTATATTTTTGAACAAACACTATAAGTTGCAATTCTTATCATGTTAATATAATAATAAAAAAAAATTTTGAAAATATTAATTAAATTTCACATAGCTTGAATTTCAAGAATAAAATTATATCATATAAATTGAGAGAGTGTGTATGTATGTAGGAGTTTATGGATGATTTTCGATTTTGGATTACATGAAAATAGAAACAAAACTTATGTAATTACTTGTCAAGATTACGGATGGTCTTTTTGTTATATTTTCTTCTTGGAGAATTGTCACAACCCAGACCATCGTGATTGACACTCACGTTAACCCTCCGGTGGGAGAATCATTACTACAACTCAACTAACCATAAAACTACACAATTAAATCAAACTAAAACATTTAAAGATACGGAAGCAAGTTTAAATGCTAAGAAAAAGAAATAGAGTTTCCGTAAACTCCAAAGTCTAAGACCATCTCCACCCCAAGTCTATTTTACTCTCCATTCTTTATATTTTGAGAGTAAAATAGAGAATGAGCTCTCCAAGCACCCTCTATTTCACTCTTTATTCTCCACTTATAGAGAGGTGAATAGTAGTTCTCCAAATTTGGAGAATTACTATTCACACTCTCTATTTTACTTTTTGATTATTTTATTATTATTTCTATTATTTTATAATTAACACATTATTTTTCATATAAGACCATTAGTTCAAATATTTAATATACGTAATTCTTTTTAAATGTAATATAATATTTTTAAAAATGTATTATTTAATATATACTATTTTGATCTCGAATTAATAATATTTTAATTTTTTTTAAAAATTTCGTCACTTTAATATGATTTTATATTATTATTAATTGTCACTATGATGAATGCACAAAATTAAAATGATAAGATGAAAATTTTAATTTAAAAATACAATACATAACATAATAATTTAAATACGAGATAACACAATACATAACATAATAATTTTATCACAAAAATTTTGGTTGCAATTTATGTCCACTAGTTTGTATATTATATAATGTTTATTTGCAATTTATGTAATTTAAAAATTTAGAATAAAATAAAAAATTTAAATTAAATAAAATTAATATATATATATATATATTACATGAAAATTATACAAAGTGATTAATTGAAACTTGTATAATTGAAAAAAAAAAAAGGAAAGAAAATTATATTATGAAATAAGAAAATAAGAATGAAATAGAAATAATAATATAATATTGAGGAGAGAGAAAAAAGATTCATTTTTAGAGAGTAAAATAAAGAATTGGATTGGAGTTGATTGTCTGAAAAAATAGAGAACTAGTCCAAGTCCAAAGAGTGGACATAAACAGAAAGAGAACTCATGAAAACCCGGAAGAACTGCTCACCCTTGAATTCAAACGATCATTGATCTTCTTAGCGAGGTTTTTCAATAGCCTCTTGAAGATTCCCTGTACTCAACAAAGAAAGAGCAAGTGCAGTATCAGTACACAACCACAGTGTACTGGTAGGATCACGCGACTATCTCACTAAGTGCAACATATATAAGCCATCACAACATAATAATAACATGCATACACCGAACATATACAATATTAATATCATTTACGAACAACGAACAATTTCACATTCCTCAAGATATACAATTATGTCAAATCAATGGTCCTCTCATGGAACCTATACCCAAACTGTTAGCGTACCGGTACGTGGTATCCGATCCCATGTTTATGCCGAGACGTGGCAAAAGATCCTAGTTAGTGTGACGGAACGCAACACCCGATCCATTTAACAAGCCACAATCACAATCACAAGTATACTCTCAAATGATAAAATATAGTCATGATTCATGGCATTCATCATTCATCTATCCTCATTTACAACTAGTGTCATCAATAATACACTAGTCGCATACATACACGTATTATAATGAATCAAGAACAAATATACGTCACACAACATGAAACCACAATCATCACCTACCTCGAAACAAACTTGAATCCCTTAAGAAACTTGATTCTTTCTTTCCGAATTCTTTCCACTTGTTCTTGGTCTACAAACAATCA
Source organism: Solanum okadae (assembly GCA_036553675.1). NCBI lineage: Eukaryota > Viridiplantae > Streptophyta > Magnoliopsida > Solanales > Solanaceae > Solanum > Solanum okadae. The sequence continues at coordinate 18,525,958 of CM071686.1, read as the reverse complement.
CAATAATGTGAGGATCAATAAACAACACCTAATTACCCGGATTATAACAATCATATCAATCCTAGGTCAAACCCTTGATCCCCATACCCAGATTAGAGCTTTTTTCACCATAATTTTCAGATCAAAACCCTTCCCCATCGAGAATTACCCACGAAACTAAGTTCTACGGATCGAAAAATGGATTCGGAAAGTGAAAACCCTACCTTTAGCCTCAAGAATTGTGGAAAACTGTCACGTCCCAAATCGAGTGGTGAGTGGGACTCACACTTAACCTCCTAGGTAGGCGAACCAATGAATTCAACCCCAACTTATATTTATCATTCAGCTTACAAAATACTAACCATAATGCGGAAGCTTAAATCTTATTAGTGTAAGAAACACAAATCCATTATAGTTTACTATATGTCATTCCCAATACCTGAAAGTCATCACATCAAGGACATCTAATCTCCAAATACTAAGTCTAAGAGTATCAAAGACACTGAAATAAATGAAATAAAAAAATTTGTGTCCGAAAACTAAGGACATCATGTCATGACCGAGAGAATCCAACACAAGCTCGAATGAATAGCTCACCCTTGAGCCTGATATGCTGAGACTGGCTAGAGCTGAGGGCGAGTCAAAGTCGCTGGTACACTCGCTGCACTCCATAAAAGGAAAACAAAGAAAAAGACAAGTAGGGCTCAATATGGACAACATGTACTGAGTAGGTATCATCGGCCAACCAAAAATAGAAACTAATATACAATGAATAATAGTGTAAAATCAACTATGACACTTAGCAGATGGCAAGCAACAAACAACATGAACCAGTGACAACAACACTAAAGTAAGTACGCAATCAATCACAATATCAAGCACACATATGGGGCCTCATGCCTCCACACCACGTTCATCTGGGAAATGAGTTTTTTGAGATTGAGTACATTAAGTTAATTCAATATATTTTTCCTTTTAATGTTACCGTATCCGAACGTGACACTCCGATCCAATTATACCGTGTTAGATTGTGACACTCCGATCCAATAATATCGTGTCGGAATGTGACACTCCGATCAAATTATACCGTGTCGAACGTGACACTCCGATCAAATTATACCGTATCGAAACGTGACACTCCGATCCAATTATATTGTGTCGGAACGTGATACTTCGATCCAACAATACCGTGTCGGAACGTGATAGTCCGATCCAATTATACCATATCGGAATGTGACACTCCGATCCAATAATATCATTAATTTATCATTTATTATCACCACTTTTCGATTCATTAATAATATTTCATCAAGCCTTCTTTATTCAAGGCATCACTTCGATAGAGAGGGTTTCAAATTATAAATTTCACGGTCTCAGGATTTCAGACCAATCACAAACCACACAACCACGCAGTCAAGTATATAGAGAACTTCACAATATCACTCAATGCATATCTTTAAGAGTCTATCTATCCAATAGAATAAACCATAACCTACCTCCACCGAAGAACCGAAGTCAAGCAAGCTACTTTTTCAAAACTTTTCCTTTCCTCAATGCCTCCGAACCTTTACAATCTATCAAACATATATGCATACTTTGTAAGTTAACGAGTCTAGAGACACTCATATTATATTATCTCTAGCCTAGACTCAAAAACTCACTTAATTCTATAATCAATTTCCTAAAGTTCAAAACTAAGGGTAATTCTTAATTCCTTCAATTTGCATAACCTTAAAGGTATTCAATTAATTTAATACATCTTATATTTAATTACATATCTCAATATGTCGAAATACAATTTATAATACGAGAACACAAAATTAATATTAAACGTCTGAAGCCACTGATTACGAAACTAGTGGCAGCCAAACCTCAACTATACGCCTGCTGCACAGTGACAATACCCATTCCATGTCTATCCTTCTATACAATATCCAACAACAATACTCCAATCATTAGCCTTAATTATGAACTAAATTTCCTTAATTTTATTCTTCCTTAGTTGTAACTTGTATCCACATACACATATAAATTTAACACCTAATATTCTTAAACCTCAACAGATGCCTCCATTCCACCAAAATTAGCCATAAAATAATTATTTCCCACGAGTCCACATGGACTAACAAACAAAGATTCAATAAATTTTGTTTTTTTCTTACTAATGTTAACAATTTCCCAATTTTCCAATCTAATGGCGACCACAGTTCTAACACCCACATACGATACATCCACTTCACATTACTACTAAAGCAATATTTAACACAAAAAATAAAATAGCAATTCGTAGAACCAAACCTGAGAATCACTGTTGCTCTGCGTAGTCTCCCTTCTTCTCAATTCATTTTTCCTTTTTCACCCGTGCCTCTTATCTTTTCAATTTTCTTCTCTTTTACATATTATTTATTACCCTAATTTTTATCCAACTAATTATTAAAAAAAATGGACCACTACTAATGTTAATCTTAATTTTCTTAACCACCAACTAAATAAATTATAAAAACTACCCATTAATTCTATAATTGTAGTTACGAATAATCCAAAATACCTATTTAACATCTATCAGAAAGTATTTTATGAAATAAAAAGCTCTAGTACTCAAAACAACCAAAAGGGTCGTTACAATAGATACCAATTTACCCATCGTTCGTCCTCGAACGATCAAAGGAAGGGGAGGGTAAGAAAGGGTAGTTGTCTCAACAATTCCTTCAAAATATTAGTACCCAAGGTCTCATATCAAAAGTATCAAACCAACCAATTGGAGATCTACACCTCCTCCCATACAATGCCTCAAATGGGTCCATCTCACTACTCTGGTGATCATTGTTGTTGTATGTAAACTCAACTAGCAACAAAACTATTTTCAAGTGGACTCTTCAACTGACCGATTATCCAACTAGACCTTGACACAACCATCAGGACAAATATTATCTAAAAAAACCATGATAAAATGCTAAATTAATATTTGCTACAATCAGGAGTTAACCTGAACCAACCACCACACACTCATAATGCACAAACTATCATACATCTTATCAAGATTACATCCTCACAACATAATATTTCATCGAGCTTAAGCTATACAATTATGATATTTAGACATCAAGTAATAATCAAGGAGAATCGAACTCTTCTGATCCAAATATGCAAATGATCAAGTAACCACCATCGAATGATACATTCAAGCATACAGAACCTCTAACAACATTGTCGAAATACTAGATTAGTAGCTATTATAGACAAACCTTAAGAATGAAAAAACTAGACCCAAACAACACCAAATCTTCCATAACTGGAATGAACAAGTCTAACCAAGGATGCCACCCTACCAGAAGGACAATCACAGAATCGGTACACTTGATCCACTACTAGAGACTCACCCATAGAAGCGAAAACACACACAGACATAGAAGTCAATCATACTCTAAATCATGCCCAGAATGAAGTAGGTGGTCACATAAGAATGTACATAACCAAGGTAGAATAACTCTAGATACTCCTTCCATAGTGCCCATATCAAATATTTTCATTCATCTGACTCTATCTCCTTGATTTTTAGCCACCAACAATCAACCAGTCTTGTCCTTATTACAATCATACACAATGTACAACTCTACACAATCTTTCATAAGCCTAGTTTCAACTACCATTCAAACCATTATATACCTCATACCAACACTTAAGAATTCTCGGTAACCACAATAAATTTATATATTATGAGCGCATAACCTCTACTCACCATCAAATGTCTATGCAACGCATCATAACATTCTATGTAGTCCCATCAATGGAGTAGTATTAATCAAACTCTAAATTCTTAATAACACTGTAGAATAATATCTCACCTTGTACATCATTCTTAAGTCATCTGTCGTAATTTAAGCAATCTAATCCCACGTAAAACACTAACTTTTTCATACCACACTGTTTGTCACCCAAACCAAAACTCAATCTTTATAAACATCGATGATAAACTCCTAGTAAGTCTGTACCGAACTAGTTCACATATCACAGTCATATCTAAACTCATAGGTAAAAATCAGTACAACCTTCAACTACACCCCAAGGGTTTAAACGAGAGGTCTTATTCCTTCACTTCTCTCTAATTCTTCCCACGGTGCAAAATTCTAAATATCTCGACCTTTCAATATATCAGACTCTTGTTTCTCTAGCTCGCTTACCGATCTCATCCTTTTACCAACAACCCATGACGTTTTACTTCACACTCTAAATCAAAACTCTGAGGGACACCCTTCCTTAGATCCTTTAACAATCTAAAGTAACAAACTTTATGGTCCAAAACATGCATAAGTTTTTTCACATGCTTAATACCGATGCAATCGATCATTTCTTACCTTACCAATCCATATCTTGACAAAACATATCACCAGAAAGGTAGACATATAATTAAAAAAAAATCTAAATTGTAAATTCAACTATGTAACTCAATCCTATTATCTATCAACATTAGCTCATACCTTGAAATTTTTTAGGAATTCATGCATCTTAGCTTATCATTGATCGCCTCTTCATAGATCATACCATATCCTTCGCAAAAAATTCAATAGTACTCATTACTGAACTCAAAACCACAAAATAACTCATTGTCACACTCGAGTTGAATGTATGTATACTCTTTTCTAAAGGATTTTCTAATCATTTTTAACCAATATGATGAACACGCGACACTATTACAATAACCAGAGTAAAACGGATAAAATCACGCGTCCCTATACCTAATTCTCAACCCCTTAAAAATTACCTCTTTAGCCCTTGAAATCAGAGAAAAATATTCTCGCTCTCACCTCTTAACGAAGGTGTCACGCCCCAAACTCGAGGGGCACAACTGGCTCCCAATGCCAAAACTCAGGCCCGAGCCGACCCTGTTGAACCATTTGCTACTAGCGCATGACAGCCACACGCAATCAAGAAAACAAACAAGTATATCTCGACTTGAAACTAAGCCCTCGGCCAGCAAGGCCCCTTCCAATTGATCTATAAAAGAAACAACTACTCCCAGGAGATCATATAAATAAATAGCCATCTAGCACAGAAGTCCTGATTAGGCTGTCGAGGTCACTGTGATATCTATACCAAAACTAAAAGCAGGTATATATCAATACAATACATAAAACAACTCACAAGCTTCAGCAAACCAACAACATAGGCCAGTATGGCCATAACGTAGCTATACATCCCACACACTACTTTGCAAGCCTCTAAGAGTAGTAGAGATTAGCAGGACAGGGCCCAAGCCTACCCATAAAGATATATACAACAAAAGTTAACAAACCTCCCAACTCTGGCAGCTTCGGAGGAAAGGGGATAGCCAACCGGATAAAAGTCAATCCTGCTGCTGAGGTGGTCTACTCGGTCGTCTGTCAAGACACTTGCATGCATGAATTCAACTCCCCTAAGACAATAGGGCGTCAGTACAAAATAATGTACAGAGTGTAAAAGGCAATAGACTATGATGAGGTATCCTGATATACTGGAATAATCTGATAAATAAATCAAGGTTAAGATAAGTGTATTGACCTGTCCTAAATCTAAATTTATCAAAAATAATTAAACAACAACCTAACCAAGCCCCCATAAGATTGGCAGGTACAAACAGCACACAAGACCACCTACTCAGGCCCCTATAAGCCCGGAAGGTGCTAATCAGCCTATATACCCCTATCAGTAGTCCCCTAGCCCCGTAGGTAGTCAGATAGCCCTCTTAGGCATTAATATAGACTCGTAGGCAGCACATAGTTCTCTTAGGCATCAACATAGTTTATAGACAACTCATAGCCCTCTTAGGCAACAACATGGCCCTGTAGGAAGCACATAGCCTTATTAGGCATCAATATATCCTTGTAGGCAACTCATAGCCCTTTTAGACATCCATATAGCCTTGTAGGCAGAACATAACTCTTCTAGGCATAGATCACATTCCTGCAGCTAACCACAATAGCCCTAAGGGCAACAATAACAATCCAATTGCTAAAAGCAAGCAATTTAGTTATAAGCAACCGATACAAATAGCCTCTAAGTCGTGTCCAACATAGGGACGCTACTAACTAAATAAGAATCCCAACAAGGGAGGATTATATCAACTTGAGCATCCAACAATCAACAATAATGGCTACAAGTGTAACAAGAATACCAACCCAATTGCATTGCTCCTAAGTTTTAAGGAAACATGTCGTAAGTTGGGAATAACTTTAACATACCTTTCCAATGAACGCTCGAAAGACCGTAGTTCCTTCACGAAAGTTGTTCCTTATGACCTAAGCTTAGCAAACACTATATATACACAGCTGGTACACACCTATAAATAGTTCATAATTAATCTTAAATCGGCAGATTTGCTATATTTCCCCAACTTGTCGAAACGTCCGTAGAAATTCATAAAAACAACCATAAAAGGGTCCCGAGATGATTACCTTAGTTAACCAAGTGTAAACCTTGAAGAAACACTAATAACTACAAATTTATATCTTTAAAAACCATCTCCAAACATAGCTAAAAGAAGGGAAAAAGGATTTCCACGTGTAGGGATTATATTTTTAGGCACGGGGGGCAATGTTTAATGGTAGAAATCGTCAAAAACTAACATTCATCATGCTATAACTCCATAGAAACCCTCTCTTAAGATTTATCTCTGGTTTGGAACTGAAATAAAATGTTTTCATGGCTTAAAACGTTAAATAAGCCGACATACCATATTTTTTACTCGACCCGGATCCGACCCGGATTCTGCCCCGACAGTTCCTAGTAAATCCCTCATAACTTTTTACTCTGATGTCGTTTTGATACAGGGTTTTGTGCATTGCAAACTAGACTCGTAGGCCTTCGATTTAATGTGTGATAGGCCTTCTAACTCTTTATATATTGGTAGAAAATATCCAAGACATTTGACCCAAATTTTAGAGAAATCTTTAAAAAGGAACTTACGATAACTTTCGCCAACTTTTATTTTGCCACTTACTTAACTTCAAAACTTGAGATACAACCCTTGAACACTTAAAATATGACATACCACATCATTTTTAATTTATTACTCACCCTCCTTTTCTTTCCACGAAGATACGAGTTAATTTAGACGTTTTGAAAAGTCGGGGTGTTACATCCTTCCCCCCCTTAGAAACATTCGTCCTCGAATGATACCATGTTTGTCACTATCCAGGAGCCTAAAATGCAAAAATTCTAACCTAGGCGTCTCACGTGATGACATAAATTGCTAAGCACTATAGCTCCGCAATAACAGTGCAAGCAAATACAATGACAACAACAATAATAATAAGAAACAATATACAAAAATTAGATAGGTATCTTACCTCACTGCACCAATATAAACTGATATGCCATCACCCTGGGATATGAAACAAGTGAGGATATTTGGACCTCATGCCATCCTCAACTTCCCAAGTCATCTCTTCTCTATTCTTGTTTCTTCACAATACTTTAACCGAAGCCACCTCTTTGGTCCTCAATTTACGGACCTGCCGATCTAATATGGCAACTGGAGTTTCCTCGTAGGACAACTCCTCTGTGATCTGAATATCCTCAACTGGGACAACCCGAGAAAGGTCTCCTACGCACTTTCGTAGCATAGATACATGGAAAACTCGATGAACAGATTCTAGCCCCGAAGGAAATTCTAACTCATAAGCCACTTATCCTACCCTCCGAAGGATCCAGTATGGCCCAATGAATCTTGGACTAAGCTTGACTTTTTTTCCAAATCTCATAACCCCCTTCATAGGAGAGACTTTTAAGAATACCCAGTCATCGATGCAAAAATCTAAGTCCCTTCGTCGCACATCTGAGTATGACTTCTGTCGGCTTTGAGCTGTTAGCACCCTCTCCCGTATGAGTTTGACCTGCTCCACTGTCTGCTGTACTAAGTTGGGTCCAATTAACCCTGACTCACCTACCTCGAACCATCCAATGGGGGATCACATTTTCGCCCATAAAAAGCCTCATAAGGTGTCATCCCGATGCTGAAATGATAACTATTACTGTATGCGAACTCTATAAGAGGTAAGTGGTCATCCTAACTCCTCTTGAAGTCTAGCGCACACGCCCGTAGCATATCCTCGAGTGTCAAAATTGTGCACTCAACCTGGCTATCTATCTGAGGGTGAAAGGTTGTGCTAAGATTAACCTATGTCCCCAGTCCTTTCTGGAAGGACTTCCAGAAGTTGGCGGTGAATTGTGCTCCTCTATCAGAGATAATAGATATTGGGACACCGTGTAGTCTAACAATCTCCCTAATATAGACCCATGCATAGTCTTCGGCCGTAAAATTAGCCCTGACTGGTAAGAAGTGGGTTGATTTTGTTAGTCTATCAACAATTACCCAAATAGAGTCAAACTTGCAACACGATCGAGGTAACCCAGTAATAAAATCCATATTAATTGCTTCCCACTTCCACAAAGGAATGGCTATCTCCTGAACTAGCCCAATGGGCTTTTGGTGCTCAACCTTCACCTGTTAACAGTTAGGACACTGTGCCACAAACTCAGCAACGTCCTTCTTCATCCTGTGCCACTATTAAATCTCCTTAATATCATGGTACATCTTCGTCGAACCAGGGTGAATAGAATAACGGGAATGATGTGCCTCTTCCATAATCCGATGCGGAAGCCCTGCAACATTCGAAACACACAATTGACTATTGTATATGAAGACTCTATCTTCTGCTATATCAAATGCTAAAGTCTGTTGATTTTGAGCCTTGGCTCTGAGCTGCTCTAAGCTAGGATCCTCTTGTTGCCATGATTTTACTTCTATAACTAGAGATGATACGACTTTGTCCTGAATTGTTACCCCACTATTTTCTGCCTCTAACAATCTGACTCCCAAGCTAGCTAACTGATGAAGCTCTCGCGTTAGCTCACGCTTCTCAACCCCTAAATATGATAAACAACCCATAGATCTTCGACTGAGGGTATCAGCTACCACATTTGCCTTTCCTGGATGATATAAAATGTCCACGTCATAGTCTTTCAGTAACTCAAGCCATCGACGTTGTCGCAGATTTAACTCCTTTTGTCTAAAGATATATTGAAGGCTTTTATGATCTGTGAAGATGTCAACATGAACGCCATACAAATACTGTCTCCAGATCTTTAGCGCTTGCACAACTGCAGCCAACTCTAAATCGTGGGTCGGATAGTTCTTCTCATGCTTTCTTAACTGCCTTGAAGCATATGCGATAACCTTACCATGTTGCGTTAGAACACTTCCCAGCCTAACACCAGAAGCATCACAATACACATCATAGCCTTCTGAACCGTCTGGCAATGCAATAACTGGTGCTGATGTCAACCTGTCCTTCAGCTCCTGGAAACAATGCTCGCAAGCCTCAGTCCACTGGAACTTAGCTGCTTTTTGAGTCAACTTCGTTAATGGGGCTAAAATTGAAGAAAACCCCTCTACAAACCTTCTGTAGTACCCACTGCTAGCAGATGATTTGCATGCTCATCTTTTGAACGTGAATACATCAAAATATCATCAATAAATACAATCACAAACAAGTTTAGATACGGACTGAATATACTATTCATCAGGTCCATGAACACTACTGGGGCATTATTTAATCCAAAAGACATTACCAAGAACTCAAAGTGTCCATATCTAGTTCTAAAAGTTGTCTTTGGAACGTCTTTCTCCTGAACTCGTATCTGGTAGTACCCTGATCTTAAATCAATCTTTGAGAAACACTTAGCACCTTGTAACTGATCAAATAAGTCATATATCCTTGGAAGAGGATACTTATTCTTTATAGTTGCCTTATTCAGCTGTCGGTAATTGATACACATTCTTAGTGAGCCATCTTTCTTCCTTACGAACAACACTGGTGCACCCCATGGTGAATCACTAAGCCTAATATAGCCTTTATCCAGCAAGTCTTTCAGCTGATCCTTCAACTCCTTTAGCTCAGCAGGAGCCATTCTATAAGGAGGGATAGATATGGGTTATGTACTTGGTAGCATATCGATAGCAAACTCAATTTCCCATTCTGGAGGGATACCAGGGAGTTTGTCTGGAAATACATCTAGAAAGTCATTAACTACCGGAATAGACTAAAGAGTCAGTCGTTCTACATCTATATCATGAATGTGAACAAGATGATAAATACAACCCTTGGTAATCATCCTCCTCGCCTTAAGATAGGAAATAAACCTACCTTTCGGCGTTACTGTATCACTTTTCCATTCCCGAACTGCCTCTTCTGGAAAGTGAAATCTAACGATATTTGTCCAGCACTCAACATTAGCATAACAAGACGCTAACCAGTCCATACCCATAATGACGTCAAAATCGACCATCTCTAACTCTACGAGATCTACATAGGTCGAACGATCGATAATTTATACCGTGCAACCTCGATAGACTCTCCTGGCAACAATAGACTCACCAACTGGTGTAGATACAATAAAGGGTCGATCTAATGACTCTGCTACCATACATAACTTCCCCGCAATAAATGGAGTAACATAAGACAGAGTAGATACACGATCTATCAAAGCATAAACACAACGGGAGCAAACAATCAATGTACCTATCACAACATTTGGTAATGACTCTGAGTCCTATCGGCCGGTTAATGAATATGAACGGTTATGTCCACTACCAGAACTAGATTCTCTCTCTCTGCCTCCGCCTCTACCTCTACATGCTGAAGTCTGAGGTCCGCGCCCTGTAGACTATGCTGATGAGGAGGAACCTACTCCTGACCTGGTCGACTGACCTATGCTAGGCCAGTTTCTAGTGTCAGTTATCTCTATTTGCATACAAGTATCAATTATAAGCCAGAAACTTCAACCCTTAAGACACCGTTCTATAGCACGAGGTGAGCAAAAGAAGGATAGTCATTCTAACATGCCTGGTAACTTCTTGCTTATCGGATGTGGTGCACAGAACATTTATAAACAAGACTCTACTACACATGGCTTGCAGACTCCCTACGATACGATGTTGCTCTGATACCAAGTTTGTCATGCCCCAAACTCAAGGGGCACAACTGGCTCATAATGCCAAAACTCAGGCCCGAGCCGACCCTGCTGAACCATTTGCTACTAGCGCATGGCTGCCACACGCAATCAAGAAAACAAACAAATATATCTCGGCTTAAAACTAAGCCCTCGGCCGGCAAGTCCCATGTCAACTGATCTATAAAAGAAACAGCTACTCCCATGAGATCATATAAATAAAAAGCCAACTAGCACATAAGTCCTGATTGGGCCGTCGAGGCCACCGTGATATCTATACCAAAACTAAAAGCAGGTATATATCAATACAATACATCAAACAACTCACAAGCTTCAACAAACCAACAACATAGGCCATTATGGCCATAACGTAGCTATACACCCCACACACTAGTCTGCAAGCCTCTAAGAGTAGTAAAGATTAGCGGGACAGGTCCCCAACCTACCCATAAAGATATATACAACAAAAGGTAAAAAACCTCCCAACTCTGGCAGCTCCGGAGGAAAGGGGGTAGCCAACCGGATAAAAGTCTATCATGCTACTGATGAGGTCTACTCGGTCATCTGTCAGGACTTACATACATGAATGCAGTGCCCCCAAAGGCAATGGGGCGTCATTACAAAATAATATGAAAGGCAATAGACTATGAGGAGGTATCCTGATATACTGGAATAATCTGATAAATAAATCAAAGATAAGATAAGTGTACTGACTTGCTCCTAAATCTAAACTTATGAAAAATAATAAAACAACAACCTAACCAAGCCCCCATAAGCTCGACAGGTACAAACAGCACACAAGACCACCTACTCAGGCCCCCATAAGCCCGGAAGGTGCCAATCAGCCTATATACCCCTATCGGTAGTCCCCTAGCCCCGTAGGTAGTCAGATAGCCCTCTTAGGCATTAATATAGACCCGTAGGCAGCACATAGCTCTCTTAGGCATCAACATAGCTTATAGACAACGCATAACCCTCTTAGGCAACAACATGGCCCTGTAGGAAGCACATAGCCTTCTTAGGCGTCAATATATCCTTGTAGGCAACTCATAGCCCTTTTAGGCATCCATATAGCCCTGTAGGAAGAACATAGCCCTTCTAGGCATAGATCACATTCCTGCAGCTAACCACAATAGCCCCTAGGGCAACAATAACAATCCAATCGCTAAAAGCGAGCAATTTAATTATAAGCAACATATACAAATAGCCTCTAAGTCGTGTCCAACATAGGGAAGCTACTAACCGAATAAGAATCCCGACAAGGGAGGATTATATCAACTCGAGCAGCCAACAATCAACAATAATGGCTACAAGTGTAACAAGGATACCAACCCAATTACATTGCTCCTAAGCTTTAAGGAAACATGTCGTAAGTAGGGAATAGCCTTAACATACCTTTCCAATGAACGCTCGGAAGACCGTAGTTCCTTTACGAAAGTTATTCCTTATGTCCTAAGCTTTGTAAGCACTATATATACACAGCTGGTACACACCTATAAACAGTTCATAATTAATTTTAAATCGGTAGATTTGCCATATTGCCCCAACATGTCGAAACGTCCATAGAAATTCATAAAAACAACCATAAAAGGGTCCCGAGATGATTACCTTAGTTAACCAAGTGTAAACCTTGAAGAAACACCAATAACTACAAATTTATATCTTTAAAAACTAGCTCCAAACGCAGCTAATAGAAGGGAAAAATGATTGCCACATGTAGGGATTACGCTTCTAGGCACGGGGGCAATGTTTAATGGTAGAAATCGTCAAAAACTAACCTTCATCATGCTAGAACTCCATAGGAACCCTCTCTTAAGCTTTTTATCTGGTTTGGTACTGAAAAGAAATGTTTTCATGGCTTAAAACGTTAAATAAGCTAACATAACATATTTTTTACCCGACCCAAATTCTTCCCCGGCAGTCACTAGTAAAACCCTCATAACTTTTTACTTTGATGTCGGTTTGATACGGGGTTTTGTGCGTTGCAAATTAGACTCGTAGGCCTTCGATTTAATGGGTAATAGGCCTTCTAACTCTTTATATATTGTGATAAAACATCCAAGACATTTGAGCCAAAATTTAGAGAAATCTTTAAAATGGAACTTATGATAACTTTCGCCAACTTTTATTTTGCCACTTACTTAACTTTAAAACTTGAGATACAACCCTTGAACACTTAAAATATGACATACCATATCATTTTTAATTTATTACTCACCCTCCTTGTCTTTCCACGAAGATACGAGTTAATTTAGACGTTTTGAAAAGTCGGGGTGTTACAGAAGGCTACACTGCATCCCACTAATTTTTATTTTATTTTTCATTATGACTCTAGCTTCTTTAAATTCTATTCGAGTGGTGCCCCAACGTCTCCTAAAACTTGCCATACAACCACATTACTCACTAAATAGTAGAAAATCACAACCTTAGATACTCGCAAGTCTTTATTACCATATAAAATTCATTTAACCCACAATCCTTATCATATAGTTGCATCCCAATCACTATCCATTACGAACTCTTATTATTATTATGCTTTGTTAGCCGTTGACATCACCACACAACCAACCTTTTCATCGACATTACACTTCAAACTCAGTTATATCAATCTAATTCAAAGGAATAACCCAATTTTATACACATTTTCTTACTAAAATATTTAATTGCCTTCACCCAAGTATACTCACTCGAACTTTCCTTACCCATAAGTTTGTCATTCTGATATCAATCCACTCCTTTAGAGTTTAAGATAAAATCACCGGTCCTCCTTTAGAATCCTCAAGATACACTTCACAACCTAAAGGCATTAATACCGTACCAAAGATCCACCACTATAATCTTTCTTTAAAATAAAGCTTAACCCAAGCGTTTATAGTAACAATCTAGTTGGTTTCTCAATTGTGAATGCAACAAAGAAGAATCTCATTATCTGAACACGTCCTATAACTGACACTCCTGAAGTAGTTAATATTCACACTTGTAAATCTACGTTTTCGTTTCCACATAACACAATTATCACACCTTGAAAGTTTGTTATATCCATCACTAGACCACATCTTACCTATCGAGAAGATCGTACACCAATATCTAACACATTTCTATCCATTGAATAGATCCAAAATATTATCAAATTCATTTTTAGATCAGGTCGATAAAAAAAGAGTAATACATATCATAACTTTAGCCAAGTAAGGATCAATATTATTGTAGTAGTTGTATCGTGACCCTCTTTAATATACACTCAACTTACAAAATCGTAATAGAGATTCTTCCCTCAATTGACTCAAGATAATTTCATTATTCGCTAAGCAACCCATATATGTTATGATAACTTTACTAACTGTATTTTCCAAAGTAATGATATTCATTATCTAGCCGTCTCTTACGAAACTTCTTGAATGTTCTGACACTGGCATAGTCATCTGGCTTCACCCCTCTATCTCTTATTCCTCAAAGTCTGAGGTATATACTTGTCCATTGAAAAGCTAGGAACTGCTGCCCAAGTCATAGGTAGTGCCATTACTCGTAGGACTCAACACGAGACCGTCACCACATTTTCGCATCTCCCCATAATTAGTTGTCAAAAACTCAACGTTCAATCAGTCTACCATATCCATCTTATGAAACACTCGTGACAGTCAACAAGGAAATCAAAAGAATCTTCATATTAAGTACCCATGAAGAATGGGGGTTTCAACTTTAAGAACTTAATAAAAGATCATACTAGTCACTAGTCATTTCTTGCCTAGAGTGAATCGGGGAAAATTATCTATTTCTAAGGACGCATCCTCTTTTGCTGGCGTTGATATTTCAACTTGTACTGCTCTAGTACTAACCATATGAGAAATAGAGTAAAGAAGGTCAGATATCAATTTGTATCACCTAGATTCCAATTGGATTCAAGTAATAGCACGAAAGAAAAAAAAGAAATGAGTTTTCCTACAGTCTTATAGCCTCTCGAGGAAAAGTAAAGGCGTCTCCGTACCGTTCCGCAAGACTCTACTAGACTTGTCCTTGTGTGATGAGATCACCGAATCTAATGCTTTAATACCAAGTTTGTCACGACCCAAATTGAGTCGTGAGCGCACCCACACTTAACCTCCTAGGTGGGCGAACCAATGAATTCAACCCCAATTAATATTTATCATTCAACTTACAAAATACTAACCATAATGCGGAAGCTTAAATCTTATTAGTGTAAGAAACACAAATCCATTATAGTTTACTATATGTCATTCCCAAAACCTGAAAGTCATCACCTAAAGGACATCTAATCTCCAAATACTAAGTCTAAGGGCATCAAAGACACTGAAATAAAGTAAATTGTGTCTGAAAACTAAGGACATCATGTCATGACCGAGAGAATCCCACACAAGCTCGAATGAATAGCTCACCCTTGAACATGATATGCTGAGACTGGCTAGAGCTGAGGGCTAGTCAAATTCGTTGGTACACTCGCAATACTCCATAATAGAAAAACAAAGAAAAACACAAGTAGGGCTCAGTACGGACAACATGTACTGAGTAGGTATCATCAGCCAACCCAAAATAGAAACTAATATACAATGAATAATAGTATACAATCAACTATGACACTTAGTAGGTGGCAAGCAACAAACAACATGAACCAGTGACAACAACACTAAAGTAAGTACGCAATCAATCACAATATCAAGCACACATATGGGGACTCATGCCTCCACACCACGTTTATTTGGGAAATGAGTTCTTTGAGATTGAGTACATTAAGTTAATTCAATAACTTTTTCCTTTAATGTTAACGCATGACACTCCGATCCAATTATATCGTGTCGGAACGTGACACTCTGATCCAAAATACCGAGTCCGAACGTGACACTCCGATCCAATTATACCGTGTCAAAACGTGACACTCCGGTCCAATTATACCGTGTTGGAACGTGACACTCGATCAAATTATACATGGTCAGAACGTGACACTCCAATCCAATAATACCGTGTCGGAACGTGCACTCTGATCCAATTATAACGTGTCAGAACGTGACACTCTGATCCAATAATATCATTAATTTATCATTTATTATCACCACTTTTCAAATCTATAACAATATTTCATCAAGCCTTCTTTATTTAAGGCATCACAGAGGGTTATAGATTATAAATTTCACGATCTCAGGATTTTAGAGCAATCACAAACCACACAATCAAGCCACACAGTCAATCATATAGGGAACTTCACAATATCACTCAATGCATATCAATCACTATTAAGAGTCTATCTATCAAATAGAATAAACCATAACCTACCTCCACCGAAGAACCGAAGTCAAGCAAGCTACTTTTCCAAAACTTTTCCTTTCCTCAATGCCTCTGAACCTTTCCAATCTATCAAATATATATGCATAATTTGTAAGTTAACGAGTCTAGAGACGCTCATATTATTCTATGTCTATCCTAGACTCGAAAACTTACCTAATGCCATAATCAATTTCCTAAAGTTCAAAACTAAGGGTAAGTCTTAATTCCTTCAATTTGCCTAACTTTAAAGGTATTCAATTAATATAATACGCCTTATATTTAATTACCTATCTCAATATGTCGAAATACAATTTATAATACGAGAATACAATATTAATATTAAACGTTTGAAGCCACTGGCAGCCAAACCTCAACTATACGCCTGTTGCACAGTGACAATACCCATTCCATGTCTAAATTTCCTTAATTTTATTCTTCCTTAGTTGTAACTTGTATTCACATAAACACATATAAATTTAACACCAAATATTCTTAAACCTTAATAGTTGCCTCCATTCCACCAAAATTAGCCATAAAATAATTATTTCCCACGCGTCCACATGGACTAACAAACAAAGATTCAATAAATTTTGTTTTTTTCTTACTAATTTTAACAATTTCCCAATTTTCCAATCTAATGGCGACCACAGTTCTAAAACCCACATACGATACCTACACTTCACATTACTACTAAAGCAATATTTAACACAAAAAAAACTATAGCAATTCGTAGAACCAAACCTGAGAATCATTGTTGCTCTGCGTAGTCTCCCTTCTTCTCAAATCGTTTTTGCTTTTTCACCCGTGCCTCTATCTTTTTAATCTTCTTCTCTTTTACAAATTATTATTTACCCTAATTTTTATATAACTAATTATAAAAAATAGACCACTACTAATTTTAATGTTATTTTTCTTAACCACCAACTTAATAAATTATAAAAACTACCCCATTAAATCTATAATTGTAGTTACGAATAGTCCAAAATACCTATTTAAAATCTATCGGAAAGAATTTTACGAAATAAAATGCTCTAGTACTCAAAACTACCAAAATGGTCATTAAAATAGATACCAATATACCCACTGTTCGTCCTCGAACGATCAAAGAAAGGTGAGGGAAAGAAAGGGTAGTTGTCTCAACAATTCCTTCAAAATATTAGTACCCAAGGTCTCATATCAAAAGTATCAAACCAACCAATTAGAGAACTACACCTCCTCCCATACAATGCCTCAAATGGGTCCATCTCACTACTCTAGTGATAATTATTGTTGTATGTAAACTCAACTAACAACAAAACAATTTCCAAGTGGACTCTTCAACTGACCGATTCTCCAACTAGACCTTGACACAACCATCAGGACAAATAGTATCTAACATAACCATGATAAAATCCCGAATCAATATTGGCTACAATCAGGAGTGAACCTGAACCAACCACCTTACACTCATAATGCACAAACGTAACCATCATACATTTTATCAAGATTACATCCTCACAACATAATATTTCATCGAGCCTAAGCTATACAATTATGATCTTTAAACATCAAGTAATAATCAACGAGAATCGAACTCATCTGATCTAAAGATGGAAATGATCAAGTAACCACCATCGAGTGATACATTCAAGCATACAGAACCTCTAACAATATTGTCGAAATGCTAGATTAGTAGCTATTATAGACAAACCTTAAGAATGAAAAAACTAGACCCAAACAACACCAAATCTTCCATAACTACAATGAACAGATCTAACCAACGATGCCACCTTACCAGAAGGACAATCACAGAATCGGTACACCTGATCCACTACTAGAGACTCACCCGTAGAAGCGAAAACACACAAAGACATAGAAGTGAATCATACTCTAAACAATGCCTAGAATGAAGTAGTTGGTCACATAAGAATGTACATAACCAAGGTAGAATAACTCTAGATACTCCTTCCATAGTGCCCATATCAAATATTTTCATTCATCTGACTCTATCTCCTTGATTTTTAGCCACCAACAATCAACCAGTCTTGTCCTTATTACAATCATACATAATGTACAACTCTACACAATCTTTCATAAACCTAGTTTCAACTACCATTCAAACCATTATATACCTCATACCAACACTTAAGAATTCTCGGTCACCACAATAAATTTATATACTATGAGCACATAACCTCTATTCACTATCAAATGTCTATGTAACACATCATAACATTCTATGTAGTCCCATCAATGGAGTAGTATTAATAAAACTCTAAATTCTTAATAACACAGTAGAATAATATCTCACCTTGTACATCATTCTTAAGCCATCTGTCGTAATTTAAGCAATCTAATCCCACGTAAAACACTAACTTTTTCATACCACACTGTTTGTCACCCAAACCAAAACTCAATCTTTATAAATGTTGATGATAAACTCCTAGTAAGTCTGTACCGAACTAGTTCACATATCACATTCATATCTAAACTCATAGGCAAAAATCAATACAACCTTCAACTACACCCCAAGGGTTTATACGAAAGGTCTTATTCCTTTACTTTTCTCAAATTCTTCCCATGGTGCAAAATTCTAAATATCTCGATCCTTCAATATATCAGACTCTTGTTTCTCTAGCTCGCTTACCGATCTCATCCTTTTACCAACAACCCATGACGTTTTACTTCACACTCTAAATCAAAACTCTGAGGGAGACCCTTCCATTGATCCTTTAACAATCAAAAGAAACAAATTTTATGGTCCAAAACATGCATAAGTTTTTTCACATGCTTAATACCGATGCAATCAATCATTTCTTACCTTACCAATCCATATCTTGACAAAACATATCACCATAAATGTAGATATATATTGGAAAAAAAAATCTGAATTGTAAATTCAACTATGTAACTCAATCCTCTTATCTATTAACATTAGCTCAACCTTGAAATTTTTTAGGAATTCATGTATCTTAGCTTATCATTGATCGCCTCTTCATAGATCTTACCATATCCTTTGCTAAAAATTCAATAGTACTCATTACTGAACTTAAAACGACAAAACAACTCATCGTCACACTCGAGTTGAACGTTTGTACACACTTTTCTCAACTCTTTTCCAATCTTTTTTAACTAGTATGATGAACACATGACACTATTACAATAACCAGAGTAAAACGGATAAAATCACGCGTCCCTAAACCCAATTCTCAATCCCTCAAAAAAATACCTCTTTAGCCCATGCAATCAGAGAAAAATATTCTCGTTCTCACCTCTTTCCAAAGGCTACACAACATCCCACTAATTTTTATTTTATTTTTCATTATGATTCTAACTCCTTTAAATTCTATTCGAGTGGTGCCCCAACGTCTCCTAAAACTTGCCATACAACCACATTACTCACTAAATAGTAGAAAATCACAACCTTAGATACTCGCAGGTATTTATTAACATATAAAATTCATTTAACCCACAATCCTTATCATATAGTTGCATCCCAATCACAATCCATTACAAACTCTTATTATTATTATGCTTTGTTAGCAGTTGACATGACCACACAGTCAACCTTTTCATCGACATTACACCTCAAACTCAGTTATATCCATCTAATTCAAAGGAATAACCCAATTTTATACACATTTTCTGACTAAAATATTTAATTGCCTTCACCCAAGTATACTCACTCGAACGTTCCTTACCCATAAGTTTGTCATTTTGATATCAATCCACTCTTTTAGAGTTTAAGATAAAATCATTAGTCCTCCTTTAGAATCCTCAAGATACACTTCACAACCTAAAGGCATTAATACCGTACCAAAGATCCACCACTATAATCTATCTAAAAAATAAAGCTTAACCCAAGCGTTTATAGTAACAATCTAGTTGGTTTCTCAATTGTGAATGCAACAAAGAAGAATCTCATTATCTGAACACGTCCTATAACTAACAACTCCTGAAGTAGTTAATATTCACACTTGTAAATCTACGTTTTCGTTTCCACATAACACAATTATCACACCTTGAAAGTTTGTTATATCCATCACTAGAACACATCTTACCTATCGAGAAGATCGTACACCAATATCTAACACATTTCTATCCATTGAATAGATCCAAAATATTATCAAATTCATTTTTAGATCAAGTCGATAAAAAGAGTAACACACATCATAACTTTAACCATGTAAGCATTGATATTATTGTAGTAGTTGTATCGTGACCCTCTTTAATATACACTCAACCTACGAAATCGTAATAGCGATTCTGCCCTCAATTGACTCAACATAATTTCATTATTCTCTAAGCAACCCATATATGTTATGATAACTTTACTAACTATATTATCCAAAGTAATGGTATTCATTATCTAGCCATCTCTTACGAAACTTCTTGAATGTTCTGACATTGGCATAGCCATCTGGCTTCACCCCTCTGCCTCTTATTCCTCAAAGTCTGGGATATATAGTTCTCCATCGAAAAGCTAGAAAATGTTGCCCAAGTAATAGGTAGTGCCATTACTGGTAGAACTCAATACGAGACCGTCACCACATTTTTGCATCTCCCCATTATTAGTTGTCAAAAACTCAACGTTCAATCAGTCTACCATATCCATCTTATGAAACACTCATGACAGTCAACAAGGAAATCATAAGCATCTTCATATTAAGTACCCATGAAGAATAGGGGTTTCAACTTTAAGAACTTAATAAAAGATCATACTAGTCACTAGTCATTTCATGCCTATAGTGAATCGAGAAACATATCTATTTTGAAGGTCGCATCCTCTCTTGCTGGCGTTGATGTTTCCACTTCTACTACTCTAGTAATAACCATATGTGAAATAGAGTAAAGAAGGTCAGACCAATTTGTATTGCCCTATATACCAATTGGATTGAAATAATAACACGAAAGAAAAAAAAGAAAATGAGTTTTCCTACAGTCTTATAGCCTATCAAGAAAAAGTAAAGGTGTCCCCGTACCGTTTCGCAAGACTCTACTGGACTTGTCCTTGTGTGATGAGATCACCAAACCTAACGCTCAGATACCAAGTTTGTCACGGCCCAAATCGAGTCGTGAGTGCCATTCACACTTAACCTCCTAGGTGGGCGACCCAATGAATTCAACCCCAACTTATATTTATCATTCAGGTTACAAAATACTAACCATAATGCGGAAGCTTAAATCTTATTAGTGTAAGAAACACAAATCCATTATTGTCTACTATATGTCATTTCCAAAACCTAAAAGTCATCACATCAAGTAAATCTAATCTCCAAATACTAAGTCTAAGAGTATCAAAGACACTGAAATAAATGAAATAAAGTCATATATGTCCGAAAACTAAGGACATTAGGTCATGAACGAGAGAATCCAACACAAGCTCGAATGAATAGCTCACCCTTGAACCTGATATGCTGAAACTGGCTAGAGCTGAGGGCAAGTCAAAGTCGCTGGTACACTCGCTGCACTCTATAATAGGAAAACAAAGAAAAACACAAGTAGGGCTCAGTACGGACAACATGTACTGAGTAGGTATCATCGGCCAACCCAAAGTAGAAACTAATATACAATGAATAATGGAATAAAATCACCTATGACACTTAGCAGGTGGCAAGCAACAAACAACATGAACCAGTGACAGCAACACTGAAGTAAGTACGCAATCAATCACAATATCAAGTACACATATGGGGACTCATGCCTCCACACCACGTTCATTTGGGAAATGAGTTCTTTGAGATTGAGTACATTAAGTTAATTCAATATTTTTTTCCTTTAATGTTACTGTGTCGGAACGTGACACTCCGATCCAATTATACCGTGTCGGAACGTGACACTCTGATCCAATTATACGGTGTCGGAATGTGACACTCCGATTCAATTATATCATGTCGAAATGTGACACTCTGATCCAATAATACTGTGTTGAAACGTTACACTTCGATCTAATTATACCGTGTCGGAACGAGACACTCCGATCCAATAATATCATTAATTTATCATTTATTATCACCAATTTTCAATTCATTAACAATATTTCATCATGGCTTCTTTATTCAAGGCATCACTTCGATAGAGAGGGTTTCAAATTATAAATTTCACGGTCTCAAGATTTCAGACCAGTCACAAACCATACAACCAAGCCACACAACCACATAGTCAAGTATATAGAGAACTTCACAATATCACTCAATGCATATCAATCACTATTAAGAGTCTATCTATCAAATAGAATAAACTATAACCTACCTCCACCGAAGAACCGAAGTCAAGCAAGCTACTTTACCAAAACTTTTCCTTTCCTCAATGCCTCCGAACCTTTCCAATCTATCGAATATATATGCATAATTTGTAACTTAACGAGTCTAGAGACACTCATATTATTCTATGTCTAACCTAGGCTTAAAAACTCACCTAATTCTATAATCAATTTCCTAAAGTTCAAAACTAAGAGTAAGTCTTAATTCCTTTTATTTGCAAAACCTTAAAGGTATTCAATTAATATAATACGCCTTATATTTAATTACCTATCCCAATATGTCGAAATACAATTTATAATACGAGAACACAATATTAATAGTAAACGTTTGAAGCCACTGGTTACGAAACCAGTGGCAGCCAAACCTCAACTATACGCCTGCTGCACAGTGACAATACCCATTCTATGTCTATCCTTCTATACAATATCCAACAACAATACTCCAATCATTTGCCTCAATTATGAACTAAATTTCCTTAATTTTATTCTTCCTTAATTGTAACTTGTATCCACATACACATATAAATTTAACACCTAATATTCTTAAACCTTAACAATTTCCTCCATTCCACCAAAATTAGCCACAAAATAATTCTTTCCCACGAGTCCACATGGACTAACAAACAAAGATTCAATAAATTTTGTTTTTTTCTTACTAATGTTAACAATTTCCCAATTTTCCAATCTAATGGCGACCACAGTTCTAACACCCACATACTATACCTCTACTTCACATTACTACTAAAACAATATTAACACAAAAAAAATATACTCCCTCTGTCCCAACTTATGGGACTTACTTTCCTTTTTAGTCTGTCCAAAAAACAACGACACATTTCTATATTAAGTAATAATTTAACTATAAAATGTCTATTTTACCCTTAATGAAATGATTTACAGCCACACAAATTTCTATCATTCATTTTGGACCACAAGTTTTAAAAGTCTTTTTTTCTTTCTTAAACTCCGTACCGAGTCAAATTACCTCACATAAAATGGGACAGTGGGAGTAGCAATTCATAGAACCAAACATGAGAATCACTGTTGCTCTGCGTAGTCTCCTTTCTTCTCAATTCTTTTTCCCTTTTTCATCTGTGCCTCTATCATTTTAATTTTCTTCTCTTTTACAAATTATTTATTACCCTAATTTTTATATAACTAATTATTAAAAAAATGGACCACTACTAATTTTAATGTTATTTTTCTTAACCACCAACTAAAGAAATTGTAAAAACTACCCCATTAATTCTATAATTGTAGTTACGAATAGTCCAAATACCTATTTAAAATCTATCCGAAAGTATTTTATGAAATAAAAAGCTCTAGTACTCAAAACGACCAAAAGGGTCGTTACAATAGATACCAATATACCCATCGTTCATCATCGAACGATCAAAGGAAGGTGAAGGTAAGAAAGGGTAGTTGTCATAACAATTCCTTCAAAATATTAGTACCCAAGGTCTCATATCAAGAGTATCAAACCAACCAATTGGAGATCTACACCTCCTCCCCTACAATGCCTCAAATGGGTCCATCTCACTACTCTAGTGATAATTGTTGTTGTATGTAAACTCAACTAACAACAAAACAATTTCCAAGTGGACTCTTCAATTGACCGATTCTCCAACTATACATTGACTCAACCATCAGGACAAATATTATCTAACATAACCATGATAAAATCCCGAATCAATATTGGCTACAATCAGAAGTGAACCTGAACCAGCCACCACACACTCATAAGGCACAAACCATCATACATCTTATCAAGATTACATCCTCACAACATAATATTTCAACGAGCTTAAGGTATACAATTATGATCTTTAGACATCAAGTAATCATCAAGGAGAATCGAACTCATCTGATCCAAAGATGGAAATGATCAATTAACTACCATCGAGTGATACATTCAAGAATATAGAACATTTAACAACATTGTTTAAATGCTAGATTAGTAGCTATTATAGACAAACCTTAAGAATAAAAAAACTAGATCGAAACAACACCAAATCTTCCATAACTGAAATGAACAGGTCTAACCAAGGATGCCACCTTACCAGAAGGACAATCACAGAATCGGTACACCTGATCCACTATTAGAGACTCACCCATAGAAGCGAAAACACACTGACATAAAATTGAATCATACTCTAAACCATGCCCAAAATGAAGTAGTTGGTCACATAAGAATGTACATAACCAAGGTAGAATAACTCTAGATACTCATTCCATAGTGCCCATATCAAATATTTTCATTCATCTGACTCTATCAACTTGATTTTTAGCCACCAACAATCAACCAGTCTTGTCCTTATTACAATCATACATAATGTACAACTCTACACAATCTTTCATAAACCTAGTTTCAACTACCATTCAAACCATTATATACCTCATACCAACACTTAAGAATTCTCGGTCACCACAATAAATTTATATACTATGAGCACATAACCTCTACTCACCATAAAATGTCTATGTAACACATCATAACATTCTATGTAGTCCCATCAATGGAGTAGTATTAATCAAACTCTAAATTCTTAATAACACAGTAGAATAATATCTCATCTTGTACATCATTCTTAAGTCATCTATCGTAATTTAAGCAATCTAATCCCACGTAAAACACTAACTTTTTCATACCACACTGTTTGTCACCCAAACCAAAACTCAATCTTTATAAATGTTGATGATAAACTCCTAGTAAGTATCTACCGAACTAGTTCACATATCACAGTCATATCTAAACTCATAGGTAAAATTCAATACAACCTTCAACTACACCCTAAGGGTTTATACGAGAGGTCTTATTCCTTTACTTTTCTCAAATTCTTCCCATGGTGCAAAATTCTAAATATCTCGACCCTTCAATATATCAGACTCTTGTTTCTCTAGCTCGCTTACCGATCTCATCCTTTTACCAACAACCCATGACGTTTTACTTCACACTCTAAATCAAAACTCTGAGAGAGACCCTTCCATAGATCCTTTAACAATCAAAAGAAACAAATTTTATGGTCCAAAACATGCATAAGTTCTTTCACATGCTTAATACCGATACAATCAATCATTTCTTACCTTACCAATCCATATCTTGACAAAACATATCACCATAAATGTAGACGTATAATGAAAAAAAATCTGAATTATAAATTCAACTATGTAACTCAATCTTCTTATCTATCAACATTAGCTCATATCTTGATTTTTTTTTGGAATTCATGTATCTTAGCTTATCATTGATCGCCTCATCATAGATCTTACCATATCGTTCGCTAAAAATTCAATACTCATTACTGAACTCAAAACCACAAAAGAACTCATCGTCACACTCGAGTTGAACGTATATACACTCTTTTCTCAAGTCTTTTCCAATCGTTTTTAACTAATATGATGAACACATGACACTATTATAATAACCAGAGTAAACAGGTTAAAAGCACGTGTCCCTAAACCCAATTCTCAACACCTCAAAAAATACCTCTTTAGCCTTTGCAATCAGAGAAAAATATTCTCGTTCTCACCTCTTTCCGAAGGCTACACTACATCCCACTAATTTTTATTTTATTTTTCACTATGACTCTAGCTGTCACGCCCCAAGCCTACACCCTGGGCGGGACCGGCACTCGGAGACCATTGCTGGCCCCAAGCGAACCCTTGGCCTGGCTTTCTTAACTCAGCGGAAACCTAACTCAACATAATAACTCAAAGCAATGCAATATTTCAAAACAACTTAACTTATAAAATATGGCCCTAAGGCAACCCGAATCTCAAAATAGGATATTTACATAAATACATAGATAAGAGACTCAAAACTAGCTGACTGACTGTCTGTCTATGAAGCCTCTAAAAATACTGAGATGGATGTTGGGACAGACCCCGCAACATCCTAATAAAATCAAAAACTGAGAACACTCAATAATTGAGCCCTCCGGAATGCAAGGAGGCTCACCACTGACTCTGGAGTGCTCAGCTGGATCAACGACGTGCAGGCTGCTGATCTGGGATACCTGAATCTGCATCATGAAACGATGCAGGCCAACTGGCATCAGTACATGGAATGTACGAGTATGCAAGCTGGAAAACCAAGCAACAACGGCTAGAAGGAACATCTGGAAGAAACTGAATAGCTTACCTGGCTCAACTCAACTCAACCTGACTGACTTCTTTCAATATAAGGCAATTTAAAACAAGTGCGATATAAAGAAAGACTGTTTAAAACATGCTATAAACTCTGATGTGTATACAAAGATACAATAAGCCTGAAATGTATATAGAGATACAATGAACTGATGTATATAAAAATACAATAATCTCTGTGTATGAAAATACAATAACTGCTGTGGGAGTTTCTCTAACCGACAACCATCACATAAGAGCTATAGTGATGATACAACGATCGACCTCACGCTGCCAGAGCATCTTATACCCGGCCAAAGGTATAAGACCTGAACTGCCTAATGGATCCACTAGTCTAATCTGAAAAGGATTCATCTAAAAAGCATGATCCTTTTCTACCCATGGTGGCTAACATGGTTCTATGGGGGCTGTGGGTTCTTTGAACGCTCCCCCAATTCGGTGCTCGATACTACTCCCAAAAATGTACTGGCTCTTATGTTTTTAAAACATATTTATTCCTGCTGATATGAGATAATTACTCAAAAACTAGCCCGAAGGCTCTTTGGAAATCTCAGTTTCCAACCTTGTTTAGATGTAAAGACCCTTCTTTAAAACTTCTTTGGGAATACATAGTTCCCTAATAACTTTGAGAAATGAACTCAACTTTAAACTCTTGACTTAACTTGACTGCTAACTTCACTTGACTTGGAACTATCTTTCCTTGAATCGGAATTATGAATTCAAGGTGTTCGATCACATGTTATGGAGGGATTCTTGAACACTTAGACGTACTATGGAGTGTCGGAAACAACCATAAAACATAGGTATAATACTTTGGAACTTGCTTGAGAAAGTGAGAAAAGGAATGGGGAAACTTGGCTGAGACTTCAAATTTCTGGTAACACAGGCGGCATCTACGGAAGCCATCGACGGACCGTAGATGGACTTACGGTCCGTACTGCAGGTCCGTAGATCGCGTCAGAGATTTTCCCCAGAATTTCATTTAAGAAAAAAATGACTAAGTGTTGACCTACGGTCCCGACTTACGGTCCGTGGATCGATCTACGGACCGTAGGTCATGCCCGTAGATCGATGCCCCAAAACTCAACTTCTGTCCCAATCGACGGTTGACCAGTACGGACCGTCGATTGATCTACGGTCCGTAGGTCAGGCCCGTAGATGGGGATCGACAGCCCAGAAATTTCTGCAATTGATGGTGAATCACTTCAAAAGAGTCATAAGTCTTAGAATCACAATTCTCTCAACATACAATAGGTTTCAACTTAAATGTACAACCCAATCATGTCTCACGACGAGCAATAATTACAACAACACCACCAATGACATCAACAACAACTAACAACTTCAACACTTCAACAACAATTCCCAATCTTTCTCAATCAATGAATAAACTAGGTGTGTGGGGGGGAAAGGATCAACCCACACGAAAAACTCACATACCTTGATAGGGATCACCCCCGACGAATTTTCACAATGATCTTGTTGATCTCCTCTTTCTTCTCTTCTTCTTCTCTTCTCAAGAACCCTAACTCTTTCTCTTTAAAATGGGATAAAAGAAATGATCCAAAATCAGCCTAACACACCATGTAATCTCAAGAGAAAGATTTTGGGAAAAGACCAAAATGCCCTTAAATTTCCGGACGGATTTCCCTTCCAACTTCCCAACTTCTAAAGGGCATAACTCGCTCATACAAACTCGGAATCGATCAAACTCAGTGGTGCTGGAAAGATCGTTCCAAGGGCTTCGCAACCATAACTGGGACTACTCCTAACTCATCCTGAGCTAGGAGTTATGACTGCTCAAAGTTGGCCAAAAACTCACTGATTTCCACACTTAGCCAAATTTCCAGATTTTAAATTATTATTTTTTCCAAAAATGACTATTTCCAAATTTCAAGCTTCTTCAAAGCCACTTCAAATTGTCGGATGTTACACTAGCTCCTTTAAATTCTATTCAAGCGGTGCCCCAACGTCTCCTAAAACTTGCCATACAATCACATTACTCACTAAATAGTAGAAAATCACAACCTTAGACACTCACAAGTCTATATTACCATATAAAATTCATTTAACCCACAATCATTATCATATAGTTGCATCCCAATCACAATCCATTACAAACTCTTATTATTATTATGCTTTGTTAGCCGTTGACATGACCACACAGTCAACCTTTTCATCGACATTACACCTCAAACTCAGTTATATCCATCTAATTCAAAGGAATAACCCAATTTTATACACATTTTCTTACTAAAATATTTAATTGCCTTCACCCAAGTATACTCACTCGAACGTTCCTTACCCATAAGTTTGTCATTCTGATATCAATCCACTCTTTTAGAGTTTAAGATAAAATCACTAGTCCTCCTTTAGAATCCTCAAGATACACTTCACAACCTAAAGGCATTAATACCGTACCAAAGATCCACCACTATAATCTATCTTTAAAATAAAGCTTAACCCAAGCGTTTATAGTAACAATCTAGTTGGTTTCTCAATTGTGAATGCAACAAAGAAGAATCTCATTATCTGAACACGTCCTATAACTAACAACTCCTGAAGTAGTTAATATTCACACTTGTAAATCGACATATTCGTTTCCACATAACAGAATTATCACACCTTGAAAGTTTGTTATATCCATCACTAGAACACATCTTACCTATCGAGAAGGTCGTACACCAATATCTAACACATTTCTATCCATTGAATAGATCCAAAATATTATCAAATTCATTGTTAGATCAAGTCGATAAAAAAAGAGTAACACACATCATAACTTTAACTATGTAAGCATTGATATTATTGTAGTAGTTGTATCGTGACCCTCTTTGATATACACTCAACCTATGAAATCGTAATAGCGATTCTGCCCTCAATTGACTCAACATAATTTCATTATTCGCTAAGCAACCCATATATGTTATGATAACTTTACTAACTATATTATCCAAAGTAATGGTATTCATTATCTAGCCATCTCTTACG
This sequence comes from Solanum okadae, assembly GCA_036553675.1. Lineage (NCBI taxonomy): Eukaryota > Viridiplantae > Streptophyta > Magnoliopsida > Solanales > Solanaceae > Solanum > Solanum okadae. Next base: position 18,496,335 of record CM071686.1, on the reverse strand, counting down.
AAACTTCTTGAATGTTCTGACATTGGCATAGTCATTTGGCTTCACCCTTCTACCTCTTATTCCTCAAAGTCTGGGGTATATACTTCTCCAACGAAAAGCTAGAAATTGCTGCCCAAGTCATAGGTAGTGCCATTACTGGTATGTTTCAACACGAGACTGTCACCACATTTCCGCATCTCCCCAAAATTAGTTGTCAAAAACTCAACGGTCAATCACTCTACCATATCCATCTTATGAAACACTCATGACAGTCAACAAGGAAATCATAAGCATCTTCATATTAAGTACCCATGAAGAATGGAGGTTTCAACTTTAAGAACTTACTAAAAGATCATACTAGTCACTATTCATTTCATGCCTATAGTGAATCGGGGAAACACATCTATATCAAAGGACGCATCCTCTCTTGACGGCGTTGATGTTTCAACTTCTACTGCAATAGTACTAACCATATGTGAAATAGAGTAAAGAATGTCAGATACCAATTTGTATCACCTAGATACCAATTGGATTCAAGTAATAGCACGAAAGAAAAAAAAGAAATGAGTTTTCCTACAGTCTTATTGCCTCTCAAGGAAAAGTAAAGGCGTCCATGTACCATTCTGCACGACTCTACTAGTCTTGTCCTTGTGTGATGAGATCACCAAACCTAATGCTCTGATAGCAAGTTTGTTATGACCCAAATCGAGTTGTGAGTGACACCCACACTTAACCTCCTAGGTGGGCGAACCAATTAATTCAACCCCAACTTATATTTATCATTCAGCTTACAAAATACTAACCATAATGCGGAAGCTTAAATCTTATTAGTGTAAGAAACACAAATCCATTAAAGTCTACTATATGTCATTCCCAAAACCTGAAAGTCATCACATAAAGGACATCTAATCTCCAAATACTAAGTCTAAGAGTATCAAGACACTGAAATAAAGTAATTTGTGTCCGAAAATTAAGGACATCAAGTCATGACCGAGAGAATCCAACACAAGCTCAAATGAATAGCTCACCCTTGAACCTGATATGCTGAGACTGGCTAGAGCTGAGGGTGAGTCAAAGTCGTTGGTACACTCCCTGCACTCTATAAAAGGAAAACAAAGAAAAAGACAAGTAGGGCTCATTACGGACAACATGTACTGAGTAGGTATATATCATCGGCCAACCCAAAATAGAAACTAATATACAATGAATAATAGTATAAAATCAACTATGACACTTAGTTGGTGGCAAGCAACAAACAACATGAACCAGTGACAACAGCAAACCAGTGACAACAGCACTAAGGTAAGTACGCAATCAATCACACTATTAAGCACACATATGGGGACTCATGCCTCCACACCACGTTTATTTGGGAAATGAGTTCTTTGAGATTGAGCACATTAAGTTAATTCAATATCTTTTTCCTTTAATGTTACCGTGTTGGAACGTGACACTCCGATCCAATAATACTGTGTCTGAATGTGACACTCTGATCCAATTATACCGTGTCGAAATGTGACACTCCAATCCAATTATACCGTGTCAGAACGTGACACTCCGATCCAATTATACCGTGTTGGAACGTGACACTCCGATCCAATAATACCGTGTCGAAACGTGACACTCCGATCCAATTGTACCATGTCGGAACGTGACATTCTGATTCAATAATATCATTAATTTATCACCACGTTTCAATTCATTAACAATATTTCATCAAGCCTTCTTTATTCAAGGCATCACTTCGATAGAGAGGATTTCAAATTATAAATTTCACGGTCTCAAGATTTCAGACCAATCACAAAACCACATAACCAAGCCACACAACCACACAGTCAAGTATATAGAGAACTTCACAATATCACTCAATGCATATCAATCACTATTAAGAGTCTATCTATCAAATAGAATAAACCATAACCTACCTCCACCGAAGAACCGAAATCAAGCAAGCAACTTTTCCAAAACTTTTCCTTTCCTCAATGCCTCCGAACCTTTCCAATCTATCAAATATATATGCATAATTTGTAAGTTAACGAGTCTAGAGACACTCATATTATTCTATGTCTAGCCTAGACTCAAAAACTCACCTAATTCTATAATCAATTTCCTAAAGTTCAAAACTAAGGGTAAGTCTTAATTCCTTTTATTTGCATAACCTTAAAGGTATTCAATTAATATAATACATCTTATATTTAATTATCTATCTCAATATGTCGAAATACAATTTATAATACGAGAACACAATATTAATATTAAACGTTTGAAGCCACTAGTTTCGAAACCAGTGGCAGCCAAACCTCAACTATACGCCTGTTGCACAGTGACAATACCCATTCCATGTCAATCCTTCTATACAATTTCCAACAACAATACTCCAATCATTAGCCTCAGTTATGAACTAAATTTCCTTAATTTTATTCTTCCTTAGTTGTAACTTGTATTCACATACACACATATAAATTTAACACCTAATATTCTTAAACCTTAACAGTTGCCTCCATTCCACCAAAATTAGCCATAATATAATTCTTTCCCATGAGTCCACATGGACTAACAAACAAAGATTCAATAAATTTTGTTTTTTTCTTACTAATGTTAACAATTTCCCAATTTTCCAATCTAATGGCGACCACAGTTCTAACACCCACATACGATACCTCCACTTCACATTACTACTAAAGCAATATTTAACACAAAAAAAACTATAGCAATTCGTAGAACCAAACCTGAGAATCATTGTTGCTCTGCGTAGTCTCCCTTCTTCTCAAATCGTTTTTGCTTTTTCACCCGTGCCTCTATCTTTTTAATCTTCTTCTCTTTTACAGATTATTTATTACCCTAATTTTTATATAACTAATTATAAAAAATGGACCACTATTAATTTTAATGTTATTTTTCTTAACCACCAACTAAATGAATTATAAAAACTACCCCATTAGTTCTATAATTGTAGTTACGAATAGTCCAAAATACCTATTTAAAATCTATCGGAAAGTATTTTATGAAAAAAATCTCTAGTATTCAAAACGACCAAAAGGGTCGTTACAAAAACTGCCAAGAAAACACCTGGGGTCGTTCCTTAGCTCTCAAAGTCAAAAAATGCAGAATAAAATGTTTTTGGGGTTTATTTCCGACTTAAGTCGCGATTGTCCCGCTATGGAGGCACTCACCCCACTACAGCGGCCCCGCCCTGGCGGGAAAATCCCGCCTCAGCGGCTTGCACGGAAACAGTAAGCAATTTTAAGAATTTCAAAACCCCCATTTCACAACACACCTTCAACCAATGACGCTCAGAAACTACCCGTTTACGCTAAGATCAATTTCGGGAGTTCTACTCGCCTGAATTCAATTCCGTAAAGTCGTACGGGTTCCTTAACGTCTTAGATATCTACTCATGTGATTAAAATCATAATTAAATCACCCAATTATTACCAAATTTACCTAGACCTTACTGACTCTGATTTCGTCCAAATCTGGACTAGGTTGAGAAATTCCAAGTTACTATGAAAAAGTTTTTCGGCCCAAAAATTTTTCTCGTTGGCTTTTCTATAATGACGGAAACTGATCGTTACAAGAATATTGGATACATTTAAGTGTTTAGGAAATTAGAAAATTATGATATTATTGAGAAGAGAAAACGTTGATTTTATACTCCTTTCATTTTTTGTATTAGTTAATTTACTTTTTTTTACATGTTCTTTAAGAAATTATTAATAAAAATTATAATTTACTAATTTACTCTTTAAGATATATTTTTATACTTTCAAAAAGAATAATTGCTAGGGTAATGAAAATAAAAAAATGATAGTTTAATTTTGTTAATTGATAAATACTTTTAATAATTATTTTTAGTAATTTAGATAGTTAATATAGAATAGATAAATAATACCAAATGTTAGGAGTACGATGAATTAAGCTAAATTTTATACTTATAAAATTATTTAAAGATAAGGAAAATAGCAAAATTTGAAATAATGGTTAAAAACAAAAGTTGAAAAGTTAAAGTAATGGGAAAAAGTTAAAAAGTAAGAGAGAAGGAACTTTGGTCTATTTTTTGAAAATGGGACCCAATAATCTACTTGTCAAATTGTGAAAGGAGACTCATACAACTTTTGTATGCTACTTCATACTTCTCTCCGATGTATCTATGTTTTAGAATGTATCTAGTATAAAAAATATAGAATATATCTATCAAAGATACATGTATTTGACATTAATAATTACATTTATACCTTTAATTACTAATGTATTCGTGCATAAAAAGAGCGAGCGAAGGAAGAGAGTAGAAAGAGAGGGAGAGAGAGAAAGAAGGAGAGAAATGTATGATGCATCTCACTTGAAATATGATATGAAATGAGATGATATATAATTATTTTAAAGAGAAAATGCATAGATTTCCTTCCAAACTTGTATCGAAAAGTTAGTTACACACTTAAACTATCATGATGATCTATTACACACTCATACTATTTAAAAGTGAATTTATTACCCCTTAAAATTGACCTGGCAAAATAAAATAAAAAAAGAAAACAAATAATACGCGTTAGATAATTATTAAAGTAAACAAAAATTAAAAAAATCAAAATTCTCCTTATTCCTCACACCCCACATCTCTTCTTCTTCTTTATACCCCACCATTCTCGTCTTCTTCACACCAAATAAGCTTAAATGAATCAGTAACAAGGAGCAATGTAGTATCAAGTTACTTCAAAACTACAACTTTTTTTACCCATAAACCTTCCAGCAAGATATCAAAACAGTATTCAGTGACTTAAGATGTGTGGGTTTTGATTTGTGTTTGTTCATGTCATCAACGAGGTAAAATTTTGGGGGTTTCTCTGTCGTGGAGCTATGGGGAGATTTTTTGAGTAAGCAAGATGAACGATCAATTGAAAAGGGGAAGAAAATTATTTTCCTATTATTCCTATCTTTTAATAAACCTCCATGATGGACATATAAAAAGAAAAACTAATATGTCCGGATCTGAAAAATATTTGCGATTGGAAGCTCAATTTTCATGATCAAATCAATGCAAGAAACTGAAGTAGTCTTCTTGCGGTTCATTTTGGAATGGAAGAAATTCTTCCACTCCACGAATCAACTTCGAATTTCAGAAAGTTTTCTTGGCAGCCATTGTAGAAAGCTTCTTCTTTGCAATTTTGCTATGAAGAAGATATAATTATTAGAGAATTTTACTAATTAATAAAGAAAAAAAAACAAAAAGAATATAAAAGATTATAATTTCTGACATGGCGTTGACATATCGCTGATGTGGCAACGAGTGTAATACACCACATACTGTAAGAGTGGTGTTACACGTCCTAGAGTATTATTAAATTCACTTTTAAATAGTAAATGTGTGTAATGAATCGTCCTAATAATTTAAACGTGCAACTGATTTTTCGAGACAAGTTGAAGGTGAAATTTATGTCTTTCCTTATTTTAAATTATAAAAGAATAATATATGTGGTAGGATTTTTTATATAATTAGGCCGTTGTTTGTAAATTCCACCATATGATACGGGCTTCACTTAGAACCCATTTTGTGGTTGGGATATCCAATGATGTAGCCAAGAAGGTGGTGTTCATTTTTTATTTTACAAGGCCAGTCTCATTGTATGGGCTTTTGCGCAAATTAAAATGAAAAAAGGGCAAATAAGGAAAAGTGCACCGAATAAATTAGTGGTAGGTCCCAGTGAGCACATGATTGACGGCTAAACAACTTGCCTATGGGACCCATCTACTTTATAGCTTGTTACAACTCAGCAACACTCCCCCCATATTCATTAAGAGAAAAAAAAAGAGAGGAACGCGTAAATGGCAAAATCATAATACTTCTTCCTATCACCCTTTTGTACTTTGGGACAATTTGTGAAAATGATTTATTTGTACCTCCCTCAACAAATAAAATATGTTTTTTTTAATAATAAAAAAAGGTTGACCAATTTTATTATGTTTGTTTAAATTAAATACCGATTCATAATTTTTTTTGAAATAAAAAAAGTTATGTTTATATTGAAAAAGCATAATATATAAATATGTCCTTTAAATTAATTTCAGTTGACATATATGTCTTCTAACTTTGAATGTGCATAAATATACACATTCATCATACGTGATATCCTACATAACAATTTTGTATCATAAGTGTAATATGTCACGTAGGGCATATGTGTCTATTTAATCAATTTTATATAAATTTAAATATCCTTGTGCACATGCGAAGTTGAAAGACATATATATCAGTTGAAACCAAATTATATGTCATTTAACTTGATCTCAACTGATATTTATGCCTCCAACTTTGGATGTGTATAAAGTATATATTTAGAAAAAAGTTGAACAAGTAGACATTTGCGCTCTACATGACATAATGCGCACAAGATGCCACATAGAACATGAATTGTCATGTATGACGTGTATGTCTACTTATTCAATTCTATAAAAATTTAAGTATCTACAATTACACACTCAAAATTGAAAAGTATATATATCAAATGAGATTAACTTAAAAACACATTTATTATTTTATACATATAAACAATAGTTGCAAACTAGAATATTATTTAGTATATATACTGAAAAGTCGTAAGACCATCTCCAACCCCACTCTATTTTACTCTCCATTCTCTATATTTGGAGAGTAAAATAGAGAAAGGGCTCTCCAACCACCCTCTAAATTACTCTCTATTCTCCATTTATAGAGAGGTGAATAGTAGTTCTCCAAATTTGGAGAACTACTATTCACACTCTCTATTTCACTTTTTCATTATTTTATTATTATTTCTATTACTTTCTAATTAACATATTATTTTACATATAATTTCATTAATTAAATATATAATATTCATAATTCTTTTTTAAATGTAATATAATATTAAAAAAAAATATTATTAAATATATACTATTTTAATTTCAAATTAATAGTATTTTTTTTCTAATTTTCGTGACTAATAAACTTTTATTTTATTATTAATTTTCATTATAAAGAATATGCAAAATTAAAATAGCAAGATGAAAAAATTTAATTTAAAAATACAATACATGATATGATAATTTAAATACAAGATAACAATACAATACATAACATAATAATTTAAATACAAGATAACAATACAATATAATACATAACATAATAAATTAAATACAAGATAAAATACAATACATAACATAATAATTAGTTGATCACAACAATAATTTAGAAATTCGGTAGGTCGTTTCCAGATTTAGCACTATTCGGAAAAAAAATAGAATATGATTCCGAGAATTGTTGCGATTGTGGTTGTGATTGCGGTTGTGATTGTCGATTTCTTTTTTCAAGTATTCGTTGTTGTTCTCGTTGCAGGTAATCACGAATATTTTGGATCACTAATAGTTTCTAAATTTTTCATTAAAATTTTAGTTTCGTCTCTAAATTCCTTGGTTTTGATATATCTATCTAGCATTTTGTCGTCCTGTTGTTTGGATGTAGTAGACTCTGATAACATCTTCCCAAGTCGATTATTTTCGGTTTCGAAAAGTTTCATAGCTGACGAAAGACCTTCATCTTTTGATCTCTTTAATTTTGATTTCTTCACCCCAATAGGTCGTTCAGATGAAGTGTAATGACCTGAAAAATTCTCATTTAAATTAAGTGAAAAAGATGATAAGTTAGGAGATGATACTATAGGTGATGTAGGACTAGGAGCCTCGGACTCCGATGATTGCAAAATAGAGCCTTGGCCTCGAACTTTTTTCTTTCCGATGTCGATATCCTTAAACTTTTCAAAATCTTTCATGAGATTCCATACATGATCAAACTTAAAACCTTTTTTATAAGTTGGTTCTTGCATAAGTAGCATTTTTGCTTGATTAATCTGCAAAAATATGAATCAAAATTGTATAAAAGTAAATATATATTAATATATTATAAGTAGTTAGAAAATAGTCACTTACAATATCTATATCTGAAGCACCACTGGGATGCAAATTTTCTATTTGTCTAATACATCCACTTAATTTTCTTATTGCCTTCTCAACTAAGGCTATTCGACACTACAATGATTTCTTATTGCGATATATCCATGATTCTTCCTTTAAATTATTATAGCTTTGTTCAATTCTAACCCAAAACTGATCATAGGATTGGCCTATGCCGGTGATCGGGTCTTGAGATATGTCTACATAGATTTGACATAATAATTTATCCTCATTGAGAGAGTATCCAGAAGATCGAGACATTTTTTAGTTGTTTTCTGGAAATGTGAGTGTACTATCTTGCCTTTATGACAAGAATAGACTTCTACATATATTATATATAGAATGTAAGTTTTGCTTTTTACCATGAGATGAATTTCACTATATTTTTAACCATTGGATGAGATTTTCATCCTTATCTCAATTTTTTTTTAGATAAGTAAAAATTATCTATAAATATTTAATACGATAGTGTAATCTTCATTTTCACCATGGGATGGATTTCACTATATTTTTAACCATAGGATGAGATTTTCATCCTTATCTCAAAAAATTACTTCTAGATAAAATAAAATTACTATGTAGATAAATAGGATAGAATGTAATTTTGATTTTTACTATTGGATGAATTTCATCATATTTTTAACCGTAGGATGAGATTCTCATAGTTATCTCAAAGTTATTTTAGATAAATAAAATTATATGTAGATATTAATCGAGTAAAACCTATCCGCACATAATGTATACAACAATCTAATACATGCATCTCATGTGTTTGAATTTATAATTCATTTTACGCAATTTTAAAACCTATCCGCACATAATGTATATTTTCTTGCAATTTATGTTATTTAAAAATTTAGAATAAAAAACAATTTTATATCATATTAAAAATTATATAAAGTAATTATTTGGGAAAAAAGAAATAAAGGATTTATATTACGAAATAAGAAAATAAGAATGAAATAGAAATAATAATATAATATTGAGGAGAGAGAAAAAGATTCTTTTTTAAAGAGTAAAATAGAGAATTGGGTTGGAGTTGATTGTCTGAAAAAATAGAGAACTCTATATTTGGAGAGTAAAATAGAGGATTGGGTTGGAGATGCCCTAATTCATTTCAAAATAATATGATTAGCAATATGAAAATATGGTGTTTATATTCCGTTTTTATGGTAGAGAGAGTGGGAATGGAAGTAGGAAATAGGAATATAGTAATAATATAATAATTGAATTGCCACCTCCCCATTTGGTCCCTACTCCAAACGCGTTTATGTCCTTAAAAAACTCCCAGTCTGTCATTGAATCAGAAATGGCAAATTGAGATTTCAACGTTCTCTAAAGGGGATTAACGTCATTATACTTGCCGTAGTTGGGACCCAGTTATTTCTACTCCATTTTCATAATCTAGATTACCCCAGCTAATTAGTAGAGTTTTTAATATCAATCTCACAAGCAACTACCATCTTCCTTCAATTTCACTTCTCCATTTTTCTCTCTCTCTAAAACTCAAACCCTGTTCTGTCTCTTCTTTCATCTTCAGCTCACTGCTGCATTCAATTTACTTCTTTTGGTGTTTTTCAACTCAGCAATGGCCTGAAGTTTGCTGCTTTTGGATCTCTCTGTCAATTCATCATCTTTAAGGTTTTTTTTTTTTTTGTCTTCCTCTACTTGTTTATGCTTTTTCTTAGCTACCAAGATTTTGTTGTATGTACAGATTCATGCTTGTTTTAGCTGGATCTTGATACTCTGGTTTCTTTATTTTGGACCGAGTGCTTTCAGCCTTTCATCATTTAGTTCTGAAGTTCTTTTTTTATGCTACTTGTTGATGCTTCTACTGGGTTTTCTTTATTTTGGACAGATTGCCTTTTATTTAGCTCTTAAAACTTTTATCTGTCTACTTTATGTCATCCCCTGCTTCTTATACTGCATCGTGATGCTGGGTTTTTATTTATTTTGGACTTAGTGTTTTTTGGTCTTCTAGATTCATTTGAAAAAAATATTTGAGGTTCCGGATTTCGGTCAATTTTGAGATTGTCTTGTCTGTGCGGTCAAAATTGAGGGGAGGTCAACAGATGGAAACTGATTTTTCTTTTTGCAATTCTGTTTTTTTTTTCTTTTGTTCCAGTGATTTCTGCGGACAACTATAGGCTTGTGCAGCATCAATGGCAGATGACAGTAAATTCTGTTTTTTCTTGGTTTCGACATTTTTGTTGTTGGCTGTTGTGGTTAATGTGGCATTGGCTGCCAATTATGTGCCCGGTGATGATATTCTGTTGAACTGTGGAGGTCCTAACAATCTCCCAGATGCTGATGGTCGGAAATGGGGCACAGATATTGGGTCAAAATATATGTTGAGTAGTAAGTCATCAATCTCTGATGCTGATGATCAAAAGCCCTCTGTCCCTCAAGTTCCTTTTATGTCTGCCCGTGTTTTCCAGTCTGAGTTCACCTATAGTTTCCCTGTAGCATCTGGTCGTAAGTTTGTCCGTCTGTATTTCTATCCCTCGTCTTACAACAAGCTAAATGCTACTAATGCCATCTTCAATGTGGCCTCCGGACAATATACCTTACTTAGAAATTTCAGTGCAGCACAAACTGCTGAAGCTCTCAACTATGATTACTTGACCAAGGAATTCTCAATAAATGTGCCATCTGAAACTTTGAACATCACCTTCACACCCTCTCCAAATACTTCAAACTCCTTTGCGTTTGTCAATGGGATTGAGATTATTTCACATCCTGATATCTATAATACAGAAGATGGAACTACCTTCATTGTGGGTCAGAAATCTCCTTTCATCATTGACAATTCTACTGCCTTGGAAAATGTTTATCGCCTTAATGTGGGAGGCAATGTAATCTCACCATCAAGTGATACTGGTATGTTTAGGTCATGGGGTGATGACTCAAATTATATTTTTGGAGCAGCCACCGGAGTTACCAATACTGCCGATGATGAGAATGTCACAATAAGCTATGGTAATGGGCAGCCTACCTACGTTGCCCCACTTGATGTCTATAAGACAGCTAGGTCAATGGGTCCAACTTTTCAAATTAACCAGCAATTCAATTTGAGTTGGGTTTTTTCAGTTGATTCAGGGTTCTCTTATCTTGTTAGGCTCCATTTCTGTGAAATCACTAAAAATATCACAAAAGTCAACCAGAGGGTGTTTGTCATTTACATGAATAACCAGACTGCAGAACCTGCAGCGGATGTCATTGCTTGGGCTGATGGCAATGGAGTTCCTTTTCACAAGGATTATGTAGTCTCTGTTCCTCGTGGGGCTTCACAGCAGGATCTTTGGCTTGACCTCCATCCAAACGTTGCTTCAAAATCCAATTGGTATGATGCAATTTTGAATGGAATAGAGATTTTCAAAGTGAGTGACACCAATAATAACCTTGCTGGGCCTAATCCAGTTCCAGTTGCAGAACCAGATCATATTGACCCTCTGCCGTCCAAAACAAGTGAATCAAAAAATAATAAATCAGCTATTGGTGGAGGCGTTGGAGGCGGAATTGCTGCTGTAGTTCTTATTGGTTTAGTTGTATGCCTTGTCATGCGCCGCCGGAAACGTGGGAAGGTCCAAAGTCCAAGTGATGGACCATCAGGCTGGCTCCCTCTTTCTTTGTATGGAAATTCACATACTTCTGGTTCCGCTAAGACGAACACTACTGGCAGTTATGCTTCGTCCCTCCCATCAAACCTTTGTCGTCACTTTTCATTTGCTGAGATCAAGGCAGCCACCAATAACTTCGATGAAGCACTGCTTCTTGGGGTGGGTGGTTTTGGCAAAGTATACCAGGGAGAAATTGATGGTGGCACAAAAGTTGCTATCAAACGTGGGAATCCTCTCTCCGAGCAAGGTGTTCATGAATTCCAAACTGAAATTGAAATGCTCTCAAAACTTCGCCATCGCCATCTTGTTTCTTTGATTGGTTATTGTGAAGAGAACTGTGAAATGATCCTAGTATATGACTACATGGCTCATGGTACCCTTCGTGAGCATCTCTATAAGACCCAGAAGCCTCCTTTACCTTGGAAGCAGAGGCTTGAGATTTGTATTGGTGCTGCTCGTGGGTTGCACTATCTTCATACTGGTGCCAAGCATACTATTATCCACCGTGATGTGAAGACCACTAATATCCTCTTGGATGAAAAGTGGGTGGCAAAGGTTTCTGATTTTGGGTTGTCTAAAACAGGCCCTACATTGGATCACACCCATGTCAGTACCGTGGTGAAGGGCAGTTTTGGATATCTGGATCCAGAATACTTCAGAAGGCAGCAACTGACAGACAAATCTGATGTGTACTCATTTGGTGTAGTGCTGTTTGAGATTTTGTGTGCTCGGCCAGCTCTGAACCCAACTCTTCCAAAGGAGCAAGTAAGCTTGGCAGAGTGGGCTTTCCATTGCTACAAGAAGGGGACTTTTGACCAGATAATCGACCCATATCTGAAAGGGAAGCTTGCACCAGAGTGCTTGAAGAAATTTACAGAAACAGCAGTGAAGTGTGTGTCTGATGTTGGTGTAGACAGGCCGTCGATGGGAGATGTGCTGTGGAACCTTGAATTTGCTCTGCAACTTCAGGAGAGTGCCGAGGAGTGTGGGAAGGGTTTTGGGAAAATGGACATTGAAGAAGGGTTTGATGATGTTACATGCAAAGGAAAGAAGGATTTAAATGAATCCCCAGGTTATGATGCAAGCATGACTGATTCAAGAAGCAGCGGAATATCTATGAGCATTGGCGGCCGCAGCCTTGCCAGCGAAGACTCAGATGGGCTAACACCTAGTGCTGTTTTCTCTCAAATCATGAATCCAAAAGGACGTTAAAATCTCCTCATGTCTTGAAAGCAGCAAATACACGCCAAGGCAATGTTCTTTAACAGAGAGCACAAGTCACTTTTTTTTTCCATTTTTCCTTTTCCTACCTCGTACTGCCTGCCTTATTCTTTTACTCACTATTTATTTTGTAATTCATATGTTTTGTTTAAACTTGGATCCTTGTAAGTTGTATCTACCAATACTCAAGTGTGAAATTATCTTCTGTTGTACTATTAACTGATCATAAAGAGGTTGTTCACTATGGCAGTCTGATCTCTTGCTAGTAATCAATCGTTCTGTATATTATTATATGTTCCTGTCTGGTCTAAAGATGAAATGAAGAGATGTTGTTAGTCCCAAAGAAAGTAGAGGTTCAAATGCAACAAGGCAAGGTATAGACGTATAGTAGTGTTGTTATATGACATTTTGCTGCAAGGAAATTCCTACTAATAAGAATTGTCTTCTCCGTTGCCATTCCTAATTATTGTGTCTGGTGGAATAGTTGAGGTGCGCGCGTAGATTGATTTAGACATTTCAATTATCAAAAAATGATCGTTGACTTTGGTTGGAGTTTAACCCCATTTTCTTATCAATTACTACATGTTTTCGCGTTAACTTTATGATTTATTTAATTATTTATTTGTCATTTTGATTAATGCCAGTTCTACTTGTATAAACGTTTGAAAGTTGGGCGGTGAGTGTGTAAACCAATTTGAAAAGGATGGATAAGTTGAGTGCCATACATGATGGAGAGGCATTCATGTCTTTCTAGAAATTATAATCACAAAAAATGGATAAAATATACTTGCACAAATTGTCTTTTGCTGATTTATTTTAATTGAAAAAATGACGTGCCTCCCATGTTGTTGACAAATTAAGGTCTGACCACTTCCATTGGATTTTAATAAAATATATTTTATCGATCAATCAACTGATTAGTTGAGAAATAGCTTGCATGATTCTTATATGCCAATTCAATTTATTTAGGTGGCCATAATTAAATGGGAAACTTTCATAAAAATATAATCACTTAACTTACATTGCAAAAATATAGTTTAAAATTTATATTGTAAATGAGTGTATAGATGAGTCTTTTTTTAAAATTTGATGACATATTTAAGCCTTTTTCTTAAGAAGTGCATAACACATTTTAATTTCAAGCTTTGTGTACCTCATATTTACGTGTATTTGTTCACGTTTGTTCGCTTCAAATATGTAATAATATTTATTTTTTAACATTATTTTGTAGGTAAAGGCGTCACACATGGTTACAAGTAAGTAAAAATAAGGTTTTATAGTTATGCAGCCCTCTTAAACTTTCCCAAAATTTTCATTTGACCCTGGTACTAAATCTTGTTCCAATTAAACATTTAGAATTTGTAATTCCAAATCACGATTCTAAATGAGTGGTTGAATATGTAATTTGGGATTATCATAATTTTAAATTGTTCCAAAAGCATGATTTGAAATTTCAATTTTTAAAAAATATAAAACTAGATTCATAAATTTATATTTTATAAAAAAAAATTGGTTATGAATCTATTAATTAAGAAGAAGGAGAAAGTAGGGAGAAGAGAGAAAACTTCTTATTCCTCTTAAAGGATGTTCGGGGATTGTGGTATAGTCACAGATTTATTACAATGAAGAAAATTTCTTTATTTATAGGGGAAAACTGATTTGGTCTCCAACTAGGATTCCTTAGTCTTCTCCATAGGATTCCACATAATAAACATTCACCATAATACAAATATGTTTATAACATTACGTGTCTCGTTAAAACCTTACTACATAAAATGTCTATTTGATAGATTATGTGCCTCGTTAAAATCTTACTAGATAAAACCAAATGGGGAAAAATTCTAGTGAAGGAAAAAGAGTATAAATATATAATAATACACACTTTAGATGCCTCATTAAAAACCCTACAAGGAAAAATCAATGACACAAAACCTTGTGAGGGAAAAGAGTACATCGCGTATTAACTTCCCCTAAAGGGAACATCAATCCAAACACTTGAATCTTCGCATTTCAAGCTTGTGCATCACCTTCTCGAAAGTTGAAGTTGATAGAGACTTGGTGAATAAATTAGTCATATTATTACTTGAACAAATTTGTTGCACGTTGATATCATCACTCTTTTGGAGCACATATGTGTAGAAAAGATTTGGTGAAATGTGCTTCGTTCTATCCCCTTTTATGAATAATCCCTTCAGGATCAAAGAATTCTCCAAGTTCCTCATCAGCTTCTTTAAGGAAATAATTTATTGCCTTTCGAAAACTCTTCGAGAGTTCAATTCAAGTTATTAACTTGTTTAACAATACAAAAGGTTCTTAAATTGATTCAATCCATATGAGGATTTTAAAGAAGTTTTTCAAAAATTTGTATATGCTTCAAGCATTTTGAATTCTTCTGATTTTTATATCAATTTTTGTCAAGTGACAACATTCAATATTAAATGCATGACATCTTTTAGTGTCTAGATTGCAAGTCAAATAAGCTTTACGCTTACCAAGATGCATCATTTAAACATTTACACGTTAGCATGTTTTAATAGATCGTAGAATTTAAATCCTCGTAATTTTTATAATATTGCACGCTATTGTATCAAAGATATCGTCGATGCTATATCATTTTATATCGGTTCACAATATGTTATAACTTATTGAGATCTCATCACTTCATTACTTTCAAGTACCTACCTCTCTCATGAGGTTTCATGAAGTGTTATGTCGTAGGCTCTTCAAGAACACAGTACCTCCTCATTATGATCATTTTAATCATTTGCTCCTACCTCTTTTTCAAGAATTATTTTATTTATAACCAATTAGTCTATTATGCTTCAGGCATGTCGTAGACTCTGTCCTTCAAGGACATACAATGAGAGCATATTAATGATAAATTTTAAAAAATATCATTTCATGTATGTACTAGGTATATAATCTATTTTTTCTGGTTAACTTTAACTAATACTATTGATATCGGTTTATATACCAATTTCGTACATTAAATAATAATTTCTTTTTTTTATAACTCACTGCATGTAATTTTTATCTAATGTCAATTCTGATACCGAATTGACTTCAATTTAGATGATAGATCGATCATTAAAGTGTTTGGAACGTGTATATTATAAAGTGTTCATTTAATGCATGAAATGAGTGTATAACCTGATTGCTTCAATTTTCACTAAACATGTTTAAAAACTGAACATAATTTATTAAAATTGTGTTATCTCCTGTATTCAGATTAGCAAACTAGAAATAATAAAAGAAGTATCTGAGTCCACAGAACTCACTGTGTGTCCTTAAGAAATTTAATTCCCCTCAAGTACTCGAGATTGTAGATTAATTCCTCTCAAGATAAAACAGATTAACCATTAAAGAAGTAGTGGTACCTCAAACTTCAATAATTTCAACAAACTCAAAAAGACAGCAATGAGATGACACACATACATGATCGATCGATTCTGTTTTGTAAGAAATGTATGCACAAGAAGGGAAGAATTCGGTTCAGAAAAATGAGAGAAAGTCAGCAAAGGGTAAATGTCACAACTCTTTGAAAAAAAAAGACAACCTTTCAGAAAGGTCACAACCATTTGGAAAAGGCACAACCTTTGAAACGGTCAAAACCCTTTAGAAAAGATACAACCTTTCATAAAGGTCACAACCCTTCGACAAAGGCACAACCCTTCAAGAGAGTCACAATCCTTCATTTCCTATTGACACCTCTAAAAACCAACAAATAGAAAGACTATAAATTTTTTTCACATAGTTCGTCAACAATTAACGAAATGGAAGGAGCAAATTAACTTTATACAAACTTACTAATAGATAGCAACTTTTATACACTTTCTAAACACTTGTGAAAAGTGTGATAGTTAACAAATTTGTTGGACGTCAAATTTCATGCCTATCTCATACAATAAAATGTTTATACGTACTAAACTAAACTTACTAGTGGATATCAAATTTTATAAATAAAAAGTATAATAATCCAATTTATTGGGACATAATTTCATACCAATATATTTTGTGTATATAATTTGTGTTCAATTAATATATAAATAAAATTCCAAACATCCACAAAATACAGACTTTTCTAAACCAAAATCCAAGATCTAAAAATACAAAAACCCCCCATGAAGATTACATTACACAAAACTTACAAGGATATAACAAGCTGATTGCACAACCAGGAACAAGTACAAATCTAGTAGGAACTTGCTACAACTATGGATTATTAGGTACCGTATATACCCAAACAGGAGATGAGATATCAACAATATCAGAGCTACATAAGGCATTTATACATTATAAAAGGATAACTAAAGGAACACTTTTTTATATAAAGTTATATTCAGCACCAACGGAGATATTGTATGATGAAATCAAACCTATCATACAAGTTATAAAAATTGGATTAACTAGAGAAATGATAATACCAGAAAAAATAGAACAACAAGACGAGATACAAAAGGTAGAGATACCAGAGTTTTATGCAAGAAAGCGGATTATTGGAATAGATACTAATTTGAACGAATTAACAACCAATTACCTAAATGGAAATTCAGTATGAAGCTATTATGCAAGAGAACAAACTATGATATATTCAAATTCCAAAGAAATTAGAGAAGAAGATATGGAAGAAATACAACAATGGATACTAAGCTTATTAAAACCAGAACAACAGCCAACTACAAGAGCAATACGAAAGAATTTTATTTCACCAGAGATAATGACAAACTATTGCAAAACTATTGGACACAGATACCCAGATCATCAATGCTCGAAGTGCTATGGAGAAGATAATGTGATTCCAACTGTCCAGCTAGAATAAAGAGCCACCAGACAAGATAAAAGCAAGATTGACAAAGATAAAAGAAAAAGTTAAAGTTGTTTGTCTTATTGTAAAAGTAAGATATTAAGATTAGGAATCTTTAAAGTATGTAAATTAGTGGACAAGTGTAAAGTAGTGTGCATTATTAAAGTAGTGTGCAGAATAGTAAAGTAGAAATAGTATAGGACAGATGTAAAGTAAGTAGAAGCATCTCTACTTGTATAAATAGAGAGCTATTAGGCACATCTAAGGCAAGACTTTCTCGACGGAAAGCAAGCCTCCTTGTAAACAAAATACTCTCAATAAATATCAAGTTTTTAATCTAAGTTTTGGAGCAAAATATACCAGATCTCATAGAAAAACAGGTATATCTATTTATGGTTATGCATAGCTAAATCTATTGATTCCTGAATATCATAGCATGATTGAATAAGTTCATACTAGTTATTATATACTAGAATTATTTGAAGCATGTTTTCTAGTTTGTTAACATGAGGAAAAAAGGAAAAACTTTTAGACTATGTCATCCTAAAGTTGAAACCATAGGCAAGGAAGCCGTG
Organism: Solanum okadae; assembly: GCA_036553675.1. Classification (NCBI taxonomy): domain Eukaryota; kingdom Viridiplantae; phylum Streptophyta; class Magnoliopsida; order Solanales; family Solanaceae; genus Solanum; species Solanum okadae. The sequence continues at coordinate 18,478,174 of CM071686.1, read as the reverse complement.
AGGGGAGTAAACGGAGTTGAGGTGCTATTAGGAAGAGAGTACCTTTGAAAGTACGATGCTAATAGTGACAGGAAAACATGGTTGAAAATAATCTAGTTTATAGTAATCTAATATGAATAATATTTATTATGCATATGATATAAGGGAATTATTGATTAAACAACAGAACATTAATATGACTACTTATCTACATGATGAAATGATATTAGCTTATGAAACACTGATTTTATATATTCAAAAAGATATAAAAATAATTGAATTAAGAAGAATGATATGGGAAAAAATATTTGACTTAGAAGAATTAGAACTAGCAACCCAAACTTGGTATGAAATAGAAATAGTTATAGACCTAGAACGAATTAATATTAGTGGTCTAGAATTAGAATACTCAGACTAATGATAAATTACGAATACTTTCAATATTGGCAAGGAACTATTGAAGAAATAAACTTACTAGGAGATCTAATAAAAGAAAATATAGAAGTATATCAAAGAACCCAAGATATACAGTATATAGAATACATTCTAGAAAATGTAAGAGAAATAATTAGACTAATACCCTTAAGGAAAGAATATTATGATAAAGCTTTCAACACCTAACAATATACTCACAAATTTAAAAAGATTTAAAAAGCGTCTGAAAAGCGCACCCCTCAAAATTGGTATCAGAGCTATGGATAATAACGAACAAAATAAACATGAATTAATCAGGACAATTATAGAAAAACGCTACGAGTTAAAACATAAACAAGAAAGACTTAATTATAATACATACGCAGGAGTATGCCAAAAATCTATTAGCTCAAAGAAAAACAATATTTGAATTACAACTACAAGTACAACAGATAGAATATAAACTAAAGCACAATCTATAATGAATAAAGAAGAATTTGCTATAGATGAAAAAACCTATGAAAACCAAGATGGATTAAAAATAAAAATAACATTTTCAAGCTTAGGAAGGAGATATAAAAAAATAGGTGAAAATTTATATCTAATGATAGAAAAAAAACCCAGTAAGATTAGAAGATAGCCTAACAACCATGGTACAAATAACTAGAGAAAATGAAGAAATAGACAGGAAAAAAGAAATAGAAATTATTAGACAACAAGCAAAACTAGAAATACAACAAATAGAAGAAACAAAAAATGATAAGATAATTTCCCTAGAAAAAGAATTAGCTACACTAAAAGAACTATATGCAACCAAACAGAAAGAAAGAGAACTTGAAACAAAATTAAAAAATGAAATAGAAAAATTCAAAGAAAAATTACAAATCGAAGAAAGAGAAGAACCAGGCATAAGAGTAGATGATAAAAATAAAGATATAAATGAAGACCACTTAGAACAAGGTTCAGATATAAGTGAAACATATACAAAAATGTTAACAAATCTAGAAGATAAGGATATAAAATCTACATAAATAAATACAGGAGATATTAAGGATACAAAAGCAAGCACATCAGGAGTTAAAAACCCAAAAGAATTAAAACCTAACTATTATACAGTTAGTTATGAACAATCTGATAGGAATGATAGCATATGGAATAAAAGATTAAACAAAAAATGGACACCAACTCCAGTAACTATGCAAAATAATTTTTTAGATCTAGACTACCTAACAGATATAAATAAAACAATCCAATTATGGGTAGGATATATATCAAAACAATTAATAGATAATAAAATAGGAATGACAGAAGTACCGGGATATATAGAAAGAACACTTATAGGAACAGTAAAATTATGGTTACAAAATCTAACAGATGAAAGTATAAAAACATTAAAAAATAATAAGAGAATAGATGGTGAAATAGCAACAACCCCAATTGACATATTAAATAAATATGAAATAGCTATACGGAATGAATTTAGTAGTACGACTACAGAAATAGAAGAACAAACTAAAGAAAAACAGCTAAACCAAAATTTAATGTTAAAATTAGCAATATGTAATATGTGTTATATAGAAGAATATACGTGTGTATTTAGAGAATATTATTATAAAAACATATAGTACAGAAGAAGGAAAAGAAATACGAAGGTTATACTTTACAAAATTACCAGAACCTTTTAGTTCGAAAATAATAAAAGACTGGAATGAAGCAGGACTACAAGATACTTTAGGAGCAAGAATAAGATACTTACAAAAATGGTATTCAGAAATATGTGAAAAATATAGAAAAGAAATGAAAATGGAAAAAACCATAATAAAAAACTTAGCATGTTGTAAAGATAAGATAGCACCCCAATTTGGATGTAATGATAATTACTATAAAAAGAAATATAGGAAATCGGGTAAATATAGAAAATATAAAACCCAGTATAAGAACAAAAGACCTCGAAGAAGATACTACATAAAAAATTATAATAACAAAAGACCATTTAGACAAAAGAAAGTAATAATTGAATGTACTTGTTATAATTGCGGAAAACTAGGACATATAGCTAAAGATTGTAAATTACCCCAAAATCCTAAGAAAAAACAAATATCCAAAGTAATAATCGATAATGAAGAAGAATATACACAAATAGAATATATAGATTATGAGCTAGAAAGTGATGATAGTATATATGAATTATCCAAGAATGAAGTAAACGAAGAAGAAGATAATTTATATAATAATATAGATGACTGAAAAAGACGTACAGATAATAACCCAAGAGGATCATATAACTGAAGAATCTACGGAACAAAAAGTAATATTTGATATCAATATATTTGAACAAATAAAAGGAAAAGAACTAGACTTAAGTGTAAAAAAAATATTTAAAGTCCCAATAATAAAAAATTTATTTAAAAGACAAAAAGAAGAATATTACGTGGTAAGCCAAAAGGAACACATAATAGATTGTAAATATACCAAAGGAAAAGAGAAAATACCAATAATAAATAAAAGAATAATAAACAAAGAAATACAAGAAATTAAAGCTAAAGACCCAATAAAATATGTACACCTAGGAGGAACAGAAATATTAATAAAAGCATGTTTTAGAGAAGGAATAGATACACCGATAGAAATATATCTAGCAGACGACAGAATAGTAGAACCTATAGAAAAAAGTATAATAAGTGCAGTAAAAGGAAATCTAATATACCAAAAATTCAAATTTATAATAAGCGCTAATTATTCAATAGCAGTAAACGATAGAAACATAGATAAATTCCTAGTATTATATTGGAAAATGTTAGGAATAGAGTTAGCCCCAGGGAGTAAGATATTTACAGCAAGATGTAAAAATCTATATGTATTAACGACAAAACATAAAATAACAGCAAAAAATAAGATAAATAGAATAAAGATAGAGAATCCTTTTGAACAAATTGTTACAGTAATAGATAATAATGATTATAGTTACAAGGAAATATATATAGAAGAAGATTTAGAAATAGTAATTGACAGAATAAGCACATCAAAAAGAATAAAAGGAATAAATTATAGTAATGAAACACCTCAACTATCAAGAAAATCATAGAATATCAAATAATAAAAGATATAGAACCATACCATTATTATATAACTGGAATAATAGAACAAAGAAAGTACATTATAATAATAAATACTGGCCAAGAAGAAAATTATATAACAAGAGAGTTAGTAGCGGAAGATGAAATAACCTCTAAAGAACGAACGTGCCCAGAATTACCAAAAGAGTTATTAAATTCTGAAGAAACAACAGTAAAAGAAATAATTATTGGCGGAATAGTAATATCAATAAAATTTAAAATTTATCAAGGAAATAACATAATATTAGGAATAAAATGGTTAGAAGAAATGAAACCATACAATTTAGAAAATACACAATTAACCATAACATATAAAAATAAGAAAGTCATAATAAAAAGAACAATATGAAAATATACATACTTGCAAAAATAATAATAGAAAATTACTACAATAGATATTACACCCCTATGCTAGATACAGGAGCAGAAGCTAATATGTGCAAACACAATTGCCTACTAGAAGAAAAATGAGAAAAGCTAAAAACACCGATAGCAATAACAGGATTCAAGATTGGAACATGCATGACCTTTTTGAACAATAATATTTTATTTGTTTATTTTTTCAAATCAAAATAGTTCCTTCAATCATTGAAAATGCATCTGTAATCGGTTAACATAAATCTAATAGACAAATCTCTCTAAATACTTACTTGAAATAACGTGTTATGCATCTATTTAATAAGTAGAAGGAGAAAGTAGGGAGGAGAGAATTAGGGATTGTGGTATATTCACAAAGTTATTACAATGAAGAAAAATCCCTCCAGCTAGGATTCCTTACTTCTCTCCAAAAGGATTTCACATAATAGACATTCATTATAATACAAATATGTTTATAACGGATTTACCATTTTAAATTTTTATATATAAACAAAACTCATTATCGACCATCATTTTAAATTGTTTGTACGAATTCCATTAAAGAATAGTTTTTTACCCTTTCTTAAAAATTCCCAATCTTTTTCTCATCTCCATAACAAAAATTTAGATAATATTCATCATTAAAAAAAAGAAAAAGAAGCAAGTATCCAAGTAATACTTTTTTAATGAACTTATTTTCCTTCCATCCAAATATTATCCGAGTCATCGATCGGGGTCACAGTTGGGGATTGAGTCCTGAGTCGAGGCTGGGGTCCAGGCCTTGAATCATAGTATTACAAATACTATTTAGTCTTTACTAATTAATCAAACAATAGAAACTAGTAAGCCTTGTGTTTTCCTCATCAACTTGAAACCCAACTGCTACACTTTCTATAAAAAAAATAAAAAAAATAGTAATTACTTATTTTTCAAGAAAACAAACATTTTCCTTTCTACCCAATTATTCGAGTTAATATCTCAGATGACCACTCAACTATGCACTCTTCTCTCAGAAAGTCACTCAACTTTCAATTTTAACTCAAAAGTCACTCAATTATACATTTTTCTCTCAGAAAGTCACTCAACTTTCAATTTTAACTCAAAAGTCACTCAATTATACATTTTTCTCTTAGAAAGTCACTCAACTTTGAATTTTATCTCAAAAGTCACTCAACTATCCACTCTTCTCTTAGAAAGTCACTCAATCTATTTAATTGTTATTTTAATTAAAATTTACTAATATAAATTGTTTATATAAAAAATCAAAATTTTAAAACAATAAAAAAATACCATTTAAACTATTTAGTGATCCACCCACTTGACCCGACCCATTAAAAATATAATGTGACCCAGTTATCCAATCTTTAGTTGCTGATTCAACTCATGAAAGTAACTGTGGTACTACTTCTGGATGGTTAGAACTAACATCAAGTTTTGGCTCGATCATTAGTGGGACTATGTCTATGTTGATTGCTGAAACATCATTCATGCTGAAGAATCTTTTTTCACCTTGTTGGTATATTTAATTTATACGTGTTCTTGTTGATTTTCTAGTCCGTTTCGTTGCCAACGATCCACGATATCTTGGCAATAAGGCTGACAAAGAAAGAGATCAGCTTCAACTAAAATCATTTAAAGAAGAAATAAGTGAACTGCTAAAAGAAGCAAAAGCAATTATCAATGGAGAACTAGAAAAAAATGCACAGGGGAGGAGAAAAAGAGTCAATAAAATGGGTCAATGTTATATTTTTAGCAGGTCGGGTCATTAAATGGATATATTTATTTTTTTTTTAAAATTTGGTTTTTAAATAAAAAATTTATATCAGTAAATCTTAATTAAAATATCAATTTAATAGGTTGAGTGACTTTTTGAGATAAAATTCAAAGTTGAGTAACTTTTTAAGAGAAAAGTGCATAATTGAGTGACTTTTGAGTTAAAATTGAAAATTGAGTGACTTTCTAAAAGAAGAGTGCATAATTGAGTGACCATCTGAGATATTAACTCCAATTATTCTTACCTGTTGATAAGAACAAATTGTTCTTTCATGCAAATGGTAGTCTAGACCTCTATTTGGATTACTTCAAATCCTAGACTTGGTCTTCACTTCAAAAATACTACTATTATTTTGCCGTTTGCCTCTCTTTTTACTTGTTCATAGTTTCATTTGTTTATTTATATACTATGATATATCATCCACTAAACAAACTTGATGTCAGTATCTCCTACTGTTGCTACAATGTTACAAAACGATAAAGGAAATGTTGTTCGATTGACCATACATGTCTTACTGATGATAGTGATTTAAGAGTTAAAAAAAAAGAAGTCAAAATTTAAAAGTAGTTTCTCAAGATTGAATTTGCTAAAAATATGTCCGTCTAGACATCAAAACAATTCTTATTTTGGGCCACGGAGTAGTCAGATACCCAAACGCAAATAAATATCCTTAACCAATTTCCCAAATTAAAAAACTACTAATGTTTTATAGGTCACATGGGGATAACTTTATCGTTATTATAGAAGAATGGAAATAATGAACTCATACGGTGGATCCAAGTAATTTTGGTATTTGGACAATGCTTTAGTTGATTTTGATAGTATTGTGTTTTGGTAAGGCTCTTATCACTCATCATTCACGTACAAGAATTAATTAAGGGGAAATTAGCAAAGTGCCATGAATCAATCATCCATTAAGCAAACATACATTTTTTTCGAGCGAATTATATATCAAAAGACTCAAAATATCCTAAATTTTAAAACTATTAAGAGGTAATTTTAAGTTGATCGAGATTGCATAGTCAGTGCATATTTAAATTATATATATTCAACTTTTTGAGGATATAATCAATGTATTGGGGGAGCAATATTATATAGTCAATGTATACTTTTTATGACTTTTGACTATTTTTATGTTAATAAAACCATGACTACATTTGTTGTAAAGTAATTACTTTATCATATATATTTGAAAACTATCCCAAGAATTTATTTGAAATTTCCTTTACAAAAATATACCAGCGGATCACATTATGGCACAAACTTGTTTGCATACATACAACTTCATGCTTCTTTCAAGATCATAATGATTCAAATAAACAAGCCTTAATTTATTCCAATCACATCATTCTTTTCATGTTTTTTAGTTGATTGGGGGAAGGGGTTGAATATTGGGACTGGACTGCCTTCAGTTCTTTAACATGCATACATACATACACACACACACAAGATGTCCCCCAAATTTGTAGTGGCTCAATGTACAACAACTGTACAACATATTGGCAGCAATGCAAAGAAACGAAGGACACACCTATTGGAGACCTGAATTTCTTGAGAAAAACTGGAAAGCAGGGATTTTAAAGACAATTCACACCTCCAATTGCAATTACTGTGGCTGCGGCTGTGGCTCGCATGCTACATGTGTGTCTGCAACTGTGGTTATCTTCTTCTGTAGCTCTGGTTTATTGGCTCCTACGAGTTTGTCAATCTGCTCCCCATCCTTGAGGAAAAAGAAGGTTGGAGTTGCTTTGATATCCAAGGATGAACTAAATTCCTGAACCAAACAAACAATGAAAATTAGCTGTCAAAACTTTCACATTACTATAGCAAAACAATCCAACAAATACTCTTATCATACGAATGTTTGCATCGTATTACACATTCAAGTCTTGTTCATTTATCTCCCAGAATTGCCAGTCTTAATAGAGTAGAAATAAAAATTTTTTAAAAAAAACAGCAAAGACCAAAAGAGTTAGATAGTTGGGATGCAGAAGGGTATAGGATTGAACACTGAAATTTTTGCTACTTACCGTAAGCTCATCAACATCGACTGTTAGAAACATCAGAGAAAGATATTTCTCAGACAGCTCACAGTAGAATGGAGAAATCATTCTACATGGACCACACCATGAAGCACTGAAATTTGCAATAACCTGCCAAAATTTCACTTGCGTAAGAAAGGTCCAAAATGCCAAAGCCAGCAAAAGTGTAAAATTTTAAGCAAGCAAAAGGCAAAGGATCCATATGTGGAAACCGCTGCACCATTCTGTTAGTATCCTTCTCACTTCGCATGTGTGCAAACAGTGTGGTGAGAGGAAAACCTTAAGTTGGTAGCATTAGAGTTAAAAGTGCCTTGAATATTGTTTTTTTAACGTCTTTTGAATTTAGTGCAGCTGGGCTAGAGGATTAAGTTACATGCACGCAGGTGTAAGTTTATATGATATTGGTAAGACACACATTCAAGTTTTGGCAAGTTCACAGTGAAAATGTTAGGGATCACTGTAGATCTGCATCCGAGCAAGTGAATGGTAAATACGACAGTGTACTCTCCTTCTGGAGAATCAACATTCATAACTTTCATGCAACTACCACCATGTTATTACATTACTTAATAAGAACCAAACATAGTCCTGGGAAGAAAAGCCGATATTGATGTGGACCTGTAGAGATCTAGAGGGGAAATCCCCCATCATAATTTCAGATTCCCAAATTGACATGGCTGACCTCCTCTTTCATTATTTCTGTTATATGTTATACTGTAGAGAGGAAAGGACTCAAACATCAACCATTCCTATGAAGTGCCAAAGATTTCAAAAAGTATTTAACTAGACAGTAATTAACTTTTAAAAAAAAAAAAGCAACAACAACATACCCAGTATAATCCCACACATTGGGGTCTGGGAAGGGTTGAGTGTATGCCTCTACCTCAGAGGTAGAGAGGTTGTTTCCGATAGACCCTTGGCTCAAGGAATGCTTGAAAAATATGATAAGAAAATAAATGCAAAACAAGCCCAATTTTTTTTCTCACAAAGCCATTCAAGAAATACCCGTCTAAGAAAACACAGAAAAAGAGGCGTAATAAAGTACAAAGAAAACTGTGAACTCAATAAATGGAAGGCCTAACACCTGTTCGTAATAGTGCTGAAAGCAAAATCCACATGGTCGCTATTCATTTCCTTCCAGAAAGCAAAACATAATAACACATCCTCAAGTCACTTTACATGTCATTTCCCTAAAACTTTGATTTATCCTAGCATATACAATTTCTCCATAGCATGAAAATAAATTTATGGGAGAAGACGAGCCACAGAATTTTAAACAGTGATATCAGTCCAAGGAATATATATAGACAAAAAGACACATGTATCTTCACAAGCAATAACTGAGCATGTGGCAATGGAGAAAGATTGTGAAGTTCTCTCCAATGTATATATAGTGAATGTTTCCCCATCCTTATAGTAATCACAAGTTGCCCAAGATGACTGTACATGGAGTCAACCCCAAGACAGAATTTTTCCGTAATTGCATATCCTCAGCCAAAGCACTAAGCTTTACATATCAATCTGATAAATCACTCAAGATTGACTTTAAATCTACCAAACCAAACTTCAACATATTCTTAGCAATTGATAGTTATCGAGTCAGTTTATCTGGACTGAGCAAGTAATTCGTTAGAAGCCTAGCTAATAGTGTTGATTGTCAACTCCAAGACTGAAATTTTTCATTAATCACATATCCTCAGTCAAAGTCCCCAACTTTTACAAATCAAGTTGATAATTCATCCAAGATTTGTTAAATCGACAAACCCAAACTTTAACACATTCCTTACCAATTGATAGTTATTGACTAAGGAGTTAATGCAAGGTGGAGGTTTGGAGATAGATGTTGAAGTCGAAGGGTTTCATTCAAGTTGAGCAAGACTTGGAGTGCAAGTTCAGTGATGTGACTCATAAAGCGGACGTGAACGTGAAGCTTGGCACGCAGGTCATCCCTAAGAGAAGAAAATTTCAAGTACTTGGGGACAATAATTCAAGGTAATATAGAGATTGACGAAGATGTCACACACTGTATTAGGGTAGGGAGTGAAATGGAGGCTCGCATTCGTTATTCAGTGTGATAAGAATGTGCCACCCAGAATTGAAGGTAAGTTCTATAGGATGGTGGTTAGCCTGACTATGTTATATGAGCCGAAGTGTTGGACAATTAAAAACTCTCATATCCAAAAGATGAGAAGATGAGGATGTTGAGGGGGATATGTGAACATACTAGGAGAGATAAGATTAGAAATGAGGATATTCGAGACATGGTGTGAGCGGCTCTTGTGGAGGACAAGATGCGAAAACTGAAATTGAGATAGTTCGGGCATGTGAAGTGGAGATGTGTAGATGCCTTGGTTATGATATGTGAGAGGTTGACCATAGTGCATTTGAGGACAGGTAGGTCGAAGAAGTAAAGGGGTGAGGTGATTAGGCATGATATGATGCAACTTTAGCTCATCAAGAACATGACCCTTGATAGGAAGGTTTGGAGTTGAGAATCAGGGAGAGGTTTAGGAGGTAGTTGGACATATTTCTTTCACTTTCTCTATGCATTAGTATTCTAAGTTGAGCGGACTCTTCGCTTTCGATACCACACTCGTATTGGCTTCTCAAAAAAAAACACTACTTTTAAGAATCCAAAATACACCCGTTACATTTTTGAAGAGTCCGAGCAACATAATTAGTAGGCTTAAGTCATCGACCGCCCCTTAAAGTTGTCCGCATAATTCACTTAAGACACCTCAACTAAGACTTGTACCTATTGAACACTTAAATTGTTCAAAACATGTACCTATTAAACACAAAACGCTGATATGGCAAAAAATGTGTTTTGCACTTCCCTGAAGTGCGTGAAAAGATTCAAAATAGTGTCTTTTTGAATTTTTTTTTACATTTTTTCTTCTTTTATTGACACTTGGCATTATAATTAACTTAAAAATATTTTTCTTCTTTCATTTACACTTTTTTCAAAAAAGAAAAGGACCCCACTCCCTACCTATCATCTTCTTCATACTTTAGTTTGCAAAGCATTCTTCATTTTAGCTCTAACATTGTTTTTCTTTCTTTTTTATAAAAAAAGAATATTATTTCTTTCAAATATGAAGATAAATGAAAATCAATTATGAAGATTCAGATTTGAAAGAAAGTCTTACTTTCTTTCATATGATTTATTTCAAATCTTATAAAAATAAGGAACAAATATGAAGAAGAAAAAAGAAGATAAATGATTTTTACGTATAAAAAAAGTAAGCCGATATTTGTTTATCAAAATTTTCGAACAAAGATTTTTACTCAAATTCATATATAAACCCATTAAATTTATCAAAAATGATATTCAAAAAATTAAAAGAATTAATTTTTGAGCTATCAATTTCATTTTGTCATCGATGTAGAAATGAATAACCGCCGGCAAAATTTTCTTTCTTCTTCACTCTTAGTATGAAAATGTATATATATATATATATATATATATTTTTAAAGTCAATCTTCAAGTTATTTGAAAAGAATTAGGTTTTGTGATTTGAGAAAGAATGTGTTTTGGGAAGAAGATGAAGATGAAAGGGGGTTGGGTAGAATAGGTTGACATTTTCATTTTTTTTTTTATTTTTTTTTTTAAAATTAGATATAAAAAGTGTTTGAAATAATTTTAAACATTTTTTTTTTTTTATAATTTTCAATAGGTACTAGTCTTAGTTGAGGTGTCTAAGTGAATTATGCGGACATCTTTAAGGGGTCGCTCATGACTTAAGCCTAATTAGTATTATTCTTGTTTTTCATCATATCTACATGTTCTATTAGCCTCAGCTATCTTATTATTTTGTTGTTGTTTCTGCTTGTTGCTATTGCCTCTTTTTTATCGTTCTTTGAGCCGAGGGTCTATCTAAAACACTCTATATCTTCTCAAAGTAGGGTAAGGTCTGCGTACACTTTATCTTACCCAGACTACACCCCCACAGGGTTTGTTGTTATTGTTGATAGTTAAGAGTCGGATCATGTGGAGTGAGAAATTAATTGTTAAGAAACCTAGCTAATAGTGTTAATTGTCAACTCCATTAAACTTAGGTTCATCAAACAAACAAGTGAAGCCTTTCAATTGAATTTACTTATAATGATGAAACCAAAACCCATCCATTCTCCTAAAATGTCAACAGCACCACAATGTCAATAAAAAAAAAGGACTAGAGAGAATTGCTAGTGAGGTACTGGTCGGTTTCTTGTTGACGGTGGAAGCTCTTTGGTGAGTCGAAGAGAAGATTTAGAGCAAGGGAGAGTTGGATCTTTATCTCTTCTAAAATCCCAACATACAAATTTATGATAAGAGTGCAAAGTTGAAAGCCTCACAATGTCTGGCCCCAAGCAGTAGGGCCACAATCTTATTGCTGATATCAGTCTTTTAGTGGCCAAATATATGAACTGATTACTCATGATTTGGGAAAATGCTCCCAGGCACGATATCCCAAATCTTTTCTCTCTCCTAAAAGAGGAGGGCAGAACCCCCTCCGGCGAACTTCTGCACCGGAATCCTCCCTCATCTTCTCTCTTCTGTTCTCTTTTCTTCCATTCCCAACCACTCCTTCCCTCATACTACTAGATAATGGAGGAAGATATTATCTTCTTCGCAATGGGTTTCAAGTCTATTGATGTAGCAAGAGATGTATCTCGAGCAGAGACATGGTACGACTGGACTGAGAGAGGAAGAAACATGATGAGCAGAACAAGCTTTAGTAAAAAAACGATGGAATGGATTTGTTCGATTCTCAAGGAAGCATCAAAGGTGAAAGGAAATGTAGTCAGAAGATGGAAAAGGCAGGAGCATGTGTCAAATGTATTTTGTGCAAGGAACTTTAACAACAAAGGGAGATATATAAGCATTATCAACATACAAGGAAAGAACAGAGCTGTAATAATAATTCCTGAAATCACATTCAATGCTGGTTGGTGGAACTTGGCCACCAAAATTGAAAAATTCATTTATTACAAAGCATGTAGGACACCTAGTAAGAATTACAAGAAGATTGATAAAGAGATTCCATATGCAAAAACTATCAGCAGGAGCAAATGGTCTTCTAGAGAGATCGAGACAGCCATCATAGAGGAGGAAGGAGACACCATCATTATTGACGGATAATCCAACCAAAATCAAAATGAGCTCTTAGGGAGAAGTCTTGTTGGCAGCTTTCCAGAAAATGGATCTGAGAACCCAACCCTGTCGAAAGTTCGTAGATGGGCGAGCAAAAATTGGACCCAAGCTTATGGCCTCAACATCTACGAGATGAGACGCAATCACTTCCTTTTTGAATTCTCCTCCATCACTGTTGCTGAGCATATTCTCAAAGGAAGATGGCAATGGATGAACCAGAGCATACGGCTACAATGGTGGACGCCGACTGCAGGTGCAACTCAATCAAGAGTAAAAATCAATCACTCCTGGATCAGATTGGTGGGCCTCCCTCTACATATGTGGTCACAAAATGTGTTCAAAGCAGTAGGAGATCTTTGTGGGGGATGGGTGAAAACAGAGGAGATGGAACTACGTAACCACCTCAAATGGGCAAGAATACTTGTCAAAAACAACGGAAAGCCCATTCCGAAGGAGGTGAAGGTAGTTTTCGGGGGCCATGGGTTTATCTTACAAATATGGGATGAGACACCGACGAGGTTCTTGTCGGAGAAGAAGACCTCGAGTTCGTAGGTGACAGAAGGGCCTAAGTCTCGACCCAGCAGGTAATACACAAGGGAGGGCAGCGAAATCCACGCTCTTGACAGCTGGGGGCAGGAATAACCATGTGGGGTCTTCAAAAGTTTTTGAATTCTTTAAAGGGGCACGTGCCCTGGAGGAACATAAAGGAAAAGAAATCAAAATGTTGAGCCCAGACCCACTGGCCCAACACGTTGCACAGTTAAATCAAAAGAAGCCCAATAACAGTGAAAGGATTTCTGAGCCACTAAACGATGAAATAGAAGCAAATCGCAGACTTCTTATGGAACAGGACAGAGAAGGTGCCCTAACTCCACTTGAATTGGGAGATGAGAGGGAAAATTTTGAATTTGGTGCAATCCTGAGAGATGACGATGATATGTCCATCATCCACACAGAAGAAAGAACAGATCAGGAGACTCAAACATTAAGTGACATGCAATTGGATCAGAAGGCAGAGGGGGAAAGCACAATTGAGGACATTCTACCACTAAATTCTAACGAGCATGGAACTGATACATCAGCGGAGAATGAAATTTCATCATGGGTCCAACAAAACATAATTAGACTTAGCAAAGAATTTGGGGTACACTTCATTGGATGTGAAGAAGTGGCCTTGAACCTCTTCATGGCGATCGACAGTAAGAGACAAACATTTGAAAACGGGGTGGGAGCCATAGTTCCTATAACCCCAATAGGAAAGGTCCCGAAAGAACTCAAGAATTTGAAACCAAAGAGTTATTTTGTGAGCTATGGAACAAGGAGTAGGGGGGGTTGCTTTATAGACGATTTAAATGAAGGTTAACATAGTATCATGGAATGTGAGGGGCCTCAATGATCCAAGTAAGAGGCTGCAAATAAAAAACTTGATGAATAAATGGAGGGCAAATGTATATTGTTTCCAGGAGTCAAAAATCAAGGGAGATATAAGCAGGATTGTAAAAGATTTGTGGACAAATAGGAAGGTGAAATATGCACAACTAGCGGCACGGGGGACAAGAGGTGGCATCATTATCTTGTGGGATAGTAGTATCTGGGAGGGGGAAGTATGTGCAGTAGGGGCTTACAACATCACTTGTAAGTTCACAGGGAAAACACAAGACTTAGGATGGCATTTTTCTGGTGTTTATGCTCCAAATAATAGAGAAGAAAGAGAAGAAGTATGGGGAGAGTTGGGGGCAGTGAGGGGTCTATTTAATGGACCTTGGGTGGTGGCTAGGGACTTTAATGTAGTGCGGTTCCCATCTGAGAAGAAAAACTGCAACAGATTCAATAAGGAGATGGAAGAATTTTCTGAATTTATGGAGGACATGGAATTATAAGATTTACCACTTGTAGGTGGCAGATTCACATGGAGGAAAGGGGATGGACATGACATTGCAGCAAGATTAGATAGATTTCTGATATCCGAAGAGTGGGAAGTAGCCTTTAGAAATATTAAACAATCAATCTTACCTAGAGTAACTTCTGGCCATAACCCACTGTTGTTGGAATGTGGCAACTGGGAGAGATCAAACTTTTATTTTAAGTTTGATAATTGGTTGCCGCAGACTAAAGATTTTAATGAAAGTGTTAAAGAATGATCGAACTCTGTAATTTATGTGGGAAGACCGGATTATATTTTAGCCTGCAAGTTGAGGTTACTGAAAGATAAGTTGAAAGAGTGGAGTAAAATAGTACATGGCAACCTAGGTATGCAAAAACAGAGCATCCTTAACCAGCTAACTGAGCTGGACTTGATACAAGACCAGAGAACTCTATCTAATGATGAGTCCTATTTAAGAGCAGTATTGAAAGTAGAGTTTGAAGATAATGCCAAGAAAGAGGAAGTGGCTTGGAGGCAAAGATCTAGGGCCCTGCGGCTCAAAGAAGGGGACATGAACTCAAAGTTCTTCCATAGAATGGCTAACTGCCATAAGAGATATAACAATATTGATAAACTGATCATCTATGACTCCAGTGTGACTGAACCAGCTGAGATCAGAGATGAAGTTACTACTTTTTACCAAAAACTCTACAGTGAGACAGAAGTCTGGAGACCTCAGTTCAATCTAGGATCAATGAAGTAGACAATGCAGCTCTGCAAGCCCAATTTGAAGAGCAGGACATTAAAAATTGTGTATTTTCATGTACAGGGGATAAGGCACTAGGCCCTGATGGTTTCACAATGGCTTTCTTCAAACAAGTGTTGGGAAGAGGTAAAACAGGAATTGGTGGCTGCCATTCAGAATTTTCATGATCAGGGCTACTTTGAAAAAAGTTTCAATGCCACTTTCATAGGCCTGATTCCCAAAAAGGTGGGTGCAATTGAATTGAAAGATTTCAGGCCAATTAGCTTGATTGAGAGTATCTACAAAATCATTTCAAAGATTTTAACAGACTCAAGAAAGTTATGCCAAAGCTAGTAGATGAGCAACAAATGGCATTCATAAAAGGCAGGCAAATTATGGATGCAATCTTGGTGGCTAATGAATGTGTGGACATGAGATACAAATCCAAAGTTCCACGAATTTTATGCAAGCTAGATATAGAAAAAGCCTATGATCACTGAAATTGGGAACATATGTGGAGAACATTAAGGAGGATGGGGTTTGGCAACACCTGGATAAAATGGGTGAGGTTCTGACTACAGTGAAGTTTTCAGTTTTGATCAATGGCTCCCCAACTGGTTTCTTTCCTTCTGAGAGAGGATTGAGACAAGGAGGTCCCTTCTCTCCTTTTCTCTTCATTTTGGCCATGGAAGGTTTAAGTAATATGCACAACAACAGAATCAGGGGTTTTCATTGTGAACGAAGGAAACTCTCTGGGAATGTCTATATCCCATTTACAATATGCTGATGACACTTTAGTATTTTGTGATGCAGAGAAGGAACAACTAAAGCATCTAAGGGTTATCTTCATATAGTTTGAAGCAGTTTTTGGACTTCATATAAATTGGGGAAAGAACTTTATCTACCCTGTGAATGAAGTCCCAGAGATCAGTACTTTGGCAGACATTTTAGGTGGTAAGATAGGGGAACTTCCCACCACCTATCTCGGAATGCCTCTGGGAGCTAAGAGTAAGTCCATGAACATGTGGAACTCTGTGGTGGAAAAGTGTGAAAAGAAGCTAGTTAATTGGAGAAGTCAATACTTATCTTTGGGTGGCAGAGTCACCCTAATCAATAGTGTTCTTGATGCCATGCCAACTTACATGATGTCCCCTTTTTTTTTTAGTAGGTAACAACTTTTTTTTGAACATTGGTAAAGTTGTATTCTTCAGCATTAAGGACATGCTGGCCACCTTCAAAATTTACAGCCCTAAGCAAAATTACAAGCTCCCTATTAATTCTATAATTTGATCTACATCTTCTATGCAAAGTTGTTTACACCAAAAAAGTAAAGATACCAAACAATTCCATTTTACTTTGTGAATGGAATTAGATCTATCTTCAAAACATCTCCCATTTCTTTCCTTCCACACTGACCACCATATGCATGATGGTATTAGCTTCCACCACTTCTTTTGAGTCTTGCTACCCCCTCTTCTGATCCAACATTTAAAAAGATCAGCGGTGTGTTCTGGCATAGACCAGCTACAGCATGTGATGTTGAGAAACAGCTCCCAGATCTGTGCAGTGAATTTACAATGTAAAAATAGGTGATTGTTTGTTTCCCCAGTCAAATTGCACAGGAAACACCTAGGGACTAGTTGCTTTCCTTTCTTCTGCAGCACTTCTTGAGTTAAGCAGGCTCTTTTGATGACTAACCAAGTGAAGCATTTCACTTTGGTGGGGATCAATCCTCTCCAAATACTCTTCCAGTGATGATGGTAGCCTCCAGAAAGCATATGACCATGTAAATTGGGCATTTTTATTGAATGTTTTGAGACAAATGGGCTTTGGCAGTAAGTGGTTAAAATGGATAGAAGTGTGCATTAAAACAGTCAAGTTCTCAATACTAGTAAATGGTGAACCTGTTGGCTTCTTTGCATCAGAAAGGGGGCTGCGACAAGGTGATCCACTGTCACCTTTTCTCTTTATTCTAGCAATGGAAGGTTTTGACAGTATGATGAGAATAGCTACACAGAACAGGTGGATTAAGGGTTTCCAAATAGGAGACAGAATAGGGAATGGAAAGGAGATCAGCCATTTGCTATATGCAGATGATACTATCATCCTTTGTGAGCCAGAAGCCGAACAGCTGAACTACATCAGATTGATTCTGATCTTATTTGAAGCAGTATCAGGGCTAAGGGTCAATTGGGGGAAAAGCAGCTTGATTGCAGTCAAGGAGGTGCCTCAGATTCAAGGATTGGCAAGCATTCTAGGGTGTAAAGTAGAGAAATTGCCGACAACCTACTTGGGAATGCCACTAGGGAGCAAACATAAAGCTTTGGGGATATGGGATGGAATTCTGGAAAAAGCAGAAAAAAAATTATCAAGATGGAAGGCTCAATATCTATCCTTGGGGGGTAGAGTGATCTTGATAAACTCTGTTTTAGATTCACTGCCAACTTATGTTATGTCGTTATTTCCAATTCCTCCAATAGTTATCAAAAAGCTGGACAGACTGAGAAGAAACTTCCTCTGGAAAAAAGGCAAAGAGGGAGAGGGCAAGGGTTACTATTTAGTGAAATGGAATACTGTGATGCTAAGCAAAGAAAGAGGGGGCCTGGGTATTAGAAATTTGAGAATCCAAAACAAGAGCCTTTTGATGAAGTGGTTGTGGAGATATACTAGTGAGGAAGGAACCCTATGGAAGGAGGTGATAGTGGCAAAGTATGGGGAATTGAACCCATGGTGTACAGAGATAGTGTCAGAACCCTATGGATGGGGAGTATGGAGGTCAATCAGAGCTTTATGGAACTCTATAGAAGAAAATGTGTTTCTCAAAATTGGAAATGGCAACAAGATCAAGTTTTGGAGAGATGGATGGATTGATCAAATTCCTCTAAGTGAGTCATTCCCAGATCTTTTCTCAATCTGCAGCAATCCTGAAGCCAGAGTATGTGAATGCTGGACAACTCAAGGCTGGGACCTATCTTTCAGAAGGCTATTGAATGACTGGGAAGTAGATAGAGTGGCTTCTTTCCTGGGAAAATTGGGGGGAATCAATCTAGTAACAAATGCACCAGATAGAGTTATTTGGAAGCACAACAAGGATGGCAATTTCACAGTAAACAGTGCTTACAAGAAAGGCATACAAGTTAGTAGGTAACAACTTGTATTCTATTTCCAAAAAAACAGAAACCTGCCACAACAAGTTACAGGTTTCCTAATTACAATCGAGGAGGAGTATCCAAAAGATCTTCAACCCTTTTAACAAAAAATTACAAAGATCTTAATACATCCATAATTGATTCTAGATCTTCCCTATACTCCTATTTACACCAAAAATGAAACAAAACTAAGCATTTCATCTTCATCTTCTGGATATTGTTACTCATGATGTCCCTTTTTCCCATTCATGGGAAGATCATCAAAAAGTTGGATGCTATCAGAAGAAACTTTTTCTGGCAAGGTAATGGTGAAGGGGAGAAGAAGTATCACTTGATCAAGTGGGAGGTTGTTATAACCAACAAAAAAGAGGGAGGTCTAGGAATTAAGAACTTGAAAGCACAAAACAAGAGCCTTATGTTAAAATGGCTATGGAGACTGGCAGCAGATGACAGGGCCTGTGGAAGGACATCATCATTGCAAGATATGGTAGGGAAGGACCATGGACTACTCTAGAAGTTAAAATTCCTTATGAAATGGGACTATGGAGAGCTATCAGAAATCAATGGCCAAAATTGTGGGGTAATTCTGTGATCAAAGTGGGTTATGGCAGAAAGACCACGTTCTGGAATGATGTATGGGTGGGGCAAACACCTCTGAGGCAACAGTTTCCGGACATCTATAACCTCAATCAACAGAACCTAGCTACAATCTCAGAGGTCAAAAATGCACAAGGTTGGAATCAGTCCTTCGGAAGATTCCTCAATGACTGGGAAGTGGAGAGAATGATTCAGTTCTACAATACTTTGGAACGAGCTAAGAGCCTTAATTTTGAGGAAGATAGATTGCAATGGAAGATGGACAAAGATGGCAAGTTCAAGGTGAAATCAGCCTACAAGCTACTGGATATGGCAATTGAAACCAAGGAAGGTTGGCCTTGGAAGATGATCTGGAAAGGGAAGATACCTCACAAGGAGGCCTGTTTCACCTGGCTAGTTGCACATCAAGCAGTTCTGACTCGGGACAACCTTATGAAACGGGGAAGGCAGTTATGCTCCAGATGTTTTTTTTTGTGAAGCTGAAATAGAGACGGTAAACCATCTTTTTTTACACTGTAAAGTGACTCAGAAACTATGACAATGGTTCATCAACCTCAGGGGTATTAGATGGGCCATGCCAAGACATACTGTAGAAGTTCTAGCATGCTGGAAATCAGACAGGACACAAGTAGAGATGGAAGATTGTCCCTGCATGCATATGGTGGACAATTTGGAAGGAGAGAAATTAGAGATGTTTTGAGAACAAGAGCATTTCCTTCCAAAGTATGAAGATGAACTGTTTAGCAACCTTCTAATTTTGGTGTATTCAATCTGTACCTAAGGATATAGGGGACATTATTCTGTTTTTAGATAGACTATAAAGGATATAGGGGACATTATTCTGTTTTTAGATAGACTATAAAGGATATAGGTGATAGATTTTGTTTTGGATGTCCCTCCATACTTTTGATGTAACTACTTAGGAGCACACTATTGGTGTACTCCTTTTGTTTATAAATAATACCGGTTAACCTTATCAAAAAAAATGTACATTTTGCATAGTGAACTTGGTACATGCTTCTATTCCTCAATCAAGTACCAAATGCTCAAGTCTATCACCAATGCAAAAGCACATTTTTCCAATAAGTGTCTACATAAAAATTCAAGTTTCTTGTGTAATCAAGCAAAAAGTAAAAATTCAAGTTTCTTCAACTTTTGGAATATAATGGATGCAATTCAAATAATTCAAGTTTCCTCTATTACTTGATTGGCCATTTAATAAAAAATTCTCATATGACACAGGGATACATGTATAACATGGCAGGGAGGGAGGGAGAGAGAGAGAGAAAGAGAGAGAGAGAGAGAGCCAAGTAACGATTCTCACAATTTTGCCCTCTTTTTTTGCTTCTGCCAACTCCTGATCCCAGCTTTCTTTTGTAGTAATAAGGGACACATTTCCACCAGCAAACTCAACATTATGGGTAGAATCATCACCATCACTTGTGGAGTGTGACTTGATACAGGGAAAAAGGCTACGTACCTGGAAAAATAACGTACAATATAACATAAAAGCTCTTTCATACTAATGTACTTCCTCTAAAAAATGGGTAGACATGGAATCCAATTCATTCATCAACAAAGAAATAGTGTTATATAGATAAACATATAGATCAATCTGCAAATAAGACTTAAAAGACTGATCAAGGTTCAACTCATTTTTTACTTTTTGTGTATTATATGTAGGTGGGTTTTGTTGTTTCAGAATAAAAGGTCTATGTTTATTGTTTTCTGCTTCCCATCAATCTAATTTGCATAGTTGTTATGGGTACTATATGTTTTGAGTTGTTAAACTTTCAAGATACATCCTGGGTAGTAGACCCCAGAGCTTTGGTCTAGTGGTAAGAGTTACGCATGTGATGTGTTGGTTAGGCGCACGTCATGGATTCAAACCTTAACGCAAGCAAAATCCTGGTACTTAGTGGACCAAGTGTAGAAGGGTGCACCCAATATCCACTGAGTTTCGAACTGTGTGTCATTCTTTCCTCAGGGATTTCTCGGTCATTAAAAAAAAGGTTGCCAAGATATATCTTTTCTCATTATATGCAGCTATATAGTTTTACATTTTTTTTCCTTGCAGCAAGGGTGATCACAACCATTATGCAACTATGTTTCTGAAAGTTCTAGTTGACAAAAGCACAATAAGTGCAATATTTAAGTTTCAAAGAACTATCTGAAAGCATGAACTCCTTAACTTGAATGTTAAATTACTATAATACCTTCAACTAAAAACACCCCAATAACATGAATATTAAATTGCTATAATATCCCAAACTAAAAACACCCTCTAACTTGAATGCCCAACAAAAAACATCCAATTTAGTATATTTTCTATATTTTATAGTTATATTTATTAATTTATTTATATTATATTAAAAGCACACACCTTTTCACATTAGAAGGTTGGGACTTATTCGAAGGGTTGCGACTTTTTTTTAAAAGTTGTGACTTTTCCAAAGGATTGTGACTTTTTTGATAAGGCACAACAAACACTTGTTCATACTACTCTTAGTTGGCTATATATAGTGGGGTTTCCTGTCATTTTTAAACTATCAATTTTCTAAGTGTGATTTGCAATTGTTGCTTAAGTTCGAAGTTCAAGGGAATTTAAGGAATCATTGAGGTGCCCTTATCAAGGGAATATGTGTCCCTTTTTATAGGCTTGAGCAAGGTTTAAGGTAAATAGCCTACAAGATTTTTATCTCTACCTAACCATCTCAAGTTTAATCATAATGAGGACCAAAGTAGAACTACCAAAATAATGTATATTTTTTTCACATGAAGTAAAATTTTACTTATGAAAACATTATAGCATTAGAAGTCATGATCTACAAAATATACAAGACTTAAAAATATGTTTCTTTCAAATTCAAAGTTAGTGCACATTTTATAATGACTCTTTTATAGTTTAATTGCTTCATGGAAAAAAATTATTATTTGCTTAAGTAATGATGCATTTTGTAATTGTAATCTGATAGATATATACATTGCTAAGCCTCCCCACCCCCTAAAAAATGAATAGGATGACACATAATTTTGAAAGCTTGTATTTGGTCATGATTAAATTTGATTGTGCATCAAATTTTTCTGCAGGGGGACCTTTGTGAGGGACTTTGACAAATTATTTTTCAATTATTCTTTGTATTGTGAAGGAACACTTTGACGTGCAGACAACAATTGATTGATCTTAGATATATCACTTATACATAATTTGATATACACGTGCAACACTTCAAAAAACTAGTTGACTGAAAAGTTTGGATAAAGATGTTGTGATGCTAAAATAAAAAGAAAATAAAATGATACTCCCTCTGTTTCAAAAAGAATGATCTACTTTGACTTGGAACGGAGTTTAAGAAACGAAAGAAGACTTTTTAATCTTGTGGTTCTAAATTAAAGTTATGTCAAATGTACCAGAATGCCCTTTAATCTTGTGGCCTTGAACATGCCACGTGGAAAGTTGAAGTTAAAATGTTGCAAAAAAAGGAGAGGGGTCATTCTTTTTTAAACAGACTAAAAAGGAAATTGGGTCATTCTTTTTGAAACGGAGGGAGTAGTTAAATTACTAGAAGTCATAGAAGAAGATTGACACTCAAAAAAGAATCAAGAAGTGTATGATGACAAATTTTGGAGTCCATCAGCATATTAAAATCTGAAGTTGACTAGTACCAAAGATCAACAATAAGAAAAAATGCACCAATTTTGGATGCCTTGAGAAGAAATGAAATTCGCTTAAAATATGACTCACCTTTGCCAAATGTCACTAGGAATACACTTGGTTCTTTTTGATTGTTAACTAGGAAAAAAATTGCTAAGCAGGTGACTAACAGAAAAAAGAGACCAACACCATCCATCGAAAGGACAAAAGTTAACGGCTTATTTGGATTTATTTTATGGTTAGAGCTGTTTGAAAGCTGCCTTAGAAGTGTAATAATGTTCCTTATGTATCCAGATGCTGAGAGAAGATGAAATTCCTTTATAATGTAGATTATTAGGAATCACAAATGACACCAATTTAGCGAGCTCATAAGACGGCACATACATTATTACTTTTGTTTGGTAGACCAGGCATACACCATAAGTTGGTATGTCGCACTATAATTCTTTGATTGACTTGATCTTTGCTTTGTTTACTCTGTTTCCACGTTAGCTCTGGAATTTCTTTGTGAGCTTTCTAATTCTATTCTTACTCTGGTCGAACTTGAGAGACATTTACCTAGGCAATAAGACTATATGGAAGAGTTGTGACTGCCAGGATAATAGAACAACAACAACAACACGCCTAGTGTAATCCCACAAGTGGGGTATGGGGAGGGTAGTGTTGTATGCACTTACCCCTACAAAAATCTAGAGGTTGTTTCAGTCTTTTCGATAGACCTTGCCACCTTGGTTCAATTGAAAGCATTACAAAGCAATTCGAAATAAAACAAGGGGGAGTGAAGAAATCAAGACAAAATGCTAAAGTAAATATGACATAGCATACTAAAAACAGGACAATCACTACCACAAAATAATCTGATAATAGAAGTGCTAAAAACAGTAAATAGTAACAGAAGTGGAATAATAAGAAACTCCCAATGTAATACTACAACTACTAGTATGAAGGACTAAGCAAGACAACTTACAACTACCAAACTAACCCTCTACCCTAATTTGTGTCCTCCATAATCTTCTAAGGTCATATCCTTGGTAAGTTGAAGCTATGTCATGTCTTGTCTAATCACCTCTCCCCAATAATTTTTTTGCGTGCCTCTCCCTATCCTGTAACCATCCATAATCAACTCTCACACCTCCATACTGGTCCCCTTCACATACTCAAACAATCCAAGCGACTAAGCCTCACTTCCCGCATATTATCCTACATTGAGACCACTCCTACCTTTTCCCAGATACCTTTATTTCTAATCTTACCTTTCCTATACTGTCCACACATCCAACTCAGGATACTCATTTCCGCAACTTACAAGTTCTAAACGTGGGAGTTCTTGAGTGGTCAACATTTTGTTCCATACAACATAGCCAGTCTAACTAACTTGCCTTTAAGTTTGGTGGCACCTTCTTATCACAGAAGACTCTTGATACGAGCCTCCATTTAATCCACTCTGAATTTCGCCAGAAGATTATACCATTCCTAGTTTTTTAGCTGGCTTGGGGAGGATACATCAATAACCAAATTAACTAAAGCAAAACAATTAAAAGGTAAAGGTACTTAACAAATTGTTTTCTAATATACAAGCTTTATATTTTACTCGGTCTTTCCTTTTCCAACGCGTGTTCCTTTGTTAGACAAACACATGAGTGAAGAGAATGAAAAGGCACAAAAAAAGATGGAGAAAGCCAATTGAACACAAACAAAGTAGATGCATAAACTCCACTTTGGGATACGTCTTTCACTTGGGAATAAATTGTAGAAAAAGTTACCGTATCAGAGATCCCCATCTTAAGTGGACACCAATACAACTTCCAATCTAAAGCAGCAGTAACCTGAAGATGGTATCAATCCAAAATCCACTTGCTGAAATCTGAAATAATGACAAGAGGGAAAAAGATGAGGCATGAATTAATCAAGAAGGATTCAGGCTTCAGACAACACTAAAACAAACAGTTCCTACTGAATATTACTAAATTTAACCCCCATTCAAGCAAACTATAAGGTTCTTGACCTAAAACTAAAAAAAACCCATTTTTTTCTTTAAATCTACTTTTCAAGAATATACAGGCCCTCCAGCGTGAATAACTAACCTAAAGATTAGATCTTTAGAATATATTGAGCAAGTTAATAATTGCATAATAAATATACCTGAATAATTAATGTGAAGAAACCCTGAGGCAAGGAAAATTAGGTGAGGGATTAAGAGAGGGATAAATGGGTTTATGAGATTTATGAAAAGATTGTTTGATTTTGACGGAGAAGAATACCAGAATGATGATGATGATGCCCTCTCACGCGCTTTCCCACCCATTAACCCAAACATCTTTATCTTCATTTCTCAAAATTAACCACCAACTCATTTCTTTTAATCCAACCAAATAATTTACTATTTAACTATTCGCCTATTAATTACTCATCATTTCATTTCATCAATAATAAATACATATCAAATGTTTCATTCTAAAAATATATATGTCGTTTTACTAAAAATAAACGGTCCTTAATATATGTCATTTCACAAAATTAATACCCCTCCACTTTAAATTAATTAAATTGTTAAGGTATTTCACACCATTTAAAAAATGAAGATTAAGACATAAATTAGGTATAACTCTCCATTTTTACCCTTATTGATTATTGTCAAATTTATTATTAAAATAACTAAACATTAATTAATGACTAATTTCAATACTAATTAATGAAGGATAAAATTGGAAGAACATTTTAAAAGTAGTCTAGAAAATTAAACAATTAAGTTAATTTGAAAAATGAAAAATGTCCCAACAATTCAATTAATTTGAAACGGAGGGAGTACACTATTTTTCTTATTTTACCCTTTGAGAGTTACTCCCTTCGTCCAACAATAATTGTGCACTATATTATTTTGGGATGTCCAACAATACTTATCTACCTTATGAAATCAATGGACAATTTTACGCTTACTTCCTAATTTACTCTAATCATTAATTATAGTTAATTCTCTGTTACATTTTTCAAGACATAAGTATTATTGGACAGATGAAGTATTAGGCTTGAAATTTTGAATTTGACTAACATAGAAAAATTAAATGATTAATATATATTTATCGGTCAATTTAATTAATCAAAATAAATTAATTTATGTTCATTTATTGAAACTTGACTTCAAGAAAATATTAAAAAGGGACGTGAAATCTAAAATGATTACATATAAATAAAAACAAAAGAAATATAAAATGTGTCAAGTTTATTAACTACTCCCTCCGTGCTAATTTATTGAGAATCAGACAATTTAAATTTCACCTAAATTTGTATATGAAATCTTCAAGTTTTTTTAGATATATATATATATATATATATATATATATATATATATATATATATATATATATATATATAGTATGTAATTTGACTGATATTTACCGTTTTGTGTATATAATTGTACAAGCTAAAAACGAGGAAATGTACCATGCGATATTTTTATATAATATTTGAGTAGTGGTAACTATCCAATGTTCACGTGCATAATAGAAAAATCGCACAACTTATTTGACTTGCCTTTTCCTGATTTTTTTCCTTTGGTACTTATTTGACTATTTTTCTTCTTGTGCTTGTATTGTTTGTACTAGTTTGAACAAAAAGTAAAATTTATAAATATAAAATAATTAAAGGCAAGTAAGTTACATTTAATTTATTTTATATTTCGGCTAGGAACTATTGATAAAAAAAAGGCAGACAAAAATAATATTAAAGATTGAAAGT
Organism: Solanum okadae; assembly: GCA_036553675.1. Classification (NCBI taxonomy): domain Eukaryota; kingdom Viridiplantae; phylum Streptophyta; class Magnoliopsida; order Solanales; family Solanaceae; genus Solanum; species Solanum okadae. Next base: position 18,451,610 of record CM071686.1, on the reverse strand, counting down.
AAAATTGTTTCCTAATATCCAGATTTGAAAATAAAAAATGAGACAGATTATCAATTTACAAGTTGAGATAACTCATTAAATATTATTGAGAAAGATGAGATACCATTTTTTACTCTTATACAAAGGATTTTGTTGGGTGGTTTGAAAAGGTGTGCATAGAAAATGACGGGCATAATACATAAACATTACCCTTAATTTGGCGTCAGTTGGCAACTATAACATTTAACTTTGGGTGTGTGCACAAGTAGACACTTTAACTTGTATAAAATTGAGCAAATGAACACATTCGTCCTACATGGCAATTTTGTGTCCTACATGGCGTCCTATGTGTATTTTGTCATGTAGGACACTTGTGTTTACTTGTTCAATTTTATGCAAGTTTAAGTGCCTACTTGTGCACATTCAAAGTTAAAGGGCATAGTTGTTCGCTGAAGCCAAGTTAAGGGTCATGTTTATATATTATGCCAAAATGACGAGTTGTGACTTTTCTAAAGAGTTGTAATTTATTTTATGGGTTGTGACTTTTTCACTAAAGCACCATAAACACGTGTGCATAATGCCCTTTGTAGTCTATAAACAGAAGGGTTACCTCTCATTTTTCAACAATGAATTTTTATGAATTTCAAAACAACTTCTTCTATCAAATAAAGTCTGTAATGTTTTATTATCGTTGAGTGCTTCGCTGATACCGTGATTTTATATATTGATACACCGTTGAGTACAATCGTTCTATCCTATAAAGATATATTCAATTAACCTCGAGTACCGAAGGGAAATAATTTATTTAAGGACCTTGTGTGCTCGAGTTTCTTCTTTAAAATATTTTTTATATTGTTTATGATCTTTTTCAGATTCTCTAACTTAAAATTTTCTAGTTTTGAAAATATTTCTTTAAACTTTGATGTTTCGTACGAAATTCTCCTAAGTTGATGTTCTAAGTAATTTTATAATGTAGATTGACAATGATCTCAAGGAAATTATTTTCTTTTTATTAATCTGCATTCTGTTTTGGAGACTAAAATCAATGTGATTTTCTACTTCGTATGAAATTCAATTGTGTCTAATTTTTGGAGATTAAATCTTTCAATTTTCTACTCCTTCAATTTGAAGAATATAAAACTTTATCGAATAAATTAGACTGTGCATTTAGTTCGAAATATATAAACGCTTGACCAATTTATCAATACCAAGTTTGAATGAATGTTTCAACTTGAAGAATATAAAAACTTCATTGGAATGTTAAAATTTGTTCTTGTACAACAATGTGAAGAACATAAAAACTTTATTGTTGTTATTGTGATAAGTTTGTTATTTTGGTTAGTGCTTACTAAAATAGTTTGTTAATTTTGATAGTGAAAAGAAATGACAATTGAAAGTGCTACTACATCTGCGATTGTTTCGGCAACAAGTTGAATGGTTGTACCACTGGCGGGAAAATTGGGAAAATTTTCTAGAACAAACTTTAAGGGATGAAAGAAAAGGATATTCTTTTTTTTTCCGTGTTACGACCCCTCCTAGAATTATGGGTAGGCCAACGGTGAAATAAATGAGTCAGAAAATCTTTGGGTAGTGACTTAAAAATTCTAGGCTATGCCAATCTTAGAGGGAATCTGAGTGAGGCGAGGTTTAGAGAGATCCAAAAACGGATGAAGTGATATATCTGAGTTTGGATCGTGTGTTCTAGTAGCTAAGACACTAAGAAATCCATAAGGTATTTCAAAATCAAATTCGGGTGGGAAAAACTTCGGTATAGAACTTGGCGTGAAGAGGTTAGCTTAGAACGTCAAGATTCAAATGAGTGTTATGAAATGGGGGCATTGAAAAGGATTTATGAGTCTCTGTCTTTGTGCAAGCCGCTATAGGGTGTCATGACGCTATAGCGGGATAAATTAATTCCCGCTATAGCGGATTGGCTGCTATGGTGATGCCTCTATAGCGGGGTTCGTCGAGATTTTATGTAGAAAAAATTTAAAACCCATTTATTTTTTGCAACTTCATTCTTGAAACTGTAAAAGGCGATTTAGGACAATTTCTTTCAATTTTCTGTACCAATTTCTTCAATAAAGGTAAGTGAATTACTTCCCCAACTTATATTTTGATTTTTAAGCCTTAGAATCTAGAGTATTACTCCTGAGGAACGGTTTTAACTTGAATTAATACTGGAAAGGACCCTTGTTGTGTAGGATGATCATAGGGATGGCCTGCGTTTAGGATTGAGTATACTCCAGGTTTAATTAGGCCATTTTTTTCATTTATTTGTATTTTATTATTACTTTAGACTAAGAACAAGTCGAATTCATAACAAGGGAAAAACTCAAGTTCTTTAGAGCATTCAGGCTTGTTTCGAGGTTGATGATGATTGTGATTTTTCTGTTTATGTTATATGTGCTTCTTCACTATGTCAAGAGTAATGCATGCATGATATACGATTAGGGAAATTGGAAAGATATAATGTGAAATGAAAGATGTTATCAATCACATGCAATGAATGTGTTACATGAATTTACATGTCTGATTTATTGTGGCTATGATTGTGTTGTGTTTGTTGTTGATTGAAATCGGGTACCATACCAGTACACTAACTTCTGGAATGGGAATCACGCTGGTAAACAAACATCTGGACTTAGTACCATGCCGGTATAATGGGAATGGTTATCACGCTGGTACACTAACTTGGAATCGGGTATGTACATTAACAGTTTGTATGAGTGGATTCCATGAGAGAACTGGACTCAATTGTTGTGTTATGATGATTCATGTTGTTATTCTTATCAATTCGAGGCTATGTTGTACTTATGTTGTAATTGTGTATTATGTGCTTACTCAATTGTGGTTGCCTGTCATATTTCATATATTGGAACTACTGATGATCCTACTAGTACAATGTGGTTATGTACATATACTTTACTTGCTTTTCTTTTGTTGAGTATCTTCAGGCAGTTGCTTCGAGACCTTAGTTGTGAGATGTGCAACATATGAATCCAAGGATGAACTACCTTCTTTTCGGCTGCCATGAATTTTTCCCTATCTTACCGTCCATCTTTTAGGGCACATACACTTTGACTTTTAGTTGATGTTTTCTTGTTGGGATTGCATCTCCTTATTCTACACGCATCTCCTTATTCTACATACATCTCCTTACTCTACACTTGTTAGATGTTTTGGTACAACGACTTTAAGATTCTAGGGGGTTAATTTTCCGCAGTTGTTAGGTTGATTAGTTGAGTTTATGGGAACTCAATCTTTTGACTATTTTCAACTATTTTTCTAGTATTTTATATCACAATTTGGTTTTTAAATTGTTTGATTGGTTAGGTTTGGATATGGTAGTTGGTTCTACCACCAAAAGAGTTAGTGTGGGTTTTACTCATGATGTGTCTGGGTTGTGAAAAAGTTAGTATCAGAGTCCTAGGTTTGTTGATCTCGTCGTACCAAAATAGGTCTAGTAGGGTCCTGCAGAATGGTACAGAGTCGTCTGTACTTTTCTATAGAAGGCTATAGAACTTAGGAAAAATCCTCTCATTCATCCCTTCGTGCTATAACTTGATTCCAATCGGTATATGGTGATCCAAATTGGTATCTAACCTTCTTAATTAATACTAGACATAATAGGGTCAGATTACTTATTTTTGTGACGAAACCAATAGTTTGAGGCAGAGGTAAGGGCAGAAGAAGAGGAAAAGGTAAGGGCAGATGTACGATAACACCTGCCAGAAGTGGAGCTCAGGAAGCGGCTGGCCAAGGCCAACAATCCCTCCCTCACCCCGGATCATGTTAAGGAAGAGGTCGAAATGGAGATTGAGGGATGCTGAATCAGAGATGGAGGAACATGTTGGGGGTGCATGTCTTCCCTCAATGGCTTTTGAGGTGATTCAACATATGTTGGCTTTTCTAAGTGGGTTGGAAGGTACTGGAGCCACTCTTGATGTACATCAATTACTCAGGTCCCAGGTACTCAACTTGTTGTTGCTACAACTCCCGGAATGGATGAGGCTTCAAGTAAAAAGCCTTTTCGCATCCAGTGTTAAGCCCCATTATGACTAGTACTAAGCATGAGCTTCTGACCAAGTTCCTAAAACTGAAGCCTCCATTCTTCCACGACATAAAGAGCGAGAATGTGTATGAGTTCATTTTGTACTGCTCTGAGAGGCTGCGAAAGTTGGGTATTGTGTTCATCAGCATGAGGTGGAGTTTGTTACCTTCCATCAGAGTGATGCCTAGTAATGATGGAGGTCTTATGTAGAATGTCATTCGTCGGTTCTACCTCTATTAACTTGGACTCACTTCATGCATTGTTTCTGGAGAAGTATGTGTCTCATATTCTGAATGATCGAAAGAAAGATGAGTTTTTGGCCCCTGAGTATTTATAACCTGGATGCATGAATGCAGCATCCCTAAACAATGAGGATGTCATTATGAAATAATATACTGAATATGTAAGGTGATATAATAACAAAAATAGCTTAATCAAACTGAAATCTCAATAAGACACACTTAATTTACACTAAAGCAACAACTCACTTGAGCCACCCTACTAGCATAGTTTGTATCCACTTCCCTTGTTCATGTCTCAAATGACAAAATTATACAACAATTAATCCATCACACAACCACCTACACGAACCCCATTATCTTGATAGGTATCATTTGTAATCACATGATAATTCATGTAATGTAATGCAACATAATTATAGAAGAACCAACTACAACTAAAAACAATCTTACATATTGCTACTAAAACAACCTGATGCCAATAACTCACATCCAAATCTACCTTCTTTTGCCCCATCTTATGTAACTATAATACCAATAACATACCATGCCTCATAGATTATGTACTCAATTGACCACAGTAACTTAAGCCATAGTACACAACCTTATGGAATGCAATGTAGTATGATGTAATATGGTGTATGTGAACACTCTGATTCATAACCTCGAAGGCAAAGATGTAACTATGCATGTGATTTAGGAAAACACTCCGATCCTAGCCTCAGAGGTCATGAATACATTTAATATAGGTGAACACCTTTATACGATGCATGTAATGTAGAGGAATACCCATTCTAGCCTAGAGGATATGAAATACATGTGGTGTAGGCGAACACTCTGATTTTGTCCTTAGAGGGCATGATTTTCATGTGGTGTAGGTGAACACCCTGATCTAATGCATATGGTTTAGGTGAACACCCTGATCCAATGCATGTGGTGTAGAAGAACACCCCAATCCTAGCCTAAAATGGCATGAAACACAATGCATATGCATAATGTTTATGTACGTAGGCAAATGATATGAACATCACGCCACAATATCAATACCACTTTAAAGGAGTTTTTAATAAGAATAACACCAAAAGCCATTTAGAGACATCTTATAACCGACTCTCGATAACATACTACACTCAAGAACATAATTTTAAAGGAATCGTGATAAAAAAAATAGCATTCAGATACCTTAGCGGCTGAATCTCAAAGCCACCACTAACTCCGTCTATCAATTTCCTTGGCCAAAACTTGAGATTTGGTATATTTAGAAATCCACACAATAAACTGATCAAGAAAATAAGGGAGATTTCATGAGATGTAACTCAAAGAAGGTGACATCTTGTGATTTATGGAAGATATACATAGAGAGAGCAAAAAGACGAGCAAGCACAATAACTTTTATTTTCAAAGACCAAATGCAACAACTCATTAATTTCTTTGAAGAACTTATGCAACAACTTAGTTTCTCTTTTCATGTCCGATATATATATATATATGCAGAAGTATATTATATATAAGATTGAAGCTACAATGGGTATATCCCTAATTAGTTTTTTCCAACATATATGATACATATATATAGGTAAATTTGTATTCTTCCATTAATATTAATAGTAGGTATATATGTAATGAAAGTGAGAAATTGGGAGATATTCTTTTGTTTTGCTGAAATATCTCTCCCTCTCTCTGTTTGTCTCTCTCTCTCTCTCTTACACACACACACACACACATATATATATATAGAGGAATGTTCGTGCTTAGCACGGGCCCAGCACGACAATTACTATATAGAATCCATATGAAGATTATAATTTAGGATAATCAGGTAACTAAGCAAATGTCTACTAGTGAATTAAGTAACATGGTTATAGTTGCAACTAATTACAATTTACCACTAATGTTCATTTAGATGATTATGTCACGCCCTGAGTCTACACCCTGGATGTGGCTGAAACTCGAGAACCATTTCTAATCCCCAAAGGAATCCCTGGCTTGGCTGACTATAACTCACATGACTCTAAAGATATACAAAAGTTTTAGTAGATGAGCATTTTGACATACAGTAAAATTTCCAAAACACTATCTTAAAAATACTTAACATAATTCATAAGTTAAATCAACATCTTAGGAAAACAATGAAAATCATCTAGTTCTATCCGTCTATGAAGCCTCTAAAAGTTCAAGATTGATATCGGGACAAGACCCACAACACCTCAATTGCTACTAAAACTGAAACAAAAATGGAGTCTCCCAGAAGTAAGGATGCCTCACTGAATACTGGCTACGAGTGTAAGGTGATCTCAACGAAGCGCTTGTTGATAATCCTGAACACCTGTATCTACCTCATAATAAGATGCATGTCGATTGACATCAATACATTAAATGTACGAGTATGCAAAAAGAACTAAGTGAAATATATAACCAAATAGACAAGGTTGGAAGAAATACGCACCTCAACTCAACTCAAAACAAAGCAATAACACAAGATGAAATGTTTAAAGCTTCATAAATATAAGCTACTAACTCAAAGGTGTGTGTAAAAATACAATAAGTTACTCCTTACTCTTAGTTGAGAGATTTTCTATTCGACAACTATCACTATGAGCTCGGTAATGATACAACGTCTCATCCAAATTGCCAAAATTATCCTATACTTTGCCGGGATATAGAACACCTCAACTAAGTAGATCCACTAAGCTATGCTCTAAATTAATAAGGTGTCATCTAAAAAGTATTATCCTTTACCCATGTTAGAATACATGGTTTATGAGGATTTTGTGTTGTCTGAACTCATTACAATATCTGTCACGCCCCGAGGCTACCCCCTTGACGTACTCCTAATAGAATGTATAAAATAAAACATAACTGAAATAATTGGATAGCTCAAGATTCTGACATGCTAACTAAAAAAGCAACATTAAGTACTGATAATGAAACATTTGAAAACTGAGGCATGCATATCTGTTTATCTGTCCTAACTAATGTAATTCACGAACTAAATGAACTACACAATTATGGTTCTGAGTTCCATGCAAGAATCTACGCAAAACATCACTAAGACATGATAATCTGATTAAGAATATTACCACAACTAAGTCATAGCAATTATCTGGAGTTCTAGAAACCTTAGGTCTAAGCAATATTTAGGGAATCAAGATTTTGATTGAAATCTAGGGACCTAGTGGATGAAAGGAATCCACCAGTGAAATCCCACATACCCGATGACGAATTTCACGGGGAAATATTTAGATATCAAGGCTGGAACTGAAGAAAACCTTGTTGATGTTCTTGAGGATGATAACACCTGAATTTTTTTCTTTTGCTCAAGTTTTTGGTGAATGATCGATTAGGGTAAGTTCTGATTAAGTTATTAGGCTCAAACTAACCAAAACTACGTAGTTTAGTGGTTAAATAACGTAGTTTAGGTGTCCAACACATAGGGGAAAGACCAAAACGATCCCACTTAAAATATGACGAAGGCAGATCACGGGCTCTATGACGGACCGTCACAGGGACCACAGACCATCAAGTGGGTCGTTGTCCTTGGCCAGTAGCTTATGGTTCTAGGGTTTCGATCCATGAGCCCCACCACGGACCATGTGGAGGACCACAGATTGTGAAGTCCCCGTGGTCACTCACTTGGGCTGGTGGTCTGTTGGCTTAGGTCCACGGACCCTCCCACGGCCCGTCATCAAGACCACGTCCCGTGGAGGGTTCCGTGGTCTTATGTCATGGCCTGAGAGGTTTTGTCTCGCTACCACGAGCACCAGTATGGATCGTGTGATGGTCCATGGCCCGTGAAAGGTCCCATGGTCAACCGTTTCTGAGCTAGGTGTGAACCATAGACAGGTAAACAGATCGTGGTTCCTTTCACGGTATGTGAACCCTGTCGTGGTTCACTTATTTTTGCTAAAAGTCCTAAGTATGATTTTCGAGGTGTTACAATATCTCCCCTTTGAGAACATTCATCTTTGAATGAAGCTTAAGCTAGCTGAGTATGGAGGGAAAGATTTGCAAACCCTACCACTAAGTACTGAAATCTGACTGAACTAACTTTCATGAACATGGAAATACGCAGAAAATGCAAGTATAACTGAAGGAACATGATACTAAGACTGAAATTATGCAAGAGTAACTGAAAGACTAAAGAGGAACTATTACCTCAAGCTGGAATGGGATCGGAAGGAAAGAGATGAGGATACTTGGCCGTCATGGCTGCTTCTGCTTCCCAAGTAGCTCTCTTTACAGACTGACTCCTCCACAATACCTTAACTGAAGTGACTTCTTTATTTCTCAACCTTCGAAGTTGACGATCCAGAATTTCAACTGGCACCTCCTCATAACTGAGACTATCCTTCATAACCACACTCTCTAAAGGTACTATGGATGCTGTATCACCCATACACTTCTTCAACAACGAAATATGAAAGACCGAATGCACTGTTGCTAGTTCCTCTAGCAACTCTAACTCATATGCCACTTTACCAACCCTTTTCAAGATCCTGTAAGGTCTTACATATTGAGCTTTCCCTTTTTGCCAAATCTCATCACCCCCTTCATGGGTGACACTTTTAGGAAAACCCAATCATTGATTTGGAACTTCAAGTCCCTTCTCCTTATGTCTGCATAGGACTTCTGACAACTTTGGGCTGCCCTAAGTCTTTATCTGATGAGCTGAAATTTTTCAATAGCATCATGAACCGAATCTGGCCCTATCAAGGTTGCTTCACCTACATCAAACTAACCAACTAGATATCTACACCTACGCCCATACAATGCCTCATAAGGGGCCATCTGAATACATGAATGATAGCTATTATTGTAGGTGAACTCTATAAGAGGAAGGTGATCATCCCAACTGCCCTTGAAGTCGATCACGCAAGCTCTCAACATGTCCTCTAAGGTCTGTATGGTACGCTCTGCCTGACCATCCGTCTATGGATGAAATGTTGTACTGAGGTTAACCTGAGTACCCAGACCTTTTTAAAATGACTCCTAGAAATGAGAGGTAAGCTGAGGACCTCTATCTGAGATTATAGACAAAGGATCTCATTAATGTAAAGCTTGGCGTAGTCCTTCACCTAATCGGTAGTCTGAAAAGCCAAAGAGTGAGCGGACTTAGTAACTCTGTCTACTATCACCCAAATAGAGTCATGCTATTTGCGAGTACGAGGTAAACTTGTAATGAAGTCCATGTTTATCACTTCCCACTTCCATGTAGGAATGTTAATATCTTGAGTCATACCTCCTGGTTTATGATGTTCTACCTTCACCTGTTGACAATTGGGCACTTAGCCACAAAATCTGCTATATCCCTCCTAATGCCATTCCACCAAAATACTTCCTGCAGATCACGGTACATCTTAGTGGCACCTGGATGAATAGAATACCTGGAGTTATGGGTTTCTGTAAGGATTTGCTGCCTCAACTCACCCACCTTAGGAACACATAACCAACCTTGGTAGCAAAGCACACTATCTCCCCCTTAGGAGAAAGTGTGAACTTTCTGCTGATGAACTGCACCCTTCAATTGAAGTAATATCAGACCAGTGTCTTGTTTTTCCATAACCTACACTACTAATGAAAATTTTGAGCCATTCTGAACGGTCACACCATCATCTGATACATTCATAAGGCAAAATCCTAAGCGAGCAAGCCGATGAACATCTTTTGCTAATTCCCTTATTTCTTCCTCAACATGCGCTACACTACCCATAGATATTCTGCTAAGAACATCAGCTACTACATTGGCCTTACCAGGATGGTAAAACACATTAATATCATAGTCTTTGAGGAACTCAAGCCACCTTCTCTGGCGGAGATTCAACTCTTTCTGAGTGAATACATAATGAAGGTTCTTATGGTCTGTAAACAAATCTACGTGAACACCATACAAGTAATGTCTCCAAATCTTTAGGGAAAATACTGCGGCTGCAAACTCAAGGTCATGAGTCAGATAGTTCTTCTCATGCACCTTAAGCTATCTAGAAGCGTAAGCTATAACCTTACCTCGCTGTATCAACACACACCCTACGATAGATCACATAACCGTCTGAATCCTCTGGTAGAGTTAACATAGGAGTTATAGTTAACCTAGTTTTTAGTTCTGAGAAGCTCTCCTCACACTCATCTGACCGCTAAAACCTAACCTTTGTCTGAGTCAACTTAGTCAATGGAGAAGCTATGGACGAAAATCCTTCCACGAACCTTCAATAATAACCCACTAAACCCAAGAAACTTCTGATATCTGTAGGAGAGGTAGGTTTGGGCCATTGCTTGACTACTTCTATTTTGTGAGAATCTACTCGGATCCATTTGCTAGACATAATATGCCCAAGGAAAGCAACATAATGCAACCAAAACTCACATTTGCTGAACATATCAAATGACTAACGATCTTTGAAAGTTTTCTGGACAATCCTCAAATGAGTCGCATGTTCTTCCTTATTCTTAGAGTAAATGATGATATCATATAAAGACATTAACAAACAAGTCTAAATACTGCTTGAACACCCTGTTCATCAAATCTATGAAAGCTGCAGGATGATTGGTTAGTCCAAATGACATAACTACAAATTCATAATGACCATACCGAGTTTTGAAGGATATTTTTGGGATGTCACTATCTCTGACTCTGAGCTGATGATAACCGGATCTGAGGTCTATCTTCAAAAAATGACTAGCACCCTGAAGTTGGTCGAACAAGTCATCAATCATGGGGATAAGGTACTTATTCTTGATTGTGACTTTGTTCAACTGCCGATAGTTAATGCACATTTTAAGGGAACCATCTTTCTTTTTCACGAACAACACTGGTGTACCCCATGGGGAAATACCAGGTCTGATGAAGCCGTTGTCTAAAAGGTCTTTCAACTGCTCTTTCAATTCCTTAAGCTTAGCTGGAGCCATTCTATAAAGAGGAATATAAATAGGCTGGGTATCTAGAAAGAGATCAATTCCAATGTCGATTTCTCTTTCAAGTGTAACTCTAGGAAGGTCTTCTGGAAACACTTCTGGGAACTCATTAACTACTAGGAGTGACTCAAGAGTTGGGGTTTTGGATCTTGAATCCTTAACCCGTAGTAGATGATAAAGATACCCCTTAGATATCATCTTTTTGGCCTTAAGGTAAGAAATGAATCGACCTATAGGCACTGAGCTACTACCTTTCCATTCTAAGACTGGTTCACTGGGAAACAAAAAATGAACGATCCTAGTTGATGAGTCCATAAATTGAACTCATTAAGGGCTATATTTTATTAGAAATTATGTCCTAAAATGCTTATTTATGTGATGAAAACCCTTAAGTTTTAGGTATTTGAAGTTTCGGGGAGAGCATGGACACTACGTCGCAAAAATGAACGAAAAGGCTAAAAAGAATGAAGAAATGAAGGCTTGAGGATCACCGAGTCCACTTGGTGAGTCGCCGAAGGGTCTTACTTCACCTTTTGTTCCAGTGTGCTGAGCCCTGAAGAAAAAAGATCAAGTCGGCAGAAAAAGAGAGCAGTCGGTGCATCGTCGAGCGATTCCGCAAAGCAGTAACATGCCGCCCAATAACCCAGAGCACGACGATGAATTACACCAAAGGGTGAATCGATGACTTGATGAGCGATTCTGACTAATGACGCCGAACGATCCGCTGCAGCACAAATCTGTGATAACTATAGATACTAGTTAGAGTTTTAGTTTTAGTGTGGAACAATTATTATAATTTTCACTTAGAGAATAGTAATTTTTAATATTTTTGCTCAAAGTTTGAGGGGGTTTTGAAGACTTGAAGAAGAAAAGGGTTTCAGCTCCAAGGATTTGGACTTGGGTCTCTTGTATTCTTCATTCTTGGCCTGTAACAAGACTTAAATCTTCATACCCATTTGAATGCAGATTGATTAAGGTATAAATTTCTATCTCTTGATGTGTGGCTAAAACCCCCAATTTTTGGGGTGTGATTTAGTGAATATGGGTTAAGATAATTGTTGGGTCTTGCTTGCTGATAGTTTAATCGTAGTTAATTGTGATTTTGTTTAGTGGTTGTGGATGAATTTAATGAATTTGTAGTTGCAAATACAAGTTTATTTATTTGTTTTCAGCTTGCTCGAGAGAGAGGTCGTAAAACTAAGACCACTAGATTGATGGCCAGTGAGTGGGTCGACATGAGGTTCAGCTCGAGAGAGTGAACCCCAGTCCCATGTCCACACACTTATCTTGAGAAAGTGAGTGGGTTAAGGCGTAGGATGGTCTTCATGCGAAAAGTGGGTGTCCGAGAGGAGCGCATTTGAAACGGTGTAAGTTACTCGAGAGAGAGCTTATCCCCCTAAAAGCTTAGCCTAGTCACAATTACTCTATGAATCTTCTATCAAAAACATGTACCCAATAATCTAGCTTAACCCGTATTCCCGTCACATCCCAAAGATCCCCTCTCATTACTTAGAAACCCTTGTTTATTTTGCTGTTTTTACTCACTAGTGACAAAACACCCCCACTGTTAATTGACACTTTTATGTCCCCTTTAATTTACAATGTTTTTACTCGTTAATGTCTTTAGCTACGACTAGTTAGAACAAACTTTTATTTTTCTATAAATTCTCAAAACCACTCTCTTGGGACGATCCCAACACTTGGTTAGGTTACTAAACTATTGTACGATCGTAGACACTTGCATCAGAAGTTGTGTCTTGATTACGCAAACATCAAAATGGCACCGCTGCCGAGGAGTGGTGTTATTTGGGAATTCTTAGTTAGATAGAATTTTTGATCGTTCTTTGTTTTAGCTTTACTAATCTAAATTGTAGTTTTGTTTTGCTTATTTTGAATATCAAAGTAGGGAAATAAGAATGGATGATCATTATGGGTACCGCATGGACCATCCCCTCTTGAAGTTACTAAATCTCAGGGACAACCTCCTGACATTTAAACAGGTAGGGGATGAGACAATTCAGGAAATGTGGCTGAAGTTTCAAGTGGTGCTGCAACCATGCCCATCTCATGGGATGACGGACAAGGCGCTACTGGAGTGCTTCTATAGGGGTCTTGGACCTGAAAATAGAAATGTAGGCGATCAACTTTGCGAGGGCGACATGCTATACCAGCCCTATGAAGTCGTGGCAAAACTCCTTGATGGCATGGTAGAAGCTAGCAAAGAAGCCAAAAAGAAGCAGGAGTAGGACGCACTAGTCACCCAATTGGATGCTCTATCCAACTGAGTCACGAAATTGGAAGTACAAGCCATGGGAAAAGAAAAGCACTTCTGCCTCCGAGAGTGTAGTCATGGGAAGAAGTAGGGAGGTGTGAAGGATGACAAAGCTCTTTCACTCATTCAGCAAAAAATTGAGGCACAGGAGAAGATGTTGAATAAGATGAAGGAAAACATCGAAATGCTAAATGAAGGTCAACCTCTCACTCCATGACTATTCAGCTGCAGGAAGCTCAAATCGACCATTTGATATCAGGTCATTACCCACCATTCGCTGAGGACTCACCTAATTACAACATGGGCGACTCTAAGGATGAAGAATAGTTGCTAACTTGCGTCGTGCCGCGATGTTAACTAAGGCGCTGTTTGAGAGGCAACCCAAAACCCTTTAATATTTTATATTTGCGTATTGGTAAAATAATAGTGTGTCGTTTATATAAGTTGAAGTGTGAGAAAGTGTTAGGTGGTGAATAACAGTTCTACTCGGTGAGTCGCAAAAGAGGTCGGCGCACCAAATCAATTCCGCCGTTTGACACAATATAGCTTCAAATTGGAGTCTTTAAAATTCGGCGAGCCCAGAAAATTATTGGCGAATTGCCAACCATATCGGCGACCCCGATGTTTACCGCCATTTGAACGTCCAAATTTACTTGGAAAGTTCTGTAAAATTCGGTGAAGTAAACAACTGTTCGGCAAAACGTCGACTGACTTAGCAATCAAGACTACTGCCGCCGAATGAGCATGAACTGGACAGTTTGCAAGTAAAAAGGGTTAAAATTCTACAACTTGTTCACTTTTACACGCTTTCATTCCTCCAACTGCATCTTGGCACACTAATTTCTATATATTCCTGCATTACCTAAGTGTTCTAGTTATCAAATTGTGCTCGAAACATGGATTGCACTTTAAATTGGTTAGCGCAAAAGGGTGGCTGTGAAGCATTCGAGAACGTGGGTTGAGACTAGACGCATTGGGCTGCCTAGCAAAGCTGTGGAGAGTTTGAAGAACCACTCAGCGGTCCGCTTAACATCCCTACCTTAAACATGCCACCTCGACAGATGAGGCAGCTGCTTAACCAGGAATATCCTTTGCCTCCCTCTCTGTTATTCTCTATTTGTACTTTCGAATGTTTGTTATTTACATTTGAAGAGAAGTGCATTTTATTTATGGTGGGGTGAGGTCCACCTTTTATGTGAATATTGATGCTCGTGTTTTGTGCTTATATTTGGGTTGTTAGGTTTTACCTAATATTATCACTGCTTTCGCACATTTTTGCCACCCCTTATGTGTTGAATGCGGCTGTTCTTTTGCAAAAAATTGAGTCTCGGTTCCAATCAATACTGATGACTTGAATAGTTCTTTCAATCTAACGAACATGAATGCGCAGCTACGATGAGGCCAAATGAAGTTGCATAGAAAATATGTGAACTCTTTGCATCTCGTTATCACTAGCCTTGTATCAAATTGATTCTCTTGTGATGATCATTGCACACTAACGAAAGTGTGGTGTCTTGTTTGACTTATAGTGTCACTGCCTAGTGTGATGAGCATACCTGTGAACTATGCATGATAGATCCTAGAATTTGCCCCGTTGTTCCAGTCCACTAAGTGATGCTATCTCTTGACATGATCTTAGGCAACTTTGAAGAGTGTGAGCCAATTTGACATATACCGCTTTTGTGGCCTACCTTGTGAGTGTGTGAACCTCTCTTGAACACCCCTTGAACCGTAACCTTCTTTGGAAGAAACTTGATGAAAACTAGACCTTTCTTAATCCATCACCCATAATCCTCATGAAGTTGTGGTTAGTTTGAATAGCCAACTTAGGCCAAAAGCCTAAGTTGGGGGTGTGGTGAAAATAAAAGGGAAAGTCAAGAAGTGCAAGAAAATCCCTCCTACCCATGGTTTTGAGGAAAATGGAACCCCTCCATATAAAAGAAAAAGAGAAAAAGAAAAAGAGTGAAAAAGAAAAGTTGTGGAATAAAGTTGAAAAATGAAAGGGGGTTTCCAAACAATTCATGAAAAGTAAATAATAGGATGAATTATAAGCACTAATGAAAATGATGAAGGAGAAAGGAAAGGAAGTGGTGTGAGCACCACATTTCATGAGGATGAAAGTCACTATGCCTAAATGACCAAACCTTTGCACTCAGCTCCATTACAAGCCGTGAAAAGACCTTTTTGATCTTGAGTGAGCTGAAACAAATGTTGATTGGAAAATACGGGCAAACCTATGGGTGAAATTATGCATTATGTTCTTCTTTGTGAGTGTGAGCATTGCATCTGATTCCAAAGCTTTAAACTGTGAAGCCATTGTGTAAATATGGAATCATTCTTTGTGTGATGGCATTTGAACACTATAGTTAAGCTTGAGCTTGAATTTGAAGAGAGTATTATGAGCATGAGATTTGTTGATATTGGTGAGTCACAACTTGAATCTTTGAGTGCACATTTGATCTTTGCATACGTAAATTGAGTCTTGTTGTGTGCATTCATGATTGAGTCTTGTGTAGCACTGTTCGAGGCACCCTTTTGGAACGGATGAACTTGAGTTTGCTTGAGGACAAACAAAAGTTTAAGTTGGGGGTGTTGATGAGTCCACAAATTGAACTCATTCAGGGCTATATTTTAATAGAATTTGTGCCCTAAAATGCTTATTTTATCTCAATGTCTGATGAAAACCCTTAAGTTTCAGGTATTTGAAGTTTTGAGGAGAGCATGGACACTACGTCACAAAAAGGAACGAAAAGGCTGAAAAGAACGAAGAAATGAAGGCCTAAGGATCACCGAGTCCACTTGGCGAGTCGCCGAAGGGTCTTACTTCACCTTTTGTTCTAGTGCCTGAGCCCTTAAGAAAATGATCAAGTTGGTGGAAAAAAGGAGCAGTTGGCGCATCGCCGAGCAGTTCCGCGAAGCAGTACCATGCCGCCCAATAACCCAGAGCACGACGATGCTAAAGGTTGGTACAAGACGGCATTGAATTACACCAAAGGGCAAACCGCCGACTTGATCTGTGATTTCGACTAATGACGCCGAACGATCCGTTGCAACACAAATCTGTGATAACTGTAAATACTAGTTAGAGTTTTAGTTTTAGTGTGGAACAATTATTATAATTTTCACTTAGAGAATAGTACTTTTTGATATTTTTGCTCTAAGTTTGAGAGGGTTTTGAAGACTTGAAGAAGAAAAGGATTTCATCTCCAAGGATTTGGACTTGGGTCCCTTGGATTCTTCATTCTTGGCATGTAACAAGACTTAAATCTTCATACCCATTTGAATGCAAGCTCATTTAGGTATAAATTTCTATCTCTTGATGTGTGGATAAAAACCTAATTTTTGGTGTGTGATTTAGCGAATATGGGTTAAGATAATTGTTGGGTCTTGCTTGCTGATAATTTAATCGTAGTTTAATTGTGATTTCGTTAAGTGGCTATGGATGAATTTAATGAATTTGTATTTGCAAATACAAGTTTATTTATGTGTTTTCGGCTTGCTCGAGAGAGAGGTCGTAAAACTAAGACCACTAGATTGATGGCCAGTGAGTGGGTCGACATGCGGATCAGCTAGAGAGAGTGAACCTTAGTCCCATGTCCACACACTCAGCTCGAGAAAGTGAGTGGGCTAAGGCATAGGCTGGTCTTCATGAGAAAAGTGGGTGTCCGAGAGGAACGCATTTGAAACGGTGTAAGTTACTCGAGAGAGAGCTTATCCCCCTAAAAGCTTAGCCTAGTCACAATTACTCTATGAATCTTCTATCAAAAACATGTACCCAATAATCTAGCTTAACCCGTATTCCCGTCACATCCCAAGGATCCCCTCTCATTACTTAGAAACCCTTGTTTATTTTGCTGTTTTTACTTACTAGTGACAAAACCCCTCCATTGTTAATTGACACTTTTGTGTCCCCCTTTAATTTACAATGTTTTTACTCGTTAATGTCTTTAGCTACGACTAGTTAGAATGAACTTTTATTTTTCTATAAATTCTCAAAACCACTCTCTTGGGATGATCCCAACCCTTGGTTGGCTTACTAAACTATTGTACGATCGTAGACACTTGTATCGGAAGTTGTGTCTTGATTACGCAAACATCACTAGTTCTACAATCGACTGAGGCATAACAGGAATGTAACCAATCAATGCCTAGAATGATATCAAAGTCTACCATTTCTAACTCTACAATATCTGCTGAGGTGACTTTCTGAAAGATTGTGACAAGGCAATTTATGTATACTCGTTTAGCTATAACTGAGTCATCAACTGGAGTAGAGACTGAGAAGGGTTATAAGAGAACTTGTGGGCTGACAGCGAAGTTTACTGCTATATATAGAGTTACAAAGGAAAAAGTTGCCCCTGGATCTAACAAAGCATAAACATCTATGTGAAAGACTCGTAACGTACCAGTGACAACATCAGGAGAATCTTCCTGGTCCTGGCGAGCCTGGATAGCATACAACCTGTTCTGGCGCTGACCGCCACCTGTACCTGATGAAGCACCCTACTGAGTTGGGTGACCTGCTGGTGCTGCTAGAGCTGTAGACTGAGCCCTACTATTATTACCTCCTTGACTCTGTTTAGAAGAAGGAAAATCATTCAACCTGTGACCAATCTGACCACACCCAAAACATCCTTCCTTTCCAGCAAGACACTCTCTCGGATGGTTCTTACCACACTTTGGACAAGTTGGGTAGGTTCTAGTACCTGAAACACTTCCCTGAGACTTAGGGCCTGATGCCCTACCTTTTTGATCGTGTCGAAACCTAGGGGATGGAGCACTAGCGGATGAAGGTGCTCAAGCTGAAGATTTCTGCTGAAACTGCGAGTGATTTCCACCACTCGATTTCTGCTGAGAGTAATCATAGTTGCCTGTTCTAGCCTTCTTGTTGTCCTTAGCCTATTCCCCAAACTTATCTCCCTCAACCTGCTGAGCAAGAGTCATGAGCCTAGAGATGTTCATATATTCTAGCAACCTAGCATTTCTGCACTCTGTCATTACCAAATTGGATACCCCAAACAAAAACTTGTTCATCTGTGCCTTTGAATCGACAACCATGTGGGGAGTATACTTGGAAATTTAGGTGAATTTCAGTCCGTACTCTTGGACTAGCATGTTACTGTCACGACTCGAGAGCACCCCCTAGTCGTAACACGGCGTACTCGACCCCGAATGGGTCTTATACAAGTCTCATAGCATTCATTCATCGCATAGGTAATAAAAATAGCGCGGAATTAAAAACATTCTATTCAAAAGCCATTCAATCGAAAAACATTAATTCAAAAGCAAGCGAAAGTTTAATAAAGTCTCACATGGCAATCTTAGACAAAGCTTTAAACAAGATAGAGTCACGGCCCTTTACAATCAAAGTCTCGACAATAGTCTCAAAGCATAAAAGAACTAGAAAACAAGAAAAGTCCTTGTTCTTGGTCTATGAAGACACACCCAAAAGATGTCTGAGAAGAAGTCTAGTCCAAGCTCCAACTAGAGAGATACTCAATTACCGCAACCTACACTTACAGTAAAAACATAGAAGAAGAATAGGGTTAGCACATAAAGTACTAAGTATGATAGTCATGCCAAAACATGTTTAAAAGGGACATTTGTTGAAAGACTTGCTTTTATGCTATTTTGGCACAACTTCGTGTAATACAAGTATAAGAGTCATAATACTCAACATTCTTTTTTAACATTATAAAGGAACACACCATGGACACCCTGAAATGCTTAGTTGTGCAATGTATAGATGACGTCCCATACCACCACCCAAACTAAGTAGTACATCCTTAAGAAGCCATAGTTCATTAACCTTATTGTGGGGGTAAGCCTTAACCGACATAGACCATGAGAGCTTGACATTGAATCCCGGTGTCACCCGCACCGGATATGGGATTCCTACTTGCCTAAGGTAGGACCATTGTTCTTTAGCTTAAGTGGATCCACTAGCTAGACCTATGTGGGCACATAGTTTAAGGGATAGGGAGATTACTACTAGATACCCCGCCTCAACTCCAGGATAAGCACCCATCTCAAACCATATCCACTCGGTGCTTAGCATTATTCCCCACGGAGTACATTACATTCATTACTTTAGTTCATTATGGGATAAGGGATAGCTACTAGATACCCCGTCTAAACTCCTGGATGAGCATCCATCCCAAACCCAACATTCATTCATTCATTGGAAAGCTCATAGATTCAAAGATGAGAATATCCTTTCACCTAATAACCCCCTTATTGTGAGATAGTTCTTTCACAACAAGTCATTAACATTCATTTAAGTACAATATGATAATAACCTTTCAAATAGTACTTCATCATTAACATTATCATTGAACTTCATTCATTTATTCATTCACGTATGTGTGTGTATATGAGTATAGTCTTTCACATAATTATCTTCATTCACAAGTGTTAATAGATAGATAATATTCAATCCTACCACAATTAGCTTCTAGACAAGATCATCTTTCATTCATTTAGATCACACACATGCTTTAAATCACATTCATCTATACACCATCCCGATAATACTTCAATTACCCACACTATGCCTTCAAGGCCATGATCACAATGTCCATAATAAGTAAACACCTCCACCTTTCAAGTGGATTGATATACAAAGTAAGTAAACACCTCCACCTTTCAAGTGGATCAACAATTCAAGCACAATTCAACTTTTACATGAGATTAGGTTAAACTTGCCCTTTCAAGGCTATGATCACAAATCCTCAATTCACCGACAATTCACCATAATTGGGCCTAAATGATGATACAATTCAATAGTCTAAATCAATCTAGGCATAAATCCGTCAACATTCTTTCATGATCAACAAACCCACTTTATAAGACATAATATAGAAATTGAGAGGAATCATGGGTTCATATAGTAAAATAATCAATTAAACATCAATATAATCATAATTTGACATTAGTAAACCTTTAAAATCCTTTGATGAATGAACTCATGAGATTGAGTGAAAACCTAGATTTTCATGATTTGAAACCTTCTTTGAATTGGCTCCTTGAATGGAAAATTAGACAAGGATCAAGACCACCATACCTTGCTATTGATTCCCCACGAAAATTGAAGAAGAAACACCTTGAAATCCCTAACCCTAGCTTGATCTTGACCTTGATCTCCAATGGAGTTTCTAGAGAAGACTTTTTGGGAGGGAAGGGTTTTGATTTGGGGTCTTGGGTTGTAATGAATTAATTGGGTGTTTATGGACTTAAAATAATTTATATAGGAAGTTAATTAGTTATCTAAAATCGTCCCTCATAACCCCTAATTTAATAACTAACTAAAACTAAGATCCCTAACTAAAATAAAAATCTGGAAAAACTGCCCTCATCCACGCCCACCTATCCACGGACCGTGGATAGGTCTACTGACCGTCCTGTGGTTCCGTGGTTTGAGGCTGAGGCTCAAAAATGAAGGCCAAGCCTCAAGGAACACACCATGGCCTCCCTCAAATGCGCACTTGTGCAATGTATAGATGGCGTCCCATACCACCACCCAAACTAAGTAGTACATCCTTAAGAAGCCATAGTTCATTAACCTTATTGTGGGGGTAAGCCTTAACCGACATAGACCATGAGAGCTTGACATTGAATACCGGTGTCACCCTCACCGAATAAGGGATTCCTACTTGCCTAAGGTAGGACCATTGTTCTTTAGCTTAAGTGGATCCACTAGGTAGACCTATATGGGCACATAGTTTAAGGGATAGGGAGATTGCTGCCAGATACTCCGCCTCAACTCCAGGATGAGCACCCATCTCAAACCATATCTGATCGGTGCTTAGCAATATTCCCCATGGAGTACATTACCTTCATTACTTTAGTTCATTATGGGATAAGGGATTGCTACTAGATACCCCACCTAAACTCCCGGATGAGCATCCATCCAAAACCCAACATTCATTCATTCATTGGAAAGCTCATAGATTTAAAGATAAGAATATCCTTTCACCTAAGAACCCCTTATTGTGAGAAAGTTCTTTCACAACAAGTCATTAACATTCATTAAAGTACAATATGTGAATAACCTTTCGAATAGTACTTCATCATTAACATTATCATTGAACTTCATTCATTCATTCATTCAAGTATGTGTGTGTATGTGAGTATAGTCTTTCACATAATCATCATCATTCACAAGTGTTAATAGATAGATAATATTCAATCCTAACACAATTAGCTTCTAGACAAGTTCATCTTTCATTCATTTAGATCACACACATGCTTTATATCACATTTATCTATACACCATCCCGATAATACTTCAATTACCCACACTATGCCTTCAAGGCCATGATCACAATGTCAATAATAAGTAAACACCTCCACCTTTCAAGTGGATCAATATACAAGGTAAGTAACCATCTCATCCTTTCAAGTGGATCCACAATTCAAGCACAATTCAACTTTAACATGAGATTAGGTCAAACTTGCCCTTTCAAGGCTATGATCACATATCCTCAATTCACCAACAATTCACCATAATTGGGCATAGATGACTATACAATTCAATAGTCTAAATCAATCTAGGCATAAATCCATCAAGATTCATTCATGATCAACAAACCCACTTTATAAGACATAATTTAGAAATTGAGAGGAATCATGGGTTCATAGAGTAAAATAATCAATTAAACTTCAATATAATAATTATTAGACATTAGTAAACCTTTAAAATCATTTGACGAAAGAACCTATGAGATTGAGAGAAAACCTAGATTTTCATGATTTGAAACCTTCTTTGAATTGGCTCCTTGAATGGAAAATTAGACAAGGATCAAGACCACCATACCTTGCTATTGATTCCCCACGAAAATTGAAGAAGAAACACCTTGAAATCCCCAACCCTAGCTTGATCTTGACCTTGATCTCCAATGGAGTTTCTAGAGAAGACTTTTTGGGAGGGAAGGGTTTTGATTTGGGGTCTTGGGTTGTAATGAATTAATTAGGTGTTTATGGACTTAAAATACTTTATGTAGGAAGTTAATTAGTTATCTAATCGTCCCTCCTAACCCCTAATTAAATAACTAACTAAAACTAAGACCCCTAACTAAGATAAATATCTGGAAAAACTGCCCTCATCCACGCCTACCTATCCATGGACCGTGGATGGGTCTACTAATCGTCCTGTGTTTCCGTGGTTTGGGGCTGGGGTTCAAAAATTAAGGCCAAACCTTCCTAGACTAAGTCCTAACCCACGCGCATGACCTACGGGGCGTGGACTGGTCTAAGGGGCGTGATCTGCCTCCGTGAACCAAGCTGTTTTGATAGCTTTTTGGGCAGTGTTGGGGTCCTCCTCAAGGATCCCTTGGGTGGTCCTTAGGGAGTCGTACCCAGATGTTTAACCCCTAATTATGTCATTCTAAGTACGGGAGTCATTTCTATGAGTTTTAACCCTTATACAACACTCCAAAATTCCACTACAAGACTCTACGACACACTAGCTCAACTCACTAGTTTCCGGGAGTTACAGTCGTGTCGCGACATTTTACCCCTAAGTTCCTCAACCTTCACTCGGGAAACCATCAAACATCATCAAACCTCACATCAAACTCAACGCACACACGTTAGGCTCTAGTTTCACTAGTTCGTTTTTAGGGTCGTTACATTATCCCCCACTTAAGAACTTTGTCCCCGAATGACACTTAAAACACATTATGGCTGTAACGACTCAAGACTAGCAGCCCATAATCATGCATGCAACAACAATATAAATGCACAAAGCTAGAAGGAAACGTCAACTCCACATCAACAAACTCAATGCAATACAAGCAAGTAGGAACTACATATTCCAACTCATTATGCATCAAAACTTCACATTTCTCATTTCATTGGTGGAACTTCCTTTTCCAAATCACATCATGCTCATCACAACATCAATATGCACAATTTAAGCAATTTTCTCATAAAAGCACATTATGCAACTTCTTCATAACTACACATTTAGGCATGTTCAACCATTCATCCTCATGAAGCGTATAGACAACTTATATAAAAAATGTACTCAATTATGAGGAACATCAATCATGAAAACTCATTTTCTCAGTTAAACAAGAATTCAAATAGAACATGAATAACATAAGGAGACCATGGAAACTCAATTTGACACTAGACTCCAAAACATGAAACAAGCTACAAGGAACTCTAACTCTCAAGCTTGAATAGTAATCAAAGGAAAGAGACAAGGATATCAACACTCACCACAACTTACTATTCACATACTGTCACGCCCCAAACTCGATGGGCTCAACTGGCTCCTAATACCAAAACTCAGGCCCGAGCCGACCCTGCTAAACCATTTGCCACTAGCACATGGCAGCCACACGCAATCAAGAAAACAAACAAGTATATCTCGGCTTAAAACTAAGCCCTTGGCCAGCAAGGCCCCTGTCAATTGATCTATAAAAGAAACAGCTACTCCCAGGAGATCATATAAATAAATAGCCAACTAGCACAAAAGTCCTGATTGGGCCATCGAGGCCACCATGATATCTATACTAAAACTAAAAGTAGGTATATATCAATATAGTACATCAAACAGCTCACAAGCTTCAACAAACCAACACAGGTCAGTATGGCCATAACGTAGCTATACACCCCACACACTAGTCTGCAAGCCTCTAAGAGTAGTAAATATTAGCGGGACAGGGCCCCAGCCTACCCATAAAGATATATACAACAAAATATAACAAACCTCCCAACTCTGGCAGCTCCGGAGGAAAGGAGCTAGCCAACTGGATAAAAGACAATCCTGCTGCTGAGGAGGTCTAGTCGGTCGTCTGTCAGGACCTGTATGCATGAATGCAGTTCCCCCAAGGCAATGGGCCGTCAGTACAAAATAATGTACAAAGTATGAAAGGCAATAGACTATGATAAGGTATCCTGATATACAAGAATAATCTGATAAATAAATAAAGGATAAGATAAGTGTACTGACCTGCTCCTAAATATAAACTTATCAAAAATAATAAAACAACAACCTAACCAAGCCTCCATAAGCTCAGCAGGTACAAATAGCACACAAGACCACTTACTCAGGCCCCTGTAAGCCCGGAAGGTGCCAATCAGCCTATATACCCCTATTGATAGTCCCCTAGCCCTGTAGGCAGTCACATATCCCTCTTAGGGATTAATATAGCCCCGTAGCCAACACATAGCTCTCTTAGGCATCAACATAGCTTATAGATAACTCATAGCCCTCTTAGGCAACAACATGGCCCTATTCGAAGTACATAGCCTTCTTAGGCGTCAATATAGCCTTGTAAGCAACTCATAGCCCTACTAGGCATCAATATAACCCCGTAGGCAACTCATAGCCCTTTTAGGCATCCATATGGCCCTGTAGGTAGAACATAGCTCTTCTAGGCATAGATCACATTCCTGCAGCTAACCACAATAGCCCCAAGGGCAACAATAACAATCCAATCTCTAAAAGAGAGCAATTTAAATGTAAGCAACCTGTACAAATAGACTTTAAGTCGTGTCCAACATAGGGACAGTACTAACTAAATAAGAATCCTGACAAGGGAGGATTATATCAACTCGAGCAGCCAACAATCAACAATCACGACTACAAGTATATTAAGGATAACAACCCAAATACATTGCTTCTAAGGTTTAAGGAAACATGCCATAAGTAGGGAATAGCCTTAACATACCTTTTTTGCTGAATTCACGTGTCCTAATAATTTTAATCACAACTCCCCTTGATACACTACAACAAGGGAGGATCATAATCAACACAAAAAAATAGAAGATACAACGAAAATCCGATAAAAGATATGTATTTCCGTCACAATTTGCTATTTGCGACTTATCAAAGCTAGAGTCTATGAAAGAAGGGTCTTACCTTGATTATAAGTTTGTAATACACCTCAAAACTTTAAAATATGCCCAAAATCCTACTGTCCACACACGAAAGTACGATATGCTAGGAAATCGATAAAACAAATTATACCATGTTGACGAGCTCACCGCTAGAACAACTTTTGGCAAGGACTTAAGTCACAAAAATCAGTGACTTGGCTTGTCCTAGAAGTGGGTTTTGTAGGTTTTGTGAGTTTTCTGGTTCTTTACTAAGGAAAATGAAGGAAAAATGAAGAAAAGTCGAAGAAGATGATATATATAAAGTTCCACCAACCTAGGGGACCCACCTCACCTGCCTTCTTGTGCAGTCTTGCGAAAACACGAATATCTCTCCATTCTGAAGTCGTATGAACGAATGGGTTGATGCATTGGAAACTAGACTCATAGACCTTAAATTTCATAGATCGTGGTCACCATAACTATTAATATATTGGGAGAAAACGTCCGAGACATTTGACCCAAATTTCAGACAGATCTTTAAAAAGGAATTTACGGTAACTTTCGCCAACTTTTATTTTGCCACTTACCTAACTTCAAAAATTGAGACACAATACTTGAACACATAAAATATCACATAACACATCATTATTAATTTATTACCCACCCTCTTGGTCTTTCCAGAAGATACGAGTCAATTTATACGTTTAGAAAAGTTGGGGTGTTACATCCATCCGCTCTTAGAAACATTCATCCTCGAATGAAAATGCTGAGTCACACGGTTCAGCCCTTAGGAGTTGCCAAAATTTAGGCAGTGTATCCTTTGTAGATGTCACTATCCAAGAACCTGAAATGCAAAATTTCTAACCTAGGCATCTCACATGATGACATAAATAGTTAAGCACTATAGCTCCACCATAACAGTGCGAGCAGATATACAACGACAGCCAAAATAATAATAAACAATAGTATATATATAAAAAAAAATCAAATAGGTATCTTACCTTACTGCCCTAATATAAACTGATATTCCATCACCCTAGGGTATGAAACAAGTGAGGATATTTGGACCTCATGCCATCCTCAGCTTCCTAGGTCACCTCTTCTCTATTCTTGTTTCTCCATAATACTTTAACTGAAGCCACCTCTTTGGTCCTCAATTTACGGACCTGCCAATCTAAAATGGCAACTGGAGTTTCCTCGTAGAATAACTCCTCTGTGATCTGAACATCCTCAACTAGGACAACCCAAGAAGGGTCTCCCACGCACTTTCGTAGCATCGATACATAGAAAACTGGATGAACATATTTTATCCCTGAAGGAAATTCTAACTCATAAGCCACTCGTCGTACCCTTCGAAGGATCCGGTATGACCCAATGAATCTTGGACTAAGCTTTCCCTTTTTGCCAAATTGCATAACACCCTTCATAGGTGAGACTTTTAAGAATACTAGTCATCGACACAAAACTCTAAGTCCCTCCGTCGCACATCTGAGTATGACTTCTGTCGGCTTTGAGCTGTTAGTAACCTCTCTCGAATGAGCTTAACTTGCTCCACTATCTGCTGTACTGAGTCGGGTCCAATAAACCCTGACTCACCTACCTCGAACCATCCAATGGGGGATCTACATTTTCGCCCATACAAAGTCTCATAAGGTGCCATCCCGATGCTAGAATGATAACTATTATTGTATGCGAACTCTATAAGAGGCAAGTGGTCATCTCAACTTCCCTTGAAGTCTAGCGCGCATGCCCGTAACATATCTTCGAGTGTCAAAATTGTGCGCTCAGCCTGACCATCTATCTGAGGGTGAAAGGCTGTACTAAGATTAACATGTGTCCCCAGTCCTTTCTAGAATGACTTCCAGAAGTTGGCGGTGAATTGTGCTCCTCTATCCTAGATAATAGATACTGGGACACTGTGTAGCCTAACAATCTCCCTAATATAGAGCCCAGCATAGTCTTCGGCCGTAAAAGTAGCCTTGACTGGTAAGAAGTGGACTGATTTTGTTAGTCTATCAACAATTACCCAAATAGAGTCAAACTTGCGATGCGATCGAGGTAACCCTGTAATAAAATCCATATTAATTGCTTCCCACTTCCACAAAGGAATGGCTATCTCATGAACTAGCCCAACGGGCTTTTGGTGCTCAACCTTCACCTGTTGGCAGTTAGGACACTGTGCCACAAACTCAGCAACGTCCTTCTTCATCCCGTGCCACCAATAGGTCTCCTTAATATCATGGTACATTTTCATTGAACCAGGGTGAATAAAATAACGGGAATGATGTGCCTCTTCCATAATCTGATGTGAAAGCCCTGCAACATTCGGAACACACAATCAACCACTATATCTAAGGACTCCATCTCCTGCTATATCAAATGCTAAAGTCTATTGATTCTGAGCCTTGGCTCTGAGCTACTCTAAGCTAGGATCCTCTTGTTGCCGTGATTTTACTTCTACAACTAGAGATGATACGACTATGTCCTAAATTGTTACCCCACTATCTTGTGCCTCTAACAATATGACTCCCAAGCTAGCTAACCGATGAAGCTCTCGCGCTAGCTCACGCTTCTGAACATATAAATATGATATACTACTCATAGATCTTCGACTGAGGGCATCAACTACCACATTCGCCTTTCCTGGATGATATAAAATATCCACGTCGTAGTCTTTCAGTGACGCAAGCCATCGATGTTGTCACAGTTTTAACTCCTTCTGTCTAAAGATATATTGAAGGCTTTTATGATCTATGAAGATGTCAACATGAACCCATACAAATAGTGTCTCCAGATCTTTAGCGCATGCATAACTGCAGCCAACTCTAAATCGTGGGTCGGATAGTTCATCTCATGCTTTTTCAACTGCCTTGAAGCATATGCAATAACCTTACCATGTTGCATTAGAACACATCCCAAACCAACACCAGAAGCATCGCAATACACCACATAGCCTTCTGAACCGTCTGGCAATGCAAGAACTGGTGCTGATGTCAACCTGTCCTTCAGCTCCTGGAAACTATGCTCGCAAGCCTCAGTCCACTGGAACTTAGCTATTTTTTGAGTCAGCTTCGTTAATGGAGCTGAAATTGAAGAAAACCCCTCTACAAACCTTATGTAGTACCCAGCTAACCCTAAGAAACTACGAACCTCAGTCGGAGTCATAGGTCTGGGCCAAGTCTTTACGGTCTCAATCTTTTGTGTATCAACCGCAATGCCTACATCTGATACAATATGGCCTAAGAAAGCTACAGAGTCCAACCAGAACTAGCACTTAGAAAACTTTACATAAAGTTCACGGTCTCGAAGAACCTGAAGGACTGCTTGCAGATGGTTTGCATGCTCATCTTCTGAACGTGAATACACCAAAATATCATCAATAAATACAATCACAAACAAGTCTAAATACGGCCTGAATATACTATTCATCAAGTCCATGAACATTGCTGGGGCATTAGTTAATCCAAAAGAAATTACCAAGAAGTCAAAGTGTCCATATCTAGTTCTAAAAGCTATCTTTGGAATGACTTTCTCCCGAACTCGTATCTGGTGGTACCCTGATCATAAATCAATCTTTGAGAAACACTTAGCACCTTGTAACTGATCAAACAAGTCATCTATCCTCGGAAAGGGATACTTATTCTTTATAGTTGCCTTATTCAGCTGTCGGTAATAGATACACATTCTTAGTGAGCCATATTTATTCCTTACGAATAACACTGGTGCACCCCATGGTGAAGCACTAGGCCTAATAAAGCCTTTATCCAACAAGTATTTCAGCTGATCCTTCAACTCCTTTAGCTCATCAGGAGCCATTCTATAAAGAGGGATATATATGGGTTGTGTACTTGGTAGCATATCGATAGCAAAATCAATTTCCCATTTTGGAAGGATACCAGGGAGTTCGTCTGGAAATACATCTAGAAACTCATTAACTACCGGAATAGACTGAAGAGTCGGTGGTTCTGCATCTATATCATGAACGTGAACAAGATGATAAATACAACTCTTGGTAATCATCCTCCGTGCCTTAAGATAGGAAATATACCTACCTTTCGGCGTTGCTGTATTGCCTTTCCATTCCCGAACTGCCTCTCCTGGAAAATGGAATCTAACAATCTTTGTCCGGCACTCAACATTAGCATAACAAGACGCTAACTAGTCCATACCCATAATGATGTTGAAATCAACCATCTCTAACTCTACGAGATCTATAGAGGTCTAACGATCGATAATTTCTACCGTGCAACCTCAATAGACTCTCCTGGCAACAATATACTCACCAACTGGTGTAGATACATTGAAGGGTTGATCTAATGACTCTGCTACTATAGATAACCTCCCTGCAATAAATGGAGTAACATAAGACAAAGTAGATCTAGGATCTATCAAAGCATAAACACAATGGGAGCATACAATCAATGTACCTGTCACAACATCTGGTGATGACTTTGAGTCCTGTCGGCCGGTTAATGAATATGTACCCTTTTTTCCACTACCAGAACTAGATGCTCCCTCTCTGCCTCCGCCT
The DNA here is from genome assembly GCA_036553675.1 of Solanum okadae. NCBI lineage: Eukaryota > Viridiplantae > Streptophyta > Magnoliopsida > Solanales > Solanaceae > Solanum > Solanum okadae. The sequence goes on along the minus strand of CM071686.1, from coordinate 18,421,797 downwards.
CTACCTCTACGTGATGAAGTCTGGGGTCCACGCCCTGTAGACTGTGCTGATGAGGAGGAACCTACTGCTGACCTGGTCGACTGACCTATACCACCCTGAGTTATGGTGGGGCAGTTTCTTCACCCATGCCCCTCCTGTCCACAAGAACAACAACTTGTGGAACCCTGTCTGCACCTCCCGAAATGCATCCTACCGCAAGTAGCGCAACGCAGCGGGGATGTCCTAGCCTGGCTAGAACCCCTCTGCTGCTACGAGTCTGATGCTCGTGAACCCTCACCTGGGTCTGACTGTTCCTGACGATCAAATCTACTACCCTGGAACTGCTGTGCTGGATGTCTAGGTGGCCTAATAAAATATCGAGGTTTGGGACCACTTTGAAAATTTCCCTGTGAACCAGCGGGCCTAGCCCTCTTCTGTCTCTCTCTCTCGACCCTCTCAGTCGTATACTGTAGATGTCTGCGATCCTCTATGCCCTATGGAAAGGTCTGAATCCACGAGATATCCATATTATCATTTAGCGTAGCGGTAGAACAAGCCTGGATATAGTCTGAGTCAAGTCCTCCCAAAAATCTACGCACCCTGTCATGCATCGTATAAACAAATGCTAGTGCATATCTAGCCAATGAATCAAATCTTAGTCCGTACTCTCGGACACTCATGCAACCCTGTCGGAGGTTCAAAAACTGGTCCACCCAGCCATCCCTAATCTCTCGAGGCAAATAGTGATCTATGAAAGCTTCTTTTAAGCTATCACAGGTATTCCCCTAGATCTCTCCCAACTTTCATACCACAATACTGCAACATCATGCAATCGAAATGCTGCAAACTCAGCTGACTTAGTCGCTGAGGCATGCATGACTCTGAAGATCCTATGAAGCTGATCAACAAAGTGTTGAGGGTCTTCTCTGCGATTTGTCCCTGTAAACTGTGGAGGATTCAAGGCAAGAAATTCACGAACTCTCGAACTTCCGGGCCCTTCAGAAGGTCCAGCAACATCTCGCACAACTGGTTGGCACTTTGCAGCTACTAACTGTGCTAACATATATACTGCACTCTTGAAATCCTGATCAAATGGAATAGGAGGAACTAGAGGTGGTACTACTGATGGAGCCGGAAGTCCTGTAGCCCTTGGAGGCTCCTAAAGCTATGGAAAAGCTATAGGGGGCTGAGAAGATGTCTCTCCCTGGGTCTCACAATGGGCCACCTCCACCTGTGGTACCTTGCCGGTACCCTCGCTTGTAGTTGTATCTAGCCCCTAGCTAGTTGTGGTCTGTCTAGTGTCAGTCATCTCTATCTGAATACAATTATTAATTATAAGCCAGAAATGTCAACCCTTAAGATACCGCTCTATAGCATGAGGTGAGCAAAAGAAGGATAGTAATTCTAACATACCCGGTAGCTTCTTGCTTATCGGATGTGGTGCACAACACATTTATAAACAATACTCTACTAGACATCACTTGTAGACTTCCTAGGATACGACGTTGCTCTGATACCAAGTTTGTAACGCCCCAAACTGGTGGGGTGCAACTGGCTCCTAATACCAAAACTCAGGCCCAAGCCGACCTTGCTGAACCATTTGTTACTAGCGCATGGCAGCCACACGCAATCAAGAAAACAAACAAGTATATCTCTGCTTAAAACTAAGCCCTCGGCCGGCAAGGCCCCTGTCAACTGATCTATAAAAGAAACAGCTACTCCCAGGAGATTATATAAATACATAGCCAACTAGCACAGAAGTCCTGATTGGGCCGTCGAGGCCACAATGATATCTATACCAACACTAAAAGCAGGTATATATCAATCCTATACATCAAACAGCTCACAAGCTTCAGCAAATCGACACATGCCAGTATGGTCATAATGTAGCTATACACCCCACACACTATTCTGCAAGCCTCTAAGAGTAGTAATGATTAGTGGGACAGGGCCCCAGCCTACCCATAAAGATATATACAACAAAAGCTAACAAACCTCCCAACTCTGGCAGCTCTGGAGGAAAAGGGATAGTCAATCGGATGGAAGTCAATCCTATTGCTGAGGAGGTCTACTGGGTCATCTGTCTGGACCTGCATGCATGAATAAAGTGCCCCCAAGGCAATGGGGCGTCAGTACAAAATAATGTATAGAGTATGAAAGGCAATAGACTATGATGAGGTATCCTGATATACTAGAATAATCTGATAAATAAATCAAGGATAAGATAAGTGTACTGAGCTGCTCCTAAATCTAAACTTATCAAAAATAATAAAACAACAACCCAACCAAGCCCCCATAAGCTCGGCAGGTACAAACAGCACACAAGACCACCTACTCAGGCTCCCATAAGCCCGGAAGGTGCAAATCAACCTATATACCCTTATCGATAGTCCCCTAGCCCTGTAGGCAGTCACATAGCCCTCTTAGGCATTAATATAGCCCCGTAGGCAGCACATAGCTCTCTTAGGCAACAACATGGCCTTGTAGGAAGCACATAGCCTTCTTAGGTGTCAATATAGCCCTGTAGGCAACTCATAGCCCTTATAGGAATCAATATATCCCCGTAGGCAACTCATAGTCCTTTTAGGCATCCATATATCCTTGTAGGCAGAACATAGTCCTTCTAGGCATAGATCACATTCCTGCAGCTAACCACAATAGCCCCAAGGGCAACAATAACAATCTAATCGCTAAAAGAGAGCAATTTAGTTATAAGCAACCTATACAAATAGCCTCTAAGTCGTGTCCAACATAGGGACTCTACTAACTGAATAAGAATCCCGACAAGGGAGGATTATATCAACTCGAACAACCAACAATCAACAATCACGACTACAATTATATCAAGGATAACAACCCAAATACATTGCTTCTAAGCTTTAAGGAAACATGCCGTAAGTAGGGAATAGCCTTAATATACCTTTTTCGCTGAATTCACGTGTCCTAATAACTTTAATCACAACCCCCCTTGATACTACAACAAGGCAGGATCATAATCAACACAATAGAATAGAAGATACAACAAAAATCTGATAAAAGATATATATTTCCGTCACAAATTGCTATTTGCGACTTATCAAAGCTAGAGTCGATGAAAGAAGGGTCTTACCTTGATTATAAGTTTGTAATACACCTCAAAACTTTAAAATATGCACAAACCCCTGCTGTCCACACATGAAAGTATGATATGCTAGGAAATCGATAAAACAAATTATACCATGTTGACGAGCTCAACGCGTAGAACAACTTTTGTCAAGGACTTAAGTCACGAAAATCAGTAACTTGGCTTGTCCTAGAAGTGGGTTTTGTAGGTTTTGTGAGTTTTCTGGTTCTTTACTAAGGAAAATGAAGGAAAAATGAAGAAAAGTCGAAGAAGATGATATATATAAAGTTCCACTGACCTAGGGGACCCACCTCACCTGCCTGCTTGCGCAGTCTTGCAAAAACGTGAATATCTCTCCATTCTGAAGTCATATGAATGAACGGGTTGATGCGTTGGAAACTAGACTCATAGACCTTCGATTTCATAGGTTGTGAGGGCCATAATTATTAATATATTGGGAGAAAACGTCCGATACATTTGACCTATATTTCAGACAAATCTTTAAAAAGGAATTTACGGTAACTTTCGCCAACTTTTATTTTGCCATTTACCTAACTTCAAAACTTGAGACACAACACTTGAACACTTAAAAATATCACATAACATATCATTATTAATTTACTATCCACCCTCTTGGTCTTTCCACGAAGACACGAGCCAATTTATCTGTTTTGAAAAGTCGGGGTGTTACACATACTATCCCCCACTAAGGTCAGTATGAGAACTACAAAGCAACCTCAATAAGATATTCACACCATAAGGAACTATCAACTTACCGGTACCTTTATCCGAATTAGTCCCTTTGTCCTTGTTAGCTTGAAGCGCATAAAAATGATTTTTCCTTGGAGCATTACGATCCGGGACATCAGGAGAAGCTTGTTTGGCCTCTCTCCCCTTTGCCAATAGTGTTGGGCAATCTCTCATCTTATGACCCTTCTTCCCACACCCAAAGCACCCATCCATGCCGGCAAGAAACTTACCCAAATGTTGCTTCCCACACTTAGTACAAATAGACCTTTCAAATGAAGAACCATCTCCATTCCCTCCTTGAGGTTTAGGGTTAGACACCCTATCATTGTTGACCATAGAAGAATCTTGGTTGAACTACCTCCTTTTGGACCTTGGTTGACTTTGTTCCTCGGGTCTTGCCTTTTTTTCCTTACTATTCATCTTCCTAAGCTTTGTCTCCTCAATTTGTTGAGCATATATCATAAGCCTAGAGATATCTGTATCATAATGGAGCATTGTCGTACGACATTCTTCTTCAACCAAACCGACACCCCCATTACAAATTTATTCATCCTAACCCTAGAATTTGCTACCAAGGTTGGAGCATACTTGGATAGTTGGGTGAACTTGAGAGAGTAATCCTTCACACTCATACCCCCTTGACGGAGGTTCATGAACTCCACCAACTTTTTTCCCCTCAACTCTATGGGGAAAAACCAATCAAGAAAGGCCATCTTAAACACTCCCTAATCAAGCGGTCCCTCTCTCACGGGTCTCTCATCCCTCCATTGCTCAAACCAGACTTGGGCTACGTCTTTAAATTGATAGGCGGCTAGTTTCGCCTTTTCTCTAGAAGATACTCCCATGGTATCCACCACTTTAAACATTTCATCTATAAAGCCTTTTGGGTCTTCATCCACTTAAAAGTCATGGAATGTAGGGGGATTCATCCTTGTGAAATCCCTAATTCTTGGAGCGGGTGTACTAGCATTGGGGTTTACTTGAGGTCCAACTTCTCGGTTAGCTTGGGCCGTTAAAGCTTAAGCTTGAGTGGCGACGACTTGGGTTTGAACCATCATGAGTTGGGTCAAAGTTTGGAAGTCAACCCTTATCTCCACATTAGACATGACCCCTTCATCATTAGGAGATTGAGGGTCTTGAGGAGCTTGAGGGGAAACCTCCTCATTCACGTTTTCCTCTTGTTCCCTCCTTGCATTAGCCCTTCTTGTATTCATATTCCTATAAACACAAGAGAAGGATTAGGAAAATAGCACTTATAAAACTACACTCTAAGGCACAACATCAAGAATATGAAAGAAGTGTAACTTTCTAACGTCCTATAGCCTCTCGATCGTAGATATGTCGCGACACACATCGATGAACAAGACTCTACTAGACGTGGCTTGTGAGACATCAAACCTAAAACCATTCCTAAAACCTAGTGGTTTGATACCATGTTTGTCACGACCCGAGAGCACTTCCTAGTCGTAACACGGCGTACTCGAGCCCGAAGGGGTCTTATACAAGCCTCATAGCATTCATTCATCGCATAGGTAATAAAAATAGTGCGGAATTAAATTTTTTTTATTCAAAAGCCATTCAATCAAAAAACATTCATTCAAAAGCAAGCAGAGTTTACTAAAGTCTCACATGGCCATCTTAGACAAAGCTTTAAACGAGATAGGGTCACGTCCCTTTACAATCAAAGTCTCGACAATAGTATCAAAACATAAAAGAACTAGAAGACATGAAAAGTCCCTGTCCTTGGTCTATGAGGACATACCCAAAAGATGTCTTGGAAGAAGTCTAGTCCAAGCTCCAACTAGAGAGATACTTAATTACCAAAACCTACACTTGTAGTTCAAACATAGAAGAAGAATGGGGTAGCACATAAAGTACTAAGTATGATAGCCATGCAAAAACATGATTAAAAAGGACATTTGTTGAAAGACTTGCTTTTATGTTGTTTTGGCAAAACTTCATGAAATACAAGTATAGGAGTCATAATAGTCAATCATAACCGACATACAAGTCATTTATCACAATAGAGAAATGTTCAACATATATAAACCATTACCTTTCCATAACCCTTCACTTAAAGTAACCCTTAGGCTATACCTTGTGCAATGTATGGATAGTGGCCCATACCACTATCCCCACAAAGGCACCACCCTAAGGTCACCAAAAGTGAACTTGCCATTCAACCTTTCCACCTTCAAGAATATACATTCATAAAGACATAAACATTACATAAGACATTATATAAGACATGATCATCACATAAGGACCATCACCTAAGATAAGTCTAAGTCACACTTGTGCAATGTGTAAGTAACATCCCATACTACTACTCACACTAAGTGCTCCTTTGAAGTCACCATAGACTAGGCACATTCATACTCAATAAGTTATAACAAGGAAGTACTCATATATACAATCCAAACATAGCTTGCATTATTTTATTACACATATAAGCATTGAAGTCACCATTCATTAAGTACGCTTTCATTAATTAGACACAAGATCAACATTCTTCATTAACAAGATCATAAGAGTCCATTTATTCATTAACATTCTAAAGGAACACACCATGGCCTCCCTCAAATTACTACTTGTGCAATGTATAGATGGCATCCCATACCACCACCCAAACTAAGTAGTACATCCTTCAGAAGCCATAGTTCATTAACCTTATTGTGGGGGTAAACCTTGACCGACATAGACCATGTGAACTTGACAATGAATCCCGGTGTCACCCTCACCGGATAAGGGATTCCTACTTGCCTAAGATAAGACCATTGTTCTTTAGCTTAAGTGGATCCATTTGCTAGACCTATGTGGGCACATAGTTTAAGGGATAGGGAGATTGCTACTAGATACCCTGCCTAACCTCCCGAATGAGCACCCATCTCAAACTATATCCACTCAGTGCTTAGCATTATTCCCCACGGAGTACATTACATTCATTACTTTAGTTCATTATGGGATAATGAATTGCTACTAGATACCCCGCCTAAACTCCCGAATGGGCATCCATCCCAAACCCAACATTCATTCAATCATTGGAAAGCTCATAGATTCAAAGATGAGAATATCCTTTCACCTAAGAACCCCCTTATTGTGAGAAAGTTCTTTCACAACAAGTCATTAACATTCATTAAAGTACACTATGAGAATAACCTTTCAAATAGTACTTCATCATTAACATTATCATTGAACTTCATTCATTCATTAATTCAAGTATATGTGTGTATGTGAGTATAGTCTTTCACATAATCATCATCATTCACAAGTGTTAATAGATAGATAATATTCAATCCTAACACAATTAGATTCTAGACAAGATCATTTTTCATTCATTTATATCACACACATGCTTTACATCACATTCATATATACAAAATCATGATAAATTGAGTGTTCATGCTCATAAATTCTACATGAACTCCATAAATTGAGTGTCTTTGAGAGGAGTAGTATCTTTAAGTTCTAAGTCTTGAGTATTGAGTTCGTAATCCTTTTGAGAATATATTCCTAGTCGTCGGACTACTAGATGTTACCCATGAAGGTCCTTGAGTTGAGTAGTTCATGCCCATAATTCTGCATGAGCCGTATTTTGAGAAGTATTTTGCAATTCTTTTTAACACTTGTTTTAAGACTTGAGCATATGAGTTTGAGAAAGAGTAGAGCCGAATTCATTTTCTTTAAAATGATATATGGGCAATAAGTATTCCCAAGATTAAATGTTCTTATATTTAAGAAAAGAGGAAAAACCATTTTCTAAAAGAGCTTTCATGAGTAGTTCTGAGTACCATCTCTTTAAAGAGAAAGATTTTTGAGAAATAATCTCAAACCACATAAAGAGTTATATTTTTAAAACATATGAGCTAGTATATTTTGGGAGTAGTATTGACCACCGATATGATGGGGAGTTCGTAAAACTCAATGCCTCCATAAACCATGTAGCAAACATGGGTAGAAAGGGTCATACTTTTTAGATGATTCCTTAATGCTTTAAACATAGACTAGTGGATCCACTTAGTAGTAGGTTCTATACCTCGGCAAAGTATAAGACAATTCTAGCAGTGTGGGCTAGACGATATATCATCATATAGGTCATAGTGATGGTTGTCGGTTAGAGAATCTCCCACAGAGTTATATTGTAATTTTATATACAAACTGAGTTATTCTTGTATTCTTCAACATATTGAATTGCTAACTATTGTTTTAAAAGCTTTCCATATATTGCATCTTTTATTATTCCTTTATCTTGAGTTGAATATCTTATTGTTGAGTTGAGCTCTATTTCTCAGAGTTGAGTTGAGCCCTACTTCTTTGAGTTGAGTTGAACTATGTTTCACAAAATTAAGTCTCTTATTATTGAGTTGAACTATATTTCACAGAGTTGAGTCTCTTATTATTGAGTTGAACTATGTTTCATTGAGTTGAGTGAGTTGAGAAGAGGTAAGTATGTTTCTTTTCCATCAGTTCAAGCTTATGCTTAGGCTTTATAATTCCCCTTACATTCTCGTACATTCCATGTACTGAGCTATTTGGCCTGGATCATTTCATGATGTAGATACATGTATTCAAGATCATTAACAGGCATTTCGTTGAGGTCATGTGATATTCCAGTTAGCTTTGGTGACCCATCTTATATTCTGGAGGACTTCACCTTTATCTTACAGTTAGTAGTTTTTGAGATGTCGTAGGTCTTGTCCCAATATCCTTCTGTAATAGTAGAGGCTTCATAGATAGATAGAGTTGAGGAGTTTATGTATTTACTTTTATTTTGAGTATTGTACAGACTTTTAAAAAGGTTGGGTATTTAAGTTCAATGGAATTTAATTCAGGTTTTAAGCTTTTGTATGCTTGAGTTAGTCTTCCGCTTGTAATCCGCCAGGATGAGGGTTCTCTTGGGGACCAATAATGGTTCTCGAGTGCTGGCCATGTCCAGGGTGTAGGTTTGAGTCGTGACAAACTTAGTATCAAAGCACAGAGTTCAAGTGTCCTAGGGTGTCTATGAAGTAGTGTCAAGAATGATCTTATTTGTTGTTGTAAGGTCCCCACTTCTATAAATAAGTGACTATAGATATTTAGGAAAAATTTCCCTTCTTTCATACTATGAACTCTGCAATAAAGCTATGTCATAGAGACTTATTCTAACTCGCGCATACGCATATCCATTCAACTACCCCTCATACTAGAGGTGGTTGAAAAGCAAAGTCAGTTCTTTATCTATGAGTTACTCTTAGTAAAATCTTGTGGAAGTCATGAGACTCCAGAGGGGATTGAGAGAAGCCCAAGAGTGAGTTAAGTGTTGAGTTTCAAAGGAATGCGCTCATGTTCATATGAATCGTGCGTTCAAGCTAAAAACGAGTTGTACTCTCTTCTCTAAGCCCTATTTTAGCTGAGATCCCTATGAGGAAGTATGTTTAGAGCTTGGGTAGTATTTTCATCCCCAAAAAATAGCATGAGTTATGAAATTATGAGAGTAGTAGTAAAAGTGCCCAGAGTTAGAGAAAAGTATGTAGAGGTTCAGTAATCTATGAAAGAGAGATAGTGATGGGGCAGATTATGTTATTGCAATCATACACCCAGTCAGTTATAAGTTATGAGTTCCTTCATAAATGAAAATAAGGAATAATAATGTTGTATAGAGTTCTTGATAGAAGGAAGAGGAATAGTTACTAATCATTATGAGATAGAGTATGTTTTAACCAAAATAGAGTTGATGTCGATGTGCCATTGTGTTAGAGGAGACTAAATAATATATTTAATTAGAGAACAAAGTATTCATGAAGTGACAGATCTAAGCTAGGCTTATGATTTGTTTAAGAGGGTCATGATGTTCCAAAGGTTATAGAACTGATTAAGTAATGAGGTAAAATAAGTGAGCAAATAGTACTTAAGTTGTGAAAAGGGGATGTAGACCAGTTTAGAGATGCTGGAATAGGTCCATAGCTTCGAAGTGTCAGCTTTAGATCTAAGGGGGAGATGATAAGGTGAGAAATCAAGTCCAGTGTTGAGAATAAGATAGTAATGAGCTCAAAAGAATGTGTGGGATATCTTTTCAGAGGTTCTTTGTGGAGTGATGTTAGAAGAAGAAGGTTAATGTTCTTATCATGATATTGATGGTGTGATAATTCCAACTAAGGTTATAAATAAGGACGAAGAGGAGAATAAGGTTTTACTATGAAAAATAGTTAAATAAGAGCCCTTAGTTGGTCTCGAGAAGTAATGCGGAAAATTGTAGTTGGTATGGCAGAGATGACAAAAAAATGAGAACTTCTTCAGGAGCTGGTTAGTAGGAGTCCATGGAGTTGTTAGAGTCCTAAGCTCGAATGTGGTGTTGTTAAACATGAGGTAGTTTTGATATGAACTCAATCTTGATTAAATGTGGTGGTAAAGAGTAATGTTCTTGGGATGAGACTCCCTATAGAGAGGTATAGAGCCCGAACCTTAGGATTTGGGTTAAGCTTGAATATGGTAAAAACGTGTTGTTAGACTCAGGCCTTGGTAAGAGAAGTCATGTACCCTTTAGGGAACTAGGAGTTGCAGCCAATGAGGTATGGTATAAGGAAAGAAAAGCGTAGTTGAGGAGTGTTGCTAAGCTTAATATTTAACAGTCATATTACCCCAGGCATGGTATTCCTATTCTTACTTCATGCCGAGATTTCCTTTATTTCAGATAAGGTAACTTCAGAGAGAGTGTGACTATGTTCACAATAGCATCGTTTTTGATTTAGGTGCTATAGAAAGGTCCCAACTCTCGGTACAAATCAGTCCAGCCTGTGTTAGTAGGCAAGTTCATGAGTCAGAAGAGAGAGTGAGAGTAACCCCGTTCCATAACAGGTCCAGCCATCATTCGAGGACAAATTCTCTCAAGGGGTAGATCATGTAACACCCTGGAAATGTTTTAAACTAAGACTCGAACCCTTTTTCATTGTGAGTAGGATTTTACCAAGGAATTTAGAATTTCTTAAGTCTTAAGGTCAGGTCACTAGATATAGTGCCTTGAGTTCCAAAAAAAATTAAAGAGAATTCATTCAAGTCATTCCTTAGTTCTTCTAAGTTTTGGGCCAACTTCAAACAACCATAAATTTTAGCACAGGATGAGTTAGGAGACCCATATGATATTGAATGAAAGATTCTGAGTGCTGTTTCCAATGCCACCAAGTTTGCTCATTTTTGAACTCGTATGAGGTAGATATGCCTGTTTGAAATCGGGCTGTCCAATTAGGGAAAGTTACCCGAGAATATGATGGATATTTTGGTCCTTTCCTTACTCAATCGGACTTAAATGTTTTAGTAAGGTTTTAGGAGTCTAAACTGATTAGAATCAGTTTTAGTTATTCCTAAAATACGCTTAGGGTTTTTAGAGAAGTTCAAGAAGAGGAAAAGAGGAAAAAAGGAAGAGCGTTAATGATTTTTGCGATTCTTCAAAGGATTTCACCAAGGATTTTATCCTAAGAGGTATGTACGCTTCCATAGTATTGGGTTTATTCGCCCACACGCCAATCATGAGTTTATTTTACGAATATCATCCATGAGATTGAGTATATTGATAATCTTGTTGAGTTCTTGAAGTTTTGTGCTTCGTTTTTGATAATAAAGTTCTTGTTGAGTTCTTGAGGTGATAGTTGCGAATAAGTATTGTTCTTGGTGTGTTTTGGTGAAGAATTCGCTGTAATTTGGTTGGGTTTGTCACGCCCCAAACTCAAGGGGCACAACTGGCTCCTAATGCCAAAACTCATGCCCGGGCCGACCCTGCTGAATAATTTTCTACTAGCGCATGACAGCCACACACAATCAAGAAAACGAACAAGTATATCTCAGCTTAAAACTAAGCTCTCGGCCGGCAAGGGCCCTGCCAACTGATCTTTAAAAGAAACAGCTACTACCAAGAGTTCATATAAATAAATAGCCAACTAGCACAGAAGTCCTGATTAGGCCATCGAGGCCACCATGATATCTATACCAAAATTGAAAGCAGGTATATATCAAGACAATACATCAAACAACTCACAAGCTTCAGCAAACCAACAAACTAAGCCAATATGGCCATAATGTAGCTATACACCCAACACACTAGTCTGGAAGCCTCTAAGAGTAGTAAAGATTGGTGGGATAGGCCCAGCCTACCCATAAAGATGTATACAACAAAAGCTAACAAATCTCCCAACTCTGGCAGCTCTGGAGGAAAAGGGATAGTCAATCGGATGGAAGTCAATCCTGTTGCTGAGGAGGTCTACTGGGTCATCTGTCTGGACCTGTATGCATGAATAAAGCGCCCCCACGGCAATGGGGCATCAATACAAAATAATGTACAGAGTATGAAAGGCAATAGACTAAATGAGCAAGTATAATAATATACCAAAAGCAATCATGTAAGGAAATTAAAATTTTAGATAAGCATGCTAAACCACTACTGAATATAAAAATACAAAAATGATCAAACTTCAACCTAACCAAGCCCCCCATAAGCTTGACAGGTACAAACAACATACCACCTACCTAGGCCCTCATAAGCCCAGAAGGTGCCAAATCAATCTACATATCGGTTACCCCTTGTCTTTGTAAGAAGTCACATAGCCCTTTTTGGCAACGATATTGCCCTTTAGGCAGCACATAGACCTTTTAGGCAACATCATAGCTCCGTGCGCTGCACATAACCCTCTTTTGCATCAACAAAGTCCTGTAGGAAACACATAGCCCTCTTTGGCATCAAAATAGCCCCATAGGCAACACATAACACTCTTTGGCATCAATATTGCCCCGTGGGCAACACATAACCCTCTTTGCCAATAACATAGTCCTATTAGACAACATCATAGCCCCCATAGGCAGTTCATAGCTCAATAACTAACCAGAATAACCCCAAAGGTGACAACAAACAATTGAATAGGCTAAAGGCGAGCAATTTCGCTATAAACAATATATATGAATAATCTCCAAGTCGTTCCTAACTTAGGGTCGTTCTTAACAGGTTATGAGTCCCTAAAATGAGGGTTTATAACCACTCAATCAGCCAACCATTCAGAATTACATCTATAAGATCACCAATATTAACTACCCTTTTATATCACTCCTAAGCTCTAAGGAAATATGTCGAACGAAGGGAATAGCCTTAACATACCTTTCCAATGGAAGCTCGAAAGACCGTAGTTCCTTCACTAAAGTTGTTCCTTATGTCCTAAGCTTCACAAACACTATATATACACAGCTGGTATACACCTATAAATAGTTCATAATTAATCTTAAATCGGCAGATTTGCCATATTGCCCCAACTTGTCGAAATGTCCGTAGATATTCATAAAAACAATCATAAAAGAGTCCCAAGATGATTACCTTAGTTAACCAAGTTTAACTCTTGAAAAAATACCAATAACTACTAATTTATATCTTCAAAAACTAGCTCCAAACACAGCTAATAGAAAGGAAAAAATGATTGCCACGTGTAGAGATCAAGTTTCTAGGCACAGGGGCAACCTTTAATAGTAGAAATCGTCAAAAACTAACCTTCATCATGCAAGAATTACATAGGACCCCTCTCTTAAGCTTTCTTTCTAGTTTGGAAGTGAAAAGAAATGTTTTCATGGCTTAAAACGTTGAATAAGCTGACATACCATATTTTTGACCCGACTCGGATTCTGCCCCGGCAATCTCTAGTAAAACCCTCATAACTTTTTACTCCGATGTCAGTTGGATACGGGGTTTTGGGTGTTGCAAACTAGACTGGTAGGCCTTCGATTTAATGGGTGATAGGGCTTCTAAATCTTAATATATTTGGAGTAAACATCCAAGACATTTGATCCGACTTTCAGATAAATCTTTATAAAGGAACTTGCGATAACTTTCGCCAACTTTTATTTTGCCACTTACCTAACTTCAAAACTTTAGTACAAGCCTTGAACACTTAAAATATGACATACCACATCATTCTAAATTTAATACCCACTCTCCTTGTCTTTCCACGAAGATACGAGTTAATTTAGACGTTTTGAAAAGTCGGGTTGTTACAGGGTTTAAAGATCCAAAAGAGTTTGGAGGAAATCATTCAAGTTAAGATGAGGTAAGGCTGGAAAAATTGAAGAAAAGTTCATCGGATTCGTCTGGAACGTGGCTCGGGCGGTGCACCACTGTTGCGCCTGAGGAGTTGCCGCCTTGCGCCTGCAGTGCACCCCAGACGAGCCTCAGGCAACTGAGGGCTGGCGCGGTGCACCACTACTGTGCTAGGGACGTCAGGTCCTTTCCACCTCCTTTCTTCATTTCGTATTCGATCTTTCTAAATATGTCTTCGCTCTCTTAGTGATTTCTATTATCCAACCTACATCCATTCATCAAGAAATCCTATATATCAAGTCACGATCCTTGAATTCATAATTCAAATTCAAGAAAGATTTAAGAGTAGAGTCCAAGAAAGTCTGAGTTAAATTGTGAATCTTTATAAACTATCAATTTGAGTTCTTTAAAATGGTTCCTTCAATCCCTATTGATTCTAAACAGTCTAAACTACTTCTAAACATTGAGAAATCATTCATAACATGAATTATAACCTTGAATTCATAATTCAAATTAAGGTAGAGTTAAGAATCAAGTCTTGAGAGTTCTTTTGAGTCCTCTGAGAAAGTCCCTTTGAGTATTTTGAGGAGTCTTATACAATTTCAAATAACTTGTTTCAAGACTCAAGTAAATGAGCATGAGAGTGAGGATAATGTATTGATGAGTCTACACTATCATCAAGATCCTTCATATCATGAATCATAACTCTTGAATTCATAATTCAAATTCAAGAAAGAATTAAGAGTAGTGTTGAAGAAAGTCTTCGAGTTCAATTGCGAATCCTTTGAGATCAATTATCAATTTGAGCTAAGTTTTGAGAAAGTAGGTATGAGAATGAGAAGAGTCGTATACATGAGTTCCACATTGTTATGTATTATATATGAGTTCCATATTGTTATGTAGATCCTTGAGTTGAGTCGTTCATACCCATAAATTCCGCATGAACTCCATAAATTGAGTATCTTTGAGAAGAGCAGTATCTTCAAGTTATAAGTCTTAAGTATTGAATTCCTAACCCTTTTGAGATTATATCCCTAGTCGTGGGACTACTACTGTTACCATGAAGGTCCTTGAGTTGAGTAATTCATGCCCATAATTATGCATGAGCCCTATTTTGAGAAGTCTTTCGCAAACCTTTTTAAAACTTGTTTTAAGACTTGAGAATATGAGTTTGAGGAAGAGTATAGCTGAGGTCAGTTTCTTTAAAATGATATATGGGAACTAAGTATTTCTAAGAGTAAATGTTCTTACATTTAAGAAAATAGGAAACACCATTTTCTGAAAGAGTTTTCATGAGCAGTTTAGAGTACCATCTCTTTTAAGAGAAAGATTTTTGAGTAATAATCTCAACCCACAGAAAGAGTTATGTTTTCAAAACATATGAGCTAGTATAGTTTGGGAGTAGTATTGAGAACCCATATGGGAGAGAGTTCATACAACTCACAACCCCCATAAACCATGTAGCCAACGTGGGTAGAAAGGGTCATACTTTTTAGATGATTCCTTAATGCTTTTAGCATAGACTAGTGGATCCACTTAGTAGTAGGTTCTATACCCCGAAAATATATAGGACAGTTCTGGCAGCGTGGACTAGATGTTGTATCATCACATAACTCATAGTGATGGTTGTCAGTTAGAAAATCTCCCATAGAGTTATATTGTATTTTTCTATACAAACTGAGTTATTATTATGTTTTTCAATACATTGAGTTGCTATATACTGTTTTAAAAGCGTTGCATCTATTACATATTTTATTATTGCATTATCTTGAGTTTAGTATCCAGAGTTGAGTATCTTATTGTTGAGTGGATCCCCATTTCTCAGAGTTGAGTTGAACTATGTTTCACAGAGTTGAGTATCCTATTGATGAGTTGAGCCATATTTCTCTGAGTTGAGTTGAACTATGTTTCACAGAGTTGAGTCTCTTATTATTGAGTGGAACTATTTTTCACATAGTTGAGTCTCTTATTATTGAGTTGAACTGTGTTTCACAGAGTTGAGTCTGTTATTATAGAGTTGAACTACGTTTTATTGAGTGGAGTTGAGTTGAGAAGAGGTAAGTATGTTTCTTTTCCATCAGTTCAAGCTTATGTTTATGCTTTAGAATTCCCCTTACATGCTCGTACCTTCAATGTTATGAGCCATTTGGCCCGCATCATTTCATGATGCAAATACAGGTATCCAGGATCATCAACAGGCGTTTCATTGAGGTCATGTGATATTCCAATCAACTTTGGTGAGCCATCTTATATTCTTGAGGACTTCACCTTTATCTTACAGTTAATAATTTTTGAGATGTTGTGGGTCTTGTCCTGATATCCTTCTGTAATAGCAGAGGCTTCATAGATAGACATAGTTGAGGAGTTTTTGTATTTACTTTTATTGTGAGTATTTTATAGACTTTTAAAAAGGTTGAGTATTTGAGTTCAATAAAGTTTAATTCTGTTTTTAAGCTTCTGTATGCTTGAGTTAGTCTTCTACTTGTAGTCAGCCAGGATGAGGGTTTGCTTGGGGACCAATAATGGTTCTCGAGTGCCAGCCACGTCCAGGGTGTAGGCTCGGGTTGTGAAAACCTCAGATTAGAGAAAGGCTAGAAATGAGTCAAACGGGCAAGTCCCAAGCCCAAAAGTGGACCATGGAACCCTTCACGAAGTCCTAGACTTTCTGTGAATGGGACCCTGGTCCGTTAATGGGCTCGTGAGGTCTTCTAGATCCTGAACTAGGTAGGCTTCACCTTGATGAACGCCCAGACAACCTGTGGTGAAGTTGATGGGTCATTAGGTGGGTTAAGTTTGAAGAGGTTCTCCCCTTGTCACTGGAAAAGGGCCACAGACGTCTAAACGACATGTGAGGCTTCGCACATACCGTGAAGTCATCCGTGGAGTGGGTTTATTAGACTTAGAGTTTAGGGTCAACTTCAAACAATCATATCTTTCAGCATAAAATGAATTAGGTGGCCCATGACCTATCAAATTAAAGATAACTAATTCCACTTTCCAACGCCACTGAATTTATCTATTTCGAAGGGTGGAGTAAAAATTTATGCCCGAAATAGTGAAGCTCTATTAGGCAGAATTTCTTCATGGCCCGTTAGACGGGCTGTTTAGGCCTTCTTGACGCAAATTTGGCAGTTTTAAGTCTGGGACATTCTAGTCTTTTCCCAATCGTTTTAACTCAATACTATGCCCTTTTTCTTTTTACGCAAAGCCATATATAGTAATTTTTACCTCTTAAATCACCCAAACCAATTCATTCTCACAAATTCTCAAAAGAAGATCAAGTCATCCTTTCAAATATTTCTCGCTCTAGAAACTTGAAGAATGAGGCTAGGATTTCAAGTCAAGTCTCTAATTTCACCATTGATTTTAAGCTTTTGGCGTCAAGGTGTGATAGTATTCACCTATGGAGCCCTTTCCTCCATAGGTTTACTAAATTCTGCAATTGAGTTAGGGTTTTATTCAATTGACATGAATTGTAACACCCCTAAATACTAACCAAGAATCGCATGTCGATACTTCATTGCTTATTACAACAATATGTTTTACTCTCATTTTGGGAACTTGAAATGTTGTGATATTTGCAGACTTGCTTAACATAAATTATGATCGTAATTTAAGGGACTGTATTGAGGTATTTACGTAATATTCTAATTATAATTATGTATAACTTGAAAGGGAGGTGAGAGATATTCATATAGGTATATATGTATGCATTTTGGGCAGCCAACTTTTTGTTTAGGCAGCCACCTTTTAGTGACAGTTGTACATGTGATAAACATCACTTTTCAGACTATATTTTGACACCTCTTCTAGTGAAATTCGTTATCCCTGAAGTCTAAGAACCTTAGAACATTATCTAACCAGTTGTTCTTCAAAATCACAAGAGAAAAACTTGGTCCTTTTGGCTGAAATTCGAGACACACCCTTCCCTTGTGTTTAAGAATATCTTGTTGTCTAGAACTTCATTTACAGTGAATAAATATGATTTAAAAAGACAATTCATATACCTACAACTCTTGTGCCTATGTAAAACTGTAACTTAGGTGTTATGGATTCGAAATATGGGATGCAACATAGGACTTGTTCTATCCAGATTTCAGAATTAGAAATCCTGTATAATCAACTGTTAGTGTTTTGATTATATCTTTTTGTACAAAATATATTTTGTGGTGATTCTTGTTTATTTGCAACCTTAAGAGATGTACCTACATCTTTAATGAATGATATACAGTCCAGTTTTGCCGTTTTCCATTTCAAATCTAAGTTGCGACATGAGGTACTAGGCCGGGCAGAATTACTGTTTTGGGAGCATAGTCATATTTATACAGGCTAAGCTTACTTGTGATGATAATCTTATTTTATATCAAAATTATTGAGCTACTAGGAATTACAGAAGTTATTTAATTTTATTTTTAAGTTTTTATATACTCGTGAACAATTTGAGGACCTTGATACGTTGGTTGCTCTACGGTTTGAACTCTTGAAGTTGTGTTGGACTGTTTCTAAGCTAAGCACTGACGTTTGTGTATAAACTTGTACTTGTACTCTTTTTACCTGCTGGTATATCTGAAAGTTTATCTTGGTACCTTGGTTACCTCTTGTCACTTTGCATTGTCGTGTTGGTATCCTTTAAGACATCAAAGACATTTGTGTAACTCACCCACTTGTACGGATTGTTTGATCACTTGGCACTCTTGTTGGGACCTTGTCCTTCTTGTGGCTGTGACTTTGTCACTATTGGCATGCTTCTTGATTAGGGTCATTTGCCATCTTGACTCTGGATTTTTGGTTCGTCTTAAGTATGAAAGTTGTCCATTTTATGTATGAACTGGAAATCCATTTTTAATATGGTTCTTGGTTCTATTGATTATTGGGCTTTAACCTTTCTTGATGCAGAGCGTCGGTTCTTCTTGATACCTGCTTATGCTTGGTGTGACGACATGATGTATTTATTGGGCGAGCCTTGTTATTGAATCTCTTGTAAAATGGTGCTATGAGCGTTCTTGACATTTGAATCTTTAAATATCAAACTTGATACTCTTTATATGTTGTTTACTTGATTTATTTATTATGTTTCAATTGTGCTGCCCATGACTTGAGAAAGGTAGCTTGGTGAATCTGAGGGCTCCGAACCTATAGTTTTTACACCACTAAGATATATGCTTAACAATAGTTGTTTCTATCGTAGGGAATGATCAAGAGGAGGCATGAAGCTGGCCATTGGAGATGGAGATTTTGAGAGCCTTAAGGAAGATCACATTTGCATATAGGCATCTATATTTTATATAAACCTTGGGACTTGTACATGATATATGTGTTGTGCATTCACATGAAATTTTGAAGGCTAATTTGATCATGTCACCATGGTTTGTAATATAAGTATGACATGTTTTGTTGTTTTTGGGGTGTGTAAACCCAAATCTTGTAATATACTAAATTTACTATTTATTTTAAATGGTTGTGTGAAGCATGAACCAGCTAATTTTGGTACCTGGAAGTTGGTAATATTATTTTATATTATTTTAGGTGTTAGGATAAAATATGAAGGAAAACTTCGTAAGTTATTTGCTTAGATTATTCTGGAAGGGTTCTTCCGCCAAAAGATAAAATTTTATGCACTTTCCATTTGACATCAAATTAATGTGTAAATGGGCAGTCTTCACTTATTTAACTATTTTTTATTTATGAACCTAATTCCTCTACTAGACTATAATCAATATGCCCTTCGTTAATGTCTTTTAAATGTCAAAAGTATTAAATTGGATTTCTTCTTTAAGTTCTAGTATCCTTCCGAAAGGGTCGCTACAAGTGTTGGTATCAGAGACTAGGTTTGTGGTTCTAGAACTTTTGTTGTGAATTACTTGTATACTTGTTCACTTTCAAAAAAGGTTCTACTTAGATTATTTGTTCACTTACATGGTTTATAATATTTTTATCATATGTAGAGTGTATTTGCATCAAGTACATGTCTCTAATGCAATGTGATATTCCCTTTTTAAGGAATCAAGTTATGGCCTCTTCTTCAGACAGACCTATGGAAGCTGTTCGTGAAGGTTCGGGTACCTCTATTTCCCAACCTCATGCACTGGAAGGGATTGGAGAACATTTCTCGAATCAACATGTTCCCCACACTAGTGGGTCTGAAGTAGGAAACCATGCATGTGTAAGAGCTAGTTCACATGCTCATATGAATCGTGATACTCAAGCCGTGAATCCTCCTTTCCAACAAATGGCTGAATTTTTCCACCACATGGCTGAATCGATGTATGATCCCAACGGGAATAACTTTGAGAAAATGAGGAAAATGGGTGGAGTGGAGTTTGAAGGCACTGTTGATCCCACTAATGCTAAACAATGGTTGGAGTGCATGGAGAGGGTATTTGAGTAGTTGGAGTGTTCAGATGTTGCCAAATTTAAGTATTCTATTTCACTATGACAAAAGGATGCTTACGATTGGTGGGTAAGTGTTCTGAGTGCCAAGGTAAAACCTCCAGTTCTTACTTTGGATGATTTTCTTATGGAATTTTGTATGAAGTATGTCCTACCTGCTTATTGTGATGCAAAGAAAAATGAGTTTTTGAATTTAAGGCAACGACGCATGTCTATTGCTGAGTACCAACAGAAGTTTCTATGGCTCTCTCGTTATGCAAGAGGTATTATTAAAGAGGTAAAAGACAAGTGCAAGAAATTTGAAGACAGTTTAAATAATTTCATTAGGAAGAATGTGGTGATCATGCAACATGAGAACTTTCGTAAATTAGTGTCTGCTGCTTTTACTTGGGAATCGCTTGATAAAATAGAAGCTAGTAGAAATGAACCCAAATTCCCAAAGTCTAGACCACATTTTGGAAGTCCATCAAAAAGGGGAAGGTTTGATAATTCTAAGGCTGGTAGTGATAACAGACCACCTCAATAAAAGCAAAACATATCAAAGTTTTCTACGACTAGCACTCCAAATTATGGCCAAGGCAAGCCTTGCATTCCCACTTGTCCACAATGTGGAAAGAATCATTATGGTACTTGCAGGAGAGCTTCTGATGCATTTTTCAATTGTGGGAGGTTTGATCATAAAGTGAAGGACTGTCCTAATCCTAATAATGCTCCTTCCTTGAAAACTGAAGGCTCAGTTCATAAGTCTTCTATTAATCCTCCTCAAACTAATAGAGGTTAAAGACCTAAAAACACCCAAGTAGCAGGTGCAACTGAAGCTAATAAAGCTAGTGGACCAAGAGCTACTACACGTTCTTATGCTATGAGGCAGAGGGATGATCAATATGGACAAGACGTGGTTGTCGGTAAATTTCACTTATTTTGCTTATGTGTGTTTACACGGTTTGATCCTAGTTCTACACATTCCTATATTTGTTCATCATTTGTTCTTCCTGAAAATGTGAAATCTGTGAGACTTAATTATGATGTGCTGGTTGAAAGTCCTTTGGGTTAGCAAGTTGTGTGTAATCGAGTTTACAAAGATTGTCCCTTCGTGATTCAAAACCTTGTCTTCCCTGCTGATTTGATTGAAATGCCCTTCAAGGATTTTGATGTTATTATCAGGATAGATTGGCTTTATAAATATCATGCAGTGGTAGATTGTAGGTCAAAGCATGTGACTTTTAAAGATCCTACATTTTCACACATTATTGAACAAGTTGAAAGATCATTGACATCTAGTATTATTTTTGCGGCCTTGGCAAGAAAGTTAATGCGTCAGGGTTGTGGGGCATACCTTGCTCACATAGTTGATACATAGTTGGAGAGTCCTTGTATCAAGGACATACCTTTTGTACGTGATTTCCCATAAGTCTTCCCAGAAAATCTTCCTGGGTTGCCCCCGGAAAGAGAGGTTGAATTTCCGATCAAGCTTGTTCTAGGATCTACCCTTACTTCTATCACTCCTTATAGAATGGCTCCAGCAGCATTAAGAGAATTGAAATCTCAATTGCAAAAACTTCTTGAAAAGGTTTTATTCGACCTAGTGTTTATTCTTGGGGAGCCCCTGTTTTATTCGTAAAGAAGAAAGATGGCATTCTTAGGCTTTGTATTGATTATAGACAATTGAACAGAATAACAATCAAGAATAAATATCCAATACCAAGGATCGATGATATGTTTGACCAACTGAAGGGTACTAAAGTATTCTCAAAGATTGATTTAAGGTCTGGATATCACCAACTGCGTGTTAGAGATAAATATATTCCTAAAACAGCTTTCTGAACTCGGTATGGTCATTATGAATTTTTGGTGATGCCGTTCGGATTGACGAATTCTCCTGCGGTATTCATGGATCTAATGAATTGAGTATTCAAGCCTTATCTTGATCAGTTTATGGTGGTCTTTGTAGATGATATTTTAATATTTTCTAGAAGTAGTGAAGACCATGATAAACACCTTCGGATTGTTTTGAAAATTTTGTAGGAGAAAGAACTTTATGCTAAACTTTCTGAGTGTGAATTTTGTCTTGATAAAGTGGCATTTTTGGGACATGTTGTATCAACCGAAGGCGTGAAGGTGGATCTGTTTAAGATACAAGCAGTTGTTGAATGGAGACCTCCCAAAAGTCCAACTGAGGTAAGAAGTTTCTTGGGCTTAGCATGATACTACAGAAGATTTGTGAAAGTTTATTCCATTATTGCCTCCCCTTTGACTAAACTCATGCAGAAGGAAGAAAAGTTAGTTAGGATGGCAAATGCCAAGAGACCTTTGAAACTCTCAAATCCTTGTTGACTCAAGCGCCTATACTTACTCTACCTATTGAAGGGAAAGAGTATGTAGTATACAATGATGCTTCTCACAATGGTCTAGGATGCATTGTGATGCAAGAAGGGAAGGTTATTTCTTATGCCTCTCAAAAATTAAAACAATATGAATTAAATTATCCTACTCATTATCTTGAACCTGCTGCTATAGTGTTTACTTTAAAAATATGGCGACATTATTTGTATGGAGAGAAATGTCATATCACTGATCACAAGAGCTTAAAGTACTTGGGTACTCAGAAGGAGCTAAACCTAAGACAACATAGATGGCTTGAACTCATCAAGCATTATGACTGCACAATTGATTATCATCCAAGTAAAGCTAATGTGGTTGCAGATGCCTTAAGTTGAAAATCATTAACAAGCATTTCTTTGAGTCCTTTACCCTTGTTCCTTGAGTTAATAGCCATGAATGTTTGTTTTACACTTGATTCAAATGGTTCAATTATTGCTAATTTGCAAGTAAAGCCAAAATTACTTGAACAGGTAAAAGAAGCACAAAAGTTAGATGAGAAACTTGTAAAATTGACGAGAGAAGTTCAAAATGAGGAAACCTTGATTTTACATTAATGGAGGATGGTGGCTTATTTTATCAAAACAGGTTATGCGTCCCTAATGATGACAAATTGAGGAGAGAAATATTGAATGAAGCACATACTTCACCATATGTAATGCATCCTAGGGGTACAAAGATGTACCAGACCATCAAAGAACATTATTGGTGGAATGGTATGAAGAGACACATTGAGGAGTTCATTTTCAAATGTTTGGTTTGTCAACAAGTAAAGGCAGAACATCAGGTCCCAGTTGGTTTACTACAGCCCTTGTCGATGCCAAATGGAAATGGGAGAGAATAACTATGGACTTTGTTTCTGGACTTCCTCACACTTAGAGAAATCATGATGCAATATGGTTGATTGTGGACAGGCTAACCAAGAGTGCTCACTTCTTAGCAATAAGGATGGATTACTCACTTGAGCGTTTAGCCGAATTATACATTAATGAGATAGTAAGACTACATGGGATCCATGTGCCTATTGTATCTGACCGAGACCCAAGGTTTACATCTAGATTTTGGGGCAGCTTGCAAGAAGCTTTGGGTACTAAGTTGAAATTTATCACTTTGTTCCATCCTCAGACATACTGTCAGTCGGAAAGAGTGATAAATTTTTTGGAGGATATGCTTCGAGCTTGCATTATGGAGTTTGAGGGTACTATGGACAAACACTTGGCTTTGATAGAATTTGCTTATAATAATAGCTACCAATCGAGTATTGGAATGCCTCCCTATGAAGCCTTATATGGATGAAAATGCCGGACCCCTCTTTGTTGGAGTGAAGTTGGTGAAAGAAAGCTTATTGGTCCTGAAATTGTACAACAAACAAAGGACAAGGTAAAAATTATCAAGGGTCGTCTAAAGATTTCTTTGGATAGACAAAAGTCGTATCCTGATCTTAAAAGGCGTGACATTGAATATCATGTTGGAGATAATGTATTCTTAAAGGTGTCTCCATGGAAAAAGATTATGATATTTGGCCAAAATGGAAAACTTAGTCCCCGATTTATTGGACCTTATGAAATACTTGAAAAGGTTGGACCAGTTGCATATAAATTAGTTTTTCCACATGAGATAGACAAGATCCACAATGTCTTCCATGTTTCTATGCTCAGAAGATATCATTCTGATCTATCTCATATTTTTCCAGTTGAATCTATTGAGGTTAATCCTGACTTGATGTATGATGAAGAACCTATCCTAATTTAAGCTTGAGAAGTAAAGCAACCTAGAAACAAGAGAATCCACTTAGTTAAGGTACTTTGAAAGAACCATTTGGGAAAAGAAGCTACTTGGGAGAGAGAAAAAGACATGAGGACCTAGTATCCGCACTTGTTTCGGGACTAGTGTAAGGTAAATTTCAAGACGAAATTTCTTTAAGGGGGAGAGAGTTGTAACACCCCTAAATACTAACCAAGAGTCGCATGTCTATACACCATTGCTTAATTACTACAGTATGTTTTACTCTCATTTTGGGAACTTAAAATGTTGTGATATTTGCAAACTTGCTTAACATAAATTGTGATCGTAATTTAAGGTATTATATTTTAGTATTTACGTAATATTCTAATTAGAATTATGTATAACTTGAAAGGGAGGAGAGGTATATACATATAGGTATACATGTATGCATTTTGGGCTGCCAACTTTTTGTTTGGGCAGCCACCTTTTAGTGACAGTTGTACATGTGATAAACATCACTTTTGAGACTATATTTTGACACCTCCTCTTGTGAAATTCGTTTCCCCTGAAGTCTAAGAACCTTAGAACATTATCTAACCAGCTGTTCTTCAAAATCACAAGAGAAAAACTTGATCCTTTTGGTTGGAATTCGAGACACACCCTTCCCTTGGGTAAGTGATGAAATCTGTTTCTGAGCTCGGTAGTGTTTAAGAATATCTTGTACTCTAGAACTTTATTTAAAGTGAATAAATATGATTTGGAAAGCTAATTCATATGGATTCGAAATATGGGACGCAACATAGGACAAGTTCTGTCCAGATTTCATAATTAGAAATCCTGTATGATCAACTGTTAGTGTTTTAATTATATCTTTTTGTAAAAAATATGTTTTGTAGTGATTCTTGATTATTTGTAACCTTAAAAGATGTACCTACATCTTTCATGAAGGATATACAGTCCATTTTTGCTGTTTTCTTTTTCAAATCTAAGTTGCGACATGAGGTACTAGGCTGGCCAGAATTACTGTTTTGGGAGCATAGTTGTATTTGTACAGGCTAAGCTTACTTGTGATGATAATCCTGTTTTACATCAACATTATTGAGCTACTAGGAATTAAAGAAAATATTTTATTTTATTTTTAAGGTTGTATATACTCGTGAACAAGTAGAGAACCTTGATACGTTGGTTGGTCTACGTTTTGAACTCTTGAAGTTGTTTTGGACTGTTTCTAAGCTAAGCACTGACGTTTGTGTATAAACTTGTACTTGTACTCTTTTTACCTGCTGGCATATCTGAATGTTTATCTTGGTACCTTGGTTACCTC
This sequence comes from Solanum okadae, assembly GCA_036553675.1. Taxonomy (NCBI): domain Eukaryota; kingdom Viridiplantae; phylum Streptophyta; class Magnoliopsida; order Solanales; family Solanaceae; genus Solanum; species Solanum okadae. The sequence goes on along the minus strand of CM071686.1, from coordinate 18,396,102 downwards.
TTGTTACTTTGCATTGTGGTGTTGGTATCCTTTAAGACATTAAAGACACTTTTGTAACTCACCCATTTCTACTGATTGCTTGATCACTTGGTACTCTTGTTGAGACCATGTCCTTCTTGTGGCTGTGACTTTGTCACTATTATCATGCCTTTTGATTTTGATTATTTTCCATCTTGACTTTGGATTTTTAGTTTGTCTTAAGTATGAAAGTTGTCCATTTTAAGTACGAACTGGAAATCCATTTTTAATATGGTTCTTGGTTCTCTTGATTATTGGGCTTTGAACCTTCTTGATGGAGGGCGTCGGTCCCTCTTCATACCTGTTTATGCTTGGTGTGACGACATGATGTATATATTGGGCAAGCCTTGTTATTGAATCTCTTGTAAAATGATGCTATGAACATTCTTGGCATTTGGATCCTTAAATATCGAACTTGATACTCTATATATTGTTTACTTGATTTATTTATTATGTATCAATTATGTTGCCCATGACTTGAGAAAGGTAGCTTGGTGAATCTGAGGGCTCTGAACCTATAGTGTTTACATCACTAAGCTATATGCTTAGCGATAGTTGTTTCTATCGTAGGGAATGATCGTGAGGAGGCATGAAGCTGGACATTGGAGATGGAGATTTTGAGAGCCTTAAGGAAGATCACATTTGCATATAGGCATCTATATATTTCATAAACTTTGGGACTTGTACATGATCAATGTGTTGTACATTTAGTTACATGAAATTTTGAAGGCTAATTTGATCAAGTCACCATGGGTTGGACTATAAGTATGACATATGTTTTGTTGTTTTTAGGGTGTGTAAACCCAAATCTGTTAATATATTAGATTTACTATTTATTTTAAATGGTGGTGTGAAGCATGAACTGGATAATTTTGGTACTCGGAAGTTGGTAATATTTTTTTATATTATTTTTAACTATGAGGATAAAATATGCACGAAAACCTCGTAAGTTATTTGCTTAGATTATTCTAGAAGGGTTCTTCCGCCATAAGATAAAATTTTACGTAGTTTCAATTTGACATCAAATTAATGTGTAAATGGGCAGGCTTCATTTCTTTTACTAATGTTTCTTTATGAACCGAATTCCTCTACTAGACTATAATCAATATGCCCTTCATTAATCTCTTTTGAATGTCGCAAGTATTAAATTAGATTTCTTCTTTAAGTGGTAGTATCCTTCCGAAAGGGTTGCTACATGTGTTCTTTTCAATTATGTTATTATTGGTTGAATTATGTCCTTTTATGCATGAATTGAAGAAATTGCATGTTTACAAGTTGAATTCCATGAATCCATATGAAACCTATTTTTTCTAGAATTGATCATATGATGAGGCTTTTTAATCATGAAAGAGGAGTATATAAAGATATGTATGTTCTTATGAAATTGATTTAAGTTGCTTTGAGAGTAAAGCATTCATCTTGTTGTTGTTGTTGTTGTTGTGTTGTGAAAGGATTTCTCATATACATATGAAAGCATGATTATGAAAGGGGTTTTCTCACAGAAAGGATTCTTAGAGTTGAAAGGTTTTTTCAACTAAACTTTGAATCGAGATTCAGGAGGTATTCTAATGAAACCTAGCTTGGATTAGTTGCTAAATTGTACCTTTCCATGGATGATAATATGACTTTAGCTTGGATTGACTACTTGATGTTCCCTTTCATGGATAACAAGACAAGGTAAGGATAGCGACTATTCTGTGGGATTTACGCTTAGCACTGAGAGGATATTGAGATGGAAACTCTCCCGTAGCTTGAGGCCGGGTTTCTAGTAGCAGTCTCCTTATCCCAAACCTATGTGCCCCCATAGGATGATTGTCTTAGATATATATTAGCTAGTGGATCCACCTAACCTAGAGTTCATGTATTACCTTGGCAAGTAGGACACCCCTTTTCGATGTGGGGTAGACACTGGATTTTATGTTAATAGCTCACATGGTCTTAAATATCGGTTAAAGGGAAATCTCCCACAATAATGAATTAAGGTTACTTCTAGAAGTATCTCACAAATGCTTTAAAGCTGTTATCTTGCATTGACCATGTTTATGTTTTCTAACCCTTTTACCTCATGATTTAGCTTGGTCATTGCTTGTCAATAAAAGGTCTCTTTTTTCATGATTTCATACTTTAATGCATTGCTATTATACTTGGTACATTTTTTATACTAACACATACTCCTGCCTACATTCTTATAAAAATGTAGGGTCCGACGCTCCGATTTTGCATCCCTGTGGCTAGAGATCATTTAGTAAATTGAAAATTGGTGAGTCCTCATGATCCAAGGACTGAGCTTTTATTTCCTATTGTCTTTACTTTTCAGAAACTATGTGATGTACGGATTATGTCATGATCACTCTTGATGTACTATACGTTTTTGAGACTATGTTAGACTTCCACTACATTTTATAAACTCTTATAACTTGAAATTATCATTTAAATTCTCTTGATTTTCTATTATCTTGTATGATGTATACTAATTGGCTTATGTAGGGCCTCTGGGAGTCCTTGTAATACTCCGCTATTTGAAAGAGCTAGAATTAGAAAGAACCATTTTTGGAAAGAATGAAAAATCTGAAATTTAGCTAAGTTATGTTAAGTATGAGTTTTGAGTCAACTTCAAACGACCATAATTCTCAGCACATGATGAGTTAGGTGTGCAATAAGATACTATATGAAAGGTATTTAAATTATCTTTCCAACGACACCGAGTTTACTCATTTTCAAGTTTGTATAACGGTGATATACCTGTTGGAAGTCGAGCTGTCTAAATAAGAAAAGTCACCCACATTTTAGAAGGGTATTTGTTCTTTTCCATACCCAATTGGTTTAATTCGTTTTTAGTGAATTAATTAGGGTATAAACTGATTTAGTTCAGCTTACACAATTAAGAATTACGCTGGGGCTTTGAGAGAAGACAAAAGGGGAGAAAAGTCAAGGCGTTAGTGGAGATTTCTTGCGAAATCGAAGTCATTTCGCCAAGGGTTGATCCCTAAAGAGGTATGTGAGACTTTCATAGCATTGGGTTCGTTCACCCACGCACCAATCATTTTTAGTTCAGTTAAATTCGTTCTAGAAAGTTGAAAGTTGATGATTTTGAATTGTGTTATTGAATATTGACTTTCGTTCTTGAGTTAAGTTGGGATTGTTGACTTCTTGAGGAAATCGTGTCGATTTTAGTGCCGTTTATGAATAGATTCTTGTGTACATATACTGGGTATCTAAATCTAAATAGGATTTGAGAAAAGGAATCGAATTTAGGTGAATTGGGGTTAGAAAATGAAGAAGGAAAAACTCGAGGAAATTTGGGTACCAGACGCAGACATGTTCCTCAAGATGGAAATTTTTTTCTCCACATCGCAGAGAGGTCACAGACTCTTCTGCCTCAAAATGTATTTCACGACCAAATATTAAAATGCATCTCCGTGTCGCAGACTTGCTTCGAAATAGTGATTTCTTGATCGTTTCTCATGTTTAACTATCTAAAAACACTCATAAACATCACGAGATCTTTCGTATCACAAATAACAACCTTGAATCCATAAAATTCAAATCAAGGAAAGTTAAGAGTCAAGTCAAGAGAAGTTCATAGAGTTTTCCGAAGGACTTTTACAAAGGTTTTAACTTTGTTTTAAGACTTGAGTTTTGTGTTGAGTAAAGAGTAAAGAGTGAAGTTCGTTTCTTCAAAAGAGTATGTCAGGACTATTTATTCCAAAAGAGTAAATGTTTACACATTTAAACAAGAGAGGAAACACTAATTTCCAACAGAGCCTTTGAGCTAGTTTTCAGTAAAGAGTAAATGCTTTCACAATTAAGCAAGAGAGGAAACTTTGATTTCCAAGAGAGCCTTTGAGCTAAATTTTGAGAAATTATCTCAAACAACAGAAAGAAGTTGTGTTTTTAAACATATGAGCTACTATCTTTTGGGTATAGTATTGAGAACCGATATGGGGGAGAGATCAGACAACTCCCAGCCCCCATAAACCATGTAGCCATCATGGGTTGAAAAAGGGTCATACTCTTTAGATGATTCCTTAGTGCTTTAAGCATAGACTAGTGGATCCACTTAGTAGTTAGATTCTATTCCCTTGGCAAGGTATAGGACAACCCTGGCAGTGTGAGGCAAAACATTGTATCAGCCCATAGCTCTAAAGTGATGGTTGTCGATTAGAGAAACTCCCACAACAGTACTTTATATTTTTATATACACAGAATAAATTGTATTTTTTTATACATGCAGAGTTTATATTGCATCTTTGCATACATACAGAGTTACTATTGTATTTCTAAATACACAGAGTTGTTATCCAAGTTTCAAAAGTTTTTCTTTATATTGCATTTGTATTATTGCTTTATAATGAAATGAGATTAGTTGAGTTGAGTTGAGACTAGGTAAGTTTCTTCAGTTCCATTCCAATTTTATGTCTTATTTTAGTATTACCCTCGCATGCTCGTACATTCAATGTACTGATGTCATTTGGCCTTCATCATTTTATGATGTAGATACAGGTAACCAGGATCAGCATCCAGCGCATCGTTGATTCTAGTTGAGCTTCAGAATTGTTGGTGAGATTCCTTGCTTCCGGAGGACCCCTTTTTCACTACTGTAATTTTAGTTCATTAGGATGTCGTGGGTCTTGTCCGAACATCCATCTCAGTTGTTAGAGTCTTCATAGACAGTTAGTCTGATGTTAGTTCTTGAGTCTTTCCATTTCAGTTATGCGTGAGACTTGAGTTGCCACCTTGGCCAGCAAATGTTTAACTAGAATACATTCTCAGTTATCTTTGATCTTTCAGTTTACTTTTAAAGTACAATTATCTCAGGACAAGGGTTAGCTTAGGGCCAGCAATGGTTGTCGATTTCTAGTCACGCCCAGGGTGTAGGCTCGGGGCATGACAAACTTGGTATCAGAGCCCAGAGTTCAAGATAACCTAGGGAGTCTATGAAGCCGTCTATGTAGAGTCCTAGTTATCGGTGTGAAGCGTGCCACATCTATAATTAGGAGGCTAAATCATTTAGGAACTATCTCAGTTCTTTCATACTCATTTCGTGTGATAGAGTTTATCTCTAAAAAGTTTCTTCTAATTCATGCTTGCAAGTGTCTTTCAGATCATGCCTCCACGAAGAGTTGTCACAGGTCGTCTCGCTAGGAGGAATGTTGAACAACATGAACAAGGGCTACTCAATGCACCTGAAGTGCAACCCCAATGAGAGGTCACCAATGCCGAATTATGTGAAGCTGTCCAGATGTTAGGTCAAACCGTGACCAATCAAGTTAGACAGAGAGAGAATCGACAAGAATTGGCTGATACCTTAAGGATCCCTGAGTTCTTAAGGATGAATCCTCTAAGTTTCAGATTATGTATTTTGCTGATGTTGAGAGGGTGGAACTAGTTGCATACCCAATGAAGGGTATCACAAGAATCTAGTTTGTTCAATGGAAGAAGAATCGAGTTGAGGGTGCACCATTTGTCAGTTGGGCTTTGTTTGAGGAGGCCTTCTTGGGGCTTTTTTCCCCCGTGAACTGAGAAAAGCAAAGGTATGAGAGTTCCTCACTCTTAGGCAGGATTCTTTGAGTGTTCTTGAGTATAGTCTGAAGTTCACACAACTTTCCCGCTATGCTTCGGAGATGGTTGCTGACATGAGGAACATGATAAGTGTATTCGTTGTTGGGCTGTCTCGTCTGTCAACCAAGGAAGGCAAGGCAGCCATGCTGATAGGGGATATGGACATAGCAAGGCTAATGATCCATGTGTAACAAGTTGAGGAGGACAAGTTGAGGGATAGAGAAAAGTTTAAGAATAAGAGGGCTAAGACATCAGGGAATGAGTCCGGGCAGCAAAAGGATAGTGCGAACCGGTCCTCCTTCCAATAGAAACAAAAGGGACCTGCTCCATCATCTACTACTGCATCTGCACCACGGAACAAAGGTGAGTACAATAGTCAGAATTCACAGAATTTTAGAGTTAGACCTACCCATTATCAATGTAGTATGGCACAAGGGGGTAGTAAGACTCATGCATGTGCTAATCATTGTAGGATCCACTCAGGGGTGTGTTGTGATGGCTCCATGGGTTGCTTCAAGTGTGGTCAGAATGGTCATTTTATGACAGAGTGTCCTAAGAATAGGTAGGGAAATGGTAATAGGGGAGATAGAGCCCAATCTTCTTCAGTTGCTCTATCAAACAGAGCTGCATCTAGAGGAGCTACTTCAGGGGCAAGCGGAGGAGGAAACTGTCTTTATGCTATCACTATTCGCAAAGAGCAAGAGGATTCGCCAGATGTTGTCACTGGTATGATCCAAGTCTTTAACTTTGATGTTTATGCTTTGCTAGATCCAGGAGCAAATCTATCTTTTGTGACTCCTTTTGTTGCGATGAATTTTGATGTTCTTCCTAAGAAACTTATTGAGCTCTTTAGTGTTGCTACACATACTGGTGATTCTATTCAAGTAGAGAGAGTCTATCGTGATTGTACCAATTTCGTCAATCACAAGAGCACCATGGCTGATTTAGTTGAGTTAGACATGATAGCTTTTGATATCATTCTAGGTATGGACTAGCTTCATGCCTGTTATACCTTGGTTGATTGTAGAACTCGAGTTGTTAAGTTCCAGTTTCCTAATGAACCAGTTATATAGTAGAAGAGTAGTTCAGCAGTGCCTAAGGGTCATTTTATTTTGCACCTTAAGGAGAGAGTTAGTTTCCAAGGGGTGTGTCTATCACTTAGTCCGAGTTAATGACTCTAGTGTTGAGATACCTCCTATTCAGTCAGTTGTAGTAGTAAAAGAGTTTCCAAAAGTCTTTCCAGATGATCTTCCTGGAGTCCCTCCTAAGAGAGAAATAGACTTCGGAATAGATATTCTTTCGGATACCCATCCTATCGCTACTACCCCATATAAAATGGCACCAGCAGAGTTGAAAGAGTTAAAAGAGCAATTGAAAGATCTCCTAGAGAAAGGTTTCATTCGACCAAGTGTCTCACCTTGGGGCTCTCCGGTCTTATTTCTAAGGAAGAAGGATGGTTCTCTTAGAATGTGTATAGATTACCGTCAGTTGAACAAGGTTACTATAAAAAATAAGTATCTTCTTCCGAGGATTGATGATCTCCTTGATCAACTTTAGGGTGCCACTTATTTTTCTAAGATAGACCTCAGAATTGACTACCATCAATTGAGAGTGAGGGAATGTGATATTCCAAAGACAGCATTCTGGACCCATTATGGTCATTATGAGTTTCTGGTCATGTCGTTCATTTTAAATAATGTTCCTGCAGCGTTTATGGACCTTATGAATAGAGTATTCAAGCCTTATTTAGATATATTTGTTATCGTATTCATTGATGACATACTAATCTATTCGAGGAATGAGGAAGATCATGTTAGTTTTCTCAAAGTAGTTCTCCAAACTTTAAAGAATAAGGAGTTGTACGCTAAGTTCTCTATGTGTGAATTTTGGCTTGAGTCTGTGGCATTCTTAGGCTACATTGTTTCTGGTGATATAATTAAAGTTGACACTTAAAAAATAGAGGCACTATAGAATTGGCCTAGACGCACATGTCCAATTGATATTAGGAGTTTCTTAGGGATAGCTTGATATTATAGAAAGTTCGTAGAGGGGTTCTCATCTATTTTGTCCCCTTTGACCAAGTTGACTCAAATAGTGAAGTTTCAATGGTCTGAAGCTTATAAGAAAAGCTTTTAGGAATTGAAAAAGAAGTTGACTATGGCCCCAGTATTGACCTTACCAGAAGGTACGCAAAGCTTTACTATATATTATGATGCGTTTAGAGTTGGTTTGGGTGGTGTGTTAATGCAGAATGACAATGTTATAGCTTATGCCTCCAGACAACTTAAGGTTCACGAGAGGAATTACCCAACCCATGACTTAGAGTTAGCTGCCATAATATTTGCTTTGAAAATATGGCGCCATTATTTGTATGGTGTTCATGTAGATGTGTTCACCGATCACAAGAGTCTTCGGTATGTGTTTAGTCAGAAAGATCTTAATCTTAGACAAAGAAGGTGGTTAGAGTTACTCAAAGATTATGACATAATTATTCTTTATTACCCAAGAAAGGCTAATGTTGTTGCTGATGCCTTGAGTAGATTATCTATGGGTAGTACCACCTATTTTAAGGATGTCACGACCCAAGAGTACACCCTAGAAGTAACATGGCATACTTGACCCCGAAGGGGTCTCATACAAACCCTTAGCATATCATAACATAAGATAGTAGAAATGTATGGAAATTTTAAAAACTTTTATCCATACAATCGAAATCTTTCATAAAAAAACAAGTGGAAGTCTTTCATACAATTTGAACACTCATACTACCTTGCTTAAGGTTAATAAACTCTTGCATCTTAGCCTCCCTCAACTCTAGGGGAAAGAACCTATCAAGGAATGCCTTCTCAAACACCTCCCACTCTATGGGACCCGCTTCTACCGATTTACTCTCCTTCCATTAACCATACGATATTTGAGCTACCCCTTTTAATTGGTAAGCGGCTAACTCCACTTTCTCTACCACAGTCACCCCCATAATATCAAGAATCTTATGAACCTCACCTATAAATTCCTTAGGGTCTTCCTACACTTTGGAGCCATAAAACTCTGGAGGATTCATCTTAATAAAATCTGTCAATCTAGAAGCCGCAAAATTCACATTAGGGTTCATATGAACTACCATCCCTCTACTGACTTGATCCGTCACGGCTTGAGCCAATAATTGCATAACAGACCTAAACTCCGCTTGAGTCACATTCTCCCCTATAGGGTCAATTGGAATTTGGGGAGGAGCTTGGTGTAGAACTTGGAGAGTAATCTCTTGCTCCACATTGCCTTCCTCATCCCTCCAAGCATTAGCCCTTGTATTAGCCATACCCTGAAAAAACCAAAGGGCACGGATTAGGAAAAGGACGTACTAGAGCCAAACTCTATGGCATGACTTAGAGAATGAAGAAGTGAGATTTCCTAAACATCCAATAGCCTCTTATTTATAAATTTTGCTCCTTTCACATTTATGAACAAGACTCTACTAGACGTGGTTTGAGACAACCCTAGAACCATTCTAAGCCTTATGCTCTGATTACCAAGTTTGTCACGACCTAGGGATACACCCTAGAAGTAACATGGCTTACTTGACCCCCAAGGGGTCTGATACAAGTCCTTAACATATCATAACATAAGATAGCAGAAAAGTACGGAAATTTAAAAACTTTTATCCATACAATCGAAGACTTTCATAAGAAAACAAGCGGAAGTCTTTTACTACACTTTTGTCTCAAACCATCTAAACTCAACTTGAATTAAAACCTTTGGGACACAACCCATACAATAGATTCATGACATGAAAATGAAAGACATAAAGGAAATAGTGGGTTTGTCGTCGAAGCTATGAGGACTCACCAAATCTTCAACTCCTTTGCTCCTTAGAAACATAGCTTCAAGAATGGAACTCAATCTCCGAAACCCTACATTTGATTAGAATGTAGGCAAAGTATGCGTTAGTACAAAACGTACTAAATATGTTAGCTAGCGTAACACCATAAGAGCAAAACATAAGGGTTAGTCAATATAAGACACAATCCATAATCATATGAAACACTTTACGAAACATAAACTATAAGCATAAGAGACAATATCACAATTATAAGCAAAGTCTCCAACATAAGCATCATATAAGCATTATTCAACTCCTAGTCATTTACATCATAATAAGACCACTCTCAAGTAACCTCAAAGACTACTTGTGCAATGCATGAATAGAATCCCATAATATCATCCAAGCTAAGTATCCCTTTTTGGTCATCTTAATCATAGTCTATATGTATAGTCAAGACCTAGGCTTTCATATTAATAGAGCACTATACTCCTAAGTAACCCCAAAGCATACTTTTGCAATGTATGAATGGCATCCCATAATACCACTCACACTAAACATAACCTTGAAGTCATCATATTCATACTTACCATTCATTTGGTCTCATTCTTAGCTTACTTCACAACCAAGGGAATCTCTCACCTTTAGTCAATCATAACATAACAAGGAAGGCAACTATAGCACAATCCTATCTAAGCATACATCATATAAGAGAAACACTTCATGAGTCACCTTAAGGCAATCTTGTGCCATGCATGAACAAGAATCCATAATCCTACCCATGCTAAGCTAGACACATTAGGTTCATAATTCATGTTTATCATCTCTTAACATCATAAAGACAAGGGAAAGTACCACTAGTCATGCATCTATTTGAGAGTCTTATAAAGCTACAATCCAAACTAGTCATGCTCATGTTGATAAATGCAAGGGGGAATTGCCTCAAGGCATACATGTTTAGTTCATCATGAAGGACAAAGGGAGTCACCTCAAGCCACACATATCATGGAAGCATAAATACAAGGGTAATCACCTCTAGTCATACATACTAATGAATCATAAAGACAAGGGTAATCACCTCTAGTCATACATACTAATGAATCATAGGTATTCACCTCCATGTTCATTATTAATGGAATATAGGTATTCGCCTCCATATTCATTTTAATGTGATATAGGTATTTACCTCCATATCTATTTTAATGTGATATAGGTATTTGCCTCCATATCTATTTTAATGTGATATAGGTATTCGCCTCCACATCATCACATCATTTAGGGCTTTATTTTAATAGATTTAGTGTCCTCAAATGCATATTTTGTGCCAATAACTGATGTAAATCCTTGATTTTCAGGTATTTCGATTGAGGAACAAAGCATGGACACTAAAGAGCAAAAAGGAACAAGGCAGCTGAAAGAACAAAGAAAAGAAGGCATGATGATCACCTAACCCATTGGGCGAGTTGCCGAATGGCCATGATCTCGCCTAAAGTTCCAGTGTGCCAAACCATTAAAAATCAAATCGGCGATAGAAAAGAGCAGTCGGTGAGTCGCCAAATGGTTCCACGATGTAGTGCTAGATCGCCCAAGTTACAGAACTTGAAAATGTTGAAGGCCAAAGCAAAAAGGCGATGGAATTGACCAAAGGGAAAATCGCCGAGTGGATTGGCGATCCCGACTTATTGCGCCGAATGGTCCTTCACAACACATTTTTGGCGACTATAAATACATCTTTTAAAATTCTTAGTTTAGTATCTTGTTTTCATTATAGAATCATAATTATCAGTTTTTGAAGTTTTGAGCTTAGAACTGAAAGTATTGAGATAATATTTTCCTTAGCTTTGAAGATTGGAAGATTTCCATTTTTGAGAAATTGGAAGTGGGTCTTTGAGATTCTTCAATCTTGACCTTTGTAAAGATGAAATTAATCTTACCTAGTTGATGGAAACACAATTTGGTAATGATATTTATCTTTTTATGATGTCTAGCTAAAACCCCAATTCTTGGGGTGTGATTATGTGATTATTGGTTGATTTAGCTGCTGGATAATGTTAATTGATAGTTTAAATGCTATTTAAAAGTGATTTCATTCAGTAATTGTGGCTTAATCTAAAGGGTTGTAGTTGCAAATGCAACTCTACCTTCGTGTTTTTGGCTTGCTCGAGAGAGAGGTTTTAAAACCAAGACTACTAATTTGATAGTCTGTGGGTATTGGTTTGTCATGGGTTCATCTCGAGAGAGTGAATCCTAAACATGTTTCCACACATTCAGCTCGAGAGAATGAATGGACTAAAGCGTAGGTTGTTCTTAATTGCTGCTTATTGGTGTTCGAGAGAAACTAATTTGATTCGGGGTAAATTATTTGAGAGAAAGTTTATTCCCACTAAAGTCTAGCTTATTCACCGATTTACAACTCTTTACTATCCGTTGCAATCACTCATTTGTCTACCTTAGCCCATAATCCAATCACATCCCAAGAACTCGTCTCTATACTTGTTATTTTCATGTTATTTGTTGTTGTAGTTGATAATTGCAATCAAAAACCCCTATTATTTGACACTTGTGTCACCCCAAACTAGAACCATGCTTTTATTCGTATATGTTTTGCCTATGATTGACTTGAACATATTCATGATTTTCTATTGATTCTCAAATACGTACCACTCCCTGTGGGATTCGACCCCAACTCACTTAGTTGGGTTATATTATTGACTAACGATCATTGGCACTTAGTATTGGATGAAGTGTAATGATACGTGAAACCAAAATGGTGCCGCTGCCGGGAAGTGGTGCTATTTGAGAATCTTTTGTTAAGTTGGATTTTGTTCTTGGTAGTCATAGTAGAACTTGCTTAATTTTTAGTTTTGGTTTGTGTGTTGCTGTTTTGAGCAAAGAATTGGAGCATATTTGGTAGCAACAGTGACCCAATGGATCACCCTCCGTTGAGATTGATGATTCTTAGGGATAACATCCTAAATTTCAAGAAATTGGAGGGTGAAGCCATTTATGAGTTGTGGCAAAGGTTTAAGTCCCTATTGCAGCAATGCCCAACTCATGGAATTCCAGATAAGATGCTTCTGGAATGCTTCTACCTGGGTCTTGGCCCCGAAAATAGAATAATTGCTGACCAACTCTATTCGGGTTGCTTGATGCGACATTCCTATGAGACTGCAACCCAACTCCTTGATTGTGTGGCCAAGACCAACAAGGAGATAGAAAAAGACCAAGAATTAGCCACATTGTTGACTCAGCTAGATGTCTTGGCCAAGAGATTCATGGAATTGAAGGTAATGTCCAAAAACAAAGACAGGTACATTCCCTCTCACGAGCGTCGAAAAATGAAGAAATAAGAGGGTGAGCAAATAGAAGAGGTCCTCCTACTCATTCTATACAAAGTCGAAGAGAACGATAGAGCGTTGGAGGAGTTAAGAGAGAATTTGTTAATGCTGAACCAGATGACAACCTCTCATTCCATGCTCATTTAGTTACTAGGGTCTCAAATGGACCAAGTGTTGTCTCACCTCTACCCAGAGCCAGAAGAGGGGTTTCCTTATGAAAATGAGGCAAACCCCCCACTATTGGAACTTAAGAGGGACGTGCGTCATGCCATGACGTTAACTAAGGTGCTTCTTGGAAGGCAACCCAAGGTTTTACCGCTTTATTTTTTATTTAGAAATAATGGTGTGTGATTGTGCAGGTCAAAGTATGGAAGGTGTTTGAAAAGTGAAGGGTGGGGAGCTAAAAGTCCAGCCGGTGCATCGCCAAAGAGGTCGGCGCGCCTGAATTGTACCGTCGTTGGACTCAACACAATTTTAAATTAGAGTCTGTAAAACTCAGCGAGCCCAGGAGCAACTTGGCGAATTGCCAACCAGGTCGGCGATCGCGATCTAGTTCATCGTTTGAACCCCCACATTAACTGGAGGTCCTGTAAAACTCGGCGAGGAGAGTAACCACTAGGTGTTTTGCCGAGTAGGTCGGCGAGTAAAACTAATGTTGCCGAATGGGCGAGAATTGGACGTTTTTTAAAGGCCAAAGGTTTAAACTTTCAAACTCTTTCACTTTCCCTCACTTTGAATCTTCCCAAACTCACACCCACACATTATTTACCATACTTTTTGCATTTTAGAGTGTTTTAGTCATCAGATTTGTGCTCAGAGTGGATTACTTTGCCGCCTAGCGTTTCAATTTATCCAATCGACATCTAAGGTTGGTTTTCTAAACCCCGAATCCTATTGTTAGCAAGTTGTTCTCTTATGCAATTGATCTTATCTTAGTGATGTGTGTTGGGCCTCTCTGATCTTAATTGTTTTTGTATGTGCTTGTGTTAATTTGATAATCTTGCTCGTAATGTTTTGATTGTTGAATTCACTTGATTTTGCGCCTTAAAATTGGTTAAAATTTATGGGGTTGTGCTTGCATGTTGTTGGGTCTAGTCGGGTGAAGTCTAAGTAGCCCGTATTTGTGCCAAATGACGTATTTTGCCAATGATGGAGCGGTTGATGCATTCTTTAGGGCAAAAGTCATCAAATGGCCAAATTTGACCAAACCGGGAGAAGTCTGAGTATCCCGGGGGCATGGGTGTATTGGGTCTGAACTTAATTTGATAAGGGTGTGTTTTGATTTTGTTTTTGGGTGTTGCGGGGTTTAATTTGAGAAATTGGGTTGAAAGTAGGCACATTTGGTAGTTTGGTGAGTAGGGTCGAGCTCGCCGAACCACTCAGCAGTTCACCGATGTTCTTCATCTCGCCTTTAATTTCATGCTAAATGAGTAGTTTGGATTTGTAACTTTCGGCGAGAAGCCTGAAGTCACCGAAGCACTCAGTGACTCGCCGATAGTTCTTTTTGATTGCTCTTTGTCTGCACCCCTGAACCTTCATTGCACTGTAACTTTCGTTGGGCTAATCCTTCACTACAACAAATGTGATATTTAGCTACGAAATTATTAGTTACGATATAAAATTCGTCACTAATTATTCACCTTTTATGACAAAAAATACATTTCGTATTTAAATGTATGTGCAACATACTTTTAGTGACGAAACGTACAATTTCGTAGCAAAGTTTTGTCCAGTAAAGTTTCCCACCAAAAAATAATTTGGCGCCATTTATTAAGTACAACTAGTGACAAATTTTAATTCATCAATGACACATTATTTTGTCGCTAATAATGTATCCAATTTGTGACAAAATGTTATTTGTCATAAAATTAGTTACAATTTTGGACACGAAAAAATTTCATCACAAAATATAAGTTGTTGCAATAGCGACAAAATAGAGTTCGTAGTTGAATGTTGTAAGCTTTTAGCCACAAAATTATATATTTAATAGTGACCTTAGTTTTCGTCTCTAATAATATAAGCAATTAGTGACGATTATTTTATTGTCTCCAATTAACCTGCGACTTAGTGACAACATAATTTTGTCACAAAATATACAATGGTTAAATAGTGACAATTTAAATTTTGTAGTTGAATAATTTAACCATTCATCACGATTTTTTAAAATTTAAATATAAAAATAACATTTGGCTATGCTCGAGTGCAGATCTATAGGGTAGTGAGAGAGTTCACCAGCAGGGCCGGACCCACATGGGTTCCAAGGGGTTCACCTGAACCCCCTCGGTAAAAAATTACATGGTATATATAAGGTAAATTTTTTGTATTTATGTAGATATATATATATATATTTTGAACCCACTCAATGACAAAGAGAAACTGATAGCCTAGTGGTAGGTCTCCTAGAAATTAAGCTACACGTCAAGGGTTCGATTCCCTCTGTTAGCGTTTTACTTTTAGTTTCAATTTTTTTTTAAGTTTCAGTTCCCTTTTTCACGTTACGTTTTATTTAGTTTTTTATTTTATGAAACATGCTAAAAGTTTGGTTTTAAACCCAAAACAAATTCAAGGGTCCGCCACTAAAACTATATACTACTACTTCCTTGAAATTTTGTTTTGTTGGCTTAATTACATGTTAATACTTTTATTTTTCGAACCTCCTGGGTCCGCCACTATTCTCCAGGACCAGTTGATATAAAATTACACAATATATTGATAATATTCTTTTAAATTTAGAAGTTGACTTAGTGATTTAAAGGGTTCGAAATTCCCTTTAAGTTCCAAGTTGAAACATCAACCCATGAATAAAAGTAATACTAGTAAGATAGTGTATATTCACGACACACATAAACTGACATTGTTTGTGTTCATTGCAGACATGTATAACAATTTTTTGACAAAAATAAAATCAATGTCAGCCACTTGACAAAAGAGATGCATGTTATTAAAGACATCTCATAATGAATATTTAAAATAGATTAACAGCTCTAATAAATAAGGAACAAAAATATTTTATGGGTAAATAATATTAACAAAAAATAATATGAATGAAAAGCCTCTACTACTTGAGCAAATATGTTTTCCAGGTCTTCTATAACCTCTAACATAGAAGAAATCGTCAATTATTGTAGTGACTACACCATTCTCGAGACATGACAAGTAGACATCAGATTTGTACTAGAACGAACAACACTAAAATTTTAGTAAACCTTTACCAAAACCGCAGCAGAGCACCAACAATGCATCAAAATAGCTCCAAAAGTTCATCAAATAACATTAGAATTGCACCTAAATAGTATTGACAATGAACCAAAATACCTGGACGAAATTCACATTAATACAACACTATGGTTGCACCAACATAGTAGCAAAAGATCGAAAATTACACCAGAAAAGTATCAAAACAACATTTGAATTACACCAAAATAGCAGCATCACAATAGCCTCTAAATCAGCATTAAACTTGCATCAACACCACCACCAGAAAGCACTAGAACTGCACCAAAAACAACAACAGAAAATCACCGTAACAACAACAAAATAGCTCCAAAACTGCACGAGAAAAGCTCCAAAAACAGACTCCAAAATTGCACCAAAAAAGCAGCACCATATTCGCACTAAAACAACACAAAAATTGCACCAAACCTTTTGGACTTTCTCATTAACTTCTAATGCTTCCAGAACGCTGCTTACCCACCTGCATCATGTGACCTCATAGCATCAAGTAGATCAAATTTAAGCGTAACTGACAAATACATAACGGAAAGTGGAAACCAATATATAGTCCCTGCCTCCTAGATATCTCACTACATCCCTAAAAGAGTCAGCAGGAGAGGTAATACTCCCATGGATCAATGAGCATATCAGCATATGGTCTTTGCCCCAATTAAGAACCTGGTACTATCACAAGTACTCATATTAGCAGTTAGGAAAAAGCCAAGAACCTGACACTTAAAATCTGGTGCTTGACAAGAAAGATTATCCACCACATTCTGCATGATCATTCACCAAGCCACTCAACCCTAGCTCCTAAATGCTTAAGCTTTCTCAATGGAATAACTTACAGTACTAACATTTGACTTAAATTTAGTCTGATTTTTATTTGATATAGTTGTAGAAGGATGAAACACAAATATTCAAATTAAACTTGTACTTGCCAAGTCACAACATCACCCAATTTACTCAGCATATAACCTTCTAGTCAGATGGGAGTTTCGATTGCCAAGACAAGGGGCATAAGAAAAAGAGGATAGATAGCAGTAGCGCCTTGCCCTTTATCAGACAAGAATGTGATAAAGAGATACATGGAAAAAGAATTGAGAATGTATTGCTTAATCATTCTCCTGAGCAATTGAGTGTTTATACAGACATCTAGTCAAAATTAGGAAAGACATAACTACAAATAAATAATATCTATCTAATTGATTCTATCTAATATACACAATATTCTCAAAGAGAGTCAAGCAAAGAGAATAATAGTCTCTTGTAAAGTTACTTAATACAATGTTATCCTTCAATAAAAGCTACTTACTAAAATATTACCTTAAAAATAGTAGCAGTAGTAGTAGTAATTACCAACAACATACCGAGTGTATTCCCACAAGTGGGGTCTGGGAGGGTGGTGTGCACGCAACCTTACCACTACCTTGTGAAGGTAGAGAGACTGCTCCCAATAGACCCTTTACTCAAATAAAGCATATCAAAACCAATGAGGAAAGGAAATGCCATAGTGAAGTAACCATATCGGTAGCAACAACAAACAGTACAATAACCGAAGAAAAAAAACAAACATGTAATGATAAAATCGAAGCATCAGAAGTAGTAATTACCAATTCAATAAAGTACTATGGAAAATTATGAGCCACTATTAAGACACAAGAAAAATGTGGTAAATAGGTAAGAATATAAAAGGATGGGTGTCTTAGAACTTCTGTAGAGTTTTGAAGGTGAGCTTTTGAAAGAAGTGTCTCATTTAACATTGAGCTCCATAATATTGAAAAGGTTGAACAAATAATATTGTGAATGGTTACAGGAAGGTTAAAATTTCTAAGAGATAACCCTATGTAGCAGAGAGCTAAGTCTTATGAATGGTATCTGGGATGATTCTCACTGGTTTATTGTATAATTTAGATAGAAACCTACATAGGTTAGAAGGGACAAACAAAGAATATATGATCCCTATTCCCTATATATGACTTCTGAAGAAAGAAAATATAAAGACAAGGACCAGAATGAAGTATAGTTTCCCATTTGATGCTTTATACTCTTCTCACAGCCAACTCCTTCCATATGACAGTGAATAGTTACTTCACAGCAAAAGAGATCATACCAACTAAATGAGGCAAACATAGATGCTAAAATAGCAGTTTATGTATTGGAAGTAGCACTCTTCTTCTTGCAGAACAGAGTCAAAGTAACTTATAATATTAGGGACAGCCAGAAAGGAAGAAAAGTAAATCAAAAAAACAG
Organism: Solanum okadae; assembly: GCA_036553675.1. NCBI lineage: Eukaryota > Viridiplantae > Streptophyta > Magnoliopsida > Solanales > Solanaceae > Solanum > Solanum okadae. Next base: position 18,377,901 of record CM071686.1, on the reverse strand, counting down.
AATAAGAGACTTAGATCAACAAGTTACCCTTCAAGACCAGGACTTGTTGGATAGTATATATTTCTGAACCCAAGTTTTTTAGCTGCAGAAGTTGTTGTCTCCCCAATACATGCAACAACATTGTCCCACTGTCTCGATGCAGTGAGATTAGCCCATACCATGTCAAATAACCCAGCAGAAGGAAAAAGGAATGAGAAAGGAAAAAGAGAATAAAGCCTCTAAATGAACCATACCCTGTTCCCTGGCTCAATGAACTATGTCCGGAAACATCTGTCTAATATTTTCTAGCATGTTGGTGGAATTACAGTTATCCGCTATAGAATTAGTGCACTTGCTTATGCCAATAATAGATATCAACGTGTCATCTGTCTACTTTTGCTATAAAAATGAATATTTTGGAACATTGTACCTGAGGGCAGAAGGAGATGCTACAGCAACAACGGGAGCAGAGAGTGCTAGTTCAAGAAGATATTGATCAACGTGATTGACTGGTGCCTGCAAGAAATGGAAAGGTTATACGTAGTAGAATGAAATTTAATTAGTTCCATCTCAAGAGAAGGATCCAAGATGTGGTGCTCTATCTGAACTTTGACCATATGTCAGGAAAAGATGACAAGTGGCCCTCTTTTTCAGGGCAAGTGCGTGTTACCAAATTTGTAAGCACACTGGTCTCATGTGAGTAAAAATGAATTTTCTTCTCCAATTGGGCAATGGAGAAATATCATACCGTTGTGTAAATGTTCAGTCGAGTAACCTCGAATCCCCTCCCAGAATGTCCTTCCTCTGAAATGAAGGAGCCATATGTCAGTTTAAAACTACTCAAAGTACTTCTGTATTCCGAGGAAAATTTGCATACTAAACATAAACTATCAAGCTGAGACAGTTGCAAAATATCGGATGAATGAGACTCTTGTACAGATTATGGCCATGAAGAAAGGGAATGGGCTGTGATTTTTGGGGTTAATATGTTTCTTTTGTTCTTCCTTTTTAATTTTTTTTCTTGAATAACGGTTTACAATAGAAAAAGGCACCTCTGCAGAAACTATAGATCCCTACAGAATCAGAAAAATCAGAACAAGAATGCATGGAAAAAGAGATTTCTGTATGAAATCAGATTGATGGGAGAATTAGGCGAGACAGAAACATAAAGAGATGGAGCAATATGCACACACCGATGTCAGTGCTGGCTTTTGCTGAAGCAGGTTAGAGAACAATGCACTTGTCATTCCCATTCTTCGGAAGCTCTAAAGCTAAAACCTTGCCAGTTGCTGAAAATGCAAATAGAATGAAATTTTCAGTCAGTCAGGCAAAAACATAACATCAGTCATTTTTTTACTGTAGAACAGTTTGCAAGGAAAAAAATGTATTTAAATGAATGACAAATGCAAGTGTCATCCCTGATGCACATGTGTGTGCCTTATGCTATTTCTAAATGTCAAAAGAGCAAGTGGGAAGTTTACTCAATACCCTTTGATGGTGCAAATGCCACATCAAGATACTGCTTTGAAGACTGAACAGCTTCATCAAATATGCTGGTTGTACCAGATCCAACAACTCACATAATTGTGAGGAGAACTTCAAGATTTGGAGACCAACTTCAAAAATAAATTTCCATCAATACGAAAGGTTTTTGATGTTGATGAGAAATCGAGTAACAATAAGAAGAGCAGGGGAGCGATTCCAAATGAACACTGTTGTTGGATTCAAGAAATTATTTCTCAGGTTATTTCTGGTGCAATTCGAGTGACTCCAACAACTGGAGAGGAAATAGCACACTTTAATCTAGCTATGCTCAAAGAATCAAGTCATTCCACCGTGCCAATATCCAGTTCTAGAGATGGCAATAGTAATAATGTTTATGGTCCTAGATCACCTCAGAGTCATAAGGATGCTAAGCAGCAAAATTCACAACACTTGCAGGCAGGTATGAATTCAGAAATAAATTCTCAAAAGCCCACCAATTGTAATGTTGATCCTGAAGTCCAGGAATGATCTGATTTCTCTAATTGAAAGTTGTAAACATGACATGAGGGTCATTCAAGTTAACTGGTTTAAACCTCTTCCATCCATTGTTAAATTAAATACTCATGGGAGCGCTTTGGAGAACCCAGGAAAAATTGGGGCTAGTGGTATTCTTAGAGATCACAAATGTAACTTGATTTATGTAGATAGAGGAACATCCTCCATAGGACAATCCAATGAAATCCAAATTAAGTTAATGTATTAAATAAGAAAACACTTAATGAAAGCAAACAATCCAGACCACACCCAAAATTTAAAAAATAGAGAAAACTCCAATAGAAGTCTAATGAAACAGAGGAAACAGTCAAACGAGTGCGAGCAAAAGTTTGAAATTATTTTTTTAGCCAGACTCTAGCGCGGAAGAAGAAGAAAGAGATGATGAGGAACAAGAATAATAGAATACATACCTGGAAGAAGAAGGAGAGACGCACTAGTCATAGTCAATGAAAGGTAAGCCCCTACAGTTATGAAGTTACATCAAAAAATCAATGTCATCTTCTTCATCTGTGTCACCATCTTCATCTTTATCAATACTTGTAGTGCCTTCAGTTCTATCAAGATCACTTATGTACTCAATTATACTGTCGTCCTCTAGGTCAGAATCTTCGGTATTGTAACCAACTTCATGTTCTGTTTAAACCTTTAATTCATATGCACTTGAATCCAAGGTAATTGAATCAACATCATCTCTATGTAATTGGATCGGCATATCCTCAATAGAAACATCTATCATGTTACTTTCCATTGACACATCTTGATACACTTCATCAGTAGTGCGTAATTCATCACTTTCCACCTTTGAATTTTGCATCTCTAGCTCATCATATATATGTCTATCTTGAAATTTTTGCACAATTCGCCATTTTTTTCCTAATTTCGGATCACAAATATAAAATACTTGCTTTGCTTGAGTAGCTAGTACAAAAGAATCATGTTCATACCAAAATCTATTTACATTTATACTGGTAAAATTTTTATCTTTCTGCATCCCAGTTTTTTTACGAAGATCAAACCACTTGCATTTAAATAGAACAACTCGATTGCCTTCTATATACTCTAACTCAATAATGTCAACTATAATACCATAAAAGTCAATCACTTCATTTTCATGATAGCCTTCAACAACTATGCCACTATTTTGACTTTTACGTAATTCATCACGACTTTGAATATGGTACCTAACACCATTAACAATACAACCAGGATATCTCCTTCCTCGAACATCAGGTCCCATTGCCAAAGGATATAACTTCTTGATAGACATTGAATTCTCCTTATTACACAAATGCATAATCTACGATGAAAAATTATTACATTCAATTAGTAAAGAAGAAAAAGTTAAACTTAAACACAACACGATTGTCATTTTAAAAATCACTTACTTTCCCTTTGAACCATAAAGAAAAATGTTCTCTATGTTTCTCTTCTATATTCACAACATCTTGGTTTAACAACTCATTTTTGTGTTCCCTACATAGGAAAAATGAATTTATGAGTAATTTAAAATAACAGAAAACCAATATAGATAAATAGGAAAACTTACTGTAGAAAAGGCTCTGCTTCTTCACAATTATTTAACACATACCACTGAGCCGTATCAAAATCTTTCTTCGGTATTGCATCATATTCTCTTTTAAATGGTCTAACACTTTTAGAAAATATGTCCAGAACATGTTCCTCTTTGTTGCTAGATCCATCAGCATTTCGATCTTCACGATTAAATCTAGTCTCAATGTTAGTAAGATACATAGAGCAAAATGTCAAACATTCATCAATAATATAACCTTCTGCAATAGAACCTTTTGGCCGCGCCTTGTTTCGCACATAACGCTTAAGCTTACACAAAAATCTCTCAATTTTATACATCCAATGATACTGTACTGGTCCCCCATACATAGCTTCTCGTATTAATGTCCAGCCAAATGTACCATAATATCAAAAAAAGCAGGTGGAAAGATCATCTCAAGCTTACATAATATAATAACTATATCCCTTTCAAGTTGTTCTAAGTCATCTCATTTCAATGTCTTACAACACAACCGTTGAAAGAAATGACCTAACTCAATCATTGCTAAAGAGCCATCTTTATTTCCAAATCCACGAATAGCTATAGGTAGCAATCGTTGTAGCAAAACATGATAATCATGACTTTTGAGTTTAGCTAACTTAACACCATCTGCACTTACACACCTTGAGATATTTGAAGCATAATCATCAGGAAATTTAACACATTTCAAAAATTCCCCAAATTCTCTTTTCTCTTTTTCTGACATGTTATAACAAGCAGATGGCTTTGTATAACTAGAATCATCATGTTGCAACCATAGTTCCTTTTTTATGTTCATATCCTTAAGATCTTCTCTTGCTTTCTCTGTGTCTTTAGTTTTCCTGTCAATAATCAGTAATGTCCCCAAAATACTCTCACAAATGTTCTTTTCTATGTGCATGACATCTAAATTATGCCGCAACTTTAAGCTCTTCCAGTATGGTAACTCAAAGAAAATACTTTTCCTCACCCAATTCAACTCTATAGGAAGACGCTTTTTTTTCTTATTATTTGAGTGTTTTCCTGGTCTATAAGTATTGAGTAGATCCAATTGTTGTAAGACATCATCTCCTGAGAGCTCTTTTGGTTTCAATCTATTTTCTACCTTCCCATCAAACTTCATGCTTCTTCTCCATGCGTGGCTAGGTTTAAGATACCGACGGTGACCCATGTAGCAAATTTTACTTCTTACCTTTTGTGACAGTGCATCCTTATTGCAAGTAGGGCATGCCATGTATCCTTTAGTACTCCATCCAGATAAATTAGCCAACACAAAAGAAATAATATATGTTAGCTATTACAGTTATGTGTTCCCCTGTTATTAAATTTATGTTCGTAGCTCTTCTTAAACAAGAAGAGTATCCTAGATTAGAAACATATAAATAATGGGAACAAAAATATGTCCAAATGCTAATAAATAAATAGGAAACAATCAAAGTTTGTCAACCTAACTACTTAAATTAGTTGAGGTGAGGCTTACTTATTTGAGTTGATAAAAAAACTGAAGAGTTATCCTCTCATTACTCCTTACATTTCTATGAAATGTGTTAAAATAATTACGTTCTCTATATTATAAAGGAATAACAAAGATCAGGAGAGCCATTACAACTTGATATGAAGAATTTTTAGGCTGGAGATTATTTAGACATATTGAACAATAAGAAATATAAACACTTACCATAAGCTGGAAAGTCATTTATGGTCCACAAAACAGTAGCATGCATCTTGAAGCACTCCCCTGTGGAAGCATCAAATGTCTCTACACCATCACTCCATAACTCTTTCAATTCATCAACCAAAGGTCGCAAGTAAACATCAATATCCTTTCCAGGTGCTTGAGGACCAGGAATAAGTAGTGACATCATCATAAATGGATCAGTAAAGCATTTCCATGGAGGAAGATTATAAGGAAATAAAATTACAGGCCACATGCTATAGTTTGTGCTCATATTCCCAAATGGGTTGAAACCATCAGTCGCGAGGCCAAGTCTAATATTACGTGGTTCTTGTGCAAACCACGTATGATTCTTATCAAACACTTTCCAAGATTCAGAATCAACTGGATGTCTTAACACATTCGTCTCATCAAGATATGTTTCTTTATGCCACCTCATGTCAGTGCTTATTTTTTTTGACATAAATAATCTTTGAAGTCTCGGCTTTAAGGGAAAATATCGTAAGACTTTATGAGGAATCTTTTTACCCTTTCCCTTTTCAATTTTCCACCTTGAAGTACCACATTGTGGACATTCTTGTCTATCTTTAAATTCACCCCAATAAAGCACACAATCATATTTACAAGCATGAATCGAAATGTATCCTAATCCCAAACCTTGTAGCATGTTTTTGGCATCATAATGCGACTTAGGAAGTGTCTCGCCATTAGGCAATGCATCTCGTAGCAACTCTAACAACATATTAAATGACTTGTTGCTCCACTGATTGTACACTTTCAAGTGGAGCAATTTCACAACAAATGAAAGCTTCGAGAATATTTTGCATCCCGGGTGCAATTCACATTTAGCTTCTTTCAACAATTTCTCAAACTTCTTTGCTTCGCTCTCGCTCAAATTATCACATCCATGTTACTGGATGTTGTCTCCTGATTGGCGTGTGATTTTCCACCGATTTCTTCTAACATGTCATGTATTTCATTATGGCTGACATTTTCTTCATTTATCCATTCCTCATTTTCATCTTCATTGTCAATTGCTTCATCATTATCTCTCATTTGTGATTGTTCTCCATGGTATATCCATTGCACGTAATCTTTCATAATTCCTTTCAACAACAAGTCATCATATACTACATCTTGTGTTTGAAAATTTATATTTAAACAATCTTGGCAGGGGCATCGAATTTTAGTATTTCTATCAAAGCGAGTTCTGATAAGTTTCATAAAAGATTGGACACCCTCTACATATCTTTTAGAGAACTTTGGTTCATGCATCCATCCCTTATCCATGATAAACTGCACAAACATATAACCAAATAATAATTAAATACTATAAAAAAACTGACTTCACAAGGTAAAATTAATTTTAAGCTCTTCACTGGTCTTCCGAAAACACAATAGATGCCACAACAATCAAATTGTTGTTAAGCCTAGCAACTGTTGATGCTTGAGCTATATGACCAAGTAGTATAAAACCTACTTGACTACCTAAAACTCACTCCCAATCAACTCCTAATATCACTCGGTAAATCAGACTTCACTAGTGAACAAAATCGTCTCTCAGACAATCTATCGAACATGTTGCAGGCATCCTAATATAAGCTTTGTTTTGGTAGCAATGAATGGGTGTTCAACCCTTCTGAAAAGTTTAGAACTTTAGTTTATATTTCAGAATAACATTCAGAATAATCCCTATTCATAGGGACTCATAAACTGCGTCACTAATAAAGCACATAATTCACGTAACTTTGCATAAATATGGGCTTGAAGCCTGAAGGGGATATGGGATGGTTCTGATAGCAAACAAGAGAGAGAAGAAACATAGAACCTTACCTGAATATATACTAGCGAGGTGGAGGTATGAGCAAAAAGATCGGTGACAAGCCCCACAACTACTGAATAGGAGAATCGTGAGAGCTAAATAGATGGGAAAGATGGGCATCTTTGTTTTGGATGAGAAATAATGAGAGTAGATGTTGGGTTGTTTTGAAATCAGAGTGCAAAAAACTTATCAAATTTAGCTCATTTATCAATAAAAAGTAATGAATCATTTATATATTTGACTCATTTAATGACTTTTCTTTTTGTTCCCCTAAATTTTATTTCTTATCAACTTTATTCACTTGATTATATATTTTATATATATAAAGAAAATTATATTTTTGCCTGATCTGTTATTCGTTTTCTGTCCGAGTTGAGTTCGAGTTCAGAATCCATCGATTTAAAGATCCAACTCCTGCACCCCGTTTACTGCCGTGAAACAGATGATCTTCGTCCCTTTACGTTTATTTCTATTATTGTCTCTATGAAAGAGTTATGTCTATTGTAAGAATAAATCATGTATTTAGTGGAGTTGTAAGCATAAGTTTTCTTCCAAATATTTAGTAATTGTTGCGTAAGATTGTCAAGTGGTCGTGGTTTGATCTCATTCTTGTCATAAAAATACTTCTTTGTAGTTGAATATGAGGAATTTGAAGTTTAGATTGTGCCAAAAATACATGTATTATGATTTAGTTAATTTTAGTTGGTTCAAAAGTCTTAATCGCTAAATGAGTATTTTGTTTGGTGCTTGCATAATGAAACCACATCCAATGATCCATTCGAGTAGAACATATGTCGACATGTAGGAGGGAAGACAAGAGAAGTAATATAAGGAAACATACCAAGTTCACTTTTTGATAGATTTAATTGAGAGTGGATTGAAGTTGATCGCAAGTCTCAATAACAAATATAGTAGTGAAAGTACATTCAATAAGTCACTCCTCGCATGTTTCTACCACAAAAAGTTAGTGTAACACTCCAAATATTGACATTTATCTTAGGGAGTATACATATCATTGGACAAAATTCCCTTTTTCAAAACTCGACCCGACTTCAGCTATTCATGCCCAGAATGGCGCCTTGCGTCCATATCGTGTGAAAATACCTCCTCTCACAAAATATATTTTTAATTGTACACCTTTTGTCTTACGTGGAACTCTCCCTGACTCCACTTAGTAGAGGCACGTTAGTGGTGATTGGAGGCCACATAGGCTAAAAAGGCGTACAAAATTACAAAATGGATTCGAGGGGGGTAATAGGACCCTAGTTTAGTTAAGGTGTGTCTCTGAGATTTCGATCATATAGTGTAGGAGGTACTTGTGCCTTATCCCACAATACTAACATCAAAGAACAAGTTTTTAGACGTGAATGATACAATACAAAAAGACAGTTTTTTTAACAGCTTGAATTGCTAATTGAAAATTCCCCAAACCAAACATTATGGAATTATAGTACCGAAAAAGAATAGAGGAACATTGTACCATACCATTTTAATTTGGTATGATATAGATATAGGATTTTAATTTGGATCAATGTGGCATGTAAATATTACAATATGTTATTTTAAACTTCTATAAAGTAATTCTTTATAAAGAATTGTTTTTATTATAATGGCAAGATAGTTAAATTTATTTTTAAAATGTTAATATTTTTTTTATTTTTTAAAAACATGTGGAATGTCAAAAATCGTACTAATTGGAATATATTTTAAGATATTCCAATCACGCCAATAATGACGGGATGATCACACACTGGAATTCCACAGATTTCAACTATAAAATTATTTTACGTCTTATAGCGTACAGATTTACAACCTTGTAATTGCTTTTAAATTTATCTTTAAACATAAGTAGGTGTGAGAATTTATTTTTTTTCTTTTCTTTTTTCTCCTCTTTTTATATATATATTTCAAATAAGCTTTTAAGATAAATAGCTTAACTTCCTTCAGAAGAAAACACAACTTAACACTCCTACCACTTCTCAACCTTTCCACTTCCCAAGTTTTCGGGATTACCGCCCCAACTCTTAAAATTTCTTTTTTGATTCCACCAAAACAGAACCATCGATCTTTGGGATAAAAAATGCAAAAAAGAACTGCGTTTTGGCGCTTAATTTCTGAAATTTTTTGGCTCCAAAATTGATTTTAGAAGAACGTATATATATATACATATGTGGCAAATGAAAAGCGAACTCCTGACTGAAGTTAGATTTCCGAGCTTGAAGAAACGTACCAGGTATGAATGATTCCTCTGAAAAAACAGAGAACAAGAAGACTGAAATTCGTTCTTCCCTTTGATTTTCAGCACTATATTTCTTGGTAACGATTTAAGCTCAATGAAATCAGTTGTAAGATTTTGTATTTTGTTATGTCAATTAGTTGTTAAATTCTATGTTGCTCACGTTTCTTTGTGCATCTAAGCAATCACTAGTTTAGTTCTACATGATCACTTCTTAGTTTTTTTATTTCAGATTTTAAAGGTCTGCACTAAACTTGATTCAATGTAGTTATTCTTTTGTAGAGTATAAGATTTTAATTTTACAAAGAACTCTTTGGACAATCTTCAATGTCATTACATATAGAGTAGCTCTTGAGAAAAGTTGAACGATCAGTTCTCTCCATCCTTTTGTTTCTCCATCTCCATTGATCTACCTCATGAATTTCTCAGCCAATATCTCATATATTTCCATTACATTCTCATCGTAACAAAGCACCTTGCCAGCCTCAATACTTGAACATTGTTGAATTTGCATTCTTGGAAAGACTCAAAACATCATCTAATCCAAAATAGTGTTTGTTTGTTCCGATGAAGGAGACACTAAACTCACCAACACAATCACTTTGTCTGGAATGAGAGTTGGTAATTTGTGTTATTATAAGAATTACCATGAGCAGGATCCTCATAAAAACTGTGATTGACCAGAACAGTGGTATTATTAATGTTGTAGAAATTTCTCATATCTTCATGTTGCAGACACTTCTCACAACTACCTGTAAATCCTAGTTGAATGTAAAATTTCCAGCCCTGTGTAATAGAGAGACATATCAAAACACAAAATGTTCATAATTATCATTTGTTGTGCATATGCCATGATATTTTGCAGGGATATAAGAAACGTCATGGCTCCAGGAGGACGTGTCTATAAGCAAAAAACACTTACTGGACAAACTGTTTCATCTGCTCAATCTGCCGATGAGTCAAATAAATGTACTCCTGCTACTGCGACAGGTAATACAAATTCTTGTATAAATCAACACATAGCTATTAGTTACTTTTCAGGTTTGAAGCCAAAACTTAAACAACTAAAGCTTTTAGTTAAGTAAAACTTTAATCATAATATTCTTAATTGAATCTAGAAATACTAAAATGTATACACAAGTATATTACAATTAAGATATTATTTCAAACTAACCTTTTCTTAATCAGATGATACGGCAAGATTTAAGAGGGGTCGAGGAAAAACAAGGGGAAAAGGTCTTGAAAAAATGAAGAGGGCTTTAGGGAAAAAGATGGTGATAGAGATCCCAGCTGGAAAGAAGACCTGTTAAGGCAGTTCAATCAGCAAAACTCTCAAATGAATTGGGGATAATTGCACGAAATTTTCTTGCGCTTCCAAATAAGTGGAAGGAACTCACTGTAGAGGAAAAAGATGTTGCGCTTATTAGATGTCATGTAAGATTTCTATTTTTGTTATTTTTCTTAAATTGTAATAAGTAAGTGTTTCATCTTCTTATATGTTATAAGGATTTTGATTTTTATGTGTGTTTTGTTTAAAACCTCTTTTTAGGAGAAGTTTGAAATTAACTTAGACGAGCATTACGTCAAAGATAGTTGTGAGGATATTCTCAAAAATAGAAGTCGGCAGTGGCGCTATAAATTTAAAAAGATGTTTGAAAGTGCACTCTCCGAAGAAGTTGCTCGTAAAATTGAAGTGCCACAACTAACCCCGGAAAATTGGAATAGGCTTTGTGATATGTGGTCGAATCCAGAGCATAAGGTGATCTATATATATATATATATATACTTTATTTGTTTAAGTGTTATTTGATCTACCTATATTTCTATTTTCATGGTAGAAACGATGTCAAGTAAACAAGGTGAATCGATCTAAACTTAAATATAGCCATTTTATGGGGTCAAAAGCATTTGTAGCTGCTCGTGCTGAAATAGTAAGTTAAACAAAAAATTTTTACTAATGCTTCAACTTCTCTTTTTTTTTTTTGGCAAGTAAAGTATTTTATTTACCAAGTGCAATTTACAACTCAAAAAAGAACCAATACAAAAATAAAAACCAAACTTAGGACCTGCATTGAGTGGTATCACTCCATGTCAAATGCATCCCTCATATTCCCCTATCCCTCTTAACATCTATTTAACAAATCCAAATCATCACACTGGGTAGTAATTCAGTTTTCTCATATAATTTACTAACACAGGTAACCTACTAGCTCTTTGGAACACTTCCTATATGATTTGTTTGATGATAACATGCTGTGATCGCGAAGAATTTTGAAAGATTCTGTTGTTCCTTTCTTTCCAGACTTGGTACACAGCAGCAGCTAGTACCATTTTATAGACACTCGCACCTTTGCTTCTCCCTTTGCAATGTTGATGAGCCCACTGCACTTCCTCCATCCACCCTTGATTCGATCTTGTAATGCCCTGCCATTGTAATAAATAACGCCATATATTACCAGCAACTGGACAGTTAAAGAATAGATGTTGTAATGATTCCCCATCGCTCCTACATAGTGGACAAACCTTATCAATTTCCCTCATCCATTGCCCAAGCTTATCCTTAGTATGTAATCTCCCCTTTAATGCTAACCAAAGAATAAACTTCCATTTAGGACATCCCATGTTATTGCATACCATTTTCCTCCAGCTGACTTTGGGTAAATCGCCTAGCAGCAGCTTATACATCTTCTTTATAGAGAACTTATGCATCCCCATGAAATCTGTTACATTAATCCCAACATTCTCTATATACCGCCTGGCTTTAAACACTTTCTGAATCATCCATGAGGCCGTCTTAGGTTCCACCTCCCATATATCTCTTCCTTTGACATAGTATGTATGGACCCATACAACCCATAATTTCTCTTGTTGTATTAAAGAATTCCATAACAGCACTAGTGATATCTTCTCCCATAACAGACCACCCTTTTTTGAAAAAATAAGCATTAAACCCATTATACCCAAGGCTCTTTGTGTCACTGATGCCTGCTAGTGCTTTCCATATTTCTTCCACCTCCACCTGCCTAACTAGTTGTAGCTGCTGATCTCTTGATAGAACATTACCACCACCCATGACAGTTATGTCCACTGCTGGTAGACTAGTTGCTGCAGAACCTAGCAATTGTTTATAAAACTTTGTAATTTCCCCTTCAACCTGGCTTCCAGATGACAATACTATGCCTTCAAGACTCATCAATTGTGTTATTTGCTTCTGACTTTGCCTAGACTTTAGACATGCATGAAAATACGAGGTGTTAGCATACCCCAATTTCAACCATTGCACTCTAGACTTTTGCATCAAGATGCTCTCTTCAATATTTATCCACCTCTCAAGTTCCACTTTGCATTGTTTTTCATCCATTGCTAGCCTACTAGCTACTACGGGATCACTCATGAGGCCTTGCAAATTGATTAGTTGTTTTCGTTTCTGATTTACCCTCTCAGTCACCCCCTTAAACTCCTTAGTATTTAATTTCTGAATCAGCACCTTTACCTTCTTCAAGTTCTGCCATACACCTCTCATTGTAGGATATGTCATACCCCTCCATCCCTTCCTCACAACACCAATGAAATCAGGGTGCTCAGCTATGTGATTAAAAAATTTGAAAGATTTTTGCCCACTATTCTGTCGATCCCCTAAGGGAAATCTCACAGCACAATGATCTGAAAACAGTGGCTCCATGATGAGTCCTTGAATGTGGTCCCATTTATGTACCCAAGTAGCATTTGTTAGGATCCAATCTATTTTTCTATGAATGTGCCCATTAGTCCAAGTATATCTCCTACCCAAACACTTCATTCCAATCATGCTTGCTGTCTCCATAAACTTTTTGAAGTCCTGCACCTCCCCATCCATCACAGCATTGCCACCAAATTTGTCATCCCCATGTAGAATAGAATTGAAATCACCCATGATTACTAGAGGCTCTGTAACTGCATTTGTAACTTGTGTCAAGCCAGTCCATAAATGTTTCCTATCAGCAATGGTATACATATCATACACTCCTGTTAGATAGAACCCTGAGCTTTGAGTCGTGACATACCCATGGATGAATTGCTTGTGAACTACATGCACTCTAAACTTCACTTTATTTGGATCCCATAGAATCCATATCCTTCCTCTAGGATCAGTATTATAATTATCCAACCATTTTCTGAATTATCTTTCCTGCCTTTCCCTCCTTTATTTTATGCTCCAGCACTACTAGAATAGCTGCTTTATTCCTTCTGCAAAAATTCCTAAACTCAACCTGCTTGTGCAGTTTACTCAACCCCCTCACATTCCATGTAATACACTTCATGTAGGATGGTTATATGTTATGCCCTCAACCAGTCTGTTGAGTTCATCCTCTTGACCTGCCTCATTCCTCCCCACTTGGCCATAATATTCTAGTGTTTCAAAACCATTAGAAGTACCCACTTCCAGCAGATTCTGTTGAGCCACTTTCCTATTATATTTCCCTACAGGATTAGACCACTGTTGCTCTTCTCGCATTTTTTCCTTTCCTTTCTCTCCCTCCCCCACTAATTGAGTTTTATATCTTCCTTTATCATCAATCAATGGATTAGTGTTGGGATCCAACAGCATCCTTGTCCAAGCACCAATAAAATTTTCGAATTCCTTCCTCTTAAGTCTTTCTTTAGCAATTTCATGATGTTCTGCATCCTCAGCTGCATCGACCATCTCAGCATGCTCATGCTCATTCATGAACATCTCTCATTGTTGTTTGTATGCCCATGCTTACTACAATAAGTTTTTAAATTTATTTTGTAGGGTGACACAACATCTGAAGGCGTCGAACCTGATAGAATTGAGTTCTACAAAAATACACATTACTCAAATGAAAAAGGCTGGGCATCTGAAGAAGCTGAGACTAACTATGTGAGAAGCAAATATTCCAGTCGCATTCAAAATGATTTATTTGTTATTATAATAAGTTTAAATAATTTGAATTATATGTTTTCTAGAACAACATGATTGATTTGAAAGCTCTATATACTTCGGGAGAGTCTTCCATGACTATTGATGAAATTGTGGATGCTATACTCGGCAAAAAGTCAGGGTACATAAAAGGTCTCGGTTATGGTCCAAAACCTAATACTAATCGAGCAACACAAAGGAGAACAGCAGAGTTAGAAGACTCCCTTCGAAAGACGAAGGAGGAAGCTGCTAGTGTCCAACTTGGTTTGCAGAAACGATTGGATGCAGCTGAAGTTGTTGTAGAAAATCAGCAGTCTCAGATAGAAACATTAACTTCACAATTAGATACTCTATCGGCACGTCAAGATGATATTATGAAACAGCTGCAACATTTCATGAGCTTATCCCGATCAAGGTTAGAATTTAGTTTTGTCGTATCTTGGTCTTATTCTTGGCATTTTCCTTTTGTCAAACCGGAATACACCTTTAACTTCATTAAAATATGTGAAAGGACTGGTAGTAGATGTTTTATCCATGAAATGAGTCCTATTTATAGATTTTTAGCACCTAACTTTGTTTCCTTTTCATGAGTTAGTGACGATCACTGATTCTTATCAAGTTATCCATTAAGGTACATTTAATAACCTCATAACTTTATAGTTTGTCCGTATCATGATATCATCAAGTATGAAATAACATCTTAGATTTTCTTTCTCTATTTTACATAGGTTGTGGAAGGTGGAAATCAAGATTAGGTGCGAGAGAAGTGCTTTTGCAATGATATCTCTTGAAGCTGCCTCTATATTTTTATCTTTGTTTTGTTAATGTTTAGCATATCTTAGTTATACTTTAAAGTTGGATAAACGTTACATAATATTAGTTTTTCTTCTAGGAGTATGTAGTGAATATCATTTCGATCTCATTTTCTATTTGTTCTTCATTAGTACTATATAACAGTGTGCAGCTTATTATTATTATTATTATTATTATTATTATTATCTTTCTTTCTTTAGTATGTTTTTTATTTTAAAAATTGTATATTTATTATTATGGAACAAACTAGGTTATGAATTTTAAGATATTAATGTATTATTTAAAAAATATAAATTTTCTATAAATTATCAAATTTACAAAACCTAGTTAAATACAAATGGAAAATAGTATTAGTACGAATGACTAATGACAAAACATTTTGTCCTTAAAAGCATAACTTTTAGCGACGACTCTATAATATTTTTTAAGACGGTCATGTTTTCATCATAAAAGTGTAACATTTGGTGACAAGAATATTTTTTGTCCCAAAATAGCGTACTTATTACCTACGAATTGACTTTGTATTTTATGACAATTATGATCGTCTCTAGTTATGACATTCTATAGTGACAATTTTGTTTTGTAAGTAAAAGAAATATTTTTAGTGACGACCTAATTGTTTTCAACTACAAAATTATAAAAAGATTAAAGTTGTCACTAATTTATACATTTAGGGACAAAAAGAGAATTTGACTGTAAAGGGTAGTTTTTTGTGACGGAATAATGTTTGTTCAACGACGAAATACATTTAAATTTAGAGACAAATGACGTCGTCACTAATTATATAATACAATAAGTGACGCATCAGTTTCGTCGGCATTAATGACCTTTTTAGTGACGAAAAGCTACCATTATCTACAAAAAAATATAATTTCTATGATGAACAAGTTTGTCATAGATACTATACATTTGGGGACGAAAAATATTTTTGTAGTAAATGGAACTATAATTAGTGACGAATCACTAAGTTGTGCCTGTATACATTTGGTGACATACGATTTAGGGACGAATGCTTGACGATTTTTTTTTTCATCACGAAAGTTTTTTGGTGACGAAATATGTGCTTTAGGTGAAAAAATTATTCGTAACTGAAAATCAAATTTGTTGTAGTGCTTGCTCGCCGAATGCTGTCGGTGATTCACCAAAAGGTCCTTCTATCGCTGGCATGCCAAAACATTTTGAGATTTTTGAGCCAATCCTTTTGGTTAACTCGATCTAGCTCGCCAAAGAGATTCGGCGACTCACCGACCGATTCGGCGAGTCTGTCTGTAACTATTTTTCTGTGATTTTGCTTGAAGTGTTTCTCACTTCTTTTGATCTTTTTGCAAACATGGCAAGACCAAAAGTTGCTGAGAGAAACATGCCACCCCGAAAGAAGGCTAAGGGGATGAAAATCAATGAGGATGCAGCTAATTCCAAAGCCAAGGCCAGCAAACTTCCCACAACTTGTGGGAAAGGCAAGGGAAAAAGAAAGGCACTTGAGTCATCGGAGGCCAGCTCCGACAGTGACGCCATCTACTCTCCTTATCTCACCACTTCTAAAAGTGAGGGTGAGTACCAGGAGCAACAGACTGCAGTATCAGAGCCCGAGGATGATGAGTTGTTAGTAGCACAAAGGGCTGAGCTGCAATTAAAAAGGATGAACGATCTATCTAGGATAAGGACTCCTCCGCCCACCACTACTCCTCCTTCAGTTCCAAAGCAAGTTGTGGTCCTAGCATCACCAGTACAGAGTCCTTTTCCCAAGTCTATGAATAGATTAAAGACTGAGGGGGTGAGAAAAAGTGTTTGTCCACTGATGGAGTCATCGATAGGTACCCAGAGATTCTGAATTATCTGAAGTCTCATTATTTCTAGATCTTCACCAAGCTCCGTGGCCCGTATATTCCAAATTGGGTCCGAGAGTTCTACGCTGCTTATGGGGCCTTGATACCACAGAGAAAAAAGCATGCAACATCATTTAAATCGGTTGACTATGTAGTTGTCCGGGGAAAGAAGGTCAGGTGTGATAGTGAGGCTATTAATGTTGTCCTGGATTGTCCTGATGATATTGATGACAAGTGCCAACATCTGATTAGGACAGACTCTAGAAAATATGAAGAAGTGGTTGGCCCCGGTGATATCAAACGATACACACAAGTGGCTGGAAATTGGAGCACCGATTTAAAAGAAGGATATTAACGTAGCCGCAAGGTTCTGGTTTGTCTTCATCAGTAACATACCATACCATCCCAGAACGAATCGATCCTCCGCCTAGCCAAGGTAGACTGTCTAGGTTGCATCATCGAAGAGACAAGGATAAATCTGGAGATCACTACGGCACAGGAGATGGTCATTAGGTCCAAAGAGTACCAGACTTCACTTTCGTTCCCGGTGTTGATCACCGAGCCGTGCAGATGGGCTCGTGTCCCTAGAGATGCAAAAAAGGATGTGGAAGTGATTCCCACATCCTCTACTGATATCTGGAGGATCGAGGCAGAATATTTAAAGGATTATGCAGAGAAGAAGAAGGCAGCCCCGGTAGACTCTTCCCCGGTTGTGGACACAGACTCACTACCTGCAGAAGCATCTTTGCCTACTCCGGCCCCTGGGCCTTTAGGTACTTTTGATGTTGTTCCTTCTGACACCCCTAGTTCCTCTGCTGCTACGTTGCCTCCCAGAGCTGCTGATGTTGCCATTTCCCAGACGCCGATTACTCAGGCCGTATTACTCCGAATGGGGCACCTTGCCCATTCTGCCGATCACCATGCTACTAGACTCGAGGCCTCCATTCTGAGCATGATTCAGACAACCCTTGCTGATGCTATGATACCATTGAGCGCTACTATTGATGTCATTGCTGCTAGGATAGCGGTGTGTGAGCGTGGCCAACGAGCCACCGAAGAGGTGACGACTCTAAAGGTCATTATTGCTATGCTAAGGAATGATGTGAATCAGCTAAAGTCCACCTACATGTCCATGATTTTTGGGACAGTGGAGATTCTAGATGTGCCAAATATGCCTCCGGCTACCATCGGAGATGAGGTTAGAGTTGAGGATGCGCTGATCCTGAGTTTGAGGCGGAGATAGTTAAGAAGATGCTTGGGTTGCTGAGGAGGTTTTTTCTAAGGGCCTTACAGAGATCGAGGAGGCCATGATCGATGAAGCTATGCAGACCTCTTTGGCAGATATGCCTCTGGTTGACCCTAGTAGAGTTGATGATAATGTGGGTGTGACTTCGGGTAATGAGGCCCAAGATCAGAGCGATACACCGGACACTGATACCCCGACATATGGAGGAACTATTTAGACAGGGTCCTTCTTTACCTCCCTCTTTGTCTTACTTTTTGACTTTTGGATATTGTTTTACTTGCATTCGAGGACAAATGTTTTTTTATTTGTGGTGGGGTGAGGGCCACCTTTTGTGACCTTTTGTGTGACTATGGTTTTTTTATATATTGGGTTTTTGAGCTATTAATTGTGTTAATATTGTTTTTATTGATAATTGAGCTTGTGGCTCCTTCTTTTTAATAGTAAATGATTTTTGGACCCTTCCGAAAAAAATTGCGTGGCACCTCTTGTTTGTTTTTGAATATGGTTGTTCTTTTGCAAATTTGAGTATCGGTTTTGATCAATACCGATGACTTGAATAGTGCTCATAATCAAACAAAAATGAATGTGCGGCTACGTGAGGCCAAATGAAGTTGCATAGACAGTATGTGAACTTTTTGCATATCATTGTAACTAGCCAATTATCAAATTGAGTCTCTTGTGATGAACATTGCACACTAGAGAAAGTGTGGAGTCTTGTTTGACATAGGTGTCAATGCCTTGTGTGATGAGCTTACTGTAAACCATGTGTGATGACACCTAGAATTTGCCCCGTTGGTCCGGTTGACTAAGTGATGCAATCTCTTGATATGATCTTAGGCAACTTTGAAGAGTATGAAAAAATCAAACATTATACCTCTTTTTGTGGCCTACCTTGTGAGTGTGTGAACTCCCCTTGAACACCCTTTGAAACTTAACCTTTTCTTCGAAGAAACTTGATGAAATTGAGACCTTTCTTTATCCATTACCCATAATCCTCATGATTTGTGGTTTATGCGAATAGCCAACTTAGGCCAAAATCCTAAGTTGGGGGTGTGGTGAAAAGAGAAGGTAAATCAAGAAGTGCAAGAAAGCCCTCTTTGACCCATGGTTTTGAGAAAAATGGAACCCCTCTATGTAAAAAAAAAAAAGAGAAAAAGAAGAAAAGAATGAAAATGAAAAAGAATAAAAAAGTTGTGGAATAAAGTTGTGAAAATGTAAAAAGAAATGGGGTTTCCAACAGTCTATGGAAAGTGAATAATGGAGTGATTTGTGAGTACGAATGAAAATTATGAAGAAAAGAAAATAAAGTGTTGTTCACACCACATTTCATGAGGATTACAGCCATTGAGCCTAAATGACCATACTTTTGCACTCGCCCCGTTACAAGCCTTGAAAAGACCTTTTTGTTCTTGAGTGAGCTGAAACAATTGTTGGTTGGAAAATAAGGGCAAACCTATGGGTGAAATCATGCCCTGTGTTCATCTTTGTGAGTGTGAGTGTTGCATTTGATTCCGAAGCTTTAAATTGTGAACCATTGTGTGTGATTATGAAATCATTCTTTGTGTGAGGGAATTTGAGTACCTTTGTTGAGCTTGAAATTGCATTTGAAGCAAGCATTGTGAACTTGAGAATCTTTGATAATGGTGAGTCACAACTTGAATCTTTGAGTGCACAATTGATCCTTGCATAAGTTGAGTCTTTTTGTGTGCATTCATGATTGAGTCTTGTGTAGCACTGTTCGAGACATCCTTTTTGAACTGTTGAACTTGAGTTTTACTTGAGGACGAGCAAAAGTTTAAGTTAGGGGTGTTGATGAGTCCACGATTTGGACTCATTTAAGGCTTTATTTTAACAAATTTAGTGTCCTCAAATGCATATTTTGTGCCAATAACTGATGTAAATCCTTGATTTTCAGGTATTTGGATTGAGGAACAAAGCATGAACACTAATGAGCAAGAAGGAACAAGGCAACTGAAAGAACGAAGAAAAGAAGGCCTGATGATCGCCTAACCTATTGGGTGAGTCGCCGAATGGCCATGATCTCGCCTAAAGTTCTAGTGTGCCAAACCATGAAGGAGAATATCAAGTCGCCAATAGAAAGGAGCAGTCGGTGAGTCACCGAATGGTTCCGCGATGTAGTGCTATACCGTCCAAAGTTACAGAACTTGAAGATGCTAAAGGCCAAAGCAAAAAGGCGATGAAATTGACCAAAGGCCGAATCGCCGAGTGGATCGGCGATCCCAACTTATTGCTCTGAATGGTCCTTCGCAACACATTTTTGGTGACTATAAATACATTTTTAAAAATTCTTAGTTTAGTATCTAATTTTCATTATAGAATCATAATTATCAGTTTTTAAAGTTTTGAGAGAACTGAAAGTATTGAGATAATATTTTCCTTAGCTTTGAAGATTTAATGATTTTCATTTTTGAGAAATTGGAAGTGGGTCTTTGAGATTCTTCAATCTTGACCTTTGTAAAGACGAAATTAATCTTACACAATTGATGGAAACACAATTTGGTAACGATTTTTATCTTTTTATGATGTCTAGCTAAAACCCCAATTCTTGGGGTGTGATTATGTGATTATGGGTTGATTTAGTTGTTGGGTAGTGTTAATTGATAGTTTAAATGTTGTTTAAAAGTGATTTTCTTCAGTAATTGTGGCTTAATCGAAAGGGCTGTAGTTGCATATGCAACTCTACCTTCGTATCTTTGGCTTACTTGAGAGAGAGATTTTAAAACCAAAATTACTGATTCGATGGTCTGTGGGTATTGGGTTGTCATGGGTTCAGCTCGAGAGAGTGAATCATAAACTCTTTTCCACACATTCAGCTCGAGAGAGTGAATGGACTAAAGCGTAGGCATTCTTAATTGTTGCTTATTGGTGTTCAAGAGAAACCAATTTGATTCGGGGTAAATTGTTCGAGAGAAAGTTTATTCCCACTAAAGTCTAGCTTATTCACTGATTTACAGCTATTTACTATCAGTTGCAATCACCCATTTGTCTACCTTAGCCCATAATCCAATCACATCCCAAGAACCCGTCTCTATACTTGTTATTTTCTTGTTATTTGCTGTTGTAGTTGATAATTACAATCAAAACCCCCTGTTATTTGACACTTGTGTCACCCCAAACTTGAACCATGCTTTTATTCGTAAATGTTTGTACCTATGATTGACTTGAACATATTCATGCTTTTCTATTGATACTCAAATACGTACCACTCCCTGTGGGATTCAACCCCAACTCACTTAGTTGGGTTATATTACTGACTAACGATCGTTGGCACTTAGTATTGGATGAAGTGTCCTGATACGTGAAACCAAAGGTTCAACTTCAACCTTATTAGTCAAGATCCATCATATTCACATCATTCTAATTCAATTCATGTCAATATATTTGTATTCTTGATCAATTACTACTCATAGCCTTAATTCTAGAAGATCACCTATGAATCATCAAGTTCACCTTTCTTGGCATAAACCCACATAATATCAATTCTATCAGTTAGACTAGGGTTAATAATGGAACTCATAGAAATGCATCATAATATCATAATTCAATGCTAAATCATTCATAATTAAGTATCATCCACTTGATTGGAATCAAACTTCAACACTACCCACAATGTAGGAAGAAACCCTAGCTAGATTGGTTTTGTCTTCACAATTGGGGAAAACCTAAGGGGCTCTATGGATGCAAGAACTCATAGATGAATAAGCTAACATACCTTATGAATAATATCCACGAAATTTTGTAGAAAAGGCTGCTCCTTGAACCCTAGACTTCACCTTCTTCTTCTTCTTCTATGGAGTTTTAGAGATAGAATTATTTGGGAGAATTTGGGGTCTTGGAAGAATGATTTAATTGGCTTAGTTTAGGGGTCTATTAGGCTTATATAGGTGATTGAATAACTAACTAACCGACCTCACTTAACCCCTAACTAATCATCAATTAACCCCCACGCCCCTAACTAAAAATAACTAAACTTCAAAATTGCCCCCACCCACGAGACCCCGACTCACGGACCGTGGGTGGGTCGATGAGCCATACTGCACCCTCGTGGGTGGTGGGCTGTGGCTATAAAAATAGGGGAAGGCAAGGCCATGACCCATGAGCCCCACCTACGGGGCGTGAGTCCCATCCGTAGGTGGCCCATTTTTGGGTAGCTTTTAGGGACTATTTTGGGTCCCCCTCAAGGACCCTTGATTGGTCCTTGGGGGGTCCTACCTTGATGCCCTAACCTTAAAACCCTCATTCTATGTTGGGGAAGTCATTTTACGAGCTTAACCTTCATATCCAACTCTAAAACTTTCATGCAAGACACTAGAACTCTCTAGTTTAACTTACTAGTTTCCGGGGTATTACAATATATCCCCCTTGGGATCATTCGTCCTTGAATGATGATTCTAAATATTTATCAAGGTCACAACTCTAAACTAGCAGCCCATCATGCATGCAATACATCTAAATGCACACAGCTAAGGAAGAAAACTTCAATTCCAAGCTAAGCATATTCAATGCAACACAAGGGAGTAGGAACTACTTCGAACAACCCAAAATGCATGAAATTCTATAGTTACTCATTTTTCAAGGAGGAACTACTATCTCCTAACTGAAACATGTTCAACATACACTCTTGGAGCCTAAATGCAATTTACTCTCAAAAAGCATTTATTCATGGAGGAATCTTTCAACTCCAAACTAAGGCATGCTCAAATATTCATCTCATGAAGTCAAACTAAGCAACTCATATTAATGCACCACAACATGAGGAAATAATCATGCAAACTCATTTTCTTTCAAATGACAAGCTTTCATGAACATGCATGATATAAGGAAATCATGGCAACACATAAACACACAATAACCTTACTACGCTATGCACACCATCTCCCCCTTGGGTGTAAGCCTATACAAACTCTTCTAAACATCATATATCACATGAAAGCAACAACGAAGCTCATTCGTACTAAAGACAACATCAAAGTTTATCATATCAAATTTATAGAGTCATAAAAGACAAGCAACACTGGAATCCAGATAAAGCCTAAAGAACATACCGGTAGCGTCATAAGGAGATCACTCTGTATCACCTCTAGATTGGAGAGCTTAAGGCTTATTCTTCCTAGAAGCTTTCCCACCCAAATCAATTGGACCGGAGGAAGGGTAGGGTTAGGACCTACGACGACTATCCTCTTCATTTCTAGCAACCTTAGGGTAATGCCTTATCTTGTGGCCAAACTTACCACAACTAAAACAAACATTAGAACCCGCTAAGCATTCACCCTCATGCCTTCTATCATACTTAATACACCCCGGAAATAGAATCTCACTACTATCTTCTTGAGACTTAGGGTTAGACACCCTCTTTTGGTGGAACTTACGAGTACTTGCGGCACTTTTCTCGAGGAACTTTTGTCTAAACCTAGGGCGGCCATGTCCAACAGACTCATCATCATCCAATCTAGACCTATTTTTCTCCCTAGCTTCTTCCTCAAGTTTGGACTCCTCAATTCGTTGGGCAAAATCCATAAGACGTGAGATATCTATATCATCAATAAGCATTGCCATACAACATTCTTTTGGTACTAATTCGGACACTTCCATCATGAAATGATTCATCCTAGACCTTGAATCCTCCACTAAAGTTGAAGCATACTTGGAGAGTTGAGTAAACTTTAGAGAGTACTCTTGAACACTCATACTACCTTGCTTGAGGTTAATAAACTTTTGCATCTTATCCTTCCTCAACTCTAGGAGAAAGAACCTATCAAGGAATGCCTTCTCAAACACCTCCCACTCTATGGGACCCACTTCTACCGGTCTACTCTCCTTCCATTGACCATACCATATTTGAGCTACCTCTTTCAATTGGTAAGTGGCTAACTCCGACTAATGGATTCCACAGAAGAAGGAGTAGTGGTGATGAATGAGGCTGAATCATCATTAGTGTCAGAAGTGAAAGAGAAGCAAGACCAAGATCCTATTTTGCTTGAATGGAAGGAAAATATTCATAAGCAAAAAGTAATGGCTTTTAAATAAGAGGGAGATGGTGTATTGAGATATCAATGAAGGTTGTGTGTACCAAGGGTGGATGAACTCCAAGAGAGGATCATGGAGGAAGCACATAGCTCCAGATATTCTATCTATCTGGGTTGCACAAAGATGTATCATGATTTGAGAGAGTTTTATTGGTGGAGTAGTATGAAAAAAGGCATTGCAGAGTTTGTTGCTAAGTGTCAGAATTGTCAACAAGTTAAAGTAGAGCACTAAAAGCCCGGTGGTATGGCTCAGAATATAGAACTTTCAAAATGGAAGTGGGAGATGATCAATATGGATTTCATCACAGGTTTACCAAGGTCTTATAGGCAGCATGATTCTATTTGGGTGATTGTTGATAGAATGACTAAATCAGCCCACTTTTTAAGGTAAAGACTACCCATTCAACAGAAGATTATGCTATGATGTATATTCAAGAGGTAGTCAGGCTCCATGGGGTTCCGGTATTGATTATTTCAGATAGAGGAGCATAATTTACTGCACAACTTTGGGAGTCATTCCAGAAAGGCTTGTGTTCGAAGGTGAACTTGTGTACTGTTTTTCATCCTCAGACAAATGGTCAAGCAGAGACCACTATTCAGAATTTAGAAGATATGTTGAGGGCCTGTGTGATTGATTTCAAGGGTAATTGGGATGATCACCTACCTCTCATTGAGTTGCTTACAACAATAGTACCATTCTAGCATCCAAATGACTCTTTTTGAAGCTCTTTATGGGAGAAGATGCAGATCTCCTATTGGATGGTTTGAAGTTGGTGAAGCCGGGTTGATAGGACCAGACTTAGTTTATCAAGCTATGGAGAAATTTAAGATCATTCAAGAGAGGTTGAAAATAGCGTAGAGTCGTCAGAAATCCTACACAGATGTTAGGAGAAGAGACTTAGAGTTTGAAGTAGATGATTGGGTATACTTGAAGGTTTCACCTATGAAGGGTGTTATGAGATTTGGTAAGAAGGGGAAGCTTAGTCCCTGCTATATTGGTCCTTACAGAATATCCAAAACGATTGGTAATGTAGCTTATGAGTTAGAGCTACCCCAAGAATTAGTAGCGGTTCATCCGGTATTCCACAATCCTTCACTTATCATACCTACTGAAGATATTGGTATCAAGGATATCTTATCATATGAGAAGATTCATGTTCAGATTCTAGATTGCCAAGTTCGCAAGTTGAGAACTAAAGAACTAGCATCAGTCAAACTTCTGTGGAGAAATCAGTTTAAAGAAATAGCATCAGTCAAAGTTCTGTGGAGAAATCAGTTTGTTGAGGAAGCTACTTGGGAAGCTGAGGAGGATATGAAGAAGAGATACCAATATCTCTTCGGATCTAGAGAAGTTCCAAATTAAGGAACTAATCCTTTTCTTGGATTTTATTTTATGTTGGCATGTTGTATTTACATTTTGGTTGTTAGGTGTTTGAGCTAGGTGTTAGATGTTGCGCCTTAGCCTACTAAGAGTAATCTCATTCGAGGACGAATGTACCCAATGGAGAGATATTGTAACACCCTGCTATTTGAAAGAGTTAGAATTAGAAAGAACCATATAATGAAAACTCTGAAATTTTGCGAAGTTATGTTAAGTATGAGCTTTGGGTCAACTTCAAATGACCATAATTCTCAGCATAAGATAAGTTAGGTGTGCTATAAGATACTATATGAAAGTTCATTGAATTATCTTTCCAACTCCACTGAGTTTGCTCATTTTCGAGTTTGTATGAGAGAGATATGCCGTTGGAAGTCGGGCTGTCTAAATAAAGAAAGTCACCTAGATTTTAGAATGGTATTTTGGTCTTTTCCATACCCAATTGGTTTAATTCATTTTTAGTGAATTAATTAGGGTCTTAACTGATTTAGTTCAGTTTACGCAATTAAGAATTACACTAGGGCTTTGAGAGAGAAGAAAGTGGGAGAAAAGTCATGCGTTCTTGAAGACTTCTTGCGGAATCAAAGTCGTTTCGCCAAGGGTTTATCCCTAAAAAGGTATGTGAGACTTTCATAGCGCTTGGTCGTTCACCCACACGCCAATCATATTTATTTCAGCAAAATTTGTTCTAGAAAGTTGAAAGTTGATGATTTTAAATCGTGTTCTTGAATATTGACTTTCGTTCTTGAAATCGTGTCGATTTTATTGTCGTTTATGAATAGATTCTTGTGTACATATACTGGGTATCTGAATCTAAAGAGGATTTAAGAAAAAGAATAGAATTTAGGTGAATTGGGGTTAGAAAACAAAGAAGGAAAACGTCAGGCGAATCTGGGTACCAGGTCCGCATGGCGGACTTGTTCCTCAGGATGGGAATTTTTTTTTCCGCGTCGCGGAGCAGTCACGGACCCTTCTGCCTCAAAATTTATTTTGCTACCAAATATTAAAATGCATCTCCGCGTCATGGACTTGCTTTCAAACATTGATTTCTTGATCTTTTCTCATTTTAACCATCTAAAAACACTCCTTAACATCACGAGATCTTTTCTATCCCTTGAATCCATAAACTTCAATTCAAGGAAAGATAAGAGTTAAGTCAAGAGAATTTCATAGAGTCTTCCAAAGGTTTTTACAAAGGTTTTAACTTTGTTTTAAGACTTGAATTTTGAGTTGAGTAAAGAGTAAAGAGTAAAGAGTGAAGTTCATTTCTTCAAAAGGGTATATTGGGACTATGTATTCCCGAAGAGTAAATGTTCTCAAATTTAAACAAGAAAGGAAACACCGACTTCCAACAGTAAATGTTTTCACAATTAAGCTAGAGAAGAAACTTTGATTTCCAAGAGAGCCTTTTAGCTAAGTTTTGAGCAATTATCTCAAACCACAGAAAGAAGTTATGTTTTTAAACATATGTGCTAGTATCTTTTGAGAGTTGTATTGAGCACCGATATGGGGGAGAGTACAGACAACTCCATGCCCCCATAAGCCATGTAGCCATCATGGGTTGAAAAAGGGTCTTACTTTTTAGATGATTTCTTAGTGTTTTTTAGCATAGACTGGTGGATCCACTTAGTAGTTAGGTTCTATGCCCTTGAAAAGGTATAGGACGGCCTTGGCAATGTGAGGCAAAATGATGTATCATCACATAGCTTTAAAGTGATTGTTGTCGGTTAGAGAAACCCCCACAACAGTATTTTGTATTCTTATATAAACAAAGTAAATTGTATTTTTATATACATCCAGAGTTTATATTGTATCTTTGCATACATACAGAGTTACTATTGTATTTCTAAATACATAGAGTTGTTATCTATGTTTAGAAGCTTTTCTTTATATTGCATTTATATTATTGCTTTATAATGAAATTAAATGAGTTGAGTTGAGTTGAGACCAAGTAAGTTTCTTCAGTTCCATTTCAAGCTTATGTCTTGTTTTAGTATTCCCCTCGCATGCTAGTACATTCAATGTACTGATGCCATTTGGCATGGATCGTTTTATGATACAGATACAGGTAACCAGGATCAGCATCCAACGCATTGTTGCTTCTAGTTGAGCTTCACAGTTGTGGGTGAGCCTCCTTTCTTCCGGATGACCCCTTTTTCATTACTTTATTATTTTAGTTCATTAGAATGTCATGGGTCTTGTCTCGACATCCATCTCAGTTTTTAGAGTCTTCATAGACAATTAGTTTGATGTTAGTTCTCCAGTCTTTCCATTTCAGTTATGCTTGAGACTTGAGTTGCCACTTTGGCCGATAGATGTTTAACTATAATACATTCTCAGTTATCTTTGAGCTTTCAGTTAACTTTTAAAGTACAATTATGTTTGAGTAAAGTCTTCCGATAAGAGTTAAGCCAGCCCAAGGGTTTGCTTGGAGCCAACAATGGTTCTCAAGTTCAAGTCCCGCCCAAAGTAGGTTCGGGGCGTGACAGTCCTATACGCTATGTTACATCTAGGGTATACTTTAGGTCGTGACAAAATGTATGGCGTGAGGACAAATAAGCCCAACACTGTGAGAAGCTTTACATACCTGGAAATAATAATGTTCTTGGTGAGAATTAACAGAATCTTGAAGAATGCTTGAAACCTAGATTCTTCTCCCCCTTAGAAACTTGCCCTAATTTCTCTAAGCGTTAAAAAGGTCAAAAGATGATTCTACATCTGATTATACCCTTAATTAGGTGGATGAAAATGTGGCTATGCTTAGAAGGAAAAAGGAAAAGACCAAACCACTCTTCTAAAAATGATTGAGGTGGCTTAAAAGAGAGGCTTCACCAAAACGGGCATAACTTTTTACTTCGAGCTCAAAATTAAGCAAACTTGGAGGTGCTGGAAAGAGGACTCAAAAACTTTTAATTTGACTGGCCATGGGCAACCAAATTATGTATGTGCTAAGAGATATGACTATTTGAAGTTGACCCAACTAAAATCTCATACTGAAACTCAACAATTCAACCTTGTTCTAGGGGACCTTAATTCATATCCGCACTAAAGAATTGACCTTAACACTTAAGAACAATTAAGAATCACTCGGTACAATCTTCTTCAGAAATGAAGAATGATTTGAGTCTTACCTTAGAAATTTTTGGGATGTTACAAATAATTAATCAGTGAGGCCCATGAACTCAAATTGTGTCAAATGATAATTACCCTCTCTTCCCTATTTTCCTTTATTTTAATGTTTTCCTAATTACATTTTTAGTTCTAGCTATTTAACTTTTATTATATTCTTATTAATTATAAATAGTAGCTAATATTTATTATTATAATTTGGATTATACTCAATAAAAAGAAAAGGCCTAAAATACCCAACACATCCACCTTCCACTCACACCCCACTTACCTTTTTTTTTACCCCATTATTCCACAACACTCCTCCCACCCTCAAATCATACACCCCTGTATATACTACACCATTCTCACAACACCAAAAAAGAAAAGATATAGCAATACCAAAGACCCATACGTACATAAATATAAAAACAAGATCTTAACATTTTTATTTCCTTCCAACTACAAAAACACACACACGATAAATATACCGAAAAATATCAAAAGAAAAGGAGAGAAACCAACAATCAGAAAAAAAAAAAACCACACGTACTACTACTAATACACATATCACATATCACCTCATACACAGCCTACACTCCAAAAACAAAGAAAATAACTTCAAAGTTTTGAGGTTTTCGTTCGTGATTTCTAGTTTGTGGACCTAAAAGTTAACTTTTGTTAACTTTGAAAATCAATAGATTGTAGCGCTGCTTTGTTTTCATGAAGTAATTTTCACAAAAGGTAACATTTTATCTTCATGGTAGGAATTGATTTCATAATTATATAAGATGTGATTCCAATATTAGGTGTGACCCATAAAAAAATTAATAACTTCTGGCCAAGTTGGACACTAAATAAAACAAGATATTTTAAATAAGGTAAAATAAATCAAAGAAGACGAGAGATAAAATTTTTTATTTAAGCTAACAAATATCTTATATTCAAAATTATCTCAAACCATATAAAAGTCAATAAAGCAATCATGCTATAACCACAGAACTCGAGGGGTACCCGACACTTTCCCCTCGTTCAACAAAATTCCTTACCAATATTCCTAGTTCACAATTAAATAACCATAGTTAAATTAATCATTCAAAATTTCATTTAAAATTTTATCGGATAAGACGAAACAATTCTAGTGCTCAAAACAACCTAGCGGGTCGTTATATCCTTATTTGTCTAATATTTTTTTTAAAATTTCTAGATAATTAATTATTATTTGTAAAATGCATTATCACCTTATTATTACACTTGTGCAACCAAATAGTACACTTGTAATTACACTATAGCAAACAAACATGTCATTATAATTACTAGACTGGTAATTACACCAATTGCCAATTATTTGGGGCTTTCCAAATAGACCCTTAGTGTTTTCACTGTTCAAATTTAGTTAGTTTGTTGAATCTATCGATGAGATTTTGTTAATAATAATAATAATAATAATAATAATATCTCAGAAGACGGGCAGTAGTCCGCGCGGTTATCTTTAATCTAGCTTGTTAACATCCAAATTCAAGGAATAAATTCGAATCAAAATACAAATAGATTTATCTATAGTTTGATGACTGTATGGAAGGAAGGACTCCTTTTACCCAAGCAAAGGGTCTGTCGAGATTCAAATACGTATTGTTTGTGAGCCCATGTGTCTAGCAGTTCTAATCGGGTATAAAGCACCCCTTTTTCACTCTTTATCAAGCTAAGACCACGACTGGCTAGACGGAGTCTCTAAGACAAAGCCACTAACTTGTTGTATTGAATATGACTGTACCACCATCTCGGAACCAAGTCAAGAAATCATATATAAATTTATGCATATTTAGATAAAGTCTAGATCTTTCATGATAAATATATTCTTGAAGTTAGTTTTCCAGCATAGATAAAATTCTTTAGCCGGACATAGTCACGGCTTAACTCAGAGATAAAACAGTAAAGCTGAAAATAAAAGGAAGTACATTGTAGTAAACACCACTCTTTATTGCTCCGGCCAAAGTCCGGCAAGCTTACAATACTTAGAAGATTTTAAAAGAGAGAGAGAAAAACGTAAACAAGAAGAGGTGGTTTCTAAAACCTGCCTCTTTACAAAATAAAAGCCCCTTATTTATAGATATTTCGAGGCATCTAGAAACAGTAATAAAGGGTCCCTTATGTGGGACCTACAAACAGTACATCCAATGTTGATAGTGCATTTGTCCTGTTGGTAGTGCTTATATTCTAAATCTTGTCTTTCATTTTTGACAAAAATATCTTCGGCTTTTTTCAGCGCATCTGCTGGCCTTTCTTCTTCATATGGTTGAGCTTCGTGCTTATCTTCACTCGTTTCACTACGCATCAATGAATCTGATTTTGCGTAATGAGTTAGATTTAGAAGAATCTTTTTCTTCACTTCTTCTAGATATTTCTTAATCATTTCATCTTGTTCTTCTTCATTATGGTTAGAAATTTTTCTAGCCATATGCTTAATTGAGGTCGAATCGTCAGTCATAATTCCTTTATTAGGAATTGATTTATAATCTTTAATGGTTTTTGTAATTAGATCCAGCAGTTCTTTTCTGTATATGAACTTCGTTTGAGGATCTTTCTTCATCAACTTATCCTAAAAATTATTGTAATAAGTTCTGTATAAGCACGGGATTTGTTCCTCAGTAAAATCTACTTTTGGAACCCATTTTTGAATCCATGGAATAGAGAATTCTATAAAGAAATAAATCTGTTCAATTTGTTGAAAGTAACAAATATGTTCTGGATGATATAACTTGTTGAGATCTGGGAAACTTTTACCCATTCCTTGTATAACTTGAGAAATGGTTCGGGCAATATTTTTATAGTTGGCCCGTGGTATGACCACCAAGTATGTTTATTCCCCTCATTGTTATAATAGAGGACTTTATTAAATGCCTGGATATAATACCAATAGGTAAAGTTTACTATGACTTTGTTTAGACTAAATTGTCTTTCAGTCATTGAGGTAATACCCTAACCTTCAATATGAATGACGTGTTTTATAATCATTTTAGAGAAGTTATAAACATTCTCACTTGTATTATGTCCTGAAAAATGTTGAAATTCAACACCTGCGCTTATCAACAGAGTCTCATTATATTTTTGAGTTTTGTATGACTCACCCGGGAAATAAAGCCCATTAACTAAATACCTCTGGAATATCTTCCATGGTTCTTCTCTTCTCTGTATGTTAAAGTTTTCTAAAAGAAATATCATTTCTCTTTTCTCTACCTTTTCATATGTTTTGATATCATCAACTTCTTCTTTGGCGATTGAATAAAAAGTATCACCTTGCTTCTGAGTTAGAAACTCCTGTAATTTAGCATATAATGGATCACTTTCTGGAATATCTTCCAGATGTATTGATGACGAGGCTTTTTCTTGCGCTCTAGAGTTTAAGTTATATAAAATCATTCCTCTTTTTTGTATAATTGGTGTATTAGATGGTGAAGATCCATATGACGATCTTGTTGAACTCGGGGATGATCCTCCCCTTCCTCGTGGGTTATTACCCCTTTCTCTTCCTTTAGTTATCCAAGGGTTTTCCATCCTGCAAATAAAGTGTCGAAATTTATTCCCAATAAGCGTCATGATAAGTATTAGCTTCTTCTATAGATACGAAAAGGTCCATCACCATTTCATCTATAATTTTTCAATAAATCAATTCTTTCAGATCTCGATTAAAAGTAAGAATCTTTAAAATAGTTATTAATCTTTTTTCAGTAAAGAAAAGAGAAATTGAAATATCATCAATCTTTGAATTTCAACTATACTCACTCATTTTGAATGTATTCTCTTGATAGGAAGTCTAGTAGAGAGTTATCACTTTCTTTCTTTTATAGAATTTTGAAATCAAAAGGTGCTAGCTGTGCTTGCCACCTTGCAAACATTAATTTTGATGTATCATGTTTGAAATCTTTATCAAACATATATTTAACTGACTGAGCATCTGTTTTTATCACAAATTTTTGATTGTAAAGATCATCCTGAAATTTTAAAACACATTTAACGAAAGTTAACATTTCATGAGCTACCGTTGCATATTTTCTTTGAGCATCGCTCCATTTTCCTCAATGAAATCGAATAAGATATTCATTTTTATTATGCGGGTTGATCTGTTTTAATATTCCATCATAACCCATATTGGACGCATCTGTTTAAACAATCTTTGGCCAGGCAGGATTGGCAAGGGTTAAGCAGGGTGGTGACTTAACTCTTTCTTTAATAGTTTTTACCAAATCGGTGAGACTATCAGTCCAAGGCCTTCTGTGATCCTTTTTTAGCCTGTCGTATAACGGAGCTAAATCGCGAGAGAAATTTTTGTAGAAGGGAGAAATATAATTTAAACTTCCCAAAAATCGTTGTAATTGCGTTCTATTAGTAATAATATAAGGAAATTTTGACGCGAATTCAATAGATCGTTGTGTAGGAGTAAATTTTCCATACAAATCAGATGACCTAATAATCTGACTTCTGTTTGGAAAAGACTCATTTTTTGTTTAGAAATCACCAAACCATTTTGAATGATTATTCTTTTGAAAATGTCTAAATGCTTAATATGCATTTCTAAGGTTTTTGAATAAACCAAAATATCATCAATATAAACTATGATGAAATTCAAATAAGGATTAAAAATATCATTCATAATCTTTTGAAATTCTGAGGGTGCATTTTTCAAACCGAAGGGCATTACATTCCATTCGTATTTTCCAAACGGAACATTAAATGCCGTTCTATAATAATGGTCTTTAAATATTTGAATTT
This sequence comes from Solanum okadae, assembly GCA_036553675.1. Taxonomy (NCBI): domain Eukaryota; kingdom Viridiplantae; phylum Streptophyta; class Magnoliopsida; order Solanales; family Solanaceae; genus Solanum; species Solanum okadae. The sequence goes on along the minus strand of CM071686.1, from coordinate 18,344,491 downwards.
GTCAATATCCAGATTTTAAATCAAATTTTGAAAAGATGTTAGCATCATATAATCTTGTTAATAAATCTCTTATATTTGGAATAGGATACCTAATCCATTTTAAAAATTTATTTAAAGGTTTATAATTTATAACTAACCTGGGAACACCTCGTTCTTTTTCTGCTGCGTTATTAACATAAAAAGCAGTACACGACCATGGTGACTTGGAAGGCTTTATCAAACCCTTTTGTAATAAATTATCGATTTCTTTTTTGCAGAATTCAACCAATTCGATATTCATCTGATAAGGACGTGATTTGGTAGGAATATTTTCCTCAGAGAAATCATCTTCTTATGGAAGAGTCACAATATGCTTTTTACGATTCCAAAAATCACTAGGATGATCAGCACACATATCAATGGCCATTTTTTCTGAAATGAGTTTAATCTTTTCCTATACTTTAGCATATTTTAAAGTATCGAATATATTCATTCTAAATATCTCAAGTTGTAAAAAATAATCAACATGATTTTGTTTCATTTCAATTAGAGCATTAATATCTCTAGAAATAGGCTCGGTGATAAAAGTATAACTAATATCTTGATTTTTATAAGTAGCAGAAAATCCTGTAGCATTTATATTGGTAAAAGGATAGATTGCATTTATAAAAGGAGTTCCTAGAATAATAGGAGGGTATAACTAATATTTTACTAAGAAAAAGAAGTGAGGAATACAAACTTTATTCTGGCAAATACGAGTGTTAGATAATTTATACTTTAAATCTAAAGCATGTCCAGATGCAGATTTAACCATATGCGTTATTTTCTCAAAATATTTAGTAGGTACTAGACCTTCTTGAATGCAGCTTACATCAGCGCCACTATCAATTATGGATATGTTAGTTATATAAAAAGCGTTATCAATTAATATAGTACATTTAACATACCATTTATGAGCTGTAACAATTTGCATCATTCCTAAAATCATATTTTGTTTCGGATCAATATTCAAAGTGTTGGCAAGAGTATTTTCTTCAGCAGTAGATTCATCAACCTTATTCTTTCCTTTGCTATTAGCAGACTCAATTTGAGTAAGACGGTGATCATAAATAATATGATTTTGTTTAAGAAATTTAATTTCTTCCTTCAAATGTTTAATTTCTCCTTTTAAATCATCAAAAGAGGTATCACGAATAACCATGGTTTGTTTCGAAGATAGTCTATTATGAACTTCAGAAAAGGAATAAGGAGCAGAATAATTAAACTCATCTTTAACCTTTTTATCATTAGGAATACTAGATGAAGAGCTAGTTTTACTAGCAACCAATTTAATGATCTTTTCACGAAGAGTATTATCTGTAACTTCTTTTAGAAGTTCTATCACATTATCAGCATTGATGGTGAACATATTCATATCTTCGAATTGAGATTGTAACTTGTAGAATTCATCACGTTCACAGTAACAAATATCACCATGACATTTGCAAACATCATTCGAATCTTGTTGAACCTTACTACAAGACTCAGGTTACTCATATTTTGTTGCATAACTTGCTTCAGAATCATCATAATCTGATTCGGAACCAGAAGTGTATAGAAAACTGTAAATCTTTTCTTTAATATCTTCATCAAGTTCTAGAGTCTTAAGCTTTTCAAGCTTACAATTTGGAGCTATATGCCCAAATTTTCCACATTTATAACATTTAATCTTATCAAGATCTCTCCTTGACCTATTCTTGGTAAATCTATGAGATTTATGATGAGCCCTTCGCTAATCTCTTTCTTCTCTAGTCCTTATTCTAGATCTTCTTCTTTTCTTATGATGAGATATATGAGATTCTAATTTAGAAATTTATCGGTTGGTTCCTTTGGAAGCATTTGGTAACCCGAACTGAGTACAAAAATCTCCCAATTGAGACTTTTCTCTAAGCTTATCCATCTTAAGCTGTCTTGAGAGTTTTAACTCATTGCACAAATTTATGTCTTCTTGCGTTTAGGCCCCAATAAGCTTTCCATAAGTAAAATTACTATAGGGAATAATTTCTTGCGGATATCTAAGAGTCTTTTTCACTCTTTCTGCAAATAAAGGAGGCGAACCATCAATAAATTTGGCTTTCTAGAATTCTAAGCCATTTTCGGGAAGTTCCATTACCCGACTTAAATAAGTATCTTTATACCATCTAAACTCACCTAAATGTCTACATCTAAGACCATTTAGTAAAGATCTAATGGTTTCATATTGATTGGGAAATCTACCACTAAAATGTTCTAGGATGGTCAAGACTAAGGTATAAACAATGTCTTCTCTATTTTTGACTAAAGCAAATCCTAGGTTATCAACTCCTTCGGTTGTAGCCTTAGCATTTATGACTGTTGCCTTTGCATCAAGAGTCACATAATTATCCGACCAACCTCTTAATTGACCCGTAAAACCTGCATTAATCATCTTGAAAATAGTCCTGTCAGTGTTATTAACAGTCTTGCAGATGGTAGCATACATAAGCATCCTATGAACTAAAATAGTTAACTGTCTATCAGTCAAACCATCGAGATTCCATTCATAAATTTCGCTTCCACTATAAGAGGTGTTAGTTTGATTCCAATCTCTTTCCTCTATTAAGACATCTTGAGGAGTTGGTCTGGAATAGTAGTAAGTTTGCATACTAGGTTTTCTAGCTTACGTATTACCACTATTCTTCTTTGGATAACCATGAATTTTATTAACTTCCATTTCCACTTGTGTTTTGAAATCGAAAGTGGCTTCCATCTCATCTGCAAAATCTTCAGCGACGCTTATAGGTTTTGCACTTGCACCAAATTCTAAAAACTTTTTATCTAAAAGGCTTTCAAGATCATGAAGAGGTCTGAGAATAAAATTCTGAATCTCAGGAGGTCTTTGAATAGGGACTTTAGGCTATTTTGACGTAGAAACCTGTTCAGAGACTTGTTTCGCTGATTTCAACTTGTCATCAATTTGAATAATCATATTAGTTAGATCATCTAATTTTTTTTATCAAGAGAACAAATATGTTCACCAATAACTTTAACATAAAGACCCAAATAATTATTTTGTGAAATAAGGCGATTGATTTCATTAATACTTACTGCAGCAACCTCATTATCAATAAATTTTTGGAAAGTAGTAAAAGTGATACCTGTATTATTTGGTAAAATGAATGGAGCCTGAGGAGGATAAATGGATTTAAGAATATTACCTCATTCATCTTTGTAAGAACGTTGATGAATAAAGGTAAATAAGTGGTTATAAACCACGGTACAAAGAACATAATATGATTATGTAAAGCACAATTATCATAAAATTCTTGAGAAATATTATTTAATCTTCTTCACTATAAGTGTCAAAAAACCAAGTTTTAAATCGGTTCCATTTTTCATTGAAAATTTATTTTGAATATATTTTCTGGCTAGTGAACCTGGACTAAAATCAAATTGATGTTCACTCATCATTAAGCATCGTTAAGATTAAAATCCATCTCGGATGTAGAAGGAATATCCTTATCAGAAATATTAGAAGATTCATCATTTGTTTGAACAATTTTCAACCAAGGATCAATTTTAATTTTTGATTTTTCTGCAGATATAATAGTTGATAAAGTATGCAATGAAGCAACGCGATTTCTAGCTGGACCATAAAAAGGTTCTATCGGGGAAATATGTTGAATAGCCAATCTTCTATTAGAAGCAAAAGAATGTCTATTATAAGGAACACTTTTTTCATCAAACTGAATACAAATTTTTCCATCAGAATTTTGATTGATATTAGAATAATCGAAATTAGTGACAGCATCGGTCATTTGTTCTGGGGGTATAACAGAATCTAGAATCCAAGTAGTAGGAAAATTAATTTCTTCCCATTTTATAGGTCTTGTAGTAGTGACCTTAGATCTGGCGAAATTCGTTTCTACCAAAATAGTTTCATTAGATGTATCATATAACTTACATCTAGGATTCAAAGTAGCAAGTAACTTAAAATAGATTCTATAAGACAAGCAAATTAATTCAGATCTAGGTGCATAGTTATAACCATGCGTTTTAACATTCAAAGTTAAAGCATCTAAGATATTAGGATCAGTCAAAGATAACTGCAAATTTGGCTGAGCATTAAAATAAACTGGGCCATAGGTCACTGTAGATTCTATAGAACCCATCAAAGACTGTCAAAAATTTAGATTTCTCGCGTCACGAAGAGCAGCTAAGAAAGTCTCTGGTAACCCTTTAAGAGTCAAAGGCTTGAAAGAAATTTGAACCATGCCAATCGGCAAGAATTTATATTGAGATTTATATAATTCAATGTCACGTTTATTTAATAAACGAATAGTTTGTTCCAACGAGTTTAACGCCAAAGATTGTTCAGTTGTTTTTATCAATTGTTTATTAGAGATTTTATCAAACCAACCATAATCATAAATAGTTTTTATATTAACTTTCGGAATAGTCCATTTGTTTAACAAATCAAGGTTTTGAGGTATATCTACCTCTTCTAAATGAGAACTTTTAATATCTCCTTGTTCCATAAAAGAGAGAATATATCTATGCCGAAATTCTTCACATCAATTATATATATATCATGAAAGTTCCTAGGCTCTGATACCAACGAAACAGGATCTTAGAAGATGGGTGGTAGTCCGCGCGGTCATCTTCAATCTAGCTTGTTAACATTCGAATTCAAGGAATAAATTCGAAGCAAAAGACAAATAGATTTATTTATAGTTTGATGACTGTATGGAAGGAAGGACTCCTTTTACCCAAGCAAAGGGACTATCGAGATTCAAATGCGTATTGTCAGTGAGCCCATGTGCCTAGTAGTTCTAACTGGGTATAAAGCGCGCTTTTTCACTCTTTATCGGGCAAAGACCACAGCTGGCTAGACGGAGTCACTAAGAAAATGCCACTAACTTGTTGTATTGAATATGACTGTACCACCATCTCATAACCAAGTCAAGAAACCACATATAAATTTATGCATATTTAGATAAAGTCTAGATCTTTCATAATAAATATATTCTTGAAGTTAGTTTTCCGGCATAGATAAAATTCTTTAGCCGGACATAGTCACGGCTTAACTCAGAGATAAAAAGGTAAAGCTGAAAATAAAAAAAAGTACCTTGTAGCAAACACCACTCTTTATTGCTCCGGCCAAAGTCCGACAAGCTTACAATACTTAGAAGATTTTACAAGAGAGAGAAAAATGTAAACAAGAAGAGGTGGTTTCTAGAACCTGCCTCTTTACAAAATAAAATCCCTTTATTTATCGATATTTCAAGGCATCTAGAAACAGTAATAAAGGGTCCCTTATGTGGGACATACAAATAGTACATCCACTGTTGACAGTGCATTTTTCCTGTTGGTAGTGCTTATCTGCTAAATCTTGTCTTTTATTTTTGCCAAAAAATCTTCGGCTTTTTTTCAGCGCATCTGCTGGCCTTTCTTCTTCATATGGTTGAGCTTCGTGCATATCTTCACTCGTTTCACTACGCATCGATGAATATGATTTTGTGTAATGAGTTAGATTTAGAAGAATCTTTTTCTTCACTTCTGCTAGATATTTTATAATCATTTCGTCTTGTTCTGTTTCATCATGATTAGAAATTTTTCTAGACATATGCTTTACTGAGGTCGAATCATTAGCCATAATTCCTTTATTAGGAATTGATTTATAATCTTTAATGGTTTTTGTAATTAGATCCAACAGTTCTTCTCCGTATATAGACTTCGTTTGATGATCTTTCTTCAACAACTTATCCCAAAAATTATTGTAATAAGTTCTGTATAAGCAAGGGATTTGTTCCTCAGTAAAATCTACTTACGGAACCCATTTGTGAATCCATGGAACAGAGAATTCTACAAAGAAATAAAGATGTTCAATTTGTTGAAAGTAACAAATATGTTCTTGATGATATAACTTGTTGATATCTGGGGAAACTTTGACCCATTCCATGTATAACTTGAGAAATGGTTCGGGAAATTTTTTATAGTTGGCCCGTGGTATGATCACCAGTTTAAGAACCAATTTGGTATAGGGTTAACAAATATTTTGTCATATACCTTAATAAACCAAGTATGTTTATGCCTCTCATTGTTATAACAGAGCTCTTTATTAAATGCCTGGATATAATCCCAATAGGTAAAGTTTACTATGACTTTGTTTAGACTAAATTGTCTTTCAGTCATTGAGGAAATACCCCAATCTTCAATATGAATGACGTGTTTTATACTCATTTTAGAGAAGTTATAAACATTCTCACTTGTATTATATCCTGAAAAATGTTGAAATTCAACACCAGTGCTTATCAGCAGAGTCTCATAATATTTTCGAGTTTTGTATTACTCACTCGGGAAATAACGCCCATTAACTAAATACCTCTGGAATATCTTTCAAGGTTCTTCTCTTCTCTGTATGTCAGAGTTTTCTAAGAGAAATATCATTTCTCTTTTCTCTACCTTTTCATATGTTTTGATATCATCAACTTCTTCTTTGGCAATTGAAGCAAAAGTATCACCTTGCTTCTGAGTTAAAAACTCCTGTAATTTAGCATATAATGGATCACTTTTTGGAATATCTTCCAGATGTATTGATCACGAGGCTTTTTCTTGGTCTCTAGATTTTAAGTTATATAAACTCATTCCTCCTTTTTGTATAATTGGAGTATTAGATCATGAAGATCCGTATGACGATCTTGATGAACCCGGGGATGATCTTCCCCTTCCTCTTCCCTTAGTTACCCAAGGGTTTTCCATCCTGCAAATAAAGCATCGAGATTTATTCCCAATAAGCGTCATGATAAGTATTAGCTTCTTCTATAGATACGAAAAAGTCCATCACCATTCCGTCTATAATTTTCCAACAAATCAATTCTTTCAGATCTCAATTAAGAGGAAGATTCTTTAAAATAGTGATTAATCTTTTTTCAGTAATGAAAAGAGAAATTGAAATATCATCAATCTTTGAATTGCAACTATACTCACTCATTTTGAATGTATTCTCTTGATAGGAAGTCTGGTAGAGAGTTATCACTTCCTTTCTTATATAGAATTTCGAAATCAAAAGGTGCTAGCTGTTCTTGCCACCTTGCAAACATTAATTTTGATGCATCATGTTTGAAATCTTTATTAAACATATATTTAACTATCTGAGAATCTGTTTTTATCACAAATTTCTGATTGTAAAGATCATCCTGAAATTTTAAAACACATTTAACAATAGTTAACATTTCCTGAGCTACCGTTGCATATTTTCTTTGAGCATCGCTCCATTTTCCTGAATGAAATCGAATAAGATATTCATTTTTATTATGCGGGTTGATCTGTTTTAATATTTCACCATAACCCATATTGGACGCATATCTTTCCATAATCTTTGGCCAAGCAGGATTGGCAAGGGTTAAGCAAGGTAATGACTTAACTCTTTCTTTAATAATTTTTACCAAATTGGTGAGACTATCAGTCCAAGGCCTTTTCTGATCCTTTTTTAGCCTGTCGTATAATGGAGCTAAATCGCGAGACAAATTTTTGTAGAAGGGAGAAATGTAATTTAACTTCCCAAAAATCACTGTAATTGCGTTCCATCAGTAATAATATAAGGAAATTTTGATGCGAATTCAATAGATCGTTGTATAAGAGTAATTTTTCCTTGACAAATCAGATGACCTAAAAATCTGACTTCTGTTTGGAAAAGACTCATTTTTGGTTTAGATATCACCAAACCATTTTGAGTGACTATTTTTTTGAAAATGTCTAAATGCTTAATATGCATTTCTAAGGTTCTTGAATAAACCAAAATATCATCAATATAAACTATGATGAAATTCAAACAAGGATTAAAAATATCATTCATAATCTTTTGAAATTATGAGTGAGCATTTTTCAAACCAAAGGGCATTACATTCCATTCGTATTGTCCAAACAGAACATTAAATGCCGTTCTATAAGAATGGTCTTTAAATATTTGAATTTGTCAATATCCATATTTTAAATCAAATTTTGAAAAGATATTAGCATCATACAATCTTGTTAATAATTTTTTTAAATTTGGAATAGGATACCTAATCCATTTTAAAAATTTATTTAAAGGTTTATAATTTATAACTAACCTAGGAACACCTCATTCTTTTTCTGCTGCGTTATTAACATAAAAAGCAGTACACGACCCAGGTGACTTGGAAGGCTTTATCAAACCCTTTTGTAATAAATTATCAATTTCTTTTTTGCAGAATTCAACCAATTTGGTATTCATCTAACAAGGACGTGATTTGGTATAAATATTTTCCTCAGAGAAATCATCTTCATATGGAAGAGTCACAATATGCTTTTTACGATTCTAAAAATCACTAGAATGATCAGCACAAATATCAATGGCCATTTTTTCAGAAATGAGTTTAATCTTTTCCTGTACTTTAGCATATTTTAAAGTATCAAATATATTCATATTAAATATCTCAAGTTATAAAAAATAATTAACATGCTTTTGTTTCATTTCAATTAGAGCATTAATATCTCTAGAAATAGGCTCGGTGATAAACGTATGACTAATATCTTGATTTTTATAAGTAGCAGAAAATCCTGTAGCATTTATATTGGTAAAAGGATAAATTGCATTTATAAAAGGAGTTCCTAGAATAATAGGAGGGTATAATTGATTTTTTACTAAGAAAAAGAAGTGAGGAATATAAAATTTATTCTGGAAAATACGAGTATTAGATAATTTATACTTTATATCTAAAGCATGACCAGATGCAAATTTAACCATCCGAGTTGTTTTCTCAAAAATATTTAGTAGGTATTAGACCTTCTTGAATACAACTTACATTAGCGCCACTTTCAATCATGACTATGTTAGTTATAGAAAAAGCATTATTAATTAATATAGTACATTTAACATACCATTTATGAGCTGTAACAATTTGCATCATTTCTAAAAATTTATTTTGTTTCGGATCAATATTCAAAGTTATATAAATTTCATGGGGTTGTTCTTTGGTAAAATAATGGTGTGTTGTTTGTACAGGTTGAAGTGTGGAAAGTGTTCAAAAAGTGTAGGGTAGCGAGCAACAGGTCCAGTCGGCGAGCCCGACCTAATCCGCCGTTTGACTCAAGATATTTTCAAATCGGAGTCTATAAAACTCGCTGAGCCTAGGAAATTATTGGCGAGTCACCGACCATGTCGGCGATCCTGAAGGAGACTATCGTTGGTACCCTCACACTAATTGGAGGGCCTTTAAAATTCGGCAAACTCGACTAATGTCACCGAATGGGAGAGAACTGGACAGTTTTGCAGGCCAAAGGTTTAAAAGTTTCAAACTCATTCACTTTCCCTCACTTTTTATCTTCCCAAACTCATACCCACACGCTAGTTCGTATATTTTCGCATTTTTAGAGTATTTTCAGTGCTGATTTGTGCTCGGAGTTGGATTACATTGCCGCCTGGCGTTCGAATCTTCCCTTAATCAATACCAAAGGTTGGTTTTCTATGACCGAGTTTATTTTACCAAAAATTATACTCACTTGCAATAGCTTGATCTTATTGAAGTTTTCTGGTCCAGCATGATAGGATTAGATTGTTTAGATGCATGATTTAATTTGATAATCTTGCCCGAGTAGTTGTGACTGTTGAATTCCCATAATTGTATGCCCTAAAATGGATTTAAATTTGAAAGGTTGTGTTTGTGTTATGGGTCCTACCTTGATTTCATTAGTGCATGCTTTAATTTTGTTTTTAGGGGTCGCAAGGGTTGATTTTGAGAAATGGGTTGAAAGTAGGCATGTTTGGTCGTATGGCGAGCTGGGTCGAGCTCGCCGAACCACTCGGCGGTTCGTTGAAGTTCCCCATCTCGCCGTTACTTTCAAGCTTTGTTTGATTTTGGATTCTGTAACTTTCGGCGAAAAGCTTGAGATTCTTAAAAGCAATCGGCGACTCATCGCAAGTATTCTTGATTGTTGTTTTGTTTTCCCTTACCCTTTTTGTAGTATAACTTTCGGTGAGCCTGTCCTTATTCGGTGAAAGTTGTCGGTGACACGCCGAAGTGGTTCCTCCATCGTCTTCTTGCTGCAGTTTTAGAGCTAATTCCTTCGACGAGCTCGATCTAGTTCACCCAAGAAATTCGGTGATGTATCATCTGGTTTTGCAAGTTTGTCTGCAATTGTTCTGCTGTGCTTTTGTTTAAATTTTTCTTACTTTTCTTCGAGATTTTGCAGGCATGACTAAATCAAAAGTTGCTGAGAGAATAATACCAGCCCAAGAGTAGTGCAAAGGGATTGCGATAAATGAGGATGCAACTACGTCAAAAGGCAAAGCTACGAAACTTCCCACAACTAGTCGGAAAGGCAAGGGCAAGAGGCCCACTTCTGCAAGGAACACCATTACCCTAGACCTTAATATTCCTTCATTGTCCTGGGGATTCTGCAGAGTTATGCATGTCTTTCTGGCGGACTCACGCCCAACAGACATTGGTGAATTTGGCACTACTGTTCCTCCTGAGGTGACCTCGGGCACTGATGCCCAAGCTCAGGGTGAGGCATCGGACACTGATGCCCAGACAGACAGAGCGATTATGTAGATAGGACCCCCTATTTACCTTCTTCTCAGTTTTGCATTATTTCACTGTTGGATAATATTTATTTGCATTTGAAGACAAATGTTTTTTATTTGTGGAGGGTGGAGGCCCACATTTGTGTGCTGTTCGTGACTCTAGTTTTCTTTATATATTGGGCTCTGAGCTAAATTCATGCTATGCACTGCTTCTTGTAGAAGATTTGAGCTTGTGGCTCTTTGTTTTTAATTGTAAATGATTTTTTACCCTTCCAAAAAAGTTTTGCCACCTCTTGTATGTGTTGGATGTGGTTGTTCTCATAAAAAATTGAGTCTCGATTTTGAGAAATATCGATGACTCAAATAGTGCTCATAATCGAACAAACATGAATGCACGGCTACAATGAGGTCAATTGAAGTTGCATAGACAATATGCGAACTCTTTGCATCTCGTTGTGACTAGCCAATTATCGAATTGAGTCTCTTGTGATGAACATTGAACACTAGCAAATGTGTGGAGTCTTGTTTGACTTTGGTGTCGATGCCTTGTGTGATGAGCTTACTGTGAACAATGCATGATAACACGTAGAATTTGCCCCATTAGTCCGGTTGACTAAGTAAGGATATCTCCTGATATGATCTAAGACAGCTTCGAAAAGTGTGAGCCAATTTGACATATACCTCTTTTGTGGCGTAGCTTGTGAGTGTGTGTGAACCTCTTTTAAACACCCCTTGAGCCTTACCTTTCTTTGAAAGAAACTTGATGAAAATATGACCTCTCTTATTCCACTACCTATAATCCTCTTGAGTTGTGGTTGATTGAATAGCCAACTTAGGTCAGAAGCCTAAGTTGGGGGTGTGGTGAAAAGAAAAGGGCAAGTCAAGAAGTGCAAGGAAAGTCTCCTTTAACCCATGGTGTTGAGAAAAATGGAACCCCTCCATACAAAAAAAACAAAAAGAGAATAAAAGAATGAAAAAAAAAGTCGTGGAATAAAGTACAAAAGAAATGGGGTTTTCGAACAATCCATGGAAAGTGAATAATGGGATGACTTAAGAGCACTAAAGAAAATGATGAATGATTAGGAAAGGAAGTGTTGTGAGCACCAAATTTCATGAAGATAAAAGTCACTAAGCCTAAATGACCATACCTTTTGAACTCAGCCCCATTACAAGCGTTGAAAAGACCTTTCTGATCTTGAGTGAGTTGAAACAGTTGTCAATTGGAAAATACGGGCAAACCTATGGGTGAAAGCATGTATAGTGTTCTTCTTTGTGAGTGTGAGCGTTGTATATGATTCTGGAATTTTAAATGATTGAACCATTGTGTGTGAATAGGGAATCATTCTTTGTGTGAGGGCATTCGAATACGTTAGTCGAGCTTGAACTTGTATTTGAAGCAAGTATTGTGAGCTTAAGAATCTTTGATAATGGTGTGTCACAGCTTCAGTCTTTGAGTACACAATTGATCCTTGCATGAGTAAGTTGAGAGTCTTTTGTGTACATTCATGATAGAGTCTTGTGTAGCACTGTTTGAGACATCCTTTTTTAACTGCTGAACTTGAGTTTTACTTGAGGACAAGCAAAACTTTAAGTTGGAGGTGTTGATGAGTCCACGATTTGGACTCATTTAGGGCTATATTTTGATTGAATTAGTGTCCTCAAATGCATATTTTATCTCAATATCTGATGTAAATCCTTAAGTTTCAGGTTTTTGACTTGAGAGACAAAGCATGGATGCTATCAAACAAAAAGAAATGAAGCAACTGAAAGAAGAAAGAAAAGACGGCCTAAAGATCGCCTAATTCATTAGGCGAGTCGCCGAAAGGCCTCAAATCTCGCCTAATGTTCCAGTGTACTAAACCCTGAAGAAAAAGATCAAGTCTGCGAGGAAAGGGAACAGGTGGCTCATCGCCGAGTAGTTCCACGAAATAGTTCTATATTGCCCAATGATTCAAAACGCGAAGATGCTGAAGGCAAAAGCTAAAAGACGATGAACCAAATCAAAGGGCGGATCGCCGAGTGCATCGGCGATCTGGACTAACTGTGCTAAGTGATCCTTCACAACACAAATTTTTGAAAACTATAAATACTCATTTAATTCTGTAGCTTAGTATCAAGTTATAGAGAATTATTACTGAGACTTAGAATATTTGCATATTTTAGTTCTTAGAGTTTTTGGGTGACATTGTTCTTGAGCTTGAAGATTTGAAGACTTCTGACTCCAAGAAATTGGAAGTGGATGTTGGACATTCTTCATTCTAGACTTTTTTGAAGTGAATATAAATCATACCCAGTTATTCGATCTGTTATCATTTACTTCCCTCTTTCTATGTCTAGTTAAAACCCCAATTCTTGGGGTGTTATTTTGTGAATATGGGTTAAATTTCCTGTTGGGTATTGCTTATTGTTAGTCTATTTTCTGTTTAAATGTGATTTCGTTTAGTAGTTATGTTTGGACTTAATGGGATTGTAGTTGCAAATAAAATTTCATCTTAGTGTTTTTGGCTTGCTCGAGAGAGAGGTTTTAAAACTAAGACTACTAAATCGATAGCCGAAGGTTATTAGGTCGTCGTGGGTTCAGCTCGAGAGAGTGAATCCTAGGCCTTTTCCCACACATTTAGCTTGAGAGAGTGAATGGTCTAAGGTGAAGGATATGCTTAATTGCGGCAACTCGATGATCGAGAGAAACCGAGTTGATTCGGGGTAAGTTGCTCGAGAGAGAATTTACCCCCACTAAAGTCTAGCTTAGTTACAAATGTTCAGCAATTTACTGTCAATAGTATTTACCCAATAGTATATTTTATCCCATATTCCTATCACATCCCAAGAATCCCATAATATGGAGAGTGAATCCATATCGTGTCTTTATATTTTTGTTGTTTTTGTTCACTAGTTGAATACAAAACCCCTCATTGATAATTAACATTCGTGTCACCCATTGATTTATCATATTTTTACTCGTTAATAGTTATAGCTGTGATTGATTAGAACATAATTTTACTTTTCTATTAATTCTTGCAACCACTCCCTTGGGACTCGACCCCAACCAATTCGGTAGGGTTATATTACTGCACGTGATCGTTGACACCTGAAGTGGAAGTCGTGTCTTTGATTACGTCAAACATCAGTTAGTTATAGTGAACTAATTTAATTTTAGCTTTGTTTTGCTTGCTTGCTTGTTTGTTAAAAGTAGGATGTATGAGTGTTAATGGAAGCAATGGCAGCCAAGTGGGCCATCAAAATGACATCGGAAACCTCAACGATGTCAACGTAAACATGTGTATCAGAAAATAACCTCTGCTACTTAGTAATAATGTTTTAGGACCTCAACGCCAAGGCATGATCCCCCAAGGATCCCCCCCCTCCCCAAGGGTCCTTGAGAAGGACCAAGATGCTGCCCAAAAAGATGTCAAAAGACATCATGACCTATGGATGGGTACCCACGAACCGTGGGTGGACCCATACACCGTAGGTGGGGTTCATGGATCGAGGCTGGTCCTCCCATGCATATCCCAAGTCTCTGATGCAAACCACTATTTTCTAGCACGGTTCGTGGACCCACCTACCACCCGTGGTTGGGGTTTCGTGAGTGGTATCTATAAGTTGGATTTTTGTTTGAAGTTGGGTTTTAGGGAAGGGGCTTAGGATTAATTAGCTAAATAAGTAAGGTCATTTAATATTAATTAAGACACCTATAAATAAATAATAAGACTCCTAAACAAAACAAACTAACTCATTCTCACAAGACCCAAATCTAATTCCCAAATACTCTCCCCTCCTAAATTTCTCTCTCTAGAAACCACCATTGAAGAAGAAGAAGAACTAGGAGACCAAGGCTCAAGAACTCAACTTTCCTATTCAATTTCGTGAAGGATTTCCACTCAAGGTATGGCAATGTTGATTTATGGATTTCTTCTTTCAATAAAGACCTCCAAAACTCTATTTCTCAAAGTTCAACTTCTCACAGAACCTAGGATTTTCAATCTATGACATGGATTCACTTCCAAAATGATTTCAATGTGTTTATTCTCTTATATTATGATCAGTTAGATGAATTACTACTTTTTTCCTAAATAATTATCTAAGAATCCATGAATCTCTAGGTTTACCTAAATTGGATTTTGAAGCATGAATATGGGTCTTTGTTAGTTGATTGTGTTCGAATTATTTAGGTGATGAATTAATTACTTGAATTAGGTTATTTATACATGTTCAATGAATTATTTCTAGAGATATTGATGCATAGTGATCTATAGCCCTAGAAGGGCAACATATGAAAACTAGCTATATGTATGAGACTTAATAGTAAAGTACGTCTATTATGATATAATTATGATATTGTTTTGATGATTCTCCTTATGCACACACATAGGTATGAAGATCATGTAATGTGAAAGACTTGTCACATATGTTGGTTCTAAGGGTTGAAAGCTAGTCTCCCTTAATGAATCTAGGAGCTATAGAATGAGTTGTGGATTGAGTGCAAAGACATTCCTTCCTATTTATAGACTTGAGTCAAAACTTAATATAAACTTAAAAAAGGAATTAATTTGTAGTACCGAGAGGATATGACTATGAGATGGAAGCTTCTACACTAGTTGAGTCCGGCTTCCCAAAGAGGTTCCTTTACACTAGTTGAGTTCGGGTTCTCAAAGTAGTTGTCTTATGAGATGGAAACCTTTTACCATATGTGAGTTCAGGTTTCTAGAAGCAATATCCATATTCCATAAACTATGTGCCCACATAGGTCTTTAGCTAGTGGATCCACGTAAACTAAGAGTTATAGTTCTACCTTAGGAAAGTAGGACAACCCCTTTTCGGTGTGGGGTAGACACTAGATTCCATGACTAAGCTCTCATGGTCTATGTCGGTTAAAGATAATCCCGTTATGATAGAATGAACTAGAATTGGAGTTATGAACTATAATCACTTAATGAGTATTCCTTAGTATGGATAGGGGTATGGGACCTTGTCCATACATTGCACAAGGTTGCTTTGATGGTTCTTATGGTTTCTTTCCCTTATGTTGAGATGATTAATATGTTTCATATGTGCGTATATTATGCTTTTGAACTTTTTTCTATGATAGTTCATAAACTTGATTAAATGCATAGTTTTCAACTAAATGTCCCTTTTAGCATCTTGCATGGTTTTCATGCATAGCTACCATACATAGTGCATTAATTGTACGAACCCATATTTCTTCTATTCTTCTACTAAGGTAGGTTCCTGGGTCTAAGGCGATTCCTTCTAATTCAAGCTTGGGTTGACTACTCTTCAAGCTTGTGGTATGTCCTCACGGATCCGAGGACAAGAGCTTTCATTGTTATTTCATTTTTGTAGTTGTACTAGACATTTTCATATTTTCTATTGTAAAGGCTGTGACCCTAGTATTTTGAGACTCCAATTGTAGTAGATGGCTTAGTGAGACTATGCATAAACTTCCGCTTTACTTTTATGAAAAATTTCTTAAACACTTAAAATTGTGTTTTATTTTTTATTATTCTATACTTATGTGTTGATGATAAGCTAATGGGCTTACTTGGGTCTTTCAGGATTCCATGTGCCATGTTACGTCTAGGGGGTACTCTTGGGTCGTGACAAACTTGGTATTCAGAGCAAAAGGTTTAGAATGATTCTAGGATTATGTCTCATAAGCCACGTCTAGTAGTGTCTTATTCATGGTGTGAAGCGCGCCACATTTATGAGTGAGAGGCTATAAGATGTTAGGAACTTACACTTCTTTGATTTCTCTTAAGTCGTTACATAGATTTTAACTTTATAGAGTTTTCTTTCTAATCCTTCTCTTGTGTCTTCAGAAAATGAATACACGAAGGGCCAACACAAGAAGGGTGGTAGAGGAGAATGTGAATCAAGGGATTCCTAAAGGGAATAAAGCTAATTTAGATAAGCAAGCTCCGATTGATCTTGTAAATGTGACTCAAAAATAATTTAGGGAAACTATGCAAATAATAAATCAAGGTATGATGGCCCAAGATCAAGTCGTAACAACTTAATCTCAAGCCGTGAGAACACAAGCTCAAGCTATAACGGCTCAAGCTAATAGGGATGTTGGGCCTAATGTGAACCCTAATGTGAACTCCGTAGCTTCAAGGTTGAGAGACTTCACAAGAATGAATCCCCGTATGTTCTTCGATTCTAAAGTGGGTGAAGATCCTCAAGAGTTTGTAGAAAAGATCTACAAGATAATTTATGCTATGGGGGTGACTTCTATAGAGAAAGTGGAACTAGCTGCCTATCAATTGAAGGGAGTGGCCCAAGTATGGTATACTCAATGGAAGATGAATAGGGTGGAGGGAGCGGGTCCCATAGGTTGGGAGGTATTCAAGAAAGCATTCCTTAATAGGTCCTTTCCGCATGCGAGGAGGGAAGCCAAGGTGGAAGAATTTATCAACCTTCATCAAGGAGGTATGAGTTTGGAAGAATACTCTCTAAAGTTTACCGAATTGTCTAAGTATGCTCCATCCATAGTGGTGGACCCAATAGAAGAGATGAGTAGGTATGTGACAGGTATATCCAAAGTGGTAGGGAAAGAATGTCGTATGATAATGCTTATTCATGACATGGATCTCTCACGTCATATGGTGTATGCCCAATTAATGGAGTGGGAGAAGCTCCAAGGAAATAGAGATGTGAAAAGAACTAGAACCAGTGAAAGGAATTTTTCTAATGCTAAGTCCGATGGGCAAGGTCGGCAAGGGTTCAAGCAAAGGTTCTCCAATCAAGGCTCTTCTAATATTCAAAGGGTTGACAAGGATAGGGTTTCTAACCTTAAACCTCAAGGGGGCAATAGTGGTGTTTCATATGTTGCTAGGCCAATTTGTGCTAAATATGGTAGAAAACATGAAGGCAACTGGTTAGTGGGCTCGGATGGGTACTATAGTTGTGGCAAGAGTGGCCACAAGATATGAGATTGTCCTATGCTCAAGGTTAAGAAGAGAGAAGATAAGAAAGCTCATCCAAGTAGTTCCAACTCCAATGCTCAAAAACAAAACTGCGTGTATGCTCTTTAATCACGAGGTGACTAAGAGAGCTCCCCGGATATGGTGACCGGTATATTGCAAGTCTTTTCTATTGATGTTTATGCTTTATTAGATCCCGGTGCCACTTTTTCCTTTGTTACACCTATTGGGGGCTATGAAGTTTGAAATACTCCCCAAAATATTAGTAGAGCCTTTTTTGGTTTCCACCCCGGTTGGTAACTCGGTAGTGGCAAATAGAGTCTATAGGAGTTGTCCTATTTCTTTGTCTCATAGAGTCACTTTGGTTGATTTTGTAGAATTAGACATGCTTGATTTTGATGTTATTTTGGGCATGGGTTGGTTTCATGCATGATATGCTTCAATAGATTGTAGGACCCGGGTGGTCAAATTTCAATTTCAAAAAGCAATTTTAGAGTGGAAATGTGTTACGCTCCCTAAAGCTTGGAGACTAAACTAGAGCCTAAATCATAAACTAGTGACCTAAATGGGGTTTAACGTAAAGATTAGAGTCGTAAAATAACCTTTGTTACTTAGTACTAGTGTTTTTGGGTATAAATGTAAAGGCATGACCCTCAAGGACCCCCCAAGGGTCCTTGAGGAGGACCAAGGGGGCTGCCCAAAAAGATGCCAAAACAGCTTCCATCTATGGATGGGCACCCACGAACCATGGATAGACCCATGGCCCGTAGGTGGGGGTCGTGGGTCGAAGCTGAGCCTCCCCATTTTTCTCCAAACTCTCTGTCTAGTCCACAAACATGCAGCATGGAGCGTGAACCCACCCACGGTCGGTGGGTGGGGTTTCATGAGTGACACCTGTAGGTTAGCTAATTATTTTTAGTTAGAGTTAATGGAGGGGCATAGGGTTAATTAAATAACTAACTAGGTCGGTTAATACCAATTAAAACTAACTATAAATACCTAATAGACCCCTAAACTAATTCATTTAGTTCATTCATTCAAGACCCCAAAACAAAACTATTTCCCTCCCAAAACATTTCTCTCTCTAAGACTCCATTGAAGAGCAAGAACAAGGTCAAGTTTAAGGTTCAAGGTCCAGCCTTTTCACTCCAATTTCGAGAGAAAACCATCAATTAAGGTATGGTAATCTTGATCCATGGAGTGCTTTCCTCCATGGTGCCCTTAAACTCTCCAATTTCAAAGTAGGAACAGTCTCCAAAGACCTAGGATTTTCTTCCAATCATGGATTCTTTCTCAAATCATTTTCAAGGGTTTAATTATCATATGTTATAGATTAATTACTGCTTTTCATATTTTTTTAATTATAAATTCACCATGGATCTATGAAATCCCCTCTAACCCTAATTTTTGAATGCAATGTAGGTGAATTTGTAGTAAGGTCAATTGTATTGAATTGTTCTTGTTGTAACGTGGTTTATTTATCATATTATTGTTCATGTTGAATGTAATAACCCTAGATTGATTGGGAGAATGTGATCCTTGATCCAAGATGGATAAGACATGAGAATTATGCCAAATTTTGGACTACATGTATATGCACTTATGAACATGATTATAACTTACTTATTGTGTTTATTGAAAGTTGATTCTCATAAACACATAATGATAATGATGTGAAAGTTCTTCTCACTCTGTTAGGTTTCTAAGGTTGAAAGTCCATTCTCACCTAATTAACCTATGAGCTATTATTGGTGAATTGTATTCCTTCATGCTTGTAATCTCAATTCAAAGACTAAATATGAAATTGTGGAAAGTAATGCTTAGCACCGAGTGGATATTGAATTTGAGATGGAGGATCTCCTGTCAATTAAATAGGTCAGGTTTCTAAATATATTATCATGAGATGGAAACTCCCTCGTTAAGTAAGGTTGGGTTTCTAGTAAAAATCTTTGTATCCTATAACTATGTGCCCTCATAGGTCTTTAGCTAGTGGATCCACCTAAAAGATATCCATTAAGTTCTACCTTAGGCAAGTAGGAGACCTCTTTTCGGTGTGGGTCATGACACCGGATTCCATATTTAGCTCAGTTGGGTTGACTACTCTTCAAACTTGTGGTATGTCCTCATGGATCCGAGGACAAGTGCTTTTATTGTTGTTTCATTTCTTTAGTTGTACTATACATTTTCATATTCTCTATTGTAAGGGCTGTGACCCTGGAATTTTGAGACTCCGATTGTAGTAGATGTCTTAATGAGACTATGTCTAGACTTCCGCTTATTTTCTATGAAATTTTCTTACAGACTTGAAATTGTGTTTTATTCGTTATTATTCTATACTTATGTGATGATGATAAGCTAAGTGGCTTACTTGTGTCCTTTCGGGGTTCCATGTGCCATGTTACATCTAGGGGATACCCTTGAGTCGTAACAAACTTGGTAATGAGAGAAAAAGGTTCAGAATGATTCTAGGACTATGTCTTATAAGCCACGTTTAATAGAGTCTTGTTCATAGTGCGAAGTGAGCCACATTTATGAGTGAGAGGCTATAAGACTTTAGGAACTTACACTACTTTATTTACTCTTGAGTCGTGCCATAGAGTTTAACTCTCTAATGTCTTCCTTCTAATCCTTCTCTTGTGTCTTCAGGAAATGAATACACAAAGGGCTAATCCAAAAATGGTGGAAAAGGAGTATGTGAATCGAGGAGCTCCTCAAGATGAGCAATCTCTGGTTGATCTGGTAACCGAATATGTGACTCAAGCAAAATTTAGAGCTACTATGCAAATGATAACTCAAGCCATTACGGCCCAAGCTCAAGTTGTGACAAATCATGCCCAAGCTATAACGGCTCAAGCAAATAGGGATGTTCAGCCTAGGGTGAATACTAATATGAATACTATGGCTTCGAGGTTTAGGGATTTAGCTAGAATGAATCCCCTCGAGTTCCTTGGTTCCAAGATAGAAGAGGATTCCCAAAGGTTTATTGATGAGGTTTGCAAAATACCTAGTTCAATGGGGGTTTCTTCGGAGGAGAAGGCAAAGCTAGCTGCTTACCAACTAAAGGACGTAGCTCAAATTTGGCATGAATAATGGAAATGTGAGAGGCCAAGAGGTGCGGGTTCCATAGATTGGGAGGCGTTTAAAAAAGCATTCCTTGATAGGTTCTTTCCCGTAGAGTTGAGGGAACGAAAGATCCAAGAATTAATAAACCTTCGACAAGGGGGTATGTGTGTGAAAGTGCATTCTGTCAAGTTCACACAACTATCTAAGTATGCTCTAACCATGGTGGAAGAATCAAGGGTTGGAATGATTAAGTATGTGATGGGAGTGTCTGAGTTGGTAGTTCATGAATGTCGTTCTGTAATGCTTACCCTAAAAATTAATAATGCAAACCTTATGGTTCATGCCGAGCAAATTGAGAAGCAAAAGCTTAAGAGTGTGAATAAGGAGGCAAAGATTGTTAGAGTCAGTGATGGGAACTTTTCCAATACTAGGCCCGATGGGCAAGGTTGACAAAGGTTCAAGCAAAGGTTCTCCAACCAAAGCTCCTCTAATTCTTCCCCAATGGTTAATAGGGATAGGGTGTCTAACCCTAAACCCCAAGGAGGAAGTAGTGGTGGGTCTTCTATAGCCAAGCCTACTCGTGCTAAATGTGGTAAGAACATGAGGGGAAGTGTCTAGACGATTTTGGTGTTTGTTATGGTTGTGGTAAGAGTTGCCACCAATTGAATAATTGTCCAACACTTACGTCCAAAGGAAGAGAAGATAAGCGACCTCCTCCAAGTTGTTCAAACCCCAATGCTCAAAAGCGAAACCACTTTTATACTCTTCGATCATACGAAGACCAACAGAGCTCCACGGATGTGGTCATTGGTATGTTACATTGATGTATATAAGTTGTTAGACCCAGAACTACTTTGTATTGTGTGACCCCAATAGTAGTTATGAAATTTGAATACTCCCTAAAGTCTTATTAGAACCTTTTTCGATTTCTACCCCAGTTGGTGAGTCCGTAGTGGCTAAGAAAGTTTATAGAAGTTGTCCCATTTCCTTGTCTCATAAAGCTAACTTGCTGGATTTGGTAGAGTTAGATATTTTTTATTTTGATGTAATTTTGGGAATGGATTGGTTGCATGCATGTAATGCTTCAATAGATTGAAGAACCTGGGTGGTCAAATTTCAAATTCCCAATGAGCCAATTTTTAAGTGGAAAGTGGGGAACTCTATTCCTAGATATCAATTTGTTTCTTGTCTCAAAGAAAAGAAAATGATCTCTAAGGGGTGCATTTATCATATTGGTAGGGTGGTGGACGTTGAGTCCAAGGTCCCTTCATTAGAGTCGGTCCCCGTGCAGAGCGAGTTTCCAAAAGTTTTTCCTGATGACTTACCTAGCATTCCTCCTAGACGGGAAATAAACTTTGGCATTGATCTCTTGCTGGAAACTCAACCTATATCCATTCCTCCCTATAGAATGGCTCCGGCCGAATTGAAAAGTTGAAAGAGCAACTCAAGGACTTGTTGGACAAAGGTTTTATTCAACCAAGCATCTCTCCATGGGGTGCTCCGGTATTGTTCGTGAAAAAGAAGGATGGGTCCCTTAGGATGTGTATTGACTACTGCCAATTGAAAAAGGTAACCATAAAGAATAAGTACCCTCTCCCTAGAATTGACTATTTGTTTGACCAACTCCAAGGGTCGAGTTACTTTCCAAAAATTGATTTACATTTGGGATATCACCATAAAAGGGTAAAGTCAATGGTATTGAATTGTTCTTGTTGTAATGTGGGTTCTTGATCATATTATTGTTCATGTTGAATGTAATAACGCTAGATTGATTGGGAGAATTTGAACCTTGATCCAGGATGGGTAAGACATGAAAATTATGCCAAATTTTGGACTACGTGTATATGCACTTATGAACATGATTATAACTTATTTATTGTGTTAATTGAAAGTTCATTCTCATAAACACATAATGATCATCATGTGAAAGTTCTTCTCACTATGTTAGGTTTCTAAGGTTGAAAGTCCATTCTCACCTAATGAACCTATGAGCTATTATTGTGAATTTTGTTGAATGGAGTGTAAGATACTCCTCCATGCTTGTAATCTCAATTCAAAGACTAAATATGAAATTGTGGAAAGTAATGCTTAGCACTGAGTGTATATTGAATTTGAGTTGCCATCAATTAAATATGATAGGTTTCTAAATGTAATCTCATGAGATCGAAACTCCCCCGTTAAGTATGGTTGGGTTTCTAGTAACAATCACTATATCCTATAACTATGTGCCCTCATAGGTCTTTAGTTAGTGGATCAACCTAAAAGATATACATTAAGTTCTACCTTAGGCAAGTAGGAGACCTCTTTTGTGTGTGGGTCATGACACCGGATTCCATGTTTAGCTCAGTTGTTCTATGTCGGTTAAGGCCTATTCCCAAAGTAATAATGAAGGTAAAGGATTAACTATGTTTGCTTAAGGCGTTTTACTTAGCATTAGTGGAAGTAAGGGATCGTACTTAAGTATGGCACAAGTAGACTTTGAGAGTATTCATAGTGGGTTCGTATTATGATGTACTAACTTATACATTGATTATGCTTATGACATATGTTTTGTACCAATTGTATGATGATTCTCAAAACTTTCTAAAATGCATACTCTTCAACTAAATTGTCCCTTTTTAGCATATTTTCATGTTTTTGTGCATGATTATCATAGTTAGTACCTTAAATGTGCTAATCCTTATTTCTTCTCTTTTTCTAACAAGTATAGGGTCCGACGTGTGAGGTGATTCTCCCTTCTAGTTCAAGCTTGGGTTGACTACTCTTCAAACTTGTGGTATGTCCTCATGGATCCGAGGACAAGTGCTTTTATTGTTGTTTCATTTCTTTAGTTGTACTATACATTTTCATATTCTCTATTGTAAGGGCTGTGACCCGAAATTTTGAGACTCCGATTGTAGTAGATGGCTTAATGAGACTATGTCTAGACTTCAACTTATTTTCTATGAAATTTTCTTACGAACTTAAAATTGTGTTTTATTCGTTATTATTCTATTCTTGTGTGATGATGATAAGCTAAGTGGCTTGCTTGGGTCCTTTCGGGGTTCCATGTACCATGTTACGTCTAGGGGGTACCCTTGGGTTGTAACAAACTTGGTAATCAGAGCAAAAGGTTCAGAATGATTCTAGGACTATGTCTCCTAAACCACGTCTAATAGAGTCTTGCTCATAGTGTGAAGTGCGCCACATTTATGAGTGAGAGGCTATAAGACTTTAGGGACTTACACTACTTTCATTAATCTTGAGTCGTGCCATTGAGTTTAACTCTATAATGTATTCCTTCTAATCCTTCTCTTGTGTCTTCAGGAAATGAATAAACGAAGGGTTAATGCAAGAATGGTGGAAGTGGAGAATTTGAATTGAGGAGCTCTTCAAGACAACGAAGCTCCCCAAGATGAGCACGCTCCGGTTGATCCGGTAACCAAAAATGTGACTCAAGCAGAATTTAGAGATACTATACAAATGATAACTCAAGCCATGATGGCCCAAGCTCAAGCTGTGACAAATCAAGCCCAAACTATAATGGCTTGAGCAAATAGGGATGTTCAGCCTAGGGTGAATACTAATATGAGTACTATGGCTTCGAGGTTTGGGGATTTTGCTAGAATGAATCCCTCCGAGTTCCTTGGTTCCTAGATGGAAGAGGATCCCCAAAGGTTTGTTGATGAGGTTTGAAAAATACCTAGTGCCATGGGGATTTCTTCAGAGGAGAACGCAGAGCTTGCTGCCTACCAACTAAAGGACGTAGCTCAAATTTGGTACGAATAATGGAAAGGTGAGAGGCCAAAAGGATCGGGTTCCATAGATTGGGAGATGTTCAAAGAATAATTACTTGATAGGTTCTTTTCCCTGGAGTTGAGGGAACGAAAGATGCAAGAATACATAAACCTTCGACAAGGGGTATGAGTGTGAAAGTGTATTCTCTCAAGTTCACACAACTATCTAAGGATGCTCCAACCATGGTGGAAGAATCAAGGGCTAGGATGATTAAGTATGTGATGGGAGTGTCTGAGTTGGTAGTCAATGAATGTTGTTCTGGAATGCTTATTCTAAGTATTAACATTGCAAGCCTTACGGTTCATGTCGAGCAAATTGAGAAGCAAAAGCTTAAGAGTGTGAATAGGGAGGCAAAGATAGCTAGCGTGGGTGATGGTAACTTTTCCAATACTATATCCGATGGGCAAGGTTGACAAGGGTTCAAGCAAAGGTTCTCCAACCAAAGCTCCTCTAATGTTTCCCCAATGGTCAATAGGGATAGGTTGTCTTACCCTAAATCCCAAGGAGGAAATAGTGGTGGGTCTTCTACAGCCAATCCTACTCGTGCTAAATGTGGTAATAAACATGAGGGAAAGTGTCTAGATGGTTTCGGTGTTTGTTATGGTTGTGGTAAGGGTTGCCAGCAATTGAATAATTGCCCAACACTTACAGCCACAGGAAGAGAAGATAAGCAAATTCCTCCAAGCGGTTCAAGCCCTAATTCTCGAAAGCAAAACCAGTTTTATACTCTTCGATCATGAAAAGACCAAGAGAGCTCCCTGGATATGGTCATTAGTATGCTACATTGATATATATACTTTGGTTGACCCAGTGCTACTTTTTAATTTTTGACCCCTCTAGTAGCTATGAAATTTGAAATACTCCCCGAAGTCTTATTAGAACCTTTTTTGGTTTCTACCCCAGTTGGTGAATCCATAGTGGCTAAGAAAGTTTATAGAAGTTGTCCCATTTCCATGTCTCTTAAAGTTAACTTGCTGGATTTGGTAGAGTTAGATATTTTTTATTTTGATGTAATTTTGGGAATGTATTGGTTGCATGCATGTGATGCTTCAATAGATTGTAGGACCCGGGTGGTCAAATTTCAAATTACCAATGAGCCAATTTTAAAGTGGAAAGTGGGGAACCCTATTCCTAGAGATCAATTTGTATCTTGTCTTAAAACTAAGAAAATGATCGCCAAGGGGTGCATTTATCATATTGGTAGGGTGATGGACGTTGAGTCCAAGGTCCATTCATAAGAGTCGGTCCATGTGGTGAGGAAGTTTCCAAAAGTTTTTCCCGATGACTTACCTAGCATTCCTCCTAGATGAGAAATAGACTTTGGCATTGATCTCTTGGTGGATACTCAACCTATATCAATTCCTCCCTATTGAATGGCTCCGGCCGAATTGAAAGAGTTGAAAAAGCAATTCAAGGACTTATTGGACAAAGGTTTTATTCAAGAAAGCATCTCTCCATAGAGTCCTCCGGTATTGTTCATGAAAAAGAAGGACGGGTCCCTTAGGATGTGTATTGACTACTGCCAACTGAACAAGGTAACCATAAAGAATAAGTACCCTCTCCCAAGAATTGACTATTTGTTTGACCAAATCCAAGGGTCGAGTTACTTTCCAAAAATTAATTTACGTTCGGGCTATCACCATCTAAGGGTAAAGTCAATTGTATTGGATTGTTCTTGTTGTAATGTGGTTTCTTGATCATATTATTGTTCATGTTGAATGTTATAACGCTAGATTGATTGGGAGAATTTGATGCTTGATCCAAGATGGGTAAGACATGAAAATTATGCCAAATTTTGGACTACATGTATATGCACTTATGAACATGATTATAAATTACTTATTGTATTAATTGAAAGTTCATTCTCATAAACACATAATTATCATGATGTGAAAGTTCTTCTCACTATGTTAGGTTTCTATGGTTGAAAGTCCATTCTCACCTAATGAACCTATGAGCTATTATTGTGAATTTTATTGGATGGAGTGTAAGATAATCCTCCATGCTTGTAATCTCAATTCAAAGACTAAATATGAAATTGTGGGAAGTAATGGTTAGCACCGAGTGGATATTCAATTTGAGATGGAGGCTCTCCCGTTAATTAAATAGGCTACATTTCTAAATGTAATCTCATGAGATGGAAACTCCCCCGTTAAGTAAGGTTGGGTTTCTAGTAACAATCTGTATATCCTATAACTATCTGCCCTCATAGGTCTTTAGCTAGTGGATCCACCTAAAAGATATACATTAAGTTTTACCTTAGGCAAGTAGGAGACCTCTTTTCGGTATGGGTCATGACACCGGATTCCATGTTTAGCTCACATGGTATATGTCGGTTAAGGCCTATTCCTAAAGTAATAATGAAGGTAAAGGATTACCTAAGTTTGCTTAAGGCGTTTTACTCAGCATGAGTAGGAGTAAGGTATCGTACTTATGCATGGTACAAGTACACTTTGAGAGAATTCATAGTGGATTCGTATTATGATGTATTGACTTATACATTGATTATGCTTATGTCTTATGTTTTGTACCAATTTACATGATGATTCTCAAACTTTCTAAAATGCATACTCTTCAACTAAATTGTCCCTTTTTAGCATATTTTCATGTTTTTGTGCATGATTATCATACTTAGTACATTAAATGTACTAACACTTATTTCTTCTCTTTTTCTAACAAGTCTAGGTTCCGACGTGTGAGGTGATTGTCCCTTCTAGTTCAAGCTTGGGTTGAGTACTTTTGAAGCTTGTGGTATGTCCTCATGGATCCGAGGACAAGTGCTTTTATTTTTGTATCATTTTTTTAGTTGTACTATACATTTTTATATTCTCTATGGTAAGGGTTGTGACCCGGGAATTTTGAGACTCCAATTGTAGTAGATGGCTTAATGAGACTATGCCTAGACTTCCGCTTATTTTCTATGAAATTTTCTTACAGACTTGAAATTGTGTTTTATTCGTTATTATTCTATACTTGTGTGATGATGATAAGCTAAGTGGCTTTCTTGGGTCCTTTCGGGGTTCCATGTGCCATGTTTCGTCTAGGGGGTACCCTTAGGTTGTAAGAAAAGGGGGGAATTCTATTCGTAGAGGTCAATTTGTGTCTTGTCTTAAAGCTTCGAAAATGATCTCCAAGGGGTGCATTTATCATATTGTTAGGGTAATGGATGTTGAGTCCAAGGTCCCTTATTTAGAGTCGGTCCCCGTGATTAGTGAGTATCTGGAAGTCTTTCCCGATGACTTTCCCGACATTCCTCCCGAACGGGAAATAGACTTTGGCATTGATCTTTTGCCAGATACACAACCGATATCCATCCCTCCATATATAATGGCTCTGGTCGAATTGAAAGAATTAAAGGAACAACTAAAGGATCTGCTGGACAAGGGTTTCATTCAACTGAGTATCTCTCATTGGGGTGCTCCGATATTGTTTGTGAAAAAGAAGGATGGGTCCCTTAGAATATGTATTGAGTACCACCAATTGAACAAGGTGACTATAAAGAATAAGTATCCCCTTCCTAGAATTGACGATTTGTTTGACCAACTCCAAGGGGATAGCTACTTTTCAGAGATTGATGTACGATCTGGCTATCACCAACTAAGGGTGAGGGGGGTTGACATTCCCAAAATGGCCTTCCGAAAAAGATATGTTCACTATGAATTCCTACTAATGTATTTTTGTCTAACTAATGCCCCAACGACATTCATGGATCTAATGAATAGGGTGTTTAGACAATACCTTGATATGTTTGTAATTATCTTTATTGATGATATTTTGATCTATTCAAGGAGTCAGGTTGATCGTATGAGTCATCTAAGGATTGTGTTGCAAGTCTTTAAAGACCACCAGTTATATGCAAAGTTTAGTAAATGTGAGTTTTGGTTGAGGTCGGTAGCTTTTCGTGGCCATGTTGTGTCTAGCAAGGGTATGAGATAGATCCCAAAATGACGGATGCGATCAATGGTTGGCCTAGACCCTTAACTCATACCGATATTAGAAGCTTTTTGGGTTCTACTAGTTATTATAGAAGATTTGTTGAGGGTTTTTCCTTCATTGCTTCTCCGTTGACGGCTTTGACTAAAAAAAAAGCTAAGTTTGTATGGTCAGAGGATTATGAGAAGATACTCCAAGAGTTGAAATATAGACTTACTTCCACTCTAGTGTTGACCTTACTGGAGGGTACCAATGGGTTTGTGGTATATTTTAGACGCCTCGCGAGTAGGGTTAGGGTGTGTACTCATGCAACATGGTAAAGTGGTTGCCTATGCTTCAAGGAAACTCAAGGTAAATGAGAAGAACTATCTGACTCATGATCTTGAATTTGCAGCGGTGGTATTTGCTTTTAAAAAATGGAGATATTACTTGTATGGGGTCCATGTAGATGTTTTCACCGATAACAAAAGTCTTCAATATGTGTCTACCCAAAAATACTTGAATCTTCGACAAAGAAAGTGGTTAGATCTTTTAAAGGATTATGACATGAGTGTCCTTTACCACCCCGACAAAGGTAATGTTGTGGCGGATGCCCTTAGTAGACTATCCATGGGTAGTATGACCCATATAGAGGATGAAAATAAATAGTTAGTCCGTGATGTGCATAGGTTGGCCCGGTTAGGTGTCCAACTAGTAGATTCTCCCAAAGGTGGTTTCACAGTTCATATTAGCTCCGAATCATCTTTTGTTGTAGATGTGCAGGTTAAGCAACACATTGAATCCTATATTGAAGGAGTTGAAAGAGTCGGTACTCGGGAAATCCATTGAGGCTTTCTCCCAAAGGGGAGATGGGGTACTTAGATACCAAGGTAGATTATGTGTTCCAGATATGGATGGGCTAAGGGAGAAAATTCTAGAGGAGGCTCATGGTTCTAGATATTCTGTTCATTCGGGAGCCACCAAGATGTACCGTGATCTACGGTAAGTCTATTGGTGGAATGGTATGAAGAAGGATATTGCGGGATCTGTAGCCAAATGTCCTAATTGTCAACGATTCAAGGTTGAGCATCGAAAGCCGGGAGGTGTATTGCAAGATATGCCAATTCCCACTTGGAAGTGGGAAGAGGTGAATATGGATTTTATTGTGGGGTAGCCCCGTACTCGAAAGCAATATGATTCTATTTGGGTCATTGTTCAAATCATCCCACTTCATTCCCGTCAAGGCATCTCACTTGGCAGAAGACTATGCCATGTTGTACAAAAGGCAAATAGTGATTTTGCATGGGGTTCCACTATCTATCATTTCGGATCGGGGTCCTTAATTTAATTCTCACTATTGAAAGTCATTCCAAAAAGGGCTTGGCACTAAGGTGAAGCTTAGCATCACTTTCCACCCTCAAATGGATGGTAAAGCGGAACGTACCATTCAAACCTTAGAGGACATGTTGAGGGCATGTGTCATAGATTTTAAGGGTAATTGGGATGACCACTTGCCCTTGGTAGAGTTTGCCTACAATAATAGTCACCACTCAAGTATCGGTATGGCTTCTTTTAAACCTATGTATTGTAGGAGATGTAGGTCTTTGGTTGGTTGGTTTGAAGTAGGTGACATTGCTCGTATTGGCCCTGAGTTGGTTTATGAAGCTATTGACAATGTTTGACTTATTAGAGAGACGTTGAAAATGGCTCAAAGTAGGCAAAAGTATGATGCCGATGTGAGGAGAAGAGAGTTAGAATTTGAAGTTGGTGATTGGGTCTATTTGAAAATGTCATCCATGAAGGGTGTGATGAGGTTTGGCAAAAAGGGGAAACTTAATCCCCGGTTTGTAGGTCCTTATCAAATATTGGAGCGTGTTGGGAAAGTTTCTTATGAGTTTGACTTGCAAAAGGAGTTGTCCCCGGTTCACCCGGTGTTTCATGTTTCTATGCTTAAAAAGTGTGTTGGAGACCCGGTGACCATTATTCCGTTAGAAGGGTTAGGTGTTGATGAAAGCCTTTCCTATGAAGAGGTTCCGGTAGAGATTCTTGACCGGCAAGTCAAGAAGTTAAGAAACAAGGTGGTAGCTTCTATTAAGGTTTTGAGGGTGCCACTAGGGAGGACGAGGCCGAAATGAAGTCCTGATACCCTCATCTCTTTCCTTCTACTCCTACTCAAGCTTGAGATAATAGTTCCTCTAGAATTTCCTTGTTTGGAAGTCATGTGTAAGTGGTGTCTTTTCCATGGTTTCCTTAAATGATGCATCTTCTTGATGAAATTCATGTTTATTGATAAAATGAGTTTTCATTATTTATGTGTTTCCTCATGTGGTTGTGCATTTTTTTTTTGTATGATGTTGCATAGTTGACTTCATGAGATGTGTCGATGAACATGCTCTATTATGTTTTTATAAGATGGCATATTGGCTCCATGATGTTGTGTTGAACATGCTTTTGAGGGAGAAGGTAGTTCCTCCTATGAACATGAGAAATGTTAAATTCCATGCATTTAGGGTTGATAGATGTAGTTCCTACTTCCTTATGTTGCATTGATTATGTTTGAAATGGAGTTGAAGTTTCCACCTTTGAATAATGCACTTTGTGCATAGTGTATCTTTGAGTTTTGCATTATTTTTATGTTTCATGCATGATGGACTGCTAGTCTTGAGTCTTTAACCTCCTTAGGTGTCTAAATTCTCATTCAAGGATGAATGTTCCCAAGGGGAAGATAATGTAACACTCCGGAAAACTAATGAACTATGTTAGAGCCTACAGTGTAGTGTAGTAGCCTAAATGGGGTTAAACGTAAAGAGAAGAGTCGAAAAATAACATTCCCTACTTAGTACTAATGTTTTAGGACCTAAATGCTAACGCATGACCCCCCAACGACCCCCCTTCCAAGGGTCCTTGAGGAGGACCAAGATGCTACCCAAAAAGCGGTCAAAAGACAGCATGACCTACGAATGGGCACCCACAAACCGTGGGTGGACCCACGTCCCGTAGATGGGGGTCATGGGTCGAGGTAGGTCCTCCCCTGTATCTCCCAAGTCTCTGATGCAAACAATGATTTGCCAGCATGGCTCGTGGACCCACCCACGGCCCGTGGGTGGGGTTTCGTGAGTGGCATCTGTAAGTTGGATTTTTGTTTTAAGTTGGGGTTTAGGGAAGGGGCTTAGGATTAATTAACTAACGAAGTAATATCGTTTAATATTAATTAAGACACCTATAAATACTTCATAAGACCCTTAAACTAAACAAACTAACTTATTCTCACAAGACCCAAAACCAATTACGAAATACTCTCCCCTTCAAAATTTCTCTCTCTAGAAACCACCATTGAAGAAGAAGAAGAAGAACCAGGAGACCAAGGCTCAAGAACTCAAATTTCCTCTTTAATTTCATGAAGTATTTCCACCCAAGGTATGGTAGTGTTGATTTATGGATAGCTTCCTTCCATAAAGCCCTTCTAAACTCTATTTCTCAAAGTTCAACTTCTCCAAGAACGTAGGGTTTTCAATCTATGGCATGTATTCACTTCCCAAATCATTTCAATGTGTCTATTGTCTTATATTATAATAAATTTTATAATTTACTACTGTTTTCCTAAATAATTATCTAAGAATCCCTGAATCTCTAGGTTTCCCTAAATTGGATCTTAAAGCATGAATATGGGTTTTTGTTACTTGATTGTGTTCGAATTATGTAGGTGATGAATTGTTTACTTGAATTAGGTTATTTATACATGTTCAAGGAGTAATTCTAGAGATATTCATGCATAGTGATCTATAGCCCTAGAAGGGAAAAGTATGAAAACTAGCTATATGTATGAGACTTGTATGTATTCAGTTAGATTGCTTTTAGAGTAAAGTACTTCTATTATGATCTAATTGTGATATTGTTTGGATGATTATCCTTATGCACACACATAGGTATGAAGATCATGTAATGTGAAAGGCTTGTCACATATGTTGGTTCTAAGGGTTGAAGACTAGTCTCCCCTAATGAATCTAGGAGTTATAGAATGAGTTATGGAGGATATGACTATGAGATGGAAGCTTCTACATTAGTTGAGTCCGGCTTCCCAAATGGGTTCCTTTTACATTAGTTGAGTCCGGGTTCCCAAAGTAGTTCCCTCATGAGATGGAAACCTTCTACCATAGTTGAGTCTAGGTTTCTAGAAGCAATCTACATATCCCATAAACCATGTGCCCACATAGATCTTTAGCTGGTGGATCCACATAAACTAAGAGTTATTGTTCTACCTTAGTCAAGTAGGACAACCCCTTTTCGGTGTGGGATAGACACCGGATTCCATGACTAAGCTCTCATGGTCTTGTCAGTTAAAGCTAATTCCATTATGATAGAATGAACTAGAATTTGAGTTATGAACTATAATCACTTACTGATTATTCCTTAGTGTGGATAGAAGTATGGGACCTTGTCCATACATTGCACATGGTTGCTTTGATGGTTCTTATAGTTTGTTTCCCTTATGTTGAGATGATTAATATGTTAAAAATGTATGTATCTTATGCTTTTGCACTAGTTTCTATGATAGTTCATAAACTTGATTAAATGAATAGTTTTCAACTAAATGTCCCTTTTTAGCATCTTAAATGGTTTCAATGGATAGCTACCATACTTAGTGCACTAATTCTACTAACCCATCTTTCTTCTATTTTTCTACTAAGGTAGGTTTCGGCGTCTAAGGCGATTCCTTCTAGTTAAAGCTTGGGTTGACTACTCTTCAACCTTGTGGTATGTCCTCATGGATCCAAGGACAAGAACTTTCATAGTTGCTTCATTTCTCTCGTTGTACTAGACATTTTCATATTCTCTATTGTAAGGGATGTGACCCTAGTATTTTGAGACTCTGATTGTAGTAGATGGCTTAATGAAACTATGTCTAGACTTCCGCTTTAGTTTTATGAAAGATTTCTTAAAGACTTGAAATTGTGTTTTATTATTTATTATTCTATACTTATGTGATGATGATAAGCTAACGGGCTTACTTGGGTCCTTTGAGATTCTGTGTGCCATGTTACGTGTAAGAGGTACCCTTGGGTCGTGACAAGATGAGCGTTGGTTAGAGAACCTTTGTTTAAACCTTGGTTGACCTTGTCCATCGGGCCTAAGATTGGAGAAGTTCCCATTACTAGTTCTAGCTCTCTTCACCTCTCTATTCTTATTCTTGAGTTTTGACTCCTCAATTTATTGAGCGTACACCATAAGCCTTGAGATATCCATGTCATGGTGGAGCATCGTCGTAACTCATTCTTCTTCAACCAAGTCGGACGCACCCATCAAAAACCTACTCAGCTCATCCCTTAAATCCGACAGCAAAGTTGGAGCATACTGGGGCAATTGAGTGAATGTTAGGAAATACTCGTTCACACTCATACTTCCTTGGTGAAGGTTAATGATTTCCTCCACCTTAGCTTCTCTCATCTCTCGGGGAAAGAATCTACCAAGAAATGTTGATTTGAACAATTCCCATCCTACCGGACCCGCTCCTACCGGCTTATTGCTCATGCATTCAGTATAACATACTTGAGAAACACTCTTCAATTGGTAAGTGGCTAGTTCCACTTTCTTTACCGAAGTCACCCCCATAATGTCAAGTATTTTGTAAAACTCTTCCAAAAATTCTTGACGATCCTCTCCCACTTTGGAGAGGATCGTCAAGAAATGTCACTATCTCTCACTCTGAGCTGATGATAACCCGATCTGAGGTCTATCTTTGAGAAATGACTAGTACCATGAAGTTGGTCAAACAGTTCATCATTCTTGGGGATGTTCTACTTATTCATGATTGTGACCTTGTTTAATTGCCTATAGCCAATGCACATTCTGACAGAACCATCTTTCTTCTTTATGAACAACACTGGTGCACCACATGGAAAAATACTAGGTGTGATAAACCTCTTATCTAGAAGGTCATTCAACTTCTCTTTGAATTCCTTAAGCTCAGCTGGAGCCATTTTTATTACAGAGGAATAGAAATATGCTGGGTTTTTAGAAGGAGATCAATTTCGAAGTCGATTTCCCTTTCGGGAGGAACTCATGTAAGATCTTCTGGAACCACTTTTGGGAACTCATTGACTACGGGAACTTACTGAAGAGTTTGGGTTTTAGAGCTTGAATCCTTAACCTGAACTAGATGACAGAGATACCCCTTTGTAACGACTCAGAAAATGATAGGTTGAACTAGAGCCTTAACGTTTGGTTAGTGTGATTTTAGGTTGATGTCTAGGCTGTTTTAGAACTTAATTGGGGAAAGGTGGAAGCCTAGGGTGCAAGCAAGGGCCTTTTCTAGAAAGTGTGAGTGAAAGAAGCCTTGTTCCTTTAGGGCCTGTTTGGCGATGGGGCTATTGATCGTCCAAAGGGTTGGACGAGTCGCCCTTGTGCCTTGTGATCACCTAGTGGCTACCCCATTTTGGGCCAAGATGCTGAACAAAAGGGCGAGTTAGGTGCAAGCTCGCTAACCAGATTGGCGAGTCACCTAGTGCACTAGGTGAGCCCAAGTGCCCAAAGGGCGAGCTAAGCCGGGAAGGGTGAGAATCTTTAAGTTGTAACTTGTAGGGTCCTTAGTCCTTTTCCTAAGTTAAGTCCCTATTATTCTATTAATTTCCTAGCAACTATATAAACCTTTTAAGACATTTTTCGACTTGAATTCTCTCATTTAAGTCAGTCCAAATAGAATAAAAAAGAAACCCAACTCCTCTCAAATATTTCTCTCTCTAGAAGTTCCCAAAGAAGAAGAAGAAGAAAAAGAAGTGGGAGCTAGGCTTTTGGATTCAAGGTATTTCTTCATCAAATTTCTTGGGGAATCTTAGTAAAGCTATGGTGATCCTTCATCTAGGGTTATATTTCACCCCAGAATCAATTTCAAAGAAGTTTTCAAAGCTTTCAAGTTTATGAAAAACCTAGGGTTTTACTCAATCTCATGGGTTCTTTCCTCAAATGATTTCAAATGGTTACTAATGTCATATATTGATAGTATTGATGTTTAATTGATGATTTATGATGAAACTACTCTATGAACCTATGATTTTTCTCAATTCCTAATTTGTCCCTTTATGGAGTGGGTTTGTTGATTATGAAAGCTTATGATGAGAATATGTCTAAATTGCTTTGGGTTATTGAATTGTATCATTATCTATGCCTTAATTATGTTAAATTGTTGGTGTGTTGACGATTTGAAATTCATGGCCTTGAAGGCAAGTTATGACTAAAGTACTTGTTGAAGTAGAATTGCGCCTGAATTGTTGATCCACTTGAAAGGTGGAGGTGTTTATTTACTATGTACATTGTGATCATGGCCTTGAAGGGATAATGTGAGGAATTGAAGTATTATTTTGATATTGTAGGTATGATTATGAGGCGAAGGATATGGATGTGATTCAATAATAGAATGATGATCATAAATACAAGGTAATTGTGTTATTATTGATAGTATATTCTCAATTGACACTCATGAATGATGGTGATAGAACATGAAGGGCTTCTATGGTGTGATGTTCTAACTTGAAGTGGTAGGCTTAGGCACCCTTTCTTGTATAATGAATGTGTCTTGACTTGATGAATATGAATCAATAGGCTATGTCATTCCTTTCATATATAATTAATGAACGTGTCTTGACTTGATCAATATGAATCGATAGGATATGGCATTTCTTTCATATATGATTAATGAATGTTTCTTGACTTGATTAATATGAATCGATAGGCTATGGCATTCCTTTCATCTATGATGAATGAATGTGTCTTGACTTGATGGATATGAATCGATATGCTTGAGGCATTCCTTTCATAAATGATCTAAAGTAATGAAGACTCTAGAATCGATAGGCTAGTTACATTGATTTTTTAATGAGTCAATGTACCATTATTCGATAGGCCAGTGGAATTCCTTTCATGAGTATAAGAATGTAATGAGGGACCATGAATCGATAGTCTTATTGCATTCCTTTCATGAGGACCCAAGTGCTATCCTTGAATGTTCCATAGATCGATAGGCTTATAGCATTCCCTCCTTGGTAATGTTGTATCAAAGGTCTATAGGCCTATGGCATTCCTCCCTAGTACACTAATGTAATGTGAATGAAATAATCTATGAGAATGTAGGCTAAGCACCGAGTGGATATGGTTTGATGGAAACTCTCCCAAGGAACATCTTCCTATCCCATAACTATGTGCCGACATAGGATATTAGCCAGCGGATTTCATCTAAGCTAATGATTCATCCGAGCTAATGTTACGGATCTACCTTAGGCAAGTGGAACACCTCTTTAAGATGTGAGGCTATATGACACAGGATTTCATGTCTAGCTTGCATGGTCTATGTCGGTTAAAGGCTTATTCCCATCATGTAAGATGTGTATTATGGTTTCTTGAGAGGTTCTATCAAATGTAGGTGGTAGTATGTGATGCCATCTATACATTGCATGAGTAGGCTTCAATAGGGTCATAGTGAGTATTCTATGTCTTAATGACTAATGTATGAAAGTCCTCTAAATGAATTAATTGAAGAATGTTGACTCTTAAATGCTTAATGTGATATGCATGGTATTCTTGGGTTAGATAATGAGTTATTTTCCCTTGTCATGCCTTATGAAATGTTATGTCTCTATTGTATGGATATTGTGCAAAGGTGAAAAGGAAAGGATGGTAAGTTCACCTTCGGTGACCTTAATGTGGTTCCTTGGTGTAGATGGTGGTATGGGACGCCATCCATGCATTGCACAAGCTATTGCATGATGGTTACTTAAGGTGAAGGTACTGGTTTACATGATGATATTGTCTATAGGTGGAGTTATGACTCGTATGATGGTTATACTTGTATCGTATGTCTCTCCTGCTATTGTTCATGGTATTTCTAAAAAGTGGCATAATGCATGGTTTCCAACCAAAATGTCCCTTTAAAAGCATGTTTTTGCATGGTCATCATACTTCGTACATTTTTGTGTGCTAACCCATATTTTCCTATTTTTACTACAAGTGTAGGTTCCGACAAATGATTGGTTCTAGCTAGGATTGAAGTGCTGGGATAGAATTTTCCTCCAAGACTTGGTATGTCCTCATAGGTCGAGGACAATGACTCTTATTGTTTCTAGTTCTTTCTTATTTTGAGACTATTGTTTAAACTTCGATTGTAAAGGGTCGTGACCCTATCTTGTTAAACTTTTGTCTAAGATGGCAATGTGAGATTTAGACTTCCGTTGTATCTCTTGAAAGATTGTTAAATAAATGTTTTAAACCGTGTGGTTTTAAATGAAATCTTTTAATTCCGTACTATTTCAATTACCTATGCAATGAATGAATGCTATGAGGATCGTATAAGACCCCTTCGGGGTCGAGTACGTCGTGTTATGACTAGGGGGTGCTCTCGGGTCGTGACAAACTTGGTATGAGAGCATACGGTATTTTGAATCGTTCTTAGGATTGATGTCTCACAAGCCACGTCTAGTAGATTCTTGTTCATCGGGGTGAGTCGCGACAAATCTATGAGCGAGAGGCTATTGGACGTTAGAAAGTTACCCTTCTTTCATATTCTTGCAATCGTGCCTTAGAGTTTACTTCTATAAGTGTCCTTTCCCTAATCTTTCTCTTGTGTTTATAGGATATGAATACAAGGGCTAACCCAAGAAGGGTGGAAGAGGAGGTTGAGAATGAGGGATTTCCTCCCCAAGGTCTTCAAGGTGACCAAGTGCCTCAAGAGAATGAAGTTACAACTGATTCCCCAGCCATGACCAATAAAGAGATTAGGGCGGCTTTTCTAACGTTAGCTCAAGTCATGATGGCTCAAGCTAACCGAGATGTGGGGCCTACGGTGAATGATAATGAGAGTACCATGGCCTCAAAGTTGAGAGACTTTGTGAGGATGAATTCTCTGAAATTTCTTGGTTTTAAAGTGGGAGAGGATCCCCAAGAATTCTTGGATGAAGTTTATAAGATAGTCAATGCTATGGGGGTATGTTCTAGGGAGAAAGCAGAGTTGGCTTCCTATCAATTCAAAGAGGTGGCCCAAGTGTGGTTTACTCAATGGAAAAACAATAGGAATTTAGAAGGGGGTCCTATAAAATGGGAGGAGTTTAAGGGAGCTTTCCTTGGTAGGTACTTTCCCCGTGAGAAGAGGGAGTGAAAAGTTGAGGAGTTTATCAATCTTAAACAAGGTAGCATGAGTGTGGAAGAGTACTCCTTTAAATTTACCCTCGTCTAAGTATGCTCCATTCTTGGTGGATAACCCTAGGGATGAAATGAGTAGGTATGTGATGGGTATAAGCGACCTAGTTGAGGAAGAGTGTCGTTGGGCGATGCTCCATAATGATATGAATATTTCTAGACTTATGGAGTATGCTCAATCTATTGAGGAGTCGAAACTTAAGGGGAAGGATAAGGAGTTGAAATGGGGTGTAGGTCCGATGAGCAAGGTCAACCTAGGTTCAAGAAGACAGCTCCTAACCAAGATTCTTCTTGTGCTCCTAAGGTTAATGAGGAGAAAGGTGGTGGACCTCCATTTTCTAAACCTCTTTGCACCACTTGTAGGAAGAGGCATCATGGGAAGTGTCTAGCCGGTACTAGTGGGTGCTATGGGTGTTGCAAAAGTGATAATCAAGTGAGAAATTGTTGTAACGACCCAAGAGCACCCACTAGCCGTCACATGCATATTCAACCTCTCGGATGTCTTATACAAGACTTAGCATTCATTCATCGCATAGACCATAAAAATCACTAAGAATTTAAAACTTTTATTCAATAAAACCATAAGACTTCAAGAGTCATCAACATTTGAAAACATCAATACGCAAGCGGAACTACGAAGTCTCTTTAGCCAACCTTAGACAAGAACTTAAAACGTACTAAGGGACACGGCCCTTTACAAATGAAATGAAACTTAAGTTCCTATTAAAATGGCTAAGAAACTTCTGATCATAGTCCTCGAATCTTGAGGACATACCAAAGACTTGGAAGAGTGAAGCAATCCAAGCACAATCTCCTCCTAGTTACCACAACCTACACTTGTAGTAAAAATAAAAGAAAGGGGTTAGACAACACACGTACTAAGTATGAGAATATGCAAAACATGCTAAAAAGGATATTTGTTTGGAAGTTATGCTTTCATGCCATTTTGATAAAATCTCATGAACATCAACATAATAGGCATCTTACAAGTCACAACCAACAATACAAAGTCATATACTTCACAATACATCATAAACATACATAACCCATTTACCTTTACCTTCTTGCCTTGGACCTCCACCTTAAGTAACCCTTAAGAAATACCTTTGTGCAATGTATGGGCAACGTCCCATACCATCACCCATACTAAGGCACCACCTTAAGGTCAAACAAAGTGCACTTACCATGCATACCTCAACCTTCACCAATTAGTCACATGAGACATATAAGCACATAAGCCAACAAGTCACTTCATAAAACTAGAGCACTCATCAAATGTCATCCCAAGACTAACCTAACTAACACATGGTGAAGCAGCCCATACTACCTCTCCATACCACACCCAAGTGATCCTTAAGGCTACACAAGACAAACTGCATTCACATCTCAACATAAATAGTTTATTCAACTTAATGCATTTAGACATCTTCATTCACTAATGACATAAGATCATCACATATATTCAATTCAACATAAGCACTTACATTCAATTCTTTATGACTCACTTTAACATTAGCATGCTCAATGACCAACACTTTCATTAATTAGCCCAAAGAGACTCATTCATTCATTATCATTACTAAGACACACCAAGATCTCCCTTAAATGTCTACTTGTGTAATGTCTATATGATGTCCCATTCCACCACCTATCCTAAGTAGTACATCCTTAAGAGACCCTAGTTCATTCATTCATTAATGTGGGGGAAGAGCCTTAACCGACATAGACCATGGAGCTTCACATGGAATCCCGGTAATACCCTTACCGGATGAGGGATCCTTATATGCCTAAGGAAGCTCTTGGATTCAAAGATGAGAAAACCTTTCATCTAGGAACCTCATTCATTTAAAGAGTACTTTATGAGACTATCCTTACAATTGACCCAACTTTCATTCATTAGCATTAACTCCCATTCTTTTCATTCATTCTTCACTAGGTGTGAGAGTAAGTAAACATAGTCTACCCTAACCTCACCTCCATTATAAGTCCTTCAAAGAAAACAACAACCAAGCATAACACATAAAGTTTTTTACACAAGGTCACCTTTCATGCTCTTAGACCATACACAAATTCACATCATATCACATTACCTTCACATAATCAATATTACTCAAAATAACAATCATCCAACTTTGCCTACAAGGCCATGATCACAACATGCTTATAAAGTAAACACCTCCCCACTTTCAAAGGGATCAAACCTCACAATTCTAACATCTACTACATATATATATATATATATATATATATAATACTAGAATCAATAATCTATTCACAACTTCATCATCATCATAAGCCTTAGGTCACAATTGTCCATTCAAGGCAACATCCAATATAACATAATTGACCATTAATTCCTCATAATTCAATATAGAACAATACATAAATCAATAGCCCATAACAATCTACACATTAATATCACATTATTAGCTCATAATCAATAGACCCACTTCAGACCTAAAAATTAGGATTTCAAGATATGCAAGGGTTCATGGAGTTTTTGATCTTAAAACCATCAATATTAACATAACTCATCGTTTGAAATACTCTCATGCAAGAACCCAAGCTTAGAATTGAAATTGGCGGTTTTAGTGTTTTTGAAAAGCATTGAAATCACTTTGATTTGGCCCTTTGATTGAAACGAGAATCAAAGATAAAATCCCCATACCTTTATGATTAATTTCCTAGGAATATGAAGGAGATATCAGTAGGAACCCATCCCCTAGCTTGAAGCTTCATCAATGTCATCCATTGAGTTCTAGAGAGAATTTACTTGAGAGGGAAGGTTCAATTTGGGTAATCAGGTCTAATTCTAGGTTTTGGGGTTCTAACCACTTAAAATACCCTAAAAATAGGTAGAATACCCGTTAATAATAATTCCCCAAAGTACCCAAACTTCCCCTCACTTAGTTGGACCTTTTAAACAAGTCAAACTTGAGTTTTATTTTCGCAGATTTCGTCGGGAAACAAGTCCGTGACGCAGAGGTGTTCCCACAAGTTTTTGGAAATTAAATTTCGAGACAGAAGAGTCCGCGACACGTCCGCGATGCGGACCAACCTTTTGGCCCTTCGTGGAGCTAGTCCGCGACATGGACATGTTCTCTCTATGAGCATTTTTCAAGTAGCCTTGGCAGCTTGTTTGGGCAAGGGTTGGGGTCCTCCTCGGGGACCCTTAAGGTGGTCCCAGGGAGTCGTACCCGAACATTTTGACTCTAAATACATTTATTAAGACACTAGGGTCACCTCCACTGATTTTAGACTCCAAACAACACATAAAAACATGAACAACATACTAGAACACACCAACACGTAAAAGACTAGTTTCCGAACGTCTTGGTCGTCCCTTGACGTTTTACTTCCAAACTCTTTAAAACTGACTAAAAAGGCTATTCTTGATTATTTTAAACAGTCTATTAATGCATAACACCCATGTGAGACTCTACTTTATCCTACTTCATTTTGAGGGGTGTTACAATATCCCCCACTTGCTAACATTCGCCCTCGAATGAAACTTCAAACATTATTGAGTAAAGACTCTAGGACTAGCAGCCCAGAACAAGCATGTAATATCATTACTACTGCACACATCAAGGAGGAAACATCAAATCCACAAGAAAAGCATTACAACAAGACTTTCATGCAATTCAAGGAAGTAGGAATAACATCTACCACTCAATATGCACAAAACTTTACCATTTCTCATTTCTTTGGAGGAACTCCCTTCTCCATATCATATCATACTCATTACAAAATTTATAGGCTCACCATCCAATTTCTCTCAAAAGTATAATCATGCAACAACAAGATCACATCAAGGCATGCTCAACTAGGCATCTCATGGAGCAATTTAAACAATTCTTCATAAATGCATATAAATCATGAGGAACATAATCATGAAAACTCATTTATTTTTTTAAACAAGAATTCAATTAGAATATGCACATTATAAGGAGAATATGGATACTCAATTCACATAAGACTCCAACATGCAGCATGCTACTAAGAACTCTTTGTTTCAAGCTTGAATTAGAGTAGAAGGAAAAGATTAGGATATCAACAACCTTACTACTCAACTCATCATCCCCCACTTGGGGTAAACCCATCTAAGGTTATCATCAAACAACAAATAAAATTGACTTACCTTCATTTGTTCCCTTATCCTTGTTAGCTTGAAGCATATAGAAACGGTTCCTCTTAGGAGCATTAAGATCCGGGCCATCATGAGCAATTTGATTGATCTCTTTCCCTTTTACCTTAAGTGTAGGGTAATCTCTCATCTTATGACCCTTACTCCCACATCCAAAGCATCCATCCGTACCAGCAAGACACTTGCCCAAATGTTGCTTTCCACAGGTAGCACACCTAGGCCTCTCAAAAGTAGAACCACCTCCATTCCCTCTTTGAGGTTTAGGGTTAGACACCCTATCATTGTTGACCATTGAAGAATCTTGGTTATAGAACCTCTTCTTAGACCTAGATTAGTTTTGTTCATCCGGCCTAGCCCTCTTCGTATCTCTATTCATTTTTGTCTCCTCAAGTTGTTGAGCATAAACCATAAGCCTAGAGATATCCATATCATAATGGAGCATGTCCGTACGACAGTCTTCTTCAACCAAACCGGAAACCCCCATCACAAACTTATTCATTTTAGCCCTAGAATTTGCTACCAAGGTAGGAGCATACTTAGAGAGTTGGGTAAACTTGACAGAGTATTCCTTCACACTCATATTCCCTTGACGTAGGTTCATGAACTCAACCAACTTTTGCTTGCTCAACTCCAAGGGGAAAAACCTATAAAGAAAGGTAGTCTTAAACACTCCCCAATCTATTGGGTCAGCCCCTATGGGTCTCTCATCCCTCCATTGCTAAAACCACACTTGAGCTACATCCTTGAGTTGGTAGGAAGCCAATTTCGCCTTCTCCCTAGGGGTCACTCCCATTGGATCCACAATCTTAAACACCTCATCTATAAAGTTTTGTGGGTCCTCATCTACCTTAGAACCAAAGAAGGTAGGAGGGTTCATCCTTATGAAATCCCTTAACCTTGAGGCTACGGTACTCTCAATAGCATTCACCCTAGGCCTCACATCACTATTTTCTTGAGTAGTCATGGCAAGGGCCAGGGAGAGAAAAGCCTCTATAATCTCCCCATTAGGCATATCCGAGGGAACCACCGGAACCACATTCCCTTGCCCACCTAAAGGAGCTTGGTCACCTTGCGCTCCTTGGGGAAGAACTCCCCCATCATTTACCTCCTCTTCGGCTCTCCTCCGATTAGCCCTCGTATTCATATCCTATAAACGTAAGAGACGGATTAGGAAAAGGACACTAATAGACCGAACTCTAAGGCACGACATCAAGAATAATGAAAGATAGTGAAACTTCTATCATCTTATAGCCTCTCGCTCATAGATGTGCTGCGACTCAGACCGATGAACAAGACTCTACTAGACGTGGCTTTCGAGACTTTAAATCTAAAAGTAATGTTTAAAACCTTATGCTCTGATACCAAGTTTGGAACGACTCGAGAGCACCCCGTAGCTGTTACATGCGTATTCGACCTCTCGGAGGTCTTATACATGCCTTAGCATTCATTCATCGCATAGATCATAAAAATCACTAAGAATTTAAAACTTTTATTCAATAAAACCATA
The DNA here is from genome assembly GCA_036553675.1 of Solanum okadae. NCBI lineage: Eukaryota > Viridiplantae > Streptophyta > Magnoliopsida > Solanales > Solanaceae > Solanum > Solanum okadae. The sequence goes on along the minus strand of CM071686.1, from coordinate 18,300,455 downwards.
AGACTTCAAGAGTCATCAACATTTTAAAACATCAATACGCAAGCGAAACTACGAAGTCTCTTTAGCCAAACTTAGACAAGAACTTAAAACGTACTAATGGAAACGGCCCTTTACAAATGAAATGAAACTTAAGTATCTATTACAATGACTAAGAAACTTCCAAACATAGTCCTCGAATCTTTAGGACATACCAAAGACTTGGAAGAGTGAAGTATTCCAAGCAACTCCAAAGAACAATCTCCTCCTAGTTACCACAACCTACACTTGTAGTAAAAATAGAAGAAAGGGGTTAGTACAACACACGTACTAAGTATGAGAATATGCAAAACATACTAAAAAGGATGTTTGTTTGGAAGTTATGCTTTCATGCCATTTTGATAAAATCTTATGCACATCAACATAATATCCACCTTACAAGTCACAACCAACAATACAAAGTCATATACTTCACAATACATCATAAACATACATAACCCATTTACCTTTACCTTCTTGTCTTGGACCTCCACCTTAAGTTACCCTTAAGCAATACCTTTGTGCAATGTATGGGCAACGTCCCATACCATCACCCATACTAAGGCACCACCTTAAGGTCACACAAAGTGCACCTACCATGCATACCTCAACCTTCACCAATTAGTCACATGAGACATATAAGCACATAAGCCAACAAGTCACTTCATACAACTAGAGCACTTATCAAATGTCATCCCAAGACTCACCTAAGTAAGACATGGTGAAGCAGCCCATACTACCTCTCCATACCACACCCAAGTGATCCTTAAGGCAACACAAGACAAGCTCCATTGACATCTCAACATAAATAATTTATTCAACTTAATGCATTTAGACAACTTTATTCACTAATGACATAAGATCATCACATACATTCAATTCAACATAAGCACTTACATTCAATTCATGATGACTCACTTTCACATTAGCATGCTTAAAGACCAACACTGTTATTAATTAGCCAAAAGAGACTCATTCATTCATTATCATTACTAAGACACACAAAGATCTCCCTTAAATGTCTACTTGTGCAATGTCTAGATGATGTACCATTCCACCACTTATCCTAAGTAGTACACCCTTAAGAGACCCTAGTTCATTCATTCATTAATGTGGGGGAAGAGCCTTAACTGACATAGACCATGGAGCTTCACATGGAATCCCGGTAATACCCTTACCGGATGACAGATCCCTACTTGCCCAACGTAGGGTCATTCTTTTAGCCTTTACGTGGTAGAGACCACTAGCTAGTCCTATGTGGGCACATAGTTAAGGGATAGAAGGATTGCTTCTAAGTACTCTCATCTCAACTCACGAAGGAGCACCCATCTTAAGGGTTGCTACTAAATACTCACATCTCAACTAACGAAGGAGTATCCACTAATCTTCATATCCTCTCGGTGCTAGACATTACTCCCCCACGGAGTTAGGACATTCATTTCATTCATTCATTTAGGGATAAGGATTTCTACTAAGTACTCTCATCTCAACTCACGAAGAAGTACTCATCCTAACCCAACATTTATTCATTTAGGGATAAGGATTGCTACTAAGTATTCTCATCTCAACTCACGAAGGAATACCCATCCTAACCCTCATTCATTCATTAAGGAAGCTCTTGGATTCAAAGATGAGAAACCCTTTCATCTAGGAACCCCATTCATTTAAGGAGTACTTTATGAGACTATCCTTACAATAGACCCAACTTTCATTCATTAGCATAAACTCCCATTCTTTTCATTCATTGATACATTCTTTCATTCATTCTTCACTAGGTGTGAGAGTAGATAAATATAAACTACCCTAACCTCACCTTCATTATAAGTCATTCAAAGAAGACAACAACCAAGCATAACACATAAAGTCTCTTACACAAGGTCACCTTTCATGCTCTTAGACTATACACAAATTCACATTATATCACATTACCTTCACAAAATCAACATTACTCAAAACAACAATCATCCAACTTTGCCTACAAGGCCATGATCACAACATGCTTATAAAGTAAACACCTCCCCACTTTCAAAGGGATCAACCGTCACAATTCTAACATCTACTAAATATATATATATATATATATATATATAAAATACTAGAATCAATAATCTATTCACAACTTCATCATCATCATAAGACTTAGGTCACAATTGCCCATTCAAAGCAACATCCAATATAACATAATTGACCATCAATTCCTCATAATTCAATATAGAATAATACATAAATCAATAGCCCATAACAATCTACATATTAATATGACATTATTAGCTCATAATCAATAGACCCACTTCAGACCCAAAAATTAGGATTCCAAGATATGCAAGGGTTCATGGAGTTTTTGATCTTAAAACCATCAATATTAACATAAGTCATCGTTTGAAATACTTTCATGCAAGAACCCAAGCTTAGAATTGAAATTAGGGTTTTAATGTTTTTGAAGAACATTGAAATCACTTTGATTTGGCTCTTTGATTGAGAGGAGAATTAAAGATAAAATCCCCATACCTTTATGATTAATTCGTAGGAATTTGAAGGAGAAATCAGTAGGAACCCATCCCCTAGGTTGAAGCTTCATCAATGTGTTCCATTGAGTTCTAGAGAGAGAATCTATTTGAGAGGGAAGGTTCAATTTGGGTAATGAGGTCTAATTCTAGGTTTTGGGGTTCTAACCACTTAAAATACCCTAAATATAGGTAGAATACCCATTTATAATAATTCCCCAAATTACCCAAACTACCCCTCACTTAGTTAGACCTTTTAAACAAGTCAAACTTGAGTTTTATTTTCACAGATTTCGTCAGGAAACAAGTCCGCGACGCGGTGGTGTTCCCACAAGTTTCTGGAAATTAAATTTTGAGACAGAAGAGTCCGCAACACGTCCGCGATGCGGACCAAACTCTTGGCCCTTGGTGGAGCTAGTCCGCGACGCGGACATGCTCCCTCTATGAGCATTTTGTAACTTGCCTTGGAAGCTTGTTTGTCCAAGGGTTGGAGTCCTCCTTGAGGACCCTTAGGGTGGTCCCGAGGAGTCGTACCCAAATGTTTTGACCCTAAATACATTTATTAAGACACTAGGGTCACCTCCATTGATTTTAGACTCCAAACAGCACATAAAAACATGAACAACATACTAGAACACACCAAGACGTAAAAGACTAGTTTCCGAACGGCTCGGTCGTCCCTTGACGTTTGACTTCCAAACTCTTTAAAACTGACTAAAAAGGCTATTCTTCATTATTTTAAACAGTCTATTAATGCATAACATCCCTGTGAGGCTCTACTTTATCCTACTTCATTTTGAGGGGTGTTACAATTGTCCTACTCTTATGGCTAGAGGAAGGGAGGCCAAACAAGCATCTTATGTTGTCCCAGATCCTAATGCTCCAAGGAAGAACCGTTTCTATGTACTTCAAGCTTACAAGGACAAAGTGGCAAATTTGGATGAAGACACCGGTAAGTTATAGTTCCTTTTTGTGGTGATGAGATCCTTATGTTGTTTTTCATGTTAGCCTCAGTTGGGTTTTCTCCTAAGTGGGGGATGGTATGATGAATAGTAGGATTTTTTGGAGTGTTGATATCCTTATCTCTTTCTTTCTATTCTTATTCAAGCTTGAGACCTAGAGCTTCTTGTAGCTTGTTTCATGTTTCAGAGTCTTATGTGAAAATGAGTTTCCATGGTCTCCTTATGTAATGCATGTTCTAGTTGAATTCTTGTTTATATGAGAAAAAAATGAGTTTTCATGATTTGTGTTCCTCATGTTGAATTGCATCTAGCATGAGTTGTCTAAATGCTTCATGAGTTGTCTTGTTGAGAATGCTTAAATGTGTTCTTGGAAAGAGTTGCTTAAATTTCCTTAATGATATTGTGATAAGCATGATGTGAGTCGGAGAAGGAAGTTCCCCCAATGAAATGAGAAATGTTGTTGCTTTGATGCATAATGAGTGTGTAAATGTAGTTCCTACTTAATTGTATATTCATTGAGCCTATTGATGTGGAGATGATGTTTCATCCTATGTTTATGCATTGTTTATGATGTTGCATGATTGTTGGGCTGCTAGTCTTGAGTCAAAATTTTTTCCATAATTTATTTCAAGTTTCATTCGAGGACAAATGTTCCTAAGTAGGGGATAATGTAATGATTCGGAAAATGATAGATTGAACTAGAGCCTTAACGTTTGGTTAGTGTGATTTTAGGTTGATGTCTAGGCTGTTTTAGAACCTAAATGGCGCAAGGTGGAAGCCTAGGGTGCAAGCAAGGGCCTTAGCTAGAAAGTGTGAGTGAAAGAAGCCTTGTTCCTTTAGGGGTTGTTTGGCGATGGGGCTGTTGATCGACCAAAGGGTTGGGCGAGTCGCCCTTGTGCCTTGTGATCGCCTAGTGGCTGCCCCATTTTGGGACAAAATGCTGGACCAATAGGCAAACTAGGTGCAAGCTCGCCAACCAACTTGGCGAGTCACCTAGTGCATTTGTCGAGCCCAAGTGGCCAAAGGGCGAGCTAAGACGGGAAGGGTGAGAATCTTTAAGTTGTAACTTGTAGGGTCCTTAGTCCTTTTCCAAAGTTAAGTCCCTATTATTCTATTCCTTTCCTAGAAACTATATAAACCTTTTAAGACCTTTTTAGACTTGAATTCTCTCATTTAAGTCACTCAAAATAGAATAAAAAATAAACCCACCTCCTCTCAAATATTTCTCTCTTGAAGTTCCCAAAGAAGAAGAAGAAGAACAAGTGGGAGCAAGGGTTTTGGATTCAAGGCGCTTCTTCATCAAATTTCTTGGGGAATCTTAGTAAATGTATGGTGATCCTTCATCTAGGGTTAGCTTTCACCCTAGAGTCAATTTCAAAGAAGTTTTCAAGGCTTTCAAGATTAGGAAAAACCTAAGGTTTTACTCAATCTCATGGGTTCTTTCGTCAAACGATTTCAAATGGTTAATAATGTCATATATTGATTGTATTGGTGTTTAATTGATGATTTATTATTAAACTACTCCATGAACCTATGATTTCTACCAATTCCTAAATTGTGCCTATATGAAGTATATTTGTTGATTATGAAACCTTATGATGAGAATATGTCTAAATTGCTTTTAGTTATTGAATTGTATCATTATCTATGCCTTGAACATGGTAAACTGTTGGTGTGTTGATGATTTGAGATTCATGGCCTTGAAGGCAAGTTATGACTAAAGTACTTGTTGAAGTAGAATTGTGCTTGAATTGTTAATCCACTTGAAAGGTGGAGGTGTTTATTTACTACATTGTGATCATGGCCTTGAAGGCATAGTGTGAGAAATTGAAGAATTATCTTGATATTGTATGTATGAATATGAGGTGAAGGATATGCATGTGATATCAATAATAAATGATGATCATGTATAGGTAATTCTGTTATTGTTGATAGTATATTCTCAATTGACACTCATGAATGATGGTGATAGAATATGAAAGGCTTCTATGGTGTGATGTTCTAACTTGAAGTGGTAGATTTAGGCACCCTTTCTTGTATAATGAATGTGTCTTGACTTGATGAATATGAATCAACATGATATGGCATTCCTTTGAGTTCCAAGGAAGATGTTCCTATCCCATAACTATGTACCCACATAGGATATTAGCCAACGGATTTCATCCAAGCTAAGGATTCATCCGAGCTAATGTTTCCGTTCTACCTTAGGCAAGTAGAACACCTCTTTACGGTGTGGGGCTATATGACACCGGATTCCATGTCTAGCCTGCATGGTCTATGTCGGTTAAACACTTATTCCCATCATGTGAGATGTGCATTATGGTTTCTTGAGAGGTTCTATGAAATGTAGGTTGTAGTATGGGATGTCATTTATACATTGCACGAGTAGGCTTCGATAGGGTCATAGTGAGTTCTCTAAGTCTTAATTACTAATGTATGAAAGTCCTCTAAATCAATTAATTGAAGAATGTTGACACTTAAATGCTTAATGTGATATGCATGCTATTTTTGGGTTAGATTATGAGTTATTTTCCCTTATCAGGCCTTATGAAGTGTTATGTCTATTATGTATGCATATCGTGCAAAGGTGAAAAGGAAAGAATGGTAAGTTCACCTTTGATGACCTTAATATGGTGCCTTGGTGTGAATGGTGGTATGGGACGCCATCCACGCATTGCACAAGGTATAGCATGAAGGTTACTTAAGGTGAAAGTCCAAGGTGAAGGTAATGTTTAGATGATGATATTGTCTAAATGTGGAGTTATGACTTGTATGATGGTTATACTTGTATCGTATTTCTCTCATGCTATTGTTCATGGTATTTCTAAAAAGTGGCATAATGTATGGTTTCTATCCAAAATATACCTTTTAAAGAATGTTTTTGCATGGTCACTATACTTGGTACATTTCTGTGTGCTAACCCATATTTTCCTATTTTTACTACAAGTGTAGGTTATGGCAAGTGATTGGTTCTAGCTAGCTAGGATTGAAGTCCTTGGATAGATTTTTCCTCCAAGAATTGGTATGTCCTCATAGTTCGAGGACAAGGAATCTTATTGTTTCTAGTTCTTTCATATTTGAGACTATTGTTTAGACTTCGATTGCAAAGGGTCGTGACCCTATCTTGTTAATGTTTTGTCTAATATGGCCATGTGAGACTTAGACTTCCGCTATGACTTTTGAAAGATTGTTAAATGAATGTTTTGAATCCTGTAGTTTTAAATGAAAGGTTTTAATTCCGCACTATTTCAATTACCTATGCGATGAATGAATGCTATGAGGTTCGTACAGGACCCATCGGGGTCGAGTACGCTGTGTTACGACTAAGGGGTGCTCTCGGGTCATGACACCCTTAAAAATCATCTTTCTGACCTTAAGGTAAGAAATTAATCAACCCATAGGCGCTAAGCTACTACCCTTCCATTATAAAATTGGTTCTTCTGGAAATTGAAAACGAACAATTCTAGTTATACAATCGACTAAGGCATGACATGAATGTAACCAATACATGCCTAGAACGACATCGAAGTCTACCATTTCTAACTCTAAAAGATTTGTTGAGGTGACTTTCTGGGAGACTGTGACAGGGCATTTTATGTATACCCGTCTAGCTATAACTAGGTCACCGACTGGAGTAGAGACTTAAAAGGGTTCTGAGATTGTTTCTGGACTAATATCGAATTTGACTGCTATATAAGGAGTTACAAAGGAAAGAGTAGCCCCTGGGTATAACAATGCATAAACATTAAGATAAAAGACTCGTAACGTACCAGTGACTACATCTGGAGAGTCTTCCTGATCCTGGTGAGCCTGAAGAACATAGAGCCTATTCTCGCACGGACAGCCACCTGTACTAGATGAGTTACCCCACAGAATCGAGCGACCTGCTAGGGTTGCTAATGTTGTAGATTGAGCTCTACCATTAATACCTCCTTGACCATATTTAGAAGGAAAATCCTTCTGTCACGCCCAGAGAGCACCCCCTAGACATGACCGGCGTACTTGACCCCGAAAGAAGATAAAAGCTAAATTAAAACTTTTCTTTTACAATCGAAGACATTTTTCATTAAAAAACAAGCGGGAGACTTTCTAGACTTTGTATACTATGTCTCAAACCATCTAATACTTAGAATACAACATTCGGACTTAGCCCAGACAAAAGCTTTAACAAAACTAAAAGACATAAATGAACACAATGGGTTTTGTCCTCGAAACTATGAGGACTCACCAAGTCTTCATCTACAAGCACCTTAGAAACCTACTCCTCAAGAATAGAACACCATTACCTCCAAACCCTACACTTTGGTAAAAAAGGAGAAGAATGGAGTTAGCACAATTAAGTACTACGTATGGAAGCCATGCAAAAACATACTTAAAACGGACATTTCATTTGAAAGTCATGATATATGCCATTTTAGTAAAACTTCATGAACACTGATAAAAGAGGCATAATATAAGTCACAACCAACATACAAGTGACATTTTCACATTTGAGCAAAGTTACATATAAACCTTTACCTTTACCTTTACCTTGAGCCTCCACCTCAAGTAACCCTCAAGCTATACGTTGTGCAATTTATGGATAGCGTCTCATACCAACACCCACACTAATGTACCACCTTAAGGTCAACAAAAGTGATCTTACCATTAATCCTTTGCACAATAAAGCATATAAGAGAAATAAACATTACATGAGTCACATCATCACATTAAGACCAAACCTAGGAAAACTCTAAGTCATACTTGTACAATGTGTAAGTAGCATCCCATACTACTACTCACACTAATTACTCCTTTGAAGTCACCCTAGATAAGGCACATTCACACTCAAAGTCATGACAAGGAAGTAACTCATAATACAATCCAAGTATAGCATGCATCTTTACATTTAAGCTTTTAAGCCAACATTCATCAACAACTTCACTTAGAGGACCTTCATTCATTAGACATTAGTCTAAAATTCTTCATTAACTTAATTTATAGGACTTTCATTCATAATTAATGAAGACTTAGAGAACTCACAATGACCCTATCAAAGACTACTCATGCAATTCATGGATGGCATCCCATACTACCACCCACACTTCATAGAACTTCTCAAGAAACCATAGTGCACATCTCACATGATGAGAATAGGCATTAACCGACATAAACAATGAGATCTAAATCATGGAATCCGGTATCATGTAACCCAAAACCGAAGAAAGGTGTTCTACATGCCTAGGGTAGAACTAGTAAGTATCATATGTAGGCACATAGTTATGAGATAAGAAAGATGTTCATTGGACTCTTGCCTAACATTGGGAGAGCCACCATCTTAGCCATATCCACTCGGTGGTTAGCCTTCATTCCTATAGAGTAGTTCATTCACATTACATTGTTGTACTTGAGAGGGCCACCAACATTAGGCCTACCGACCCAAGGTACATTACACATGAAAGGGCCACCAACATTAGGTCTACCGATTCAAGGTACATTAAGGATAGCTCATTGACTTTCCAAGAAGGGCCACCAACTTTTAGGTCTACCGATACAAGGTTCATCATTTCACACAAGAAGGAGGCCACCACCATTAGGTCTACCGCTGCAAGGTTTAACATTTACATTGGGTTCTAGACTCATCAGGAAGGGCCACTACCACTAGGTCTACCGGTTCAAGACATAGCTTAAAATACCTCATTAGTCATTTACAGAAGGCTAACAACATTAGGTCTACCAACTCAAGACATTAATTCATTCATTCAAAAAAATGCTACCATCATTAGGCCTACCGATTCATGATTATTAGGACATTAAGTCAAGATACATTCATTATTCAAGAGGAGGATGCCTAAACCTACCAAGTCAAGATACTTCATTCATGACCACATTCATCAATACAAGAAAAGGATGCCTTAGCCTACCAATTCAAGAGATCACATTCAGCCTATCTTTCATTTGTCAAGAAGAGGGCACCTAAGTCTACCAAATCCAAGATACAACATTACATTATAGAAACCCTTCACATTCAATCATCATCATTTATGAGTGTCAATAGAGAATATACTACCAACAACAACACAATTACATTCTATACAAGATCATGATTCTATCAATTAAATCACATGCATATCCTTCACATTATATATTTTAAGTAAACAACTCCACCTTTCAAGTGGATCAACATCTCTAGCACAATTCTACTTTAACAGATAATTAGATCATAAATATCCCTTTGAAGGCCATGATCAAAAGTCACCAACACACCAATAATTTACTACAATTAAGGCATGTATAATGATACAATTCAACAATCTAAATCAATTTAGGCATAATCTATCAACATTCATTCATGATTAAAACACTCACTTCATAAGGCACAATTTAGGAATTGAGAGAAATCATGGGTTAATAGAGTATTTTCATCATAAATAATCAATTAAACATTAATACAATCATAATTTGTTATTAGAAACCACTTGAAAATGTTTGATGAAAGAACCCATGAGATTGAGTAAAAGTAAAACCCTAGATTTTTCATACTTTGAAATCACTTAGGATTTGGCTCCTTGAATGGAAAATTAGACAAGGATCAAGACCACCATACCTCTATGTTGATTCCCTCACGAAATTGGAGGAGAAAACTTGATGCTTGAACCCCTAGCTTAAACTTGTTCTTGATCTCCAATGGAGTTTCTAAAGAGAAAACTTTTCGAGGGGAGGGGAGGTTTTGATTTGGGATTTTTGAATAATGAAATATAAAATAAAATTTTATCATTTTAATACTCTTAAAATATCTTAATAATCCTAAAATAACCGTCCATACACTTAAAAAGACTTGGGGTGAATTTACCAATCCACCCCTAGCTTGGCCGAACCAAGACAGCAAACATAGGCCCAATTCACGCCCTGGACTAACGGACCGTGAGTCCATTCATGGACAGTACTTTTGGTCCGTAGTGTGGGTCTGCAGCATGGTTTTAAGGGGCTTGACCTAAGGAGCAAGACCACAAGCCGTAGATCACTCTACTGGCCGTGGATTGCATCCGTGGTTCACCATATTTTGGCACCTTCTTGCTTTAAGGGCAGCCTTGGGGTTAGGCTGTAGGGTCCCCCTCAAGGACCCTTGGTTCGTCCTTGGGGGGTCATACCTTGATGCTTAACCCCTATAACCCTCAACCATAGCTCGGGACAACATAAAACAACATCAAACCTCACACAAAACTCAAACACACACAAATTAGGCTCTAATTTTACTTATTCGTTATTAGGGTCATTACATTATCCCCCACTTAGGAACATTCGTCCTTGAATGACACTTAAAAAAATTAAGGGAGAACAACTCAAGACTAGCAGCCCATCATGCATGCAATCATAATAGACAATGCACAAAACTAGGAGGAAAAATCAACTCCACATCAAAAAACTCAAAGCAAAACAAGTAGGTAGGAACTACATCTACAAACTTATTATGCATCATAACTTCAACATTTCTCGTTTCGTTGGAGGAACTTCCTTCTCCAACTCAAATCATGCTCATTACAACATCATTAAGCACATTATGCAATTTCACTCAAAAGCAAGTTTAAGCATTTAAAATATTTGACCTCATGAAGCAAGTAACTCATACCAAATGCACATCTACAAGAGTTACTTAATTTATGAAAACTCATTTTTTTCATTAAAACAAGAATTCAACTAGAACATGCACAACATAAGTACACCGTGGAAACACAATATCACACATGACTCCAAAACGTACTACAACCTACAAGGAACTCTTGGTCTCAAGCTTGAATAAAAATAAAAGGAAAGAGATAGGGTCATCAACAATCTCAACAAACATACTATTCCACATACCATCCCCCCACTTAGGAGAAAACCCAACTAAGGCAATCATAACAAAACATTTACAACCTACAAGAAACCATCAACTTACTGGTGCTTCTAAATTAGGGAGGTCCTCATTAAGCAACTCTTGCTCACCACAACCTTACCATCACCACCCAAGGTCTCACATGAGTCTACCACACCGGGTCTAAACTCCTTAAACTCACTACACCTCTTAAGGCATCACTCAACTCATCTAGGCATTTCTAAGACACCACATTTCATCAACTCTTTCAACATACCCCAGAACTCATCTTGACTAAGTCGAGTTCTACCAACAACACACATAACCATAAGGCAACCCATTCATACTAAAGGCACACCACAAACTACCACCTCAACTCTATCAAGTCACATAGCCATAGTTGGCATCACAACCAACATTCTTCTCTCACACTTTCTAACATACTCTTTTCAAGCAGTCACACACTAAAGGCCATCACATAAGGAACAAGAGAGAGACATTATAGAGTTAAACTCTATGGCATGACTTAAAGAATGAAGAAGTGAAACTTTCTTAACACCCAATAGCCTCGTATTCATAATGTGGAGCACTTCACATTATGAACAAGACTCTACTAGATGTGGTTTGAGACATCCTAAGACCATTCCAAAATATTGTTCTCTGATACCATGTTTGTCACTCTCTGAGAGCTCCCCCTAGACATGACATGCGTACTTGACCCCGAAGGGGTCTCATACAAGCCTCATAGCATTCACAATATTCGATATAAGGAAAAAGTGAGCTAAATTAAAACTTTTCTTTTACCATCGAAGACAACTTTCATTTAAAAGCAAGTAGAAGACTTTCTAGACTTTGAATACTATGTCTCAAACCATCTAATATTTTGAATACAACATTGGGACTTAGCCCATAGAAAAGTTTAACAAAACTAAAAGACCTAAAGGAACACAATGGGTTTTGTCCTCGAAACTATGAGGACTCACCAAGTCTTCATTTTCAAGCACCTTAGAAACCTATTTCTCAAGCATAGAACTCCATTACCTCCAACCCTACACTTTGGTAATAAAGGAGAAGAATGGGGTTAGCACAAATAAGTACGAAGTATGAAAGCCATGCAAAAACATGCTTAAAATGGACATCTCATTTGAAAGTCATAATATATGCCATTTTAGTAAAACTTCATGAACATTGAGAAAAGAGGAATAATATAAGTCAGAATTAACATACAAGTCACATTTTCACATTTGAGAAAAATCACATACAAACCTTCACCTTTACCTTGAGCCTCCACCTCAAGTAACCCTCAAGCTATACCTTGTGCAATGTATGGATAGCGTCCCATACCACTGCCCACACTAAGGTACCACCTTAAGGTCACCAAAAGTGACCTTACCATTTATCCTTTCTACCTTTACACAATAAAGCATATAAGAGACATAATCATTACATGAGTCACATCATCACATTAACACCAAACCAAACACAACTCTAAGTCATACTTGTGCAATGTGCAAGTCGAATCCCATACTACTAACACTAAGTACTCCTTTGAAGTCACACTAGACAATGCATATTCACACTCAAAGTCATGACAAGGAAGTAACTCATAATACAATCCAAGTATAGCATGCATCTTTACATTTAAGCATTTAAGCCAAAATTCATCAATAGCTTCACTTAGAGGACCTTCCTTCATTATACATTAGCCTAACATTCATCATTAACTTCATTTAGAGGACTTTCATTAATTAGTCATGAAGACTTAGAGAACTCAGTAAGACCCTATCAAAGACTACTCGTGCAATGCATAGATGACATCCCATACTACCACCCACACTTCATAGAACTTCTCAAGAAACCATAGTGCACATCTCACATAATGGGAATAAGCATTAACCGACATAGACCATGAGAGCTTAATCATTGAATCCGATGTCTTGTAACCCCACACCGAATAAATGTGTTCTACATGCCTAGGGTAGACCTAGTAAGCATCCTATTTAGGCACATAATTATGGAAAAGAAAGATGTTCATTGGACTCTAGCCTAACATTGGGAGAGCCACCATCTTAGCCATATCCACTCGGGGCTTAGCCTCCATTACCATAGAGTAGTTCAGTCACATTACATTGTTGTACTTGGAGGACCACCAACATTAGGCCTACCGACCCAAGGTACATTACACATGAAAGGTCCACCAACATTAGGTCTACCGATTCAAGGTACATTAGGATTTCTCATTGACTTTCCAAGAAGGGCCACCAACTTTTAGGTCTACAGATACAAGGTTCATCATTTCACACAAGAAGGAGGCCACCACCACTAGGTCTACCGCTTCAAGGTTTCACATTCACATTGGGTTCTAGAGTCATCATGAACGGCCACCACCACTAGTTCTACCTGTTCAAGACATAGCCTAAAATACCTTATTAGTCATTGATGAGTCCACAAATTGGACTCATTTAGGGATATATTTGAATAAAAATTGTGTCCTCAAATGCTTATTTTATCTCAATATTTGATGAAAACCCTTAAGTTTCAGTTATTTGAAGATTGAAGAAGAGCATAGACACTACTTCGCAAAAAGGAATGAAAAGGCTGAAAAGAACGAAGTAAATGAAGGACTAAGGATCGACAAGTCCACTTGGCGAGTCGCCGAAGGGTCTCACTTTTCCTTTTGTTCCAGTGTGCTGAGTCCCAAAGGAAATGATCAATTCGGCGGAAAAAAGGAGCAGTCGGCGCATCGTCTAGATGTTCCGCGAGGTAGTACTATGTCGCCCAATGACCAAGAGCACGACGATGCTGAAGTATGGTCCAAGAAAGTGATGAACTACATCAAGGGGAGAATTGCCGAGTTGATTGGCGATTTTGACTAACGTCGCCGAATGGTCGGCTGCAGCACAAATTATTTTAAAACTATAAATACTCGTAGAGAGTTTTAGTTGAGGAGGAGATTTTTAGTATCATCAAATTTTTAGTGTGAAACAATTAATATAATTTTAGTACATTTTATTTTTGCTCTGAGTTTGAGAGGTTTTTCAAACGTGAAGAGGAAGAGGGTTTCATCTCCAAGGATTTGGACTTGGGTCTCTTGGATTCTTCATTCTCGGCTTGTAACAAGACTTAAATCTTCATACCCATTTGAATGGAAGGTCATTTAGGAATAAATTTCTATCTCTTGATGTATGGCTAAAAGCCCCAATTCTTGGGGTGTGATTTAGCGAATGTAGGTTAAGATTGTTATTGGGTCTTGCTTGTTGATAGGTTAGATGTATTTTAATGGTGATTTCACCTAGTGGTTGTGGTTTAATTTAATGGATTTGTAGTTACAAATACAAAACCACCCACGTGTTTTTGGATTTCTAGAGAGAGACGTCGCGAAACCAAGACCGCTAGACTGATAGACTAAGTAGTGGATCGACATGAGGTTCAGCCTGAGAGGGTGAGCCCTAGTCCCATATCCAAACACTTATCTCGACAGAGTGAGTTGGGTAAGGCGTAGACTGGTCTTTATGCGGCAAGTGGGTGTCCGAGAGGAACCCATTTGAAATGGGGTAAGTTGCTCGAGAGATAATTTATTCCCACATATAGCTTAGCCTAATCACTATTACTCTACAAATTTTCTATTGAAAGCATGTACCCAATAATTTAGATTAACCCGTATTCCGGTCACATCCCAAGAATCCCCTCTCATTCTTACAAATCTTTGTTAATTTTATTGTTGTTACTTACTAGTGACAAAAACCCCCATATATATTTGACACTTTTGTGTCCCTCTTTAATTTACCATATCTTTAATCGTTAATGTCTTTAGCTATGACTATTTAAAACTAAATTTTATTTTTCTATTAATTCTTGAAACCACTATCTTGGGACTTGACCCCAACCCTTGGTTGGGTTATTATACTATTGCACGATGGTAGACACTTCCATCGGAAGTTGTGATGTTGATTACGCAAATATCAAAAAGGGGCCGCTGCCGGGGAGTGGTGTTATATGAAAATTCTTAGATTAGTAGAATTTTTGTTCTTATTAGTTGTAGTTTACTAACCTTATTTTTTGTTTTGTTTTTCTCTGAAGTGTTGTATGCAAAAACCCTGAGCATGGATGAGGGAAGTGGTGGCAAGTTAGCTGTGACGAACCAAGAAGTTGACGGTGACTTCAAGTTAGTTGCACTGGTAACTCAACTGAACTACTTAGCCACCAAAATCTCAAAGGTGGAAAGCCAATGCAAAACTCAAAGGAATCACATACATCCTTATGAGCAAGAAAGGTCTAGGAGCAATGAAAATAAACGTATTGAGGATAAACTATTAATCATTCTCCAAAAACATCATGGGTAAGATAAAATGCTAGAGGTGATAAAGGAAAGCATGGAGGCACTAAATCAGATAAGTGGGTCCCACTCAAGATCAATCAAGTTGATTGAAAACCGCTTAGACCACACATTGCCTCATCTCTACCCAAACAGTAAAGGCGGGTTGCCTAGTGGCACTAGGTCTAATCGTAGAGACGAAGTTTAACTTGTAGCTCACGTCGAGTGATGCTTATCATGACCAATGACACTATTCTACGATATGAGTGTCTACTATCGCCGACAATATAGTAACCCAACCAAGGGTTGGGGTCGTTTCCCAAGGGAGCGATTTTGAGAATTGATAGAAAAATAGAATTTAATTCTAACTAGTTGTAGCTAAAGATATTAACGAACAAAAACATAGTAAATAAAAGGGGGTGACACGAAAGTGTGAAATATCAAATGGGCGTTTTATAACAAGTGATAAAACAACAAAATAAACATGATAATCAAGTATGGGGAAAGGTTCTTGGGATGTGACCGCAATACATGTTGAGATAAATTGTTGGGTACATGCTTTCAATAGGAAATTGGAAAGACAATAGTGACTAGACTAAGATTTAAATGGAAATAAGTTCCCTCTCGGGTAACTTACCCCATTTCAAATGCGTTCCTCTCAGACACCCATTTGCCGCATGAAGTACAACCTATGCCTTACCCCACTCACTCTCTCGAGCTGAGTGTTAGGATATGGGACTAGGGATTACCCTCTTGGGCTGAACCTCATGTCGACCCACTCCTTAGGCCATCAATCTAGTGGATTTGGTTTCGCGACCTCCCTTTCGGGCAAGCCGAAAACACATGGGTGGCTTTGTATTTGCAACTACAAACCCTTCAGATTAAACCACAACCACCAGGTGAAATCACCATTAAAATACATCTAGCCTATCGGCAAGCAAGACCCAACAAGGATATCAACTCATATTTGCTAAATCACACCCCAAGAATGGAGGTTTTTAGCCACACATCAAGAAATAAGAAATTATACCTAACATGATAATGAAATCAACTGGGTATAAGAAATTAGACCTGAAATTTAGCAAAGGAAAATGAATAGAGAAGAGCCACTTCCAACTTGGGGAAGAAGAACTCCTTTCTTCAAGTGTACACAAAACCCTCTCCAAACTTTAGAGAAAAATATCAGCTAAAGTCTGTTCTAAAGTGAAAATAATATTAATAATTGTTCCGCTCCCAAAATTCTTTCTTAGACTACAACTCTAACTAGTATTTATAGTTTTCACAGATTGTGCTGCGGAGGATTGTTCTATGACACTAGTTGAGATCGCCGATGAACTCGACGATCCACCTTTTGGTCAGCTCATCGCTTTTAGTGTCTTGCTTTTAACATCCTCGTATTCTGGATCATTGGGCGGTACAATATTGCTTTGCGAAACTGATTGGTGACTCGCCGACTGTTCCTTTCCTCGCCTTTTGATCAACTTCCTTCAAGGATTCGCGTACAGGAGCGAAGGGCGGTTCATGTCATTTCGGCGACTCGCCAAGTTAAACTCGGCGATCCACAGGATTCCATTTCTTGTTCTTTTCAGCCATGTTTGCTCCGTTTTGCGCCTATGTGTCCATGCTTCCATTAAAAATTCAAATACCTGAAACTTCAGCATTTTAATCAGGTATTGAGATAAAAACAAGCATTCAAGGACACTATTTCCATTAAAATAAAGCCCTAAATAAGTCCAATTTGTGGACTCATCAACACCCCAACTTAACCTTTTGCTTGTCCTCAAGAAAATTCAAGTTTAGCCGTTCAAAAAGGGTACCTCAAACAGTGCTACACAAGACTAAATCAAGAATGCACACATCAAGACACAATTTACTTATGCAAGTATCAATTGTGTACTCAAAGATTCAAATTGTGACACACCATCACCAAAGATTTTCATGCTCGCAATACTTGCTACTTGTGCAAGTTCAAGCTCAACAAATATATCTAAATGCCCTCGCACAAAGAATGATTCCATATTCAAACACAGATATGAGTCAATTTAAGATCAGGAATCAGATACAACATTCACACTCAAAAAGAGGAACACAATGCATGTTTTCACCCATAGGTTTGCCCTTATTTTCCAATTGACTTTCGATCCAGCTTACTCAAGATCAAAAAGGTCTTTTTAAGGCTTGTAACAGGGTTGAGTGCAAAGGTTGGTTTTGGCTGACAATGCTTTGTGTTCACAAATCTTTTCAGTGATTCGCCACTGGACTTGTTGCTTGCCTCCATATCCTCTTTCAATCATCTCCCTCGTTTCAACCTATACAAACAACACACCATTATTTTCTTAAGGTAAACCAAAGCAAGAAAGGTTTTTGGGTTGCCTCCCAAACAGCGCCTTAGTTAACATCGTGGCACGACGCAAGTCAGCAGTTATTCTTCATCCTCGGATTCACCCATATTGTAATTAGGTGAATCTTCGGCGAATGGTGGGTAGTGAGAGGCTGATTCTTCATTTAGCATTGCGATATTTTCCTTCATCTCATTCAACATCTCCTCTTGTGCCTTCATTTTCGTTTGAATGAGTGAAAGAGCTTCATCTCCTTGCACACCTCCCTGCTTCTTTCCATGACTATACTCATGGATGGAGTGGTACTTTTCTTTACCCATGGTTTGTACTTCCAATTCTGTGACTCAGTTGGACAGATCATCCCACTGGGTAATTAGTGCCTCCCACTCCTACTTCTTTTTGGCTTTTATGCTGGTTGCTGCCATGCCATCAAGGAGTTTTTCGACGACTTCATAGTGCTGGTATAACATGTCCCCCTGGCAAATCTGATCGGCTATGCTTCTATTCTCGGGTCTAAGACCCCTATAGAAGCACTCTAGTAGTGCCTTATCCATCATCCCATGAGATAAGTATGGTTGCATCACCGCTTTAAACTTTAACCACATGTCCTAAATTGTTTCATCCCCTACCTATTGAAATGTTAAGAGGTTGTCCATGAGGTTCAGTAGTTTCAACAAGGGATGAATCATGTCGTATCCATAATGACCATCCATCGTTTGTTCCCTGCTGTAATGTTCAAACAAGCAAAGAAAAACTACAACTAAGATTAGTAAAGCTAAAACTACGAAAAACCAAAATTCTTGCCAATGATCCTTGGGATTACATACAATCAAAAACTCAAAGAAAAACAAAACTAAGAGTAAAGCTAATAATCCACGATTAATAAGACGGAAATTCTAGTGAACTAAAAATTCTCAAATAACACCACTCCCCGGCAACAGTGCCATTTTAATGCTTATCGTGACCAACGACACTATCCTACAGTATGAGTGTCTACGATTGTCGATAATATAGTAACCCAACGAAGGGATGGGGTCGTGTCCCAAGGGAGGGGTTTTGAGAATTGATAGACAAATAGAATTTACATTCTAACTAGTCATAGCTAAAGATATTAACGAACAAAAACATAGTAAATAAAAAGGGGTGACACAAAAGTGTCAATTATCCAATGGGGGTTTTGTCACAAGTGATAAAACAACAAAATAAACACAAAAATCAAGTATGGGGAAAGGTTCTTGGTATGTGACTGCAATACAAGTAGAGATAAATTGTTGGGTACATGCGTTCAATAGGAAATTTCAAGACAATAGTGACTAGGCTAAGCTGTAAATGGAAATAACTTCCCTCTCAGGCAACTTACCGTGTTTCACATGCGTTCCTCTTGGACACCCATTTGCCGCATGAAGACCTGCCTACGCCTTACCCCAATCACTCTCTCGAGATGAGTGTTAGGATATGGGACTAGGACTCAACCTCTCGGGTTGAACCTCATGTCGACCCACTCCTTAGGCCATTATTCTAGTGGTTTTGGTTTCGCGACCTCCCTCTCAGGCAAGCTGAAAACACATGGGTGGCTTTGTATTTCAAACTACAAACCCTTTAGATTAAACCAAAACAACCAGGTGAAATCACCATTAAAATACATCAAACCTATCAGCAAGCAAGACCCAACAAGGATATTAACCCATATTTGCTAAATCACACCCCAAGAATGGGGTTTTTAGCCACACATCAAGAAATAAGAAATTATACGTCACATGATAATGAAAACAACTGGGTATAAGAAATTATACCTTAATTTAAAAAAGGAAAATGAATAGAGAAGACCCACTTCCAACTTGGGAATAAAGAACTCCTATATTCAAGTCTCCACAAAACCCTCTCCAAACTTGAGAAAAAAATATCAGCTAAAGTATGTTCTAAAGTGAAAATAATAATAATAATTGTTCCACTCCAAAAATTCTTTCTAAGACAACAATTCTAACTAGAATTTATAGTTTTCACAGATTGTGCTGCGGAGGATTGTTCAGCGACATTAGTCGAGATCGCCGATGAACTCGGCAATCCACCTTTTGGTCAGCTCATCGCCTTCAGTGTCTTACCTTTAGCATCCTCGCATACTGGACAATTGGGCGGTACAGTAATGCTTCGCGAAACTGATCGGTGACTCGCCCACTGCTCATTTCCCGCCTTTTGATTCACTTCCTTCAAGTCTTCGCGTACAGGAGTGAAGGGCGGTTCATGTCGTTTCGGCTACTCACCAGGTTAAACTCGGCAATCCGTAGGATTCCATTACTTGTTCTTTCCAGCCCTATTTGCTCCGTTTTGCGCCTAAGTGTCCATGCTTCCACTAAAACATCAAATACCTTAAACTTCAGCATTTTAATCAAGTATTAAGATAAAAAAAGCATTCAAGGACACTATTTTCATCAAAATAAAGACCTAAATGAGTCCAGTTTGTGGACTCATAATCGAGCCACGACATTAAATAAGGCACTTCTTCGGCGGCAACCCAAGGTTTTAAATACTTTTTTATGTCTCAGAAATAACAGTGTGTTCAATGAACAGGTCAAAGTGTGGAAAATGTGTGGAAAATGCATTGGGTGAACTAATAGTTCCATTCAGCGAATTGCCAACCAGGTTGGCGTTACCGATGAAAACTGTCGTTTGGACCTTCACTTTAACTGAAGGTCCTGTAAAACTCGGCGAGGTAAATGACCATTCGGCGTGTCACCTAGTGGATTGGCTAGTGCAACTAATGTCGTCGAATGGTTGCAAACTGGATGGTATATAACGGCCAAGGGTCCAAAGAATTGAGATCTTTCACTTTCCCTCACTTTAAATCTTCACAAATTCGCACCAAGGTAGCATTTTCAATATTCTTACATTCTACTAGTATTTTAGTTGAGTGACCTGTGCTCAGAGTTGGATTTATTTGCTACCTACCTTTTGAATCATATTTTAATCGGCACAGAAGGTTGGTTATCCAAACCCCGATTTTACTTTCGAATAGTTTGAACTCTTTTGCAATGATCAAATCTTATTGATGTGTGTTGGTCCTTTCTGCTAGGATTAGAATCTTTATTTCAATTTAAAAATCATGCCCATAGTATTTTGATCGTCAAATGCCCGTATTTGTTGTGATTGTAATTGAATAAAATCTCATTGGGTTGTGCTTGCACATTTATTTGATTATTTGGGTGAAGTCGTAATAGCTCGTGTTTGTGCTAAATGATGAAAGATGCATAATGATTGAATGGGTAAGCACATTATTAAGAGCAAATATCATCAAATAGCTAAACTTGGCAAAATCGGGAGAAGTCTGAGTATTCTGGAGTGATGGGTAGTAAGGATCCTGAATGAACTTCGTTAGTGCAGGTTTTGATTTTTCTTTCGGGGTTTGCGGGATTGAATACGAGAAGATTGATTGAAAATGGGCACATTGGACCATTTGGCGAGCTGAGTCGAGCTCTCCGAATCGTTTCGCGGTTCGCCCTATGTCTCCATCTCGCCCTTGATATTAGGTCAAATTGGCTGAGAATGTAACTTTCGGCGAGAAGCCATGGGTCGCTGAACGCACTCGGCGACTTGCCGTAAGTACTCTTGATCGCCCTTTGTATACCCCTGAGACCTTATGAAGTGTAACTTTTGGCGGACAAGCCCTTGCTCGCCAAAAGGACTCTCCTATCACTGACTTGCTATAATTTGGCACCAATCCTTTTGGCGAGCCCGATTTAGCTCACCAAAAAGGTTCGGCGATTCGCCAATCTATTTGGCGAGCCTTTCTGCAATAGATTGTCTGTGCTTCTATTTGCTTTTTCCCATAACTCCTCCCAAATCATTTGCAGGTATGACTAAACCTAAAAAATATGGTAGCAACAAACCACCCCGTCACAAAGAAAAAGGGATCGAAATCAATGAGGATCCAACTGCACCTAGGCACTAGGTCACCAAAATTTCCACAACTAGTGGGAAAGGCAAGGGCAAGAACAAAACTATTGAGCTATCAGATGTAACTTCTGACAGTACTAGTTTTCACAACTATGACCCAACAACATATGACAGTGAGACCATGGGTTCTGATGACGATGAACTGATGGAGGGATAGAGGAATGAGTTCAATCTAAACAAATGAATGACCCATCTCGGATAAGAAATCCTCGATCCACCACTCAGACTCCTCAAGTTTTAGAGCAGGCAATCATACTGGCATCTCCAATACAAGGCCCCACACCTAAATCAATGAATAAATTAAAGTTTGAGGGGCTGTAACGATCATTGAGGAAAAATGACTCTCCATAGATGGGGTGATCAATAAGTACTCCGAGATAATAGAGTACCTAAAACATCACAAATTTCAAATATTCACAAAACCCCATGGCTTGTACATACAAATTTGGGTCAGAGAATTTTACAATGCATAAAGTGCATTGATACCTCAACGGAAGAGGCTAGTGTCGTCTTTCAAAGTAGTTGACTACGTGGTTGTCAGAGGGAGGAAGGTAGCTTGTGACAGTGAAGCTATAAACATACCCTTTGGTATGTTCAATAAGATTAATGACCACTGCCAACACTTGATCTAAACAGAGAAGCTGGATGAGATGAAAAAGTGGTTAGGCCTGCTAATCTCAGATAACAATATTCTGAAATGGTTAGCATAAGGAGTTTCGATTGCAAAGAAAGATCTGAACGTAGCTGTAAGATACTGGTTTTGGTTTATCAGCAGCACAATTATGCCATCACAGAGTGAATCAATACTTTGACTTGTTAAGGTAGCTTGTCTTGGATGCATCACAGAGAAAACCAGGATAAATCTAGGGATGATCATTGCTTCTGAGATCCGTATGCGTGCAAAGTAGAGACAAATATCTCTCCCTTTCCTAGTATTAATAAATGCATTGTGCAAAAGAGATCGGGTGCCTAGAGATCCAAAAAAGGATGTGGAATTTGTTGCCACCGCCTCCACCAATATCCGAAAGATCGAAGTCGAATATCTTAAGGACCAAGCGGAAAAGAAGCAGAAGGATGTTCTGGGCACTTGATCTATACTTTCACGGACATCTTTGCCTACTCCTGCCCCTGGCCTTCAGGTATATCTGATGCCATTACCACTTCTGCTGACCCTCTAGGTCCCTCTGCTGCTGCATTACCACCTAGACCTACTGTTGTTAATGCCTTATGTAAGCCGATCACTCAGACATCCATGATCCGGATGGGACAGCTCGCTCAATCTGCTAATTTTTGGGCTGCCAACATAGAAAGCTCCATCCCAGGAATGATTCAGGCTGCTCTCGATGATACTGTGGAACCACTGAGCACTATGATTGATGCTCTGGTAGCCAGGATAGCAGTGTGTGAGCGCAATTAATGAGCCATAGAAGAGGTGACAGGCTTAAAGGCTGCCATTGCAGAGCTTAGAAAACATGTGGACTACCTAAAGTCCACCGATATGTCCATGATCTTTGGAACAGTGGAAATTCCAGATGTTCCCAAATTGCCTCAAACAACCACATGAAATGGGAATGGAATGGAGCATACAATTGATTCTCAATCAGAGGAAGAAACTGACGAAGAGATGTTTGAGGGAGCTGCAGCAGATGACATAGCCGAGACAGAAGAAATCATGATATATGCTGTTGTGCAGGCTTCCTTAGCACCTGTTGCTAGATCCAGTTAAGCTGGTCTTTCTGGAGGTCACTCTGAGCACTAAAGCCCAGACAGATGGAGTGACCAATTAGCCAGGAGTCCCTCTTTACCTACCTCTTTGTCTTTCTTTATTTTACCTTTTTGTATTCTGTGGTTAAATGCATTTGAGGACAAATTGCTTTTAGTTGTGGTGGGGGTCAGGCCCACACCTTTTGTGTTGATAGTCATGTTCTGTGTATATACTTAGGTTGTTCTGCATTAAAATTGTGTTTTATCTGCTTTCTGTGGATGTTTAGGCTGATGGCTGCTTTTATTTTAAATTGCAAAACGATTTTGACCCTTTCGAAAACTTTTATATTTTTCGCACATTTTTTCCACCTCTTGTGTGTTGAATGTGGTTGTTCTTTTGCAAAATTTAAGTCTCGGTTACGATCAATACCGATGACTTGAATAGTGCTCTCAATCTAAGCAACATGAATGCACGACTACGACAAGGCCAAATGAAGTCGCATAGACATTATGTGAACTCTTTGCATCTCGTTGTGATTAGCCATTTATCGAATCGAGTCTCATGTGATGACCGTTGCACACTAGCAAAAGTGTGGAGTCTTGTTTGACTTTAGTGTCGATGCCTTGTGTGATGAGCTTACTTTTTAATCCATGCATGATAGATCCTAGAATTTGCCCCGTTGGTTTGGTCAACTAAGTGATGCTATCTCTTGATATGATTTTAGGCAACTTCTAAGAGTATGAGCCAATTTGACATATACCTCTTTTTGTGACCTACCCTGTGAGCGTGTGATTCTCTTCTGAACACCTCTTGAGCCTTACCTTTCTTTGAAAGAAACTTGATGAAACCATAACCTTTCTTAATCTGCTACTTATAATCCTCTTGAATTGTGGTTAGTTAAGTAGCCAACTTAGGCCAAAAGCCTAAGTTGGGGGTGTGGTGAAAATAAAAGGAGAAGTCAAGAAGTGCAAGGAAAGTCTTCTCTCACACATGGATTTAAGAAGAATGAAACCCCTCCATATAAAAAAAAAAGAGAGAGAAAAAGAGAAAGAAAAAGAAAAAGAATGAAAAAGAAAGTTGTGAAATAAAGATACAAAAGAAATGAGGTTCTCAAACAATCCATGAAAAGTGAATAATAGGATGACTTATGAGCACTAAAGAGAATGATGAAGGAAAAGGAAAGGAAGTTGTGTGAGCACGACATTTCATAAGGATGAAAGTAATTGAGCCTAAATGACCATACATTTGCACTCAACCCCATTTCAAGCCTTGAAAAAACCTTTTTGATCTTGAGTGAGCTAAAACAAATGTTGATTGGAAAATAAGGGCAAACCTATGGGTGAAAGCATGCATTGTGTTCTTCCTTGTGAGAGTAAGCGTTGCATTTGATTTTGAAGATTTTAACTGTGAATCATTGTGTGAAGATGGAATCATCCTTTCTGTGAGGGCATTTGAACAATATAGTTGAGCTTGATCTTGCATTTGAAGTAAGTATTGTGAGCATGAGATTCTTTGATATTGGTGAGTCACAACTTGAATCTTTAAGTGCAAATTTGATCTTTGCATAAGTAAATTGAATCTTGTTGTGTGCATTCATGATTGAGTCTTGTGTAGCATTGTTTGAGACACCCTTTCTGAACGACTGAACTTGAGTTTGCCTGAGGACAAGACAGTTTAAGTTGGGGGTTTTGATGAGTCGACAAATTGGACTAATTTAGGGCTATATTTTAATAGCAATTGTGTCCTCAAATGCTTATTTTATCTCAATATCTGATGAAATCCCTTAAGTTTCAGGTATTTGAAGATTAAAGGAGAGCCATGGACACTACTTCACATAAAGGAATGAAAAGGCTGAAAAGAACGAAGAAAATGAAGGCCTTAGGATCGCCGAGTCCACTTGGTGAGTCACCGAAGGGTCTCACTTCACCTTTTGTTCCAATGTGCTGAGCCTTGAAGGAAAGGATCAAGTCAGCGAAAAAGGGGAGCAGTCGGTGCATCGCCGATATGTTCCGCAAGGCAGTAGTATGTCGCCCAATGACCAAGAGCACGACGATGTTGAAGGATGGTGCAAGACGGCGATGAACTCCATCAAGGGGCGAATAGCCGAGTTGATCAGTAATTCCGACTATTGTAGCCGAATGATCCCCTGCAACATAGATTTCTTTAAAACTATAAATACTCCTAGAGAGTTTTGGCTGAGGGAGATATTTTTAGTATCATCATATTTTTAGTATGAAAAAATTAATATAGTTTTAGTACTTTTTATTTTTACTCTGAGTTTGAGAGGGTTGTGAAACTTGAAGAAGAAGAGGGTTTCATCTCCAAGGATTTGGACTTGGGTCTCTTGGATTCTTCATTCTTGGCATGTAACAAGACATAAATCTTCATATCCATTTCAACGCAAGCTCATTTAGGTATAAATTTCTATCTCTTGATGTGTGGCTAAAAACTCAAATTCTTGGGGTGTGATTTAGCGAATATGGGTTAAGATTGTTGTTGGGTCTTTCCTGCTAATTGGTTAGATGTATTTTAATGGTGATTTCACCTAGTGGTTGTGGTTTAATTTAATGGGTTTGTAGTTGCAACTACAAAACCACCCATGTGTTTTCGGCTTGCTCAAGAGAGAGAGGTCGTGAAACCAAAACCGTTAGACTGATGGCCTAAGGAGTGGGTCGACATGAGGTTTAGCTTGAGAGGGTGAGCCCTAGTCCCATGTCCTAACACTCAGGTCAAGAGAGTGAGTGGGATAAGGTGTAGGCTGGTCTTTATGCGGCAAGTGGGTGTCCGAGGGGAACCCATTTGAAACAGGGTAAGTTGCTCGAGAGAGAATCTATTCCCACATATAGCTTAGCCTAGTCACTATTACTCTACAAATTTTCTATCGAAAACATGTACCCAATAATTTTGATTAACCCATAATTTGGTCACTTCCTAAGAATCCCCTCTCATTCTTAGAAATCTTTGTTAATTTTGTTGTTGTTACTTACTAGTGACAAAAAAAACTCAAAGATATTTGACACTTTTGTGTCCCCCTTTAATTTACAATGTTTTTAATCGTTAATGTCTTTAGCTTCGACTAGTTAGAAATGAATTTTATTTTTCTATTAATTCTCGAAACCACTCCCTTGGGAGTCGACCCCAACCCTTGGTTGGGTTATTATACTATTGCACGATCATAGACACTTTCATCGGAAGTTGTGTCATTGATTACGCAAACATTAGTCATTTATTGAAGGCTACCAACATTAGGTCTACCAATTTAAGACATTTAATCATTCATTAAAAAAAAGGATACCAACATTAGGCCTACCGATTCATGATCATTAAGATATTAAGTCAAGATACATTCATTATTCAAGAGGAAGATGCCTAAGCCTACCAAGTCAACATACTTCCTTAATGACCACATTCATCAATACAAGAAAAGGATGCCTTATCCTACCAATTCAAGAGATCACATTCAACCTAGCTTTCATTTGTCAAGAAGAGGGCACCTATGTCTACAAAATCCAAGATACAACATTACATTATAGAAACTCTGCACATTCAATCATCATCATTCATGAGTATCAATAGAGAATATACTATCAACAAATATAAAGTTACATTCTACACAGGATCATCATTTTATCATTGAAATCACATGCATATCCTTCACATTAATGTAGTAAGTAAACACCTCCACCTTTCAAGTGGATCAACATCTCTAGCACAATTCTACTTCAACATGTAATTAGGTCATAAATTGCCCTTTCAAGACCATGATAAAAAGTCACCAACACACCAACAATTTACTACAATTAAGGCATTTATAATGATACAATTCAATAATATAAATCCAATTTAGGCATAATCCATCAACTTTCATTCATGATCAACAAACCCACTTCATAAGGCACAATTTAGGAATAGAGAGAAATCATGGGTTCATAGAGTATTTTCATCATAAATCATCAATCAAACATTAATACAATCCCAATTTGTCATTACAAACCATTTGAAAACGTTTGATGAAAGAACCCATGAGATTGAGTAAAACCATATATTTTTCATACTTTGCAATCACTTTTGATTTGGCTCCTTGAATGGAAAATTAGAAAAGGATCAAGACCACCATACATATATGTTGACTCCCCCACGAAATTGGAGGATTGAACTCCTAGCTTGAACTTGACCTTGATCTCCAATGGAGTTTCTAGAGAGAAGACTTTTGGAGGGGAGGGGAGGTTTTGACTTGGGGTTTTTGAATAATGAAATCTAAAATAGAATTTAATTGTTATAATACTCTTAAAATATCTTAATAACCCTAAAATAACTATCCATACACTTAAAAATATTTGGGGTGAATTTACCAATCCACCTCTAGCTTGGTTGAACGAACACAACAAACACAGGCCCAATTCACGCCCAGGACTCACGGACCGTGAGTCCATTCACGGATAGTATTTTTGGTCCATGGTCTAGGGTTGCAGCATGGTTTGGAGGGGCTTTTCCTATGGAGCAAGACCATGAGCCGCAGATCAATCTATTGGTCGTAGATTGCATCTGTGGTTCACCATATTTTGGCAGCTTTTTGCTTTAAGGGCGGCCTTGGGGTTAGGCTTTAGGGCCCTCTTCATGGACCCTTGGTTGGTCCTTGGAGGGTCGTACCTTGATGTTTAACCCTTATAACCCTCAACCATAGCTCGGGACAACATTAACCAACATCAAACCTCAAACCAAACTTAAACACACACACATTAGGCTCTATTTTTACATATTCGCTTTTTGTGTCGTTACACCTTCAATTTGTGACCCGACAGGCCACACCCAAAGCATCATTCCTTTCCTACGAAACACTCACATGGATGGTTTTTACAACACTTAGGGCAAGTTGGGTAGGTTCTGGTGCCTTAAATACTACCTTGAGTCTTAGAGCCTGGTGCCCTACCTTTCTGATCATTACAGAACTTGGAGGATGGAACACTCTCTAATGAAGATGCTGGAGTTGGAGATTTTTGTTGATACTACGAGTGATTTCCACCACCCAATTTCTGTTGAGAATAATCATAGTTACCTGACCTAGCTTTCTTATTCTCATTGGCCTGCTCCCTAAGCTTATCACACTCAACCTGCTGAGCATTATTCATGAGCCTAGAGATATTCATATTTTCCAGCAACATAGCATTCCTGCCCTCTGTTTTCACTAAGACTGACACTCCATATAGAAACTTGTTCATTTGGGCCCTGGAATCGGTAGCCATGTGAGGTGCATACCTGGAGAGCTGGGTGAACTTGAACCCATACTCTTTCACTGTCATGTTACCTTGCCTCAAGTTCATAAACTCCTGAGCTTTTGCCTCCCTTAGCTCTCTTAGGAAGAACCTTTTGAGAAAGGTTTCACTAAAGCAATCCCAAGTGTAGGAGATGCACATGTACCCCTGTTCTCCTTCCACTAAATATACTAGATATGAGCTACATCCTTAACCTGGTAAGATGCCAACTCAACCTGATCATTTCT
The DNA here is from genome assembly GCA_036553675.1 of Solanum okadae. NCBI lineage: Eukaryota > Viridiplantae > Streptophyta > Magnoliopsida > Solanales > Solanaceae > Solanum > Solanum okadae. The sequence goes on along the minus strand of CM071686.1, from coordinate 18,271,330 downwards.
AGTTACCTGCATCACTCCAAAAATCATCTCGACCTCATCAATGAAGTTTTGGGGAACCTCACCAACTTGCGATCCTTAGAACTCTGGCAGACTCATCCTAATGAGATCACGAACTCTAGTTGCAGCTGACCCAACATTAGCATTTGCCGGAACTGGAGCCTTCTGATTGTTCTGGTTGGTCAGACTGTGAGCCAGTAACAGGATAGCGCTTTAGAATCCCACATTTGAAACTTCTTGTTCTGGACTTGAGGAGCTGTGTTTGCATTCCTGGCATAAGCTCTATGAGGAGGCATGATCTGAAAGTATGTAACGAACAATTAGCACAAGGAATTAGATCATACCTTACACACGATAAGAGTAACAAAGAAAATGGAAGTTTTCCTAAATCACTTCGTAGCCTCCTTCTCATTAGATATGGTGCACTTCACATCCATCAAAAAAACTCTAATTAGTGTAGCTTTTCAGAAATTCTAGGACTCTTAAACCTAATGCTCTGATACAAAATTTGTCACTCCTTGAGGCTACCTCCTGGACGCGGACACGGGACCTAGGATCACGAGTGTCCCCAAGCTAACACTGCTCGCATAATCATAAGCATACTAAAGATAAATTGAGCATTTAAAACTGTGCGGAAGCTAAATCATATGAAAGTCTAAAATGATAGGGAATACCCATATAGTGCATAAATATAAGAAAACTAAGAGTTTAAATACAAGAGAGAAAACAAACTCTATGACTATAGTTGAAACTAACTATGTCTGAAATAAAGCCTCTACTGACTAGAAATGCTGGGACATGCCCCAGCTAGATCTAGCAAAACTAAAACTAAAGCTAAAAGCGATAAAAATAGTCATGTCACTAGTACTCAAAGAATGAGGACTCACCATTGATGCTGCTGAATTGAAGATCAGGAACCGATCTAGGCATGATCTGACTGCCGAGGACCTGAACCTACATCAAGAGAAGATCTAGCCAAGAGTATGTGTCATTACTTGAAAGGTATTGAGCATGTAGGATAGAGTAAATATGAAATAACATATAAATCAACAAAGCAATAAATCAATGATAAAATCTGAACGTGATATACATGTTGAATACTGAACTAACTGAATACAATAACCAATTTATGACATGCTAAGACTGATCACTGAATGTAATGACAAATGGTCAATACAGTAGAGTCTGACTAAACTGTGGGAACTCCTAATAATTGACATAAAACCACATGACCTAATTGTGGAGTCCAATGTATACACCCCATCCAGAGGACCCAATATACCTAGTCAAAGGTATAAAGGCATGCTGGCATGATCACAAAAATGATGCCCACAGAAAAGACTTACAACCTACGTGTCTCGTAGTTCTGGGACTATATAGATGTCTGACCCTAGTCCAGCTCGGTATTATGCCACTCCCAATAGATTATGTGATTAACACATTATGACTGAATTTTTGTAATATAATGGATAGCTTACAACTGATATGCAAACTCAGAATGCACATTAATAAACTGATAATGACACATTCAAGACTGAGTCTTGTATATATGAAGTAACTGAAATATCTGGCCTAGCAGGTGTAATTCAAGAACAAAAGAACTACATAGCTAGGGTTCTGAAATTCATGCAAGAAACCAAGTAATAACATGATAATCTGCTGAAGTTCTAGAAACCCTAGGTCTAGTAATTATAAGGAAATCAAGAATCTGACTGAAAATTAGGGACCTAATGGGTGAAAGGAACTCACTAGTGAATTCCCACATACCTGGTGACAAACTCCATGGAAAATCTTTTGATTTTGGTGCTCAAACAGATGGAACCTTGTTGCATTCTTGAACTAGGAATGCTCGCCTCTTTCTCCTCTTTCACTCCTAAATTTCTAAGTTTTGATGAATGATTTGACTTAGGTAACTTGTAGTTATGTTTCTAATCTTAAATTGACAAAATCCACGTAGTTTAGGGGTTAAATGACGTAGTTTATGCGTCCAATGAATAAGGGAACAGACCGAAATAACCCCACTTAAAAATCATATGAGGTAGACCATGGCCATTTTCACGGACAATGAAAGGGACGACAAACCATGAAGATGGTTGTGGTTTGAGGTCAAGGAGCTGGGGGTTCACGGGTTTGATCCACGAGCCCGTACAACGGCCCATGTGGAGGACCACGGACTGTGAAGGTCCCCGTGGTCCTCACTTGGGATGAGGTCTGGAGGCTCAGGTTTGGGGGACTACTGGATAGCCTTCACGGACCACCTCACGACCCATCTTTAGGACCACGGTACGTGAAGGTCCCCGTGGTCCTTACTTGACGAGGGTGTGTGAGGGCTAGTTTTGGTTGCCTAGTGATTAGCCTCCTACTGATGCCACCATGACCCACTGTGAGGATCAAGAACTGTGAAGGTCCCCGTGGTCCTTACTTGGGTGAGGGGATCCATCTCTGCTACTAAGGGAAGTGAACCACGGGCAAGTTAACAGACCGTGGACCCTATCACGGTCCATGAACCCTGCCATGGTGCACTGTTGTAGGTAGGTTTCTACAGTTTTTTCTGGTTTTGGTTTTCGAGGTGTTACCGGTGTTGTTTGAAATTATTTTGGTGAAGTTGAGTTTGTTTCTTTTAGTCATAGTTGAATCTACTTACTTTTAGTTTTGGTTTGTGTGTTGTTGTTTAAAACAAAGGAAATGAGTGTAAACGGAATCAATAGTAGCCAAGTGGGCAACCAAGAAGACATCGACAATCTCAATGATGTCAATGAACTGAATGTGACTGACCCAAATCTAGTGGGTGGAGTTGGTGCCATTTGTTTACCTCCAGCTAAAGGGAACATTGTGTTCCACATTACAAGCACCTTCTTACAACTCTTACAATTAAAGAGGTTGTTTCATGGGTTGGCTCATGGGGATCCCCATGAGCACATTAGGAACTTTGTTGATGTCTACGGACCATTCTCCCTTAAAAAAATATCTCATGAATCTGTCAGGTTGAGGTTGTTCCCAATTTTCTCTAATGGGAGAAGAGTGCAAGTGGTTGGCTGAATTGCTAAGAGATTCTATCACTTCGTGGAAAGAGGTCATTACCGCATTTCAAGTGAGATTCTTTCTTCCTTTGAAGATGATGACTCTTCAGGATAACATCCAAAGCTTCAAGCGTTTGGAGGGTGAGGCAAACCATAAATCTTAGCTATGATTTAAGAAGTTTGTGCTGCAATTCCCAACTCATGGATTTCCTAATAATGTCTTCCTGCAATACTTTTATAGAAGCCTTGATTCAATAAACAAAGGAGTGGCTGATCAACTTTCTCCGAGAGGTTTAATGCAACAACCTTACATTATAGCAGCACAGCTTTTGGATAGCATGACCAAAATTAACCGGGCATGATACACCCATGCAGATCAGGTTTCCTTCTCACTTTTAAATTGACAAAGTAGCAGCTTAAGAAAGATCAATAGAGGGACCAAAATATGGCAAAAATGATAAACCAACTGGACATTTTAGCCAAAAAAGTCATGGGTGCTGGTCTTATGAGTGTCACTGTTGTGGGTGTTAGTTGTGTGAACCCCGATGATGCCAAGTTTGAAGCACTGTACAACGAGGAAGTGAACTTCCTAGCCAACCAAAGAGGATGTGATCATGCTAGCTACCCAAGGTCATGTGGTAACCAAGGTTGGAACAGGGTTGAGAGTTGGAGAGACCGTGATAGAGAGTGGCCGAATTGTAACCCTACTTGGAAGGAAAGAGATGGGGAGAAGAATAGGTATGTGCCTTCCCACGAGCGTCAATAGCCCAAAGATTCGGAGGGTGGCCGGACAGAGGATATGCTCTCATGTATCCTCAAAAAGGTTAAAGGGTCCAATTATGTTTTGAAGGAAATGAAGGAAAATGTATCGACTCTCAACCAAATAGTGACTTCACATTCTGTCTCTACCAAGCAGTTGGAGACCCAAATGGGTCAAATTTCTTCGCATTTAAACCCAAGACAACAACGGGGTTGCCTAGTGATACTATGGAAAATCCCAGGAAAGATGTTTGAGTGGGTACTTGTGTCGTGCTACGACGTTAACTAAGGCGCTGCTAGGGAGGAAACCCAAGTTTTTATTGTTTGATTTTGTTTTTAGAAGAATGGGTGTTGATTGTGCAGGAAAAAATGTGGAATATGTTTGAAATATGCAGGTTGGCGAGCCAAGAGTTTAGTCGGCGACTCGCCAAAGAGGTCAGCGAGACCGACTTGGACCACCGTTAGACTCAAGAAATTACAAAGATTGAGTCTGTAAAAACTCGATGGGCCTATGGATGACTCGGTGAGCCCGACTTTGTCTGCCGTTTGGATCCAAAAATCAATTAGAGGTCCTGTAGAACTAGGCGAGGTAATTAACCACTCGGCGTATCACCGAAGGGATTGGCGAGAACGACAAACATCGCCGAAAGGGTAACTAGAGGGTTTCTTTAAAGGCCAAATGTTTAAAAATTCAAATTCTTTCATATTCCCTCACTTTTAACTTCATACAATCACACACGCACTTTAGTTTTCCAATATTCTTGCATTCTATCACTTTTTGGTCATTGATCTTGTGTTCGAAGTTGGAATTCTTTGCCGCCTAGCATTACGAATTCTTAATTCGACATTAAAGAATTGTTTTTCCGAACCCCAAATTCTTAAATAGCAGTTAAACTCAAATACATTTATATATATTGTGTTGATGTGTGCTAGGCCTATCTGAAATCATATTTGATGTGCTAATTTGCCTATCTTAGTTTCGATATTGTGCCTTAATTGTTTAAAGAAAATGGTTGATTTCCCAAATTTTGTGCTTTAAAATTGATCGTACACTTGTGGGTTGTATTAAATTGTTGTTGAGTCTAGATGGGTGAAGTCTGAGTAACCCCAATTGTGATAAATGATGTTCTTTGCCCAATGATGGAGCGATTGACGTCATTCTTAACGGCTAGAGTCGTCAATTGGCCAATTTTGGCAAAACCGGGGGAAGTCTTAGTACCTCGGTGGCATGGGTCATATGGGCCTGGGCCTAATTGGATTTGTATGTTGTTTGATTTTGTGTGTTGGGACTGTGGGTTTTATTTTGGGAGTCGGGGTTGAAAATGGACACATTAGGCAGTTTGGCGAGCTTGGTCAAGTTCGGCGAACCACTTGGTGGTTCGCCAAAATCCCCTTAGATAGCCATTCGTTTCATTTTGTTGAGTTGGTTCTGTAACTTCCAAGGAGAAGCCTAAGCTCGCTGAGTTCACTCGACGATTCCCGACGTGTCTTTTTCTGGGAAATTTTTGAGCCAATCCTTTCGGCGAGCCCGATCTAGCTCTCCCAAGTAACTTGACGACTCGTCGAACAGTTCGGCCAGTCTTTCTGCAAGTTGATTTCTGCATTTTTCTTGGATTAATTCTAACGCTTTTTGATGTTTATTACAGATATGGCTAGGACCAACTTGCGCAATAGTGGTATGCCACCCCGAAAAAGAGCAAGGGGAATTATTATCACTGAGGGAGAAGCTACTCCTTCTAAAAAGCGAAAACAAGTACCTCTAAAAAGAGGCAAAGGAAAGGGCAAAGCGTCTGAGGCATAAAGACCTGAGCACAACTCCAGCAGTGATGGGGAGTCTGCCAATGCTTAGCCCTAATTCTAAGAGTCTGAGGATGACCAGCCATTACAGACCAAGAGGGCTGAAATACATGCTCGAGTTCACCAAGATCTGTCTAGGATCCCAGAGGTCACCCCTCATGTTGCTGATACAGTGCCACCTCCGGCACAGACGGTGGTTCCACAACCACCAGTTCAGGGTCCTCCTCCCCGGCCACTCAATAGGCTAAAGGTTGAGGGATTGTGGATAATTCTTATAGAAAAGAGGTTGTCTACAGATGGGTTAGTGGACAGGTATCCTAATGTGTGGGACACTCTCCAGTTCCACAGGTTTGAACAGTTTACAAGGCTCCGAGGTTCCTATTTCCTACATGGGTCCAGGAATTTTACATGGCATACGGTGACCTGGTACCAAAGGGGAAGAAAAAGGCCAGTGCCTTCAGACAGGTGAAACTCTTCATGGTCTGGGGAAAGAAGTGGGGTGCATCAGTGACCATATAAGTGTTGTACTTGATAGAGGGTAAGAGTTTGCCTACCCGAGCTTGGCTACACTGGCACACCTCTGGATTATCTAAAGGGATAGCCTGGTCCCCTCATTTCTGACACCACCCCAAGGTGGATTGATGCGGGCGCTTCGATTGATAAGCATGACTTGTATGTAGTTGGGCGGTATTGGTTTCAATTCATAACCACCTCCATTATGCCCTCACAGAACTAGTCCACCCTCCGCCATTCAAAGGTGAGTTGTCTTCGGTTAGTCATATTTCGGAGGAACATAGACTTGGGATTCATTATTGATAAGGAGATGGCCATGAGGGCCAAGCAGCACCAGACATCCCATCATTTCACGGTCCTAATTACAAAGCTATGCCGGCGTTCTAGAGTTCCTCGTGATAAGAAGAAGTACATAAAGGTTACCCCCACATCTTACGCAGATATCCGATGCATACAGGTCGCGTACACTCGGGATGAGGATGATAGGAGGAGAGCGGCTTCAGTGAATGCATCCCTGGAGGTTGATATTGATTCTATACCTACAGAGGAATCTTTGCCTACTCCGGCCTCCAGGTGTTAAGGTACACCCACTTCCTCTTCTTCCCAGGTTCTTGGTTCTTCTAATGCTTCCTATCCCACCAGGATTACTTAGGACATATCCTTAAGATGAGGCACTTTGCCCATTCGACCGATGTGCAGTCCACCCGGCTAGAGGCCAAGGTTCGTTGGATGATTGAGCGAGCCATCTTAGCTGCATTGACACCCCTCTATACATCGATTTATAGTATTACAGCGAGAATTGAGATTTGTGAGAGAGGACATGGGTTACTTCATAGGTTATAACTTTTAAAGTCGAGGTGCAAGATTTTAGAAAGGATGTGCCTATGCATGATATGGCAGATGATGCATCAAAGGCAGAGCAGATGAGGAGCATAAGGATGCTCAAGATGAGGCCATGTATGAGGACCTGCCTAATCTAGAGGAGAGGATTGTACTGTCAGTAATTCAGAGATCGCTTATAGAGACGTCCATGGCATGGCAGGCTCTAATAGAGCAAGTGTTGTTGCTACCCCGAGCACAGATTCCCAGGATCAGAGTGCTACAGCGGGCATTTATGCCCCGACAGATGGAGCTATTGCGTAGACATGAACTTTCTTTACCTCCCTCACTATCATTTTTAGTAACTTTTGGTTATTTTTGTTACATTTAAGGATAACTGCCTTTTTATTTGTGGTGCAGTGAGGTATTTCCATACCTACGTCTTGTAACTATATTTTCTATATATTCGGTTTTTGTGTTAAAACTGTATTTTGGTTTCTATCTTGTGGATGTTTGAGCTTATGGCTCCTTATTATGATTGTAAACGGTTTTTGACCAATTTGAAAATATTTGCCACCTTTTGTTGAGTGTGGATGTGGCTGTTCTTGTGTAAATTTGAGTATCGGTTATGATCAATATCGATGACTTAAATAGTGCTTCTTATCGAACAAAAATAAATGTGTGGCTACGATGAGGCCAAATGAAGTTGCATAGAAAATGTGTGAACTTTTTGCACCTCGTTGTGACTAGCCGATTATCGAATGAGTCTCTTGTGATGAACATTGCATACTAGAGAAAGTGTGAAGTCTCGTTTGATATTGGTGTCAATGCCTTGTGTGATGAATTTACTATAAACCTTGTGTGATCACACCTAAAATTTGCCCCGTTGGTCCAGTTGACTAAGTGATGCAAGCTCTTCAAAATGATCTTAGGCAAACATTATGAAGAGTGAAACAATATGACAATATACCTGTTTTGTGGCAAATTTTATGAGTTGTGTGAACCTTGCTTGAACCCCTTTGAGCACTATCTTCTTTTTAAGAAGAAACTTGATGAAAGTGTGACCCGTCTTAATCCATTCACCCATACTCCTCATGAAGTGTAGTTTGTTTGAACAACCAACTTAGCCAAAAGCCTAAGTTGGGGATGTGGTGAAAATAGAAAGTAAATCAAGCTGTGTGAAAAAGTCACCCTTTAATCCATGATTTTGAAAAGAGATTGAACCCCTCCATATAAAAAAAAGAAAGAGAAAGAAAAGAAGAAAGAAAAAGAAAAAGAATGAAAACGTTGTGAAATAAAGGTTTGAAAGTTGCACAAGAAATGGGGTGTCCGGAAAGTTGAATAATGGGGTGAGTTTTGAGCATGAGTAAAAATGCTGAAGAAAATATAATGAAGAAAAGTGATGTTCAACCCACATTTCATGAGGATAGCAGCCAGTGAGCCTAAATGATCATACCTTTACACTCACCCTCGTTAAAAGGATTGGAAAGACCTTTTTGATCTTGAGTGAGTTGAAACAAATGTTGATTGGAAAATATGGGGCAAACCAATAGGTGGACTCATGCATCTGTTCATCTTTATGAGTGTGAAAGTCGTATATGATTTCAGTGCTATTAATTTTTTAAGAATAGTGAGTGAATATGAAAACATATTTGTTCTGAAGGCATGTGAGTACTTTTGTTGAGCATGAACTTGCCTTTGAAGCAAGTATTGTGAACTTGAGCATCTTTGGTAATGGTGAGTCACAATTTGAATCTTTGACTGCACAATTCATCCTTGCATAAGTAAGTTGAGTCTTTTTGTGTGTATTCATGATTGAGTCTTTCGTAGCACTGTTTGAGACATCATTTTTAAACTGTTGAAAAACTTGTGTTTTACTTGAGGACGGGCAAAAGTTTAAGTTGGGGTGTTGATGAGTTCAAGATTTGGACTAATTTAGGGCTTTGTTTACATAGGTTTAGTGTCCTCAAATGCTTAATTTGTGCAAATAACTGATGTTAAATCCTTGATTTTCAGGTATATTGATTGAGGAACAAAGCAAGGACACTACTAGGCAAAAACGAACAAAACAAGCTGAAGGAACGAAGAAAGGCGAGCTTGAGGATCGCCAACAACACTCGGCGTGTTGCCGAGTGGCTTATCAGACCGCCTAAAGTTCCAGTGTGCCAAGCCCTGAAGGAAAGAACCAACTTGGCGATGAAAATGAGAAGTTGGAAGATCGTCGAATGATTTCGTGAAGCTTAGATAGATCGCCCAAAGTTATAGACCTTGAGGATGCTGAGTACCAAGGAAAAAGGGTGATGGAAAAGAATAAAGAGCGGCTCACCAAGTGGTTCACCGTGCCAGACTTACTTCGCCGAGTGACGTTTCACGACAGACTTTTGGCAAGTATAAATACGTTTTTGAAAATTTAGATTAGTATCACTTATCATATTACTCTTTAGAACAATTTTATTATTATGTTTGGAGCATTTTGAAACAGTTTTTTTTTCTAGTTTTCCTTAGGTTTTGAAGGATTGAGGAATTTAACTTTTGAATAATTGGAAGTGGGTCTTTGGGATTCTTCAAATTGGAGTATTGTAAGGACGAAATCACTCTTACCCTTGTAAGGACGAAATCACTCTTACCCAGTTGATGCATAATTAATTTGGTAACGGTTTTTACCATTTTATAATGTCTAGCTAAATCCCCAATTCTTGGGGTGTGATCATGTGATTATTGGCTAATTTAGTTTATGGGTATTGCTAATTGTTAGTTTTAATTCTATTTAGAATTGAGTTTAATCATTAATTGTGGTTTAATTTAAGAATTGTAGTTGCAAATACAGTTCTATGTTTGTCTTCTTGGCTTGCTCGAGAGAGAGGTTTTAGAACTAAAATTATTGATTGATGGTTTGTGGGTATTGGGTTGACCTAGGTTAAGCTTTAGAGAGTGAATCCTAAATCCACTCCCACATATTCAACTCGAGAGAATTAATGGATTAAGGTGTGGGCTGCTCTTATTTTGCATGCTTGTTGATGTTTAAGAGAAATCACTTGATTCAGGGTAAATTATTCGAGAGAAAGCTTACCTGCACTATAGCCTAGCCTACTCACTAATATTTAGCTATCTACTAATAATTGCAATTACCCATTTTTCTATATTTTCTTATAATCGATCACATCCCAACAGCCCGTCTCATTATTATTAATTCGTATTGTTGTGACTGTTTGTAAATGTTAATCAAAACCAATATCCCCCATTTGACATTCGTGTCACCCCTTAATTTGAATGATGTCTCTATCTGATAATTGCTATTTCTATGGCTGATTTGACCATGTTCATGCATCCCAATTGAATCTGAAACACGTACCACTCCATGTGGAATTCGACCACAACTCATTTAGTTGGGTTATATACTGATTAACGATCGTTGATGGTTAGAATTGGATGAAGTGTCTTTGATAACGTTATCTTAATTACAAGTAAACTTGGTAGATGCAAGAGGCAGAGGTGTTGTCATTAAGAATATGGCAGAATATTCCTTTGTAACTGAAGTGACAAGACAGCAACATGATGATCCCGAGCTTAGGAAATTGAAGGAAAAATTCCACAGCAGCAACACCCCTTTTTTGAGCAAACTGGAGATGGAGTCCTTAGATACTAGGGTCGCTTACATGTACTGGAAGATTGAAAGCTCCATACAAATATTCTTTCAGAGGCCCATTATTCTAGATATGCATCTCACCATGGAGCGACGAAGATGTATTAGGACCTTCGACAGATCTATTGGTGGAATGGCATGAAAGAAGATATTGCGGAGATGGTAGTTAAATGTCCCAACTGTCAACAAGTTAAAGCAGAGCATCAGAGGCTTGGAGGCCTAACCCAGTATAATAATGAGCTTCCGTTAGGGAAATGAGATATGATACATATGGACTTCATCACTGGTTATCCTCGCACTCCACAAAGGATTGATTCCATTTGGGTAATTATCGATAGGCAGGCGAAATCTGCTCATTTTTTGCCAGTTAGGACGACATATTAAGCTGAAGATTATGCTAGGGTTTACATTAAGGAGATTGTTCGCCTTCACAGAGTTCTATTATCTCATATCGAGATTGTTCTCCTTCACGGAGTTTTATTATCTATTATCTAATATTGAGGAGCTCAATTTACAGCACATTTTTTGAGATCGTTTTAGAAGGGTCTAGGAACTCTGGTAAATCTTAGTACCGCTTTTCATCCACAAGATGATGGACAGGCAGAACAGTATTCAGGCGGTTGAGGATATGGTACATGCTTGTGTGTGGGATTTTATAGGAAGTTCGGATAAACATCTACCTCTTATCGAGTTCGTTTATAATTTTCAAGCTAGTATTCAGATGGCCCCTTACGAAGCACTATACTGGCGGAAGTGTAGGTGCCCAATCGGTTGGTTAGAGCTAAGGGAAGCAGATTTGCTAGGCCTAAATCTAGTCCAAACAAGTAATTGAAAAGGCTAAGCTTATTAGAGATCGGCTTCATACAACACAGTGTCGACAGAAGTCTTATGCAGATGTTCGCCGATGGAACTTAGAGTTTTATGTAGAAGATTGGGTTTTCATGAAAGTATCGCCTATGAAGGGCATCATGCGATTCGGAAAGAAAGGAAGCTTAGTCCTAGGTATTTTTCACCATACAAGATTATTCGAAAGATCGGTATGTTGGCATACAATCTTCATTTTCCTTCAAAATTGGAAGCACTTCATCTTGTATTTCATGTTTCTATGTTGCAGAAGTGCATTGGAGATCCTTGACGTATTATGCCCATTGAAATTTTTTGTATCACTGAGGATTTATCTTATGCAGAGGTACCAATAATGATTTCAGATCAGCAAGTAAGAAATCTTCGAACTAAAGATGTAGCTTCTGTTAAAGGATTATGGAGATATGAAAACATTGAGGAAATGACTTGGGAAGCAGAAGAGGAAATGAGGAAGGAGTACCCCCAAATGTTTACGACTTAAGGTCAGTCACATTTCGATAATTGTCAATTATTTCTTCACAATGACTTAGTTAGATTTTAAGTAGCTTGTAGGTGAAATTTGTATGTCTTCTTACAAGATAGCTATGCCAAGCTTAGTAGTTAAAATTTTAAGAATTTGACTTCAGATTTGCGTCTGTAACAAATATAAACTCGCAAATAAAGTACTATGAGAAAAAAGAAAAACACAACAAAGGAATTGTCTAGATCCATTCGCAGGTGAATGTTCATAAGGGCGGGGGGGGGGGGGGGGGAATGTAAGATCCCATACTTTTTCTCTATTATTGCATAATATATGTGGCGTAGTATGGCATGATTATATGAGTTGTATATGGTTTTGTATTGTACATTGGAGTTTAGGATTGCAAATAGATGGCAATATCAAGCAAATAAACTAAAGTTTTAGGTCAAACGGACCCTCAAACAAAGTTCATGATTAAAGAAATGGCTCGGGTAGAACTTCGCCCGTTTGAAATGTTTAAATTGTTCCATACCTTGTGGATAAGTCAATGAGTGTACAACATTCTATGAATAGTGTGTTATGTGGTATTATAATAGCACAAGGGTCATATGTTATGTTTTGAACTCAAGAAAATTAGTGAACCTAAGGTCGGCAAAAGTCATCGAAGTTTCTCTAATAATATTTTCTTAACTTTGGGTCAAATGTCTTGGATGTTTTCTCCCAATCTATAAAGAGTTAGAAGGCCTATCACCCATTAAATGGAATGCGTACGAGTCTAGTTTGCAAGGAACAAAACCCCGTATCCAACCAACATCGGAGTAAAGAGTTATGAGGGTATTACTACGGACTGCCGGGGCAGAATCTGGATCGCGATCCAGGTCAGGTAAAAAATGTGGTTTGTCGGCTTACTGAACATTTTAAGCCATGAAAACATTTCTTTTCACTTCATAACCAAAAATAAAGCTTAAAAGAGGGTTCCTATGAAGTTATTGCATGACAAAAGTTAGTTTTTGACGATTTCTACCATTAAAGGTTGCCCCCATTCCTAGAAACGTGATCTCTACACGTGGCAATCGTTTTACCCTTCTATTAGCTGCATTTCCAGCTAGTTTTAGAAGATATAAATTTGTAGTTATTGGTGTTTCTTCAAGGTTTACACCTGGTTAACTAAGGTAATCATCTCGTCACTCTTTTATGATTCTTTTTATGAAGTTCTACGGACATTTCGTCAAGTTGTGGCCATTTTGCAAATCTGCCGATTTAAGATCAAATATGGAATTTTTATAGGTGCGTACCAGCTGTGTATATATAGTGTTTGCAAAGCTTAGGATGTAGGGAACTACTTTCATGAAGAAGCTACAGCTATTCGAACGTTCATTGGAAAGGTATGTTAAGGCTAAGCTATGTCCCTCATTTTAGCACCACTCCTGGGAAATTCCTAAAATGCCGAATGCGATATTTCGCTATTCTCTTTCTAGAAAGATCTTCAGTTAAAGGCATTGGGATCTCAACTGAATTATTTTCATGATTCTATTATTTTGATATTCCACTCGTTCGTATTAATAGAATATTCGACACCTACATGTCATTTTATCAGTTTCCTTGATTATGTCCGCATGTATGAATTCTTATTCTTCTTTGGGTGATGTGACTTAAACTATCACGCGAGACACTTATTACTTCTAACTAGCCTTGTTTTCCCACTAAAGTTATTATGAAAAATCTTTAAAGTATCTCGTGATCTTCAAAACACTGTAATATAACTTAAATGTTTAAACTATTAGAACACTTGGTTTTATTGAAATACTTTTTTTATAAATTATCTAGGAACTAAGTAAATCACCTTCAACTTGTTATTTTTATCTTCAAGGTTAGGTTATCTTTCTAAAATTCGAGTTAACTTTTCAAGCTTATTTGGCAGAACATATGAGACTCCATGAGATGGTTACATGTTATACGAAAGTGATTACGGAGTTATGAGAAGAAGACTACAAACAGGCCAAGATTGGCAACATGACAACAATAACTTATAAGTGTTATAAATCCATGACATGAGATGCTATGCATTCTACTCCTAAGCTATAATCGGGAGGTATGGGGCCTATTGCCTATATTTATACGTATGAGACATAGATGGCCACAAGTTGGCGAATATCATGCCGGTTCACTACCGGAAGGCACCACCATAACTAGCATTTAGTTGGGTATGTCATCCATTTGCATCTATAAATATATTTTTTAACGAAATACGATTATACGAGCATACCATACATATTTAAGTGGTATCTGTATTACCCTTTTATAGTAAATATTTATGATTCTACTTTCCGCTTTACATACCAATACATTTTTATTCGTATCGACGTCCCTTTGGCTGGGGACGCTGCTTTTTGTTTTGTGCGAGCAGGAACAGGCAGGGACTCTAATCTACCCACCCGCTAGGATTCAGGTTCAGTTGTTAGTCGGTAAGCTCCATTTTATCCTGGGCTATCAGGGGATGTTTACTTTTGTTGAAAAGTTTGGGTGTAGTCGGGGCCTTGTCCTGGCAGTGCTTATGTCACTCATAGAGGTTATTGTGGACACAATATTCTATGTTTTCTTTTTGTATGTTTCAACCTCCAGCCAATAGTCTTCGCATGTATATATATGTGTGTGTGAGTAGGCATGTCTTTTGTTGTGGCCTCGTTGGATAAATAGTACATCTTCAGTTTTCGGCTTGTCTACCATTGTTTGTATGGTTTATTGTCATTCAGGTCATGACCTTCAGGGTCCAGGATTTACTTTTTAGAGGTTATGCTGCCTTATGTTTTTGTCTCACAGTTGGTTAGCTAGTATGTTTTAGTGGGTAACCTTTTCTAATATGGTATGTAGTGCCAGTTACTTGCCCTATTTAGGGGTGTGACAATATATATATATATATATATACACACACACACACACACATCCACAAGACATGTTATCAGTCTATAGTCAATAGAATGCTCTTCAACTTCAAGATAAAGACTAGTCCTAATCAAAACATAAGGAGGTTGGCAACCCCAGACATCAGGATCTCGCTATATTCTCTGAATCCAAAGGCTTCTAACTTTTCATGAGGCACAAGTCTACAACGAGAACTCGTACTATTAACTGCAAGCTGCAAAAGTGTAGTATTAGTACAAACAAAAAGAACTTCTTGGTAAAGGCCGACTTAGCACTAAATAAAAGGAAAGTTTGAATAACAACTAAATATGGAATGTACATCACAATAAGCTAAAGAATAGATATCACACAATGAAATGTAAATAGAGGCAAAGAATATGATACTTCAAGATAGTAATTGAGATAAAGGAACGTAACTACAAGCGCTAGTCTTAATTGCAATAATATTCTTCTATGTAAGTTAAAAAAAAGTGAAGATATATACTAACAATAACCACCACTGCACATCACAACAACCAAAGGCCCAATCCTATCCAACGCTATGAACGAATTATCAACCAACACAAAATTCACAATTATAACCAAATAAAAACCTAACCAGATCCCCATAATCTCGGAAAGTTCAAAAGGAAAAACAAAACCCAACCTAGCTCCCATAAAATCTACGGGCGTAAACAATAACTAATTATAGTGGTGATATGCGATGCATATTGATGGGAATTATGCAATAGAAACCAAAGGTGATAATAGTACCAAGTGCCACACAACCAAATATATACAACTACTTCCTACCTCTTGGTGTGATAGGAAGGCTCCACGGGGATACCCTTCTCCATGTTCGGTGGACCACATGGACAGAGATACCCATATGGGACTCGAGAAGTCCGCACATTGTATCTGGTCCTGATCCTGGGCTTTCATAACCCATCTGTTATATTAATAGATTAGCTCCGTTGTAATATATATATATATATATATATATATACCAAATTAGTATATAAAAGGGTAGGAGGTACTCCCAACTGATCAGGTAAAAAGTGGGCACATTCTCGATACCTCTTTTTCTCTTAGCAAATAAAATCAACTTATGAAAAAGGTTAAGGTTGTAAGATTCCCATAAAACCTGTTTTTAAAAATAAAAAGTGTATATCAACTTTATTGAAAATAGTAGTGAAAATCAATGAATCTAGGATCGTACCAGGAAACATGTCACGACCCAAGAGCACCCCCAAGTCGTAACATGCGTATTCGACCTCTCGGAGGTCTCATACAAGCCCTTAGCATTCATCACATTAGATATGTAAAATAGTGCGGAATTAAAAACTCTTTAAATAAAATCTCATAAGACTTAAAGGTCACTTTTAAAAACATCATTCAAAAGTACACAAGCGGAATACTAAGTCTCTTAGCCATCTTAGACATAAACGGGAAAACATACTAGGGACACGGCCCTTTACAATCAAAAGAAGTCTATTAAGTCTATTACAAGAACCTTATCATAAAACTAGAATAGAAAAGTCTTGTCCTCGACATATGAGGATATACCACAAGATCTTGGAAGAACTTCAAGTTCCAAGCTTACTATAGAACCCGCTTACTTTCCGGAACCTACACTTGTAGAAAATAGAGAAATATGGAATTAGCACAATTAAGTACTAAGTATGGAGACCATGCAAAAACATGCCAAACGGACATTTACAAGAAATAAATGTTTTCATATTATTTTGATAAAACCTTCACTTCACAAGTATAAGAGACATATTACAAGTCAATGTTCACACATAAAACCATAGCCAACCATATACATACTAAACATATATTCATATACAACTCATGCTTAACTTTAAAGAAACACACGTCATTTCATTACCGTAGGACCTCTACCTAATATAACCTTAAGACACACTTGAGTGAGACAAGAAGTGACCGCCCATACAACCTCTTCAAGCACACTTAAGTGTTCCTCAAGATTACCTTAGATAAGGACATTTCCTTTATAACATAACATCAATAGACCAACATTCTTTAAGGAACCATTTAGGAGACATTCAAGCACATAAGGGGACTTTCACATTATAGTCGTTAGACTTAGGGAACTCACTTTAGTATTTTCAAAGCCTACTCGTGCCATGTGTAGATAGCATCCCATACTACTACCTACACGTTGTAGAACCTATCCAATAACTAGAGTGCACATCCCACATGATGGGATTAGGCATAACCGACATAGACCATACTAGCTAGGCATGGAATCCGGAGTCTATCCTACTCCGTGGAGGTTGTTCTACTTGCCAAAGGTAGAACTAGTAAGCAACCCATGTAGGCACATGGTTTAGGGGATGTCCAAGGAAGTTCATTGTGCCTAATCTCATACTCAACTAGGCCACCTTCCTAACCACATCCGCTCGGTGCTAGCCTTGTTTCCCATAGAGTATTCAATCACATATGTACTTAGAGAGGGTTCATTTTCTAGTTCAACCAACTCATAGTACCTCTTCCCAAGAAAGGCCCCATCTCTAAGTCATGGCCAATCAAGGTTCATAAGGATAGCTCATTTGACTTTCTTAGATAAGGATTTTCATGCCGTTCCGGCTCCATCCATCTCTAAGTCTATCATCTCACTCAAGAAGGGAACTTCGCCCTAAGGCCCATCCTTCAAGGTTATACATTTACTTAGGAAAGCTAGACTTATGAAAAGGCACCATTTCTTAGTTCTGCCGATTCAAGTCTTGGCCTAGAATTCCTCTTTTAGCATTTATAGGAAGGGCACCATTTCTTAGTTCTAGCCCACTTCACACATTCATGCATTCAAGACTTTAATTAACAAGGAGAGACACTGAAATGACCCAAAAAGTTCTTAAAAAAAAATGCTTCGGAAGTTACCGGAAACTTGTTTAGCTATATATAAAAAAATCCGTTTCATTTTTCGAAAATCCGACTTCATATTCTTGTTTAGGGGGTCAAATTGAGTGGGAAATGGGTCTAACCCAAATTTTAGAGCAACCGTATCAAAATCCGAAATTTCCACGTGAAGCCTTTTTCGAGGGTCTACTTTGGAGGGTCATATCTCCTAGCACACAAATAATTGGGTGGCCCATAACATATCCATGGAAATCCCTTTGAGTTAGCTACCTAACGCACTTTGTTTCACCTCATTCGGAGTTCGGACGAAGAAGTTATGCCCATTTTCGTAAAATCTGTCCGGCAGGAAAGGCAAATTTCTAGTGACCGAAATTACTGTTCACCCACCTCATTTTTTTTTCTAAGTGTTGGACCATTTTTCCAAAGGACATATGTTATTTCCTATATACCATTAGTTCAATTCCCATCTCTAAAACATTTCTCCCATACTTAGACACAAGAACAAGATATAACACTTCCACCAAAGGTGGATTCAACCTACCAACAACAATCGTCACATATGGACATTTAAAGATGACATACTTTCAATCACACTACAATAACACTTTGTACAAGATCACCCTATAACCATAAGAATACCTTCACATATTTACCTTCACATAGTACTATAACACTTCATAACTTGATAACACTTTAATTCAATAGATAATGCCTTCAAGGCCATATTCATAATACAATCCATAATTAAACACCTCCACTATAAGTGGATCAAACCAAGCAAGAACAGTTATATCAATAATATGAGATTAAGCCAACTTACCATCCTCCAAAGCCATAATCAACAACACTCAAGTCCCAACCATTTTACTTACCACAAGAGAATTCATCATAACTTGCCCATAAGGCCACAACTTTCAATTCATCCATACATCATCAATTCATCATAGATAGATGAAGAAAATCATAAGAGTCACTAATACAATCCAATCCAAACACAATCTCATAAACTTTGAATCATAAGCAAAAGACCCACTTCATAAGTAAATTTAGGAATTTAGGGAAAACATGGGTTCTTCAAGGAATTCCATATGAAACCATCTTAAAAACATTAATCAAACATTAATTCATCAATATAATGGCTTAGAAAACGTTTTGCCAATGAACCCATGCTTAGATTAGAATTTGAGATTTTGTTCTTTGAAACACTTTTGATTGGACTCCTTGAAAGAAAGATTTATCAAGGATCAAGGGTCACCATACCTCTAAGTTGAAACCCACGAAAAATTGAAGAAGAAAGCACTCAAAACCTTCAACCCTAGCTCCAACTTCACCTTGGCCTTCAATGGTGTTCCAAAGAGAACCCTTCCTTACTCTTTTAAAATGGAACAAAATGATCCACAATCAGCTAACACAATAATATAACCTCAAAAGAAAAGATTTGTGAAAAGACCAAAATGCCCTTAAATTTCCGGACGGACTCCTTGCCAACTGCCCAACTTTCAAAGGGCATAACTCGCTCATACGAACTCGGAATCGAGCAAACTCGGTGGCGTTGGAAAGATCGTTCCAAGGGCTTTCCAAACATAACTGGAACTACTCCTGGATCATCCTGAGCTAGGAGTTATGACTGCTCAAAGTTGGCCAAAAAACTCACTGATTTCCCACACTTCACCAAATTTCCAGGTTTTGAATCATTTTTTTTCCAAAAATGACTACTTCCAATTTATGCTTAATCTTTAAAAATTCATACGTTAGGCTCTAGCTTCACCTATCTATTTTTAGGGTCGCTACAAAACACGTAAAAGCGAGTATTAATGTAATGCATGCAATTACAAGCATCCAAACAATAGCAACTAAATTACCAATTATCATTACCAATGCTACCTTGTTCGTAGAGCATAGAAAGCTTACCTGATATCTAGCTGGTCCTCGACCAAGGCCCAAGCCCAAACAATGCACCAACATATGCAATAATAACATCATAAATTGATCACCATATGTCAAGAAATTGTGGAATTTATAACGAATCGACGGCCAAAAGAATAACTTGAGGATCATAGTCTTAACCTGAAGGTACTACTATCACGACCTAATATCTACGGTCATGGTAGCAGCTACTAACATCTGAGAAGTACATAAGTAAAACTCATAGCCCTGAACTAAGAGTAATATGCTATAGCATGGAAGAAAAATATATCAGAGGTAAGGAAGGAATCACCAGTAAAAGAATGAAAGATAAACTTTCACGACCCAAAATTTGGTCCATGATGGAGCCTACCCTAACCCTCGATTAGGCAAGCCAAAACCTAAAAAGAATTGCAGAAGATATGAGATTTTAAATATTAATAACTACGAATAAGCGGAATTTGGAATAAAATATAGAAATGAGCCATAGTGTAGATCTGTATGTACTATACAAAATATTCAAAGAGGCTCGAAAGTAACCCAAGAAGAGAAAGTAATACAAGACCTAATCACCAGACCTAGTGCCACCAATAAATGAGCTACTAACTACATAACGACTGTATATACAAGAGAACTAACTAATAAAAAATACAAAATACAAGTTAGTACAAAAGAGGGAATGAAGCAAGTCTTTTAAGAGTAGGAGCTCACCACAATCAAAGACTATAGCACCCATGGTAGATCTAACGCTCAATGAGAGTGGTTCGTACTGGGAGCTGCATAAGAAAAAGATGCAGAGTGTAGTATGAGTACCAAAACATAGGCTACTCAGTAGGCCACATAGGTTGACTAAGCTTAGAAAGATCATATATATAAATAAGCAGCATGATAATTCTACTAGCAATCTGATATAAGGCTAAAAGTAACAAAGAACTACTGATAGAAAAGGTAACAATAGTTTTACCACACAAACCAAACAACACAAACAATCAACCAAACAATGAGATACAATGCACATATGGCAAATTCATGTTTTGAAGTAAAAACTTCAAAAATTGACTTGTTGGCTGTCCTTAGGACCCCAAGAAAACTACAAAACCCACCTCAACCTAACTACAGAGGTAATAAAACTAAAAACCTGGAATTGACTGTGTTAGCCATCAGAGGTTATCAACATGTGCCTTATAAGACGAAAATGTTATATTTTCTCTTAAAATTAAGTTTCCATTAGTAAAACCAGTGAAAATAAGTAATCCCTCTCCCTTGGAGCTAAGATCATAAGAAAATGTAGTGCAACAGGTAAGTATTTCAAAAACCCTCTTTTCTTTCAAAAATTTAATGCAATTATGCCATCAGTATTCCATGCACATGATTTTACACAACCATAATGAAGTCATCCTGACAAATCAATCCATACAACACACAAAATCGGGTAAACACCTGTCACAACATAGTTATACTAACATGCAACTCCAAAAAGTAACAATCCCACAACCCTAGGCCCAAAAGTTCAATCAATAAAGTGACAAACTCGAAACATTACTCAAAAGGGGCACACAAAACACCAAAGCAAGAAACGCATAAACAAAACGACAACCAAGATATGACACAACCTAACTCCCAGAGGTGACTGGTGCAAAATAGCCCATCCAACAGAAAAAGTGGCACCTAAACCGCTTAAGAAACTACCACTTAAGACGTCTAGTGCTGCTGAATCCATGACACCAGTGACTGTTACATCAACAATTGAAGCACAATTCTTCAAAATTAAAATCGACCCTCAGAATTCATTCAAGGTCTAAACAATGAAAACCAAAGTTCTACCCATTCCAAAACAACATTTTGGAAACAATAAATTAATCGACAAAACTAGCAACATAGGTCGTCTCGTTATAATGTTCAATCTAGTCAACACTTATAAGGCAAACGATAATGAAAATGACAATAATGACAAAATAAATTTGACTATCTCCAAACACACGCCAAAGGTCGTTTAAGACCAAACTCGACATTCCACAGCTAACCACACTTACATAACTCTTATCCATATGCATAACCAAGAAAGTTGACCAAAGCCGAACTTTGTCCTAAGATTCCAAGTTAAAATGCCCAACCAAACAAACTCAAAACACATACATCGAAACTGAAACCAACTATCATACTAGACCAAAAAGGACCTTATTGAGCTAGTGGAACAGAAAAATTCTCATCCCACATTGAAATCTACAGATGTTGACTAAAGTCAACTCTTTCACCTTATAAGCCTCCAAAAAGGCATAATTTTAAAGAAACTCTACCAACCAACTCGAGATGTGTTCTACCCAATCCAGCACCACACAAAAGCTACTAGAAAGCTATGGAAAGGGGGAAAAGAAAAATCATGAAAAAAAAAACATAGAAATAACCTCGAGGGTCATTACAAGATCCTTATCTAAAAGGACTTTCATCCTGCAAACACCTGAAGGGTCAAAAAGATGAGGATATCGAGTCCACATGTCAAGCTCAACCTCTCAAATAGCCTTCTCAACTGGATGGTGCCTCCACTGAACCCTCACTTATCAGATCTCCTTAAACCGCAACTTCCTAACCCACCTATCTAAAATAGCCACAACTTTCTCCTCAAAAGACAAGGACTCATCAAGATGAATCCTTTTGAATCGCATGAGAGTTATTGGGAATATACCACCTCAACATAGAGACATGAAACACTTAGTGAATGCTCAAAAGAGCTAGCGATAAGGCTATCTCATAAGACACCTCTCCTATCTATCTAATAATCTTAAATGGGCCAATAAACCTATGGTTGATATTGCCCCTCCTCCTGAACCTCATCACGCCATTCATGGGCGACACTTGTAGAAACACTCAATCACCAACCATGAAATCTAAAGGACACAACATCTGATAAACATATATTGCTCTTATGCCTAGGTTGTATGGAGTTCCTCCTATATCGCATAAACTCTATCCATAAAATTTTGCAACAAGTCAGTGTCCTACGACCTAATTTTAAAAGCATCAAACCAGCCCACCATAGAAAGACACCTCCTACCATAGAAAGCCTCGAATGGAGTCATCTGAATACTCAAAAATAGTGGTTTTTATAAAGAAACTCCACCAATGAAAAGAACTGGTCCCATTGACCTCCAAAATTTATAACACAGGCCTGAAACATGTCTTCTAAGACCTGAATAGTCCTCTCATATTGACCATTGATCTAAGGATGAAATGTTACTCAAGTAACAAACTCTCTCTAAATAAACCTGCAGAAATGTGATATGAGTTGAGTACCATGATCTAAAATTATATACACCATCACCCCATGTAAATAGACAAACTCCCCGATTAAAATCTTAGCCAATCTCTCTAAACAATAGGAAGTCCCAACTAGCAAAAAGTAATAAGACTTTTTCAATCAATCAATAATGACCTAAATATCATTAAAACTCAAAAAGGCACGTGGTAAGCCTATCTAAAAGTCCATGGATATGCGGTCCCACTTCCAATCAGAAAAAGGTAGCCACTGGGTCAAGCCACTTGACCTTATGTGCTTGAACTTCACCTAATGATAGCTCAAGCACCTAGCCACAAACGTCGACTTATTACTCTTCATCCCAAACCACCAGTAGTGCTACGTAATATCATAACACATTGTTGTAGTACCAAGATGAATACAATAACTAGAACAATGTGACTCTTACAGAATCAAGCAAACCAAGTAAACACAACTGTTAATCCTCAAAAAAACCTTAATAATCCAAGGTCACCTTGCTAACCTTGCCACAAAGCACCTTGCCATGAATCACCCTCAACCTCGGGTCCTCAAATTGTTTGCTTGAATCCCCAAAACCAAAGAAGATCTATACACTACACAAGCAAGTACCCCACCATGCTTAGAAATATCAAGTCTAACAATTTTATTGGGTAAGGAATGATTATTCAGAGTCGTAGGTTGCCCATTCATAGCTAAGAAAGCTAAACTCCAATACTCACTGCATTCCGGCACAACATATCTGCTACCACATTAGCATTTGTTGAGTTATAAATGATTCAAATGTCATAATCATTAAGTAACTCCAACTACCAACACTTTTTTAGATTGTTGTCCTCAAGTTGAAGTTGTACTGAAGGCAATAGTGATTAGTGAATACATCTCAGTGAACTCTATACAAGTAGTACCTCCAAATCTTTAATGTGAAAACTATTGTGTATAACTCTAAGTCATGAGTGGGGAATTTCTTCTTATGAAGCTTCAGCTTCCTAGAAGAATAGGCAATAACTCTACCCTTTTGCATCAACACACAACTCAGGCCAACATCGAAAGTAAAAAAGTAAACCGTAATTGCATGGCCCTCAATAGAAAGAGTTAGATTTAGTGTTGAAGTGAACAAGGCCTTGAGCTTCAAAAATGTTGTCTCGCACTTATTAGACCACTAGAAAGGCCGTTCTTCTAAGTCAATCTAGTCAAATGTGTCGTAATAAAAAAATACCTCAATGAATTGTTTGTAATAGCTTTCTAACCTGATGAAACTATGAACCTCGATAGGAGAAGTAGGCCGAGCCCAACCATAAACAATATCTACCTTCATTGGATCTACCATAATCCCATCCTTGGACACTACGTGCCCCATGAATGCTACAGATTCAAGCAAAAACTCATACTTACTGAATTTGGCATACAATTTTTGATCTACAATGGTCAGGACTACAATCTTCATATGATGCTCCCTACCCCTAGAGTAGACCATATTATAATTGATAAACACTATCATGAAACAGTCTAAATAGGGCCTAAACTCATGTTTCATCTACTATATGAATGTTGTTGGGGCTTTCATCAACCCGAAAGACATGACTAAGAATTCATACATTCCATACCTTGTCCTAAATGAAATATTAGGGATTTCCACCACCCTATTCCTTAACTTGTTGTAGATTGATCCCTAGTCTATCTTTGAGAACATTGTTTCCCCATGAAGCTGGTAAAAAAAGTCATCAATTTGTTGCATATGACACCTATTCTTAATGGTCACCATGTTCAGATGCATGTAGTTAATGCACATGAACAAGGTACCATCTTTCTTCTTCACTAACAGGATAGGGGCTCCCTAATGAGACGCACTCAATCTAATGAACAACTTTCCCAATCGGTCCTAGAGCTCCCTCAACTCAGCTGGTGTTATCTAATATGGTGGAATAGAAATTAGCTTCGTGCTCGGGTTAAAATAAATACCAAAGTCAATATCATAATCAAGACAAAGACTGGGTAGATTAGTAGGAAAAAAATCAACACTATCTAATTACAACAATTGACTCAAGAAGAAAAGTGTCGACACTAGTATCATGGACATATGTAAGATAAGATAGACACCCCTTCCTACAACCAATAACACTATTAGAAAATAGATCACACCTTTGGAATATAACTATCAGTATTGGCCACAGAAGTGGAGGAATACCAAGCATGTGCACAATAAAAGTCTTGGAGAAGAATTCCAAGATGGTATGACAAGGCGACAACCTGTCCATGCCTAGAATCAAGTTTAAAGCAACCATTTTTAATACAATCATGTCTACCCAAGTATCATACCCCAAGATGGTAATTCCAAAAGATCTATTCACTTGATCCACTAATAAAGAATCACCTATGGGATTAGATACACATATAGGTTGAGACATCCATTCACAAGATAACTTCAACCCCGTAGCATAATAAGTAGAAATATGTGAAAAACGTAGACCGTAGATCAAATAAAATATGTTGAAGAAGAGGAAAGAAGGAGATCGTACCTGTGATAATAGCATCCGAAGACTCCACCTGAGGCCTACCTAAAAAAGCATACATATTGCCACGTCCTCCTAGACTGCATGACCTACGAACCTTATGACCACCTCGAGTACCATGGGGACCACCCCTGCTAACTTGGGTACTACTCCTAGTCGACATATCAGAGCTTTGGGAGCCTGAATGTGCTGACCCTACTGTTGGAAAGGATGCCCTGCGGAAAAACTCACCACACTCATAAACACCCTTGCCATGCCATAATTGACCTGTGAGATGATTCAATTGGAACTTTATGGCCACCACAATTCGAATACATTGAATGCAAACCGTGAGAAGCTTAAACCAACTAACCATTAGCATCCATAAATTAATGACCTACCCGAACCGGTGAAGTAGGTTGAAACTATTATGGGTAACCTCTACCCAAATTACGTCTGGATAACGCTCAAAGTATTCTCAAAAACATTAAGGGTGTGTTTGGTATGAAGGGATAACAAGTAGATTTTTGACTTATTTTCTCATGTTTGGTTGTTGAGTAGAAAATTTTTCCAAAAAAGATTTTTTAGTGTTTGATTTATGAATGAAAAGTATTTTTGAGAAAATATCTTTTATTTTTATTAGAGAGTAGAAAATAATTTTAGAATTGAAATTGAAAATTTGGGGTAAAAAAAATTAAAATTTGCAATTAAAAATAATTTTAAAAACAAACTTAATTTTATTTAGAGGGGCGTGGGGGCTGATGGAGGGGGAGGGGGGAGGGGTAGTGGGTGAGATGGAGGTTAAAATGAAAATTTTAAATTGTAAGTATTTTTTAAAAACAAATTTTAAATTTATTATTTGGGGGGGGGGGGGTCGAGGGTAGGGGCGGGTGGGGTGAAACAAACTTTAAATTTTTTTATGAGAGGAGGCTTGCGGAGGAGGGGGTAAAATAAAAAAAATTGAAGTTGAAAAATATTATTTAAAAATAAGCTTTAAATTTAAAGTTGGAGGAAATTTTTGAAAATGTTTTCCTTAATTTTTGAAGGGAAGTCATTTTCCTTAGATTTGAGGAAAATGAGTTGATTTAGAAAACAATTTCCAAAACATTTTACCCAAGCAAACATGAAAAATTGGAAAATATTTTCTGGTAAATGTTTTCCTTCATGCCAAACACACCAGAAGAGAATAAATGATCGCTGACAATAAAACTTCCTACCAAAGAGTGACGGTCAAATCTCATAGAGAGTAATATAGTGAAAGGAATTCTTTCAAGAAATTTAGAGTGCAAAACAATTCATTTGCAGCACTTCAAAACAGTGGGCAGATGATTCCACCAAATTTATGAAAAAAAGGTTTTGATATCAAGAGTCGCAATTAAAGTAGAACATAAAAAATTCAAACAATTAGGAAAAAATCTAGGGGTGCGGGAATTATAATCGATGTCACATAGGGGTAATTATGTTGCTCAATTTTGTTAAAATATCATGGATAGGCTGGATCATCATTTATGGCAATAATCTTCTTTGATTAATCTCATAGTACTAGCTCTTAGAATCTCCTTTATGTCTCATCTTTGAGAATTACAAATCAACCCACTACCTTACGAAATCTCTCTTTCAAGCAGATTTGCCCAAATAGATCCCACCCATAATTTCGCTTTCAAGCAAATAATAGGCATCAAACCTAAATTTCATGAATTAGACTAATTACCCACTTCAATCAATCTCTTTCGAGCATCAACCAAAGATCTAAATTAAGATTAAGCTTGTTACCTTAACCCATGAGTTAACTCCATGCTAATTAGGCCAAATCCGTGAATGAAGAACAATAAAATAGAGAAAAACACAATACCCACAATATTAAATCAACATCAAACCCCATAATTCCACCCTTAGAATTAGGGTTTTAACCACCCATCACAAATTATGAAATTAAATTTTTAATTTTTTTTATCTGTAGTAGATTTGGTGTTTTGTGTTGTTGTTGACTGATTTGCATGTTGATAAAAATGAGTGACATAAGAGTGACAATGACAATCACTTTGGTCAAAACGACAACATGGGTGATTCAAATGGAATGCCTAATATGTTATTCAAATCACATGAGCTGTCTGGATACCTCCTACAACTAGGAGGACTGTGTTTCACCTCACCGGAACTATGATACAATTGCTCTAGATGAAAGGAATTCTTTTGGGGTCTAGCTCATGATGATCCTCAAGAACACCTTAGGAATTTCAAGGAGGAATGTGGATCCTTTCTGTTCAAGAATAACTCCTAAGAATTTGTATGGTTAAGTTTATTCCTACATTGTTTAATCGAAGAGGCTACACGATGGTTGACAGAATTGCCAAATGATTCAATCACTTCATGGGAAGAGCTAATTGATGCCTCTTGATGAGATTCCTTCCACCCTAGAAGATGGTTAAACTTCATCTCCTAATCCAAAATTTCAAGATTATTGGAGGTGAAACTTTGTACGAGACATGCCTGAGGTTTAATAAGTTGCTCTTGCAATATCCAACGCTTATCGTTCTAGATAATTTATTG
This sequence comes from Solanum okadae, assembly GCA_036553675.1. Lineage (NCBI taxonomy): Eukaryota > Viridiplantae > Streptophyta > Magnoliopsida > Solanales > Solanaceae > Solanum > Solanum okadae. The sequence continues at coordinate 18,243,456 of CM071686.1, read as the reverse complement.
TTGCAATACTTCTATTGAAGCCTTGATTTAGTTAATAAAGGTGTCCATAGGGGATTAATGAGACAACCGTATGATGCGGCTGCATTGTTGCTAGATGGATCCACGTAAGTTAGAAGTGTATAGTTCTTACCTTGGCAAGTGAGAACACCTCTTTTCGGTGTGGGGTAGACACCGGATTCCATGTTAATCACTCACATGGTCTTACATTTTGGTTAAAAGTAAATATCCAATACTAATGAATCAAGGTTACTTCAAGAAATATCTCAAGAATCTTTTGAAGATGTTAGTTTGCATTGACCGTGTTTTTATGACTTATGTTTCTAACTCTTTTATTCATGTTTTCTCTTGGTCATTGCATATCATTAAAAGGTCCCTTTTAGCACGATTTTCATACTTTATGCATTGTTATCATACTTGGTATATTTTTGTACTATCACAAACTCTTGCCTAAATTTTTGCAAATGTAGGGTCCGAAGCTCCATATTCGCATTTATGTGGCTAGGAATCCTTTAAAGGTATTGAAGATTGGTGAGTCTTCATGTTCTGAAGATCAAGTCTTTGGTTCATATTGTCTTTGCATTTTAGTTTTGAACTTGATGTATGGATTACGTTACGATCACTCTTTTTTTCTAGATGGCTTTGAGACATTGTTAAACTTTCGCTTCGTTTTATAAAACTCTTATATTTTGACATTTTCTTTATAATTTTCTTTCATTTCTATATCTTTTATTATGTATGCTAAGTTGCTTGTGTAGGGCCTCTCGGGGTTCTATACACCATGTTACACCTAGGGTATACCTTGGGTCATGACATAAGTTTTCTCTTGACGTGCCTTAATCAACATTTTTTCAACAATGAGCCCACCAACATTGATCTCAATTTGATCCATGATACTCCCAACTAATACGACTTTCGAAAGCCGGAGAATGAACTTATTTTAGGATGGTATGATAGTGCTACTAATGAAACCGAACCAATATTTGGAGGTGATGTTCATGTCCTTCTTTTCTATACTCACTCCCTCAACCATCCATTGTGGGGAGAAATCACAGTTGAGAGGGGATAGCCACCCCTTTAGTTCTTCTAGGGCTCTGTTTATACTATGCTTGTAATATCTATTACTATTACCTTTTGTGCCCAATATTTGATTTATCACGCTAACATGAAATGGTACCATTTTACCACTAATTTTGACCTCATCCAATAGTTTCCGGACTGTGCCTTTTCTCTTTTTGAGCAAAGCTTCTGCATAAGTTGTATAGAACTCCTGGTCCCATGCTGGAACATCAAAACGACATTGTCTTGTTAACCTCTCAGACCCATAAAACTTGATCATATCTCAGATGGATGGGTACCTCAAGACTCCATCCGTGGAGAGTCATCTCTCATAGATAATCGTATTTTCTGAAGTAACCATGAGACTGTTATGGGCCCTTTGAGCGATGATTGGGCAAACACGTGAAGCATGGGATTGAGTTTTATTAGCCTGAACCAACTTGGATCGGATGATCGTCCTTTTTTCGAAACCACTGTCTTTTGTTGCTTGCTTACACACGTTTAATAGAGAGAAGTGGCGTGTTTTTGGTAAGGAGCCTCAAGTTGCTCGGTGATAAAGATCCCCTTGTTTTTTTTCAATGGGGGAGGAAGATGAGACTCTCGTTCTGACTCTATATCGGATGTAAAGACTTATTTTCCTTTAGTTCTATATATTTTCTTTAAAGGACAGTCATCCAAACATATATTAGGTTAAGGTTAGTTGAAATCAAACCCAAAAGAAACAAAGTTGAAACTAGGTTCTCAGGCACAACGATTGGGACGACAACTCGCCTAACAACTTAAGAAAGCTTGCTGAAGTTGACAAACCATATTTTTATAAAACTCAAGAATGAATGGCGGAGTCATCTGCACTCGGTGATTTGCTGAATTGGTTTCGGCGGAAAAAGATGTCACACCTAAACTCAAGAGGTGCAACACGCACTTGTTGCCAACAACTTAGGCCTAAGCCGACCACACTGAACCACATGCTAGTGGTGCATGGCATCCACACAGTAATGAAAACAAACAAGAATATCTCGACTTAAAAATAATTCCCCGACCAACAAAGGCCCTATAAATAGCTCTACAATGAAAAAAACTACTACCTATAGTTTATATAAAGCAATAACCAACTAGCACAAAAGACTTTTTGGGCCATCGAGGCGACCATGGGATTTAGGAAAGCATTGACGCTATGTGGGCCATCAAAACCACCATGATCTCTACAAAGAAGTTAAAAAAGATATGTATCTAAACAATACGTCAAGCACCTATCAAACATCAACCAACTAGAAAGTAAGGAAAATATAAACAATAACGTGGCTATACAACAAAACACACTAGTCTGCAAGCCTCTACGAATAGAAAACTTGGACGAAAAAGGGCCCTGACCTACCAAAAATCTTTAAAAACAAAACAAGAGAACCTCTAGGACTTTGGAAACCTCTGGAAGAAAAGGGTCAACAAATATGTTGGATAGGCAGTCGTTCCACTCGAGAGTTCTATCTTGTTGTCGCTAAGGACTTGCAGGTGTGGATGTAGCTCCCCCATGCAAGGGGCATCAGTACAAAATAATTTACCCAACATGCATTGTAAGCTGAAACTGAAGTATAACTATTGAACGAAAAGGGCATGAGTGAAAAAGAAGTACAATACCTTATCTCTCTATAAAAACAAAATATAAGTACATAAAAAGCAATAACTTGATTTGGCCCCGTTTAGCCAGACTGGTACAAATACCACACAATCCCTGTGGGTCCTAACAAACACGAATAGTCGTTAAAAATCCATATTATCCCCATAAATGGATCCAAATGATTATATGATCTGATATGTATAAATGTGCATGTGCCATGAATAATCTGATGATCTGTGGTACAATAGATTTATGCTACCCTGTAGGTACAACCTACCCACCCCGTACGGACGGTCTACCCGGCTCGTAGACTCGGTCTACCCAGCTCGTAGGCTCAGTCTACCCTGCCTGTAGGCCTGATCTAACCGGCCCATAGACTTGGTCTACCTAGCCTGCAGGCTCAGTATAAGAAATAATTTGTATACTTAAGAACCCTGCAATGTCAGAGTCTGATGAGGCCAAAACACGCTCATAAGAGGTAGTGAGACGATAAAATATCACAACAATAAGAAGGAATCATAATTAATATAAACATAATCATAACATGCTTTTCTAGGTTACTAAGCAAGGAGTAGAGTGTCGCTGATAGACGTTAAATCATAAGATAGTAGCCGTGTTAATAAGATTAGGATACAGTGTAAATAATGATAATACACCGACCTAAAGAAGCTTAGGCCTTTAGGATCATGCAAAAAGACAAAATATAGCCTTAACATACCTTTCAACCAAATCCCAAAGGTGCCTCTATGAAGCTAGGCCAATTCAAGGTAATTCAATAATGCTAGAATCAACCAGGCTGCAAAAATTAGCCATAACCAATTGATAAGGCATTAAGGTCATCATTACGACCAGAGAAATTTTAACTCAGCAAACAAAGTCAGAATATCAAAATAACAAATAGTTGTTAATAATAACACGGGTCTATCAATATGTCACAAGAACGACACGTTCCCAAGAAAATATCAAAAGGCGCACTTCACGATGTTCAATTCATAATCCTCTATACCTGAAATCTAAAAGTGGCACACAAATATCCCATCCCTATATAACTTTAGTAGCATCATATCCTCATCTAAACAACTCAAAAAATACAACAACAAGGTAGCACATAGTCACATCACTCAACACCCCTCATGGTTCAAAACAAAAAAAATGACAAAAAAAGTAAAAACACGAGGGAGGTGATTGGAGGAAACTTACCTTAACCAAAAATATTCCATTTGTCCTGCATAAAAATCTTCCTCAAGGGTCCAACACCATACCAGATCTGCAACCGTATGAAAAAACACCAAATCGAAACAACATATAATTTAAAACCCAGATTTAAAGCGAAAATCCATCAACCACAACATAAGTTGATAAGAAATAGCACAAAACAAAGCTTGCGACGAGGAGAAAATTTCTTAGAACATGAGCCAATGAAGAATCAGGCTAGAAGGGGGTATTTTCTTACCTCAAAGGTCTTGGAGAACTCTTCCATGACTACTGGACATTTTTCTTTGAGAAAATGTGATGGTTATCCTTTTAAAATTAAAAAATCACTTTTAAGAGGCGGCCAAACCCGACCCGGATCCGTGACCAAGTTTTCCCAAACACTCTGTCGTAAAATGGTCAGAACTCCCTACTCCGATGTCTTATTGACGAATGATTTTGTGTGTTGGAAACTAGACTCCTAGATCTTAGATTTGATATGTTGTAAGCTTCATAACTCTTTATGGATTGGGAGATATAATCCTCTCAAGTGAAACCATAAATAAGATCATATCAAAACTTCTTTATAATAAATCACTCACATAATTTTGTTTGTTTCGAGGTAACCCTCGGCCTCTTACTTCCATCTATGAATTCAAGGGTCTTAATATAGTTATTTCTTATCATAACCACCTTATTTTGATTATTCTCTCTTTATCTCAATGAGGGTTAGCATAAATTACGATAGATCGGCTTATCAAACATAAACTTGTTATTTTAAATGCGACAAACTTAAGGGGTAGTACATTCTTCGACCTTAGGAACATCATCCTCGAATGAGGATAATATACATGGAATCAAATAAAACAACTTAGGAACTTCTATCAATCATGCGACGTATCTCGAACACTCAAATGCAGGCCTATTCTCTAACTATCTTGCAAAACATCTTAGGGAATGAACAAGTGGGGATCTCTAGTTTCAATGTCCTCTTCAGCATCCCACATCCTCCTCTTCCACCTGATGGATCTTCTATAAAACATTATTTTTTCAAACTTCACAATTTTTTTGGCAACAAGGACTTCTTCATAAAATAACTTTTCTAACATTTGAATATATGAGATAGCTCTTTTGACATCTGAATATATGTTGTATGCACTATATGTGTTGGATCTTCAGTACACTTCCTTAACATAGAAAATTAAAAACTAGGTGTACTGTCGCTAACTCAGGAGGAAGTTTTAGCTCATAGGCAATTCGTCCTATCCATTGCTAGATGTGGTAAGCCCTGATGTATCTAGGGCTCAACTTGCCCTTTCTGTTGAATTTCATAATGCCCTACCTCGGTGAAACTTTCAGAAAAATCTAATCATCAACCTCTACATACTAAGTCTCATCTCCTAACACTTGTATATGATTTTTGGGGGTTCTGAGATGTAAACAACAACTATCTCTAATTAACTTAACCTGTTTTGTGGTCTGATGCACGAAGTCTTGTCCATACAACCCTGATTCTTAAACCTCAAATCAACCAAGAAAGGATCTACATTTCCTCTTACCTACGCTTCATATGGCACCAAACATGTGCGTGAATGATAGCTATTATTATAAGAAAACTTGATAAGTGGAATGTGATCATCCCAATTTCCTTTGAAATCTACCACACACGCTCTACAATATCCTTAAGCCTATGGATAGTATGCTTAACTTGGTCGCCAGTCCGAGGATAAAATGTGGTATTAAGGTTTTCCAACGTCCCCAGACCCTTCTGGAAATATTTCCAAAAATATGTTATATATTATGACCCTCTCTCTACAATAATTGACACAGGGACACCACACAATTTAATAATCTCTCTAATATATAGACCTGCATAATCCACACTTGAAAATGTGGTCATGACCAACAAGAAATGGGCTAATTTTCTTAGCCTATCAATGATTACCCAAATAGAATAAAGCTTTCATGGAAAGAATTTTAAAACATATAACAAAGTCCATTTTATTGACCCCCGCTTCTACAATGGAATGGGTATCTCTTGAGTTATTCCATTGGGTTTCTGGTGCTCGACCATCACCCTCTAACAGTTAGGACATTGTGCTACGAACTCAACAACACTTTTCTTCATCCTAGGCCACCAATAAATCTCTTTAATATCGTGATACATCTTCATAAAACCTGGGTGAACAGAATATCAAGAATAGTGTGCTTCTACCACTGTCTACTAGCAACATCTAGAACTCACATTCGATGTCCACATCTAAGTGTGTCATCCTCTACTATATTAAAGGCTAAAGATTTATTTTGCACAGATTTTTCCTTTAGATGCTCGAAGATGGGATCCTCTTGTTGTTGTGTTGTCACCTCCACAACTAGAGATAATATGGTTTTGCCCAAAATTGTGACCCCTTCATCAAAAAGTAATAACCTCACCCCCAAGTTATCTAGTCGATGAAGTTCTTAGGTTATCTCCCACTTTTATACTCCTAAATATCATATGCTACCCATAGATTTATGCCTTAGGACATCATTTACTACATTGGCCTTCAATGGATGGTATAAGATGTCCACATCATAATCTTTCAGCAACCTAAGACATCGGCATCGTCATAGATTCAACTCATTTTTCCAAAAAATAAACATGAGGCTTTTATGATATGTTTAAAAATAAGAATGCACATCATATAAGTAATGCCTCTAGATCTTCAAGGCAATAATAACTATGGAAAACTTTAAATCATGGGTCGGGTAGTTTTTCTCATGCTTCATTATATGTATAGAAGAATAAGTAATCACCTTATAATGTTTCATCACAAAATGACCCAACCTAATGACTGAAGCATTAAAACAGACACATAGCCCTCTAGACCCTCTGGTAAGGTCAAAGCTGGCGTTGAAATAAATATGTCTTACAACTCTTGAAAGCTCTAATCAGATATTATTTTTCACTGAAACTTAGCTACTTTCTTAGTTAGCTTAGTGAATGGTGCTCAAAGAGAAGAGTATCCCTCTATGAACCTCCTATAATAGCTTGCTAAACCTTAAAGGCTACGAAGCTCCTTTTGGATTGTGGATCTAGACCAAGTCTCCACGGCCTGAATCTTCTACATGTTAACATGTATACAAGCATCTTATACAATATGGCCCATGAAGACCACATAATGCAGCCAGAACTCACACTTCGAGCACTTAGCATGCTATTTTTTTCTTAGAGTACCTGAAGCACCACTCGAAGATTTTCATTACGCTCAAACTCTAATTGTGAGTATATGAGATTATCATTGATAAACACAATAATAAAAAACTTTAAGAATTACATATATATGCTATTCATTCTGTTTATAAAAACTGATGGGGCATTCATCAAACCAAAGGACATCACAACAAACTCAAAACGACCATATCTAATCTGGAAAGTTTTCCTTGGAATATCTCTCTCTCAAACCCTCACTAATAATGCCCTAACCATAAATAATTTTTTGAGAAATATCATGCACTTTATAGCTAGTCAAACAAGTTATATATTATCGGCATCCCATATTTTTTATCTTTGTATTCACCATATTCACTTGTTGGTAGTCTATACATATGCGTAATTAATAATCTTTCTTCCACACAAACAATACAAGTAAACCGCATGACAACACAATTGGCTTGATGAAGCCCTTATCTAACAAGTCCTTTAGCTACTCCCTCAGTTCTATTCATTTTGTTGGTTCAATTTTTTCTGAGGAATTGATATCAGTTTTACATCAAGTAATGTACCAATAGAAAAATTAGTCTCCTGTTCTAGGGGAATACCAGGTAAGTCACCTAGAAATACATCTAGAAAGTAATTAACCATCGAAAAGATTGTAAGATATATGGTACTAGGCAGGTATCATGAACTCTAACAGTCTAGAAAATATAGCGTTTAGCAATCCATTTCCACGTCTAAAGATATGAAATAAACCTACCTTTTTGTGTCGCTACATTACCCTTCCAGTGTCAAACTCGTGAGTGGAACCTTACAATCTTCGATCGACAGTCAACATTAGCATAAGAAGGTGCCAACTAATATATACCCATAATAATGTCAAAGTCCATTATCTCTAGCTCTATTAAGTCTACCGACATCTTACAACAATCAATCGCTACTACACAACCTCGGTAAACCTTTTTGGCAATAATAGTGTCGCTAACTAGGGTAGATGTATTAAAAGGCCATGGCAATGATTCTCATACTATTGTAAACATCCCAGCAATAAAAGGACTAACATATGACAATATGGAGTCTTGATATGCAAGATGTCTATGTAATTAACAAGCCTAATTCGAAGAGTTCGACCCATATTACTCAGCTCTATAGCACGTTTTGAGTAAAAGAAGGGTAAATTTTGTAATGTGTATAGCTTCAAGCTTATGGAATGTGGTGCACAACACATTTATAAGCAGGACTCTACTTGACACAGCTTACAGACTCCCTACAATACGACATTTCTATGGTACCAAGTCAGTCACACCCCAAACTCGAGAGGTGCAACTGGAACCTGATGCCAAAAATATAGGCCTTAGCTGACCCCCGCTGAAAATCTAGTTAATGGCGTATGGAAGCCACACAAAGTCATGAAAAAAGCAAGTATATCTCGGCTTAAAAATAAGCCCTCGACCGGCAAGGCCCCTGTTAACAACTCTAATTAAAACTACTACTACCAAAAGTTTATATAAAGCAATAACCAACTAACACAAAATCCTGTTTGGGCTGTCGAGGCCACCATGGTATATAGGAAAGCATAAACGCTATATGGGCCATCAAAGCCACCATGATCTCTATAAAGAAGTTAAAAAATGAAATTTATCTAAACACTATGTCAAGACCCTACAAAATGTTAGCCAACTAGAAGGCAAGACCAATATGGCCAATAATGTGGATATACAACCCAACACACTCGTCTCCAAGCCTCTACAAATATAACACTTGTACGGGAAAGGGCCTCGATCTACACAAAGTTACTTAAAACAAAACAAGAAAACCCCCGGGACTCTGGAAATCCCCGAAAGAAAAGAGTCCACCAATATGCTGGATAGGCAGATGTGCTACTCTGTAGGTTTGTGTTATCATTTCTCAGGACCTGCTGGCATGGATATGTAGTGCCCCCACGAAAGGGGCGTCAATACAAAATAATGTACCCAGCATGAAAGGTAAGCTAAAACTAAAAGTCAAGAATAAGTATTGAACAAAAAAGGCAGCGGTGAAGCAGAAGTACAATGTGTTATCTCCCTATAAAAATAAAAAAGAATTCCAAATAACAAGAAATAACCTGAACTAGCCCCCATAAGCTTGACATGTACAAACAACACGCATTCCCTATAGGTCCTAACAAGCACAAATAGTTGCAAAATATCCATAATATTTTCCTTACCTGGATCCCAGTAATTATCTGATAAGAAGTGACTGAATGTACATATGCCATGAATCAACACAAATCTGATGATCTATGGTACAATAAATATATGTTTCCCCATAGGCACGGTCTACCCAGCCCGTAGGCTAAGTCTACCTCACCTGTATGCTCGGTCTACCTAGCTCATATGCCCGGTCTACCCGGCCAGTACGCTCGGTATAAGACTCAATATGTATGCTACAGAACCCTACAATATTGGTGTTTTTTTAGGCCAAAACAATCTCATAGGCAGCAGCAAGAAGATAAATTATCACAACAATAGGAAGGAATCATAATTAATCAAAACATAATCATAACTTTTTTTCTTTACTACTAAGCAAGGAGTAGAGAGTCGCAGATAGACATTATATCATAAGATGGTTCCAACTAAATAGGATAAGGCTATAGGGTAAATAATAATAATACACTTGCAATACAAATCTTAGGTCTTTAGGATCATGCTAAGAGACAAATAATAGCCTTAACATACCTTTCAGCTAAAGCGCAAAAGGTGTCTCTATGAAACTTGGCCAACTAACCATAATGCAATAATGCAAGAATAAACCAGGCTGCAAAAATGAGCCATAACAAATTAATAAGGCATTAAGGTCATCATTACGACCAGACTACTTTTTACTCAACAGGAAAAGTCACAATAATAAAATAACCAGTTGCTTCTAACAACAACACGACTCTATCAACATCTCACAAGAATGGAAAGTTCCCAAGGAAGTATCACAAGGTGCATGTCACGTTGTTCAATTGATAATCTTATGTACACGAAATATATAGAGCCCAAAAATATATTATACGTCCATAACATTAGTAGCATCATATCGACATCTAAACAGCTCAAAACAACACAACAACAAGGCTGCACGGAGCCACGACACTCACACCCCTTGTGGCTTAAAATCGACAAAAAAAGTAAAAACACGAGGGAGGTGCTTGAAGAAAACTTACCTTAACCAAAAATATTCCATTTGTGCAGCATAACAATCTGACTGAAGGGTCCAACACCATAGAAAATCCACAACCTTAAGAAAAAAACACTGAATTGAAGCAGAGATTGTAGGAGTCAATTCCAAACATCCACCCATGATTTTCTTAAAATAATAGGTGTAAAACCTTTAATCAAAGTAGCTCAACCATATACATAATTTAAAACACATATTAAACACGAAAATCCTTCAACCCTAACAAAAGATGATAAGAAATAGCATAAAATGAAGCTTGTGACAAGGAGAACATTTCTTCAAACATGAGTCAATGAATAATCGAGCTAGAAGGGGGGTGTTTTGTTACCTCAAAGGTCTTGGAGGACTCTTCCATGGCTTCTGGAGGTTTTTCGTTTGAAAAAAATATAATGGTTAACCTTTTAAAAATCAAAAAGCACATTAAGAAATCGGCCAAACCCGACTTGGAACCGTGATCGGGTTTGCCCAGACAGTCTGCGATAAAAAGGTCATAACTCTCTACTTCGATGTTGTATTGGCGAATGGTTTTGTGTGTTGGATACTACACTCGTAGACCTTATATTTGTTATGTTGTAGGTTTCATAACTCTTTCCATATTTATAGATACACTCCTCTCATGTCAGTACTTAAATAAGATCATATCAAAACTTCCTTACAATAAAACCCTTGCGTAAATTGTTTTGTTTCGAGGTACCCGTCGGCCTCTTACTTTAATTTATTAATTTAAAGTGTCTTGATATAGTTATTTGTTAGTATAACAACCTTATTTCTGTTATTCTCCATTTACCTCAATGAGGATTGGCGTAAATTACAATAGATCAGCTTGTCAAACATAAACTTGCTATTTTAACTATTACAAACTTAAGGAGAATTACAAAAGATAAGTACACCGAAAGCGACAGTGCAAAATTAAAAGGAACAAGAATAAAAGGCGATGTCCACTCCCACTTGACGATACACTGCGTGGGTTTTTGAGAACAAAGAAAATCCCATCAAATGGATCATTACTTAAGTGACAAATTCAAGCGTAGTAGGCGGTCTGGGGCTTACTTGGTGTTTGCATAATTACCTTGGCGGTCTACCTAACATGTAATTTTGAACACAGTTCCTATTTTCATAATTTCAACAACAATACAAAACAATACCCACATCCCAATGAGTTTTATAGTCTACCCACATGCTTTTCTACCTATGGGTACTCAAAATTCCCCCAAATTTCACAAAGCATTGTCCAAAATGACAATATGCCATTAAGAAAGTCATCACTCTATCCATTATTTGGCAAATACAGGATTTCAGGGAAACATTGGGGTTATTAGACTTCACCTACACACAATTAAGGTAAGACTCCGTACAAACAAGGATTCAATTTCAAGTTATAACCAACATAGTAAATTTATGAAATTTCAGGCACAACAACTATCAAACTTATTGGTACAGTTAAATATGATCTATCTAGTACTACCTAAACAAATTAGACAAAGATATAGCAATATTTTTTCAAACACATATAAAAAGCAACGATTTCTAGCATAAATAACAAGATAGAACTCGAAAACCAACCTCAAAGATAGTAGCAAAGCATAAAATCAAGGGAACTAGGGTTGGGATTAAGTTTCAAGTACTTCACCACCCTTCAAGCTAGTAGATTCACGCTATTGATGTCACAAAATACCAAAATAAGGGTATTGGGAGTTTAGGAGGGAAATAATAACAAAGAGATGAAATGGTTTCTTTTTTACCTTGAAAGGACTCTTGACCTAATTATTTCAAAGCCACTCAACAGACTACAATTATCATCACCGAAGGATTTGAAGCTCATCGATAAGGCCTGAACAGATACCAACCTGAAGATTGATTCAACAGATTCGGTGTTATCTTCTTAGTGCAGTTCGGTGGATTAGTGATGTTTGTGTAATCAAAACACAACTTTCAATTCAAGTGTCTACGATCGTACAATAATAAAGTAACCCAACCAAGGGCTGGGGTCAAGTCCCAAGGGAGTAGTTTTGACCATTAATAGAAAAATAAAATTTAGTTCTAATTAGTCGTAGCTATAGACATTATCGAATGTAAACATACTAAATCTAAAGGTGTGACACAAGTGTCAATTATCAATGGGGGTTTGTAACAAGTAAGCAAAAACAACGAAAATACAAAGAGTACTAATCAAGGAGATGGGATTCTTGGGATGTGATAGGATTACAGGTTAAACTAGATCATTGGGTCTATGCTTTTGATAGTAAATTCGTTGAATATTTGTGACTAGTCTAGACTGTAGTGGGGGTAAATTCTCTCTCGAGCAACTTACCCCGAATAAACTCGATTTCTCTCGAACACCAAGTTGCCACATTTAGCACAGCCTCCGCCTTAACCCACTCACTCTCTCGAGCTGAGTGTGTGGGAAAAGGACTAAGGCCCACTCTCTCGAGTTGAACCTCATGTCGACCCAATCCCACCGACCATGAATTTAGTAGTCTTAGTTTTACGACCTCTCTCTCGAGCAAGCCAAACACACAAAGGTGAAATCGTCTTTGGAACTACAATTTCCTTAAGTTCCAACACAACTACTAAACGAAATCACATTTAAACAACGATTAAACTATCAGCAAGCAAGACCCAACAATTAACTTAACCCATATTCACAAAATCACACCCCAAGAATTGGGTTTTTAGCTAGACATGTATAAGTGATAGAAATTTATACCAATATGAGTTTGCATTCAAATGGGTATGAAGATTTAAGTCTCAAAACAAGCTAAGAGTGAAGAATATTCAAGGCCCAAGTCCAAGATCTTACAGTTTAAACCCTTTGAATCTTCAAGTTCTTAAAACCCTCTCGAAACTTAGAACTCAAAAATAGAAGCAAAGTCTGAAAAATACATTTCAAAGCTAAAAATTCAATACTAACAAACTCTCAATGAGTATTTATAGTGTTTAAAAATTTGTGCTGCAGAGGATCCCTCGGCGCAGTTAGTCGGGATCGCCGATGAACTCAGCGATCTGCCCTTTGGTATAGTTCATCGCCGTCTTGCGTTAGGCTTCAGCATTGTCGTGTTTTGGATCATTAGGCGACATAGTACTTCTTCGCCGAACTGCTTGGCGACACGCCAACTAATCATTTTCACCACCGATTTGATCCTTTCCTTCAGGGCTCAGCACACTGGAACAAAAGGCGAGGATAAGACATTTTGGTGACTCGCCGAATGGGTTCGGCAATTCTCAGATCTTCATTTCTTCGTTCTTTCATCTGCCTTTGTTCCTTTTTGCTAAGTAGTGTCCATACTTTCCCTCAAACTCCAATTACCTGAAACTTAAGGATTTTCATCAGATATTGAGACAAAATATGCATTTGAGGAAACTAATTCTATCAAAATATAGCCCTAAATGAGTTCAAATTGTGGACTCATCGGTCCCCAACTTAAACTTTTGCTTGTCCTCAAGCAACTCAAGTTCCGCTGTTCAAAAAGGGTGTCTTAAACAGTGCTACAAGAGAATCCGTCATGAATGCACCCACCAAGACTCTTTACTCATGCAAAGATCAATTGTGAACTTAAAGATTAAAGTTATGACTCACCAATATCGAAGAATCTCATGCTCACAATACTTGCTTCAAATGCAAGTTCAAGCTCAACCAAAGTGTTCAAATTGCCTTCACACAAAGAATGATTCCATATTCACACAATGGTTCATAGTTTAAAGCTTCAGAATCAAATGCAACGCTCACACTCACAAAGATGAACACAATGCATAACTTTAGTGTGTCATCCAAAAGGACAACGTCATCACCAAACTCATGTCCATCAATGGTTAATTTTGCCACAGATAAGGACTTTGGCGTGTCAGCAAATCAGACACTTATGTCGCCAAACTCACCATAATCTTCCATTGTCTTCCCTTTAACCTTCGATGTTATCATCCATATATGGAAGCCCTTAATTTGGTTCTCAACAAGGTCTATCCAAACAATCTTCAAGGTATGAAATCCTTTCTTTATGATCGATCAACACAAGCTCAAGACCTTTTATCTTCGTGAACAACCCTTGCATCCTTTGAAGTTTGCTTTTAGTGAGCAGCCTTTAGTCAATATGGATTGCATCAAACATGACATCTTTGTGCAAAAGCATATGAGCAATGGAGATGATGGAAGTGCGAGAAAGTGAAATGAAAGAAAAAAAAAGATTTTGAGGTGGAAAATAACGTGACGGCATGTGTAATACGCTGCCCGTCAATAAGACTAGTTCTTCAATTTAAAAAGAGTATTAAATTCCCTTCAAACATTAATAAGAGGGTAAACAATCATAAATAAAAGTCATATTGCTAAAGTAAATTTCATGAAAAAGTTTAGAATGAATTTTATGTATCACATTATCTCTCTTTATGTTGATTATAAGTAATAAGAGTTAGGATAGGTGTTAACCGCAATAAAATTACCGAATCAAACTCATATTTGGATCCCAAATCTAGATCGTAAAACCTTTTTTGGATTCTTTACCTTCTTTGTTTACTTAGGGCATGTTTGGAAAGCCGGCCTACTAATTGGATTTGGTGTAATTGGGTTTAATTACATCGCCTGCATGTTTGGTTGACCATGTAATTATTTGGTCAGCAGATAATTGGGTGTAATTGGAAGGGGATAATTACACTCTTCATTTCTCAGAGAGGGGCTATGAACTCCGGCTAATTACATGGTGTAATTACAAGTTGGTTACTTTTTAATTTCTTGTTTTATTTTTTTATTTTATTTTATTGTTTTAACTAGTAAAATTATCCGCGCTTCGCGCGAAAATTTAATATCACGAAATATATAAAATAATATTTAGAACCTATTAGGCATTAAAACTAAAACACTATATTATCTTACATACAAGATTACGTAGTAACAAACATTAATAATGTAAAGAAAAATGAAAATTATTATACCTTATCGTTTATCTTTAATAACATAAGCATAAATTAATGACTGTGAAAATACATACCAGGATCTTTAACATAAGCAATGATGTCAGTGAGTCACTCAACAGAAGCAACGTACACAAATATTTAATTGTGAAGAAGAAAAAGAAGAGGTTCAGAATTTTCGTTGTTTTAAAATGAGATCATGAGATCCCTCTATTTATAGACAACAAAGGGTAGTGTGAACAAATGATTATTGTGCCTTATCAGAAATGTTACAACTATTTGGAAAAGTTGCAATTCTTCGGAAAAGTCACAACCTTTCATAAAAGTTGCAACTCTTCATTAAAGTTGCAATTTTTCATAAATGACACAATTTTTCATAAAAGTTGCACTTCTTCATTAAAGTCACAACTTTTCCTAAAAGGGGAAGACTAGTTTTGAAAATAAATAAATTAAAAGAAAATTCTAGTTTGTGGTGACGCTACGTAGGCGGGCCTAGGGTTCTCTTTTATATATATATATATATACATATATGATTTATTCTTAGTTCTATTATTTTAAATTATTTTTTGTTTTCATTCTTCTAGAAATATATTTTTTTTTATTTTATATTACTTATATTTCATTTCCTTTTTATTCTTAGCATTTACTTCTTATGATTCCATGAGATTTTTTGTATTTATTCTATTTTTATTTTTTTCACTAGCATAATTTTTTTAGTATTCTAATTTTTAAATTGAAGGAAAATTTATTGAAATAAAAGGCTATAGATTTACGTTATTTTAAGATCACATTTATGTACATTATGTTGAAATTTGGCATATGTGTATTACATTAAATTTCTTTTAGAATTAAGAACTTATGTTATATTTTCAATTACATTTGTTTTAGTAGTATTGAGTTGATGCTTAAAATTGCAAGTCATTTATTTTTTAATTAGATTTGATAGATTATCTTTTTGTCAAATATTTTCATAATTTATGACATTATATTTACAATATAATATTTTTGTAAACATGTATGTATGATGTTGACAAAATTTATGTATTTTTAGTTTTTATTATTAATTTAATTAATATATAATAATTTGAAAAACATAAATCAATTTTTTATATAATAAAGAACATATGTTTGTTGATTAATATATTTTCAAAAGATAATATATATCTTCATTATTTAATTCAAATATCATTTATAAAGTCTCTTATATGTCTAATATAAATTTTAAATTTTAGATAATTAACTTCTATCTTAAAATTTAATATAACCTTCTGATTGATATTGTGCAACCAATTGTACATTTGTAATTACACTGTAATTACATTGTGGCAAACAACATATCAACGTAATTACTAGATTGTTTAATCACTAGACTGATAATTATTTATCCTACAATTACACCAATTCCAATTACCTGATGACTTTTCAAACAGACCCTTAGTAAATTTGGTAGACTAATGAGTCAACTAGTGTGAGATATAATGTATAATAATTTCAGGGATAGAATGCAAGATTATTTTATCCTGCATTTAATGAGAAATACTAGGCAGTCTTGATTATTTATCCCATCATTTATACCTTAATGATGAAATAAATTATTTAATATATATAATAGAATAATTATCTCAAAATAACTTATACCAAGATAATTAATTCTAAAAATAACTTGTTGCCAACAAAACGACCCCATGCAAGTCAAAGGCTCAATGAATTAATGGGGTCCTGTGAATGGAGCAGACAACAAATAGGAAGTTGCAATAATAAATACTTTTTATGCTAGTAACATTTTTTTTAAATTTGTCTAAAATAATGTCACCTTATTATGATTAGAAATAATCAAACTTTAAAGTTCTCTTTTTATCCCTAATGAAATACTCCATCTGTTCACTTTTACTTGTCACTTATTTTTAAAATATATTTTCATTTTTATCTGTCACTTTTGATATATTAAAAAAAGATAATAATTCTTTTTCATGTGTTACTCTCAAATATTAAATACTTATTTTCCAAATCATTTTTCAAGGGGTCATATAATAGGGACAGTTTAATAAAATATCTATATCAATAATTATTTTCTTAATGAGTATGCCAAGTCAAAAAATGACAAGTAAAATTGAACCAAAGAAGTAATTTACAGCCATCCAAATATTTTACACTACAAGCTATAAAATTTACATTAAATCATGAGATGGAGAGGAATAGTTAATGAATTAAATGGTAGCAATAGATTCTCCAGCAAATAGTGTTGTCCTTTTCTGTACACATTCATAGTTAGTGTGAGGTCTACAAACAATTTAACAAGTCCAAGTCCAAGTGGAAGGTGTGAACTGTGAACAGAATATTGGGAGTTGGGACAAAGTGTGTAGTGTGAACACATGACATTATTCCTTCCCTTCTTACTCTGTTCAAACCTAACCACCCTTCTAACTATAGTTTAGTTTAGCAAATTCTTGAGTGTGAGTGTGAGTGTGAGTCAATCTAAAACCTTCAGTTGGGACGACATAGACATTCTCGAAGGTTCCTATTATACTAGACAATTTACTGGTTAGTAATTTCTTCGCTTCAAAAAGAATGATATACCTTTGTTTTAGATTATTTTAAAAGAATCACCAATTTTCATTTTTGATTATATTTTATTTTAATTTTTCATGTGACATGTTTAAGATTATAAAAATTAAACAATATTTTGGTGTATTTGATATATCTTTAATTTAGGACCACACGATTGAAATTTTTTCTTTGTTTTCTAAAATTTTGTATCAAGTCAAACTAAGTCATTCTTTTTTAAAAGAAGAAAGTATATATATATATATATACCTTTTCTATCTTCCTCAAATGGAGCTAGTTGTTTTTCTTCCGATTTCTCACCACATTTGAAATTCGACTCTGGCGCCAAAAGAATTATACCGTATAATAAATAATAATTGAATTATTTTGGATTTAAAAAAAAGTCAATTCAATAAATATCTTGCCTTATTTACACAATAGAAAACATCTAAACAATACCGTGACAAATCTAATGGATGATCCAAATCTAATGTTACGCTATTCAATCTATTTGAATACAATACTTTCAACATGGAAACATTAATTTATGTGTATAAATTTACCTTTAATTGATAATAGATATGAACTTATAACTTTTAAATATAATAGATTCAACTTAAAAATTTTAAATTTTTAACTTATAAATTTTAATTTTGAATCTGTCTCTACCCTACTATGAATTTTAGTACTCCCATCAAGAAAAACATCATTTGTACGATTCGAATCCTAATTATATTTTGTTCTCAATGATTTTAACTTTTTGAACATTCATTTAGCCTCTCAAGTCAAACATTAAAGAGAAAAGTTTGGACGAGGAAAAAAGAATATCTTGACAAGTTCAATTCAGTTGTTGTTTTGATATTATGATTCAAAATCTTATATTAGATGTTGAAACGTTCCATCTATCACTTAATTACTTATAATTATAGTCAAGTACAAATCTATGTAATAATCCACCTACTCTACTTTACTTATAGTAGTTACCTACTAATTTTTTAATTTTTTTTTCCGGTTTTAGAGGATGTAATCCATTTATTTTATATACATTAAAAACTGTTTTTTTTTATTATAGAGATTGATGATGATCATGTGTACATATTCAACTAACAATAGTTTGTCTTATTTGTGGTTTACATAATTATTTTGAAATTTGTTTGAGACAAGAAAGGTCATTTTGGTCATTTAAATGAAAAGTTTTGTCTATCTGTAATCCCCAAGGGATAAGGACTACCACTTGCAGTTATGATTAAAATTAATTAAATAAACCAATTGCACTTAATTAAGTATTAACAGAAATTAACATTTAATCTTGCCAGGTGGCACGTGATGACGATACTAGGGTGACAACATTGAGAAACGTCATCAGCTAACGCCTAAAAGCATGTTGACGCTCTTTGTAGCGCGTTCCAAACCAATGCAATCGCATTCATTCTTTGCTACTACTTTCTTGGAAAATAAATATATCCATTAAAATTAACTATTTTTTGGAATTTGCCAAATGATCCCTTTGTCTTTTTAATTTTTTCCTTAAAATTACATATTGGCAATGAAAAATTCATCAAAGAGAAGGGTAATATCCATTACCACGTGACCAACATCTATTGATCTTAATACTTTAGAGTTCGAATAAAACTTTCTTGCTAGTTAAAGTTTTAGATCAATCTTGTAATCTATTAATAGCCTATTTTCTTCGTTTATAAAAATATTCTAATTCCAATCAAATATAAGGAAGTTACCTTTATACTCTTAAACTCCAAGTATCCATTATTCATCAAGTCCCTAACTGACTATGAACCATGGGTGAAGCCACCTTAGGCGAAGGATGGTTCGATGCACACCCTTTGCCTGGATAATTATGTGATGTACAAACAAAGGTTAAATGTTAGTTACTATGCATGTATATTTAATTTTGCAGATCCTTAATACCAATGAGAAAAAAAAATTGCACACTCTTAACCAAAATTCCTGACTCCATCACTGTCTGAAGTCAACACCCATAGCATCATCGAAGCCCCAATAAAGCTTCACACGATCGACTCTCATTCCCATTTATACACCTGTCCTTGATCTCGTATAAATTTAACTTTACCATTTCTTTTGATATATATATTTATGCAGGTCAAAATTGTTCATGAACCTGATCGATAATTGTCATTATCACTAGAGAGGAAAGCAAAAGATTCGACTAGTGCGCGTGGGGGTCGTTTTTTCCACAAGCTAAGGTAACGGGGAATTTTCCTTGTAAGCTTCCATTAATTTACTAAGAATTCACCACTTCCAACTTTTCTTCCATATATATATATCCCCTCATCTTTCTTAACTTCTTGCTAAACAATTATAAAATACACATATGGATAACTCATCGACTGATCTAAACAGAGCAATCGAAGGGTTAATTCGTGGTCGAGAATTTACTCGACGACTAAAAGAGATGATCAAGAAACCTCTTGTTGTTGGTGGTGAAGTTGCAAACATTATGGCTGAGGAATTAGTTGCCAAAATTATGGAATCATTTTCTGAGACTCTCTCCGTTATAAACAATTCCGATGTCATCATCACTACGCCGGTTGAGGTCAAGTCGCCGGAAGATTATTCTAGTGGAAGTTGCAAGAGTTCAGATCGAAGAGGATGCTACAAGAGAAGGTGATTGATTAATTTCATTACTTACTAATTTTTCATGGAGGTTATTTTAGTCTTTTTAACGTTGATGGTCACAAGTTTTGATTGGTTCTCTTTTAGTTAATTATTGTGAAGTTTGGTTGGTTATTGACTATTTTGTCCTTCCACAAATGCTAGAAATATTTCAGGTTGGTTGGTTGGTCCCTATAAAGGATTGGTGATAATTAGATTGATTAAGATTTGTTCATATTGAATTCATGATGAGGGCCGTGGGGTTATCTATTCTTATATAGTTAATTGTACTACTCATTAAATTACAATAATCATAGAGCTCACGTAATGTACCATTGCACCATTAGGAGTCCTTTGGTGTGAGACAGGCCTATTTTATCTTGTGCTTGGCTTGGTTTGAATTATTAGGTAAATCTAAGATTATTTATCCACTATTTATACCTTAGTAATGACATGAGTTATCTCATATACATAAGGAATAACTTATCCCAAAATAGCTTTTATCGAGATTAATAATTTCAGGATAATTTGTTCCCCATCAAATGACCTCTTATATAATTAGCTTGTGTTATTTTAGAAACAAATTTCTCATAAATGTTTTGGAAAATATACAGGAAAACTTCAGAATCAAACATAAAGGAATCCTCAGATTTGGTGGATGATGGTCATGCTTGGAGAAAATATGGACAAAAACAGATCCTTAATTCCACTTATCCAAGGTTTGAAATTTTAATAATTACAGAGTAGATGTGATAGATATATAGTTAATCCATATATTTTATATTTGTTTTTATCTATTTATTTATAATAATAATAAAATGAATATGTATGCAGGCACTACTTTAGGTGCACACATAAATATGATCAGAAATGTCAAGCAAGCAAACAAGTACAAAAAATCCAAGACAATCCACAACGATTTAGAACAACATACTATGGACATCACACTTGCAAAGCTTTTCCTAGAGTTTCACAAATAATATTGGATTCTCCAATGGATGGAAATTCTAATTATATTAGTTTTGATCAAAATCATACATTTCCATCAATAAAACAGGAAACCAAAGAGGAAGTAGTTTTCGGCTTCTATCCTAAAATTGAAGATCAAATTCAATCATCAAGCTCTGATTATTTTCTTCCCAATGATCATGATCATGATCATCTCACTCCGGCAACATTTGAAGCCTCTGGTAGCCGTATGACGTCACCTGATGTTATGTCATCTGGGGTTTACTCTTCTTGTACTACTACTAGCAATGATAATCTTCAGATAGATATAGATTTTGAGGAGGTTCTTTGGAATTTTGATTAAGTGTAGCTATAGCTTGATAGAGATGGTGTACAAATTTTGTATTATCTTGACTTAGACTTTGCTTTAAAGCATTATTAGGTTTTATATGAAAGTATAAATTTAACTTCCACATTTTATTATTCCGCAATGATGGTAGCCTACTGTAGTTGTTTATTTTTTGTTTTTTTCCCTCTAAAGTTTAAATAGGTATATGTTAAAAAGTCATCGCCAACATAATTGTAATTTTAAGCTATTTCAAAAAAGAATCTAGAAGAATTGGGAGGAAATCTTTAGAATGAGAATTCTAGAAGTGTAGTTCGAGATAAGGCAAAGAAGAAAAACCTAGAACTTCTAGAATGAAGTAGTTGAGAAATAATTCACTTGATCCTTCTATTATCTACCTATAAATAAAGATGGTTTAATTGAGATGTATGTATACTCAAATGTAAAGTGTGTGCTCAAGAGAAGAATGAATGCTAAAGCAAGCAACAAGTGAGTGATCAAGTGAAAAATAAGAAGAGCAACAAAGAGAGTTGCTACAGTGTGAGTGCAGTAAAAATTGAGTATAAAATTGTATGACCAAAATTGGTTAAATTTAAGTTGTGAATAATCAATTGTGCCCAATTCAGCAAGTGCTATCAAAGCCTAGTAGCTCAACAAATGTAGCAACTCCAAGGGTGATCCTAGAAGCTACTATTAGAGGCACTAATCAATGGTTGATTTTGCAACGTGGAGCACAAGAATGAATATTATTTTCTCAATAATGAATATGGGATATCATTGGTGGATCAAACACTATACAATCAACATATGTTGAAGCAACAAGAACGTGAAATGTCATAGTTGTAAAGGCCTCCATGCAGTTGTATCATACCCATACACACAAGTGTACGTGATCACACATATTGAAGTGATTGTAAATAATTGAATATACCAATCACACAAGGACTTAGTTGCTAACAAACTATTGATTTGACTATTAGAATTAAGTCAACAAGTGTTGCCCAATTCAAGTGAGTTTGGTTGTCTGTTTACACTACTAATTATGACTAAAAGAAGACAAGTATATGTAAAACCCCGAACATTTATAAGCTAAGGTCCAAATCATTCTTCATCTATGTGTAAGGTCATATCGGGGGATTCTTAAATTATTCTTAGGTGTTAAGTTCAATTCTTTAGTGTGAGAATGAATTTGGATATAAATTAAGGTGACAAGAATGCCCTAGCACAACGTTGAGTTGAAAGCTTCCTTACCGATTAAGTTTTGACATAAGACTCTACTTAGGTGAACTTTAAATGATCATATCTCACAACATAGAATGAATTAGTGACCCCTTACTTATCAAATTGAAGGTATACAAGTCATCTTTTCAACGCCACAAAATTTACCTCATTTTGAGTTCGGAGTAAAAAGTTCTAACTGTTTTACCAGAGACAACCACAACAGAGTTTTCTGAGTTAGTTCCTATGAATCCCTTTACGGGACACATAAGTTTCTATGACCCGTACGTCCAACACATGGAAAAATATTAAAAAGTCAAATTTTGAGGTCCAATTCCTACAGACCCATGTACGAATCGTACAACCTTCTATAGGCCGTAATTTTGACCCGTAGAATGAATATTTGAGCGTTAAAATCCAATATGAATTCCACGGATTGAATCTACGGTCTGTAGTTTGGACCCGTGTAATAAACTTTTGAGCCTTAAAATTCAATGAATTCGATCTATGGTCTGAAGAAATATCCATGGGTCGTAATGAGGCTTAAAATTTAATATGAATTCAACGGATGAGATCTACGATCAGTAGATCAAACCACGAACCATAGATGGCCCTGTGGAAGGTTTCCAACAATTTTTTAAGAGGGTAGTTCAGTCTTTTTTCACTTCTTCTAAGCCTAAACCCCAACGTTCTGTAACGACCCGGAAAATGATAGAGTGAAACTAGAGCCTCACATGTGAGTTTGGAGTCGAGAACTTAATGAAATGATTATATTTGAATTTGACCCAAAAAGTTCTTTAAAATGTGCTTCGGAAGTTACCGGAAACTTGTTTAGCTGTATATAAAAAGATCCGTTTTGTTTTTCGAAAATCTGACTTCATATTCTTGTTTAGGGGGTCAAATTGAGTGGGAAATGGGTCTAACCCAAATTTTAGAGCAACCGTATCAAAATCCGAAATTTCCAAGTGAAGCCTTTTTCGAGGGTCTACTTTGGAGGGTCATATCTCCTAGCACACAAATTATTTGGGTGGCCAATAATATATCCATGGAAAGCCCTTTGAGTTAGCTACCTAACGCACTTTGTTTCATCTCATTCGGAGTTTGGAAGAAGAAGTTATGCCCATTTTCGTAAAATCTGTTCGGCAGGAAAATGCAATTTCCAGTAGGCGTGGTTACTGTTCACCCGCCTCATTTTTTTTTCTAAGTCTTGGACCATTCTTCCAAAGGACATATATTATTTCCTAGATACCATAAGTTCAATTCCCATCCATAAAACATTTCCCTCTCTACAATCCTCCATTAAGAAGAAGAAGAAGTGGGAGCTAGGGCTTTGGATTCAAGACTTTCTTCATCAAATTTCGTGGGAGATCATAGCAAAGGTATGGTGGTCTTGATCCTTGTCTAAATTTCCATTCAAGGAGCCAAATCCAAAGTTATTTCAAAGTATGAAAAATCTAGGTTTTCACTCAATCTCATGGGTTCTTCCACCAAATGGTTTTAAAAGGTTTCTAATGGCACTTTATGGTTATATTGTTGGTGTATTGACGATTTAAGATGAAAATACTCCATGAACCCATGATTTCTCTTTATTCCTAGTTTATGCCTTTATGAAGTGGGTTGCTAGATAATGAATGTATATGAATCAAACTTGTTTAAAGGTCTTTAGATTGTTGAAGTATGTCATTACCCATGCTTATTTTATGGTGTATTGTTGGTGTATGGGTATGTGAGGCTTAGGGCCTTAAAGGCATAGTATGAGAAATTGGAGTGTTAACATGACATTATATGAATGAGAATTCAATGAAGATAATGTGATCATGTTATGAACGTAAAGGTGTTGCTATTGAAAGATTATTTCTCAATTTGACACTCATGAATGTTGATGATAGAATATGAAGGATTCTTCAATATAAAGTATACCTTGAATTGGTAGGGCTTATGCATCATTTTCTTGTATAAATGATTATATTGTTGATTGTTGAATCCTCGGATCGGTAGGCTAGTGGCACCCTTCCACACGAGCTTATAATGAACCTTGGAGTCGGTAGGCCTATGGCACCTTTCCATGAAGGTTAATGATGAGACTTGAACCGGTAGGCCCATGGCACCCTTTCAAGAGGAGTCAATGAGCTTTCCTAAATGAACCTTGAAACGGTAGGCTTAAAGCACCCTTTCACGTGTTAATAAATGTAATTTGGAGTTGGTAGGCCAATGGCACCTCTCATATGTAATAATGTCAATGTAACGAACTATTCTATGGGAATGTTGGCTAAGCACCGAGTGGATTTGGTTAGATGGAAACTCCCCCAATAGTTAGGCATGAGTTTCAATGATCGTCTACCTTATCCCATAAACTATGTGCCCGCATAGGTAGCTAGTGGATCCATTAAGCTATATATACCGGTCTTCCTTAGGCAAGTAGACCACCTCTTTACGGTGTGGGGACTTATGACACCGGATTCCATGACAAGCTCTCATGGTCTATGTCGGTTAAAGGCTTACTTCCCATCATGCGAGATTTCATTATGGTTTCTTGATAGGTTCTACAAAGTGTAGGTAGTAGTATGGGATGCTACCTATACATTGCACGAGTAGGCTTGGAGAGGGTCATAGTGAGTTTCTCTAAATCCTAATGTATGTGATACAATTGTGGCCTAAATGAGGTTATTAAAGAATGTTGGCTCTCAAATGCTTAATATGAGATGCATGCTATACTTGGGTTATATTACGAGTTATTTTCCCTTGTCATGTCTTAATTAATGATATACCTCTTATGTATGAATATTGTGCAAAGGTGAAAGAAAGGAATGATAAGTTACCTTAAGTGACCTTAATGTGGTGCCTTAGTATGGATGGTGGTATGGGACGCCATCCATACATTGCACGAGGTATAGCATAAGGGTTTCTTGAGGTGAAGGTCCAAGGTAAAGGATTTCATGTTGAAATTGTTTAAAGGTAATATTATGACTTACTTGATGTTTATGCTTGAATTGTATGTCTTTTATGCAACTATTCATGGTACTTCAAAAAGTGGCATATTGCATGGTTTCTAACCAAAATGTCCCTTTTAAAGCATGTTTTGCATGGTCATCATACTTAGTACATTTTGTGTACTAACCCATATTCTTCATATTTTTTTACTATAAGTGTAGGTTCCGGCAAGTGATCCCTCCTAGCTAGTTTGAAGTGTTGGATTGCTTTCCTCCAAGACTTGGTATGTCCTCATGGATTCGAGGATAAGACTTTTAAGTTCTTTTGTTCATGTAATAGACTTAATAGACTTCTTTTGATTGTAAAGGGCCGTGTCCCTACTTATGTTTTGTGACTGTGTCTAAGATGGCCATGTGAGACTTAGACTTCCGCTGTGTGTTTTTAAAGTTGTTTTAAGGAAGTTTAAATGTGTGGATGTAAATAAGTTTTTTTTTATTCCGCACTATTTTCATTATTGAATGCAATGAATGACTATGTGGCTCGTATAAGACCCCTTCGGGGTCGAATACGCCATGTTACGACTAGGGGGTACTCTCGGGTCGTGACATGTTCTTATATCTGAATAAGGTTCTAAATAGTATTAATCGACCCTATTGCTCTCATTAATGCTTTCGAGTCTTAGAGAAAGGATCCAAGAGGTGAAAGCTAGGATTTTCAAGCATTCTTCCAGTTTCGCCAATAATATTATTCTTCTAGGTAGGTAAGGCTAATCATAGTGATGTACTGCGTTTGACTTCACGCCCTACATCTAAATTCATTCAGTAAAAGATTAATCTAGGGTTACAGCCATATTTTTGAGAATTCTTTATATGAGTTATATTATTGATTCTGAGTTCTAAATCCTTGATCATGAGTTGTTATATATTATACATTGAGATCCTTGAGTTGCTATTCATGTTTGTATTCCACATGAACCCTAATCTCTAAGTTTGATTGAGAGTCTTTTGAACAAACATCTTTTTGTCATAAATAAATTTTGAGAAGTTATAAGCAAGTTCAAGAGTAAAGTTTGAGTCTAATTTTGAGAGAGTTTAACGGAACTATATGATTCCCAAATCTATCATTTTTACATAGAGAAATAGTACTATTTTGAGAAAAGTGAAGTGTTTTCAGAAATATTGAGTACAAAGTAGTTACCTCTTGAAGAAGTGTATGAAGAGTTCAGACAACTCACATTCTCTATAAACCACAGCGTGGGATAGGATAGTACGAAATTCGGATGACTCCCCACTACCTTTGAGAAGGCATATTATATGGATCCATGAGTTGAGGATGTTCTATAAACGACAAGGTATATGACAGTTCTGACAACGTGGGCGAGACATTGTGTCATCACGAAGCTCATAGTGATGGTTATCGGTTAGAGAATCTCCCAAATAGAGTAAACAATATTTCATTATCATAGTTATATATATGTACAGTTCATTGATTTATCATATTTCTTTTTAAAACTTTTAAATGATTTTATCTCTAAATATATTTCACATTCAGTTGAGTATCTTGCTTTAGCTTTTTCGGTTCAGTTATTTATTTTTCTCAACTATATTACATACTCGCACATTCAATGTACTTGTGTCATTCGACCTGCATCTTTTCATGATGCAGATACATGTGTTTAGGATCATCAACAGGCACTCTATTGAGATCACTTTACACTTCTTGCTAGTTTTGGTAAGCCTTCCTTGCATTTAGGAGGACTCCATTTTTGTCTTTCAGTTTAGTAGTTTGAGTTGTCGTAGGTTTTGTCTAGACATTCATGTTGAACTATAGAGGCTTCACTGATAGTTTGTGTTGAGTTTCTTTTAAATAGTTCCTTTAAACTATTTTGGCAAACTATTATTCTTATAGAGTATTTTTCAAATAGTTTTGAGTATAGTACTTTGAGATAGTTTGAGTTTTGAGAAGCTTTGAGACTTTTGAATTTAAATTCTATTTTAAATTTTAAATATATTTGAGTTAGTCTTCCTCTAAGTAGTCATCTAGGCCAAAGGTTCGCTTGAGAATCAACAATGGTTCTCAAGTGCTAGCCACATCCAGGGTGTTGGCTCGGAGCATGACAAACTTGGTATCATATCATAGAGTTCAAGTATCCTAGGGTATCTATGAAGCCATGTCTAGTAGAGTCCTTCTTATCAATGTGAAGCATGCCACATCTATAATAAGGAAGCTCCATGATATTAGGAATTATGTCTTTTCCTCCTACTAATGTTTGTGTGATAGAGTTTAACTTTATAAGAGTTTCTTCTAATTCGTGCTTACACATATATTTTCAGATTATGCCTCCACAAAGAAATTTTAGAGGGCGTCCTACTGGGAATAATGTGAATCCTTAGTAACCACTAGTTCAAGATGGACCAGAAGGTCCCAATGCACCTGTAGTGCAACCTTCTCATGGTGACGTCACAAATGGTAAATTTAGGAATGCAGTTCAAATGTTGACTCAAGTGATGACAAAACATGTTGGTCGCCAAAGAGCTGACCATAAAGATGTGAATGGTACGTCCAGATTCCAAGAGTTTCTAAGATTGAATCCTCTAGAGTTCACTGGGTCAAAGGTTAGTGGGGATCCATAAAACTTTGTGGAAGAGTTTCCGAAGGTATTTAAGGTTATGCATGTTATTGATGCAGAACAGGTGAAGCTATTTTCTTATTAGCTTAAGTGTGTTGCGATATTTGGTACGATGAGTGGAAGAAAACTAGGGGAGAAGATGCACCACCCTTAGGCTGGACAATATTTGAGAATGCGTTCTTGGTGTGTTTCTTTCCCCAAGAGCTAAGGGAAACAAAAGTTAGGGAGTTCCTCAATCTATAACGGGGGACTATAAGTGTGCAATTATATAGCCTGGAGTTCACTTAGCTATCCAACTATGCTTTGGAGATGGTGGCTGATATGAAGAGCAAGATTAGTTTGTTTGTGTCTGGGCTATCTCGTTTATCGATCATGAAAGGTAAGAAAATTATGTTGATAGGGAATATGGACATAGCTAGACTTATAATTCATGTGCAACAAGTAGAGGAGGATAAGTTGAAGGACAGAGAGGAGTTTAGAAATAAGAGGGCCAAGACAACAAATCATGAATCGGGCTAGTAGAAAACTTGGAACGGGAACTAATCATCATTTTAGCAGAGGTAATCTGGAACTGCTCCATTGTCACGACCCAAAGTATAACCTAGGCGTAATGTGACGTATAGAATCCCAGAAGGACCCACACAATCCACTTAGTATACACCAAATAAGATAATAGAAATAAAAATTTCAAAACAAATAGTCTTATATCATAAAATAGTTTGATAAAGCGGAAGTTTCAAAACAAATATTCATTAGGTGCTGCTTCACATCATCACCAGCTGTACCTCTAAACATACCTTTTAGGTTCAGCAATTGGATCATGGTGTTGGTGATTGTGAACTTAACACCTGGAAGGTAGTGCAGGTAACACTATGGCTCCAGTGGCTCCAACTCCGTCCAAGTCAGCATCATCTTCTTCATACATCATATGAGTTGGATGCTGAGCTCTACCCCTTGGGGCTATTGGTTGGTGCTGAGGATGGATTACTCCTTCCACCCCTCTGTTCTCATCTACTACCCTAGGTTGATTGAATCCAACATTTTGCTGGACACCTGGCCTGGGTTGCTGGATGCCTGCAGTTTGATGGACATTCCTTGCAGCATCAATCTCAGCTTCTAGTCCCAGTCTGTGCCTCTGAGCCTCTAATTCTTGTGCATTAACCATTTTCCGAAGAGTTTTCTAAAATTTAGGGTCGTAAGGAAGCAATGGGGCTCCTTTGCTTCTGGTGTTGGGCATGCACAATCTGACGCTCCTGAGAAAGACAAAAACACCAAACAAAACGTAAAATTAGGAAATAAGACTACGAATCAAATAAAGCTAGTAAAACAATTTTGAATTGAAATTCCCCTGCAGCGGCGCCAAAATTTGATATGTCCAAACTTACACTTCAAATAAAAAGTGTAAATGGTCGTTGTCAATTTACAGAACTCAACTAGAGTTGAGGTCAATCCCACAGAGAATTTCTTTACAAATAAAGTTTAACTGTCGCGTTTACTCGAATGTCCTTATTATTTCCTAAGAAAACAACAACGGAAAGTAAATTGGGTTTGGTTGAAATGTTCTTACTACCAACACTTGTAGTCAAAATTCAGATTCACAGTTAACAAACGATCTTGTTGTAAAGTTGATTAAGCTAATCAAAAGAAACCAGGTTTGTGTTCACTATGACATTAGTTCTAATGCTCTCCTGATATTTGAATGTCAGGCAAATCAATGTTTACAGAACCTTTGCGAGTTAAATTTATCTAATGCTTCTTAGTCTAATCAGATAATATTCAGTCCTATTCTCTCGAACTTCAAGAATTATCAACATTGAACCTCGCTTACATTAATATGGTGTTAAAGATCTCTTCTCTAGAACTCCAACTTTAACTCCACGTTGTTAATTTAATTCAGCTTTTTCCTAACTGGTATTCTTCTCTCGAACAAACACTAGATACAGACTTGTCTAATGCATGCACTCAATAGACTAAAATGATATTGAAAGCTGTAAACTACAGGTTGTAAACACAGATTGCCTTTACTCATTTTACGAAATCACAACTAAAATGTTGTCATAGATCCCACACCCCTAGTCGTGGTATTTAGCCACTCATGTTTTCACGTTAAGATTCAATAATGGAGAATGAAAACATGTTAAGAAATACTTATGGATATAATTGGTAAATCAACAACCACTTTGATAATTTGATAATCAAAATCCAAACTTCAAACTGATAACAATAATCCAAATCCAAAATCCAAACCTCAGAGTAATATCCTCCTCCTTTGTAAAAATGTCAAATAATTAAATAAAATCCAAAAACGACCTAAAGTAAGTCAAAATAGAATGTTTAAAATGAGTCCTAGTCGAACTAGGACTGAAATGTCGGATGGCTCTACGACCACTTCTACAGTTCGTAGAGGGCTTCACGGGCTGTGAAGCCCTCTGTGATCTTCCCTTTAACTTTCCCAAAGGTTGGGTCTTCAATGCCTTCACTGGAAAATGCACTACGGGAGCTACCACGGTCCGTAGTGAGGACCATGGCCCGTGAATTCACCCGTGGTCTTCACTTGGGTTTCAACCTTCTTTCAACTCTTACTTGATGTCACACTGGTTTAGCCTCACGGCAGATACCATGGTTCGTGGCGAGGACTACGACCCATAGAACCCTCTGTGGTCTTCACTTTAGTTATTCTTGCTTTTCATCTTCTCAAGGCCCAGCACTGCCTCACTTCCCCAAGCTCAACCACAGACAGTAATAAAGTTCACGGTCCGTGAAATTGGCCGTGAACTTCACTTGGTCAACTTCAGTTCTGCTTCTTTTTTCGCTTATTTTTATACAACCCAGATTCTGCCTACACATTTAACAAACCCATCAAATAATCCAAAATTTCACTTAATTCCAGTATTAGTTCATAGTTATTAAGCATCAAATGTGCCACGATTTCATGGCACATCATACATCATAGAAGATTATAGAAATAAATATTTTAAAAGAAACAATCTTATATCATAAAAGAGTTTGAGAAAGCGGAAGTCTAACATAGCCTCAATAAGCCATCAATTATATCAAGAGGAAGTGGTTGGGACATAACCCTAAACCACATACAATGTCTGAAAACTGAAATTAAATAAGAGTTATAAAAATGTCTTGGTCTTCGGAACATGAGGACTCACAAATCTTCAAATTCGAGAGAGATCAACTAGCCACAAGTATGCGATGTAGGAGTGTTGGAACCTACATTAGTGAATTAATATAGGTAAATGTCTTAATTAGAACATGGAATGTACCAAGTATGATACCAATGCATAAACGATATGAAATCATGCTAAAATGGACATTTCATGACATGCAATGACCAAGTTAAAACATAAGATAAAAGGGTTAGAAATCACAAGTCATAATCACGGTCAATGCAAACTTGTCATATTTAAAACACTTTGTGAGATACTTTCAAAGTAACCTTAGTTCACTATTGTGGGATGTTTACCATTAACCGACATAGACCATGTGAGCTATAACATGGAATCCAGTTTACTACTCCTACACCAAGAAGAGAGTGTCCTCTTGCCAAGGTAAGGACCATGAGTTTGAGCTAAAGTGGATCCACTAGCTAATGTCTATCTGAGAAAAAATTCTATTGTGGCACATAGTTCTGTGACTTAGGGATTGCTACTAAAGGTCCACGGACACTAAGAAAAAACCTTCATTCCAAAACCCCACTTGGTGCTAAGTAAAATTCCATGGAATAGTCATTAATCATATTCATGTTATCATCCATGGAAAAGTATAATTATGTTACTAATTGAAGCTAGAAGCATCATAGAGTAGCTCCTTAAACCATGTGTGAGAAAACCTTTCACCATTCATGATCTTTTTATAATAGCTTTAAAAGACCCATAGTCATTAACTTCATACTAAAAGTTTCATACTACTAATGATATTAGTTTTTGAAACTTGATCCATGATTATTGATGGCATATTCAGATACCATACTAATCAAGATCTAATATAGGAAAATAATCAAAAGCATTGATCGCAAATCTAGATGTCCATGATGACATAAGGCCAAACTTCATGAACATATATATATACTTTCATCTATAAGCTTACTTAGGTCATAAACATTGCTTTCATAAAACATGCATAATTTCCATAAATATAGTTCATAGTTCATAAGCTTCATCATATGTTCATAGTAACAAGTCATGGATCATGCATGAGTTTATATGAATTCAACTCAAAATCATTTAAATACTTCAATTCATACATAAAAAGATAGAAAACAATAAATTGAATCATAATTAAGAAGAACCCATGAATATTTAATAAAACTCCTAACTTTGAATTGAGAATTGAACTTGAAAAATTGGAAGATATTGGGAACCCTATGAAGGAAAGGACACCATTGGTGGATATTAACATACCTTACTGATCAAGGCCCAATAACTATGGTGAATTGAAGATCTTAAAGTGAAACCCTAGCTTCTTCTTCCTTAGCTTTAGAGTGAACTTTGGGGATGAACTTGGAGGGAAATCTATGATTTAGGAGAATGATTTAGACTGGGTAGTTTTAGGAATTAAATTAGTTATATAAAGCTTAGAATAAGGGTAAGTATGACATAGCTTAGGCATTAAACACACAATTAAAGACTTAAATAGCCTTGACTTAAAAAGTTGATGAGTGGATTATATGGACGCCTTCATAGAAATTTAACCCTCCACCGTCTGTGAAGGGAACCGTAAAGATGACATTCATTTTTGGTTGCCTTTAACAAGTAACCCCTCTCCCCTAAACGGGTCGTGGACCCTTTCACAAGCCATTTTGTCTTCCTTGGAGGGTTCATGGTTGTTTTAGGCCTATGGTCCTGCCCGTTAACCCACTTTAACCTTTCTCAATGTCCGAGAGATTACACCTATCATCAGCTAGTGCACTTGTACCAAGGAATATGAATGATCATAGAAATAAGACATTTCATAATTCCATAGCTCAGGGTACTCAATTCCAAGGCAGTGTGGCATAAGGATCTTATTGTGCTAAATGTGGAAAACCCCATCCAGGAGAATATTGATATGGCTCAAATGGTTGCTTTAAGTGTGGTTAGACGAGTCATTTTACGAGAGGTTGACCAAACGGGAGGCAAGGTAATTGGGGAAATAAGGCCCAGTCTTCTTCAACGACTCCAGTAGACTGCGCTGCTCCAAGGGAAGCTACTTCAACAATAGATGGAGGTGTAAACCGTTTGTATGTGATGGCTAGTCACCAGGATAAGGAGAAATCATCGGATGTTGTCACTAGTATGCTCAAAGTCTTTTCTCTTAATATGTATGCCTTAATAGATCTAGGTATGAGTTTATCCTTCATAATTCCTTATGTGGCCATGAGGTTCGGGACTTGCCCTGAACAACTTCTTGAACCTTTCATCGTTTCTACACTTGTTGGTGAGTCTATTCTAGCTGAAAGAGTCTATAGAAATTGTACCATATCTGTCTATCATAAAGACACCATGTCTAATTTAGTTGAATTAGAAATGGTGGATTTTGATGTCATTTTGGACTGACTTCTATGCTTGTTATGCCTAAGTCCATTGTAGAACTCGAGTAGTCAAATTTCAGTTTCCTAATAATCTAGTTTTAAAGTGGAGGAGTAATTCAATAGTTCTTAAGAATCATTGTATCACATACCATAAGGCTAAAAAGTTAGTCTCTAGGAGGTGCATCTATCACTTAGTCTAAGTTAATGACTTTAGTATTGAGATACTACCTCTTCAGTCAGTCCCAATCGTGAATTAGTTACTATACTACATTGTTTTGCCTAAGTTTAGGACCCCTATATAAGTCTTTTTACCCCCAAATTCACCCCATTTGATTCATTCTTCTAAATTCACAAAAGAAAACCAAAACTCCTCTCAAATATTCTCTCTCAAGAAACTTGAAGAAGAAGAAGATTCAACCTAGGGTTTCAAGCTAAGGTTCCAATTTCTCCATTAAAGTCTAGAATTTGGATTCAATGAATGATAGCTTTCATCCATGGATTCCTTCCATCTATGGAGTTCCCTCAAAATCTCCAATTTCAAAAAGGTAGAAATTCCCAATTGTTAGGGTTTTCTTCAATTACCATAGGTTCCTTTCAAACTTGATTTAAATGATTGGTGTTATATTAAGCATGAATTGATGAATTCCTATGGTTTTTATGATTTTCCCCATGAACCCAGGTAATTCCCATATTTCTCAATTGTGATGATATAATGTGGGTCTTTGTTGATGAAAGAGGAATTTTATGAATTAATACATAAAGTGATAGAATCACATGAAGTTTTGATGAAATCCTATCTAATGCTTGAATTCTAGATTTGGTGATTGAAAGTAGACTTTGAGCCTTGAAAGGACAAAGTATGAGATTATGCATGTCTTTATTAAATCTATATAAATATTTTAAGGATGCTTTGAGAGTAAAGTGTCAATGATTACGATGTTTTTAGTGTTGTTGAAAAGACTTTCGCATATAATGAAGATTCTAAGGTTGAAAGGTTTTTCTCACCTAATTGAATCTAAGATTAAAAGTGACCATGGATGGTGAAAGGTTTTTCTCACGCATGGTCTAAAGAGCTATCCTAATGAACTGACTTGTATTGATTGTCCAAGGACATCTTCTCATGATATATGAGTTAAGTCAAGACTTAATAACTACTCTGTGGGATTTATGCTTTGCACCGAGTGGATATTGAATAAGGGATGGAAGCTCTCACGTAGTAGAGTCCGGGCTTCCAAAATGGAAACTCTCACGTGGTAGAGTCTTGGTTTCCAATGTAATCTCATGAGATCAGAGCCCTCACGTACTGGAGTCCGGGTTTCTAGTAGCAATCTCCTTATCCCATAAACTACGTGCTGTTGTAGGCTGATTAGCTAGTGGATCCACCTAAGCTAAGAGTTAACGATTCTACCTTAGGTAAGTAGACCACCCCTTTTTGGTGTGGGAGACACCAGGTTATCATGTTATAGCTCACATGGTCTCAATGTCGGTTAAGGTTTATTCCCACAACAAGATTAATAAGGAACTACGACTACTTCAAGAAGTATCCTGTAAGTGTTCAATGATTTTAAAGATGATGCTTTCTTGCATTAAAGATAATGTTATGACTTATGTTTTCCTAACTCTCTCTTATGATGCTTTAACTTGGTAAATTGCATGTTATGAAATAAAATGTCCATTTTAGCATGTTTTAAGTGTTTTATGCATGACTATCATACTTGGTACTTTTGTACTAACGCATAGGGCCCGACAATCAGGTTTCTGAGTTTCGTGGCTAATGTTGATTCTTGAGATTTTTGAGCTTTGGTGAGTCCTCATACTTCGAGGGCGGAGTTTATTGCTATTTTCTCTTTTGTACATGATGTATGGGCTAGGCCCAAATTTCATTCTATTGTATTAGATGGCTATGATGAGACATAAGTTTTAAACTTCCGCCTTTCTTTATAAAATGTTTTGGACTTGGACTATTGTTTTACTCTTATTGTTCTATTTCTTATGTTATGAGAGCTAAGTGGCTTGTATGAAGTCCTTCGGGATTCTATACGCACTACTAAAAAAGTGCCAAATAGTGACGGATGGCATCGCTCCAAAAAGCGAAGCCAATAGCAACACCGTCCGTCACTTTTCAATAAAAAAAATTATTTTTTAAATTATTTTACAAAAAGCGACGGACGACATCTCTTAGTCCGTCACTTTTTTTTGCAGATTTTTGCGCCAAA
The DNA here is from genome assembly GCA_036553675.1 of Solanum okadae. Lineage (NCBI taxonomy): Eukaryota > Viridiplantae > Streptophyta > Magnoliopsida > Solanales > Solanaceae > Solanum > Solanum okadae. The sequence continues at coordinate 18,207,308 of CM071686.1, read as the reverse complement.
CATATATATATATATATATATATATATATAATCAATAATTAATTATTTTATATAGGTAGTGACACAATCCATCACTTTTTATTTTAAATAATTATTTATAAATTTAAAACTAACCATGCTGTCTGTCGCTTTTAATTAATTTTAATTGATTAATTATTTTTTTAAGAGAGCGACAGACGATATCTCTAAGTCCGTCGCTCTTTGGTCAAAATGACTAGTCAAACATTTAAGAAAAGTGATGAACATCGTCTCTTAGTTCGTCGTTTTTTGGTCAAATACTTTTAAAAAAGCGATAGACAAAGAGACGCTGTCCGTCGCTTTTTTAAAATTATGTTGAACCAAAAAGCAAAATTTTCCCCCATTTTCCCATCTCTCTTTCTCTCTCTTCTCTCCCTTCTCACTAAAACTAAACTGTTGCGCCGCCGCCGCTGCCTCCCCACGCCACCCATACGCCGTCGTAGCCCTTCTCTCCTTGAGCATTAGTCCTGTCGCCGTCTTGCCCCGTCGGTACCGCCACCCGTCATCCCCACTGCCTCTTTTCCTTAGCTTGTTAAGGTTAGGGTTTAATTTTAGTTTTTTTTTCAATACTAGTAATATTTGATTTATTATAAATTAATATATTGTTTTAGTTTGATGAATTGTGTTATTCAATTATTAATTTGTATGTTTGATTGTTGTTAGTTAGCAAGAAAATTGGGGATTTTTGATTTTAGGGTTTTCTTCTAAATTGTTTTTTTAATATGATTGTGAATTGAGTATTAGAAGTTAGAACTAACAAATAATTAGAAGTTAGAAGTTAGATTAGTTGCATTTTCCAACTTTGAAATTCTTGAATTTAGTATGTTTGACGGTTGAAGTTAGAAAAACATTGAATTGTATATGAAAGTTAGATTACTTTGAAGTTAGAAAAATATTTGATAGTATATGAAAGTTGAAATAAGATTAGTTGAATTTTCCAACTTAGAAGTTACGTTCTTGAATTTAGTATGTTTGAAAGTTGAAGTTAGAAAAATTGGCGATTTGATTGTATATTAAGTATTAGAAGTTAGAACTAACAAATAATTATAAGCTAGAAGTTAGAGGTTAGTTGAATTTTTCAATTTGCCATTGTATTTGTGCTTATATGTATTATATTGTTGTTGAAACTTGTGTTACCTGAATTATATTCTTGAACTTAGAAATTCTAGAAATTATATATGAAATAGAATTTTTGTAGGATTTTAGAACTTTAATTAGGTTGTGAACTTTAGAAATCTTGAATTATTGTAGGATTTTAGAATTTTAGGTTGTGAACTTTAGAAATCTTGAATTATTGTGGGATTTTAGAACTTTAAGTTGTGAACTTTAGAAATCTTGAATTATTGTAGGATTTTAAACTTTAGGTTGTGAACTTTAGAAATCTTGAATTATTGTAGGATATTAGAACTTCAGGTTGTGAACTTTAGAAATCTTGAATTATTGTAGAATTTTAGAACTTAAAGGGGTGAACTTTAGAGAACTTGAATTTTTGTAGGATTTTAGAACTTTAATTAGGTTGTGAACTTTAGAAATCTTGAATTATTGTAGGATTTTAGAACTTTAGGTTGTGAACTTTAGAAATCTTGAATTATTGTGGGATTTTAGAACTTTAAGTTGTGAACTTTAGAATTCTTGAATTATTGTAGGATTTTAAACTTTAGGTTGTGAACTTTAAAAATCTTGAATTATTGTAGGATATTAGAACTTCAGGTTGTGAACTTTAGAAATCTTGAATTATTGTAGGATTTTAGAACTTAAAGGGGTGAACTTTAGAGAACTTGAATTTTTGTAGGATTTTAGAACTTCATAAGGTTGTGGATGTTAGGAATCTTGAAATATTGTAGGATTTTAGAACTTTAAGTTGTGAACCTTAGAGAACTTGATTTTTGTAGGATTTTAGAACTTTAAATTGTGAAGCGTTATAAATTTTGAATTATTCGAGAATTTTAGAACTTTAATTTGTGAATATTAGAGAACTTGAATTTTTGTAGGATTTTAAAACTTTAAATTGTGAACTTTAGAGAACTTGAATTTTGTAGGATTTTAGATCTTCAAGTTGTGAAATTTAGAGAACTTGAATTTTTGTAGAGTTTTAGAACTTTTGGTTGTGAACTTTAGAAATCTTGAATTATTGTAGGATTTTAGAACTTTAGGTTGTTAACTTTAGAAATCTTGAATTATTGTGGGATTTTAGAACTTTACAAAGTGAACTTTAGAAATCTTAAATTATTGTAGGCTTTGAAACTTTAGGTTGTGAACTTTAGAAATCTTGAATTATTGTAGGATTTTAGAACTTCATGTTGTGAACTTTAGAAATCTTGAATTATGGTAGGATTTTAGAACTTAAAGGGGTGAACTTTAGAGAACTTGAAATTTTGTAGGATTTTAGAACTTCATAAGGTTGTGAATGTTAGGAATCTTGAATTATTGTAGGATTTTAGAACTTTAAGTTGTGAACCTTAGAGAACTTGATTTTCGTAGGATTTTATAACTTTAAGTTGTGAAACATTAGAAATATTGAATTATTCTAGAATTTTAGAACTTTAAGTTGTGAATATTAGAGAACTTGAATTTTTGTAGTATTTTAAAACTTTAAATTGTAAACTTTAGAGAACTTGAATTTTTGTAGGATTTTAGAATTTTAGGTTGTGAACTTTAGAGAACTTGAATTTTTGTAGGGTTTTAGAACTTTTGGTTGTGAACTTTAAAAATCTTGAATTATTGTAGGATTTTAGAACTTTAGGTTGTGAAATCTTGAATTATTGTGGGATTTGAGAACTTTACGTAGTGAACTTTAGAAATCTTAAATTATTGTAGGATTTGAAACTTTAGGTTGTGAACTTTAGAAATCTTGAGTTATTGTAGGATTTTATAACTTTATAAGATTGTAATCGTTATAAATCTTGAATTATTGTAGGATTTTAGAACTTTAGGTTGTGAACTTTAGAAATCATGAATTATTGTAGGATTTTAGAACTTAAAGTTGTGAACTTTAGAGAACTTGAATTTTTGTAGGATTTTAAAACTTTATAAGATTGTGAACGTTAGAAATCTTGAATTATTGTAGGATTTTAGAACTTTATGTTGTGAACTTTAAAAAACATGAATTTTTGTAGGATTTTAGAACTTTGGTTGTGAAACATTAGAAATTTTGAATTATTGTAGAATTTTAGAACTTAAAGTTATGAATTTTAGAAAACTTGAATTTTTGTAGGATTTTAGAACTTTAAGTTGTGAACTTTAGAGAACTTGATTTTTGTAGGATTTTAGAACTTTAGGTTGTGAACTTTAGAGATCTTGAATTATTTTAGTATTTTAGAACTTTAAGTTGTGAATTTTAGAAATCTTGAATTATATTAGGATTTTAGAACTGTAGAAATCTTGAACTATTTAAGGATTTTAGAACTTTAGGTTGTGAACTTTAGAAATCTTGAATTATTGTGGAATTTTAGAACTTTAAGTTGTGAACTTTAGAGAACTTGAATTTTTGTAGAATTTTAGAACTTAGGTTGTGAACTTTAGAAATCTTGAATTATTTAAGGATTTTTAGAACTTTAGGTTGTGAACTTTAGAAATTTTGAATTATTTTAAGATTTTAGAACTTTAGGTTGTGAATGTTAGAAATCTTAAATTATTGTGGGATTTTAGAACTTTAAGTTGTGAACTCTAGAAATCTTGAATTATTGTAGGATTTTAAACTTTAATGTTGTGAACTTTAGAAATCTTGATTTATAGAATTTATGAACTAATTATTAGGTTGAACTTTAGAAATCTTGATAAAATATAGTCTTTATGAACTATTTGTACTTTTGAAACGAATTTTTTGTAATTTTAAAACGAATTTTGAAAGACTTTATAAGTCTTTAAATTGTGAATTAGATATTTTGAATGTTAATTTAAGTTTGTTATTTTATATTTTGTGTAGCTACTTTATAATGTTTTTTGTTTGATTGGGTCTGAATTGAATTGAATTTCTTTTACAGGTGGGCAGCAGAAACTGATAGTTACTGATAGTTTCTGCTTTCAAAAGATTTGCAGAAAAAGTGACGGACAGGGTGGTTTTGTCCGTCGCTTTGCTGATTTTTTTTTTTTTTAAAACTCAGAAAGCGACGGACAGGGTCCTTTAGTCCATCATTTTTTTTAATTTTAATTTTTTAAAAACCCAAAAAAGCAACGGACAAGGTACTTTAGTTCGTCGCTTTTCTGGTTTTTTCAAATTTTTATTTCTAAAAGAGCGACGGACGGCATCTAATTTTCCGTCGCTTTTCAAGATTTTGAAAAAATAAAAATTAATTAAAGCAACGGACTTCGTCTCTTTTTTAAAATAAAAAAAATAAATTAAAAATAAAAAAAGCGACGGACGCGTCGCATTTTTCAAAAAAGTAATTTAAAAAAAAAACAAAAGCGCTGCAGTCCGTCGCTTTTCCATAAAAAGCGACACAGTCCATCACTTTTTTCCATCTCTTTTTGGCAGTTTTTTAGTAGTGACAATATGTTACTTCTAGGGTGTACACCTGGGTCGTGACAAACTTGGTAATCAGAGCAAAAGGTTTAGAATGGTCCTATGATGATGTCTCATAAGCTACGTCTAGTAGAGTCTTGTTCATGAGTGTGAAGCGTGCCATATTTATGAATGAGAGGCTACAAGATGATTAAGAAACTCCACTTCTTTCATTACTCTAAAGTCGTGGGATAGAGTTCAACTCTATAAGATCTCTCTCCTAATCCTTACCCACTGGTCTACAAGACATGGCTACTCAAAGAGCTTTCGCTAGTGGAATTAAGGGAGACAATGTTGACCAAGGAGCTCCTCTTCAAGCTCCTCAAGTTCCGGTCGACCCTTGGACCGATCAAGTGACTAATGCGGAGTTTAGGTTTGCTTTTCAAATATTAATTCAAGCTGGAATAAATCCCCCGAAATTTTATGGGTCAAAGAATGAGGAAGATCCTCAAGAGTTCATAGATGAGGTCTATAAGGTGTTGGACTTTTGTGGGAGTGACTCCAGTAGAGAGGGCAGAATTGGCCGCTTGTCAACTTAAGGGGGTTGCTTATTTTTGGTTCAACCAATGGAAGAAGCAAGGCCGGTTGAAGCGGCTCCCATAGAGTCCGAAAGGTTTAAGAATGCTTTTCTTGATAGGTTCTGCCCTCTGGAAATGAGAGATGATATGGTACTTGAGTTTATTAACCTTCGGCAACGTAATATGAGTGTTAAGGAATATGATAGGAGGTTCACTCAGTTGTCGAAATATGCTCCATCTATAGTGGCCGACCCTAGGTCGAGAATGATTAAGTTTGTGTCAGGTGTGTCCGATTTAGTAGTGAAAGAATGTCGTACAACTATGTTTTCCCATCATATGGATATTTCTCATCTTATGGCTTATACCAGACAGGTTGAAAAGGAGAAACTTAAAGAAAGATCTAGGGAGAAGAGGAGGTCTAGAATTGATTGTGATAATTCCTCTTAAGAAAGGTCTGATGGATATGGTCTTCCTAGGTATAGACAAAAGTTTTCCGGACAAGGTTCCTCCAATGCTCCAAGGTTTAACTAAGAGGGGGTGTCTAACTATAAGTTTCACGGAAGTGGTAATGGCTCCCTATTCCCTACTTGTGCTAGGTGTGGAAAGAGACACCAGGGTAAGTGCCTAGCCAGCACGAATGGTTGCTTTGGTTATGGTAAAAGTGGTCACAAAATGAGGGATTGCCAGATGCTTACGACTAGAGGAAGAGAGGGCAAACAAGCTTCTCCTAGTGCTTCGAGTACTAGTGATCCCAAATAAGATAAATTCTACGCTCTTCAGACTCATGGTGAACAAGAGGGTTCTCCTAATGTGGTTACCGGTATGTTAAAAGTTTTTCAACTTGAAGTGTATGCTTTTATTGATCCCGGTGCTACTTTGTCATTTGTGACGCCATATGTGGCTATGAGGTTTGATGTTCCTCCAGATTTGTTGTTAGAACCTTTTTTTCTGTCTCTACTCCTGTTGGTGATTCTATTGTGGCTAAGAGGGTTTATAGAATGTGTCATGTTTCCTTATCCCATAGAGTTACTCTTGTTGACTTGGTAGAACTTGATACGTTAGACTTTGATGTTATCCTTGGTATGGATTGACTGCACTCTTGTTATGCTTCTATTGATTGTATAACTAGTGTAGTCAAGTTCAGTTCGCAAATGAGCCTATCCTATAGTGGCAAGGGGGAAATTCTATGCCTAAGGGTCAGTTTGTCTCTTGTCTTAAAGCTAGAAAGATGATTTCTAAGGGTTGCATTTAACATCTTGTTAGGGTGAGGGATGTAGATTCCGAAATCCCTACTCTTGAGTCGGTCCCCGTTGTTAATGAGTTTCTGGAAGTGTTCCCCGATGATTTACTCGGTATTTCTCCTGAGTGGGAAATAAACTTCTGTATTGACATTCTCCCAGATACACAACCTATTTCAATTCCTCCTTATAGAATGGCCCCGACTGAGTTAAAAGAGTTGAAAGTACAATTGAAGGATTTATTGGATAAGGGTTTCATCCGACCGAGTATCTCTCCATGGGGTTGTCACAACTCGAGCCTACAACCCAGAAGTGACACGGCGTACAAGACTCTTAAAAGCCTCACAACATTCATGAACATAGGAGCATAGGAAAATAGTGCGGAATTTAAAAATTTTCTTTACAATTGAAGTCATTTTTCATAAAACCCTTCACATTTTATCATCATCATTCATGAGTGTTAATTGAGAATAAGCTTTCAATAATAACACAATTGCATTCTAAACATGATCATAATACTTTCATTGTAACCACATGCATATACTTCATATCATAATCATACATAAATCCTTCATGAAATTGCCCTCCAAGGCTATGAATCAATCTAAACCCAAACATCTAGAGTAATACATTAGATAAGGGAAATAACATGATTCAATAACTAATTCCATATAGACATAAACAATTCAACATACTTTCATAATCAATCAATTCCCAATCACAATTCACAACTTAAGATTTTTGGGGAAACATGGGTTCATAGGAGAAATTCACCATAATTCATCATTAATTCAACAATCCATTCACAATTCATCATATATAAACCTTTGAAAATGTTTTGGAATTGAACCCATGCTTAGAATGAAAATCCTAACTTTTTGGAGGATTTTGAAAACTTGAAATCATCTTTGAAAGGGATCCTTGAATGAAACTTAATCAAGGATGAAGACTACCATACCTTGATGGAGTTTTTCATGAAATTTGAGAAGAAACACTTTGAATCTTCAAGCCCTAGTCCCCAGTTCTTCTTCTTCTTCTTTGGGAACTTCTAGAGAGAGAATTTTTGAGAGGAAGAACTCTTTTGATTTGATTTGGGTTTTGGAGAATAAAAGAGTAAATTAAGTATTTTATGACTTAAAAATATTTATATAAGTGATATAAAACAATTAAAAATGACCCCATTAATTAACTAATAGATCTTGAAATTACCAAATGACCCTGAACTTAGGCAGCTTGTCCCAGGGACCATGGTGACTTTGGCAGCTCATCAAGGGCACCACGGCTCGTGGTGTTGCCGGTGGTCCCTTGGCCAGTGGCCCTCCTCAACTTGCAAGCCTTCATGAGCCTAAGGCAGGACCACGAGACCTCCCACGATCTGTGGTCAAGACCATGAGTCGTGGTGGAGGTCATGGCTCCTAGGCAGTAGCTATGGCTTGGGGCCTTGGCCTCCATAATGCCAAGGCAAGACCACGAGACCTCCCACGATCCGTGGTCAAGACCACGAGTCGTGGTTACTAGGCAGTGGCTAGGCCTCAAGGCCTTACTTCCCACATGCCTAAGGGACCTTCACCAGCCCCTTTACGAACCGTGGTCAAGACCACTGGTCGTGAAGGTGGTCGTGGTCCTTAGGTAGTGTTTGGCCAAGCTTGGGGCAGCCTTGGCCTTTGGCTTAGGCTTGCCCCTTTTGGCTTGGCACTTGACCTTGTAACCCTAAACCAACTCTTAGAAGGTCTTCTAAACTAAGAGGGTCTAGCACGTACCTTGACGTTTAACCACTAAACCCCTTAACCCTTGACATTAACCCTCACGTTTAGGCTCTAGTTTCACCTAGTAGATTTCCGGGTCATTGCAGGAGTGTTCCAGGTTTGTTTGTTAGAAAGAAGGATGGCTCTCTTCGAATGTGTATTGACTATCGTCAGTTGAACAAGGTGACCATTAAGAATACGTATCGTTTTGCAAGGATAGATGATTTGTTTGACCAAATTTAAGGGGCAAGCTACTTCTCTAAGATTGACCTCAGGTTGGGTCATCACCAGTCGAGGGTGAGAGATGATGATATTCTAAAGATGACTTTTAGAATCCAGTATGGTCATTATGAGTTCTTCGTAATGTCGTTTGGGTTGACTAATGCTCCGGCGACGTTTATAGATTTGATGAATAGGGTATTTAGACAATACCTTGATATGTTTGTAATTGTGTTTATTGATGATATTTTGATCTATTCGAGAAGTAAAAATGAGCATATTGACTATTTGAGGATTGTGTTGCAAATTCTTAAGGACCAATAACTCTATGCAAAGTTTAGCAAATGTGAATTTTGGCCAAGGTCTATAGCTTTTCTTGGTCATATTGTGTCAATCAATGGAATTGAGGTAGATCCTACTAAGATAGATGCGGTCAATAGTTGACCTAGACCTCTAACTCCTTCAGACATTAGAAGCTTCTTGGGTTTGGTCGGTTACTATAGAGGGTTTGTTGAGGAGTTTTCTTCCATTGCTTCTCTTTCGACGACTTTGACTAAAAAGAAGGCTAAGTTTGTGTTGTCTCAAGCTTGTGAGGAAAGTTTCCAAGAGTTGAAAGATAGACTTACTTCTGCTCTAGTATTTACCTTATCGAAAGGTATAAATGGTTTTGTGGTGTATTGTGATCTCTCTAGAGTTGGGTTGGGATTGTGCTTATGCAAAATGGTAAAGTGATTGCCTATGCTTCAACGCAACTTAAGACCCATGAGAAAAATTATCCTACCCATGACTTTTAGTTAGCGGCGGTTATTTTTGCCTTAAAGATATGGAGGCATTATTTGTATAGGGTTCATGTTGATGTTTTCACCGATCATAAGATTTTACAATATGTGTTTAGTCAAAAGGACTCGTATATCCACCAAACAAGGTGGCTAGAATTATTGAAGATTTTGATATGAGTGTTCTTTATTACCCCGATAAAGGTAATGAGGTAGCGGATGCTCTTAGTCGATTGTCTATGGGTAGTGTAGCTCATATAGATGAAGAAAAGAAAGAGTTGGTTCGAGATGTTCATAGGTTGGCCCGATTAGATGTTCAATTGGTGGACTCCACCAAAGGTGGTGTCATGGTTCATAATGGGTACGAATCCTCTTTTGTGATGGATGTGAAAGCCAAGAAAGGTCTTGATCCAACTTTGGTAGAATTGAAAGAAGCGGTACTTAAGAAATCCGTTGAGGCTTCTCCCAAGGGGGAGATGGTGTGCTTATATATCAAAGTCGATTATGTGTTTCCAATGTGGATGATTTTGAGACATGTTGGTAAGGTTGCTTATGAGTGGGATTTGCCAAATGAGTTAGAATCGGTGCATCTGATTTTCCATGTCTCTATGCTTAAGAAGTGTGTTGAAGATCTGACATCCATAGTTCCCTTAGAAGGGTTGGGAGTTGATGAAAGCCTTTCTTATGAGGAAGTTCCAGTTGAGATTTTAGACCGGCAAGTTAAGAAGTTGAGAAAGAAGAAAGTTGCTTCCGTGAAAGTGTTAAGGAGGAATCATTTAATTGAGGGTGCTACTTGGGAGGCCAAGGCCGATATGATGTCCCGATATCCTCATTCTTTTTCCTTCTACTCCTCCTCTAGCTTGAGATAAAGAGTTCCTCTTGGTTTGTTGTATGTTCTGGGAGTCATGTGTGTTTTCATGATTTCCCTTATGTTATGCATGTTCATCAAAAAGTAAGAGTTTTGAAAGAAATGACTTATATATTTATTTTCCTTATGTTATTGTGCATTGAGTACTAGTTGCCTATAGACTTAATGAGATGAATTGATGAACATGTTTTAGATATGCATTTTTGAGAGTGAATTGCATATGAGCTTCATAAGATTGTGTTGAGCATACTTTTAGCTTGGAGAAGGTAGTTCCTCCTTGAACATGAGAAATTTTGGAATTTCATGCATATTGAATTGCTAGATGTAGTTCCTACTTCCTTATAATGCATTTAAGTATGTTTAGCTTGGAGTTGATGTTTCCTCCTTGTTTATGTGCATTGCATGCATAATAGGCTAATAGAGTTAGTTTCACCCCTCTTTTGATGTTTTGAGAACATCCTAGCTTGGAGTCGATAGTTCCTCCTTGGTTGAATGCATTGCATTGTAGGTTGGGTTGTTAGTTCCTCTCCTACACTTTCAGAACCAGTTTAAATCTCATTCGAGGACGAATGGCCCCAAAGGGGAGATATTGTACCATCCCGAATTCGAAAGAGGGAAGATTAGCAAAATTCAGAACTTATAGGTGCCATCTACACATGTTAGCAACGGCCTATGGGTTGAACCAAGGATCGTAGGTAGGTCCATGGAAGGATCCACCAAAAGTTGTCCAGGCTAAGGACCACGACTGGACCTACGGACCATAGATGGGTCCACGGTCCGTTGTCCAGGGGCCGTAGGTCTAGGCAAAACTCTCTGACCGCCAACCACGAGTGTGCAGGACGGACCTTGGTCCACCCACGGTCCGTCGGTGATGGGTCGTGGTTCACTGCTGACAGTTAATTTTGGGGGTAGGTGGGTCTTTTCCTAATTAATTAGTTACTCTACTACATTGTTTTGCCTAAGTTTAGGACCCCTATATAAGTCTTTTACCCCCAAATTCATTCCATTTAATTCATTCTTCCAAAATCACAAAAAGAAAACCAAAACTCCTCTCAAATATTCTCTTTCAAGAAACTTGAAGAAGAAGAAGATTCAACCTAGGGTTTCAAGCTAAGGTTCCAATTTCTCCATTAAAGGCTAGCATTTGGATTCAAGGTATGATAGTTTTCATCCATGGATTCCTTCCATCCATGGAGTTCGCTCAAAATCTCCAATTTCAAAAAGGTAGAAATTCCCAATTGTTAGGGTTTTCTTCAATTACCATGGGTTCCTTTAAAACTTGATTTAAATGATTAAATTGTGTTATATTAAGCATGAATTGATGAATTCCTATGGTTTTTATGATGTCCCATTGAACCCATGTAATTCCCATAATTCTTAATTATGATGATATGATGTGTGTCTTTGTTGATGAAAGATGAATTTTATGAATTAATGCATGAAGTAATGGAATCACATGAAATTTTGATGAAATCCCTATCTAATGCTTGAATTCTAGATGTGGTGATTGAAAGTAGATTTGAGCCTTGAAAGGAAAAGTATGAGATTATGCATGTCTTTATGAAATTTATATAAATTCTTTAAGGATGCTTTGAGAGTAAAGTATCAATGATTATGATGTTGTTGTTGTGTTGTTGAAAGGACCTTCTCATAAACACATAATTAAGATGATGTGAAAGGTTTTCTCACATAATGAAGATTCTAAGTTTGGAAGGCTTTTCTCACCTAATTGAATCTAAGATTAAAAGTGATCATGGATGGTGAAAGGTTTTTCTCACGCATGGTCTAAAAAGCTCTCCTAATGAACTAACTTGATTGGTTGTCCAAGGACATCTTTCCACGAGACATGAGTTAAGTTAAGACATAATAACTACTTTGTGGGATTTATGCTTAGCACCGAGTGAATATTGAATATGAGATGAAAGCTCTCACGTAGTAGAGTCCGAGCTTCCAAAATGGAAACTCTCACGTAGTTGATTAACGTTTCAAGCACACCTCATCCAATTCTAGGTGCTAACGATCGTTAAGCAGTATAAAACCCGACGAATAGTTGGGGTCGAACCCACAGGAAGCGGTGCGTGTTCAAATTCAGTTATGAGGTACAAATGTGATCTAAACAACTATAGGAATGGAAATTATCAAAAAAGACATATAAACAAGTCTAAAGGAATGACAATGAATGTTAGATTTGGGGGGGTTTTGGTTTGCTAGTATCAGTTACAACGCAATCAAACAACAATTAAACAACAATAAAGAAAGGAATTCTCGGGTTGTGATCGATTATAGGAAAATTTCTCTATATGGGTAATTGAAACTACTAATAAATAGCTAAGTATCAGTGGGTAGGCTGGACTATGATTGAAATAGTTTTCTCTCGAACAACTATCATGTTTCAAGCGATTTCTCTCGAGCATCAACAAGCTTATCAAATAAGAATAACCCATAACCTTAATACATCCTCTCTCTTGAGCAAGATGGGTAGGATTAGGTTTAGGATTCACTCTCTCGAACTAGACCCATATCAACCGAATACCTACAAATCGCTAATCAAAAGCTTTGGTTCAAGAACCTCTCCCTCAAGCAAGCTAATAACTCAAAATTAGAACTGCATTTGCAACTATAATTCATATATTAAAATACAACTAATGATTAAAGTCACTTCAATATAGTATTTAAATTAGTAATTAACAATATCCAGAAGCTAATTAAACCAATAATCACATAATAACACCCCAAGAATTGCGGTTTTAGCCACACATCATAAAAATAGGGAAACAATTACCATATACATTCGCTATGATATGGGTAAATGCTCCCAAGTCTTTACAATGGTTCAAATTGAAGATATTTAGAAACCCACTTGCAAATCCTCAAAATTGAGCCTCAAAAAGCTTCAAAGTCTACAATGGAACTCTAAAACTCAAAAGAAAAACTCTTCTCAAAGATAGCAAGATACTCAATTTACAGTTCAAAATCCAATTTATAGTTTCCCAAAATATGGCCTGAAAGGCCATTAGACGAGGTAAGTTGGGCTCGCCGAATGGATCGGCGATCCGCTAATTGTTCTCTTCCATCGCCACTTTGCATTGTCCTTCTGCATCTCAGGTCCTGTATTTTTGGGTGATCCACTTTGTCATCATGGAACCGATCGGTGATTCACCGACTGCCCATTCCTGTCGCTGACTTGGTTTATTCCCTTAGCTCGCTAGCACACTGGAACTTTAGGCGGGCTGAAGAGCCACTCGGCGAGTCACCAAGTGGTCTTGGAGATCTCCAGGATCGCCTGTCTTAACTTCTTCCACTTGTTATGCTCGTTTTTGCCTGTTAGTGTCCTTCCCTTGCTCCTTAGCTCACATACCTGAAAATCAAGGCTTTAACATCAGTTTATAGCATAAATTAGGCATTTGAGGACACTAAAAACTATCAAAACAAAGCGCTTAAATGAGTCCAAATCTCGAACTCGTCAACACCCCCAACTTATACTTTTGGTTTTCCTCAAGTAAAACTCAAGATTAACAGTTCAATAAGGATGTCTGAAGTAGTGCTGCATAAGACTCAACATGAATGAACAAAAAGTTGAAACTAAACATACAATGTCCAATTGTGAACTCAAAGATTCAAATTGCGACTCACCATTATCAAAGATGCTCAAGTTCACAATACTTGATTCAAATGCAAGTTCGAGCTCAACAAAGTTACTCAAATGCCTCACAACAAAGATGATTCCATATTCACACAAAATTCTTCAACAATTTAAAGTCTCGGAATCACATGCAACTCTCACACTCACAAAGATGAACACATGAATGACCCCACCCATAGGTTTACCCTTATTTTCCAATCAACATTTGTTTTAGCTAACTCAAAATCACAAAGGTCTTTTCAAGGCTTGTAAGGGAGCTGAGTGTAAAGGTATGGTCATTTAGGCTTAGTGGCTTCTACCTTCATGAAGTATGGTCTGAATATCACTTTCTCCCTTTTCTTTAACATTTCAAACATGCTCATAATCCACCCCATTATTCAACTTCATACCGCATTTCTTTTGCATTTTTCACTACTTTATTTCACAACTTTTTCTATGTAACTTTGTTTGCCTCATCATAGCCGCACATTCATTTTGTTTGATTAGGAGCACTATTCAAGTCACCAGTATTGACCATAACTAACACTCAAATTTGCACAAGAATAGCCACAATCACACACAAAAGAGGTGGAAATTTTTAAAATTAGGTTCAAGACCATTTTAATTCAAAACAATGGGCCACAAGTTAAAACATCCACAAAATAATTCGACAACCAAGATATATGTCAAAACCATTAAGCTCAATATTTACAAAAATATCATCAAGATAAAACCAATATTCACAACACAACCCAAATAAAAGAGGTAGGTATGAAAATACCTCACCCCATCCAACAAAAATAAGCAGTTGTCCATAAATGCAACTAAAAATAATAGTGTATAAAAAGTAGCAGAGAGGGAGGGGAAAAATCATCCTGCCAGGCTAAGCCTGGGGTGAAGTCTGCATCTCGGCTGCTCCATCTGTCTGGGCATCAATGCTCGAGGTCACATCAACCTTGGCTCCACTAGAGCCTTCCATGGATATGTCCCGTAGAGATGCCTGTCTAGCTGTCTCGAACATGGCACCGTCTAGGTCCACCAGGTCCTCATAAATAGCTTCCTCACGCTCACCAAACTACTCTTCATCCGTCTCGGCCTCGGATTCAGCAGCAACAACATCAGCCCTAATCTCATCTCTAATAGTAGTTAGAGGCACCTCAACATTGGCTAGAACATCTATATTCGGGTCATCTGGGATCTCCACCGTCCCAAATAGCGAATAAAATTATATGGACTTCAGATGGTCCATATCCTTCCTCAACTCAGAAACATCAACTTTTAAAGCCGTCACTGCATCAGTAGCACCCTAACCTCTCTCACAAACCTCTACTCTTGCTGTGAGGGTATCAATAGCAGCCCTGAGAGGTGTCAGTGCAGAAGAAATAACACTCTCAATCATCTTGGGAACCTCGATCTCTAGCCGGGAAGCACGCACATCAGCAGAATGGGCCAGGTGCCCCATCTTGAGCAGCATGGCCTAGGTGATCGAAGACCTGGTGGCTGTAGTACTAGAAGCAAATCTAGGGGGCGGGGAAGCACTAAAAGAGCCATGAATATCGGAAGGAGCGGTGCTTGAAGTATATGAAGGCCTAGATGCCGGAGTAGGCAAGACAACCTCTGCAAGTAATGTATCGATATCAACCTTCAGGGATGTGTCCACCGGAGCTGCTCTCCTCCTATCAGCCTCCTCCCATGTGTACTTAACCTCTATACCCCAGATGTCGGTAGAAGACGTAGGTGTAACCTCGACATCCCTATTCTCATCACGAGGAACTACGGCCCGAAGACATAACTTTATGATCAGTACTGGAAATGGGAGAGACAGTTGGCGCTGCTTGGCCCTCATGGTCATCTCTTGCTCGATGATTAATCCCAAATTAAGCCGCTTCCTGGCTATGATAGACCCACAGATTGGGTGGCAGAGAATGGACTCATTCTGTGAAGGCATAATCGAGCTGCTGATGAATCCAAACCAATATTTCGCAGCTACATTAAGGTCCTTCTTCTCTATAGGCGCTCCGACCTCAATCCACCTCAGGTTGATGTCAGAAATCAGGGGGGCTAGCCAACCCTTCAGGTCATCCAGAGTCTTTGTAGTAATCATACTCTGGTACACGTGCACAAAATCTGTAGCCCTTTCAAATACAGCATTGATATCATTGCTGCTGCATCTAACTTTCCTCCCCTGGACCATCACAAACTCCACTGGCCTGAAGGCACTGGCCTTCTTGTTCCCCTGAGGCACCAGGTCACTGTAGGCAGCATAGAACTCCCGAACCCATGTAGGAATGTATGGGTCACCGGGTCTGGTGAAGACCTCAAATCTGTCAAATCGGAGAGTGTCCCACACTACTGGATGCATGTACACTACACCATCTATGGACAATCTCTTCTCCTTCAAGACGGTCCTCGATCGTGTCACCGAGTTGGTTTCTTCCCTTAGGGCTGGCACACTGGAACTTTAGGCAGGCTGAAGAGCCACTCGGCGAGTCACTGAGTGGTCTTTGCGATCTTCAGGATCGCCTTTCTTCACTTCTTCAACTTGTTATGCTCATTTTTTGCCTATTAGTGTTCTTACCTTGCTCCTTAGCTCACATACCTGAAAATCAAGGCTTTAACATCAGTTTATAGTATATATTAGGCATTTGAGGACACTAAAACTATCAAAACAAAGCCCTAAATGAGTCCAAATGTCGGACTCATTAGTAGTAGAGTCCGGGTTTCCAAAGTAACCTCATGAGATAAGAGCCCTCACGTAGTGGAGTCCGGGTTTCTAGTAGCAATCTCCTTATCTCATAAACTACGTGCCCCTATAGGATTATTAGCTAGTGGATCCACCTAAGCTAAGAGTTAACGCTTATACCTAAGGCAAGTAGACCACCCCTTTTTGGTGTGGGAGACATCGAGTGATCATGTTATAGATCACATGGTCTCAATTTCGGTTAAGGCTTATTCCCACAACAAGATTAATAAGGACTTACGGCTACTTCAAGAAATATCCCGTAAGTGTTCAAAGGTTTTAAAGATGATTCTAGCTTGCATTGAAAATGATGTTATGACTAATGTTTTTCCAACTCTCTCATATGATGTTTTAACTTGGTAAATTGTATGTTATGAAATGAAATGTACCTTTTAGCATGTTTTAAGTGTTTTATGCATGGCTATCATACTTGGTACATTGTTTTGTACTAACGCATACTCTTGCCTATGTGTTCCCCCAAATGTAGGGTTTGACAGTCAGGTTTCTGAGTTTCGTGGCTAGTGTTGATTCTTGAGATTTCGAGCTTTGGTGAGTCCTCATGCTTTGAGGACGGAGTTTATTGATTCACTTTCTTTCCATGTATTTTCCCTTTTGGACATGATGTATGGGCTAGGCCCAAATTTCATTTTATTGTAGTAGATGGATATGATGAGACATTAGTTTTAGACTTCTGTTTTTCCCTATAAAATGTTTTGGACTTGTACTATTGTTTTACTCTTATTGATCTATTTCTTATGTTATGAGAGTTAAGTGGCTCTTATGGAGTCCTTTGGGGTTCTATACTCCATATTACATCTAGGGTGTACCCCTGGGTCGTGATAATATGCCATGTTTTCTGAGTGTGAGTTCTAGCTTGAATATGTGGCACTCTTAGGCCACATTGTTTCTGGTGAAGAAATTTGAGTCGACACTTAGAAGATTGAAGCAATGCAGAGTTGGCCTAGACCTTGATCCCTAACCGATATAGGGAGTTTCTAGGTTACTACAAAATGTTTATCGAGGTGCTTTCATCTATTTCATCCCTGATAATTAGATTGACTTAGAAGACAACTAAGTTTCAATGTTCTGAAACTTGTGAGAAACAACTTTCAAAAATTAAAAACTCAGTTAACTACTGCACTAGTGTTGACCCTACTAGAGGAGGGTTTTGTCATCTATTGGGATGCATCCAGAGGGCGGCTTGGAATTGTGTTGATGTAGAATGATAAGCTTATAGCCTATGCCTCTAGGTAGCTTAAGATTCTTGAGAGGAACTACCTGACTCATGATCTTGAGGTGGTAGCAATAGTTTTCTCTCTCAAGATATGGTTCACTATCTCTATGTCATTCATGTGGATGTTTTCACCAACCACAAGAGTCTTTAGTATGCTTCGATATGAAGGAGCTTAATCTCAAACAAAAAAGATATGGTTAGAGTTACTCAAGAAATATGACACGAGTATCCTATATCGCCTAAGTAAGGCTAATCTTGTTATTGATGCCTTGAGTAGGTTTTCCATGGGGAGTAATGCTCATGTCGAGGAAGGAAAGACAAATTTTACTAAGAAAGTTTGCAAACTAGCACGTTTGGAAGTCTATTTGTTAGATTCTAGTGAAGGTTGAGTAGTCGTGACAAAGGTTGAATCATCATTAGTGTCAGAAGTGAAGGAGAAGCAAGACAAAGAACCCATCTAACTTGAAATAAAGGAAAATGTTCATAAACCGAATGTGATGTCTTTTGAACAAGGTGGAGATGATGTGTGGATATACTAAGGTATATTGTGTATTCCAAAGGTGGATGAACTCTAAGAGAGGATTATGGTAGAATCTCATAGTTCTAGATATTTGATCCATCTGGGTTCCACAAAGATGTACCATGACTTGAGAGAATTCTATTGGTGGAATCATACAAAGAGGTGTATTGCAGATTTTGTTGCTAAGTATCCAAATTCCCAGTTAGTCAAAGTTCAATACTAAAGACAATGTGGTGTGATTAAGATCATAGCTCTTGCGAAATGGAGGTGGGAGATGATTAATATGAAATTTATTACTGGCTTGCCGCGATATCACATGTAGAATGATTCTATTTTGGTAATTGAAGATCGAATGACTAAATCAGCCCATTTCTTGTCGATAAAGACTACAAATTTAGCAGAATATTATGCCAGTTTATAAATCCATGATATAGTCCAACTTGATGGAGTCCTTTTGTCGATCATTTTTCATATGGGAGTTCGCAATTCACTTTTCAGTTTTGGAAGTCATTAAAAAAGGTTTGGGTTCAAAGGTAAACCTTAGTACTACTTTCATCCTCAAACGAATGGTCAAGCAGAGCACACAATTCAGACCCTAGAGGATATGTTTAGATCATGTGTTATGGATTTCGATGGTAATTGGGATGATCACTTGCCTCACATTTAGTATTCTTACGATAACAATTATCCCTTCAGCATCCAGGTGGGTCATTATGAGGCTCTTATGGGCAAAGATGTAGATTCCCATTGGCTGGTGTGAGATTGGTGAAGCTGAATTGATAGGGCCAACCTTGGTTCATCAACCATGGAGAAGGTGAAGACTATTCAAGAAAGGTTGAAAACAACACATAGTCGTCAGAAATCTTATACATATGTTAGAAGGAGAGATTTGGAGTTTGATGATTGGTCTATTTGAAGGTTTCACCCATGAAGGGTGTTATGAGCTTTGGTAAGAAAGGGAAGCTCAATCTCCAATATATTGGTCCTTACAGGATATTAAAGAGGATTGGTAATGTAGCTTATGATATGGATCTACCACTAGAGTTAACGATTGTCCATCTGGTAGTCCACATCTCCATGCTAAAGAAATGCTTGAGCGGTCCTTCTTTTGTTATGCCTATAAAAAGTATTAGTGTGAAAGACTGTTTGTTCTATAAAGAAGTTCCGATTCAGATCCTTTTATCAGATTTGAAAGTTGTGAACAAAAGAGGTGGAAGAAGTCAAAGTGTTATAGAGGAATCAATTTGTTGAAGAGGCTACATGGGAAGCCAAAGAGAATATGGGCTAGATACTCTCATCTCTTTTCCTCCGATTCAGTTCCATTCCAACGTATTAACTCTTCCTAAACTACTTAGTCAATTTAGTCCCTCCTTCAGTTTTTTGAGTTCATGAGTTTTCATGTGTATTTTACAGTAAATTTGGCTGTTAAATATTTCCCTAACCCCTTCCATAATCAGTTAAACTATCATTTGAGGACGAATGATTCCTAGGGGATATTTTGTAAAACCCCAAAAATTTCTAAGCTAAGGTCCGAACCATTTTTCGTTTTTGTGTAAGCTCGTGTTGGGTGATTCTTGAATTGTTCTTAGGTGTTAAGTTCAATTCTTTAGTGTAGGAATGAATTCTTATATAATTTAATGTCACAAGAATCCCCTAGCACAAAGTTGAGTTGAAAACTTCCTTATCGATTAAGTTTTGACATAAGATTCTACTTAGGTCAACTTCAAACAATCATATCTCTCAACACATAATGTATTATTTGGCTCATGACCTATCAATTAAAGGTATATGAGTCCTCTTTCCAACGCCACCAAGTTTGCCTCATTTGAGTTTGGTGTAAAAGGTTATGATTGCCTTAATAGAGACTACCACAACAGAGTTTCCTGAGTCAGTTCCTACAAATACCTTCTACGGGCAGTATGAGTTTCTACGACTCGTACAATCAACTCATGGAAAAACATCAGAGTCAAATTTTGAGGTCCAATTCCTACAGACCCATCTTCGGGTCGTAGAAACTTCAATTGGCTATAGTTTGGATCCGTAAAATGAAACTTTTAACCTAAAGTTCAATATAAATTCTACGAATTGGATCTACGGTCCCTAGAAACTTCTAAGGGTTGTAATTTGGACCAATAGAATGATCTTTTGAGCCTTAAAATTCAATATAAGTTCTATGGATTGGACCTATGGTTCGTAGGAACTTCTACGGGTTGTAGTTTGGACGCGTTGAATGAAATTCCGAGGCTAAAAATTTAATATGAATTCCACGGATGGAACCTACGATTCGTAGTTTGAACCTCTATGTAGATGGCCGCGTGGAAAATGTTGGTTTTTTTATGAGAGGCAGTCCAGTCTTTTTATAACACTTCTAAGTCTAAACCCCAATGTTTTTACACCTAAATAAGGTTCGAAATAGTATTAATCGATCTATTACTCTCATTAACATTTCCAAGTCTTAGAGCACGGATTCAAGAGGTGAAAGCTAGGGTTTTCAAGCGTTCTTCTAGTTTCACTAAGAAATTTGTTCTTGCAGAAATGTAAGGCTAATCATAGTTATGAACTGAGTTCTTCCTTGATTAACCTTTCAAATACACCTCATCCGATTCTAGGTGTAAAAAATCGTTAAGCAGTATAAAACCCAACGATTTAGTTGGGGTTGAACCCATATGGAGCAGTACAAGTTTGAATTCAAATATGAAGCTGTAAGTGTGATTCAAATGATTGTAGGAATGGAAATTATCGGAAATTTTTAATTAAATCAAGAGATTGACATAAAATGTCAGGAGAGGGATTTGTATGTCAATCAGTAATCACAACAACAATAATCAACAAGACTAATCAAATGAGTAAGAGGGGCTTGGAGGAATGACCAAGTAGTTGCCAAATTCTTCCTAAATGGGTGCTAGGTGATAAATAATAGTTACTAAATCTTCATGGGTAGGCTGGGCCCTAGATGAGATAATTTTCTCTCGAACAACTACTTCGCCTCAATTGAGTTCTTTCGAACCTCAAAGGGTTACCTACGAAAATCAACTCACAACCTCACTACATCCACTCTCTCAAGCTAGATAGGTAGAACGGAACTTAGGATTCACTTTCTCGAGCTGAACCCACAATAGCCCAGTTGCTTCAAATGCTAACTTATCACCTTGGTTTCACACCCGTCTCTCAAGCAAGAATAAAACACTAAATCATATTGTAATACACATTCAATATAGCAATTCAACAACAACAGTAAATCAAACTCACTTCGAATTAGCACTATAATCAATAATTTCTAACTCCCACTTAACTAAATTAAGCAATTAGTCTCATGGTCAAACCCCCAAGAATGGGATTTTAGCTAGTCATCATAAAAAGTAAAAATTCAATACCTATTACATGCTCCATAGCTGGGTATGGATTTTCACAATCTAAAAATGAACAAATCTTCCTTAAATTGCAATTTCCAACTCAAAATCCACTTCAAAAGTTCTTGAAAACCAACAAGAATGGTGTTTTTTGTTCTTTCTAAATCTCTATTTTTACAATGTTTGATACCTTCTCTCTCTTCAAAATATCGATTTATACTGATCCAAGATTTGACCTCTTGGGGCCAATCGGCGAGGAAAGTTGGCCAATTATCCCTGTCCATCGCCTTCTTTCTTCATGTTTTTATCCGCTATACAGTGTAACTTTAGGTGGTCTACATCGGGATCACTGATCACTTCCGCGATGCGCTCTTTGTTCCTTTGGATCGCCAATTTCCTTGAATCTTCACAGCTTATTCAGTACCTTCGGCGGTCCAACTTTTCTTCGTAGATCCATTCGGCGAATCGCCGACATGGAACACAGTTCGCTCAAATTTCTCTCGTCTCAGACGTGATGTACTGTAAAATTGGGCTGGCTGAGGGGCCAGTTGGTAAACTGCCGAGTGGTCTTGGCGATCACTAGGATCGCTCTTCTCCCGTCCTTTGGCTTGTTAGTTCCTTTTTGTCTGATAGTGTCCTTGCCTTGCTTCTTAGCCTTAAATGCTGCAAATCAACACTTTAACATCAGTTTAGAGCAAAAATTAGGCATTTGAGAGCACTAACACTATCAAAACAAAGCCCTTAATGAGTCCAAATCTCGAACTCATCAATACCCCCAACTTAAACTTTTGCTTGTCCTTAAGTAAAAATCAAGATCAGTAGTTCAATAAGGGTGTCTCAAATAGTGCTCCATAAGACATTTCCTGAATGCACACAGAAGGTTCAAACTACACATACAATGCTCAATTGTGCACTCAAAGATTCAAATTGTGACTCACCATTATCAATGATACTCAAGTTCATAATACTTTCTTCAAATGCAAGTTCAAGCTTAACAAAGGTACTCAACTGCCCTCACAACAAAGATGATTCCATAGTCACACAAAATATCTGAAGAATTGATAGTCCCGGAACCATATACAACCCTCACACTCACAAAGATGAACACATGCATGACTTCACTCATAGGTTTGCCCTTATTTTCCAATAAACATTCATTTCAACTCACTCAAGATCACAAAGGTCTTTTCAAGGTTTGTAACGAGGCTAAGTCTAAAGGTACAATCATTTAGGCTTAGTGTCTTCTATGTTCATTAAGTATGGTCTGAACATCACTTTCCTCCTTTCCTTTAACATTTCAAACATGATCATAATTATCAATTATTCAAATTCATATGAACCACCGAATACCCCATTTCTTTTGCAATATTCACTTATTTTATCTCACAACTTTTTTGGTCTTTTTCCTCTCTTTTTTACATGGAAGCGTTCCATCTTTTTCAAAGTAATCATGTAAAAGATTTCTCGCACTTCTTAACTTTCCTTCTCTTTTCACCACACCCCCAACTTAGGCTTTAGCCTAAGTTGGCTATTCAAACAAACCATACTTCATGAAAGTTATGGGTGAATGGATAAAGAGAGGTCACACTTTCTCAAGTTTCTTCCAAGAAATGGGTTAAGGCTCAAAAGGTGCCAAGCAAGGTTCACACATCTAACAAGGTTGGCCACAAAAGAGATATATTGTCAAGTTGGTTCACCCTTTAAAATTCTTGCCTAAGATCATTTCAAGTTCTTGCATCACTCAATCAACCGGACCAACAGGGAAAATTCTAGGTGTTATCACACACAATGTTCAAATTAATTTCATCACACAAGGCATTAGTACCAATAGCAAACAAGACTCCACACTTTCTAGCTAGCGTGCAATATTCATCACAAGAGACTCATTCGACAACCGGCTAGTCACAACGAGATGCTAAAAGTTTACATATTGCCTATGTAACTTCGTTTGCCTCATCATAGCCGCGTATTCATTTTTTCAATTAGGAAAACTATCTAAGTCAGCGGTACTGACCATGTCACGACCTGAGAGTACCCCCAAGTCGTAACATGCGTATTCGACCTCTTGGAGGTCTTATACAAGCCCTTAACATTCATCACATTAGATATGTAAAATAGTGTGGAATTAAAAACTCTTTAAAACAAAATCCATAAGACTCAAAGGTCAATTTTAAAAACATCTTTTAAAAGTACACAAGCGGAATACTAAGTCTCTTAGCCATCTTAGACATGAACCTGAAAACATACTAGGGACACAACCCTTTACAATTAAAAGGAGTCTATTAAGTCTATTACAAGAACCTTATCATACAACTAGAATAGAAAAGTCTTATCCTTGACATATGAGGACATACCACAAGATCTTGGAAGAACTTCAAATCCCAAGCTTACTATAGAACCCGCTCACTTGCCGGAACCTACACTTGTAGAAAATAGAGAAAATATGGAATTAGCACAATTAAGTACTAAGTATGATGACTATGCAAAAACATGCTAAAACGGACATTTATTTGAGATAAATGCTTTCATGCCATTTTTTATAAAACCTTCATAACATAAGTATAAGAGACACATTTCGAGTCATCATCCACATATAAGACAATACCCACATAATAGACATACCAACTAGTACCAATGTACAACACATAAGCATAATAGTCAAGTAAGTCCTTTCATCGTCTTGAAACCTCTATCTCAAGTCAGCCTAAGCCACACTTAAGTGAGATATGAAGTGACAGCCCATACAACATCTTCATATACACCTAAGTATTCCTAAGGGTTACCATAGATAAGGAATTTATCATTACAATATAACATGCTAAGTCAACATTCCTTATTACACCATTTTAGGAGACATTCAAGAAATTAGGGGACTTTCACTTAATAGTCATTTAGACTTAGGGAACTCACTTTAGCATCTTCTAGGCCTACTCGTGCCATGTGAAGATAGCATCCCATACTACTACCTAAACTTTGTAGAACCTATCCAATAACTAGAGTGCACATCCCACATGATGGGAAATAGGCATTAACCGACATAGACCATACTATCTAGGCATGGAATCCAGAGTCTACCTTACTTCGTGGAAGGTGTTCTACTTGCCAAGGGTAGAAATAATGAGCAACCCATGTAGGCACATGGTTTAGGGGATATCCAAAGAAGTTCATTGTACCCTAACCTCATACTCGGAGAGGGCTACCTTCTTAACCATATCCACTCGGTACTTAGCCTTAGTTCCCAGAGAGTAATTTCATTCACATGTATGTACTAGAGAGGGCTCCATCACTAAGTATAGCCGACCCATAGTACTTCTACCAAGAAGGGCACCACAAGGATCTACCGATCAAGGTTCAATAGGATAGCTCATTGACTTCCTTAGAGAAGGTTTTCTACCGTTTCGGTCCACCAACGCTAAGTCTATCATTTCACACAAGAAGAAGGTCATCACCCTAAGGTCCACCACTTCAAGATTTTTCATTCACTTAGGAGTTTAGACTTATGAAAGGGCACCATGCTTAGGTGTACCGATTCAAGGCTTAGCCTAGAAGTCCTCTTTTATCATTCATAGAAAGGGAACCATGCTTAAGTCTACCGATCCTAGACATTCATTCATTCCATAAGCTGTCATGTACCAAGAAGGGACATCTAAGTGTACCAAGCAAGCCACAACATTACCATATAGAGACTCTTCATAGTCTAACATCATCACACATATGAACATTAAAAGAGATCACACTTTCAATCATAATGCAATAACACTTTATACAAGATCACCTTATGTCCATAAGAATACCTTCACATAGTACAATAATACTTCATAACTTGATAACACTTTAATTCAATAGATAATGCCTTCAAGGCCATGTCCATAATACATTCCATAATTAAACACCTCCACCATAAGTGGATCAAACCAAACAAGAATAATTATATCAATAATATGTGATTAAGCCAAATTACCGTCCTCCAAATCCATATTCAACAACACTCAAGTCCCCACCATTTTACTTACCACAAGAGAATTCATCCATAACTTGCCCATAAGGCCACCACTCTCAATTCATCCATACATCAACAATTCATCATAGATAGATGTAGAAAATCATAAGAGTCACCCATACAATCCAATCCAAACACATTTCATAAACTTTGGATTTTAAGCAAAAGACCCACTTCATAAGCAAATTCTAGGGTTTTGTGGAAGACAAGGGTTCATAGAGTTTTTCATTCAAAAACCTTTAATCAAACATTAATAACATCATATTTAATCATTGAAACCATTTTCATGCAAGAACCCTTGAGATAATTGAGAAACAAGTTTTCTCATAACTTTTTGGAAAACTTTAAAATTCATTTGAGATTGGCTTTAAAGCGAAAACTAGCTTTAGATAAAGAGCTACCATACCTTAATTGATGAAATTCCAAAAAAATTTGGTGGAAGGAACCCTCAATTTGAAACCCTAGCTCTCCACCTTCTTCTTCCTTGAACTTGAGAGAATTTTAGAGAGAGAAAGTCTTTGGGAGTTTTAATTTGAAGAATAAATTCAAAAATACCTTTTAAATGTTGTAATACCTTTAAAATACCTAAACTAAGTTAAAACAACCATCCATGCATTTAATTGGCCAAGGGTAGAATTTACCAAACTACCCTTGGCTAGGCAGATTTTTGGACAGCAGCACAGTGCCAATTGACGGCGACCATCCACAGACTGTGAATGGATTGACTGCCAGTCCTGGCTGTTCGTCAAAAGGTTCAGAGAGGGTGTTGGGAAGGCTTTGGTGAGGAGACTAAGTCTCAACTCAAGAATCCAATCCACACCCCGTCAATCCATTGATGGCCCGTCAATGGGGCCCGTGGATGGCTGCTGGTTTTGCTAGCTTTTAGGTCAGCGTTTGGGTCCTTGAAGTCATCCTTAAGGAGTCGTAGCCGGGTGTTTTGACCCTAAACATGGTCATCTAAACATTAGGGTCACTTCCACTGCTTTTTGACTCCAAACAACTAACCAAATCAAGGACAACACACTAGCACAGACAAGACTAGTTTCCTGACGTCATGGACGTCTCTTGACGTTTGACCTCCAACACAACCAAACTGACCTCTAGCACCATTTTTAAGCATTTATACAAGATTACCAACTATATACCAACACACGAGGCTCTAGTTTCACGAGTTCGTTTTTTGGGTCGTTACAGACCACAACAGACATTTGAAATTGCAAGAGACTAACAAGCCACCACCCCACCAAAAGCAACCATCATTATCCTCAATGTGATCAGAGAACAAACACTAGTCACAATAAACAAAAGACAACAAAATTAAAATAGATTTGAAAAGTAATAGTGCTAAACAAAAAGAGTGGTGTTAAAATGAATCTTCACTAGGTGGCCATTTGGCGAAAGGTTATAGAGTTTGCCGAATTGATCGGCGAACTGCCTAATTGCATGCATTCGCCTAAATATCGAGATTGCTACCGCTTTAATTTGGGCCGAAGGGTGATCGAGATCGAGTACACCGAGTCGCATCGGTGCATCGCCTAGTGGGCGTGTACATATCCAAAATTTCCAAAACTCCGACCAACCAGGAAGGTGCAAAAGGCGGAGAAAGTCAGGCTCGCCCAATCTGTTCGGTGTAACGCCGAATGGTGAACATACATCACCAAATATTCTAGTATCTTAGCTCACCTTTGATGCCACGAAAGCGATCAAAGTCGCGATGGCCAAATCCACTCGGCGGTTCACCGAAATGGTCCTGGCTTTACCGAATCACCCATACATGCACATTCAACACACTCATTATTCAAAAACCACTAATGCTTGGGTTACCTCCCAAGAAGCGCCTTATTTAACGTCGTGGAACGACGTGGAAACTCTTTCAAGCATCTTGTAAATACACCACTTCGATCAATGTAATATTATGACATTCCCCAAAATACAACTTCAGACGTTGCCCATTTACCTTGAAGTCTGGACCTTCTTTACTTTGACTTCAATGGCCCCATTCTTGAATACACGTGTCACTTTAAAAGGACCAGACCAATTTGACTTGAGCTTTCCCGGGAAGAGTCTCAGTCGACAATAGTACAACAACATAAAGTTTCCAACTCGAAATTCTCTTCTAAGGATTTTAGATTCATGCCATTTCTTCACTTTTTGCCTGTAAAGAGCTGAACTTTCATACGCTCCTAAATTCATCCATTTCGTTTAGCTGATCTACTCTCCCTTTCGAAGCATTGGCCCAATCCAAGTTTAATGCCTTTAGTGCCCATAGTGCTTTGTGTTCAAGTTCAATTGGTAAGTGACAAGACTTCTCAAAATCCAGCTGATATGGGGACATGCCAATTGGTGTCTTGTACGCGGTGCGATACGTCCAAAGAGCATCATCTAACTTTTGAGACCAGTCAGTT
Organism: Solanum okadae; assembly: GCA_036553675.1. Taxonomy (NCBI): domain Eukaryota; kingdom Viridiplantae; phylum Streptophyta; class Magnoliopsida; order Solanales; family Solanaceae; genus Solanum; species Solanum okadae. The sequence goes on along the minus strand of CM071686.1, from coordinate 18,179,554 downwards.
CTATTTGCGTTCACTGTCTTAGCTAAGATATTCTTAATCTCCCGATTCAAAACTTCAACTTGGCCACTTGTTTGGGGATGATAATTAAGGTGTTTCCACTTTGTGTTTCACTCCATATTTACTCAATGCTGATGTAAACAGCCGGTTCCAAAAATGTGAACCTCCATCACTTATGATAGCCCGAGGGGTGCCAAATCCTGCAAAGATGTAGCGCTTTAGATAGTGCTACCACCTCCACCCATTTAGAAACATAGTCCACAACCACCAAAATATACTTGTTAGCAGACGAGCTCACGAATGGACCCATAAAATCTATTCCCCAAACATCGAATAACTCAACCTCACAAATGGCTGAAGAGGCAACTCATGCCTTCTTGACACTCCTCCTTGTTTTTGGCATTGTATACATTTCTTGACATATTCATGGGCATCTTTGTAGAGGGATGGCCACTAATAACCAATTTGAAGAATTTTAGCGGCTGTTTGAACACCGCTATGATGACCACCAACTGGCGAAGCATAACAAACATTTAGAATTTCATTAGCTTCATCCTCCGGCACACATCGCCGAATAATATGGTCTTCACATTCTCTGAATAGATATGGTTCATCTCAAGAATATCTTTTGACATCAAACAAGAATCGCTTTTGTTGATTGAAGTTCAGATCCTCTAGTATTAGCCCGCATACCACATAGTTAGAAAAATCGGCATACAAGGAATGATCACAAGTGTGGCCGTGAATACCTTCTTGTCTGGGAATGAGTCATTTATGTCTAACTCAAGTTCATCTTTCTCTTTATCTTCTAACCTAGAAAGGTGATCGACTATCTTCACAACCTATTCTATCCTTGACTTCAAAGTTAAATTCTTGCAATAGAAATACCCATCTAGTCAACCGTGGTTTAGCATCTTTCTTCGCAATTAAGTACCGCAGGGCTGCATGATCGATGTGAATTACCACTTTGGTGCCTAGCATGTATGCCCGGAATTTCTCAAATGCATATACTACCGCAAGTAACTCTTGCTCCGTAATGGTGTAGTTACGTTGAGCCCCATTCAATGTTTTGCTTGCATAATAGATTGTATGAAATGGTTTGTTTCACTTTTGTCCTAAGAAAACCCCAATGCAGTCCCACTTGCATCAAACATCACTTCAAACAGTTCCGACCAATTTGGGCTAATAATCACAGGGCTAGAGATTAATTTCTCTTTAAAAAATTTAAAGGCTTCCATATATGCGTCGTCAAAGTCAAATTTACCCTCCTTCAACAACTTGTATAATGGGAGTGCAATTTTTGAGAAGTCTTTGATGAATCTCCGGTAGAATCCGGCATGCCCCAAGAAACTCCAAATGCCTTTTACCGAAATTGGTGGTGGTAGCTTCTCAATTACCTCAATCTTTTCCTTGTCAACCTCCAGCCCCTTTTGAGATACTTTGTGACCCAAAATATACCTTCCTTAACCATGAAGTGACATTTCTCCCAATTTAAGACTAGATTGGTTTCCACACATCTTTGTAGAGCCTGCCTAAGGTGTGCCAAACATGTTTCTAAAGAATTGCCCACAACTGAGAAGTTATGAAGACTTCCATTGAATCCTTTACCATGTGAACAAAAATAGACAACATGCAACATAGAGACGTCGCCAGAGCATTACAAAATTCGAACGACATCCTTTTGAAAGCTAAAGTACCATAGGGGTAAGTGAAAGTGGTTTTCTCTTGATCCTTCGATGCAATAGAGATTTGATTAGGAATAACCATCCAAAAAGCAATACCATCCACGCTCCGAAAACTGATCGAGCATTTGATCCATGAAGGGCATGGTAAAGTGATCTTTTTTTGTCCATGAGTTTAGCTTTAGATAATCCATGCATACCCTCCATCCAGTTACAGGTCTCATAGAAACAAGTTCCCCTTTCTCATTTGGGACTACCGTGATACAACCCTTTTTGGGTACACATTGTACCGGACTAACCCATTTTCTATCCGTGATGGGGTAGATCACACCTGCATCCAACCATTTTTTTATCTCCTTTTTCACCACCTCTTGCATCAGTGGGTTCAATCTCCTTTGATGTTCGACACTCGACCTACACTCACTATCAAGTTGAATCTTGTGAGTGAAAATGCCGGGTGGAATGCCCACAATGTCAGTGATAGTCAACCCAATAGCTTTGATGTACCTTCTCAACACCTTAAGAAGCAATTTTACTTTCCATTCAAGCAAATCAGCTGCAATGATTACGGGTAAGGTGTTATTTGCCCCCAAAAATGCATATCGAAGATGAGCGGGTAGCACTTTAAACTCAAGCTTTGGTGGTTCCTCCGTTAATGGTTTGGCTGGAGGATTTTCTTGATTCTTTAGATCGATATCTAGCTTCAATGGGTTCCTTGAGTATTCTCCTACTCCTGAAAGAGCGGCTACCACTTCATTATAACCTTGAACTTCGATCTAATCATAGTTTGCAAGAACAACCTCAAGAGGTTCACTCAAACACATCAAATGGCTCACACTAGCCACCGCTTTATCAATTACATCATCTATCGAAACCACATGAATATCACTCAGGTGTTTTATTGACTTGTGCACATTAAAGGTGACCTTATCTTCATTCACCCGGAACTTCAGTTCTCTGCTTTCAACATCCACTAGCGCTCTCTCGGTTGCTAAAAATGGTCTTCCCAGAATAATGGGAATTTCAACATCAATCTCACAATCTAGAATAGCAAAATCAGCCGGAAAGATGAATCGATCAACCTTCACCAATATATCATAGAGTATCCCAACGGGGTGTTTGATTGACTGGTCCGCCATAAGAAGTCGCATTGTTGTGGATTTTGGTTCGCCCAGCCCAAGTTGCTTATAGTATGCATAGTGCATTAGATTTATACTTGCCCCCAAATCACATAGAGCTTTAGCAAATTGAAGCATACCGATAGTGCATGGAATGGTGAATGCTCCCTGGTCTTCCTTATTTATAATCATCTCACTAGTCATAATGGCACTACAATTGTCTGAAAATCCATGCTTCTTTTCTTGGTGACTAACTCCTTCATGAATTTGGCATAACCCGACATCTCCAACAATGCTTCCACTAATGGTAGATTTATAGAGAGTGTCTTGAACACAGATAGGAACTTCTTGAACTTCTCATCCTCATTTTTCTTCTTGAGACAATGAGGAAATGGGGGAGCTATTTTGGGAAGAGGTTGCACTATCTTTGTGATTGAAGTAGCCTTTTCTTCATGAGCTTGTACCTCATCATTACCCTTCATAGTACCAACCACTACCATTCCACTTCGAGTCACCACAGTCAAATTTTTGTCATTATCAGCCCTCAATGTTGTTGTGTATACAACTTCACCTTTTTCATTTTCTTTGGGTCCCAATTGTGCTGAATGTTGACTTAACTGACCCTCAAGTTGCTTGATTGCTTCAGCGTGAGAATTAACTCTATTATTCAATGACGAGAAATCATCTTTCATCTCTTTTAGTAGGTCACATGAACCTTCAACTTTTTCTAAGATGCGAGACAACAAATCATCCACTCGTAGACTACTTGAACTACCCTTTGATTTTGGGCTATCAATCAATTGTGTGTGGTCCTCTTCATGATTATATTCTCTTCTCCAATGATCATTTTGTTAGGCCCATTCTTGATAGTGTCGCCTCCGTTATTTATCCTTATGAGAGTTCCAACCTTGATTCCCACCCTGCTTTAAGTAGCTTGGGTGGAAACCCTCCTCAACCTTGTGTAAGTTCCAACCTTGATTCCCTCCTGGCTTTGAGTAGCACGAGTGAGAATCCTCCTCAACTCTAGACACTTTTCTTGCTTCTTTGGGTTCACCCATATTCTCTAGCACTTGTTTTTGTAGTAGTTCCATCTGGGACAACATTTTGCTAATATTCTCATCCCTTTCTTTCTCCCTGTAAAGTTGTTATTGCGTCATCCTAAAACAAAAATGTGAAACTCGGTCTTCTTGAGTGTACCACACTTGGTTTATCTTTGTTATTACATCAATAAGGTACGAGGCTTTTACCTCAAATGATTGCAACATTATTCCTCCTCGAACCAATTGGTCAGCCACTCCTTTATTCACTGAGTCAAGACTTCTGTAGAAGTATTGTAGTAGCACAATGCTTGGAGGTCTGTGAGTTGGGCATTGAAGTACAAACTTCTTAAACCTTAGCCGCGTCTCGTGGATTGGCTCACCTTGTAAGCATTTGAAACCTTGGATGTCGTCTCTGAGTATCATCATTCTAGACGAGGGAAAGAATCTCACATTGAACGTCGTGGTAAGCTCATCCCAAGAGGTAATGGAATCAATTGGTAACTCATCAGACCATTTGCTAGCTTCACCCATCAAAGAGAATGGAAACAACCTGAGGCGGACTGATTCTTGTTAGACGTTCTTGAATTAGAACGAGCCACAAATGTCTATGAAATTCCGAATATGCTCATATGGATCTTCGTGTGTTAATCCTCCATATAGACCTTTCATTTGGAGTAGCTGGAGCGTTGTGCTAGTAACATCAAAGTTACAATTCACTTCGATTGAAGGTAGACGAATTGCACCCAATGCACCCAATTGCATCGGGTCATTCACATTATTAAGAATGTCAATATCGTCTTGGTGGCCTACTTGGCTACCCATACTCCCATTCACACTCATCTCTTCTTCTGTTCAACACAAACAACACAAACACAAAACAAATTAAATCGATTTAACTACAACCAAAGAGATCACAATTTAAACTTCGATAAAAATTCTAAACAACACCACTCCCCGGCAGCAGCGCTATGTTGATTAACGTTTCAAATACACCTCATCCGATTCTAGGTGTAAACGATCGTTAAGCAGTATAAAACCAACGATTGAGTTGGGGTATCACCACTTTTCACTGCATTAACAATATTTCATGTAGCCTTCATTATTCAAGGCATCACTTCAGTAGAGAAGGTTCAAAATTATAAATTTCACGGTTTCAGGATTTTAGACCAATCACAAACGACATATAGATTTTTCAAGCCACACAACCAAGTACATAGAGGAATTCACAATATCACTCAATGACTATCAATCGCTATTAAGAGTGTATCTATCACATAGAATAAATCATAACCTACCTCCATCGAAGAACTGAAGTGAAACAAGCTACTTCTCCAATACTCTTCCTTTCCGCAATGCCTCCGAACCTTTCCAGTCTAACAAGTATATATGCATAATTTGGAAGTTAATGAGTCTATAAACAGTCATATTATTCTATGTCTAGCCTAGACCCAAAAACTCACCTAATTCTATAATCAATTTTCTAAAGTTCAAACCGAAGGGTAAGTCTTAATTCCTCCAATTAGCATAATTTTAATGGAATTTAAATAATTCGATACATCTAATATTTAATACTTATCTCAATATATCAAAGTATAGTTTATAATGTGAGAACACAATATTAATAAATAAAGATGGAAGCCACTGGTCACGAAATCAGTGGCAGACGGACTAACATCAACCCAAACCCAATTCCTATACATCACTGTTTTTGCCACAAACTTTCACGGAAATCAACTCCTCAACAAGACAAAATCCAAACCTTATATCTAAAATGGAACCTGGCAACTTCTTCTGCCAACACCTCATTAAATAATGACTTGTCAACTTTTCAACAATCAACTCTCTTAAATCATAATGTAATCACTTTTGCTCAAACTCAAACTTCATAATGAAACCCACTACAATGCATTAAATTTTGTTTACCCCCAATTAATATAAACCTACGTACTGCATAAGAGGAATTTCCAATTCCCACCTATTTTCAATTTGATGTCTCTTTCCCAACCAATAACAATGCAACATACTAATGATAAATAGAACCCATTACATATTACTTAAAGAAATAAAAGAGTTGAAGCATTACCTGGATGGCAGTCGCTTCTGGTTGACGCCGCAGGTAGTGTTTCTCTCGTTTAGTCTTTTTCATTATCCAGGGTAACTAATTATGAATTAATAAATATTAAATCTTACTAATTTTAATGTTATCATCTTTAACCATCAACTAAATTAATTATTAAAACTACCCCATTAATTCCATATTGTAGTTACGAATAGTCTAAATGTCACGACCTAGACCATCGTGATTGGCACCCACACAAACCCTCCGGTGGGAGAACCATTACTAAGACCCAAACAAACAAGCTTTTATGAAAATTAAGGCATATAAAGATACGAAAGCAGGTTTAAATGACTATAAAAATGGAGTCCCAATAAACTCCAAGGTTTTAACAAACAACTAACCAACTAATGCGAAAGAACAACCCCTAGAACTTGAAAGTTGTTGTACCAAAACTCTACTAATGACAAGTCTAAGAACAAAGGGTACAACCCCGAATCTAAACAACACCTTAAACAAAAGTCAGAGTCCGAAAAGAATAGACTTAAACAAGAAAGATCAATGGGAGCCTGAAAGAACTGGCTCACCCTTGAATCCAGTCACACTCAATAGTCACCTAGTTGAGGTCTATCAATAGCCACCTGAAGATGCCCTGTACTCAACAAAGAAAGAAGAAGTGTAATATCAGTACACAACCACAATGTACTGGTAGGATCACGCGACTATACCATTAAGTGCCACATACATAAGTCATTACAACAATATAATAACATGCATACACCGAATATACACAATATCGATATCATTTAAGAACAACGAACAATTTCACATTTATCAAGATATACATTTATGTCAAATCAATAGTTCTCTCATAGAACCCACACCCGAACTGTTAGAGTACCGAAACGTGGTACCCGATCCAATGTTTATGTCGGAATGGGGCAACTGATCCCATGTTTATGCCAAAACGTGGCAACCGATCCAATGTTTATGTCGGAACGTGGTAACTGATCCAAGTTAGTCTGTCGGAACGCAACACCCGATCCATTCAACAAACAATAATCACAATCACAACTATATTCTCAAAATCATACAATCAAGTCATGATTCATGACATTCATCATTCATCTATCCTCATCCACAAGTAGTGTGATCAATAGTGCAACATTCGCATACATACACGTATTATAATGAAGCAAGAACAAATATATATCACACAATCATGAAATCACAACCATCACCTACTTCGAATCCAAGCTTTAATCACCTAAGGCACTTGAATCTTCCCTTTGCGGATTCTTCCTGCTTGTTCATGGTCTAAAAACATAAAATTAATGCAAGGATCAATAAACGAGGCCTAATTACATGCATTATAATCAACCTTATCAACCCTAGGCTAAACCCTTGATCCCCATACCCAGGTTAGGGTTTCTTCCACCATAAATCACAGTTCAAAACCCTCCCCCATCGATAGTTACCCAAGAAACTAAGTTCGACGAATCGAAACATGGATTCGGGGAGTAAGAACCTTACCTTTAGCCTCAAGAATGGGGGAAAACTTTCAAGAAAACCCCTGGGGTCGTTCCTTAGCTCTCAAATTTGAAAAGTATAGAATAAAACGTTTTTGGGGCTTTATTTTCGATTTAAGTCACGTCTGTCCCGCTACGACGGGACCCATTCGGCTACAGCAGCAGCCATCCCGCTACGCCTGCATGCACAGAGACAGAATGCTGGAATTTGAATTCCAAGCCTCCATTTCACAACACACCTTCAACCCCTGATATTTAAAAGCCACTCGTTCATGCTAAGATCATTTTCGAGAGTTCTACTCGCCCGAATTCAATTTCGTAAAGTCGTACGGGTCCCTTGACCCCTTAGCTATCTATTCAGGTAATCAAAATCATAATTAAATCAACTAGTTGTTACCAGATTTCCCTAGACTTTACTGACTCTGATTTCATCCAAATCTGAACTAGGTTAGGAAATTCCAAGTTACTACCAAAAGTTTTCTGACCCCAATTCTTTCTCCATTGGCTTTTCCGTAAAGACGGAATCAGGTCGTTACAATAGATACCAATTTACCCATCACTCGTCGCTGAGTGATCAACTAGGGAAGATTGGCTAAAGTAAGGGTAGAGTAGTATCTGAAACGTCAAATTATTGGGGATACTTGTCTCGCATGTCCTTAGCTTCCGGACATCATGATCAAGAATTTGAACCGACTCTTCCTCACACCGAAGGTCTTGTTTAACAACACTGAGTCTCACTTTATGATATAATTCTCGTCCCCAGCCAACTAATTGAATACCTATACATCCTTCCATACAATGCCTAAATGAAGTCATCACATTACTCAAGTGATAATTATTGTTGTATGTATACTTAGCTAACCACAAAGCTATTCCCAATAACCACCAAAGTTGATCGTACACATGTCTGCAACACGTTATCAAAGACTTTGACACAAACATAAGGACAAATCCTTTCTCACATAACCATGATAAAATCCTAAATCTAAACTCGCCACAATTAGAGGTGAACCTGAACCAACCAACAGACAATCACAATACCCAGCCAATCATAGTTCTTATCAACTTCTCCATCTCACAACCCAATTTCCCATGAGCTTAAGTTATAAACATTTGGTCTTTAAACATCAGATACTTATCGAGGGATATGTCCAAGCATACAAGCCCACCAATCACACAATCGAATGCTAGATTTAGCAATTGTAGATTACCTCTAAAGAACAGTAGAATTGGACCCAATGATCCCCACATTCAACCACACACAATCAATATGTGACCTCGACGACTAGATGAATGTTAAGATTGTCGGACAACCATAAATACACATGGTAGCTCTTCTATAAACTTTCATAAGAAAGGCGGTACATGTAAAACCACTGAAATACTTTAACAACTCCAAGACAACACCAAATATGTTATTCGAAGTAACCAAATCTTCCCAATCTTCCCACTCAACCAAGAGAACATTGCAAGATTTGGTACCCCTGAACCACCACTAGGGATCCACCCACAAAAGCGAAAACACACGAGAGCATAGCTAGTTAATCATACTCACAATACTAACAACCATTATAAACACTCCGACCATTTACCTTACTATAAACTAACACTTTTAAATGAAACCTTTCTTATGTATTTAACAATCAATTGTAATAAACTTTACGATCCAACCCAGGTGTAAGTCCTCTCAAATGCTCAATACCAGATACAATTGATCATTTCTCACCTTGCCAATTCATACCTTGACAAAATATATCACCACGAATGTAAACTTACAATGAAAAATCTGAATTGTAAATTTAGCCGTATAACACGATCCCCTTATCTATCAACATTAGCTTATACCTTGAAGATTTTTAACAATTCATGGATCTTTGCTTATTATGGATCGCCTCTCCATCGATCTTACAATACCTTCGCTAAATATTCCATCGTAATCATTACTAAATTCATAAACAAAACCCAAGCACTTATCATCACCCTCGAGCTAATGTATGTACACTCCTTTCTCAAGTCTTTTTCAATAGTTTTTAACCAATATGATGGACCCGTGACACTATTACCATAGCCACAACAAAACGAATGAAATCACGGGTCTCTGAACTCAATTATCTACCCCTTTAAAGATATCTCTTCTGCCCTTGCAATCAAATAAAATATTCTTGCTTTTGCCTCTCTCTCAATGTTGTACTACATCCCACTATTTTTCTTCATTATGACTCTAGCACTTTAATTTCTATTCGAATGGTGTCCCACCTTCTCTTAAAACTTTCCATACAACCATGTTACTCACCAAATATTAGAAAACCACAACATTAGATACTCGTAAGTCGTAATTACTATACAAAATTTCTCTTGAACAACAATTTTATTATATAGATGCATCCCATCACAATCCATCACGAATTCTTATTACCATTACGCTCAGTCAGCCTTGATTATCACTACGAAGCAAACCTTTCATCAACACAACACCTCAAGCTTAGGTATATTCATCAAATTCAAAGGACTAACCCAAATGCTATACACACTTTCTTACTAAAATCTTCAAATTCCTTCACCCAATTATACTCAATGGGACTTTCTTCATCCATACGCTTGTCATTCCGGTATCAATCCACTCCTTTTTGACAGAAGATAAAATCAACAATCCTCATACTACCATCCTTCTTCTTAACAAACAAGACAGGAACACCCCACGGGGAAGCACTAGGAGGGATGAAACCTTAAGCAAAAAGCTCCTAGATTTGAGCTTTAAGCTTTCTCAATTCTGACACCACATGAATAGTCTTAATAGAGGGAGATTTGACCTCAACATCTCGAATATGAGCCAATCACGCCAAACAATCCCACCCTCCATTTGCTTGCCCCAATAGAGGATATGATCTTAGCTAGCTTTGGCTTGTACACCCCTTCCCACTCTAATCTTTCCCTACTGGGGATCTCTAGAGTTACCGACTTATTATTACAATTAATCCCATTATAATAGGGGGCAACCAATTCATGCCTAAGATTATATCAAGTCAGTCACATCCAACATAATCAAATCAACCCAAATCTAAAAATCCATAAACACAACAGGACAACACGATATACATGGGTGACTATGACTGACTCTTCAAATGGGGTAGAAACATGGATGGGGGTATTAAGTATATCACAACCACATCAAATCCCAAGGCAATTGAACTGACACATACAAATAAGTAGAACCCGGATCAAACAAAATAATAGCCATCCGGGAACAGGCAAGAGTAGCTCTTATGACCGTTGCATCACACACTCAAACTCGGTCTTACCCAAAAATAAAACATTAAACTAAGCCCTGTCATCTTAACGGGCAACCTCCTTACCTGGCTGCCCTACTCCTCTACCTACATTACAATTTCCCCGGCCTCCACGATCTCGCTGATTTCCTCCTCATATGCCCAGGTTCTCCACAATTTTAACACACCTTATAACTTATATTCGATTGTTGAACACTGAATTAGATCGCAGGGGTTAATTCGAGTATGATTCGGTGTCCATAATTGTGACAAGGTGAATATAGGGGAGACAGGGCTGAGATTTTGTCTCGCCCTGTCCCGCTCTGGTGGGAGATATCCCACACTGGTGGTCTCACCGTGGCGGGGGAAATCCCTCCCCAGCGGCCCTGACAGAAATAGAACCTTTGCCAACAATTTCTAGGGTTCCTCTTTTTTCTGTATTTCCCCTAGATTTCCCGACTATAACTAGTCATTAAGAAAATCCCTTTAGCTAGGACAATTGTTGTCTACCCCTCGTGTCAACCCAACAAAGTACGCACTTTAGAATCATTTTATATCGTTTCAACACTACCACACACATATCCCTAGGATATACCCAGACTCTCACACGGTTATCAGTCGCAACGCACATCCAAATTTCTCGCTTACGAACCACATCATAATTTATCTAGACCCTTGCACCTAAACTGGTGATGAATTTCTTTTCACAACAAGTTTCACGACACTCAAGCAGTTACAACTTGCAGATAAGTCCAAATTATTTAATTAGTTCGTTCCATAGACGACTGTTACTGATCATCTATGCCTTATACGACCTCTAAGGACAGATACAAATTGGAACCTTCTCAATTCCAATTAACTTGCTTGTGTCCCTTCAGCCGGGACTACGACGTCTAATTTACTTCGTTGAGATACCAATTGGACTCAACTCATACCACAAGAGACAATAGTAGCTAGCGATCCCCACAAAACTACGACTTTCAATCATAGAACTTGGTCGAACCCAATTCTTAACTGCCTCAATCTTTAACTGATGGTAATCAGACCTTAAATCAATCTTAGAGAAAACCGATGCACCTTGCAATAGGTCAAAAAAGTCATCTATCTGAGGCAATGGATTCTTGTTCTGAATTGTGACCCTATTCAACTGTCGGTAGTCTATACATGTCTTTTCTTGCTAGTGATGATGTTACCAGTTTTGTTGCTCTAGTTCGGACCATGAAGTGAAGGATGAAAGATACCAATTTGTATCACCCAGATACCAATTTCTTCACTCTTCTACATAACAAAATATTGCTAATCCATTAAATTCTTGTACATAATAAAACCTTTTTAATACATTAAACTCTTCTACATAATAAAAACTTGCTAATACAAATAATACTTATTATTTTAATTTATTTTATAGTAGATTTTTCAAATACAATATGAAAAAATACAAATATTATTAGTTATTTGATTCGATGTATATTTAATATATAATATTAAAATGAGTATGAGAGATATATTTTAAAATTTTAATTATGGAAACTTCAAAAACTTATAAGTTTTATTTGAATTTTGTAGAAATAGAAAATTAATTTATTATGAAGTGTAATTCATTTTATATCATGTTAGAAAATATTCATGAATATTTTTTTAAAAAATAATTCAATACATATAATATAATTTAAAATTATAATATTGAGTCCGTAAACAGGCCTTTAAATATCTAATAATAATAAAAGGGAAAATTTTACAAAATAGCAAACATTTAAATTAAAATAAATCCTATAGCTATTGTTTCATATATTTGTGTTTCGCAGCAAACATGCAGCTAATGTTACACCATTTTTGCCATTCAATTGGGACCCACGAATTTAAAAAAATGGAAGATTTATTTTATACAAATTCCTTCACTATTTTTTCTCTCCCATTTTCTTCCAATTTCTCCTAAAATCTCTCCCCAAATCAGTTTTATTTTAATTGGTTGGGCCCACACATTTAAAAAAATGGAAGATTTATTTTTATACAAATCTCTTCGCTACCTTTTCTCTCCTAGTTTCTTTCAATTTCTCCTAAAATCTCTCCCCGAGTCAGTTTTTTTAAAATACATATGTTTTCGTCCTGTACACTTAAAATTATACAGATCTTCCCCTACAATTTCTCTTTTGCATTTTCTCTTTTTCTCGCTTTATACAAACACAAATTATATAAATTACAATGTATAATTTGTGTTTTATAAAGCGAGAGAGAGAGATTTGATATATAAATATTTTATTTTGATTCAATTGTATACAAATTCAAATTTTATGCAAATATACAAACATAATTATTGGTACATATACATAGTAGTTACATATATTGTCATGCCCCGAAGCTACCCCTAGGACGCGGACACGGGACCTAGGATCACGAGTAACCCCAAGCTAACCCTGCTGGCAAATCATAAGCATACTAAATAAACTGAAGTAAAGAAATACTGTACGGAAGCTAATCATAAGATAATCTAAAATGATGGGGAATACCCATACTAAATCTAAATATACCAAAACTGAGAGTTTAACAACAACTGAAAAGTCATACTCGAATACTAAAGCTGATTCGAACTATGTCTGAAAGAAAGCCTCTAATGATTAGAAACGATGGGACATGCCCCAGCTAAGTCTAGCAAATACTGAAACTAGAACTAAAAGCAAAGTAAAATAGTAATGTCAATCCTTCTCGAAGAATGAGGACTCACCGCTGATGCTGCTGAACAGAAGATCGGGAACCGATCTATATGTGATCTGGAAGATGAGAACCTGAACCTAGATCACGAGAAGATGTAGCACAGAGTATGCATCAGTACTTGAAGGGTGCTGAGCATGCATGATAGAGTAAAGCTGAACAATAATCATAACTGAACCAAAACATATATCTAAGCAATGCTAAGAGATAAGAATGATACTAAACTGAGAATACTGAACATGAAATAACTGAATGCAATGACCAAGTCTATAACATGCTGAGACTGAAATCTGAGTGTAACTGATGACATGGTCAATATAATAGAATTTGTCTGTAAGGGAGCTACTAATAACTGACATAAAACCACATGAGCTAAATGTGGAGTCCGATGTATACTCCCCATCAAGAGGACCCAATATACCCTGCCAGTGGTATAGAGGCATGACTGACATGATCACTAAAATGATGCCCATAGAGAGGACTTACAACCTATGGGGCACGTAGGTCTGGGACAGGAGGGTGACTGACCCTAGTCTGCTCGGTATTAAGCTTCTCCCAATTGATTATGAAATTAACAATTTATGAATGAATTTCTATAATACTGGATAGCTCAAAACGGACACGCTGACTGAAAATGCAACATTAATATGCTGATAATTAAACATTCAAATCTGAGGCATATCTAAAATAACTGACCTAGCATGTGTAATTCATGAACTAAAAGAACTACATAGCTAGGGTTCTAAATTTATGAAAGGATCTACACAAAACAATGCTAAAATCATGATAATCTGATTAGGAACATTAAAGTAACTAATTCATAATAATCTACTGAAATTCTAAAAACCCTAGGTCTAGATAATCTGAAGAGAATCAATAATTTGACTGAATACTAGGGACCTAATGGGTTAAAGGAACCCACTAGTGAAATTTGACATACCTAGTGATTAATTCCACGGAGAAATCTTTCGATTTAGGGCTGGAACTGAAGGAAACCTTATTGCTTTCTTGGAAAGCTTTGGTCGACTCTTTCTCCTTTCTGGTTCTAAGTTTTATCGATTATTTTAAGAAATAATTGACTAGGGTAGGTTCTAATTAACTAGCTTTGCTAAAACTGACCAAAATTACGTAGTTTAGGGGTCCAACGCATAGGGAAAACACCAAACGACCTCTTTGCCAAAGCCGACCACGGGCTGACTGACGGTTTGTGGACTGACCCACGGTCCGTCCTGTCAACCGTGGATTGGCTTTCAGAGACTTAGTTCTAGGGCTTCGATCCACGAGCTAGGACTACGGGCCATGGTCTGACCTACGGTCCGTGAGTCCGGCCATGGGTCAACACTTAGCCATTTTCGTGTGTTGATTCTGGGAAGTCACTTCACGGGCAGTACCACGGCCTGTCGTCGGGACCACGACCCGTGAAGGGTCTCGTGGTCTGACGTCTGGGTAAGGTGGTCTCTGCCTGGCGACCACAACTTGCCAGCACTGTCTGTGAGGTGATCCACAACCCATGAAGGGTCCCGTGGTCCACCACTTCTGGAAAAGTGTGAGTTCATGGACATGTCAACAGATTGTGGTCCCTTTCACGGTCCGTGAACCCTGACGTGGTTCACCTGCTGCTGCATGTTTTCTGCTGCATTTTCTAAGTCTGGGTTCCGAGGTGTTACAATATCTCCCCCTTGGGAACATTCGTCCTCGAATAAAGTCTAATCTAGATGGATGGGGAGGGAAAGAGTTGCAAACCCTACCACTAATTACTAGAAGCTGATTTCTGACTGAATTAAGTTCCAAGAACATGCAAATACACTAAAAATGCAAGTACAAACTGAAGGAACATGATACTAAGACTGAAGCTACGCATGAATGACTAAAAAACTAAAGAGGAACTATTACCTCAAGCTGCAATGGAATCGGAAGGAAAGAGATGAGGATATTTGGCCTTCTGGTTTTGCTTTCAAAGTAGCTCCCTCTATGGACTGACTCTTCCACAAAACCTTTACTGAAGCGACTTTTTTGTTTCTCGACCTTCGAACCTGACGATCAAGGATTTCAACAGGCACCTCTTCATAAGTGAGAATATCCTTCACAACCATAATTTCTAAACGTAGAATAGATGCTGGATCACCCACACACTTCTTCAACAACGAAATGTGAAAAATCGGATGCACTGCTGCTAGTTCTGTTGGCAACTCTAACTCATAAGCCACTTTACCAACCCTTTTTAAGATCTTGTAAGGGGCTACATATCTAGGACTGAGTTTTCCTTTCTTGCCAAATCTCATCACCCCCTTCATAGGTGACACTTTCAGGAAAACCCAATCATCAACTTGGAACTCTAATTCCCTTCTCCTTACATCTGCATAGGACTTATAGTGACTCTGGGCTCTCTTAAGTCCATCTCTAATGAGTTGCGCTTTTTCCATAGCATCATGAACTGAATATGTCCCTATCAAGGATGCTTCACCTACGTCAAACCAACCAACTTGAGATCTACATCTACGCCTATACAATGCCTCATAAAGGGACATCTGAATGTTGGAATGATAACTATTATTGTAGGTGAACTGTATAAGAGAAAGGTGATCATCCCAAGTACCCTTGAAATCGAGCACACAAGCTCTCAACATGTCCTCTAAGGTTTGAATGGTACGCTCTACCTGACCATCCATCTGTGGATGAAATGTTGTGCTAAGATTAACCTAAGTATTGAGGCCTTTTTGGAATGACTTCCAGAAATGAGAGGTAAACTAAGGACCTCTATCTGAGATGATAGACAAAGAAACTCCATGCAACCTGACTGTCTCATTAATGTAAAGCTTGGTGTAGTCCTCCGCCGAATCTATAGTCTTCACTGCCAAAAAGCACGCAGACTTAGTAACTCTGTCAACTATCACCCAAATTGAGTCATGGTCTCTACGAGTATGAGGTAAACCTGTAATGAAGTCCATGTTGATCACTTCCCACTTCCAAGTAGGAGTGTTGATCTCTTGAGTCATACCTCCTGGTTTCTGATATTTTACCTTCACTTGCTGGCAATTTGGGCACTTAGTCACAAAATCCGCTATATCTCTTTTCATGCCATTCCACCAAAAGACATCCCTCAGATAACTGTACATCTTAGTGGCGCCTGGATGAATAGAATGTCTGGAGTTATGGGCTTCTGTAAGAATCTGCTGTCTCAACTCACCTACCTTAGGAACACATAATCAACCTTGATAGCGAAGCACACCATCTCCCCCTTGGGAGAAAACCTCAACTCTCTGTTGATGGACTACACCCTTTAGTTGAAGCAATATCGGATCACTGTCTTGCTTTTCCTTAACTTCCGCTACCAATGAAGATTCTACCCCATATTGAACTGTTACACTGCCATCTGATATGCTCATAAGACGAACTCCTAAGTGACCAAGTCTGTGAACATCCTTTGCTAATTCCTTTCTTTCTTCCTCAACATGTGCTACACTACCCATCAATAGTCTACTAATAGCATCTGCTACTACGTTGGCCTTACTAGGATGGTAATGCACACTCATATCATAATCCTTGAGGAACACAAGGTATCTCCTCTGGAGAATATTCAATCTTTCTGGGTGAACACATACTAAAGGCTCTTATGGTCTGTGAACACATCTACGTGAACACCATACAAGTAATGTCTCCAAATCTTAAGTGCAAACACCACTGTTGCAAGTTCGAGGTCATGAGTTTGATATTTCTTCTTATGCACCTTAAGTTATCTAGAAGCATAAGCTATGACCTTACCTCGCTGCATATACACACAACCTAGGCTGACTTTAGATGCATCACAATCGATAACATAACTGTCTGAACCCTTTAGTAGAGTCAAAACATGAGCTGTAGTCAACCTAATGTTCAGTTCTGCGAAGCTTTTCTCACAATCATCTAACTAGTGAAACTTAACCTTTTTCTTAGTTAAGTTAGTCAATGGAGAGGCTATGGATGAAAATCCTTCCACGAACCTTCTGTAATAACTAGCCAAACCCAACAAACTTCTGATATCTATAAGAGAGGTAGGTATGGGCCATTGTTTCACTGCTTCAATTTTCTGAGAATCCACTCAGATCCCTTCGCTAGACAGAATGTGACCAAGGAAATCAACAAATTGCAACCAAAACTCACATTTGATAAACTTAGCAAATAACTGGCGATATTTGAGAGTTTGTAGGACAACCCTCAAATGATTTGCATGTTCTTCCTCATTCCTAGAGTAAATGGGGATATCATCAATATAGATGATAACGAACAAGTCCAAATACTGTTTGAAAACTTTCTTCATCAAATTCATGAAAGTTGCAGAAGCATTGGTTAGTCCAAATAACATAAATAAAAATTCATAATGACCATACCGAGTTCTGAAGGCTATTTTCGGGATCAATATCTCTGACTCTAAGCTGATGATAATTGAATCTAAGGTTTATCTTTGAGAAACAACTAGCACCCTGAAGTTGGTCAAACAAGTCATCAATACTGGGGATATGATACTTATTCTTGATTGTGACCTTGTTCAACTGCCTGTAGTCAATGGACATTCTAAGAGAACCATTTTTCTTTTTCACGAACAACACAGGTGCACCCCATGGGGAAATACTAGGTTTGATGAAGCCCTTATCTAAAAGGTCTTTCAACTTCCTTTTCAATTCCTTAAGCTCAGCTGGAGCCCTTCTGTAAGGAGGAATAGAAATAGGCTGGGTATCTAGAAGGAGATAAATTCCAAAGTTGATTTCCCTTTTGGGAAAAACTCTGGGAATATCTTCTGGAAACACTTTTGGGAACTCATTAACTACTGGAATTGACTCAAGAGTTGGGGTTTCAGAGCTTGAATCCTTAACCCGAGCTAGATGATAGAGATAACCCCTAGAGATCATCTTTCTAGCCTTAAGGTAAGAAATGAATCGACCCATAGGCGCTAAGGTACTACCCTTCCATTCTAAGATTGGTTCATCTGGAAATCGAAAATGAACAATCCTAGTTCTACAATCGATTGAGGCATAACAGAAATGTAACCAATCCATGCCTAGAATAATATCAAAATCTACCATTTCTAAATCTAAAAGATCTGTTGAGGTGACTTTTTGGGAGACTGTGACAATGCAATTTTTGTATACCCGTCTAGCTAAAACTGGGTCAGCGATTGGAGTAGAGACTAAGAAGGGTTCTGAGAGAGTTTTTGGACTAACATCAAAGTTTACTGCTATATAAGGAGTTACGAAGGAAAGAGTAGCCCCTGAATCTAACAAAGCATAAACATCTAAGTTAAAGACTCATAACGTACTTTTTATCCTAGTGAGCCTGAAGAGCATACAACTTATTTTGGCGTTGTCCGCCACCTGTACAAGGTGAGTTACCCTGCTAAGTCGGGCGACCTGCTGGTGCTGCTGAAGTTGTGGACCGAGCTCTAGTATTATTGCCCTTTGACCTTGTGTAGAAGAAGGACAATCTCTCAACCTGTGACTAGACTGACCGCACCCAAAGCATCCTTCCTTTCCTACAAGACACTCGCCTGGATGGTTCTTTCCACACTTTGGACAAGTTGGGTAGGTTCTGGTGCCTGAAACACTCTTCTTAGACTTAGAACTTGATGCCCTACCTTTCTGATCATATCAGAACTTGAAGGATGGAACACTAGCTGATGAAGGTGTTGGAGCTGAAAACTTTTGTTGAAACTGTGAGCGATTTCCACCACCCAATTTCTGTCGAGAATACTCATAGTTGCCTGTTCTAGCCTTCTTACTATCCTTAGCTTGTTCCTAAGCTTTGTAACGCCTCGAGCCTACACCCTGGACGTGACCAGCACTCGAAGACCATTGCTAGCCCCAAGTGAACCCTTGGCCTGGCTTAACTCAGCGGAAGACAATATTTATATCTATAATTTAAAGAAATAATATCTTAGCCAAAATGTCAACTCAAGTCTTAAACGATACAAATGAAATGAATAAGACTAAAGAACTAACATCTGACTGTTTATGAAGCCTCTAATAACAACTGAGATGGATGTTGGGACAGACCCCACAACATCCTAATAAACTAAACTAGAAAGCAATGAAATGGATCCTCCGAAATGCAATGAGGCTTACCAGTAGACTCTGAACTTCTTACTGGATCAACGATGCGCCGAAATGCTGATCCTAGTTACTTGTGTCTGCATCATAAGACGATGCAGGCTAACTGGCATGAGTACATTGAATGTACATGTATGCGAGTTGGAATACTAAAACAACATAGGCTAGAAAGAATCTGAGAGAAACTGAAGAACTTACCTGGCTCAACTCAACTCAACATGACTGAACTCATTTCAATATAAAACAGTTTAAAAACAAGTGCAATATAAAGAAAAGTTGTTTTAAAACATTATAGTAACTCTGTGTGTATGCAAAGATACAAATAACTCTAAGATGTATGTAAAAATACAAATAAACTAATGTATATAAAAATACAATACTTCTGTGGGAGTTTCTCTAACCGACAACCATCACATAAAAGCTATAGTGATGATACAGCGATCTACCTCACGTTGCCAGCGCATTCTATACCCGGCCAAAGGTATAGGACCTGAACTGCCTAATGGATCCACTAGTATATTTCGAAAAGGATTCATCTAAAAAGTATGACCCTTTTCTACCCATGGTGGCTACATGGTTTTATGGCGACGTAAGTTATCTGAACTCATGATCGTCCCCAATTCGGTGCTCAATACTACTACCAAAATATACTGGCTCATATGTTTTGAAAAAACATACCTCTTCTCTGATTTGAGATTAGTGCTCAAAAACTTAGCTCAAAGGCTATCCTGGAAATCTCAGTTTCCTTTCTTGCTTCATTTAGGAAGCTATTACTCCTTGCTGAAAACTAGCCCGAAGGCTATCTAGAAATCTCAGTTTCCGTTCTTATTTAAATGTGAAAAACATTTTAAATCTCTTTGGGGAAATACTTAGTGCTCATATGCTTCTTTGAGGAAACGAACGTCAACTTTACTCTTTACTGAACTCAAAACTTACATCTTAAAACAAAGTTAAAACATTTGTGAAAGACTTTTTGAAAACTTTAAGAACTTATCTTAACTTGACTCTTGACTTTTCTTGACTTTGATCTTAACTGCTCTGGACTTTACTCTTGACTTTTCTTAACTTTGATCTTAACTGCTCTTGACTTGACTCTTAACCGATCCTTGAATTGAATTGTGGATTCAAGGATTATGATTTGTGTTTGGAAAGACCTCATGATGGTTAGGAATGATTTCGAATAGATAAACTTGAGAAAAGTTACAAAATCACCGTCTTGGAACAAGTCCGCGACGCGGAGATGTTTGTAAATAACTACTTGTGAAATTAAATTTTGAGACAGAGAAGTCTGCGTCCTATCCGCGACAAGGAGTCAATTTTTGTTCGCTGAGGGAACAAGTCTGCGACGTGGACTTGTTTGACGAAGTCTGCTTGACTTTTTCCTTCTTCGTTTTCCAGCCCCAATTCGCCTAAAATCTAATATTTTCTCAAATTCATTTAGATCCCGATACCCAGCGTATGTACTCAAGAACCTAACTCAAGGTAACTCTAAAACACAACGTAAAGATATCAGAAACTCCACAATTCAACCCAATTCAAGAACAACATTCAAATTCAAGAATTCATGTCAAGAACATCAACATTCAAACTATTTTAGGATGAACTACGCTGAAATAAACATGTTTGGCGCATGGGGGAATGAACCCAACACTATGAGAGACTGACATACCTTGTAGGATCAATTCCTTGGCGAATCCACCACCAAAATCGATCGTTCTTGGCAAATCTTTTCTTTTCTTCTTCTCCTTTCTCTTGCGTTCTTTCTCCAAAAACCCCAACTCTAATTTTCAAAAGCGTAAACTGAACTAACTCAGTCTTGACCCCAATTATTTTACTAACAACGAATTTAATTAATTGGGTAAGGAAAAAACCAAACTACCCTTTAAAATCCGGATTGGGCATTTCTTTATTTGAACTGCCAACTTCCAAAGGACGTAACTCACTCATTTGAAGTTGGAATCGCGCAAACTCAGCGGCTTTGGAAAGATAATTCCAAGAGGTTTCCAAACTTATCTAAAAATACACCTAACACATCTTGAGATAGGAGTTATGGCGATTGAAGTTGACCAAAATCTCAACTTTAACTTACTTAAAATTTCCAGATTTCCTTATAATTTCCTAAAATGATTATTTCAAGTTGCGAGATGTTACAAGCTTATCTCCCTCAACCTGCTGAGCATGAGTCATGAGCCTAGAGATGTTCATATTTTCCAGAAACATAGCATTCCTATACTGTTTTCACTAAGTTGGATACCCCATATAGAAACTTGTTCATTTGAGCTCTAGAATCAACAACCATGTGAGGAGCATACGTGGAGAGTTGGGTGAACTTGAGCCCATACTCTTGGATTGTTTGTTACCTTGCCTCAAATTCGTGAACTCCTGAGCTTTTGCCTCCCTAAACTCTCTTGGGAAAACCTGTCCAGAAATGTCTCACTAAAGCATTCCCAAGTGATATGAGCTGCATCTGTACCCCTGTTCTCTTTCCATTGAGTATACCAGATATAAGCTACATCCTTAAGCTGATAGGATGCCAACTCTACCCTATTATTACCTGTCACTTGCATACTTCCAAAGATCTTCTTGACCTCATCTATGAAGTTTTGGGGATCCTCACCAATCTGCGATCCTAAGAATTATGGCAGATTCATCCTAACAAAATCGCGAACCCTGGCTGCTACTGATCCACCACTAGCATTTGCAGGAACTGGAACTTGCTGGCTGTTCTGATTAGTCACACTCTGAGCCAAAAGTTGAATGTCGTTCCAAAACTCAACATTAAAAAATTCCTGATCTGGGACTGGAGGAGCTGTGTTAGCATTGCGTGCATTCACATTTTTCAGGAAGCTCTACGAGGAGGCATGATCTAAAACCGCATAACGTCGAGTTAGAATAGAGGAATTAGATCATACCTTAACCACGATAAGAGTAACAAGAAAATTAAGTTGTTCCTAAAACACCTTGCAGCATCCTTTTCATCAGATGTGGTGTACTTCACACCCATGAAAAAGACTCTACTTAGTGCGGCTTTTCAGACATGCTAGGAAACTTAATGCTCTAATATCAAGTTTATCACGCCCCAAACCTACCCTAGGACGCGGACACGGGACCTAGGATCACAAGTGACCTTAAGCTAACCCTGCTGGCATATCATAATCATACTAAATAAACTGAAGTAAAGAAATACTATGCGGAAGCTAATCATAAGATATTCTGAAATTATGGGGAATACCTATACTAAATCTGAATATATCGAAACTGAGAGTTTAACAACAACTGGAAAGTCAAACTCGAATACTAGAGCTGATTCTAACTATGTCTGAAATAAAGCCTCTAATGACTAGAAATGCTGGGACATGCCCCAGCTAAGTCTAGAAAATACTGAAACTAGAACTAAAAGAAAAGGAAAATAGTCATGTCAATCGTCCTCGAAGAATGAGGACTAACCGCTGATGCTGCTGAACTGATGATCGGGAACCAATCTATGCGTGATCTGGAAGCTGAGAACCTGAACCTACATTACGAGAAGATGTAGCGCATAGTATGTGTCAGTACTTGAAGGGTACTGAGCATACATGATAGAGTAAAGATGAACAATAATCATAACTGAACCAAAGCATATATCTGAGCAATGATAAGAGATAAGCATGATACTAAACTGAGAAAACTCAACATGAAATAACTGAATCCAATAACCAAGTCTATAACATGTTGAGACTGAAATCTGACTGTAACTAATAACATGGTCAATACAATAGAATCTCTCTGTAACGGAACTACTTATAACCGACATAAAATCACATGAGCTAAATGTGGAGCCCGATGTATACGCCCTATGAAGAGGACCCAATATACCCTGCCAGAGGCATAAAGGCATGACTGACGTGATCACTATAATGATGCCCACACATGGGACTTACAACCTACGAGGCACGTCGTTCTGGGACTTGAGGGTGACTGACCCTAGTCCGTTCGGTATTAAACTTCTCCCAATTGATTATGAAATTAACAATTTGTGAGTGAATATCTGTAATACATGATAGCTCAAAATGGACATGCTAAATGAAAATGCAACATTAATATGCTGATAATGAAACATTCAAATCTGAGGCATGTATATCTGAAATAACTGACCTAGCATGTGTAATAAATGAACTAAAAGAACTGCATAGCTAGGGTTCTGAATTTTTGAAAGGATTTACGCAAAACAATGCTAAAATCATAATAATCTGATTAGAAACATTAAAATAACTAATTCATAATAATCTACTGAAATTCTAGAAATCCTAGGTCTAGATAATCTGAAGGGAATCAAGAATCTGACTAAATTCTAGGGACCTAATGGGTGAGAGGAACCCATTAGTGAAATTTCACATACCTGGTGAAGAATTCCACGGGGAAATCTTTTGATTTTGAGCTCGAACTGAAGGAAACCTTGATAAATTCTTGGAAAGCTTTGGTCGACTCTTTCTTCTCTATGGTTTGAAGTTTGATCAATTATTTTGAGAAAGAATTGACTAGGGTAGGTTCTAATTAGATTGCTAGGCTAAAACTGACCAAAACTATGTAGTTTAGGAGTTAAACAATGTAGTTTAGGGGTTCAACACATAGGGAAAAGACCAAACGACCTCTGACTTAAAAGTCATCCGAAGCCGACCATGGGCTAATTGACGGTCCATGGACTGACCCTTGGTCTGTCCTGTCAACCATGGATTGTCTTTCAGAGACTTGATTTTGGGGCTTTGATCCATGGGCCGTGGTGTGACCTACGGTCCGTCAGTCCGATCGTGGGTCAACACCTAGCCATTTTCCTGAGCTGATTCTAGGAAGGCACTTCACAGGCACTACCACGGCCCGTCGTCAGGACCACGACCCATGAAGGGTCCTGCGGTCTGACGTCTGGGCCAAGTGGTCTCTGCCTAGCGACCATGACTTGCCAACATGGTCTGTGAGGTGGTCCATGACCTGTTAAGGGTCCCATGGTCCACCACTTCTAGACACATGTAAGTCCACGGACAGGTCAACGGACCGTGGTCCCTTTCAGAGTCTGTGAACCCTGTCGTGGTTCACCTACTGCTGCTGGTTTTCTACTGCATTTTCTAAGCCTGGGTTCCTAGGTGCTGCATATATACAATTGAATTGAGTGGCTGCCATCGATTTATACAAACGAGAGGATGCTAACGATTTATAGAAATGAGAGTCTGCCAACGATTTATAGAAATCAGAGGCTGCCAGTGATTTATACAATCTAATGCTCCATAGCAAAGCAATTATATCAACTATAGCTATAGCATACAAATATGATTTTTATGTTTGCTAAACCTAAAATTTAAATTCAAATTGTGAACAACCGCCCAACAATATTTATCTACAAAATATACACCATGGAGATCAGGGGAAAGTTGAGCTAACCTTATAAATAAACAATAAGCTATCTAAGAGAAAAGAACATTTAAGTGCTTACCATAGAGAATATGCTCCAAATTAAGATGTAAGACATGGGACATTTAAATTTTGATTCGGTTAGTAAAGTCAATGTGTGGATTCAATGTTTTGTGTTTACTACTTTCAAATACGCGAAAGTGAATTGTTGTGATTTTTTAAATAGATCAAAATAAGTGAATTGTTCAAAGTATAAGAGAATTATTGAGACTTTTTTTTATATTCATCCTTTATTTAATGATGCTTTTGATCAACTACTTTATATTTTATAGTAGAATAATTTAAAAACAATCAAAAAGGCAATAATGACAAGGAGATTATAATTTATATCCTTAATTTTTTTTAAAGTGTACCAAATCCAAACGATTTGGCTCATCTACATTACACCTTCTTTCCATTTCCTAAGTGCATAATTACATGATTGACCCCTATCATATTCAAAATTTAAAAATCTAGATTAAATTTAATTTAACAAGCCTCTTAATCATGAACAAATTAGGAAAAAGCTCACCTACGTTGAAAAGAAAATTTTCATCTTCCAATTTCTTTTTGATATAATTTTAATTTTATTTAAAAAATTTATAAAATCAAATCATGAATATCCTTAATAAAAAAATATATAGAAGATACAAAATACACCAAAATAATCTCTTAAAATTTAGTGTTAAAAATAATATTTCAAATCATGTTTTCTAAATTACTTTAGCATATAACATTATATTTTTCATTCACATCTTGTAAATTATCTTTGACAGAAAAAAATAAAAATCTATTTTTGTGGAGTAAAAAAGATAAGTATTTGGCAAATAAAATTATGTCAGAATAAACGGAGAGGAAAAAAGATATTGTATAATAGCATTTGTAAAATGTTTTAGAGTATTATCTGTTTAAAAATAAAGTTGGTCTCTTTGTTTTCTTAATTATGTTGTTGTCTTTTTTTTTTTTTGGTTAGATATTAAAAAAGAAGAAGAAAATTCTTGCATTTAGATCAGGGAAAATCTATCAATGGTGATGTAAAACCTATATCATGGAAGTAATGATGTTAATGAAGAGTCGAAATTAGTTAAAAGATGAGACTATTCTTATTAAACTTGTGTGAGTTTTTTTTTTCTTAATTCATATTTTAAGGGGAAAAAGACTTAAATATGTCATCGAATTTTGAGAAAACGGTAATATATGTCATCTATTAAAAGTATAGTTAATCTATACCATTTTCGCTTTAGAAAAGGTTCATCCATGTCCTTATTTATTAACTGAAAATAGTTTCGATTCCTTGCAAAATTATTTCTTACATGTGGTCAATTATGATTCAGTCACACCATTAATTAAATAATTTTTTTAAAGAAACAAACTCAGATATGCCACAAACTTTGAGAAAAAGGCTAATCTATGTTATTTCAATTAACCAATAATAGCATGAATGAACCTCTTTCTCAAACGAAAATGGCATAGGTGGACCAAACTTTTAATGGATGACATCGATGAACCTTTTCTCAAAGTTTGATGACATATTTGTGCCATTTCCCATTTCCCATTTTTTAATTATGATTAAGAGGTCTGTTAAATAAATTTAATCCAGACCTTTAAATTTTTTGATATGGCACAAGTACCCCCCTAGACTATGGCTGAAATCTCGCAGACACACCTTAACTAAACTAAAGTCCTATTAACCTCCACCCCCCCCCCCCCTCCCGAACTTTTTTTTTTGTAATTTTAATTCATCTTTTTGACCTACGTGACCTCTAGATCTCCTACACGCCTCACCTAAGTGGAGTCACGGAGTGTGCCACGAAAGCCAAAATATGTACAAAATTACAAAAAGAAAAAAAGAGTTAGGGGGAAAATAGGATCTTAGTTAAGATGTGTCTCATAGTCTATAGAGTGCTTATACATTATCCCTTTAAAATATAACAAATATCACTCATTTAAATATGCACTCATCTAAGTGATTAGTGATAATTTTATAATTATCATGATTGTAAGTTGTACTCTTATTATTGTTCACTCATAAAGGAAAACAACAACGTGAATCATGGTGGCATTTATGTGGACACAAATGGGAAAAGATAAAGATCAATTAATTAGAATAAAGACATCTTATCTCAAAAGAGGAGAATGAAAGAAACAAGACAAGACTCACAATGTCGGAAAAAAGATTTTTGAAGAAATAAAGGGAGATGCAACGTGGTATAAATTCTGCATTAGGCATCCAATTTTATGATGGGTAAGTGACGCAAAGGAGAACAATGAAAACATACGTATTCCTCTTTAGCTTGGAGAAATAAAATTCAAGTACTAAAAAAATACTCAAAAATATTAAGATTCTGCATTGCTGTTAAGAGCTTAGACCTACTTATTTTGATTTTTTTTTGTTTTTGAAAAAATAGGTGTTTGGCAAACCTGTAAAATTGCAAGCAATTTTTCTTATATTGGGAAGAAACTAAAATTTTCTTCTTTTTAAAAAGAGCAGAAGCAAATTTTATTTTTTTTCAAGACTAAAACTGTCGTCAACGAAAATAGTCATATCTATCTCGTAGACTTCAACTTCTTCAACTTGGAATGAAACATTCAATTCTGAAATTGTCGTCTCTTCCTCATTAGGTAATTCAACAACATTTTGAGGTTTGACCTTCAATACAACTGCCCAATCATCCCTGTCTTTTTTCTTGCTGGGATAAGGCACATAACACACTTGAGTTGCAAGAATAAAAGGTTCATATTTTTTATATCGACGACGATGGTTAATATCAACCAATTTGTACTGATTTTGCTTTTTAACACCAACATTCATAGTTGGGTCAAACCATTCACATTTGAATAATACAGTTTGCTTTAAAACTGCTTCATGGTATTCCACTTGTATAATCTCTTTTATTCGTCCATAATAATCACCAAAATTTGGATTAGAGATACAAACTCCACTATTCAATGTTGATCTTGCACTACCATGACATTATGTGTGAAATTTGTATCCATTAACAAAAAAACTGAAATGACATGTAGCATTTATTAATGGTCCACGAGCAAGAATTCATTCTCAATGGGATTGCATCGAACCTATTTTAAAAAATTGCAAGACTTAGTAATATTTGAAAAGTCAATCTAAGTACATCACCGTATTAAAGAGAATAATTTTTCAAAATCTTACAAATTCCTTGGACCATGTAGAGAAATTTGCTTCAAGACTTTCGTCTATTTGACCTTGAGATAGATTCGAAAATTCTTCTAGCAAACGTTGCATGAACATACTTCATTACAACAAAATAAGTTAAATTGAAAAGTCTTTATATAAGGATATGTTTATATTATTAAGAAAATATAACTAACTTTTGTTACCACACAAATGGCTCAACCTCCTTACAATTTAGTAAGATATAAGTTTTGGCGGCCTTGATTTCTTCAAGGGATAAATCCCTTTTTTTCTCTTCTCCCCCTAGTCGACTAGGATGGTAAAATATTGATAAATTTCCTTCATGATCATTCATATCACCACCGTCATCGTTACGATCCACATTATGATTACGTGTCATGACATGAGGTTCAAAATAATGAAAAAATAGTTGTGTTGACTCAGTCATCAAGTACGCTTCACAAATTGAACCCTCAATACTAGCTTTATTCCTAATCATCCTTTTAAGATTTCCTATATATCTAGAGAAAACAGATGGACCATTACATTAGAAAAGGAATGTTTAGCCTACTAGTATCTATCAATACTGCACAGGTCCAACTATCCTTTCTTCATATGGAAGGTGCACAAGAAGATGTTCCATTGACTCAAAGAACCCAGGAGGAAATATTCGTCCTAACTTGCACAAGATTTGTGGGATATCTCACTCTAATCTCTCCATGTCATCCACTCGAAGAATGGTTGAACTAAGATCTTTAAAAAATAATCTCAATTCTGTAAGTGCCTGCCACACGTTACTAGGAAGTAGCTCACGAAAAGCAATAGGCATTATTTGTTACATGAACACGTGGCAATCGTGACTTTTCATGCCAAAAATCCTTTTCGCATTTTTATCTGGACATCTACCCAAATTTGAAACATACCCATCTAGAAACTTTAACTCTTTCACCCAATTGAACAAGATAGCTCGTGCTTCCTTGTCTATTGTATATACAACTTTGGGATATTTTTCACTATTATCCTTTGCTAATTGAGGTCGATCACAATATTCTACCATATCTTGACGTGATTGTGGATTGTCTTTGGTTTTGTCATCAAAATTAAGAACTGTGTTAAACACATTATCGAAGACATTTTTTTTCAATATGCATGACATCAAGATTATGTCGAATCATGTTCGAACCCTAATAAGGAAAATCCCAAAAGTTGCTTCACTTTTTCCATCCACAAAACTTACATATTCTTTGATTAACTTCTTCTGCATCTAAGTCTGTTACTTTTCTTATTCCCAAATCACAAATTTGGTTCAATAATTCCTCTCTTGTTCTATAGGGTAGTGGTGATCTTTGGACAATCTTGCCTTTAAGAAATTTTTTACGATCTCTCCTAAATGGGTGATGCTGACCAAGAAACATCCTATGATAGTCAAACAAGGATGTTTTCTTACCATGTTTCAATCTAAAGGATTGTGTTTCCTTCATACATTATGGGCATGCTAACTTACCTGCAGTGCTGTAGTGCTCCATCCCGATAACATAGAATATGCTGGAAAGTAACTGATTGTCCACATCAAAGCTGCCCTTAGTTGAAAGTTTTGCTTTTTTGACATGTCAAATGCTTCAATACCTGTCTCCCATAATAATGTCATTTTTTTTATTAGAGGCTGTAGATAAATATCAATTTTATGTTTGGGGTTGTTTGGCCCTAGAACAATGACTGTTAAGAACATATAAGACTCCTTCGTACACATTCCTGGAGGTATATTGTACGGAGTAAAAATCACAGTCCACGAAGAGTATTTTCTCCCAGACTAACTAAATGGTTGGAAACCATTAGTACATAATCTCAATCTTATATTTCTTGGTTCAGCAGCATAAAAAAGGATGAGTTTCATTAACGTTCTTCCAAGCCTTGGAGTCTGATGGATAACGCATTACACCATCCTCTTTTGTATGCTCATGATTCCATATCATGTCTGAAGTTGTAGCATGTGATGCATATAATCTTCGCAATCTAGGAATCAAAGGAAAATAATACATTTTCCTATATGGAACCAATTTCCTCTTACGAGAGCCAACACGACTCTTGTATCTCTCATGTCCACAAAATTTGCAAGAAGTAATGTGTTCATCATCATCCCAATACAACATACACCCGGATTCACACTAATCAATTTTTTCAACCGGCAAACCCAAGCTATTCACTAGTTTCTTGGTTTGATAATAGCTATCAAGCACTATGTTATCTTCTGGTGAAACATCTTTCAAGAATTGCATCATTTGGTTATACCCTCTTTCTGATATTTTGTTCTCCATTTTAATATTAACATCCGAGAGACAACCGCAAGTTGAGAGAGGGAAGAACCGGGATACAATTTTGCATTGGCTGCCTGTAGCAAATCATAAAAATTTTGGGACTCAGGATTAGGATTTTCTTCCACCAAAGGTTCACAAGGAGGAGATGATTCGTGTTCATTATTGTTAAAAAATTGTGAACTCGAACCCTGGGGAAAGTTAGGACCAGCTACATCCAAAATCATTTAATGATATGGATTATCGTATCCTAATTCAGGTTGAGCCCCACCGTGAAAATCTTGACCAGAAGAATTCTCATTGATCACATCTTTTTTCCCCTTATTCTTCCAAACCAAATAGTTATCAACAAATCCAGACTTATAAAGTTGATGTTTAATGGTTTCGACATCGATGTATCTAAGGTTATGACATTTTTTACATGGACATCTCACTTTTTCATCACTCATGCGACTTTAAAGCAAATTGATTGGCCAAAAGATACTCTCTACATAATTTAAGTAGATAGACAAAACAAAAATAGTTGTGTAACGACCTGATTCCATCGTTAGGGAAAAGTTAATGAGGAAAAAATTGGGGCTAGAAAACTTTTTCATATTAACTTGAAATTTCCTAGCCTAGTCCAGATTTGGACGAAATCGGAGTCAATGAGGTGTAAGGAAATCTAGTAACAATCGGGTGAGTTATTTATGATTTTTATTACATGAGTAGTTAGATAACTCGTTAAGGAATCCATACGACTTTACAAAATTGAATTCGGGCGAGTAGAACTTCTAGAATCGATTTTAGCGTAAAGGGTATTTCCTGAGCGTCGTCGATTAGAGGTGTGTTGTGAAATGGGGATTTTGGAATTCTTTGAATGGCTCACTGGTTCGTGTAAGCCGCCTTGGCGAGGCTTTTTGGTTGCTCTAGCGGTGCCGCTGTAGCGGGGTGGTGGCCGCTGTGGCGGGCTCGACGCAATTTTACATCGTTAATAAACCCCTAAGCAACCTTATTATGCACTTTTTGATTTTTTAGAGCGAAGGAATGAACCCCAGGCGACTCCTACTCATTTTTCACCATTCTTGAGGCTAAAGGTAAGCTTTTCGTTTCCCCAATCCATTTTTCGATCCGTATAACGTAATAGAATGGATAAATATTGCTGGGTGAGGGTTTTTGTTATAGATTCTATGGTGGAAACAACCCTAAATTGGATAATTGGGATCATAGGTTTGATCTAGGGTTCATAGAATTGTTACTAATCTGGGTAATTAGTGATTGTTTATTGATTCCCGTATTATATTGATTGTTTGTAGAACAATAAAAAGCGGAACGAATCCAAAAAGGGAAGGATAATATTGCTTAGGGTTTCATGCTTGTTTAAAGGTAGGTGATGGTTGTGATTCTATGGTTGTGTGATGTACATTTGTTCTTGTTTCATTATGATACATTTATGTATATGAATGTTGCATTATAGATCACAATTATTGTAAATGAGATAAATGAATGATGGTTACCATGAAATCATGACTTAAATGTATGATCTTGAGGATATACTTGTGATTGTGATGGTGGTGTGTTGAATGGACCGGTTGCCACGTTCTGGCATAACTAACTTGGATCGGTTGCCACATTCTGGCATAACTAAACTTGGATCAGTTTCCACGTTTCGACATAACTAACATGGATCGATTGCCATGTTTCAGCATAATTATGGGATCGGTTGCCACTTTCTAGTATAAATATTGGATCGGGTACCACGTTTCGGTATGCTAACAGTTTGGGTGTGGGTTCCATGAGAGGACCATTGAATTGGCTTCCGTGAGAGGACCATTGAATTGTGTTGTGTATCTACTTGTGATGAGTTCGTTCATATCTAATGATCATTGATATTAGAAGACGGTATGTTGCTCTAAATTGATATAAATGTGATATGTGAGAATCATGAAGTTATTCATTGTTCATATATGTTGATGATATTGTATATGTTCGATATGTGTATGTGATTATATTGTTGTATTGACTAATGTATGTTACACTTATTGGGATAGCCACGTCATCCTACCTGTATACTGTGGTTGTGTACTGATACTGCACTTGCCGTTTCTTTGTTGAGTATAGGGCATCTTCATGAGGCTATTGATAGACCTCAGCTAGGTGACTATTGAGCGTGACAAGATTCAAGGGTGAGCCAGTTCTTTCAGGCTACCATGAATCCTTCTTATTTAAGTCCACTCTTTTCGAACTCAAACTATTTGTTTAAGGAGTTGTTTAGTTTTAGGGTTGTACCACTTGTTCTTAGACTTGTCATTAGTAGAGTTTTGGTACATTGACTTTCAGGTTCTAGGGGTTGATTTTCCGCATTAGTTTGGTTAGTTAATTGTTTAAACCTTTGGAGTTTATGGGAACTCCATATTTTTATTGTTATTTAAACCTGTTTCTGTAGCTTTAAATGTGTATTACTTGGGTTAAGTTGATTAGTTGGGTTGTAGTTTTGGTTATCCCACCGGAGGGTTAGTGTGGGTGCCACTCACGTCGGTCTGGGTCGTGACCAAGTTGGTATCGGAGCCCTAGGTTCGTTGGTCTCATTGTACCAAGACGAGTCGAGTAGTGTCTTGCACAACGGTACGATGACATCCGTAATTTTCTTCGAGAGGCTATAGGACATTAGGAAAAACTCACTTCTTTCTACTCGTTCGTGCTATGACTTGAATCCAATTGGTATCTGGGTGATACAAATTGGTATCTTTCCTCTTTCACACTATGGTCCTAGCTAGAGAAACAAAAATGGTAACACCATCACTAGCAAGAGAGGATGTGTATAGACTACCTATAGTTAAATAGGGTCACCATTCAGAACAAGTATCCATTGCCTCAGATACATGAACTTTTTGACCAATTGCAAGGTGCATCGGTTTTCTATAAGATTGATTTAAGGTCTGGTTACCATCATATAAAGATTGAGGCGGTTAAGAATTGGGTTCGACCAAGTTCTATGATTGAAATTAGCAGTTTTGTGGGGCTCGCTAGCTACTATTGTCGCTTGTGGTATGAGTTAAGTGCAATTGGTATCTCCCGATTCCAATTGGTATCTCAACGAAGTGAACTAGACGCCGTAGTTCCGAGTGAAGGGACACATATAAGTTATTTGGAACTGAGAAGGTTCCAATTGGTATCTGGCCTTAAGGGTCGTATAAGACATAGATTATCAGTAATGGTCGTCTATGGAACGAACTAATAAAAGAATTTGGACTTGTCTGCAAGTTGTTGCTACTTGAGTGTCGTGAAACTTGTTGTGAAAAGAAAGTTATCACGAGATTAGGTACAAGGGTCTAGATAAATTACGATGTGGTTCGTAAGCGAGAAATCTGGACGTGCTTTGCAATCAACTGATAACCGTGTGAGAGTTTAGGTCTATCCGAGGGATATGTGCGTGGTAGTGTTGAAACGATGTAGAAGGGTTCTAAAGTGCGTACTTCGTTGGGTTGACTCGGGGTAGGAAACAATTATCCCAGCTAAGGGGATTGAGTACTGTAAAAATTGCTAAGTAAAGCTGGGAACCTTTGTGGAATTTAGAAATGAAAAGAACCCAGAAAAATTATTGGAAGGGGTTTTGTTTCAGATTTGGCCGCTGGGGCGGGTCTTTTCCCACCAAGGTGAGGCAGCCAGTGCAGGATTTCTTCCACCAGAGAGGGATAGAGCGAGATAGAATCTTGGACTTGTCTCCCATGTTTTCCCTAGTCACAATTTCAGAACTCAAATTGTACCCGAACTAACCCCCGTGATCTAATTCAGTGTTCAACAATCAAATATAGTTATAAGTGTGTTAAAATTGTGGAAAACTTGGGTATACGAAGAGGAAATCAGCGAGGCCGTAGAGGCCAGGGAAATGGTAATGCAGGTAGAGGAGTAGTGTACCCAGGTAATGAGGTTGCCTGTCAAGATGACAAGGCTCAGTCTTATGCTTTTCAGGTAAGACCGAGTTTGAGGGTGTGATTCAGTTGTCACAAGAGCTACTCTTGTCTATGCCCGAATGGCTATTGGTTTGTTTAACTCGGGTTCTACGTATTCGTATGTGTCAGTTCAATTTTCCTTGGGATTTGATGTGGCTTATGATATACTTGATGCCCCCATCCATGTTTCTACCCCAGTTGAAGAGTCAGTCATAGTCACCCATGTGTATCGTGTTGTCCTGTTGTGGTTATGTATTTTTAGATTTGTGTTCATTTGGTTATGTTGGATATGACTGACTTGATATAATCTTAGGAATGACTTGGTTGTCCCCCTATTATATCGGACTTAATCATAATACTAAGTCGGTAACTCTAGAGATACCCGGTAGGAAAAGATTAGAGTTGGAAGGGGTGTACAAGCCTAAGCTAGCTAAGCTCATATCTTCCATTCAGACTAGGAAACTGGTAGTGCAGGGTTGTTTGGCTTATTTGGCTCATGTTTGGGATGTTGAGGTTGAGTCTCCCTCTATTGAGTTTTTTCCTGTGGTGTCTGAGTTTTAAGGAAGTGTTCCTACGGATTTGCCTGGTATGCCTCCATATAGAGATATAGATTTCTGCATTGACTTGGAAACTAACACTTGCCCCATTTCCATCCTTCCGTATCGTATGGCTCCAGCAGAATTAAGAGAGCTTAAGGCTCAAATCCAAGAGCTTTTTGATAAAGGGTTCATTCGTCCTAGTGTTTCCAAGTGCGATGCTCCTATCTTGTTTGTTAAGAAGAAGGAGGGTAGTATGAGGACTGATGATTTTATCTTAAGACCTAAAAGAGTGGATTGATACCGGAATGACAAGCTTATGGATAAAGAAAGTCTCATTGAGTATACTTGGGAGAATGTAATTTAATAGTTTAGTAAGTAAATGTGTATAAAATTGGGTTAACCCTTTGAATTTGATGGGTATACCTGAGTTTGAGGTGTCGTGTTGATGAAAGGTTGACTTCATAGTGATAGTCAGGGCTGACTGAGCATAATGATAATAAGAGTTCATGGGGGATTGTGATGGGATGCAAATATATAATGAGATTGTTGATTAAGCGAATTTTGTATAGAAAATACGACTTGTGAGTACCTAAGGTTGAGGTTTTCTAATATTTGATGAGTAACGTGGTTGTATGGAAAGTTTTAAGAAATGGAGGGACACCATTCGAATAGAAATTAAAGAGCTAGAGTCATAATGAAGAAAAATAGTGGGAAGTAGTACAACCTTTAGAAAGAGGCGAGAGCAAGAATATTTTATTTGATTGCAAAGGTTAAAGAGATATCTTTAGAGAGGTAGATAATTGTGTTCAGAGATGAGTGATTTCATTCATTTTGTTGTGCCTATGGTAATAGTGTCACAAGTCCGTCAGATTTGGTTAAAAACTATTATAAAAGACTTGAGAAAGGAGTGTACATACATTAGCTCAAGTGTGATGATAAGTGTTTTGGTTTGTTTTTGAGTTTAGTAATGAGTATGATGGAATTTTAGCGAGGATATTGTAAGATCGATGGAGATGCAATCAATGATAACTGAAGATCCATGAATTAATAAAAATCTTCTACAAGCTAATGTTGATAGAGAAAGGGATTGTGTTATACAGTGGAAATTACAATTCAGATTTTTCAGTGTAAGTCTACATTTGTGGTGAGATATTTTTTTCTAGGTATGAATTGGCAAGGTGAGAAATGATCAATTGTATCCGATAATGAGTATTTTAAAGGACTTACACCTAGAGTGAGTCGCAAGTTTACTACTATTGATTGTTAAGTACCTAATAAAGGTTTCATTTTTAAAAGTGTTGGTTTATAATAAGGTAAAAGGTCGGAGTGTTTATGATGGTTGTTAGTGTGGTGAGTAGGATTCATTAGCTATGCTCTAGTGTGTTTCACTTTTGTGGGTGGATCCCTAGTGGTGGATCAGGGGTACCAAATCTTGCGATGTTCTCTTGGTTGAGTGGGAAGATTGGGAAGATTTGGGTTACTTCGAATGACATAATTGGTGTTGTCTTGGAGTTGTTAAAGTATTTTAGTGGTTCTACATGTACCACTTGCTTATGAGAATTTATAGAAAAGCTACCATGCGTAATTGTGGTTGTCCGACAATCTTAATATTCCTTTAGTCGTCATGGTCATGTATCGTTTATGTGTGGTTGAATGTGGGGATCTTTGGGTACAATTCTACTGTTCTTGAGAGGTAACCTACAATTACTAAATCTAGCTTCTTAGATAGTGTTGTTAGAGGGTTTGTATGCTTGGGCATATCCCTCGATTAGTATTGGATGTCTAAAGACCATATTTTTGTAACTTAAGCTCATAGTAATTTATGTTGTTAGATGGAGATGTTGA
Organism: Solanum okadae; assembly: GCA_036553675.1. Classification (NCBI taxonomy): domain Eukaryota; kingdom Viridiplantae; phylum Streptophyta; class Magnoliopsida; order Solanales; family Solanaceae; genus Solanum; species Solanum okadae. The sequence continues at coordinate 18,142,877 of CM071686.1, read as the reverse complement.
TCAGAACTATGATTGTTGGGTATTATGAGTGTGTGTTGGTTGTTAGGAATCATTTTGTTGTTAGTTAAGTTTTCATACAACAATATTTATCACTCGAGTTTTGAGATGACTTCATTGAGGCATTGTAAGGGAGGATATGTAGGTATTCAATGGTTGGTTTGAGGTTGGATATATGAAACCCTTAGAGGGTAATGAGATTCGGTAAGAAGGGCATGCGATACAAGTATCCCCAATAATTCGTTGATTCAAATACTACTCTACCCTTATTTTAGCCAGTCTTTCCTAGTTGATCACTCGGGGATGAGTGATGGGTAAATTGGTATCTATTGTAATGACCTGATTCCGTCGTTAGGGAAAACAACCCTAAATTGGATAATTGGGATCATGGGTTTGATCTAGGGTTCATAGAATTACTAGTATTCCGGGTAATTAGTGATTGTTTATTGATTCCCGTATTATATTGATTGTTTGTAGACCAAGAACAAGCGGAATGAACCCAGAAAGGGAAGGATCAAGTTTCTTAGGATTTCAAGCTTGTTTTGAGGTAGGTGATGGTTCTGATTCTATGATTGTGTGATGTATGTTTGTTCTTGCTTCATTATGATACATGCATGTATATGAATTTTGCATTATTGATCAAACTTGTTGTAACTGAGATAGATGAATGATTGTTAACATGAAATCATGACTTAAATGTATGATCTTAAGGATATACTTGTGATCGTGATGGTGGTGTGTTGAATGGATCGGTTGCCACGTTACGGCATAACTAACTTGGATCGGTTGCCACGTTCCGGCATAACTAAACTTGGATCGATTGCTATGTTTCGGCATAACTAACTTGGAACGGTTGCCATGTTCCGATATAATTATGGGATCGATTGCCATGTTCCGACATAAACATTAGATCGGGTACCACGTTCCGGTATGCTGACAGTTTGGGTGTGGGTTCCATGAGAGGACCATTGAATTGGGTTCCGTGAGAGGACAATTGAATTGTGTTGTGTATGTACTTGTGATGAGTTCGTTGATATCTAATGATGACTGATATTGGAAGACGATATGTTGCTCTAAATTGATATAAATGTGATATGTGAGAATCGTGAAGTTGTTCATTGTTCGTATATGTTGATGATATTGTATATGTTCGATATGTACATGCGATTATATTGTTGTATTGACTAATGTATGTTACACTTATTGGGATAACCGCGTGATCCTGCCAGTACACTGTGGATGTGTACTGATACTGCACTTGCTTGTTCGTTGTTGAGTACAGGGCATCTTCAGGCAGCTATTGATAGACCGCAGCTAGGTGACTATTGAGCGTGACCAGATTCAAGGGTGAGCCAGCTCTTTTAGGCTGCCATGAATCCTTCTTGTTTAAGTCCACTCTTTTTGGACTCAGACTATTTTTTTAAGGTGTTGTTTAGTTTCGGGATTGTACCCCTTGTTCTTAAACTTATCGTTAGTAGAGTTTTGGTACATTGACTTTCAGGTTCTAGGGGTTGAATTTCCGCATTAGTTTGGTTAGTTAATTGTTTAAACCTTCGGAGTTTATGGAACTCCGCATTTTTATTGTTATTTAAAGCTGTTTCCATAGCTTTAAATGTGTATTACTTGGGTTAAGTTGATTCGTTGGGCTGTAGTTTTGGTTCTCCCACCGGAGGGTTAGTGTGGGTGCCACTAACGATGGTCTAAGTCATGACAAGTTGCTGGAGTAGCTCACTAGGCATGCTGAAAAGAGGTTATGAGCTTTTCAAAACTAAGTTAGACAAAAAAAAAATCCATATTGAAGCATTCTGATTCCAGCCAACATACAAAATAATGAAAGCATTCCAATTCAAATCAACTTCCAGGATCCAGTCGATTTACTAAAGCTATCTAAAAATAGTACGAACCTCATAAAATTAAGGATAAACAAGAGGAATTGAAGCATTACAGTCAACTTACAGTACAAACAATACTTCCTTTGTGTGAGAAAATTTAGAGGAAGAAAAAGAAACTGAAGCCAAATTGTACACTTAACCAACAACAAATAGTAGCTCATTACGTGTAAAACCTACTAATAAACAATCAATTAGCTAACTAATTTAATCTTAGAGGTTGTTGGTCACTGTGCAATTACTTTTACTAGTAACTTATGTCTCGTTCAAAAAATATTTTCCTTATTGAAGCATTCTAAATTTCAGCCAACTTACAGAATAATGAAAACATTCTAATTCCAATCAACTTACTGAAGCATTCTAATTTCATTCAACTTGCTGAAGATTTATAATTATAGTATGGATTTCACAAAGTAGAAGATAAATAAGAGGAATTGAAGCATCATAGTCAACTTACAGTACGCACAACATTTCAGCATATGAGAATTTCATTCAACTTACTGAAGATTTATAATTATAGTATGGATTTCACAAAGTAGAAGATAAATAAGAGGAATTGAAGCATCACAGTCCACTTACAGTCTGCACAACATTTCAGCGTATGAGAAAAACTACATAAAGAAAAATAAATTAAAGCCAAATACTAAACTTAACAATTTCACCACTCAAGTGTACCCCCTAGATGCAACACGGCGTACTTGACCCCGAAGGGGTCTCATACAAACCCTTAGCATACATAAACATAAGAAAATAGAAATGATGCTGAATTTAAATTTTTTTCAATCAAAGTCTTTTTCATAAAACCGAAAAGAATCTAGACATTGCCTCATAGTCCATCTACTACAATAGAATGTCAATAGGGTCACAACCCTTTACGATCGAAAAGTCTCAAAAGTAGAATATAAGAAAGTAACTAGAAGTGAATGACATTTTGTCCTCGAACCATGAGGACTCACCACAAGTCTTGGAGATAAGCAATCCAAGCCTTTGTCAAGAAAGGAAGTACACTTCACCTAGCCGGAACTGTAACGACCCGGAAAATGATAGAGTGAAACTAGAGCCTCACATGTGAGTTTGGAGTCGAGAACTTAATGAAATGATTATATTTGAATTTGACCCAAAAAGTTCTTAAAAATGTGCTTCGGAAGTTACCGGAAACTTGTTTAGCTGTATATAAAAAGATCCGTTTCGTTTTTCGAAAATCCGACTTCATATTCTTGTTTAGGGGGTCAAATTGAGTGGGAAATGGGTCTAACCCAAATTTTAGAGCAATCCTATCAAAATCCGAAATTTCCAAGTGAAGCCTTTTTCGAGGGTCTACTTTGGAGGGTCATTTCTCCTAGCACACAAATTATTTGGGTGGACAATAATATATCCATGGAAAGCCCTTTGAGTTAGCTACCTAACGCACTTTGTTTCATCTCATTCGGAGTTCGGACGAAGAAGTTATGCCCATTTTCGTAAAATCTGTTCGGCAGGAAAAGGCAATTTCCAGTAGGCGTGGTTACTGTTCACCCGCCTCATTTTTTTTTCTAAGTCTTGGACCATTCTTCCAAAGGACATATATTATTTCCTAGATACCACAAGTTCAATTCCCATTCATAAAACATTTCCCTCTCTACAATCCTCCATTAAGAAGAAGAAGAAGTGGGAGCTAGGGCTTTGGATTCAAGGCTTTCTTCATCAAATTTCGTGGGAGATCATAGCAAAGGTATGGTGGTCTTGATCCTTGTCTAAATTTCCATTCAAGGAGCCAAATCCAAAGTTATTTCAAAGTATGAAAAATCTAGGTTTTCACTCAATCTCATGGGTTCTTCCACCAAATGGTTTTAAAAGGTTTCTAATGGCACTTTATGGTTATATTGTTGGTGTATTGACGATTTAAGATGAAAATACTCCATGAACCCATGATTTCTCTTTATTCCTAGTTTATGCCTTTATGAAGTGGGTTGCTAGATAATGAATGTATATGAATCAAACTTGTTTAAAGGTCTTTAGATTGTTGAAGTATGTCATTACCCATGCTTATTTTATGGTGTATTGTTGGTGTATGGGTATGTGAGGCTTAGGGCCTTAAAGGCATAGTATGAGAAATTGGAGTGTTATCATGACATTATATGAATGAGAATTCAATGAAGATAATGTGATCATGTTATGAACGTAAAGGTGTTGCTATTGAAAGATTATTTCTCAATTTGACACTCATGAATGTTGATGATAGAATATGAAGGATTCTTCAATATAAAGTATACCTTGAATTGGTAGGGCTTATGCATCATTTTCTTGTATAAATGATTATATTGTTGATTGTTGAATCCTCGGATCGGTAGGCTAGTGGCACCCTTCCACACGAGCTTATAATGAACCTTGGAATCGGTAGGCCTATGGCACCTTTCCATGAAGGTTAATGATGAGACTTGAACCGGTAGGCCCATGGCACCCTTTCAAGAGGAGTTAATGAGCTTTCCTAAATGAACCTTGAAACGGTAGGCTTAAAGCACCCTTTCACGTGTTAATAAATGTAATTTGGAGTTGGTAGGCCAATGGCACCTCTCATATGTGATAATGTCAATGTAACGAACTATTCTATGGGAATGTTGGCTAAGCACCGAGTGGATTTGGTTAGATGGAAACTCCCCCAATAGTTAGGCATGAGTTTCAATGATCGTCTACCGTATCCCATAAACTATGTGCCCGCATAGGTAGCTAGTGAATCCATTAAGCTATATACCGGTCTTCCTTAGGCAAGTAGACCACCTCTTTACGGTGTGGGGACTTATGACACCGGATTCCATGACAAGCTCTCATGGTCTATGTCGGTTAAACGCTTACTTCCTATCATGCGAGATTTCATTATGGTTTCTTGATAGGTTCTACAAAGTGTAGGTAGTAGTATGGGATGCTACCTATACATTGCACGAGTAGGCTTGGAGAGGGTCATAGTGAGTTTCTCTAAATCCTAATGTATGTGATACAATTGTGGCCTAAATGAGGTTATTAAAGAATGTTGGCTCTCAAATGCTTAATATGAGATGCATGCTATACTTGGGTTATATTACGAGTTATCTTCCCTTGTCATGTCTTAATTAATGATATACCTCTTATGTATGAATATGGTGCAAAGGTGAAAGAAAGGAATGATAAGTTACCTTAAGTGACCTTAATGTGGTGCCTTAGTATGGATGGTGGTATGGGACGCCATCCATACATTGCACGAGGTATAGCATAAGGGTTTCTTGAGGTGAAGGTCCAAGGTAAAGGTTTTCATGTTGAAATTGTTTAAAGGTAATATTATGACTTACTTGATGTTTATGCTTGTATTGTATGCAACTATTCATGGTACTTCAAAAAGTGGCATAATGCATGGTTTCTAACCAAAATGTCCCTTTTAAAGCATGTTTTGCATGGTCATCATACTTAGTACATTTTGTGTACTAACCCATATTCTTCATATTTTTACTATAAGTGTAGGTTCCGACAAGTGATCCCTCCTAGCTAGTTTGAAGTGTTGGATTGCTTTCCTCCAAGACTTGGTATGTCCTCATGGATTCGAGGATAAGACTTTTAAGTTCTTTTGTTCATGTAATAGACTTAATAGACTTCTTTTGATTGTAAAGGGCCGTGTCCCTACTTATGTTTTGTGACTGTGTCTAAGATGGCCATGTGAGACTTAGACTTCCGCTGTGTGTTTTTAAAGTTGTTTTAAGGAAGTTTAAATGTGTGGATGTAAATAAGTTTTTTTTTATTCCGCACTATTTTCATTATTGAATGCAATGAATGACTATGTGGCTCGTATAAGACCCCTTCGGGGTCGAATACGCCATGTTACGACTAGGGGGTACTCTCGGGTCGTGACAGGAACATACACTTATTAAATTTGTAGAAGAAATAGGGGTTAGCATAAATATGTACCAAGTATGGAAGGATGCGTAAAAATCTTTGAAGTATGATAAAAAGGACAATTTATTTGAAAAGCATGCATTTGTCAAGTTTGAGAATCACTTATGCATTTTAATGTAAAACACAAGTCATAGCATATTCATCACATAAATCCTTACAACATAGTTGAACCATTGCCTTAGCAACCCTAAGGTATGCTTGTGCAATGCATGGTTGGCATCCCATAATACCAACCATACTAAGTACTCCTTTGAAGCCACCTTAGTAATACCTATCATCTTTAGACTTCATCATAGTCAATAGTCATAGATAAGAAATAGTCATGTACATTACTTGAACATAAGGAAAGTCATTCATAACAACAATCCATTCAACATATATACATGCATACATTTATGTGTTATCATAACATAAAGAACCATCCCATACAACCTTTCTAAGTCTACTTGTGCAATGTAAAAGTGAAGTCACATACCCCCACTCCTACTAAGTAAAACTCATCAAGAAGTCATAAGTATAGTTCGTGTCATATTCATTATCTAGTGTCGTGTATTCCCACACCGAAAGAAGGTGTCCTACTTGCCTAAGGTAGAACTAAATGTATTAGCTTTTAGGTTGATCCAGTAGCTAAAGACCTATGTGGGCAGATAGTTATGGGATAGGGAGATTGCTTCTAGAAACCCGACCTCTTGTATTGGCGGAGGAGCTTCCATCTCATGAGAATAATTTAGATGACCCGGCCTACTGTATTGACAGGAGGGCCTTTACCTCATTTTCCATATCCACTCGGTGGTAAGCATTATTTCTCAAATTATACATAATTAGTCTTGAATTGTATTTATATGTGTGAAGGAATAACATGCCCTTCATTCAATACAACTCATAAAATAGCTCATAGATTCCATTAGGTGAGAATGGACTTTCAACCTTAGAATCATCATTAACATGTGAGCAAACCTTTCATATCATGTTCATAGTGTTTCATGAGAATAGCCTTTCAATCAACATAACAACATTAACATCATCTTAGACAATTCATACATAGTCATGTGTAAGGGTAAGGGGAAAATGATCTTTCATCAATACCACAATTTACACAATAGTCATAGGATCTTCACTTTCTAAGGGAATCATAAGTTCATACATAATTTTCATCAACATGTACAAACCTTCATAATTTACCCTTCAAGGGTCATGAATTATGTCTCACAATCACACCTAGAAATATTACAATAGGCATGGATAAAACAAGATTCAATTACTAAAATACCATAGACACAATTCAAAGTATTCATCTTGCATCAATACACCCATCACTATTTATGAAATTGGGGTCATTGGGAAATTCATGGGTTCATGGGGAATTTTATCATAAAATCACCAATAAACAACAATTCAATCATAATAATAGTCAATTAACTCATTAAAATCGTTTTTAGGGAGAACCCATGTTATAGAGTGAAAACCCTAGATTTTGAATAATCTAGTAATTTGAAATTGAGAGATTTAGGGCTTCATGGAAGAAAGCTTTCCATGAATCAAGAGCCCCATACCTTGATTGGAGATTTCCCCATGAATTGGAGTTGAGAAGTTGAGTTCTTGAGCCCTAGTCTTCAAGTTCTTGTTCTTCTTCAATGGAGGAGTTCTAGTGAGAGAAATATTAAGAGGGAGAGGATTTTGGGAATTATTTGGGTGTTGTGAATTAGTAACTAAAATTGGGTGAATTTGACTTAAAATCAACTTATATAGTACCCCTAAAAATACCCAAAACGACCTTACTTTGATTGGACTTAAAAAGGAAAAGACCTACTTGACCTTCATTTAAGGAGCCCGTCCAGGTACCATGAGCCCCTTCACGAGTCGTGGTGAGGACCATGACTAGTGGTCCTACGCGTGAAGGTTCGAGCAGTGGCTAGGAATTGGGCGCCTTAAGCTCATGAGCCCAAGGCATTATCGCGAGGGACTCCACGAGCCGTGGTTCCTATCATGGTCCTTGAGGCAGTGGCCTTGCCACTTGGGACCGTTAGCTCCATGGCTAAGGCAACTCCACGAGGCCTCTCACGAGCCGTGGGCATGACCACGAGCTGTGGTCATGACCACGAGCCGTGGTAATGGCCGTGGAAGTTGAGGCAATAGCTAGGATTTTGGGTGGCCATTTTTCCATGGCCAAGTGAACTTCACAAGCCGTGGTGAGGACCACGGTCCGTGGTCCCCCTCATGAAGGGTGAGGCAGTGTGCCTAGGGTAGGGGCAGCCTTGGCCTTTGGCTTTGGCTTGGCCCCTTTTGCTTGGCACTTGCCTCTTGGCTTTGACCTTTCTAAACCTCATTTCAACCCTATATGACTTATTAACATTCGGGGTAGTCATTTTATGATCTTTACTGTTATTTTTAGGCTCTAGTTTAACCTACCATTTTCTGGAGTGTTACATTATCTTCCCCTTGAGAACATTCATCCTCGAATAATGATTTAGACACCTTACGAAATTAAAGACTCAATACTAGCAGCCCATCATATATGTAACATTAAAATAATGCACAATTTATATGAGGAAACATAAACTCCATTCCCAATACATAATCAATGCAACACAAGGAAGTATGAGCTACATCCACAACCCATTATGCACAAAACTCATCATTTCATATCATCATAGGAGGAGCTACCTTCTCCAACTCAAAGCAATCTCAACACAACAATATGGAGCCAATATGTCATTTCATCAAAAGCATAACTAAGCATGTTCAACAAATCATCTCATGAAATCAAATATGCAATCATCATCACAAAATGCAAAACAGCACCAAGAACATATTAATCATGAAAACTCAATTTATGATAAATATGAGTTCTCCCAAGAACATGCATATCATAAGAAAATAATAAATAACACTTATACCACAAATGACTTACAAAATGCCAAACTCAATAAAAAACTACTTACCTCAAGTTTGGATAGGAGTAGAAGGAAAAAGATGAGGATAACGGGACTTCATATAGGCCTCGGCTTCCCATGTAACACCCTCAACTAAATGATTCCTCCATAAGACCTTAACGGAAGCTATTTCCTTATTCCTCAACCTTTTGACTTGTCGGTCTAAGATCTCTACCGAAATCTCTTCATATGAAAGACTCTCATTAACTCCCAAACCTTCTAAAGGAATGATGAATACCGGATCACCAATGCACTTCTTAAGCATAGAACCATGAAATACTGGGTGAACCGGAGCCAACTCATTCGACAAGTCTAACTCATAGGCAACTTTCCCAATACGCTTCAAAATTTGTTAAGGGCCCACATACCGGGTACTAAGTTTCCCCTTCTTGCCAAACCTCATCCCACCTTTCATAGGTGAGATTTTAAAGTAGACCCAATAATTGACTTAAAATTCTAGGTCCCTTCTTCTAACATCGGCATAAGACTTTTGCCAACTTTGGGCCGTCTTCAACCTCTCTCTAATGAGTTGAACTTTCTCAATGGCCTCATAAACTAATTCGGGACCAATCAGAGCAATTGCACCTACTTCAAACCAACCAGCCAGAGATCTACACCTCCTACCATATAGTGCTTCAAACAGAGCCATGTCAATACTTGAGTGGTAACTATTGTTGTAGGCAAACTCTATCAATGGTAGATGGTCATCCCAATTACCTTGAAAATCTATGACACAAACCCTCAACATATCCTCCAAGGTTTGAATGGTGCATTCCGTTTGACCATCCGTTTGAGGGTGAAAGGTCGTACTAAGCCTGACCTTAGTACCAAGACCTTTTTGAAATGCCTTCCAAAAATGTGAAGTAAATTGAGTACCCTGATCCATAGAGGAACCCCATGCAACTTCACTATCTCCTTGATGTACAATTTGGCATAGTCTTCCGCCGAAAATGAAGCCTTGACGGGAATAAAGTGCGCGGACTTTGTCATTCTATCAACAATGACCCAAATAGAATCATGTTGCCTTAGAGTACGAGGAAACACCACAATAAAATCCATATTCACATCCTCCCACTTCCAAGTGGGAATATGTTTATCTTGGGCCAAGCCACACGGTCTTAGGTGTTTGGCCTTAACTTGTTGACAATTCGGACACTTGGCTAAAAAACCTGTTATATCCTTCTTCATGCCATTCCACCAATAGACTTCCTGTAGGTCACGATACATCTTGGTGGCTCCCGGATGAATAGAATACCGAAAACCATGAGCTTCATCTAAAATTTGCTCTCTCAAGCCATTGACATCCGGAACACATAATCGGCCTTGTTACCTAGGAACCCCATCTCACCCTTGGGAGAAGGCCTAAATGGATTTGTTGAATACCGATTCTTTAAACTCCATGAATATGGGATCAAGGCCTTGTTTAGACTTCACATCAACCACAAAGGAGGATTCAGAACCACTATGGACCATGACACCACCCTTGGTGGAATTGTCAGGACCCAAGAGTACCCCGTAGACGTAACACGGCGTACTTGACTCCGAAGGGGTCTCATACAAGCCTCTAGCATCATCATTACATAAGACATAGAAATAATGCGAAAAAATTTAAAACTTTTACAACAGAAGTCAAACTTCATTTTCTTTCATAAAGTAAAATCATTGGAATCTAGACTTTGTCTCATATACCATCTAAAACATAGGAATACAAAGTTTAGGACTTAGCCCTTTACATAAATAAAAGTCTCAATATGAGAAGTACAATAGAAACTAAGAAATAGATAATCTGTCCTCGAACTAGAGAACTCACCACAACCTGGAGATAAGCAATCCAAGTCGTCTTCAAGAAAGGAGAGTGTATGTCACCTAGCCGGAACCTACACTTATCAAAATGTAGAAGAAGGGGTTAGCACAATTATGTACTAAGTATGGAAACATGCATAAAATCCTTTAAATATGATAAAAAGGACGTTTTAGTGAAAAGTATGCATTTATCAAGTTTGGAAACCAATATGCACTTTCAATGTAAGAGACACGCCATAATCACATTTATGCTCACAACATAGTAGATTCTTTACCTTAGCAACCCCTTAGGAACACTTGTGCAATGTATGGGTGGCATCCCATAATACCAACCATACTAAATACTCCCTTGAATCTACCTTAGTCATACATATCATCTTTAGACCTCATCATAAACAATAGACATCAATAAAGAACTAGTCGTGTACTTTACTTGAACATAAGGAAAGTCATTCATAGCAACTACCCATTCAACATACATGCATACATTCATATCTCATAATAATATAAAGGAACGATCCCATAACATCCTACTAAGTCTACTTGTGCAATGTAAAAGTGAAGTCCCATACCTTCACTCCTACTAAGTAAACTCATTAAGAAATCATAGTGTAGTTGATGTCTCATTCATTATCTTATCATTTAGGGAAGAATAGCCATAATTGACATAGACCATGTGATCTACATGGAATCCGGTGTCGTGTAACCGCACACCGAAAGAAGGTGTCGTACTTGCCTAAGGTAGAAATAAATGTATTAGCTTTTAGGTGGATCCACTAGCTAAGTCCTATGTTGGCACATAGTTATGGGACATGGAGATTGCTTCTAGAAACCCGACCTATTGCATTGGAGGAGGAGTTTCCATCTCATGAGTTTACTTTAGATGACCTGACCTATTGCATTGACAAAAGCGTCTTTACCTCATTGTCCATATCCACTCGGTACTAAGCATTATCTCCCAATTATACATAATTAGTCATAGAATTGTATTTACATGTGTGAAGGAGTGCTCTACCCTTCATTCAATACAGTTCATAAAATAGCTCATAGACTCATTTAAGTGAGAACTAACTTTCAACCTTAGAATCATCATTAATATGTGAGTAAACCTTTCACATTATTGTTCTTAGTGGTTTCATGAGAAATAGCCTTTCAATCAACACAACAACATCAACATCATCCTAGACAAGTCATACATGAACATGTGTAAGGGTAATGGGAGAATGACTTGTCAACAATACCACAATTTAAACAATAGTCATAGGATCTTTATCTTTCAAGTGAATCATAAGTTCACATACATCCTTCATCAATGATGAACAATCCTTCACAATTTACCCCCTTATAGGTTCATGAACCAAGTCTCACAATCACACTTAGAAATACTACTTTAAGCATGACTAAAACAAGATTCAATAACTAGATTAACATAGACACAATTCATAGTAATCATCTTGCATTAATACACTCGTTAAAATTCATGAAATTGGGGTCATGGGGTAGTTCATGGGTTCATGGGGAGTTTTACTATAAAAATCTCCATTAAACGTCAATTCATCCATAATATAAGACAAATAACATAATGAAATCATGTCGAAGAAGAACCCATGGCTAGAATGGAAACCCTAGTTTTTTGAAAAATATCCCAAATTTTGAAATTAGAGTTGAACGGCTTCATGGAGAAAAGTGTTCCATGAATCAAGGTTCCCATACCTTAATTGAAGCTTTGCCCACGAATTGGAGTTGAGAAAATTGATTCTTGAGCCCTAACCTTCAAGTTCTTGGTGTTCTTCAATGGAGGAACTTCTAGAGAGAGAAATATTGAGAGGAGAGGATTTTTGGGGAAATATTTGGGTGGTGTGAATTAATAAGTTAGTCTTGTGAATTTTTACTTAAAACCAATATATATTTTACCCCTAAATTACCCAGAACACCCCCACTTTAATTGGAATAAAAAGGAATAGACTTAAAAAGTCCTTATTTAATGGTCCCCGTCCAGGTCTCACGACCACCTCCACGAGCCAATTCCTTCTTCGCATCTTCTACATGAGCCACACTACCCATGGACATTCTACTTAAGGCATCCATAATTACATTAGCTTTTTCGGGGTGTTATAAGACACTCATGTCATAATATTTCAAAAGTTCTAACCACCTTCTTTGATGGAGATTCAATTATTTTTGGCTAAACACATATTGACGGCTCTTGTGGTCGGTAAACACATCTACATGCATCCCATGAATATAGTGTCTCCATATTTTCAAGGCAAACACCACCGCCACTGTTCGAGATCATCAGTTGGATAATTCTTTTCTTGTACCTTGAGTTGCCTTGAAGCATAGGCAATCACCTTACCATGTTGCATAAGGACACACCCCAAACCCACTCGAGAAGCGTCACAATATACTACAAACCCATCGGTACCCTCTGGTAAGGTCAACACCAGAGCGGTGGTGAGTCTATTCTTCAACTCTTGGAAGCTCTTCTCACAAGCCTCCGACCACTCTAATTTGAATTTCTTTTGTGTCAAGGTCGTTAACGGAGGAGCCATAGATGAGAAGCCCTCAACAAATCTTCTGTAATACCCAGCCAAACCCAAAAAGCTTTGAATGTCAGTGGGACTAGGGGTCTAGGCCAACTCTTAACCACATCGATTTTCTTAGGATCAACCTCTATGCCCTTGCTTGACAATAAATGACCGCGGAAAGCAACCAAGCTTAGCCAAAACTCACACTTGCTCTTACCATACAATTGTTGGTCTTTAAGGACTTGCAATACTATCTTCAAATGCTTCGTGTGATCACCCTCACTCTTATAGTAGATCAAAATATCATCAATAAAAGCGATCACAAACGAATCAAGGTATTGCCTAAACACCCTATTCATAAGGTCCATAAAATTCGTTGGGGCGTTAGTCAAACCAAAAGACATTACTAGAAACTCATAGTGACCATATCTTGTTCGGAAGGCTGTTTATGAATGTCAACCCCTCTCACCCTAAGTTGGTGATAGCCCGACCTTAGGTCAATCTTCGAAAAGTAACTCACCCCTTGAAGTTGGTCAAACAAATCATCAATTCTAGGGAGTGGATACTTATTCTTAATAGTGACCTTGTTCATTGGTGGTAATTGATACACATCCTAAGGGACCCATCCTTTTTCTTCACAAATAATACTGGAGCACCCCATGGAGATATGCTAGGTTGGATAAAGCCCTTGTCTAATAAATCTTTGAGTTGCTTGTTCAACTCGTTTAGTTTGGCCGGAGCCATCCGATAAGGGGAAATGGATATGGGTTGAGTATCCGGCAAAAGATCAATGCTGAAGTCTATTTCCCGTTCGGGAGAAATGCCAGTCAAGTCATCGGGAAAGATTTCCTGAAATTCTCTTACTACGAGGACCGACTATAAAGGAGGAGGCTCAGACTCAATGTCCTTAACTATTACAATATGATAGATACAACCCTTAGAAATCATTTTACAAGATTTTAGACATGAAATGAATCGACCTCTAGGGATTGAATTTCCCCCTTCCATTCCAAAATGGGCTCATTTGGAAATTGAAACTTTACTACCCGAGTTCTACAATCAATGGAAGCAAAACAAGCATGCAACCAATCCATCGCCAAGATTACATCAAAATCAAGTATGTCTAATTCAACCAAATTTAACAAAGTGACTTTATGAGACAAAGTAATAAGACAACTCTTATATACTCTTTTAGCTACAACAGAGTCACCAACCGGGGTAAAAACCAAAAAAGGCTCTATTCGGGTGTCGGGGAGTACATCAAATTTCATAGCCACAAAGGGTGTAACAAAAGATAAAGTGGCACCGAGTTCTAATAATTCATAAACATCAATGGAAAAGACTTGCAACATACCCGTTACAACATCCGTGGAGCTCTCTTGGTCACCTCTTGATTGAAGAGAATAGAAGCGATTCTTCTTAGGAGCATCGGAATTAGAGCCACTTGAAGGAGCTTGATTATTCTCCCTTCCCTTGGCCGCACGGGTTGGACAATGTTTCAGTTGATGTCCACTTTTGCCACATCCAAAGCACACACCCATACCGGCAAGACACTTCCCCTCATGCATTTTACCACATTTGGCACATCTAAGCCTCTCCATGGAAGATCCACCCCTAATGCCTCCTTGAGGCTTAGGGTTAGACACCCTATCTTTGTTAGAACTTGGAGCATTAGAAGAGCCTTGGCTGGAAAACCTCTTCTTGAACCTTGGTCCACTTTGACCCTCAAACTTACCCTTAGAAGAATTACCATCATCGGACCTTGCCCTCTTTACCTCTCTATTTTTCTTCCTTAGCCTTGATTCCTCAACTTGTTGAGCATAGACAATAGACGTGAAATGTCCATATTGTCATGAAGCATAGCCATACGACATTCTTCCTCAATTGAAATGGACACACCCGTCACAAATCGGCTCATCTCATCTCTAGGATTAGACACCAATGATGGGGAATATTTGGACAACTTAGTAAATTTCAAGGAGTATTCTTGGATACTCATACCTCCTTGTCGAAGGTTGATAAATTCCTCCACCCTTACTTCTCTCTTTTCCCTTGGAAAAAACCTATCAAGGAATGCCTTCTTGAACACTTCCCAACCAACGGACCCTCTCTTATAGCCCTATTATCCTTCCATTGAGTGTACCATACTTGGGCCACTTCTTTCAATTTATACCCAGCTAATTCAGCTTTCTAAATAGAAGTTACTCCATAGCATCCACTATCTTCTAGACCTCTTCCAAAAATTCTTGTGGGTCTTCATTCAGTTTAGAACCAAAAAACATAGGAGGGTTCATTTGAGTAAAGTCTCTCAACATTGAAGCCATGGTGCTCACATTAGGATTCACTCGGGGCCCAACTTCCCTATTTACTTGAGCCATTATAACTTGGGCTTGAGTGGTGACAGCTTGAGTTTGAGCCATCATAAGTTGAGTCAATGTTTGGAAATCCGTCTTTATTTCCACATTAGTCATGACCCCTTCATCATTAGGAGCTTGGGGAGGAACTCCCTCATTCACATCCTCCTCTTTCACCCTTATTGCATTCCCTCTTCTTGTATTCATTGTATATAATCACAAGAGAGAGGTTAGGAAAAAGTACTTCATAGAGTTAGGACTCCAAAGCTCGATTAAAGAGTAATGGAAGA
The DNA here is from genome assembly GCA_036553675.1 of Solanum okadae. NCBI lineage: Eukaryota > Viridiplantae > Streptophyta > Magnoliopsida > Solanales > Solanaceae > Solanum > Solanum okadae. Next base: position 18,127,183 of record CM071686.1, on the reverse strand, counting down.
AGTGAAAGTTCCTAAACATCTTATAGCCTTTTGTGGCGCGCTTCACACTCATGAACAAGACTCTACTAGTCGTCAAGTTCGAGGACGGGTTATATTTAGGTTAATGTCTCATGAACCACGTCTTCTTCAAGAAAGGAGAGTCTATGTCACCTAGCCGGAACCTACACTCATCAAAATGTAGTAGAAGAAGGCGTTAGCACAATTATGTACTAAGTATGGAAACATGCATAAAATCCTTTAAATACGATAAAAAGGACGTTTTAGTGAAAATTATGCATTTATCAAGTTTGGAAACCAATATGCACCTTCAATGTAAGAGACAAGCCATAATCACATTTATGCTCACAACATAGTAGATTTATTACCTTAGCAACCCCTTAGAACACTTGTGCAATGTATGGTTAGCATCGCCATAATACCAACTATACTAAGAACTCCCTTGAAGCTACCGTAGTCATACATATCATCTTTAGACTTCATCATAAACAATAGACACCGATAAAGAACTAGTCATGTCTTTTACTTGAACATAAGGAAAGTCATTCATAGCAACTACCCATTCAACATACATGCATACATTCATATCTCATCATAATATAATGGAACCATCCCATAACATCCTGCGAAGTGTACTTGTGCAATGTAAAAGTAAAGTCTCATAACCCCACTCCTACTAAGTAAACTCATTAAGAAGTCATAGTGTAGTTGATGTCTCATTCATTATCTTATCATTTAGGGAAGAATATCCATAACCGACATAGACCATGTGAGCTACATGGAATCCGATGTCTGTAACCCCACACTAAAAGAAGGTGTCCTAATTGCCAAAAGTAGAACTAAATGTATTAGATTTTAGGTGGATCCACTAGCTAAGTCCTATGTTGGCACATAGTTATTGGATAGGGAGATTTCTTCTATAAACCCAACCTATGGCATTGGCGGAGGAGCTTCCATCTCATGAGTTTACTTTAGATGACCTGACCTATTGCATTGATGGAAACACCTTTACCTCATTGTCCATATCCACTCGGTACTAAGCATTATCTCCCAATTATACATAATTAGTCATCAAATTGTATTTACATGTGTGAAGGAGTGCTCTACCCTTCATTCAATACAATTCATAAAATAGCTCATAGACTCAGTTAGGTGAGAAATAACTTTCAACCTTAGAATCTTCATTAATATGTGAGTAAACCTTCCACATTATTGTTCTTAGTGGTTTCATGAGAAATAGCCTTTCAATCAACACAACAACATCAACATCATCTATACAAGTCATACATGAACATGTGTAAGGGTAAGGGGAGAATGTCCTGTCAACAATACCACAATTTACACAATAATTATAGGATCTTTACATTTCAAGTGAATCATAAGTTCACATACATCCTTCATCAATGATGAACAATCCTTCACAAATTACCCCATTATAGGGTCATGAACCAAGTCTCACAATCACACTTAGAAATACTACTTTAAGCATGACTAAAACAAGATTCAACAACTAGATTAACAGAGACACAATTCATAGTAATCATCTTGCATCAATATACCCGTCAAAATTCATGAAATTGGGGTCATGGGGTAGTTCATGGGTTCATGGGGAGTTTTACTATAAAAATTTCCATTAAACATCAATCCATCCATAATATAAGACAAATTACATAATGAAATCATTTTTAAGAAGAACCCATGGCTAGAATGGGAACCCTAGTTTTTTGAACAATATCCAAATTTTGAAATTAGATTTAAAGGGTTTCATGGAGAAAAGTGTTCCATGAATCAAGTTTCCCATATCCTAATTGAAGCTTTGCCCACGAATTGGAGTTGAGAAGATTGATTCTTGAACCCTAACCTTCAAGTTCTTGGTGTTCTTCAATGGAGGAACTTTTAGAGAGAGAAATATTGAGAGGAGAGGATTTTGGGAGAAATATTTGGGTGGTGTGAATTAATGAGTAAGTTTTGTGAATTTTGAGTTAAAACCAATATATATTTTACCCCTAAAATACCCAGAACACCCCCACTTTAATTGGACTAAAAAGTGAATAGACTTAAAAAGTCCTCATTTAATGGTCCACGTCCAGGTCTCACGACCACCTCCACAAGCCGTGGTGTGGACCACGACCCATGGTCCCCCTTGTACAGTTGGGGCAATGACCATCACTTTGGAGCACAGGGCTCCTTTGGGCAAGGCTCCTTCACGAGCCGTGAAGTGGACCACGACTTATGGTCCTGCCCGTGAAAGGTTGAGGCAGTAGCTACCTCTCACTATGTCCCCAAGCCCTCATGCGTAAGTCTCCTTCACGGAGGGCTCCACGAGCCATGGTCAAGACCACGAGCTATGGTCAAGAATATAAGCCGTGGTCCCTTCCGTGAATTTGAGGTAGTGGTTAGGAAAAAAGCTGGCCACCTTTTCATGTCCAAGGCAAGACCACACCCACCTTCAAGAGCCGTGGTGAGGACCACCAGTCATGGTACTTCTCGTGAAGGTTAAGGCAGTAGCTAAAGGCTAGGGGCAGCCTTGGCCTTTGGCTTTGCCTTGGCCCCCTTGGCCATGGCACTTTCCTCATGGCCTTCACTCCTATAACTCTCATTCAAGGCGTTTATCCTCATGTTTAGGCTCTACTTTAACTTATCATTTTCCTGAGTGTTACAAGAATCCACTAGTTGGACATCTAACCGAGCCAACCTATGTACTTAACAAACTAACTCCTTCTTCTCATCCTCAACATGGGCAACACTACCCATGGACAATAGACTTAGGGCATCCGCAACTACATTGGCTTTCCCGGGGTGGTAAAGAACACTCATGTCATAATCCTTTAAAAGTTATAACCACCTTCTTCGTCGGAGATTCAAGTCTTTTTGGCTAAACACATATTGGAGACTCTTGTGATCGGTGAACACATCAACATGCACCCCATATGGATAATGTCTCCATATTTTCAAAGCAAACACTACCGCCGCCAATTCAAGATCATGGGTCGGATAATTCTTTTCATGGATCTTGAGTTGCCTTGAAGCATAGGCAATCACCTTACCATGTTGCATAATCACACATCCCAAACCCACTCTAGAGGTGTCACAATAAACAACAAAACCATCGGTACTTTTCGGTAAGGTCAACACCGGAGCGGAGGTAAGTCTATCTTTCAACTCTTGGAAGCTTTTCTCACAAGCCTCCGACCACTCAAACTTAGCCTTCTTTTGAATCAAAGCCGTCAACGGAGAAGCAATGGAGGAAAAACCCTCAACAAACCTCCTATAGTAACCCTCCAAACCTAAAAAACTTCTAATATCGATAGGAGTTAGAGGCCTAGGCCAACCTTTGATCGCATCCGTCTTCTTAGGATCAACCTAAATACCCTTGCTCGACACAATATGACCAAGGAAGGCTATAGACCTTAACCAAAACTCACACTTACTAAAGTTTGCATACAAGTGGTGGTCTTCAAGGACTTGCAATGAAAATTCTCAAATGGTTCATGTGCTCATTTTCACTCTTTGAATAGATCAAAATATCGTTAATAAACACTATCACAAACATATCTAGATAGTGCCTAAAAACTCTATTCATTAGGTCCATGAATGCCACCAGGGCATTGGTCAAACCAAAAGACGTTACTAGGAATACATAGTGACCATATCTTGTTGGAAAGGCCGTCTTAGGAATGTCAACCCCTCTTACCCTTAGTCGATGGTAGCCCGAAAGAAGATCAATTTTGGAGAAGTAGGTAGCCCCTTGGAGTTGATCAAACAAGTCATCGATACTTGGAAGGGGATACTTATTCTTTATGGTCACTTTGTTTAGTTGGCGATAATCAATACACATTCTAAGGGACCCATCCTTCTTTTTAACAAATAATACCGGAGCACCCCAAGGATAGATACTTGGTTGAATAAAGCCTTTGTCTAACAAATCCTTGAGTTGTTCCTTCAACTCTTTCAAGTCGGCCAGAGCCATTCTATAAGGATGAATGGATATAGGTTGCGTATCCGGCAAGAGATCAATGCCAAAGTCTATTTCCCGTTCGGGAGGAGTGCCGGGTAAGTCATCGGGAAAGACTTCTAGAAATTCACTCACAACGGAGACTGACTCTAAGGAAGGGGTTTCAGACTCAACATCCATAACCATAAAAATATGGTAAATACACCCCTTGGAGATCTTCTTCCTAGGTTTGAGACAATAAACAATTTGACCCCTAAGGATAGAATTTCCCCCCTTCCATTCTAAAGTAGACTCATTTGAGAATTGGAACTTTACTACCCGAGTCCTACAATCAATAGAGGCATAGCACGCATGCAACCAATCCATACCCAAAATCACATCAAAATCTAACATGTCTAACTCCACTAAATCCACCATGGTAACTTTATGGGATAAAGAAATAGGACAACTCTTATAGACTCTTTTTGCCACTACCAAGTCATAGACACCAAGAAATGTTCTTCTAACACATCGAGGAGTATTTCAAATTTCATAGCCACCAAAGGGGTAACAAAATACAAAGTGGTACCGGGGTCTAACAATGCATATACATCAATAGAAAAGACTTGCAACATACCCGTCAGCACATTCAAGGAATTCTCTTGGTCACCTCGGGATTGAAGAGCTTAGAAGCGGTTCTTCTTGGGAGCATCAGAGTTTGAACCACTAGGCGGAGTTTGCTTATCATCTCTCCCTTTGGCTGTACGAGTTGGAAAATCTTTCAATTGATGACCACTCTTTCCACAACCATACCACACGCCTATGCCGGCAAAACATTTACCATCATGCTTCTTACCGTACTTGGCACAAGTAGGCCTCTCCATGGAAGATCCACCACTATAGCCTCCTTGAGGCTTAGAGTTATACACCCTATCTTTGTTGATCCTTGGGGCACTAGAAGAGGCTTGGTTGGAAAACATCTTCTTAAACCTTGGTCTACCTTGACCCTCGAACTTGCCCTTAGAAGAATTTCCATCATTGGTCCTTGCCCTCTTTACCTCTCTATTATTTTCTAGGAGTTTCTTATCCTCCATATGCTTAGAATACATCATAAGATGGGATATATCCATATTATCATGAAGCATAGCTGAATGGAATTCTTTTCTCACCAAACTTGACATGCCCGTTACAAACCTACTCATTTCATCTCTAGGATCCGCCACTAAGGATGGAGCATATTTGGAAAATTCGGTGAACTTTAGAGAATATTCTTCAACACCCATACCTCCTTGACGAAGGTTGATAAATTCCTCCACCTTGGTTTCCCTCTTCTCATGGGGAAAGAACCTATCAAGGAATGCTTTCTTGAACACTTCCCAATTTATGGGACCCGTATCTACCGGCCTATTCCTTTTCCATTGGGCATACCATACTTGAGTGACTCCCTACAATTGATGAGCGGATAGCTCCGCTTTCTCCATTAGAGTCACCCCCATAGCATCAATTATCTTGTAGATCTCTTTCACAAACTCTTGTGGGTCTTCCCCCACTTTGGAACCAAAGAATGTAGGAGGGATCATCCTTGTGAAATCTCTCAACTTTGAAGCCATGGTTCTCATACTAGGGTTCACACGGGGCCCAACATCTCGGTTGGCTTAGGCCTTCATATCTTGGGCTTGAGTTGTCACGGCTTGAGCTTGAGCCGTCATTACTTGAGTCAATGTTTGGAGAGTCGTCCTTATTGCCACATCGGTCATAGCCCCCTCATCATTAGATTCTTGAGGGTCTTGAGGAGATTGAGGAGGAACTCCCTCATTCACATTCTCTTCTTCCATCCTCCTTGCATTCACCCTTCTTGTATTCATAGCCTATAAATACAAGAGAAGGGTTAGGAAAAGGACTTCATAGAGTTAGGACTCTAAGCACGACTAAGGAGTAATGAATGAAGTGAACTTTCCTAAACATCTTATGGCCTCTCATTCATAAGTGTGGCGCACTTCACACTCATGAACAAGACTCTACTAGACGTGGTTTATGATACATCAACCTAAAAATCATCCTTAAACCTTAAGATCTGATACCAAGTTTGTCACGACCCAAGGATACCCCTTAGATGCAACATGGCGTACTTGACTCCGAAGGGGTATCATACAAGCTCTTAGCATATGTAAACATACGAAAATAGAAATGATGCAAAATTTAAAATTTTCTCAATCGAAGTATTTTTCATAAAACCGAAAAGAATCTAGGCATTGTCTCATAATCCATCTACTACAATAGAATGTCAATAGGTTCACAACCCTTTACAATCGAAAAGTCTCAAAATTAGAATATAAGAAAGTAACTAGAAGTGAATGACATCTTGTCCTCGAACCATGAGGACTCACCACAAGTCTTGGAGAAAAGCAACCCAAGCCTTTGTCAAGAAAGGAAATACACTTCACCTAGCCGGAAACCTACACTTATAAAAAAAATGTAGAAGACATAGGGGTTAGCAAAAATATGTACTAAGTATGGAAGCATCCGTAAAAATCCTTGAAGTATGATAAAAATGGCAATTTATTTGAAAAGCATGCATTTGTCAAGTTTGAGAATCACTTATGCATTTTAATATAAAACACAAGTCATAGCATATTCATCACATAAATCCTCACAACATAGTAGAACCATTACCTTAGCAACCCTAAGGTATACTTGTGCAATGTATGATTGGCATCCCATAATACCAACCATACTAAGTACTCCTTTGAAGCCACCTTAGTAATACCTATCGTTTTTAGACCTTATCATAGTCAACACTCATAGATAAGAAATAGTCATGTACATTACTTGAACATAAGGAAAGTCATTGATAACAACAATCCATTCAACATACATGCATACATTCATGTGTTATCATAGCATAAAGAACCATCCCATACAACCTTTCTATGTCTACTTGTGCAATGTAAAAGTGAAGTTCCATACCCCAACTCCTACTAAGTAAAACTCATCAAGAAGTCATAAATATAGTTCGTGTCATATTCATTATCTTGTCATGTAGGGAAAGTAGCCATAACCGACATAGACCATGTGAGCTACATGGAATCCGGTGTTGTGTAACCCCACACCGAAAGATGGTGTCCTACTTGCCTAAGGTAGAACTAAATGTATTAGCTTTTAGGTGGATCCACTAGATAAAGACCTATGTGGGCACATAGTTATGGGATAGGGAGATTGCTTCTAGAAACCCGACCTATTGTATTGGTGTTGGAGCTTCAATTTCATGAGAATAATTTAGATGACCCGGCCTATTGTATTGATTAGAGGGCCTCTACCTCATTTTCCATATCCACTCGGTGCTAAGCATTATTTCCCAAATTATACATAATTAGTCTTGAATTACATTTACATGTGTGAAGGAATAACTTGCCCCTAATTCAATACAACTCATAAAATATCTCATAGATTCCATTAGGTGAGAATGGACTTTCAACCTTAGAATCATCATTTACATGTGGGTAAACCTTTCACACCATGTTCATAGTGTTTCATGAGAATAGTCTTTCAATCAATACAACAACATTATCATCATTCTAGAAAATCCATACATAGTCATGTGTAAGGGTAAGGGAGAATGATCTTTCATCAATACTACAATTTACACAATAGTCATAGGATCTTCACTTTCTACGTGAATAATAAGTTCATACATAACTTTCATCAATATGTACAAACCTTCATAATTTACCCTTCAAGGGTCATGAATCATGTCTCACAATCACACCTAGAAATACTACATTACGCATGGATAAAACAAGATTCAATAACTGAAATACCATAGACAAAATTCAAAGTATTCATCTTGCATCAATATACCCATCACAATTCATGAAATTGGGGTCATGGGGAAATTCATGGGTTCATGGGGAATTTCATCATAAAATCACCAATAAACAACAATTCAATCATAATAATAGTCAATTAACTCATTTTTAGGAAGAACCCATGTTATAGAGTGAAAACCCTAGATTTTGAATAATCTAGTAATTTCAAATTGAGAGATTTAGGGCTTCATGGAAGAAAGCTTTCCATGAATCAAGACCCTCATACCTTGATTGGAGATTTCCCCACGAATTGGAGTTGAGAAGTTAAGTTCTTGAGCCCTAGTCTTCAAGTTCTTGTTCTTTTTCAATGGAGGAATTCTAGTGAGAGAAATATTGAGAGGGAGAGGATTTTGTGAATTATTTGGGCGTTGTGAATTAATGAATAAATTGGGTGAATTCGACTTAAAATCAACTTATATAGTACCCCAAAAATACCCAAAATGACCTCATTTTGATTGGACTTAAAAAGGAAAAGACCTACTTGACCCTCATTTAAGGAGCCTGTCCAGGTACCATGAGCCCCTTCACGACTCGTGGTCCTGCCCGTGAAGGTTGGGGCAGTGGCTAGGAATTGGGTGCCTTAAGCTCATAAGCCCAAGGCATTACCACGAGGGGCTCCACTAGCCATGCTCAAGACCACGAGTCGTGGTCCCTCTCGTGGTCCTTAAGGCAGTGGCCTTGCTACTTGGGACCATTGGTTCCATGCCTAAGGCAACTCCACGAGGCCTCCCACGAGCCGTGGTTATGACCACGAGCTGTGGTCATGTCCGTGGAAGTTGAGGCAGTAGCTCAAATTTTGGGTAGCCATTTTACCATGTCCAAGTGAGCATCACGAGCCATGGTGAGGGCTACTGTGTAGGCTGTTTTTAGAACTTAATGGGGCATGATAGAAGCCTAGGGTGCAAACAAGGGCCTAGACTAGCATGATTGAGTTAAAGAAACCTTGTTCTTTGAGGGGCTATTTGGCAAAGGGAGTACTTGATCGCCCAAGGGGTAGGGCGAGCCTCCCTTGGGCTCATGTGATCGCCTAGTGGTTGGCATGTCGCCCATTGTCCCCCCCTCCATCGTCCATTGGACTGGGGTGAGCCAAGGGTGCACTTGGCGAGCCCAAGTGTCCAAAGGGCGAGCTTGGACGGAAAAGGGCAGAATTTTTAAGTTGGAACTTTAAGGGTCCTTGGTTATTTTCCAAAGCTAATTCCTTATTATTCTATTCCTTTCCTAACAACTATAAGAACTTTTTATGACCTAAATCCTTTCATTTAAGCCTCTCCAAAGACAATAAAAAAGAAACCCACTTCCTCTCAAATATTTTCTCTCTCTAGAAGTTCCCACAGAAAAAGAAGAAGAAGAAGAGGGAGCTAGGGTTTTGGATTCAAGGAGTTTCTTCACCAAATTTCTTGGGAAATTTTAGTAAAGGTATGGTGATCCTTCATCTAGGGTTAGCTTTCATCCTAGAGTCAATATCAAAGAAGTTTCAAAGTTTTGAAGTTTCACAAAAACCCTAAGTTTTACTCAATCTCATGGGTTCTTGCATCAAAAGTTTTCAAATGATAAATTATGATTATATTGATGTTTAATTGATGATTTAGGATGAAAATATTCTATGAACCCATGATTTCTCTCCATTCCTAAATTGTGACTTATGAAGTGGGTTTGTTGATTATAAATGAATGTTGATGGATTTATGCCTAGATTGATTTAGATTATTGATTTGTATCATCACCTATGTCTAATTATGATGAATTTTTGGTGAATTGAGGATTGGTGACTATGGCCGTGAAAGGACATGTTTGACCTAATTAGTTGTTGTAATAGAATGATGCTTAAATTGTTGATCCACTTGAAAGGTGGAGGTGTTTACTTACTATGTACATTGTGATCATGTCCTTGAAGGCATATTTTGATGAATTTAAGTGTTATCATAATATTGTAATGTGAATGTATAATGTGAAGGATATACATGTGATTTCAATAATAGAATGATGATCTTGTATAGAATGTGAATGTGTTGTGATTGAAATTATATTCTCACTTAACACTCATGAATGTGGATGATGGAACGTGAAGGGTTCTATAATGTAATGTTGTATATCTTGAATTGGTAGGCTTGTGCATCCTATTCTTGTATGAATGAGTGTAAAAGTGAATGAAGTATCTTGAATTGGTAGGATTAGGCACTCTTCTTGAATGAATGAAAGTATTGTTGAATCTTGAGTTGGTAGGCTTAGGCATCCTCTCTTGAGTAATGAACGTGTCTTGACTTGATGAATACGAATCGATAGGCCAATGGCATTCCTTTCATAAATGAATGATGAGGTATTTTAGACTATGGCTTGAACTGGTAGACCTAAGCTTGGTAGCCCTTCATGATGAGTCTAGAACCCAATGTGAATGTAAAAACCTTGAATCGGTAAACCTAGTGTTGGTAGCACTTTCATGTGTGAAATGATGACCTTGTATCGGTAGACCCAATGTTTATGGCACCCTTCTTGGATAGTCAATGAGCTATCCCTAATCTACCTTGAATCAGTAGACCTAGTGATGGTGGCCCTTTTTTGTGTAATGTACTTTGGGTGGGTAAACCTAGTGATTGGTAGGCCTCTCAATTACAATGATGTTAATGTGAATGAACTACTCTATGGGAATGGAGGCTAAGCACCGAGTGGATATGGTAAGATGGAAACTCTCCCAATGTTAGGCTAGAGTTGCAATGAACATCTTCCTATCTCATAACTATGTGCCCACATAGTATATTAGCCAACGGATTCCATCCAAGCTAATGTTACCGGTTTACCTTAGGCAAGTAGACCAACCCTTACGATGTGGGATAGTACATCAAATTCCATAATTTAGCTCTCATGGTCTATGTCAGTTAATGCCTATTCCTATCATGTGAGTTGTGCACTATGGTTTATTGAGGAGTTCTACAAAGTGTGGGTAGTAGTATGGGATGCTACCATGCATTGCACGAGTAGGCCTTGAGAGGGTCATAGTAAGTTCTCTATGTCTTAATGACTATTGTTTGAATGTCCTCCTAGGAAGAAGTTAAGGAGAATGTTGATCTAATGTTTAATGAATGAAAGTCCTCTAAATGATGTTATTGAGTAATGTTGACTCTCATATGCTTAAATGTAAAGATGCATGCTATACTTGGATGGTATTATGAGTACTTCCTTGTCATGACTTATTTAATATGAATGTGCCTTGTCTATGGTGACTTCAAAGGAGTACTTAGTGTGAGTAGTAGTATGGTATGCTACTTGTACATTGCACAAGTATGACTTAGAGTTGTCTTAGATGTTGGTCTCAATGTGATGATGTGACCCATGTATTGTTTATGTCTCTTAAATGCTTTATTGTGTAAAGGTGGAAAGGATGAATGGTAAGTTCATTTTTGGTGACCTTAAAGTGGTGCCTTAGTGTGGGTGGTGGTATGGGACGCTACCCATACATTGCACAAGGTATAACTTGATGGTTACTTGAGGTGGAGGTTCAAGGTGAAGGTAAAGGTTTATATGTGATCATGTTCAAATGTGAATTATATGACCTTGTATGTTTTTTGTGACTTTTATTATGCCTCTTCTATCAATGTTCATGAAGTTTTACAAAAATGGCATAAAAGCATGACTTTCAACTCAAATGTCCTTTAAGCATGTTTTTGCCTGGTCATCATACTTAGTACATCTAATGTGCTAACCCCATTCTTCCCCTTTTTCTTACTAAAGTGTAGGGCTTGGAGATAATGGTGTTCTATGCTTGAAGGATAGGTTTCTAAGGTGCTTGAAGATGAAGACTTGGTGAGTCCTCATAGTTTCGAGGACAAAACCCATTATGTTCCTTTTATGTCTTTTAGTTTATGTTAAAGCTTTTGTATGGGCTAAGTCTCAATGTTGTATTCAAAGTATTAGATGGTTTGAGTCATAGTATAGAAAGTCTAGAAAGTCTTCCGCTTTCCTTTTTAATGAAAATGTCTTCGATTGTAAAGAAAGTTTTTAATTCTTCTCTATTTTCCTATGTTCTTATGTTCAAGAATACTATGAGGCTTGTATGAGACCCCTTCGGGGTCGAGTACACCGTGTTGCATCCGGGGTGTACCCCCGGGTCGTGACAACCACGGTCTATGGTCCCTCTCGTGAAGGGTGAGGCAGTGAGCCTAGGCTAGGGGCAGCCTTGGCCTTTGGCTTTGCCTTGGCCCTTTGCCTTGGCACTTGCCTCTTGGCTTTGACCCTTCTAAACCTCATTTAAACCCTAGATGAATTATTAACATTCGGGGAGTCATTTTATGATCTTTACTCTTACATTTAGGCTCTTGTTTAACCTACCATTTTTTGGAGTGTTACAAACAAGCAACAAATATTAGCTCATTACTTGTAAAACCTACTAATAAACAGCCAATTTGGTAACCAATTTAATATTAGAGGTTGTTGGTCGCTGTACAGTTACTTTGATTGGTAACTCATGTCTCTTTCAAAAAAAGTTTTCCTTATTGTAGCATTCTAACTCCGGTCAACTTATAGAATAATGAAAGAATTCTAATTCCAATCAACTAATTGAAGTATTCTAATTCAAATCAACTTGCTGAAGCTATCTAATTATAGTATGCATCTCACAAAATTTGAAGATAAACAAGAGAAATTGAAGCATTACAATCAACTTACAATATAAACAACACTTCTGTTAATGCAAAAAACTAGAGGTAGATAAACAATTAGAAGCCAATTACTATACTTAACCAGCAATATATAGTAGCTAATGATTTCAAGATTAAAAGGAAACAAATGAAAAAAGATTTACTATTCAGATCTTCTGAACAATGACATAAAACATAAGAGAAATATCAAATTCTCCTTTACAAGCATATTTTTCTCTGATTTGATTTCATTTATTTTAGTATGTATATAAAGCCATCAAGGTGTGTATATTCTCGTATGCTGACTTTGCTTTCATTCGATATTAGTGTTAAAGTCTAGAATGCATTCCTCCACCAAGAATTAATACAAAAAAAACACCCATAACATCCAAATAATAATTCTCCAAATTCTCAACTAATTTTTTTAAAAAAAAATGTAACTCGAACAGTCTCAAGATAATGGCAACAATCCTTCTTCTAGTAAAATTCAGTAATGTAAATACCTCGAAAGTTAAATCTCGGCTAAATCAGGGGTAGAAATGAAGAGCAAGACTTACTTTGAGTGAATCTCAACTAGATCCTGATAATAAAGTTATAGCAACAACTGTCTACAACATTTTAAGATTAGATTATCTTAGCTATTAACAAGAAAAAGGAACAACAATAATAACAAATAACATCTGAACAATTAATATAGAAGAGTTGTCGTCTAGATGCTTGAACCCTAATTCTTTTTTTCAAAAAAATCCAAATTTTCCAAATTGTTGAGTCTTTTCATAAAAAACAGTGACGTTCGGTACACCCAAACTTCTAAAACTCCTATTTTCAGAAAATCAAAACCTTACATCGAGCTAAATGAAATGGAAAAAGTTGAGATTTAAAACTCATGAAACCCAATTTAAATACAACACATAAATCTTGAATCTTTGATTTTGTTCTTGTTCTATCCACAACAACTATTGTCCCCAAAACAAAATAGAATACTAAAAGTTTGGGTTTCTAAGAAAATTATTTAATTGATTGAATTAAAAGAGTACTTACTAAAGATTAGCAAGGCAGATGGAATGAGATGAAGGCAGATCTACTGAAGATTTGAAGGCAGATGGAAAGAGGTGAAGAAGAATCGAGATGGAAATAGCTTCATTGAGATGGAGGGTTCCATTGGAGAGCTTAGTTCATCGAGAGGTTCCAAAGAGATGAAATGAAATTGTGCCCTCGAACATATGACATAAAAGTAATTTTGCAACAGACTTAACAACGGATTATAACTTTCGTCGCTACCAAATAAATATATTTAACGACGGATTTTTCCGTAACTATATAATGTAATTTTATAAATATATATTTAAAAGTCTAGCGACCTTTGTTCCGTCACTAGTTCCGTCGCGAAATATTAATTAAATTTGTCACAGCTAATTTGTTGCTACATCTGTAGGAAAAATTTGGGCGCCATAATTTCGCGCTAATATTTAGTGACAAATTAAATATTCCGTCGCCAATCCGGCACTATATCATAACTCGAAAAATTATTTGTTATTATAGCAACAAAATGGTAATTCCATTGCGAATCTGTCGTTATTTAGTGACGAAATATAATTCGTTGCTAAAATCGATCGCTAAACGTTGTTTATATATATATATATATATATATATATATAAATATAATTCAGATTTTCAAATCCTTAAATAAAGTATTTGTGTTTGTTTCAAAGTTTCTTATAAGCTCATCTTTTAAAAGCTTCCATATATGGGTTATAGCCTTCAATATAGTAGTAAGTCAATTAGAGGGTTTGCTTAGGACCAATAATAGTTTTATGTCCCGGCCACACCCATGGTGTAGGCTCGGAGCGTGACACTATTTTCATTGTCTTATCGTGTAGATATATATGTCATGGATTTGATTAATAGGGGTTGCTCTTGGATTCAAGGATACTATTGCATATGTTAGGGGTTGGGATGTTATGGATCCCGACTAAGTTATGATTGTCTGGAGAGGTTGAACAACCTCCCGAGGAGGCTGTCTAGTTGCCTGAACGTCCATGATTGTCAGTGAATACGCAGGAAAATCTAGAGTTATGGTGATGAAGAGAGAAAATAATTATAGAGAGGCAAGAAAAACACTGTAAATCAAGGTTTCAGAATAAGTAATTCTAGCCTTTAATATTTTTCTGGCACATACTATATTGTTACAAATTTTAACCACCAACAAGGTTCCTAAAACAATTTTCTTTGCTTGCAAGATGCAACAAATTTTCTAAGTATGAATATATACTGAAATCATTAAAAAAAAAGAATAATAACTTTATTCATCAAGATTGTGAATATAAATTTGTTGATCCGTTGATTCTTCTCTCGTAAGATTTCTTCTTGATTTGGGGACCGTTAGTGGCATATTTCTCGAATTAAGGATGATTTGGACTTGATCTCCATGTAAGGTGGATTTTGTGGATCTTCTTAAAATATTTGGTTATCAAGAAGAGTGTAACATATTTTTATCTCACATTTAGCTCGATGCCCTACACCGCACACGCCACCACCATGGCCCGAGGAAATGTCACGTCGGTGCGATTGCCTGATGGGAGAATCCTCCTAGTGACCAAGTGTAGCTACTTCTTGGCATCCAGTGAACAGTCCGCACTAGTAATCTCCTCAGCAGTAGGCCAATATACACTGTATTGACGTGCAGGTTCCACCAGTGTGTCCCTCAGCCAACCCAGATCCATCTCCCTCAGCTTAGCCTCGTACTCAGCATTCAAGGCCTCGGGCAACTCTAGTACCTCATTTATAGCAGTGGCGTTTAGCGGGTGGATGATGAGATGATGATCGTCCTAGTGGACGGTGGGCACGATAGCTTAGAACTCCCTCATTGAGTGAACACGCGCGGCAGTGAGAGCCTCGGCCAGTGGAGCCCACCCGAACTCTATCAGGCGAACATAGAAAACAGGTTCTTTTTCCTCTAGCCAGAGTAAGACGAAGCCCCTTTCACAGCAGATCCTGTTGTTCCAAAATTCATGGAATCTCTCTCGACTAGCAGTGTCGGAAAATCAGACAAAGGGTAAATTTTCCTTATTTAGATCTGCCATTAGATAAGCCTACAAATTATGAAAGTTTTACGTTAGAACGCGATAGAAATAATCAGTTTATGGTTAAAAAGGGAATGGAGAAATTTTCCATCTTAAAGGGATGCAGGCAACTGGTCTGGCTTATCTCGCCACAACGGCCAAAATCCCGCTAGAGCGGGATGATAGAGGCTGCCATAGCAGGATGAAGGTCGCCAGAGCGGCCTTCATCTGGGACAAACAGCAGGTGCGATCATGGTACCTCTTCATCCCAAAAATCCCTATTTTCGAAGGAATTTCTGCAGATCAGAGTATATTAACTACCCTAGAATCTAAATATGTTATTATTTCAGCAAAATAAACTCTAAATACCCCTCAAATTTGAGTTTTAAATGAAGAGGCGTTTTAACTTCTCCCAAACATTTTGGTATCGATTTAACTGTATATTTACAAAATCCTTATGCCCAGTGCATTGTGGAGACGTCGGGGACGTAAGTGGAGTGACAATGCTACGTTTTTCTATCAAACTAGCAACCTCTGTCAAATTTCTGAATAACTACCTGGAAACCATTTCTAAATAAATAATTTATCATCATGCATTCGTAGTTAAGTAAGTAATGAAGTAAAGAGTGTAAGAAACAAGATTTTTACCTTGATTTTGACGTCCGGAAGCGAAGTAATCGAGAGGTTTTAAGAGAGTTTGAGTAAGGAAAAAAGGATGAATGAGGAAACCATTCCTCATTCCCCCTTTACAATTTCTGATATCCTGCTTTAGCTGGAGTCTCCTCACCACAGCGGCCCCGCCCCAACGGAAGGGTTGCCGCCCTGGCAAGGTTAGACTATGTAAGTTGAACGCGTTCGTTTCTTCGGGTGTTTCCTTTAAGTTTCAAAACCGACCCCTTTTGAGGATATCATCCGTTCTGTTTCGATCAAAAGAGTCACCATTCGTCATGGCTTTTGATATGGACCAATTCTTTAGTTTAGAAGTAAACCAAAATAGGTCGTGTGACGATCCGTGCACTAGTCATTCGGGAAAGAACTAGGGGTAAATTGGTATCTATTGTAATGACCCGAATTGTCGTTATTTAAGAAAAGTAAAAATTCAGAAACCATTGGTCCACTGTCCCGCCAAGGCGGGCCAGATGCCGCTATGGCAGTGGTGCCACAACGGAGTAAGCTGGCGCCAGAGAGGGATAAGCGAGACAAAATGTAATTAACACGAAATCTTATTTCTTCTTCCTCCTAAAATACCTAATTTAGATGTAAACCACCCTAGAAACCCCCAAGAAGCTACTCTAAACTTGGGAAAGTAGGAGAAGGAGATTTCAAGCATAAGGAGCGCTGGGGATGGCGGATTTTCGATCAAGATCACCGGCACGAAGTTAGGAAAAACAAGAATCAAAGCCAAAACTCCGTGCAGCTGCTTGCCGCCCAGGTAGGCTAGGTTTTATTAATAAATTAGTTATAAATATGTGCTCACTGCGTAATAGAATGTAAATCAATGGTAGGATTTATGCGTAGGCCTTCGTGCACCGATTAAAAGATGATTAATCATGGGAAGAAGCCCAGGTTGGTCGAATTATTGTTAAGTGATATATGTCGATGAATACTTCATTATGATGGTTGTTATTTCATGATTAGGAGATATATGTTGTTCTTGCTTCATGATAATACGTGTATGTATGCAATGTTTCATCATTGACCACACTATTTGTAATGATATAGATGAATGCCATGAATCATGAATTGATTTTATAATTATGAGAATGTACTTGTGATATTGATTGTGATTGTGGCTTGTTGAATGGATCGGTTGCCACGTTCCGACATAAAGATGGAATCGGTTGCCACGTTTCAGCATAAAGATGGGATCGGTTGCCGCAATCCAAAATAAACATTGGATCGGGTATCACGTTCTAGTATGCTAACAGTTTGGGTTTGGGTTCCATAAGAGGACCAATGACTTGACATAATTGTGTATTTAGAGGATTGTGAAATTGAACATAGTTCTTAATGATAAATGATATTGTAATTCCCCGGAGTGGTTATATGGTTATGAGGAATTATATTTGATTGATCTTTTGTGTTGAGTGAACTTATTGCGTATTATGTTGTCGAATGAATTGGGAAAGCGAAGGGTTTAACAGTCGTAATAATTGAGAGCAAGGGTTGTCTGTGTGTTCTAATGGCGAGAAGTGGGGGTAGTGTACGTGATGTAATTACTTAGGTAGATTTTACCTTGGAGGAAGGAATTTGTGGTTGGTAGTTAGAAAGCTTGATATAATGTGCCATGTGGCAAGGGCAGGGTAACATAGAAGATAAAGTAAGGGTATGTCCTGGGTGGTTAGTCGAAATGCTTGTAGTTGTATTTGTGGACTGTCCTACGCGTTTAAATGGTTAGGCTAAGATCAAGAACCTAGTAAGTAGGTTTACTGAGAAGGTGGTTAGTAGTAAGGGTGCTAGTGTAATTCTAAGGTATTCCAGAGGGAGTAAAGGTGGAGAAGCGAGTGGTTTATTGCACATTTTTGCTAGTTGATTTCTTATGTTATGCGGTGGGTGTTGGATTGACCGATGATGCCTACCAGTACGTGTGATTTTGTACTGATACTACTCTTGCTATGCCTTTTTAGGCATAGACTGGATGCAAGTCGGTGATGTTACATTAGGTGAGGACGAAGAAATCTCCAGCAGCTTCTATTTTTCCTTTCGCATGGTGGGAGATGTGTCATTTATTATTATGTCCAGTGTGTACTCTTAATATCTCTTGTACCTGTTTAGACTAGATCCTTGGGGGTTTTAATTACTTTACAAGTCTTAACCTGAATTTGTTAAAGAAGGTTTTCATTCATAAAAGCACTATGATTTCATTCATCTCTGTTTGTCGTTAATTTTCCGCATTTTAACTATTGGGATATGAGGGCTCTCCTACTTAGGTGTTCGAGTGGGTGCCCGCACGGCCCGGTAGGTTGGGTCGTGACAAAGAATCTACTACCAACCTAAATTTAACCCATCAAACCATTTAAGAACCAAGTCATGATATAAAGTACAAAGAAACAGTTTACAGACAACTAAAAGATTGAGTTTCCATAAAATCATCCAGTCAACCAAAACAAATGTGGATTTTAACTCTATAGAACCTGAAAGTCAGAGTACCAATACTCTAAAGTGTCTAGAATAAAAGGATTACACCACAAAAAGATAGTAAAAATCTTAAATGTCATTGTACCGATCCACAAGACTCTAGAAGGAACATGCTCAAGTAAAGTAAGACATATACACTGTCATGACCAAAAGTTGGATCATAATGATGCCTATCATAAATCCCCCGTAGACAAGATAAAAATTCATAGAATAGAGAAATCTAGAATTAACTAACACAAAAGAAATAATAATATAAGAATGGACCCTATCATAGATACATACAAAATATACAGAAAGGGCACAAAAGAGACCGAAAAAAATGAATATACAAAAGAACCAAATCCCGTACCTCGTGTCACCGATACAAGAACATCTAAAGTACATGAATAGAGCTATACATAAAATCACTATCCATCAAAATAAAAAATTAAGACAACATATAGAGAACGAAAAGTAGCAATCCTTTAAATGCTAAGACCTCACCACTATCCGAACAACAAGATGTCCTCAAACGAGAAGAACACATGATAAGGAGAAAATAAGGTGAAATATTCCTAAGAATGGCCTAGAGCATCCCTAAGATAGGATATCAATGTCATTTTACCAATCCAAAAGAATCTAAAAGGCACTTTCTCTTGTAATAGTAAGACCGATAAACCTAAAATTCTAATACCGCATTGTCACGACCCAAAATTAGATCATCATGACGCCTATCATAAATCCCCCGTAGGAAAGATAAACATACATACAATAGAGAAATCTAGAAATAACTAACACAAAAGAAATAATAATATAAGATGGACCCCTATCATAGATATATCCAAAATATATAAAAAGGGCCTAAAAAAGACTAGAAAAGACGAATATACAAAGGAACCAAATCTCGTACGTGGTGTCACTGGTACAAGTGCATCTAATGTACATGAATAGAGCTACACATAACATCACTATCAATCAAAATATAAAAATAAAGACAACATATAGAGAACGAAACGTAGCAATCCTCTAAAGGATAAGAGCTCATCACTATCCAAACAACAAGATGTCGTCGAATGAGAAATACACACAATAAGGAGAAAATAAGGTGAAATATTATGAAGAATGACATATAGCTTCCCAAAGATACGATATCAACTTCATTGTGCCGATCCACAAGAATCTAGACAACACTTTCTCTTGTATTAGTAAGACCGATAAACCTAAGGCTCTAAAACCACACAGTCACGAAGAAAAATTAGATCATAATGACGCCTTTCATAAATCACCTGCAGGCAAGATAAACATACATACAATAGAGAAATATAGAAACAACTAATACAAAAACAACAAATAATATAAGAGTGGACCTCTATCATATATATATATAAAATATACAAAAAGGGCCCAAAACAGACCGGAAAAAACGAATATACAAAGTAACAAAATCCCCTACCTCGTGTCACCGTTACAAGAACATCTAAAGTACATGAATAGAGATATACAAAACACCACTATCGATCAAAATACAAAAGTAAAGAAAACATATCCAAAGTAAAAAGTAGTAATCCTTTGAACGCTAAGAGCTCACAACTATCCAAAAAATAGGATGTCCTCGAATGAGTCAAGATCAGCATGAATGACTCGTACTATGCATTGCGCCAAAAAAAGATGCAAAAGTATAGTATGCATACCAATATACGGGGTACTCCATAGGTATTATAGGCCAACCAAGATCAAAAATATATTATATATTAGAAGAAGCGGAATAGTGCGAACACTATAAGTAAAAAAATATACTAGAAGGACATACTCGCAAGCAGTGATGGTGAAGATAATAACAATAAGAGAAATCACACTCTATATATGCATATCAGAGAAATGACGTATAAAATGAGATGGTGGAATGCATATGTGGCCAATGCATAAAGTAAGAATTCTCGAGACATATTACAGGCCCGTTGGAGCTCAACTACATATGCAATAAAAGTAAAAAAAATTCTGAAATTACCTTGATGGCTGCTTCATAGGCTCCCTGAGTTCATTTTTAGGCCCATTGGATCTCAACAACATATGCAATAAAATTAAAACCCGAAATGATCCCTTGGTCCATTTGGAATAATCCCTCAGACTCATAGCAATAGGTAATGTTCGGAATGATCCCTCGAGCTATCCAGAATGTGCCTCAGACTCATAACAAAAAATAAACAATGAAACAGTCAGAGGAGCATAACCGCGGACCCTAAGTAGTAGTAGTAAATCATTCAAAATCAAAAAACTAGTTGTTTAAGGGTAAAACTTCTTCAAAACTGAAAACCCGCAAAAATAGTTACTTTTATAATATTTCAATTTCCATTAGTAAACTAGAAGTACGCTCCCATGGAACCCAAATCAAGTAAACATTGAGGTAGATTAATTTAAAAACCATAAACTAGTATCTCTTTTCCCTCTATTTCATGCTATAACCAAATGCAAATACAATACACAGGAGTTTGTGTCAATCATAGATTTATAAATACATACACATATCAATCACATAAAAATAGTATAAAACACCTTCCACAGAATAATCATAATAACCTGGAATTTTTGTCATTCCATATCAAAGGCCTCGGGACCATAATCTTAATAAAAGAGATAAAAATAACCATTCGAAGTAAGATAACATAAACCACTAAACGAGCAAGCAAACTTCTATGACTAAGTTTAAATTCCCTAAAACACTCTAAGGACTCTATTCTAATAAAGTCAAGACTACGAACAACCTAAACTAAGGCTTAAGGCTAAAGAACAATTCTAATTTCTCAAAAATGGTCAATTCACACATAAGGATCATACAAGCCTAAATCTACTCTAAAATCCTTCTTAACGATCATGAAACTCATAATATATAAAATCTAGCTAAGCAAAGTCTAAAGGGAGGAAGTTGTCACCTACCTCAAAGCTGAACTGTAATCACAAACTATCAGTCGAAATATTGTTCCTTCCAAAAAGCTTTGGATCGCTTCCAATATCAAAAATCCGATCTACACATCAATACATGACTAATGATACCCATATCGATGATAGAAAATTTGAACAAAAAAATGGGTCTAAAAATGACCCGCAGAGCTTGACAATAGAACATAAAACTAACTTCGTCATTATGTTCTCCTCAAGGTAAGGTCAGATGCCCTAAAATTGGACAAAGATGGGTGACTTCAGACCTCAAAATGTCGGAATAACTTTCTTTAAAGAAGTGAGATTAAATGAGAATTTGGGACCCAAAACAAGAATCAAATGCGGAATTTAAGCTCAAAAGTGACATAGAAAATAAAAGGGAAGAATTTTACCTTAGAATCACAAGAAATGAGCAAGAAGTAGAGGTTTTCCACATTATTTGAGCTTGCTTCAATGATCTCTAAGTATTCTGTAAACTTAGAAATATAATGTAGAAGAGACTTAAAACACTCAGTGATCGTCACTCCCACGGGACATTCATTGCAAGTGCGATGTCACAACAACAAAGGAGAACTTTGTAAGAGCGACAAAAAAATATTTTCTCCAATTTCTCTGGAGTGGCCATGAGCCACATCAACAAAGATTGCTAACATCTTCGGTCGTTGCAGGTGTGGTTCCTCTCCAACCAGAAATGACATTGCAGACTCAACAAAAATGGACAAAACAACTAAGGGAGGTCATCTCGATGAAGTATTGGCAGAAATCAATACTACAATTAAAACATCTAAAACAATTCAATAACTAGTCCCAAATCAAATTAACAACCATGGGATCCGAACCAAAGTTTCTACTAGACTAAAATCAATGTTTCGAAGTAACAATGCGGATGAAGATCTCATCTTACTATTTACCAAGAATATTGACCAAAGTCAAGTAAACAAATCACTTTACAATATACTAACAATAAAATGTTGATACTTCAAAATAGTGTATTACACGAATTAAGCCTATATATGTTGATTTTAACTTATTCAAATATGCGTACGGCTTATTTACCAGAGACAATTTAAGTTTATTGTTATATTTTGCTCGAGCTTGATTTTCATCTTGTTCGTATCGTATATCTACCCAATTACTATAATTTATCTCATATTACTTAGAGACGTCCCTTTAAAACAATTGTTACTGATCTCAACTTATGTAGTGCTTCTAACTATATATTACTTTCTTTTTGGTAATTTTATAACTCCAATGTATACAAAAACATGATATTTAAATAAAATTTTATTATTTCTTTAGAGACATTATTTCGATTGTATTCTTTATTGACCTTTTATCTGTCAATAATATCATTTTGGTAAATTAAAGCTCAAAGGTGTCTTTGCTACAAAGGAAAATGTTTTCCTAGAAAATATTTTCTTGGAAAACAAGTGGATTTCTAACTTATTTTTTCATGTTTGGTTGGTTAATGAAAAACATTTTACATAAAATATATTTTATTTTTGACTTGATACTAGAAAATAGTCTTTAGGAAATAATTATTAAACCAAAAAACAACCCCGATGATCGATCTAGGACTCGACCCTAACACCCGAACTAAGACACGACCCCGTTGACCGTTCCAAAATCTGACCCATACTTGCTGTAATACACCAGAAATTTTTTGAACTAAGACTCGAACCATTCTTCATTGTGAGTAGGATTTAACCAAGGAATTTAATTTTTCTTAAGCATTAAGGTCAGGTCACTAGATATAGCACCTTGAGTTCCAAAAAGAATTAAAGAGAATTCATTCAAGTCATTCCTTAATTCTTTTAAGTTTTGGGTCAATTTCAAACGACTGTAACTTTCAATGAGCTAGGAAACCTAAGAGATACCAAATGAAAGATCTCTAAGTCCTCTTTCCAATGCCATCGAGTTTGCAAATTTTTGAGCTTGTATGAGGGAGATATACCCGTTTGAAGTCCTGTTGTCCACTTGATGAAAATTACCCGAATTGACGAGGGGTATTTTGGTCTTTTCCTTACCCTATCAGATTTAAGTCATTTTTAGTAATTAATTAGAGGTATAAACTAATTTGGTTAAGTTTAAACAATCATAATTTATGCTAGGGTTTTAGAAAAGAGTTCAAGAAGAGAAAAGAGGAGAAAAGTAAAGGTTTCATCAAGTTCTTGAGGTTTCATTGTGGATTTCGCCAAGGGTTTGATCCCTAAGAGGTACGTGAGTTCACATAGCATTGGGTTCATTCACCCACACACCAATCATGATTTATTCAGTGTAATTTCATTCTTGAAATTTAAGGATTTAAGTTCTTGATGAGTTTTTGATAAGTGTTCTTGAAGTTTCATCCTAAATCTTGTTTTGTTTGGATTTCGATGAGTTCTTGAGATGAAAGTTAGGATTTTGAGAGTTGTTTTTAGTAGATTTTTGGGTACTTAGTTTAGGTATTTGAATCTAAGCAAGTTGGGAAGAAACCATTCGATTCTAGGTGAATTAGAGCAAAAAATCGACGAAGAAAATTCGTCGGAAAGTTCTGGGGGAGGGGTGGGGCGGTGCCCTAGCAGTGCACCAAGAATTGTTCTCTGATGTTTAGAGGTTGGCACCCCGCGCCAGCAGTGCACCAGGGTCGCATGCCCCACCCTTTTTCCGTCGTTTAGCCTATCTAAGTTTTCTTAAAGTGTACCTTCACACCCTATTGATTCTAACTACTCTAAACATTGAGAAATCATTAATAACATGAATCATCACCTTGAATTCATAATTCAAATTCAAGGTAGAGTTAAGAGTCAAGTCTTGAGAGTTCTTTCTAGTCTTTTTAGAAAGTCCCTTTGAGTCTTTTGAGGAGTCTTCTACAATTCCTAATAACTTGTTTAAAGACTCAAGTATGTGAGAATGAGAGTGAGGAGAATGTATTCATGAGTCTACACTGTCATCAAGATCCTTCATATCATGAATCATAACTCTTGAATTCATAATTCAAATTCAAGAAAGAGTTAAGAGTAGAGTTCAAGAAAGTCTTTGAGTTCAATTGTGAATCCTTTGAGATCAATTATCGATTTGAGCTATGTTTTGAGGAAGTAAGTATGATAATGAGAAGAGTCATATACATGAGGTCCATATTGTTATTTAGACCCTCGAGTCAAGTCGTTCATGCCCATAATTCCGCATGAACTCCATAAATTGAGTATCTTTGAGAGGAATAGTATCTTCAAGTTCTAAGTCTTGAGTATTGAGTTCCTAATCATTTTGGGATTAGATTCCTAATCATGAGGCTACTACATGTTCCCATGAAGGTCGTTGAGTTGAGTAGTTCATGCCCATAATTCTGCATGAACCCTATGAGTCGAGCAGTCTTGAGATGAGAAGTATAATTGAGCCCTTGAGTTGAGTAGTTCATGCCCATATTTCCTCATGAGCCCTCCGAGTAGAGAATTCTTGATATGAGTAGTATCATTGACTCCTTGAGTTCTGGAGTTGTTGAGTTTCAACTATTGAGTTCTATGCATGGTTATTTAAAACCATGAATTGAGTCGTTCACGTCCATAATTTGGCATGAACCTTATTTTAAGAAGTCATTTTACAAATTGTTTTAAAACTTGTTTTAAGACTTGAGCATTTGAGTTTGAGTAAGAGTAGAGTTGAGTTCGTATTCTTTATAATGATATATGGGAACTACGTATTCCCAAGAGTAAATGTTTTCACATTTAGGATGAGAGGAAACACTGATTTCTACAAGAGTTTTCATGAGCAGTTTAAAACCATCTCTTTTAAGAGAATGATTTTTGAGTAATAATCTCGAACCACAGAAAGAGTTATGTTTATAAACATATGAGCTAGTAACATTTTGGGAGTAGTATTGAGCATCGATATAGGGACAAGTTCAGATAACTCAAAGTATTCATAAACCATGTAGCCAATGTGGGTAGAAAGGGTTATACTTTTTAGATGATTCCTTAATGTTTTTTTAGCATAGACTAGGGATCCACTTACTAGTAGGTTCTATACCCCAACAAATTATAGGACAATTCTGGCAGCGTGGGCTAGATGTTGTATCATCAGATATCTCATAGTGATGGTTGTCGGTTAGAGAATCTCCCACAGAGTTATATTGTATTTTTATACATACAACTTGAGTTATTATTGTATTCTTCAATACATTGACTTGTTATCTGTTGTTTTAATAGCTTTTCAAATATTGCATCTTTTATTGTTGCTTTATCTTGAGTTGAGTATCAGAGTAGACTATCCTTAGTTGAGTATCTTACTATTGAGTTGAACCCTATTTTCTTTGAGTTGAGTTGAACTATGTTGAGTTGAGTTGAGAAGAGATAAATATGTTTCCTTTTTATCAAGTTCAAGTTTATGTTTATGCTTTAGAATTCCCATTACATGCTCGTACATTCCATGTACTGAGCCATTTGTCCTGCATCGTTTCATGATGTAGATACAGGTATTCAGGATCATCAACAGGCGTTTCGTTGAAGTCATGTGATATTCTAGTAAGCTTTTGTGAGCATTTTCATATTTCAAAGGACTTCACCTTTATCTTACAGTTAGTAGTTTTGAGAGGTCGTGGGCCTTGTCCCGATATCCTTCTGTAATAGTAGAGGCTTCATAGATAGACAAACTTGAGTAGATTTCAGTATGGATCGTCTTTGACTTGTCTTTACAAACTCTGAGTTTATCTATTAAGTATTTTCAGATTATTTTAAAGATTGAGTATTTGAGTTATTGAACTTAATTCCGTTTTTAAGCTTTGTATGATTCAGTTAGTCTTATGACAGGGGGTGGAAGGGGTGGGGTAGGGGGTTGTGTAAAAAAAGAATTTTTTTCAAAAACAATTATTTTTTTAAAAAAAAATTGACAAGGGGAGGCGTCTGGGGTAGGAGGGGCATAAAAAATGAAAATTTTAAAATTTGGAATATTAAGCAAAATCATTATTTTAAAAGAAAAATTGCCGAGGGCAGAATGGACTGGTTGGTGGTGGCGTAAAAATTAATTTTTTAAATTTCAAGAATTTAAAAAAACAATAGTATTTTTTTTAAAAATTGATGGGGGGAGGGTTGCGGGGTAAGGGTATGGAGTAGGGTAAAAAAATGTAATTTTAAGAATTTGAAATATTTTTCCAAAATATTTTTTTGTGGGGGGCGGGGGGGCGGGTTGGGGGTGGTAGGGGTTGGGTGATGTAAAAAAATCAAAAATCCTTAAATTTGAGGAAAATAACTTGATTTGAAAAATGTTTTCCTTAATTTTTAAGGAAGTAATTTTCTTTTTAAAATATGAGGAAAATAAGTTGATTTGGATAACATTTCCAAATCATTTAAGCCAACTGCAGAAAATGTTTTCCTTCAAACCGAACACACCCCAACTGTTCATTTTTATTTAGAAAATAAAAAAAATGGTATTTATATGTAACAATGTTATTATTTCTGTAACATACATTATTTTATTGAGAAAAGGGTCTGAAATATATGCGAACTTTGACCAAAATTGCTGCAATAATATTGAACTTTGGAAAGGACCGTTACCCCTGTACTATTTAATAATGTATTTTAAAGGTATATATGTAGTCACGTGGACACAATATATATTGCATCACTATAAATAATAATGTGTCCACGTGGGAACATATTTACCTTTAAAATACACTATTAAATAGTGCATGTGGTAAAAAGTCCTCCATAAAGTTTGGTATCGTAACAACAATTTCAGCCAAAGTTAGAGTATTTTTCAGACCATTTTCCCTATTTATTTGTATTGTTTATTCTTATACTAGGTAAAGAAGACATTATTTTTTTCTTAAAAAGAAGCTCAGGATATGTATAATTATTTACATAAATTTACTATTAAATATTTATTATACTATTCCAAATTAATTTTATTTTAGACACGTTTTGAAATTTTAGTTGCTACATTGAGTTGCAATTTGTGTGATGATACCTTTGTTCGACAACTATTCATATACGCGATAAAATATTAAGAAGATATAATATCTTGTTACATGTCTTTTTTTACAATAAAATGTTAAAATACTCTCAGATTATATAGAAAGTCTTAATAATAAATCAGAGCAAAATCGATGGATTGTGTACCTTATACCTACAGTGAATGTCTTTAATTTTTCTACCAAAATGAATTGCTCCACAGTCACTCTTCGAAACACTGAGAAACAAAGGTTACATTTCACAAACTATCTGTCAATTTATTAGTTGATGTTCTTATGAAGAAAGAAGTTGTTTTCCTTGTTTTTCAGTCTTTTGTTCTCTATTCTTTTCTATCTCTTAATTCTCAGAGAAGCGTAAAATAAACCAATTAAAAAGGGATATCTTTACATAGAAGCAGTTACTTTGTAACTATTCCCACCCCTTTTAATTTTGTAGTTATCTTTTTCTTTCGGAAAACAACTTTGGGTCGGTGGGGTCAAATCGAATTGGGTCGGGCCACATAGGTAACCTTATTACGCTCAACTGCACTTCATCCAATATTAAGTGTAGGCAATCACAATCTAGTATAAACCCAATGAATAGTTGGAGTCGATCCCACAGGGAATGATACGGTAGAGAACTCAATTACGAAGTGAAAGACATGTTCTAATCGATTGTAGGAATAGAAATTATCGAAATCATTAGATAAATTCTTAGGAGTTGACAACAAGTTTCAAATGGGGGGATAATGTTTGTCAATTAACAACTACGAAAGCAGGGGAGTAATCAAGTAGAAAGGGATACTTGGGGATGTGATCGATTAATTGCCAATAAGGGTGATTCCTAATTGATAAAAGTCGCTGAATCTTAGCGGGTAGGCTAGGCTTTAGATGTAATAGCCATGTCTCGATCAACTATCATGAATCAAGTGAGTTCTCTCGAACCTCAACAAGCATCATAAAATAAACAGCCCAAACCTCAATTTATCTACTCTCTCAAGCTAGATAGGTAGGATTGAATTTAGACTCACTCTCTTGAGTTGAACCCACAACAACCCAATTACAACAATTATCAATTGATAACCTTAATTCTAAAACCTCTTTCTCAAGCAAACATACAATACTAGACCAGAACTGCATTAGCAACTACAATTCATGAGTTAAAACTCAATTATCAAGCAAACCCACTTCAAAACAACAATTAAATTAGTAATTAATAACACTCATAAGCTAATTAAGATAATTAATCACATCCTCAAGAATGGGGGTTTTAACCACACATTATAAAAAGCCACACATTATAAAAAGTAGGTAAATATTACCAACTATTTTGGGACCCAGCTTCCCATACTCAGCATAAAACTCCCTGACCCAAGTAGGAATATAAGGGCCTTGGGGCTTCGTGAAAATCGAACTTGTGCAACGTAATAGCATTCCACACCTCTGGGTACCTATCTACAACAACATGTGTAGAAAACCGTTTTTCATCTAATATTGTCCTCAAACCCTCCGCCTTCAATCTATTTAGTGGCCGGGGAGGAGGAGCCTGAACTAGTGGTACCTGCTCTACTACATGTGTTGAAGGTGGATGAGGCGTATGAGGAACCAGGATTAAAGCTCGATCATGCATCGCCTTGGAGCGTAGCTCTGCTCTCCTAGCCTTGAGAAGTTGATCATCTTCTGACTCAAATGCAAAGACCGGAGAACTCTCACCCGAATGACCGTCACTTTCAGAGGTAGTGAGATGGGTGACATAGATGCCCTCGCTGTCAAAGCTCTCCACCACTGGTGTTGGAACTACGGGTCCCTTGCCTTTTCCTTTCCCCCCAATCAGAGGAACTTTAGTCGGTGCATTATGGGAGGAAGCAACCCTCTCATTTATTACAATGCCTCTTGCCCGCTTTCGGGGCAGTTGATTTCTACCAGGTACTTTTGGTCTAGCCATACTTGCAAAAAAAAGTCGAATAGGTCAGACTTAGTTCAGAAAAAATATCAAAGTGAAAAAATTGCAGGAAAGCTCGCCGAGTCATTTGGAGAGTTGCCGAACCCATTTGGCGAGCCAATTCGAGCTCACCGAATGTTCCAGAAACAATATTACTCACAAATCAGCACAAGTAGGTGATGTCTAGGGCCTTTCGATGGATTGCCGAGACCAGTCGGCAAACTAAAAGTAGCTCACCAAATTTGTAACACCTCGGAAATTAGTAAGTTAAACTAGAGCCTAAACGTGAGGATTAAGGGCAAGGGCCAAGGATTTTGGGTGAAGGCAATGGCTAAGGGGCCAAGGATTTTGGGTGAAGGCCATGGCTAGGGGGCCAAGGCTGCCTAAACATGCCTAGCCACTGCCCACCATGACCACAAGGGTCTTCACAATCCGTGGTGGCTACCACGAGTCATGGTGCCACCCGTGGTAGGTGAGGAAGTAGCTGGGTGAAACTGCCCAAGCAAAGGCTTCTCTTCACGAGCCATTTCACAGCTCTTGGTGAATACCACGGACCGTGGGAAGTCTCATGGGGTTGCCTTAGCCTTGTCGGGGCTTGTCAAGATTGGGGAGGCTACTGTTCGCGGGACCATGGGCCGTGGTTCCCTTGAAGAGCCGTTAAGTTGGTCGTAGTCCCTGGGAAGGGGCTGCCTAGACAAGGGTCTTTTGGTAAATTCCAAATTAATTAGCTAATTAATGGGGTCGATTTATATTGTTTTATTTCACATATATAAATGATTGTAAGTCATTAAACACCTCATTTTACTTCATTATTCCCAAAAACCCAAATCAAACCAAAAGTGCATCTCGCTCATAATATTTTTGTCTCTAGAAGTTCCCAAAGAAGAAGAAGAAGAAGAAGTGGAGGCTAAGGCTTGACGAACCAAGGTCTTTATTCTCAAATTAAGGGTAAAAATCCATTAAGGTATGGTAGATTTTCATCTATGGATAGCTTTCACCCATAGAGTCCCTTCAAAACTAGATTTCAAAGCTTTCAAGTGCCCCAAAAAGTTAGGGTTTCACTCTAAGTCATGGGTTCCTTCCTAAAACGTTTTCAATGGTTGGTTTATGATGGATTATGGTTGAATTTATTATTAATTGTTGATTTATGATGAAATCCCCCCAACAACCCATGAATTCCCTATATTGCTAAATTGTGACTTCATGATGTGGGTTGATTGATTATAGAAGCATGTTAATAGATTATGTCTATATTGATTGAGTTTATTGAATCATGATATTCTCCTTATCTAACGTAGTAATTCTAGATGTTGGGTTGAATGTGATTCATGGTCCTTGAAGGGCAAATTATGAGGGTTTGTACATGTTTATGGGAATTGTGTATGAACTTATGATTCACTTAGAAAGTGAACATCCTATGACTTTGGTGTAATTTTGGTATTGTTTAAAGATCATTCTCCCCATATCCTTACACATGACTATGCATGAAATGTCTATGACTATGATCATCTTGTTCTGTTAATTAAAAGGTTATTTTCAATGATACACTTGTGAATGATGATTATATGTTGTGAAGGTTTTCTCAATGTATTATGTACCTTGACTTGGTAGGCTTAGGGCATCCTTTTCATATAATGTAATGATGAACTATGAATCGATAAGCCAATGGCATTCCTGTCATAAATGGATATTTAGGTAATCTAAGGCTTTGTCTTGAACCGATAGGCCAAAGGCGTTCCTTTCACGAGTGATTTATGATCAACCTTGAATCGATAAGCCAAAGGCATTCCCTTCATGATGATTCAATGAACTAATGTAATGATGAATCATGAATTCATAGTCCAATGACATTCCCTTCATAAGGATTCAATGAGCTATCCTAATAATATACCTTGAATCGATAAGCCAATGGCATTCCTTTCATGCGTGTAATAATGTACCTTGAGTCGATAGGCCTATGGCATTCCTCTCATGTGTAGTAATGTTAAAAGAGAATGAACTACTCTATGGGAATGCAAAGCTTAGCACCGAGTTGATATTGTAACGTGGAAGCTCTCCCCACGTTAGGCCGGGTTTCTATGAACAACTTCCTTATCCCATAACTATGTGCCCACATAGGTTATAGCTAGTGGATCAACCTAAGCTAAATTACTGATTCTACCTTAGGGAAGTAGACCAACTATTTTCGGTGTGGGACATGACACCGGATTCCATGGTTTGCTCACATAGTCTATGTCGGTTAGGGCTTATTTCTATCATGTGAGTTATGTGCTATGGTTACTCAAGAGGTTCTATGAAGTGTGGGTGGTAGTATGGGATGCCATCCATGCATTGCATGAGTAGGCTTTGAGAGTGGCTATGGTGTGTTTCTCAAATGTCATAATGTCTAATTAAATGAATGTGCTCATAATGATGTTATTGAGAATGTTGACTTAAAGGCTAAATGTAATGATGAATGCTTAACTTGGATTGTTAGTATGAGTTGCTTTCCTTGTCATGACTTATTGAATATGAATGTTCCTTGTCTATGTTGGCCTCAAAGGGGTACTTAGTATGAATGGTATTATGGGATGCCATTCACACATTGCACAAGTATAACTTAGGGTTGCCTAAGATGATGGTTCTAGTATGTTATAATGATTTATATCATGAATATGTTTGTGACTTGTGTTTACACTAAAAGTACATGATGACTCTCAAACTTGTCAAATGCATAGTTTTCAACTAAAATGTCCATTTTAAGCATGATTTTTGCATGGCTATCATACTTAGTGCATTCTTGTACTAACCCATATTTTCTACATTTTCACATGAATGTAGGTTCTGGTTCTTAAGGTGATCTTCCTTCTTGACTAAGCTTGGATTGACTATTCTCCAAAGCTAGTGTTGAGTCCTCAAGTTTCGAGGACATACGAGTCTTTATAAGTTTTCTTTATTGTCACTTTATCTTTCGAACTATGTTAAAGGGTTGTGACCCTATTTTTGATTCAAAGTTGTATTATGTAGCCATGTGAGACAGAGTTAGAATTCCGCTATTTTTAAGTAAAGACTTTGATTGTATGGATAAAAGTTTTTAAATTCCTTACCATTTTTTATGTCTTATGTTATGAATGTTGTGAGGCTTGTATGAGGCTCTTCTAAGTCTTGTACGTTGTGTCGCGTCCGGGGTGTAGGCGTGGGTCGTGACAAATATGGTATCAGGGCACAAGATGTTGGGATGGTTTTTAGAATGATGTCTCATAAGCCACGTCGAGTATAGTCTTGTTCATGTGTGTGAATTGCGCCACATTTATGAATGAGAGGCTATAAGAAGTTAGGAAACTACACTTCTTTCATTACTCTTTAGTCGTGCCTTAGCGTTTTAACTCTACAAATTACATCTCCTAATCCATCTTTTGTGTCTTTAGGATATGAATACACGAAGGGCTAACGCAAGGTGAATGGAGGACAACAATGTCAATGAAGAAGCTCCTTAATTGAACCAAGGTCCTCAAGTTCCTAATGATGCGGGGGCTATGTCAAATGTGAAAATAAGGTCGACTCTCCAAGTATTGACCCAAGCTATGACGGCCCAAGCCAATAGGGTTGGTGGGACTCATGTGAACCCTAATGTGAGCACTATGGATTTTAGGTTCAGGGATTTTCTTAGGATGAACCCTCCGGTGTTTATTGGTTCCAAGGTGGGAGAGGATCCCCAATAATTTGTGGATGAGATGTCTAAGGTAGTTGATGCTATGAGGGTGACTTCGGTAAAAAAAGTAGAACTAGCTGCTTATTAATTGAAGGATGTTGCCCAAGTTTGGTTTACTCAATGGAAGAGAAATAGGCCGGTAGGAGCGGGTCCCATTGATTGATAGGTATTTTTATGAAAGCATTCATTGATATGTTTTTTTCCTGTGAGATGAGGGAGGCCAAGGTAGAGGAATTCATAAACCTTAGTCAAGGTAGCATGAGTGTCCAAGAGTATGCTTTGAAATTTACCCAACTCTCCAAGTATGCCCTATCTATGGTGGCGGAGCCGAGGGATGAGATGAGTAGATTTGTGACGGGTGTGTCCAACCTAGTTGAGGAAGAATGTCGTACGACAATGCTCCATGATGATATGAATATCTCTAGGCTTATGGTGTTTTCCCAATACAAGGAGGAGTCAAAGATTAAGAAGAAGAATAGGGAGATGAAAAGGGCTAGGTCCGATGAACAAGGTCAACCAAGGTTCAAAAAGAGATTTTCCAACCAAGTTTCTTCAAACACTCCTAGGGTTAACCAAGAGAAAGGTAGTGGGTCTCCATTTCCTAAACCTACTTGCACTAATTGTGGAAATAAGCATCATGGGAAGTGCCTAGCCAGTACTAATGGGTGTTATGGTTGTGGAAAGAGTGATTATCAAGTGAAAAATTTCCCTACACTCACGGCCAGAAGAAGAGAGGCTAAACAAGCTTCTCTTAATGGTATGGTTCCCATTCCTCCAAATCATGGTCGTTTTGATGCACTCTAGTCTAGAGAGGACAAAGGATCCCTTCCGGATGAAGGAAACCGGTATGTTGATCATTTCTTACAGATGTAAATGTTGTATTAAGGTCCCTATGCTATTTTCTAGATTTTCATGGTAGCCTTAATATGGGTTTACTCCCAAGGGGAAGATGGTATGCTTGGGAAGCAAGGTTGTTGAGAGTTTCGATATCCTTATCTCTTTCTTCTATTCCTATTCAAGCTTGAGACAAAGAGTTCCTTGTGGCTTGTTTCATATTTTGGAGTCATGTGTGATTTATGTGTTTCCATGATTTCTTTATGTTATTCATGTTCTTGATTGAATTCATGTTTAATAAGAAAAAGAGTTTTCATGATTTATGTGTTCCTTTTGTTGACGTGCATTTAGTATGAATTGCCTATATGATTCATGAGATGAATTGTTGAACATGCTTAAATGTGCTTTTGAGAGTAATTGCATAATTTGCTTCATGATGTTATGATGAGCATGCTTTGAGTTGGGGAAGTTAATTCCTCCAATGATATGAGAAATGTTGAAGTTTACATGCATAATGGGTTGTTGATGTAGTTCCTACTTCCTTATGTTGCATTGGGTATATTGAGATGGAGTTGATGTTTCCACTTATGATTGTGCATTATTTTGATGTGTCATGCATGATGGACTTCTAGTCTTGAGTCTTTAATTTAGTAAGGTGTCTAGATCTTCATTTGACGATGAATGTTCCCAAGGGGGAGATAATGTAACACCTCAGAAATTAGTAGGTTAAACTAGAGCCTAAACGTGAGGGTTAACGTCAAGGGTTAAGGGCAAGGCCCAAGGATTTTGGGTGAAGGCCATGGCTAGGGGGCCAAGGCTGCCTAAAACATGCCTAGCCACTGACCATCATGACCACGAGGGTCTTCACGACCCGTGGTGTCCACCATGAGTCGTGGTGCCACCCGTGGTAGGTGAGGTAGTAGCTTGGTGAAACTACCCAAGCAAAGGCTTCCCTTCACGAGCCACTTCACGACTCATGGTGAAGACCACAGACCGTGGGAAACCTCTTGGGGTTGGCTTAGCCTCGTGGGGGTTGTCAAGGTTTGGGAGGCTACTGGTCAAGGGACCAAAGGCACCACCACGGGCCGTGGTGCCCTTGACGAGCCGTTAAGTTGGTCGTAGTCCCTGGGAAGGGGCTGCCTAGACGAGGGTCTTTTGGTAAATTCCACTTTAGTTAGTTAATTAATGGGGTCGACTTATATTGTTTTATTTCACATATATAAATTATTGTAAGTCATTAAACACCTCATTTTACTTCATTATTCCCAAAACCCCAAATCAAACCAAAAGTTCATCTCCCTCACAATATTTCTCTCTAGAAGTTCCCAAAGAAGAAGAAGAAGAAGTGAAGGCTAGGGCTTGAAGAACCAAGGTATTTATTCTCAAATTAAGGGGAAAACTCCATCAAGGTATGGTATATTTTCATCTATGGGTAGCTTTCACCCATAGAGTCCCTTCAAAACTAGATTTCAAAGCTTTCAAGTTTCCGAAAAAGCTAGGGTTTCACTCTAAGTCATGGGATCCTTCCTAAAACGTTTTCAATGGTTGATTTATGATGGATTATGATTGAATTGATGATTAATTATTGATTTATGATGAAATACCCCCAAGAACCCATGAATTTCCTATATTGCTAAATTGTGACTTCATGAGGTGGTTGATTGACTATAGAAGCATGTTAATAGATTATGTCTAAATTGATTGAGTTTATTGAATCGTGATATTCTGCTAATCTAACATTGTAATTCTAGATATTGGGTTGAATATGATTCATGGTCCTTGAAGGGCAAATTATGAGGGTTTGTACATGTTTATGAGAATTGTGTATGAACTTATGATTCACTTAGAAAGTTAAGATCCTATGACTATGGTGTAATTGTGGTATTGTTAAAAGATCATTCTCCTCATACCCTTACACGTGACTATGCATGAAATGTCTATGACTATGATTATCTTGTTGTGTTGATTGAAAGGCTATTTTCATCACATTTTATAGTCCTAGGACTTAGATTCATTTTAGATGAGAAAACCTTTCAAACTAGAATCATTCTATGTGAGAGAACCTTTCATGTCATGTTATATTCATGCATATTACCATATCTAGAATTCTACATTAGACATTGTTAACCTCATGACTCAAGTGAATCTATCACTTCACATATTCAAGCATTTATCAGGTAGATTAGGTAGGCAAAGATCTTCCACCGTAACTCTATCTATCAAGCTTATATTCTCATTTAGGCTTTACTCTCAAAGCCTTAGCACATCTAGATCATCACATTGGCTTTACTCTCAAAACCCTAATGATCAATTTTCATGGCTACAAGCCTTATACTCAATGTTTTACTTCTTAATATCATCATTCATACCTAAATTCAAGGTATTATAATCACATTCTTCATTACTAGGTGATTCTAGTCACAATTGATCATAATGGTTCAATTTCATCTTTATAAATCATGATCCTTCATATTCAATAAATTCTAGTTCAGTTCATGATTATATGTTCTCAAACTTTAACAATTACTACCCATGAACATTGATTTAAGATCACCTATAAACCTTCAATTTCACCTCTAATGGCATAAACCCACAAAATATCACATTCATCAAATAGACTAGGATTAACCATATAAATTACATGAATTCTCATAATATCATAATTCAATGTTAATAAAATCATAATTAGGTATTATCCACTAGATTGGAATCATACATATGCCATACCCACAATGTACAAGGAAACCCTAGCTAGAATTGGGTTTTTGACTTCACAATTGGGGGAAAACCTAGGGGGCTCTATGGGTGGAAGAACCCATAGATGAATAAGCTAACATACCTTAATTCAAAGCACTAATCAAGCTTGCACCAATGGAGGAAAATCTGTCCTACTCTCTTCTCTTCTTCTTCTTCTTCTTCACTTCTAGAGAGAATTATTTGGAGAGAATTTGGGTGCTTTGAAGAATGAGTTAATTGATTTAGTTTAGGGGTCTATTAGGCTTATATAGGTGGTTTAATAACTAACTAACCAACCTCCCTTAACCCTTAACTAATTAATGACGTAACCCCTACACCCCTAACTTAAAACAAAACTTGAAAAATCTGCCCCACCTATGACTTCCCCACCTATGACTCCCCCACAAAACAAAACGGATCGTGCTGCACCCTTATGGGTGTGGTACTGCAGCTAAACTCTGCAGGCCAACTCAGGCCTCGACCCATGACCCCAACCTACGTGACGTGGGTCCACCTACGTCCAGTAGGTGGGAAACATAGGTTGCTGAAATTTGATAGCTTTTATGGGCTGTTTTGAGGTCTCCTCAAGGACCCCTTAGGTGGTCCTTGGGGGGTCGTACCTTGACACCCTAACCCTAAAACCCTCGTTCTAAGTATGGGAACTATCTTTATGAGTTTTAATCCTCCTACCACACTCCAAAACTCTTTCGAAAAGCTTTAGAACTCTCTAATTCAACTTACTAGTTTCCAAGGCGTAACAATTATAGAATATTTTTTCAAAAATGGGATGCAGAAGGGTAATCAGAAGGGGCATTCGACGAGTTGCCGAGTGAACTCGGTGACCTCAGGTGTATCGCCAAAAGTTACAGAACAAAATTCATAAAAAGGAAGGATAAAAAGGCAATCCAAGGGTCTTTATGTGAACCGTTGAACCACTCGGCGAGCTATACCCAGCTCGCCGAATAATCCAACGTGCCATATTTTGACCCTGTCCTTCAAATTCTAACCCGCAACCCATGAAAACAAAAGTAAACACCTATTCTACACATTTAAGCTCAGACCTATATTACCCATGACCTCGGGGTACTTAGATTTCCCCTGTTTTGGCCAAAATCTGCCAATCGATTATGTTTTCCCTTAAGAATGACGTCAACCGCTCTATCATCTGGCAAAATTTTATGATCAGCACCATCGGGGTTACTCAGACTCCACCCCCACTAGACCCAACAATCAAATCAACCCACAAATTTTATCAATGAAGAACACGAGATTTCATAATTTAAAGGATAAAAACACAAAATGAAACACGATACCGGCATGCACTACCAACAACCATTCAGACAATCAATAATACACAAATATAATGACAATGCCATGATCATGCATTTGAAATTACCAAAATATAAAGGCGGGGTTCAGATAACCAACCTCAAACGTAGATATTTGGATGCAAGGCAAACAAAGTACACTAAAGCCCCCCTCTCCCGAGTAATTGATCCAACACGAATTGCAAGAAATGTGAGTATAGAAACATAAAAATATGCGGTTGTGAAAGTGTAGAAGTAGAAAAGTATGAAATGAAGGAGATTTTTAATTTAAAAAAGGTTTTGGCCTTTTGACCCTTCGGTTCACGTGCCAGTCGACGACGCTCACTTATGTCGCCGACCCATTCGGTGATGCGCCGAATGGTTCTTTTGCCCACCGAGTTTTATAAAACCACTAGCTAACTAGTTGGTCCAAACGTCGATCCATATCAGGCTTGCCGACCTATTCGACGAGTCGCCGACTCCTACTTGGCTCGCCTAATTGCTTATTTTCCCAAAATTTCAAATTTTCAACCTGCACATTCAACACCCGTTATTCAAACAATAGTAATAAAAGCTTAAAAGCTTGGGTCGCCACCCAAGAAATGCCTTATTTAATGTCGTGGCACGATGTGGATAGACTTTCAAGGTTCATTATTTGGGTTAACCAAGTTATCACTTAGGAAACCTCCTTTTGCCCTTAGGTTCAAATAAGATGAAATCTGACCCATTTGCGATTCCAGTTGTTTAATGGACACCGAGTGAGATGTAACCGTCTGGTTTAGAGTTGAGACGTCATCTTTCATTTCTTTAAGCACTTTGTCCGACACTTCTACATTATTGAGAATGCGTGTATGCATATCTTCAGTGCGAAAGTTTTTCGGGTCAGCCCTTTTCCCTTTTGGCTTTTAACACTCATGGGGAGGGACATATCTCTCTTTGTCACCTACTCTTTCCCTCCAGTTTGTGCCACGGTCGCGCCACTCCCTACCACAATCTTTACATCTTTCGTCACGCTCTCTATTCAAACCTAGGTTTCCACCTGGCCTTGGATAAGTTTTGTGGAAACCTCCTCCCTGATTTTTTAGAAAGTGTACTTTTTCATTGTACAACGCTTCAAAGTGTGCATCATCGGGATTTACTCTGCTCTTTCCAACAGCATTCACAACCTTAGAACAACTACCCATGACATGTTTTGACAAAAGATCCATTTGGGTCATCACTTTAGCCATGTTTTCATCCTGTTCTTGGTCTTTTATAATTTGTTCCTTTGTCATCCTGAAAGTCAAAGGAGTCGGTTTATCTTCGTCATCCCATCAAGGAGAGACGACGCTATCTCAAAAGTCTGTTGCATAATTCCTTCTCGAACAAGTTGATCAGCCACACCTTTGTTTACCGAGTCTAGACTCTAGTAGAAGTGTTGTAACAACACGTTTTTTGGAAGTCCGTGAGTCGGACATTGAAGTAACAACTTCTAAAACCTCAGCCATGTTTTGTGGTTTGGTTCACCATCCAAACGTTTAAAACCCTGAATATTGTCTCTCAATGCCATCATCTTTGAAGGAGGAAAAAAGCTTATGTAAAATGCCTCGGTAAGCTCTTCCCAAGACGTAATCGAATCCCTCGATATATTAGCTAACCATTTGGTCGCTTCCCCATCAACGAAATAGGAAACAATCGGAGCCAGACTGACTCTTGTGAGATGTTTTTGAATGAGAATGGACCACACATGCCCACAAAGTTCTGGATATGGTCATGGGGATCCTCATGAGCTAGCCCTTTGAATAATCCTTTCATTTGCAAAATGTGCAGCATCGTGCTAGTCACGTGGAATACAACATTTCCCACGACCGGAGGTAAATGAATAGCACCTACACCACCCACTTGAGCTGCTTCATTGACATCATTCAAATTGCCAATGTCATCTTGGTGTCCAAGTTGGCTACCATTACCTCCTTTCACACTCATCTCTTCACCTTGTCACAAACAGCCAACAACAAACACAAAACAAAGTAAGTCAATTCAACTACAAACAAGATTAGATCACAGCTATACTTCACTACGAGAATTCTAAACACCACTCCCCGACGTCATCTAGTATAAACCCAATGTAGAGTTAGGGTCGATCCCACAGGGAGTGATACAATAGATAATTCAATTACGAAGTGAAAGACATGTTCTAATCGGTTGTAGGAATAGAAATTATCGAATCATAAGATTAAATCTAAGGGGTTCACAACAAGTGCCAAATGGGGGATAAGGTTTTTCAATTAACAACTACGAAAATAGGGGAGTAATCAAGTAGAAAGGGATACTTGGGGGGGATGTGATCGATTAATTGCCAATTTCTCTATATGTGTAATTACTTATTGCTAAAAATCAATGAATCTTAGTGGGCAGGCTAGACTTCTGATGTAATAGCCGTCTCTCGATCAACATATCATTAATCAAGTGAGTTCTATCGAACCTTAACAAGCATCATACTATAAACAACCCAAAACCTCAATTTATCTACTCTCTCAAGCTAGATAGGTAGGATCGAATTAAGACTCAATCTCTCGAACTGAACCCACAACAATCCAATCACTATAACTATCAATTGATAACCTTAATTCTAACACCTCTTTCTCAAGCAAGTGTAGAATAATAGACTAGAACTGTATTTGCAACTACAATTCATGAGTTAAAACTCAATTATCAATTGAACCCACTTCAAAACAACAATTAAATGAGTAATTAATAACACCCATAAGCTAATTGAGACAATTAATCACATAATCACACCCCCAAGAATGGGGTTTTAGACACACATTATAAAAAGTAGGAAAATATTACCAACTATGTTCTCCATAAGTTGGGTAGCAAAATCCAAGTCTTTTTATGCTCAAAATTAGGTTCAAATCGAACCCCAACTTGAAAATCTACTTAAGAACTCTAAAAATAATGTTTTAGATCCAAAGCTCTAGGTAAACTCTTAAAAACTTAGAATAAGTGATCACAATTTTGGAACTAGAACACAACACTTGCAAAAACTCCCTTTTTCTCCTTTTGAAAATCAATTTATACATTCCCAGATTTTTGCCTTCGGGGTCATTCGACAGAGTTCGTCGAGCATTGCTCACCAAGTTAGGGATGCGCCAAGTGTTCTTCTTCCTCACTTGTTTGCCTTGACTATTCACCATTCAGACCCTGTAACTTTAGGCGATCAAAATCTTTGTCGTCGATCCATTCAGCGGTTCGCCGAAGGTCCAATTTCATCGCAAAGTTGGATTTTTCCCAGAGCTGGCATGCTGTAACAGTTGGCAAGTTGAAGTGCCACTCGGTAACTCACCGAGTGGCTTTGGCGATTGTCAGCTTTTATTATCTTCACCTTTTCTCATCTTTTCCGCTCCTTTTTGCCGGTAATATCCTTGTCTTGCTCTTTTTCCTTCATAGCTGCAAATTAGTATTTAAACATCAGTTTATAGAACAAAGTAGGCAACAATGACACTAATACTATCAATAACAAATCGTAAATGAATCAAAATCCCAAACTCATCACAACCCACGACCCTAAAACTTACATCTCCCTCTTCATACATGGGAAAAGACCCAAGCCAACAAAACTTCAACTAAACACATAATTCATATGACAAATTGTTCATGTAACTTGTGAGCATCAAAAGCTTACCTTTAAGGTCTTACAAGCCCTACATAGGAATCCAATCATATATGGAAAGAATTCACTACCTTTATGAGAATACTGTTACTCACAATATTCCAGACTTCATTTACTACATGAGTAGTTACTTATTCAATCACTTATCCTCTTAAAGAGGTGAACTCAAGTTCATGTTTAACTCTATATACACAATTACACTCGAGTGTAATAGTCAGCTTGTGTATAAAAGTTAAGCTGTTTATGTCAATCATCTTCCCTTTTTACTTAAATCTATCCATTCTATATCAACTGTTTTTCTAGACATCCACTGCATTTCCGAATCACTCATGACTATTAGTAACATGCTAAAGTAGCAACACCGAATGAAACTTCAAGAAACAAAAAATGTCAAAGGGTATTTCAATGAAAAGTTAGTTTAACTTTTTAGGGTTTCACACAATGAAGAAGAAGGGAACCACTCTTTCGCTAACCCATTGATCGCATAACACATGTGGTAGACAAGATGTGTTGCAGCGTTTTCACCTTATACTAGTGTATGCATCTAATTCTCTCGATTATCCAACACCGCACAAACCTTGGTCTAAATACCTCTAGATGTTTAAGCGGAGTTTCTCTCTTTAATGATCCTCAAAATCATCTTCTCAGAGAGACTCTTGTCTCACTTATAAAACAAATCATTATTTGGTACTGGAAATCATCTCTTCACATTTCTCCAATTTCTCGTGTAAGAGAGTCAATCTCGTGACTTGTCTGGAACTCTTTAATTCTAAAACATTACATATGCACATGAGATATTAATTCAAAATATTCATATATTGATTAGAATAATATAACATTCAAGTTATTTGAGAATACATAAATATCATCATATCCTACGCAAATCTAGAGCCTTGAGATGTTTCTCAAACAAGTCTCTAGATATTACCTTTGTAAATTGATTAACTATCAT
The DNA here is from genome assembly GCA_036553675.1 of Solanum okadae. Classification (NCBI taxonomy): domain Eukaryota; kingdom Viridiplantae; phylum Streptophyta; class Magnoliopsida; order Solanales; family Solanaceae; genus Solanum; species Solanum okadae. The sequence goes on along the minus strand of CM071686.1, from coordinate 18,084,600 downwards.
TTCATGAGTAGGAATGTATTGTAAATTTATTTCTCTACTTGCTACTATGTCTCTCAATTTATACTTGATGTCATGCGTTTGTTTTGTTGTGATACTTAGGATTCTTCGTGTATGTGATAGCCGATTGAATGTCACAATATAAAATCATGGAACCCTTAGAATTCTTTGCAATATTTAAATTCTCAAAGAATCTCTTTAGCCAAACAACTTTTTATACTGTAGACACACAATCCACAAATTCAGATTCCATGATTGAAAGAGTTGTGCAAGGTTGTTTCTTACTTTTCCATGAAAGAGGATCACTATTAAGTAAGAAAGCATAACCAAAGGTTGATTTTCTATCACACCGGTCACCAACCCAATCAGGATCTGTATAACCTCTTATGTATAAATCAGATCTACTATAACATAGTGAATGATCCTTAGTTCCCTTCATTTACAGAAGTAGGTTCATCCAATTCTATAGGAGATACCAAGAAGACATAATCCTCAATCTCATAAGATCGTTTGGGTACACCTTTTCTTGTACTCTTACGTAGTTGAAGTTCAGATTTCTCTGTAGGATTTTGGGTTTCATAACTCCTATAGGACCAGGAATAATTTCTTGATCCATTGAGTTATTAAGACCTTAACCATTCTTTATTTGTGAATAAGATTGTATCGAGTGATTCTTAAATTGTTCTTAGGTGTTAAGTCAATTCTTTAGTGTGAGAATTATTTTGGAAATGAATTAAGGTCACTAGAATCCCTAGCACAAAGTTGGGTTGAAGCCTTTCTTACCAATCAAGTTTCCATTTAAGATTTTAATTGAGTTAACTTCAAATGACCATGTATCTTATAATATAAAGGGTTAGGTGGCCCATGACATATCAAATTAATGTTATATGAGTCCTCTTTCCAACTCCATAGAGTTTGCCTCATTTCGAGTTTGGAGTAAGACGTAATGCCCGTTTTAGTAAAGACTTGTCAGAAAGTCGATGTTGTACAACTGGACCTATAAATGGTATAAATTTTGATGAATGGTAGAGCCTTCCATGAAGGCTTGCTGCAATACTTTTTCCGCAAGTTCCAGCACACATTCTAGGGTTAATTTGGTCCTTTCCAAAGCTTTTTATCCTTATTATAAGTCATTTCTGAGTGGTTTAACTGAGTAATCATTCAACTAACTATTTTTCCTCTCAAAATCATCAATCTAAACATTCAAGTATTTAGAAATTCTCTTAAAACTCACCTATGGTTCATCTTCTCGAACAAGAACCCTAATTCACGTAAAAAATTCAAGATACTAAGAGAATCCCTCCACCCAAGGTTTTACCAAGATCCTCCATTCTAGGAACTCCATAAAAGAATTTATTTTATCAAGACCAAGCATCAATATTCCAAGACCAAGGATTTAATCCAAGAATGGTAGTGTTCTTACTCGGGCTCAAGAAAAAAAAATCAAGTCTCCACCAAAGTTTTCGATTTAATATATAGCTTCATAAGCAAGTATGGAAGGCTATCATTGTGTTGGACTAGTTCATCCTCACGCCCTACATCTACTTTCAAATCAATAAGAGAGTAAGGGTTCTATCCTTAGATTTGAGTATTCTTTAGATGAGTTGATTTTGAGTTATTGAGTTCCTGATTCTTTTTGAAATTCTATTCCTAATTATTGAATTTTTATATTGTTATTGCGATCATTGAGTTGATTCGTTCTTGTCTATATTTTCAGCATGAACCCTATGAATAGAGTATTCTTGAAATGAGTAGTATCGTTGAGTTCTGAGTTCTTGAGTTATAAGTATTGAATTTTGTATATTGTTATTGAGATTTGAAGTTATTCGTTCATGTCTATATTTTAGCATGAACCCTATTTTGAGTTATAAATTTTGACAATATTTTAAAGCCAACATTTGTGTTTTAAACTGAGGTGTTAGGGAAGTAAAGAGGAGTTTGAGAAAGAGTATAAAGGAGCTAAGTATTTCCCAAATGTTTCATTTACACATGAAGAAAGAGAGTATTATTTTGAGAAAAGAGAAACTTTGATTTCTAAACAAGTTTATAAGTTCAGAGATATTTCAGAGCAGTTACCTCTTTTTAGAGGATAGTTTGAGTCGTTATCTAAAACTAAAGGAAGAGTATGTTTTATATATTTGAGCATTAGTATATATATTATTGATAGTAGTATTGAGCACCAATACAAAGATGAGTTTAGACAACACAATAACCTCATAAACCATGTCTTGGCAACATGAGTACAAGATCATACTTTTTAGATGAATCCTTATTGCTTAGTGGATCCACTTAGTTGAGAGGTTTTATATCCCAACACTATATATGATAGTTCTGGCAGCGTGGGCGAGGCACTACATCATCACATAGATCATAGTGATAGTTGTTGGTTAGAGAATCTCCCAACAAAGAGTTAAGAGTGTTTTATTGTATTTTTATACACATACTTGAGTTAGCATCTTTTATTTATGAAGCTTTAAATATTTCTATCTCTTCTGTTGCTTTGTATTGAGTTGAGTTGAGGTAAGTATTATTTTAGCCTTATTAGTTCATTTATTTATCTATTCGGCTATATTACATACTCGTACATTCAATGTACTGATGGCATTCGACCTGCATCTTTTTATGATACAGATACCTGTATTCAGGATCATCAATACGTGCTTAGTTCAGATCACTTTTCCCTCCAGTTAGCGCTTTTGGTGAGCCTCCTTGCATTATGTAGGAGTCCACTTTTCTTTTAAGTTTCATTATTTTAGGATGTCGTGGGTCTTGTCCCGACATCCATTTTGAAATATAGAGGCTTCATAGATAGAGAGAGTCGAGGTGTCTCTCAGTATTTACTTTCTTTTGAGTTGTTTAAGAACGATAAGTATTGCTATTGAGTATTTTCCAAACTTTATGAGATGAGTATTTGATTTTAACTGATTTAATTCTGTTTTGAGCCTACCATTGATTGAGTAAGTCTTCTGCTAAGTAGTCAGTCACGCCAAGGGTTTGGTTGTGGACCAGCAATGGTTCTCAAGTGCCGACCACATCTAGGGTGAAGGCTCAGGACGTGACAAGCTTGGTATCAGATCACAAAGTTCAAGTGTCCTAGAGGTTGTATGAAGCCATGTGAATTAGGATCTTATTTATGGTTATGAGGGCCCCATTTCTATAAATCAGGGACAGTAAACATTTAAGAAAAGTTTCACTTTTTTCATACTCTAATTCGTGCAATAGAATTGTGTCATAAGGAAGTTATTCAAACTCGTGCATTTCTCAGATCCATTCAACTACCCCTCATACTCAAGGTAGTCGAAAAGCAAAGCCCCAATCCTTATGGATGAGTTACTCTCTGCAAAATTCTTTAGAAAGTCATGAGACTACAGAGAGACTTAAAATAAGCTCATGAGTGAGCTAAAGTGTTTAGATTTGAAAGAATGCACTCTTATACACATGAATCATGCGTTTCAGCTAAAAGCGAGATGTACTCCCAGACTCTCTATTTCAGATGATACCCTCAGAGAGGAGTGTGTTTTAGAATTCTTGGGTAGTATTTCAACTTAGAAGCTAGTGTGATTTGAGATATTATGAGCCATTAGTAGTAGAAGTGCCCAGAGTTAGAAGAATGCATGCAGAAGTATAGTAATCTAAGAAAGTGAGATATTGATGAGGTAAATTATATTGTTGAAGTCATGCACTAAATAAGTTCTTAATGAGGAGTTTTACTTATGGGTATACTAAGAAGTGATGAGTTTGTGTAGATTTTATGATATCATGTAGAGTAATAGTTACTAGTCAGGATGAGTTAGAGTATACTTTAACGAGAAGGGAGTTTATACCAATGTGCCATTGTGGCAGTAAAGACCAGTATAGGTGTTCACTAAAATACAGAGTACTCATGATGGGATAGACCTAAGCTAGGCTTATGATTTTTTAAAGGAGAGCCTTATGATATTCGGAGGGTTGTAGAACTAATTAGGCAATAATGTATAGTGAAAGGATAGACAGTACTTAAAAAATGTGACAGTAATCTGTATATACTTAGAGTGACAGATAAAAGGCTGAGAACTTGTCATAAGATCTTAGTAGAAGAGTGTTTCTGAATTTTATCTAGTAGTCGTAAGTTGTATACGATGTGAGCAATTATATTGATATCTATAATTAGTAATACACACTAAGCTTGAATTTGAGATGAGTATTGTGATCAAAAGGATGGCAACATGAGGGTGATGATGTTAGTTCGAGATATGATCTAGTAGGTTTGACATAAATTAGGTGAGAAATTAAGGTGTTACTTTTGATAAGTGTGAGTGGTACAAGTGTTGTATTATGACTCTTAGATAAGAGCAAGGGAGTGTTGCTAAGTCATTAGATAAGCAAGAGCATTAAGAGGTGTACCTGAGATCGTATATAGTCAGACGTGGTTCCAATTAAGTTAATGAGTTTTCATATGTACTAGATAGTATATTTGAGTTATCAATATGTAGTAGGCCGATTTAAGGATTATTTATTACCCTTAAGAGTTTGGTAGAAAGGATCATATATAGCCAAGGATTAACCTCTTAAATATAGTTCAAGTTTCCTCCAGTTACCTAGTTATGAACTTAGAAGGACAGTATTAGTTGTCTAAGAAGGAGAAGGCATACTATTAAGAGTTAGATTAAGAGGCTTTATAAGCCAATGAGAAGAGGTTAAGATAAGCATATGAGGAAGAGGTCTTCGAAGGAACCCTAGTACCTGCACATGGAGATTTCAGTAGCCATGATATAAGCCTTTCTCGAGTATTAGAGTAAAGAGAATGTAGACCAGTTTAGAGAATATGGAATAGATCCATAGTTTTAAACTGTCAGATTCAAACCTAATGTGGAGATGATAAGATGAGAAACCAAGTCAAGTCTGGAGAATCAAATAGCAATGCATCCAAAAAGAGTCATAGTGTTATATCAATCCATTTATACTCTAGCGTATTGCTCAAGATTCAGTTGTTACAACATCCTATTAAAGTTTCTAATATTAGAATTGTGTCTGTGACCTATGCTCATACACTTCAGACAGATTTACATCTATGCTAAGTTAACAGAATGCGGGGTAAAGACTTTAGCCCATTGATCTCAATCTTACTCATAAAAATGTGAATATTAGCCTCATGATATGAACCTTTTCAAATAAGTACTCATATCTCATAGTATGCTCAGTCTCATGAATTCATGATTTACCCTCAATGGCTAAAAAAAATAAACTTATTTCATATATATTCTTATATCAGATTTCTTGAATGAATCATGCTTATGATCTTTCTCTTTAAGCTCCCTCATTGATCTTTTTAGTTTTGATAACGATGTTGATGATACTAATTGAGTAATGATAGATTAGAGAGAATTGATGCTTCTATTGTGATGCTTAGAAAGTTCATGACATGACCTGTAATCTTGAAATCCTATTGAGTGTTCGTGCCAAGTATGCTCTAGTCTAGTTTTAAAACTTTGAGTATGAATCAGTTTCGACTATGTTAGTAGGACATCTAAGAAGTCAAGAGAAGTAGTGATTGTAACTCCTTCCTCTTCCATAATAAGTGTAGCCATCATTCAAGGATGAATGATCCCAAGGGGAAGATATTGTAACACCATGATAATTTCTAAGCTAAGACCTAACCATTCTTCATTTGTGTATATGATTGTATCAGGTGATTCTTAAATTGTTCTTAGCTGTTAAGATCAATTCTTTTGTGTGAGAATGATTTTGGATATGAATTAAGGTCACTAGAATCCCTAGCACAAAGTTGAGTTGAAAGCTTTCTTACCGATTGTGTTTCTATTTAGGATTTTACTTGAGTCAAATTCAAATGGCCATATATTATTAGAGTATAAAGAGTTAGGTGGCCTATGAAATATCACATTAAAGGTATACAAGTCATCTTTCCAACGCCACCAAGTTTGCCTCATTGAAAAAAGGTTATGCCTGTTTTAGTAAATACCTGTCAGGCAGTCGATGCTCTATGACTGGACCTACGGATGGTAGAAATTTCGACGAATGGTATACCCTTTCGTGAAGGTTTGTTGCAATAAATTTTCAGCAACTTCTTGCACACCTTCTAGGGTTATTTTGGTCATTTCCGAAGATTTTAAACCATAATCTAAGTTGTTTTTGAGTGTTTTAATTGAGTATATCAGTCAACTAACTAGTTTTCCTCTCAAAATCATCAATCTAAACATTCAAGTATTTAGAAATTCTCTTAAAACTCAGCTAGGGTTCCTCTTCTCCAACAAGAACCCTAAAACATTCAAGTCAAAAATTGAAGATACTAAGAGAATCCTTCCTCCCAAGGTTTTCCTAAATTCTTCAACTCTAGAAACTCCATAAAAGAATTTATTTTATCAAGATCAAGCATTAAGATTCCAAGACCAAAGATTTCATCCAAGAAAGGTAGTGTTCTTACTCGGTCTCAAGAAAAAAACAAGTCTCCACCAAAGTTTTTCATTTAATAGCTTCATAATCAGGTATGTAAGTCTATCATAGTGTTGGACTAGTTCGTCCCCACGCCCTACATCTACTTTCAAATCACTAAAAGAGTAATCTAGGGTTCTATCCTTAGATTTGAGTATTCTTGAGATGAGTTGATTTTGAGTTCTTGAGTTCCTGATTATTTTGGAAAATCTATTCCTAATTATTGAATTTCTTTATTCTTATTGAGATCATTTAGTTAATTCGTTCATGTCTATATTTCAACATGAGCCCTATGAATTGAGTATTCTTGAGATGAGTAGTATCGTTCAGTTCTGAGTATTGGATTTTCTATATTGTTATTGAGATCCTTGAGTTCATTCGTTCATGTCAATATTTCAGCGTGAAACCTATTTTGAGTTATAAATTTTGAGAATCTTATGAGGGCAACATTTGTGTTTTAAATTGAGTTTTTGAGGAAGTAAAGAAGAGTTTGAGAAAGAGTATAATGTAACTAAGTATTTCCCAAATGTTTCATTTTATTTGAATAAAGAGAGTATTATCTTGAGAAAAGAGAAACTTTGATTTCTGAACGAGTTTGTGAGTTTAGAGATATTTTAGAGCAGTTACCTCTTTTAAGAGGATAGATTGAGTAATTATCTCAAACTAGAGAAAGAGCATGTTTTATACATTTTAGCATTACTTTATATATTAATGGGAGTAGTATTGAGCACCGATATGGGGATGAGTTCAGACAACTCAAAATCCTCATAAATCATGTTTTGGCAACATGGGTACAATATCATACTTTTTCGATGAATCCTTATCGCTTAGTGTATCCACTTAGTTTAGAGGTTCTATACCCGACACAATATAGGACAATTCTGGCAGCGTGGGCGAGATATTATATCATCACGTAGCTCATAGTGATGTTTGTTGGTAAGTGTAAAGAGTATTTTATTACATTTTTATATAAATCCTTGAGTTACCATCTTTTATTTATGAATCTTTAAATATTACTATCTCTTGTACTGCTTTGTATTGAGTTGAGTTGAAGTATGTATTTTTTCAGCCTTATCAGTTCAGTTATTTATCTATCCTTCTATATTACATACTCGTACATTCAATGTACTGATGTCATTTGACCTACATCTTTTTATGATGCAGATACAGGTGTTCAGGATCATCAAGAGGTGTTTCTTTGAGAACACTTTGCACTCTAGTTAGCTTTTGTTGAGCCTCCTTGTACTCTGGAGGACTCCACTTTTCTTTTCAGTTTAGTCATTTTATGGTGTCGTGGGTATTGTGCCGACATCCATGTTGAATTATAGAGGGTTCATATATAGACAGAGTCGAGGTGTATCTCAACATTTACGTTCTTTTGAGTTGTTTTAAAAACTATAAGTTTTGCTAATGAGTATTTTCCAATCTTTATGAGATGAGTATTTGAGTTCAACTAATTTAATTCTATTTTGAGCCTATCATTTCTTAAGTAAGTTTTCCGCTAAGTAGTCAGCCAGGCCAAAGGTTTGCTTGGGGACTAGCAATGGTTCCCGAGTGCCGGCCACGTCCAGGGTGTAGACTTAGGGCATGACAATTATCCTCACTATAGCATTCTGTACACTTCTCTGTAGGGAAATTCTTCCCAGTATAGTAAAATTTGACAAAACTTCTACAACTAAAATAGTGGGAAAAGGCCATTTTTACAACACAAACTCTTCTCTTAACATTTGACGTATGCCATTCACGCCAAGTTCAATTTCGAGAGTTCTACGTACATAGATTTGCTTCCAAAAGACTTATGGATTACCTAATGTCTTGTATACAAGAATATATTAACCAAACCCCCAAGTCACAACCCACCCATTCATGGATGGACCTAAACCTCACCTAGCCCATATTTTGTCTTAGGCTGGCCTAGCCATAAAAAATTAAATCACTATTCAAAAAGTATTCAGAACCAATATATTTCCTTATCGACCTACTCAGAATGACCCAGTAAGGCCGTTAAAATAGACATTAAATTTCCCATCACTCATCCATGATTTATCAAACATGAAAAATTAGGCTAAAGAAGGAAAGAGGGTAGTACCTGAAATTTTGAACAAGTGAGGGTACTTGTACCACATATCCCTCTATGTGTCCCAAGTAGCCTTTTCAACTGGACTATTTTTCTGATGAACCTTTACTGATTTGATCTCTGTTGCCTTCAGCTTCCAGACATCCCAATAAAGAATTGCAACCAGTTTCTCCTCATATCGAAAGTCTTTGTCCAACACAATTGAGTCTCATTTAATGATGAAATCTTCATCCCCGTGGTAATTCTTTATCATATACACATGAAACGATGGATTAACTCCAGAAAGGTTGGGTTGAAGTACTAACATATAAGCCACTGGCCCCATACCTTCAAAAACCTCAAATGGACCAATATAGAGAGGGCTAAGCTTATCTTTATTGCCGAAGCTCATGAATCTTTTTATAGGTTACACCTTCAATAGGATCTGATCACCAACCTAAAAAGCCATGTCTCTTGCCTTGAGATCTACATTCTTCTTCTGCCTATCTGAGCTACTAACAACCTAGCTTAAATCCCCTTCACCCTTTTCTGAGCTTCCCTAGACAATTAAACACCTGAAGGTTTCATAGCTCTAGCCTTAAACAAACCTATCGGCGATTTGCATCCCTTCCCATAGAGTTCCTCAAATTGTGGCATATAAATGATGGAGTGATAAATATTATTGTAGGAGAACTCACACAAGGGTAAAACTTGATCCCAATAGCTCCCAAAATCAATCATACATGCCCTCTTCAAATTACGGGGTGCGGCATATTCATGGACTGGTAAAGCGAACTCTCATTTTGATCAGGAGAGCCTAGAGAGTTCTCTATCTTAACCCAAGGGTTGGGAGAGTCTGGGGTCGGTTAGTTGAGACCAGTTTCAGAATTAGCAAAGGAACTACTTCCAAATAAATCTACAAATTCCGAAGCCCAGTGGAAGTGACTTCCTCCAGCACCCTCACCTGATCCTAAGCCAGAGGCCCATTGCATCTCAGTCACTTTTAATTTTTTGTTATTTTGTAATCCCCAAGGTATGATACATTATAGCTTTACATTTACAAGTAATTTTCTCATCATATCTTCCAATACCTCAATAGCCCTCTCCCTGTTAGTTAGTGGATGGAAAGTTGTATTGAAAGTGAGTGAGTGCCCAATGCCTCATGCAACTTACCTCAGAACTTCAAAGTAAACTGAGTTCCTAAGTCTGAGATGATAGAGATGGGTGATAACACTCAAACTACTCTTAAAAACAAATTCAAAGTGTAAGAAATTGTTGTCCATAAAAATATCCAACTAATAATCGGGGTCGAATCCCATAGGGAATGATATAATGATAAAAATTCAACTAAAGAATCAAGAATGTAGACTTGTGCATTGTAGTAGGTTAAAACAAATGGGTGGATGATTCCACAAAATTTACTAAAAGAGTTGTAGTATAAAATGTAACAATTAAACTAAAACATTGGAAATTCAAGTAATTAACAAGTAATCTAGGGGTGTGGGGATTGGAAATTGATGTCACATAGGGTAATTGTGTTATTCAATAGTGCTAAACATTCATGGATAGGTTGGGTCATCTTCAATGACACTAATCTTATTTCGATCTCATAACATCAATTCATAGAATCTCCTTTTGGTCTCATCGATGTGCATAACTAAACAACCCATTACCTTACGATGTCTCTCTTTCTAGCAGACTTAAGTCAAATAGATCTGAACTATAATCTCTCTTTCAAGCAAACTAAAGACATCAAACCTTAATTAAGATAACGTAAAAAAATTATACCTATCATGATACCATTCATGAATGTGATGAAATAAAGGAATTATAACTAACACCACTTTGATTTCAACTTCCAATTGTCCATTGCAAAAGTAAAATTGAAAACCCCAAAACTAAAGATGTTATTTACAAGGTGAAATATCTCATATACAAAAGCTCTCACAGTATTCTCTCTAAAAGCTTTGCAAAAAATTTCTACTTAGAACTCTCTCCTATGGGCTATTTATAGTTTCCCAAAATTTTGACCAAAATTCACTACCTGACCAGCTCGGTGATGTTAGTCAGGTTCGTCGAACATGATCGACAAATCACTTATGTTCTTTAGCTCGCCTTTCATTTGCTTCAGGCTTCAGATGTTGAACCTCAGTTTGGGATCTTTTTTGAGTTATCCTTTCACATTTGGCTTATCGTCGATCACCACCTTTGTTCACCTTCTAAGCCTTCGTTTTTCATCCAAGTCATGTCACCATCAGTGATGGTCATCTTGTTCGGCCTCATATTCGGTGAGTTGATGTTTCACTTCAAGTTCATCGATGTACCTCAATTAAATTCAATCGTGAGCACTATCACTTTGGGTGAGTTTGTGCCGGTTGGGCGATTTTCCCATTTGGTTAGGCGACTTCTCGTGTGGAGTTTACACTTATTTCAATGTTTTTGGGCTTTCTTCCAAGTATTCATTGTTGCGTTGTTATTTAGCCTTTATAGCTGGTAATCATCAAAATATTATCAGAATAGGACATAATTAGGCATTGAGGACACTAATTGTTGAACTAAAAAACCTCAAATGAGTGTAAATCTACCACTCATCAACACCCCAAACTCAAACTTTGTCTTGTCCTCAAGTAAATCAAGAAGACAATTAGTTCAACAAGGTTGTCTACAATAGTTCATAATGAGAGGTATCATTGCAAGCGCTACTACAAGACTACTCTCAATCAAATGCAACACTCAATCATGATCGAAAAGCTTCAAATGATGAAAAGTCGGTATCAATCCAAGCTCAAGCTCACTATAGCTTCTTCTCTAATGCAAAACAATGTTTCAACAAATGAATTCAAGTGACCTCACATCAAGAACGATTCCATGATCTCATAAAGAAAGTCAATAATGAAGTTAGGAATCAATACAACTCTTGCTCTTTGATAGGGAAATACATACAAGCTTCATCCATAGGTTTGCCTATAATTTCCAATCGTCATACAACCTAGTTCTTTCAAGATCTCAAGGGTCTTTTAGGCATGTAATGGGGTTGAGGGTAAATGTATGGTATACTTGGCTCAGTGACTTCACCTTTTCAAAGCATTATTATATTTATCTTCACCTCTTCTAAAGTTCTTTGCATTGTTTTCACTTGGAGACTCGAACTTCAATTTTTCATTCAATTTATTGGATACCCCTTTTATTTTCTCAAACCTTCTATTTCACTTCAATTTTCAAATTTTGCTCATCTTCTTTTTTTATAAGGAGGGTTCCTTCTTTTTGTAACACACTTTCATATTAAGTCTCACTTCACATTTATTTGCCTTCCACGTGGCTTTTTTTCCTCCTTCCTTTCCATACCCCCAACTTAGGCTTTTGGCCTAAATTGGATATTCAAACAAACCATTGCTTAGAAAATGATTTATGGGATAGAAGTTAGGGATAATTTAGCTCAATAGGTTCCAACAAGGCTGTCAAAAAAAGTCAAAGGTTCAATTGGTGCCAAAATGGTTTCACACCCTCACAAGGTAGTTACAAAAGGGTAAGAACATTTCGTTTTCCTCTCAAAATTTGTACCCAAGATCATTTATTGTATTCACCAAAGCTAGACAATTGTACTAACATGGAAATTCTAGGATTCAACAAGAATTCTTTGAAGTAAACCCTCAACATAGAATGAACTTCAAACAAAATCATTTAGCACAACTCTACAAGATCAAAAGCTTACGTGTGATGTTCATTGCAACATTCACATCAAAACGTAGTTAGTCAACACAAGATTCAAAATTATCATTCAAAAGTGAAACAACATCGATTTCTTCTTGCCATTATTAGAACAAGGCACATTTCTCATCAAAAGTACTATTCAAGACATCGATATTGAACACAATCGATCCTCGAACATTAACAATGAAAACACAAGCATTTCATAAACTTTCAAATCATGGGGCAAATGAAATAATGAGAGACAAAATGAGCTAAAGCATCAAACAACTATAATAAAAACCAAAATAAAAAAATAATACAATTATCCAAAACTAAACTAAAAATAACAAAATAGAACTAATAAGGGGAATATGGGTACAAAAGCCCTCACTCCACAAAAAAAATCAACAGTGTCCTCAATGTGAAATCAAGTAAGTGCGGGAGGAAAGTGGTGTAAGAAACCCCTTGATAGGCTCAGCCTTTGGAGAACTCTGATCTAGATTCTCAAAGGGAACAACATTATCTTGAGCATCAGTGCCTGATGTGCCAACATTTTACGACACATATGATGGTATTACTAAAGATATTGTGAGATCTTAAGTACTAAAAAAGTGTAATTTTGATAGTGTAACACTATATTAGTCAGGAAATGTGCCAAGACAGAAAGAAGACTGAAATGGAGCTAAGTACCAAAAGAACACCACTAACGGGTCGTCAGACCTTTGACTAACCTTTAGCTCCCTCGTCAGACATGCAGGAGACTAAGGCGTATCAGGCTACTTTGACAATGATTCTGACCAGCGTCAGCCACTTAATGAGCTGTCATCACAGGTGTCGCACAAACATGAGTCAGGTTTATGTTGCAGAAGTTATTGATGGACACTTCGATGGACCGTCACTTCTATGATAGGCCGTCAGGGCCCTCGTTAGACGTGTCATAAAAACTGCACTTTCTATTTTTAAATTTGATTTTTCTGGGAACTATAAATACTTTTTTAGGGTTTTATTTTGGGCATCAAAATTGTTATCGAAATATTATTGCAGAAGATGACTACTTTTGGCTAAGTTTGGAGGAGATTTTCATAGATTATTGAAATCATTATTATTGATTGTTTTCATCTCCTATAAGTTTCCACTTTTCTTGAATAAATGCAATTATGATTTTAATTTTATCAAGCATGAGTGGCTAAACTCCACAACCAAGGGTTGTGGGATCCATGAAGAATTTACCTAAAGCAAGGGAATTTATGGAATGAACTTTGCATTGTAAACATATATCTCGTTCACCCTTTCGTTTAAATAAAATTCTAATGGTTGCAAACATTAGGACCTGCCCTAGGTTTGACTAGTTTGAGTAAAATAGTGTAAAACATGGGAAAGAGTTTATGACACAATTCGGGGATTTGAACCAGTCTAATAGTTAATGTTGTTGCAAGATTAACTACTTGAGTTATTATCATTGAATTGAGATAAACACTTTTTAATTTGAGATAATGGAAGTGACATATAATTGATGTGGTTGAGAGACCATTAATTATAGTTGTTGTTGATAAATTGGTATATTAAGCATTGTGAAGTCTAGTTCTATAATTTACCCGACGAATGGTCAAAAAGTCTTAGTGAATACAATCCTGGTTAATTATCTATAATTATCTTAAATCAAGTGTTATTGTTCAGCGTTACTTGTTACGAATTTAATTTCAAATGATTCCCAAAAGTCCCCTCATTTCCCATTTTATTTCAGAAATAAGCACCTAATAGTTAAATAACCGCATATAGCTTAGTTCTCACCTTATTCCCTGTGGGATTCGACCCCACCCTAGTTGGGCTCTATATTTGACAACGATCGATTTATGCTCCTTAGTTGAACTCTAAATTTGGGCGTATCAGTGCCTGGAAAGATAAAAGAAGATGGCAACAGTGTAGCATCAACTGAGGCATCAGTGCCCGGTACATCTATTAAAGGAATAGTGGAGTCTAAAGACACTCCACTAGTACAAACTGAGGAAGTCTCCACACAAGATCTCTCCATCATCACCAGGACTATTGTCTCCTCTAAATTCTTTAGCTCGATCAAACACTTATCCTCCCATAAGAACTCATCTTCATCAGTCTCTTCAGTAGAATCAACACTAGTCTCATCCACAGCTCTTTCCACATGTTCAATATCATCAAATATCTTACAACCCACACTAGGCTTCTCAACCACACTACTAGGTACCTAAACTCTTGACTCAGAAGTAGGCATAGATTCGGGCATCTCAGGCAAGGAAACTTTACCCCATAGAATAGAAATGCATATGGACCTCAGTTGGTCCACATCAACCCATAGAGTAGTAATCTCATTCCACATTGAAGTCAACTCATTTAAACTACCTTGTATCTTCTATCTAGCCTCCATCCTAGCCGTGAGGTTATATAAAGTCTAACATAAGACACTAGAGTGGCCTCGTATTGAATCATCCGGTTATATAAAGTCTAACATACGATGTCTCTCTTTTGAGAAAATTTAGGGAAAATAGATATAAATTATAATCCCTCTTTCAAGAAAACTATAAACATCAAACCTCGTGCTAATTAGCCTAAATCCATGGATGAGCAATAATAAAATAGAGCAAAACACAAAACCCACTACATTAAATCAACACCTAACCCCATAATTGTACCCCTAGACTTTGAGTTTTTGCCAACCATCACAAAAATTGAAGAAATTATACCTATTACGATAGCAACCATGGATGTGATGAAATTAAGCAATTATACTCAACACCCACTTTGAATTCAACTTCCAATTGACAATTGCAAAAGTAAAATGGAAAACCTTAAAACTAAAGATGTTCTTCACAAGGTAAAATATCTCATACAAAAAAGCTCTCAAAATATTCTCTCTAAAACCTCTGCAAAATTTCGCTAGTCAGAACTCTTTTCTCTGGACTATTTATAGTTTTCCAAAATTTGGCCCAAAATTCACAGTGTGACCAACTCAGCAATGTTAGTCGGGCTCACCAAACATGATCAATGGACCGTCGTCTCTTGATTAGCTCACCTTTCATTTGCTTCACACTTCAGGTGTTCAAACCTCAATGGGCAATCTCATTTAAGTCGGTCTTTCACATTTGGTGAATCATTGATTACCTCCTTTGTTCACCTTTTAAGTCTTTAATTTTCATCCAAGTCATGTCATATTCGATGATGGTCATCCTATTCGCACTTCATATTCAGTGAGTCGCTGTTTCACTTCAAGTTCACCGACCTGTCTCAATTAAATTTAATGCTGAGCACTGTCACTTTGGGTGAGGTCGTGCCAATTTTGTGGTCCACCATTTTGGTTAGGTGACTTCTAGTGGAGCTTACACATCTTTCAATATTTTTGGGTTTACTTCCAAGTATTCATCCTTGCCTTTTACTTTAGCCATCATAACTGCAAATTATCAAAATATGAAATAATTAGGCATTGAGGAAACTAATTGTTGAACCAAAAAGACCTCAAACGAGTGTTACTCTACCACCCATCAAAGGGCACCCCGTGCAGCCTTACTATCTCCTTGACATACCTCTTCACCTACTGTTGAGAGTTCTAATCCTCCATGACTGGAATTAAATGGGATGATTTAGTCAACATGTCACCAATAACTCAATTCGAATCATATTTCCCCAAAGGCTTGGGTAATCTGACCACAAAACAAATGGCTATGCTTTCCCACTTCCATTTGGAAATAGTCATCCTATGAAGCAAACCTGCAATCCTTTGAAGTTCACATTTTACCAGTTCACAATTATGACACTTAGAAACATAATCTGCAATGTATTTCTTCATCCAAGGTCACAAACAAAATAGCCTCAAATCCTTATAAATCTCGGTCACTCCTAGATGAATAAAATAACGCGAACCATGAGCCTCTACCAACACATTCTAGATCAAACCACCATCTCGAGGAACACAAATCCTTCCACTAAACTTGAGCACACAATCAACATCAAATGTAGCCTCTTGGGTCTCCATAGACACCACATAAATTTTGTGCTTGGCCAACTCCTCATCCTCAATATTATTGGTCGTGATTTTCTCTATGAAGGTGGGATTCACCCCAATATTGGATAACACCCCACCTTTTCTAGAGATACCAAACCACATAAACTTGGACTCCGAAGTACGAATCTCTCTGGCTAAGGGTTGCTTTGATATCCACCAGCAAGCCAAACTGCCCATGCTAACTGTCTTTCGGCTCATTATGTCTGCCACAACATTAGCCTTATTAGGATGATACTAAATGGTCACTTCATAATACTTGAGCAACTCCATCAATCTATTCTATCTCAAGTACAGATCCTTCTGAGTGAACACATGTTGAAGACTGCGTTGATTAGTGAATACCTCACACTTAAATCCATACAGATAATACTGCAAGAGCTTGAGAGCAAACACCATCCTCGCTAACTCCAAATCATGGGTGGGATAGTTCCTATCATGAACCTTCAATTGTATCAAAGAATAAGCTATCACATTCGTTTCCTGCTTTAAGACAACACCCAAACCTGAATATGAAGCATTACAACAATGAAATCTTCACATTCCACCAGGAAGGTCAAGATTGGCGCTATAGTTAAAAGATCTTTGAGCTTTTGGAACCTCTCTACAGATTTATCTGACCACTCGAAAGGTACCTTCTTTAGGGTACATCTAGTCAAACGCATAGCAATATAGAAGGAAGTTCTTCACAAACCTATGATAATAGCTAGCAAAACCCATAAAACTTCTCACCTTTATCGCAGAGCTACGACGAATCCAATTTTTAATTGCCTTAATCTTTTGGGGAACTACCATCACCCTTTCCTTTGAAACCACATGCCCAAGGAAAGCAACCAAAGGCATCTTGAATTCACACTTACAAATTTAGCATACAATTTTGGTCCCAGGATACCCAAAACAATATGAGGATGGTCTGCATGTTCCTTCTCTCCCTTGGAGTATATCAAGATATCATTTATAAACTCAATAATAAATGAATCTAGGTATAGCTTAAACACCCTATTATCAAACTCAAAAGTCCTGCAGGTGCATAAGTCAACACAAATAATACCACCAAGAACCCAAAATGCCGATACCGGGTCCTAAAAGTTGTCTTAGGTATGTCTTCAAGTTTAATCTTCAATTGGTGGTACCATGACCTCAATCAATTTTAGAAAAGACAAACGCACCATGAAACTAGTAAAACAGTCATCTATGCAAGGCAAGGGATACTTATTTTGGATGATAACCTTATTCAACTATCCGTAATCTATATATCCTTATAGTACTATATTTTTTCTTCACAAACAAGACATGAGCACCCCAAAGAGAAGCCCTAGGACAAATAAACCCTTTATCAAGAAATTCCTAAAGTTGAGTCTTAACCTCTCTCAACTCTATTAGAACCATGTGATAGGGAGAAATGGAGATTGGGTGAGTACGCGGCTACAAGTCAATACATAAGTTTATGTCCCTGTCTGGAGGCATACCAAGAAGGTTTATATGAAACACCTATGGAAACTCAGAAACAACAGGGATGGACTCAATCAAAAGAGATTTCGCTCTGACATCCCAAATATGAGCCAAATAGGCAAAACCACCCTACCCAAATAGTTTCCTATCCCAAAGGAATAATACGATCTTTAATCGATTAGTCTTGTACACCCCTTCCCACTCAAACCTTTCCCTCTACGTGATCTATATAGTCACTGTCTTAGCATTACAGTTTAGCAAAGAAAGAAGAAAGGTCCAGCCATGTCATACCCAAGATCACATCAAAGTCAAGCATGTCAAATATGACTAAAGCTACCCGAATATGTAGGCCCATAAACAACACAGAAGAATCATGAAATACATGGGTTACTACAACAGACTCACTAAAAGTGGTAGCAAAATAGATAGGGGAATTAATGGTATCACAAATCAAATAAAAACCCAGAGCAAATGTCACAAATACCTAAGAATAAGTGGAACTCATATCTAACAACACAATAGCCATCCGACGTAGACAAAAATAATACATTTGATAGCAGCATCATATGCCTCCACCTATGGCCTTCCTGGAAACACTAACACTCAGCTCTGTCATTATTATGTCCAACTCTCCTCCGATTACACCGCTCATCTCCCTTCATTACCATTACCTTGGCCTCTTCGACCATCCTAATTACCTCATTGCTACCCTCTGGATATCCTCTACCATGATAACCTACACTCATAGGGACCATTACACTAGTCTACAACTGAACATGACCAACTGCATGTCTGCAAGGGCATTTCTTCTTAAAATTCCCAAACACACGATAATGGGAACAACTATGGTCAAGTGAAGGCCATTAACCCCTAGTAGCACTGGGCATAGCTGAGTGAATAGGACGACATGAATACACTTTCTTACCTACACCTCTTACTTACAAATCATTTTACGTACCCACATTCTTGGACTTATTCGCCAATGCCTTGTCTTCCCCAACCATCAAACTCCTTATACCTTTTTCACAAAGTCCGTAACCTCATTGAAACCCTTTCCCGGTGAGGTCATATGTATAGACAAAACCTAGAATAAAGAATTTAAACCATTTAGAAATACTCGAATCTTCTCCTCCTTAGTGCTCACTAGTTATATAGCATATTGACATAGGACATGGAACATAGCCTCATAAGAATCCATAGTCATGTTACCCTTCTCAAGACTCATAAACTCATCCTTCTTCCTTTCTCTCAAGGTACAAGGCAAATACTTCTCCATAAACAAGGTACAAAACTGTGCCTAAGTCAATTGGGGCAAGACCGACGAATGAAATTCCACATAGGCTATCCACCACTACTTTGCCTCACCCTGAAGCTAGAAGGTAATAAATTAAACCCTATCTTATGGATAAACCCAACTTATAAAGTCTCTTGTATCAATCCAAGATGAACTCGAACACATCCCCCCTAAAACCATGAAACACTAGAGGCTTAAGCTTCAAGAACTTAGTCGGCATCTCATGTTCTATACTAGTCATAACATGGCCAAGCAATGGGAAAAACAAATTTCTAGCTCCCTTATCCTTATCTACCTTAAGAACAGTAGCACCAACCGTCTAAATGAGTGAAACTTGAGTAGAGCGGTGCCAGTACCTGCCAACCCACTTAGAAAAGTAAGTACCTACTGAACAGTTCAGACATCCATAGAGGGAACACCTGTAATCCCTGCATGTGTCCTCATATTAGGCTCAACATCATCCTTGATCTAAATCTAAACCTCTTGTTCCATAACAAAATCCTGAGTTGGGGTGGGGTCACATCTCTTAGTGCATCAACATTCTAAGCTCCACCTTTGGGGGGTATTTCCCTTCTTCTACCTCTGCCCCTGCCCTTACCACTCCATTTTCCTCTACCACACTCTCTCACTGCGAGCTCAGTAGGTTGCTTTTCCACTGGAGCTACCACTCGTGTGCTATAATATCTAGTGCAAAAAATTTGTGGATAGAAGAGTGGAAGAGTTAGATACCAATTTGGATCGCCACATACAAATGAGAATCAAGTGATAGCATGAAGGAAGAAAGAAACATAATTTTCTAAAATCATGTAGCTTCTTGCAGAAAAGTACAAACGTCTTTGTACTAATTTGTAGGATTCTACTAGCCTCGTTTTGGTATGGCAAGATCAATGAACCTAGGGATCTGATACCAAGTTTGTCATGACCCAGACCATTATGAGTGGCACTCACACTAATAATCTGGTGGGAGAACCAAAGCCTAACCTGAAAGACATCCCAACAACATTTAAGACAAACCAAATTTATAATAAATAAAGTAAAATATTTTTTGTTAACTGGAGGATTTAGTCCCCATAAACTCTACTTAATAGTCAAAACATTTAAATGTGGGAAATACCCCTAAGAACTTAAAGTCACCATACCAAAACTCTAAAACAACAAACTAGGGATGCAACCCCAAAAATAAGCATAACTAAAATCTCGAAGTATGTGTTCGAACAAATGGACAAGAAAATACCAAAGAATCCATGGTATCCTAAAAGATGATCCCCACCCTTGGATTCAGAATCAGATGTATCTCAATTGAGGTCTCGTATCATCCACTAGAAGATGCCCTGTACTCAACAAGGAAAAGAAATAGTGCAATATCAGTACACAAACCACTATGTACTAGTAGGATCACATGGCCTGTACAAGTTATGAATGTAAGAAGTCACCACAATACAGTAACAGAGAACAATGCATAACATAACAACAAGTATCAAACACATAGACTCTCAATCACAAGTCATGAAACAATAACACTTAGGTCAAACAATGCATAACTACATGTCCTATGTTATCGCAATGCAAATATCACATTTTCTCTTGGAACCACAAATCACACACCTATTCCTCTCACGGAACCCAAACCCAAGTTGTTAGTGTATAGGCATGGCACTTGAGCCATCCATAGTTTGAGTATCAGCAAGATACCCAAGCAAACCAAAAATCACAAATAATTATTCACAATCACATAGCACAGTGAGAAAGACACTTGAAAACCACACAAGTTATTTGCATGATATTGCATATATGATGAGATTTCATATGTCTTCCTACCATGAATTGTACAAATGATACTACAAAGTTGTATACATACATAAATACATAAATCGGATATATACAACCATCAACTGCCTCAAATCAATCTTCTTGTAAACTCTAAATAACCCGAGTTTTCCCCTTGTTATGCACCTTGGCTTGTTTTTGGTCTAAAATAAATAATATAACAACAATCAATCACTAATGGCCTATTAATTTACCAGGATTTTTAACAAATGCTAACACTAGGCCAAAATATGATCATATTCCCCAACTAAGGGCTTCTTCCTACCATTAAATCATGCTAAAAACCTTTTAAAACAACAATAACTTAGTTTCTAAGCTTAAGAAACAATGCATAAGGTTGGGGAGTCAAACTCTTACCTTTGTCGATGAAATACGTAGGAAAATAGGTTCTAACTGCCCAAAATTGCCCCCACCCAAGTCCATGAACTCAAAGTGAAGAAAATACGGGTTTTAATGTTGTTCTGCGCTAAAACCTGATTTGGCTCGCCATAGTGGCCCAACCCACTATAGAGATAACTACTCTTGTTATAGCGGTCTTCACACTATGCTACAGCGAAAAGCATCTAGATATAATGAGATTGATGAAATTTTTGCAACCCAAACTTTGATAAAGGCCATATTTACCACAAACTTTTTCCTTGACGTCCCGACACATACCTTTCACAACAAGTTCAATTCAGAGAGTTCTACCTATCCGAATTTGATTCTGAAAAGCCTTATGGACTCATTAATGTCTTAGCTATAATAAGAGATCAATAAAAAACCCTAAGTAAGATCCCGCCCATTCCCAGATGGCTCTAGACCTAACCTAGCCTAGATTCCATTGGAGGTTGGCCTAGCAAAATATATTTAAGCCATTACCCGAAAATTTTTCTGATCCAATTTGTATCCTTATCGACCTACTCAGAATGACCAAGTCAGGTCACTACAGATGCAACCCCAAAACTTAGAAAACATTACCTAATAGTCTAATGTATTTGCCCGAAAGATGGTAAGGAATGTAGAGGAACCTATGGTAGCCTAGAAGAGTAGCTCACCTTTGGATTCGATAAAAAGCATCCATTAACCGAGGTGTCATATCAATTATTCGAAGAGGCCCTATACTCAACATGAAGTGAACAGGTGCATATCAGTATA
Organism: Solanum okadae; assembly: GCA_036553675.1. Taxonomy (NCBI): domain Eukaryota; kingdom Viridiplantae; phylum Streptophyta; class Magnoliopsida; order Solanales; family Solanaceae; genus Solanum; species Solanum okadae. The sequence goes on along the minus strand of CM071686.1, from coordinate 18,062,688 downwards.
GAACAGTGTACTGATAGGATCACGTGGACAATCCAAATCGTGAATGTAAACAGACAATCACAACATAGTAAACATAGTCAACACATATCATCAACAAATACGAAAGAACCCAGACTCCCGGTCCATATCGTAAGTTAACATACACATGAAACATGTCCAACATGATCAAATACAAGCCATTGAGTCCAACTCACCTTTCAAGTAACTCATACCACTCAAGGATCCAACATACATACAAAACATTATAAAAAGGTAAACCCGGTTCACTCATGGAACCACAATTATAGCCAATTGGTTCTCTCAAGGAACCCACACACAAATTGTAGTGTATTGGCATGGTACCTGAGCAAACCAAAGCTAGTATTCATACCATGCATGGTACCCAAGTCAACCATTAGTGTTCATATACCGGCATGGTACCCGAACATCTCAGCAATCACATACAATCATGCAGAACCACAACCATAATAAAAACAAGACTTGAAACCACAAGTAAAGTAAACTGTTTCATTGCATAAGATTATTAACATGATGTCATTTTATATGCTCCATGTGTTTTACACAAGTTGTCATGACCCGAGCCTACACCTCGGATGTGACATTGCGTACAAGACTCTGAAGAGCCTCATACAAGCCTCATAGCATTCATAACATAAGACATAAGAAAATGGAACAAAATTTAAAAACTTTTACCAATACAATCGAAGTCTTTATTTAAAAGTAAGCAGAAGTCTAACTTTGTCTCACATGGTCATCTAATACAACTTTGAGTCAATAATAGGGTCACAGCCCTTCAACATAGTCCAAAACATAAAATGACATGAAAGAAACTAGAAATGAACAACCCTCTCATCCTCGAACCATGAGGACTCACCAATAGCTTTAGAGAATAGTCAATCCAAGCTTTGAACAATAGAAGAGCACCTAAAACACCGGAACCTACACTTCGTAGAATATGTAGAAGAAATATGGGTTAGTACAAAAATGCACTAAGTATGATAGCCATCCAAAAATCATGCTAAAAAGGACATTTTAGTTGAAAACCATGCTATATGACAAATTTGAGAAACATCATGAAGTTTATTATAAAGGCATAAGTGACATGTATATTCATCATGCAAACCATTATAACATAATAGAACCATCATCTTAAGTAACCCTAAGCTATACTTGTGAAATATAGGAATGGCATCGCATAATACCATTCATACTAAGTACCACTTTGAGGTCACCATAGACAAGGAACATTCATATTCCATAAGTCATAACAAGGAAAACAACTCATAATAACAATCCAAGTTAAGCATTCATCATTACATTTAGCCTTTAAGTCAACATTCTCAATAACATCATTATGAGCACCTTCATTTCATTAGACATTATGACATTCGAGAAACACACCATAGCCACTCTCAAAGCCTACTCGTGCAATGCATGGATGGCATCCCATACAACCACCCACACTTCATAGAACCTCTTGAATAACCATAGCACATAACTCACATGATGGGAATAAGCCCTAACCGACATAGACCATATGAGCAAACCATGGAATCTGGTGTCTATCCCACACTATAAAAGGGTTGGTCTACTTGCCTAAGGTAGGACCGGTAAATTTAGCTTAGGTGGATCTACTAGCTATAACCTATGTGGGCACATAGTTATGGGATAAAGAAGGTGTTACTTTAAACCCGGTCTAACATGGGGAGAGCTTCCAACTTACAATATCCACTCGGTGTTAAGCATTAAATTCCCATAGAGTAGTTCATTCTCTTTTAACATTATTACACATGAGAGGGATGCCATTGGCCTACCGACCCAAGGTACATTATTACTCACATGAAAGGGTGCCATAAGCGTACTGATTCAAGGTACATTATTAAGATAGCTCATTAAATCCTCATGAAAAGGCTACCATTTGGTCTACCGATTCAAGGTTCATCATTATAGTAGTTCATAGACTCATCAAGAAAGGGCTACCATTGGTCTACCGATGGCTACCATTGGTCTACCGATTCAAGACATAGCCTAGAATACTTCATTAATCATTTATGAAAGGGATGCCATTGGCCTACCGATTCAAGGTTTATTAAGTCATGATACTTTTAGTTACACAAGAAGAGTATGCCTTAAGCCTACCAATTCAAGGTACATTATACAATGAGGAAACCTTCACAACATGTAATCATCAGTCACAAGTGTATAATTGACAATATCCTTTCAATAACAACACAATTTCATTATAGGCATGATCACATTACTTTCAATATATTCACAAAGCATGTACATAAGCATCATGATTATACAAAATATCACAATTTTCCCTCAAAGGACCTTGAATCATAATTCACCAACACACCTAGAATTAATACAATTAGGCATGGATAATGACATGATTCAAGTAATTAAACTACTACAAGAACAATTCCATAATATTCATCTTACTACAATTCACCCACATCACAAAGTCATAAATTAGGGTTATGGGGAATTCATGGATTCATGGAAGATTTTATCATAAAACCAGCATAAAACAACAATCTATTCATAATATATGATAATTAAATCATTGAAAATGCTTTTAGGAAGAATCCATGACTTGGAGAGAAAACCCTAAGTTTTGGAGTATTTTGTTCTTTGAAGTTGAAAGTTTGAAGGCTCCATGGAAGAAAAATCTCCATGAATCAAGACTACCATACCTTAGATGAAGAAATATAACCAAAATCGTGTGAGAAATCCCCCTACTTCAAGCCCTAACTTGATCTTTTTCTTCTTCCTCAATGGAGTTTTTGGGATAAGACTTTGGGGGGTAAAGGTGGTTATGATTTGGGTAGTTGAGATTTATGAAATATATGAGGTGGTTAATGACTTAAAAGTACTTATATAAGTCTAAATAATCAATATAAAATGACCTCACTTCAAACTAACCTCTAAAGGAATTACCTAATGTGCCCTTCCCTTGGCCGAGACTAGGCAGCTTGTTGCAGGCATGACTCATGCCCATGACCCACGGACCGTGGGTGGGTCTATGCCCAGTCCTGCAGGTTTGTGGGTGATGGTTTGCAACTCTTCATTTTGATTCTTAATCTACGACCAAGAGCTAGGGAGTGTGGATGGACTGCGCCCAGTAAGTCCCATCTGTAGGTCCCAACTTCTTGGCAGCTTGGGAAGTTTTGGGGAATCTTGGGGGTTAGTCTTTAGGGTCCTCCTCAAGGACCCTTGGGGGGTCGTACCTTGATGTTTAACCCCTAAACCTCAGTTCGGGAAACCATTTTACACTTTTAAACTCAACATCAAACTCAAAAACTCTCACGTAAGTCTCTAGTTTCACCTACTAGTTTTCCGGGTGTTACATTATCTCCCCCTTGGGAACATTCGTCCTCGAATAACATTTCTAAACACTTCTCGGAATTAAAGACTCAAGACTAGCAGCCCATCATGCATGAAACATCATAGCAATGCACAAAACAAGGAGGAAACATCAACTCCATCTCAATATACTCAATGCAACACAGGAAGTAGAAATTACATCAACAACCCATTATGCATGAAAACTTCAACATTTCTCATTTCATTGGAGGAATTACCTTCTCCAACTCAAAGCATGCTCATCATAACTTAAGAAGCAAACAATGCATTTACTCTCAAAAGCACATTTAAGCATGTTCAATAATTCATCTCATGAAGCATATAGGCAACTAATACTAAATGCACATCAACATGAGGAATATAAATCATGAAAACTCATTTTCTATCTAAACAATAATTTCATCAAGAACATGCACAACATAAGGAGAGCATGGAAACATAATCACACATGACTCCAAATCATGAAACAAGCCACAAGGAACTCTTTGTCTTACGCGTGAATAAGAATAGAAGGAAGAGAATGAGGATATCGGGATTTCTCATTGGCCCTTGGCCTCCCAAGTAGCACCCTCAACTAAAACACTTACTAAAATACCACTCCTCAACATTCTCATGGAAGCACTTCCTAACTCTTCTATTTCTTAACTTGCCGATCTAAGATCCCAATCGGTACTTCTAAATTAGAGAGGTTCTCATTAAGCAACCTTACCAACACCACTCAAGGTCTCATACGAGCCTACCAAACCGGGACTAAACTTCTCAAACTCACTACACCTCTTAAGGTGAGAATTTCAGGCCAATCCAAATCATGAACATCTAGAACACTCAACGACCTTGCTATCTAAACACATTATATTCCCCTTGGGAGTAAACATACACAGAATTTTCTACGCACAATTTCTTTCAACTTCTAAGGTTGGCCCAAGTTATCATTAATCCTTCACACAAGATGATTCTACACCATGGAAAATTACACTTCTACCCTCTTTTAGAAGAGTCTACTCACTCAATATCTCTAGGCATCACTTAAACACCACTATTCATCAAAACATCTAACACACTCTACAGCTCATCATGACTAAGTTGGATTCTACCAACAAAACACATAGCCATAAAGCAACCCATTTATACCAAAGGATATCATCTAAATCTATCATATCAAGCCTCATCTAGTCATATATCCATAATTGTCATCACTACTAACCTTATCTCCCTCGATCCTTGTAGCATGAGCCCTTCAAGTTGTCATATCCTAAAGACCATCGGATAAGGAATAGGAGAGAGACCTTATAGAGTTAAACTCTATGGAACGACTTAAAGAATGAAGAAGTGAGATTTTCCTAACATCCAATAACCTCCTATTCATAAATGTGGCACGCTTCACGCTATGAACAAGGCTCTACTAAATGTGGTTCGAGACAACCCTATAACCATCCCAAAATCTTGTGCTCTGATACCATGTTTGTCACGACCCGAGCCTACACCCCGAACGTGACACGCCGTAGAAAACTCCAAAGAGCCTCATACAAGCCTCATAGAATTCATAGCATAAGACTTAAGAAGATGGTACGAAATTTAAAAACTTTTATCCATACAATCGAAGTCTTTATTTAAAAGCAAGTGGAAGTCTAACTATGTCTCACATGGCCATCTAATACAACTTTTAATCAATAATAGGGTCACAACCCTTCAACATAATCCAAAACATAAAATGACATGAAAAAAATAGAAATGAACAACACTCTCATCCTCAAAACATGAGGACTCACCAATAGCTTTGGAGAATAGTCATCCAAACTTTGAACAATAGAAGAGCACCTCAAACACCAGAACCTACACTTTGTAGCAAATGTAGAAGAAATATGGGTTAGTACAAAAATGCACCAAGTATGATACCCATGCAAAAATCATACTAAAAAAGACATTTTAGTTGAAAACCATGTTATATGACAAATTTGAGAAACATCATGAAGTTTAGTATAGAGGCATAATTCATAAACATATTCATCATGCAAACTATTATAACATAATAGAACCATCATCTTAAGTAACCCTAAGTTTTACCTGTACAATGTAGGAATGGCATCCCATAATACCATTCACACTAAGTACCACTTTGAGGCCACCATAGACAAGGAACATTCATATTCCATAAGTCATGAAAAGGAAAGCAACTCATAATAACAATCCAAGTTAAGCATTCATCATTACATTTAGCCTTTAAGTCAACATTCTCAATAACATCATTATGAGCACATTCATTTCATTAGACATTATGACATTCGATAAACACACCATAGCCACTCTCAAAGCCTACTCGTGCAATGCATGGATGGCATCCCATACTATCACCCACACTTCATAAAACCTCTTGAATAACCATAGCACATAACTCACATGATGGGAATAAGCCCTAACTGACATAGACCATGTGAGCAAACCATGGAATCTGGTGTCTATCCCACAACATAAAGGGTTGGTGTACTTGCCTAATGTAGGACCGGTAAATTTAGCTTAGGTGGATCCACTAGCTCTAACCTATGTGGACACATAGTTATGGGATAAAGAAGGTGTTACTTGAAACCCGGTCTAACATGGGGAGAGCTTCCACCTTACAATATCCACTCGGTGCAAAGCATTAAATTCCCATAGAGTAGTTCATTCTTTTTTAACATTATTACACATGAGAGGGATGTCATTGGCCTACCGACCCAAGGTACATTATTACACACATGAAAGGGTGTCATAACACTACCGATTCAAGGTACATTATTAAGATAGCTCATTGAATTCTCATGAAAGGGATACCATTTGGTCTACCGATTCAAGGTTCATCATTATAGTAATTCATAGACTCAACAAGAAAGGGCTACCATTGGTCTACCGATTCAAGACATAGCCTAGAATACTTCATTAATCATTTATGAAAGGGATGCCATTGGTGTACCGATTCAAGGTTCATTAAGTCATGATACTTTTAGTTACACAAGAAGAGTATGCCCTAAGCCTACCAATTCAAGGTACATTATACAATAAGGAAACCTTCACAACATGCAATCATCATTCACAAGTGTATAATTGAGCATAGTCTTTCAATAACAACACAATTGCGTTATAGTCATGATCACATTACTTTCAATATATTCACAAAGCATATACATGATTATTCAAAATCTCACAATTTGCCCTTAAAGGACCATGAATCATAATTCACCAACACACCTATAATTACTACAATTAGGCATGGATAATGACGTGATTCAATTAATTAAACTACTACAAGCACAATTTCATAATATTCATCTTACTACAATTCACCCACATCACAAAGTCATAAATTAGGGTTATGGGGAATTCATGTATTCATGGGAGATTTTATCATAAAACAACAATTCCTTCATAATATATGATAATTAAATCATTGAAACCGTTTTTAGGAGAAATCCATGACTTGGTGTGAAAACCCTAGGTTTTGGAGTATTTTTTTCTTTGAAATTGAAAGTTTGAAGGCTCCATGGAAGAAAGCTTTCCGTGAATCAAGACTAACATACCTTAGATGAAGAAATCCAACCAAAATCGTGTGAGAAATCCCCCTACTTCAAGCCCTAACTTGATATTCTTCTTCTTCTTCCAATGGAGTTCTTGGGCGAACACTTTGGGGGGTAAAGGTGGTTATGATTTGGGTAGTTGAGATTTATGAAATATATGAGGTGGTTAGTGACTTAAAAGTACTTATATAAGTCTATATAATCAGTATTAAACGACCTCACTTCAAACTAACCTCAAAAGGAATTACCTAATTTGCCCCTCCCTTGACCTAGACTAGGCAGCTTGTTGCAGACATGACTCACTCCCATGAACCACGGACAGTGGGTGGGTCTACGCCTCGTCCTGCAGGTTCGTGGGTGGTGGTCTGCAACTCTTCATTTTGGTTCTTGACCTACAACCAAGAGCTACGAGGCTTGGATGGACCTACGCCAAGTAGGTTCCATCCGTAGGTCATAACTTTTTGGCAGCTTGGACAGTTTTAGGGAGTCTTGGGGGTTAGGCTTTAGGGTCCTCCTCAAGGACCCTTGGTTGGTCCTTGGGGGGTCGTACCTTGACGTTTAACCCCTCAACCTAAGTTTTGGGAACCATTTTACACTTTTAAACCCCACATCAAACTCAAAAACTCTCACATAAGGCTCTAGTTTCACCTACTAGTTTTCCGGGTGTTACACAAGTGATATTATAAAGCAGTATATACATGCATAGATACATAAATTGGAAAATATGAAACCATCACCTACCTCGAATGAAGCATCTTGGCAACTCTAAAGAACTCGAGTTATCCCAATTTGAACTGCCCTAGCATGTTCTTGGTCTAAAATAGTAAATAAACAATACAATCAATCAATCACAAATGACATAAAAATACCTGGATTATCACCAACTCCTAACTAAAGCCAGTTCATGATCATTCCCCCCAATCCATGGCTTTTTCCACGGTCAAATCTAGTCAAAACCCTCCCTAAGAGTGAAATCCTATATTCTAAAAAATAAGAATTAATTTACAAGATAAGGGAGTAATGAACTTACCTTTATCGATGAATTTGGTGGGAAATCGAGTAGAAACTTCTCTAATTTGCCCCTCTTAGCTTTAAGAATAATTATGCAGAAAAAAGGAGGTTTTGAGATAGTTTTTACATAAAATCTCCACTTACCCCCGCTATAGCGACCGTCAGCCCGCTATAGTGCCTTCAAACTCTCGCTTTATTGGTCTAATATCCATTATAGATGATTACACAAATTTCTGAGACTCAAAATTCTTTTAAAATCCTAATTTTCACAACATATATTCTTCCCTTGATGTCATAAACTATCCTCTTTCATACGAAAATCGATTTTGGGAGTTTTTGTCACCCGAATTTTATTCTTTGAAGCTCCACGGGTTTCTTAATGTCTTGGCTACTATAAAATATAAACCAAGCCTATACACTCCACTAATTCCTGGATAGCCCTAGATTTTACCTTGTTCAGATTTTATTTGAAACTAATCTAGCCTACAATTTTTAATTCACTACCCGAAAAGTTTACTAGCTTGATTTCTTTCACCATTGGCTAGTCATAATGGCTAGGATGGGTTGTTACAATTTATACCAATATACCCATTTCTCATCCTTAAGAGATCAAATAACAAAACTACGCTAAAATAGAAAAGAGGGCAGTACATGAATCCTTGAACAAGTGAGGGTACTTGTCTCACATTTCACTCTTGGTCTCTTAAGTAACCTCTTTAACCGGGCAATTTTCTCACTAGACCTTTACTGATTTGTTCTAATTTGTCCTCAACTTACGGACATCCTGATTAAGAATCGCAACGAGTTCCTCTTCATACTGCAAGTCCTTATCTAACATATTGAGTCTCACTTGATGATATAGTCCCCATCCCCGTGGTAGTTCTTTAACATGGATACATGAAAACTGAATAAACCCTAGAAAAGTTGCATGGCAGCGCTAACTTGTAAGTTACTGGCGCCACCCCATCTAGAATTTCAAATGGAGCAATGTAGAGAGGGATAATTTTTTCATTCTTGACAAACATCATAACTCCTTTCATAGGTGAAATCTTTAACAATACTTCTTCCGCAACCTAAAAAGTCATATTTGGTACTTTACGATCCACATACTCTTTATGCCTACTCTAGGCTGCCAATAACTAAGCTTGAATACCCTTCACCCTTTCATGGGCTTCCCTAACCAAATCAACATCCAAAGGTCTCACATCACAAGCCTCAAACAAACCTATAGGCAATGTGCATCCCCTCCCATCATTTGCATGAGATTGTACCATATCAATGTTAGAGTGATAACTGTTATTGTAAGATAACTCAAATAAGGGAAAGAACTATCCCAATCTCCCCCAAAGTCAATCACACACTCTCAAGATGTCTTCGAATATCTGAATTGTCCTCTCCGACTGACCATTAATATGTAGATTGAAGGTTGTGTTGAAAGTGAGTTGAGTGCCCAACGCCTCATGCAACTTACCTAAAGACAAAAGAGTATACTTAGTGCCACGAAACAAAATGATAGAAATCTTAGACGATTGTTTAATCCACTCTGACTAGAATAAAGTTGAGTGATTTAGTCAGCCTATCTACATTGACCGAAATTTAGTTATACCTTCCCAACGTTTTAGATTGTCTCACTACGAAATCAATGGCTATCCTTTCCCACTTCCACTAGGGAATAGGCATTTTCTAAAGTAAACTGGCAAGCCTTTGATGCTCATACTTTACCTGATGACAATACTAACATTTGGAAACATAATATGTGATGTCTATCTTCATCTCGAGCCACCAATAATGCTGCCTCAAGTCACCATACATCTTCGTCACACCCAAATGAATATGGAACCGAGAACCATGAGACTAAACAAACACTATCTAGATCAAGTCACCAACCCAAGGAATACAAATTCTTCCTCTAAAACTAAGCACACCTTCTGTGAGTGGAATCTTGGGTCTCCCTAGATAATCTTATTCCTTAGCTTATTCAACTTCTCATCCTTAAACTTCTTAGCCTTGATTTCCTCTATAAATACGGGCTTAACCTTAATATTTTCAAACACCTCCACCCTTCTCAGATATAGCCAATTGAATTAACTTAGACTCATAGGCCTGAATCTATCTAGCCAAGGGTGGATGAGACACCCCCAACATGACCATACGAACCATTTTCTGGCTCAACCAGTTGATTAACGTTTCAAGGACACTTCATCCAATTCTAAATGTCAACGATCGCTAGTCAGTATAAAACCCAACTAAATGAGTTGGGGTTGAATCCCATAGGGAGCGGTACATGTTTATGATTCAATAAAGAAGCATGAACATGATCAAATCAGTCATAGGAATAAAAATTATCGATTAAAGACAACATTCAAATCAGGGAGTGACAGGAATGTCAAATGGGGGGTTTTGGTTTGGAATTATCAACTACAGGCAAAGGCAAACAATACGAAATAACAATAATGAGACGGGTTCTTGGGAGGTGATTCAATTATAGGCTAATATAGACAAATGGGTAATTGTAACTATTAGAAAATAGGTAGATATTAGTAAGTAAGCTAGGCTATAGAGGAGATAAACTTTCTCTCAAACAATTTACCCCGAATCAAGCTGATTTTTCTCGAACATCAACAAGCATGCAAAATAAGAACATCCCACACCTTAGTTCATTCAATCTCTTGAGCTGAATGTGTGGGATTGGGTTTAGGATTCACTCTCTCGAGCTGAACCCAGGTCAACCCAATACCCACAGACCATCAATCAATAAGTTTAATTTTGAAACCTCTCTCTCGAGCAAGCCAAAAACACAAGGGTAGAACTGCATTTGCAACTACATTTCTTAAATTAAACCACAATTAATGATTGAACTCAATTCTAAATAGCATTTAAACTAACAATTAGCAATACCCATAAACTAAATCAGCCCATAATCACATAATCACACCCCCAGAATTGGGGTTTTAGCTTGACATCATAAAAAGGTAAAAAGCAGTTACCAAATTGATTATCCATCAACTGGGTAAGTGTAGATTCGTCCTTACAATGCTCCAATTCGAAGAATCTCAAAGACCCACTTCCAATTTCTCAAAAGTGAAAAAATTTCAATTCTTCAAAACATAGAAAAAACTAGAGAAAACTGTCTCCCCAGTTCAAAACTCAATAATAGACTAAAATCATATGAGCTAAGATACTAAACTAAATGTTCAAAAATATATTTATAGTCACCAAAAATGTATTGCGAAAAGTCACTCGGCGAAGTAAGTCGAGCTCGCCGAACTACTCGACAAGCCGCCCTTTGGTCATTTCCATCGCCTTTCTACCTTGGCATTCAGCATTCTCAAGGTCTGTATCTTTGGGAGATCCAACACTATATCGCGGAACCACTCGGCGATCTGCCGACTGCTCCTTACTCTCACCAATTTGGTTCTTTCCTTCAAGGCTTGGAACACTGGAACTTTAGTCGGTCAAGTATCCATTCGGCGACTCGCCATGTGGACTTGGCGATCACCAGGCTTGCTTTTCTTCATTCTTTCAGCTCGCTTTGTTCCTTTTTGCAAATTAGTGTCCTTGCTTTATTCCTCAATCCATATACCTGGAAATCAAGGGTTTTACATCAGTTATTGGCACAAAATAAGCATTTGAGGACTCTAAATCTATATACATAAGGCCCTAAATGAGTCCAAATCTCGGACTCATCAACACCCCCAACATAAACTTTTGCTTGTCCTCAAGTAAAACTCAAGTTCAGCAGTTCAAAAAGGATGTCTCAAACAATGCTACAAAAGACTCAAACATGAATGCACACACAAGACTGAACTTACTCATGGAAGGATCAATTGTGCACTCAAAGATTCAAGTTGTGACTCACCATTACCAAAGATTCTCAAGTTCACAATACTTGCTTCAAATGCAAGTTTAAGCTCAACAAAGGTACTCAAATGCCCTCACAACAAAGATGATTCCATATTCACACACAATTGTTTAACACTTTATAGCTCCGGAATCACATACAACTCTCACACTCACAAAGATGAACACATGCATGACTTCACCCATAGGTTTACCCTATTTTCCAATCAACAATTGTTCCAGTTCACTGAAGATCAAAAAGGTCTTTTCAAGGCTTGTAACGGGACTGAGTGTAAAGGTATGGTCATTTAGGCTCAGTAGTTGCTATCCTCATGAAATGTGCATGCTCAAAATTCACCCCATTATTCACTTCCAATGGAATACCGGACACCCCATTTCTTTTTCGCTTTCACAATTTTACTCCACAACTTTTTCATTCTTCTTCTTTTTCATTCTTCTTTTCTTTTTTCTCTTCTTTTTTTTTTGTATGGAGGGGTTCCATCTTTTTCAAGTCCATGGATCAAGGGAAACTTCTTCACACTTCTTGATTTTCCTCCTCTTTTCACCACACCCCCAACTTAGGCTTTTGACCTAAGTTGTCTATTCAAACACACCACACTTCATGAGGATTATGGGTGAATGGATAAAGAGAGGTTACAATTGCGTCAAGTTTCTTCCAAGAAATGGACAAGGCTCAAAGGGGTTCAACAAAGTTCACACACTCACAAGGTTGGCCACAAAAGATGTATATTGTTAAATGGTTTCACTCTTCAAAATTGTTGCCTAAGATCATTTCAAGAGCTTGCATCACTTAGTCAACCGGACCATTGGGGAAAATTCTAGGTGTCATCACACAAGGTTCATGGTAAGCTCATCACACAAGGCATTGGCACCAATATCAAACAAGACTCCACACTTTCGCTAGTGTGCAATGTTCATCACATGAGACTCATTCGATAATTGGCTAGTTACAATGAGATGCACAAAGTTCACACATTGTCTATGCCACTTCATTTGGCCTCATCGTAGTCGTGCATTCATTTTTGTTCGATTAAGAGCACTATTCAAGTCATCGATATTGATCATGACCGATACTCAAATTTGCACAAGAACAACCACAATCACGCACAAGAGGTGGAATTTTTTTTAGAAAGGGTCAAAAACCATTTGTATTCAAAACAAGGAGCGATAAGCTCAAACATCCACAACACACTATCAAAACACAATTTAAACACAAAAACCCAATAATATATACAAAAGATGGTCACAAGAGGTAGGTATGGAAATACCTCACCCCACTACAAATAAAAAAGCAGTTGTCCTCTAATGCAACAAAATAATAAAAGTCAATAAAAATGACAAAGAGGGAATAAAGAAAGTCATGTCTACACAATCGCTCTATCTGTCGGGGCATCAGTGCCCGGTGCAACATCAGCACTACTGGCTCCACTAGGATCAGCCATGGGTATGTCTGACAATGAGATCCGCACGGCTGACTCCACCATAGCCTTCTCAACTTCTGTAGGGCCCTCATAAGTAGCCTCCTCATTGACACCAAGCTGCTCCTCATTAGTGTCAGCCTCGGACTCTGCAGCGGCCACCTCCTCAACTCGAGCATCATCTCCGGTGATAGCCGGAGGCACATCCATAATTGCTGGCATGTCGGGGATTTCCACAGTCCCTAAAATCATGGACATTTATGTGGACTTCAACTGTCCACGTCCTTTCTCAGCTCAGTAAAAGCAGCTTTTAGAGCCATCACCTCATCAGTAGCCCCCTGGCCTTGCTTACATGCCGTTATCTGTGCCGCAAGGGCATCAATAGATACACTAAGAGGTGTCACAGCAACAGTAAGGGTCCTCTCAATCATCCCAGGGATTATGGCCTCAAGCCTGGAGGCACACCTATCAGCAGAATGGGCTAGGTGCCCCATCCATAGTAACGCAACCTCGGTGAGTGGAGGTCGAGAAGCAGCAACAGTAGACCTAGGAGGCAGGGGAGCTGTACAGGAACTGGAAGTCACATAAGGGACAACAATAGATATACATGAAGGCAGGGGCCGGAGTAGGTAATGTTGTCTATGCAGGTAGTGTCTCAATATCAATAACAATTGGGGCTGTCTTCTTCTTCTCAACCTCATCTTTCAAGTACTCGGCCTCAATCTGCCGGATGTCGATACAGAATGTGGGAATCACTTCCACATCCTTCCTGTCATCTTGAGGCATTTGAGCTCGTCTTCACAGCTCGGTGATCAGCACCAGAAAGGGAAGAGAAGCCTAATACTGCTTGGCCCTCATAGCCATTTATTGGCCAATGATCATACCGAAGTTTTGCCTTGTTCCATCAATGATGCATCCAAGGCAGGCTCTTTCGCATGGTGGAGGATAGACTCATTCTGGGATGGTATGATAGAACTGTTGATGAAGCGAAACCAGTACTTCGCTGCTACATTGAGGTCTTTCTTTTCTATGGGTGCTCCTGCCTCGATCCACCTAAGAGTACCATCAGATAACAGAGAGGCCAACCAGTTTTTCATAATCTTCAGCGTTGTTGTCCTGATCATGTTTTGACAGTCATCCTCAATATCTTTTGTACATTCCAGAACTGCATTGATAGCATCACTATCACACTTCATTTTCTTGCCCCTAACAACCACAAAATCAACCGGCTTGAATTTAGCTGCCTGCTTCTATCCTTTTGGCACTAGGGCTCCGTAGGTAGTGTAGAATTCCCGGACCCAATTTAGAATTTAAGGGCCACGAGGTCTAGTAAATATCTGGAACTTGTGGGACCTCATGCAGCTCCAAATCTCTGGGTATCTGTCTATGACTCCATCAGTAGAAAGCCTCTTCTCCTCGATGATGGTCCTCAATCCCTTAGTCTTCAGTCTGTTCATAGACCGGGGAGGAGGACCCTGTGCAGGTGGTGCTAGGACCACAGCCTGGTCTGGGACAAGAGAAGGAGTAACAGCTTGGGATACCCAGATCCTAGATGGATCATGCATCCTCTTGGAGCGTAGTTCAACAGTCTAGGCCATCAATAGCTCATTATCCGCAGGCTCAGAAGTTACAGCCTGAGGGTCCTGGTGCTCACCCTTACTCTCAGTAGTGGTGAGGTGAGTCGCATATATGCCCTCACTATTAGAGCTGACCTCCGGTGATATAGGAGCAGGTGCCTTTCCTTTCCATTTGCCTTTCCCACAGGTGGTAGGCAGCTTTGTGTCCTTTGCTTTGGATGCAGATGCATCTTCATTTATGATAATTCCCTTTGCCCTTTTGCGGGGTGGCATGTCTCTACCTTCCACTTTGGTCTAGCCATATATACAAAACACACCAAAATAAGTTAGAACAATTCAAGAAAAATGCAGAAAATAAACTACTGAAAGACTTGCCGAACCGATCAACGAGTCGCCGAATCACTTTGGCGAGCCAGATCGGAATCGTCGAAAGGATTGGCACAAAAATTTCCCAAAAAAATGACATGTCAGCGATAAGGCAGGACTTTCGGCCAATCACCAACATCATTCGGCAAACACAGACAAGCCCACCGAAAGTTACAGTGCATTTTAGGGGTTATGGGCTCAGAAACAGCTATTAACAAAGACTTTCAGCGAGTCGCCGAGTGCACTCGGCGAGCTCAAGCTTCACGCCAAAAGTTACAGAACCAATCTCAACAAAAACATGAAATTAAAGGTGATCAAAGGTGATTTTGGTGAACTACCGAGTGGTTCGGCGAGCTCGACCCAGCTCGCCAAACTGCCCAACTACCTATTCTCAACCCCAACTTCCAAAATCAACCCCTCAGCCCCCAAAAATAATTTCAAAATATACACATTTTCAATTAAGCCCAGACCCATTAGACCTATGCCACCGGGGTACTTAGACTTCCCTCGATTTGGCCAAATTTGGCCATTTGACGACTTTAGCCCTTAGAAATGACGTCAAATGCTCCATTATTGGGCAAAACACGTCATTTAGCACAAATTGGGTTACTCAGAGTTCACCCAACTAGACTCAACAACAATTAAGCACAACCCACAAGATTACGATCAATTTTAAAGCACGAAATTTAGGAAATTAACAATTTAGGCACGATATCAAAACTAAAATAGGCACACAAACACACAATTATGATTTCAAAGAGGCCCAGCACACATCAACACGATTTATAACAATGCATTTGAATTTAACCGCTAATTTAGAGTTTAGGGTTCAGAAAATCAACATTTAATGCTGAATATATGAATATATAAAGCTAGAAGGCAAAGAATTCCACTCCGAACACAAGAATGACAACTAAAAAGCAAGAAAATGCAAAAATATAGGAAATTTAAAGTACGAGTGTGATTGTAATGAAGTTAAAAGTGAGGGAATGTAAAAGAGTTTGAAAGTTTAAGCCTTTGGCCTTTTAAAACTGTTCAATTCGTGCCCTTTCGGCGATGTTAGTTGACTTCGCTGAACCACTCGGCTTACTTACCTCGCCGAGTCTTACAGGACCTTCAGTTAACTTGGGGGTCCAAACGGCGGACAAAGTCAGGCTCGCCGACCTGTTCGGTGATTCGCCGACTTGTCCATGGGCCTGCCAAGTTTTCCATGCTCCATCTTCATATTTTCTTGAGTCCAACAGCGTTCCAAGTCTTGCTGGCTGACCACTTCGGCGAGTCGCAGACTGGACATTTTTCTCGCCAACCTGCACTTTTCAAACATATTCTATACTTTAACCTGCATAATCAACACACGTTATTCCAAAACCAAAAAGAAAACAAATAAAAAGTTAGGTTGCCTCCGAAGCAACGCCTTAGTTAACGTCGTGGCACGACGCAAGTCCTTTCTCAAACTTTATTCTTGGGGTTTCGCCATAGTATCACTAGGCAACCCCCCCCCCTTTTGTCTTGGGTAGAGACGAGACAATATAGGACCCATTTGGGTCTCCAGTAGTTGAATAGACATGGAATGAGAGGAAATCATCTGATTCAGCATCGAGACATTCTCTTTTATCTCTTTCAACACTCGTTCGTGCTTTTTGACTTTGTGAAGAATGAGTAATAGCACCTCTTCTATCTACCCACCCTCGTACTCCTTGGGCTTTCTATACGCATGAGGGGTAATGTACCTATCTTTCTTTTTGTATGGTATTTTCAATTCCATGATCATTCTGGCGAAGAGATCCAGCTGAGTCAATAGTGTTGCCAAATCCTGGTTCTTCTCTGTCTCCTTGTTGGTCTTAGTCATGCGATCAAGGAGTTGGGCTACTATTGCATAGGGTTGTCGTATTAGACCACCCGAAGAAAGTTGGTCAGCCATTCCTCTATTCTCAGGACCAAGACCTCTATAGAAGCAGTCCAGTAGCATCTTATCTAGGATTCCATAAATTGGGCATTGCAGCAAAAGCGCCTTAAATCTCATCCACAACTTATGGATTGTCTCACCCTCCAATTGCTTGAAATTTAGGATGTTATTCCTAAGAATCATCATTTTTGACGGAGGGTGGTCTACTTGGCTACCACTGCTACAATACATGTGCATTTCCTCTGTTCAACAAGTAACACCAAAAACCAAAACTAAAAGTAAGTAGATTCAACTACGACTAAAAAGAACAAAATTCAACTTCACCAAAAGAATCTCAAACAACACCACTCCCCGGCAGCGGTGCCATTTTGATTAACGTTTCAAGGACACTTCATCCAATTCTAAGTGTCAACGATCGCTAGGCAGTATAAAACCCAACTAAATGAGTTAGGGTCGAATCCCACAGGGAGCGGTACGTATTTAAGATTCAATAGGGAAGCATGAACATGATCAAATCAGTCATAGAAATAAGAGTTATCGAATAAAGACATTATTCAAATTAAGGAGTGACTTTTGGTTTGGAATTATCAACTACAAACAATGGCAAACAATACGAAATAACAATAATTAGACAGGTTCTTGGGATGTGATTCGATTATAGGCTAATATAGACAAATGGGTAATTGCAATTATTAGAAAATAGCTAGATATTAGTGAGTAAGCTAGGATATAGAAGATATAAACTTTCTCTCGAACAATTTACCCTGAATCAAGTTGATTTCTCTCGAACATCAACAAGCATGCAAAATAAAAACAGCCCACACCTTAGTCTATTCACTCTCTCTAGTTGAATGTGTAGAATTGGGTTTAGGATTCACTCTCTCGAGCTGAACCCAGGTCAACCCAATATCCGCAGACCATCAATCAATAAGTTTAGTTTTAAAACCACTCTCTCGAGCTAGCCAAAAACACAAGGGTAGAACTGCATTTGCAACTACAATTCTTAAATTAAACCACAATTAATGATTGAAGTCACTTCTAAATAGCATTTAAACTAACAATTAGCAATACCCATAAACTATATCAGCCCATAATCACATAATCACACTTCAAGAATTGGGATTTTAGCTAGACATCATAAAAAGGTAAAAACAGTTACCAAATTGATTATCCATCAACTGGGTAAGTGTAGATTCGTCCTTATAATGCTCCAATTCGAAGAATCTCAAAGACCCACTTCCAATTTCTCAAAAGTAAAAAAACTTCAATTCTTCAAAACTTAGGAAAAACTAGAGAAAATTGTCTCCCCAGTTCAAAACTCAATAATAGACTAAAATCATATGAGCTAAGATACTAAACTAAATGTTCAAAAATGTATTTATAGTCAACAAAAATGTGTTGTGAAGAGTCACTCGGCGAAGTAAGTCGGGCTCGTCGAACCACTCGGTGAGCCGCCCTTTTGTCATTTCCATCGCCCTTTTACCTTGGCATTTAGCATCCGCGAGGTCTGTAACTTTGAGCGATCCAACACTGCATCGTGGAACCACTCGGCAATCCGCCGACTGCTCCTTTCTCTCACCAACTTGGTTCTTACCTTCAAGGCTTTGCACACTGGAACTTTAGGCGGTCAAGTATCCATTCGGCAACTCGCCAAGTGAACTTGGCGATCACCAGTCTTGCTTTTCTTCATTCTTTCAACTCGCTTTGTTACTTTTTGCAAATTAGTGTCCTTGCTTTATTCCTCAATCTATATACCTTGAAATCAAGGGTTTTACATCAGTTATTGGCACAAAATAAGCATTTGAGGACACTAAATCTATATAAATAAAGCCCTAAATGAGTGCAAATCTCCGACTCATCACGCGCCTGCCTTAATATTGTCCTTCCTTATATAATACTAAATGACCACATATTAATCTTTGAGTAATTCCATCCATCTCCTGTGTCATAGATTCATATCCTTCTGAGTGAACATGTGTTGTAAACTATGGTGTTCAGTGAATACCTCACATATGACTACATAAAGATAATGCCACCAGATGTTGAGAGCAAACACTACCGTTGCCAACTCCAAATCATGGGTTGGGTAGTTCCTCTCATGGACATTCAACTTCCTAGAAACATAAGCTATAACATTCATGCCCTACATCAACATAACACCAAATCAAAAATGTGAAGCATGACAATAAGCAATTAAGTCCTTACCTTCTACTGCTAATACTAGTGAAGCATCACAATAAACAATAAAGTCCTTACCTTTTCCTGATAATGTCAGCATAAGTAACATATTCAAAAGGTTCTTGAG
Organism: Solanum okadae; assembly: GCA_036553675.1. Lineage (NCBI taxonomy): Eukaryota > Viridiplantae > Streptophyta > Magnoliopsida > Solanales > Solanaceae > Solanum > Solanum okadae. The sequence goes on along the minus strand of CM071686.1, from coordinate 18,043,327 downwards.
CTGTTGGAAACTCTCTTCATAGTTATCTAACCACTCAAATAGTGTCTCCTTTTGAGTCAACCTGTTCAAATGAGTAGCAATAGAAGCAAAGTTTTCACAAACTTGCAGTAGTAGCTAGCAAGACCCACAAAACTTCTAACTTTTGTCAAAAAGATAAGCCGGACCCAATTCTTAAATGACTCAAAAATTTTGGGGATCTACCATCACTCGTTCTTTCAAAACCACATGCCCGAGAGAGGCAACTAAGGGCAGCCAGAATTCACAAACTAGTCAAAAAAATCATCTATATGTGGTATAGGGCACTTGCTCTGGATTATAACCTTATTCAACTACTGTGAATCGATGCACATTCTGATGCTACCATCCTTCTTCTTCACAAACAACATAGAAGCACCCAAATGAGAAGCAATAAGATGAAAACAACCATTATAAAGCAATTCTTGAAGCTGAGTGTTGAGTTCTCTTAACTCAGTCAGAGCCATACGATAGGGAGGAATAGAAATTGGTCAAGTGCTCAACTTCAAATCAATACAAAAGTCTATATCCCCATCCGAAGGCATACTAGGCAGATCTGTAGCAAACACCTTCAGAAATTCTTAAACCATGGGAATAGACTTAAGCAAAAGAGACTTTGCACTAACATAATGAAGATGGGCCAACTAGGCCAAACAACTTAGCCCCATTAGTCTGCTAGCTTGAATAAAGGACACGATCTTTAATGTCTTAGGCCTCCATACCCTTTTCCCATTCAAATCTTTCCGTACCCAAGATCTCTAGAGTCACTGCCTTAGCGTTATAGTTTAACATAAAGAAATGAGGAGACATCCAAGTCATACCCAAGATAATATCAAAACATAGTATATCCAATATGGCTAAATCTTCCCAAGTTTGCAGACCTATAAACATCACAAAACAATCACGATACGCATGGGTTCCCACTACAAATTTCCAAATAGGGTAGCAACATAGATCGGGGCATTAAGGGTGTCCCAACTTAAAACAAGTCCCATAGAAAAATTAATAGATACATATGAATAATTAGAACCCAAATTGAACAGCACAGTAGTCATCCAATCACATTCAAAAAAAAATATGTTATCACATCATCTGATGCCTTAGCCTCTGATCTACCGAAAAAAGTTTAACACTGAGCTCTATCGTCAGCGCGAGCAACCCCTTTACTAGGCTTCACTTCTCCCCTCATTGAATTACCATTTCCTTGGTCTCCATGGTCTTCTTGATTACCTCATTGCCTAACCTGTGGACATCCTCTACCATTATTGCTTCCTCTTACTGGAACCATTGCTCTAGTCTTATACATAAAGTGGCCAATAGTCTATCTCTAAGGGCATTCCTTCTTAAAGTGTCCCAGCTCACCACACTAAAATATCAATAGTTAAGTGAGGGCATGTAGGCTTAGGCATAAAAAAAAAATTGACCGCCCTGAGTTAGAGACTATTATGGAACCCATAAGTGACTACCTATAAAAGAGGTCAAAGCTGACTGAATCGGACGAGCTGAATACACCTACAGACCAGAACCCTTAGAATATGAACCACATTAATTGCCCATACTGCTGGACCTCTTAGGAAATGTCTTGTCTTGTTGAGCTTGTCGAACTCCCTCTATATTTTTTACAAAATCATTTAGCTTATTGAAGCCCTTACTTGCATAGGTCATGTGCCAGAAAAAACATAAACTCGGAATTCAAATCTTTGACAAAAAAGAGAATATTATCCTCCTTAGTGTATAGTAACCACGTAGCATAATGAAGCAAGGCATGGAACTTAGCCTCATAAGCAACCAAAGTCATGTTGCCCTGCTCAAGGTCCCTAAAGTCATTTTTTTCAATTTCTTAGAGTACGAGTCACATATTTATCAAAGAATAAAGCATGAAACAATGTACAAGTTAGTGGAGGCATAGTTGATGATCGACATTCAACAAATGCTATTCACCATTGCTTTGATTCACTCAAAAGTTGAAAGTTACGAACTCAACCCCATGCGGTTGCAATATACCCAAATTATGAAGCCTCTCATAGCAGTTTGAGATGAATTTTAAGGCATCCTTACTCTCAAAACCATGGAAAGCGGGAGGCTTAAGTTTCATAAACTTGGTCACCATCTCATGTCTAGTGTTTGTCATCACCAGGCCAAGTAATGGACGGAAGAGTGTCTCAGTTTCCAAGTCTCCATCCCTCTAAGGCACCATAGTAGCAATAGGATGAGTAATTGGAACATGTGTAGCTTGCACATTGGGAGTCGCTCTAGTACCTACCAACCCATTTAAAAAGGTGAACACTTGTTGAATATGTTCAAAATCTATAGGGGGATGACTTACAACCCCCGCATACGTTCTCACCACTGGTTCATCCTCATTCTTAATATCTTTCTCTACCTCTTCTTCCACATGATCTTGAGCGGTGACTAGGTCGCTTCACATGGTGTTTCCAAGGTGGGCGTTTCCCTTCTTCTACCCCTGACCTTGCCCCCATCTCTACCTCTATATCAGCCATGCCCAATCATTGTTGGCTCCACCATTGACACTATAATTGGAGCTACTACCCTTGCACCATTGCAATTTGTGTTAACTATTAACAAATAGAAGATTGTAACAGGTTTGATACCAATAATGATCACCAAATATCAATTGAATAAAGTTATAATAGCACGAAGGAAGAATGATATAGGATTTTCCTAAAGTCCTGTAGCCTTTTGTAGAAAAGTAAATATGTCTTTGTACCGTTCCTTAGGACTCTACTAGAATCATTTTGGTATAATGAGATCAACACACCTAGAGCTCAAATACCAATTTTTTCATGATCCACCCGTCGTGAGTGACCCCTACACTAAACCACCCGATGGTATAACCAACTACCAACCCAAAATTAACCCAACAAACAATCTTTACAACCAATTCATGATATAAATAGCAAGAGATAGTCTTAAGAACAAGAAACAATTTGAGTCCCTATAAACTCATTTAATAGTCAAACATTTGCAAAAATAAAACCCTTAGAAGTGAAAGTCGTAGTACCAAAACACTAAATAAGTCAAGAATAGGAATGCAACCCCAAAACTTAGAAAACATGAACTAATAGTCGAATATATTTTCTTGAAAAGACGGGCAAGGAAATGTAGAGGAACCCATAGCAACATGGAAGAGTATCTCACCCTTAGATTTAGAGTCAAGCATCTTTTAACTGAAGTCTCGTATCATACGCTGAAATATGCCAGTACTCTACAAGAAAATAATAGGTACAATATCACTACACAACCATAGTATATTGATATGATCACGCGGTGAGTCCATAACATAAATGTAAACAGAGAACCATAACATAGTAAATATTGTCAACACATAACATCAATAAATATGAAACAACCCGGACTCCCGATCCATATTCTAAGTGAAGATACATATGAAACATATCTCACATGATTACATACAAGCCATACATGAGTCCAACTCACCTTGCAAGCAACATAGACCACTGAATGAGTCTAACATACTACATCATATTACAAAAAGGTAAACGTACTTCACTCATGGAACCACAATTACACATACTTGGTTTTCTTAAGGAACCCATACAAAAAGTGTTAATGTATTGGAACGATACCCAAGACAACTAGAGTTATTATTCATACCAGGTGTGGTACCTAAGCCTATCCTTAGTGTTCCTATATCGGCGTGGTACCCAAGACAACCAAAAATCATGCACAATCATAATCACAATGAACAATAACACTTGAAACCACAAGTAAAGTACACATGTTCATTGCATAAGATTATCAATATGATGTCATTTCATATGATCCCTATGATTTCCTTGAAATGCATTAAAAAAGTGATACTATTGTCACGCCCCGAGTTACCCCCAAAACGCGGACACGGGACCTATGACCACAAGTGATCCCAAGCTAACCCTGCTGGCATGATCATGAGCATACTAAAGATAATAAACTGATGCGGAAGATAAATCATAAATAAACTGAAGATGTGGGGAATACCCATATTCTATAACTGAGATATATGAAATCTGAGAGTTTAATACAAAAGAAATATCAAACTCAAAATACTAAGCTGAATCTAACTATGTCTAAAATAAGCCTCTAAACTGACTAGAAATATTGGGACATGCCCCAACTAGATCTAGCAAAACTGAAAATAAAGACTAAAAGCGATAAAGGTAAACATGTCACTAGTCCTCGAAGAATGAGGACTCACCACTGATGTTGCTGAACTGAAGATCAGGAACCGATCTAAGCGTGATCTGGATGCTGAGAACCTGAACCTACATCACGAGAAGATGTAGCGCACGTATGCGTCAGTACTTGAGAGGTACTGAGCATGCAGGATAGAGTAAAGCTGAAATAACATATAACTGAACAAAGCAAATAAGCAATGAAATAATCTGAACATGATATAGATACTGAATGCTGAGCTAACTGAATGCAATGACCAATTTATAACATGCTGAGACTGAACACTGAATATACTGATAAATGGTCAATGCAATAGAATCTGAATGAACTGTGGGAGCTACGAATAACCGACATAAAACCACATGAGCTAAATGTGGAGTCCGATGTATACGCCCCATCGAGAGGACCCAATTTACCCTGTCAGAGGTATAGAGGTATGTTGGCGTGATCACTAAACTGATGTGGCCCACAGAGGGGACTTACACCTACGTGGCTCGTAGTTCTGGGACTATATGGGTACGCTAAACCCTAGTCCAACTCGGTATTATGCTACTCCTAATGAATTAAGTGGTTAACTGGTTATGACTGACTTTCTGTAAATATTGGATAGCTCGAATTGAACATGCAAACTGAGAATGCAACAATTAATCTGATAATGATGCATTCATAAACTGAGGCATGTAAAACTGAATATATTATGACTGAATTACTGAATAGCTCAAAATACTGACATGTAGATACTCATACGTGAAAACTCCTTTTTAGAAAACAATTCAACATCATATTATACTATGATCATTGATGACTTGGGAAGTCATACTGCATAAACATTGATGGTATATCTAGATACCATACTATTCATACATTGATGACCTACTCAATTGTCATACTAATCATGTTTTAGAAGCTCTTTCTCAAAACTCATCTTAACTTTCTCAAAAACTCAGTTTAAAATTCAAGTGTTGTCTTAAAGAAAAGCTTCTCATGATTTATAACTCAAAATAGGGTTTATGCTGAAATATATTGATAGTGTGGCATAAAACTGGAGCATGTATATCTGAATAACTGAAATATCTTACCTAGCATGTATAATTCAAAAACTAATGAAATACATAGATAGGGTTCTGAAATTTATGTAATAAACTGAGCAATAACATGATAATCTGATTCGTAACATTTAAATAACTAATTCATGATGACCTGTTGGAATTCTAGAAACCCTAGGTCTGTTCATAATCATGGAATCAAGAATCTGACTGAATTCTAGGGACCTAATGGGCGAAAGGAACCCACTAGTGAAATCCCACATACCTGGTGACGAATTCCATGGAGAAATCTTTCGATTTCAGGGCTGGAACTGATGGAACCTTGTTGCATTCTTGAACTAGGGTTCTTGACCTTTTTTCTCCTTACTTGATTCTAATTTTCTAAGTTTTGATTAAATGTTTTGACTAAGGTAAGTTCTAGTTATGCTTCTAGGCTTAAACTGACTAAAACCTCATTATATAGGGTTTAAACGATGTATCTTAGGGGTTAAACGAAATAGGAAAAGACCAAAAGACCCCTGACTTAACTGCTGTCGGGGTGATCGACGGATTGGACTGACGGGCCGTCATTCAATCGACGGTTCGTAGATTGGGTCCGTCAATCGAGTCTGCCTGACAGGGGCTTCACTAAAACGTGCATAACTTTTTACTCGGAGGTCAGATTTTAGTAAACTTGGTGGCGTTGGAAAGATAATTCAATTATCTATCATATCATAGGTAATGGGACACACAATTATTTTTGTAATAAAAGTTATGATCATCTGAAGTTGACCCAATCATAATTTTCAGCTAACTGGCTGCTGATCCTCATCTACGGTCAGAACTATGAACCGTGGATCGATTGACGATCCGTGCTGGTCAACCGTCAATTGGGATTGAAACTGGGCTTTTGGGGCATCAATCCACAGACACGAACTACGGTCCGTGACCTGACTTACGGACCGTAAGTCCGGCCGTGGGTCAACACTTAGCCAAATTTTCTGACTGAGTTCTGGGGAAGTTTTCTGTCACGAACCATAGACCTGCAGGACGGACCGTGAGTCCATCTACGGTTCATGGATGGTGTCCGTGAGTGCCACCTCTAACACCAGAAATCTGAAATCTCTACTTTCGGATATGGGGTGTTACATTATCTCCCCCTTGGGACCATTCGTCCTTGAATGAAGACTAATCTAGCTGAAATAGAGGGAGAGGGCTGCAATACCTACCACTAAACACTGAGAACTGAATTTCTAACTGAACTGAGTTCCAAGAACATGCAAATACGCTGAAAATACAAGTACAAACTGAAGGAACATGATTCTAAGACTGAATTTTCGCATGAGTGACTGAAAAACCGAAGAGGAACTATTACCTCAAGCTGGAATGGAATCGGAATGAAAGAGGTGAGGATACTTGGACTTCATGGTTGCTTCTGCTTCCCAAGTAGCTCTCTCTACTGACTGACTCCTCCACAAAACCTTGACTGAAGCGACTTCTTTATTTCTCAACCTTCTAACCTAACGATCGAGAATCTCAACTGGTACATCCTCATGAGAAAGGTTATCTTTCACGGCCACACTCTCTAATGGTACTATGGATGCTAGATCACCCACACACTTCTTCAAAAGAGAAATGTGAAAGACTGGATGCACTGCCGCTAAGTCTGCTGGCAACTCTAACTCATAAGCCACTTTACCAATCCTTTTTAAGATCCGGTAAGGGCCTACATATTTGGGACTGAGCTTCCCTTCCTTGCCAAATCTCATCACCCCCTTCATAGGTGACACTTTCAGGAAAACCCAATCATCAACTTGGAACTCTAGTTCCCTTCTTCTCACATCTGCATAAGACTTCTGGCGACTCTGGGCAGTCTTAAGTCTATCTCTAATGAGTTGCACTTTCTCCATAGCATCAAGGACTGAATCTGGTCCTATCAAGGCTGCTTCACCTACTTCAAACCAACCAACTGGAAATCTACATCTACACCCATACAATGCCTCATCAGGGGCCATCTGAATGCTGGAATGGTAACTATTATTGTAGGCGAACTTAATAAGAGGAAGGTGATCATCCCAACTACCCTTGAAGTCGATCACACAAGCTCTCAACATGTCTTCTAAGGTCTGAATGGTACGCTCTGCCTGACAATCCGTCTGTGGATGAAATGTTGTGCTAAGGTTAACCTGAGTACCAAGACCTTTCTTAAATGACTTCCAGAAATGAAAGGTAAACTGGGGACCTCTATCTGAGATGATAGACAAAGGAACCCCATGCAACCTCACAATCTCATTAATGTAAAGCTTGGCATAATCCTCCGCCGAATCTGTAGTCTTGACCGCCAAAAAGCGAGAAGACTTAGTAACCCTATCAACAATCACCCAAATGAAGTCATGATGTCTGCGAGTACGAGGTAAACCTGTGATGAAGTCCATGTTGATCACTTTCCACTTCCAAGTAGGAATGTCAATCTCTTGAGTCATACCTCCTAGTTTCTGATGTTCTACCTTGACTTGCTGGCAATTGGGGCACTTAGCCACAAAATCTGCTATATCTCTTTTCATACCATTCCACCAATAGACTTCCCGCAGATCGCAGTACATCTTAGTGGCGCCTGGATGAATAGAATATCTAGAATTATGGGATTCTGCAAGAATATGATGTCTCAACTCACCCACATTAGGAACACACAATATACCCTGATAGCGAAGTACACCATCTCCCCCTTGGGAGAAAACCTCCACTCTCTGGTTGTGGACTGCACCCTTAAGTTCAAGAAATATCAGATCGCTGTCTTGCTTTTCCTTAACTTCCACTACCAAAGAAGATTCTGATCTATTCTGGACTATCATACCACCATCTGATGTGTTAGTAAGACTAACTCCTAAGAGAGCAAGCTGATGAACATCTTTTCCTACTTCCTTCCCTTTTTCCTCAATATGTGCTACACGACCCTCTAGATTCACCTCTTTCTGGCCTTAAGTTAAGAGATAATCGACATATAGGCACTAAACTACTACCCTTCTATTCTAAGACTGGCTCATTTGGAAATTGGAATTGAACAACCCAAGTTCTACAATCGACTAAGGTATGACAGAACTGAAACTAATCCATGCCTAGAATTATATCGAAATCTACCATTTCTAACTCTACAAGATCTGCTGAGGTGACTTTCTGAGAGACTGTGACAGGGCAATTTCTGTATACCCGTCTAGCTATAACTGGGTCACCGACTGGAGTAGTAGAGACTGAGAAGGGTTCTAAGAGAGTTTCTGGACTGACATCTAAGATTACTGCTATAAATGGAGTCATAAAAGATAAAGTAGCCCCTGAATCTTTCCACTGAGTGTACCATATGTGAGCCACATCCTTAAGCTGGTAGGATGCCAATACAACCCTACAATTATCAGTCACTTGCATCACTCCAAAGATTTTCTTAACCTCATCAATGAAGTTCTGTGGGTCTTCACCAACTTGTGACCCAAAAACTCAAGCAGATTCATCCTTAAAAAAAATCTCAAACTTTAGTTGCCACTGATCCACCATTTCTAGTAGTAGGAACTGGAACCTGCTAATTGTTCTTGTTGGTCATACTCTGAGCCAATAGTTGGATCGCATTCTGAAACTCTTCATTCTTAACCTCATGGTCTGGGACTAGAGGAATTGTATTAGCATTCCTGGCATTCACATTCCTGGCGTAAGCCCTACGATGAGGATCTTAAGCGCATAATAATGGATTAGAAAAGAGGTTATACCAACGCAAGATAAGAATATCAAGAAAGTGAAGTTCTCCTAAAACACTTTATAGCCTCCCTCTCACTAGATGTGGTGCACTTCCACCCATGAAAAGGACTCTACTTAGTGTGGCTTTTCAGACATCCTAGGACTCTTAAACCTAATGCTCTGATACCAAGTTTGTCACGCCCTGAGCTACCCACGAGACGCGGACACGGGACCTGGGACCACAAGATCATGAACATACTAAAGATAATAAACTGATGCGGAAGCTAAATCATAAATAAACTGAAGAGATGGGGAATACCTATATACTATAACTGAGATGTATGAAATCTGAGAGTTTAATACAAAAGAAATATCAAACTCAAAATACTAAGCTGAATCTAACTATGTCTGAAATAAGCCTCTAAACTGACTAGAAATATTGGGACATGCCCCAACTAGATCTAGCAAAACTGAAACTAAAGACTAAAAGCGATAAAGGTAAACATGTCACTAGTCCTCGAAGAATGAGGACTCACCACTGAAGTTGCTGAACTGAAGATCAGGAACCGATCTAAGCGTGATCTGGATGCTGAGAACCTGAACCTACATCACGAGAAGATGTAGCGCACGTATGCGTCAGTACTTGAGAGGTACTGAGCATGCAGGATAGAGTAAAACTGAAATAACATATAACTGAACAAAGCAAATAAGCCATGAAATAATCTGAACATGATATAGATACTGAATGCTGAGCTAACTGAATGCAATGACCAATTTATAACATGCTGAGACTGAATACTGAATATACTGATAAATGGTCAATGCAATAGAATTTGAATGAACTGTGGGAGCTACTAATAACCGACATAAAACCACATGAGCTAAATGTGGAGTCCAATGTATACGCCCCATCGAGAGGACCCAATATACCCTGCCAGAGGTATAGAGGCATGCTGGCGTGATCACTAAACTGATGTGGCCCACAGAGGGAACTTACACCTACGTGGCTCGTAGTTCTGGGACTATATGGGTACGCTGAACCCTAGTCCAACTCGGTATTATGCTACTCCCAATGAATTAAGTGGTTAACTGGTTATGACTGAATTTCTGTAAATACTGGATAGCTCGAACTGAACATGCAAACTAAGAATGCAACAATTAATCTGATAATGATGCATTCATAAACTGAGGCATGTAAAACTGAATATATTATGACTGAATTACTGAATAGCTCAAAATACTGACATGTAGATACTCATACGTGAAAACTCCTTTTTAGAAAACAATTCAACATCATATTATACTATGATCATTGATGACTTGGGAAGTCATACTGCATAAACATTGATGGTATATCTAGATACCATACTATTCATACATTGATGACCTACTCAATTGTCATACTAATCATGTTTTAGAAGCTCTTTCTCAAAACTCATCTTAACTTTCTCAAAAACTCAATTTAAAACTCAAGTGTTGTCTTAAAGAAAAGCTTCTCATGATTTATAACTCAAAATAGGGTTTATGCTGAAATATATTGATATTGTGGCATAAAACTGGAGCATGTATATCTGAATAACTGAAATATCTGACCTGGCATGTGTAATTCAAAAACTAATGAAATACATAGATAGGGTTCTGAAATTTATGTAATAAACTGAGCAATAACATGATAATCTAATTTGGAACATTTAAATAACTAATTCATGATGATCTGTTGGAATTCTAGAAACCCTAGGTCTGTTCATAATCATGGAATCAAGAATCTGACTGAATTCTAGGACCTAATGGGCGAAAGGAACCCACTAGTGAAATCCCACATACCTGGTGACGAATTCCACGGAGAAATCTTTCAATTTCGGGGCTGGAACTGATGGAACCTTGCTGCATTCTTGAACTAGGGTTCTTGACCTTTTTTCTCTTTTCTTGATTCTAATTTTCTAAGTTTTGATTAAATGTTTTGACTAAGGTAAGTTCTAGTTATGCTTCTAGGCTTAAACTGACTAAAACCTCATGATTTAGGGTTTAAACGATGTATCTTAGGGGTTAAACGAAATAGGAAAAGACCAAAAGACCCCTGACATAACTGCTATCGGAGTGATCGACGGATTGGACTGACGGGCCGTCATTCAATCGACGGTTCGTAGATTGGGTCCGTCAATCGAGTCTGCCTGACAGGGCTTCACTAAAACGAGCATAACTTTTTACTCGGAGGTCGGATTTTAGCAAACTCGGTGGCGTTAGAAAGATAATTCAATTATCTATCATGTCATAGGTAATTGGACACACAATTCTTTTTCAACTAAAAGTTATGACCATCTGAAGTTGACCCAATCATAATTTTCAGCTAACTAGCTGCTGATCCTCATCTACGGTCAGACCTACGGACCGTGGATCGATTGACGGTCTGTGCTGGTCAACCGTCAATTGGGACTGAAGCTGGGTTTTTGGAGCATCGATCCACGGACATGAACTACGGTCCGTGACCTGACCTACGGACCGTAAGTCCGGCCGTGGGTCAACACTTAGCCAAATTTTCTGACTAAGTTCTGGGGAAGTTTTCTGTCACGAACCACGGACCTACCGGACGGACCGTGAGTTCATCTACGGTCCGTGGATGGTGTCCGTGAGTGCCACCTGTAACACCAGAAATCTGAAATCTCTATTTTTAGATACGGGGTGTTACAACTATAAAGCAATAGACATGCCTACATACATAAATTGGAAAACATACAATCATCACCTACCTCAAATCAAGCCTCTTAGAAACTCTAAAGGACTCGAGTTTTTTCCTTTTGAAGTGTCTTAGCTTGTTCTTGGTCTAAAATAATCAATAGACACAACAATCAATCACAAATGTCCTAATTATATCTGGATTATCACCAATTCCTAACCCCCAAGCGAGTTCATGGTCATTCCACCCAATTTAAGGTTTTTCTACCATTAAATCATGTCAAAACACTCCCCCAAGAGTAATAGCCTAGATTCGTTAAGAATAAATATTTGGTGGAAAACTGAGTGTGAACAACCTTTATTCTCCCTTCTCAACCTCAAGAACAATTTTGCAGAAAATACAAGGTTTTGGGACTTTTTCTGCATACAATCTTGACTTACCCCGTTATAGTAGCTCAACCTGCTATAGCGCTTGCATGCTACCGCTATAGAGATCCTATGTATGCTATAGTAGATTACACAAACTTTAGAGCATCAGAAATTCCTAAATATCCCATTTTTCACAATATACATTCGTACCTAGACGTCCAAAACTATTTTCTTCACATTAAAATCGATTTTGGATTTTTTCTCACCCAAATTCAATTTTGTGAAGTCCTATTGGTTCATTAATGTATTCGCTATTAGAAAATATATAACAAACCTAGAGAATTCATCCCACTCATTCCTAGATGGACCTATACCTTACCTCGCTTAGATTCTATATGAGACTAGCGCAGCCTATAATTTTTAAGTCACTACCTGGAAAGCTTTCTGGCCCGATTTCTTTCACCATGGCCTAGTCATAACAATTAGGATGGGTCGTTACAAAATATTATACCAATAAAATAAACATATATTTAAGATGAGTTACTCAACATGTATTTTATGGGGGAAATAAAATTTAGTTTCTTACTGTTATTTTGATCCAAGAGAAGCAAATTTTTAACTTACAAATTAAATAATTGTATAGATAAATTCTAGAAGATATAAAGTAGATAATAATTCATATATACAATGTGGGAACATACATTGCACCAATGAAAATAAAGGATCTTAAAATGGGTTGAAATGTGAAATTTAATTAGACTCAATTGAAAATTCTTTTAAAATGAGTTAAGACTTGAATGGGTTGATATTGAGCCAATTAAAATTATTTTGAGCTCAACCCATAAAATTATGGATGGAATTTCTATATTTGGGCTCATTTTGACATTTCTACTTTTAGTGACCATTTTTGTGGTTGTTGATAGCCATTTTCTTGTAAACAACAATAATTCCCTCGCTTTTGGTATGGCAAGTCGGAATTTAATATATAAATCGATCAATCCTGCTCTATTCAACTGATCGCCCTACACCGAGTGAGATTGGAGTGTACCAAATCAATAGCTAGATACAGATAAAAAGGATTTAAATACATATGATGAGTTACAACAATTAATACAAAAGTTCTTGACCAACAAAAAGAGTTTTTTGTACTGGTCTTTTAGGTTAGGAACCTACCATGATATTATATGGTCAATACTTTTGACTAACACTAGAGAGTAGTTCTTGTTAATTTATTTTTCCGAGAGGGGAAAGGCATATTGTATAGCTAAATTAGTAGATCATTTTGCTCAAGGATGAAACTTTTATATTCTTGTCTATCATATATTTATGATTTTGTTTTAAAAAAATGAAATCTCAATTTTAGCAGTAATTATTGAATTTGAATGTTTACATATTGTTCGAGTTTAGTTAAGTATTTCTTAATCATGGAAATTGTTATTATTAATATTAGAGCCTGGGTAAATGACACATAACACTTATAAGTTGAACACATTAGGTATAGTGTTTACTAAACCTCTGTAATGTTTAATAAGTCGAGTCATATGTTGGTCATATTTTTGAATGCTAATACATAAATAAATTTAGAAAAAAAAAAAAAAACTTGAAGACGAAAAAATATTCTTATCTAAATCATAGTTAAAAAATCTAGTTTCAACCTCAATTCATGAAATCTTTCAAGCTCAATCTTTTTCTTGTAGCTGGATGTTTTAAAACCTCATTACATTGACTTACAAGTATATAAGTCCTTTATTTGTCTGTGAATTATATATATACACTAAGAATAAGTAAATATTTATGTATTTTGATATGAAATAAGAACTTAGTAGAAAAACTAATGACATTCTATATCAAGCATCATCAATTCAGTTTAATAGAAAAAAAAATTTATTCATGATTTACTTGAAGTAGAAAATTTGTATATATTCTCATAAATATAGATCAACATTAAAAGAGAAAAGAAAATTAAAGAAATATATGTTTTTTTCTTTTCTCCCAACATTTTAGTTATATCTCTCGGATTTACCCATGTTTCAAGCATCAAGAGTCTCAATTTTGACTGTCTTGGTACTATTGTTAAAACAAAATAAATGTGCATCGCCATAGTTGGTTAATGCTGGATAAACTCTAGATGTAATGCATGTTTTTCCATCGACACTAAAGCTCTCTACTATAGAGTGTTCAATCCGATCAATAACGAATTGTCAGCGTGACACATAAAGAGAGTTAAAATATGAGTTTAAATCCATTTTATAGAAAAAATAAAGTACCAAAGAAAGCTTACCAAGCTTTCTAGGGATAGTATTTTGTCTAATAAATTTAGATCAACATATCCAGCAAATAAAGATTTGTACAGTTTTTAATAATTTCTAACGCTTGACCTATTGCAGAAAAAATAGAATGATAAAGTTAGTTGATTGCAAAATCATAAAGATAACAATATTTTTATGTTTATTATTATTTGACATTCAAATCTCATTGGCCTAACTAACTTTAATTTGTGTCACATAAGACCCATTAAATAGGATGAATGTTTCCTATAAGTATTTTATCATTCCAAAAGTTTAAATCCAAGATTTCCCTAGTTTAAGGCGAGATATTCTTTCTGAGAAGATAAGTGTGCTTAGAAGACAAATCTTTAGGCATCGGAGAATATTAGAACCTTGTATTAATCCTCGGTCTTAAACACTGTGAAGAATAAAAGTGTATACTTTTTCAAATTTTCAGAAGGCAATGTTAGGAGTCCAATTGGACCAAGTCCACCTTGAACGGTCCAACCCCCTAATGGCACATACATCTTAGGCATAAAGATAAGCCCAATTAGGATCAAATTCTTCTGCATTTTCCAAACTTAAAAAGAATAATGTAGTTGAACATCAGTCTGACATTGTATTAACACTCATAAATTAGATTTAAATTTTTCTTTTCACAAAAACCTTTTACAAAAGATCAATTCAGATCATAAAATATCTTGCATTATTGCAAATTTAGGAAAAGGTTACATGCCAAACGAAATGATGTAGGATGTTCTAACAGAAATTTTAGTGTGTTTTAATGGCTTGAACATGTAACTTATAGATCTCAATAATTTCATAAAGAAATATATTTATTTTATAAAAAATAAAGTCACACTTGTGAATGTGTAATTCCTTAAACTTCCACATTTTCTCCTTTTTCAATTTGTAATGTATTAGCTCGACCTTTTACTTTCTCATGATTTATAATTATTTAACGGGTCATTAGACCAAATATTGGCCACTAGGATCGATTCAAAATTTACAAGAAATAGTCTGAAATGCAAACCATCCTTTGTAGTTGGCCTATGTTGCAACAACATTTGATTCATTGACTCATCTCCATAAAATTCTTCAATTCTTGCTAGGATCATAAAAAGTATTTGACGTATAAAAACTTTCATAATTCATTTTCAATTCATGCCATCCATCGATTATTAAATCGTTCAGAATGTACCTATCATTTTTTGCGTCGTGGGTATTAATTGTGTAGTAGTTAAACCTAATATTATATCCATCAAATAATGTGTCCAAACCATCTATATGCTCCAATGATACTGGAATAAAATAAACACACTTATAATTTTCAGTATTAGCCGATGAATGAGCGGGCGTTAGGCTTTGGCCCACTTTATAATGTTTTTACTTTTGTACAATATTGATAATTCTCGCTGGTTTTTAAGGCTTCCAACAAAAATTCTTCAATACCCATCTTGTCCTAACCAAGTTGTATTTGGATCATGAAATTTGATCTTGTTGGTACTTTTATCAGCGACTATTAATAGATTGTTATCAGACAAGATCAACTTATGAAAAAAAGAATCAGAAAATTTAGATGATATTTCATAATTTTATACTTGGTTTGTTTTGTCATTCACTATTCAATCGTACAGGATAACATACTTATTTTTTGAAAGAATAGTGATTGATTCGGATCAGGTTTCACATTCTTCGAATACTTTGAATGGATGAATTGTGGTCTCTAAGTTGATTCAATATATTAATCATGTCAATGGACTAGTGATATATATATATATATATATATTTATTTATTTTGTAAATAAACATTTTTATTAACCAAAGTGAGAATTACAAAACACTAAAAAAAATCAGCATGTAATCTCCCAAGACTGTATACTTCCAACATCTATCCAAACTATCATCCTGACTAACACAGCTTCTATTATTCTTCTGAAAGATCCTCTGGTTTCTCTCCTGCCAGATGTAATAAATACTAGCTGTAAGTGTTATGAGAAATATTTCAGCTTCTAGTAGCTTCCCTTTATACTGATCTTGTGCCCATATTTGTTCCTCATTCCATCCTGATGTCTGCCTTTTGATAGCTTGTCATCTTAAGACCTTTTGCCAAACCTGGCCTGAGAGTGACAGTTGAAGAAGAGATGTTCAATGTTCTCATTTCCAGTATCACATAGAATACACTTGTTTTTCTCCACACTACCCCAAGTAAGTAGCCTTTCCTTTGTCAGGAGCCTCCCATTCAATGTTAAGAATAAGATAAAACTCCATTTTGGAAATGCATAAGTATTGCATATCAACTTCCTCCATTCTACTTTTGGGTATTCCCCTCTCATTAATTGGTACACCTATTTAATCGAGAACTTCTCCATTTGTATCACTTGTGTTTCATTCCATCTCACAAACTCCAAGACTTTATATGTTTGTAGGATATTCCTCACCATTCATGAGGCCTGGTTTTCTTGTATATACCATACTATCCCTTGTTTCTCATAGTACATGTGCACCCATTGTACCTATAGCTTGTCTTTTTTCTTGCTCAGATTCCACATAAGCTTGCAAATGGCTGCCTTGTTCCACTCCTGGATACTTACAATATTTAAGCCTCCTGCAGTCTTTGGTTTACATAGCTGATCCCATGCAACCAATGCTTTTTTGAAATATCTTCCCCTCTAGTTCATAGAAAGCTTCTACATAACCCTTCAATGCATTTGATCACTTTCTTTGGTAAGATAAATACCTGTGACCAGAATACTTGAATAGAAAATAGTACACTTTTGATTAGCTAGACCCTTCCTCCATATGATAGGAATCTAGCTGTCCAGCTTTGTATCCTTCCTAGAATCTTATCAATCAATTGTTGGCATTGCACCATAGTTATTCTCTTAGTACTTAGGGGAACTCCCAAGTATCTAAAAAGCGTTGTACCTTGTGAGAAATCTAGCTCCTGCATTATGGCCAACTGCATTTCAGTTGGTACTCCTCCAAAATAAATGGAACTTTTATCTACGTTTGCTTCTAGTTCAGAGGCTGCTGAAAAAACTTTAAAAATCTCATCAGCTTGTTTGACAGATGTGAGTTCCCCTTTACTAAATAAGAGAAGATCATTAGCAAAACTTAGTTGGATCAACTGTAGTTTAGCACATCTTGGATGGTACTTGAAGCTTGGAGATTTTTTCAGTTGTTTCAATAGTCTTGTGAAATACTCCATGACTAATACAAAGAGATAAGGGGATAGTGGATCTCCTTGTCTTAGCCCCTTCTTTGCCTCAAATGGTTCACTGGGAAATCCATTAATCAAGAGAGTGTAAGAGATTGTGCTTATGCATTGAATGACTACCCAATCCACAAAATACACTAGGGAAAAGCAATTGGATCAGCGCCTATTTTAAGAACTCTCATTCCATTGAATCATATGCTTTCCTCATATCAACTTTCACCATGCATCTAGGTGAAATCCCTTTCCTCTCATAACCCTTGACCAGCTCAGTACTCAAGATGATCTTATCATTGATCAATCTGCCTGGCACAAAAGCAGACTACCCTTTATCTATTAAACTATCCATCACACTTTGTGTTCTGTTAGTAATTACTTTTGAAATGATTTTGTACACAATAGTACAGCATGAGATAGGTCTATACTCTAATATTTTTTAAGGTTGGTCCACTTTGGGAATCAGAGTCACTGTGGTACAATTTATAACTTTATGTAGTTTCCTTGTTACAAAAAACTTTTGTACAACCTCAATGATCTCTTCTCCGACTATTTCCCAAGTCTTCTTGAAAAAATATGAATTAAAGCCATCGTAGCCTAGTGCTTTAGTGTCATTTATCCCCTGTAGGGCTTGTACTATTTCCTCACTTGACACATGTGCTATCAGTTGTGCTTTCTGGCCTTTATCTAATCTAGGTCCATCTTTCATTGCTTGACAATTCACAGCTGGTAATTGAGTTGCACAAGTCCCCAGTAATTTTTTGTAGAATCCAAGTATCTCACCTTCTACATCATTAGTGCTTGTCACTATGTTCCCACTAGCATTGGTTAGACTAGCTATTCTGTTTTGAGCAAGCCTAATTCTCAATCTAGCATGGAAGTAAGTTGTATTTCCATCTCCCAATTTCAACTATTGTACTCTAGATTTTTGTCTCATGATACTTTCTTCTACATTCAGCCATTTTTCCAAGTTTAGTTTGGCCTCCCTTTTTGTTTCAACCAAGCTTGTGGGTTGTCCTGGTTGCCTCATAGAACTTTGTATATCTTGTAGTTGCTGCCTGTACATTTTTATTCTAGGTTCCACTCCCTGGAATTCAGCTGTATTTAACTTCTTTAAAACTTGTTTCACTATCTTTAACTTCTGCCACACCATCAACATGTTAGTTCTGCATTCCCTTTCATGCGATGCTTGTTTCACAGTCTCCTAAAATTTCACATATTTTGCTAGGTGGTTTAAAAATTTAAATGGTCTGGATCTCAACTCAACCTGTTGAACAAAATTGATACTGAGTGGTGAATGATCAGAGCATCCAAGGTCTACAATTTGTACCTCCATGTCAGGCATAGTCAACATCCATCTTGTGTTAACTAAAGCCCAATCTATTCTATTGTATGTGTGTCCATTAGTCTAGGTATATTCTCTACCAGTATGCTTTAGGATGGGCATGCTTGTATCCCTCAGACATTCATCAAAATCTCTTATCTCTGCATCTTGCACAGAAGACCCCACCATTCTATCTTCCCCTCTGTGAATTGTATTGTAGTCTCCCATAGAAACCCAAGGTGTATGCTGATTGTTATGTAATTACAATTGAAAATAGAAGGATAATGAAAGTGTACTTGTACATGGAAACGCTTGAAGACCCAAGAGAAGTGCACTTAGGCATCATTGTGGTCATGTAGAAAGAAGAAAATCATGTGTTGCCTCTCGCATGGTAAGGGTTTTATTACCAGATTCAGATTTAATTAGTTTATTTTATAATTAGAGGCTTGTCTTATACTTATAATATTGGGATAAGGCACAGTACCCCCATAGATAATGACTGAAATCCCAGAGACACACTTTATCTAAACTAAGGTCATATTACCCCCTGAATTCATTTTTTTTGGAATTTTATACACCTTTTGGCTTCCATGGAACACTCTGTGATTCGACTTCGTTAAGGCACATGGGAGATATTTGAAGCCCACATAGGACAAAAACGTACAAAATTTAAAAAAAATAGGCTTCAATTTATTGCATGAGGTTATGGAAAAGGTTAACTTATTTGGGGAAGGTTGAAATTGGCTCAAAATCGACAAAAGTCTTATGCCGATGTTAGGAAAAGAGAGCTTGCATTTGAAGTTGAAGATTGGGTTTATTTGAAAATCTCACCTATGAATGGTGTGATAAAGTTTAGAAAGAAATGGAAGCTTAGTCCCTGATATGTGGGTCCATATCACATTATGAGGTGTATTGGCAAGGTCGCTTGTGAATAATACTTGCAAATGATTTGGCATTGGTACATCCGTATTTCGTGTCTCTTTATTAAAAAAGTGTGTTGGAGATCTGATGTTCACTATGCCTTCAGAAGGTTTGGGAGTTAAGGAAAATATTTCCTATGAAGACGTTCCGGTTGAGATTTTGGATTGTCAAGTTCGAAAGTTGAGAAATAAAGAAGTTGCTTCCATAAAAGTTTTTTGGAGTAATCCATTTGTTGAGGGTCTACTTGGGAGGCCGAAATCGATATGGTGTCCCGGTATCCTCATTTCTTTCCCTACACTCCTATTCTAGCTTGAGGTATTAGTTCCTCATGGTTCATTCTTTCAGTTTTATGTATTTTAGTCATTCTCATGTTTCCATATGCATATAATTCATGAAAAACTTGATTTTTGATGTTATGATTTAGCTTAGAGTGATTCTCCATTATTATAAGCATTATGATGAGATTTGCATTTATTTTGGGTTTTAGTTTCTATTGTACTCTATTCATGCTAAGCTTGAGTCCTATTCGAGGATGAATGTTTCCAAGAGGGAAATATTGTAACATTTCCGAAAGATATGCAAGGGAAAGGAATTCAGATATTGGCACTGGTTGTGTCCTACGAGACTAGTCTATGGGTCATAGAAGTTTCTACGTGTCATAAATGGCACTCATAGGAAAGAGGTTGAGTTTATGAAAAATTCAAGTTTCTGAAGTTGACACACGAGTTGACAAAATGAGTCGTTGGAATTCGGACGAGCTATAGGTGGCATTCGTAGAATGATTCATACTTAGTGAAATTTTGGACTTGAACTTGGGTTCTACAAAAGGGGTCTACAGATCGTAGACTGAATGTTGAATCATAGATTGGTCTCGTGGAAATTTGAAGGAATTTTGGGCTTCTGAAGTTGGTTCTATAGTTGGTCAGTATGAGCCATAGGTCTATACCATAGAAGCCATCCGACAGTTATTCTTAAAGATATTTGATTCTTTTCATATATGCATTTAATACCAATACTATTTCGTTTTGACCCTATTCCTAAGCCATATAACAATCTTTCAATTTATAATTCTACCCAAACCCTCTCATTCACTCAAATCCCCAAGTCTCCCTCCAAAATATCTCAAGCATCAAGGAAGAAATTTAGGGTTCAAGTTTCAAGTCTATTTTTTTCTTCATTGATTTTGGAATTTGATCATCAAGGTATGAGGATATTCACCAATGGATTCCATTCACCCTTGGGTCCCAAAATATTTCGAAGTTCCAATAAAATTTCATCTAATTTTGATTAGGGTTCATGCAATCTCCATAGGTGTTATTTGATTTTTAGTTAATTGTTCAATTTCATTTTTTTCTAAGCATGTTTAGATTCAGTTACATGTCTATCAATCAAATTTGTATAGACTCATGCATTATTCATGATTTTTACTATGAATTTATAAAGTTATGAATGTGTTTATGAAGTTATTCTTATTTTATTAAAAAGGATGTTTATGATCTAATGTTGCTTTTAAGATAAGCATCAAAGAACTTGTGAAATATTTTCTTACATATTAAGAATTTATGATTTGGTGAACGGTTATTATCACACATGCATGATTCATTATTCTAAGAGCTACACTATGATGAATTTATGATTAGGATTGGTATAATGGTTATTGTCTACCCTAATATTATATTTTGATGATTGACTTTATCTATTCTGGGGATTTAACTGAGCACCGAGAGAACTTGAGATGGAGTCTTTTCAAGATGATTTAGCTTGGTTATGCATATCATGTTTTCCTTTACGTCGCATTTACGATCATGTTTTATATTTCTATGCATTTCTCATACTTAGTACATTACATGTAATAATGCATACTTGTGCCTTCATTGTTTAATAATATAGGGTTTGACGCTTCTTCTACTCCCGCTTATGGCTAGTTGATTAGGTGATCATTGAAGACTTGGTGAGTCCTCATGTTTCGAGGACCGTATAACTTTTACTATACTTTCATATGTATTTAGTTTTCAGATGTTATACATGGTTTATGGGTTACATCCCAACCACTCTTTTGATGTAGTAGATTGGCTTGTCAGAACTATTATTAGACTTCCGCTTTTACGTTAAACTCTCCTATAAGATAAGACTTTCTACTTATATTATCTTTGTGTGTATATATATATATATATATATTATTGTTTTGTATGTATGTCAAGTGGCTTATGTAGGACCTCCCGGGGTATTATACTCCATGTCACGTCTAGGGTGTACTTTGGGCAATGATAAACTTAGTATTCGAAGCACAAGGTTATAGAAAGGTCCTAGTATGTCTGACAAGTCGCATTGAGTAGATTCTTGTTCATGAGTGTGAATCGTGTCACATTTATGAATAAGAGGCTACAAAACATTCAAGAAACTTCACTTCTTTCACTACTCTAAATTTTTTCCTTCGAGTTCATCTCTATAAAGGTCCTTCTCCTAACTCTTATCCGATGTTTTTCAGGATATGGCTCCCCAAAGAACTTATGTGGGAAGGAATGTGGTTGAGAATATGGAGCTCGAGGTTCCCCAAAAATTTAGTTGATCCTTAGACCTAACAAGTGACTTAAGCCAAGTTCCAAGCCGTATTTTAGGTAATGGCTCAAGCTATGATGACACAAGCTAATAGAGAAGCCATTTATCTCGTGAACCCAAAATTAGGTTTGGCAGTAACAAGGATAAGGGATTTTACAAGGATGAATCCTCAGGAGTTCCACGGTTGATAAGGATTCTAAAGATTTCATTGATGATGTCTATAAGATAGTGGGAATTATAGAAGTGTCAATAGTGGAAAAGGCGGAATTGGATGCTTATCAAAGTAAGGTGTTCTCTAAAGTTTGGTTCAGCCAATGGAAGGAATAAAGGACAGTTGATGAGGGTCCTCTTGCTTGGGACAAATTGAAAGGAGCTTTTCTTGATTGATTCTTTCCTCTTGAGATGAGAAAAACAAAGGTGATTGAGTTCATTAATATCCATCAGGGAAATATGAGTGTGAATGAGTATAATTTCAAGTTAACTTAAATGGATAAGTATGCTCCGACAATGGTTGTCGACTCTAGGGCAAGAATGAGTAAGTTCTGGTCAGGTGTTTCCAATTTGGTTGTCAAAAAATGCTGAACTGCTATCTTGATTTAGGGTATGGATATCTCATGTTTGATGATACATGCCCAATAAATTTAAGAGGAGAATCTAAATGAGAGGTTTAGGGAGTCCAAGAAGGAAAGGAACGGTGATGCTGACTTTTCTTATTCTAGGTCTAGTGGACATGGGCATCCTCAATTTCGGCAAAAGTTTTCCGATCAAGGTTCTTCCAAAGATTCGACCTTTAAGTACATCAAATATAAGGTGTCTAACCCTAAGCCTCAAGGAAGTGGTGGAAATGGATCTTCTATTTCCGCTTGCAAAATGTGTGATAAGACTCACTCATGAAAATGTTTAGGATAGTTGCTTTGGTTGTGGAAAGAGTGGTCAAAAAGTGAAGGATTTTCCATTTCAAGCTTGAAAGGGTAAGGATGGTATGCAAGATCAGGCTAGTGGTTCTGGTTTGGGTGCTACTCATTAGAATAGATTTTATTCTCTTCAGACTCAACTGTATCATAACGGTTTACCGGATATTGTAACTAGTATGTTGAAATTCTTTTACCTTGTTTTATATGATTTACTTGATCCAGCTGCTACATTATCATTTGGTACTTCTTATGTGGCTGTGAGATTTAATGTTGGTCCCAAAATCCTATCTAATACCTTTCATGTTTCTACTCCCATTGGTGATTCTATTGTTGCTAAAAGAGTTCATAGAGTTTGTCCTATTTTTATTTCTCATAGAGTCACTCATGTTGATCTTGTAGAGCTTGATATGTTAGATTTTGATATTATTCTTGGGATGGATTTGGCTTTATGCATGTTATGCTTCCACAGATTGTAGTACTCAATTGGTCACATTCAATGTTCCAAACAAACATAGCATGTCATGGGAAGGGGGATACTTCTTAAGGGTAAGTTCATATATTGCCTAGAAGCTAGGAAAGTGATTTCTAAGGGTTTTGTTTATCATCTTGTTTTATTAAAGACAAAGATTTTGAAACTCCTACTCTTGAGTCAGTTTTGATTATAAATGAGTTTTTGAAAGTCTTTCCAGATGATGTTCCCAGTATTCCTCTCGAAAGGAAAATAGACTTTGGTATTAACCTTTTCCCGGATACGAAATCTATCTCTATTCCTCCTTACCTAATGGACCCAGAAAAACTTAAGGAATTAAAGGATCAGTTAAAAGAATTATTAGATAAAGGTATCATTAGACTGAGTATCTCACCATGGGGTGCTTCGGTATTGTTTGTTCGAAAGAAGGATGGTTCCTTCCAATTGTGCATTGACTATCGATAGTTGAATAAGGTTACCATTAAGAATAAGTATCTTATTCATAGGATTGATGATTTTTTTGACCAACTCCAAGGTGCGAGTTGCTTCTCTAAGATTGACCTTCGGTCAGGTTATCACCAATTGAGGGTGAAGGAAACTAACATTCCACCGACGGCTTTTCAAACCCGGTATGGTCATTATAAGTTTTTGGTGATGTCATTTGTTTGAAATAATACCCCAGCGATATTCATGGATTTAATGAATATGATCTTTAAGACATATCTTGATATATTCGTAATTATGTTTATCTATTATATTTTGATTTACTCACGAAGTGAGGATGAGCATGTTGAGAATTTGAGGATTGTATCGCAAATTATCAAGGATCTTGAACTGTATGCTAAGTTTAGAAAATGTGAGTTTGGTTTAGGTATGTTGCTTTCTTTGTCCATATTGTCTCCGGTAAAGGTATTCAAGTCGATCCTAAGAAAATTGAGGAGGTTAAGAATTGTCCTAGACCTTTGTCCACTTCAGATATATGGAGTTTCTTGGGTTTGGCTGGTTATTATAGAAGATCTATGGAATAAATTTCCTCTATTGCCTCGCCTTTGATAACATTGACTCAAAAAAAGGTAAAATTCCTATGGTGAGAAGCTTATGAGAAGAGTTTCCAAGATTTGAAAGATAGACTCACTCCATCCCCTATATTGACATTACCTAAAGGATTGGTTGGCTTTGTAGTGTATTATGTTGCTTCACGGATTCATCTTAGTTGTATTTTTATGCAACTTTGGAAAGTCATTGCTTATACTTCAAGGCAATTGAAGGTGCGTGAAAAGAATTATCCGACTTGTGATTTGAAGTTAGCGGTGGTAAAGTTTGCTCTAAAGATTTGGAGGCATTACCTATATGGTGTTCACATTGATGTGTTTACCAACCACAAGAATTTAAAATATGTTTTCACTCAAAAGGATTTTGAATCTTCGCCAAATAAGTTGGCTTGAAATATCAAGGATTACGACATGAGTGTCTTCTATCATATGGGTAAAAAGAATGTAGTAGTGGAGGTTCTTAGTTGGCTATCGATGGGTAGTGTTGTTCATGTTGATGGTAAGAAAGAGTTAGCTTGTGACGTTCATAGATTGGCCTGATTGGGTATGTGTTTGGTTGATTCTAATTGAGGTAAAGCCATTGTTCAAAATGGTTCAGAATCATCTCTTGTATCGGATGTGAAAGCAAAGCACGATCTTGAACTGATATAAGTTGATATGAAGAAGTCGGTTTCTGAAACACCCATTGAGGCTTTCACCCAAAAGGAAGATGGTGTCCTTGATACCAAGGTTGGTTATGTGTTCCGAATGTTGATGAGTTGAGAAATTAGATTTTGATAGAAGCTCAAAGTTCTCGGTATTCTATTCACCCAAGAGCCACCAAGATGTACCATCACTTACGGGAGATCTATTGGTGGAATGGGATGAAGAATGATATTGGAGAATTTGTGGCTAAAAGTCTGAATTGTCAACAATTAAAAAGTAAGTATCAAAAACTAGGTGGCTTGGCTAATAACACTAGCATTCCTACATAGAAGTGGGAAGATTTGAATATAGACTTCATTATGGGTTTACCTCGTACTCATTTTCAGTTTGACTCAATTTAGGTTATTTTGGCCCGAAATGATGAAATTGGTTCACTTTCTTCCCGTAAAGACTTCATTTTCAGTCGAAGAGTATGCCAAGATTTATATTCGGGAAATGCTAACATTACATGTAATTTCCTTGTCCATTATCTCCTATTGTGGTACTCAATTTACACCTCAGTTTTGGAAGTCGTTTCAAAAAGTTCTTGGTACGCAACTGAAACATAGCACAATTTTTCATCCTCAGACCCATGGACAATCCAATCGTACTATTTAGACATTGGAAGATATCTTAAGAGCTTTCGTGATATATTTCAAGGCTAATTAGGATGATTATTTACCTTTGATTGAGTTTGCTTATAATAATAGCTATTATTTTAGCAATGGGATGCCACCATTTGAGGGTCTTTATGGTAGGGGTGTAGGACTTCTATTGGTTGGTTTGAAGATGGTGAGGTCACTTTGATAGGGCCTGAGTTGGTGCATGAGGCTATGAAAAAGGTTCGACGTATTCGAGAAAGGTTGAAAACGGCTCAAAGTCGACAGAAGTCTTATGCTGATGTTAGAAAAAGAGAGCATGAATTTGAAGTTGATGATTACATTTTTTTGAAAATCTCACCTATGAAGGGTGTGATGAGGTTTGGAAAGAAAGTGAAGCTTAGTCCACAATATGTGCGCCCATATCATATTTTGAGGCGTATTGGCGAGATTGCTCATGAATTAGAGTTTTTTTAATGATTTAGCATCAGTACATCCAATATTCCATGTCTCTTTATTGAAAAAGTGTGTTGGAGATCCGGCGTCTATTGTGCCTTTAGAAGGTTTGGGAGTTAAAGAAAATCTTTCCTATGAAGATGTTGTGGATGAGATTTTTGAACGTCAAGTTCGGAAGTTGAGAAATAAAGAAGTTGCTTCTGTGAAAGGTCTTTGGAGGAATCAAATAGTTGAGGGTGCTTCTTGGGAGGCCGAAGCAGATATGATGACCTGATATCCTTATCTCTTTCCCCCAATACTAATCTAGCTTGAGGTATTAGTTCCCCATGGTTCATTCTTTTGGATTCATGTGTTTTAGTATTGCTCGTGTTTTCATATACATGCATGTTCATGAAAATCTTGATTTTTGATGTTATGATTTATCTTAGAGTGATTCTCTATGATTATGTGCATTATGATGAGATTTGCATTCATGTTGGGATGTTAGTTTCTCTCCTAATCTATTCATGCTAGCTTGAGTCCTATTCACAGATGAATATTCCCAAGGGGGAGATATTGTAACATCTTGAAAAGATTTGGAAAGGAAAGAACTTCAAATATTGGTATTGGTTGTGTCCTACAAGACTAGTTTACGGGTCATAAAAGTTTCTATGATTCGTATATGGAACTCATAGGAATAAGGTTGAATTTAGAAAAACTCAAGTTTCTTAATTTGACTTACAAGTTGAAATGACGAGCCGTAGGAGTTTGGACGGGCCGTATGTGGCCTCCGTAGAAGTGATTCATACTTGGTGAAATTTCGGGCTTGAACTTGGGTTCTACGAAAGGGATCTACGGACTATATATTTAACTACGGATCGTAGATTAGTCTCGTTGAAAGTTGAAGGAATTTTGAATTTCTTAAGTTGGTTTTATGGTTGAGCAGTACGGGCCGTAGGAAGTCCTACAGACCCTAGGTCCAAACCGTAGAAGCCATCTGGTAATTATTCTTAAGGGTATTTGGGTCTTTTCCTATACATTTAATACATATATACTATGTTGTTTTGACCCTATTCCTAAGCCTTATAACTACCTTTCAATTTATAATTCTACCCAAACCCTCTCATTCTCTCAAATCCCCAAATCCCATAAAACTAGATTCCCTCCAAATTCCCTAGAGCTTCAAGGAAAAAATTTAGGGTTCAAACTTCAAGTCTCGTTTTCCTCCATTGCTTTTGGGCTTTGATCATCAAGATATGAGGGGATACACCAATGGATTACATTCATCCATTGGGTCCCAAAATATTTCTAAGTTCCAGTTAAATTTCACCTAATTTTGATTAGGGTTCATGCAATCTCTATAGGTTTTATTTGATTTAGAGTTAATTGTCCAATTTCAATCTTCACATGCATGTCTAGATTCAATTAAATGTCTTTCAATCGATTTTATATAGACCCATGCATTTTCATGATTTTTACAATTTATTTATGAATATATAAATTTCTGAAGTTATGAAAGTGATTTATGAAGTTCTTCTTATTTTATGAAAAAAAGGATATGCTTATTATCTAAGGTTTCTTTTAAGATATGCATTAAAGAACTTGTGAAAGGTTTTCCCATATATTAAGAATTATAATTTGGGAAAATATTTTCTCCCACATGCATGATTCATGATTCAAGGAACTACTCTATGATGACTTTATGATTAGGATTGGTATGTTGATTATTGCCTACCCTAATGTTATGTTTTGATAATTAACTTTATCTATTTCGTTGGAATTTAACATAGCACCGAGAGAACTTGAGGTGGAGGCTCAAATTGGGTAGTCTATAGTAGGAACTTCTAGTTCCAAACTACGTACCCTTGTAGAATTTTCTTAAATGAACTACCTAGTGGATCCACAAATAGTATATGAATGAATGATATGGAGTTCTACCTTTGCAGGTAGACTCTCCCTTCTCGGTGTGGGAGTTATATCAGATTCTATGTTATAGCTCGCATGGTCTATTATCGGTTAAAGTTATACCTCACAAAACAAACTAAAGCTACTTCAAAGGTTTTATGAAACTTTCATTAAGTTTTAAGATGCATTGACCATGTTCATGATTTATTTCCTTAAAGGATTTTCAAGATGTTTTATATTGGTCATGCATGTCATGTTTTCCTTTACATCCCCTTTAAGATCATGTTTCATGTTTCTATGCATTTCTGCATACTTACTACACTCCATGTACAAATGCATACTTGTACATTTTTCAATCAAAACATGAAGATTTAAGCTAAAATCAAATTTGTAACCTTGATTCACAAATTAAAACATCACAATTAGCTTAAACCCAAGCAAAACTATATAAAAGGGGCAATACACACTATTCCACCAAATTAATCCATACCTATAGCCATTTTCGCACCCTTAGAATTGGTGTTTTAGCTAATCATGATAATAATAAAAGATAACATACCAAAAACATTATTGGTCATCTTTATTTGTCAATTACAACTTAAATTTCAAAGACCAAACAGAATTACTTCAAAAATGCAACATGAAATTGTTCAACAACCTAAACCTATGAAGGTTCAATTGTATTGTAGTTCAGGAAAGTTCGAGATACTTTTTTGTCTTTCTTTTCAATTATTAATATCTTCCCCAAAACTTGGCTGAAATTTCAACACGTGACTCGATTGACGAGGTTAGTCACACTCGCCGACTTTGTTTCTTCTCGCCCTTTCTTCCTTCATTTTAGCTCAAGTGGATTGTCAATTTAGGTTAGCTTATTTGAACTTATCGATTGAGTTTAGAGAGTCGCCGATGCATCCATATGCTCGCCTTATATTCATGACTTTTTAGGTTAGCTTCAGGCATTTTTTGTGTAACACCTAGGAAATTGGAAAGTCAAGTTGGATAGAAAAAGTGTAGAAGGTTTACTGAAATAGGGGTGTACGAGACTGACCTACAGACCATAGGAAGTGAATCGTAGAACCTAGAGATGACTTTCGAAATAATTCAAGTTTCTAAAGTTTGACCTACGAGTGAACAGGACAAGTCGTAGTACGTTTGACAGTCCTAGGATAGTTCTGTGAGAGTGACCCAACGTAGAGAATATATGGACTAAATGTTGAGGACTATGGATAAGGTCTATGAACCGCAGAAAGTTTGACAATCCGTATAAGGGTTTTGTGGAAAGTAACGTGAATTTTTGGTTAGGAAGTTGGTTCTACGGTTGATCAGTACGGGCCGTCGAAGTCCTATGGACCGTAGGTCCAAACCGTAGAAGTGATCAGGCAGTTATACTTAAGGCTATTTAGGTCTTTTCCAAAGTATTTAATGCCTATACTATGTCGTTTTGACCCTTATTTTAACACTTAAAACTACATTTCAACTCCTAATTCTACCCAAAGACTTTCATTTCTTCAAATCCCCAATTCCAATCCAAGTTTATCCTCTCCAATTCTCTCTCAAGATTCAAGGAAGAAACCTAGGTTTCAAGCATCAAGTCTCCTTTTTCTCCATTGCTTTTGGTCTTTATTTATCAAGGTATGTGGAAAGTAACTAATGGATTTCATTCATCCATTGGGTCACAAAATATCTCAATTCCCAAAATTCAATTTCTCTTAATTTGATTAGGATTCATGACATCTCTACGGGTCGTATTCGATTTGGAGATAAATGTCCAATTTGAATCTGCCTATGCATATTTAGATTCAATTACATATCTTTCAATATATTTTATATATACTCATGCATTATTCATGATTTTAACAATGAATTTATGAAGATATGAATATGATTTATGAAAGTTTAAGCATCAAAGAAATTGTGAAAGGTTTTATCACATATTAAAAAATCATGATTTGTTGAATGGTTTTCTCACACATGCATGATTCATGATTCAAGGAGCTACACTATGATGACTTTATGATTTGAATTAGTATGTTTATTATTGTCTATCCTAATGTAATGTTTTGATAATTGACTTAATCTATTTCATTGAGATTTTATTTAGCACCAAGAGAACATGAGGTGGAGGCTCTAGTTCCAAACTATGTGCCACCGTAGGATTTTCTTAAGTAACCTAGCTAGTGGATCCACAAATAGCATATGTATAAATGATACAGAGTTCTACCTTGGTAAGTAGACTCTCCCTTCTCGGTGTGGGAGTTAAATTGTATTTCATGTTACAGCTCGCATGGTATATAGTCGATTAAAGCTAATATCTCACAAAATAAACTGAAGTTACTTCAATGGTTTTATGAAACTTTCATTATGTTTTAAGGTGCATTGACCATGTTCATGATTTATGATTCTTCTTTAAAGGTTTTTCAAGATATTTTAGCTCGGTCATGCAAATCATGTTTTCCTTTGCATCCCCTTTACGGTCATGTTTCATGTTTCTATGAATTTGCCCATACTAAGTAGATACCATGTACTAATGCATTATTTAATAATGTAGGTTTTGATGTTTCTTTTCATGTCGTTCGTGGCTAGTTGATTGTGTGATCATTGAAGTCTTGGTGAGTCATCATGTTCTAAAGACCGTGTCGCTTTAACTATGCTTTCATATTTATTTAGTTTTCAGATGTTGTACGTGGTGCATGGGTTATGTCCCAACCACTCTTTTGATGTATTAGATTGGCTTGTCAAGACTATGATTAGACTTCCAATTTTACGTCAAACTTTACTATCATATAAGTATTTCTACTTACATTCTCCTTGTTTATCCATTATATTGTGTTGTATGTATATCAAGTGACTTGTGTAGGGCCTCTGAGGGTCTTATACATCATGTCACGTCTAGTTTTTATTTTGGGTCGTGACAGACGCGGAGCTAGACGTGAACTAGGCAAAGAATTATGCAAGGCAGGCCCGCAATGACTCCGTGTTGCGGACCTGCAGTAAGATATTTTCACGTGTTTTCTTGGAGGAGAACTTATTGAGCGAAATATTACTCATTTTAGGATTCGTTCCTACTCTTTTTCATCTTTTAATTTCTTGAATGATTATAGAAGATTTAAACTTTGAGAATCAAAATATGACTAGCTAAATCCCATCTTTCTAGGGTTGAGTCTACGAATGTCTGTGTAGTATCAATATTTAAATGAAGATGGGTTACCATACAAAGTTATTCTTATGTTATTGCCTTTACAATTTAATGCTTGATCACCATTATAATACAAAAAATATATTTTCTTGAACTTGGGAGAGGAATAGAGGAATAGAACATGGAGTTCAAGGAGAATGATCTCTCTTTGTCGATAAAATATATTGATCTATATCTAGGATAGGGATATATCTAGTTTACCATACATTGGTTACAAAATGAGATAAAAGCTTAATTCTCCATAATTGGTTGAATCTATCCCCGTTCAATAATTTAGTTAGATTATCAATTGTGGTTGGTGATTAGAGGCGCAAAAGACCATAATCATATTATTAACCTTGCAAATCAGTAATTTGATGACCCTTTGGATTCAAATATGGAAAAATATTCATAACTCTTGTTAAAGTTGTAACCGTGGAATTTCCCAAGTCATTGATAAAACTCCAAGTGAAATCGAATCATTGATAGTTAGTTTTAGTTAATTTATTTATTGCAATTGTTAATTAGAGTACATCATTCAAACCATCTTTACACACTTGCGTTTAATTATACTTAAAAGTGAAATTGGATATTTGCTAATCATAAGTCATTTGGGTTCGATAATCGGGCTCTTAAAAGTCACTATACTACTTATTTGGCCACATACACTTGTTTGTACATTTGGACGCAACATGTGCAGGATTAGGTCCTAAATTAAAAGTTGGGTATTGGGGTAGGGTCCTGGTATTGGTGTTGGGTCTCAAGTCGGGTGTAAGAATCAGGACATATATTAGTTTTCCATGTTAGGTGTCGGTATTGGAATTAGGATCTTATCCTAATTTAGAGGTTGGATATGGGTTAGGAGTTGGGGTCACGTCTCAAGATGGATGTAAGGGTTGGTCCACTTTAAAAGTCGAGTCTTGATTCAAAAAGTGAATCCTATATTTTGAGTCAGGTAAGGTTCCACTTTGGAAGTCAGGTCTTGGGTCAGGAGTGGGGATTGGATCTTGGGGTCAGGAGGTCTTAAGTTTGAAGTTGAATTCTACATCGGTCTTCAAAGTCAGATCCTACTTCAGAAGTTGGGACTTCAGTTGAAAAGTGAGTCCAAAGCCAAGATTTAGGCTAGGTCCTAGTCATGAGTCAGGGTCAGATCTTGGGTCAAGGTTGGGAACCAAATTGGATATCGAGTCCCGCATCAATTATCAAGTCGAGTCGTGCTTTAAGAATCGGGTCCTGATTTAGGTGTCAAATATTGAATCAATTTTAGGTGTCAATGTCGAGGTCCAGATTAAGTCCAATTTGAATGACGGGTCTTAGGTCAGGTGTGCAGTCAGGTCCCAAATTTAGTGTCGGCAACGAATTCTAAAACATCCATCGGGGTCTATTCAGGTTTCATTGTCACGGTCAGATCTCAATTCGAATGTTGGGTCTAGGGTGGGGAGTTGGGGTCAGGCCCTTGATCGAATCTTGGGATCAAATCCCCTATCGATCGTGGGGGTTGTGTCCCAGTTTGTGTGTCGGGGTCAAGGCTCATTTTGGTTGTCCGGGTTGGTTTGTAGGTTAGAAACTATTTCCTAAAATATATTTTCTATTCTATACCAAAAAAATTCTAAAATATTTTTGATTGACTAATCAACATTAGAAAACATTTTTCGGAAAATATTTTTCATTCACGAACCAAACATGAGAAAATAAGTTCGAAACCAACTTGATTTCGAAGAAAACATTTTCCTTCATACCAAACACACCTTATAGAATGTTGGTCCAATAATTTATTTTTGGAAACTAGTGGTTTTGAGTATCGACCACACTCAAGGTACATACTAGGAGCGTGACAAGAAGAAAACTTTGTTTATCACCAAGTATGAAACATATTGCTATAATTCTACGCCTTTTGGATTAAAAAATGCTAGGGTGACTAATCAATGGTTAGTAAATGACATATATTTAAAATAAAATAAAAAAAACAATGAAAGTGTGAAATATGACATATTGTCCACATTGGTTTGATTTATACCCCATTAATTCATAAAAAAAAGTAATAATTTATTATATTTACTGAAGAAAAGAATGACTTTGAATGAACTCCATAGTGCCAACGTGCTAAGGGATCTAAAGAGATATTTGGTGAGTTCATTGTTGTTTGCCAAATCCAAAGAAGGAGAGTTGTTTCTCCTATATCTCGCGTTGTCAAAAGTGGAAATCCACATCGTTTTGGTCCGAGAAGAAAAATGTATATAATTTCTAAATACTATGTTAATAGAATTTTGGCAAATGTAGAAATTATTTACACGCATATAAAATAACTAGCCCTATCTTTAGTAATGGATGTTATGACACACATACAATATTTTCAATGTGATGTATCCATTGAGGAATATAATGCATAAACCTAAACTATAGAGTAGGCTGGAAAAATGAGCAATAGAGGTCAATAGGTATGATGTCATGTCTAAACCATAGACAGTTATAAAATCTTAGTCTTAGCCGATTTTTCATATACGATTTTAGCTACACTATGGTGCTTGGGGTAATAAAAAGTGTATATAAAACCTCAGGCGCTAAACTCGGTATATGGAGACTTTGTATGAATAGAGCATCCAACATACACGAGTCTGAGTCTGAGCTAGACATTGTTTTAACGACTTTTTACAAGAAAGTCCTCAAGCAAGCCATCAAATTTATGTATGTGACTACAACAAAGCTAAGAATGAGACATTAATTGCATATTTGAATTAAGCCTGAAATCTAGG
Source organism: Solanum okadae (assembly GCA_036553675.1). Taxonomy (NCBI): domain Eukaryota; kingdom Viridiplantae; phylum Streptophyta; class Magnoliopsida; order Solanales; family Solanaceae; genus Solanum; species Solanum okadae. The sequence goes on along the minus strand of CM071686.1, from coordinate 18,009,057 downwards.
AGTAGAAATTCTCAAAGAAAGATATGTTTCATGACCCAAGGTACACCCTAGCCATGACATGCATGGTGATACCCTGAGAGGCCCTAAACAAGCCACTTGATATAAGCATGATGTAATAAAATACACTTCAAGATGTATAAATAATATAAGTCTCAAATCATAGTATAACATAAACGATATTAACAAAATACATAAGCGAATGAACGAAAAACTACCAAGTCTGACGTAGCCTTTATAACAATATAGAAGTGGTTGAGATGTAACCCGTACACCATGTACAAGACTAAAACCATAAAAAAAACAATGAAAGTATCTATGGATTTTCCCTTGAACCATGAGGACTCACCAATCTAAGGAGAGGAGCGTCAGACACTATATTATGAGACAATATAGGAATAAATATGCATTAATACGGTGATGTACTAAGTATCAGTAAATGCATAAGAACATAACATGATACTATAGTAAGACTCATTATTGCTATAGTGAATCCGCTAGCTAGGCCATTTAAGACAATCCTATGGGAACACGAACTTTGAGAGAAGGAGATTACTTCTAGACCCGACCTTTACTAATGTGAGAGCCTCTATCTCAAAGTCCTCTTGATGCTAAGTAAATCTCAATGGAAAAGACATAATCAAATTTGTAATGACCTCTAGGTCAGTTCTGTGATTATGCCTCTTCTTTGTTGTTTAGAGCGTTCCTATAGTTTGGGACTGACATTTTGGTCACCTGGTCGTTTGTTCAGTTTTTATGTGAGTTTTAGTATTTGAAACCTTTTGAACCTTGAACAGTTAGATGTGATCAAAAGTTCAAGAATATGACCTTAGAATCCAATTCTGACGATTCCATCTCCTCCGAGAGGGTAATTTTAGCCTAGTAGCATGGTCGGCGTGACTCCCGAGGATTTCAGTACGAGTCAGTGCAATTAGGCATTTTAACTTTAAAGTTAAGGCCTAAGTTTGACTTTAGTCAACATTTTGAGTAAACGAACTTGAATGAGAATTGTGTTAGTATGGTTAGCTCCAGAACATTGATTTTTGTCTAGAACAACTCTTCATTTTGATCCCGAGGCTTCTGGGCTAATTCAACACCCCCCTTGTGGATCTTAGCTTAAAATGCAATTTGGAGGTGGGACCCACTTCTTGCCGAAATGATCTCATATGTGAATTTCGACTGCTCCGTTAAGACCAAATATCGAATTTGGTAGATTTGCATATCTTGCTTGCGTTCACGGAGTTCCGAACGAATCATGGGCACCCCGTCAGAGAATTCGGAGTTTAAGCAAACCAATTGAAATGTTGATATCTGGTGCAGACTTTTAGCGACCAGAAGTTAGACTTATAGCAACTAGAAGTTGCCTTTTAGCGACCGGACTTTTGCTATTTATATAGCGAATTTGCAGCTTCAACCCTTATTTTCAAAAGACAATTTCTCCCTTGTTTCAACTCCAATTAAGGTGATTCAAAGTTCAGTGTGATCGTGGAGATTTTGGCTACGTATGTGTCTGATTGGAATGTGTTGGGGAACCTTTGTTTTAGGTTAATTGGTGTTTTTCTTGGCTGTTTTAGCTCTTTTTCTCTTTTAGCTTTAATGGTGATATTTTGCATGTGTTGATTGCTTGTTGTTCTGAGCCCTGAATTGTGTTCCATTTCAAAACACAAGTTTGGGGTAGTTACACCGATCAAAATGTCACCAAACTAGAAGTGGGTGACATTCGGAGGGGGGACAACAAGCCTTCGCTAGCCTTTAAGAATCACTATGTTACTCATGAATAATGCCAAGTGTTATTTCTTTATTATTGATGTAATTTAATTAGTTCTAAGAACGTGCGTTGCATGTTTATCCCAAAATACTTCATATAAATTTTGTATTGCAAATAACATATTTTATTCCCTTCAAATCTTTTGGTATCTACTAAAAATATCATCATTTTTACGATAGAAAGAACATATATCTTCCTAATAAAAAGAATACATTCTTGATTATAAATTGAATAAAAATATATAAAGTAAAAATAACTAACTATTGTTCAAATACAGTATTCAAATGAGGATACTAAAATACCACATGCTAGGCTAATGAATATAAAACAACAAACAACTGTAAATTCTCAGCAATAATAACAACAAAACAATATAAAGTTATAAATAACAACAAACAAGAAATATAAATATTAAACAAAACAAAAAAAAAAAGACAAAAAAAAAAAAAAAGAGAGCATAGATTTTCTCTTCTTTTTTATTCAACAGTTTAAGACTTTAAGTGTGTACAATATTATGTCAAATGTCACTATTTATAGGATAAGATTGAGGAACACCAGAAATTATCATGAATCAATTTATATAATAAAGGGAATCATAGACAAGGTGATGTGACATATCTCTATGGTCTCCATTTGCATTGATCTTTTTTCTCTTTTTTGACATTTTTTTCTTATTTAAATTAATTATTATTGTATAAAAGTAAATTACTTAATTTATTACAAATAAATATTTTATTAATGGAGTAACATTTATAACAAAGACCATTCACATCCTTCTTTTCTTTGTTAGTTTCACTTCTAATCATAAAATGATGATATATTTTAATATTTTAAAAATTAAAGAGGTGCAGGTCATGTGTAATTACTCCTTGTAAATAAATTAAATAATAAAGAGAAAAACACTTAAAATGTTGATATATTTTAATATTTTAAGTGTTTTTCTCTTTATTATTTAATTTTTTTAGAAGTAGTAATTACACATGACCTACACCTCTTTAATATTTATTTTTAATAATACTCAAGACTCTCATAATTTTCATGTCCACAACCTCCAAACATTAATTTGTAAGTTTATGATGTCTTATGGTATTCCTCTATTTTGCCTATATAAATTCATATTTAGTTTCATGGATATTCACATTTAAGATTATCCTTTCTCTTCTTCATCATATTGGTTTGTGAATTAATTAGCATGTAAGAAAAAAGAAGTATATCAAGGTGAGCAATATTACATTCTCAAATCTTTCTTTTCATTTTTATGCATTTTTCCTATATAAATTCATATTTAATTTCATGAAAATTCACGTTCAAGAATATATTTTCTCTTCTTCATCATATAAGTTTGTGAATTAACTAGCATGTAATGAAAAAGAAGGACATGAAAGGTAAAAATATTTCATTCTCAAGTCTCTTTTTATTTTCATGTATTTAGACATTCTTTCTTAATATTTTATTTATGTATGTTTTATCATTCTCCAAACAAGTATGATAAAAAAAAATCTTTGTTATAATGAACAATGTGTTGTAAGTATGTGATTGTTCTCTCTTATAGTCAATTTACGGAATATAATATAGTTTGATTGCAATTTTTGTTAGATTTCAAGAGATGATTATTATTTATTGTTTGTACAATTGAAAAAATGATTTACAGGTATATTACATATAGTTTAGATTTCTTTCTTTCTTGTGGTATAATGACTTTCAATTGGTGTGATATTTTATTTATTCATAATTATGTTTCTTTTATTTCAATTGGACCGCATATGATGAAGAGTTTGACATAGGGAACACAAAATATGACAGCGGGTCTACTTGCAAAGGAAGATGATAGAAGAAAAAAACTTTTTTTGAAGCATAATTAAGGATGTTTTTGTTAGATTTTTATTTTTATTTTTACTTTGAATTGTATTGGTAAGGTAGCTACTTTTCTTATAATTTTTTTAACTTTAGTTTGTATAAGTAACTTAACTACATATATTGACAATGCTACTCATTTGGTTCTTTGCTATTCTTTTTTTTTTGTGGTTATGAAACACAATTAATACAACTCTCATTTCAAACATATGGTGATGATGAACTTCATTTTTATTATGCTTACAAAAAAATAATTAAAAAATATAATACTAATACTATGATGCTTTATTTTTTGGTATGTAACAATTTGTTTTCGTCACTATTCTTTTATGTTTGAAATGTATTTAAATTTTTTATGCAATCACTAATTTATATTTTTTTGTTCATTATTGTATTTCTATCCCTTATTGTAACGACCCAAACCGTCGTTATTTAGGAGGAACAAAAATCCAGGAAAATTCTAGGCCACTGTCCCGCCACAGCGGGCCTGATGCCGCTAGGACGGCGGCGCCAGGGCAGGATAAGTTGACGCCATAGCGGGATAGGTGAGCCAGAACGTAAATTATGAGAAATCCTATTTTCTCCATCTTCCTAAAATGCCTAAATAAGTCGTAAAACACCCTAAAAATCTAAGAAAAGCTGCTCTAAGCTTGGGAAGGAAGGAGATTATAGGTGTAAGGATGGTGAAATCTTGCGGATTCTTGGACAAATCCATCATCACGAAGCCCAAAAAATCTAGATCAAAGTCAAAAACTCTGTACAACTGCTTGGCGCCCAGGTAAGCTAGGTTTTATGAATTGAGTAGTTTAAATCTGTGCTCCCCACGTAATATATGTAAATCAATGGTAGGATTTATGTGTAGACCTTCGTGCACCGAGTGAATTCCCTGGGTAATTCCTAGAAATCAAAGTAATTGGGTTTATGCCTTGAGAAGAGAAATTGATGACTTGTTAGGGCTTCTAGAATTGCTATCTTGGATAGAATTATTTTCAAGAATAAGAATACGGAATCATAATGGAACTAGAATTATGAACGTATGCTAGACCATAAATTGGGGTGATTGATTGAGGAATTATATAAATTGTGATTAAACCCTAGAAAGAAGTCTTAGATGATGAACTAGGGCTAAGCATAACAAATTGCGTATGTTGATAATGTTGCAGTGTTGATCACACTTGTTGTGAATAAGATGGGGTGAATTATCATTGACATGAAATCATGATTTAAATGTATGATCTTGAGGATATACTTGTGTTTTGTTATTGTGATGTGTTGAATGGATCGGTTGCCACGTTCTGGCATAACTAACTTGGATCGGTTGCCACGTTTCGGCATAACTATTGGATCGGTTGTCACATTCCGGCATAACTATGGAATCGGTTACCATGTTCTGGCATAACTAACTTGGATCGGTTTTGATGTTCCGGCATAACTAACTGTTTGGGTTTGGGTTCCATGAGAGGACCAATGATGTGGCTTAATTGTGTGACTTGAGAAAGGTGTTAGTCGTTCGTAAATATTGATGATATCGTATATGTTCTTTATACATATGATTATATTTTTCTTTGACTTATACATGTTGGACTTGTTGGGTATAGTGGAAGGGTTAAGTGTTTAAGGGGCGAGTAAAAGATAGTAATGGTTGTTCGTGTGTTGTAATGGCGAGAAGTAGAGGAAGCATGGGTGATGAAATATGCATAGGTGAATTTCACCTTGGGGGAAAGAGATTGGGTTTAGTGTTAAGGGAGCTTGTTGTAATGTATTAGGTGGCTATGATTGGGTAAGGTGACTAGGAAGTAGGGGTACGACGTGAACGGTTAGTTGAAATGTTGGTGGTTGTGATGAGTCCACAATTTGGACTCATTTAGGGCTTCATTTTAATAGAATTAGTGTCCTTAAAAGCATATTTTTCCTCAATAATTGATGTAAATCCTTAGGTTTCAGGTATTTGGAGTTTGAGGCAAAGCATGGATACTACTTGGCAAAAAGGAACAAGGCAGCTGAAAAGACGAAGAAAAGAAGGCCTGAGGATCGCCTAAAGCATTAGGTGAGTCGCCGAATGGCCTTAACCTCGCCCAAAGTTCCAGTGAGATGAGCCCAGAAGGAAAAGATCAAGTCGGCAATAAAAAGGAGCAGTCGGCGCATCGCCGAACAGTTTCGCGAAGCAGTACTATATCGCCCAATTATCCAGAATGCGAAGATGCTGAAGGAAACAGCTAAAAGGCGATGAAGCAGACCAAAGGGCGGATCGCCGAGTGCATCGGCGATCCCAACTAACTATGCCAAGTGATCCTTCGTAGTACATTTTTTGACAACTATAAATACTCGTTTGAAATTTTATCTTAGTATGCAATTTCAGATACAACATTTTATTTTCTAAGTTTCAAGTAGAGAGACCTTGTTCTTAGGTTTTGAAGATTTGAAGACTTCCAATTCCAAGAAATTGGAAGTCGGTATTAAAGATTCTCCATCTTAGACTCGATTGAAGTGAATATAAATCATACCCAGTTGATGTTCCTTCGATTTGGTATCATTTTCTTCCTTTTTTCTATGTCTAGCTAAAACCCCAATTCTTGGGGTGTGATTTTGTGAATATGGGTTAAATTTCCTATTGGGTATTGTTATTGCTAATCTATTTGCTGTTTAAATGTAATTTCATTTAGTAGTTGTGTTTGAACTTAATGGGATTGTAGTTGCAAATACAATTTCATCTTAGCGTTTTTGGCTTGCTCGAGAGAGAGGTTTTAAAACTAAGACTACTAAATCGATAGCCGATGGTTATTGGGTCGTCGTGGGTTCAGCTCGAGAGAGTGAATCCTAGGCCCTCTCCCACACTTTCAGCTTAAGAGAGTGAATGGGCTAAGGGGGAGGATGTGCTTAAATGCGGTAACTAGGTGTTCGGGAGAAACCGAGTTGATTCAGGGTAAAGTGCTCAAGAGAGAATTTACCCCACTAAAGTCTAGCCTAGTTACAAATATTTAGCGATGTACTATCAAAAGAATCTACCCGATAGTATCTTTTATCTCGTAGTCCTATCACTTCCCAAGAATCTCGTCTCCCTATACTCACATCTTTGTATTTTCGTTGTTTTAGTTTTTAATCACTAAAAACCCCCATTGATAATTGGCATTCATGTCAACCCCTTAATTTAGTATGTTTTATTCGTTAAAATTTACAGCTATGATTGATTAGAACTTGATTTTACTTTTCTATTAATTCTCAAAACCACTCCCTGTGGGAACGATCCCAACCCTTGGTTGGGTTATATCACTACACGCGATCGTTGGCACTTGAACCGAAGTAGTGTCCTGATACGTGAAGTCAAAATGGCGCCGCTTCCGGGGAGTGGTGTTAGTTGAGAATTTTTAGTTTAGTAGAATTTTTGTTCTTGTTAGTTGTAGTTCTACTTACTTAATTTGCAATTTTGTTTCGATTGTTTGTGTTGAAAGCAGGAAGCATGAGTGTCAATGGCAACAACGACAGCCAGGTGGGCGACCAAAACGACATTGGAAATCTCAACGATGTTCAAGTGCCCAACATTAATGACCCCCATCTCATGGGAGGTATTGGGGCCATCTGTTTACCTCCAGCTGAGGGAAATGCAGTGTTCCACATAACGAGCACTATGTTGCAACTCTTGCAACTAAAGGAACTTTTCAGTGGATTGGCTCATGAGGACCCTCACGAGCATCTTCAAAACTTCATGGATGTGTGCGGCCCATTCTCTTTCAAAAACATCTCTCAGGACTTATTCCGGTTAAGGTTATTCCCTTTCTCGTTGATGGGAGAGGCGTGCAAGTGGCTGGATGAGTTGCACCACGAATCCATCACTTCTTGGGAGGAATTGGTAAACGCATTTCAAGTGCGATTTTTCCCTTCTTTGAGATGATGACTCTTCGGGACATCATTCAGAGTTTTAAACGACTAGAGGGTGAGCCAATCCATGAGACTTGGCTGCGATTCAAAAAGTTGGTGCTCTAATGCCCAACTCATGGTCTGCCCGACAACATTTTGCTGCCGTATTTTTACCACAGTCTGGACTCGGTAAACAAAGGTGTTGCTGACCAACTTTCACCTGGAGGCTTGATGCAACAACTGTATGCAATAGCAACCCAACTTTTAGATGGTATGACGACCATAAACAGAGCGTGGTACACTCGCGAAGACCAGGTCTCCCCTCTCACATTCAAGCTATCTAAGGAGAAGATGGAGAAAGATCATGAGAAAGACCAAAACATGGCCAAGATCATGACACAGCTTGACATTTTATCCAAAAATGTCATGGCGGCCGGTGCCCGTGGTGTCAATGCCACTGGGGTCGGGTGTGCAAATCCTGAAGAGACGAAGTTTGAAACCTTGTATAATGAGGAGGTAAATTTTCTAGTCAACCAAGGCGGTGGTTATCTGAAACGACCCCAAAAATACTCGAAAATGTGCTTCGAAAACACCTATAATTGTAATTTCCATATATCTCAAAATCCGTGCATGATTTCGGAAATTCGACTTCATATTCTTATTCAGGGGATCAAATTGAGTGGGAAATGGGTCTAACCCGAATTTTAGAGCAACCGTATCAAAATTTGAAAATCGCAAAAAATGCGATTTGGAGGGTCAACTTTAAAGAGGCATATCTCTTAGCACATAAGGAACTGGAAGGTCCACTACCTATTAAATTAAAGCCCTTTGAGTTAGATTTCCAACGCACTTGGTTTCACCTCATTCCGAGTTAGGATGAGGGAATTATGACCATTTTTATAAAACCTGTCTGTGCAGATTTGCAATTTCCAGTAAGCTGCTTTTTTTTTAAAGCCTCATTTTTTGGCTAATTGTTGGGGCGTTTTTTTTTATAAAGAGGGGATATGTCCCATACTTAGTCATATTTTGTTTCTAACTTCAAAACACTCAAAAACACTCTCTAAGCCCTCTCCAAAATTCCAACAAGATCTTCAACCAAATTCAAACATCTCAAGCTCTAATTCCGGATTCAAGACTCAATCTCAAGCTTCAATTCTCCATTCCAATCTTCATCAAGGATTCTCCAAAGTTGAGGTATGTGGGTTTGATTGTGGAAACCTTCCTTTGCACAAGTCCAACCATTTATCCTCTATTTTTACTTCAAATTTATGGGTCCTTATGGTTATTTATGAACTCTTGAAGTATGGAATTACTACTACACACCCTATTATGGTCTATTTTGCATATTATCATGAAATGGAATTATTATGTGATGTTTATGGTTTTCATGCTTCCATGATCAAATTATGAAGGTTGATTTATATGTATGTATGTTGTTGGTGGGCTGATTTATATGGATTTTGAAATTGGTTGAACTTAGTACTCTTGAAATACATGATTTTATTTACATGAACAATAGCCCACCATGTGTTTGATAAAATGCCCATTTATAGAATTCTTAGGAAATGGAAGGTCCAATGTACGTCCTATGAGTCGGATGGTCATATAATCATTGAAATGATGATGAAATGGATACATGTATATGATTTTCTCTATATAAGTGTTGTGAGTCGACCAAGCCTAGCTCGGGGGGTTGTAGGCCCGGGTAACCGTATCGAGGGGTTGGTACCTTGGTTGCCTAGTACGGGGGGTAGTAGGCCCGTATAACCACATCGAGGGGTTTGTACCTTGGTCCCTAGCTCGGGGGGTGGTAGGCCCGGGTAACCACACTGAGGGGTTTGTACCTCTTTCGCCTCTCCAAGGGGGTGGTAGGCCTTGGAAATACTATATTGATGGTCACTCGCCACACATGTACTACGTCCCACTAAATATGATTTTTATGTAAGCATCATTATACATATCATTTCTTTAATATGCTATCTATCGGGTATGATTATGCATTTTTTCCTATGAAGTCCATCTATTGTAGCATTGCATTGCATCCCATATACGTAGTACATTCAAACGTACTAATGCATACTCTATGCCTAGATGATGTCACCATGTAGGGACCGGAGCACCGCTTGACCATCCTCCTCCGCGTGGCTAGTACAATTTTCTATCGAGGTTATTGGTGAGTCATCCATTCCGGGGACGTTGCTTATGATCTTTTGCTATGTATAAGACTTTTCCTTTTTAGTTATGTTTTGACTATGAGGGTGAGCTCGGTAGTTTGTCTTGGCCCCCGCAAGTACCCATGTTTAGAGGTGGTGTTGGACAAGTTGTGTATTATGCTTGAGCTTGACTCATCTATGATATTTATGTATCATTCCTTTTTTTTTCTTGCTCCCTTAGTCCCGATTTCCCCCTTGATTATGCTTATCGCTTATGGTCATTTTAATTGCTTCCGCGACCAAGGATGTGTAATGATACGTTATGAGGCTTGTTTGGGGTTCCTTCGGGTTCCCCATTCGCCGGTCACGTCTAGGCCCTAGGCTTGGGTCGTGACATTATCGTTCAAACTACCCGAGGTAAGGTGTAACCAAAGTTGGGCTAGAGAGGATGGTTGGAAGGATCGACACAGAGAATGGAGGGACCGAAATCCTAACTGGAAGGATGGGAAGAAAGACAGGTATGTGCCTCCCCATGAGCGCCAAAAGTCGAAGGATTTAGAAGGTTATAGGTCTGAGGATATGCTCTCTCGTATCCTTAACAAAGTTGAAAGGTCAGGCAAAATTTTGAAAGAAATGAAAGAAGATGTGTCCACCCTTAGTCAGACCGTCACCTCCCATTTAGTGTCGATAAAGCAGTTGGAGACCCAAATGGGTCAGATGTCATCTCACTTAAGTTTGAGACAAAAAGGGGGGTTGCTTAGTGACACTATGGTCAACCCCAAGAATGAGGTTTGAAGGTGGACTTACGTCGTGCTGCGACGCTAACTAAGGCGTTGTTTGGGAGGCAACCCCAAACCCCTTATTACTTTTTATTTGTGTTTTTGTAAAATAATAGTGTGTTGTTTGTACAGGTTGAAGTGTGGAAAGTGTTCGAAAAGGTGCAAGGTGGCGAGCAACAAGTCTGGTCGATCAGTCACCGAAGAGGTCGACGAACCCGACCTAATCCATCGTTTGACTCAACATATCTTCAAATTGGAGTCTGTAAAACTCGATGAGCCTAGGAAATTATTGGCGAATCGCTGACCATGTCGGCGATCTCGACGGAGACCTCCGTTGGGACCCCCACACTCACTAGAGGTTCTGTAAAATTTGGCGAGGTAAATGAACACTCGACGAATCACCGAGAGGATAGGCGAGCTCGACTAATATCGCCAAATGGGTGAAAACTGGACGATTTTGCAGGCCAAAGGTTTAAAAGTTTCAAACTCATTCACTTTCCCTCACTTTTTATCTTTCCAAACTCACACCCGCATGCTAGTTCCTATATTTTCCCATTTTTAGAGTATTTTATTGCTGATTTGTGCTCAAAATTAGATTACATTGCCGCCTAGCATTTCAATATTCTCTTTATCGACACCAAAGGTTGGTTTTCTATGCCCCGAGTTTATTTTATCAAAAATTATACTCATTTGCAATAGCCTGATCTTGTTGAAGTGTTTTGATCCTGCCTGATAGGATTAGATTGTTTACATGCATGATTTAATTTGATAATCTTGCTCGAGTAGTTGTAACTATTGAATTCCCGTAATTGTATGCCTTAAATAGGTTTAAAATTCGAAGGGTTGTGTTTGGGTGCTATGGGTCCCACCTTAATTGTACTAGTGCATGCATTGATTTTTGTTTTTGGGGGTTGCGGGGTTGAATTCGAGAAGTTGGCGAGCTGGGTCGAGCTCGCCAAACCACTCGATGGCTCGCCTAATGTCCCCATCTCACCCTTGATTTCATGCTTTATTTGATGATTGATTTTGTAACCTTCGACAAGAAGCTTTATGTCACCAAAAGCACTCGGTGACTCGCCGAAAGGCTTTTCTTTCACCCTTTGTCTACACCCCTGAACCTTTATGCACTGGAACTTTTGGCGGGCCTATCCTTGTTCTCTGAAAGTTATCGACGACACGCCGAGTGGTTCCCCCATCGCCTACATGCTACAGTTTTAGATCTAATTCCTTTGGCGAGCTCGATCTAGCTAGCCCAAGAAATTCAGCGATTCGCCCTTTGGTTTGGCGAATCTATCTGAAATTGTTCTGCTGTGCTTTTGTTTAAGTTTTTCTAACTTCTCTTCGAGATTTTGCAAACATGACTAAATCAAAAGCTACTAAAAGAATAACCCCAGCCCAAGAGAAGTCCAAAGGGATTGCAATAAATGAGGATGCAGCTACGTCGAAAGGCAAAGCTACGAAACTACCCACAACCACTGGGAAATTCAAGGGCAAGAGGTCCACTTCTACTAGGAAGACCATTACCCTAGACCCTAATATTCCTTCGTGGGCCCAAGGAGTCTGCAGAGCGGTGCATGTCTTTTTGGCAAACTCACACTCAGTAGAACTTGGTGAATCTGGCACTATTGTTCCTCCTGAGGTGACTCCGGGAACTAATGCACAAGTACAGAATGCTACTCTGAGCACTGAGGCCCAGACAGATAGAGAGACTGCATAGACAGGATCCCCTTTTTACGTCCCTCTCTTTCTTTCTTTATTTTAAATTCTAGATATTATGTTAGTTGCATTTGAGGACAATTGATTTTAATTGTGGTGGGGTGAGGCCCACCTTTGTGTGCTTTTATGACTGATGTTTTGATTGTGTATTTGGGTTGAAAGCCTTAGTATTGTGTTTTGCGCTACTTTTAGCGGATGTTTGAGCTTGTGGCTCCTTTTGCTTTAAATTGTAAATGATTTTGACCCTTCCAAATATTTTGCCACCTTTTGTATGCACTTGAATATGGTTGTTCTTTAGCAAATTTGAGTCTCAATTTTGATCAATATCGATGACTCAAATAGTGCTAATAATCAAACGAACATGAATGTACGGCTACAATGAGACCAAGTGAATGTCATAGTCAATATGTGAACTCTTTGCATCTCGTTGTGACTAGAAAATTATCGAATTGATTCTCTTGTGATGAACATTACACACGAGCGAAAGTGTAAAGTCTTGTTTGACTTTGGTGTCGATGCCTTATGTGATGAGCTTATTGTGAACCATGCATGATAACACTTAAAATTTGCCCCGTTGGTCCGATCGACTAAGTAAGGCTATCTCTTGATATGATCTTAGGCAACTTCGAAGAGTGTGAGCCAATTTGTCATATACCTCTTTTGTGGCCTACCTTGTGAGTGTGTGAACCTCTTTTGAACACCCCTTGAGCCTTATCTTTCTTTGGAAGAAACTTGATGAAAACATGACCTTTCTTAATCCGCTACCTATAATCCTCTTGAATTATGGTTGATCAAATAGCCAACTTAGGCCAAAAGCCTAAGTTGGGGGTGTGGTGAAAAGAGAAGGCAAGTCAAGAAGTGCAAGAAAAGTCCCCTCTAACTCGTGGTGTTGAGAAATATGGAACCCCTCCATACAAAAAGGAGAGAAAAGAAAAGAAAGAGAAAAAGAAAAAGAAAAAGTTGTGAAATAAAGTTATAACAAATGTAAAAAGAAATGAGGTTCCGAACAATCCATGGAAGTGAATAATGGGATGACTTATGAGCACAAAAGAAAGTGATGAGAGAAGAGGAAAGGGAGTGTTGTGAGCACCACATTTCATGAGGATGAAAGTCACTGAGCCTAAATGACTATACATTTTCACTCAGCCCTGTTACAAGCTTGAAAAGACCTTTTTGATCTTGAGTGAGCTGAAGTAAATGTCGATTGGAAAATACGGGCAAACCTATGGGTGAAAACATGTATTGTATTCTTCTTTGTGAGAGTGAGCATTCCATTTGATTTCGGAACTTTAAATTGTTGAACCATTGTGTGTAAATATGGAATCATTCTTCTGTGTGAGGGAATTTGAATATCTTTGTTGAGCTTGAACTTGCATTTGAAGCAAGTATAGTGAGCTTGAGAATCTTTGATAATGGTGTGTCACAACTTGAGTCTTCGAGTATACAATTGATCCTTGCATGAGTAAATTGAGCCTTGTTGTATACATTCATGATTGAGTTTTGTGTAGCACTATTTGAGACATCCTTTTTGAACTACCGAACTTGAGTTTTACTTGAGGACAAGCAAAAGTTTAAGTTGGGGGTGCTGATGAATCCACAATTTGGACTCATTTAGGGCTTCATTTTAATAGAATTAGTGTCCTCAAATGCATATTTTGTCTCAAAAACTGATGTTAATCCTTAAGTTTCAGGTATTTGGAGTTTGAGGCAAAGCATGGACACTACTTGGCAAAAAGGAACAAGGCAGCTGAAAAGACGAAGAAAAGAAGGCATGAGGATCGCCTAAAGCATTAGGCGAGTCGCCGAATGGCCTTAACCTCGCCCAAAGTTCCAATGAGCTGATCCCTGAAGGAAAAGATCAAGTCGGCGATAAAAAGGTGCAGTCATCGCATCGCCAAACAGTTCCTTGAAGAAGTACTATATCGGCCAATGATCCAGAACGCGAAGATGCTTAAGGAAACAGCTGAAAGGAGATGAAGCAAACCAAAGGGCGGATCGCTGAGTGATCCTTCGCAACACATTTTTTGACAACTATAAATACTAGTTTGAAATTTTATCTTAGTATGCAATTTCAAATACAACATTTTATTTTCTAATTTTCAAGTAGACAGACCTTGTTCTTAGCTTTTGAAGATTTGAAGACTTCCAATTCCAAGAAATTGGAAGTGGGTATTGAAAATTCTTCATCTTAGACTAGATTGACGTGAATATAAATCATACCCAGTTGATGTTACTTCAATTTGGTATCATTTTCTTCCTTTTTTCTATGGCTAGCTAAAACTCCAATTCTTGGGGTGTGATTTTGTGAATATGGGTTAAATTTCCTGTTAGGTATTGCTTATTATTACACTATTTGTTGTTTAAATGTGATTTCGTTTATTAGTTGTGTTTGAACTTAATGGGATTGTAGTTGCAAATACGATTTCATCTTAGTGTATTTGGCTTGCTTAAGAGAGAGGTTTTAAAACTAAGACTACTAAATCGATAGTCGTTGGTTATTAGGTCATCATAGGTTAAGCTCAAGAGAGTGAATGGGCTAAGCCGGAGGCTATACTTAAAAGCAGCAACTCGGTGTTCGAGAGAAACCGAGTTGATTCGGGGTAAATTGCTCGAGAGAGAGAGAGAGAGAATTTACCCCCACTAAAGTCTAGCCTAGTTACAAATGTTCATCAATTGATTATCAATAGCAATCGCTCGATTGTGTAGTTTTTTCCGTATTCCTATCACATCCCAAGAATCTCGTCTCCCTATATTCACATCTTTACATTTTCACTGTTTTAGTTGTTAATCGACTACAAACCCCCTATTGAAAATTGACATTCGTGTCTACCCCTTTTATTTATCATGTTTTTACTCGATAATTCTTTAGCTATGGTTGACTCTAGCATGTTAGCACTTAACTCTTAATTCTCTTAAACCGCTCCCTTGGGACTCGTCCCCAACCCATTCGGTTGGGTTATATTACTATTGTACGATCGTAGACACTTGAATTGGAAGTTGTGTCTTGATTACGCAAACATCAGGTTATAATTGGGGGATTTCTCTATGTGTTAGAATGGTTAGGCTATGATCAAATACCTGGTAGGTAGGTTGATTGAGAAGAATGTTAGTGGTCAGAATACTAGTGTATATTGGAAGTACTTCAAGAGAGAGTAAAGGTGGAGAAGCGAGTGGTCTATCATATATTTCTACTAGTTGGTTTCTTATGTTATGTGGTGGACGTCGAGTTGACCGATGATGCCTACCAGTACGTGTATTTTGTACTGATACTACTCTTGCTATGTCTTTTGACATAGTCTGGATGCAGGATTGGTGACATTTTATTTGTTGAAGACGAAGAACTCTCCAGCAGCTTCTATTCTTCCTTCCGCATGGTTGGAGCTGTGTCTTTATTTATCTTGTCCAGATGTACTCTTAGTAGCTCTTGTACATGTTTAGACTAGATTCATGGAAGTTGTTTAAATTACTTACAAGTTAAACCAAAAAGTGTGTCTAAAGGTATTATTTATAAAATCATAAGTATTATATGTATTTATGTTTTCTTTAAATTTCTGCATGTTCTTACTATTGGGATATGAGGGTTCTCCTACTTAGGTGTTAGAGTGGGTGCCCGCACGATCCGGTGGGTTGGGTCGTGACAAATTGGTATCAGAGCCTAGGTTACCAGTCTCCCCGTACAAGAGCAAAATGTGGACTAGACTCCTATGGATTGGTGTGTTGACGTCCACATCTAATCTTCGGGAACCTAGGAAGCATTCTAGGAAATTGTTCCACTCAGTATCTCCTTTCGTGCAAAGTGTCGCTTGTGGTATGAGTTGGAGTCCAATTGGTATCTCCCGATTTCAATTGGTATCTCAACAAATTGAACCAAAAGTCATGGTCACGACTGAAGGAGCAGAAGCAAGGTAATTTGAATTGGGAAGGTTCCAATTGGTATCTAGCCTTGGGGGCTATAAGAAGCATGGATGACCAGTAATGGTCATCTATGGAACGAACTAACTAATAAATAGCAATTGCATGTGCATTGTATTTTGGAAATTATGAATGTGTGCTTCTTATTGCCTGAAATAACTGTGAATGTGTGATTCTTGCTATTTGAATTAACTGCAGCTATGAAATTGTAATTGCTTGAATGTTATGAGGTGAATATGTGTGCTATAAATGTGTGTTTAAACCTTGATATGCGCGGAGTGTTGGCTGAGTTGTGGGAATCATTAAATGTAACTACTCGTGTAACCTAAAAATCGTTGAGAAAAAGAAAGTCAGAACTTAGCTGGTGCAAGGGTCTAGCTAATTTACGAGGTGATTCACAAAATGGAATCTGGACGTGCGTCGCAACCAATTAAAAATCGTGTGAATGTGTGGGTGTAACGTTGAATTAATGAGAACTAGTGGGATGTCGTGTCGTTAAGTTTGATTCGGATTTTAATGATTTTCCTAGCTTAGAGACTTATCTTAGATTGTTTGGTTAAGCTGGAGACCTTGGGGAAATTTTAGGAAAAATAAAGAGAACCCAGAAATTATTAGCCTGGGTTCTGGTCCCGTCTGAGCCGCTGGGGCGGGATCATTCCTGCCATAGCGGCACCGCCAGAGTGGGATTATTCCCGCCAGAGCGGGACAGGGCGAGGCAGAACCTCAACCCAACCTCCCCTGTTTTCCCGAACTTCAAAATGTCAACCCAATTGGGGTCCAAACAACCCCTACAATCCTAACAGTGTTCAGCAACAGAAGTAATAGATTATAAAAGCCTTAAGATTAAGTAAAAGGCTGCATCAGAGAGCAAAAACAAGCATCCATTTGCTACCAAAAACTTAAGAGAGTCGGAAGATAGAAAACAAAGTGTCTAAAATTTACAAACTAAAGGGGAAAAATAATAAATCAAATCAGGATCCCTCAGACTAGGTAGTGTCCACGTCAGAGTCAAGGTCCTCTGGGGGTATCACACGGGCAAGTAAAGATGGCCTTAATAGTCTTTCACATTCGGGCCATCAGGCGATCCCTCTCCACACCCGTCCTTCTCTCCTGGCGCAGCTGGCGACGGAGCATCTCGACCTCTAGGGTGGTGCTGGGTGGAACCGGAGTGAAGTGATGAGTCCACAATTTGTATTCATTTAGAGTTTCATTTTAATAGAATTAGTGTCCTCAAATGCATATTTTGTCTCAATAACTTATGTAAATCCTTAAGTTTCAGGTATTTTGAGTTTGAGGCAAAGCATGGACACTGCTTGGGAAAAAGGAACAAAACGGCTGAAAAGACGAAGAAAATAAGGCCTGAGGATCGCCTAAACCAATGGGCAATTCATCGAATGGCCTTAACCTCGCCCAATGTTCCAGTAAGCTGAGCCCCGAAGGAAAAGATCAAGTCGGCGATGAAAAGGAGCAGTCGGCACTTCACCGAACAGTTTCGCAAAGCAGTACTATATCTCCCAATGATCCAGAACGCGAAGATGCTGAAGGCAAAAGCTGAAAGGTGATGAAGCAAACCAAAGGGCGGATCGCCGAGTGCATCGGTGATCCCGACTAACTGCATCGAGTGATCCTTCATAGCACATTTTTTGACAACTATAAATACTAGTTTGAATTTTTATCTTAGTATGCAATTTCAAATACAACATCTTATTTTCTAAGTTTCCAAGTAGAGAACATTTTTGCTTAGCCTTTGAAGATTTGAAGACTTCCAATTCCAAGAAATTGGAAGTGGATGTTGAAGATTCTTCATCCTAGACTCGTTTAAAGTGAATATAAATCATACCCAGTTGATGTTACTTCGCTTTGGTATCATTTTCTTCCTTTTCTCTATGTCTAGCTAAAACCCCAATTCTTGGGGTGTGATTTTGTGAATATGGGTTAAATTACATGTTGTGTAATTCTTATTGTTAGTTTATTTTCTGTTTAAATGTGATTTTGTTTAGTAGTTGTGTTTGAACTTAATGGGATTGTAGTTGCAAATACGATTTCATCTTAGTATTTTTGGGTTGCTCGAGAGAGAGGTTTTAAAACTAAGACTACTAAATCGATAGCCGGTGGTTATTGGGTGGTCGTGGGTTCAGCTCAAGAGAGTGAATCCTAGGCCTTTTCCCACACATTCAGCTCGAGAGAGAGTGAATGAGCTAAGGCAGAGGCTGGGCTTAAAAGTGGCAACTCAGTGTTCGAGAGAAACCGAGTTGATTCAGAGTAAGTTGCTCGAGCGAGAATTTATCCCCACTAAAGTCTAGCCTAGTTACAAATATTCAGCAATTGACTATAAATAGCATTTACCCCGATTGTGTAGTTTATCCCATATTCCTATCACATCCCAAGAATTTTGTCTCCCTATATTCGCATCTTTGTATTTTTATTGTTTTAGTTGTTAATCGACTACAAACCCCCCCATTTATTATTGACATTCGTGTCAACCCCTTAATTTATGATGTTTGTACTCGATAATATTTTTAGCTATGGTAAACTCTAGCATATTCTCGCTTGACTCTTAATTCTTAGAATCTGTTCCCTTGGGATTCGACCCCCACCCATTCGATTGGGTTATATTACTATTGTACGATCGTAGACACTTGAATTGGTAGTTGTGTCTTGATTACGCAAACATCAAAATGGCGCCGCTGCCGAAGAGTGGTGTTACTTGAGAATTATTAGTAGAGTCGAATACCGCTTTTGTTAGTCGTAGTTTTACTTACTTAAGTTTTAGTTTTGTTTTTCTCTATGTTGCCATTGTAAGCAGATACTTTGAGCATGGCCGATAGAAATGGTGGCAAATTGACTGAGATGAACCAAGGAGTCGAGAGGGACTTCATGTTAACTGCACTGGTAACTCAGTTGGATGATTTGGCCGCTAAAATATCAGAGATAGAAGTCCAGTGCAAAAGAAAAGGGAGGTACATACCTCCTCATGAGCAGAAAAAGTCTAGAGACAATGAGAACAGTCGTGTCGAGGATACACTACTAACCATTCTCTATAAGAACATTAAGCAAGATAGAATGCTGGAAGAGATGAAGGAGAATATTGAAGTGTTAAATCAGATTATTGGCTCTCACTCAAGATCTATCCAACTGATTGAAGCATTCATGAGTCATGTAGTGCCTCAGCTCCACCCAAATGAGCAATTGGGGTTACCTAGTAGCACTAGGGATAACCCCAATAATGGAGTTTGAGTAAGGACTTGCGTTATGCCACGACGTTAACTAAGGCGCTTCTTGGGAGGCAACCCAAGGTTTTATCATTTTGATTTGGTATTCTAGAATAAAGGTGTGTTAATTGTGCAGGTTTGAGTGTGGAAAGTGTTTGAAAAGTGCAGGTTCGCAAGCGAATGTTCCAGTTGGCGCACCACCAAAGAAGTCGGCATGCCCGAGTTGATCCACCGTTTTGCTCAACAAAATTTTAGCTTGAAGCCTATAAAACTCGGCGAGTCCAGGAGCAACTTGGCGACTCGCCGACTAGTTCGGCGATCCCAATGTTGCCCATCGTTTGAACCCCCAAGCAACTGAAGGTTCTGTAAAAGTCGGCGGGGTGAATGACCACTCGACGTATCGCCTAGTGGATCGGCGAGTGAGACAAACGGCGTCAAATGGACGCGAACTAGACGGTTATTAAGGGCCAAAAGTTTTAAAGTTTCAAACTCTTCACTTTCCCTCGCTTTCAAACTTCGTAAACTCATACCAAGTTAGTATTTTAAATATTTTTGCATTTTTAGAGTATTATTAGTGTTGATCTGTGCTCGGGGTTGGATTACATTGCCGCATAGCAATTCAAATATCATTTTAATCAGCATATAAGGTTGGTCTTCCGAACCCCAAACTTATTGTTAATAATTTATTCTCTTATGCGAATGATCTTATTGTATTGTCGTGTGCTGGGCCTCTTTGATAAGATTAGATTGTTCAAATGCCTATTTCAATTCGAGAATTTTGCTCATTTTATCTTGACTTTTGAAATCCCATGTGCTTATGCATTGAAATGATTTACAGTTTGTGTGGTTGTTATTGCGTGTTGTTTAGTTTGGTTGGGCGAAGCCTGAGTAGACCGTATTAGTGCTAAACGACATAATTTGCTCAATGATAGAGCGGGTGACGTCCTTCTTAAGGGCATATATCGTCAATTGGCTAAATTTGGCAAAACCAGGAAAACTCTGAGTATCCCAGGGTGATGGGTGTTATGGGTTTGAGCTTAATTGAACTAGTACATCCTTTGATTTTATTTTGGGGGTTGTGGGGTTGAATTCGAGAAAATGGGTTGAAGGTAGGCACGTTGGGTCGTTTGACGAGCTGGGTAGAGCTCGCCAAACCACTCAGCGGTTCACCTACTGTCCCCATCTCGCCTTTAATTTCATGTGAAATGAGTAGTTAAAGTCTATAGCTTTCAGTGAGAAGCCTGAGATCACCGAAAGCACTCACCGAAGGTAGTTGTGATCGCCATTTGTCTGTACCTCTAAACCCTATTTGCACTGTAACTTTCAGCGAGCGAAGCCTTGTTCGCCGAGTGTTGTCGGAGATTCACCGAAAGGGATTTCCCCTCGCCAGTTTGTCACAATCTTTAAGCCAACCCTGTCGGCTCGGTGACTCGCCGACCGATTCGGCGAGTCTCTTTGCAATTGGGTTTTTATAAATTTGATTAAGCTTGTTTTAATTTTCTCTTGATATTTTGCAGATATGGCTAGACCTAAGGTTGCAGGAAGAAACATGTCACCCCCAAACAAGGCTAAAGGGATTAAACTCAATGAGGGTGCAGTCGTATCAAAGAGCAAATCTACTAAACTTTCCACAACTGGTGGGAAAGGCAAGGGTAAAGGCAAAGCACCTGCATCAACAGAGGCAAGCTCTGACAGTGAAGGCATCCATGCCACTTACCTCGCCCCATCTTAAGGTGAGGATGAGCATCAGGAGCCTCAAACTATAGAGTCTGAGGATGATGAGTTTGTCATAGCACAGAGGGCGGAGTTATGATCTAAAAAGATGAATGATCCATCTAGGATCAGGAATCCTCAGTCTACCGATCCTACTCCTCCATTCCCAGAACAGGTAATGGTGCTGGCACCCACAGTACAAGGTCCTCGACCCAAGTCAATAAACAGATTAAAGACTGAGGGGTTGAGGACTATCCTTGAGAAATAGCATATATCCACAGATGGGGTCATCGACAGGTACTCGAAAATAATGAATTGCTTGAAATTGCACAAGTTCCAGATCTTCACAAAACCACGTGGCCCGTATATTCCAAATTGGGTTAGGGAGTTCTATGCCTCTTATGGAACCTTGATACCACAGAGAAAGAAGCAGGCAGCTACTTTCAAACCAGTAGCCCATGTGATCGTTAGAGGTAAAAGAGTGAAGTGTGATGATGGAGCAATCAATGCAGTTCTGGAGTGCTCAACGGACATTGAAGACGACTATCAGCAGATGATTAGAACAAAGACTCTGGAGAACATGAAGAAGTGGTTAGCCCCGCTAATATGAGACAGTGCTCCAAAGTGGCTTGATATTGGGGCACCTATTGAGAAGAAGGATTTGAACATCACTGCACGATTATGGTTTGGCTTCATCAGCAGTACCATTATGCCATCCCAAAATGAGTCCATACTCTGCCATGCCAAAACAGCTTGTTTGGGTTGCATCATTGATGAGACAAGACTAAATCTGAGGATGATCATTGTTTCAGAGATTCTCATGTGTGCCAAGCAGCGCCAGACCTCTCTTTCCTTCCCGGTATTGATCACCAAGTTGTGCAAACGGGCTCGGGTGCCTAAAGATACCAAGAAAGATGTGGAAGTGATTCCCATATCCTCTACCGATATCCGGAGGATCGAGGCAGAATATTTAAAGGATCAGGCGAAGAAGAAGAAGGCAGCCCCGGTGGACCCTTCCTCGATTGTAGACACACTACATATAGAGGCATCTTTGCCTACTCCAGCCCATGAGCCTTTAGGTACATCTAATGACACTGCTACTCTTGCTGAGACTCCAGGTTCTTCTGTTACTGCACTGCCTCCCAGATCCACTGTTGTTACTGTCTCCCGGGTTCCGATCACTAAGGCGTCATTACTTCAGATGGGACAGCTTGCCTATTATGCGGATCGTAGGGCAGCCAGGCTCGAGACCTCCATTCCTGACATGATTCAGGCTTCTTTGAGTGATGTTGTGACACCATTGAGTGCTGCCATTAATACCCTTGCGGCAAGGATAGCGGTGTGTGATCATGGTTAAGGAGCCACCGAAGAGGTGATGGCTTTAAAAGCTGCCATTGTTGAACTGAGAAAAGATATGGACTACCTGAAGTCCACCGATATGTCCATGGTCTTTGGAATAGTAGAGATTCTAGATGTGCTCGAGATGCCTCCAACTACCACCGGACATGAGGATATAATGGAGTAGAAAGCTGATCCTGAGTCAGAGGCAGACACTGATAAGGAGATGCTTGAGGAGACTGAGGGAGCTGCAGATGAGGACTTGACTGAGACTGAAGCAGCCATGATAGATGCAGTTGTGCAGGCTTCCCTGGCAAATACATTGTTTGTTGTCTCTAGTGGAGCTGGCTCTTCTAGGTTGACTCCGAGTATTGAGACCCAAGTATAGACCGATACATCGGGCACTGATGCTCAGACAGATGGAGCGACTGCTTAGAGAGGATCCCCTCTTACCTCCCTCTCTGTCTTTATTTCTTTTCACTTTTGGATATTTTTATTTGCATTTGAGGACAAATGTTTTTATTTGTGGTGAGGTGAGGCCCACCTTTGTGTGTTGATTATGACTCTTGTTTTGTTTATCTATTTGGGCTTTGTGCTAAATTTGTGTTGTACTACTTTTTGTGGAAGGTTTGAGCTTGTGGCTCCTTGTTTTTAATTGAAAATGATTTTTGACCCTTCCAAAAAAAATTGCCACCTCTTGTAGTGTTGAATGTGGCTGTTCTTTGGCAAATTTGAGTATCAGTTTTGATCAATACCGATGACTTGAATAGTGCTCATAATCGAATCAATATGAATGTGCAGCTACGATGAGGCCAAATAAAGTTGCATAGACAATATGTGAACTCTTTGCATCTCATTTTGACTAGCCAATTATCGAATCGAGTCTCTTATGATGAGCGTTGCACACTAGCGAAAGTGTGGAGTCTTGTTTGACCTTGGTGTCAATGACTTGTGTGATGAGCTTACTGTGAACCATGTATGATAACACCTAGAATTTTCACCGTTGGTACGATCGACTAAGTAAGGCTATCTCTTGATATGATCTTAGGCAACTTCGAAGAGTGTGAGCCAATTTGACATATACCTCTTTTGTTACCTACCTTGTGAGTGTGTGAACCTCTTTTGAACACCCCTTGACCCTTACCTTTCTTTGGAAGAAACTTGATGAAAACATAACCTTTCTTAAATCCACTACCCGTAATCCTCTTGAGTTGTAGTTGATTGAATAGCCAACTTAGGCCAAAAGCCTAAGTTGGGGGTGTGGTGAAAAGAGAAGGCAAGTCAAGAAGTGCAAGAAAAGTCTCTTTTAACCCATGGTGTTGAGAAAAATGGAACCCCTCCATATATAAAATAAAAAAAAATAAAAATAAAAAGTTGTGGAATAAAGTACAAAAGAAATGGGGTTTCCGAACAATCCATGGAAAGTGAATAATGGGATGACTTATGAGCACTAAAGAAAATGATGAAAGAAAAGGAAAGGAAGTGTTGTGAGCACCACATTTCATAAGGATGAAAGTCATTGAGCCTAAATAACCATACCTTTGCACTCAGCCCTATTACAAGCCTTGAAAAGACCTTTTTGATCTTGAGTGAGCTGAAGCAATTGTCAATTGGAAAATACAGGCAAACCTATGGATGAAAGCATGCACTGTGTTCTTCTTTGTGAGTGTGAGCGCTGCATTTGATTATGGAACTTTAAATTGTTGAACCATTGTGTGGGAATATGGAATCATTCTTTGTGTGAGGGCATTTGAACATTTTAGTTGAGCTTGAACTTGCATTTGAAGCAAGTATAGTGAGCTTGAGATTCTTTGATAATGGTGTGTCACAACTTGAAACTTTGAGTGCACATTTGATCTTCGCATGAGTAAATTGAGTCTTTTGTGTGCATTCATGATTGAGTCTTGTGTAGCACTGTTCGAGACATCCTTTTTAAATTGCCGAACTTGAGTTTTACTTGAGGACAAGCAAAAGTTTAAGTTGCGGGTGTTGATGAATTCACAATTTAGAATCATTTAGGGCTTCATTTTAATAGAATTAGTGTCCTCAAATGCATATTTTGCGTAAATCCTTAAGTTTCAGGTATTTGGAGTTTGAGGCAAATCATGGACACTACTTGGCAAAAAGGAACAAAACGGCTGAAAAGACGAAGAAAAGAAGGCATGAGGATCGCCTAAACCATTGGTTGGGTTATATTACTGTTGTACAATCGTAGACACTTGAATTGGAAGTTGTGTCTTGATTACGCAAACATCATGAAGTCGGCGTAGGCACTCCCCATTCTCTTCCGGACAGCCTCCAGATCCTCTTCGACCCGTGCACTTGAGAGTGGGTCATCATCGTCTGAATTCATGGCCACTTTACTGCTGCTAGCCCTGCCCGTCCTCCTCTTCTTATTCCTAGAAGTAGAGCCATGTCTAACCAAAAGAGGGTGAAAGGTAAGATCCATAGGAAGTAACTCATCGGTGTCAAAAAATGGCACTCCCGCCCGCTTGCACAGCGCAATAATGAGCCCCGGTTGGAAAAAAGCCTTTTTGTTGCCTCGGTAAAACATCTTCCATTCTGAGATGATCTACGCCCCCACATTTAACGGTAGCCTTGTATAGCACACGCCGCCACCGAGCCCGTGGAAAGGTCATATCTGTGCGGTTGCCCGACGGGCGAATCCTCCTAGTCACCAAGTGTAGCCACCTCTTAGCATCGGGTGACCAATCCGTGCTAGTAATACCCTACGCAGTAGCCCAGTATACCCGATCCCTACGCGCGGGCTCAACCAGAATGTCTCTCAGCCACTCTAGATCCATCTCCCATAGCTTGGCCTCGAACTCTGCATTTGGGACATTGGAAAACTCTAATACTTCATTAATAGCAGTGGCATTCAGGGGGATGTCAACTCCCCGGACACGGATGATAGGGTAAAAGTCATCCCAACGGACGGTAGGAAGAATGGCATAAAACTCCCTCACCCAAGTAGAACGTGCATCTGGGGGAGCCTCAGTCAATGGACCCCATCCGAACTCCATCAGGCAAGCATAAAATGTAGGCACCTTAACCTCTAACTTGTGCAACAGGAAACCTCTCTCGCAACAGAACCCCGTATTACGGTTGTCGTGATGTCTCTTCCGACTGGCGGCATCAGGAAACAGGATGAAAGGTAAGTGTTCGTCATTTTGTCCTGCCATTAGAGAGCCTGCAACAAGTTGGAAATCAGTTAGAAATGCAACAAGATAGTCGGTGTAAGGCTGGAAAATTAAGAAAGAAATATTTTGTGTTAAGGGTGCAGGCCACTGGTCTGGCGCATCCCGCCACAGCGTCCAAAATCCCACCCTGGCGGGATTATGATGGTTGTCATAGTGGGATGAAGGCCTACAAAGAAGACTTCATCTGGGACGAACAGCAGACACAATTAGGGCATCATTTGGTCCCAAAAGCCCCGTTTTCGATAGAATTCCAGCAGATCAGAGTATTATAACTATCCTAGAATGTAGATATGCAATCATTTTAGCAAATAAACCCCTAAAATAGGGCCAAATTTGAGTTTATGCCAAAAAGACCTTCTAAGTTCCCCCACCCATCTTTGTACCAATTTACTCGTATTTTTGCAAAATTCTTATGCCCAGGACGTTGTGGGAACGTTGGGGACGTAAGGGAAGTACCCATGCTACGTTTATTATATCAATCTACCAGCCTAGTTAAAATTCAAAATAAACAACCCCAAAAAACATCTTGTTCGATTAATTAATCAGCATGCAATCGTCGTTAGTTAAGTAATTAAGTAAAAGGTGAAGGGAAATGAGAATTACCTTGTTTTCGACGTTCGGAGCGAGGGGTTTGAGAGGATTTTTGGGAGGATTTAGTGAGAAGAGGATGAAAATGAGGAAGCCTTTCCTCATTTTTCCCTTTACTGCATCCGATCTCCCGATACAACAAGAGATATCGCGCCACAGCATCCCCGCTACAGCGGGAGATATCGCGCCACAGCGGCCCCGCCACAGCGACCCCGCCCCAGCGGGAGGGCTATCGCTCTGGCGGGCCAAACTGTGTAGTTAACCACTTTCGTTTCCTCGTGTGTTGTCTCAGTCTTCTTCCAATCTTTGAGTATAGTACCTTACTAGTATCAGCTATTTGAAAAGTCACCATTTGTGGTGGTGGTTTCGTGATGACCTTACCCATTAGTTTGGAAGTCCTCTGTAAATTAGGGCATGTGATTACCGGAGCACTAGTCGTTCGGGGACGAATGAGAGGTAAATTGGCATCTATTGTAACGACCCGAACCGTCATTATTTAGGAGGAACAAAAATCTGGGAAAATTCTGGGCCACTATCCCGTCACAGCGGGCCTGATGCCGCTAGGGCGGGATAAGTTGGTGCCATAAAGGGATAGGCGAGGCAGAACATAAATTACGAGAAATCCTATTTTCTCCATCTTCCTAAAATACCTAAATAAGTTGTAAAGCACCCTAAAAACCTCAAAAAAGTTGCTCTAAGCTTGGAAAGAAGGGAGAAGGAGATTACAGGCGTAAGGATGGTGAAATCTTACGGATTCTTGGACAAATCCACTGTCACGAAGCTCGAAAAACCCGAATGGAAGTCAAAAACTCCATGCAACTGCTTGGTGCCCAGGTAGGCTAGGTTTTATGAATTGAGTAGTTTAAATATGTGCTCCCCACGTAATATATGTAAATCAATGGTAGGGTTTATGTGTAGACCTTCGTGCACCGAGTGAATTCCCTGGGTAATTCCTAGAAATCAAAGTAATTGGGTTTATGCCTTGAGAAGAGAAATTGATGACTTGTTAGGGCTTCTAGAATTGCTATCTTGGATAGAATTGTTTTCAAGAATAAGAATATGGAATCATAATGGAACTAGAATTATGAACGTATGCTAGACCATAAATTAGGGTGATTGATTGAGGAATTATATAAATTGTGATTAAACCCTAGAAAGAAGCCTTAGATGATGAACTAGGGCTAAGCATAACAAATTGTGTATGTTGATAATGTTGCAGTGTTGATCACACTTGTTGTGAATAAGATAGGGTGAATTATCATTGACATGAAATCATGATTTAAATGTATGATCTTGAGGATATACTTGTGTTTTGTGATTGTGATGTGTTGAATGGATCGGTTGCCACATTCCGGCATAACTAACTTGGATCGGTTGCCACGTTCCGGCATAACTATTGGATCGGTTGCCACATTCCAGCATAACTATGGGATCGGTTGCCACGTTCTGGCATAAATAACTTGGATCGGTTGCCACGTTTCGGCATAACTAACTGTTTGGGTTTGGGTTCCATGAGAGGACCAATGATGTGGCTTAATTATGTGACTTGAGAAAGGTGTTAGTCATTCGTAAATGTTGATGATATCGTATATGTTCATTATACATGTGATTATATTGTTCTTTGACTTATACATGTTAGATTTGTTGGGTATAGTGGAAGGGTTAAGTGCTTAAGGGGCGAGTAATAGATAGTAATGGTTGTTCGTGTGTTGTAATGGCGGGAAGTAGAAGAAGCATGGGTGATGAAATATGCTTAGGTGGATTTCACCATGGGGGAAAGAGATTGGGTTTAGTGTTAATGGAGCTTTTTGTAATGTATTAGGTGACTATGGTTGGGTAAGGTGACTAGGAAGTAGGGGTATGACGCCAACGGTTAGTTGAAATGTTGGTGGTTGTAATTGGGGAATTTCTCTATGTGTTAGAATGGTTAGGCTATGATCAAGTACTTGGTAGGTAGGTTGATTGAGAAGAATGTTAGTGGTCAGAATACTAGTGTATATTGGAAGTACTTCAAGAGAGAGTAAACGTGGAGAAGCGAGTGGTCTATCATATATTTGTACTAGTTAGTTTCTTATGTTATGTGGTGGGCGTCGGGTTGACCGATGATGCCTACCAGTACGTGTGTTTTGTACTGATACTACTCTTTCTATGTCTTTTAACATAGTCTGGATGCAAGATTGGTGACATTTCATTAGTTGAAGACGAAGAACTCTCCAGCAGCTTATATTCTTCCTTCCGCATGGTGGGAGTTGTGTCTTTATTTATCTTGTCCAGATGTACTTTTAATAGCTTTTGTACCTGTTTAGACTAGATTCATGGGAGTTGTTTAAATTACTTACAAGTTAAACCAAAAAGTGTGTCTAAGGGTATTATTTATAAAAGAGAAAAGACATAAAGTGACACCTGAAGTTGTTTCGAATTTTCAAAAAGACACTTTAACTATCCGAGTGTCCTATTACCCCACAAAAGTATTAAATACCTTTATAAACAAGGCATTTTGAACCATTTTCTCATCTATGAACAAGTGCGTGATTCTTACCCCTTTTAAGTAATAAATTTAATTTAAAAAGCAGATTAACTTGATCCGAATCGTTTCATAAACAAAAATTCTTGGTAATACTTAAAAATAGAAAAACCCACAAAATTTTCCTTCAAACTTCCAATTTTTAATCAACAACCCACAAAATTCTAACTCAAACTCATCAACCCACTTCACAATTTTAGTCCTTAGATCGATTAAATTGACTCAAAAATATCTAACTATTGCTCCTACAATATACAACAATGACGGCTATTTCCCTTTTTCCCTCCGTGGAACAACTTTTCAATGTCACCATAGCTACCTAACTGGTTCTTCTTCTCCTATTACTGTTTCTCCAACTTTGTTATCAAATGGCTTCTAATTAATTTTTTGGATTGAAAATTAAATCGAATTCTTATCTTTTTGAGCCGATTTCACCAAAGGGAGAGTGTTAGTTTTTTCTATTAAAACCTTCAACCAAAGGCTCTCTTGAAATTTTGGGGAAGATGGTGCATTTAAAAATGAATTAATTAATTAATGGACAAAATAACTAAAATGTGTCGCTTTTTAATTGGTTTTTGGAAGTAAAGTGATACATTCACACGTTGTCATCAGCGTGTTCACAAACATAGGGAGAAAATTGATCTATTTACAAAGATATTTAATACTTTTGTGGGGTAATAGGACGCTTGCATAGTTATGGTGTCTTTTTGAAAATTTGAGACAACTTCAGGTGTTACTTTATGTCTTTTCTCTTTATAAAATCATAAGTATTATATGTATTTCTGTTTTCTTTAAATATCCGCATGTTTTTACTATTGGGATATGAAGGTTCTCCTACTTAGGTGTTAGAGTGGGTGCCCGCACGATCCGGTGGGTTGGGTCGTAACACTTATTTTCACATTTATTTATTTATTTTTACAAATAAAATTAATACATGATTATTAATGCAATTAATGTCTAATAAAATTCATAACTCATGTCTCTTCTACTTACTTGTAACCTCTACTTTTAAATATTATTATAACTTTTTCATGTTTCTTTTTCATAATTTTTATAAATATTTAAGTAATGTTTAAAAAATTATAATAAATAAATTTAACAATAAAGACACAAGGAAGAACTTCAAAAGTTTATTTTAGGAAATCAGAATTTGTATAGAGGATCATAAAAAATATGTAATACAATATATTTTTATTTCAAAATATGATCTCTTATTTCATTTACTTCACCATGGTAAATATTTTATTCTACTATATACATATGAATAGTTTGCACTTAAAAGATGCAAAAAAATTCGATTTTATATGCTTTAAAAAGATGAAAAAATGTATCATATCACCAATGAAGAGAATATCAATATTGTCTATATATTTGCTACTAACATTAATATAAATATTAGATCTTATTGTCCAATAAATATTTCTTATAGCCGCGCGAAGCACATACAATTTCACTAGTATGACATTAATCCATTTGAGATCATGGATGAGAGATGGGAGTAAAACCTATAATTAATATAATTAGTGGGAGTTATATATATATCTATATCTATATCTATATTCTATATTACCTTAAAAGCATGAACTCCTAACTTGAATGTTAAATTACTATAATATTCCTAACTTAGGTTGTGACATTTTTGATGAGTTGTGACTTTTCTGATAAGTTGTGACTTTTTTCAAAGGGTTGTGAGTTTTCGATGAGTTATGACTTTTTCAAAGAGTTGTAACTTTTTCAATAAGTTGTGACTTTTCCAAAGGGATATGACTTCTCGGAAAGGTCAAGACTTTTAAGATAAGACACAAAATACACTTGTTCATACTACCCTTTGTTGACTATAAATAGAGGAGTTTCCTCTCATTTTTCAACCACTACTTTTTTTAATCTTCTACTCTTCTTCTGCTTCTTTTATTTTTAAAAATTGCCCTTTTGTTTTACTAATTTACTATTTCTTAATTTTTATCATTTCTTAATAGCTAATTTTTATGAGATAAATTGTGATATAATAATTCTGATGATATAACAATTAGTTTTTTGCTTAGTATATACATTAGTATGTAATGTTCCAATATATGAAGTTAACATGATGTAGTCTAAATTCATTTCT
Source organism: Solanum okadae (assembly GCA_036553675.1). Lineage (NCBI taxonomy): Eukaryota > Viridiplantae > Streptophyta > Magnoliopsida > Solanales > Solanaceae > Solanum > Solanum okadae. The sequence continues at coordinate 17,978,341 of CM071686.1, read as the reverse complement.
TTTTTTTTTAACAATTTCTCTTGTGATGTAGTTATATGCTTCTGAATATCTTTTTAAAAAATTATTAAACTTCTCAAGAGTTGGAGAATTGTCACGATTTGTTATTTTGATGCTCAAGATAAAAGAATGACTTAATTTATCAATATTACTTATGTGATTAAGATTGTCAAGAAGTTTGCTTCAAAATAGTTCTTACTATATAAACATTGCCCTTTTGTTTTACTGATTTACTATTTCTTAATATATAAGTATTTTTCGACGAAAAAAAGTTTATATGACTTGTAATAACGCCAACTGAAGTTTGTATTAGTTTAATTTTTATTGTAGTCTAAATTCATTTGTTTTTGGTAACAATTTCTGTTGTGATGTAGATATATGCTTCTGAATATCTTTTTCCAAAATTATTAAACTTCTCAAGAGTTAGAGAATTGTCATGATTTGTTTTTTGATGCCCAAGACAAAAGAAGGACTTTATTTATCAATGTTGCTCATGTGATTTAGATTGTTAGGAAAATTGCTTCAAAATAGTTATTAATATATATACATTGCCTTTTTGTTTTAATGATTTACTATTTCTTAATATTTCAGTATTTTTGACGAAGAAAGTTCATATGACTTATAATAACGCCAGTTGGAGTTTGTATTAGTTTAATTGTTATTATAGTCTAAATTCATTTGTTTTTATTAACAATTTTTCTTGTGATGTAGATATATATTTCTAAATATCTTTTTCTAAAATTATTGAACTTTTCAAGAGTTAGAGAATTGTCATGATTTATTTTTATGAGGCTCAATAAAAAAGAATGACTTTATTTATCAATGCTACTTATGTGATTTATATTGTTAGGAAGTTTGATTCAAAATAGTTATTACTATGTAAATATTGCCCTTTTGTTTTACTAATTTACTATTTCTTAATTTTTATCATTTCTTAATAGCTCATTTTTATGAGATAAATCGTGATATACCAATTTTGATGATATAATAATTATTTTTTTGCTTAGTATATACATCAATATGTAATGTTCCAATATATGAAGTTAACATGATGTAATCTAAATTCATTTCTTTTTTTTAACTAATTTCTTTTGTGATACAAATATATGCTTCTAAATATCTTTTTCAAAAGTTATTTAACTTTTCAAGAGTTAAAGAATTGTCACGATTTATCTCATAAAAATTAGCTATTAAATAAATAATAAAAATTAGCTAATTATCAAATCTTATTATTCAAATCTTTGCTTAAATTTTATGAATTGATAATCACGTGCAACACACATGTCAAAAAACTAGTGTGTGTATATATATATATATATTCTTTTTGTAAAGTGCAAACATAACCATTCATTTTTCCAATTGGAAAATGAAAAAAACCAAAAAAAAAATCATGAATTCCTCCAACATGGAATTAATACAAAGAATAGATACTCAATCGTGTACTAATATGATGATTTGCTATTTAATATTCAGAGAAAGGCCTAAAATGTCCCTCAACTATTTGAATTGGTACAAAACTATCCTCCATCCACCTTTCGGCCCCAAATACCCCTAACGTCAACCTATTGGCTCAAGAATACCCTTATTTCTAACGGCTCACACGCATAATGAGGATGAAGGGTAAATGTATACCAAATCTCATAGTTTAAGGACATTTTAGGCCCTTCTCCATTAATACAATTTGAAATTACTTGATGCATGAGCTCATATGATTGCCCTAATTTTTTATTCTATAGTGAATTTTTAAAAAAAAAAAGATTAATCCTCTACTATCTACACTCCCCCGCCCCCCAACTTCCTCTCTCTTCCACTTTTTTATTCTTCTTGGATCTTGTCCAGCATTTTAAAATTATTTTTTTTCAACTAATGACAAATTAAACAAAATGATTTACTAGTAAAAGAATCTAAATGTTATTTCAGCTTTGGTCAACTAGTCTTTATCGGCTACAATCCGTGTTTACGAATCATCAAGCTCTAGTTAACTCAGGCTATATCAATCTTTATATAATAAATAGTGTACACATCCGCGCTTCGCGCGAAATTAAATATATTTTTTAAATAATTGATAATCTGAATTGAGTATTTTTCTTTAAAATAGTGTATAAGAAAAAAAAACTACAAATCGAGTCACGACCTTGTTGTTGCTTGTTCAAAAAATTGCTAGAGAGATATTTTCAAACTGTAATTTTCGCTTAGTATTATCGATAAAAAGAAGAAGAAAAATGTTAATCTGAAATTTTTTTGTAAATTGATTATCATAGTTTCTTCTTAAATTCAATGAATTTTATAACAATAATATTAGTTCAATCAAAGTAAAATTAAATTTAATTCATTATAAATTACATGACTTTATTCATGTATAAACCACTTAATAAAAATAATTTAAAATATATTTGTGACGCATAAAAGTAAGAAAAATACTTGAAACTATGATTCAACATAGTTATACATGAAATTAAGAAGTTAGTGAGATCTTCTTCTTTTTGTTTGGCTTTCTTTGATATTTAATTTTTTGTATTGAGATGAATATAATGTTTATGCATTGTATATGATTTATTAATATTAAAGGATCACATATTTCAACTTTCATTTATATATAATATCTTTTGAGAAAAACATCTCAAGAAAAAAAATTTAAGTTGATTATATAACACTACATCGAAAATCATATTTTGCAATAGAAAATAAAAGAATTGAAAAACATAACATTAAAAATAAAATGTATATTTATAAGAAGTCATAATGTTATTAGTTATTTGATGTGTTACTTATGTTTTCGATTATATAAAGATTATCATAGAGTGAAAAATATTAAATTTTTGAGAATACATAAAGTATCAAGTTATAGAAAGGTATATCAAGAGTTGAATCAATATTTGTCCCTAACACATGTAGAGCAGTGGAAGAGTTTTATAACGCTAAGATAATTATTATTGTAGTCATCACAAAAAAAAAAAATATATGATAATAACTAGTCAAAAGATAATTCTTCTTAATATTGAAATTTTAAGATAAATTATTTTTGCTTTAAATAGTTATAAGTTGAATACACTAATCACATAGTGCATTTATCATAGTAGAACTATAAAATATTTTTTATTATAATATATATACATAAATGAGGGAATTTAAAGTATTTCTTTACAATAATTAAGGGAAGTTAAAGAAATAGTATTTTTTTAAAATTTTTAATATAATTAATGTGATTAAGAGGAAAAAATAAGTTGACTTTTAAGCTTTTATAATATGAAACTGAGATTTTTTTCTTCATTCTTTTCATTAAATAATTTGTTTATTGATTAAAAGTTTTAAAAATACTAAAAAGATAATTTATTATTTACTTATTTATGTTGTGACTATTTTTTAATATGATAAATCATATCATGTATTTTTAGGGGCAACAATATGCAATAGCCATGATAAACGTATCATGGGTAATATAATATCTTTCAACCGCGACAACTGATAAGTCCGAGATTTGGACTCATTTAGGGCTTTATTTACAATGATTTAATGTCCTCAAATGCTTATTTTGTGTCAATAACTGATGTAAAACCCTTGATTTCCAAGTATATGGATTGATGAACAAACCAAGGACACTAATTTGCAAAAAGGACTGAAGCGAGCTGAAAGAATGAAGAAAAGCAAGTCTGGTGATCGCCGAGTCCACTTGGCGAGTCGCCGAACGGCTACTTAACCGCCTAAAGTTCCAGTGTGCCATGCCCTGAAGGAAAGAACCAAGTAGACGAGAGAAAGGAGCAGTCAGTGGATCACCGAGTGGTTCCGCGATGCAGTGTTGAATCGCCCAAAGTTACAGACCTTGAGGATGCTGAAGGCCAGGGTAGAAGGGCGATGGAAATGACCAAAGGGCAGATCGTCGAGTGGTTCAACGAGCCCGACTTACTGCGCCGAGTGGCTCTTCGCATCACATTTTTGGCTACTATAAATACAACTTTGAACATTTAGTTTAGTATCATTATTCATTCTGAATAGTATCTGAAATCATAATTTTAGTCTATTATTAAGTTTTGAACTGAGACACAAGTTTTCTTTAGTTTTCTTTAGTTTTCCTTAGTTTTAAAGAATTGAAGTTTTTCAGTGTTGAGAAATTGGAAGTGGGTCTTTGAGATTCTTCAACTTGGACCATTGTAACGACGAAAACAATCTTACCTAGTTGATGGAAACTCAATTTGGTAACGATTTTTATCTTTTTATAATGTCTAGATAAAACCCCAATTCTTGGGTTGTGATTATGTGATTATGGGCTGATTTAGTTTATAGATATTGCTAATTGTTAGTTTAAATATTTTTTAGAAGTGACTTCAATCATTAATTGTGGTTTAATTTAAGAATTGTAGTTGCAAATGCAGTTCTACCCTTGTGTTTTTGGCTTGCTCGCGAGAGAGGTTTTAAAACTAAGATTAAAGATTGATTGTCTCTGGGTATTGGGTTGTCATGGGTTCAACTCGAGAGAGTGAATCCTAAACCTAATTCCACACATTCAGCTCGAGAGAGTGAATGGACTAAGGTGTGGGTTGTTCTTATTTTGTATGTTTGTCGATGTTCGAGAGAAATCGACTTGATTCGGGGTAAATTGTTCAAGAGAAAGTTTACCGCCTCTATAGTCTAGCTTACTCACTAATATCTACCTATTTTCTAATAGTTACAATTACCCATTTTTCTATATTAGCCTATAAACGAATCACATCCTAAGAACCCGTCTCACTATTGTTATTTCGTATTGTTTGCTATTGTTGTAGTTGATAATTTCAAACCAAAACCCCCCATTTGACATTCGTGTCACCCCCTGATTTGAATAATATTTTTATTCAATAATTTCTATTCCTATGACTGATTTGACCATGTTCTCACTTTCCTATTGAATTTTAAACACGTATCGCTCCCTGTGGAATTCGACCCCAACTCATTTAGTTGGGTTTTATACTGACTAGCGATCGTTGACACTTAGAATTGGATGAAGTGTCTTTGAAACGTTTAATCAAAACGACGCCGTTGCCGGGGAGTGGTGTTGGTTGAGATTCTTTTGGTGAAGTTGAATTTTGTGTTATAGTTGAATCCACTTATTTTTAGTTTTGGTTTGTATGTTGCTTGTTTAGAACAGAAGAAAGGATCATGTCTTGTAGCAATGGTAACCATATGGACCACCCTCTTTCAAAAATTATGATTCTTAGGGATAACATCCTAAATTTCAGGCAATTGGAGGGTGAGTCAATCCATGAGTTGTGGCTGAGATTTAATACAATATTGCTACAATGTCCAACTCATGGAATCTCAGATAAAATGTTACTGGACTGCTTCTGTAGAGGTCTTGGTCCTGAGAACAGAGGAGTGACTGACCAAATTTCTCCAGGTGGTCTCACACGACTACCCTATGCAATAGCAACCCAACTCCTTGATCACATGGCCAAGACCAACAAGGAGACAAAGAAGGACCAAGAATTGGCCACATTGTTGAATCAGCTGGATCTCTTGGCCAAAAAGATCATGGAACTAGAAGTAATGTACAAGAAAAATGATAGGTACATTCCCCCTCACGAGCATAGAATACTCAAGGAGTATGAGGGTGGGCAGATAGAAGAGGTGCTCTTACTCATTCATCACAAAGTCGAAGAACACGACAGAGTGTTGAAAGAGATAAAAGAGAATGTCTCGATGCTAAATCAGATGACTGCCTCTCATTCCATGTCGATTCAGCTACTGGAGACCCAAATGGGTCATATGTTGTCTCATCTCTACTCAAGACAAAAAAAAGGGTTGCCTAGTGGTCCTAGGGAAAACCCCAAAAATGAAGCTTAAATGAGGACTTACGTCGTGCCACGACGTTAACTAAGGCACTTCTTGGGAGGCAACCCAAGTTTTATTGCTTTTTTTGTGTTCATAGAATAATCGTGTGTTAATTGTGCAGGTAAAAAAGTGGAATGTGTTTGAAATATACAGGTTGACGAGCAAAATATCCAGTAGGCGACTCATCGAAGAGGTTGGCGAGCCCGACATGAACCGTTGTTGGACTCAAGAAATTATGAAGTTGAAGTCTGTAAAACTCAACGAGCCATGGACTAGTCGGCGGATAGCCGAACAGGTCGGCGAAGAAAATTAATGTCGAGTGGAGGTCTTGTAAAACTTGGCGAGAAAAGTACCCACTCGGCGTGTTGCCGAGTGGTTCGGCGAAGAAAATTAATGTCGCTGAAAGGGCGAGAACTAGACGGTTTTTAAAAAACCAAAGGTTTAAAAATTCAAACTCTTTCACATTCCCTCACTTTTTTACTTCCTATAATCACACCCGAAATCTATATTGCCTGCTTTTCCCGCATTTTCTTGCTTTTTGGTTGTTGATCTTGTGTTTGGAGTTGGACACTTTGCCGCCTAGTGTTACAAATTCTTATATTCGGCATTAAGGATTGGTTTTCTAAACCTCGAACTCGCATTTAGCGGTTATACTCATTTGCAATTGTATTGTTCTTAATGATGTGTGTTGGGCCTCTCTGAATCCGTGTTTGTGTGCTGCTTTTAATTTCAATATCATGCCTAAAATTCTTAATTGTTGATTTCCCAAATTTCGTGCTTTAAAATTGATCTAAATTGTTGGGTTGTGCTTAATTGTTGTTGGGTCTAGTCAGGTGATGTCTGAGTAACCCATATTTGTGCTAAATGATGTGCTTTGCCCAATGATGGAGCATTTGACGTCATTCCTAAGGGCTTAAGTCGTCAAATGGCCAATTTTGGCCAAACCAGAAAAAGTCTGAGTACCCCGGTGGCATGGGTCTTATGGGTTTGAGCCTAATGGGAAAAGTCTGAGTACCCCTCATTTGACATTCGTGTCACCCCCTGATTTGAATAATGTTTTTATTCGATAATTTATATTCCTATGACTGATTTGACTATGTTCACACTTTCCTATTGAATCTTAAACACGTACCGCTCCCTGTGGGATTCGACCCCAACTCATTTAGTTGGGTTTTATACTGACTAGCGATTGTTGACACTTAGAATTGAATGAAGTGTCTTTGAAACGTTTAGGCGAAATGATGTGATGGACCCTTATACTTGTATGAGTTTGTATTCTAAACATTTTTACTTACCTCTTTGTCAAGTGAACCCTTTAACTCAGTAAATTTCAACACCTTAAACCCCTCTGACCATTGACCAAGTTTATGTGGCAACTTAATTGCTGATTTTGCATAAGCACGTGATTTCACACAAAAAAGGCGCGTGAAAATAAAAATTTAGATTAAAAATAATTAAAAGAAAAAGGTAAATACAATAAAAAAGATAAAAATAAAAAACTTCACTATTTCTTCTTCCCCGTTCTTCTTTCCCAGACCCCTCCCCATTTCTTTTCCTTTTTCTAGCATTAGTCCATGACCTTCCCTATTGTTCCCCGACCGAATCCCCTGTTCCATTCATTCTCCCTTTCCCCACTCCTTTTCAGTTCTTTTTTTCTTCTTTTTTTTTTTCCATTTTTTTTTCCCCCAAATTAGAAATGAGATTGTGCAAAAAATGAGAACAAAATAAGCAAAGAAAAATCGAGAAAATTGATGCAATACCCAAATTTGCGAAAGAAATATGTCTAATGATTATCCTTAGTTCTCCATCTTTATCTTTAAATCGATGTTGTTCTTGATTTATCTTTCTTTTTATTTTCTAGGGTAAAGTAACAAAGGTGAAAAATAATTCTTGAATGTCTTTATGAAATTAGATGAAATATGTTGTATAAAATTGTGTATAGATATTAGCACATATTGAAATTCTTTAATGGTGATTCATTAGCATCCATGGAGAAAAGGGTTTTACAAGTGTTGATCAAATGACATGAAGATGAGGATGGAGTGAAAAAGAAGAAAAAATTAATTTATTATAAAAAAATAAATAATAAATGACATGTCATATAAAATCTGATGTGGATGATGACATGTCTTTTTTATTGTGCGTTTGAAGTTCACACAAAACCAAAAGGGTTTAAAATATTGTATATCATTGAGTTTAAGGGTTCGGTTGATAAATGGTTAAGTAAGAGGGTTCAAAATACAAACGCATACAAGTACAAGGGTCTATCAGACCATTTTGCCAAACGTTTAATCAACAACAATTTTGAAATATTAATTAAAAATTGACAAATAGATATACACAAAAATAAACCGTATAACTTTTCATCTTCATTATTATTATTAGTATTATTAACAACAACAACAACAACATTAAAAATAGCAAAGTTAAATGAGTAAAAGAAATGCTAATTGAGCTTTCTTAAGTTGGTTAGGAGAGTTTCATAATTTAATTTTTTCTGAACAAAAGGAATTCAAAATATTTGGAAACCATTCAAAATCTTGTATTGATATAATTATCTCTCTTGATGAAATCTTTCAAGATAATTAACCTTCCTTCTTCATTTTGATGAACTTGTACCAAACTAATGTGAACATCCATGTGATGGATCTTGCAAAAATATATCTATAATCTTTGTGATGAATTTTTGAAGAATATATGTATGATCTTTATCAAAATAAAGACCATGTGATGACATTATTAAGTACATGATGATGAAAAAGATGAAAAAAAATTAAAAAGAAAAAAAAACTATTATTATAAAAAAGAAAGAATGAGAAAATGAATATGAACATTCAACATATCTATAGATAATTGTTATTTATAGATGGTGTAAATCATAAGAATAGTTAGAAAGGAGTTTAAGAGACATGTTACTTAAGTAGGGAATGTAAATAGATGGAGGTTATTTTGTAACTTATTAGATATAATTAGAATAGTAAATATGATTGAATTTTTTAATTAATAAACAAATTATTTAATGAAAAAATGAAGAAAAAAACCAAAAAAAAAGAGAGAAAAAAAAACAAATAGAAATAGAGGTCATAGAGAGGTATCACATCACATTATCTATTTTTCTCCTTTATATATATATATGTGTGTGTATGTGTGTGATTGCTTAATTTTTCCTCTTCATTTTCAACATTATTCTTTTATTTTGTTGCTTCAGACGAATTCGATTATATTATCCTCAAAACCTTACTTGTAAATAAACAAGCTTAATATCACAAATTAAAAAGAAATAGTAGTATGATGCTAAATTGAAAATGACATCCCTAAAATTATTCCTATATTTTTACAACACGTGTAAAATTGAAAATAATATCTCTAAAATTATTACACATATTCACTCCAATCTAATTCAAAGATCGTAGAAAGAAAAATTTGTTGGGAGTGTCACCCTAAATGGGTCCTATAATGTAATATTCGAATTTAGTTGAAGCTTCAACCTGGATATATAAACATAAAATGAGAAATTTCAAAAAAATAAAAATTAAAAATTCAATAATTATAATCTTAGTATAACGGTTTATTTCTTGTGGACGTAACTAATTATGACTCCAATCTTGAACGACTATTTTCATCCACATCCAAACGTTAATTACTGCGAAAGCGAAAACTCTAAATATAGACAAAAGCAAATATCTGTGTCTGTGATGATATTTTCTTATATATATATAAAAAAAAAATTATATACATGTAGCTTTCCTCAGTTTAGCACATTTTACACGTCTCAGAGTGCTTTGGTCATTACCATTACATCCCTTTTGTAATTTCTTCCCTTTACTTGTTCAAAGACTAGAGCTTTTTCATAGTATTAATTAATTATTCACCTGAATGCTTTGATCTGGGTGACATCAAGATTTGATTTTTCATGTAAATTTGCAGTTTTTAGGGGTTTAGCTGATCTGGGTCATCTTTATTTTTCTCCATCTGAGGGAGGAAGCGAAGATGAAGGTAGGGTTTTTAGTGTGTATATGGTTTGTGTTGTGTGGTTGTTGTATGGGAAGATTTGTGGTGGAGAAGAACAGCTTGAGAGTAACATCACCAGACTCAATCAAAGAGGTGTATGAGTGTGCAATTGGCAACTTTGGGGTACCACAGTATGGAGGAACCATGGTTGGTAATGTTATGTACCCAAAAACTAATCAAAAATCATGCAAGAATTTCTCAGATTTTGATATCTTCTACAAATCTAAGCCTGGTGGCATGCCTGTTTTCCTTCTTGTTGATAGAGGAGGTAAACTTTTGATGACATTCCTACTTCCTTTTAAATCACATTTCTGCCTACATAATTGGATGTTAATAGAACATGACAAATTTATGCTGCCTGTTTTAGGGAAGAATTGCCTCTACTTTTTTTTCTTTTCTAAAAATTGCCTAACCCCAAAAGAGAAAAAGGGGACTAGTGCTCAGAGAAACATAAATCAGATGCCTTTTGAAGCTAAATAGTGTAATGCAGCTGTGAGCATGTATTTGTTTGGCTCTTGCACTGAACAATCGGGGAGTATTATTTATGCCTGTTTTTTTGTATTTGGAATGGTTTTGCTTGTTAACTTATTATAACTTGAAACAAATTTACACAATGTATCCACTTACATAAACATATAAGAGTATATACTATTTATCCTCTTACATTTCACTTGTGCTTTCTTGTTCTTTGTTGGTGCCTATGGTTTTTCCTGTATTGGCAGATTGCTTTTTCACACTGAAGGCTTGGAATGCTCAGCAAGCTGGAGCAGGTGCTATTCTTGTTGCTGATGACCGTGTTGAACCTTTAATTACCATGGACACCCCTGAGGAAGAGGATGCAAAGGCAGATTATTTGCAAGATATAACTATTCCATCGGCTTTAATTAGCAAATCACTTGGGGATAGCATTAAGAAGGAACTATCTAAAGGAGAAATGGTTAACATAAACCTCGATTGGAGAGAGGCTCTTCCACATCCTGACGATCGAGTGGAGTACGAATTTTGGACCAATAGTAATGATGAGTGTGGCCCCAAGTGTGAAAGCCAGAGAGAGTTTGTCAAAACCTTCAAGGGGGCTGCCCAGATACTTGAGCAGAAAGGTTATACACAGTTTAGTCCCCATTATATAACTTGGTATTGCCCGGAAGCGTTTATTTTGAGCAAGCAATGCAAGTCTCAGTGCATCAACCATGGAAGATACTGTGCTCCAGACCCTGAGCAGGACTTCAGTAAAGGTTATGATGGAAAGGATGTTGTTTTGCAAAATTTACGTCAAGCTTGCTTTTTTAAGGTTGCAAATGAAAGTGGAAAACCCTGGTTGTGGTGGGATTATGTCACTGACTTTGCAATACGGTGTCCAATGAAAGAGAAGAAATACACAAAAGAATGTGCTGATCAAGTAATCAAGTCACTTGGTAGGTCGGAGTTTCTTTCCTTTCATATTTCTGTTGGTGTTTTTCACTTGATGCATCATTGCTTTACTGTTGTACATTTAGTGTTGATGAAGCCATAAGTTTAGCACAATCCATATTTTCCTCTCTCTTGTAAGGTTGTGGTGCTGATCATTCATTGCTACTGGTGGTGTTTCTGTCTTTCCATCCTTCTGTATGAGCTGTGAGAGCTAGAAAATATCATTATTATTGTGCACTTTTTATAATCTATCAACAGATCTTAGTTTTGTTGAACTTGGTCTCATATATTTTTTATCCTGCTTGAACTTAGATGGATTTTTTTGAGTGCAATAAAAAAAGTATACACAGTTGAATATTTGTTCTTTCTTGCATGCTATTTTTGATTTCATATTAATAGTTTAATTGACAATAGTATACCGAAAAGTTATGTATGATAATAAGAGATCACGATAGCACGTGATAGTTTTTCTATGCACTTTTAATACTAATTCCTTTACTTAACCATTCAAGTATCAAAAATGGGCCACATGTACACCCTCCATTTTTTCTCTCTGGGCTAAGGTTAATGTTGTGATGACTTTACATTTTTTTTTCCTTGTTATGTGGTTCTTCTGCATTAATTAATATTCCTTGCTCTTTATAGGAACTTGAAATGATGTCTTGAATTTTCCTTTTTGTTTTAATGGACTCTGCAGGCTTTGACGTCAAACAGATTGAAAATTGTGTTGGAGATCCTGAAGCAGATACTGACAACCCTGTTCTAAAGGCTGAACAGGACACCCAGGTGTGTGTCCTACAGAAGTGATAGAACAGATCTTCTATATTGCCTCTTGAGACTATGTTGAGTTGAATTTTCACTTTTCATATTGCTTCTTTCCAGATAGGTAAGGGCGCTCGTGGAGATGTGACTATCTTGCCAACTCTCGTTATAAACAATAGACAGTACAGAGGTATACCTTGTTTGATTTAGAGGGAAATTGTGTTTTGACTTAATAGAAAGATTCTTATTTTGGCATATTTGTCTTCATCTTAGGTAAGCTGGACAAGGGAGCAGTCCTCAAGGCAATTTGTTCAGGTTTTGAGGAGACAACCGAGCCTGCAATTTGTTTAACTGAAGGTCATTTTCCTTGATCTTTTCTCTGTCTTGAAGGCTAGCAATTATTTGGTATCAGCTTGTTGCTGTTTGTGACTTTTCTTTAAGATGGGACAGAAGTCCGAAAGAGATATCTCTTACTGGTGGAATCTTCCTCAGTTCTTTTTAATCTCCAATGGTGTTGAATCGTTTTCTTGGTTGCAAAGACTAGTGAAATTATAAAATCTGAGAAACATTGCCGGTATAAATACTAGTGAAATTATAATATATGAGAAACATTGCCGGTATAAATTCTTGCAGATGTGCTTGCCTACCCGACATATTTCAACTTTTAACCTGATGAGACAAAAACTACATTAGCTACTTTGCTACATAAAACTCAGATTACCTGATAAAAAAAAATAAAGAACAGGTCTTAAGGACCAGCTAGTCTGTAGTTTATGCGTTCTTCCAACAAGGTGATTCAAAAGTTGATTTTAATACTTGTTTTGCAGAAATAGAAACAAATGAATGCTTAGAATCAAATGGTGGGTGCTGGCAGGACAAGGCTGCTAACATTACAGCATGCCAGGTAGAGTTATTTGTCTAAAGACTGTTTATACGATAAGCCTCATTTTGTGAAGTTCCAGATTTATTTGCTTTTAGTTCAATTTCCAATCCATGTACAAAATTGTGATGCAGGATACTTTCCGTGGTAGAGTATGTGAATGCCCAGTAGTTCAGGGAGTAAAATTTGTTGGTGATGGTTATACTCACTGTGAAGGTAAGCTTTTCATCCACTAATTGTCATCTTTTTTTCTCACACACAAATTGGTGTTGTTGTGATGCATGCATGTTGTCTTCATAGACTAATCTTTTGAGCTTGTGGTTTGACATGGTTTGACAGCATCTGGAGCATTGCGGTGTGAAATAAACAATGGAGGCTGTTGGAAGGGAACCCAAAATGGCAGGGCATATTCTGCTTGCATTGTAAGAGTTTTTTATTAAAGCACGATTAGTGTTACTTTTGAACTGTCCTCCATAGCAGCTCTCATTCTTTTGTGGGAGGCCCTTACCCTTTCCTTTCTTTTTTGTTTTTTTACTTGAGCAGTGCTCCAAAGTTAAAGATGTTTTTTTTTCTTGGGTTCATTAGGCATTTATCTCAAATGACTTTCTGTAGACAGAGGCATTATTTGTCATATCCTTGTCTTGTCAGGACGATCACACAAAGGGTTGCAAATGTCCACCAGGATTCAAAGGGGATGGAGTTAACAGTTGTGAGGGTATGTAGAATTGTTCATTATGTATCAATCTGTCGACATATATTGTTCCTGGAAAACATTTCAGCGTTTAATTCTTTATTTCTTTGGATTTTGTCTGTGTCTGTCTAATTGCCCCAAAAATATTTGCACCTCTTTCTTTCTAAGAGACCAAATCTTTCAACTTCATGTCTATGTTGCTCGGACTCTTCACCAAAATGTCAGCGGGTGCGTGTTGGATTCCTAAAGAGATTCTCCAAAAGTAACGTATTGTTGGAGAATCTGACACGGGTGCAGTATCAAAAGTGAAGAGTCCACACAACTTAGCTTCCTGTCATAGGAACATATTAATCAATATAAGTGATCGAGGTGGAGTTTGAATAGTTTTGCTCTCTGTTTTATAGCACTTCTGTTGAACAATTATCTTGTTATTCTTAAAGTTCATTTCAATTTTGGCCCTTCTTCAGATATTGATGAATGCAAGGAGAAGTTGGCTTGCCAGTGTGCTGAGTGCAAATGCAAGAACACTTGGGGTAGTTATGATTGCAGTTGCAACGCCAATTTGTTGTACATGCATGAACATGACACGTGTATAAGTAAGTTTAGAAGCTGTCAATGTAATGAAAATATACTTGTAATGGTAGACATAGGGTTTCTTATATACTTGGCTTTGGTGAAGGTAGTTAAGTTTCATAATATGATGTTTCTTTAAAATAGGTTAGTTTTTATATGTGATGTTTCTGATATTAGCATGATTTAGCTTATTTAAATGTAATAGAATTTTGCCAACTGCATACCGAAGACTTTGATCTACTTTTTTCCAAAGTTGCATGTCTGTCGATATCTTCTGCGACTAAGTTTGTTGGAGAAATTGCAGGCAAAGATGCCAAGTCAGAGTTCAGCTGGGGCCTTGTTTGGACTATCATCTTGGGTTTGGCTGTTGCAGGGGTTTCGGCATATGCTGTGTACAAGTATAGAATCCGGGTATGTCATTGTACAATGTTCTTAATTTCATCAAAGGCAGACAACTGTTACCTGTTGAAAATACAGAAGTAAAAGCATTTGAAATGTTATGCTGGTGCTAATTAACCAGTTTTTCCATAGTAATTAACGTATGATCTTCAGAACTAATGATGTTAGAAAGTGATTTGGGAATTTATAAATACTTAGACAAGACAAATCTTCTAGGATTTTGCATTTGAGTTACCTGTTGAAGTCGTTTGATCCTTAAATATACATGGTTGATGGGAAGGCCAGCAAATTCCTTTTGTTTTACCACAAGTCCCAGTTATAATCTTTCACTCAAGTCTAGTGAAAATATCCCCAGAATGAGATGTGCCACCAAATCCCACCACATAATAAAAGCAAGAAAGTTATGAACTTTTTGAGTAAATATCAAGTTTTTGGAGTGGGGTTTCTTTCTTTGATTCTCAGAGAGGTGTTTAAAGGTTTCTTTCTTATTTCGTATTTCTCCCCGATTACCATCTTTGGGACAGATTCATCTTTTCTGTTCAAGCAGTTTTTTCCTTTCTTGGAATTAGCATGATATCCATTAGCGTGTTTTCTTGTTCAATGTTGCTTTCACCTTTTCATTAAATCCTGGAACCTTGTATGTGCAGAGATACATGGACTCAGAGATTCGTGCCATCATGGCACAATATATGCCTTTGGATCAAGGAGAGGGGGCAACTAATGTTCCCCACGGGAACGTCTAATGATAGACCATTACTGAAGAGTGATGATGGCTTGGGTAGAATGCAGCCTCCACTTGATGTCTGCCACCAGTTAGTCAGCCTAAAGTTCTTTGTGCCAATCATCATCGAAACAAATTACATCTTATTTATGTACATGTATGTCCCAACAATGCACATAAACCCAATAAAAGGAATTGTCCTTGAATTGGATTTGCGCATGATGTTTGACTTCTAATAATAAGGAAATGCGCAATATCAGTTTGTATTCCACTTGAAAGCATCATTTTGCATTGCACAATATGGTATGAATGGATGGTAAGGTGTCATATTATGCCATCACTTCCTGTTTTGGAGTGAGGCATGATTAATTAATTGATTGATATCATCTCTTTTGCTCTTGTAAAAAATCAATTTTGATTTTCCAACAACAGAATTTTATATACCAATTGTCAGATATGGCCACTGCCACAATGTTCTCAATCGGCACGCTGAAGATATGATGGGTGATTACACTTGAACTTTTGACCTCTGCATGATAAGTTTTGAAATCTAACAAGTTGACTTTAAACCTTTTCTTTTTTGGTTTTCCATTCGGTGTTCGGTATTCGTATTGGATCCCGACTATTTTGATTTGCGCTGCGTAGGGTCCCATTCAGAGGAAGCACTCCATACCAAGAATTTTTTTATATTTAGGGTTCGAATAGTATACCTCTGATTGCACCACATCCTTTCTTTGGTGGTCATTTAAGTGTAGTTTCCTGAGATTTGATTGGTCAATATTGTTAAAACATTTTAGCCAATATCGATTACTGTTAGAAAAATAATAGGAAGTATAAACTGAAGAAGAAGATAACTTTGAGGCATGAAGAATCATTTTCTTTAAAGAGATATTGCTTATATACATATTGGGGTAACTTCAAACAAATTCCTTCTGGATACAACAAAGCCTTTGAATTTACTTGCAGATTTTTCTATTGGCCACTTCTAGAGAGTCTTTATATTTATAGAACTTAATAATTGACTTTTCATAATAGTCATATTTTTTCATGAACATATGACTTCATAATAGTCATATTCTTTTATGAACAGATTTGTTTGTTCAATTCAAGACTCTATATATTACAAATTATTCAACAATCTCCCACTAGTTTCTAATATTTCTCATATATCATGCATATAAGAGATTATCTTATAATAGATTTGAACTTTCCGGTAGTGCAAGTACTTTAAAGTTCTGACGAAATTATTGGTATCTTAAAAGATTTGAACCACACCTCCATGTACCAAAATAAAAAATATGTAATGACCCGATCGATTATTTTTGGAAAGTTTCATTAATTTACCGTTTTACCCCTCCCAGTCGTGACCCCGAGTCTTTTATGTTTGAGTTTTGAAAATTCGCTTTCGAAATTTGAGTAATAAATTGAGAACTTGAGTTAGTTTGTGATTTTGAAAGGCTGAATTACTTAAAAGTGATTTTGAAGTCTTTTGGAGTTTCGAGTGTTGGAATGGAATTTCGTCGATTTCATTAATTCTTGAATATGGGATATGGTCGGTGAGAGTTTTCGGTTTCAGATTCAGAGTCTTTTTGAGAATTTGAGGTCCTAAGTTATGAAATTTTGGAAATTTAGCCTTTTAGTTGACTTTGGTCAACATTTGGGGTTCAGATGCTTGGATCGAAATTTTGAGTGTTCCGTTGGATTCGGGGGATGATTTTGGTCCTAGGCAGGGGCAGACCCACCTTATATCAAGGGGGGTCAAGCAACATGGCTTCGTTGAATTTTTTTAGTAGTTATATATATATATATAAATATATATCTGAAAAAATAAAAACTAAACTGTAAATATTATAAATGACACTCCTTGAACAAGGAAGCGCCTTGGCTCGTTGGTTCACGCCGCGAACGAAGCTGTCATGTCATTCAACATACCTGAGTTCAAATCTCAGTAGGTGGATTTTTTGCTTTTAATTTTTGAGCCTTTTTTCAGAGAAAAAGAGAAAAGTTTAAGAAGGATTCCAACCTCCAACCTCCCTATTCCTACTCAAATTAGGCTAAAACAACCCAGTTAAACTAGAATACTACATATATAACCCACTATAGAAATTTTATTACTTATTCAAATCAAAATTGGATACAATAATAAGTTATAAAGTAAAATTTAAGTTGAAAAGAAACCTTCAAATTTAAGTGTTGCTGCGGTCTGCGTTGATAGCTTGATGCTACTGTCGTTTTTTCTTTAATTGTAAGTTCTCTTTTCTTTTTATCTCCCATCTTTTTAGTTTTCATTGAAATTTCTTGAAATATCAACTTTTATAGATTTAATTTCTTGAAATTGTTTAGAGTTATCTAATTTATTTAAATTTGTAATTCAGACCAATTCAATGGAGCGATATTATTCTAAAGTATCTTGCAATCTTTCAAAATCCAGTTCAACACCTCAAAATTCTTTTAACTTAGAAGAAGAAAACGGTAATGAGGAACAAGGTCGACAAAGTGAAAGAGTTGATTTAACTTCCTTAAAATTTGACTCGGAGAAAGGTTACCAATTTGAAAGTATCATCCGAATGAGCGTGATGCAGTAAGAAGAATGTATCTTCAAAATGGTCCCTTTCGACCAAAAAATCATCAATTTCCTCAGTCGGATGTTTATGGTGACTTACGTCGTTTTAATGCTGAATGGTTTCATGAGTATGATTGGATGGAGTATAGTGTAACAAAAGATGCAACATTTTGTCTCTATTGTTATTTGTTTCAAGATGAAAGCATTAATCAAGGAGGAGGCGATGTATTTTCAACCATAGGGTTTACAAGTTGGAATAAGAATCACAACCTTGATGTGCATATTGGTAAGCCAAACAGTGTTCATAATCAATCAATATGAAATTGTGAAGATTTATTGAGACAAAAGCAATCCATTCAAAGTGCATTTGCTAAAAAATCTTATCAGGAAAAGTTAGAATATCGTACTCGTTTGGAAGCTGCAATTAATGTGATAAGATATCTTTTGAAGCAAGGATTGTCATTTCGGGGCCATCGTGAAGATGTATCCTCTTCTAATAGAGGTAATTATATTGAGCTCCTTACTTGGTATGCAAAGCTATGTGATAATATTGACAATGCATTTTAAAAAGCTCCAAAGAATAATCAACTAACTTCTCCACATATTCAAAAAGATATTATCAATGCATGTAAGATTGAAACAATTAAGTGTATAATTGAGGATTTAAATGATGATCACTTTTCCATCTTAGTTGATGAATCTCGTGATATTTCATGTAAGGAGCAAATGGCTATTGTCTTATGATATGTTGATAGAAGGGAAAGTGTGATGGAACGATTTCTTGGTATTGTTCATGTTCGTGATACTACTGCTTTGTCTTTAAAGAATGGAATTATTGGTTTACTTGCTCAACATTCTTTAAGTCAGTCTTATATTGTCACGACCCAAGCCTAGGGCCTAGACGTGACCGGCGAATGGGGAACCCGAAGGAACCCCAAACAAGCCTCATAGCGTATCATTACACATCCTTGGTCGCGGAAGCAATTAAAATGACCATAAGCGATAAGCATAATTAAGGGGGAAATCGGGACTAAGGGAGCAAGAAAAAAAAAGGAATGATACATAAATATTGTGAGAAATATATACGAAAAATATTATTGAATTGTGTATCTAAATAGTTACATTGAGACCCTATTTATAGACACTACATTGGAATCCTTTTCCATCTAGGATTCCTATTCTTATTCTAAGTAGGAAATACTTATTTCTATTCTAACACTCCCCCTCAAGCTGGTGCATACAAATCATATGTACCTAGCTTGTTACAGATGTAATTAATACGAGGACATGTGAGGGACTTGGTGAAGATATCTGCAAGCTGATCATTTGACTTCACAAATTTCGTAACAATATCTCCCGAGAGTATCTTTTCTCTGACAAAGTGACAGTCAATCTCAATGTGCTTAGTCCTTTCATGAAATACTGGATTTGATGCGATATGAAGTGCCGCTTGATTATCACACACAAGTTCCATCTGATCAACTTTGCCAAATTTTAGTTCTCCCAGCAACTGTTTGATCCAAACTAGCTCACAAGTTGCTGTCGCCATTGCTCGATATTCTGATTCTGCACTAGATCGAGCAACCACATTTTGTTTCTTACTCTTCCACGACACCAAATTACCTCCTACTAAAACACAATATCCGGATGTCGAACGTCTGTCAGAGGGTGATCCTGCCCAATCAGCGTCTGTATATCCAATGATATGCTCATGGCCTTGATCCTCAAAGAGTAGTCCTTTACCGGGAGCTGACTTTATATATCGCAGAATACGAACAACTGCTTCCCAATGACTATCACAAGGGGAAGTCATAAACTGACTTACAACACTCACAGGAAAAGAGATGTCAGGTCTAGTCACTGTGAGATAATTCAACTTTCCAACAAGCCGTCTATACCTTTCAGGATTACTAAGTGGCTCCCCCTGTCCTGGAAGGAGTTTAACATTCGGATCCATAGGAGTGTCAACAGGTCTACATCCCATCATTCCTGTCTCTTCAAGAATGTCTAAGGCATACTTGCGTTGAGAAATAACAATACCTGATCTAGACTGAGCAACCTCAATACCTAGAAAATACTTCAATCTGCCAAGGTCTTTAGTTTGGAAGTGCTTAAAGAGATGTTGCTTCAAATCGGTGATACCATCTTGATCATTACCGGTGATAACAATATCATCAACGTAAACAACCAAATAGATACATCGACTTGATGCAGAATGCCGATAAAACACAGAGTGATCAGCTCCACTACGAGTCATGCCAAACTCCTGAATTACTGTGCTGAACTTCCCGAACCAAGCTCGAGGAGACTGTTTTAGACCATAGAGTGACCTGCGCAATCGACATACAAGGCTACTAGACTCCCCCTGAGCAACAAAACCAGGTGGTTGCTCCATATAGACTTCTTCCTCAAGATCACCATGCAGAAAAGCATTCTTAATGTCCAACTGATAAAGAGGCCAATGACGAACGGCAGCCATAGATAGAAAAAGACGAACAGATGCAATTTTAGCCACAGGAGCAAAAGTGTCACTATAATCTAGCCCAAATATCTGAGTATACCCTTTGGCAACAAGGCGAGCTTTAAGTCGATCAACCTGACCGTCTGGACCAATTTTGACTGCATAAACCCAACGACAACCAACAGTAGATTTACCTGCAGGAAGGGAGACAAGCTCCCAAGTACCACTCTTATGTAAAGCAGACATCTCATCAACCATAGCCTGCCTCCATCCAGAATGAGAAAGTGCTTCACCAGTAGTTTTAGGAATGGAAATAGAGGACAAAGACGACACAAATGCATAATGGGGTGATGATAGACGATGATAACTTAAGAAGGTATAATGTGGGTTAGTATTTCGAGTGGATCGTATACCTTTTTGAAGTGCAAGCGGTTGGCTAGGAGGAGGCAAGTCCGCAGTAGGAGCAGGGTCCGGCGCATGACATGAATCATCTGGGACTAGGGTTGTACGTGGACGACGATGATAAGTTAGTAGTGGTGGCACTACAACTGGAGATGTAGAAGTAACCATAGATTCCTCAAAGGTTGGCACAGGTAAAACCTGAGGTATGGGTAAGACCATAGAGACATCAGGATGATCAGAAGATGTATAATAAGGCTGAGACTCAAAAAATGTAACATCAGCAGACATAAGGTATCGATGAAGATCATGTGAATAACAACGATACCCTTTTTGGACTCGAGAGTAACCAAGAAAGACACATTTGAGGGCACGAGGAGCTAATTTATCTTTTCCTGGGGCTAAGTTATGAACAAAGCATGTGCTCCCAAAGACACGAGGAGGGATAGGATAGAGATGTGACTGAGGAAACAGTATGGAATGGGGAACCTGATTCTGAATAGAAGAAGAGGGCATTCTATTTATCAAATAACAAGACGTAAGAACTGCATCTCCCCAAAAACGCAGTGGAACATTGGATTCAAGGAGAAGAGTACGAGCGGTCTCAATAAGATGCCGATTTTTTCTTTCAGCTACACCATTTTGTTGAGGGGTGTATGGACAAGTAGTCTGGTGAATAATGCCTTGGTGAGTCATAAACTCCTGAAATTGGGAGGATAAGTATTCTAAGGCATTATCACTACGAAAAGTACGAATAGAAACACCAAACTGATTTTGTATTTCAGCAAAGAAACTTTTGAAAATAGAAAATAACTCAGAACGATCTTTCATTAAGAAAACCCAAGTACATTTTGAATAATCATCAATGAAACTAACAAAATACCGAAATCCTAAGGTGGAACTAACTCTACTAGGACCCCAAATATCAGAATGAACTAATGAAAAAATAGACTCTGAACGACCCTCAGTACTACGAGAAAACGTAGCACGAGTGTGTTTCCCAAGTTGACACGACTCACAATCTAATGTGGATAAACTAGACAAACTAGGCACCATCTTTTGCAGTTTGGATAGACTCGGATGTCCCAAACGTTTGTGAATTAGATCTGGGGAATCTGTAACGGAGCATGCTACTAAGGAATTTGAAGAGGTAAGATAGTAAAGGCCTTGTGATTCATGTCCTGTTCCAATCATCTGTCCCGTACTGCGGTCCTGCATGAGAAAAAAATCATCGAAAAAAGTTATGCTACAATGTAGGGCTTTCGTCAAACGACTAACAGATGCTAGATTAAAAGGAGAACCAGGGACATAAAGAACAGAGTCTAGGGTGACAGAAGATAGGGGTTTGGCTTTTCCAAACCCTTTCGGTTTTGTTTGGATCCCATTGGCTAAAGTAATAGCTGGAAGAGATTGTGAATAAACAATATCAGATAAAAGTGATTTATTACCAGAGATATGATCAGAAGCCCCAGAGTCCATGACCCATGTTCCAAGAGTACTAGATTGCGACACACAAGCAAAAGAATTACCCGCAACAGAGATATCAGGTTGTGCAACCGAAACTACTTGTGGAGACGTTTGCTTATTTGCACGATACTGAAGGAACTCATCATATTCTGTCTGAGCAATTTGAGCATTATTGGATGGTTGATTAGGTTGAGCACCATATGCTACTGGTGGAGAGGTCTGTTTACTTGCGCGATTTCGAAGAAACTCATTATATTCCTTTAGAACAATAGGATCATAACTGGGTGGTGGACCATGCAAAATATAACATATATCACGAGTGTGTCCAGGCTTATGACAATGACTACACTTGGATCGAGGTTTCCCAAAACGCCCTCCCCCTCGCCGATTCTCCATAGATTGATATGTACGCTTTTCAAAGGTTTGAGATGCGAGAATAGATGAGTCAACAGTGGGTGATGAAACTACCTTGTGACTGGGAGGTGCCGCAAGACGAAGGAGACGAGAGAATAATTCATCGATTGTAGGAACTGTAGGGCTAGCTAAAATCTGATCACGTACAGAATCATGATCAGGAGAAAGGCCAGCAAGAGTAAGAACTAGAAACAATGTTTGTCTGTGTTCTTGTTGTTTTTCCACATTCGTAGTAACTGGCACTAATGTGTCAAATTCCTCCATGACTGCCTGTACCTGTCCCAAGTAAGTAGACATATCGGATTCTTGTTTCTTTAAGTTGGTCAATCGGGATATCACATCATAGAATCGAGATATGTCATTAGTGTATAAAGCACGAGCCTTTTCCCAAACTGTATAACACGTCTGGAATGGGCGAAACAAGGGCATCAACTTGGAATCAATAGAACGCCATAGGAGACTACATAATTGAGCATCTACTTTCTCCCATTGTGCTTTGGCTTTTGCATCTTCCTCACTAGTCTTTGCCTTTACATCTACCTCATAAGCCTTGTTCGTTAAGTGATCTTGGACACCTTGACCCTTGCACCATAGCTCAACCGAGGAAGCCCAAGATAAATAGTTTGAACTTCCCAATAAAAGTTCTGAAGTGATTATAGGGCTAGAACTTCCAATCCCCATATTTTTGGAACCAAAAACATCACACCCAAAAGACATTATGCTAAATTTGTCTCGGAAAATTCAAATCTCAAAGAAAAAGTCGCCGGAAGCTGCCTGGAAATAGCCGGAACCCTAATTCCGGCGATCGAATCTGGTCAAAAACAGTATGGGCCTGGTCGGAATGGCTGGACGACCCCAACTGTCAAAAAAAATCTCAAAAAATATGATCAGAAAAGGTCTCACGCGCCGGCGCGTGAGACAGAACTCGCCGGAAACTACCACCTCCGATCGGCGCGTGAGAGCGCGTGGGGTGGTGTTTTCCGGTGGTTTTGACTGGGGTTTGGTCGCGGGGTTTTTCCGAGCCTCGTGGTGGTGTTGGTTTTCGCACAACACCCACAGAAAGAAAAAAAAAAATAACAAAATCAGACCCAACAGTCACCGGAAATTGATATAGACATACGGTGACTTGTTTGTTCTCACCAATGCTCTGATACCATGTGAGAAATATATACGAAAAATATTATTGAATTGTGTATCTAAATAGTTACATTGAGACCCTATTTATAGACACTACATTGGAATCCTTTTCCATCTAGGATTCCTATTCTTATTCTAAGTAGGAAATACTTATTTCTATTCTAACAAATATCATAGATGAGTCAAGCTCAAGCATAATACACAACTTGTCCAACACCACCTCTAAACATGGGTCCTTAGCGGGGGCCAAGACAAACTACCGGGCTCACCCTCATAGTCAAAACATAACTAAAAAGGAAAAGTCTTATACATAGCCAAAGATCATAAGCAACGTCCCCGGAATGGAGGACTCACCAATAACCTCGATAGAAAATTGTATTAGCCACGCGGAGGAGGATGGTCAAGCGGTGCTCCGGTCCCTACATGGTGACATCATGTAGGCATAGAGTATGCATTAGTACGTTTGAATGTACTAAGTATATGGGATGCAATGCAATGCTACAATAGATTGACTTCATAGGAAAAAATGCATAATCATACCCGATAGTTAGCATATTAAAGAAATGATATGTATAATGATGCTTACATAAAAATCATATTTAGTGGGACGTAGTACATGTGTGGCGAGTGACCATCAATATAGTATTTCAAGGCCTACCACCCCCTTGGAGAGGCGAAAGAGGTACAAACCCCTCAATGTGGTTACCCGGGCCTACCACCCCCCGAGCTAGGGACCAAGGTACAAACCCCTCGATGTGGTTATACGGGCCTACTACCCCCCGTACTAGACAACCAAGGTACCAACCCCTCGATACGGTTACCCGGGCCTACAACCCCCCGAGCTAGGCTTGGTCGACTCACAACACTTATATAGAGAAAATCATATACATGTATCCATTTCATCATCATTTCAATAATTATATGACCATCCGACTCATAGGACGTACATTGGACCTTCCATTTCCTAAGAATTCTATAAATGGGCATTTTATCAAACACATGGTGGGCTATTGTTCATGTAAATAAAATCATGTATTTCAAGAGTACTAAGTTCAACCAATTTCAAAATCCATATAAATCAGCCCACCAACAACATACATACATATAAATCAACCTTCATAATTTGATCATGGAAGCATGAAAACCATAAACATCACATAATAATTCCATTTCATGATAATATGCAAAATAGACCATAATAGAGTGTGTAGTAGTAATTCCATACTTCAAGAGTTCATAAATAACCATAAGGACCCATAAACTTGAAGTAAAAATAGAGGATAAATGGTTGGACTTGTGGAAAGGAAGGTTTCCACAATCAAACCCACATACCTCAACTTTGGAGAATCCTTGATGAAGATTGGAATGGAGAATTGAAGCTTGAGATTGAGTCTTGAATCCGGAATTAGAGCTTGAGATGTTTGAATTTGGTTGAAGATCTTGGTGGAATTTTGGAGAGGTTTTAGAGAGTGTTTTTGAGTGTTTTGAAGTTAGAAACAAAATATGACTAAGTATGGGACATATCCCCTCTTTATAAAAAAAACGCCCCAACACTTAGCCAAAAAATGAGGCTTTAAAAAAAAAACAGCTTACTGGAAATTGCAAATCTGCACAGACAGGTTTTACGAAAATGGTCATAATTCCCTCATCCTAACTCGGAATGAAGTGAAACCAAGTGAGTTGGAAAGCTAACTCAAAGGGATTTAATTTAATAGGTAGTGTCCCTTCCAGTTCCTTGTGTGCTAAGAGATATGCCTCTTTAAAGTTGACCCTCCAAATCTCATTTTTTGCGATTTTCGAATTTTGATACGGTTGCTCTAAAATTCGGGTTAGACCCATTTCCCACTCAATTTGACCCCCTGAATAAGAATATGAAGTCGAATTTCCGAAATCATGCACGGATTTTGAGATATATGGAAATTACAATTATAGGTGTTTCCGAAGCACATTTTCGGACATTTTTGGGGTCATTTCATATATACGTGGACAATGTTATGATGGAGCAAGTAATATGCAGGGTGATATAAATGGTCTAAAAAAATTGATGCAACAAGAAAGTAAAGGTGCTCATTCTATTCATTGTTTTGCTCATCAACTTCAATTAATTCTTGTTGCGATTTCTAGAAGATGTGATGAAGTGCAAGAACTTTTATTATTGGTTTTTGATATACTAAATATGGTGGGAGCTTCTTTCAAGCGTAGAGATGAACTTCGCGAAGCTTAAGCAAAAGAAATTGAAAAGGCATTACATAAAGGTGAACTTGAAACTGGTAAGGGCTTGAATCAAGAATTAGGTCTTGCTAGAGCAGGTGATACTCGATGGGGATCTCATTACAAATTTTTTAACAATTTTATCCTCATGTTTGGTCCTATCATTGATGTACTTGATGCTATTGCTGTTAATACTCGTTTTGAAGAGAAATGTAGGTCAAAAGGATATCTTATAGAATGTTTAACATTTGATGTTGTCTTCATGTTGCATTTCATGCGCATTGTTTAGCAATTACAAATGATCTAAATGCTGTTTTTCAAAAGAAAGAGCAAGACATTGCAAATGCCATGTTACTCGTTAGAGTGGCAAAGAATCGATTGCAACAACTACGAGATGAAGGTTGGGATTCACTTATGAATGAGGTATCTAAGTTTTGTATCAAATATGATATTTTGATACCTAAATTTGATGAGTTTTATGTTATCCGTGGAAGATCACGTCGTAGAATTATTGAGTATACTATTTTACATCACTATCGAGTTGAAGTATTTTATAAAATTATTGATTGGCAACGTCAAGAACTCAATAATCGCTTTGATGAGGTGACAATTGATTTGCTTCTGGTAATTGATTGCTTGAACCCAATTGATTCTTTTTCTAACTTTGAGATGGAAAAGATATTGAGATTGGCTGAGTTATACCCTGATGATTTTGATAATTACTCTATAGTTGACCTTCGCTTTCAGCTTGAAAATTACATTGTTGATGTTAGAGATTATGATAAAAGGTTCTTCGGTCTTAAGGGACTTTCTAAGCTTTCCAAGATACTTGTAGAGATGAAGAAGCACAAAACTTATCCTCTTGTGTTTCGCCTAGTTAAATTTGCTTTACTTTTACTGGTGGCTACTGCTACAGTTGAAAGAGCTTTCTCAGTGATGAAATTGATTAAGACTGATTTACAAAATCGAATGGATGATGAGTTTTTGAGTGGTTGTTTACTGCCTTATATAGAGAAAGAAATATTTAGTACTATCCCCAATGAGGCTATTATGAATACATTTCAAAATATGAAAACTCGTCGAGGAGAGTTGTAGTAGTTTACTTGATTTATATTTTATTAGTACATTTTTAATTAATTTTTATTAATTTAATATTTTTATATCAATTATTTATTATTTATTTATTTTTAAATATTGACACCACTTTCAAAAAATCTTGCGTACGCCACTGGTCCTAGGTGAGGTCTTGGTTGATTTTTGAGAGGTCCCGAGTGTCACGCCCCGAGCTTACACCCTGGACGTGGCCGACACTCGAAAACCATTTCTAATCCCCAAGCTAACCCTTAGCTTCTCTAACTATTTAGCAGAAGACTCACTCAAATAGAAAGAAGCTTTATATGTAGAGCTTAACTCATATATCTCAAATAGACTTAACTCAAAGACTGGAAGTACTCAATGTTATAAATAAAACAGTTTGCAAAACATCTCAAAATAAAAGAGAAATATTGAGAAACTCCTTAACTCTAACTATCTATGAAGCCTCTAATACTAGGATAGATATCAGGAAAAGACCCACGACAACTCAACAAGAATAGAAAAATAAATATGAAATCCTCCGGAAAGCAAGGAGGCACACCAAATCTGAAGCGCAAAGTGATCTTAACGAAATGCCTATTGATGATCCTGAACACCTGTATCTGCATCATAAAAGATGCAAGTCGAATGACATCAGTACATTAAATGCACAAGTATGTCATATAGCCGAGACAAAATAAATGAATGAAAGGACTGCAATAGCTATAGCATAAACTCAATTGAATGTAAAGAATTAAAGGAATGAAATCACTTAACTCTACAAAATACTTTCTCATCTCTGAACTTCAACATAATAAGTGATATATTTAAAATACACTTTAACTCTACTGAGAGATTCTCAACCGACAACCATCACTATGAGCTACGTGATGATACATCGTCTTGTCCACACTGCCAGAACTGTCATATATCGAGGATATAGAACCGCTCAATTAAGTGGATTCACTAAGCTTTGCCCGAAGGCACTAAGGATTCATCTAAAAAGTATGATCATGTACCCATGTTGGCAAGACATGGTTTATGGGGGCTATGAGTTGTCTGAACTCTCTCCCATATCGGTGTTCAATATTACTCTCAATATTATATACTATTTGCTCAAATGTATAAAAACATTTTCTTTCTCTGGCTTGATATAATTGTTCAAACTATCCTCTAAAAAGAGGTAAGTGCTCTGAAATATCTCTGAAACTCATTGCTCATTAAATAAGGTTTCTCTTTGCTCAATGTAAAAATACATTCTGGGTTGAGATAATTACTCAAAAGGGGCCTCTTTAAGAGGTAACTACTATGTATTCAATCTTTCTGAAAACTCTTTTAACTTTTCTAAAAAAAAGTGTACTCCTTTTCTTCAAGTAAAAAATAAAACATTTGGGAAATACTTAGTTCCCTTACACTCTTTCTCAAACTCCTCTTTATTACTTCCTCAAAACTCAGTTTAAATAATTATGTTTTGTTTAAAAGATTCTCATTAAGAATTCAATGAATACTCAAGAATAGGGTTCATGCTGAAAAATAGACATAAACAATCAACTCAATAATGGCAATACAAAATGTACGACAATTCAATGATTAGAAATAGGAATTTAATAATCAACAACGCAAGAACTCCATATCAACTCATCTGAAGAATACTCAAATCTAAGTATAGAACCTTAGATTATTCTTTTACTGATTTGAAAGTAGATGTAGGGGGCGTGAGGACGAACTAGTCCAACACTATGATTGCCTTACATATCTGGAAGAACGAAGTTCTTTAGTGAAATCGACGAAACTCGAAGAACGCTTGAACCCTAGCTTTTCTCCTCTTGGAACCTTGCTCTAATGACTTGAAGCGTTAATGAGCGTAAAAGAACTTTCTACCGTCCGTACTAGTCAACCGTAGAACCAACTTTAGAAATCCAAATTCACATAACTTTCCACGAGACCTTCCTACAACGGAAGTTTCGACGGCTCATACAGCGAATTGGTAGAATTCAAGTTCAAGATTAATATTTCATTAAGTCTGGGACCCTTCTACGAAACTCATCTACGACCCGTAGTACAAACGACGACCCGTCTTGTTCACTCGTAGGCCAAACTTCATAAACTTGATTTTTTCCTAATCTCAACCTCATTCCTACGAGTAACATCTACGACTCGTAGAAACTTCTATGAACTGTAGACTGATTTCGTAGGATACAACCAATAGCAAAAACATGACGTTCTTCCCTTTTTCAATTTCTGAGGTGTTATATATGGATAAAAAAAATTCTTAGATAGTATTTGGAAAGAAGTGCTCTCGTGGAAAGCTTGTTTTGATACAATTCTTTCAAAGATCATGACTTCATATGATTTTTGGTTAAACTTGGAGAGTAATAAGAAGACTTGTCAATGTTAAGAGATTGATAAATTGCTCTTTCTAATAATAGAGGAAAAACCAATACTAACTGCAGAGGAAATAGTAAAAGTATGGATTGATGATTTTCTATCATTGGCAACTTGGGATGTGAGTGGGAACAAGAAAACAATAATGTTGAGGATGAGAATGTATGACCAGTATAATGTACCTTGCGAACTGGCACAATGTTGCACATTTAGAAGTCACCAATTATCAAATTTCTAGTTTATATTTCGTTGTTAAGAACAAGGGTGATCTCAAGGGGAAGGGATGCACTCAATTTCTACCGTTACAGTTTTCTACGCCTTCACTTGAAAAGACAAGTTCGACATCTTTTGGGCGAAATATGAAGAATTGAGGCAATCAATTGTTTATGTTATTCCGCTCTCCGTACCCTTTATTCTGAAACACGAGTCCGACTGTCGAAGGGACTGCATCTTTTGGGCAGAAAGGATGACCTTTTTGCAGGTATCAATAGCTCCGAACAGGCACATGAATACTATGAAAATGACTTTAACCTTGGCGGAGCAGGTGGGAAAATTATAGATCCTTGAGGTCAAGAATCTCTTATAAATGAGTATTACATCATATAATATTATAGTTAGTTAGCTACAGAAAGTTAGTTAGGAGCAGTTAATTGGTAACTGATTGTGTTATTAGCTTAAGAGCTTAATTTAGTTCGATTCAATTACTATATAGCTTGTAATTAACTCATTGAACAATCACATATGAAAATACAAAATTCTTCTCTTCCTAGAACTCTTTTCTTCTCTCTTAATTCTTCTTCCTTAACAACTATTTTCTTGAGAAACTCCTGAATAGTGCTTCCATCCTCGAATTCATTGTGAATTCCTGCAATCAAATAACATACGACCAATGTGGAAAAAAAAATGGTATCCTTTAATACCCTCCTACACATATGACTCATCTCTTGGGATTTCATGAGGTTGCATCTTTTTTTTCAAAATCATGGTTAAACATTAAACTTGACGAGAGAGGGAGAGAGCAAATTAATAGGTTGAATTGAGGGGGAAGCTTAGAGGAATAAAACATGTAAAGGGAACATTGTAAAAGTGAGCTCACCACAGTTTAGCTCCGATACCGTATGAAATGATCGAAGCATCCAATAAAGATCTCAAGGTGATGGTTGAATGACCTAGGAGATTATAAATTATTTTCTGTTGCACAATTATGAATATCAGTGTATTCTCTAATAGAAAGACAAGTCCTCTTTGTAAAATAGCTTCACTGAGGGCAAGCCAAATACGAAAGAATGGAAGTCACATATTCACAGAAATATTGAACACCAACATCATTTCATTTCCTCCTACAGTGCTTGAAAAATAGTCAACTTTTAGTATCAAATGTCTCATTCATTCTTTCATTTGAGAATGAAAGAATGAATGCGATAAGACAAATAAACCTTTTCTTCTGATGATGATACACATGAACTAAACACCTACACTGCAGCCCGTTTCATAAACAAATTCATTTAGAAGGTTTTTTATTTCGTTTCTTGGCATTCTTCACAAGTGCATCACAAATCTCCCTTTTTCTTCTGGAGGCAGCACTAATATTAAGATTAGCAGCAGCAACATTGGCTGAGTTACTGTTGTCACCTTTGCTTGAACTCTTACCATGAACTTCTAATGCATCCTTGGTGAAGAATTTTAGCCTCCACAGTGTCAATTCGCTCTACAGAAACCACAAAATAAACTACTGATAAGAATATTGAAAAGTGATATATAAATTTTTGAATGGGGGAGATGTTCAAGTCTTATGAGAACCTGGGTATCAATGTCAAGTTCCACCTCTTCTGCTGAAGCTGGAAATAGTGGGTTATTTTGTGCTACTATCTCCAGTGCCTTACTAAGATCATCAGGAGATAACTTCGTGAGAGCTATCCCTAGATTTCTCTTCTCCTCTATTGATATTTTCCTGAGGTAATGATTTCAGAATTAGAATAGGTGCCATACACGAGCAGAATTAGCATTGGTGACACAGAAAAACTAGAATCAGATGAAGTTTACAGTAGCATGGTCACAGAAAAAGGTTTAAGCATGAAGAGAGCTCTCCAGACGAATGGCACCAAAAGATGAAGCTTTCTTCTTTTTAATCTGGAGGTTATGTATAACACACATCCAGCACCAAGTCAGAGAGACGGATAAATTGCTAAGATCGACCCAATGCTTATTAAATATAGATGCTCGAATAAGAAATTGATATTGGAAAGGTGAATTTAAACCTACATTCAAATTGAAAGAGAGATGCACTTTTTACCAGGGAATTAAGTACAGAAATTAGATTCACATATGAAACAGCACTAACACAAGATAAAACCAACAAATCATCAAACTCCCATCTTCAACATAGTCATTCAAGCCGTTGACCTGCAAATTCTGTTGCAAGCCAAAAACTGTCTATAGAAAGTCTTAGCACCAAGTGAAACATATCCAAGTTGACCGAGGAGAACTATACCATTTGCAGACAGAAAAAATCACTTGGCCGCCCAGAAGAGTAACTTAAACCCAATTGAATACATTTAAAACCAATTTATTAGTTTCAGCTTAAATCGAGATAAACAATTGTTGCATTTCACATCTCACAGGAATCCATGAAAGTACTTGTGGATCAACACAGGCGAAAAGGAATCGGCACTAGAGAAGCCCCTGGTGTCAAGGGATCAATTTAGATGGCTAAAGAAGGAAGAATTATCATACTGCAATGGAGAAAAAGGCCATGTTTGCCTTGAGCTTGAACACACATAATAGGCTGGCCAACATTGTGGGGTCTCGAAATCAATGAGAAATGAACTTATCAAAATTTTGCTGCAACAGAGAAATGAGAGTATTTATAGGGTTAGTTATGTCATGGTGACTAAATTGCATAACATCCATTTCTATTTGCCACTTTCAAGAGCTGCTATATTTGCATATCCCAGAAAAATTCAAGATTTCAAATGAAGTTCCAACTTGGTTAGTCCAGAGTAAAAGCAACTTGGCCCACTGAATAGCAACCAGTTTTTGGTGATCACATCTCACTAATACTGAAATATCAGGGGAAAATAACCACATTTTAAAAATGAGACAGGTACGGTTCTTATTGGTTTCCAAGCATGAGAATCTCATGTCCTAATGCAAGAAGAGTATTACATAGCTACTCCCAATAGAGTTCTATAAAAAATTGTATCCTGGATCTTCAGCCGAAAGACTTTTACCAAGATTTTTCTTCTGCATGACGCTCTCAGCCTCTCACCAATGGCACTGTAAGGTTTTGAGAACTATGGCTGGCTCAAGAGACTCTTATCTAGAACATAAGATTGTTTTTATTTTCGGAAATATCGTTTCAGTACGCAATCTGGTATTTCTGTGGACCCGGAGGATATCTCTATAAATGCACTAAAATGGAGCAATGTTATGTCCTAAATAATAATTTACTGTTGTTGTGGTACAAATATTTGGATGACTTGACAGATTTACCCTTTCGCTTACATCATTAATTACCACCACATTGTCTTTTCAACTGACAACTCACAGTCAGTTTTGTCATCCTAACTAATTGTAGCTAGAGTCAATTTGGCTTAGACCATAATCTGTCTCGTTTCCAACTAAAAATATTGAAGTACTTAAGTTAATGAAAGCATTATTTATTTACCCAACATTGTTTTGCCATATTACTATCTTGATACTCTTTATTAATTTTATGTCTACTTGTGTGCTAACTTTGTTTTCTAATTATCTAACAAAAATAATATTGTAATTTGTTATAAGTATTTGGACAATATTTGATTGAGTTTGAAACAAAAAAAAAGGTGTGAAATTGAAAATAAAATATTTGGAAGTTAAAGTAATTGTCTTTGGACATGAATTTCCTTTGAAATTAAAAGATGAATATTACTGAGGGAACTTTATTTCAACTAAAGTACTTCTCAACAGAGGCGGACCCACGTGCACCCGGTAACTTTTAAGAAAATTTTGTATATATATGTATAGATAGTTGATAAAACGATAATATATTTGATTGTGCACCCTTATACCCAAAAGTCGCTTTGGTGCACTGGTCGAAGTCGCCATATCGAACCGCGACTGCGCGAGTTCGATTCCCACGAAAGGTAACGTTTTTTTAACTTTCTAATCAGTTTTTTCTTTAGAGTTAACCTTTTTAAAATTGCTTTTATTAAAACTCATTTTTGCCACCTCATCTGGCCCCACCCCCTTTCTTAACCACCTTTTTATTGCTTGACCCCATTCCTTTCTTAATTGAAATTAAAAACAAATAAAAGCCCTAGCACAATTCTAAACAAAATATAGGACTGCTAGAAAATCTACAACTTACAATTTACAAGTATTCTTCACTGCATAATTGAAGTCCTACTCCTATTATCTCTGCATAAATTGGTAAGTTCTTTTTAAGCGTTTTTTTTTTTTTAAGAATTTGTTGTTGATTCTTCTGATTTGAAATGGATAGATTTTTGACGAAACATAATTCTTCTCAACCAAGTGCTAGTTTTAGAGACAATTCTTCGCGTTTTATAGATGAGTTTGATTTGCAATCACTTAAACCAGATCCGAGAGAAAGAATATCCATTGAGGCCACAGGTTCTATGCTAACTTTACCCTTGCGTCACTCTTAATAGTCCCCCCCCCCCCCCCCCCATCTTCAAATCCTGGGTTCACCTCTCCTTCTCAAACAAGTTTTTCAATAATTAATCAGTATACAATGTAACGATTATTGATGGTTGTTTGTCTACAGGCTTTTAACCGTGAAAAATATATCTAATTCGTAAGGAAAGCTGCCACAAGCAGATTGAAAATTACATTTGATAACTATACAAACAATAACATACCCAGTGTAATCCCACAAGTTGGTCTAGGGAGGGTGGTGTGTACGCAGACCTTACCTCTATACCTTGTGCAAGAATTGGAGGCTATAATTGAATAAAAGTTGAAGTCATTTATGGAGAAAGGTATAATACAAGAAGAACTTCCAAAATAACAAATGGGGTCGGTAGAATATAGCTATGCTCAAGTAAACAATATAAAACTAATGGGGAAAATACAACTTTTCAAAATACCATAATAGTGAGTATAAATAAGAATGAACTTTGCCAACAATATGCAAGGTTGAAAGAAGTTTAATATTGATCGAGCAACAAACTGAAATACCAAAACTTATTAACATCATCTTAACTATTACTCCCTCGGTCCCAATGTTTATGACTTAGTTTGACTTGACAGCAAGTTTAAGAAAAAAAAAGACTTTTGAAACTTGTGGTCTAAAATAAGTCATAAATGTTTTCGTCGCTATAAATCATTTCATTAAGGGTAAAATGGACATTTAAAAGTTAAATTGTTATTAAATATAGAAATGTGTCATTATTTATGGGACTGACTAAAAAGGAAAGTGAGTCATATAAATTGGGACAGAGGAAGTAGTAGTGTCACATCCCCTTCTCCTTTCTCCCTCCCCGCCCATAATGTCATTGAAAAAAGGCATATAAGAATATATTCATAGACAGAAGATAACACACTTTGACTGAATCCAGATTGTTGGGTCCATGCGTAAGCACGGGCATAGATAATCTAGTTTGGAATATATGGGAACAACATCAGTTGGTATATGTCAACAAGGATTAAAAATATAAAGATCTACTTAATCAGATTTTATATTGAATGGAAAAGCCACCTAATCATATCATGACATAAAAAAATCGAAATTATATGTAAGAAACATTTGACCAGATTTTCTCTTTTTGGGTTGCTAGATTTTCATGACATAATTTTTGAAGCTGTCATGCAAGACAAAACCTCAAACCCTGGGAGAGAGAAGCCAGGAGGCAGCAATCGTAAAAAAGAGAATAAATCGAGCAAATAAAAGGTAGCAATTATAGATTTGAATATCAGTAATTCAACTAAACCTGCATCTTCTGACCACCATCTCTCTGAGTTCCTCCACGTGTGTGTCAACTTCATAAAGCTGCGAATAATTACATAATTTCAGACTCACCATAGGGCAGATCAAGCTCTAAATGAGAGGCAGAGGATATCATTATGAATTATCAAAGCTTGTTTGAGGGAATTACTAAGCCATCATTTTTAGAAAAGCTAAGCTTCAAGAGTAGGTTGGATTTTACCTCGTTACACAAATCCCTGGCTAGTTTGGCATGAGCAGACTCCTGAGCAAGCTGCATATTCAGTTGGGCTTCAGCTTCCTCCCCTTCTCGTCTTTTTTCCTGGAATAAATGGAAAGATTTAAGAGATGATCATGCAATATTTACAGATAAAAATATGGAGTATTGAAACACAAGCATCATTATATTAAGAAATTACGGAAGCCCTACCAATGACCAGAAATGTCCAAAGTAATAGTTACCTCCTCATTAACCTTTGGCAGAAGTTGTAACCATTTCTCCTCAAATTTTTCCAGTAATGTTTTCGCCATCAGATGAACATCACTCTTGTCATCATTGTACTTCATTGCATTCTTGAACACCAGCCTAACATCAGCACTAATCTCTCTGACATGCTTATACCCGGTGCCATCCATGGCCTCCAATTGGTTCTTTATTGTACTAAAGTCCATGGGTCTGTCAATAATCTGATAGACAGAAATCAGTTCAACTACATAAATGAACCTTGAACAGAAACATCGTTTTTGACAGAAATGAATCCAGAAATTCATAGAGATATTTCCAGACTAAGAAAACAGGTGGGATAAGTCGGAACCATATCTGAGACCTCCGAAAGAAATTCCCCCAATACCCCACATTAAATTTCAAAACATTGCCAAGCAGATAGCAGATATATAAAAGTATCACAAAAATAAGAAAATCATAATGTAGAAAAGAATCAAAAAAGTTTTTTAAGTTGCAGAACAAAAGAAAACGAACCAAAATATTTTACCTCATAATAGTCATGCAACCCAAGTCCTGCAACATCAACGGGCTGCATAAAAGGCCAAGCCCATTTGTGCTGAGTGATCTGGCATGCACATCAAAAACAGAATATACTATTACTATGAGGTCAATCAAGAATTCAAAAATGATCGACAAAATTGGAACTGCAAATATTAAGAATTGCCTGGCGCAATATTGTGCCAAACTGGCGCATAAGCTCCTGCATCCTCTTAGCTGCAGCAGCCTCTCTGCGTGATGCTTCCTGTTGTAGCTTCTTAAAGCCAGGAACATGTTTATCCTTATCTTTGTGTTTCCCTGAAGAAGCATTCTTTGAGGTGTTTGGTTGCTTTATACTTGTATTCAAGTAGAACTTCTCAACTTCATTCACTCTTTGTTCAAGCTGAAAGTACAGCATCACGCAGTTAACTCACATGAAAAATTATGGAAATTGTTTTTTTTTTTTTTTTGATGAAGTAATTAGTAGTTGAAATTGTTTTTATACAGGAAGCAAAACCTGTTAATGCACCAATGAGTGACTAGAAGTTGCAGGGATTTTGAACAAACCTAAATTGTAGCAGTGCAGAAAGATTACCCAAGGGGACAGCGCAACTATGACTTTCAGTAGACATGGTTTTCAAAAAGTATGAATTTGAAATTCATGAAAGTCAAAGTTAAGCAAATATTGGACTTAATTAGAAGTTTGTAATGTGTTTTAACTAAGAACATGAACAGAGGGATTTCATGGGCTACAACTCCTAGTTAAGTACCACTTATGTGCATCAACAATATAAACCAATATTAAAGAAATGAATGCACATTCCAAAAAAGCAGGTCTTAAAAAGTGCATCAACACTTCGGGTTTAAAGGTTAATTTAGAATCTCAGCATATAGTCTTCTCTTTTTCGTTCAGACCACAGTGCAAATATTGGAAAATTAGAAAGTCTACTATGGTATCTGCAGAATAATATGGATCTGTGACTATAGTGTGGTGCTATCAAACGTGACAATAATTTCTATCATCCTATCACTAGCTCCAACTAACTAAGAACAAGGAAAAACTAAACCTTTTTTAATGCTATGATGTCCACATCCAACTTATTGTTCACAAGAATATCTCAAATTCTGAATATTGAAGAGATCAGCTATCAGGGAATTCTGTTTCAACTTTCAACAAGGATGTACTTGAAAGTTCAACCAAGACATCTTCAGAAGATTGAGAAGACAGAGTACATATCAAATATAATCACCTAGAAAAATAGATGGACAACTGCAACACATGGTGAGTACATCACAAAGTTCATTAGACTGCCTATCTACAGAAGTGTTGACAGTCTTTCGTGAGGTCTATTCGCAACACAAAAATTGCCAAAGATGAAAACCAATTTGGATATTGTTGGCTCAACACATTTCAAAACCAAATGGCTTAAGAAATGTAAATGAAAACTTGACCTGCTTCCAAAACTATATAGTTCCTTGTCATGCTAAAATATTCTGGCAAGGAAAATGATGAGGTTGTAAGTAACCCCAGACTTCCTAAACCACCTGGTTCTTTAGGGTGCCCCCAAGGCCTAGCTCAAGTGGCAAAAGGTGGAGGATTTGTGGCTTAGGTCGCAGGTTCAAGCCCCACACCATGCAAAGCGAAGCCCGGTATTTAAGTGGAGAAGGGTAGAGGGGCGGGCCCATTATCCACCGAGTTTAGAAGGCTGTGATTGGTCCAATATAGGAGTAACGATATAGGAGTAACAATATAGGAGGAAGAGTAGACAATGGGCATAATGGCCACACGTATGTTTACCAGTGCTGGATGAGGGGGGTAGGTTTTTGATCTCTACATGATGTTTCTATGGCTTTATACTGCTAATTTTGATGGAATTTTAGGACTAAGTCATCATTTTTTTTTATCAAGGACTAAGTAACAAGTACTGCAAAAGGGTGAATGCAGTAGCGGCACAATGGAAATATGGATCCCAGACATGCAAGAAGATATTACAGGCAAGAGTTAATTGAACATCAGTTTTGGTGGCAAACAAAGATGGGGAATACAATTTTCTGGTTTGATAATTGGACAGGTCTGGGTGAACTATATTATGCTACATCTGGTGACTACTTTGATGAGAGCATACAGAAGTTTATGAGGTGATGAACAGTGGAAGATGGAATAACGACA
Organism: Solanum okadae; assembly: GCA_036553675.1. Lineage (NCBI taxonomy): Eukaryota > Viridiplantae > Streptophyta > Magnoliopsida > Solanales > Solanaceae > Solanum > Solanum okadae. Next base: position 17,939,906 of record CM071686.1, on the reverse strand, counting down.
AGCTGGCAGAATTTCTACCAGAGGATATAGTGCAGCACATCACAAATACTATAAAGCCCCCATGCTTAGAGAAAGATATGGATACACCTTGGTGTTTACAGGCCACAAAAGGGGAATTCTCAGTGAAGTCTGATTGAGAATATCTAAGGCTTAGAGAACAGAAAATGGAGATACACAAATATATGTGGATCAAAGGGCTTCCTTTCAAAACCTTATTCTTTATATAGGGGTGTTAGAAATACATGTTACCACTTGATGATGTACTGAGAAGGATGAGATACAATATAGTATTAGATGTTGGTGTTGTACAAGTTCTCAAGAGGAAACAATACAACATCTATTTGCCACATCAATTTCTGCTAAGAGGACTTGGTCCTATTTTTGTTCTTTTGTAGGTATCAATGTGAAATGGACTACAATTACAGCAAATCATACTGAAATGGTGGCAAGCCCATGTAACAAATGAGCTTAAACTAATTTTTCAAGTTGTACCTGCTATAATCATTTGGGAACTTTGGAAGAGGAGAAATGCTATAAAACATGAAGAACAGAGATCAGTTGGCAGATGCATTTACCAGGTCTATGAAAAATACAAAGATTAACACAGTTCAGGAATCCATCCATCAAGCAAATACCAAACAGATGGTCTGCTTTGATTCAGAAGTTAGAGAGATGCAAGCCTAAAGTGAAAGTCACTGAGGTGTTGTGGAAACTGGAAACTCCCTCCAACAGGATGGATTATAGGCAACACTAATGGAGCTTCAAGAGGGAATCCAAGAAGAAATGCATATGGATTTTATGTGAGGAATTCAGAAGGTAATTTTGTATATGCACAAGCAAAGAGATAGGGCACACAACAAACACTGAAGTAATGGCAATAGTGGATGTTATCAAATATCGCTCTAGCAAACAGCTAGATCACATCATCATACAGACTGATTCAAATTAATACAAAAGATATTGGCAAAAGGATGGGAACACCATGGAACATTGCTAAACGGATAAAAGAAAGGGAAAGGGGGCAAATATACCCCTCAACCTTGCGATTTAGAGCGGATATACCCCTCATTAAAAGTTGGTGCACATATACCCCATCGTCTAACAAATGGTGCATATTTACCCCTTTTGTTAACAAACCTATATTTACTAAATCAATATATCCTAAAACTGGTTTTGTAATTCCAAAAATGTCACATGGCTTTAAAAATCACCTCACCTATTCTTTTACCCAACCCAGACCCCACTCAAATGGGCAAAAACGAATCCCTCTTCTATTCAGTAATAAAATGGGTTTCGGTCCGGTCTGAATGAGAGAGGAGCTGGGTTTTTTTAGTTGGATCGAGTCTGAAGGGGTAAAGAAAATGGGAGAAATAATATTTTAAAGCCATGTGACTTTTTGAAATTAAAAAAACAGTTTTAGGGTTTCCTTAATTTAGTTTGTTGTCAAAAAGGGATGCACCATTTGTTAAACGGTGAAGGTATATCTGCACATTTGTTAAATGGCGAGGGTATATATGCACCACTTTCTTAACGAGGGGTATATCCGCTTTAAATTGCAAAGTTGAGAGGTATATGCAACCTTCTCTCTAGAAATTAGAGAAATCAATAGCTTTATGCAGATCACATATACACATCACGAGAGAAGGAAACAAGTTGGTTGATGCTTTGGCAAATCAGGCCCTTGATGAAGGCACTGTCAATAAGTATGATACTCCGTCAGTAGATACTAGAGTATGGATGACCAGCATATTAGTGAGTTGATAAGCTGAGAAGTGGGAACTTTACACAGAGTCAACACATTCCCTGCTACCATGCCCAAAGAATTTCTCAGCAGGACGCATAATTGTTGACAGATAAGGAGAATGGAAAGTGGAGCAACAACCTCTCCGATACTACACGAAACTAACTAAAAAGTAAAAGATACTAATCCGGGATTACAATATGTATCCTGCACAGAAAAAGGGACGGAATAGACAGAATCGAGAATCGCATAAGGTAGAGATTCTCACTTTTATTCAAGAAATGTACCTTGTCAATTTTCATGAGTAGCTCATCAACACTGCATCTAAAACCATCCACTTCCCCACCATTAACTCGTGGTCCTACATTTTCTAAGTCCAAATTGGATGCATCCGCACATTCCATCTGATAAGAAAACAAGCAAATTACAGTTTATCAAGAATATCACAACTAACTGTTTTTGATTAGTAGGAACATCACAACTAACTTGCCAGTGCCTTGAGCTAATGGGCAATAATAGCAATAAAATTCTTAGAAGCTTAGCACCCTAGTGTGTGGCCTAGTGGTCAACGAAGTGGGTTGAGACCATCACGTGTGACAAAAAAACACTAGCTGATTTCCTCCCATCTATCATTAATGTAGACGATACCAGGGTTATCCAATAAATATCAGAAACTTGAACATATTTAGTAGTTAAGGTTGCAGATACATGAAGCAAGCTAATTCACAGAAATCAATAGTGTGTACATAATTTGCTACTCCCTTGGTTCCAAGTTTAGGTAGTATAGCAGCGGAATCAATCAATCTTCAATCCGAATATGGAATAAAAATGGAAGCACAGCAACTTAACCAAAACAGATGCTAAGCAGTTGCATTTGAAAGACGATCATGAGTCATGGAGTTGTTAAATCAATTTGAGGAATAGAACAACTGTACCGTTAAAGTATATGGTAACCGTCGACTGGATGGAGGAGTTTACGGCGCCGGCCGCACTGCAGTAGTAGTTGCTTTCTCTCAGACAAATAAAAATATTATTCTCTTCATCTTCTACTTTGACCCCCTAACCTTTCAAAACTTCCCAATTTTCATAGGGAACAATTACCACATTTCTAATTGAAAAAGTTGTCTTCCCCCATTTATATATACGAACTCTGCTTCCATTTATCTCTGTCTAAAACATAAACTACAATGTATTTTCTTAATTTATTTAAAATTATTTTATTGCACAAATTAAAAATAACATATATAACAAGATAAAGGCGCAGTGAGCAAAAGTAATGTCCGAAAATTGGTATTACCTTCTTATTTTTCTCTCTTTAACATTACTTCTCCAATTCTCCTTTGATGTAGTTTTTTAAAAAAAAAATGTAAAGTGCGGGACAAGCCCATTTATTCAAAAAATCTGGCTTGGGTTCAATAGTGACCCAAGCCCAAATACATAATATCACATCTTGTATTGACAAAGTAAACTAGAAATGGAAAGTCTTCTCCTTCGATGCTAGTTCCAGCTGATCCGCTTCCTCTCCGACCGACGTCGAGCTTCTCCGATGGTTTTTCTTTGATGAAAGGGCGATGAAAAAGTCATGAGCTTGGGCGGTATCCACTTGGGCATTCAAAAATTATCACAAATGCCATGGATCCAACCCTATGAAGACTCTTTCAGCTCATATCCTTCTTCCTACATATCCAATCAAGGTAATCCCTAAGACGGAAGCACACATTTGGCTCAATCAATTTTGAGAGATGTAACTGATAAACCCCCAATTTGTGCAGGTTGAGCTCCGAAAAGCTGATACCACTGCCTCAAATCTCGTGTATACCAGGTAACCTCTCCGTTTTGATCTTGTAAACAAATATTCGAATTACATTTTTCAGTAGCTATGAGTTGCAACTATTATATTCAAGCATGTTATTATATGAACTAGTCATTTGTTATCATACACTCTTCTATGCTTCATTGATTGTTGAAGTTTCCGTTTTGGCATTTTTCGATTCTGATATTAGGAATACCCTACTTATCTATCTGTAACAATTTTCGTGCTTGTGTTGGTAGTTCAGTGTTAGATAAGAACTGGATCATTGTTGTACCTACAAAACTAAAAACATGGTTAGTTAAACAATCTGCTACACAGTTCCCCTCTCTAAAGATATGAATCACCACCACATCCTTATTCTTCAACATCTTCTTGATGCACCTTATGTCCACTGATATGCTCCATGGTATTCTCATATTTCATCAATGATTTTCTTCAGAATAAGAGAGTATGTATCCATGATTAGAGGCATGAGGTTGTTATTAACACAATATTGTAATCCTTCTTTAAAGGCTCCTACCTCTGCTTCTAAAATACTGCATAACTCCACACTTTCCATCTCTGCATAGACCAAGTCTCCATTGCTGTTTCTCACACTAAATGCCTTTGAACTGAGGTGTAGTTGATCTCTGCAAGATCCATCAGTGTTGCATTTAAAATGACCTTCAGGAGGAAAAATCCATTTCACCACTTTACAAGAAAGGATAGAAATGTAATCTTCCAAGAATTTGACAATTAGAAGCCACTGAGTAGGCATGTTGGATAGCCAAGGATATCTAGTTATGGCCATTAGGTAGATATTCCTATTGACCTCTCTTACCATAGCCTGTCTAGACATATTTCCTCCATGCTTGACTCTATTCCTTTTTTTCCAAATCTGCCATATAATGAATATAGGAACTAATCTAAACAATGATTTTAGCTTGGGGTTGCATTCTCCCCCCCCCCCCCACCATTGATAAATAGTCTTCTTCATCTGAATAAAAGGTCCTTGAACTCCAACAGCTCCTGAAAATGTTTGTCATAAATACTTTGCATCTGGACAGGACACAAATAGGTGATCAAATGTTTCCGGCGTAGAGTTATTACAACATACACAATTAAATGTGTCTTTTATGTTAAACCTAACCAGAATCTCACCAATGGGAATTCTCTCAAACCACATTCTCCAAAGTAAGAAGGAGACACCGAAAGGAATGCCCTTTTCCCAAATAAGCATGATGTCTTGCTGAGTTTCCTTCCTCTGTCTCATTAGATCCCAAGCACTTTTCACCGTAATCTTTCCTTTGCTATTTGGCATCCACCAATGTTGATCTCTTTCTTCAGTTATTTGACCCATACCCAGTACCTTCTTCACCTGCTCACATGTCTCTTCATTGAACAACTCTTTTAACAAATTTTGATTCCACCCATTAGTATCCATTACACAACGTACATCAGCAAATTCATGATTTATGGTATGTGAAGTAGGCATCAGGAAGTGTAGAGCCCCTGATTGAGTCCAGTTGTCATGCCAAAGACTGGCCTGACCACCTCTAGCTTCCCACTATATGTCTTGATCTATATAATCTCTAGCCTGAAACATCAATTTCCAAACTTGAGATCCTCCTTTCCATTCTATTGTCTATGGACCATGTCTCTTACAATATTTATTCCACATGTAATTTGACCACAAAGTATTTTTGGTCCAGAAATTCTACCAGAGTTTAGCAAATAAAGCTTTTGAGACATCTATCAAAGACCTAAAACCAAGACCTCCTTCCTTCTTAGGAACAGACATGTCATTCCAAGAAATTCAGTGGTTTGCCCTCCCATCCTCTTTAAAATTCCATAGAAATTTAGAAAACATTCTATGAATATCATTTATGATACTTTTAGAAGGGACAATAACTTACAGGAGGTATATGGGCATGCTCTGCAACACATGGTTAATGAGAACTGCCTTACCCCCAAAGGACAGTAGCTTTCCTTTCCAAAAATGAAGCTTACTTTACATCTTCTTGATCAGTTCTCTAAAGTCAGATTTCCTTTTCTTGGCATGTCCAATTGGACATCCAAGCTACATCAAAGGAAATCTGCCTCTTTCAAAACCAGTAGTATCCTCCACTATCTTCACACACTCATTTGCAGCTTTATTGAACATGTAAAATAGGCTCTTTTCCTTGTTGATTTTCTAACCAGATTGATTTTCATATTCCTGCAATACATTCTTTATCAAGTCTAACGATTTCTTTATAGTTGTTGCAAATATAATAGTATCATCTGCATATGCCAGATAATTTAACCTGTCACACCACTTAGGCATTCCAAATCATTTAAAATCATTGTGATCAAATATATGATTTAAAGCTTTAGATAAAACCTCTGTAGTTAAAATAAATAAAGCAGGAGATAGAGGATCCCCTTGTTTTACTCCTCGTGTAGAGTGGAAGAAACCCTTAGCTTTCCCATTGATGAGAATAGAATACCAGTTATTTGCCACAACTATCCATATCATATCTATAACAACAACATCAAAACCCATCTGAGCCAAGACACTTGCCAAGAACCTCCAATTAACCCTGCCATTGTCTTGGCCATATCCAGTTTGATCACAAAATTATCTGGCTTTCCCCTTTTTCTAATATCTAAAACAATTTCTTGGGCCAACAAAACATTTTCAGCAATATTTCTTCCTTTCACAAAACCTTATTGATTTTGTGAGATTAGTTTGGGAAGAAGACCCTCCAATCTATCATGAATGACTCTGGATATGATTTTATTAATAAAATTACCAAAACTAATAGGTCTTAAGTCTGAAAAGGTTTGAATAAACTTCTTTTTAGGCAGTAAGACCAGATTAGTATGAGTAATCGATTTAGGTAGAGTCTGACCCTTAAAAAAAGCATGAACAATCCCAACAACATTTGGACTTACTATTGACCAACACTTCTAGAAAAAATGACTTGTAAAGCCATCAGGTCCACAGGCACTATCTCCATTTAGTCTAAACACCACTGATTTAATTTCCTCTTCTTCAGGTATGTCTTTGATCAAAGAAATTTCCTCTCTATTGATAGTTGGCTTAATAAAATGGATTAAATTAAGATCCTCTCTACAATCTCTCCCAGTAAACTGATCTTGGGAAAACTTTACTACCTCTGTTGCAACCTCCTCCTCCCCTTCTGCCCAAATGCCATCTGATCTTAGCACTCTCTGTAAAGCTAGTATTTTCCTTCTTCCTTTTACCAGACTATGGAAGAGTTTAGTGTTCTAGTCCCCCTCATTATACCATTGAATACTTGCCTTTTGTCTCCAAAACTCTTCTTCATAGTGCAAATATAGTTTGTATTATGCCTGAGCCTGTTGGAGAACCATCCTATTCAGAGATGTAGGATGTTCTTCAAATAATTGTTCTTTCACTTAAACAATTTCTTTTCTGATCAACAATTTCTTAAAAATGTCCCCATACTTAGCTTTACTCCACCTAGTTAAAGCTAATTTGGTATTTTTAATCTCAATTTCCACTGCGTAAATATGTCATCTGAAAAGTCAGATTCCCAGTTTTGTTTCACCACCTCTAGGAAGTCATCACTCTCTGCCCAAAACTACAGGAACCTAAAAGGTTTGATGTAGTGTTGAGTAGATCCTTCACATGTCAGTAAAAGAAAGGCATGGTCTGATCCTATTCGAGCTAGATGCTGAATCTCCAGTTGACCAAATAATTCTTGTAAGGCCTGGTTAATTACCACCCTATCTAGCCTTTTGAATATACATTCTCCATCCGCTCTACCATTCCACCAAGTAAAAGGATTACCTGTGAAATGAAGACCAAATAATTCACAAGAACTAATACACAATGCAAAATCGTCATACTCTTGTGGATACACAGGAAGTCCACCAATTTTCTCATCTTCCTCCATAATAACATTAAAGTCTCCTCCAACCATCTAAGGCAATGATAAGTTGAGCCTAATAGAGTACAAATCCTCCCATAAGCATAATCTTTCCAAAGCTGTGCATTTAGCATATATCATGGGGACCTGCAACGACTTGTTCATGTCGTTATAGAAAAGCCAACGGGGAAATATTTAGGGCCAAAAAACTTTTTGGTAGTAACTTGGAATTTCCTAACCTAGTACAGATTGGGATGAAATCGAAGTCAGTGAGGTCTAGGGAAATCTGGTAACAATTGGGAGATCTAATTATGATTTTGATCACATGACTAGATAGCTAAGATGTTAAGGAAATCGTATGACTTTACGGAATTAAATTCGGACGAGTAGAACTCCCAAAACTAATCTTAGCATGAACGAGTATTTTCTGAGTGTCATGGGATGAAGGTGTGTTGTGAAATGGGGGTTTGAAACGCTTAATTTAGCTCTCTGTTTCCATGCAAGCCGCTAGGGCGGGATTATTCGCGCCACGGCGGGGCAGCTGTAGCGGGATGAAGTCCGTTGTGGTGGGACAGTCGCGATTTAAGTCAAAAATAAACCCCAAAAATGTTTTATTCTGCACTTTTTTACTTTGAGAGCTAAGGAACGACCCCAGGGGTTTTCTTGACAGTTTTCCACCATTCTTGAGGCTAAAGGTAAGATTTTCACTCCCTTAATCCATTTTTCGATCGGTAGAACTTGGTTTCTAGGGTGATTATTATTGGGGAAGGGTTTTTTGAACTGTTTGGATGGTGGGAAATGCCCTAATTTGGTTAATGGTATCTTAGGTTGGCCTAGGGTTGATAATGTTGATTATAATCCAGGTAATTAGGTCTTGTTTATTGATCCTTGCATTAATTGTATGTTTTTAGACCACGAACAAGCGGGAAGAATCTGGAAAGGGAAGATTCAAGTGCCTTAGGGGATTCAAGCTTAGATTCGAGATAGGTGATGGTTGTGATTTCATGTTGGTGTGATATATATTGTAATTGCTTATTATAATGCATGTATGTATGTGAATGTTGCATTATTGATCACCCTAATCGTACATGAGGATAATTGAATTATTGTATGCTATGAATCACCTTTTGTTGTATGATTGTAAGAATATACATTGTGATTATGATTGTGGTTTGTTGAATGGATCAGGTGTTACGTTCTGACACACTAACTTGGGATCGGTTGCCATGTACCGGCATAAACATTGGGATCGGTTGCCACGTTTCGGCATAAACATGGGATCGGGTGTCACGTCTGGCACATTAACTTGGATCGGGTACCACGAACCTGTACACTAACAGTTTGGGTTTGGGTTCCATGAGAGGACCATTGAATTGGGTTCCGTGAGAGGACTATTGAATTGTGTTGTGTATCTACTTGTGATGAATACGTTCATATCTAATGGTGATTGAGGTTAAAAGACTATTGTTGCTCTAAAATGATAACCAATAGGTATTACTGAGAAAGTAGAATGCTACATTGATCCTAAAAAGATGACTAATATTGTATATATTTGGTATATACCTGTTTTATAATGTTGTGGTTACTTGCATGTGTTTTCACTTATTGGAATAGCCTTGTGATCCTGCCAGTACACTGTGGTTATGTACTGATACTGCACTTGCTCTTTCTTTGTTGAGTATAGGGCACTTCAGGAGGCTATTAATAGACCTCAGTTAGGTGGTTATTGAGCATGACCGAATTCAAGGGTGAGCCAGTTCTTTCAGGCTGCCATGGATCTCTCTTGTTTAACTCCACTCTTTTTGGACTCAGACTATTTGTTTAAGGTGTTTTGTTTAGTTTTGGGGTTGTACCCCTTGTTCTTAGACTTGTCATTAGTAGAGTTTTGGTACAATGACTTTAAGGTTCTAGGGGTTGTTCTTCCGCATTAGTTTTGGTTAAGTTATTTGTTTAAACCTTTGGAGTTTATTGGAACTCCATATTTTTATTCTCATTTAAACCAAATTTCATATTTTTAAATGCATAGTTTTTGGTTAAATTGTTTAGTCTGGATTGTAGTAATGGTTCTCCCACTGAAGGGTTAGTGTGGGTGTCAATCATGACTGTCTGGGTCGTGACAAAGTTGGTATCAGAGCCCTAGGTTCGTTGATCTCATTGTACCAAAATGAGTCTAGTAGAGTCTTGCAAAACGGTACGAAGACGTCCGTACTTTTCTTCGAGAGGCTATAGGACTTTAGGAAAAAACTCACTTCTTTCTACTCTTTCGTGCTATGACTTGAATCCAATTGGTATCTGGGTGATACAAATTGGTATCTTTCCTCCTTCACTCTATGGTACGAATTAGAGCAACAAAAGTGGTAACATCATCACTAGCAAGAGAGGATGTGTATAAACTACCGACAGTTGAATAGGGTCACCATTCGGAACAAGTATCCACTGCCTTGGATAAATGATCTTTTGACCAGTTGCAGGGTGCATCAGTTTACATTCTCTTGTACTGGAAGACCGGTAATGGTCATCTATGGAACAAACTAATTAAGAAATCGGGCTTGTCTGTGAGTTGTAACTTGAAAATTGTGAATGCGTGTTCCTTGTTGCCTGAATTAACGGTGAATGTGGAAGTTGTATTTGCTTGGATGTGATGATATGATCAGGTGCACAATAAGTGTAGGTCTGAATTTTGATAAGTGCAATATGTTGGCTGAATTGATTGAAGTTATGCAAGTTGTAACTGTTGAGTATCGTGAAACTAGTTTTGAAAAGAAGGTCACGACTAAGTTCGATGCAAGGGTCTCGATAATGTACAAGGTGATTCATAAGAAATATCTAGACGTGTCTTGCGCTTGAGTAATAACCGCGTGAGTGTCTGGGTGTATCCTGGGGATGCGTGGGTTATGGTGTTGAATTCATGAGAATGAGTTGGATTGTGTATCGTTGGATTGACTCGGGGTAGACAATGATTATCCTAGTTTAGAGGATTATCCTAAATTGCTCAGTAAAGATGAAAACCGTTGGGAGATTTAGAAAAGATACGAACCCTAAAAAATTTATTATCGGGGTACTATTTCTGTCTGAGCCGTTAGGGCAGAATTTTCTGCCAGCGCGAGGCCTCTAGAGTGGAAATTCCCTGCCAGAGTGGGATAGGGTGAGACAGAACCTCAGCCATGTCTCCTCTGTTTTTCCCAGATCTCCTTATAGAACCCAAATCGAATCTGAACTAACCCTTGTAATCCAATCAGTGTTCAGCAAATTTATGTTAGAAGATATACTATGAGTTCATGGATTGATTGAATATCAAGAAGGGTTAAGATACGATTGCTCCAATAACATCGAGGTTTATTTGGTTAAGTTATTAAGTGTGTTACAATTGTGGAGAAACTGGGCATATGAGGAGGAAATTAGCGAGGTCGTGGAGGCCAGTGAAATGGTAATGCGGGTAGACGAGTAGTGCATCCAGGCAAGGAGGTTGCTCGTCAAGATGACAGGGCTCAGTTTTATGCCTTTTCGGGCAAGACCGAGGTTGAGGCGTCAGATGCAGTGATCACAAGTACTATTATTATTTGTGACCGGATGACTAATGTGTTGTTTGATCTGGGTTCTACTTATTCTTATGTGTCTGTGCAATTTACCTCATAATTTGAGATGATTTGTGATAAACTTGATGCCTCCATCCATGTTCCTACCCCAGTTGAAGAGTCAGTCATAGTCACCCATGTATATCGTATTATCCTATTGTGTTTATGGATTTTTGGATTTGGGTTGATTTGGTTATGCTGGATATGACTGACTTGATATAATCTTAGGCATGACTCGGTTGTCCCCTTATTATGTTGTGCTTAATGGTAATGCTAAGTTGATAACTCTAGAGATCCCAAGTAGGAAAAGGTTAGAGTGGGAAGGGGCTACAAGCCTAAGTCAGCTAAGGTCATATCTTTCGTGCATGGTAGGAAACTGGTGGGGCATGATTGTTTGGCGTAATTGGCTCATATTCAGGATGTTGAGGTCAAGTCTCCATCTATTGAGTTTATTCATGTAGTGCCTGAGTTTAAGGAAGTGTTTCCTACCGATTTGCCTGGTATGCCTCCGGATATAAATATAGATTTCTGCATTGACTTGGAACAGGATACTCGCCACATTTTCATCCATCCTTATCGCATGGCTCTGGTAGAATTGAGAGAGCTTAAAGCTCAAATCCAAGGGCTTCTTGATAAAGGTTTTATCCATTTTAGTTCTTTCCCGTGGGGTGCTTCTGTCTTGTTTGTTAAGAAGAAAGAGGGTAGTACGAGGACCAGTGATTTTATCTTAAGCCATAAATGGGTGGATTGATACCGGAATGTCAAGCTTATGGATAAGGAACGTTCCATGAGTATACTTGGGGGAAGGAAATTGAAGTATTTTAGTAAGAAAGTGCGTATAAATTGGGTTAGTCTTTTGAATTTGATGAGTATACCTGAGTTTGAGGTGTCATGTCGATGAAAAGGTTGACTTTGTAGTAACATCCAAGGCTAACGGAGCATAATGGTAATATGAGTTCGTGGTGGATTGTGACGGGATGCAAATATATAATAAGATTGTTGGTTAAGCGAAATTTGTACAGTAATTACGACTTGCGAGTATCTAGGGTTGTGGTTTCTAATATTTGATGAGTAATGTGGTTGTATGGAAAGTTTTTAGAGATGGTGGGACACCACTCGAATAGAATTTAAAGAGCTAGAGTCATAATGAAGTAAAAAGTAGTGGGATGTAGTACAACCTTTAGAGAGAGACGAGAGCAAGAATATTTTATTTGATTGCGAAGGCTAAAGAGGTATCTTCAGAGGGGTAGGTAATTAGGTTCAAAGGGGTAGGTAACTAGGTTCAGAGGCGCGTGATTTATTTCGTGTTGATGTGGCTATGGTAATAGTGTCACGGGTCCATCAAATTGGTTGACAACTATTGAAAAAGACTTGAGAAAGGAGTGTACAGACATTAGCTCGAAGTGATAATAACTGCTATGTTTTGTTTTTGAGTTTAGTAATGAGTACGATTGAATTTTTAGCGAAAGATATTGTAAGATCGATGGAGATGCGATAAATGATAAGCGAAGATCTACGAATTCATAAGAATCTTCAAGGTATAAGCTAATGTTGATAGATAAGGGGATTGTGTTATACAGTTAAATTTACAATTCAGATTTTTCATGATAAGTTTACATTCGTGGTGATATATTTGTTTCAAAGTATGAATTGGCAATGTGAGAAATGATCAATTGTATCCGATATTGAGCATTTGAAAGGACTTACACCTGGGTTGAGTCATAAAGTTTATTATTGTTAATTTTTAAGTACCTAAGAAAGGTTTTCATTTAAAAGTGTTGGTTTATAGTAAGGTAAATGGTTGGAGTGGTCATGATGGTTGTTAGTATTGAGAGTGTGGACTTCGGTGGAATGATGTGAAGAGTATGTAGAGTCAACTCAATGGAAATGACTGGTATTGAATCTTCAGAGGAAAACCTCTAGTGTTATTCAATATTTATTTCATAAAATTGTTATGTGACCATCTATTTCATTTTGTATATGGTTGTGAGTATGAGTCGCTAGCTATGATCACGTGTGTTTTCACTTTTGTGAGTGGATTCGTAGTGGTGGATCAGGTGTATCGATCCTGCGATGTTCTCTTGGTCGAGTGAGATAATTGGGATGGCTTGGTTATTTCATATGACATATTTGGTGTTGTCGTGGAGTTGTTAAAGTATTTCAGTGGTTCTACATGTACCACCTTGCTTACGAGAATTCATAGAAGAGTTACCATTTGTATTTGTGGTTGTCTGGCAATCTTAATATTCCTCTAGTCGTCGAGGTCATGTATCAATTATGTGTGATTGAATGTGGGGATCATTGAGTCCAATTCTATTGTTTTTAAGAGGTAACCTACAATTACTATATCTAGCATTTTGATAGTGTTGTTAGAGGATTTATATGTTTGGACGTATCCCTCAAGGAGTATCTGATGTCTAAAGATTGAAATTTTTGTAACTTAAGCTCATGGAAATTTATGTTGGGAGATGGAGATGTTGAAAAGAACTATGACTGTTGGGTATTATGAGTGTGCGTTGGTTGTTTCAGGTTCACTTCTAATTGTAGCGAGTATTCATTTGGAATTTTATCATGCTTAAGTACTAAAGGATTTGTCCGGATGATTGTGTCAAAGTCCTTGATAACATGTTGCAGACGTATGTACGATCAACTTTGGTGGTTGTTGGGAATCGCTTTGTTGTTGGTTAAGTTTACATACAACAATATTTATCACTCGAGTATTGAAATGACTTCATTAAGGCATTGTATGGAAGGATGTATAGGTATTCAATTGGTTGGTTTGAGGTTGGAGATGGGAAACCCTTAGGGGGTAATGAGATTCGGTAAAAAGGACATGTGGGACAAGTATCCTTAGTTATTCGACGATTCAGATACTACTATATTCTGGCTTTAGCCCTTTTCTCCTAGTTTGTCACTCGGGGACGAGTGATGGGTAAATTGATATCTATTGTAATGACTTGTTCCCGTCGTTATAGAAAAGTCAACGGGGAAAAATTTAGGGCCAGAAAACTTTTTGGTAGTAACCTAGAATTTCCTAACCTAGTCCAGATTGAGATGAAATCAAAGTCAGTGAGGTCTAGGGAAATCTGGTAACAATTGGGAGATCTAATTATGCTTTTGATCACATGACTAGATAGCTAAGACGTTAAGGAACCCATACGACTTTACGAAATTAAATTTGGGCGAGTAGAACTCCCGAAACTAATCTTAGTGTGAACGGGTATTTTCTAAGTGTCATGGGATGAAGGTGTGTTGTGAAATGGGGGTTTGAAACTCTTAATTTAGCTCTCTGTTTCCGTGCAAGCCGCTAGGGTGGGATTATTCCCGCCACGGTGGAGATGTTGTAGCGGGATAAGGTCCGTTGTGGCAGGACAGCCGCGATTTAAGCCGGAAATAAATCCCAAAAATGTTTTATTCTACATTTTTCGACTTTGAGAGCTAAGGAACGACCCCAGGGGTTTTCTTGACAATTTTCCACCATTCTTGAGGCTAACGGTAAAGTTTTCACTCCCCGAATCCATATTTTGATCCGTAGAACTTGGTTTCTTGGGTGATTATTGTTGGGGAAGGGTTTTGGAACTGTTTGGATGGTGGGAAAAGCCTTAATTTGGGTAATGGGATCCTGGGCTAGCCTAAGGTTGATAATGTTGATTAAATTCGGGTAATTAAGCCTCGTTTATTGATCCTTGAGTTAATTGTATGTTTTAGACCACGAACAAGTGGGAAGAATCCGAAAATGGAAGATTCAAGTGCCTTAGGGGATTCAAGTTTGGATTCGAGGTAAGTGATGGTTCTGATTTCATGTTGGTGTGATATATGTTGTAATTGTTCATTATAATGCATATATGTATGTGAATGTTGCATTATTGATCACCCTAATCGTACATGAGGATAATTGAATAATTGTATGCCATGAATCACCTCTTGTTGTATGATTGTGAGAATATACATTGTGATTGTGATTGTGGTTTGTTAAATGGATTAGGTGTTATGTTCCGACACACTAACTTGGGATCGGTTGCCACGTACCGGCATAAACATCGGGATCGCTTGCCACGTTCTTTCATAAACATGGGATCGGGTGTCACGTCTGGCACACTAACTTGGATCGGGTACCACGAACCTGTACACTAATAGTTTGGGTTTGGGTTCCATGAGAGGACCATTGAATTGGGTTCCGTGAGAGGACCATTGAATTGTGTTGTGTATCTACTTGTGATGAATACGTTCATATCTAATGGTGATTGAGATTGAAATACTATTGTTGCTCTAAAATGATAACCAATGGGTATTACTGAGAACGTGGAATGCTACATTGATCCTGAAAAGATGACTAATATTGTATATGTTTTGTATATGCCTGTTTTATAATGTTGTGTTTACTTGCATGTGTTTTCACTTATTGGGATAGCCGCGTGATCCTACCAGTACAATGTAGTTGTGTACTGATAATGCACTTGCTCTTTCTTTGTTGAGTACAGGGCATCTTCAGGCGGCTATTAATAGACCTCTATTAGGTGGCTATTGAGCGTGACCGGATTCAAGAGTGAGCCAATTCTTTCAGGTTGCCATAGATCTCTCTTGTTTAAGTCCACTCTCTTCGGACTCAGACTATTTGTTTAAGGTGTTTTGTTTAGTTTCGAGGTTGTACCCCTTGTTCTTATACTTGTCGTTAGTAGAGTTTTGGTACAATGACTTTCAGGTTCTAGGAGTTATTGTTCCGCATTAGTTTTGGTTAAGTTATTTGTTTAAACCTTTGGAGTTTATGGGAACTCTGTATTTATATTGTCATTTAAACCAGCTTCTGTATCTTTAAATGCATAGTTTTTGGTTAAGGTTTTTAGTCTGGGTTGTAGTAATGGTTCTTCCACCGGAGGGTTAGTGTGGGTGTCAATCACGACGGTCTGGGTCGTTACAGGATCATGAATTGATACCCATTATCTAGAGTTAACTGCAATGTCAATTGTTGATGTGTCTGCGACAACACCTACACTAATGCATTCTTTAATAAACACCCAGATTTGCCCATTAGTGTTGTAGTTGACGTATTGCATACCCAACCTTCTTTTGTAGCTTTGTAGTTGTCTAGTATCTTGAAATAGTTCCATCAATGCAATAAGAGTAAACTTATGGTGTCTATTTAACATTTGAACTCGATGAAAAGCATTTTGAGTTCTCAGAGACCTAATATTCCAAAATAATGCTTTGTGTAGCATTTAACAATATGTTTCCCCATCCTCTTAGCTTGTATCCTTGTTGGCTTTAAGTCAGATTCCTTCTTGCTTTTTATCTTTCTCCCTTTAGTTAACACTTGAGGAGAAATTCCAGCTTCTTTGCATATTAGGGAGTCTAACCGGCCACTATCATCTTCATCACTATCCTCCACTCCTTATTCCAGTACCTTTGCTCTTTGTACAACCCCTAGAGTACTATCAGAATTCTCATCATGTAGTACTTGATGTGACACTATAGAATGAAGACTTTCAATAGGGGTTATTTTTTAGGCCCAACTTGTGCTATACTCTTCTGATAGTTTACAGATGCAACACCAATATTATTTTCTATTTGCAATATCTGTTTAAGTTTATGTTCTGATATGTTGCCCTCACATGAAGCCACGGCTAGAGGCTCTGTATAAATTACAAGAGGCATGTTTGATTCCTGTTGTTAGTGCATAACTATCTCCATGCCATGATTATCCTCTTCAGATTTATTGGTGTTGCCCTCATCTTTCCTTTCATTGTCTGCATTACTAATAGCTTGTTCATGTACAAGTACCATCATACCCTTGTTGCCTGCAGCTTTTTCAGTGGACAAATCTTGATCATTATCCTCATCTGTAATGTTGGTGCTGCTTAAAACTTTGGTTGGTGTTGATGTACTGTTGCTGCTATGTTGTAGGGTTGCTTGCATTTGTTGCTTACCAAAAGATTTTGTTATCCAGTCTTTAGTGGACTCTAGTTGCTTGTCTTTTGATATTCTTGAAATCCCATGGGATTGTACCTTCTCTCCCTCCTTATTATGTGCTTGCTCTTGTGTATCAATCCTCTCATATTGAGTATGATGCTCCCCTTCATTATCTTCCTCCCCCAAAGCGGCAAATGAGTTTCCCGTAACTGCCCCTTTAACAGGGGTACAAGCTTTCTCACTAATGCTAGCACCATTTTCCTTCACAAACATTTTATTGGTCGGATGCCAATATCTCTTAGTATTCCTTTTCCTCCTATGTTGATAATCTCCAGTTCCTTTTTCGCTTCCTTATTCTGTTGTTCCCCGTATTCCCCTTGCTGACTGTCGAGTCCCTTCTCTGGAATCTCCTCTCTTGTAAATGATCTCTATAGTTTAGAGTGTAGATTTCTAAATTCATCTTGCGCATGGCCTTGAACCTTACAGTGCAATCAATATTTGGGTAGCATGTCATAATGGATCTTGACTCGTTCTATTCTTGATTCCTTAGTGACTTCGTTCACTATTTCCATCTCCACAAACTTCGAAAAAACAACTAACAAATCAACCTGAACCTTTACTCTAGAACAACTTGGTCTAGTTTTGTTTATTGTTGCCATGTCTAGATGTAGAGGCTTCCCAACTGCAGTCGCCAAAGGGAATATAGATTCTCTTACAAAGAAGGTTGGCTTGAGATTCAGAAAGGATATCCAAGCCATAGCATGTGTAGTTTCTTCTTCTACTTTAAACTTAGCATCATAAATGAGATGTCTCATAGTGTACGAGTATCCATCTTTAGCAAGAAGATAATATATGTGTTTTACCATTACATTGATAAAATCTTCATGTTGATCAAACCTTATCAGGACATGCTTATTCCTAAGTATGCCTATCTTGCAGTCTCTATTAATGCTGCATTGTTGTGGAATTATAGCCCTGAGTTCCTCTAGGTCAGTCCATCCATAGGAAAATTTACCCACCATCGCATATTGTAAATTTTTTATACAGTTCATCCTATCTACTTCCTCTTCCGTCCATTGTACTCTAGGAACACTGTTTGTGTATGAAACTTGTTTCATGGGGATAGGTACAAGTTTCTTATTGGCTACCATGTTATCCTTTTGGTTCTTTACTATGCTTGAGTACGGCAGTTGTGTGCTATTATTGCTCACTAACTCGATAGGAAGAATAGGCCCGATTGGCAAACTAGGTTTGATAATATTTGGATTGCTACGTAGATTCAAGGGTGGAAAGTCATCGTATTGTAACAAGTGGGGTTGGCCAGTCTCAAGAGGCACCTGCGCCACTTAATTTCCCTTCGATGTAGTTTATTTTCCTCTTTTATTATTTTTATAATAGTTCTTTAAGTTTATTTATCAAAAATTAAATAAATTAATGTTAATTCAAATTTAAATTGTTATGTATTTAAAAAGAGTTAAACTAAAAGATGTGCTCTTAAAAATCAATTGTACTGTTTTTAAGATAAACAAAAATAGTTATTTAAAATTACTTGTCAACTAGGTAAATTACCTGTGCGAATTATATTATTAAGCTTACATATGATCATTTGGTAATATTCATATTTTCGATACATACACTATATTGTCAAGAACATTTTATCTCTAGGCAAAGTGTTCCTCCGAAATGTTAAAGTGATGTATTTTTTTAATTTTTACTTTTGTTATACAAAAATTAAGAGTCATAGAGATATTTTAAGCATAAGAAAGATGTCTAAGAAAATCTCCATGGAAATAGTTGGTCAAAACTCAGAAGTAACAAAATTTTCTAAATTTCGAGAAGTTATAAAGAACAACATCATACGATAAAGAACAGACGAAAAAGCCTCAAACAACAACACTCTGAAGTAAAGTGAGACATCACGTCCATGCAAGAACATAATTAACTAAATTCAAATTGAGGACCTTCAGCTCCTTTCTTATGAACCTCCATCAATCTCTTTTTTATTATAGTATGTTGTATCATGTATATGTTGAAAATGACCCTAAAATTGTTAGTATCATAAAGGGTTTTCCTCATTGTCTCAGAATAGTCATTACTATTGCTTAGGATTCATATCACCGGCCCCAACTTATTTGGAATTTACCCAAAGTTATTGTTATGGTTATAGTATGCAATTACAAAGAATTAATGCAATGAACAACGAAGCAGTAGGTGATATCTGAATGTACTGTTCACAACTGGATATTCTAAACAAAAATTTTGATACATAACATATTAAAATCTCACAGCATAATTTTGTGATCACTTGAACTCATAAATATCCACAAATAATAATAAAGACGACCTTACTTTTCCTAACAATCAAGAAGAAAAAGGCATGTTGCTTAACATATTTTCAAAAAGATAGTCTATCGTGTTGTATCTAAGTTTACAGTTCACAAATTTAATTGAAAGAAGCCAAAAGAGAGAGTTATCACTACAACAAAAATGATCTTTAGAGGAAATTAATAGTTTAATTGCTGCTAAATATGTATTTCAGAGCCAATAAGTACTCTCTATAAATGTCCCTAAAGTCTATACCGACATTGAATATAATGACAATTAATTAATGTCGGTAAAGACTCTAACACTCTTCGTTAATGTACATATTTTTTACCGATAATTGTTTTTGTTATAGTGTATTTTGGGCATATGTTAATTTCAGGAAAAATCTTATTATGCCAAAAAATAAGAGAGGAAGAAACATGGAAAATTAGTCAACTTGCAATAAAAGAAATGGACTAATTGTCTCTATACTAATATTCTAGGAAGAGTGCAATGGCATACAAAATGTTTGTACCTAATATAAAACAATCAAAATAATATACTAATTGTGGCAAGTAAGAATAATCTGTTTGGTTCTTTAAACAAACTTCACCACTGGTTCCGTATAAGTTATCAGATATTTGTTGTTGTGTACTATCAAATATAGCACAACCCACAAGCAATTGTCCTAAAAAGTATATGCAAAAACCTGTAGAAAGGGACAAAAGAGAATATCAATTTTCAACCATCCTTACTGGAATTGTTAACAAAGTTAAAAAAAAGTCACCAAAATAGCAAAAAGAAATTGCAATAGTTACATGAAATAAGAGGAAGAAAACTTTGAGAAAGGAAACACATTTCATAAGAAGCTTAATTAATGTATTTGAATTCGACTCCCCTATAGTGGAAAAAACCTACAAATAATTGTAGCAGAAATAGAAGTTTTATTTTCTAAAGAACCAAATTAATGAATCCAACCATTCAAGTAGCGTTGTGAGTTGTGGACTGAGAGGTGCAAGAATAGTAATGTCGCATTGCAATTGAAATCAATTTCTTTGTTTATTATTTCTTCTTTTGGTGACTTGGAATTAAGTGTTGGGTTTTAAAAGGTGTGAATGAAAAATGAAGAGTTGTGACTTTTGTGAAAAGTTGTGACTTTTATTGAAAATTGCGATTTCTGTGAAAACTTGTGACTTTTATGAAAAGTCGTGACTTTTATGAAGAGTTCTAACTTTTCTAAAGAGTTGTGACTTTTATGAAAAGTTGTGAAATTTCCGTAATGTTGTGACATTTATGAAGGGTTAAATAAGCATTTTCAATTGTGAGGGCGCCACATAGTCGAGTCCGCTGTTGTAAATAGGCACAACGTTTATGAAGAGCGGCAAGAGTGGTAAAATAATGAACAGGAGAAGCGGTGGTTGAAGGCTGAAGTGGCGTTCTTATTGTAGAGGGGAAGGGCAATGTTGGAAATAAATAAATAAGAAGAGAATCATTGCTTCTGGTGGCACCACCACGTCACCGGGTGAGGGTTCTCTCTCTCTCTCTCTCTCTATATATATATATATATATATATATATATATATGATTAACAAATTTAAAATATAATTAAGCATTTTCCCCTATTTTATCGTAACAATTAATTCTTCTTAAAAATGTAAAAAACAAATTGTAAATTTGCAAAAAAATTCTTAAGGAGTAAATTATTACCTACATATATACATACTCTCTTCCTCATGAATTTATTCAATATTTTTTTTCTCAAAATTCAAGTTATAAAATAAAAAAAAATTCACAGATAAATTCTCTCACAAAGTTGCAATTCTTTTCGTGTTAATACAATGAATAAAAATATCATATAAATTGACGGAGAGTGCATGTATATATGTAGGTGTTTATAGATGTTTTTTGAAGTTCATGATAAATAAAGTCAAAACTTACTTAATTATTTGTCAAGATCATTGATGCTCTTTCCGTTATATTTTCTTCTTGGAGAATATTTTATAGATTTAAGTGTTTAGAAATTACAAAATTGTTGAGAGACGAACAACAGAACAAATTAAATTTATACCCCTAGAGTTTTACATTTTAGTTGTCTGTTTTTCCTTTTACGAGTCCATTAAGAAATTATAAATAAAAATGATCATTTTTGTTGATTGGCAAGTAATTTTAATAACTATTTTTAATAATGTAGATAACAAATATGAATTAAAAAAAACAATATCAAAAGGTTTAAAACAATAATAATAATAATAATAATAATAATAATAATAGTAATAATAGTAATAATATTATTAATAATAATAATAATAGTAATATAGTAATAATAATAGTAGTAGTAGCAGTAATAGTAATAATAATAATAATAATAATAATAATAATAATAGTTAAAATAATAATTAAAATATAAAAAAATAACAAATAAAGAAAAGAAGATAAGTGAGGAAAAAAGAGGATATTTTCTCTCCATCCACCTGTCTATATCTATATCTATCTATCTATTTATATCCTACCTTAAAAGCATGAACTCCCAAACTTCAATGTTGAATTACTATAATACCCCCAAATAAAAATACTCAAATTATTTTATATATTATTTAATTAATTGTATTATATTAAAAGTAGATACCTTTTCACATTAAAGAGTTGTGACTTTTCCAATGAGTTGTGACTTTTCCGAAGGTTGTGACTTTTTTGAGGGGTTGTGACATTTCCGATGTGTTGCGACTTTTTCGAAGGGTTGTGTATTTTTCAAAGGGTTGTGCCTTTTCCGATGAGTTGTGACTTTTTCGATGAGCAGTGAATTTTTCGAAAGGTTGTGACTTTTCTAATAAGGTACTGCTTCATACTACTATTTCTTAGCTATAATAGAGGGTGTTTCCTCTAAATTTTAATGTATGATTTTTAAAGTTTTCTACTCTTCTTCTTCTTAAAAAATATGAAATGTTATTTGCAACAATTGATTAAGGTCAAAATTCAATGAAATGTGAGGTAACACATAAGAAAGAGTTGGTGAACAAATTGTAAAAAATTCATTCATCAATTCACACTCGTAAATTCCTATTACGATTTTCATCATATACATACTTCAATATTATTTATATCATTTTAGAACATTTAAACCCTTTTAGTTAACATGCATATTTTATTTATTAAAAAAATACTTATTTACTACAAATAGTCACAATAATTTCAACCTTCATGTTTCTTCGGTCATTAATCACAACCATTCACTTCTTATAAATTCTTGAGGATTTATTTTATGCGTCAATTTGAGATCATTAAATTTTTTTGTAAACGATTAATCTCCAATCCGTTGATATGGTTCGCCGAAGTTCATAGCATGAAAAATTAGGTATTTGATTTCTATTAAATAAGAAGAAGAAAAAAACAGAGAAATGTGCAATTAAGAGTGCTTTACTTCACACAAAAAACTTCTATATATAGTGCGCCAGAGTTTTCATCTTCTTTTTTTTTGTTTTGTTTCTTCAATTAATTTCTTTTGTGTTTTCATTGGAGAAAGAATTTTATAATTAGTGTTAGCATAACGAGTGAATAGTGACGAATACACACATTGTGAATTATTTTTTCTAATAAAACTAATAGATCAAGTTGTGGTAGAGACAATAATAATACTTTCTCCGTCCCATTTTATGTGGCACCATTTCCTTTTTGGTCAGTCCCAAAATGAATGTCACATTTCCATATATGGTAAGTATTTAAAGGTACAATTCATTTTTTACCCTTGTTGGTCCCACTTAATCTTAAAGATAATACTCCAATACATTTATGAGGAGAGAGAAAAGTGAGTCTACTTTTTAATATGACTATTTTTTGAAGGTCAATTTGATAAACATTTCAAAGTCTTCATTTATTTCTTAAATTCCGTGCCCGGTCAAATGTTGCCACATAAAATGGGATGGAGGGAGTAATAAATAAATACAAAAAAGAACATGATCTTCTTTATTTATCCATTTTTTATTCTTTTACCCTCAAACGAAAGAGTTTCTTCCTAATTTTTCTAAAATAACGGGCATCAATGTAGTCCATTGAATTATTACTTTTGATGTTAAGTCCATTATTTCAAAAATAGATTTTCCCTTTTGCTTATAATATGATAATATAGCCATGATATTAATTTTGTTTTAATAGATATGTAAGTAAAAATAAATGGAGAAAGTAAAGTATTGTTGGGAAGAGATTTCAATCTAATGGAACACTAGAGTGAATATAACATGAACATATATTTTCGTCTTCCTTCTTCATTGGCTATGAATTGTGTTCCATATATTATTTCATTTTTATATGTTTTTATATTGAGTATAAAAATTTAGGTATGAATTTCGTGTTATTTTGTGTTCATTTTAATCTAGGAAAATGTTATGTCACAAGATACACTCCTTCTAGCTATATAAAAATAGATAAGAAAATAGTGATTGATCATAAAATGATCTTAAATAAAATTAATGATTCTATGAATAATACTTTAAATTTTATTCATCTATCACTTTTTTTATTGAAAAAGTTTAATGTTTTATATCACGATACAACTTCTATAATATACCAGATACTTTCATTAGACAACAATTATATGATATGTATGCAACAGAAAAAGGAGAAGACTACAATTCCGCAAAGATAAGTTAAGAAACTTAAAGAAATGAAATATTTTTCACCATAGGTGATGTTGTTCATATATTAACATTATATATATAAAACAAAGAATTGGTCAAGCTAAATATTTGACATACATTATAAGAACATTTCACTGTAACATCCTAATTTTTTTTTAACTAATTTTTGATGTTATCTTTTTTATCTATATAAAATTCTACTTATAACAGTGTAGACATCCATTATAGAAGTGCACCTTTCTGTAAAATTACCTCTCTATGATAGTCTTACTCAAATATTAATTGAGTAAAAATATTTTCTAATATATATATATATATATAAAGATAAAATATTGAAATATTTGTGGCAATCGTCAGGGGCGGACCCACCTTATATCAAGGGGGTCAGCCGACACGGCTTCGTTGAATTTTATTAGTATATATATATATAAATCTGAAAAAATAAAAACAGAACTGTAAATATTATAAATGACACTCCTTGAACAAGGAAGCGCCTTGGCTCGTTGGTTCATGCCGCGAACGAAGCTATCATGTCATTCAACATACCCGAGTTCGAATCTCAGTAGGTGCATTTTTTTCTTTTAATTTTTGAGCATTTTTTCAGAGAAAAAGAGAAAAGTTTAAGAAGGATTCCAACCTCCAACCTCCCTATTCCTACTCAAATTAGGCTAAAGCAACCCAGTTAAACTAGAATACTACATATAACCTACTATAGAAATTTTATTACTTATTCAAATCAGAATTGGATACAATAATAAGTTATAAAGTAAAATCTAAGTTGAAAAGAAACCTTCAAATTTAAGTGTTGTTGCGGTCTGCGTTGATAGCTTGATGCTACTGTCGTTTTTTCTTTAATTATAAGTTCTCTTTTCTTTTTATCTCCCATCTTTTTAGTTTTCATTGAAATTTCTTGAAATACCAACTTTTATAGATTTAATTTCTTGAAATTGTTTAGAGTTATCTAATTTAATTAAATTTGTAATTCAGACCAATTCAATGGAGAGATATATTAAAGTATCTTGCAATCTTTCAAAATCAAGTTCAACACCTCAAAATTCTTTTAACTTAGAAGAAGAAAACGGTAATGAGGAACAAGGTCGACAAAGTGAAAGAGTTGATTTAACTTCCTTAAAATTTAATCCCGGAGAAAGGTTACCAATTCGAAAGTATCATCCGAATGAGTGTGATGCAGTAAGAAGAATGTATCTTCAAAATGGTCCTTTTCAACCAAAAAATTATCAATTTTCTCTGTCAGATTTTTATGGTGACTTATGTCGTTTTAATGCTGAATGGTTTCGTGAGTACGATTGGTTGGAGTGTAGTGTAACAAAAGATGCAGCATTTTGTCTCTATTGTTATTTGTTTCAAGATGAAAGCATAAATTAAGGAGGAGGCGATGTATTTTCAACCATAGGGTTTACAAGTTGGAATAAGAAGCGCAGCCTTGATGTGTATATTGGTAAGCCAAACAGTGTTCATAATCAATCAAGACGAAATTGTGAAGATTTATTGAGACAAAAGCAATCCATTCAAGGTGCATTTGCTAAACAATCTGATCAGCAAAAGTTAGAATATCGTACTCGTTTGGAAGCTGCAATTAATGTGATAAGATATCTTTTGAAGCAAGGATT
Organism: Solanum okadae; assembly: GCA_036553675.1. NCBI lineage: Eukaryota > Viridiplantae > Streptophyta > Magnoliopsida > Solanales > Solanaceae > Solanum > Solanum okadae. Next base: position 17,914,429 of record CM071686.1, on the reverse strand, counting down.
GTCATTTCGGGGCCATCGTGAAGATGTATCCTCTTCTAATAGAGGTAATTATATTGATCTCCTTACTTGGTATGCGAAGCTATGTGATAATATTGACAGTGCATTTAAAAAAGCTTCAAAGAATAATCAACTAACTTCTCCACGTATTCAAAAAGATATTATCAATGCATGTAAGATTGAAACAATTAAGTGTATAATTGAGAATTTAAATGATGATCAATTTTCCATCCTAGTTGATGAATCTCGTGATATTTCATGTAAGGAGCAAATGGCTATTGTCTTACGATATGTTGATAGAAGGGGAAGTGTGATGGAATGATTTCTTGGTATTGTTCATGTTCGTGATACTACTGCTTTGTCTTTAAAGAATGGAATTATTGGTTTACTTGCTCAACATTCTTTAAGTCAATCTTATATACGTGGACAATGTTATGATGGAGCAAGTAATATGCAAGGTGATATAAATGGGCTAAAAAATTGATGCAACAAGAAAGTAAAGGTGCTCATTCTATTCATTGTTTTGCTCAGCAACTTCAATTAACTCTTGTTGCGGTTTCTAGAAGATGTGATGAAGTGCAAGAACTTTAATTATTGGTTTCTGATATACTAAATATGGTGGGAGCTTCTTTCAAGCGTAGAGATGAACTTCGCGAAGCTTAAGCAAAAGAAATTGAAAAGGCATTACATAAAGGTGAACTTGAAACTGGTAAGGGCTTGAATCAAGAATTAGGTCTTGCTAGAGCAGGTGATACTCGATGGGGATCTCATTACAAATTTTTTAACAATTTTATCCTCATGTTTGGTCCTATCATTGATGTACTTGATGCTATTGCTGTTAATACTCGTTTTGAAGAGAAATGTAGGTCAAAAGGATATCTTATAGAATGTTTAACATTTGATGTTGTCTTCATGTTGCATTTCATGCGCATTGTTTAGCAATTACAAATGATCTAAATGCTGCTTTTCAAAAGAAAGAGCAAGACATTGCAAATGCTATGTTACTCGTTAGAGTGGCAAAGAATCGATTGCAACAACTACGAGATGAAAGTTGGGATTCACTTATGAATGAGGTATCTAAGTTTTGTATCAAATATGATATTTTGATACCTAAATTTGATGAGTTTTATGTTATCCGTGGAAGATCACGTCGTGGAATTGCTGAGTATACTATTTTACATCACTATCGAGTTGAAGTATTTTATAAAATTATTGATTGGCAACGTCAAGAACTCAATAATCGCTTTGATGTGGTGACAACTGATTTGCTTCTGGGAATTGATTGCTTGAACCCAGTTGATTCTTTTTCTAACTTTGAGATGGAAAAGATATTGAGATTGGCTGAGTTATACCCTAATGATTTTGATAAATACTCTATAGTTGACCTTCGCTTTCAACTTGAAAATTACATTGTTGATGTTAGAGATCATGATAAAAGGTTCTTTGGTCTTAAGGGACTTTCTAATCTTTCCAAGATACTCGTAGATACGAAGAAGCACATAACTTATCCTCTTGTGTTTCGACTAGTTAACTTTGCTTTACTTTTGCCGGTGGCTACTGCTACAGTTCAAAGAGCTTTCTCGGCGATGAAGTTGATTAAGACTGATTTACGAAATCGAATGGATGATGAGTTTTTGAGTGGTTGTTTGGTGCCTTATATAGAGAAAGAAATATTTAGTACTATCCCCAATGAGGCTATTATGAATACATTTCAAAATATGAAAACTCGTCGAGGAGAGTTGTAGTAGTTTACTTGATTTATGTTTTATTAGTACATTTTAAATTAATTTTTATTAATTTAATAGTTTTATATCAATTATTTATTATTTATTTATTTTTAAATATAAACACCACTTACAAAAAATTCTGCGTGGCAATCGTTATTAGTGTCATGCACATACTAAATTTCAATTATGAATATTTAAGAGAAAAATTATACTTCAATGATGTCCATCATTTATGGTGATAACCTTAAAACGAAAAGCTATTGGTGACAGTTTTTATATTGATATTTTTTTTCTATTTTGTTTGTTAAATTTGTTTACAAAATTGAGTGAAGGAAAAATACTACTAAAGAAATGTCCCTTTCTCCTGGTATTTAAACTTTGAATGTATGTTGAAATGTTTCCATGATTTCTGGTCATTTTGATCTCAAAAAGCAAGTAATTCTATGACAATATGTATTAATCATTTAAAATTACTTTTTCTATGTTCTTTCAATTATAATCATCTACTAAAAAGGTTTAATATAGTAATATTAATTTCATTTTACAACATCGTATATTATATGATACGATACACACATGCATCGCACGTGCCGTGAAACTAGTTTAAATATATACCCTATGAAAAAATTAGAATATCATTGTATTTAAAAAGTTATGATATTTGAATTCAAACTTAAATGAAATTTGAATTGTAATAGAGTTTTAACTTCTTAGCTTCTCCGATATATACTCCTAAAGTGATTATAATATTATGTTTATTTCTCCTATTTTTTGTTATTAATTATTAGTTTTATTTGTGAATTTATTTACTGCATTCTTCATATTCTTAATTGGTGAATTTATTTATTGCATTCTTCAATATTCTTCATTTTCTATTAATGTTATCTGATAATTATATGATTCGTTGTCTATTCATGTTCATATGGTTTTGGTATGCGAAATTGGGAGGTGCGAGGGGGGAGGGGGTGGGGAAGGGGGAGTACGTTTCATTGAGAAACAATATAATAGTTTGTTTTTTTTTATAAAATGATATCTTTTAAAATGTTTGAACAAAACATCAAATAAAAAATGCTTCAAAATAAAATTTTAATATTATATGCGCATCGTGCGGGTACGTATTCTAGTTGAACTAAAAAAGAAGAGAGAGGAGGGATTGACCCATTTTTCTAAAAATGGGACCCAATAATCCACTTGCCATTATGTGAAAGGAGCCTCATACAAATTTTATCTGACACATCATATTATACCTCAGATATAATAAATTTTTTCGCCAGATGATCAAAGGCTGAGAATAGCTAACAGTCGGTGGCATTGGCGATGATAGAGTACAGGGTCGCATTGACAAAGTTGGAATAAAGAAGATCCCACCTATTTGTTATATTTATACCAACATGGTAGTGTTACATCTTTGCTGGTAGTATATAGATTGGGTTGAATTGATTTTCAGATACCAAATAAAATTATTTGTGTTGGGTTTTGAAATCTATAAATCAAATCAAATTAATAAAACTCAATTTTTTCAATCTTGATTTTTTTTTTTGGGCTTCGGATTTTCTTGGTAAAGTATTCATACAAACATATAATTAATTTGCGCTTCAAATATTTTTTTTAGTCCTATCAAAATACAATTAGGGTGTTTTTTAAGAAAATAGCACAAAATATAATATGAGTGATGATATTAAAATATTCAACAAAGATAACAACGAAATCACATAAAACAAAAATTGCAAATGAATAAATTTAATTGAAAATGATCATAACCTTAAAGTACTAAATCATGTCAAAATAAGTATTAATATATGACTAAATATTAAATAAAATTAAAATTAGGATATGTATTTTAATTATCTAACCAATATATAACTAAAGAACAAATATTTAACATTATTGTCATTTCTAGTATTGAATTGATTTTGTTTTGTTAGCATTAGTATTGATTTGATTTGGTTTGAGTTTTATTAGAGTTATTAATATATACCTAGGGTGTCTGTAACACCCTAGAAAATTTTTGGGCTAAGACTTGAACCATCCTTCGTAGTGAGTAAGTTTTACCAAGGAATTAAAAATTTCTTAAGTGTTAAGGTTACTAGATGTAGTACCTTGAGTTTCAAGAAGAACTAACGAGAGTTCACTCAAGTCATTCCTAAGTTCTTCTAAGATTTGGGTCAACTTCAAACGACCATAACCTTTAGTACATAATGAGTTAGGTGGTCTACAAGGTATTAAATGAAAGGTCGTTGAATTATCTTTCCAACGCCACCGAGTTTGCTAAGTTTCGAGCTTGTATGAGGGAGATATGCCCGTTTGAAGTCGGGCTGTCCAAATAAGGAAAGTTACCCGAAAATAGTAAGGGGTATTTTGGTCTTTTCCTTACCCAATCAGATTTAATTCATTTTTAGTAAGGTTTTAGGGGTCTAATCTGATTAGGTTCAGTTTTATAATCCTAATATACGCCTAGGGTTTTAGTTGAGAGTTCAAGAAGAGAAAATAGCAGAAAAGAGGAGAGGATCAAAGCATTCGTCGAGGTTCTTGAGTTTTGTTGCGGATTTTCGCCATGGATTTGATCCCTAAGAGGTATGTAAGCTTCCATAGTGCTGGGTTTATTCACCCACACGCCAATCATGTTAATTTCAGTGTTAAGTTCGTTCTAGAAAGTTGAAGGTTTGATGTTCTTGAATTGTGTTCTTGAAATTGACTTCCGTTCTTCAGTTAAGATGAGATTGATGAGTTTCTTGAGGAAATCGTGTCAATTTTAGAGTTGTGTTTGATTAGATTATTGTGTACATGTAGTGCGTATTTGAATCTAAAGAGAAATTGAGGAAAATAATTGAATTTAGGCGAATTGGGGTTAGAAAATGAAGAAGGAAAAAGCCGGGCAAATCTGGGTACCAGGTCCGCGACGCGGACCTATTCCTCAGAAATAGAACTTTTCTCTCTGCGTTGGGGAGAGGTCACGGACCCCTCTGCCAAAAAAGTTATTTCGCGAACAAATATTAAAATGCATCTCCGCGTCACTGACTTGCTTCCACACAATGATTTCTTGATCGTTTCTCATGTTTAACTATCTAAAAACACTCCTAAACGTCACGAAATCTTTCCGATCATAAATCATAACCTTGAATTCATGATTCAAATTCAAGGTAGATTTAAGAGTCAAGTTTTGAAAGTTCTTCCGAACATTTTGAGAAAGTCTATTTGAGTCTTTTTGAGCCCAAAGCAAATTAGGACGGGTCATGACCCAACCCAATTTTTATTTCTACCTATTTTAATATCTCCAATTTCAACTTAACCCACCCTTTTGACAACCCTACTAATATCTATGAAATGGACTATTAAAATTCTAAATCAAACTTAAAGTAATATATTATGAGATCAAAATTATGAAAAGTATAAGAAATATTTATAAATTATATCATAGTAAACACATACATATATAACTAATGCATAATATTTTAATTTGATTCAATTCATAAGTTGATGCGATTGTTCACCCCTACTAACAATGTAGGGCCGCAGACCGTGGCTGTGGTGATAAATAATTAATGCATTCATCATTCACAATTGAAAATGGCATAATACATAAACATGACCCTTAACTTGGCTTCAGTGAACAACTATGACCTCCAACTTTGAGTGTGCACATGTAGACACTTAAACTTGTATAAATTGAACAAGTAGACACATGTGTCCTACATGGCATAATACACATAGGATGCCACGTAGGACACAAAATTGTCATGTAGGGCACCATGTAGGACGAATATGTCTATATTTGTTCAATTTTATACAAGTTTAAGTGTCTACTTGTGCACACCCAAAGTTAAATGTCATAATTGTCAGTTGACACCAAGTTAAGGGTCATGTTTATGTATTGTGCCATTGAAAACTAAAGAAAACTCTCAAGTAATGCATTCATCAGTCACAACTGAATAATTAATGCATTTATCAGCATTACTGAGAACTACAAAATTCAATAGTCACAATTGAAATGATCGAACTTGATAGGAAAGGAAAGAAAAAACTCTTTTAATAAAATATAAGTGGTTTGGGTCTTAAAATGTTGGGAAATTTTTGTAAATAGTCATTATAATAAATTTAATTATGCTTCATAATTATAGTTTGCATTTTTACGGGATGTAGCTACAGTTTAAGTTGCATCATTTGTATGATTTGTGGGTTTGTAGATTTCACGGGTTTGTATAATTTGTTGGTGAGTTTGTATAATTAGCGGGTACGTTTGTATAATTGAGTTGTTTTTGTATAGACTTGAAATAACGAATTTATACAAACACAAACATCTGAACTTTAAACAGTTATACAAATTATATTATACAAAATTACATTATACAAAAGTTATACAAATTATATTATACAAATGTGCAAATTATACAATCTTGAAAAACCAGTCCATGTAATTATCACTAAATGTTGGTCGCGAGTGGTAATTAATTATACTATAGCTATGGTGACTAATTAACTAGTATATGTTTGCTTAATCAAGTAATTTCCTTTAAAATGTCTTAGGTAAATCTAATATTATTTTAAAATCTTTTTAATAAAAGTCTGGTTCTTTGGTGCACCAAAAAATCATGACTCTTAAGCTTCATTTGTTTGCACCTAATGAAGATCTTAATTCTAATAATTCAGATCTTAGTTATTAAGTCTGTTTGTTTTCAAGATCTGAATCTTTATCATTTAGATCTTAGGTATTGAGTTTGTTTGTTTTCAAGCTTTGAATCTTAATCATTCAGATCTTAAAACATTAAGGAACCGTTTGATAGAGATGCTAAATAGAGTGTATTAGTAGTGCTTGCATTAATAATGTTTGTATTAGTAATGTTTGCACTAATAATATATTTATTATTTCTTAAGCATTGCTTAATTTGGTGTACTAAAAATAGCATGCATAGCATAAAAAAATTTATTTACAAAGATATCCTTCACAATTATGATAGAAAAGATGTAAAAAAAGATTTTGAGGCACAATGTTGTCTTTAACCATGCATGCATGCAATAAAATTCATTGCATTACTAATACCTAAAAATCCATAATAATGATACTACACATCTTAATACACAATAGACTGTATAACTAATGACATATCATGAAAAAATGTACCAAAGAAGATATTACTAATACACAGAGTTAATGCATGCATTATTTTTGCCAATAGACTCTACCAAACTACCTCTAAGTGTGTTTGTTATTCTTATTTTACAACCACTGAATGAGTCTAAATAGGTTTGAATGATTACGATCTATAGCAAAGTTTATTATTAAGATGTCTATTTAAGAATTTCTACAACAATAACAATTTATAACTACTCCATCCACTTGGATCCACCACCCACAACCATCATTTCAACCAAAACGACCATCAGTGTCAATCAACACCGCATTCCATTTACAACCACCATCCTTACCCCAACCGCAACCGTCACTATCATTGATCACCAAAGTCAATCGTCATCCTCCTACTAATTATCAACCATCATCACCAACAATCACGGTTAATCACTACCATCAATCAATGTATTATAAGATATTACCTACAACCACCATTATTAGTAATCATCTTAAATTGATACACACAATTACTTACATTAATTATCACCACCACCAATTGCCAAATAAAAATTTTAAAATATTTTATTGATATTATATTATATCAATCTAGTATTTTATTTAAATTTTATATTTATTATTTTTAAACAAAGACAAATTTTATATATTCAAACATTAAAAGGATAATCAATTCATAACTATATTTAGTATTCAGATCTTAATGCAACATCTTAATATTCAGATTCAAATCTCTAAATCTTAACGCAATATTCAAATATGCATCCAGATTCAAACTTCAAAATCTTAATGCATATATTAATATTCAGATGTGCATTCAAATTCAGACAGCTTGATCAAATGAAAACAAATGAAGCTTACAAAACTGAAACCAAACTAGTACAAATCAACTTGATTTTTCGGAATTCATACCCACTACGAATATTCCCTAAAAAAGTTTACCTAGTGAAATTAAGTCATTGTAAAGAAATATTTGGATAATTTATTTTTATTAAATGAACAATAGAAACAAAAATTAAATACGGCTGATTTATGGAGCAAAAATCAAAGACTAGTAAATAGGGGCAATCAATGCATTGATTTTAACTAGTGCTTAATCCAACCCATTTAAATATGTATAAATTATAGGAACCACATATTATAAGTACTAAATAATATTTTATCCCTTCTAGTTTTCTATTTACCAAAAATCCCTTAAAAATGATGTTTGCAGGATACATAGCGTTGTGCACGGAATACATTAGATTTGATACATTCCACATAGCGGGATACATAGCGTTGTGCACAGGATACATTAGGTTTGATACATTTCACGTAGCGGGATACATAGCGCTGTGCACGGAATACATGCGGGATACATAGTGTTGTGCACGGGATACATAGCGTTTAATACATTCCACATAGCGGGATACATAGCGTTGTGCACGGGATACATGCGGGATATATAGGTAAATAAGAGATTTTTGAAATAAGTAGGGATAAATAGATATTAAGGTAAGTAAATGAGTGTAGTTAAGTAATTTGTCCTTTAAATTTTGAACTGACCCATGAGAATTGTCTAAATATTTTTAAAATATTTTTTTTTATTCGACATGTTTTATTTAGCCATAATATAAGAAAAAACATTTTATTAGATACTAGAACAAATTTTAACAAAACAAAGAATGTAAAACTTAGTAGTAATATAATGAGAAAATTGTATGAAATAACGAACTATTAATTCAAATTAAATGTTATAGCCATAATTTATTTTATTTATAATTCACAGCGAACATCCAATTTTTTTGCATTTGATTCGATATACAATTAGCTATTTTTGGTATACAATTACTCATTCGGTATACAAATGTATAAAATGCGTTTGTATTTGTATAAAGCGAGAGAAAAGTGTATATACAAATACAAATACATATATTTTCATTCTATACACTTATAATTATACAAATACAGATCTTATTATACAAATTACAATGTATAAATGAATTTATACAAAACTAAACAATTTGTATAAAACTTGATGTATCTAGCGAATTATACAAATCAAAAGCTCCATAACAAATATAAAATTTGTTATGAAGTACAATTATACAAATTATAACTATAACACAATTTTTATGTTTGCTTATATGTAAAAGTTGTTCTAATATAATTGTACTGAGTTAAGTTATGATCCCATTTTTAGCCCACTTCAACTAAAGGAACTTTTGAACAGATCACTGACACTTATTCATTAAAAATAAAAATCAATTCATTTTAAAATGTTCAAATACCGCTCAATCCGATCATTTAACACACGAATTTAAACTGCCAAAGAATTGTGAGAAAGGAAATTTATATAGTGCCTACTGCCTACTAATACAAGGCCATACTCAATAAAATTTGGTTCCACTTTTATTTATGTAGAGCGAAGATCTCTCTCTTACCTAACAGTTAAAAATATGACTCTAGTAGCATCGTAATCACAAAACGTCGCAGTTATTATTAGCATTGTTATTCAATCGTCCTAATGTTGATTTGCGCGAGCGAACAAGAAGAAAATTTCAGCTGAAGAAGCTTACATAACCAATTTGATATTTTAGACACTTGTTTCCCCGAAATGATAACTGATGCAGAAATGCCATCACATCTTAAAACGAAGATACAATTACCTTAATACATCAACCAACGTTCTCAAAGAAGCAAATCTTCCTCAAGTACAACCTAATAGTCGTCTTAAAATGTTCAAGGGATTGCAGAATCCCCTGCTCAGTTCTTGCCAGCAATATCTTAACTCACTACTTTTTAGTACCGGGAAATAATGCACAAACACTCTAGTTGCAACATTTAGAGGCGCACAGAAAGACGTATCCTTGTCCAGCAGATCGCCTGATTTGCACGAGCAGATTTATTATTCTAGGACTAGTTGTGTTGGGTCCTTCAGATGATTCAAAGCACATACATTGGGCAATTATCTATCAGATTGAGATAGATGTTTACTTGAATTCCCTCCAACTCCTATAGCACGTGTTTCTTGCCTGGACCGTTCAAGAAGCAAGAATAAGCAATTAAAGAAAGAAAGTGGACCTGTTTGGAAAGCCACCTGGTAACCAAATTTGAGTGTAATTGCATTGTTTGGCATGTTTGAAAAGTCACCTGATAATTGGATTTGGGTGTAATTGGGATGGGTAATTACTCTCTAATTCTTGTGGGGGAGGGTGTGTGTGAGAGAGAATTCAGTGTAATTATAATTACATTTTATGTAATAATAAGGTCACTTTTTAATTTCTTTCATCATTATTCTAATTTTAATTTCTTTTCTTATTTCTATTACTTCTTTTCAACTTTTTAAATATATTTTTTATGTTTCATTTCCTTTATCTCATCTCCCAACATTTTATTTCTCTAGTGTGGGGGAGGGTGTGTGAGAGAGAATTCAGTGTAATTATAATTACATTTTATGCAATAATAAGGTCACTTTTTAATTTCTTTCATCATTATTCTAATTTTAATTTCTTTTCTTATTTCTATTACTTCTTTTCAACTTTATAAATATATTTTTTATGTTTCATTTCCTTTATCTCATCTCCCAACATTTTATTTCTCTAGTGATTCCATGTGATTGATCGTACTTTTTTCTTATTTCTTTATTTTTCATCTTTTAGCGCAACTGCATTATTACTCTAGTTTTTGAAACTACACCTTCTAATATTAGAAAGAATGAGTCTTTAACAAACTTGGAATATAATGACTGAAAAGTAGAATTTTGTTGTTGAATGAGGTTATAGACTAATGTTTTTCTTTTCTTTTGAAAAATATTTACTTGAGTTATATTGAACTCATTTTATATTATGTTGGAATTTGACATATGAGTAGTAAGTTAATTTTATTTTCATTTTTTTGGACTTTGAATTTAAGTTATATGCTCAAACTCATTTGATTTGTTTTAGTACTATTAACTTGTTTTTTCACATCTGCATGTTGTTCGTTTTTCACTTGCAATTGATTGATTATTTTTTTAATAAAAAATTTGAATAATGCTATGGCATTATGTTTATAAATATTAATTGTTTTATCAAACATCTCATTTAATGATGTTCTTACCGAATGTGTTCTTTTATTTTTTATAACTAATTAAATTAAAATATGAATCAATATGTATCTTAAGTACCTAATTTAATATCATTTAATGGCACATATTTGTTCAATATTAACTTTAATGTTTAGACAATCAATTTTATCTTAAAAGTAATTTAATTGAATAATTACACTTGTGCAACCAAACAGTATGCTTGTAATTACATTGTTATTACTTTATGACAAACAAACAGGTCGCCATGATTACTAGGTTGTGTAACCACACCAATTCTAATTACCATGTGGGCATGAACTTTTCTGGAACTATAAATAGGGAAGCCGAAGTGATCTATAAAAGCATTCAAGAGGCTCCAAGAAGATAGATTATGTTAAACCTGTTGTTACTAGGGTCTATAACCACAGGAAGAAGAGGTTAAAATCTATGTTGCTCCGGACTCTTCAAAAATGTCAAGGGGGGCGTGTCGGTGTCGCCAAAAGTTGTGTATTTTTGGAGAATCCGACACAGGTGCCACATCGAAAGTGAAGAGCCCGCGCAACTTAGGTTAAAATAAGCCTTACTGTAACTGTTTAATTAATTAATTTATTTTATTATTATTATTATTATTATGATGATGTTTATGTATTTCTAGTAGTTACCTAGCAGTTAGTAGACGCTTGCTTAGGCAGGTATTTTGTGTTATATTGCACTAGGAAGAAGGGAAGACGAACAGTTACCTGTAGGATTTTCTCTGGCAGATTTTGTGGTTAAGATTCCCCTAAATACATTTGGTTGTTAGATGTATTGAAGTTATTTCTCTATTTGTAAAACTTATTCTATTTGTTGGAGACAGTAAAGAACAGTTGAAGTGTTGCTCTTATTTCTGTGTTGAGTTTGAAAGTTCATAGAATTAAGGTTAGGAAAGTTTCTGGGCTCCTAACAAAGTCAAAGAAAACATTTATTTGATAATTTGCTACAGAACATGCTCATGTACATTAACATTACCAAGAATTAGCTTTAACTATCTGTCTGTGCTGCCGAGTTTGAACCCTTTGTCTGCTCACCATCCATTAAGATCCTATAAGCATAGAATGCTGCCACCCCTCCACTACACACAGCAAAAACCAATAACAACAGTAATGTGAGCACCTGAGATACAACAATCTACAATGCCAGGGAACATTATGCATTATTTCAAAAAGTCAAATAGCTACATCACTTTCTCATGGGATACAATAAAGACTACAGCTCAATCTCAAGCTAGAAAACATATGTATGGAAATATCTTAAGAGGAAGCTAAAGGAAGAATGCAAAAAGTTACACCAGGAAGATAGAGAGCGACAGCAGAACACAAGGTTTTTTCCTATTAAGAGGAAAATAAACCTTTTCACTTACAACGAGGAAAATCATTTTAAAAAAATAATACTCCTTTTGTCCCATTTTATGTGATCCCCACTTGTGGGATTACAGTAGGTATGTTGATGCTATTGTCCCAATTTATGTGATGCACTTTCCTTCTATCCAAAAAGAAGGATACATTTCTATATTTACGAACAATTTAACTTTAAACTTTTCATCTTACCCTTAATGAGATAATTTATAACTAACAAATATCTATGGCTTGTTTTGTAGCACAAGGTTCAAAAGTCTTTCTTTCGTTCTAAAACTCCGTGTCCAGTCAAAGTTGCATTACATAAATGGGGATGGAAGGAGTGACAAATAACATTTCAGATACAACATGACAGCAAAAAATTTCTTGAGGGACTTGAAGAACTCTGGTGCACTTGTTTATCTTGTTCTAAGTAAACATGTTCGTCCTACTATCAGTAGCAAGTATATATCTCCCGATCTAGAGCTAGCTCACATCAAGACAAATCCTCCCCCCCGCCCCCCCCCCCCCCCCCCCCGCGGATTCCCTCTTGTCTAATCCTTCTTTTCCTTCTATTTGGACAAGACAAGATAGGAAGAATATTTTTATTAGGACAATGAGCAAAACTAAACCAGCAAACTAACAAAGAGAGTGTAGCATTAACAAGGTATGCTGGGGGTTAGAAATATGAAACCTGATGGTGGCTGTAATAAAATTGAAAATAAACGGTTTCTGCAAGGCAAGAGAAAATAAGTTGTCAGAAATCATTGCTTAAAAAATTATTGAATGAACTGGATAAGGACTCTATAGAGAAAGGGAGGGGGGAAGAAAAGGAAGTCGTACCTGCAACATCAAGCGAAATTCTCTGACAAATAAGATGGTAGCAATGGCTGCAAAAAGAGAAAGCACATAACAGGTAAAGCAATGTTGCACTGATCAATACAGAATTTGAAATATGAGAAACAAATTCCAGCATTAAAATCACAAATAAAAGAGGGAGGGGAGGAATCAAAATTGTTAACCTATCTGAAAGTCAATTTTTCCCAACCAGGACAACTGTAAGAACGGAAAATTACGGAGTGGATAGAGGTATGAAATCCCTAAACTAACCTATACATGCTCAGCGTGTACCCTTAAATGTTGCAAGCATGCTGGCAGCAGTGGAGTAAGGTCCAGCTCACAACGAGAAGAAAAAGAAACTTGGAAAGCTCCGTTGAGGTAAAAAGAAATAGTTTTATTTTTTTGGGTTCATGATCGAGACTAACAGTTGTGCACATAGAACTAAGGGCTAATTTGCATATCAGTACAACAACAGCTATGATTAAATCCTGAACTAGTTGGGAAAGCTATATGAATCCTTAATATATCCCACTCAATTTGAAACTGATTCCTTCCAATACTTGATCATTTGTCATTTAAGACAAATAAGGGATCTCTAACACTTGAGATTCTCTGCTTCTTTTACTGATATTACAAGTTTACTCGTCTTCCCTACATAGTGGCATCGTTTCCATATGACAATTACATGCCAAATTCACAAGCAATTAATGACACCCTTTGCTGAAATTGGTAATAGCAAACTAATACATTGAAGATGCACCAAATAAATCAGAATATTCTTGTACGAGTTGCATATAGGTGTTAGAAAGAGCACATGTGGAGTGGAGAGTAAATGAGGATATATGGTCTCTCAAATGCTAACCTGCCTGTCCCTTTAAAGCTAGTGAAGTCGACTCTCCACTTCTCCATGATCGTAAACTTGAGACGCTTAAGGCCAAAAGAGCACCTCCAAGTACAACGCCAAATCTAAGGGCAGCAGTGCTTCCACTTAGCATGAAGTACAAAAAGCCACCAGCAGAAAGAAGAGTTCCTGCAGAGCATCACCAAGGCAGCGAAAAAGCTAAAGGCTTCAAGACATTGCATGCTTCATTCTAAAGAACTTAAACTAATAGTAACCCAAACAAAATCTTGAAACAACTTATAAAAACAAAATTTTAAAACTGCATGTCGAACGGTCCCTTACTACCACATTTGGAAAGATAACTTCTACATACCGTAAGGTATTCCCACATAAAAGTCTCGCACTTTCGACACGTCATTCAATTCATCTGCAGAGGAAACAAATGTTTCAACAATATCCTTCACTGGTTCAGGTGAGTTCTCAGCAGCAGTGGTTAAATATTCTTTACTCTCCTCACTAATATCCTTTGCAATTATAGTCCAATCTTCTCTTGCCTTATCCGATTGAATTTTTAATTTCTCAGAAGTTTCTTTCAAAATGATCATAGCTTTATCGGAATACACCTCATACGCTTCTTGTGACACAGCTTGCACCTTCATCGCTTGTTCTTTGAAGGAAGCTAGGGTCTGTTTCCAGGCTTCTTCTTGCGCTTCAGCCTCCTCCTTAAGATCATTATTGTCTTTCTCCAATTCAACATCTGAAGGCTTCTGAAAATATGAAAACCTTTGACTCATAAACATGAAAGAACTATGCTTAACATCATAATGATCAATATAGATCAAACATAGTCATAAACACCGATTAAACATACTACTCCTCCCCCAATAAAATCCTAATTTGACTTGCTTGAGTTTAAGAGTGAAATATTGGAATCAATTATCATATTAAGTTTGCTTGGAAGTTTTTAGAATAATAGCTTGAGATGTAAAGAAAGTGGAATAGTTATACAAACACATGCCGCACCAAGTTTGATATAATAAAAAAACATAAACCGTTTAGTTTTGTTTGTTTTATATATCAAACTTGATGTAGCATGTTTTATTATTCTTCTCAAGAAAAACGTAAAAACAGTTTATACTACTACAATATTTGGAGAAGAAAATATTTTCCATTTAAGCAAACCAGTCAATCTTTGGGGTGGACCAGAAGAGAGAAGGCCAACTTAATAACAAAGGGGATAGCATATAGAGCTCTGCTTAATTCTCAAAACACACTTGTTTTCTCTATACAAATAACTAAATGTGTGTGTATGTCGATAAAATATAGATATATTCTTTCTATTCTCAACTGTCCATACCAGCCTACTCATTCAAAACAATGGTAAGAAATGTAAAGAAGTTGGTTAAAAAAAAAGACATCAGGTTGATGTAACATAAAATAATGCTACCTCTGTCCCAAAAGAAATGGCAGGCTTCGAGGTACGAGGGTAGAGCATCTAAACTTCTATGTGAATTCAGCAGTTCATCCCTCAATTTTTTTCACATATAATTTACATATTTAAAAGTACTATATATACTACAATGATTATGTACAACTCTTTCGGTTTGATGTTGAACTGCCTACAAGCAAGTATAAGCTTGCAAAAGAAACAACAACTTGTAATTCCCATTTTATAAGCTTTTCCCAGCATTTTTGTATGTAATGTAATCTGAAAATAGCAATTGGCGACCATGTTCTAGACCTCACATTATATTCAACCACATAAAAAGGTGAACGAAAGGTATACCGAAAAGGAGTAGCCCAGTGGTCAACAAAGTGGGTGTAAACCGTGGGACCACAGGTCAAATCTCAACAGAGATTAAAAAAAAATTCTCATTTGCCTAAGTTACCTAGTACTTATGCGGGGAGGTAGTACGTACTGGTGGAATAGTGAAAGTTGCCGCAAGTTGGCCTGAACACCTAGGTGTGTCAATTGGGAATACACATTAAAGCCTTCCACTAGGAGTTTGAATAGTATAATACATTTTGTATGACCTTAACCAATTTGGAAGGTACCTCAACGTTTGAGAACACTCCAATAATATTAAACTTTTATGTGGTATTTTTGTGTTTTTTTCTAATGATCGTGGTGCACCTCGATCGACTAATTCCACGGGATACCTGAGACCTCCCCCACCAGCAACAGAACTTTTATGTGATATTTTCTCTACTAAACTAGCTTCTCCACCCCTGATACAACCGTAATATAAATGAGAGGAGGGAGTACTAAAAATCTTTGGTCCATGACCAATGCCTAAGTTGATCCGATACACGTGACCTACTAAGCACAAAAAGTCATCACGGAAATAGGAAAAATTTGCACCCTTTTTCCTCTGAAAACAGCCATTGATAAATGCTTAATAAGAAAATCTTCAAAAACAATAGAAATTCTTGACAATTGTTGGTATTAAGAATATAAATCCATTACTTTCGACTGCAATGGAGAAGTTGAAAACTCCTCATTTTACAAACAAAATCATAATAAATGAAACAACTCCATTTAGGAAATTGCAAGTTAAATGAATATCACTCACCGATTCCTCATGTGAAGCTGCGAAGGGGAGAATCGTTCTATTCCTAAAACTATGTTGAGCCAACGGAACCAAGCCGGAGCGGAAGCCAAAGCCAAGGCTAGCCTTGGAAACAGACCTAACCACAAGGGAAGTTCTTACATTACAGAGTCTCTGAGTGGAAGTAAGGCCTAGAGATGTAGGAGTATAAGAAAGCGCCATTGAAGAAGCTTTGTTTAAGAGAGGAAAAAGGCTAGGTTTAGGGTTTGTCAAAGTTTATACAGAAGTGGGGAGTGGGACTAGGTAGCTGAGATGGCTAACTTTTCTCAAAAATATCACCTGAGTTTTGAGGGAAAAAAGGCAAAGGTATTGTGACACGTAATAAGACACATGACCCTACTGAATCTGTGACCTGGTAAAACTGTGGACTATTCTTTGCTAATTAGGATACAATAAAACTTCATTATAAATTAATACTTGATAAATTAATAATTTTTTTAAGATAATATTTTTTTCGAGTCTCGATTTGCGCTAATGAAAAAATCACTTATTTCAATAAGATAATAACATAATATATTTTCAGAAGACCCCTATATAAATATATGGTCCTATTAATATTATAAATTAATAATTCTTTAGATGTACAAATATATCTAAGACGATTTAGTGAAATGTGAGTTAAACTTTAAATCTAGTTGAAGGTTCATCTTTAACTTTTCTTATTACATCCAAAAGTTTTGATGTTATCTTTTCGAACTACATCATAATATTGTGAAGAGTTCTAGATAAGATAAGTGTTTTCTTACGCATAACTGGTTCTAAAGGTATCGTATCATCTACAATTTCATCGTCAGTATTGTTTTTTATGATATCCACAATTTCTTTCAAGCTCTGGATCACTGAATATATATCATTTTCACTCAGATAATTCAATAGGTTATTGACGTCCATTTTATTACACTAACCGAGATCATTAATCATAACCTCAGCTTCATGAATGACATTTTCACAAGTGGGTGGATTCATTCAAATTCTCTATAATTTCATCCTCCAAATATATTTTGTACTGCCAAAAATAATTTTTTGTTGTCTTTTACTGAAAATTTGTCGTCCAAGCCAAGATTGTCAAATTCATAACATCCAAAACATTATTTTTTCTTGGATTGGTTGCAAGTCTCACATTCATAAACTACTAATATCCTACGATAAAACATGTTCCGATAATACATCTTGAAAGCTTTTATTATCTGAGCATCATAAGGTTGATCTCAAAACACTCTATAAATTAATAATTATTTAATTTATTGATTAAATAATACATCTATAAAATAATAATATTTTACGATCCCAATTATATTAATTTAGTGAGATTTTACTGTATTATCAATAACAATATTCTTTTTTATTTATTTATTAGCTAATTTGTCCATCTCATTAAGCTTAGAAATAATTCTTATAAGATACTCCATCAAAATGATTCCAAATTAAAATATTTGGTATATTTACATTTGCATATCTCATAAACTTTAATGATTTTAAAAGTCCTACTATTTGATTACTTTATCTTCTACTTATCTTAGCACTTGTTCTCTAATTTAATTGGTCAATTTTATTAGCTTCTCGATATTAAATGATTTTTTATGAAATAGTCAAATGTCATTGTAACTATTTTTTTTAAAATCAAATATACAAAATTTCAATTTTAGAGCAAATATATAGTCTCTAAAGAGCTTCATGATGTGAAGATTTATTAAAATTATAATGGATTAAATCTAATGGTGAGTTTAAATAAGGCAAACTTGTTAACAAACAACAAAATATATATTTAAAAAAAATAAAATACTAAACCATATAAAACAACTAAATAAGAAAAGACAGAGAATGAGGCATACATAAATATTTGATGATATTGTTAAAATTTGCAACGTCTCATGACATAAAAAGGATACAAATTCTAACAAAAAAAGAAGATATAAATTTACAAATTTCATAAAACACAGCCAGCAAACGACTACATTGATTGTCCCTTTGTCATCAAGATCGAATTAGTCAATTTGAAGATAAATTACTTTAATGCCAATGCAGATATTAGATTATATTCCCTCTATTTGTTTTTATATGTCATCAATTTCTATAAATAGTTGATCTATAATACTTGTCATTTCATAAAATCAATGCATAAATTACTATATTGTTCCTTTTTTTACCCATGTGAGTTATTAACCTTGAAAATATACATTTGACCAACTTAGAAAAGCTTAGGCCATCTCCAACCCTATCCTCTATTTTACTCTCCAAGTATAGAGTTTTCTATTTTTTCAGACAATCAACTCCAACCCAATTCTCTATTTTACTCTCTAAAATGAATCTTTTTCTCTCCCCTCAATATTATATTATTATTTTTATTTCATTTTTATTTTCTTATTTCATAATATAAATCATTTCTTCTCTTTGCAAATAATCACTCTATAATCTTTATGTATACAAAATTTCATTTTTTTTTTCAAATTCTTCATTTAATATAAAATTATATTTTAATCTAAATTTCTAAATAACATAAATTGCAATAAATATTACATATAATACATATTAACCAACAATTCAAATAAAAGTGAAATCATTGATGAAATATAATTACATTGTAACTATTGTTTCATCGTAAAATTTATTTTAAATTTTACATAAATACTCAACTTTCAAGACTATTACATTACTCTCATAAATGTTCGATTAATGTATAATGGAGTTCAAAATGCGCAATTTTTCGTTCTTATTTATTTAGGTGTAGCTAAAAATTGTTAATTAACAATTTCATCTTGTATCCAATTATTTCGTGTACTAATTTACTTCCTCTATTTCATTTTGAACTATTGCATCAAATATTTTCATGCTCATTAAAAAGTGTAGTTTAATAATTTATCACTATAACATAAAAGTAGATTGTTTGAATTATCATGTAAATTTTAAAATGATAAAAAAAATTAAATCAAAAAATTGTTAATTCGGGAGGGAAGTAGCATACTTATCAATTATATGTTTTTAGATGTTATATTACTTAGAAAATAATTACAAATATTAGAGACTTAATTAATAATCTTATATAATATAAATAATATAAAATAACTTTAAATTACATATTTAAAGTGACAATTTCTTTTAAAAATAATAAATTATAAAAAATATTAATTTGGGTCGAAGTAGTATCTTGTATTCTTGTTAATAATATATTTTTAGATGTTATATTACATCAGAAAATAATTACAAATGATAAAGACTTAATTAGTAATATAATAGAAATAATATTAAAATAATCAAAAAGTAAAATAGAGAGGTGAATAGTAGTTCTCCAAACTTGGAGAACTACTATTCACCTCTCTATAATTGAGGAATAGAGAGTGAAATAGAGAGTGCTTGGAGAATCCATTCTCTATTTTACTCTTCAAATATAAAGAATAGAGAGTAAAATAGAGATGGGTTGGAGATGGTCTTAAGCAAATGATTCATGTTCATTGGTTAAATAAATTAATCAAAATAAATTAATTCATATTCATTGATTGAAAACTTGAGTTCCAAAAAATTATATAAGGATAAAATAGTAAACTTACTTAGTTTCTTAATGCACGTGAAATTCAAAATGGTGACATATAAATAGGAACAGATGGAGTACATTCTAAAATTTATAAATGCATATCAAGAATGACATGGAAGAATTGTAAATACCAACTAAAAGAGGTTATGTTGTAAATCTTGTTGTACAATCACAAATTCTTGATAGCTTGAGGTGTGTAAGTCAATGTCCTTAAGTTTCACATAGATGGTGTATTTCTCAGGATTCAACAAATTCTTCTAAAATTAACTAGAAAACAAAATTTTTATAACAAGAAAATCCAGCAAAAGAAAGAAGAGGAATAAAGCAATTGTTGATATGTTTTCCACTGCTTCCTCTATCAGCAAAGAATGACTTATATATGCCAAAAAGAAAGTCTCTAAACTGCCAAAGGATAAATGTCATAAAGGTAAAGATATCCAATAAAAAGAATTGAAACGTTGAAGTAAAGTAAAGAAAATTGGAACGTTGAAGGCAACGACATTATATTGGAACGTTGGACAACAAATTAGTTTGACCAAAATTAATATATCTTTTTGAGATAAATACTTTTATAATAATTATTTTTTCTAACAATCACTGACTTATCTAAAAAAGAATAAAAATAAAAATAAAGAATTTTTGTTAGGTTTTTACAAAGAGAATAATGTATCGAAATTGGTGTCACTTGGACTATAAATCAGATCTTAGATAAAATAAGATTAAACTTACAAAACAGTTGTTGAAGTTTAGAACTTCTATGAACCAAAAATTCTTTTGTAAATTCAACATCTTTTTTATCACATCATGCCTCCACACACTTTGTTGTTCATCGCGATTTTTGCGCTAATAGGCCATGCGCGTGTCTGGTATTCATGAGTGCTCTAGAAATTTGTCACAATTTCATAGGAGCGGCCTCACTCCACATTCATATAGGCCCATTCATCAAGTGTATTCTACGGGGTAATACACCTCCTATAAAGGATATGAATTGAGTTAAGATTTTAATCAACCTCACTTTGCGTTACAGTACTCTTGCACTATGTTTACACACTATAGAAAGGGACATATTTTATAGTGCACCTTTTAATCAACTAATGACTTGTTATTACCCATATGAACCTAATTCATGGGATCTCCAATCACATAGTTTGGGTTACCATCATTGTCGATTTTCTCAAGCTGACAAAAGTCTCACTCCCCTCAATGTTTCAAATATCACTCTCCTTTGCAAAGGTTTAATGAGAGGATAGCCGAATTCATTTCTGACTTCACAAAGTCTATGAAAATTATTTCATCTCTTAGCATATGCTTTATCACATTATGTTCAAACATATATGTCTATTCTTTTCATTGAAAAGATTTATTTTTGCTATAGCTACAGCTGCTTGGCAATCACAATGTATCGACACAGAAAGTGTTGGTTTCATTCCAATTGGAATACTTGTTAAAAACTTTATCAACCACTCAGCCTCAATAACAACCAACTCTAAAGCAATAAATTCAGATTCCATAGTTGATCTAGCAATTATGGTCTGTTTTGCTGATTTTCATGTTATGGCTCCCCCTCCAAGGGTAAAGACATACCCACTATGTCTCATTTGAATCAGAGATTTAGTTAGCATCATTGTATCCGGCATATGGGAAGTTGTGCTCATTGGGGGTAATAATTATTCTATATTCCTGTCCCAAAATATACTTAGCTCATATGATTTTAAGAAAACATTTACTCTTCCTCAACTTTGAGATTATTACTCAAACGGCTTTCTCTAAAAAGAGATAGTACTTAAATTTGCTAATGAACTCTTTTGGAAATCAGTGTTTCCTCTTTTCTTAAATGTAAAAAAACATTTCTCTTGGAAATACCTAGTTTCCATATATCATTTTAAAGAAAATGACTCAACTTTACTCTTCCTCAAACTCAATGCTCAAGTCTTAAAACAAGTTCAAAAGATTGTAAAAAGACTTCTTAAAATGACTTGAAGAACTCTCAAGACTTGACTCTTAGCTCTACCTTGAATTTGAATTTATGGATTCAAGGTTATGATTAATGTTTTTGAATGACTTCTAGATATTTAGAAGTAGTTTAGAGTAGTTAGAATCAATAGGGAGTGAAGGTACACTTTCAGAGAACTCAGACAGGTAAAACGACGAAAAAGGGTGGGGGCAGGCAACCCTGGCACACTGCTAGCGCAGGGCGCCAATCCCTAAAGTTCAGAGAGCCCAAAATGGTGCACTGCTGGCGTGTCGCCCCAAACCCTCTGGCGCATCTGGGGTGCGTTAGCCTTCCCCCAGACGATTCCGACAAAATTTTCAACTCGTTTTCTGATCCTAATTTGACTAGAACCGTTTCTTTTTCTCAATTTCTCCTTAGATTCAATTACCCAATACAAGTACATGATAATCTACTCAAAAACAACTCTTAGACTCGATACGATTATCTCAAGAACTCATCAAACCCATTCTAAT
The DNA here is from genome assembly GCA_036553675.1 of Solanum okadae. Lineage (NCBI taxonomy): Eukaryota > Viridiplantae > Streptophyta > Magnoliopsida > Solanales > Solanaceae > Solanum > Solanum okadae. Next base: position 17,891,916 of record CM071686.1, on the reverse strand, counting down.
TCAAGAACGAAAGCAAGATTCAAGAACACTAATCAAGAACTCAAATCCTTCAACTTTCTAGAACGAAATTATGCTGAAAATAACATGATTGGCGTGTGGGTGAACGAACCCAACACTATGAGAATTCACATACCTCTTAGGGATTAAACCCTTGGCGAAACAACCTTCGATTCGCAAGAAAATTTGAAGAATGCCTTGACTCTTCTCCTTTTTCTCCTCTTCTTGAACTTCTCTCAAAACCCTAGCGTAAATTAGGATTTGTAAAACTGAACCAAATCAGTTTAGAACCCTAATTATTTACTAAATTTTCTTAAAGCTGATTGGGTAAGGAAAAGACCAAAATAGCCCTCATATTTTTGAGTAACTTTTCTTAAATGGACAACCTGACTTCAAACATGCATATCTCCCTTATACGAGCTCTAAAATTAGCAAACTCGGTGGCATTATAAAGAGGATTCCAAGACCTTTCATTTTATATCTTATGGGCCTCCTACCTCATCATGTACCGAAAGTTATGATCGTTTGAAGTTGACCCAAAACTCATAAGCTATGCCTAACTTGCAAAATTTCAGATTTTGCTATTTCCAATTTAGTTCTTTCTCGTTTTAGCTCTTTCAAATACTGAGGTGTTACACTTTGTTTCCATGATTTCATAACTTTATAAGTGTATCGTACTACTGATCTATCATGATGCTTAGTATGTAAAACTGGTAAGACTGGTTCACCTAAACATTTTTCAACCCTAATTAGATGAATATCACTTTAAATACCTCTCAATCTTTGAGTCTTTGAATCTTGACCCTAACTTTTAGTATCAGATTAACTTTACTTGTTAAGGGTCAAGTCATTAGATGACGGTTAGTAGCCTTAAATCTATGTTGTTAATCTATTTTCCTTTACACAACCCATTTTATCAAGTAAGTTAACAATTAAGGTGACTTCTAACGTTTGCAACCATTAGAAAGCAATCAATACGAAGAGAAGAATAATGCATGCATGAACACCATTCAATAATCACTAGCTAATTTAACATACTTTATTAATTCATCATGATTCTCACAATCCTAGTTATGTGATTTAGCTACTAATGATTGTAAAAACAAAATTAGAATATATTGTAGAAAACATGATTATGAACTTACAAGATGAATAATTGAAATTCAAAATCTTGAAACAAATTCAAGAATCAAGAATTAATGTACTTTATTGCTCAAAAATCAAAGAATGTATGTTTTCAAGCAAAAAATGCAATAATATATGTAGGGTGCATAAATTGAAAAGTAAAAATCTAAGAAAATTATTATAGACAAAAGAAATCTTTTCCTAAACAAAATAGGATTGCAGACCCTTCAGCAATATATGAGTCATAGGTTGTATGTATGACTCATGGTCTGATCTCAACTCATGGTTTGTCAAAACTCAGTAGAACTTCTTCAGTTCCTACGCATCATTCCACGATTCGTAGTCTAGGACTATGACTCGTGTCTTGAGCTCAGTTTTGCATACTTCCAATCATCCCACCTACGAGTTCACATTATGAACACAAAATGTTGATGTCATGTGTTGTGGGAGTTGTAGTATGACTCCTCTCTCCTACATCTCCAAATCTCGCTCACCTCTCTCCTCCTTCTAACATGTAACTATGATTCGTAATTAGCAAACTATAGTTATGGGGCCTAATTAAGTTTATATTAGTGGCTATTTGTGAAATTTCTCCTAGGGGTGTCCAAATGAGCCCAAATATAGGTAACCCGCCTAATTTGTCTAAAATTTATGGGTTGGGCTCAAGATAATTTGAATTGAGTTCAATCTCAACTCATTCAAGTCTTAATCCATATATATATATATAAAGGAGAAACATAGACAAGGTGATGTGACACCTCTCTATGACCTTCATTCATATTTATCTTTTTTTCTCCTTTTTTGGCTTTTTTCTTCATTTCTTTTCATTAAATAATTTGTTTATTAATTAAAAAATTCAATCATATTTACTATTCTAATTATATCTAATAAGTTACAAAAAAACCTCCATCTATTTACATTCCCTACTTAAATAACATGTCTCTTCAACTCCTTTCTAACTGTTCTTATGAATTACAAAATCTATAAATAGCAATTATCTATGGAGATGTTGAATGTTCATTTTCTCGTTCTTTCTTTTCATTAGTATAGTTTTTTCCTCTTTTTTATTTTTTTCATCTTTTTCATCAATGATGTACTTAATAATGTCACTATATGGTCTTCATTTTGATAAAGATCATATATATATTCTTTAAAAATTCATCACATAGATTATAGAAATATTCTTCAAGATTCATCACAAGGATGTTCACATTAGTTTGGTACAAGTTCATCAAAATGAAGAAGGACGCTTAATTATCTTAAAATATTTCATCAAGAGAGATGATCATATTAGTACAAAAGTTTGAATGGTTTTCAAATATTTTGAAGATTCGTTCATGTATTGTTTTGATTTCAATTAATACTATTCTATTCTTTTTTATTTTATTTTGATTGGATAAATAATTTCCTTTTATTCAACAAAAAATAAATTATGAAACTCTTCTTCTTCCTCTTCTTCTTCCTCCTCCTCTTCTTCTTCCTCTTCCTCCTCCTCCTCCTCCTTCTCCTCGTTGTTGTTGTTCTTATTGTTCTTCTTGTTATTGTTGTTATTGTTATTGTTATTATTGTTGTTGTTATTATTATTATTATTGTTATTATTATTATTATTGTTATTATTATTGTTATTATGTATATGAATGAATATGAAAAATTATACGGTTTTATTTTTGTGTATATCTGTTTGTTAATTTCTAATTAATATTTTAAATTTCTATCGCGTTTGAAAGATTTAATATTATCCATGATACATTTCTCATAGCTATTGCATATTGTTGCCCCTAAAAATATATGATATGGTTTATCATATTAAAAACAGTCACATAATAAATAAATAAATAAATCATCTTTTTAGTATGTGATAAGGCATAAGTACCCCCTAAACTATGACTGAAATCCAGAGACACGCCTAAACTTAACTAAGGTCCTATTACCCCCAAAACTCACTTGTTTCGTATTTTGTGCACCTTTTATGCTAACATGGCACCTTCAATGTAACACCTCAGACTTGAGAAAATGAAAAAAATGCAGCTTTCCAGAACCTGGTGTTAGAACCCGTGGAAACCACCCATAGACTGTAGGTAGAACCATAGACCATAGGTAGGGTCCCGTGGTTTAGTCCCAGACTTAGGGGAATTTCAGAATCTAAAGATGACACCTAGGGCCATGAACCACGGTCCGTTGATTGACTCACGGACTGTAGGATGGTTATGTCGTTGGGTCAGGAGTTTGATGGTCTCTGATCCCACCCACGGTCGACCAGTACGATCCGTGGTTGGACCTATGGACCGTAGGTGAGGGTCAGCAACCAATTGGAGAAAAATGACTGTTGGGTCAACTTCAAACGGTCATATCTTTTAGTACAAAATGAATTAGGTGGCCCATGACATATCAAATTGAAGATAATTGAATTCTCTTTCCAACACCACCGAGTTTGCTAAATTCTAATCTCAGAGTAAAAAATATGCTCATTTTAGTGAAGCCCTGTCGGGCAGAGCATGAACGACAGCTCCCAACGATGGTTGGTCGGTCAAACGACGGCCCGTCAGTCCTGTAGTAGATAACACTCATCAGATTTAAGTCGGGGCTGTTTTGGTCTTTTCCCCTATGCGTTGGGCACTTAAACTACGTCGTTCGATTCTTAAACTACGATGTTTTACTCAGTTTAAGCCTAATAACTTAGTCATACATACCCAAAATCCCCATTCTCCAAAAATCATCCAAACTTGTAGCTAAAAGAAGAGGAAAAGTCGACCAAACCTCCCAAGAACAGACAGTCATGTTCTTCAAGTTTCAGCCCGAAATCAAAGAATTTCTTCGTAGATTTCGTCACTAGGTATGTGGAATTTCACTAGTGGGTTCCTTTTATCCACTAGGTCCCTAGAATTCAGTCAGTTTCTTGATTCTCCATATCTTGTTTAGACCTAGGGTTTCTAAACCTTGGATATTTACTGTGATTTAGCTGTTGTAGTATCCTAAATCGAAATAGCTTGTTTCTTGAAAGGTTTGCTTAATTCCTTGTATGAAATTCAGAACCCTAGTTTGTATGAATTTTCTTAGTTCATGAATTATACATGCTAGGTCAGTTAAACAGATAATCATGCTCCAAATTTCGAATGTTGCATTATCAATATATAAATGTTGCATTCTCAGATTACATGTCAGTATTTTGAGCTATTCAGTATTTCAGTAGCATTTGTGTCATATACAAATTCAGTTGGGAGTAGACTTAACACCGAGTTGGACTAGGGTTCAACGTACCCTCATAGTCTAGAACTACGTGCCACGTAGGAGTAGAAGTCCCCTCTGTTGGGCATCAGATTTAGTAATCACACTAGTCATGGTATTATACCCTTGGCAAGGTATATTGGGTCTTCTCGATGGGGCGTATACATTGGACTCCACGTTTAGCTCACGTGGTGTATGTTAGTTAATAGTAGCTCCCACAGTCAGACTCTTAGTGCATTTGACCAGGTGTTCAGTATATACTTCAGCATTCGGTTCAGCATGTTATTTTCATGATTAGTACTTGGTCATTGTATTCAGCTTAGCTTTTCAGTTATGTTTCAGTAATTACATTCTTGCTTAGTAATGCTTGCTCAGCTTATATATATTTGTTCAACTTAATAGCTATACCCTGCATGCTCAATACATTTCAAGTATTGACGCATACTCTGCGCTACATCCTTTTATGATGTAGGTTCAAGTACTTACTATCCAGATCGCACTTAGATCGGTACTCGGTCTGCATTCAACAATTTCAGTGGTGAGTCCTCATACTTCGAGGACATTAGACATGCTTTTCATTTTAGTCTTCTTATTTAATTTTCAGTTTTGTTAGAGTTAGTTGGGGGGCATGTCCTAGTAACTCAACTCAGTTAGAGGCTTTTTCAGACATAGTAGTAGAATCAACTTGAATTGTTAAGTTTATCTTTCAGTTGTTATTAAACTCTTAGTATGGTTTATACATTCAGATTAGTTGGGGTTTTCCCCATTTTCATTTATCTATTGTTTTAGCTTCCGCATAGTATATGTCTTATTCAGTTATTCTTAGTATGCTTTATATATGCCAGACACATGGTTAACTTGGGGTCACAAACCTCCACAAGAAGCCTCACACAAGAAAAGAAGAGAAAGTATCATGAAGGTCCGGGCAAGTAACCTACAAAAATGTAGAAGCAAGGGGTGAATACCAAACCACACGGTACTTAGCAAGTAAACTTCTAAACACAAGCTAAGGGAATAGAATACGGGTACTCCTTACCACCCCAACCGAACCTCCACAACTACAACCTACATAAACCAACTTAACAGTTCACAATTTACATAGCACACAACTCCACAACAACACTCTAACAATTTCATATCTTCAAAAACAAGCTCAATATCATCAATTACAAGTTCCACAGAAAAGGCACTCACAAGATCAGGAACACACAAGATCAAGTTCCCCAATGATAAAGATGTGCAATGTCAAGTATAGAGATGCATGTCTGACCTAACGATACACCTCCGCTGTCTCTCAGTCTGGGACCCATTGAGGACATATCCGTGAATGCATCTATCATAACCTAGACAATCGTGATTGGCACCCACACTAACCCTCCAGTGGGAGAACCATTAATACTAATTAGCTAACCCAAGAACTACACAACTTAATCAATTACTAGGCATTTAAAGTTATGGAAGCAGGTTTAAATGCAAGAGTCCAATAGAGTTCCCATAAACTCCCAAAAGATCTAACAATGACTACCAAAACATTGCGGAAAATATTCCCTAGAACCTGAAAGTCAATGTACCAAAACTCTAACAACGAACCATAAGTCTAAAGAAAATGGGTACAACCCAATTAAACACAAGGAATCTAAAGCACTAGTCTAAGTCCGAAGATGCGGACATAAACAAAAAGAGAACTCACGGCGGCCCCGAAGAACTAGCTCACCCTTGAATTCAATCCTGATTACTGATTTCCAAGATGAGGTATGTCAGTAGCCGCCTGAAGATGCCCTATACTTAACAAAGAAAAAGCAAGTGCAGTATCAGTACGCAACCACAATGTACTGGTAGGATCACACGGCTATTCCAATAAGTGAAACACATACAAGTAATCACAACGTAATAAAACAGGCATATACCGAACATGTACAATATCAGTCATCTTATAAGGATCAACGACCAATTCTACATTCTCAAAATACATAAATATGACAAGTCAATGGTGTCACACCCCTTTTCGCGCACGGCGGCAGGGTTTTTCCAATTTAAGCGACGGTATTGATTTAGGGATTATTTTATTTTTTGTTTCAGAGTCGCCACTTGGAATTGAGTTGTGGTGTTCCAAGTCACCTTTTCGAATCCCTAATCAATAGGAAATGACTCTTTTAGTTTTGGTCTGCGAACTAGAAATTTGGGTAAGGAATTCTATTGACCGAGGGGAAGGTATTAGGCATCCCTCGAATCCCGTGGTTCTAGCACGGTCGCTTTTATTGACTTATACTTATTTTAATATATTTTTGGATAATTTGTGTTTAAGGCCATGGTTCATTTATTTTTTAATTGTTGAATTTTTATTAGTTTTAAATCGGATGCATAACTGCATTCTCGATCTTGATATTTGGAGACATAACTGTCTTTTCCTCTCGAGTTCCTCACACCTAATAATCTCAATTTACACCTCTTGGTTTGAATTAACAAAAATTAATTATTAAAATAATTTGATCAAGGTGCGTAACCGCATCCTTGAATTTGACCAAGATGCGTAACCGCATCCTTGAGTTTCTGAAGTATCTCAAAAAGATGTGGAACCACATTCTTAATTGAGATGAAATTTAATTATTATTACTCATATAATGTATAATAGAGCCTAATAAATACCTATGATTATATTGAAACAGTCTAAAAAAAATAGTAAAATGTTAAAGTGACCAAAAAACCTTTTCTATATGTCACTTATTACCTCCCCCACAAAATATTAAATTTAATTAATTAAACCTTATTTTTATTAAAGCATAAAAGTACTTTCAGCCATTAACTAAACAGAGTGTTATTAATTTACAAATTTTTAATATAATTATTAATTTTCAGTGAAGCATAACAAAATATAAACAAATAAAGTAAGAGCAACAATAGTGTTTCCAAGCATTAACAAAATAGAGCGTAATTAATTTATAATTTTTTAATGAAAGCATAATAGAACCACAAATACATTAAGAGTACACTTTAACTAATAATTAGTGACTATATCTCATTTAACAAATATTTTCGCTTAAACAATGAGGCGATTTTTATTATTTGCAAGTTATTACCCCTGAATCTAATGTCATAAATTAATGAACTCATAAAAAGGCCCTTTTTAAGAAAAATAAACCTAACCTTTATATTCACAATAAACTTGAAACTAGTCTTAGATCTGTGACCCTAAGAATACCAAGAATCTAAGAGACTTGAGATGATAAAGATTAAATAGTATGAAAATGCATTTTTTGGTTAACAAACAATGATTTACTTAGTCCATTCTTAAATTATGCTATCAACGAATAACTCAAAAATAGGTGAATTGATCAAATTAATTAACAACAATCCACGAGTCACGTTTCCTCTTGATAAAATAGAGCGAATAAAGAAAAACATTAATTCTTGGGTGAGCGAGAAGCAACTATACGTTATATCATATTTTAATCCAAATTCAACAATACAAATATTTACATGTATTTCAATATTATAATGGCAAAGCTAAACACACATGATATTTGAATAAATTCATGACACCGAAATTAAATACTATATAATCATGAAAATCAAATTATAAAATAAATGTTAAATAGTACCTCTTGCAAAAATCAAACTCACGAAAAGAAAGCGATCCTAATAGGAAACCACGGACTTGAAACCACAAAATAAACCTCCGACTCAACCTTTATTTGTGAGTGAAAAAATATAAAGTGGGGGGGGGGGTGATTTTTCTTTTTCTTTTCCGTGAGATCTCTTTTTTTGTGTATTGAATTTTTGGTGAAAGTTGTACGTGTTGGTTGTCAATATAAAATAGGAGCGTTGTATGATATGAATATTTTTTTTTTTTTTTAGATCTGTGCGTTTTTTCCTCCCTTTTTTTTTGATAATTTAGTAATTTTTTTTATTTTTTTTTTCATGTTTTCTTTTTATAATATTTGTTTGACTTTCTGTTAAATGTTTCTGTTATTCTTTTCCTTAAAATAAAGTTAGTCTTAAATCTCCCTTTTACGTTTCGTTCCCCTTTTTGTTTATATTTTTCTTAAACATTCTGTACATTTTTTATTTTTATATTTTATCTATTTTAATTCAATTTGTTTCCTTCTCCTTATCCTAACAAGTTTATTATTATTATTTTTTGTTAGAACCCTAAATATCAAGACAACACACATATTATAGCATAAAACATGACTTAATACTTTTCTAAATACGATCAAACAAAGAATTCATTCAACTTAGTAAGACACAAACATAAAAACTTTGATAATTAGTTAAGGAAAAAGAGCGAGGAATGGACTCTTAAGCATGTAAGAAATACTCACATGTCATATAGCATGTTTGAATATATTTCAGTACACAACATTAATAATATTAACAGATTAAACACATACGAAATTTGAACAACTTCAATATATTGAAATTAATTCTTGCACAATAATGACATAAAATTATGCAAAAATAAAATACAAATAAATGTTACCTCTTGTGAAAATTAGTTAACGAGAAGAAAGGACAAATAATCAGGAGCCACGAACTTGAAACCGCGAAAATAGATTCCTAGATCTTCAATCACAATGTGAGAAAGTACAATATGTATTGCTTCTTTTTTTTAATGCCTCTCCTCTGTGTGTCCTTTTTTGTATGTATGGTTGCTGGTTATATAGCAGTGGGGGGTTAGTTCTTTTCTGAAAGGAAAAAAAAAAAAAACGTGAGGAAGTGGAGAGACGTGTCCGAGTGGGAGGTGTTGGTTGAGGTTTTAAAGGAATACGTGATGTGAGGGAGTTCGGTGGGTGTTTCAGTTAATTTGGTATCTGTTGTATGTATGATGCTACGTGAATGGAGGAATTATGGTAGCATATGATATGTTTTTGGGTGGTTTTAGGTTTTAGGTGGTTTAGGTTAATGGCTTTAGGGTAGTCTAGGTTTTATATAATATAATATACTATGATATAATATAATATAATATAATATAATATAATACAATATAATATCATATAATATCATATCATATAATATAATATCATATAATATAATATGACTATTTTTGAACAACTAAAAATATGAGAAACATTTTAAATAACTAATCAAAAATATATCATTAAGAAACACTAAATTTATTTAAATTAAAGGAATACATATATTTTTTGTAAATTTCATTTCGTTTGACGAAATTAAATGTGACTTGTTTTTGTTGCTTTCAAATTTTTAAATGTAAAGTTAATAAAATGAGGTAAAAGTCAAAATATTCAATTTAGATTTTTATAAAATATTTAACCTCTAAAAATTGTGTAAAACTTAGGTTCGGTCAAAAATTACGTGTCTACAGTTTGCCCCTCTTTGACTGGAAACACAAAGAGTTTTCAGACAAAGAAGTAGACAACGTGACAAGTTTTGACCGGACTCTTATTCGAAAAGAAAAATATGCGACCGAGTCCTAGTTTTGGACATCCTACATATCCCGGGTTATAAGAGAATCAGGTCACGTGTAGTTCAAGGATATGAAATAATGAGTTAGAAGTTGAGTGAGGTTCTATCGAGGCTTCAGTTCGCGGCTCCTATTATTACACCAACATGAGAAACAAAGAATTAAAAGAAAATGCAAGTATCAGATTCTAGCTCTGCAGCTTCTCTTGAATCTTGACTTAGGTCTTCATGTTTCTCAAGCTGTGAGATACTGATTTTCCTTTTGAGTGAGTTCGAAGGTAAATGCCTCTCTTCCGGTAGGCTCCTTCTACTTGGACTTGGATATCGACCTTGTTCTTAAGATGAGCTCTAGCCATTTCAATTGACCATGAGCTTGAGAGTCGACTCCTTCCTAGATAAGATCCTGAACTTGAAATATGGATTGACCCCATTCTATCACTAGATTCCTGAAAAACAAACAAAAATAATAACACAAAATTTTGCCCCAGTTTAATATAAGAAAATTTTGTGAGAGAAATAAAAGATGGTGCTTAGCTTTGAATCGAGATTTTGAACAATTCGAGCTTTGTCGCGATGTACTCTTTAGAGGGCTTATGCGTGTTTACACCAACTCCATTCTTCATGATGAACCGGTTAGATAAAATTATGTTAGTCTAGCCCCATTATCCAGGAGGGTCCTTGCTATACTACGTCTCATTATTCAGGAGGGTCCTTGCTACACTACGTCCCATTATTCAGGAGGGTCCTTGCTACACTACGTCCCATTATTCAGGAGGGTCCTTGCTACACTACGTCCCATTATTCAGGAGGGTCCTTGCTACACTACGTCCCATTATTCAGGAGGGTCCTTGCTACACTACGTCCCATTATTCAGGAGGGTCCTTGCTATACTACGTCCCATTATTCAGGAGGGTCCTTGCTACACTACGTCCCATTATTCAGGAGGGTCCTTGCTATACTACGTCCCATTATTCAGGAGGGTCCTTGCTATACTACGTCCCATTATTCAGGAGGGTCCTTGCTACACTACGTCCCATTATTCAGGAGGGTCCTTGCTATACTACGTCCCATTATTCAGGAGGGTCCTTGCTACACTACGTCCCATTATTCAGGAGGGTCCTTGCTACACTACGTCCCATTATTCAGGAGGGTCCTTGCTATACTACGTCCCATTATTCAGGAGGGTCCTTGCTACACTACGTCCCATTATTCAGGAGGGTCCTTGCTACACTACGTCCCATTATTCAGGAGGGTCCTTGCTACACTACGTCCCATTATTCAGGAGGGTCCTTGCTATACTACGTCCCATTATTCAGGAGGGTCCTTGCTACACTACATCCCATTATTCAGGAGGGTCCTTGCTATACTACGTCCCATTATTCAGGAGGGTCCTTGCTACACTACATCCCATTATTCAGGAGGGTCCTTGCTACACTATGTTTCATAGACTAATAAGACAAACAAACACTTACCCAATATGGACTATAATTCGTGTGCAATGTTGCCATTTAGCTCTTCGTAGACTAAATGAAACACCTACGTTTTTGGATCTGTGATCTCGAAATAACTTGTGCCCCTGCTTCAACAAAGAAAATTTGTGAGTTTAAAAACGTGGTGGTTGGTTTGTGGTTCTGCCTTTTGATGAGGATTGCTCAAGTACTCATCGTGTTCTACTTTTTCCAAACACCCAGTGCTCGTTATTGATTGATTGTATTTTCACCCAAATTTGCTCATTTTGAAGGACTTAAATCCAATATCTGCCTTTATGTCACGACACTCATTGTTTATCCTTCATCAAATCATGGACTTCTTCTGAATTCAAAACTTCCCGACAGATGATAACTCATTGGCCTGATGTTTTGCCTCGTACAAATTTAGAGTTGGTAATAAGTCTTGAAATCCTTTTTTACTTTCTTGACACAAACTCGACTCAAGGACATGTGAAACCAAGTGATGAAAAGGGGAAGAAAAATATATACTACACGAAAATAGCAGAAAATGATTCGATGAAAACTCTCTTTTAGAAAGAGGAAGAAAGAAAAACTTATCTGAGTATGGTAGCCGACTCTACTGATCATGACATGCAATTTGAATTGATTATCCGATTTGTCCATCCAATCTATTCATCAACTATCATTGATCATCTAATCTTGATGTGGAGTTCCAACTATTTGACGAAGTCCTAAATAATTTCAAACTCTTATTCGCCTTATGATGTCCACGAGGGTTTTTGCCACTAAAACTCTTTCACTTTGAATCCTTCAACTCACATTCGCCTCATGGTGCCCGTTAGGGTTTTCACCAATAAAACTCTCTCATTTTATTTCTCTCAACTCACATTCGCCTTATGATGCCCAGTTAGGGTTTTCACCAATAAGACTCTCTCTTTTTTTTTTTTTTTTCGCCTTATGATGCCGAGTTAGGGTTTTCACCAATAAGACTCTCTCATTTTTGTTTCTTTTAACTCACATTCGCCTCATGGTGCCCGTTAGGGTTTTCACCAATAAAACTCTCTCATTTTTGTTTCTCTCAACTCGCATTCGCCTTATGATGCCCAGTTAGGGTTTTCACCGATAAGACTCTCTCATGGTTTCATCATTTGTACCCTTAACATACTTACTCTTGACACTTCAAAGGTTGATCCAAAGGTTTTTCTTTGATTGAAACACAACTTTTATACAAGGTTAGAAAGAAATGACAAGATGAAGGCTCAAATACAACTTTATATGATGAGATTGACTTTAGCTTTGGGATAGAAAAAAAATGACTTTTGCCCCAGTTTTTTACAAACATGGAATTTTGGATTTTTTTTTTTTTTTGGTTAGACCGAACCCCATACTAGGGTTGCCTACGTATCTTATCGAAACAAGAATCAGGTCAAACGTAGTTCATGATAATTGATTTTGATTTTTGATTTTTTTTTTTTTTTTTTTTTTTTTTTTGGGAAGAGCCAAGAAAGTAGAAGAACCAAGGAAGTAAATTGGCTCTCGACAAAGGTGACAACATATGAATTAATACTTAGACACAGAACCAAGAATTTCCATTACATCAACCTTTGAAATGTCAAGTCCAAACATAAGGGTTTCTAATACCGAAAAATCACATCATATATAATATCTCTTCACAGCATCAGCATTGATGACCATTTCTGTCATTTTGCCTTCTATATCTGCTAAGTAAAGAGCACCATTGGATAATACCTTCTTTACAATGAATGGTCCTTTCCAATTTGGAGAAAATTTGCCTTTGACTTCAGCCTGGTGTGGTAGAATACGCCTCAACACTAATTGACCCTCTTCGAAACGTCTGGGACGCACCTTTTTGTTGTATGCTCGTGCCATTCTTTTCTGGTACAATTGTCCGTGGCATACTGATGTCATTCGCTTCTCATCAATCAAACTCAATTGCTCCAAGCGTGTTCTGATCCACTCATCATCATCAATTTCAGCCTCTACAATAATCCGCAGGGATGGAATCTCAACCTCTGCAGGTATAACTGCCTCAGTCCCATATACCAGCGAATAGGGGGTGACACCCACTGACGTACGAACTGTAGTGCGATAACCCAACAAAGCAAAAGGCAACTTTTCATGCCATTGTCTAGAACTTTGCACCATTTTACGAAGTATCTTTTTTATATTTTTGTTGGCAGCTTCTACAGCCCCATTTGCTTTTGGGCGATAAGGAGTCGAATTTCGATGTTCAATCTTAAATTGACGGCATACCTCTTGCATTAAGTGACTGTTGAGATTTGCAGCATTATCGGTAACAATTGCCTTTGGAATACCAAATCGACAGATGATGTTGAAATGAATGAAATCCACCACAACCTTCTTGGTCACTGACTTGAAAGTTACTGCTTCCACCCACTTTGTAAAATAATCAATGGTCACCAGGATGAACCTATGACCATTCGATGCTTTTGGTTCTATTGGTCCAATCACATCCATTCCCCATGCCACGAAAGGCCATGGAGCAGACATCGCATGCAACTCGGAGGGAGGAGAATGTATCAAATCACCGTGTATTTGACACTCATGACATGTACGAACAAACCGTATAGAATCCCGCTCCATAGTGAGCCAATAATAACCTGCCCGAAGTATCTTCTTTGCCAGAACATATCCATTCATGTGAGGTCCACAAACTCCTGAGTGTACTTCAATCATGATTGTTGAAGCCTCTTTAGCATTTACACATCTTAGAAGACCCAAATCAGGTGTTTTCTTGTACAATATGCCTCCGCTTAAGAAAAAACCGCTAGCTAGTCGCCGAATAGTCCTTTTTTGATTACTAGTGGCATTAGTAGGACATTCTCCGGACTGAAGATATGTTTTAATATCATGGAACCAAGGTTTACCGTCAAATTCTTCCTCCACCAAGTTGCAATAAGCATGCTGATCACGAATCTGTATGTACAAAGGGTCGATATGAGCTTCGTCAGGATGTTGAAGCATTGAAGATAAAGTTGCCAATGCATCAGCAATCTCATTATGAACTCTAGGAATGTGTCTAAACTTTATTGACACAAACCGTCGACAAAGATCTTGTAAACAATGTTGATATGGTATGAGCTTCGGGTCACGAGTCTCCCATTTTCCTTGAATTTGATGGACTAGTAGGTCTGAGTCTCCTAGCACTAACAACTCTTGGATGCCCATGTCAGCAGCTAACCTCAAACCCAGGATGCAAGCCTCATACTCTGACATATTATTGGTACAATAGAATCTAAGTTGGGCAGTTATAGGGAAATATTCCCCTGATTCAGACATAAGAACCGCTCCTATCCCTACTCCCTTCTTGTTAGAGGCACCATCAAAGAACAACTTCCATCCTTGATCCTTATCATGAATAACTTCATCGATACATGACACCTCTTCTCTGGAAAGTAGGTCTTAAGTGGTTCATATTCATTATCAATAGGGTTTTCTGCCAAATGATCTGCCAATGCTTGAGCCTTCATTGCGGTCCGTGTCACATAGATAATGTCAAACTCTGTGAGTAATATTTGCCATTTCGCAAGCCTGCCCGTGGGCATGGGCTTTTGAAAAATGTATTTTAACGGATCCATACGAGAAATGAGATAAGTAGTATAAGATGAAAGATAGTGCTTCAACTTCTGTGCTACCCAAGTTAGGGCACAACACGTTCTTTCAAGAAGGGTGTACTTCGATTCATAAATGGTAAATTTCTTGCTGAGGTAATAAATGGCCTGCTCTTTCTTCCCAGTGCCATCATGCTGACCCAATACACAGCCAAAAGAATTATTCAGTACTGACATATATAATATCAATGGTCTGCCCGGCTCGGGAGGAACCAACACAGGGGGATTCGATAAGTAATTCTTAATTCTTTCAAAAGCCTCTCGACATTCTTCGGTCCATTCGATTGCGGCATTCTTTTTTAACAACTTAAAAATGGGCTCGCAAGTTGTTGTGAGTTGAGCAATGAATCTACTGATGTAGTTTAACCTTCCTAGAAGGCTCATAACCTCAGTTTTATTCTTTGGAGGTGGCAGTTCCTGAATGGCTTTTATTTTTGAAGGATCTAACTCGATACCTCGTCGACTGACTATAAACCCCAAAAGCTTTCCTGACGGTACTCCAAATACACATTTTGCAGGATTAAGCTTGAGATTATACCTGCGAAGCCTTTCGAAGAATCTTCTTAAGTCTTGCACATGATTTGACTGCTTTTTTGATTTAATGATCACATCATCCACATAAACTTCGATTTCTTTATGCATCATATCATGAAACATGGTTGTCATTGCCCTCATATAAGTTGCACCCGCATTTTTTAACCCGAAAGGCATAACTCGATAACAATATGTACCCCATGGAGTGATAAAAGACGTTTTTTCTGCATCTTCATCATCCATAATAATCTGATGGTAACCCGCATAGCAATCCACAAAAGATGCAAACTCATGTTTAGCACAATTATCCAACAAAATATGAATGTTGGGCAAAGGAAAATCATCTTTTGGACTTGCTTTGTTCAAATCACGATAATCAACACACATTCGAACTTTGCCGTCTTTCTTAGGGACAGGTACGATGTTGGCTAACCAAGAAGGATATTGAGCGACTCGAATGACTTTGGCCTCAAGTTGCTTTGTGATTTCCTCTTTAATTATTACACTCATGTCAGTTTTAAGCTTTCTCAACTTTTGCTTTACTGGAGGGAACTTAGGATCAATCGGCAACTTGTGAACCACCATGTCAGTGCTTAATCCAGGCATGTCATCATAAGATGACGCAAAAACATCCTTGTAATCAAACAGAGCCTGGATTATATCCTCCTTTTGATGAGCATGTACGCTTATCTTAGTCTCTTTAATATTTTCATGATCTCCTAAATTTATCGTCTCAGTTTCACTCATATTTGGGTTTGATTTATTCTCAAAAGATTTGAAATCCCTGCTAACTTCTTCAAATACTTCGTCTTCATCATATTCAATTTCTTGACTTATTATTTCAGGATTAGGTCGAAGATTAGATTGGATTTTATGATCCGGTGAAAAATTCTGCATGCATGTCATATCAGTAGAATCGGCATAGAAAGAACTGTATAGAAGAAAACAAAATAAATATATTAGACTGAAATAAAAACCCAATTACATCCTATTGAAAATGAAAATAGAGAGTTTGAAATAAAACGACGAGACAAAATCCAAATTACAACCCTTGAATAAATCGGATGACAAAAAGAAAAACAGGACAGACTACCAAGACTCATTCTTAATGGGGAGAGGAGTGGCCTCCCAATTGTTCAGCTGGACATCAGGACCAATGAATTGCACATCTCTGTCGCTAGTGCCTTCTCCAAGTTCAACCATATCAGCCTCGACAAATAAATTTTGAAAATAATTGATCAATTCTTCGTGAACCTCCAGCACTGGCTCTGGGAGTAGTGACTCAGAAGATTCTGTTGTGCGGGCTTTGAGGAAAGATTTGTATATGGGTGGTATAGGTTTAGTAAGTGACCATATATCTCTCTTTTGTTTCTTGGCCTTCATTTTGTCCTCAACTCTAGGATTGTATCCTAAGCCAAAAGTACCAAGACTCTTTCGTGGACTCACCGGATAAGCTCTCCCTTGCAAGAAGATCCCCAAGCCTTTACCTGGTTCAAACCCATGCTTCAGCATTTCATTTACCATCATCACGGATGCCATGGGCAGTTGTGGTTTTGAAATGAGATTCCCCTCGAGGATATGCTCAACAACCACTACCTCAAAAGCTTGATAAGTCAATGCCTCATTATCATTACTTGCCTTGATAAAAGGGAGGGAAGAGTCTTTGTAGACTGACAGATCCCCCTCACCATGAACAATCACTTCTTGTCGGTCGTATTCAAACTTAATCATTTGATGCAACGTAGAGGGGACTGCCCCAGCTCTATGTACCCATGGCCTTCCCAACAATAGATTGTAGGATGCATTGATATTCAGCACTTGAAAATTCACGGTGAAATCGACAGGCCCTATTTTCAGTATGAGCTCTATCTCTCCAATGGCATCTGTTTTGGACCCATCAAAAGCCCTAACACATACGTTGTTGGGTCGTACCCTTTCGACATTAACATTCAATTTTTGTAGAGTTGACAAGGGACAAATATTTGCCCCAGACCCTCCATCAATTAGAACTCGAGTGACATATGAAAGCTCACACTTTACAGTGATATGGAGGCCTTGGTTATGTCCCGTACCTTCCACTGGTAGTTCGTCATCTGAAAAGGTGATGCGGTTTACCTCAAAGATTCTCCCAGCAATCTTCTCTAACTGACTCACTGTAACTTCATTAGGAACATGTGCTTCATTCAGAATCTTCATTACAGCTTTACGATGTTCATCTGAATGTATTAACAATGACAACAAAGAGATTTGGGCTGGAGTTTTCCTTAATTGTTCCACAATGGAGTAGTCTGACAATTTCATCTTTCTTAAGAACTCCTCTGCCTCCCCTTCAGTGACTGGACTTTTAACTTGCATTTGGTCATTTTTATTCTTCTTTAATTCAGCTGGGGCGTAGCATCTTCCCGAACGAGTCATTCCTCCTATTTCATCTACTTCTTCATCGATTTCTTTCCCATTGTATGTCACGACGGTTGGCTCATAATTCCAAGGAACAGCCTTGGGGTTAGTCATTGGAAGTTGGGACACTGGCCTAATAATCACAGGTGGAATGTAGGCACCTTGCACGATCAAGATAGGCTTGTCTGGCCCTCTTGGAACAACCAATCTTGCCTCTCTCTGACTTGCCCAAACATTTTCAAGTGCTCCTTTCACAGTTAGGATGGGTGTGTTTGATGGGCTTAACTTTTTCGACGTTTTTTCTGCCTCTGAAGGCACCATTTTTGTCAAGTCAACAACATTCGCCGAATTTTCCATGCCGGTTCCAACCTTAAGGATTGGCTTGTATGAGACTGCAACTTCTTCGCAACCCTTCATCATTTCTAACATGTTTGTTTCAGTATGCCTGGGTAGTGGATTTTGATTGATGTTTGGTCCATTTGGGTTTTCAACGATTATTCGATGAGAATCGATCAAATCTTGAATCGCCTTTTTCAAGTACCAACACCTCTCTATGTTGTGCCCTGGGGCATCAGAACAATAAGCGCAGTGTTGAGAATAATCTAGATTTCTTGGGGGAGGATTTGACATCTTTCTTTCAATAGGACTCAAAACATTTAACGTCCTTAATTTTTGAAACAAGCTAGCATATGATTCTCCAATAGGGGTGAATTCATCTTTAACTCCATTTCCCTTCTTGTATTCTTTTCTAGGACGAAAAGGAAATCTAACAGTATTTTGGGGAATTGGTGGGGGTGGTGGATGATTCTGAGGAATTGGGGCACGCCATTGCGGATAAGAAGGGGGGACAATTGGCTGTGCGCTAAAAACGGGATATGGAGAGTATGGGATGGGATATTGTGGAGTTTGGGGAGGAAAATAGTGTTGCGGGGGATTATCTTGGACATAGGTCCGAGGTGCTGATACAACCGTAGCTACATCCTCCCTTCTCTTCTTCCCTCCAATATTTCCAGAACCATTTTGAAGCACTTGTGTTGTGGCTTTTAAGGCGGCTTGGCTTACAATCTTTCCAGACTTGATGCCATTTTCCACCATTTCCCCAACCTTAATAACTTCAGCGAATGTCTTCCCGACGGCAGAAAGCAAATAGTGAAAGTAATCAGGTTCTTGCGCTTGGAGAAAAACGTCTATCATCTCCGACTCCTTCATTGATGGTTTAACCCTAGCAGCTTGCTCTCTCCATCTAACGGCATATTCGCGAAAATTTTCCGTGGTCTTTTTCCTCGTGTTGGCTAATGAGGAGCGGTCTGGCACAATGTCAATATTGTATTGGAATTGTTGTACAAAACATCGAGCCAAATCATCCCATGTATGCCAGTTGGCAATATCCTGGTCTATGAACCATTCAGATGCAATTCCCACTAGGCTTTCCCCAAAATAGGCCATAAGCAACTCTTCTTTGCCCTCTGCACCCCTCAGTTGATTGCAATATCTCTTCAAATGAGCTATAGGGTCTCCGTGACCATCGTATTTCTCAAACTTTGGAGTTTTAAAACCAACAGGCAAATGGACGTGGGGAAACATGCACAAATCGCTGAATGAGATGCCTTTGTGGCTTCCTAGTCCCTGCATATCTCTTATGCTCTGTTCCAAACTCTTCATTTTCTTAGCTAACTCTTCATGTTCCTCATTCTTAACCGTCTTTTCAACTTCGATAGGGGAACTATATTGATGGATGTGGGGATACGAGCTTGGAATTTTAATTGCCTCTTCAAGGGTATAACCATGATCGCGAGGAACTTTGGACGAAGGATCATTGTTGGGCATCATTGTTGGTTGTGGAATAATATTAGTCGGCGCAGTTGGCATAAAAAGTGGATTACTCATCATAGGGGTATTCAAAGGGCGCACCGTAGAAGTTCCAGCGACGTTGGATGTGTTAGTATAGGGGCCGAATCCAGGTGGATAAATAGGATCATTTGTCGACACTTGGATAGAGGGTTGCACGTTTGTATTTAGATAGTCGCGTATTGAAGAAGGCGGAGCTTGTCCACTCGTCCAAGCTTCGTACATATCTGCCATTTGTTGTCTTAATGCCCTTACCTCTTCTATTGATGTTGTTTCTTGTGAAGTCATCTGGTTTCGAACCTCATCATGGTCAGACTCGTTCCCGTCTTTGTGGGCCATTTTCTTCTTCCCTTTCGACCTTGTATTGTAGGGATGTGATGCCAGCTTAACCACAAACCAATCACCTTTAAGCTAATATGTATTTCTCTCTCTCTCTCTCTCTCTCTCTGAATGAAGTAGCAAACATATTAGTGTTAAGGATCATGCATATTACATCCACATATATACTTCTAATATGGAAGACCTCATGTTTCATCCCGGCTTATCTAGGTGTTTTCTCCTCTTTAGTTATTCTTGTTAAAAACGTTTGATCGAACCCATTGGGTTGCCTACGTATCATGTTAGTGCATGAATCAGATCTTTGCGTAGTTCAAGAATATACATTAACCCTTTTTTTTTTTCTTTTTTTTTTTTTTTTGTTATAGATATATACATATAGATATTACTATTTATATATATTTATTCATTTATACTAATGAAAAAAATGAAACCAGACATAACTTAACATATCATTTCAACGTTTGGAACATAAGTAGGAAGACGATGAGAAAATCATTAAACAAAAGTCAATATCTTAAACAGACACGACCTAAACAAAGCGTAGAAAAGTAGAATGAAATAAAGCAGAACTTAAACTAAAGAAAACGACACTAAGGAAATAAATGTTTGCATCAACCCTCATATCCCAAAGACATAAATGTCATGGTTGCATCCCCATCTGCTTGCTTATGGAGATGGTGGTCTTACACGACCTCCTACACTCTGATATATATCTTGCACCGAATTCATAAGGTACTCAGCAAATTCAGGTACTTCAGCCAGAAATTGTTCATGGTTCATCTCTTCATAGTCCAAACCCATTTGGGCAGTGCGATCAGCCAAACGACGGACTTTTGATCGAAGTGAATTGCAAGTCTGATTCCATCCTCGTATCTGTTGATCACGGGAGGCCACCATTTCTCTAGCACGTCTTTCTTGCGTTGAGACTGACTCTATTTCCTCTCGAAGTCTTCCCCTTTCACGGATCCACTGAGCTCTCTCTTGATCAAAATCTGTCTGACTTTTCTGATCACATGTCCTCAATTGTTGTTGTCGAGATACCGCAAGTTCCGCAACTTGTGTTCCCCTAATTGTTGCCAGATCAAGTTGTCCTCGGAGTAAGGTTTCTCTC
Organism: Solanum okadae; assembly: GCA_036553675.1. Taxonomy (NCBI): domain Eukaryota; kingdom Viridiplantae; phylum Streptophyta; class Magnoliopsida; order Solanales; family Solanaceae; genus Solanum; species Solanum okadae. The sequence continues at coordinate 17,870,812 of CM071686.1, read as the reverse complement.
TGAATCGCCTTGGCTCTTTCCTCTTCGAACTCTGCTTGTTGTTGGGTTAGAGCGGCTCTAGCGAGCTCTAAATTTGCTCTTAACTCCTGATTTTCAGCAAGGTAATCACGCATAGCCAACTCGATCTCAGCCTCATGGTCTATTGGTCCTTTCGCAGATCTCTCCGGCCTAACTTGTAATCGAGGTTGTTGCTCAAGCCAATTAGAGTATTCCGGGTGAGTTTCTCCTGTGTGTCGTTCTTTAACCATCGTTCCAATTCCCATGACTAAACAACCATCCCAAATTTTTTGGGCCAATCCTTCAGGAAGGGGAACCTCTGGTCCAATTTCGGACACAAAATCTTTCATATCCTCTGTGATAGGTAGAATTTGACGTCTGCCTAACTGACGTAAAACTCGTAGCGGTACGTATGGTTGCACACCCCTAATACCCATCAACAATAAAAAAGGGCGAACAGACGACATGTGTATGACTTCTACCCAAGGGAACCAAGGATAATTCCAAGTGATCTTATCTTCCGTTAGCGAGCGAAAATGTTCAATCCATGCATTGACCCCTTCTGGACACCTGTATTTCTCCACCCTTTTGGCATGACTTGTAATGTAATCGCTTCGATCCTGAATGAACCTTGCCACCGTAGGAGGTCGGTAAAGATGTTCTACTATCCATAGTTGAAGCAATATATTGCATCCCTCGAAAAAACGTTTCCCTTTCTGGCAGACAGTCAGAGCACGGTAGATATCAGCCAAAATCATGGGGACGATGGTATAATTCTTTTTCTCAATTAATACATCCACTACCCCAGTCAATAGAATGTTAATCTTTCCGCCTCTCCTTGGAAAAACCATTGTTCCTAAAAAAGCTACCATAAAAGCAAAACGTCTATGCTCTTTCCATGTTTCAAAACTTCCCTTGTTGTTGAGTGTCCTTCCAAATTTCTTGAATCCGTCCTCCCTTCCATACCTATCATACAAAAACTGTAATGAGATCCAACCTTTGTCTAATGATTTTTCCTTGACTTTGCAAATGCTCAAGTGTTGAAAAAATTTGTTGATGGATATGCCCCTTGGGGCTATAAGCCTCTGATGATGTAACCTCACTCCAAACCCGGTAAAGCCAGCTATTTCTTCCAAGGTTGGGGTCATTTCAAAATTTGAGAAACGAAAAACGTTGTTGGTGGGATCCCAAAAGGACAACAGTGCTTCGATCACATCTCTCTTAGGTTCCACTTGCATGATTCTAGTCAAGAAACCCAAATATTTGAATATTATGCCTTGTTCTATCAACCCCATGTCATTCCACCATGCCCACAACTGCAAGGGAGTACAATCTACAACCTGAAGTGGTACATTCGAATCTCTTTTCCTTTTTTGACACTTTCCACGACCGGGATGAACCATGTTGTGCCTATGGAAAAAGATGCAGGGTCAAGAAATGCTTAATTTATGGACCTCTTTTGGGAAAGGGAAAAAAAATATGTTAAACTTATATAAACTGACGCAAAATATTTTTCAAATAAAGACTTTAAGAAAAGGAAAAGAATAAGCAACTTGTATTTATAAAGTGAATACAGTTTAAATATTTGTCACTTGAAAAATCAGATTTAGAGCAATGGGACAATAAATATCTAATTTATTTGGAAATTTCTCTTGATAAACTACTTATATTCTCTCAAACAAGTGTTTATTCTATGAGTCCAATTGCAAAATAATTTCTAGTAGATGCATCTATAAAATCAAGGTTTAAATAATAATCTTCACTAAATCTATTATTAGGAGTGACTATTACGAATTTTAATTTCAAGTGCTTGTAGATAGATCAAAGACATGTTGAAGACGACATACTTTTAATATGACTATGATTAATACTCTGAGTCAATATAGGGGTTATATATGTGGTTTAATAAAGAATTTTTTATGTACAAATGGAAAAGAGAGGGAAAAAAAATAATTCTCGAAATTGATTTTTCTTAAAATTATTGAAAATTCCAACATATTATTGGTAGGCACACCTAAATATCAAAGCTTACTTTTATTTTGAGAAATAAATAGTTATATATATGTGTGTATATATATATCATTTCATTTTGACCCTTTTTTACTATTAAAAAAAAATATCATAATATATATGGATATTAAAAAAAATTATTTTAGAGGGAACCTAAAGCCGGTCAACAATCGAGGTCTTCCACATAATTTTTTATAAATAACACATAAAATGCACATGTTGGTCAAGAAGAGGGTCTCCTATCCTAGACGGACCCAACCCCTGTGTCGAGTCAAATGCAAATTATACAAATAAGCGGAGCCCACTAGGAATACGCTGGTAAATGTTTCAATTTTACTAGGTTCGATCCTGAAGGAGATAGGTATCTAGACTGGCTTACTCGAGTGGACAGCTCGAGCCAGGGAGGGGCAACTTATCGGTAGCAGCGCTATTCCGACTTCATTGCTGGTCCAACCCTGCCTAACATGTGTAACTAAAATCCTTCACTGGGTGCCTAGACACTCCAGCTTTATCTCAAAAGAAGATGGGATGCATAACTGCATTCCCTACTATCCTATTTTTTAGAGACTCAGATGGTGCGCGAGAAGACACTTATTTACATTTCAACAATATTAAAGCGATAAATGAGCAACAAGTAGCACATTTGGTCATCAAAACAATATATCCAATAATATAATATAATAAAATAAAGTAAAAGTCAAATATACAAAGCTCGAATTCTTGATGTGAGGTTTTAAAGGAATACGTGATGTGAGGGAGTTCGGTGGGTGTTTCAGTTAATTTGGTATCTGTTGTATGTATGATGCTACGTGAATGGAGGAATTATGGTAGCATATGATATGTTTTTGGGTGGTTTTAGGTTTTAGGTGGTTTAGGTTAATGGCTTTAGGGTAGTCTAGGTTTTATATAATATAATATACTATGATATAATATAATATAATATAATATAATATAATACAATATAATATCATATAATATCATATCATATAATATAATATCATATAATATAATATGACTATTTTTGAACAACTAAAAATATGAGAAACATTTTAAATAACTAATCAAAAATATATCATTAAGAAACACTAAATTTATTTAAATTAAAGGAATACATATATTTTTTGTAAATTTCATTTCGTTTGACGAAATTAAATGTGACTTGTTTTTGTTGCTTTCAAATTTTTAAATGTAAAGTTAATAAAATGAGGTAAAAGTCAAAATATTCAATTTAGATTTTTATAAAATATTTAACCTCTAAAAATTGTGTAAAACTTAGGTTCGGTCAAAAATTACGTGTCTACAAATGGTCCTCTCACACCCAAACTGTTAGTGTACCGGTACGTGGTATCCGATCCAAGTTAGTGTGCCGGACGTTACACTCGATCCCATATATGCGCCGGAACGTGGCACCCGATTCAAGTTAGTGTGTTGGAACGTAACACCTGATCCATTCAACAAGCCACAATCACAATCACAATGTACATTCTCATAATTATACAATCAAGTGTTGATTCATGTCATACAATTATTCAATCATACTCATTTACGATTAGTGTGATCAATAATGCAACATTCGCATACATACATGCATTAAGATGAAGTAATTACTAACATACATCACACCAACATGAAATCACAACCATCACCTACCTTGAACAAAGCTTGAATCCTCCTAAGAAAGGTGATTCTTCCCTTTCTGGATTCTTTCTTCTTTCTCTAGGTCTACAAATAAATAATTCAATACGGGGATCATTAATTAAGGTCTAATTTACCCAGATTATGATAAACCCAATAGCCCAAGACCCAAATTATGATCCTAAGGTGCAGCTAGGGTTTTTCCCACCATCCATAACTGTTCAAAACCCTCCCTCAATGATATACGATAAAGATTTTACGTTCTACGGATCGAAAAATGGAATTGGGGAGCGAAAACCTTACCTTTAGCACCAAAATTCATGGAAATATGTCAAGAACTCTCCTGGGGGTCATCTCCTAGCTCTCAAAAACAATAATTGCAGAATAATGGCATTTTTGGGGTTTCTTTCAAACTTAATTCATGACTAGCATGCTGTGGCGGACCCTATCCCGCTACTGCGGCCCTGCCCTGGCAGGAAAAATCCTACCTTGGCGGGAAAAATCCTGCCTTGGCGGCTTGCACGAAAACATTGAGCTAATTTAAGAGTTTCAAACCCCCATTTCACAACACACCTTCATTCCATGATACTCAGGAACTACCATTCCACGCTAAGATTAGTTTCGGGAGTTCTACTCGCCCGAATTCAATTCCGTAAAGTCATACGGTTTCCTTAACGTCTTAGTTATCTACTTAGGTGATCAAATTCATAATTATATGTCTTATTCATTACCAGATTTCTCTAGACCTCACTGATTCAGATTTGGTCCAAATCTGGGCTAGGCTAGGATTTCCCAAGTACTCAAAAGTTTTCTGATGCCAACTCTTTCCCCTTTGGCTTTTCCCTAAAGACGGAATCATGTCGTTAAAATAGATACCAATTTACCCATCACTCTTCTCCGAGTGATCAACTAGGAAAGACTGGCTAAAGTAAGGGTAAATTAGTATCTGAATCATCAAATTTTTAGGGACACTTGTCTTGCATGTCCTTAGCTTCCAGACATCGCGATCAAAAATTGCAACTAGTTCCTTCTCATACTGAAAGTCTTGGCTAACAAAACTGAGTCCCATTTTATGATGTATTCCCCGTCCCTATGATACTTCTTCAACATGGACGCAAGAAACACTGGATGGACTCTAGATAAATTTGGAGGTAAAGCCAATAGATATGCCCCTATCCCTACACAGTCAAGAACTTCGAATGGTCCAATGTATCGAGGACTAAGCTTGCCTTTCTTGCCCAATCTCATCACTAAATTAAACCCCAAAGGTTTCACATTTCAGCCTCAAACCAACCAATTGAATACCTACACATCCTCTCATACACTGCCTCAATGAAGTCATCACAATACTCAAGTGATAAATATTATTGTATGTAAACTTAACTAACAACAAAGCTATTCCCAATAACCACCAAAGTTGATCGTATCCATGTCTGCAACATGTTATCAAGGACTTTGACATAATCATCAGGATGAATCCTTTCTTACATAACCATGATAAAATCCTAAGTCAATGCTCGCTACAATTAGAGGTAGACATGCACCAACCAACACACATTCATAATACCCAAACATCATAGTTTTATCAACCTCTCCATCTCACAACATAAATTCCCATGAGCTTAAGTTATAAAAAATTAGATCTTTAGACATCATATACTCGTCGAGGGATATGTCCAAGTATACAAACCCTCTAACCACACTATCGAATGCTAGATTTAGCAATTATGATTATAGATTACCCTTAAGAATAGTAGAATTGGATCCAATGATCCCCACATTCAACCACACACAATCGATACATGACCTCGACGACAAGTTATCGGACAAGTATAATTACTCATGGTAGCTTTTCTATGAATTCTGATAAGCAAGGTGGTACATGTAGAACCATTGAAATACTTTAATAACTCCAAGATGACACCAAATATGTCCTCTAAAATAAACAAATCTTCCCAATCATCCCACTCAATCAAGAGAACATCGCAGGATAAGAACACCCGATCCACCACTAGGGATCTACCCACAAAAGTGATAACACACATGAGCATAGCTAGTGAATCACACTCACAATTATGTACAAAATGAAATAGATGGTCATATAAGAATTTACGGAATAAGTATTGAATAACACCAAAGGTTTTCCTCTGAAGAGTCGATACCAGTCATTTCTATTCAGTTGACTCCACATACTCCTCACATCATTCCACTAAAGTCCACACTCTCAATACTAACAACCATCATGAACACTCCAACCAATTACCTTACTCTAAACCAACACTTTTTAAATGAAAACCTTTCTTAGGTACTTTAACAATCAACAATAATCAACTTTATGACTCAACCCAGGTGTAAGTCCTTTCAAATGCTCAATATCTAATACAATTGATCATTCTCACCTTGCAAATTCATACCTTGACAAAATATATCACCGCGAATGTAGACTTACAATAAAAAAATTGAATTGTAAATTCAACCGTATAACACAATCCCCTTATCTATCAACATTAGCTTATACCTTGAAGATTTTTATGAATTCATGGATCTTCGCTTATCATGGATCGCATCTCCATTGGCCTTACAATATCTTTCGCTAATAATTCAATCATACTCATTACTAAACTCAAAACAAAAACAAGGCACTCATCATCACACTTGAGCTAATGTCTGTACACTCTTTTCTCAAGTCTTTTAATAGTTATCAACCAATCTGACAGACTTGTGACACTATTACCATAGCCACAAGCAAATGAATGAAATCACGCATCTCTGAACCCAATTATCTACCCCTTTGAAGATATCTCTTTAGCCTTTGCAATCAAATAAAATATTCTTGCTCTCGCTGTAACGACCCTCAAAATAAAGTAGGATAAAGTAGAGCCTCACATGGGTTTTATGCATTAATAACTTGTCAAAATAATAAAGAATAGCCTTTTAAGTCACTTTTAAAGAGTTTGGAAGTCAAATGTCAAGGGACGACCAAGACGTTCGGAAACTAGTCTTTTACGTATTGGTGTGTTCTAGTATGTTGTTCATGTTTTTATGTGTTGTTTGGAGTCTAAAATCCGTGGAGGTGACCCTAGTGTCTTAATAAATGTTTTTAAGGTCAAAACGTTCGGATACGACACCTTGGGGGCCACCCTAAGGGTCCCCGAGGAGGACCCCAACCTTGGCCAAGCAAGCTACCATGAAGTGTGCTTGGAGGGAGCATGTCCACGTCGCGGACTAGCTCCACCAAGGGCCAAAAGTTTGGTCCGTGTCGCGGACATGTTGCGGACTCTTATGTCTCAAATTTAATTTCCAGAAAACTTATGGGAACACCTCCGCGTCGCGAACTTGTTTCCCGACGAAATCTGCGAAAATAAAACTCAAGTTTGACTTGTTTAAACGGTCTAACTAAGTGAGGGGTAGTTTGGATACTTTGGGGAATTATTATAAACGGTTATTCTACCTATTTTAGGGTATTTTAAGTTGGTTAAAACCCCAAAACCTAAAATTAGACCCCATTTTTCAAATTGACCCTTCCCTCTCAAAATAGATTCTCTCAAAAACTCCATTGAAGACCTTGATGAAGCTCAAGCTAAAAGATGGGTTTTCAACTGATTTCTTCTTCAATTTCATAGGTCTTCAATAATTAAGGTATGATAACTCTTGATTCTTGAATAACCTCTCATTCAAGGAGTTCTATCAAAGATTTTCAAAAGTGATTCAAAGACCCAAAATTCCCAATTTTCAATCTAAACATGGGTTCCTTGTCAAACGATTTTCTAAATCATTCTATTGATGAATTAATGTGGAATTAAGGTTTTTAAGATAATTTTCAAAGGAATTCTTAAAGAACCCAGGATCCCCAAATTCTCAAAAATTGGCCTATGATGTGGGTCTTTGTGAATATGATCTCTATTGGTGAAATTATGTTTAGATTAGATTTTATTGATGTTTCCTATGATTATATATACTTATTCATATTGAATTATTGGTATATTTAGGAGTTGAGGATTATGGCCTTATGAGAAAAGTTATGGGTTGATCCCTTTGTTTATGGAATTGTACTTAGACTATGTTTATGTTATTGAATTACATTGTTGATTCCTATTACTATCTATTTCAATTGATTATTAATTGTTGAGGACTGATCCATGGTGATCATGGCTTGGAGAATTGGTAAGTTGACCTAATTTCTAGTCTATAGTATGAGAATTTATGTTGTGTGGTTTGATCCACTTATGGTGGAGGTGTTTACTTCTTTCTATCTATACATGTTGAAATCATGGCCTGGAAGGCAATAGATGTGAAGTGAATTGATGATTATGATGCATATGTTTATGAAGTTATGCTATGAAGGTTATGTATGAAATCCTCAATGCTAGCATGATGTTTAAAGTGTGTTGATGATGAGGAGTATAATGTGAATGATAATGTTAGGGATAAGGTGTGGTCTACATGATTGATTATGTTAGGTACTATTGTGGAATGACCCATACCTATATGATCTCTATATGAATGTTTGATCATATACATGTTAGGAGTACCTATTCAATGTTGAATGTGTCCTTGTCTCCTATGATGAAGTGTGGGTGTGTGGTCTAGAATCCCTAAGGGCTTTATATGTGAATTGCTCGTGAATTGGGGACATTGTGAATATGTTGTGATCCCTTTAAGGGAAGAACACTCAATATCAATGTTGTTGCTAATATGTCACTATGAGGACCAATATGCGCGCACAAACACACTCTACATGTATAGCTATGAATATGATGTGTTATGGTGTCTATTGAAAAGTGAACTCTTATATGAACCCTTACATCTTATTATGCATGCAAAGTGTATGATTAGCAAGGTATGAATATGTGTTGTATAAAGGTGTTTATGTGGAAGGCTTTCTCACATATGTACACACACATGAATGAATGAATAAGGTTTATGATAATCTAGTGAAAGTGAGTCTCTTGAAAGGTTTCCTCAATTGTACTCTAAACTAGACTATGTTATGAATATGGTATGATTATGTGAAAGGTCATTCTCACATAATGTAGGTTCTATGATGAAAGGTCATTCTCATCATAGAAACCTTTGAGCTATATGATATGAGGGATTAAGTCCCTAAAGCCTACTTTATGAACTAATGTTAAATAAAAGCTTAAAGATGTTTAAAAAGGGAGTTGGAGCTTAGCACCGAGCGAACATAAAAAATGAGAGTGGGGGCTTCACGTTTAGCAAGTTCGGCTTCCCACAAGAGAGCCTTCACGTTTAGCAAGTTCGGGTTCCCAACATAGATGTTGTCTCATGAGATGGAAACCTCCACGCTTAGTAAGTCAAGGTTTTTTAGTAGCAATCTCCTTGTTCCATAACTACGTGCCCCCTAGGTCTTAGCTTAGTGGATCCACTAGATAGCTATTATGTATGTAGGTCCTACTTTGGCAAGTAGTACCCTCTCTTTTCGGTGTGGGAGTAGAACACCGGATTCCATGTAGCTCACATGGTCTATGTCGGTTATGGCAATGTCTCCCAAAAGTTAAGAAATGAACTAAGATAAGAATATGAACTCTAGTCATGATTTCTTGAAGAGTTACTTAGTGTAGGTAGGACTATGGACCCTACTTATGCATTGCACAAGTGTACTCTAAGGGAGGTTATGATTAGACTCTTTATGTAATGAAGACTATGGTCTATGTGTGTTAATATGAAAGCATGTTAAGGTTGATTTTACTTATGTCAAGACATGAAGTATGATTATGCATGTGAATTACACTTATGACTTCTTAATGGGTTTGCTTAGTATATGTGGGGGTATGGGACTCTATGTGTACATTGCACAAGTGAGCTTGTGAAGGGGTTGTGAGGGTGGTTTACCTATGATATGAACTAAATGGGTTATGACTAATGATGTAGTAAATGAATGAGTCCTTATGTGATGTTATGAAATATGTTGGTCTTATGTCTAATGTTAAATGAATATGTTATGACTTGTTGAATATGATGTGCCTAGTCTATGGTGGATTCCTAGGAACACTTGGTGGGAGTAGTATTATGGGATGCTACTTGCACATTGCACTAGTGTGACTTGGGGGTTGTCTTAGGTGATGGTTCCTATGTGAAGACTATGTCTTATGGTATGCTTATGACTCTGGCTACATCTTGATTCTTCTTCTCTAAGTGCAGCGACAACTTTTCATGAAGCTTTTTCATGGCTTCGGCTCGCTTACTCCCATCTAGGCTTAACACAACATCTTGAGAAAGAGGAGTGAGATCTAAAAGGGTGAGGGGGTTAAAACCATAAACCACTTCAAACGGAGTCATGCCAACAATTTCGACCCTTATCATCACCTTTGGTGGGATCAACCAACCAATCATATCTAGGTATTATCTAAGCACCCTACGCAAAATGACCATACTTAAGATCAATCTTAAAAGATAACTAACTCTTTGAAGTTGGTCAACACTTACACTCCTTCTTCACCTTAACTAGGTGGTACATGCAACCCTCAAAGTCACCTTTAAGACAAAACAAAATCCAAACTTATGGCATAGAATTTCCCCCTTTCCACTCTCGGATAGGCTCATTTGGGAACTAACAAATTGACTATACGGGTTCTATCATCACCTAGGAGCATGACAATAACACTACTCACCCACTCTAAGGGTGACATATAAATCTAGCATATCAAGTCCTATCTAGTCACATAGCCATAATTGGCATAACAACCAACATCTTCTCCCTCGCTTTTTGTAGCATAAGCCCTTCGAGTAGTCATATCCTAAAGACCACCGATTAGAGAGAAAGACCTTAAAGAGTTAAACTCTATGGCACGACTAGAGAATGAAGAAGTGAAGTTTCCTAATGTTCTATAGCCTCTCACTCATAGATGTATCGCGACTCACATCGATGAACAAGACTCTACTAGACGTGGTTTGAGACATCCTAAAACCATCCCAAAAACCTTATGCTCTAATACCATATTTGACTCACCCCGAGAGCACCCCCTAGAGGTGATCGGCGTACTTGACCCTGAAGGGGTCTCATACACGCCTCATAGCATACATGAACATGAAAGCATAGGAAAATGGTGCGGAGTTTTAAAACATTTCTTTACAATCGAAGTCTCTTAAAAAATGAAAGACAATTTATGACACTATGTCTTCAACCATCTATTAACATTGAATTAAAACTCTTGAATACAACTTTAGGGACACAACCCTTACAAATAGTCTAAAACATAAAAGTAAAGACAATAAAGGACATGTGGTTGAGCCCTCGAATACAATGAGGACTCACCAATCTTCTTCTTCTTGACCTCCTATGAACCTAGCCACGAGTATGGAATCCAATATATCCAAATCCTACACTTATAGAAAATGTACAAAGATAGGGTTAGCACAAAAAGTACTAACTATGGAAGCCAAGCACAAAACCATTAAAACATGCATAAAAGGGACATTTCATTAGAAATCATGTTATATGCCATTTTTTAACATCATCTTTGGAATAGTTGGAGAATGCAACAAATGAGACAACTCACATACATTTCATTAAAACATGAAAGATATCATTATAATAACAAGCATAGTATCCAACATCAACAAAACACATATCCCAATCTTTACAATACATAGCCTCCAATCATAACACAATACACAGTCAAATACCAAGATCATCTCATTATTAAGTAATCATCACATAAGCAACCCCTAAGAAACACTTGTGCAGTGTATGGTTGGCATCCCATAATACCAACTCTACTAAGTACTCTTTTGAAGCTACTTTAGACATGCATTTCATATTTAGACCTCATCATAAGCAATAGCCACAAATAAGGAAATAGTCATGTATATTACTTGAATTATAAGGATAGTCATTCATAACAACTATCTATTCAATATAGATGCATACATTCAATTCTCATCATAATATAAAGGAACCATCCCACGACATCCTACTAAGTTTACTTGTGCAATGTGGAAGTGAAGTCCAATATGCCCACTCCTACTAAGTAAACTCACCAAGAAGTCATAGTATAGTTCATGTCTCATTCATTATCTTTATTATATATGGAAAAGTAGCCATAACCGACATAGACCATGTGAGCTACTTGGAATCCCGTGTTGTGTAACCCCACACCGAAAGAAGGTGGTCTACTTGCCTAAGGTAGAACTAAACATGTTAACATCTAGGTGGATCCACTAGCTAAGTCCTATGTTGGCACATAGTTATGGGATAGGTAGATTGCTTCTAGAAACCCGCCCTATTGCATTGGCGGAGGGGCTTCCATCTCATGAGTTCACTTTGGATGACCTTCCCTATTGCATTGGTGGAAGGGCCTTTACCTCATTGTCCATATTCACTCAGTACTAAGCATTATATCCCAAATTAGACATCATTAGTCTTGAATTGTATTTACATGTGTGAAGGAGTGCTCTACCCTTCATTCAATACAACTCATTAAATAGCTCATAGATTCATAAAAGTGAGAATTGGACTTTCAACCTTAGAATCATCATTAGTATGTGAGAATAACTTTCACACCTAGATCATGTGTTCTCATGAGAACGAACTTTCAATCAACACGATAGGATCCTCATGTTCATGTACATCTCATGCATAAATATGTGTAAAGGTGCATATGAGAACTATACTTTCAATTAACACCATTAATACATGATGATCATGTTTATGCATGGAGTGTGTGTGTGTAATTGTCCTTGCAATGACACAACAACAACATTATCATCATCCTAGACCATTCATACAATATAAAGTGTAAGGGCAAGGGGAAAATGGCCTTTCAACAATACCACAATATACACAAAAGTCATAGGACCTTCACTTTCTATGTAAATCATAAGTTCACACACAATCTTGTCAACATGCACAAAACTTCATAATATGCCCTTCAAGGGCTATGGACCAACTCATCCCAAACATGTAGCAATAGCACATTAGATAAGGATATACCATGATCCAAAAATTCATCAACACCTTAATCTCATCATGATTGGCACTTTATACTTCAAGTATCTATAAACATGCATATATTATCATGATCAAGTCAATTCATGTTTAGAAGAATTACCCTAAACCAATTCAAGTCTAGGTGATCTAATCTAAGGCATTACATGAACAATTTCATCATTTTAGGAGGATCACATATAAACCCTCAATTAGCCTCTTTCATGACGTAACCCTAGAATCTTAGGTTAATCAACAATACATGTAGAATTATACTAATATCAAGTAACTACATCATAATTAAATACCTGTACCTTTCAAGTGGATCAACAAGTTCATATACAATCTTCATCAACATATACAACCCTAGCAAATTGCCTTTCAAGGCTAAGAATCAAGATCAACCCTAACTTCTTGAATTAAAATACTAGATAGAGAGATATCATGATTTAAAAACATATTAAACATAAACATAATCGATTGTTAAGCTTACATGATCAATCAAGTTACACCTTAGTTCACAATTTAGGAAGAAGGGGAAATAATGGGTCCAAGGGAGATTTTCATCAAAATCCATCAATACTCCATTAATACAATCATAAATTACCAAAATAAATCATAATAAACCTTAATTAAACAATTGAATTCGTTTTGGAAAGAGACCCAGGACTAGAGTGAAAAACCCTAAATTTGGGGAAAATTGGAGACTTGAAAACATATTTTGAGAAGGCTCCTTGATTGGAACTTAGACAAGGATGAAAACTCCCATGCCTTAGGTGTAGAATCCCACTAAATTCGAATTGAAAATCTCCCATCTTCAAGCCCTAGTTAATATCATTCTTGGTCTACAATGGAGTTCTAAAGAGAGGACTTTTGGATGGAAGAGGAGTTGGGTTTTGATTTGGGGTCTAGGGATATACTGAATTAATGACTTAGTTTAGGGTATTATTAGCTTATATAGGTGATTAATTAGCTAACTAACCAACCTCCATTAACCCATAATTAATTAACTAACTTAATTCCTAAACACTTAACTAAACTAAATAGATGAAAAACTGGAAGCATTCACGCCCACCAATCCACTGACCGTGGATGGGTCTACTGGCCGTCAACCACCTCCGTGGTTGGTGTCTGAGGCTTCATTTTCAGGCCTGCTGTAGGCCTTGACCCACACCCATGACCTACGGGGCGTGGTCCAGTCTACTAGGCGTGGTTTGCCATCCATGGTTCACCAAAATTGGACAGTTTTGGGGACTGTTTTGGGGTCCTCCTCAAGGACCCCTTGGGTGGTCCTTGGGGAGTCGTACCTAGACGTTTAACCCCTAAATCCACTATTTTAAGTATGGGAACCATTTTTACAAGTTTTAACCCTCATACGACACTCCAAAACTCCGATCAAAGGCACTAGAACTCACTAGTTCAACTTACTAGATTATGGGGTGTTACATGTACCTCTTTGTGGAGCCAGGATGGATGAAATATCTGGAACTGTGAGCGTCTATCGTGATCCTCTCTTGGAGCATATCCATCTTTGGAACACATAATCTACCTTGATACCTCAACACACCATTTCCCCTTGTTCAAAATTCATCACATGTTGCTTATGAACATTTTCCTTTAGTTCAAGCAAAATAGGGTCTTGGTCTTGCTTCTCCTTCACTTCAGACACTAGTGATGATTTACCCTCATTCATCATCACAACTTCACCTTCACTGGAATCTATTAGACGGACTCCCAAACGGGAAAATTTGTGAACTTCCTTAGCTGACTCTTTCTTACTTTCCTCATTATGAGCAATACTTCCCATAGATAACCTGCTCAAAGCATCAGAAACAACACTAGCCTTACCTGGGTGATAGAGTATACACATATCGTAAACCTTGAGCACCTCTAACAACATCCTTTGTCTTAGATTAATCTCTTTCTAACTGAAAACATACTGGAGACTCCTGTGATTGGTGAACACATCTACCTGAACACCATAGAGATAGTGATGCCATATTTTCAAGGCAAGCAGTAAGGCTGCCAACTCTAGATCATGAGTTGCGTAATTCTTCTCATGAACCTTGGGCTATCTCGAGGGATAAGTGATAACCTTACCACTCTGCATCAATATACAACCAAGTCCAACTCTGGACGCATCACAATAAACAACAAAGTTGTTTGTACCCTCTGGTAGGGTTAACACCGGGGCAGTAGTTAATCAAGTTTTCAATTAATGAAAGCTTTTATCACAAGATTCAGACCATTGAAACTTAACTATTTTCTGAGTCAACTTCATCAATGGGGATGAAATTGAGGAGAACCCCTCAACGAACCTTTTATAGTAACAAGCTAATCCCAAGAAACTCCTTATATCAGTTGGAGATGTGGGTCTAGGCCAGCTCTGAACTTCTTCAATCTTCTGATTGTCAACTCAAATCCCTTCACAAGATATAATTTGGCCTAAGAATGCCACAGACTAAATCCAAAACTCACACTTAGAGAATTTAGCATATGAGTCTCTATCCTTGAGAGTTTGGAGGACTATTCTCAAATGTGTATCATGATCCTCCTCACTCCTCAAATAAATATGTATGTCATCAATAAATAAGATAACAAACATGTCAAGATACGGCTTAAACATTTGGTTCATATGATCAATGAATGTTGTAGAAGCATTAGTCAAACCAAAAGACATAAAAAGAAACTCATAATGACCATATTGGGTCATGAATGATATCTTAGAGATGTAAATTTCTCTTACTTTCAACTGTTGATAGCCTGATGTGAGGTCTATTTTAGAAAATCAAGTGGCACCTTGAAGTTGAATGAAAAGATCATCAGTCGTCGAAAGGGGATACTTTTTCTTTATAGTGATCTTTTTCAACTAGACGTAATCGATACACATCCTAAGAGAACCATATTTGTTCCTCACAAATAAGACTAGAGCACCCTAAGGTTAGATACTAGGTCGAATAAAACCTTTTTCAAGAAGTTCTTTCAACTGCTCTTTTAACTTCTTTAACTCAGGTGGAGTCATTCTATATGTGGAATATAGATAGGTCAGGTATCAGGAAGAATATCTATGTCGAAGTCTATTTCTCTCTCAGGAGGGACTCTCGGAAGATCATCTGGAAAGACCTCTGGAAACTCACTCACAACTGGAACTGACTGAATAGACAGTGTCTCAACACTAGATTCATTAAAAAGGACTATGTGATAGAAGCACCCCTTACAGACTAACTTTTTGGCCTTAAGGTATGAAATGAAATGACCCTTAGGCCTTACTGAACTAATCTTCTACTCTAAAACTTGTTCATTAGGAAATTGAAACTTGACTACTCGAGCTCTACAATCAACTGGGGCATAACAAGCATGAAGTCAGTCCATACCTAGAATAATATCAAAGTCCATCATTTCTAGCTAGATTGAGTCAGCCATAGCGTCCTTGTGATTGAAAGAGATGGTACAATCACGATGAACACTCTCTGCTAGAATAGGCTCACCAACAGGTGTGGAAACACTAAAGGGCTCAAGAAGTCTTTGATGAAGAATATCGAACCTGATACTACATACAGAGTCACAAAAGATAAACTCGCACCTTGATCAAGTAATGCATAAATAACAAAAATAAAGATTTTGATCATACAAATGACAACATACGGTGAATTCTCCTACTATTAGTGACTTGCTATAGCATACAGATGGTTTGCTCCTATGCCTATCCTTGAAGTAGCTTCTCTCTGAGTAGCTTTGTCTGCAAGAGCCGTTAAAGATGATTGGGCTCTATTGCCCCCATTACCCTGCTTCTTCTGAGGACACTCTCTCATGAGGTGACTTGTCTGTCCATACTTGAAGCATCCATTGGAACCATCACAACATGCTCCTGGGTGGTTGATGAGTCCACAAATTGGACTCATTTAGGGCTATATTTTAATAGAAATTGTGTCCTCAAATGCTTATTTTATCTCAATATCTATTGAAAACCCTTAAGTTTCAAGTATTCGAAGATTGAAGGAAAGCATGGACACTACTTTGAAAAAGGAACGAAAAGGCTGAAAAGAATGACAAAATGAAGGCCTGAGGATCGTCGAGTCCACTTGGCGAATCGCTGAAAGGTCTCACTCCGCCTTTTGTTCCAGTGTGCTGAGCCTGAAGGAAAGGATCAAGTCGGCGAAACAAGAGAGCAATGAGCCGAGCAGTTCCGCAAAGCAGTACTATATCGCCCAATGACCCAGAGCACAACAATGCCGAAGGATGATGTAAGATGGCGAAGAACTACACCAAAGGGTGAATCGCCGAGTTGATCGGCGATTTCGACTAATGTCGCTGAATGATCCGTCGCAACACATATTTTTGAAAACTATAAATACTCGTTGAGAGTTGTATCTTAGTATCAGATTTTAGTATCATAATATATTTTTTTGTGAAACAATTAATATAATTTTAGTACTTTTTCTGTGAGTTTGAGAGGGTTTTGAAACTTGAAAAAGAAGAGGGTTGCATCTCCAAGGATTTGGACTTTGGTGTCTCAAATTCTTCATTCTTGGCTTGTAACAAAACTTAATTCTTCATACCCATTTGAATGCAAGCTCAATTAGGTATAAATAACTATCTCTTGATGTGTGGCTAAAACCCCCCCATTCTTGGGGTGTGATATAACAAATATGTGTTGAGATTATTGTTGTGTTTTGCTTGATGATAAGTTAGATGTATTTTAATGGTGATTTCACCTAGTGGTTGTGGTTTAATATAATGGGTTTGTAGTTGCAAATACAGAACCACCCATGTGTTTTCGGCTTGTTCGAGAGAGAGGCCGTGAAACCAACACTGCTAGACTGATGGCCTAATGAGTGGGTCAACATGAGGTTCAGCCCTAGTCCTATATCCTAACATTCAGCTCGAGAGAGTGAGTGGTGTAAGGCGTAGGCTGGCCTTCATGCGGAAAATGGGCGTCCGAGAGGAACCTATTTGAAAAGGGGTAAGTTGCCCGAGAGGGAACTTCTTTCAATCTAAAGCTTAGCCTAGTCATTATTATTTTGCAAATTTCCTATCGAAAGCATGTACCCAATGATTTAAATCAATATATATTGCGGTCACACCCCAAGAATCCCCTCTCATTCATAGATTTCTCTGTCATTTTTACTGTTTTAGCTATACTTGTGACAAAACCCCCATTTGATATTTGACAGTTTTGTGTCACCCCTCTTTAATTTACAATGCTTTTAGTCATTAATGTCTTTAGCTACGACTAGTTAGAACTAATTTTATTTTTCTATTAATTCTCGAAACAACTCCCTTGGGACTCGACCCCAACCCTTGGTTGGGTTATTATACTATTGCACGATCGTAGACACTCGCATTAGAAGTTATGTCGTTGATTACGCAAACATCAAAATGGCACCACTGTCAGGGAGTGGTGTTATTTGGGAATTCGTAGTTAAATAAATTTTTTGATTCTTTCTAGTTTTAGTTTTACTAATCTAAATTGTAGTTTTGCTTTTCTAGTTTGAATATCAAAGTAGGGAACTAAGGATGGAAAACCATTATGGATACCACACGGATCATCCCTTTCTGAAACTATGGAACCTCAGGGACAACCTCCTGACCTTTAAACAGGTAGGGGATGAGACGATTCAGGAAATGTGGCTGAAGTTTCAAGCGGTTCTACAACCATGCCCATCTCATGGGAGGATGGACAAGGGGCTACTGGAGTGCTTCTACAGGGGTCTAGGGACCGAGAATAGAGGTATTGCCAATCAACTTTGCGAGGGTGGTATGCTACACCAGCCCTATGAAGTTGTAGCAAAATTCCTTGATGGCATGGTAGAAGCCAATAAAGAAGCCAAAAAGAAGCAGGAGTGGGATGCACTAGTTACCCAGTTAAATGCTCTATCCACCTGAGTCACAGAGTTAGAGGTACAAGCCATTTGGAAAGAAAACCACTTCTCCCTCCGACAGTGTAAACATGGGAAGAAGCAGAGAGGTGTGCAAGATGATGAAGCTTTTTCACTCATTCAAAAAAAATTGAGGCATAGGAGGATGTTGAATTAGATGAAGGAGAACATCGAAATGCTAAACGAAGCGTCAACCTCTCACTCTATGACTATTCAACTGCAAGATGCTCAAATCGGCCATTTGATATGAGGTCAATACCCACCATTCGCAGAGGTCTCGCCTAATTACAACATGGGCGATTCCGAAAATGAAGAATAGTTGTTGACTTGTGTCGTGCCATGACGTTAACCAAGACGCTATTCGGGAGGCAACCCAAAACCCTTTAATATTTTATATTTGCATATTACTAAATTAATGATGCATTGATTGGTATAGGTTGAAGTGCAAGAAGTACTCAAAAAGTGCATAGTGACAAGCAAAAGATCCAAGTGGCGAGTCGCCAAAGATGTCGGCGAACTCGACCTTCTCCGCCATTTGACTCCAAACATCCCAAAAATTGGATCCTGTAAAACTCGGCGAGCTTGAGAAATCATTGGTGCATCGCGAACTCTGTTGGCGATCTCAACGAAGACCGTCGTTTGAACACCCAGGTTTGCTGGAAAGATCTATAACACTCGGTGAAATAGGTGATTGGTTCGTGACTCGCCAATTGATTCGACGATTCAAACTAATATCGCCGGGTACGTAGGAATTGGACAACACTTGAGTAAAGTGAAACAGGTCGACGGTGAAGCATTCAAGAAAGTTGGTTTAAAGTAGGCATATTGAGTGGCTTAGCAATGTTGTGTAGAGTTCATTGAATCACTCAATGACTCGTTTAATGTCCCCGTCTCACCTTTTTTTTTATTGCTAAAATTGTGGAAGGTATATACGCAAAGTCGCAAGAAGACCAGCCACCCTGATAGATGGAGCAACCGCATAGCCAGGATCACTTCTTCACCTCCTTATTTGTCCTATTTATCTTTACTTTCGGATTCTGTGCAAATTGAATTTGAGGACAAATGTTTTTCTTATTTGTGGTGGGGTGAGACTAACCTTTTGTGTGCTATTTGTGATTCATGCTTTGTATATATTTTGGTTGTTCTGGTTTTAAATTGTGTTTTATCTGCTTTTTGTGGATGTTTAAGCTTATGGATCCTTTTATTTTAAATTTCAAAATGATTTTGACCCTTCCGAAAAATTTTCATTATTTGAAAATTTTTGCCACCTCTCGTGTGTTGAAAGTGGCTGTTCTTATGCAAAATTTAAGTCTTAGTCCCGATCAATACTGATGACTTGAATAGTGCTATCAATCGAATGAACATGAATGCACGGCTACGATGAAACCAAATGAAGTTGCATAGACAATATGTGTACTCTTTGCATCTTGTTGTGATTAGCCATTTATCGAATTGATTCTCTTGTAATGACCATTGCACACTAGCGAAAGTGTGTAGTGTTGTTTGAATTAAGTGTCGATGCCTTGTGTGATTAGGTTACTTTGAACCATGTATGAATAAACCCAGAATTTGCCCCGTTAGTCTTATTGATTTAGAAAGGTGTGATTTTGAAATGATCTTAGGCAACTTTAAAGAGTGTGAGCCAAATTTGACATATTCTTCTTTTGTTGCCTACCCGTGAGCGTGTGGAACTCTTTTGAACACCCTTTGAGCCTTACCTTTCTTTGGAAGAACCTTGATGAACCCTAGACCTTACTTGACCCACTACCTATAATCCTCTGGATTTGTGGTTTAGTGAATAGCCAACTTAGGTGAAAAGCCTAAGTTGGGGGTGTGGTGAAAAGGAAAAGGAGAAGTCAAGAAGTGCAAGAAAAGTATCCCTTAACCCATGGTATTGCAAGACAAAATGGAAACCCTTCAAAAAAAATGAAAAAAAAGAAGTTGTGGAATAAAAAGTGCAAAAGGAATTGGGTTTCCAAGCAATACATAGAGAGTGAATAAAAGGTTGACTTAGAAGCACTAGAAGAAAAAGGGACAAGGGAAAGGAAAATGACGTTTTGAGAACACCACATCTCACGAGGATGAAGAAGTCACTGAGCCTAAATGACCATAACTTTGCACTCAGCTCCATTTCAAGCCTTGAAAAGACCTTTTTGATCTTGAGTAAGCCAAATCGAAAGTCGATTGGAAAATAAGGGCAAACCTATGGGTGAAAACATGCATTGTGTTCCTCTTTTTGAGTGTGAGCGTTTCATCAGATTCTTGATCTTGAATTGATTAACCTCTCTGTGTGAATAGGAATCATTCTTTACGTGAGGGCATTTAGATACTTTTTGTTAAGCTTGAACCTGCACAAGTAGCAAGTATTGCGAGCATGAGAATCTTTGGTAATGGTGTGTCACAACTTGAATCTTTGAGTACACAATTGATCGTTGCATAAGTAACTTGAGTCTTGTTGTGTACATTCATAATTGAGTCTTTTGTAATACTGTTTCAGACACCCTTTGTGATCAACTGAACTCGAGTTTGCTTGAGGACAAGCAAAAGTTTAAGTTGGGGGTGTTGATGAGTCAACAAATTGGACTCATTTAGGGCTATATTTTAAAAGAAATTGTGTCCTCAAATGCTTACTTTATCTCAATATCTGATGAGAACCGTTACGCCTTAGGTATTCGAAGATTGAAGGAAAGCAAGGACACTACTTTGCAAAAAGGGACAAGGCTGAAAAGAACGAGAAAATGAAGGCCTGAGGATCGCCGAGTCCACTTGGCGAATCGCAGAATGGTCTCACTACGCCTTTTGTTCTAGTGTGCTGAGCCTGAAGAAAAGGATCAAGTTGGTGGAACAAGGGAGCAGTAGGCGCATAACCGAGCAGTTTCGCGAAACAGTAATATATCTCCCAATAACCTAGAGCACGGCGATGCCAAAATATGGTGCAAGACGGCGAAGAACTACACCAAAGGGCGAATCGCCGAGTTGATCGGCAATTCCGACTTATGTCGTCGAATGATTCGTCATAGCACAGATTTTTGAAAACAATAAATACTCGTTGAGAGTTATAGCTTAGTATCATATTTTGGTATCATAATATTTTTTAGTGTGAAACAATTAATATAATTTTAGTACTTTTTTCTCTGAGTTTGAGAGGGTTTTGAAACTTAAAGAAGAAGAGGGTTTCATCTCCAAGGATTTGGACTTGGGTGTCTCAGATTCTTCATTCTTGGCCTGTAACAAGTCTTAATTCTTCATACTCATTTGAATTCAAGCTCATTTAGGTATAAATTTCTATCTCTTGATGTATGGCTAAAAACCCCCATTCTTGGGGTATGATTTGGCAAATATGTTTTGAGATTATTGTTGGGTTTTGCTTAATGATAGGTTAGATGTATTTTATTGGTGATTTCACCTAGTGTTTGTGGTTTAATTTAATGGGTTTGTAGTTGCAAATACATAACCACCCATGTGTTTTCGGCTTGCTCGAGAGAGAGGTCGTGAAACCAATACCACTAGACTGATGGTCTAAGGAGTGGGTCGACATGAGGTTCCCCCAGAGAGGGTATGCCCTAGTGCCATATCATAACACTCAGCTCGAGAAAGTAAATGGGATAAGGCCTAGGCAGGCCTTCATGCGCCAAATGGGTGTCCGAGAGGAACCTATTTGAAACGGGGTAAGTTGCCTGAGAGAGAACTTATTTCCATCTAAAGCTTAGCCTAGTCACTATTATCTTGCAAATTTCCTCTCGAAAGCATGTACCCAACGATTTAAATCAATATATATATATTGAGGTCACACCCCAAGAATCCCCTCTCATTCATAGATTTCTCTGTCATTTTTACTGTTTTAGCTATACTTGTGACAAAACCACCATTTGATATTTGACACTTTTGTGTCACCCCTCTTTAATTTACAATGTTTTTAATCGTTAATGTCTTTAGCTACATCTAGTTAGAACTAATTTTATTTTTCTATTAATTCTTGAAACCACTTCCTTGGGACTCGACCCCAACCCTTGGTTGGGTTATTATACTATTGCACGATCGTAGATACTTGCATCAGAAGTTGTGTCATTGATTACGCAAACATTAGTGGTTTCTACCACACTTAGCACATGTAGGGATCTAATTATCCCCTTGTGCCACACTAAACTGAGACTGGGCAGGTCGAGCTCTGAAGTTCTGGGAACACTTGTTACTGAAATAACTGTTGTTCTATGGTGCAGGCGCTAGCTGACGATGGGGCATGTCCAGTTGACCTTTTCTGAAATAAGGACTAATTAACATTTTTGGTCTTATGTTGGCTGGACTCATGCGTTGATGTTTTAGACCTCTTACTGCGGAACCCTTCCATGTCATTCAACCTATCTTTTTCTACTTACTGCACATAGATCATAAGCTTTGCTATATACATGTCCCCTAATAACATAGCTACCTTACCTTCCTTACTTGACAAACAGGATAGCCCAGATACAAACAAGCTCATCCCGTTTCTTATATCCGTCGCCATCTCCAGAGCATATAAGGATAGTTAAATGAACTAGAGGTTATACTCGTGCAGACTCATGTACACCTGTTTAAGATTCAGAAATTCTCTTACCTTTACTTCCCTCAGCTCACGGGGAAAGAAACGCCTAAGAAAGGACTCTAAAAAACAGCCCAACTCACAAGTGGTGCCCCTTCAGCCTTACACTTCTTCCATTGGTCGTACCAAATCCTAGCAACACCCTTGAGTTGGTATGATTCTAACCTCACACCCTCAACATCAGCAACAAGCATAACCTCAAACAGCTTTTGCAGTTCCTCCACAAATTTATCCAGATCCTCAGTGATGTTTGACCCTGTGAACTTTGGGGGATTAATCCTCATGAACTCATGGATCCTGGATGTATCAACTACATCCTGAAAAACCACCATTTGTTGTCCAGCTTGACTTGCGACCACTTGACTCAATAGCCGGATAGCATCCCGGAACTCAACATTTGTGACCTATTTCTGAGGGGGTTGCACTTCTTGTGCATTAGGAGCAGCTGAACCTTGCGCGTTAACATGCCTTCTAGCAGGACATCCTCAAATAGCTCTTCGTAGAGGCATAATCTGAAAAGATATGTGTAAGCACGAATTAGAAGGAAACATTGTTAGAGTTGAACTGTATTGCACGAAAATGAGTAAGAAGGAAGTGAAATGTTTCCTAAATGTTGTAGCCTCTTAATTATAGATGTGGCGCGCTTCAAACCGATAACAAGGACTTTACAAACAAGGCTTCATAGACACCCTAGGACTTTTGAACTCTGTGCTTTGATACCAAGTTTGTCACGTCCTGAGCCTACACCCTGGACGTGGCCAACACTGGAGAACCATATTTGGTCCCCAAGAAAACCCTTGGCCTGGCCCACTACTCACCAGAAGACTTACTCAACAAAACAAGAACTTCAATTGTAATGATCAACTCAAAAGTCTTAACAATAGATAAACTCAGACATGTCTGGAAGTGCTTAGTTAAGCATAAACAATTGAATCTAATTCTCAAAACATCACAAAGGAAATAGTGAAAGACTCCTCAACTACTACTCTCTATGAATCCTCTAAATACTACGATAGATGCCGAGAAAAGACCCACTACATCTTAACAAAACAAAAATATAAATGTGGAACCCCCCGAAAAGCAAGGAGGCTTACCATAGCTAACTGGATTACAAATGGTGTCAATGAAGCACCTGCTGATGACCCTGAATATTTGTATCTGCATCATTAAAAGATGCAGGTCAAATATCGTTAGTACATTAAATGTACGAGCATGTAAGGAGGAAGACTGAAAGCAATAACAAACTGAACTAGCAAGGCTGGAAAGAATACTTATCTCAAATCAACTCAATACAAAGCATCAATGATAGAAGCAATATTTAAAACATTATAAAACAAGAGATAAAACTCAATGATGTATAAAAATACAATAACATACTCTTTACTCTTATTTTGGAGATTCTCTAACAGACAACCATGACTATGAGTTACGTGATGATAGAATGTATCGCCCACGCTACTAGAACTATACTATACCTTGACGGGGTATGAAACACCTCCACTATGTGGATCCACTAAGCTATGCTTAAAAGCAATAAGAAATCTTCTAAAAAGTATGATCGCTTAACCATGTTGGCATACATGGTTTATGAAGATTTTTAGTTGTCTAACTCATTCCCATATCGATGCTAAATAATACTCCCAATAATATGTAACTCATTCTCAAATTTGCAAAACATAACTTTTCTCAATTTAAGGTAATTGCTCAAATGATTCTCTTAAAAGAGGTAATACTCTGAAACTTCTTTGAACTTGTAAAATCATATAGAAATTGATGTTTCTCTCTTTGAAAATGTAAAGTTTTACGTTTGGGAATACTTAGTTCCCTTATACCCATTTGAAATATGAAACACAACTCTCCTCATTCTCATACTCACTTATTCAAGACTTAGCTCAAATCCTTAGTTGATAGCAAATTATTCTCAAATTTTGACTCCAAAGGATGGTTTGAAATTTCCTTTTAACTTTACTTTAATTTTAAAAATTAAATTAAGACATTTGATTAGGATATGTTGGGTCTCTGTAGGAGTAATGAAGACTTTAGGAGTTAATATCCAGAAGAGAACGAAGAAACGATTTAAAAGAATGCATACGGGATGAAGGACGAAGCAAAATGGGCCAAGCGACCCTAGTGCACCAATTGTGCGCCGCGCTAGCCCCAAAAGTAGTGGGGCAGGCTTTGGGCGCACCACAGGTGTAGGGCGGCAGCCCTCCTGGTGCATTGGTGACGCGTTGCCCCATCCTGAACCCAGAAATTCGATCAATTTTCTTGCTTAATTCCAGGTCATAACTTATGTTGAATCGATTGGTTTCTTCAAAACTTTCTTTGATTCATAAACCCAACACAAATTCATTCAAATCTCACCCAAATTCTATTAAGAAACACCACTCATTCGCAAGATCCTCACCTCATGAACTCAAAACTTCCATTGGTAAAGAATAGGGCTAAAACTCAAGAATTTCTCAAGAATCTCATTAATAACGATCTTATGGACGAATTCATGTATGAAATTAAATATATGGCATGAGGGCGAACAAACCCAATACTGTGAGAAGCTTACAAAGCTCGAAAGTGTTCTTGGTGAAATTCCTCAACCCTGGAATGAACGCTTGAAAACCCTCTTTTCCTCTTTTTGAAACCCTTCTCTCAAACTCCAAGTATTTAGGAACATGGAAAAGTGGTCTGTATCAAATTAGACCCTTATTTGGGTGAGATAAATGATTTAGGCCTTGTGGGGGTAAGGAAAAGAACAAAATACCCTTTCCTTAAACGGATAGAAAAACCTTAACTAGAGAGGCTTCACTCAAATGGTCATAACTTTTTACTCTGAGCTTGGAATTAAGAAAACTTGGAGGCGTTGGAAAGAGGACTCAAAGGCCTTAGATTTGATACCATATGTGTCACCTAACTCTTTATGTGCTAAAACATATGGTCATTTGAAGTTGACCCAAAACTAAAAATTGATCGAAGTCTGAGGTGTTACAATGACCATGAAACATATTAATTTCAATTCCAAAAGGTCAAGGGTTTGACCGACATATACTCTTTATGATAGTAAAAAAACTTATTTCCTTAATCTAGTATAGATACTTAAACTCTACCCTTATATTATACTAGTATATGAGCACATGCGTTGCACGTGTATCCCATGTAATTTTTTTAAATTCATTAAATTTATTAAAATTTTATTAAAATATATATGTAATGAGTAATCATATATCATAATATATACATAAAAGAGAACCTTAGGCCCGCCTACGTGGCGCCACCACAAACCAGAATTCCCTTTTAATTTATTTATTTACAAAATGAGTCTTCCTTTTCATGAAAAGTTGTGACTTTAATGAAAAGTTGTGACGTTAATGAAGAGTTGCGACTTTAATGAAGCGTTGTGACTTTTATGAAAAAATGAGACTTTTATGAAAAGTTGCGACTTTAATGAAGAGTTGTGATTTTTATGAAAAGTTATGACTTTTATAAAAGGTTGTGACCTTTCCGAAAGGTTGCAACTTTTCCAAATAGTTGTAAGATTTCTGATAAGGCACAATCAACATTTGTTCACACTACCCTTTGGTGTCTATAAATAGAGGGATTTCCTCTCATTTTATCACAACGAAAATTCTGAACCTCCTCGTCTTCTTCTTCTTCTTCTTCTTCTTCTTCTTCTTCCTCTTCTTCTTATTCTTGACAATTAAATATTGTATATTTTGCTCATGTTGAGTGGCTCACTAACACTATTGCTTATGTTACAGATCCTGATGTGTATTTTTACTATCATTAATTTATAATTTATACTTGTGTTATTAAGGCTAAATGATAAGATGTAATAATTTTCATTTTTCCTTTACATTATTAATGTTTGTTACTACGTAATTTTTTATGTAAGATAATATAGTGTTTTAGTTTTAATGACTGAGAGGTTTTAAGTATTATTTTATAAATTCTGTGATATTAAATTCCCGTGCGAAGCGCGGGTAATTGTACTAATAAAATATAATAATTACAAATGAATCTTTAAAACCGTGAGAAGAAACACCAAATGAGGGGATTATGATAATGTTTAAACATAATAATCATTTTAAGAAATAAATTGTTAATTTGAACTTTAGTTAATAGTAGCACAGTTCCAATAAAAAGTCATAAATGACTAATTTGACCCAAAAACAAAATACAAACTTAGTATGAACAGAAATTTATAGAAATCAAATTTTAAAAAGTTTAATAGTGACAAAAATACAAAAAAAAATTAACAACATACACATCCTTGTTAAGATTTTGTTTAAAATAATATAGTAGATGTGAAATAAATACAAAATTAATTCTCAATTTTCTGAGTCTTGTCTACACCGTCTCCCATAACCAATCGAAATTCAATGTCTTCTTCATTGAATCAAATTCAAACATGAATCAAATGACAAATAGTACAATAATGATGTAAGTATTTCACTACTTTATTATTGAATGAAATGTAATCTTGGATAGGGATCTCATGAAACTAGTAAGATGAATTTATATAAATGAAAATAGAGGAGTATTAGAAAAAAAATTAAAGTTTTAAATTAAATACTTTGAAGTTATGAATATTAAAAGTAACAATTAAATAAGTAATTAAATATGGGTTATGAAAATGAGTATTTAAGGCAAATAAAGAAATAATTAAAAACAAAAATAGTGAAAATAATAATTAAATCAAAAAAAGAACGTACCTAATAATTTTGGAGGTTTCTACTAATGTTTATTTCAACACGAAGTTTATGTGAAATCCCATTTATAATTTTTGTTGTTTAATTTAGAATATTTATCATAATAAATTGGAAAATTCAACAACTCCGAATAACGGAAGAAAATCAAAAGACTAGAAGCTTTGAAACGTAGGAGGTATGTTAACTGTTAAATAAATATTAAATACTAATTTTGATAGGGAGTAATTTTCTAATAAAAACAATTTAAAGCAAATAATTTGCAGTGGAGTATGATTTTACTTTTAGATATAGGTAATTTAACTTATAAAGGGTATATTTGTAATTCAAGTTTCAATAGTGGTACCCCATATTCTGCTAAACTTCGAACTCACTCAATGATAATAAATCACACAAACAATTTTAAAATGCAAGAAGAAGAGTAGAAGATTAAAAATAAATTGTGGTTGAAAAATGAGAGTAAGCCCCTTTATTTATAGTCTACAAAGGGTAGTATGAACAAGTATGTTTTTGTGTCTTATCGTAAAAGTCATGACCTTCTCGAGAAGTCACAACCCTTTGGAAAAGTCACAACTCTTTCGAAAAGTCACAACTTATCAAAAAATCACAACCCTTTGGAAAAAGTCACAACTTATCAAAAAAGTCACAACTCATCGAAAAAGTGACAACCTAAGTTAGGGATATTATATAGTAATTTAACATTCAAGTTAGTAGTTCATGATTTTAAGATTTTATATATATATATATATATATATATATATATATTTGTAATGGATTAATATTGTATAAATTATTTATGTAGTATATATCAATATTTTGCAAATAGTACATAATCATGTACACAATTGCTTCTTCTTTTTTCTAATTCCGACCAATTCAAATATCTTCTAAACAGTCTTAAAATTTAGATATGAGCTTATCCCCATATATTATTTCATTTCTTTCAACTGTATATAGATTAGATTTTCCACATTAAATTAACTGCATATAGATTAGATTTTCCACATTAAATTAACTGCATATAGATTAGATTTTCCACATTAAATTACCAATATATATATATATATATATATATATATATATATACGGTCAAGACTAAGAAACCAATATTTTGTTGTTTTAATTGGAGTATCAAATTCATCGGCTATCAATATGTGGAAGTGGAACCCTCACAAGTTCCTCTGGAACCCCTCTCCACTACAAGGTACTGTTAGATCTTTGCAATCGTATATATTAGTTGAGATTTTGAATGTTTTTTGCTTATTGAGTTATGAATCTTGATTCTTATATAACTTATTTCAAAAAAAATTCTTCTCTGGGGATTTTTGGAACCTTTTAAAATGACTTTAATGGTAAAAAGTTGGGATTTTGAAGTTATTTTTAGGGAAAGGGTTCAAAGACCCTATATCCACTAAAATTTAGATGCATTTACCTTTAGGGCATATTCAGGTGGCTATTGGGAGACCTCACATAAGAGATCACTGACTTGTCGACTTCAAGGGTGAGCCACTTCGTTCAGGCTACTATGGATTCATCTAGGATCTGAGTCCATTTCTTTCATACTTAGACCTTATAGACTCTTTACTTTATGTTTAGTTGTTTTGGGGATGACACCCCTTTATATTACACCGTTTAGTTAAAAAAATTGTACAATGACTTTTAGGTTCTAGGGGATGAATTTCTGCTTGGTTATGTTTGTTTTTGATAAATTAGTGAGTTTATGGGAACTTGGCTTTTAAATTGTTATTTAAACATGTTTCTACATCTTTAAATGCTTGTCTTTTGATTAGTATCATTTAGTTGGGTTGTAGTAATGGTTCTCCCACCGGAGTGTTAGTTTGGGTGTCAATCACGACAATTTGGATCATGACAAAGTTGGTATCAGAGCCCTAGGTTTATTGATCTCATTGTACCAAAACGATTCTAGTAGAGTTTTGCAGAATGGTACAAAGAAGTCTATACTTTTCTTCGAGAAGCTACAAGACTTTAGGAAAATATCTCCCTCTTCTTCTCCCTTCGTGTTATAACTTGATTCCAATTGGCATATGGTGATCCAAATTGGTATCTAATATCTTTAATTTTTCTCTCTGCAGATGGTTAACATGCGAAAAGACAGTGCATGGCCAATAGCTCCCATCAATGAGTCAGTAGGGGAGCCCGCAGCGAGAGGATATGGCCGAGGGAGGGGTTGAGGAAGAGGAAGGGGCACAGGTTGAGGTAAGGTAGCACCTGCCAGGAATGAATCCCAATATGTGAATGTAATTGTCACTCCCCGAGGCTACCCCCTTGACGTAAACACAAGACCTAGGATCACGAGTGACCCCAAGCTAACCCTGAGCTGGCATATCATAAGTATACTAAGATAAATTGAAATAAGGAATACTGTGCGAAAGCTTAAAACATGAAATAAACTTAAATGGAGAAATATCCAATACTGTCATAATATAAAAGATTGTGAGTTTAATAAAAAATGGAAAATCAAACTTAAAGTCAAAATTGAATCTAACTATGTCTGAAATAGCCTCTAACTGACTAGAGATGATGGGACATGCCCCAGTTAACTCTAGTAAAAACTGAAACTAAAATGGAAGAATAAATAAGAAGCATGTCTATTGTTCTCGAAGTATGAGGAGTCACCACTAATAATGTTGAATACGGATCAGGAACTGATCTACACGTGATCTGAATGCTGAGAACCTAAACCTACATCATGAAAAGATGTAGCGCAGAGTATACGTCAGTACTTAAGAGGTATTGAGCATGCTAGATAAGGTAAAAATAAACAAATACATATATAAATGAATAAAGCATACTGATCAATGATATAATCTGAACATGATTAAGATACTGAGATATACTGAAAATGACTAAACTGAATACAATGACCAAGCACATACCATGCTGAAACTGAATACTGAAATATAATTGATAACCTCGTCAATGCACTAGAATCTGACTGTGAGAGCTACTATTAACCGACATAAAACCACGTGAGCTAAACATGGAGTGCGATGTATATGCCCTATCTAGAGGACCTAATATACCTTGCTAGGAGTAGAGAGGCATGACTGGCGTGATCACTAAAGTTGTTGCCCACATAGGGGACTTATAAACCTACGGGGGCACGTAGTTCTCGGACTATGAGGATGACTGACCCTAGACCAACTCGGTTTTAAGACTACTCCCAACTGGAATATGTACAATACATCATGACGTAAATAAAATGGATAGCTCAATATTATGATATGCTAACTGAAAATGCAACGTTATGTACTGATAATGAAACATTTGAAAACTCAGGCATGTATATCTGTTTATATGTCCTCGATAGTGTAATTCATGAACTTAACGACTCTACACCACTATAGTTCTTACTTTCATTCAAGGGACTAAGTAAAAGTTTTGTTAATACATGATAATCTGATTACGAACACTAAAGTAGCTAAGTCATCACAACTATCTGAAGTTCTAGAAGCCCTAGGTCTAAGCAATATAAAGGGAATCAAGAATCTGACTAAATTCTAGGGACCTAATGGGTGAAAGGAACCCACTAGTGAAATCCCACATACCTGGTGTCGAATTTCATGGAGTAATCTTTTGATTTCAAGGTTGGAACTGAAGAAACCTTCTGCTTGTTCTTGAGGGGTTTGGTCGACTCTTTCTCCTCTTTTCCTCTAAGATTTCTAATTTTTTGGTGAATAAATCACTTAGGGTAAAGTTTGATTAAGTTACTAGGTTTAACTGACTAAAACGATGTAGGTTAGGGGTGAAACAATATAGTTTAGGTGTCCAACGCATAGGGGAAAAGAACAAATAACCCCTGACTTAAAAGTTGTCGGGGCAATCGACGGACCGTCGACTGACCTATGGTCTATCCTGGTCAATCGTCGATTGGCTTCAGAGGATGGCTTAAGGGGGTATTGAACCATGGCCCTAGACCACAGACCGTGTTCCCACCTACGATCTGTACGTAGGTCTTGGCGTAGGTCAAGACTTGGCTGAAAGTTCTAGGGTTCTGGGGAGGGGGTTGTAGGTGGCCAACCACGAACCCCACCTACAGTCTGTTGGTCAACCTACGGTCCATAGGTGGCCTAGTTAGAGGCACATGCAGCTTCTAAAAATCTGCATTTTCCCCTCTTTTAGAATCTGGGGTGTTACATTATCTCCCCCTTGGGAACATTCATCCTCGAATGAAGACTAAACTAGTTGAACATGGAGGGAAATAGTTGCAAACCCTACCACTAAGTAGTGGAAACTGAAATCTGATTGAACTAAGTTCCAACAACATGTAAATACGCTAAAAATGCAAGTATAATTGAAGGAACATGATACTAAGACTGAATTTACGCAAGAGTAAACTGAGAGAATGGAGAGGAACTATTACCTCAAGCTGGAATGCAATAATAAGGAAAGAGATAAGGATACTTGGCCTTAATGGCTGCTACTGCTTCTGAAGTAGCTCCCTCTATAGACTGACTCCTCAAAAAAACTTAATTGAAGGGACTTCTTTATTTCTCAACCTTCCAACCTGACGATCAAGAATCTCAGCATGAACCTCTTCAAAAGTGAGACTATCCTTTACTGCCACACTTTATAATGGTACAATAGATGTTGGATCACCCATACACTTCTTCAAGAAGGAAATATGAAAGACTGGATGGACTGCTGCTAGTTCGGCTGGAAACTCTGACTCATACACCACTTTACCAATCCTTCTCAAAATTCTATAAGGACCTACATATCTAAAACTGAGCTTCCCTTTCTTGCCAAACCTCATCACCCCTTCATAGGTTACATTTTCAGGAAAATCTAATCATCAATTTGGAACTCCAAGTCCCTTATCCTTACATCTGCATAGGACTTCTTACGACTCTGCATTGTCTTAAGTCTATCTCTGATGAGCTGAACTTTTTCCATAGCATCATGAACCGAATCTGGCCGTATCAAGGCTGCTTCACCCACTTCTACCCAACCAAATGGAGATTTGCATCTAAGCCCATATAATGCCTCATAAGGGGCCAACTGAATACTGAAATGGTAGCTATTATTATAGGCAAACTCTATAACGGGGAGGTGATCATCCCAACTACCCTTAAGGTCGATCACGCATACTCTCAACATGTCCTCTAAAGTTTGAATGGTACGCTCTGCCTGACCATCCATGTGTGGATGAAATGTTGTGCTGAGGTTAACCTAAGTAACAAAACCTTTCTGAAATGACTTCTAGAAATGAAAGGTAAACTGAGGACCTCTATCTGAGAAGATAGACAAAGGAACCCCATGAAACCTGACTATCTCATCAATGTAAAGCTTGACATAATCCTCTGCCAAATCTGTAGTCTTGACAGCATAAAATGAGGGGACTTAGTAACTTTGTCAACTATCACCCAAATAGAGTCATGTTTTCTGTGAGTACGAGGTAAACATGTAATGAATTCCATGTTTGTCACTTCCTACTTCCATGTAGGAATGTTGATTTCTTGTGTCATACCTCCTGGTTTCTAATGTTCTACCTTTTCATGCCATTCCACCAAAAGACTTCCTGCAGATTGCGGTAAATCTTAGGGGCAACTAGATGAATAGAATACATGGAGTTATGGGATTTTTTAAGGATCTATTGTCTCAACTGACCCAACTTAGGAACACATAAGCGACCCTGGTAGCGAAGCACACCGTCTTCCCCTTTAGAGAAAACCTCAACTTTCTGTTGATGAACTGCACCCTTTAGTTAAAGCAAGATACAAACAGTGTCTTATTTTTCTTTAACCTCTACTACCAACAAAGATTCTAACCCATTCTGAACTATCTCACCATTATCTGATAGGTTCATAAGGCAAACTCCTAAGCGAGCAAGTTGGTGAACATCCTTTTCTAATTCTTTCATTTCTTCCTCAACATACGCTACACTACCCATAGATAGTCTACCAAGAGTATCAACTACTATATTGGCCTTACCAGGATGGTAAAGCACATTCATATCATAATCCTTGAGGAACTCAAGCCATCTTCTCTATGAACTTACTCATGTCTGCCCTGGAATCGACAACCATATGTAGAGCATACCTAGAGAGCTGGGTGAATTTATGTCAGTACTCTCAGACTGACATTGAACCTTGTCTCAAATTCATGAACTCCTGAGCCTTAGCCTCTCTCAACACTCTTGGAAAGAACTTGTCCAAAAAAGCTCCAGTAAAACACTCCCAAGTCACATGAGCTGCATTCTCACCCCTGTTTTCCTTCCACTGCGTGAACCATATGTGATCCACATCCTTAAGCTGGTAGGAGTGCAACTCTACCCTATCATTTCCAGTTACTTGCATGACTTCAAAGATCTTCTTGACCTCATCAATAAAGTTTTGGGGGTCTTCACGAACTTGCGACCATGGAAACTCAGGTGGATTCATCCTAACAAAATCATGGACCCTAGCTGACACTGATCCACCACTAGAATTTGCAGGAACTAGAACCTCTTGATTGTTCTGGTTGGCAACACTCTAAGCCAAAAGCGGAATATCATTCCAAAACACTGCATTAGAAACCTCATGGTCTAGGACTAGAGGAACTGCGTTAGAGTTGCAGGCATTAACATTTCTTACGTAAGCTCTATGAGGAGGCATGATCTGAAACACATAGCATCGAGTTATCAAAGGATATCATACTTACGCACGATAAGAATAACAAGAAAGTGATGTTTTTTTCATAAAACACTTTGTAGACTTCCCTTCATAGGTGTGGCGCACTTCACACTCACGAAAGGGACTCTTCTTAGTGCGGCTTTTCAGACATCCTACGACTCTTAAACCTAGGTCTCTGGTCCCAAGTTTGTCACGCCCCGTGGCTACCTCCTTGACGTAAACACGGGACCTAGGATCACGAGTGACCCCAAGCTAACCCTGAGCTGGCATATCATAAGCATATTATGATAAATTGACATAAGGTATACTATGCGGAAACTTAAAACATGATATAAATTGGAATTGGGAGAAATCCAAAACTGTCTGAATATAAAAGACTGTGAGTTTAATAACAACTGGAAGATCAAACTCAAAGCCAAAACTGAATCTAACTATGTCTTAAATAGCCTCTACCTGACTAGATATGTTGGGGCATGCCCCCAGCTAACTCTAGTACAAACTGACACTAAAATAGAAGACTGAAATAGGAAACATGTCTATTGTCCTCAAAGTATGAGGACTCACCACTGATAATGCTGAATACGGATCGGGAACCGATCTACATGTGATCTGAATGCTGAGGACCTGAACCTACATCACGAAAAGATGTAGCGCAGAATTTGTGTCAGTACTTGAAAGGTACTGAGCATGCAAGATAGGATAAAACTGAACAAATACATATATAACTGAATAAATCATATTGATCAATGATATAATCTGAATGTGATAAAGATACTGAGAAATACTGAAAATGACTAAACTGAATGCAATTACCAAGTTCATAACATGCTGAAAATGAATACTAAAATATACATGATAACTTGGTCAATGCACTAGAATCTGACTGTGGGAGCTTCTATTAACCGACATAAAACCACGTGAGCTAAACGTGGAGTCCGATGTATACACCACATCGAGAGGACCCAAATATACATTGTTAGGGGTATTGCGGTATGACTAAAGATGGGACTTATAAACCTATAGGGGAACATAGTGCTGGGATGTGGAGGGTGAATGACCCAGTCCAACTCGATGATAAGCCTACTTCCAACTGGAATATGTACAATACAACATGACTGACATAAACTAGATAGCTCAATATTCTAACATGCTAACTGAAAATGCAACATTATGTACCGATAATGAAATATTTGGAAACTGAGGCATGTATATATGTTTATCTATCCTAGATAGTGTAATTCATGAACTAAACGAATCTACACCACTAGAGTTCTGAGTTTCATGTAAGGGACTAAGCAAAAGTGTTATGAATAGATGACAATCTGATTACGAACACTAAAGCAGTTAAATAATCACAACTATCTGAAGTTCTAGATACCCTAGGTCTAAGCAATATATAGGGAATCAAGAATTTGACTGAATTCTAGGGACCTAATGGGTGAAAGGAACCCACTAGTGAAATCCCACATACCTGGTGACAAATTTCACAGAGAAATCTTTCGATTTCAAGGCTGGACCTGAAGAAACCTTCTGCTTGTTCTTGAGAGGTTTGGTCGACTCTTTCTCCTCTTTTGCTTTAAGATTTCTGAATTTTTGGTGAATGAATTGCTTAAGGTAAAGTCTGATTAAGTTTCTAGGCTAAAACTGACCAAAACGACATAGTTTAGGGGTTAAACAACGTAGTTTAGGTGTCGAATACATAGGGGAAAAAACCAAACGACCCCTGACTTAAAAGTTGTCTGGGCCATCAATAGACCTGACCGACTGACCATCGATTGGCCTACGGTCTGTCCTGGTCAGTCATTAATTGTGTTCAGAGGATGGATTTTGGGGGTCTTGAACCACAGCCCTGGACTACGGACAGTGGTCCCACATACGGTCTGTAGGTCCTAGCGTAGGTCAAGACTTGGCTGAAAGTTCTAGGGTTGAGGGAGTTGTAGGTGGCCAACCACGGACCCCACTTACGGTCCGTGGGTCAATCTACCGTGAATAGATGGCCCCGTTGGTGGAACCTACAACTTCAAAAAATCTGAATTTTTCTCTCTTTTAGAATCTGGATGTTACAGTAATTAGGGAAGAGGCCCCTCCCTCACCCCAGAATGAGGTAGAAAAGATTGTGGAGATTGATGTGGAAGAGGATGATGAATAAGAAGAGGATGCACAAGCTAGGAATTTAGGACTTCCCCCTTTGGAACTAGTTATAGCTCATCAGATTTTGACTTTCCTGGGTGGGTTGGTGCAAGTTGTTCAACCTCTGGTCATCCTCCCCGTTGCTACTACCGTCCCTAAGATGGATGGAGTATTGGGTGCTTATACCGTCTTCTTTCGACTTTTAGGACCTGTGATGACTTGCAGTAAGCACGAGATGCTGACCAAGTTTTTAAAGTTAAAGTCCTTAGTGTTCCGTGGTTCTGAAAGTGAGGATGCCTATGAGTTCATCCTAGATTGCTATCAGAGACTTCACAAGTTGGGCATTGTGCACCAACATGGAGTTTAATGCCTGACCTTTCAGCTTCAAGGTAAGGCTAAGCAGTAGTGGAGAGCCTTTGTGGAATACTGATTGCAACTCTTTCATCCACTTACCTACAGTTCAATGTCTTTTTTCTAGAGAAGTATGTGCTTCGGACATTAAGGGACTGCAAGTAGGATGAGATCGTGGCTTTGGAGGAGGGTGGTATGACTGTAGCTTCATATGAAGCTAAGTTCCATGCCTTGTCCAGATATGCGGCATAGTTGGTGACTACACAAGAAGAGAGGATCTGTTTGTTCGTCAATATATTGAATCTTGAGTTGCAGGTATTGTCTGTTCACATGACCTCTGAAAGTAAAAGCTTTAATGAAGTGATAGACTTTTTGAAAAAGGTAGAAGGAGTTCGACAGGACGGGCATGGCAAGGCTTTGGCTAAGGGGCCCAAGAACATAGGTAACTTTAATGGCTCCTACTCCAGAGGTTTAAGTAGACAGGCAATTACAACTGGGCCAATTCTTTCAAATATACCCTCTTCTATGGGTTGTTACTCAGGAACTACCAAACAAATTCCTACTCAGGATGGCTACTGTTTTGCGCCAAGCAATAGGTCGACTCTTGACCATTGTTGTTACAATTGTGGAGAACTAGGACACATTAAAACAGATTTTCCCCACCCGTGCATGAATGAACTCATATAGCAGCAGACCAGAGTAGTGTACCGATGGCCGGAGGCTATAATGGTAGTGGACGTCCACAAGGTGGGCGAGGAGAAAATCAGAGAGGCCATAGAGTCTGGGGAAATGGTAATGCAGGTAGGGCAGAATTGCAACAAGATAGAGAGATTGTCCGTCAGGATAACATGGCTTAGTTTTATGCCTTTTCGGGAAAGACCAAGGATGAGGCATTTGATGTAGGGATCACAAGTACCATTCTTTTCTGTGACCAGATGGCTACTGTGTTGTTTTATCTGGGTTCTATCTACTCTTATGTATCAATTGACTTTTCCTTTGGATTTGATGCTATTTGTTTTGTGCTTGATGCCCCTATCCATGTTTCTAACCCGGTTGGATAGTCTGTCGTAGTCACACATGTCTATTGTGCTTGTTCTATCCTATTTATGGTTTTTCAGATTTGGACTTATTTGGTTATTTTGGATATGACTAACTTAGATGTAATTTTATGCATCACTTACTTTTCCCCCTATTATGTTGTGCTTAACTGTAATGATAAGATTGTTACTCTAGAGATCCCAGGCAAGGAAAAGTTAGAGCGGAAATGGGTGTAGAAGTCTAAGCCAACTAAGATCATATATTTCATCTGGGCTAGGAAACTAGCAGGGCAGGGTTGTTTTGTATATTTGGCTCATATCCGTGATGTCGATGCAGAGTCCCCCTCTATTGAGTCTATTTTTGTAGTCTCTGAGTTTAAGGAAGTGTTTCCTACTAATTTACCTAGTACGCCTCCAGATAGAGATATAGATTTTTGTATTGACTTGGAGTCGGGCACTTGCCCAAACTCTATCCTAACTTGTTGCATGGCTCCAAAAGTGTTAAGAGAGCTTAAGACCCAGATCCCTGAGATCCTTGATAAGAGTTTCATCTGTCCTAGTGCTTCCCCATGCAGTGCTCATGTCTTGTTTGATAAGAAGAATGATAGTAGTATGAGGATGTGCATAGACTACAAACAGTTAAATAGGGTCACCATTCAAAATAAGTACCCATTGCCTCGTATAGATGATCTCTTTGACCAGTTGTAGGGTGTATCAATATTCTCAAAAATTGATTTAAGGTCTGGGTACCATCAGTTAAAGATTAGGCTCGAGGATGTACCCAAGACGGTGTTCAGGACTCGGTATGGGCACTATGAGTTCTTGGTGATGTCGTTTGGATTGACTAATGCACCTGCAACCTTCATTAGTTTGATGAATGGTGTGTTCAAATGATTCCTAGATTTCTTTGTAATTTCTTTTTTGATGACATTTTTGTCTATTCGAAGAGTAAGTAAGAGCATGTAGACCATATTCGTAATTTTTTGGGTGTTTTTGGGAAACAGAAATTGTATGCAAAATGTCATGACCCGAGCCTACAACCTGGACGTGGCCGACACTCAAGAACCATTGTTGGTCCCCAAGCGAACCCTCATCTTGGCTACATGTGAAAGACTAACTTGAGAATACATAAGCATCAAATTGAAAAGAACGTTTAAAAACTGTTTATTGAATCTCATAACTTTGCTGAATATACTTAGGTATGAAACATAAGTTTAAAATAAAATATCTGAAACAGAAACTCTCCAAAAATGTCTATCTTTGAAGCCTCTACTATTATGGAAGGATGTCGGGACAATACCCACGACACCTCGAAACTACTAACTAGAAAGTAACTGTGAAGTCCTCTAGAATACAAGGAGGCTCACCAAAGCTAACTGGTGTGTAGAGTGATCTAAACAAAGTGCATGTTGATATTCATGAACACATATATCTGCATCATAAAAGGATGCAGGTCGAATGACATTAGTACATGGAATGTACGAGTATGTAATATGGCTGAGTAAATAAATAACATAACTTAATGACTGAAAGAAACTCAACTGAATCAATACATGGACATGAAGTGAAAACCATTTAAGCTTTACAATACAATATACAATAAAAACAACATGAAAATAATATACTTTACTTGTGGGGAGTTTCTCTAACCGACAATCATTACCATGAGCCTAGCAATGATACAACGTTTCACCTCACATTCCTAGGGCCATCCTATACTTTTTCGGGGTATATGATGATATCGTGACCATGGGTCCAACTATATGCCTTCTCAGAGGCGGTGAGGAGTCGCATGAAGAATAAATGTTGTCCTATCCTACGCTGGCTATGTAGTTCAATGGGACTTCTGAATCATAAAAGACTCTAACCCAACTCGGTGCTCATACTACTCCCAAAATAATTGATATAACTTTGTACACATTTCACCCATTACAAAGAATGGACTTCTTACATTACTAGAA
Organism: Solanum okadae; assembly: GCA_036553675.1. Taxonomy (NCBI): domain Eukaryota; kingdom Viridiplantae; phylum Streptophyta; class Magnoliopsida; order Solanales; family Solanaceae; genus Solanum; species Solanum okadae. Next base: position 17,830,951 of record CM071686.1, on the reverse strand, counting down.
ATACTTTTCAAAACGTGAGACGTGTTTACCTTCTTGAAAACATGAACTTATGAACTTATCTTTCAATTCCAATAATTGTCATAGGTACATTGGTATATGAATATATATGAATAAAATAACATTAGAAACTTTTAAGCCTTTATGAAATAGAACTTTTAAATTTTTTCTCAAAACTCATCTTTACTTCCTCAAAAACTCAGTTTAAAACTCAAGTGTTGGCTTTGAAAAACGTCTCAAGACCTATAACCCAAAATAGGGTTCATGCTGAACTATAGACATGAACAAATCTACTCAAGGATCTCAATAAAAATAAAGAAACTCAATACCTAGGAATATAATTTCAAATGAATCAGGAATTCAAGAACTCAAAATCAACTTATCTCAAGAATACTCAAATCTAGGGGTAGAATCCTAGATTTCTCTTTCACTGATTTGAAAGTATATGTAGGTCATGAGGACGAACTAGTCCAACACTATGATAGCCTTACATACCTGAAAAAATAAGGTTCTTGAAGAATCTTGATTAGAAGTCTTGAAACCCTAGCATGACGATAAACAATCAAGAAAACCTTTCTTGAGATTTCTTTAATTAGTTTCTTGAAACTCTATGACCAATAATTATGATTCTTATTAGTGATTCATAATTTTATGGAGGAATTTGAGTTGGAAAGAATGAAATTCTTGGAGAAGGACTTTCTTTGAAGAAGAATCTTGAATAAGATGGAAGAATCTTTAATGGAGTCTTCTACTTTGATTTTCCTTGGGGTGTTGCCTTAGGGTTTGAGAGAGAAGAGAATGATTGATTAAAAGATGGAAATAGGATTGTTTAGGGCGTTATTGGAGTTACGAAATCTGTTTTAAGGTTTTCCTAGTGGTATAACGAGAAGAAAATTACCTTATTTAGAATTTTCCCGCGGCCAAAACGGAATTGCACTACACTAGTTACTAAAATGGTCATAACTTTTTACTCAAAAATTTGGATTGATGCGAAATTGATGAAGTTGGAAATAGGATTCAAAGACTTTTAGTTTGATAGGTTATGGGTCACGTAACCCGTTATATTCTAAGAGATGTGGTTGTTTGAAGTTGACCTAAATAGAATCCTACATCAAAACTTAATTTGTAAGGAAACTTTCAACTCAACTTACTGCTAGGAGATTCTAGTTACCTTAATTGATATCCAAAATCATTCCCACACTAAAGAATTTCCCTTAACACCTAAGAAAAATTAAGAGTCACTCAGTACGACCTTATTCACAATTCAAGAATGGTTTGGGCTTAACTTAGAAATTTTTGGGGTGTTACACAAAATTTTCTAAGTGTGAATTATGGTTGTCCTTTGTTGCCTTTTTGGGGAATGTAGTTTCAAAAGAAGGAGTAATGGTAGATCTCCAAAATATTGATGAAGTCAAGAACTGGGTCCTGCCTAGTTCTGTGATTGAGCTTAGGAGTTTTGTGGGGCTTTCCAGTTACTATCGGCAGTTTGTGAAGAATTTTGCCTCTATTGCCATGCACTTGACAAGGACTACTCAAAAGGAGGTGCCTTTTGAGTGGACTAACAAATGTGAAGAGAGCTTCCAAAAACTCAAGACTTTTCTAACCACAACACCTATTCTGACATTGCTAGTGGAAGGTAAGTATTTCATTGTTTATTCTAATGCTTCACATTCGGGCTTGGGTGTTGTGTTGATGCAGGATAAAAATGTCATAGCTTATGCCTCACGATAGTTAAAGATTCATCAGAGAAGCTACCCGACGCATGATTTGGAGTTGGCAGCGGTAGTGTTTGCTCTCAAGATTTGGCGACATTATCTCTATAGAGTCAAATGTTCATTGATCAAACAGTCTACAACATGTGATCGGTCAGAAAGACTTGAACTTGAGACAGTGAAGATGGATGGAGTTACTTAAAGATTAAGATGTCACCATTCAATATCATCCATGTAAGGCTAATGTGGTGGCAGACGCATTTAGCTGGAAGATAGTGAGTATGGGCAGTTTAGATTGCTTGGGAGTGTCCAGGCGATCACTGACTTGCCGTGTTCAAGGGTGAGCCAGTTTCTTTATGGAACCATGGATTCATCTAGGATCTTAGTCCATTTCCTTCGGACTTAGACGTTTCAGACTCTACTTTATGTTTAGTTGTTTTGGGGATTGCATCCCCTTATCTTAGACCGTTAAGTTTGAAAATTTGGTACAATGACTTTCAGGTTCTAGGGGTTGTTGACACCAATTTTGACCCTCATTTCTTCTAATTCATTATATTCGAGCTTCTAAATTAATAACGTGTCAACTTATCCTTTTTTCACAACTATTTTTACTACTACGACTATTTATCATTACTGTTGTTATCATTATGTCACAATTCTATAATTACTACTAAATTTGTACGTTTTACTCTTAAAATTATATTATCACCTTTTACACCTTCTTTTCTTAAAAAAAATTAATTGCTATCGCTTTATTTCAAGTTTCATACTTATTAAATTAATTATAAGTCGTTATTTTGTAAATTTGTAATATTGATATTTTTATTATATAAATTATTAGTTGTATTAGTTATTAAGCTAGAAGCCAAAATTTATATAAATAAAGAAAGGAAAAAGCCAAGAAGTCCAGCCTAAACCCACCATACCAGCCCACATTTTATACTAAAATCTGTCCAAAAATAGCCTAAACAAAGGCCCAAACCTATGTCTTATTCATCAGCAAAATGCCAAAACGAATTAGGTAATTTTTCTTTCATCCATTCGTCGCTCCTTCCCCTTCAAATGGCTAAAGCTTCTGGTCTCTTTCACCTTGGACAGAGGCTCCTCTCCATTTTCGTACAAGCTTCAATAACTGCATCAACTCTCCTCAGTTCTCTCTCTTTGTGATAAATTCTGTCATGAAGAGGCCAAAAGATTTCTGTTTTTTTGATTTTCTAAAGAGCAGAGGTTTTATTCAAAATTCAAACGACTATTTACTCCTTGTAATCCCACCCAAATTGAAATAAGAGGAACCCTAGTTCGTCAATATAAATAACAGCTCTTACATCCATTTTTAACCAAGCTTTTCTTCACCCGATATCACCCTGAACCACTGCTTTCTACTCTCAAAAATTATCTTTTGTACTCTTTCGATCTCAGCTAAAAACTCTGGTTTTGAGCTTACTTGAGTTTGTTGTTATTCGAACGTAGGCCTTTGACCAAAGCACCTCTATTCACTGCCCGGCAACAGGTAACACTCACCCCTTTCTTCCTCTATTTTGTCACTGTGGTTAAAGTGCTCTTGTATACCTTAAGAGATTTATATGTCAAGATTAAATTTTGCTTATTTTGGATACATTGAAAGTAGTGTTAAAAATGTTATTGTGTTTCTCTCCCATGAAATCGTTATTTTGGTTCCAAATGAATATTCATTTGGTTCTCATATAATAAAGATTTTTCAGCTTATGTTTGCTTGTATCTCCTTTAGGTAGACGAATAATTTTAGTAAAATATGGTTGTTATTTTCTTTGTTAAATATATTGTCTTGATCATGCTTATACGAACCGATTTGAAGTTCTACTTTGTGTTCTTCTGCACACATTTTTAGTCTCTTTAGTCACTATTATCTCAAGTATATGGATAATTATGCATTCTAAGTTTCCTTCTTTATTAAAATGAAAAAGAAATCCATGGTTTTAGCCATGCTTGTAAAGCCCTACTCTTGGCACATAAGTATTAATTTAAGTTCTACGCTATTTGTCAATTAAACCGTGTATTTGTTATTTTTTTTTAGTGCTTAAGTAGTAGCAATAGGGCCTGTATTAAAATCTGGAAAAGATATAACTTTGTTTTATTTTAGTTGAAAAGTAATTTTCAGGTCATATATATTCTTTAATAATTGTAACCCACTATATCATATATCCACAAAATATAATTTTTAAATCTTTTTGTTATCCTGTTGTACATGTGTGTGTATTAATGTTCTTTCAAATTTTATATATATAGCATGTGTAAAATTTTGAAGTGGTATGATTTGATTCAATCTTGTCACGCTCAAAATACATGAACTTAGTTATATTTAGTTAGTTCAAAATTTGTCCATGGCAAAATGTGTATCTCATCCGATGCTTGCATATATTGTGTTCAAGATTGTATCTTTATAGTGTGGTTGTATATCTAATTTAGTCGATATCTTTTGTCTTACTAGTCTCTTTACCCTCTCTTTACTTGCATGAACCTTGGGAGAAAAAATGGAGTCTCAATTAGTGATTCTTGCAATAACAGAGTCTCATGGACTCGATACTATAATACACGCACATGGAGTCTATATCTTAGACTATCTAGAATAGCAAGCAAAACGAATGAAACTCACTTGGAGTCGCCTATGTCTATTTATATATTTAGCATTCATATATTTTTATTGATTTTTCTTATCATGATGAACTTACTTATGTGATTTAGATGTGCTTTAGTGTTTTTTTAATTTGGGATAATCGACGTAGGAAAAAATGATCACGTTTAGATCTAATTACTTAGTTACCCACAACCTAGTTATCGATAAATTATCTATCATATGTGAGCTTTTAATTTTTTAAAAGAAGTCTAGCATTTATTTAAGATCAATTTAATTTTATTTTTAAAAAAAAGAAGCTTTTTTTTGGGTCATAAATTATATTTTGTAATCTGTTTTTATAGCCATGAACTTGGAGACTAATAAAAGTTTTAAGCAAATGACTTTTTATTTTCTTCTTTTTAAGTTTTTTTCCATTTTCTAATGTAGAATGTGTTTCAAGGCGCAAACAATTTCTTCAAGGCAGGCACATTAACTCTGTGAATGGAGATCTGTCTTTTAGTATGCATTTTCGTACCAAATTTTGTACAAACAATGGTCATTTTAAACAAGTGATTATCTATTTATTTCAAAAAAGAAAAATGCTAGTCAATTCTTTCCAAATATAAAAGAGTTTTTCAATGTTCAAATATTTTCCAACTTACGACCTTTTAAAGTTCTTTAGCATTCTTTTTCCTTTTTAATTAATTAACCTAAGATTGTCCGGTTAACCATTTTTAATGGATCTTAAAGGATGCCTTACTCCTTTCCTTTAGGAAAAATTAGAACCCTTACCTAAATTCACATAAGTAGACCACTACTTGGAGTTAAGTTTAGTATTAATTAGTTAATTATTTAGGTGTCCTAATTCACCTTTAAAAAACAATTGGATGGCAACTCCTTAGATTAATTTTTTAGGAATCACCAATATGTTGTAAACCGTTTGGACCTCGAGTTAAAATGACATGTTACAGGGGTTGAATTTCCTCTTGTTTATGTTTGTATTTGATAATTTACTGAGTTTATGGGAACTCAATTTTTCAATTGATTATTTAAACTTGTTTCCACATCCGTAAATGCATGTCTTTTGGTTAGCATCGTTTAAATGGGTTGTAGTAATGGTTCTCCTACCGGAGGGTTAGTGTGGGTGCCAATCACGACGATTTGGGTCATGACAGCTTTAGAGGGTCCTTCAGTTTCAAATGTTTTATTTAAAAGTTATGTTTCATACTCAGTATATTTAGACAGTTTTGAGATTTATTACACTGTTGACGTAGCATTGCTTTCAGTTTGATGCTTGTGTATATGTAAGTTAGTCTTCCCCTTGTAGTCAGCCAGGATGAGGGTTCACTTGGGGCCAACAATGGTTCTCGAGTGTGGGCCACGTCTAGGGTGTAGGCTCGGGTCGTGACAAACATCTTGATTTGGGAGTCAATAAAGATCCATTTTAGTATAAATTTGGCATGCAAGTTTGTTTTATTATTGGTGAACATAGTCTGAAAAAAAATTCAAATTCGAAGTCAGTGGCTCGGGATGATTTTTTGACCTGATTTTCAGCCAACATTAGATATAGTAATATGGGTGTCATTAGATTTGTATTCTTACGAGGATTATATATTTGATAGATTGGAAATGCTTCGAAGGTTTATGAAGGAGAAATGCAAGATCTTGAGGCTTCGTGACATATGTTCAGCATTCGAGGTATGTTAAGACTTTTCAGACTTTGTTGAAGGACGGTTTTCTAAATAAAGATTAAAAATGGAATAGAAAATGGGTAAGGGTGAAAGATGAGGGTCTCGTACCAATAGTTTGATGGACATTGGTACGAGATTCAGTGTTATAAAAGAATAATTTATTACAACAGAATGATTGATAATAATACGAGAATGCCAAAGCATATGGGCATTAACTAATGTATTATTGACTTGATTTCTTTTGTGTGATTTTGTTTCTTTATTGAACATATATATTTGTGATAGTTTAGGTGATTTTATATCATACCGATATTTGATTGATTGAGATGCATCATCATCCTCTTTTATTGAAATCATATTGTGCACATGCATGGACATGAGGATTGAGTTTAAGTTAGGCACGTGGAGATTTTCTGTGCTGGGGATTGTGAGATTTTATTATTATAACTTGGGCACAAGTAGATTGTCCGTGTGGGAATTGTTTGATTTAATGATAGTGCGTTGAGATCATCCGCACAGACACCTGGAGATCGTTCGTGTCAGTATATGAATCTCACGAGTCCCCCATGGGCCATGAACTCTTAATGTATTTCTAAGGATATCATGTATATACTGTTAAGAGAGTACTTGGCATTTGAGACATATCATTTCATAATATCGCATTGCATTGCATCTCAGTACATCATTCACTCTTGTTCAATATATACTTTATTGATGTTGGACATTACGTGACATTTGATTATCCCTATTGATGAAACCTTGGTTGATAAGTATAATTTAGACTTGTAAAATTAAAGGATTATTTTCTTATATACTCCCGTCAGTAATTTTTCGTTGTCCGTCTTTGAGATATACTGGGTACATGTTTCATACTCATACTACACTTGTTGCACTCTTTTGTCGTGCAGATTAGGTTGCTAGTATGAGCACATCTCATGGAGCTTTGAGTTTGAGTTTGGATCATCTTGAAATCGTGGTGAGCTGCTTGGCTATTCTGCGACCCACACCTTCATTTATCTCTTAATTTATTCTATTGTCTTAGTATTCAAAAAGAGTTTTTTTTTTACGTTTAGACTTATGACACTAAATCTTGGGGTGGTATTTATGTTTTTCCACATTTTTTATTTAAAAGACTTAGTATGTAAGTTATTTTCTTACTATTTACTTTTCCATATTTTATGTTTAATTGGCTAACTTATTGGGTTGACTTACCTATCGGTTGGGAACATAGGTTATGTCACTACTTGTGATTTTGGGTCGTGACAAATTGGTACTAGAGCCGTAGGTTCATTGGTCTCACGAGTACAAGAGTTGAGTCTAGTAAAATCTTGCAGATCTGTACAGAGACGTCCATTACTTATCTTCGACATGCTATAGGACTTTAGGAAGCTTCTATTCTTTTATTCCTTATCGTGTTTTTTAATTTTTTTTTAAGGTCAACTCTTTGTTCCATTCTCTCACGAGTAGTGAGGAAACATTCTCAAAGTTTACAAAAGTAGAAGGGGATTACATTGTACGATTTAGTACAGGTGTTACGTAGTTAGCAAAATAAGTTGGTAATGAGCTTTTCGATTCTAAATAATAAAATTGAGTAGGTTGGAAATAGAAAGAATGGTTTGCTTGAGGTGTGATTTAGACAAGGATACATGAATTTCATTTGAATTTATTAGGACAATTTTATGATCCGTGTTTACGATAAGTGAATAATTCTGTATTGAAATGGTATAATATTGATGTCTAGAAGAAAACTGTAAGATAAGGTAGATCAATTGATCAAATAAGATGATAATGATTATGGTAAGTCTATGAGGAGAAGTTGAGGAAGGACAAAGACATTAAATGAGATTACTTCTAATGACGTTTAAGAGGATAAGACTTGTTATAAGATTTGTATAGTGATGAGTTCGAGATTTGGACTCATTTGGGGTTTTATTTATATATATTTAGCGTCCTCGAATGCTTAATTTGTGCCATAAACTGATGTTAAAGCATTGATTTTTTGGTATGTAGATAGAGGAGCAAAGCAAGGACACTAACAGGCAAAAAGGAACAAAACTAGCTGAAGAAGGGGAGAAAGGCAAGCCTGACGATCGCCAAGAGCACTCGGCGAATCACCGAGTTGCACCTAGACCGCCTAATTTTACAGTACATTGTGCCTGAAATGAAAAAAACTTGGGTGAACTGTGTTCTATATAGCGAATCATTGAATTCATCGGTGAAGGAAGATCGTACCACCGAACGCACTGATCGAGACCAAGATGAAATTGAATTGGCGAGCTAAAGGACTAAAGGGTGCATTGCGGAAGTGATCGGAGATCCCGATCTAGATCACCTAAAGTTATAGTGCCTAATGGAGGAAAATGTGAAGAAAAAAAGGGCGATGGACATGGACGATCGGCGAAGCCTGACTTTCCTCGCCGATCAACACCAAAAAGACACATCTCAAGTTAGTATAAATTGACTTTCTGAAGAGAGAGAAGGCATCCAGTCATTGTGGAATGAAATAGAGAGAAGAAAAACACTATTCTAATTGATTTTAAGCAATTTTTGCAAGAGATCTCAATTGGGTGTTGTAATAGAAAAGATATTATTCATCTTAGAACTTCGATTTTCAATACCTAGCTATGGAGCATGTATTAGGTACTAAATTTCCTTCTTTTATGATGATTAGCTAATACCCCAATCTTGGGGGTTTGTCAATGTGATTAATTGTTAAATTTGACTTGATGGGTGTTAGTTATTATTAATTTTAGTGTTAATTCGAAGTGGGTCTGACTTATCGTTGTGGTTTAACTACTCTATTGTATGTTTATTTCAATATAATTTAGTGTTTTATGCTTGCTTGAGAAAGAAGTGTAAAGCTAAAGTGATAAGTTGGCACTCATAGTTAGTGGGTGAAGATGGATTCAACTCGAGAGAGTGAATCCCAAGACTCATTCTATGTATCCAGCTCGAGAGAGTTGATATGGTGAGGTTGTGGACCGGTCTTTATGTTTAGCACATTGAGGTTCGAGAAAACTCAATTGAAATGAGGTAGTTGTTCGAGAGAAAAGTGCCTCATCTAAAGTTCATCTTACCATGAAGAGTTAGTACTTTTGGTTAGTAATTTGCACCCACTGAGTTGAGTTTAACAATTGGTTAGTCAATCCCCCAAGTATCTTTCTCCTATTTGGTTGTTCCTAGTTAATTGTTGAGAGTGCTTTAGGGTTTGAAAATCCCTTACCCTGACATTGTTGTCACCCTTCAAATTTTATTAATAATTTCCAAAAATCTCTAATCCTCCAGCTACAAAAATCACAATTGTAACTTCATATTTGAATTCAAAATAGAACTACTCACTGTGGGATCGACCCCAACTCTTTTGTTGGGTTTATACTGCTTAACGATCGTCTACACCTAGTATCAGATGAGGTGTAGGTTATACGTTAATCATATAGAGGATTTTATTTTTATCTTTTAGAGTGGAGGTATACTGAAGATAATTTGAACAATTTGAGTTGGATGACATGATGATCACGTTGATATTCGTTTGATAGAAGCCATAAGGTGCGTTCAGTCTAATACATCAAAGGATTATAAAAGGCTAACTTAGATACCAGTTAGTAAGGACATTTAATATGGCAGTTAATGGTAGATATCGATAAATTCATAATGTGAGGATCCTTTCAGATATTGATATGAGGATTTATAGTATAAATTGAAACTAAGAGGGCAAGCATATTCTTTAGTTAATGGATTTTTGTAGGGTTTCTTTTATGAAGCTATACGAGAACATTCATAGAGACGTGTGCATAGTAGTTAGGAATGGCTATACAAATCATAGATCAATAGAGTTGGAACTAAGAATACTACATCAGTAAATAATTAATTGTAGAGTAATCAGGATTGTCCCAAGTATTGTTCAGTATACTCTCGATTTTTGTAGTTTTATTTCGACAATGGATCTACTTTTAGTTATCTACCTTGTTTTGGATGGGGATATGTTTTGTGACCCTCCTTCTATGTTTATTCATATTTAGACACCCTTATATGGTTCTTAGTGGTGGATCGATTACATCAATCTTAAATGGTTGACTTGGTAGAATAAAATATGTGGATAGACCTATTTATTCTTGATATGCGAGGAGTTCACATCAAATTGAGTATCTATTGGCTTTTTCTGTTTTATGTAACTCTAAAATGTTACATAGAGAAAATTACATTAGATATGTTGGGTATTGTTCATGTCACGCCTCGAGCCTACACCCTGGGCGGGACTGGCACTCGAAGACCATTGCTGGCCCCAAGCGAACCCTTGGCCTGGCTTACTTAACTCAACGGAAGACTTAAACTAAACAAAGATAAGTTCATATAATAAACTGGAATATTATAAAGGAACATTCAACTGGCCATTAAGGCAAACTCAAGTCTCAACATGGAATAATGACAATGAAAAGACAAAAAAAAAACTAACATCTGACTGTCTATGAAACCTCTAATAACAACTGAGATGGATGTTGGGACAGACCCCACAACATCCTAATAAACTAAACTATAAAGCAATGAAATGGATCCTCCGGAAAGCAAGGAAGCTCACCAACAGACTCTGGACTGCTCACTGGATCAACGATGCGTCAGGATGCCAATCCTAGTTACCTGTGTCTGCATCATAATACGATGCATGCCAACTGGCATCAGTACATTGAATGTACGAGTATGCAAGTTGGAATGCTAAAATACATAGGCTAGAAAGAATCTGAGAGAAACTGAATAACTTACCTGGTTCAACTCAACTCAACATGACTGAACTCATTTCAATATAAAGCAGTTTAAAAGCAAGTGCAATATAAAGAAAAGTTGTTTAAAAACATGATATCAACTCTGTGTGTATGCAAGATACAAATAACTCTAAGATATATTTAAAAATACAATAAACTGATGTATATAAAAATACAATAACTTCTGTGGGAGTTTCTCTAACCGACTACCATCACTTAAGAGCTATAGTGATGATACATCGATCTACCTCACGCTGCCAGCGCATTCTATACCTGGCCAAAGGTATAGGACCTGAACTGCCTAATGGATCCACTAGTCTATTTCGAAAGGGGTTCATCTAAAAAGTATGACCCATTTCTACCTATGATGGCTACATGGTTTTATGGAGACGTGAGTTATCTGAACTCATGCCCGCCCCCAATTCGGTGCTCAATACTACTCCCAAAATATACTAGCTCTTATGTTTTAAAAACATACTTCTTCTGTGATTTGAGATTATTGCTCAAAACTTAGCTCAAAGGCTATCTTGGAAATCTCAGTTTCCCTAGTTGCTTCATTTAGAAAGCTAATACTCTTTTCTGAAAACTAGCCCGAAGGCTCTTTGGAAATCTCAGTTTCCGCTCTTATTTAAATGTGAAAACATTTTAAATCTCTTTGGGAATACTTAGTCCCCATGTTATTTTGAAGAAATGAACTTCAAATCTTTACTCTTTACTCTTTACTCAACTTGATCTTTAAGTCTTAAAACAAAGTTAAAAGCATTTCGCAAAAGACTTCTTGAAAAGACTCTAAGAACTTCCTAGACTTGGCTCTTGACTTTCCTTGAATTTGAATTTATGGATTCAAGGTTCATGATCTCATGTTTATGGAGGATCTCAATAACAATATAGCAATTCGATAATTAGGAATAAAACTTTTAAAAGAAATACGAACTCAAGAACTCAAAATCAACTTATTTCAAGAATACTCAAATCTAGGGGAAAATCCTAGATTCCTCTTTTACTGATTTAAATGTAGATGTAGGGCGTGAGTATGAACTAGTCCAAAACTATGATAGCCTTACATACTTGAAAAAACAAGGTTCTTGAAGAATCTTGAAGAAGAACTTGATTAGAAGCCTTGAAACCCTAGCTTGAAGGTAAACAATCAAGAAGACCTTTCTTGAGATTCTCGAGTTAGTTTCTTAAAATCTCTATAGCCAAAAATTATGATTTTCATGAATGAAGATGAAAATCTGATTGTTTTGAGCTTTCTATTAGTTAAGAAATTCGTTGATGGTTTTCTTGGAGGTAAAAAGACAAAAACGATTATTTTCAATATTTTCCCGTCGGCTAATTTGTAACAGCACTGTATAGGTTACTAAAATAGTCATAACTTTTTACTCAGATATTGGATTGATGTGAAACTGATGGGGTTGGAAAGTAGATTCAATTACCTTTAATTGGATATGTTATGGCTCACGTAAATCTTAATATTCTAAGAGATATGGTCGTTTAAAGTTGACCTAAGCAGAATCTTACTTCAAAACTTAATGAAACTTCAAGAACACTTATCAAGAACTCATCAAGAACTCTAATCTTTAAATTTCAAGAACGACATTATGCTGAATAAATCATGATTGGTGTGTGGGTGAAAGAACCCAACACTATGGAAGCTTACATACCTTAATGGATTGAATCCTCGACGAAATTCTCAAGCAATTCCTTACGACGACGACGAATCTAGCTTTTTCCTCCTTTTCTCTTTTCTTGCGTTCCTCCTCCAAAACCCTAGCTCTATTTGGTAAATGTCTAAACTGATCTAATTCAGTTTAGACCCCTTATTAATTACAAAAAAACGAATTAAAATAAAAGGGTAAGGAAAAGACCAAACTACTCTTTAAAATCCGGATTGGACATTTTCTTAATCCAACAGCCCAATTTCCAAAGAGCATATCTCACTCACACGAACTCGAAATCGTACAAACTTGGCGGCGTTGGAAAGATCGTTCCAAGAGCTTTCCAACCATATCTATAAATACTCCTAAATCTTCCTGAAGTTGGAGTTATGATCATTTGAAAATGACAAAAACTCAACTTTTCTTGCTTACAATTTTCCAGATTTCCCTTGAACTTTCCAAAAACGAAAATTTCTAGATTTAAACTACATTCTTATTATTTCTAGATGCAGGATGTTACAATATCTCCCCCTTGGGAGCATTCGTCCTCGAATGAGATTACTCTTACAAGACTAAGGGTGATAACATCTAGTTCAAACGCCCAACAAGCAATTGCATACAAACCACATGCTTACTCACAATTTAGATAATGCTAAGAAGAAGATTAGTACCTTGATCTGCATTTTCTCCGGATTCAAAGAGATGTGGATATCTCTTCTTCATATCTCCTTCCGCTTCCCAAGTAGCTTCTTCAACAAATTGGTTCCTCCAAAGGACTTTGACTGATGCAACTTCTTTTGTCCTCAACTTGCGAACTTGGCGATCTAAAATTTGAACCGAAATCTCTTCATAAGACAAGTTATCATTGACCCCAATATTTTTAGTTGGTATGATCAATGAAGGATCGCCCATGCACTTCTTCAACATTGAGATGTGAAATACCGGATGAACCCCTGCTAATTCTTGTGGTAGCTCCAACTCATAAGCTACATTGCCCATCCTCTTGGCTATGCGATAAGGCCCAACATACCGGGGACTAAGTTTCCCATTTTTACCAAACCTCATAACACCTTTCATGGGTGAAACTTTTAAATATACCCAATCATCTACTTCGAACTCTAACGCCCTTCTTCTAACATCAGTGTAGGATTTTTGACGACTCTGTGCTGTTTTCAACCTCTCTTGAATCTTTTTCACCTTCTCCATAGCTTGATGGACTAAATCTGGTCCTATCAACCCTGCTTCACCCACTTCAAACCATCCAATGGGAGATCTGCATCTTCTCCCATAAAGAGCTTCATATGGAGCCATTTTGATGCTAGAGTGGTAACTGTTGTTATAAGCAAACTCAATAAGAGGTAGGTGATCATCCCAATTACCTTTGAAATCAATCACACAGGCTCTCAACATATCCTCTAATGTCTGAATGGTACGCTCTGCTTGCCCATCTGTCTGAGGATGAAATGCAGTACTTAAGTTCACCTTTGAACCCAAGCCTTTTTGGAATGACTTCCAAAACTGTGCAGTAAATTGTGCACCTCTATCTGAAATAATGGAGACCGGAACCCCATGAAGTCTTACTACCTCTTGGATATAAAGCTTAGCATAATCTTCTGCTGAGTTGGTAGTCTTAACGGCAAAAAGTGGGCTGATTTCGTCATCCTATCGACAATCACCCAAATAGAATCATGCTATCTGCGAGACCTTGGCAAGCTTGTGATGAAATCCATATTGATCATCTCCCACTTCCATTCCGGAAGTTCTATATTTTGAGCCAAACCACCAGGCCTTTGGTGCTCTACTTTCACTTGTTGGCAATTTGGGCACTTAGTAACAAATTCAGCAATGCCCTTCTTCATGCCATTCCACCAATACACTTCTTTCAAATCATGATACATCTTGGTGGAACCCGGATGAATGGAATATCTGGAGCTATGAGCTTCCTCCATGATCCTCTCTTGGAGTCTATCCACCGTAGGTACACACAATCTACCTTGATATCTCAATACACCATCTCCCCCTTGTTCAAAAACTAATACTCTTTGCTTATGAACATTTTCTTTTAAGTCTAGCAAAATTGGGTCTTGGTCTTGCTTCTCCTTCACTTCTGACACTAGTGATGACTCAGCCCCAATCGTCACCACTATTCCTCCTTCTGTGGAATCCATAAGTCTGACTTCCAGGCGTGCAAGTCTGTGCACATCTTTTGCTAACTCTCTCCTTTCTTCCTCAACATGGGCGGTACTACCCATAGATAACCTGCTTAAAGCATCAGCAACAATATTAGCCTTATCTGGGTGGTAAAGAATACTCATGTCATAATCTTTGAGTAATTCTAACTACCCCCTCTGTCTGAGATTAAGCTCCTTCTGAGTAAACACATACTGAAGACTCTTGTGATCAGTGAATACATTAACATGAACACCATATAAATAATGACGCCATATCTTCAAAGCGAATACTACAGCAGCCAACTCTAAGTCATGGGTTGGGTAGTTCTTCTCATGAACCTTCAACTGTCTGGAGGCATAAGCTATAACTTTGTCATTCTGCATTAACACGCAACCCAAACCAACTCTAGATGCATCACAATACACCACAAAACCTTGGGTACCTTTTGGTAAGGTCAATACTGGAGCAGTAGTCAACCTCTTCTTCAATTCCTAAAAGTTTTTCTCACAAGCTTTAGACCATTGAAACTTCACTGTTTTCTGAGTCAACTTCGTCAAAGGTGACGAAATGGATGAGAAACCCTCTACAAACCTTCTATAATAGCTAGCCAAACCCAAGAAACTCCTAATATCAGTTGGAGATGTGGGTCTAGGCCAATTCTGCACTGCCTCAATTTTCTGAGTATCAACCTTAATTCCTTCTCCTGACACAATATGGCCTAAGAATGTCACAGACTCAAGCCAAAATTCACATTTCGAGAACTTAGCATACAACTCCTTATCTTTCAAAGTCTGAAGAACTATTCTAAGATGGCTAGCATGATCTTTTTCATTCCTTGAATAGATTAGTATGTTATCAATGAAGACGATAACAAACATATCTAAATAAGGTTTGAAAACTCTGTTCATAAGATCCATGAATGTTGCTGGTGCATTGGTCAACCTAAAGGACATGACCAAAAACTCATAATGACCATATCTGGTCCTGAAAGCTATCTTAGGAATATCACATTCCCTTACTCTTAACTGATGATAGCCTGATCTGAGGTCAATTTTTGAGAAACAGGAAGCACCCTGAAGCTGATCGAAAAGATCATCAATTCTAGGAAGAGGATACTTATTCTTGATGGTAACCTTGTTCAATTGGCGGTAATCTATACACATCCTAAGGGAACCATCTTTCTTTCTCACAAACAAGACTGGAGCGCCCCAAGGTGAGACACTTGGTCGAATGAAACCCTTATCTAGCAAATATTTCAACTGCTCTTTAAGCTCTTTCAACTCTGCTGGTGCCATTCTATATGGCGGAATAGATATCGGACGAGTATCTGGAAGAAGATCTATACCAAAGTCTATCTCTCTCTCAGGAGGGACTCCGGGAAGATTATCTGGAAAGACTTCTGGAAACTCATTCACTACTGAAACTGACTGAATAGGAGGTACCTCAACACTTGAGTCATTAACTTGGACTAAGTGATAGACACACCCCTTAGAAATTAACTTTCTTGCCTTAAGGTACGAAATAAAACGACCCTTAGGCACTGCTGAACTACTTTTCCACTCTAAGACTGGCTCATTTGGAAACTGAAACTTGACTACTCGAGTTCTACAATCAACTGAGGCATAACAGGCATGAAGCTAGTCCATACCAAGAATGACATCAAAGTCTACCATGTCTAACTCAATTAAATCAGCCATGGTACTCTTTTGATTAACGAAAACAGGATAATCACGATAAACTCTCTCTGCTAAAATAGACTCACCAACAGGTGTGGAAACACTGAATGGTTCACTAAGTTGCTCAGGAATAACATCAAAATTCATAGCAACATATGGAGTTACAAAAGATAAACTCGCTCCTAGATCAAGCAAAGCATAAACAGTAAAGTCAAAGACTTGAATCATACCAGTGACAACATCTGGGGAATCCTCTTGCTCTTGGCGACTAGTGATCGCATAGAGGCGGTTTGCTCCTCCGCCAGTACCGGAAGTAGCTCCTCTAGGTGCAACTCTGTCGGGTGGAGCGGCTGCAGAAGACTGGGCTCTATTGCCCCCATTAGCCTTCTTGTTCTTTGGACACTCTCGCATGAAATGCCCACTCTGACCACACTTGAAACAACCAGTGGAGCCCTCACGACAAACATCTGAGTGGTTCCTACCACACTTGGCGCAGGCAGGAGGCTTACTTCCCCCTTGCGTTACACTGCCCTGAGAATAGGCAGGTTTAGCTCTGGAATTCTGACCATAGTACTCACTCTTGTTCTTAGGTGCAGGTGCACTAGCAGATGATGGAACAGGTCCCTTTTGCTTCTGTTGGAAAGACGACCGATTGGCATTACTCTACTGCTGTCCAGACTCAGTCCCTGTCTTAGCCCTCTTGTTCTTGAACTCCTCCCTATCTCTCAGCTTCTCTTCCTCTACCTGCTGAACATAGACCATCAACCTCGAAATGTCCATGTCCCCAATAAACATTGCTGCCCGGCCCTCTTTGCTTGATAGACGGCCCAAACCAGCAACAAACAAACTCATCCTACCCCTCATGTCCGCAACCATTTCAGGAGCATAGCGAGACAGTTGGGTGAACTTCAACCCATACTCATGCACACTCAGAGAATCCTGCTTAATTGTTAGAAATTCCCGTACCTTTGCCTCTTTCAATTCTCGGGAAAAGAAGCGCCCCAAGAAAGCTTCCTCAAAACATGCCCAACTCGCAGGTGGTGCATCCTCAGCTCTACCCCCTCTCCACTGATCGAACCAAGTCCTAGCAATATTTTTCATCTGATATGCAGCTAGCTCAACTCTCACAGTATTAGCAATATGCATCACCTCAAATACCTTCTTCAACTCCTCAATGAAGTTCTACGGATCCTCAGTAGTGCTTGAACCAGTGAAACTTGGAGGGTTCATCCTCAAGAATTCTCGAATCCTTGAAGTGTCAGCCTCTTCCTGCCGAGCTCCTTTCTGCTGCCCAGCTTGGTTGTTCACAACTTGACTTAGCATCCTAATTGCCTCTCTGAACTCAGCATTGGTCACTTCTCCTTGCGGTTGCACCTCAGGTGCATTGGGTAGTTCTTGCTCCCCAACATTCCTCCTAGCTGGACGACCTCAGACTGCTCTTCGTGAAGGCATGATTATCTGAAACACGCGCAAGCACGAATTAGAGGGAAACTTTTTAGAGATCAACTCTAATGCACGAAATGAGTATGAAAGAAGTCAGATAATTCCTAAATGTTGCAGCCTCCTAATTATAGATGTGGCGCGCTTCACACCGATAACTAGGACTCTACAGACACGACTTCATAGACTCCCTAGGACTCTTGAACCCTATGCTCTGATACCAAGTTTGTCACACCCCGAGCCTACACCCTGGGCGGGACTGGCACTTGAAGACCATTGCTGGCCCCAAGCGAACCCTTGGCCTGGGTTACTTAACTCAACGGAAGACTTAAACTAAACAAAGATAAGTTCATATAATAAACTGGAATGTTATAAAGGAACATTCAACTGGCCATTAAGGCAAACTCAAGTCTCAACATGGAATAATGACAATGAAAAGACAAAAAAAAACTAACATCTGACTGTCTATGAAACCTCTAATAACAACTGAGATGGATGTTGGGACAGACCCCACAACATCCTAATAAACTAAACTATAAAGCAATGAAATGGATCCTCCGGAAAGCAAGGAGGCTCACCAACAGACTCTGGACTGCTCACTGGATCAACGATGCGTCGGGATGACGATCCTAGTTACCTGTGTCTGCATCATAATACGATGCAGGCCAACTGGCATCAGTACATTGAATGTACGAGTATGCAAGTTGGAATGCTAAAATATATAGGCTAGAAAGAATCTGAGAGAAACTGAATAACTTACCTGGCTCGGCTCAACTCAACTCATTTCAATTTAAAGCAGTTTAAAAGCAAGTGCAATATAAAGAAAAGTTGTTTAAAAACATGATATCAACTCTGTATGTATGCAAGATACAAATAACTCTGAGATATATTTAAAAATACAATAAACTGATGTATATAAAAATACAATAACTTCTGTGGGAGTTTCTCTAACCGACAACCATCACTTAAGAGCTATAGTGATGATACATCGATCTACCTCACGCTGCCAGCGCATCCTATACCTGGCCAAAGGTATAGGACCTGAACTGCCTAATGGATCCACTAGTCTATTTCGAAAGGGGTTCATCTAAAAAGTATGACCCATTTCTACCTATGATGGCTACATGGTTTTATGGAGACGTGAGTTATCTGAACTCATGCCCGCCCCCAATTCGGTGCTCAATACTACTCCCAAAATATACTAGCTCTTATGTTTTAAAAACATACTTCTTCTGTGATTTGAGATTATTGCTCAAAACTTAGCTCAAAGGCTATCTTGGAAATCTCAGTTTCCCTAGTTGCTTCATTTAGAAAGCTAATACTCTTTTCTGAAAACTAACCCGAAGGCTCTTTGGAAATCTCAGTTTCCGCTCTTATTTAAATGTGAAAACATTTTAAATCTCTTTGGGAATACTTAGTCCCCATGTTATTTTGAAGAAATGAACTTCAAATCTTTACTCTTTACTCTTTACTCAACTTGATCTTTAAGTCTTAAAACAAAGTTAAAAGCATTTAGCAAAAGACTTCTTGAAAAGACTCTAAGAACTTCCTAGACTTGGCTCTTGACTTTCCTTGAATTTGAATTTATGGATTCAAGGTTCATGATCTCATGTTTATGGAGGATCTCAATAACAATATAGCAATTCGATAATTAGGAATAAAACTTTTAAAAGAAACACGAACTCAAGAACTCAAAATCAACTTATTTCAAGAATACTCAAATCTAGGGGAAAATCCTAGATTCCTCTTTTACTGATTTAAATGTAGATGTAGGGCGTGAGTATGAACTAGTCCAACACTATGATAGCCTTACATACTTGAAAAAAACAAGGTTCTTGAAGAATCTTGAAGAAGAACTTGATTAGAAGCCTTGAAACCCTAGCTTGAAGGTAAACAATCAAGAAGACCTTTCTTGAGATTCTCGAGTTAGTTTCTTAAAATCTCTATAGCCAAAAATTATGATTTTCATGAATGAAGATGAAAATCTGATTGTTTTGAGCTTTCTATTAGTTAAGAAATTCGTTGATGGTTTTCTTGGAGGTAAAAAGACAAAAACGATTATTTTCAATATTTTCCCGTCGGCTAATTTGTAACAGCACTGTATAGGTTACTAAAATAGTCATAAATTTTTACTCAGTTATTGGATTGATGTGAAACTGGTGGGGTTGGAAAGTAGATTCAATTACCTTTAATTGGATAGGTTATGGCTCACGTAAATCTTAATATTCTAAGAGATATGGTCGTTTAAAGTTGACCTAAGCAGAATCTTACTTCAAAACTTAATGAAACTTCAAGAACACTTATCAAGAACTCATCAAGAACTCTAATCTTTAAATTTCAAGAACGACATTATGCTGAATAAATCATGATTGGTGTGTGGGTGAAAGAACCCAACACTATGGAAGCTTACATACCTTAATGGATTGAATCCTCGACGAAATTCTCAAGCAATTCCTTACGACGACGAATCTAGGTTTTTCCTCCTTTTCTCTTTTCTTGCGTTCCTCCTCCAAAACCCTAGCTCTATTTGGTAAATGTCTAAACTGATCTAATTCAGTTTAGACCCCTTATTAATTACAAAAAAACGAATTAAAATAAAAGGGAAAGGAAAAGACCAAACTACCCTTTAAAATCCGGATTGGACATTTTCTTAATCCAACAGCCCAATTTCCAAAGGGCATATCTCACTCACACGAACTTGGAATCGTACAAACTTGGCGGCGTTGGAAAGATCGTTCCAAGATCTTTCCAACCATATCTATAAATACTCCTAACTCGTCCTTAAGTAGGAGTTATGATCATTTGAAAATGACAAAAACTCAACTTTTCTTGCTTACAATTTTCCAGATTTCCCTTGAACTTTCCAAAAACGAAAATTTCCAGATTTAAACTACATTCTAATTATTTCTGGATGCGGGATGTTACAGTTCAACTGAAGTGGTTGGTCACCCTTAGTATCTATCCAAGGAATGTAATATCATTTTCAAAAACTCTGTGTATGATTGAGGAGAAATGTCCAACCTATTTCAGTTCATGATATGAGTCGTGATTCTCCTTCTTTACAATCAGAAATAGTGATGAAAGAGTTTTTAAAGGTGTTCTAGCTGATAGTGATTTTTATTTCAGTATTGACTTAGAGCCAGACACTGAACCCATTTTTATCTTTTCATATCAAAGGGCTCTAGCCTATTTGAATGAGTTGAAAGAGTAGTTTCATGATTTATTGAGTAAAGACTTTATTAGGCCTAGTATTTTTTCTTTGGATACTCCAGTCCTATTTGTGAAAAAAATGGCACTCAAGGATGTGCATCGACTACAAACAACTGAACAAAGTAATGATTAAGAAAAAGTATCATACTTCGCACATTGATAACTTATTTGATCTACTTTTAGGCGTTTGGTATTCTCTAAGATGGATTTGAGGGATGACTTTTACAGACTGAGAGTAATTGCAAAGGATATGTATAAGATAACTTTCAATACTCATTGTGGTCATGATGAGGTCTTGGTTATGTCTTTGGGGTTGACTAACTCTGAGCAATTTTATGAAGTTGATGAATAGGATATTCAGGTTCTATATTGACTTCCTCCGTTATAGTCTTCATTGATGATGTTATGATATACTCTTATAGTAAAGAGAAACGTGAGAAATATTTAAGAATTGTGCTTCAAGATTTGAAAAAGGAGTGACCTTATGTAAAGTTTTCTAAGTGCGAGTTCTATTTCAATTTTGTGGCATTTTTGGGCATGTGGTAACTAAGGATGCCAATATGGTAGATTTTTAGAGTATTGATACAGTTAGAGATTGGGCTAGGTCTACTTCACCTATAAGAATCTAGAGTTTTGTGAGTTTAACCGGTTACTACAAAAGAAACTTGAATGAGTTTTCTTCTATTGTGTCTCTATTGACAAAACTAACTCAGAAGATTTTAATTTTCTATTGATCTAAAGAGTGTGAGGCTAGCTTTTAAAAACAAAAGGATATGTTGACTTCAGACTCCATTTTGATCTTACCAATGAAAGATAAGGAGTTTACGGACTATTAAAATGCTTCGCGGGTTGATCTTGGGAATGTTTGATGTACAAAGGTAAGGTAATAAAGTATACTTTGAGACAATTTAAGGTGTATGAGAATAACTACCCTACTCATTATTTATAGTTGACAATGATGTTTTTTTGTACCTTAAAAACATGGAAGCCTTATTTACTTGGAGAGCAATATGAGGTGTTCATGAATTATCGCAGTATTCAATATATTCTAGTTAGAGAGATCTAAATTTGAGGAACATGAGATAGCTAAAGTTGCTTAAGGATTATGACATCACTATCTTATATCACTTGGACAAGGTATGTGCAATAGCAAATGTGTTGAGACGAAAGTCATTCAGTATAGATAGCTTGATTATATTGCGAGTGGAATAGATGTTCAAGGAGGCGAATAGATTTGTGAGGCTTAATATTTTGAAGCCTTATATAATTTTTGTCCATACTGAGGTACACTCTCTTCTAGAGGATCATATCAAGGCTAGAATGTTCAAAGATAAGTTGAATATAATTCAAGATAAGGTGTTTAAAGAGGAATATAAGGAAAATATGTTGGATTCGAAGGGCATTTTCAAAATTAAGGGTCATATTTGTGTTTAAAGAATTGATTATTTGACTAACTCGATTATGAAAGGTACTCACAACTCTAAATATTTTATTCATCGATGAGGATTAAAAAAATTTAATGATCTAGAAATCCATACACAACAAGTTGAGTATTCAATGAATCTCAGCACAACCTTTTATTTACAGACAAATGGTGAGTCCAAGTAGAGTATTATAGTGTTGAAGGTTATGTTGAAAATGCGCGCGATTGATTTTAGTGGTCGGTGGGATCAATTCCTATTATTAGTGGAGTTGGTTTATTACCAAGCTAACATTCCAACATCTACATAGTCCCATTTGAGGCTTTATATGATAGAATTTCTCCAAGTCATTGATTTGATGCATTCTTGGTTAAACCTATATGCATGAATCTTTTGGAAAATTTGTTAGATAAAGTCAAGTTGATTGACGATAGACTTCTCACAGCTCAGGATAAAAGAGAAGTTATGGACACCGAAAGGTTTTTTATCTAATGTTCATGACAGGAGAGAAGTTTTTGTTGAAAGTATCGCCCATGAAAGGTGTTATGAGGTTTGAGAAGGAGGACAAACTCAACCCTAGATTCATTGATCTGTTTGAGATACTTCTACATTTTTGGAGAAATGACTTATGAGTTGAATATGCCACCAGACTTATCAGGTGTTCATCTGGTTTCCCATGTTTTGATGTTTAGGAAGTATTGTATTAATGGTTATCATGTGACTCAGTAGAGTTCAATCAAGAATTTGATATTTGAGGAAGGTCCTAGAGTTATTATGGATGGAAGGTTAGAAATCCACTTGAAAGGTTGAGTCTAACATACAAAGAAGATATTCCCAATTATTCGATACTCTATGTATCCTTTTTTTGTTTACGTTCGAGGACGAATGTGTATTTTAGTGGTGGATGATATAATGATCTCTTGATCATTTTATGAATTTTATCCGTACTTCTATTTTTAACTCTTCTCGTCGCTTTTATATGTGATTTATGATTTGTGAGAATGAGTGATATAACTTTCATATTAAATAAAGGGTTATTTTTATTGCTAATACGGAAAAATGGTCTAAAATATCCTTGAACTATTGAAAATGGTACAAAATTACCCTCCGTCCACTTATTAGCCCCCAAATACCCTCTGTGTCTTCCTTTAGGTCCCATATTACCCTTTTTTTAACAGCCCCCAACTTAAATCCAATTAATAAATTCACTAATGATGTGGCAATTATCTATTGGTCAATTTTAAAATAACTAATTGGAAATCCACACATTCCCAAATTAGAATCCAAATAAAATCTACCCGCTCAAGTTCATCTAACCCATCTTCCTCGTAGCTTTTTTGAGTTGAATCCTGACCTTGAGGGATGGGTAACTCTACCTAGCTGAGCAGGTCTTTAATGTTCTTGAGCTGGACTTTACATGACATGATGACATTATTCGTATTTTTCTTGATGAATAATATCTTGCAGCTTTCCATTATATATAGATATATTCTTGACCCGATTTCAGGAAATTAGCAAATTTAACAAATGATAGTTGAATGAATCTAACACTTCTTTAAGACATATTCAGCATTGGATTATGTTGTTGCTCAGTATATTAGATGAGGCATAGTTTATCAAATTTTGAATTTGATTTGCACTGCCAATTTAGTGGTATCTAAAAACATATCTGAACAGAGATATTTGTGCATAATTAACTTGATTATCTGTTACTTGTTTTGAAAGTCTAAAATGGTGATATGTATTCTGTACTTTTGGACAACAATACATCATTGTCTGCTTGTATTTGATGAGGATGAAATCAAATCTTTTGGGTTTACCTTATTTTGGATCCATTAGATCGATTCTACTCAAAACTAGCTCAAGAAATATCATAATCTCCTTTATGTAAATTATCTATATAGGTTTTGTTTCTTTTTCAAAGAATGTCGGTGGGACAAAAAAAAAAAAAAAACTTGCAGCTTTTATTCTCAATGATATGTTGTGAGGAAGATGACTGATTGGGGGCGAGTTTAATTTGGAAATGGGTGGGTTTTAAAATTAATTTAGGGTAATTAAAAGTTGACCAATAGAAAATTGCCACGTGATTAATGAGTTTATTAATTGGATTTGAATTGGGGACCATTAAAAATAATGGCAATATGGGGCCTAAAGGTAGACAATGAAGGTATTTGAGAGCTAATAGGTGGATGAAAAATAATTTTGTATCATTTTCAATATTTCAAGGGTATTTTAGGCCTTTTTCTGTTGCTAATAATAATGAAAAAAAAGAAGTAAAATAAAATATAACAAAATAAAAGGGCCAAGCCTAAAAAGAAGAATAAATAAATAAATAAGAAATATATAAAAAAAAAGGGCTAAAATTTGTTATTGTTGCAAACAACAACAATGCAATTAACGGCTTAACGCAAAAAACAAAAAGAAATTTTTTACGCAATGGAGAAAAGGAAATGAAAGGGAGAAAAGAGAAGGAAAAAGAGAAGAGGAAAATAGAAGTTTAATCCCAAAACATCAAAGTAATTATTCTCGTCCTTTTTATTAAATTTTTAAGTGATTATGAATAGATTTTTAGGGTTGAAACGTCTAGAATTTGGGTTGAATTAAAAAAAATAAGTCTAGGGTTCTTAGAATAAAATTTTGATTTGGGGGTCGAATAATTATCCTTGTAAGCTGAAATTTGGCATGCAAGTTTGTTTTATTATGGATGAAAATAATTTGAAAGAAATTTTAAATTTTAATTTTGTGGCTCGGGGTGACTTTTTGACCTGATTTTTGAGCGAAAATTAAATATAGTAATATAAGTGTCATTATCGTATTCTTACGAGGATTATATATTTAATAGATTGGAAATGTTTTGATGCTTTATGAAAAAGAAATGCAAGATCTTGAGGATTTGTGACATGTGTTCAATATTCGAGGTATGACAAGACATTTCAGACTTCGTTAAAGGATGTTTTTCTAATTAAAGATTAAAAATAGAATAGACAATGGGTAAGGGCGAAAGATGGGAGTATCGTACAAATGGTGTGATAGGCATTGGTATGAGTACCAGTTTTATAAAGGGAAATTTTATTACTATAGAATGACAGATTGTAATCCGAGAATGCCAAAGCATATGGGCATTAGCTGATGTATTATTGACTTTATTTCTTTTATGTGATTTTGTCTCTTTATTGAATCTGTATATTTGTGATAGTTGAGGTGATTATATATCATATCGATATTTGATTAATTAAGATTCATCATCATCCTCTTTTATTGAAATCATATTATGCACATGCATTGAGATGAGATTGAGTATAAGTTGGGCACGTGAAGATCGTTCGTGCCGAGGATTGCGAGATCTTTTTAATTATAAGTTGGGCACGTGGAGATCGTCCGTGCTGGGGATTGTTTATTTTATGATAGTGCGTTGAGATCATTTGAACAGACACTTGGAGATCATCCGTGTCGGTATATGGACCTCGCGAGTCCCTATGGGCAATGAACTCTCGATGTTTTTCCAAGAGTATAATGTATATACAGTTGAGAGAGTACTTAGCATTTGAGATATATCATTTCATAGTGTTTCATTGCATTGTATCTCATTACATCATTCATTCTTGTTGAGTATGTGCTTTATTGATGTTGGACATTACGTGACATTTGATTATTTGTATTGATGAAAACTTGGTTGATAAGTATAATGTGGACTTGTAAAATTAATGGATTATTTTCTTATATACTCGGGTCACTACTTTTTCGTTGTCGGTCTATGAGATATACTGGGTAAACATTGTTATGTACTCATACTACACTTGCTGCATTCTTTTGTGGTACAGAGTATGTTTCTAGTACGAGCGCATCTCACGGTTCTTGGAGTTTAAGTTTGGATCACCTTAAAGTTGTGGTGAGCTTATTGGCTATTCTACGGCCCACACCTTCATATATCTCTTAATCTATTTTGTTGTCTTAGTATTTAGACAATGTACTTTTTTTATGTTAAGACTTATGGAACAAATCTTGTGGGGCTATTTCAGTTTTTCCTCATTTTTTAATTAAAAGACATAGTATGTAAATATATTTTCTTTCCATTTACTTTTCCATATTGTAAGTTGAATTGGTTAACTTATTAGGTTGGCGTACCTATCGGTTGGGAATATTGTTTCCATCACGACTTGTGATTTTGGGTCGTGACACTCACCCATTTATATTCAGGTACATACGAATCTTCATCATCACTAGATATTATGGCATATATTTAGAAATATTATGTAGGTGCCCATGGTCTTTTTTGTTTTTAATTAAAAAATGCTATTAAATATTAATATAAAATGCATCTCAATGTATAAAATATTTTACGATAGGAGGGTTAGAAAAGAAACCGTAGCTAAGAAATATGGTTCAAATAATCTATCTAGTGTAAGCGTTGATTAATTAATATTCAAAGTCCATTTGGGGCATTTAAGGGCCAATTTACATAAATTAGGCGATTTTCAGCCCATGAGAATTTCGCTGATATAGTTTTCAGATGATTTCTTTGCGAACCTTTAAGGAACCCTCCCTAGGGGGGTAGGGGAGCAATACATACACTCCTACAATTTTTAAAGTGCATTTTTGGCATTTAAGCGTCAATTACAATAATGACGTGATTTTCTTAATTTTTCATGTGTTAGCCCAAAAATATTTTGATGATTTCGCTTTCGAACATTGTGAAGCCTTTTTGGAACCTTCCCTAGGGAGTTGGGGAGTAGTACATACAGTCTCACAAGTTTTCAGTCCATTTATAGCATTTAGGAGCAAATTTATAGGAATTTGGCGATTTTTTCATTTTTTTTGTGTGTGTTAGTTCATGAATATTTTTGTGATATGACTTTCAAATGATATTTTTAACAAAACCTTTATGGAACCCTCCGTAGGGAGTTGGGGAAGCAGTACATATAGTCTCACAATTTTGAGAGTCCATTTTATGAATTTAGGGGCTAATTTACAAGAATTAGGCGATTTTTCTTAGGTTTTCGTGTATTAGCCATAAATATTTTTTTGATATGGCTTCCGGATGATTTCTTTATGAAACCCTCTGTAGGGAATTAGAGCAGTACATATAGTCTCATAATTTTCAGGGTCAATTTTTGGTATTTAACACTAATTTACAGGAATTAAGCAATTTGCTCAATTTTGTGTGCGTGTTAGACCATGAATATTTTGATGATATGGCTTCCGGACGATTTCCTTGCAAAACATTTAAGGAAGTGTCCGTAGGGAGTTGGGGGAGCAGTTCATATAGTCTTATATATTTTAAATCCATTTCGAATATTTAGGTGACATATTATAGAAATTAGGCGATTTTCTTAGTTTTTTGTGTGTTAGCCATGAATATTTTGGTGGTATGTTTTCTGTAGGATTTCTATACGAAACCCTCCGTAGAGTATTGGAGGAGCAGTACGTACAGTCTAATAATTTTTACAGTCAATTTTGGGCATTTAATGACCAATGTAGAGGAATTAAGCAAATTGCTTAGTTTTTCACGTGTGTTAGACCATGAATAGTTTGGTGGTATGACTTTCAGACAAGTACTTTTCAAAACCTTTATTGAACTCTCTATAGGGAGTTGGGAGAGCAGTAAGTACAATCTCACATTTTAAAATCCATTTTGGACATTTTGGAGGCCAATTATAGGAATCAAATGATTTTTTTAGCTTTTCGCATGTGTTAGCCTATAAATATTTTGGAGATATGGCTCCAGACAATTTCTTTGTAACACCTTAATAGAACCCTCTATAGGGAGTTGGAGAGCAGTACGAACACTAACAATTTTTAGAGTCTATTTTGCGCATTTAGGGGCTAATTTAAAAGAATTAGGCTATTTTCTAAATTTTTTTCATGTGTGTTAACCCATGGATATTTTGGTGATATTGCTTTTGTGCCATTTCTTTATGAAACCTTTACGCAACTCTTTGCAAAGTTTTGGTGGAGCAATACATATTGTCTTACAAATTTTAGAATCTATTTTGGACATTTAGGGGCTAATTTACATGAAATTAAGCGACTTTCTTAGTTTTTGGTGTGTGTTAGCCCAAAATTATTTTTTGTTAAATAAAAGGCTTGATACCAACTATTTAAGAAAGTCAGAATATTCTAATTAAATATTCAAATTAGGCATGTTCAATTGAAACATGACTTATATTGAATGTCTTAATGGAATATTTTGACAAGTTTAACAAGTTAATTATGTATTAAGCCGAAAAAGAACCTCTATATAATTGATAAAACAATGAAAGAAAGCATGTTACCAAACAAAGTCTTACACCACATGTCCAAATAAGCCCCCCAATACCAATATATATTTTAAAATTACACAATAATGAAACATTGATATTGGTAATTTATGAGAAATTAAAGTAAGAATATCAACTTGAAGGTAAAAACTTTAACAGAATCCTTCGTAGGTATTTAGGGGAAGTAATAAGTAGAGTAGCATTGTAACACCCCGTATCCGAAAACAGACCTCGATGCAGATTTCCAAAATTTACAGGTGCAACCCACGGTTGCCACCCACGGACCGTAGGGTGACCCACGACCGTTTTGGTGGTCTGTGGATCACCATCTGCAACCCTCCCTAGAAAGACCCAGAAAAATAATCTAAGTCCTTACCCACGCCAGGACCTACGGACCGTAGGTCAGACCAAGGTCCGTGGTCCAGGGGCGTAGGTTGGACCCTCTAATTCCAACCCAATCGTCGATTGACGGTTGACCAGCACAGACTGTCAGTCGATCGACGGTCCATCGGTCTCGTCCGTTGGTGAGCCCGACAGCAGTTAAGTCAGGGGTCTTTTGGTCTTTTCCTTATGCATTGGACCCCTAAACTATGTCGTTTAAACCCTAAACTACGTAGTTTTGGTCAGTTTTAGCCTAGAAATATAACTAGAACTTACCTATGTCAGGTCATTCTTCAAACTTAGAAAAATTAGAGCGTAAGAGGAAAAAGAGGTCAAGAACCCTAGTTCAAGAACGAATCAAGGTTCCATTAGTTCCAGCCCCCGAAATCAAAAGATTTATCCATGGAATTCATCACCAGGTATGTGGGATTTCACTAGTGGGTTCCTTTCACCCATTAGGTCCTTAGATTTCAGTCAGAATCTTGATTTCCTTAATATTATATAGACTTAGGGTTTCATGAATGTTAGAATTATTCGGTTTTAGCTGTTAGAATAATCCAAATCGTAGTATCATGTACTAAGTATCATTACTGCCCAGATTTATTGATAAAATCAGAACCCTAGCTATGTAGTTCTTTTAGTTCATGAATTACACAAGCTAGGTCAGTTAATTAAGTTATACATATAAACATGCCTCAGTTTGCGAATGCATTATTATCAGTATATTAACGTTGCATTCTCAGTTTGCATGTCAGTATTTTGAGCTATCCAGTATTACAATATTTCAGTCATAAAGTGGTGAGTCGTCATTCTTTGAGGACTAGTGACATTATTATCCTTCTTGCTTTTAGTTTTAGTTTTAGTTTTGCTAGATCTAGCTGGGGCATGTCCGAGCATTTCTAGTCAGTAGAGGCTTTATTTCAGACACAATTACTTTCAGCTTTAGTCTTAGAGTTTTACTTTTCATTTGTATTCAAACTCTTAGTTTTCATATATTCAAACTTAGTATATGGGTATTCTCCATCATTTCAGATTATTTATATGATTTAGCTTCCGCACATTATTCATTGATTTAGTTTATCTTAGTATGCTTATGATATGCCAGCAGGGTTAGCTTGGGGTCATTCGTGATCCTAGGTCCCATGTCTGCGTCCTGGGGGTAGCTTCGGGGAGTGACAAACTTGGTATCAGAGTACTACGTTTAAGAGTCCTAGGATGTCTGAAAAGCCGCACTAAGTAGAGTCCTTTTCATGGGTGTGAAGTGCACCACATCTAATGAGAGGGAGTCTATGAAGTGTTTTAGGAAGAACTTCACTCTCTTTATTACTCTTATCATGCACAAGGTATGAACTAATTCCTTGTTCTGACTCGTCATTTTGCGTTTCAGATCATGCCTCCTCGTAGAGCCTATGGAAGGGGTGAGAATGCATGCAGCTCCTCCACTCCCAGATCAGGAAGTTTCAAATGCTGAATTTCGGAATGCTATTCAGTTGTTGGCTCAAAGTGTGACCAACCAGAACAATCAACAGGTTCCAGTTCTAACAAATGCTAATATTGGGTAAGCTGCAGCTAGAGTTCTTGATTTGGTTAGGATGAATCCGCCTGAGTTCTTAGGAACGCAGACTGGTGAGGATCCCTAAAACTTCATTGATAAGGTCGAGAAGATCTTTGGAGTGATGCAGGTAATCGAGAATGATCGGGTTGAGTTGGAATCTTACCAGCTTAAGGATGTGGCTCATATCTAGTATACTCAGTTGAAAGAGAACAAGGGTACAAATGCTGCTCCTATCACTTGGGAATGCTTTAGTGAGACCTTTCTGGATAGGTTCTTCCCAAGAGAGGCTCAGGCTCAGGAGTTTATGAACTTGAGGTAGGGTAGCATGTCAGTCCAAGAGTACAGACTCAAGTTCACCCAAATCTCCAGGTATGCTCCTCACATGGTAGCTTAGTGTCTATGAGTCGATTCATTTCTTACCTTAAGGCTATAAAGATAATCTCTAAGGGTTATCTCTATCATCTAGTTCGAGTTAAGGATTCAAGCTCAGAGACCCCAGCTTTTAAGTCAGTTCCTGTAGTTAATGAGTTCCCAGAAGTCTTTCCAGAAGATCTTCCAGGAGTTCCTCCCGTAAGGGAAATCAACTTTGGAATTGATCTCCTTCCAGATACCCAACATATTTTTATTCTTCCTTACAGAATGGCTCCATCAGAGCTTAAGGAATTGAAAGAGCAGTTGAAAAACCTTCTAGATAAGGGCTTCTTCAGACCTAGTATTTCCCCATGGGGTGCACCAATGTTATTTCTGAAGAAGAAAAATGGTTCTCTCAAAATGTGCATTGACTATCGGCAGTTGAACAAAGTCACAATCAAGAATAAGTATCCCATCCCCAGGAGTGATGACTTGTTTGACCAACTTTAGGTTGCTAGTCATTTCTCAAAGATAGACCTCAGATCCGGTCATCATCAGCTCAAAGTCAGAGATAGTGACATTCCGAAGACAGCCTTCATAACTTCGGTATGGTCATTATTAATTCGTAGTTATGTCATTTGGACTAACCAATGCTCGTGCAACTTTCATGGATTTGATAAACTGGGTGTTCAAGCAGTACATGGACTTGTTTGTTATTTTGTTTATTGATGATATCCTCATTTACTCTAGAAACGAGGAAAAACATGCAATTCATTTTAGAGTTTTCCTACATACTCTCAAAGATCGCCAGTTATTCGCTAAGTTTTGAAAATAATAGTTTTGGTTGCAATCTGTTACTTTCCTTGGTCATGTTGTGTCTAGTAAACAAATCCGAGTGGATTTTTAGAAAATAGAAGCAGTGAAACAATGGCCCAGACCTACCTTCTTACAGATATCAGAAGTTTTTTGGGTTTTGCTGGTTATTACAGAAAGTTCGTGGAAGGATTTTCATCCATAGCCTCTCCATTGACTAAGTTAACTCATAAAAAGGTCAAATTTCAGTGGTCAGATGATTGTGAGAAAAGCTTTACAGAACTAAAAACTAGGCTGACTACAACTCCTGTTTTGACTCTACCAGAGGGTTCAGACGATTATGTAATCTATTGTGATGCATCCAGAGTCGACCTAGGTTGTGTGTTGATGCAGCGAGGTAAGGTTATAGCTTATGCTTCTAGATAGCTCAAGGTGCATGAGAAGAACTATCCAACTCATGACCTCGAGCTTGCAGCAGTGGTGTTTGTACTTACGATATGGAGACATTACTTGTATGGTGTTCATGTAGATGTGGTCACAGACCATAAGAGCCTTCAGTATGTGTTCACCCAGAAAGAGTTGAATCTTCGCCAGAGGAGATGGCTCGAATTCCTCAAGGATTATGATATAAGTGTGCATTACCATCCTGGTAACGCCAATGTAGTAGCAAATGCTTTTAGTAGACTATCTATGGGTAGTGTAGCACATGTGGAGGAAGAAAGAAAGGAACTAGCAAAAGATGTACACAGACTTGCTCGCTTAGGATTTCGTCTTATGAATATATCAGATGGTGGTGTAACAGTTCAGAATGGGTCAGAATCATCATTGGTAGTGGAGGCTAAGGAAAAACAAGACAGTCATCCGATATTGCTCCAAATTAAGGGTGCAATCCATCAGTAGAGAGTTGAGGTTTTCTCCCAAGGGGGAGATGGTGTGCTTTGCTATCATTGTCGATTATGTGTGCCTAAGGTGGGTGAGTTGAGACAGCAGATTCTTGCAGAAGGCCATAACTCCAGATATTCTATTCATCCAGGCGCCACTAAGATGTACCATGATCTATGAGAAGTCTTTTGGTTGAATGGTATGAAAAGGGATATATCGGATTTTGTGGCTAAGTGCTCCAATTGTCAGCAAGTCAAGGTAGAACATTAGAAACCAGGAGGTATGACTCAAGAGATCGACATTCCTACTTAGACATGGGAAGTGATCAACATGGACTTCATCACAGGTTTACCTCGCACTCGCAGTCAAAATGACTCTATTTGGGTGATAGTTGATAGAGTTACTAAGTCTACACGCTTTTTTGTGGTCAAGACTACAGATTCGATGGAGGACTACGTCAAGCTTTACATTAATGAGATAGTCAGGTTAAATGGGGTTCCTTTTTCTATCATCTCAGATTTACCTCTCATTTTTGGTAGTCATTTCAGAAAGGTTTTAGTACTCAGGTTAATATTAGCACAACAATTCATCCGCAGATGGATGGTCAGGCAGAGCGTACCATTCAGACCTTAGAGGACATGTTGAGAGATTGTGCGCTCGATTTCAAGGGTAGTTGGGATAATCACCTTCCTCTTATAGAGTTCGCCTACAATAATAGTTACCATTCCAGCATTTATATGGCTCCTTATGAGGCATTATATGGGCGTAGGTGTAGATCTCCAGTTTGTTGGTTTGAAGTAGGTGAAGCAGCCTTGATAGGGCTAGATTTAGTTCATGATGCTATGGAAAAAGTGCAACTCATCAGAGATAGACTTAAAACAGCCCAGAGTCGACAGAAGTCTTATGAGGATGTGAGGAGAAGGGAATTACAGTTCCAAGTTGATGATTGGGTTTTCTGAAAGTGTCACCTATGCAGGGGGTGATGAGATTTGGCAAGAAAGGGAAGCTCTGCCCTAGATATGTAGGCCCTTACAAGACCTTGAAAAGGGTTGGTAAAGTGGCATATGAGTTAGAGTTGCCAACAGAACTAGCAGTAGTGCATCCGGTAGTTCACCTTTCGTTGTTGAAGAAGTGTGTGGGTGATCCAGCATCTATTGTACCATTAGAAAGTGTGGCTGTGAAGGATAGTCTCACTTATGAAGAGGTACCGGTTGAAATCCTTGATCGTCAGGTTCGAAGGTTAAGAAACAAAGAAGTCCCTTCAGTCAAGGTTTTATGGAGGAGTCAGTCCATAGAGGGAGCTACTTTTGAAGTAGAAGCAACTATAAAGGCCAAGTATCCTCACCTCTTTCCTTCCGATTCCATTCCAGTTTGAGGTAATAGTTCCTTTTCAGTTTTTCAGTCATTCATGCGCAGTTTTAGTCTTAGCATCTTATTCCTTCAGGTTGTACTTGCATTTTCAGCATATTTGCATGTTCTTGGAACTTAGTTCAGTCAGAAAATCAGTTACCAGTGTTTAGTGGTGGGGGTTGCAGCTCTCTCCCTTCATTTCAGCTAGTTAGTCTTCATTCGAGGACGAATGTTCCCAAGGGAGAGATAATGTAACACCCCGTATCCGAAAATAGACCTCGATGCAGATTTCCAGAAGTTACAGGTGCAACCCACGGTTGCCAACCACGGAGCGTAAGGTGACCCACGACTTATTCTGGTGGTCTATGGATCACCATCTGCAACCTTCCCCACAAAGACCTAGAAAAATAATCTAAGTCGTGACCCACGTTAGGACCTACAGACCGTAGGTCAGACCACAGTACTTGGTCCAGGGCCGTAAGTTGGACCCTATGATTCCAGCCCCAGTCATCGATTGACGGTTGAC
Source organism: Solanum okadae (assembly GCA_036553675.1). Lineage (NCBI taxonomy): Eukaryota > Viridiplantae > Streptophyta > Magnoliopsida > Solanales > Solanaceae > Solanum > Solanum okadae. The sequence continues at coordinate 17,796,509 of CM071686.1, read as the reverse complement.
TAGCACAAACCGTTAGTCGATCGATGGTCCGTCGGTGACCCCGACAATAGTTAAGTAAGGGGTCTTTTGGTATTTTCCATATGAGTTGGACCTCTTAACTACATCGTTTAAACCCTAAACTACGTAGTTTTGGTAAGTTTTAGCATAGAAACATAACTAGAACTTACATAAGTCAAATCATTTTTCAAAACTTAGGAAAATTAGAGTGTCAGAGGAGAAAGAGGTCAAGTACCCTAGTTCAAGAACGCATCAAGGTTCCATCAGTTCCAGCCCCGAAATCGAAAGATTTCTCCGTTGAATTCATCACCAGGTATGTGGAATTTCACTAGTGGGTTCCTTTCACCCATTAGGTTCCTAATTTAAATCATAATCTTGATTCCCTTAATATTATCTAGACTTAGAGTTTCTTGAGTGTTAGAATTGTTGGGTTTTAGGTGTTAGAATGATCCAAATCGTATTATCATGTATTCAGTTTGTTACTGACAAATTTATGCATAAACTCAGAACCCTAGCTATGTAGTTCTTTTAGTTCATGAATTACACATGCTAGGTCAGTTAATTCAGTTATAGATATAAACATGCTTCAGTTTCGAATGCATTATTATTAGTATATTAATATTGCATTGTCAGTTTGCATGTTAGTATTTTGAGCTATCCAGTAGTACAACGTTTCAGTCATAAAGTGTAAAATACTTATTCAATTGGGAGAAGCTTAATACCGAGTGGACTAGGGTCAGTCATCCTCAAGTCCCCAAACTACGTGCCTCGTAGGATAAGTCCTTTCTATTATGCATTACATTTTAGTGATCACGCCAGCATGCCTCTATATATCTCTAGCAGGGTATATTGGGTACTCTCGATGGGGCTTATACATTAGACTCCACATTTAACTCACGTGGTTTTATGTCGGTTATTAGTAGCTCTCTCACAGTTTAGTTAGATTCTATTGCATTGACCATGTTATCAGTATAGTTCAATATTCAGTCTCAGTATGTTATAACTTGGTCATTGCATACAATTTAGCCTTGTTCAGTATTTCCAGTATCCTTATCATGTTCATATTATATCATTGATTGTTTGCTTGTTCAGTTATGTTATTATTCAGCTTTACTTTATCATACATGCTCAGTACCTTTCAAGTACTGACCATGCTCTGCGCTACATCTTCTTGTGATGTAGGTTCAGGTTCTCAGTAGTTAGATCACGCATAGATTGGTTCCCGATCTTCAGTTCAACAACATCAGTGCTGAGTCCTCATTATTCGAGGACTAGTGACATGATTATCCTTCTTGCTTTCAGTTTTAGTTTCAGTTTTGCTAGATCTATTTGGGGTATGTTCCATCATTTCTAGTCAGTAGAGGCTTTATGTCAGACATAGTTAGTTTCAGCTTTAGTCTTAGAGTTTGACTTTACATTTGTATTCAAACTCTCAGTTTTTCATATATTTAGACTTAGTACATAGGTATTCCCCATCATTTAAGATTATTTATATGATTTAGCTTCCGCACAGTGTTCATTGATTTAGTTTATCTTAGTATGCTTATGATATGCCAGCAGGGTTAGCTTGGGGTCACTCGTGATCCTAGGTCCCGTGTCCGCGTCCTAGGGTAGCTTCGAGGTGTGACAAGTATAGTTTTTAGAGTCCATTTTGGGCATTTGGGGCCAATTAAATAGAATCACCAAATTATTATGATGAAATGACTTCCAGATGATTTCTTTATGAAAACTTTACAAAATTCTTTTGTAGGGTGTTAGGGGAGCAGTACGTAATGTCTATCAAGTTTTAGAGTTCGTGTTTTCCTTTTAGAGGCCAATTTATACGAATTAGGTGATTTTATCAATTTTTCGTGTTGATAGCCATGAATATTTTTGTGATATGGCTTCCGGACGATGTCTTCACAAAAACTCTATGGAACTCTTTGTAGGAAGTTGTGGGAGCAGTACGTATAGTCTCAAAATTCTTAGATTCCATTTTGGGCATTTAGGGGAAAGTTTACAAGAATTAGGTGATTTTTTCAGTTTTTCGTATGTGTTATCCGATGAATATTTTTGTGATATGGCTTCTGGATGATTTCTTATTAAAAACTTTATGTAACACTCTAGGGATTTTGGGAGAGTATACGTACAGTCTCACAATTTTTAGAGTTCATCTTGCACATTTAGGTGCCAATTTACATGAATTAAGAGATTTTCTTAGTTTTTCATGTGTGTTAGCCCATGACTATTTTGGTGATATGGCTTCCGGATGATTTTTTTGTGAAACCTTTATGGAACCGTCCATAGGGAGTTGGTGGACTAGTACGTACAGTCTCACAACTTTTAGAGTCCTTTTGGCATTTAGGGGCAAATTTTCAAGAATTAGACGATTTTCTCAGTTTTTTGTATATGTTAGCGCATGAATATTTTTCTGTTATGGCTTTCAGATGATATCTTTGTGAAACCATAACGAAATACTACATAGGGAGTTGGGTGATAAGTACACACATTATCACAATTTCGAGAGTCCATTTTGGGCATTTAGGGGCCAACTTAAAGGAACTAGGTGAATTTCTCAGTTTTCGTGTCTATTAGCCATAAATATTTTGATGATACGACTTCAGGATGATTTGTTTTCAAAACCTTTACAGAACCCTTAGTAAGGAGTTGGGGGAGCAGTACATACAATCTAACAATTTTAGAGTGCATTTTGGTCATTTAGTTGCCAAATTATAAGAATTAGGTGATTTTTTCATTTTTTTCATGTGAGTTTGTAGGACCAAGAATATTTTGTCATTAAATAACAAGCTTGATACCAACTTTTTAAACAAGTCAAAATATTCTATTTAGATATTCAAATTAGGTCTGCTCAATTGAAACATGACTTAGATCGAATCTCTAAATGTAATATTTTGACAAGTTGAACAGGTTAATTATGTATTAAGCCGAAAAACAACCTCTATATATTTGATAAAGCAATTAGGGTTGTTTATCGGATGGATCAGGCATATTATTCGCTTAACGATTTGGCTTTTCGGATATCAATTTTTAAATTTATTAATCTGCTAGATCATCTATAAGATATTGTTTGGTTTGGTAATGGATTAGCAATTATCGGACAGTTATCGAGCGGTGTATTGGTTAACCTCTAATTTCTATGATATCATTTTTTCAATGAATGCACCTTTCAAAAAGGATGACTTTTAACCAGTTTTTTTCAACTGGTTGTCACATTTTCATTGTCCATTCGAAGCATCTTTGTCAATGACTCGATAAGTTGTTGCATACTTTTCACGTACATATCCTTAGTGTTTTTATGACTTTTCTGACTTGCGCTCTTTTATTTAAAGAAATATAGATAGCAATAGAAAAGTAAATAAGGTTTCATGGCTTTATGGCTTTAGCCTATAAGATTTAGGACTAAGGAAAGAAAAATATATAATTATTGTTATATATTATGGTAAAATATTAGATGAGGCTAATTTACCTAGAATAAAAATGTAAGTATGATAATTCTTAACGGGTTAAGGGTTTACCCAATAAGGAAATTGAATAATCCGTCACCACATCGATATGCCGTTAATTATAAAAGTTTAATCCAGCTGTTGGCTTATTGGTTACTATTCAATTTTTAACACCTCTAAAACCAAGGAAGGAAAGCATGATACCAAACAAATTTTTACATCACATGTCCAAATAACTGCATAAATCCAAATATTATAATTCCAACACAATAATCAAAAATTGATATTGGTAATTTAAGAGAAACCTAAGGTAGAATATCAACTTGAAGGTACAAACTTTGTACTTTTCAAAAGTAGATTATTTACATGCATGTAGATTCTTTAGGCAAACATGATGAAAAAATATGCATTCATGTAGTATTAAAAAAAAAGAAACTCAAGTAAGATATTTTAAATCCCTATATTATAATTCCCACACAATAATCCAGTATAACTTGTTTGCAAACCAAACGATCCCTTAGGTTTTTGGACTCAATTTCAAGCAAGGAATTGACAATGTGGGTAAATCGAACACCGGTGACAAATAAAAAAAACTTATCTACAATCTGCATTTCTACAAGGTAGAGTTTCTCGAATTGTGAAATTCCTGCCTCTATGTTCCCAAGACCTTTAAAGTTATTCTTCAACCTCTACAATCGAATATCAAACACACAAAGCTTTTTTTTTGCAAAACAAGTTTCAACCTTGTTGCCTTCCTTATTCCAATACACTTCAAAAATACTGTCATTGCCATTGTAAGTTTTTACAATTTTGTCCTCCTTCACTGACCATATATTTAAGTGTTTATCAAATAAACCACTTTCCATGTATTCACCATTCAGACTAAATGCAACAAAGTAAACAGCTTCCCTGGATTCAAAATGGAAGAGAACCTACTTAGTAAAAAGTAAAACATTCGCCAAGAGCAATACATTTAACTTATTCTCACTCCCCTCCCCTCACATCCCCACCCAAATAAAAGGAATAGGTATATAGGTTATCGATAGTTCAATTGAATACGAGTAAACAAACCACATAATAATTGAGCATGTATTTGATAGTTAAAAAGTATAATTTTATTAAGAGTCCCTATTTTTATTTCCTGTGTCCAAGTAGACATAATGAGTTCACATCCGTTACCTGTGTCCGTTCAAGCAGTGAAGAAGACGCCCTTGTTCAACATCCCATAGCTTCACAGTAGAGTCAAATGATCATTTGTTTCTTTTTTCTTTCTTTCACGTCGTCCCTTTTTCCCTTTTCCTTTATCAGTATTATTATTACTACTACTTGATGGTGCTTCTATAGCTTGAACAATATCTAATTTTTTGTAGAACATTTTGTTTGCTAACTTTCTATTCCTTAACTTTTGCCGAGGTAACATTATCATCATCTTCTTCTTCCATATCATCGTCATCCTCGTTTTCGTAATCATAAAGATTGATTAGTGGAGAACTACTGACGAACTTTGGAAGTGGAACTTTCAAATTGTCTAAGGTGTCAACTTTTGTTATCAATTTGCTCAATGGTTTCCATATGTCATTCATCCCATCCAATAGTTCAAAACCTTTTTTTTCTTTGAGTACTATCATTCTTTGAGGAATCGGCAGCATAAGCAATACTATCAACTTTCAACAAGTGATCATAAGAGTTAGTACACTTTTCATTTACGAGCTTTGTGTAATTTTAGACACAAAGGTTTATGCTAATTGTCTTTGTTGTATTTACATGTATCACTACTAATCTTCAATGCTTCCGTTTTTCACTTTGCAATGTATATGGAATGATTTCAATCTCACCTGTAATCCCCCTGCGAGTAAACTAATCCAGAGAGATACAATTTCACTTTAGCCATCCAACAAATGGATTTTTTGGTGTGTGCTGATTTAATGTATTACACCTAACCTTTTGTTTTTTTTAGCTTATTGGTTTTGTTTTATTGTCTATCTGTGTAGTGCTTCATTTGACTCTACTGTAAAGCTATGGGATGTTGAACAAGGGCGTCTTCTTCACTGCTTGAACGGACACAGGTAACGGATGTGAACTCATTATGTCTACTTGGACACAGGAAATAAAAATAGGGACTCTTAATAAAATTATACTTTTTAACTATCAAATACATGCTCAATTATTATGTGGTTTGTTTACTCGTATTCAATTGAACTATCGATAACCTATATACCTATTCCTTTTATTTGGGTGGGGATGTGAGGGGAGGGGAGTGAGAATAAGTTAAATGTATTGCTCTTGGCGAATGTTTTACTTTTTACTAAGTAGGTTCTCTTCCATTTTGAATCCAAGGAAGCTGTTTACTTTGTTGCATTTAGTCTGAATGGTGAATACATGGAAAGTGGTTTATTTGATAAACACTTAAATATATGGTCAGTGAAGGAGGACAAAATTGTAAAAACTTACAATGGCAATGACAATATTTTTGAAGTGTGTTGGAACAAGGAAGGCAACGAGGTTGCAACTTGTTTTGCAAACAAAAAGTTTTGTGTGTTTGATATTCGATTGTAGAGGTTGAAGAATAACTGTAAAAGGTCTTGGGAACATAGAGGCAAGAATTTCACATTTAGAGAAACTCTACCTTGTAAAAATGCAGATTGTAGATAAGTTTTTTTAAATTTGTCACCGGTGTTCGATTTACCCACATTGTCAATTCCTTGCTTGAAATTGAGCACAATAACCTAAGGGGTCGTTTGGGTTGCAAACAAGTTATACTGGATTATTGTATGGGAAGTATAATATAGGGATTTAGAATATCTTACTTGAGTTTCTTTTTGTTTTTAATATTAGGTGCATGCTTTTAATTTCATCATTTTTTGCTTAAAGAATCTACATGCATGTAAATAATCTCCTTTTGAAAAGTACAAAGTTTGTACTTTCAAGTTGATATTTTACCTAAGGTTTCTTTTAAATTACCAATATCAATTTTTCATTATTGTGTTGGAATTATAACATTTGGATTTATGCAGTTATTTGGACATGTGTTGTAAGATTTATTTGGTATCATGCTTTCCTTGCTTGCTTTTAGGGGTGTTCAAAACTGAAAAGTAACCGATAATCTAACCGCAAAATTCCCTAACTTAGTGTAATTTTAAAAAAAGAAGGAACACATTTAGTAGATGTCCACTAAACAAAGAAAAAGAAGAATCACAATACATTGCATCAACATACACTTATTTAAACCTTCTAAAACTCCAAAGAGTCGCCTGACTCTTAGTTGTTTCTGCCGCTGATGCGGAAGGCCATCCTAACAATAAGGTCTTCCCTATCTCGGGAAAGGTCCTCCCCTTTTCTTCGAGGGCTTAAATTTGGTTAAAGAGTTGTTGAATACGTTGCTCCACCAACTCCAAAAAAACAGCAGGCACATGCTCTAAAAGAGCATGAAGCATTTGCTGATGTTCGCACGTTTCATTTTCAACATCTAAAATTCTTTGATTAACTTGAGAAAGTATTTTGAACTCAAATCTTGGGGATTTAAATACATTGGGGCTTTAAGTGCAACTTTGACAATAGTGTACCAGAAGAAACTTCAGAGGTAAGTCAGCCCCAAAAAACCCAAGGTTGTTAACTAGTGAGCAATAAAGTGAGTGAAGATCATGGAGACTAGAGTTTGTATCCTAAAAAGGACAAAAAGCTTTTGGTAATTTCTTCCTATCTACCTAAACCTTGATAGGCAGAGTAAAGGTTTTGGCCCAGTGGAAGGCAAATCAGTAAGGTGAGGAAGGAATGTTTTGTGAAAGATGAGATGGGGGAGCGAACAACTAGTGAGTTATATAAAGGGGAGGAAGTTCTGGGGCCGTGGAAAGAGGTATCAGGGAACCATGGAGAGGAAGATGAAGAATGAAGGGGATGTCTGGCAAAATATAGAAACTTTATTGCTTAGCTATGAACAATGATCCAACCATAATCTCTGTCACTGATGTCTAATATACATGTAACTGAGAATCTAGTGATACCACCACATGTGAAATAAAATTATGATAGAAAGAATACTATAAACATGACTGGTCCCAATAGATAGAATACCTTGCCAGCAACAAATGTTGATTTGTATTGCTTGTACCAGCACCAGTTGGACTCCATTTGATGGTAGATATCTCCTAAAAAACATAATAGTCAGCAGGTGATGTCTGATTTGATTAAATGAATCAACAAAAAAAAGAACAAAAATAGATACTTTGTGATGTTCTCTGAAATCATGCAAGCAGACATCTATTTCATTCTCCATATTTGGACTGAAACAATGAATTGTTGACCAATTTATTTTAAACATCACAATAGATATTCAAAGTCTAAGCGCAGGAAAAGGTGAAGGTAAGATGCATTAACACAACTAATACATAAATTCAGAACGTAAATAGATATTCAATGGTACTTAGAAGACCGTAAAAATGTAATTTTATGAAACATATGGAGGCAAGAGTCTCCTTTAGCTACTGCTTTAGAAGGTTAGGATAGAAATACTAGAACATTGGTATCTTCAGAGCATGAAGTTGACAGGGAACCTGAGGGGTCCCACTCAATAGCATTGATTCTATTCTGCAATGGCAAATTCAACAACCCTGCAGTGTTCCAATCAAGCACAGATTCAGTGTTCAACTGGTAATTCAATTTGAACTTTGCACAAACAATGAATTATTTCGAACATCATATGGTTAATCTTAATACATCAAAGAGATAAAGAGAAAATGTATATTATGCCATCAGTGGAGCACACGTGATGTTCTAAGAATGTTTTGACTGGTCTACGCTCACCAACTTTACAAATGTAGATTTTCCATCAGTGGAGCTGGTGGAAAAGGCATTATTGTTTCGCCAATCAACATCAAGCAATGGACCTGAATGGGGTTGTTTAACAACGGTGAGAATATATACAAACCAATGAAATTAAGACAGAACAATGGAAACAAAACACCTGAATGAAATTCAAATTGCTGCATCCATTCGCCAGACCTCACCTCAGAAAAGTAAAGATCAACGAAAGTCAGCCAAAATAAGGCAGTAGAAAATTCACATTTGAATCAAGTGTCATAACATTCTTGTTTTTCTCAGTTTTTCAACTTTGGATAGTTGAGTTACATAACCAAGCATTCAGCTCGATGGATTACTCCCGCACCAGATAGTTCTCAGCCGCAAGGTTGCCGGCATGCCCCAATGAGAAGGTACTCTCAAATCGAATATCTCGTGGCACCACATCTTTAGACAAAGGGCAGGTTTAGCTATAGCCTAGTCAACTGTTGGGGACCATCTCAAATAGACCAAATTCTAGCAGTAGAATCTTCAGACCTAAATTGATATTACACATGATTACCTATAAGAGAGATGATTCCTTAGACGAGTCTAAAACTACTCACAACCTTTATAAAATCTCGGTGATAAAGATTGTCATTTCCAAAGTCATAAAATCACAAAATAATTAGAAACAAAAGTAGGAATATGAACATGATTATACATAGATGAGTGCAATAAAATGAAAAAAATGGAAGTAATTCTTACTCAGATGCAAGAAAAGACCCTTCTGGACTCCAACAACAACAACAACAACAATAAATCCGATGAGGTGTGAAGAAAGTGGTGTATACGAAAGTCTAAAGTAAAGCATATAAAAGAATCTAATAGAAACAAACCATCATAATATCCATTAAAATAGTTCAAAAGAAGATGAAAATTGAATTAGCGAATTCAAGTAGGAAGAAATCATAGGGTGAAGAAGCCAAAATTGACGACAACTTAAAGAAACAGACAAAGGGTCAAAAGATTGCTCCTACCTATGATATATGGAAAATGGGAATTTTGGGAAACAAAGTATTTATATATAAGACTAGAATTATAAATGTTTTAATTCCAAAAAACATTTTGAATAAAGTGTTGAATGACAATTGTATCCTCAAGCCATTTCAAAGAGTTGAAAGATTAAATTTATTTAATTTGAGACAGATTCAGAATTTAAACCAGATGTTTAAATTTGATAGTATATCACAATATATTTAATATTCTTAAGTTCAGTTTATTGGGTTTTTAGGTCTCGAAGTTACAAGATCTAGTTTTTCAATCAAGTGTCGTAACATTCTTGTTTTCTCAGTTTTTCGACTTTGGATAGTAGAGTTACATGGACCATCTCCAATAGACCAAATTCTAGTAGTAGAATCTTCAGACCTAAATTGATATCACATATGATTAGCTATAAGAGAGATGATTCCTTAGACGATTCTAAAACTACTCACAACCTTCATAAAATCCCGGTGCTAATGATTGTCATTTCCAAAGTCAAAAAATCACAAGATAATTAGACACAGAAGTAGGAATATGAAAATGAGTATACATAGATGAGAGCAATAAAATGAATAAATGGAAGTAATGCTTACCCAGATGCAAGAAACGACCCTTTTGGACTCCAACCACAACAAAAAACTTGGAACAAGAAAAAATTGTAATGCTAATATAGACAAAAAAGATATGATATTTATCATTTTACCTATAAAGAAATCTTGTCGGATTAGGAGAAATTTATAAAGATGCGGTCAAACCTTAGATGTATGTCCTTCCAAAGTCATTATATCATAATTAGGAATTTCACTCGTCACAGAGGTTGTGACTGTGTTGATATACATAGGCTCCAAATATGTCTTGCAATAAAAGAAAAACTTTAGTGTCACAAGAACAACAAAACTTGGAAGATCACTAAAACTTACTGAATTAAGCATGAAAGTGGAAGCTTCTATCGTTTGTAATCGATTCTTGGAGGCTAAAAGTTAGCACTAAAAAGACACTCCTTTTTACATTTGTGGTGTTTCACCAAAAACAACACAAAACAAAAAATATTTTTCTAAAAAAGTACTTTTTTGTAAAAGTTGTTTTGACAAAAGTGTCTCTAGATTACAATAATATTAATTCTCCTACCTTTGAGGTATAGAGTCTGTTTCTGAAAAAAACTCGATTCAGAAAAAGATTATACACTAAAATGGTTATAGAAAAATATTAAGTTCCACAAAATTTAACTCTTTTAATAACAACAACAACAACATATCCAATGAGGTCTAAAGAGGGTGGTGTATACACAAGCCTAAAGTAAAGCATATCAAAGCATTTAATAGAAACAAAACATCAAAATTTCCATAAAAAAGTTCAAAAGAAGAAAAAAATTTAATTACCGAATTCAAGTAGGAGGAAATCTTAGGGTGAAGAAGCCATTGATGTGAATGGTGACAACTTACATAAACATACAAAGGGTCAAAGGATTGCTCCTATCTATGATATATATATATATATATATATATATATATATATATATATATAGAGGAAAAATATGGTAAGTGGGAATTTTGGGAAACAAAGTATTTATACATAAGACTAGAATAAGAAATGTTTTAATTCCAAAAGACATTTTGAATAAAGTGTTGAATGACAATTGTATCCCCAAGCTATTTCAAAGAGTTGAAAGATTATTATTTAATCTGAGACAGATTAAAAAATATATTTAATATTCTTAAGTTCACTTTATTGGTTTTTTTTAGGTCTAGAAGTTACAAGATCTAAATCATATTGTAGAAATTATATATTTTTAAACCTAAACCCTAATTTTATTAGTACATATAATTTTTTCATGTTCGCTTCGATTTGTTTGTGTTTTAGGTCTTTAAGTTGTTACAATACCTAAACCCTTATTTTTCAGAAGTTTTAATTTTTTGAAACCTAAACCCTAATTTTATAAGTAATTATATTTTTAAATTTTTTATCATGTTGGTATACCTATATAAGGTCTGACCTAAACACTGGTTTTATTTTTCAAGTATATCTTTTTTGTATTCATTTCTCAAAGGTTTCTTTTGTCAATTATTTCTCGTTAGTATTATTCATATGTTTTTTAGTTAGTTTGAAATTTGAATTGTTTTTTAGTATTGGATTATGAATCTTAATTCCTATATGACATATTTCAAACATTTTCTTCTCTAGGGGATTTGTGAGACCTTTCAAAATGACTTTAATGGTAAAAAGTTGGGATTTAAAGTTTTTTTAGCGAAATGGATCAAAGACCCAATATCCACTGAAAATTAGATGCATTTACCTATAGGCAATATGCAGGCGGTTGTTTAGGAGATCTCAGCTAGGAGATCATTGACTTGTTGAGTTCAAGGGTGAGCCAGTTCGTTCAGGCTAATATGGATTCATCTAGGATCTTAGTCCATTTCCTTCAGACTTAGACCTTATAGACTCTTTACTTTATGCTTAGTTATTGCATCCCCTTATATTATACCGTTGAGTTAGAATTTTTGGTACAATGACTTTCAGGTTCTAGGGATTGAATTTCCGCTTGGTTATTTTTAGTTTTTTAATAAATTACTGATTTTATGAGAACTCGGCTTTTAAATTGATTATTTAAACAAGTTTATACATCTTTAAATTCTTGTCTTTTGGTTCGTATCGTTTAGTTGGGTTATAATAATGGTTCTCCCACCGGAGGGTTAGTGTGGGTGCCAATGACGGCGATTTGGGTTGTGACAAAGTTGGTATCAAAGTCCTAGGTTTGTTGATCTCATTGTACCGAAATGATTTTAGTAGAGTTTTGCAAAACGGTACAAAGACATCTATACTTTTCTTCGAGAGGCTACAAGACTTTAGGAAAATATCTTCATTTTTTTCTCCCTACGTGATATAACTTGATTTCGATTGGAATATGGTGATCCAAATTGGTATCAATCTCTTTAACTCTTCGATCCACAAATGGTCAACATGAGAAACAACAGTGCCAGGCCTGTAGCTCCCATCATCGAGCTAGCAGGGGAGACCGTATCGAACGAATGTGGTTAAGGCAGGGGTAGAGGAAGAGGAAGAGGAAGGGGTAGAGGCTGAGGAACGGTAGCACCCGCCAGGGATGAAGCCAAAGCTAAGAATGTACCTAGGGAAGAGGCCCCTCCCTCACCCCAGGACAATGTAGAAAAGAATGTGGAGATTGAGGCAGAAGAGGATGTTGAGCAAGACGAGGATGCATAAGCTGGGATTGCAGGACTTCCCCCTTTGGATATAGCTATATCTCATCAGATTTTGACTTTTCTGGGTGGGTTGGTGCAAGCTACTCAACCTCCAGTCATATGTCCTGTTGTTGCTACATCCTCTAAGCTGGATAGAGTGTTGGGTGTTGATACCTTCTTCCATAAAATTTTGGGCCTTGTGATGACCGGCAGTGAGCACGAGATATTGACCATGTTTTTGAAGTTAAATTCGTTAGTGTTCCATGTTTCTGAAAGTGAGGATGCCTATGACTTCATCCTAGATTGTTATAAGAGACTTCACAAGTTGAGCATTCTGCATGTCACGCCCCGAGCTGCCCCCGAGAAGCGAACACAGGACCTAGGATCACAAGTGACCCCAAGCTAACCCTGTTGGCATAATCATGAGCATACTAAAGATAAACTGAGAAATAAAACTGATGCAGAAGCTAATAATAAGTGAATTTGAAATGATGGGAGATACCCATATACTAAAACTGAATATCAAATTTGAGAGTTTAATACAAAAGAAACATTAAACTCAAATACTAAGCTGAATCTAACTATGTCTGAAAATAACCTCTAACTGACTAGAAGTGCTGGGACATGCCCCAACTAATTCTAGCAAAACTGAAACTAAAACAATGAAAACTGAAAGATAACATGACTATTGTCCTCAAAGAATGAGGACTCACCACTTATGTTGCTGAACTGGAGATCGGGGATCGATCTAAGCGTGATCTGGATGTTGAGAATATGAACCTACATCACAAGGAGATGTAGTGCAGAGTATGCGTCAATACTTGAAAGGTACTGAGCATGCAGAATAGAGTAAATCTGAAATAAACATATAACTGAACAAGCAATGAAGCAAGAGTACAATTTGAACATGATATAGATACTGAATACTGAGCTAACAAACTGCAATGACAAAATTTAGACATGCTGATGCTGAATACTGATTATACTGAAATGGGGTCAATGCAATGGAGTCTAACTAAACTGTGGGAGCTACTAATAACCGATAATAAAACCACATGAGCTAAATGTGGAGTCCGATGTATACGCCCTATCGAGAGGACCCAATACCCCCGGCCAAAGGTGTAGAGGCATGCTGGCGTGATCACTAAAATGATACCCAAAGAGGGGACTTTCAACCTATGTGGCTCGTAGTTCTGGGACTATATGAGTGACTGACCCTAGTCCAACTAGGTATTATGCTACTCCCAATAGATTAAATGATTAACACATTATGACTGCATTTCTGTAATATACTAGATAGCTCAAAGCTGACATGCAAACTGAGAATGCATATTAATACACTGATAATGACACATTCAAGACTGAGGCAAGTATATCTGAAATACTGAAATATCTGACCTAGCATGTGTAATTCAAGAACTAAATAAATACATAGCTAGGGTTCTGAAATTCATGCGAGAAACAAAGTAATAACATGATAATCTGATTTGGAACATATAAATAACTAATTCATGATAATCTGCTGAAGTTCTAGAAACCCTATGTCTAGATAATATAAGGGAATTAAGAATTTGACTAAAATCAAGGGACCCAATAGGCGAAAAAACCCACTAGTGAAATCCCATATACCTGGTGACGAATTTCACAGAGAAATCTTTCAATTTTGGGGTTGGAACTGATGGAATCTTGCTGCGTTCTTGAACTACGGTTCTTGACCTCTTTTCTCCCCTTACGCTCTAATCTTTTTTAGTTTGATTAATGATTTGACTTAGGTAAGTTCTAGTTATGTTTCTAGGCTTAAACTAACTAAAACCTCATAATTTAGGGTCTAAACGACGAAGTTTAGGGGTCAAATGAATAAGGAAAAGACCAAAAGAGCCCCGACTTAACTGATGTCTGAGTGATTGACAGACGAGACTGATGGACCATCAATTGAATGACGGTCTGTGCTGGTCGACCATCATTTTTAACTGAAGCTTGGCTTTTGAGGCATCGGTCCACGAACATGGACTACGGTCCATGACCTGACCTATGGACCGTAGGTCTGGCCGTGGGTCAACACTTAGCTGATTTATGTGAGGTTTCTGGGATGAGGGTCGTGGGTGCGAACCACAAACCTGCAGGATGGACGTTGGGTCCTTCTACGGTCCGTAGGTCTTTACCGTTGGTTGACTCTTAGCCGAATTTTCAGGAAGAGTTCTGGGGGAGGCTGCAGGTGTGAACCACGAACCACCAACACGGACTGTGGGTCACCCTACAGTCCGTAGGTGATTCCCGTAGGTGGCACTTGTAGTTTCTAAAATCTACAATTTGGTTTGCTTTGGATACGGGGTGTTACATTATCTCTCCCTTAGAAACATTCGTCCTCGATTGAAGACTAAACTAGCTGAAATGGAGGGGATGAGCTGCAACCCTACAACTAAACACTGGAAGCTGATTTCAGAGTGAACTAAGTTCCAAAACATGCAATTATGCTGAAAATGCAAGTACAAACTGAAGGAACATGATAGTAAGACTGATTCTACGCATGAATGACTGAAAACTAAAGAGGAACTATTACCTCAAGCTGGGGTGGAATCGGAAGGAAAGAGGTGAGGATACTTGGACTTCATGGCTGCTTCAGCTTCCCAAGTAGCTCCATGTACGGACTGACTTCTGCACCAAACCTTGACTAAAACGACTTCTTTGTTTCGCAATCTTCTAACCTGATGATCAAGAATCTCAACTGGTACATCCTCATACGAAAGACAATCTTTCACGGCCACAGTATCTAATGGCACTACGAATAGTGGGTCACCCATATACTTCTTCAATAGTGAAATGTGAAAGACTGGATGCACTACTGCTAATTCTGCTGGCAACTCTAACTCATAAGCCACTTTACCAATCCTTTTCAGAATCTTGCAAGGGCCTACATATCTAGGACTGAGCTTTCCTTTCTTGCCAAATCTCATCACCCCTTTCATAGGTGACACTTTCAAGAAAACCCAATCATCAACTTGGAACTCTAGTTCCCTTCTCCTTACATCTACATAAGACTTCTGGCAACTTTGGGTTGTCTTAAGTCTATCTCTAATGAGTTGCACTTTCTCCATCGCATAAAGGACTGAGTTTGGACCTATTAAGGCTACTTCACCTACTTCAAACAAACCAATAGGATATCTACACCTACGCCAATACAAGGCCTCATAAGGGGCCATCTGAATGCTGGAATGGTAGCTATTATTGTAGGCGAACTCTATAAGAGGAAGGTGATCATCTTAACTACCCTTGAAGTCGATCACACAAGCTCTCAACATGTCCTCTAAGGTCTAATGGTACGCTTTGCCTAACCATCCTTCTGTGGATGAAATGTTGTGCTAAGATTAACTTGAGTAATAAGACTTTTCTGAAATGACTTCCAGAAATAAGAGGTAAATTGAGGACCTCTATATGAGATGATAGACATAGGAACCCCATGCAACCTGACTATCTCATTAATGTAAAGCTTGGCATAGTCCTCTGCCTAATCTGTAGTCTTGACCGCCAAAAGCGAGAAGACTTAGTGACTCTGTCAACTATCACCCGAATGAAGTTATGTTGTCTGCGAGTATGAGATAAACCTATGATGAAATCTATGTTGATCACTTCCCAGTTCCAAGTAGAAATGTCGATCTCTTGATTCATACTCCCTGGTTTCTGATGTTCTACCTTCACTTGCTGACAATTGGGGTACTTAGACACAAAATCTGCTATATCCCTCTTCATGCCATTCCACTAAAAGACTTTTTGCAGATCACGGTACATCTTAGTTGTGCTTGGATGAATAGAATACTAGGATTTATGGGCTTTTGCAAGAATCTGTTGTCTCAACTCACCCATATTAGGAACACATAATCGACCTTTGTAGCGAACCACACCATCTCCCCCTTGGAAGAATACCTCAACTCTTTGTTGATGGACTGCACCCTTGAGTTTGAGCAATATCGGATCACTGTCTTACTTTTCCTTAACCTCCACTACCAATGAAGATTCTGATCCATTTTGAACTGTCACACTACCATCTGATATGCTCATAAAACAAACTCCTAAACGAGCAAACCTGTGAACATCCTTTGCTAGCTCTTTTCTTTCTTCCTCAACATTTGTTACACTACCCATAGATAGTCTGCTAAGGGCATCTGCTACTACATTTGCCTTACCAAGATGGTAATGCACAGTCATGTCATAATACTTGAGGAACTTAAGCCATCTCATTTGGCGAAGATTCAACTCTTTCTAGATGAACACATACTGAAGGTTCTTACGGTCTCTGAACGCATCTACATGAACACCATACAAGTAGTGTCTCCAAATCTTGTGTGCAAACACCACTGCTACAAGCTCTAGGTCATGAGTCAGTTAATTCTTCTCATGCACCTTAAGCTGTCTAGAAGCATATGTTATAGCCTTACCTCGCTGCATTAACTCATAGCCTAGGCCGACTATGGACGCATCACAATAGATAACATAACCGTCTGAACCCTCTGGTAGAGTTAAAATAGGTGTTGTAGTCAACCTAGTTTTAAATTCTGCGAAGCTTTTCTCACAATGATCTTACCACTAAAACTTGACCATCTTCTGAGTCAACCTAATCAATAGTGAGGCTATGGATGAAAATCCTTCCACGAACCTTCTGTAATAACCCGCTAGACCCAAGAAACTTCTGATATCTGTAGGAGAGGTAGATCTGGGCCATTGTTTCATTGCTTCTATCTTCTGGGAATCCACTCGGATCCCTTCACTAGATAAAATATGCCCAAGGAAAGAAACTGATTGTAACCAAACCTCGCACTTGTTAAATTTTGCGAATAACTGGCGATCTTTGAGAGTTTGCAGAACAACTCTCAAATGATTTGCATGCTCTTCCTCATTCCTAGAGTAAATGAGGATATCGTCAATAAAGATGATAACGAACAAATCAAATACTGCTTGAACACTCTGTTCATCAAATCCAAGAAAGCTGCAGGAGCATTGGTTAGTCCAAATGACATAACTACAAATTCATAATGACTATACCGAGTTCTGAAAGCTGTCTTCGAAATGTCACAATCTCTGACTTTAAGCTGATGAAAACCCGATCTGAGGTCCTATCTTTGAGAAATGACTAGTGATGAGTCCACGATTTGGACTCATTTAGGGCTTTATTTGAATAGTCTTAGTGTATTCAAATACATATTTTGTACCAATAATTGATGTAAATCCTTGAATTTCAGGTATTTGGATTGAGGAACAAAGCATGGACACTATTGAGCAAAAAGGAACAAGACAGCTGAAAGAACGAAGGAAAGAAGGCCTGAGGATCGCCTAACCCATTAGGCGAGTGGCCGAACGGCCATGGTCTCGCCTAATGTTCGAGAGTGCCAAGCCCTGAAGGAGAAAATCTAGTCGGCGAGAGAAAGGAGCAGTCGGCGAGTTACCGAACGATTCCGCGATGCAGTGCCATATCGCCCAAAGTTACATAACCTAAAAATGCTGAAGCCAAAAGCAAAACGGTGATGAAAATGACCAAAGGGTAGATCGCCGATTGGGTCGCGATCCCGACTAACTGCGCGACTGAACCTCCGCCGCACACTTTTTGACAACTATAAATACTTGTTTAAATTTTTAGCTTAGTATTTGATTTTGTGTGGAATCATATTATTATTCAGTTGTCGAAGTTTAGAGCTTAGAACTTAATAAAGAGACAGTTTTCCTTAACTTTGAAGATTTCCATTTCTAAGAAATTGGAAGTGCGTGTTGAAGATTCTTCATCTTAGACATTTGTAAACACTATATCAATCCTACCCAGTTGATGGAGACACAACTTGGTAACGATTTTTACGTTTTTACTATGTCTAGCTAAAACCCCAATTCTTGGGGTTTGATTATGTGATTATGGGTTGATTTAACTGTTGGGTATTGTTAATTGATAGTTTATTTGATGTTTAAAAGTGATTTCGTTCAGTAATTGTAGTTGAATTTAATGGGTTGTAGTTGCAAATACAATCTTAACTTCGTGATTTTGGCTTGTTCGAGAGAGAGGTTTTAAAAAAAAATGACTAAATCAATGGTCTGTGGGTATTGGGTTGTAATGGGTTCATCTCGAGAGAGTGAATCCTAAACCCTTTTCCACACATTCAGCTCGAGAGAATGAATGGACTAAAGTGACGGTTGTGCTTCATTGCTGCTTATTGGTGTTCAAGAGAAACCAATTTGATTCAAGGTAAATTGTTCGAGAGAAAGTTTACACCCACTAAAGTCTAGCTTATTCACCAATTTACAGCTGTTTACTATTAATTGCAATTACTCGGTTGTTTACCTTACCCCATAATCCAATCACATCCCAAGAATCCCATCTCCATATTCGTATTTTCGTGCTAATACAAACAAACCCCCTATTGATATTTGACACTTGTGTCACCTATAATTTAAACCATGCTTTTATTCGTAAATGTTTTTAGCTATGATTGACTAGAGCATATTCTTACTTTTCTATTGATTCTTGAGTACGAACCACTCCATTGGGACTCGACCCCAACTCCCTAGTTGGGTTATATTACTATTGAATGATCTCTTATGCTTAGTATTGGATGAAGTATCTTTGATATCGTTTATCAAAAAGGCGCCGCTACCGGGGAGTGTTGTTACTTGAGAATTTTTAGTTAAGTTGGATTTTGTTCTTGTAGTTATAGTTCTACTTACTTAATTTTAGTTTTGTTTTGCTTGTTTGTGTGTTAAAATAGGAAGTATGAGTTTGAACGGCAACAATGGCAGCCAAGTAGGCCATCTAGATAACATTGGAAACCTCAATGATGTCAACGAGATTCATGCTAATGACCCCCATCTCATGGGAGATATTGATGCCATTCGCTTGCCTCCGGCCGAAGGGAATATCAGAGCATTCGGTTCGGTGATCACATCACACAAGGACAAGTCTAGTAGAGTCTTGCAAAACGGTAAAGGGACACCTTTACTTTTCTTCGAGAGGCTATAGGACTTTAGGAAAACTCCATTCATTCTTCTTTCGTGCTATTACTTGAATCCAATTAGTATCTAGTTGATACAAATTGGTATTTGACCTTCTTCACTCTATTTCACATATGGTCAATACTAGAGCAATAGAAGTCGCAATAACAATAGTAGCAAGAGAGAATGCGTCCTTAGAAACATATATGTTTCCCCGATTCACTGTGGACATGTAATGACTAGTGACCAACACAACATTTTTATTAAGTTCTTAAAGTTGAAACCTCCATTCTTCAGTACTGAATATGAAGATGCTTATGATTTGCTTGTTGATTATCACAAGCTGCTTCATAAGATGGATATAGTGGCGAGGTTTGGTGTTGAGTTTGTGACATACCAATTTTGGGGAAATACCAACATGTGGTGGCGATCTCATGTTGAGTGTCGACCTGTAAAGGCACAACTTATGATTTGGGCAGCAATTTCTTGCTTATTCATAGAGAAGTATATACCCTCGACTTTGAGGAATAGGTGGAGAGATGATTTCCTAAATATAGAACAACGGAAAATATTGATAAACACCTATGAGGCCAAATTTGTGCTTTATCTGGATATGCGACTCAGCTTTGCTTCAATTCGAAAGTGAGGATCGTTGCTTTGTGAAGGAATTGAGGTCAGATTCACAGATTCAAACTTATAGGTAGGTGTTGATTTTTTTTATATGGAGGTAGAGGGTTGAATCCATACGACTTTGTCAAGGTGACAACATTCAAGAAGTTTTGGAAGGGACGAATAGATAATGAACACCATTACTTTGGAAAATATAGTTAGTAAGGTTTTCATAACATGTATGGATTGTGAATGATAAAATTATGTTACGCTAATTGAGGCTCGAATCTGTACTACTATTTCATTGATTGAGTGTATATCAAAGAGGGTCATGATACGACTACTACAACATGATCAATGCTTACTTGATTATAGTTATGAAGTGTGTTACTTTTGTTATCGACGTGATCTAAGAAAGAATACAAATTGCTTTAGCTAGAGATAGAACAAATTTGATAATGTTTTGCAACTATTCAATGGGTAGAAATGTGTGGGCTATTTGGGTACGATATTCTCGATAAGTATGATGTGTTCTAGTGATGGATCTAATAGACTTTCACAGTATGATACTAGTGTAACGTGAAAATGAATACATCGATTGTCAAGTGTGAATACTAACTACTTAAGGAGTTATCAACTATATGATATGCTCAGATAATTTGATTCAGTATTGCATTCACATTTGAGAAACCAACTTGTTTGTTACTACGGATGCTTAGGTTAAGCATTATTTTTAAGGAAGATTTTATGGGTGAATCCTTGGTACGGTATTAATGTATTAGGTTGTGAAGTGTATCATGATGATACTAAATGAGGATCGGTGATTTTATCTTAAGCTGCAGGGGAGTGGATTGATACAGGAATGACAAGCTTATAGGTAAAGAAAGTCCTAGTGAGTATACTAGGGTGAAGGCAATTGAAGAATTTAGTAAGAAAATGCATTGAAAATTGAGTTAGTCCTTTGGTTTGATTGATATAACTGGATTTGAGGTGTCATGTTGATGAAAAGGTTGACTTCGTAGTGATGGCAAGGGCTAGCTGAGCATGATGGTAGAAAGAGTTCGTGATGGATTGTGATTGGGATGAAACTATATAATAAGAATTTGTTGGTTAAATGAATTTTGTATGGTAATAAAGACTTAAGAGTATCTAAGGTTTTGGTTTTCTACTATTTGGTGAGTAACGTGGTTGTATTGAAAATTTTAGGAGATGCTGGGACAGTGCTTGAATAGAATTCAAAGGAGCTAGAGTCATAATGAAAAAAAATAGTAGAATGTAGTGTACCCTTCGGAAAGAGGTGAGAGTAAAAATATTTTCTCTGATTGCAAAGGCTAAAGAGGTATCTTCATAGAGGTTGAGAATCGGGTTCAGAGACGCCTGGTTTTATCTATTTTACTCTGGTTATGGTATTAGTGTCACAAATTCATCAGATTGGTTAAAAACTATTGGATAAGACTTAAGAAAGGAGTGTACAGATGTTCAACTCAAGTGTGATGATAAGTTCTTTGTGGTTTTGAATTTAGTAATGAGTATGGTTGAATTTTTAGTGGAGGATATGGTAACATCTATGGAGTGGTGATCCATGATAAGCTAAGATACATGAACTTAAAAAAATCTTCAAGGTAAGAGGTAAGGTTGATAGATAAGGGAATCAGGTTACGCAGTTGGATTCACAATTCAAAATTTTGTTTGTATGTCTACATTCATGGTAATATAATTTGTCAAGGTATGAATTTATAACGTAAGAAATGATCAATTACATCGGGTATTGATCATTCGGAAGGACTTATACATAGTTTAGATAGTAAAGTTTGTTACTTTTGATTGTTAAAGAACCTAAGGAAGATTTCACTTAAAAGTGTTGGTTTAGATCAAGGTAAATGGCAAGAGTGGTTATGATGATTGTGAGTATTCAGAGTGTGAGTTTCAGTGGGATGATGTGAAGAGTTTATGGATTCGGGTAAATAGATTATAGGTATGATTGTACCAGACCGGTGGATTGTGGGTAGCTAAAAACCAAAGAAATGGAGTCAACTGAATGGAAACATTTGATATGGACTTTTTAGAGAAAGCATCTAGTGTTATTCGATCTTGGTTTCATACATTCTTATGTGACCACCTATTTTGTTTTGTACATGATTTGGCGTACAATTTACTAGCTATGCCCTGATAAAGAAAGAACGTCTCAAGCACACCATATCCAATTATAGGTGTAAACGATTGTTAGTCAGTACAAAACACAACGAAGAGTTAAGGTCGAATCTACATGGAGTGGTATGCATCTAAAATTCAGTTATGAAGTAGAAATGTGGTCTAAAGGGTTAAAGGAATGAAAACTATCGATAACAAACAAATAAATCTAAAGGGGTGACAACGAATGTCGGATGGGGGGTTTGGTTTTGCAATGAATAACTAAAATAACAATGAAAATAGGGGAAAATAACACTATGGAGAGGAGTTCTTGAGATGTGATTGATTATAAGCTAATTATGCTATATGGGTAATTGAAATCAAACGATGATTTCCTGAAACATTGTGGGTAGGTTGGATTTTAAGTGTAATAGCTTTCTCTCGAACAACTATCACGATTCAGGCGATTTCTCTCGAACATTAACCATCTTAATAAGATCACCAGCCCACAACCTTAACTCATCCACTCTCTTGAGCTATATGGGTATGATTGGATTTAGGATTCACTCTCTCGAGCTATACACGTGTTAACCGAATAACCACAAATCATTAATCAAAAGCTTTGGTCCCAAAACCCCTTTCTCAAGCAAGGTAACAACTCATAATTAGAATTGCATTTGCAACTAAAATTCATAGATTAAAACTCAGCTAATGATTAAACCCCCATTAAAAATAACAATTTCATCAACAAACAACAATACCCATATGATAATTAGACAAATAAACACATGATCACACCCTAAGAATTGGGGTTTTAGCTACACATCATAAAAACAGAAAGCGATTATCAAATGCATTAGCCATGATCTGGGTAAGAGTCTCCAAACCTTTACAATGATTTCTAAGAATGAAATTCAAAGACAAACGTTCCAAATCCTCCAAAATTATACAATTCAAACTCAAAAGTTAAGAGAAAACTCTAAGTCTAGAATGGGAACTGTAATATCTGGGAGAAAACTCCTCACAATTCTATTTAAAATCCAATTTATAGTTTCCCAAAATTTAGCCTGAAATTCCACTCGGCGAATTAAGTCGTGCCTTGATACGCTGAAATTACACTACCCTAAAGAAGCATAAGCGATCGTTATCAAGTAAAGAACCCAACTTGTAGGTTGGGGTCGATCCCACGAGGAAAATGGTTTAAACTTTACTTTAACCAACAATTATATTCAATTAGTCAAATTACTTTCAGAGGCAAGTAATTAAAAAAGGGGGGTTTTGTGAAACAAATTGTAAGATTTCAATAAATAATCAGTAATTAAAAGTTAGCTTTGGTTGTTATCAAGATGAGAGAAATAACTAGGGTATACGTGTTCCCCACAAGCTCATAACGCAGTAATCCTAGTAATAGCAATCCTTTCCTAGTGCACTACATGCAAAGTGATAAGTTAGGTATCTCTAAATCCTTGGTCCGGCATCTAGAGAATTTCACCTCGCACCTTGGTCCGGCTACGTGTGTATAATTTACTAACCATTACCTTTACTTCATATTAGACATCATAATCGATGTTTGGCTTAGTTATTACTTCGCACCAATCGACACTAGCCCTATTAGATAATATCACACTAAATCTATGTTGATAATTCTTTTCTTATTGATTACCTCCTTGGTCTGGCAAGTAGCAACAAGGCGAGTTTTAACGTTTGCAACCGCTAAAAAGACTTCTAAACGAAAGAATGATCAATGCATGCACCACACTATTAAAGAATTGCTTATTTACTATTCATACTTTTGTTAATTGCTCATGGTTCCCACAACCCTAGTTGTGTAGTTTAGTTACCCATAATCATATGAACACAATTCATTGGTTTAGTTGAAAAAATTATGAACTTACGTAAGAAGAATAATAAACCCATAATTTCAACTTGAATTGCAACACCAAAAATCTTCAGAACGAACTCAAGAAATTAAAAATTGCTAAAATTCCAAGTCAATCTCCCAAGTCAAGAACTAGAATAGAATAATAATGTCTAACCCCCAAAAACGAGGTTTACATGCCCTATTCATACTTTTTCTCTTTTCTTCCCTTTTTTTTTACATGGAGGGGTTCCATCTTTCTCAAATCAATCCATACAAAAAGGGGAAATTTTTCACACTTTTTGACTTTCCTTCTCATTTCACCACACCCCCAAACTTAGGCTTTAGGCCTAAGTTGGCTATTCAAACAAACCAATACTTCATGAAAGTTATAGGTGATGGGATAAATAGGTCAAAGTTGTTTAAGTTTCTTCCAAGAAAAGGGTAGGGTCAAAAGGTGCCAAGCTAGGTTCATACATCTCACAAGGTTGGCCACAAAGAGGTATATTGTCAAATTTTGATCACTCTTCAAAATTCATGCCTAAGATCATTTCAATTGCTCACTTCGTTCAATCAATCGGACCAACCGGGCAAGTGGTAGGTGTCATCAAACACAATATTCAAAGTACTCTCACCACACAAGGCATTGATACCAATATCAAGTATGACTCCACACTTTCTAGCTAGTGTGAAATATTCATTACAAGTGACTTCATCAACAATCGGCTAGTCACAATAAGATGCTAAAAGTTCACATATTACCTATGCAACTTCAATCGCCTCATCGTAACTGCACATTCATTTTGTTTGATTAAGAGCACCATTCAAGTCATCGATATTGACCACAATCGACATTCAAATTTGCACAAGAACAACCACATTCACCCAAAAGAGGTGGCAACATTTATAAATTTGGTTCAAAACAATTTTAAATTAAAACAATGGGTCACAAGCTAAAAACATCCACAACACACTTCAGTAACCAAGATATATATGTATCAAAACTAAATAAGCCCAATATTAACAAAAATATCATCAAAACAAAACCAATATTCACAAAATAATCACAAGAGGTAGGTATGGAAATACCTCACTCCATCCAATCAAAATAAATAGTTGTCCTCAAAATCAACTAAAACAATAGAAAAGTCAATAAAACAATAGAGAGAGGTCAAAAACTATCCTGCCAGGCTAAGCTTGGAGTGAAGTCTGTATCTCAGCCACTCCATCTTTAGGGGCATCATTGCCCGGTGTCTCATCAACTGTGGCCCTATTGGATCCCAACATGGATACATCTCTCAAAGAGGCCTGTCTGGTTGTCTTGTACATGGCACCCTCCAAGTCAGCCATGTGCTCATAAATAGCCTCCTCATGCACACCAAGTTGTTCCTCATCAATCTCGGTCTCGGACTCAGCAGCATCAACATCAGCCCTAATCTCATCTCCGGTAGCTGCCGGAGGTATCTCAGAATAGGCTGGAATATCTATGCTTGGGTCATCTGGGATATCCATAGTCCCAAATAGTGAAGTGAAGTCTGTGGACTTTATATGGTCTACATCCTTCCTTAGCCCAGTAATATTGGCCTTTTAAGGCCGTCACCTCCTTAGTGGCACCCTGGCCTCTCTCACAAACCTCTACTCTCACTGTGAGGGCATCAATAAAATCCTTGAGAGGCGTCAATGCAGCAGTAATAGCCCTCTCAATCATCCATGGAACCCGGCCTCTTGCTGGGAAACACGTACATCAGCAGAATGGGCTAGGTGCCCCATCTTGAGAAGCATGACTTGGGTGATTGGAGGCCGGGAGGCAGAAGTACCAGCAGCAGATCTAGGGGTGGGGGAGCAGCAGAAGTACCAGGAGTGTCGGAAGCAGTAGAACTAGAGGTACCTAAAGGCTCAGTGGTTGGAGTAGGCAAGGCTACCTCTGCAGGTAACGTATCAACATCAACCTCTGGGAACGTGTCCACCGGACTTTCTCTCCTTCTATCTACCTCGTCCCGTGTGTACTCAGCCTTTATATATTGGATGTTGGTAGGAGAGGTGGGAGTCACTTCCACATCCCTCTTCTCATCTCGAGGAACACCGGCCCGATGACATAATTTTGTGATCAAAATCACGAAAGAAAGAGATGTCTGGCGCTGCTTGGCCCTCATGGACATCTCCTGGTCGATGATCTACCCTAAATTTAGCCGTTTCCTGGCTATGATAGATCCAAGGCAGGCTTTCTTTAAGTGGTGGAGAATGGACTTATTCTACGACGGCATGATCGTGCTGCTAATGAACCTAAACCAGTATCTGGCAGCTACATTTAAGTCCTTCTCTATAGGCACTCCAGCTTGAATCCACCTCGGGGTGGTGTTTGAAATCAGGGGTGCCAGCCAACTCTTGAGGTCATCCAGAGTCTGTGTCAAGACCATACTCTGGTAGTCATGCATGAAACCTGTAGCTTTCTCAAACACAACATTTATATTATCACTGCTCCATTTCACTTTCTTCCCTCTGATCATAAAGAAGTTTATCAGCTCGAAGGCACTAGCCTTCTTCTTCCCCTGAGGCACCAAGTAATGTTGGAAGCATAGAACTCCCGTAGCCATGTAGGGATGTATGGGCCATGGGGCTTGGTGAATACGTCGAACATGTGAAACTTGAGGGTGTCCCACAAATTTGGATGCATGTCCACTGCACCATTTATGGACAGTTGCTTGTCCTCTAATATGGTCTTCAATCCCTCGGCCTTTAACCGATTGAGTGAGCGGAGAGGAGGACCCTATACTGGTGGTGCCGAGACAACCGTTTGTGATTGAACTGGAGAAGGAGGAGGAGTCTGAGGTATCGGGATCCTAGATGGATCATGTCGACCTTTTGAGCGTAACTCTGTTTGTCGGGCCTGTAATAACTTATCGTCATCAGGCTCAGAGAATAAAGCCTGAGAATCATAGAATTCTCCCTCACTACCAAAGTTTTGCTCCAGTGTCTCAGCTATGGGCGCCTTGCCTTTTCCCTTTCCTATCTTTGGAGGTGGTTTCTTTGCCCTGGCACTTGAAGCAGCTGCTTCCTCATTAATGACAACTCCCTGTGACCGCTTTCAGGGTGGAATGCCACTATCGTTTAAATTGGTTCTAGCCATACCTGCAAAACAATGGAGAAACACTAAGAAAAATTTCTAGAAGAGTTGCAAAGAACTGAATTGCAAAAAGGCTCGCCGAACCATTCGGAGAGTCATAGAGTTACCTTGGCGAGCCAGATTAGGTTGGCCAAAAGTACTAGCAATTTTTTTCTTCAAAATCAAGACATGTCTGTGATATTCAGCTCCACTTAGCGGTTCGTCGACACCAATCGGCGAACCAGAAGTAGTCCGCCGAAAGTTGTCATATATTTTAAGGGTTAGGGGAGCAGAAAGGGCGATCACGAAGGACTTTCGGTGAGTCACCGCGTGAACTTGGTGAACTCAGGCATATCGCCGAAAGTTACAGAACACAACTCAACAATTAAATTAAATTAAAGGCGATCTGTAGGGGACTTGGCGAACCACCGAACCACTCAGTGAGCCCGACTTGGCTCTCCAAATGGCACTTTCTGCCAGATATCAACCCCATTTTCCTAAATCAACTTGCAGCCCCCCAAATCAAAATTAAACATAAGCACCATGCAATTCAATCAACACCCATACTACCCATGCCCTCGGGGTACTCAGACTTCCCCCGATTAGGCCAAAATTGACCATTTTACATCTTTTGCCCTTAAGAATGACGTCAAATGCTCCATCATTTGGCAAACTACGTCATTTAGCATAATCTGGGGTTACTTAGATATTACCCCACTAGACCTAAGACAAAAACACCACAACCGAACAATTTATATTTGATTTTACAAGCAAGAACACGAGAATCAATCAATTTAAGGCAATTAGGCACACACTTAAACAAATTATGGGCAATCCAACACTTAAACACAATTAAAACAAATTACCCACCAACAATTAACATCAATAAACATATCACATTAGATTTCAACCACAGAATTAAGGTACGGGTTTTGGACAACCAACTGGAATGCCGAAAATACAAGATTGAAAAGCTAGGCGGCAAAGTTCCACACTCCGAGCAACGATTCAACAAGATACAAGAATAAAAACAAGGAAAAATGGAAAATCTAAAGTAGGGAGTGAGAGTACGAGGGTTAAAAATGAAAGAAGATGAAGGATTTTAATATTTTAAACCGTTTGGCCTTTAAAACCTTTCAATTCGCGCTCCCTTTGATGGAGTAAGTCATTATCACCAAACAGCCGAGTGGTATTTTCCTCACCGAGTTTTATAGGACTCCTCGCAATCTTGGGGGTTCAACCAGCAGACAAAGTCGGGCTCCCCAAATTGTTCCGCGAGTCGCCGACAGAGCTCTTACCGCACTGATTTTTACAAAACTTTCCCTCAATCTAGATGGTTTCAACAGCGGACAAAGTTAGGGCTCGCCGACTGGGCGTTGGTTTGCCAAACTACCCACTTTCCAACACTCTTCACTTTTTAACCTGCACAATCAACATCTGTTATTCAATCCAAAACTTAAAACATAAAAAACATGGGTTGCCTCCCAAGAAGCACCTTATTTAACTTTGTGGCATGACGAGGATTCCAATTCAAGCTTCTTTTTTTGGGTTTGGCCATTGTGTCACTAGGCAAACCCCCCTTTTTGTCTTGCATTCAATTGGGTCAAGATTTGACCCATTTGCCTTTCCAACTGCTTAATAAAGACTGAGTGAGAAGTCACCATCTAATTGAGAGTTGAGACATCCTCATTCATCTCTTTCAATACTTTTTCTTACCCTTCAACTTTGTAGAGAATACGTGAGAGCATATTTTCTGTACGTCCACCTTCTGATTTCTTGGGCTTTTTATGCTCATGGGGTGGGACATACCACACTAATCTATATCACGATCTCTCCAGCCCTCATCTCTGTTCCAACCTTGATTTCCACTCAGCCTTGGATAGTTTGGGCGAAATCCTCCACCTTGATTTGCAAGAAAGTTCACTTCGCCATTGTACATCGCTTCAAATTGTGCTTCATTGAGGTTTACTCCACCAACACCCACAATATTAACACTCCTCAAGTGACTACCCATCACATTTTTGAATAATATGTCCAGTTGGGTCATCATTTTTACCATGTTTTGGGCTCTCTCTTGACCCTTCTTGATCTGCTCTTTTGTCATTCTAAAGGTGAGAAAAGACACTTGGTCTTCACGAGTGTGCCAGGCCCTATTGATCTTGGTCATACAATCAAGGAGTTAGGATGCTACTTCATAGGGCTGTTACAGTATACCACCGGGAGAAAGTTGATCAGCCACTTGTTTGTTCACCTAATATATCGAGACTCCTATAGAAGTATTGAAGCAGCACATCATTTGGAAGTCCATGAGTTCTGCATTAAAGCACCAACTTCTTGAATCTCAGTCACGTCTCGTAGATTAGTTAACCTTCCAAGCGTTTGAAACCTTGGATATCATCCCTTAGAGTCATCATCTTCGATGGGGAAAGAATCTCACTTGGAACGTTGTGGTAAGTTCATCCCATGAGGTGATGGAGTCCCTCAGCAACTCAACCAACCATTTCGTAGCTTCACCCATAAAAGAGAATGGAAACAACCTGAGACCGACTGATTCTTGTGAGATGTTCTTAAATGAGAACGGACCACAAACATCCACAAAGTTCCTAATTTGCTCATGGGGATCCTAATGAGCCAACCCCCCCAAATAATCCTTTTAGTTGTAGGAGCTGAAGCATCATGCTAATGATGTGGAAAACAATGTTCCCTTCAGTCGGAGGTACACAAATTGCACCAATGCAGCCCAATTGAATCGTGTCATTTACATCGTTTAGATTTCCAATATCATCTTGGTGGCCCACTTTGCTACCATTACTCCCGTTTACGCTCATCACTTCTTCTGTTCAAAATAGACAACAAAAACACAAACAAAATTAAGTCGATTCAACTATAACGCAAAAAGAAAACAGTTCAACTTCCATAAAAGAACTTCAAACAACACCACTCCAAGGTAGCGACGCCATTTTCATAAAGAAAGAACGTCTCAAACACACCTCATTCAATTATAGGTGAAAACAATCGTTAGTCAGTATAAAACCCAATGAAGTGTTAGGGTTGAACCCACATCGAGGGGTACGTGTCTAAAATTTAGGTATGAAGTACAAATATGGTCTTAACAGTTATAGGAATGAAAATTATCGATAACAAACAAATAAATCTAAAGGGGTGACAACAAATGTCATATGTGGGGTTTGGTTTTGCAATGAACAACTTAAATAACAATGAAAACAGGGAAAAATAACAATATAGAGAGGAGTTTTTGGGATGTGATCGATTATAAGCTAGTTATGCTATGTGGGTAACTAAAATCTAACGATGATTTGCTAAAACATTTTGGTAGGTTGAACTTTAAGTGTAATAGCTTTTTCTAGAACAACTATCACGATTCTAGCGATTTCTCTCAAACATCAACCAGCTTAACAAGATAACCAGCCCACAACCTTAATTCATCCACTCTCTCGAGCTACATGGGTAGGATTGGATTTAGGATTCACTCTCTCGAGCTGAACCCATGTTAACCCAATACCTACAAATCATTAATCAAATGCTTTGGTCCCAAAACCCCTTTCTCAAGAAAGCTAAGAACACAAATTAGAATTGAATTTGCAACTACAATTCATAGATTAAAACTCATCTAATGGTTAAACCCACATTAAAAAAGTAATTTCATCATCAAATAACAATACCCATATGATAATTAGACAAATAAACACAAGATCACACCCCAAGAATTGGAGTTTTAGCTACACATAATAAAAATAGAGAAACTATTAACAAATGCATTAGCCATGATATGGGTATGAGTATCCAAGCATTTACAATGATTTCTAAGAATGGAATACAAACACCCACTTTCCAAATCCTCCAAAATTATACAACTCAAACTCAAAAGCTAAGAGCAAACTCTAAGTCTAGAAGGGGAACTATAATATCTGGGAGAGAACTCCTCAAAATTCTATTTAAAATCCAATTTATAGTTTTCCAAAATTTTGCCTGAAAGTCCACTTGGTGCATTAAGTCACACCTCACTGAACCGCTCGTCGATTTGTCGATTGTCCTCTTCCATCACCACTTTGAATTGGCCTTCAGCATCTCAGGTCCTGTAACTTTGGACGATCCAATTTGTTGTCGTTGAATCGATCGGCGATCCGCCGACTTCCCATTTATGTCACCAACTTGGTTTTTCCCCAGGGTAGTCATGCTGGAACTTTAGACGAGCTGCAGAGCCACTCGGCGGTGCACCGAGTGGTCTTGGGGATCTCTAGGATTACTTTTTCTTCACTTCTTCAGCTCTTTAGTTCCTTTTTGTCCGATCATGTCCTTGCCTTGCTCTTCAGCCTTCTTAGCTGTAAATCAACACTTTCTCATCAGTTTAGATCATAAAATAGGCATTTGAGGACACATATGCTATTAAAACAAAGCCCAAATAAGTCAAAATCTTAGACTCATCATGCCCACGTGTGTTTTTACTTTTTTGGGTGAATCCCTAGTGGTGGATCAGATGTACCGATCCTGTGATGTCCTCTTGATTAGGTAGGATGTTTGGGCAGACTTTGTTATCTCAGATGACTTATTTGGTGTTGTCTTGGAATGGTTTAAGAATGCCAATGGTTCTATATTTTCCACCTTACTTATGAGAATTTATAGAAGAGCTAACATGGGTATTTATAGTTGTCCGACAATCTTAATACTTATCTAGTTGTCGAAGCCATGCTCCGATTATGTGTGGTTGAATGTGGGGACCATTGGGTCTGGCTCTACCGTTCTTAAGAGTTATGTATAATTACAACTACTAATCTAGCACTTCGATAGTGTTGCTAGAGGTTCGGTATGCTTGGGTGTACCACTCGATGCGTGGTTACTTGATAATTTCTTCTTAGGGTAAGATAAGTTTGATTCTCTTATGATGAGTACTTGGTGTCTAAATATTAAATTGTTATAACTTAAGCTCATGGAAAGTTTATGTTGTGAGAAGGAAATATTGATAAGATCTTTGATGGTTTGTGCATTATGAGTGTGGTGGTTGGTTCAGGTTCACTTTTGATTATAGCCAGTATTGATTCAAGATTATATTATGGCTATGTGAGAAAAGATTTGTCGTGATGGTTTTGTCAAGGTATTTGATAGCATGTTGCGGACGTGTGTACGGTTAACTTTGGTGGTTATATTGGGAATACTTTTTATTGTTAGTTAAGTTTACATACAACAATAGTTATCATTCGCATATTGAGATGACCCCATTTGAGGCATTGCATGAAAGAATGTGTAGGTCTTCAATTGGTTGATTTGATGCATTTGAGATGAGACCTTGGGGTACTGATATTTTGAGAGAATCGTTAGAGAAGGTGAAATTCATTTAGGAGAAGCTTCTAGCAGACAGAAAAAGTATGCAGATCTGAAGGTCAGAGACTTGGTTTTTATAGAGAGAGAGTAAGTGTTGTTGAAGGTTTCTCCCATGAAGGGTGTGATAAAGTTTGGTAAGCGAGGTAACCTTAATCTGAGGTATATTGGACCGTTTGAAATTCTTAAGCACGTGGGACAGGTTTGCTATGAATTGGATTTGCCTCCAAGATTATTAGGAGCGCACCTAGTGTTTTATGTTTCTATGTTGGAGGAATATCATGGTGATGGAAACTACTTTATTCGTTGGGATTCGGTTCTACTTAATGGGAATATGTTTTATGAGGAAGATCCTATAGCTATCCTAGATAGGGAGGTCCATAAGTTGAGGTCAAAGGATATTGTCTCTATGAAGGTCTAGTGGGAGAATGGTCCAATTGAGGAGTCCACTTGGGAGACTAAGGCTGATATGCATAAAAGATATTCATGTTTTTTGTCAATTCAGGTACCCTTTCCTACCCTTGTCTTTCTTTTGATCGTTCGAGAAAGAACGATGGGTAAATTGGTATCTAATGTAATGACCCATCAGGTTGTTTTGAGTACTAGAACTTCTTAGCTCATAAAGACTCTTCCAATAGATTCTTAATGGGTATTTTGGACTATTCATAACTACAATTATAGAATTAATGGGGTAGTTTTAATAATTAACTTAGTTGGTGGTTAAAGAAGATAATATTAAAATTAGTAGTGGACCACTTTACCGCTTTTATAAGTAGCTACATATAATAATTAGGGTTTACTAATATTGAGTGATTAATTAAAAGAAATGAGGGCTCGACGGTTGGGCACAAGGAGCAATGGAGAAGGGTCGATTCAGGTAAGGATTTGGTTTTTAAGAAATGGAAATTAGGTTTAAAATTGAATGCACTTATATTTCTTGTTGGAGTTTGAATCAATTGTTAATAATAATTATGGCGATTGATGTGATTGGTGGGTAGATAGATATATCATATATCACTACATCTATGAATTATATCTGCCAAATTTTTGTTTTTAAGCTATACAATAACATATTATTATATGTTGAGTTGGAAAGAAATTATGTTTGAATTATTATTATCATTTAATTATCAATTTATTGGGTTACATTAGCACTGTGCGTTGAAGGAAAATGGATTCTTTGATTAACTTGTGCAGTTTTGATACTGTAGTGCAACGGGGTCCTTTACGGAGTTGAGGTATAATATTTTTTTCGGGTACTAATACTTAATGATGACTAAATATTTTAAGGTCTGATGACTATTGGTTATATGATTAACGTGAATTTGAGTTTGCAACTGTTCGTATTGTTATCATATTATGATTCAAGTTTGGATATAATTAATGAAATACGTAATTAAATATTAAGTGTATTCTATTATATGAATTTCGTAAAGCTTTGGTAATTGGATGAATTTAGACCTAATCCTAGGTTTGAAAGTTATGAAATATATGACTTGATATATTAGTTAGCATTAAGATTTATGAAATTGATTATAAGTTTGAATGGTTTTTTTAGTCAAGGCTAGATGTATAGTAATATGGGCGTCTATATACTTGGTTACTTATAAATTATGCATACTTGATAGATTGAAAATATTCTGAGGCATTGAGGAAGGCAAAAGCATTGGGGAACTAGCTTGCTTGACTTCGATTCTTCGGTTGAGGTATTGCGAATTTCTCTATCTACGTGGTTGTGTGTATTTGATAATCTATGTCATGTTGGTCTAAAATCCTGAGACCGTGAAATTCATAATCTTGAACCTTCTCTATCGAAGTGATGCCTTGAATAAAGAAAACTTGATGAAATATTGTTAATGAAGTGAAAAATGGAGATAATAAATGATAAATTGACGGTATTATTGGATCGGGTCTCACATTCTGACATGCTATTATTAGATCAGGTGTCACATTCCGACACGATATTATTGGATCGGGTGTCACGTTCCGACATGATATTATTGGATCGGGTGTCACATTCCGACACGGTAACATTAATGGAAAAAATATTGAATTAACTGAATGTACTCAATCGAAAAGAACGCATTTCCCAAATGAGCGTGGTGTGGAGGCATGAGTCCTCGTGTGTGTGCTTGATACTGTGATTGACTATGTATTTTCTACAGTTGTTACTTGTTCATGTGGTTTGTTGCTTTTCACCGGCTAAGTGATATAGTTGATTTTATACTATTACTTTATGCATATTAGTTACTATTTTGAGTCGGCTAATGATATCTACTCAGTACATGTTGCCCTGTACTGAGACCCTACTTGCACTTTTCTTTGTTTTAGTTTTGTGGAGTGCAGCGAGTGTACCAACAACTTCAACTCGTCTTCAGTTCTAGCCAGTCTCCAGCACATCAGGTTCAGGGTGAGCTATTCATTGTAGCTCGTGTTGGATTCTCTAGGCCATGACATGATGTCCTTAGTTTTAGGACACAAATTACTTTAGTTATTTATTCATTTTGGTGTCTTTGAAAGTCTTAGACTTATATTTGTGGATTAGATGTCCTTGATGTGATGACTTTCAGGTTTTGGGAAACAATATTTTAATAGACTTTAGTGGATATGTTGGTTTGCCCACCTAGGAGGTTAAGTGTGGGTGCCACTCATGACTTTTTTTTTGGGTCGTGACAGAGTATTAACAGATCTTCAACACGAGCAGAGAGGAGCAACAGAGATATTTTGTTACCATTTTATCCGTGATTTGGTAGCAAAGGAAGAAATATTGTTGGAATATTGCAACACACGAGAGCAAATGGCTTGTGTATTGACGTAGGCTTTATTAAATGAAAAATTATGCTATTTCAGAGGATTGTTTGGTGTCTGTAGTTTTGAATCAAGAGGTAATGTTAAAGAGTGATTCAAAACGACTGACTGAATTGGGACATAGTAGTTCTGTAGAACTAGTCTTTTGGTCTTTGTTAAGTAGTTTCCTATATTTACTCAAGTTTTATTAGCGTTTCTTATTAAGTGTTGTAGTGGGTTACATGACCTATAATTTAGGATTTGTTGTTTATTTGTTAGCCTATAAATTATGTGGACATATTTTGTTATTCTTAGTAATTCCAGTTAATTAGAAATTAAAAAGTCGCAACTTTCCTTCTCTTTTTTATTTACTTCCAGATTTCTCTACACTCTTAGTCCAACAAAGCATCACCAGTTAAATCAGGACAAACCCCTTAGTCCTTTTGGATATCAGTTTAGTGGATCTGTGTCATTAGTGTTCTTATCCTTGGTAAGGTACATAACTCCCTCAAAGTTGAGGTAAACTCCGGTTAGCTCAACAGAGTATGTCGAGTGGTAGTATCTCCCATAGTCCAACTTCAAGATTATTGCATTGACCTTGCATTAAGGTATTTCAATTTCATTATGTACCAGTTGAATGTTTCACCATTTTGGTAATGCAAAAATTCATGTATTTCAATGTCTTATTCAGCTCACCATCTCATTTTTATCATGTTCAGTTATTAGAATTGTGATGCATGTCTCGCATACTCATAATATTCAAAGTGTTGATGCATACTCTTTGTGATATATTATCTTACTATATTGGTTCAGACGCTCAGTATTCAGTTCGCGATTAGTACGATCCTGTATCTACTCAGTGGTAGAGTTTGGCAGGTCCACATATTTCGAGGACAACTCTTATATTTATTTTAGTTTTTTGAGTCGGCACTCTGTCCCAAAACTCATTTTAGTAGAGGTGTTCAAACAATCATATAATATCACCAAATTATATTATATTCATATATTTTGTTTAGTGCTTTGGATTTAATAAACTATTCAAATTCAGTTTCCGCATCAATTATTTTTAGTTGTTTGTTATACATATCTTCAATTCCATTAAGACAACACCAAATATGTAATATCTAAAATAATTAAGTCTGCCCAAGTATCCTAACCTACCAAGAGGACAATCGCAGGATTGGTACACCCGATCCACCACTAGGGATTCATCCATAGATGTTGAAACATGAGTAGCATAAGCAGTGAATCATCCTCTAAATAATATCCAGTACGAAGAAGGTGGTCACATAAGAATATACGGAAGCAAGTCCGAATAACACAAGATACTCCTTCCATAGTGCAATAAAATTCCATTCATCTAACTCCATCTCTCGATTTTAAGCCACCCACAATCAACAACTTTGATCCCCATTACAATATTACAAATACTCAATTCATCAAACCTCACATACTTCTCACAGTACTCGATTGAATCTAACACTCTTAATACCAACAAACATCATAACGACACCAGCCATTTACCTTACTCTCCAACTCTCACTAGTGTTAAAGTCTTCTTAGCAAACACTTTGTAGCCTCTAAAAATTCCAAAATATGGCTCCCTCTCTTTCCATTTAAGCATTACATGACAGTTACGGGTCTTATCCAAGGATGATAGCACTAATTACAAATTTTATAGTACCATTCCATCGAGATAAAGCTATTAAATCACACACACAATCAAGTCCACACAAACTTTCACATATCATGTTTCAACTGCCATTCCAAATTATCACATACCTTATGCGAAAACTCAGAGAAATCCTTAGTCACTCCAATAACTTTTTTTATATTATAAGCTTGTAACTTTTATTTACCATCAAATGTCTATGTAACGCACCATAGCAGTTTGTATAGTTCCATCGATATAGTAGTTTCAACCCCTTTGAAGTCCTCAATAACCATGTAGGACTGTAGGTCCATTTGGTTGTGCATCCATAAGTAATTTGAACAATTTATCCCTATATAACAATGCAAAATTTTCCACACATTACTATTTATCACCCAAACCAAAAATCAATCATCATAGAAGCCACTGATAAATTTCTATCAAGTCTATGCTGAACTAGTTCACATCTCAAAGTCATACCTAAACTCAACGGCAAAAATTTATAAAACCTTCAACTCCGAACAAAGGGTCTATATGAGATGCCTTATTCCTTCACCCTTTTTAGATTCTTCCTATAATGCAAATTCCAAATACCTTAAACTCTTCAATATACCAGACTCTTATTTCGTTCGTAGAAATACTTACAAATCTTATCATTTGACCAATCATCCATAACATTTTACCTTATACTCCAAACCATCACCTTTAAGTAAAACCCTTCCTTAGTTCTGTTAACAATCAAAAGTAACAAACTTTAAGACCCAAACTATGCACAAGTCCTTCCAAATGCTCAATACCCGATGCAATTGATTATTTCTTATCTTACCAATTCATACCTTGACAAAACATACTATCACAAACATAGACTTGCAATGAAAAACTTGAATTCTTATTCCAACTGTGCGAGTTATCAAACTCAAAACACAAAAACACTTATTGCCACACTCAAATCGAACGCCTATAAACTTTTTTCCCAAATCATATCCAATCGTTTTCACAAATCTAATTTACCCATGACACTATTACCATGACCAGAGCAAAACGGATGAAAGCACGTGTCACTGACCCAATTCTCAACCCTTCTGAAGATACCTCCTTAGCCCTTGCAATTTGAGAAAATATTCTTACTCTCACCTCTTTCCGAAGGCTACAGTATATCCCACTAATTTTTTCTCTATTATGACTCTAGATCCTTTAAATTCTATGTTAGCAGTGTCCGGGCATCTCCTAAATCTTTCCATACAACCAAGTTACTCACCAAATAGAAGAAAATCACAACCTTAGATACTCGCAGTTGTTATTACTATACAAAATTCGTTTAACCAATAGTCCTTATTATATAGTTGCATCTCAATCACAATGCATCACGAACTCTTATTACCATCATGCTCAGTTAGATCTTTTCATCACCACGAAGTAAACCTTTTCATCAATATGACACCTTAAGCCCAGTTATACCAACCATCCAAAGGACTCACTCAATTTTTTTATGCACTTTCTTAATAAAATTCTCAATTACCTTCACACAAGAATAGTCGTTGAGACTTCTTTTACCTATACGCTTGTCATCCTAATATCGATCCACTTCCATGGATCTTACGATAAAATCACCACTCATTTAAAATTCTTGAGATAGGCTTCACAACCTAAACATATTCATACCGTACCAAAGATCCACCCTTAAAAGCTTCCTTATAAATAATGCTTAACCCCGTAGTAACAAACTAGTAGGTTTCTCAAATATGAATGAAACATCAAATCTCATCATACGAGCATGTGATACAACTGATAAATCTTTAAGTAGTTAGTACATGTACTAATACTCAGCCTTATTTGCAGTTATCTTTAACTGATGCTAATATTCTTGATGCTTTAACTTTGAATGTTAAAACGCATGGTTATGATTATGCACCTAGATCTGAATTGAGTTGTTTATCTTATGAAATTTATTTTAAATTGTTGTCTACGTTAAATCCAAGATGTAAGTTATATGATACATTTGATCAAAATATTTTAGTAGAAACTAATTTTGCTAAATCTAAGGTCACTACTAGAAGACCTATAACATGGGAATAAATTAATTTTCCTACTACTTGGACTTTGGATTCGGTTATATCTCTTAGCCAGATGGCTAACACTGTCACTAATTCTGAGTATTCTCATATTACTCAAAATCCTGATGGTAGGATTTGTATTCAGTTCGATGATAGAAGTATTCCTTATAATAGACATTTTTTTCTGATAGAAGATTGCCTGCTATTCATCATATTTCCCAAGTTGAACTGGTGTATGGTCCAGCCCGTAATCGTGTTGCTTCTTTACATACTATACCTTCGATTATATCTGCTGATCAAAATAAAATAAAAATTGATCCTCGTTTGAGTATTGTTCAAGCTAATGATAATTCTTCTGATATTTCTGAAGGGATATTCCTTTTGAATCCGAAATGGATTTTAATCCTAATAATACTTGATGATGAATGTAAACCAAATAGATTTTAGTCCAATTTCACTGGCAAGAAAGTACATTCAGAATGAATTTTCAAGTGATAAATGGAACCAGTTTATAACATGGTTTTTTGACACTTATAGTGCTAATGATTTAAATAATATTTCTCAAGAGTTTTATGAAACTTGTTCTTTACATAATCAAATTATATATTTTGTATCTTGGTTTATAACCACTTATTTACCTTTATTCATCAACATTCTTGAACGATCTTATAAAGATGGGTCTGGTAATATTGTTAAGGTGGTGTATCCACCTCAGTCATCTTTCATTTTACCAAATAATACTGGTATCACCTTTACTGCCTTTCAAAAATTTGTTGAAAAAGATGTTGCGGCAGTCAACATCAATGAGATTAATAATTTGATTTCTCAAAATAAATATTTGGGACTTTATGTTAAAGTTTTGGGTGAACATATTAGTTCTCTTGATAAAAAAA
The DNA here is from genome assembly GCA_036553675.1 of Solanum okadae. Lineage (NCBI taxonomy): Eukaryota > Viridiplantae > Streptophyta > Magnoliopsida > Solanales > Solanaceae > Solanum > Solanum okadae. The sequence goes on along the minus strand of CM071686.1, from coordinate 17,756,667 downwards.
TAGATGAATTAACTGCTTTGATAATTCGAATAAAAAAATGATTTAAAGACTTCTGATACAGCTTTTACTTCTAAAGGTAATTCAGAAGCTCATATTATTTCTACTCATGAGCAATGGCCCCCTGAGATTCAGGATTTTAAATTTAAACCACTTTATGATTTAGAAGAACTTCTTGATAAAAAGTTGTCTGAATTTGGTGCAACGCCTATTGATTTGTCAGATAATTTTGCAGATGAAATGGAAAAAAACTTTTGATTTTAAAAATCATGTTTCTTTAGAATTTAATAAACTTTGTGGTTATCCCTAGAAGAATAGTGGTAATACTAGGCTTGCTCATAAACCAAGCATGCAAACTTATTATTATTCCAGACCAACTCCTCAAGATGTGCTTATAGAGGAACGAGACTGGAATCAGACTAATACCTCTTATAGAGGATCTGAAATTTATGAATGGAATCTTGATAGTTTGACTGATAGACAACTAACTATTCTTGTTCATAGAATGCTTATGTATGCAACTATCTGTAAATGTGTTAAAAACAAAGATAGAAATATTTGCAAAATGATTATTGCAGGTTTTACTGGCCAACTTAGAGGCTGGTGGGATAATTATATGAGCATTGAGCAAAAAGTTGTGGTGATAAATGCTACTTCTGATAGTGAAGGTATTGATAACTTAGGCATGGCTCTAGTGAAATGAATATAGAGAAGACGTTGTTTATACCTTAGTCTTAACCATTTCATAACATTTCAATGGTAGATTTACCAATCAGTATGAGACTATTTGTACCCTGTTAAATGGTCTACGATGTAGAACATTGGGAGAATTTAGATGGTATAAAGATACATATATGAGAAGGGTGATGGAATTGCCCGAAAACAATTATGAGCATTGGAAAGCTAAGTTTATAGATGGCCTTCCCCCTTTGTTTGTTGAAAGAGTTAGAAAAACTCTGAGAAATGAGCATGGTGAAATCCATTATAAGGACTATACTTATGGTAAGCTGATAGGATTTTGCATTCAAGAAGGTATAAATTTGTGCAATGAATTGAAGTTATCCAAACAACTTAAGATGGATAAGCTTAGAGAAAGATCTCAGCTAGGAGATTTTTGTACGCAATTGGGTTTACCTGATTCTTCGGCTAATAGCAAGAAGAAGAAACATAGAGAGTCTAGAGATCCTAGATACTCCAATCCGGATAAACCTTATAGGAAGAAGAGATCTAGATATAGATCTAAGGAAGAACGCGATGCTAGAAAATCCTTTCGAAAGTGTAATAGATTTACCAAGAATAGGTCTAAGCGTGAGCTCGCCAAGATTAAGTGTTATAGATGTGGAAATTTCGGTCACATAGCACCCAATTGTAAGCTTGAAAAGATGAAAACCTTAGAACTTGATGAAGAAATTCATGATAAGGTTTATAGTTTCTTATACGCTTCTGGTTCTGACTCTGATTATGATTCTGATTCTGGTTCTGAAGAAGAGATTGATTTGCCTGATTTATCTGATAGTAATCAACATGATAAAATGAATGCTTGCAATGCTTGTCATGGTGATATTTGTTCTTGTGAAAATGATGAATTTTATAAATTGCAATCTCAATTTGAAGATTTGAATATAAATATTATAACTTATGATACTGTGATAGAACTGTTAAAAGAAGTTATTGATAATAATCTTCGTGAAAAAATTATTCAATTAGCTGTTAATAATAATGCTAGTTCTAGTTTTTCAAAAAATTCTGAAAAACAAAAGAATGATTTTGAATTCGAATATTCTACACCTTATTCTTTGTCTGAAATTAATAACAGACTTAATAAACAAACCATTTCTACAAGAGATTCTTCTTTTGATGATTTGAAAAATGAGATTAAATCTCTTAAACAAAATCAAATGATTTGTGATCATCGTCTTACTCAGATAGAAACTGTTAGTAACAAAGGTAAAAATATTGTTGAAGAAAATACTCTTGCAAAACCTTTTACTCTTGATCCTAGACAAGCTATGTTTTTAGGAACAATGCAAATTGTTACTGCTCATAAATGGTAGGACTCTTAGTTGTTATTAAAACATATATTTCATATGCTACTAAGATATCACAGCAAGTAACTACAACAAAATCCATTTTCCAATTAGTTGTTGTTACAAAAACTATAAAATCCTAGTTCTACATGTATTCCAAGACTGTTTTGGCATAGCTTTTCAAAAAAAAGACTGTTTTGGCATATATGAATAATAAATCTAGGAGAAAAGAACAAAACACTTAAATGATCACTAATAAACTACATTTGGGCAACTCCATATCAAGTCAAAGTAGAATATAGATACAAATTTTAGGATTTTCTTGTTGTGTGTGGATTAGTCACTGACAGGATATGCTTGAATGGTGATAGATATTTGGGCAACTCCATATATCATGCCTCTGTGGCCCACTAGAAATGAAAACATGAAGATAATGGAGTTAAAATAACTCACCAATGTCACATAGAAATAAATGAAATAGATTAGCCTATGTTCATGAAGATGAACTTTCAAATAAAGCCAAACCAATCCATAAAAATAAAGTAACTGGCCAAACACATCAATGCACACTTTTATCAACAGCTTGTCACATGCTTATTTAATACAAATTTTAACTACCAAATCAAAAGCCAATTGACTAAAACTTTTCCCTTAGGCATAAATTGACTACTGGAAGACAACTCTTTATAAATTTCAACATTTTAAAGACGAGAGACATCTAAATGAAACAAAGAATCACTTGCAAAGCTAATCCATCTTGAAGACAGTGCCTTCACAAGACAACATATGCTATTGATCCACATTAAAATGCAAAAATTCATGTCAAATTTCATTCTATCAAAAGTTAAAGAAAAATGAAGCTCACAGAGGTCACAAACAATAAAGGAAAAGACAGATTCATTTATCACTAGAGAACAAACACTTATGCAGATCACAGCCTGAAAGATATAATACAAACTCATTTGAGGCCTATTATGTCAAGCTAAGTTATACTGGACAATATCTCACCCCAAAGAAATGAAAGAGTATCCACATCTCTAAAAAACACAAAACGACAGGGAATCAAATACAAATTCACTGTGAGATTCAGAAAAAAAATGTCCAGTATTAAAAGGGATCATTCACAACACAGAACGACCCTACCAAGGTTGAATAAGTCTACACCTACAGATATGAGTGAGAACAAATCAATCTAAACATAGAAAATAAGAACAACAATGGAGTAATTTCTTTGACACCTTAAAAACCCATAGCCAAAAACAAGAAAACTACTACAACAGATAGAGACAAAAAAAACTCATGGTGATTAACAAATAAATAAACCAAGCTTAAGGCGAGCACAAGAACTACAAACTCAAGAAGACTAAGAACAGGGAAAATAGTGCTTGAATGGTGGCAGATATATATCAGTATCATAACCAACCTGAGCATGTAACTCACTGATATGAGATAGCGATAATTACCATTGTTGTACTAGGTGAATATACCTCATTCTGAATGTGATGAACAAATCCTACATTATTGGATCAATTGATGGAAATCTAGGCTAAAATATGCTTTTGCAGGGGATAAAGTTTTTTTATTTTTGAAGTCAAGGGCAATATATAATCTTGCCTTACTTCCCACAGAAATGGTTAATTTCTGAATGACCACTGGTCAACTAACTACCCAGATAAAAAAGAAAAGTGTTGCAACTTACAGGGACAGTAACTGCAGGAAGTCCCAGAAGATTTGTTGTTATAATAAACCGCATAAGATTTCCTGAAATATAGAATACATGAATACAAATAATAGAGAAACAAACTTTGTATAGTTTCAACTAACTCCATAGTTTATGATATCTGGTAAGAGTTGACTAAGGGAAAAACTTGAAACTTGCAAATAAGTCTCCCCAACTTTAAGAGGACTTGGTGGAATTTTGGGTGATGTCATGCTGAAAAAGAAGGAAGTATCAGAAATGGTGAAAGGAATATTCCTGCCTATGCGCAGAAGCTCAAGATGTCAAAAATCCAACTTTGACATGTATCAGCTAACTAATCTACTGTCTACACATTCTGGACCAGCCATTTAATGTTTTAGGTATCTACATTAACAAGTCAGTCACATGACCACATCATCTGTAAGATTATTATATCAACTTCAGAAGTCCCACCAATTAAAAGAAAGGGGGGAAACAAAAAAGAGCAGGAGAAACCAAAGAGGAGAATAGTTTGAAAAATATGAGTGACTAAATGTGCACACATAAAAAAATGAGAAAATATGTTCAATAACTGGAATATAGTAGCCTTGGTGAAGGTATGGAAGTCCTTGAGGGAACCCAGTTGTAGGTGTCACAATGATATCCACCTTCTTGAATATCTCCATATGGAAATACATTAACCTCCGCCTGCAGAAACCCAGATAAGAGTTATGTCAATAATGTTTCTTGTAGTTTTGAAAGATCCATTTCTGTTTGTATCTGTAAGAACTGCATACATCACTAATTGGAAAGGTTAGCATTACAGAGTATATGCACAAACCAAGCATAAAAGAATATACATAACTACTGAACAACCCAGAAATTAGAAGACAATAGTCCTAGAACATTTTCTCTTTTTCATCTTCCCATTGTGCTTTCTGAATGAAGCATTACTTTCGGGATATTAAATACTCCACCATATCTTATCAAGTCATATGCTTGGATTGGATTGTATCTGAATTCTTTCAACAACATTGTTGATAGGTTCCAAAGTTATCAACTTAAAAGTTTTGGCAACCAATTAAGTGTAAAAGTAAACCTAAGGTAAGATACAACTATCTGATGTTTTCAGTCATTTCAGATGCCACCATATTTCTAGATCAATAAATCAGTTCTCAGATGACAACAATATCATCAGACCAGTTCTCAGATAGAGTCTGAAAGAAATTCATGACTAGGTTAGATTGGTTTAGTGTAGGTAGCTTAAGAAACAACATGCCTTACCTAAGCCGCTGAGCAACAACATAGTCTACTGTAGTAAATGAACGAAAAATGCCAGATTTGTATGTGTATCATATGTCAATCTTGCTCATTTCCTGGTGACAGAAAAAAGAAAAAGAAAACATATAACAAAGATGATATTAGGAAATAGTTTGAAGTTTCTCCCAATAAGACATTGAGATCTAGTAAGAGACATGTGATGTACTAGAATATTCAAAGCGAAATTGTGTACCTGTCACCAGAGTCTGGATTCAACGTGCACAATGATTCAGACCCAATAGAAACAATATGAGCAATGCACATCTCATGCAGCTCTGGTATTACAATCTTTACAGTCTTCAACCACAATATAAAGAAAAATATTAGACATACTAACAATCTTGTAGAATGATAGATCCTTACAATATTGAAGCTAATTGTTCATACAATTCTAAACCAAAGCTAGAAGATACACCAGCCAAAGTCCAAGATAAAGAAATGGAGAATGTAATAATTGAAATAGGCATACTTTGCATCCAAGATTTTCTTATAGTCGACTGAGAACATTCTCACACTTGTAAGATATATATGTTGAGAAGACATCATTAAACCACTACAAGAGTATGTTGCTATGAGATTATCAAAGAAATAATGGTTATAACCAAAAAAAAAATCACTGCACAACAGTGTAGTCACCTCTGCATATTTTCCAAGGCGTAGTGACTCCACAGATCGTGAGCTCCCTTGTGAAGGGAAATTAGGAACACAAGGGAGGGACCGAAAGAAATGGAGACATGATTAAATTACCGAAACAGAACTTCTTATCCACAATAATGTCCGAAATAAATAAGATGAATGTGATATGATTAATGAGTTTGAGTCTGCTGGAGAGATTAAAACTAAGAACACAATTTTTAGATGTTCTAAACATGTACATGATGTTTCAGGTTATCATATTCATGGGAAAGGTAATTCTAAAAAGAAAGACAATGAATAAAAAGGAAGAATGGATAAGATGAATACACATTCTTTGGTGGTTACCACCTTAACGGTCTCAAGGAGATTCTATCAGCACGAGAGGCCCCAAAAATTGTTGCATACCCAATGCAGTAAGATATTAACGAATCACATTGCAATTCCCTTGTGCATCTTCGATCGTAAATTTATTTTAAAAAAAATGAGACGAATAAAGCTATTAAAGCAATAACTTGTTGGTGGAACACGTAAAGTACATTAACAAGTCCGCGAAGACTTATCATGACATAGTTACCAGGCATACTTGACAAAAATACAACATAAAATCAACCATTTAGGAGGAAGGATTACTTTGTACTAGCATTTTCTCTAGATCATTAGAATATCTATATACCAGGTCAAACTGACTGAGTTTGCTGGCTATGCAATCTGATTGTTTGATTGTCTTGTCAATCTCATGCTAACAGTCAAGAAGTACTTAAACACTGGTTTAGCTATCATAATTTAGGCATACAACACATTGTCCATCTTAGTGGTTCTTTGTACAGTACTGCTAATTAGAAATTGCCAGTCAGGGACTTGATGGGATTACTGGTCCTTGGACAAGATTAAGTGTCAGCGTCTGATTGATAAATCTAAATGATGTATGCAATTCAAACTTTCCTGAATACACTTATAGTTCTTTTATATGGTTTGACAAGATGGTTGAATAATCATTCCATATCTTTTTGCGTACCTCTGTAATCCTCATTCCTTTTTCTCAATAATAAGATTCTTTTTGTTTGTTCTTTACCATCAGCAAGCAGATTTATGAGAAGAAAATGAGGCCAGCTAATTCTAACATTCGTTTAATTTATTTGGTTAGTCCGAAAGATAATCGGGTAACAAATGTTTAAGAGTAAGCATATTAATATTCAAATCCATGATAACTTACACAAGTATGGTGTCCTCAACTGTTATGGCTATTGGTCCAATAATTTCTACCGTTCCATCATCACATAATGTCCTGGATAAATAAAAGAGAGGCTATAGTGAATCTGCCCCATCCTTCAAGAAAAGTTTCTTCCTTAACATGAAAAAAGAACCATTTGGAACATTGAATGTCCATGCACCCAAAACTGACTTAACAATAAGAAGGTACAAGTAATAAGTTTGATGCAATTAAATTGACCAAAGGCAATGCGTAAGTGGAAATCAGTAGTCACTTTACCAGAATCAGTAATCTCTCTAACTTAAGAGAATCAATATGGATTTGTCGTATCATTGAAGATCGTTTGGCTGTTCATTACTTTTCAGATAAGCTTGGTTGCATTTTTCCATATTCAAATTGTGTACTAAGCCCTAAAAGCATCAAAATCAGTTACAGATTATGGAACTTCACTAATATTGGAATTCTTGCAACCAACCAACAGTAATTTCAACAACACAAGAATATCAAAACCCTAAAGCTAAATGTGTAACCACATGCAAACAATAAACCCAGAGACTTTTAAGGATAGAAATATTTACCTGATAAACCCTATTCCAACAAAATCCTTTCAATGTGATGAAGCTTTAAGACATCATCTTCTTAATTGAAGCATTTTGTTTTGTCCTTGATTAACAACGAGAAATCTATGAGGGATTTTCGTAGGTCACAGGTGAACAACCATGAAATTGAAAAATGCGTCGTTCTTCAATCTGTGAGGATCGTTCTTGAGAAATTTCAGACTTGGAGAAGAAGGCGTCGTTCTTCAATCTGTGATGATCATTCTTGAGAAATTTCATACTTGGAGAAGAAGGCGTCGTTCTTCAATTTGTGAGACCTAAAAATTGTGATTTTTATCTGATTTGGGGAAAAGAAAGACTTACGTTTTATCACTTGTTTTTTTTTTGCCCAAAATTGGTGGGAGAGTTAAAAATGTTGGAGGGAATTTAATATTTTGGTGAAAAATTTAAGGACACATTTGTAATGTGTTGTTTTTACAATTATAAAAATAGGACACTTTAAAAGTGTGGCCATATATGTAAATAGTTGTTGCCAATTATATCATACTATAACAACGTTTATAAAGTGTAGCTTATACCATTAAAGAGTACGCTTTACAAGTGTTGCCAATATTAGTGAAGCCAAAAGTTAAAAACTTGGGGCTACACTTTAAAAGCGTCCCCAAAAATATTTTAGGCAACACTTTACAATCGTTGTCCAGATTTAGTGTGGCCGTAGGCCTAAAATGTTGTAGTGATGGTTTGGTGATTTCTAAACTAAAAATGAGCTTATTCCAAACTAATGTTCGATTTCCAGGACATCATATTTGTCAAGGGAAAGTCAGCCCGATTCAAAGATCAATCGATTTTGCATCAAAATTTCCTGATATTATTACTGATAGAACTCAATTGCAAAGATTTTTAGGGAGTTTAAATTACATATCCCCTTTTTATAAAAAATTATCTCGTGATTTGGCCCCTTTATATGGCAGGCTTAAAAAGGATCATAAATCACCATGGATTGATAGTCATACCACTTTGGTAAAGGATATTAAACTTCGTGTTCAATCTTTACCATGCTTAACTCTTGCTAACCTTGCTTGGCAAAAAATTATTGAGACAGATGTGTCTAATATTGGTTATTGTAACACCCCGTATTCGAAACAGACAAGAATGCAGATTTTGAGAAGTTGCAGGTGCAACTTACGGTCACCATCCACGGACCGTAGGTCAGACCACGGCCCGTGCTAGTGGTCCGTGGTTCACCACTGCAACCCCTCCCCAAACCAGCTCAGAAAATTGGCTAAGTCCCGACTCACGGACAGACCCACGGTCCGTAGATCAGACCACGGTCCGTGGTCTGTGTCCGTGGATCGAGACTTCCCTTCCATTCCTCTGACACAACCTACGGTCGACCAGCACGGACCGTCATTCGATCCACGGTCCGTAGGTCTGACCGTAGATGAGGTTAGTAGCTAGTTAGATGAAAAATATCGATGGGTCAACTTCAGATGGTCATAACTCTTAGTACAAAATGAATTGTGTGTTCCATGACCTATGGTTAGACAGATAATTGAATTATCTTTCCAACGCCACCGAGTTTGCTAAATTCCGACCTCCGAGCAAAAATTTATGCCCGTTTTAGTGAAGCCCGAGGGCAGACTCGAACTACGGACCCAATCTACGGACCGTAGGTCCATTCCGTCGATCGCTCCGACAGCAGTTAATTCAGGGGTCTTTTAGTCTTTTCCTATTTCGTTTAACCCCTAAGATACGTCGTTTAGACCCTAAATCATGAGATTTTAATCAGTTTAAACCTAGAAACATAACTAGAACTTACCTAAGTCAAATCATTAATCAAACTTATAAGAATTAGAAGCAAGAAAGGAGAAAAAGGTCAAGAACCCTAGTTCAAGAACGCAGCGAGGTTTCTTCAGTTCCAGCCCCGAAATCGAAAGATTTCTCCGTGGAATTCGTCACCAGGTATGTGGGATTTCACTAGTGGGTTCCTTTCGCCCATTAGGTCCCTAAAATTCAGTCAGATTCTTGATTCCATGATTATGAACAGACCTAGGGTTTCTAGAATTTCAACAGATCATCATGAATTAGTTATTTAAATGTTCCAAATCAGATTATCATGTTATTGCTCAGTTTATCGCATAAATTTCAGAACCCTAGCTATGCATTTCATTAGTTCTTGAATTACACATGTTAGGTCAGATATTTCAGTTATTCAGATATACATGCTCCAGTTTTATGCCACATTATCAGTATATTTCAGCATAAACCCTATTTTGAGTTATAAATCATGAGAAGCTTTTCTTTAAGACAACACTTGAGTTTAAACTGAGTTTTTGAGAAAGTTAAGATGAGTTTTGAGAAAGAGCTTCTAAAACATGATTAGTATGACAATTGAGTAGGTCATCAATGTATGAATAGTATGGTATCTAGATATACCATCAATGTTTATGAAGTATGACTTCCCAAGTCATCAATGATCATAGTATAATATGATGTTGAATTGTTTTCTAAAAAGGAGTTTTCACGTATGAGTATCTACATGTCAGTATTTTGAGCTATTCAGTATTCCAGTCATAATATATTCAGTTATACATGCCTCAGTTTATGAATGCATCATTATCAGATTAATTGTTGCATTCTCAGTTTGCATGTTCAGTTTCGAGCTATCCAGTATTTACAGAAATTCAGTCATAACCAGTTAACTACTTAATTCATTGGGAGTAGCATAATACCGAGTTGGACTAGGGTTTCAGCGTACCCATATAGTCCCAGAACTACGAGCCACGTAGGTGTAAGTCCCCTCTGTGGGCAACATCAGTTTAGTGATCACGCCAGCATGCCTTTATACCTCTGGCAGGGTATATTGGGTCCTCTCGATGGGGCGTATACATTGGACTCCACATTTAGCTCATGTGGTTTATGTCGGTTATTAGTAGCTCCCACAGTTCAGTCAGACTCTATTGCATTGACCATTTATCAGTATATTCAGTATTCAGTCTCAGCATGTTATAAATTGGTCATTGCATTCAGTTAGCTCAGTATTCAGTATCTATATCATGTTCAGATTATATCATTGCTCAGTATGCTTTGTTCAGTTATATGTTATTTCAGCTTTACTCTATCCTGCATGCTCAGTACCCTTCAAGTACTGACGCATACGTGCGCTACATCTTCTCGTGGTGTAGGTTCAGGTTCTCAGCATCCAGATCACGCTTAGATCGATTCCCGATCTCCAGTTTAGCAGAATCAGTGGTGAGTCCTCATTCTCCGAGGACAATAGTCATGAGTTTCTTTTCAGTATTTTTAGTCTTTAGTTTCAGTTTTGCTAGATCTAGTTGGGGCATGTCCCAACATTTCTAGTCAGTTTAGAGGCTTATTTCAGACATAGTTAGATTCAGCTTAGTATTTGAGTTTGATATTTCTTTTGTAACTCTCAGATTTGATATATTCAGTTATAGTATATGGGTATTCCCCATCTTTTTAGATTTATTTATGAATTAGCTTCCGCATCAGTTTCTTATCTTTAGTATGCTCATGATCATTCATGCCAGCAGGGTTAGCTTGGGATTACTTGTGGTCCTAGGTCCCGTGTCCGCGTCTCAGGGGTAGCTCGGGGCGTGACAGTTATGGTGGTATATTAAAACAAATTAATCCCCACGACAAAAATGAATATTTGATTAGATTTCTTTCGGACAATCGACATATCCATATTTATATACCACTTGTACCATATCATGAAATTATGTTAGAACACATCATACTCCTCGAGAAGATTGTACTCAAATAGCCCACACATTTCTGCTCATTAAATAACTACAATACACTACCACATTCGTTCAGTCTCTCGTCCAAAGTGACATGCATTCTTTCGTAGATCAAGTTGATAGCAAGAGTAATACACTCCATAACTCTAACCAAGTAAAAATTGGTACCACTGTAGTAGTCGGATCATGACCCTCTTTGATATACACTCAATCTATGACATTGTAGTAGAAATTCTAACATCAATTGATGTAACAATATTCTCATCATTAACTAAGAAACCCATTCATGTTATGACAACTTTACTAACTATAGTTTCCAAATTCACACTTTATGTTCCATAGTCGTTTCATTAACCATTCTATTTCCAATTGATACCCACACCAAATATCGTATATACCACACAAGTATTATTCCTTTTATTGGGGTAACTAACCAAAAAAAAGAAACACGTTCATAAAATTAGTCAAACTATTGTTCAACCTCATCATTTGAATATCCTCAAAATGCATCATCGAGTCATCAGCTTACTCAATCCTTTTAAATTGCTGAACATTTTTAATCTAACCACACATCATTTCCATAAGTTTATCACTTCCACTTTAGTACTAGGTCTAATATTCAATCCATACACGACACACCAACAGCTCACATGAGTAACTACGAACGAGTCATCACTATAAGTGAGAGTGAATGGACCGAAGCGATAAGAATCAAAATCGGACCAAGTACGCACGATAGAGATCAAACAAGTGACGATTTTTCCTGAAATTAAAGTCATTATAGCCTCTCAAAGATAAGTATAGACATCTCCGTACCGATCCTCGAGACTCCACTTAGACTCGGCTTGTATACACATGAGACGTATGAAACTGGGGCTATGATACTATTTTGTTACGACCCAAAAATGAATGTGATGACACTCATCTTATCCCACAAAGATGAGTCAGCCTAATACCCAATTAATACGGTAGATTCAGAAATAAAAATAAGAAAAAAAAACTAATACCATCTACAAATGCACTAATCATAATCAACTCAAAATAAAACTCCAAAACCTGGTAGTCACGTGTACAAGCATCTAAAGTATTACAATTGAATCGAAAGAAGGATAAAAGTCTCATATGACATTGTTCGTAGAATAGAAAAAAATCATAAATAGAAGTAAGAAGGTCCGCTGAGATGATAAAAATCTACCTCACAAATCTCCACAGGAAGCCTCGGATAAGGAGAGAATAAAGAGTATCACGATGATCTGAGCTAGTAACCTACAAAAATTTAGTAGCAAGGGGTGAGTACCAAACCACACGGTACTTAGCAAGTAAACTTCTAAACACAAGATAAGGAATAGAATACGGGTACTCCTTACACCCAAACAAAACCTCCATAACTACAACCTGCTTAAAACCAGCCCAAGCTGACAGTTCACAAATTACATGGCACACAGCTCAACAACAACACTCTAACAGTTATGTATCCTCAACAATAAGCTCAATATTCATCTATCATGACCTCTACAAAAAGGCACTCACAAGATCAGCAAAACACAATATCAAGTTCACTAATGATAAAGATGTGCAATGCAATGGAATGCAATGTCAAGTATAATGATGCATGTCTGACCTAGTAATACACACCCATTGTCTCTTAGTCTGGGACCCATGGGAGACGTATGTGTCCATGCATCCGTCGCGGTGTGCGACACAACCCTTAATATATAGTATCCATCGCAACGCGTAACATATCCCTCAATAATAGAATATGTCATGACGTGTGACATGTCCCTCGAAATATAGTATATGTCACGACACGCGACACGTCCCTCGAAATGGTACATACTCTTTAATTTTTTTTTCTTTCTCAAATCACGTAACACTTGTCAAAACCATGTCTCAGAACAACGCAAATGACATGTTCACATGAATAATGAGGAGATGACCATTTTCATAATAATGCACAATTCACAATAACACAATCGTGATACAACATCAACAATGAGTCAATAAGCCTTTGAACCCATTCTCAACACATTACACACCAACAATTAATCACATTGCCTTTTACTACCCCTTTTTCATTATTTGAATTATTCAATATGGAAAAGTCAACCCACCACCAAGTCTCATTACTCCCCAACTCATACCACAAGGAAATACACGATTCTATACATTTAACAAGAGTTTAGAAATCCACTTGCCACAACCAATCTGTAACGACCCTAAAAATGAATAAGTGAAACTAGAGCCTTACGTGTGCGTGTTAGGGGTTGGTGTGAGGTTTGATGGTGTTTTATGCTGTCTCAAGCCATGGTTGAGGTGTTTAGGGGTTAGACGTCAAGGTACGACCCCCCAAGGATCACTCTAAGGGTCCTTGAGGAGGACCTAAAGTCTGAACCCCAAGAACCCAAGGAAACCATGAGGCTGCCCAAAATGGGGTGACCTACGGAAGGGGTCCACGCCCCGTAGGTCTATCCACTCCCCGTGGATGGCCTCCGTAGGTCAAGGGGCCCCAAACCATGTCTCTGAATCAAATGAAGGAGGACAGCATGAGGCGTCAACCCATCCATGGTCCGTGGATGGGGAGCCATCGTTTGAACCTATTTTGATGTCAAGTCGCAGCAAGTGTAAGGGTGAATTGGTAAATTCACCCCAAGTCCTAATAAGTGTTTGGACGGTTATTTTAAGTATATGAAGATATTTTAGGAGAATTAAAACAATAATATACTATTTTAGATTTCATTATTCAAATTCCCCAAATCAAAACCCTCATTCTCCAAATATCTTCTCTCTAGAACTCCATTGAAGACCAAGGGAAGAAGAAGACTTAGGGCTTGAAGAGGAAGGTTAGTTGAGTATATTTTCATGGAATTCATCTATTAAGGTATGGTGATCCTTAATCTAGGGTTAGCTTTCACCCTAGAGTCAATTTCAAAATAGATTTCAAAGTTTCAAGTTTCTCTAAAACCCTAGGTTTTACTCAATCTCATGAGTTCTTTCATCAAACATTTTCAAATGGTTTCTAATGACAAATTATGATTGTGTTGGTGTTTAATTGATGATTTAAGATGAAAATACGCTATGAACCCATGATTTTCTCTCAATTCCTAAATTGTGCCTTTATGAAGTGGGTTTGTTGATTATGAATGAATGTTGATGAATTATGCCTAAATTGATTTAGATTATTGAATTGTATCATCATATATGCCTAATTATGGTGAATTGTTTTTGAATTGATGATTTGTGATCATAGCCTTGAAGGGTAAGTTTGACCTAATTACTTGTTGAATTAGAATTGTGCTAGAGATGTTGATCCACTTGGAAGGTGGATTTGTTTACTTACTATGTATAATGTGAAGGATATACATGTGATTTAAATGATAGAATGGTGATTCTGTATAGAATGTAAATGTGTTGTGATTGAAAGCATATTGTCACTAACACTTATGAATGAATAATGATCATGTCTTAAAGCTAATTGTGTTAGGATTGAATGTCATCTCTCTATTAACACTTGTGAATGAAGATTATTATGTCAAAGGCTATTCTCACATACACTCACACACTTGAATAAAGAATGAATGAGGTTCAATGGTAATGTTAATGATGAAGTACTTATTGAAAGGCTATTCTCAATTTTGTTCTAATGAATGATAATGATGTGTTGATTGAAAGGACATTGTTGACCTTACAATAATGAATGATAATGGGATTCTTAGATGAAAGGTTATTCTCATCTTTGAATCTATGAGCTATCCAATGAATAAATGTTGGGTTGGAGATGGATGCCCTCACGTGAGTTGAGGCAGGCTGTCTAGCAACAATCTTTTATCCCTTAATGTAATGAATGTTAAAATACTCTATGGGAATGTAAGCTAAGCACCGAGATGATATTGAATGAGATAGATGCCTTCACGTGAGTATAGGCGGGGTTTCTAGTAGCAATCTCTTGAGATGGATGCCCTCACGTGAGTTGATGCTGGGTATCTAGTAGCAATCTCTGTGTCCCTTAACTATGTGCCCACATAGGTCTAGCTGGTGGATCCACTTATGCTAAATACCGATTTACCATAGTCAAGTAGACCAACCCTTACGATGTGGGATAGTACATCGGATTCCATGATCTAGCTCTCATGGTCTATGTCGGTTAAACGCTTATTCCCATCATGTAATATTTGCATTATAGTTTCTTGAGGAGTTCAATGAAGTGTGGGTAGTAGTATGGGATGCTATCCATATATGGCACGAGTAGGCTTTAAGAGGGCTATAGTGAGTTCTCTAAGTCTTAATGACTAATGAATGAAAGTCCTCTAAATGAAGCTAATAATGAATGTTGATTTGAATGTATAATGTAATGGTGCATGCTATACTTGGATTGTATTATGAGTTACTTTCTTGTTATGACTTATTGTATTTGAATGTGCCTTGCCTATGGTGACTTCAAAGGAGTACTTAGTGTGAGTAGTAGTATGGGATGCTACTTGCACATTGCACAAGTATGACTTAGGGGTTGTCTTAGGTGATGGTCCTTATGTGATGAAATAACTTGTTAAAGGTTTAGGTCTCTTCTGTATGAGTATTATTGAAAATGGAAAGGTTGAATGGTAAGTTCACTTTTGGTGACCTTAATGTGGTACCTTGGTGTGGATGGTGGTATGGGACGCTATCCATACATTGCACAAGGTATTGCATGAGGGTTACTTGAGGTGAAGGCTAAATGTGAAGGTAAAGAGTTACATGTTGGTATTGTTCAAATGTGATGTTATGACTTGTATGATGATTAGATTTGTATTTGATGTCTCTTATGCTATTGTTCATGATATTTCTAAAAAAGTGGCATCATGCATGGCTTCTAACGAAAATGTCCCCTTTTAAAGCAAGTTTTTGGATGGTCATCATACTTAGTACATTTTTGTGTGCTAACCCATTCTTCTATGTTTTTACTACAAGTGTAGGTTATGAAAAGTATTACTTCTATCTAGATTGAAGTGCTTGGATTACTAATCTTCCAAGATCAAGTGGTACGTCCTCATAGATCGAGGACAAGTATCTTTTTAGAAGTTTCTTTCTTTTCATGTAATAGACAACTTTAGATTTCTATTGTAAAGGGTCGTGTACGTATATTGTTAAAGATTGTGTCTAAGATGGCCATGTGAGATATAGACTTCCCCTTGTGTTTAAAATTTTTTGAATGATAGATTGTATAGTTTTTGAATAATTTTTTTTAATTATGTACTATTTCTACCACCTATGCAAAGAATGATCTATGAGGCTTGTATAAGACCCCTTCGGGATCGAGTACGCTGTGTCGTATCTAGGGGCTAGCCTCGGGTCGTGACAAACATGGTATTAGAGCACAAGGTTTTGGGAATGGTTTTTAGGGTTGATGTCTCACAAGCCACGTCTAGTAGAGTCTTGTTCATCGGTGTGAGTCGCGACACATCTATGAGCGAGAGGCTATAGGACGGTAGAAAGATACACTTCTTTCATTATTCTTCAAGTCGTGCCATAGAGTTTGACTCCATAAGTTATTTCTCTTATTCCTTGTCTGGTGGTCTTGAAGATGTGACTACTAGAAGGGCTAATGCTTCAAGGATCGAGGGAGAAAAAGCTGAGTATTGATGTCAATTGTGGCTAGTTGACTTGCTAGATTCGAGATGATTTTTGGTGATGTTACCTTTAGTATGAATGAGTTGATTTATAGGTGTTGTTGGTAGAATGTCATGATGAGTTTTGAGGTATGGTGAAAGAGTTGATGGTATGAGGTGTTTTAGAAATGCCTAGATGTGTTAAGTGAGTGGGCTCCTTAAAAGAGGGTATAAGTGTAATTGACCTAGTGTTGGAATCATCCTTGTGTGATGAGTGTGAAGGTTTAGTGTTGTTTTCCTTCAACCTTAGAATTGAAAGAAGTGATGTTGTAAAGAGTTTGTATAGGCTTACCCCTAAGGGGGTTGATAATGGGCTTAGATGGCAAGGTGGTTGAGTGTCCTTGATGTTCATGAGTTAGGATTGCTTGATTCTCACCTTATGAGGTGTAATGAGTTTGAGGAGTTTAGACCCAGTGTGGTAGACTTATATGAGACCTTGAGTGGTATTGGTAAAAGTTGTTGTGAGTAAGAGTTGCTTTATAAGGGCCTTCCTACTTTAAAAGCTCATGTATGTTGATGGTTCCTTATAGTGTTAATGTTTTATTTAGGTTGCTATGTTGTTTTCATGTTATCCATAGTTGGGTTTTCTCCTAAGTGGGGGATAGTATGTTGAATAGTAAGGTTGTTGAGTGTGTTGATATCCTTATCTCTTTCCCTCTATTCTTATTCAAGCTTGAGACCAAGAGTTCCTTGTAGATGTTTTGGAGTCATGTGTGAATTTGAGTTTCCATGTTCTCCTTATGTTATGCATGTTCTAGTTGGATTCTTGTTAGTTGAGAAAATGAGTTTTCATGATTTATTGTTCGTCATGTTGATTTGCATTTAGTATTAGTTGTCTATATGCTTCATGAGGTTAAATGTTGAACATGCCTAAATGTGTTTTTATGAAGAAGTTTCATAATGTGCTTTTATGAGAAAATTGCTTAAATGTGCTTAATGATGTTGTGATGAGTATGATGTAACTTGGAGAAGGAAGTTCCTCCAATGAAATGAGAAATGAGATGTTTTGGTGCATAATGAGTTGGTAGAGGTATTTTCTACTTCTTTTATTGCATTCAACTTATTGATGTGGAGTTGATGTTTCCTCCTATGTTTATGCATTTATATTGATGTGGCATGCTTGTTGGGCTTCTTATGTGAGTCGTTAAACCCTTAATGTGTTTTAAGTGTCATTCGAGGATGAATGTTCCTAAGTGGGGGATAATGTAACGACCCTAAAAACGAATAAGTGAATCTAGAGCCTAACATGTGTGTTTAGAGTTGGTGTGAGGTTTGATGGTGCTTTATGTTAACCCGAGCCATGGTTGAGGTGTTTAGGGGTTAGACGTCAAGGTACGACACCCCAAGGAGCATCCTAAGGGTCCTTGAAGAGGACCTAAAGTCTAAACCCCAAGGAAACCATGAGGCTGCCCAAAATGGGGTGACCTACGGAAGAGGTCCACGCCCCGTGGATGGCCACCGTAGGTCAAGGGGCCCCAAACCATGTCTCTGAATCAAATGATGGAGGGACAACATGAGGCGTCAACCCATCTATGGTCCGTGGATGGGGAGCCGTCGTTTGAACCTATTTTGATGTCAAGTCGCGGCAAGTATAGGGATGAATTGGTAAATTCACCCCAAGTCCTGATAGTGTTTGGACGGTTATTTTAAGTATATTAAGATATTTTAAGAGTATTAAAACAAGAAAATACTATTTTAGATTCATTATTCAAATTCCCCAAATCAAAACCCCTCCCTCTCCAAATATCTTCTTTCTAGAACTCCATTGAAGACCAAGGGAAGAAGAAGACTTAGGGCTTGAAGAGGAAGGCTAGTTGAGTAGATTTTTGTGGAATTCATGTATTACGGTATGGTGATCCTTCATCTATGGTAAGGTTTCACCCGAGAGTCAATTTCAAAATAGATTTCAAAGTTTCAAGTTTCTCAAAAACCCTAGGTTTTATTCAATCTCATGCGTTCTTTCATCAAATGCTTTCAAATGGTTTCTAATGACAAATTATGATTGTATTGGTGTTTAATTTATGATTTATGATGAAAATACTCTATGAACCCTTGATTTTCTCTCAATTCCTAAATTGTCCCTTTATGAAGTGGGTTTGTTGATTATGAATGAATGTTGATGAATTATGCCTAAATTGATTTAGATTATTGAATTGTATCATCATCTATGCCTAATTATGCTGAGTTATTGGTGAATTGAGGATTTGTGATCATAGCCTTGAAAGGGCAAGTTTGACCTAATTACTTGTTGAATTAGAATTGTGGTAGAGATGTTGATCCACTTGAAAGGTGGAGGTGTTTACTTACTATGTATAATGTGAAGGATATACATGTCATTTCAATGATAGAATGGTGATCTTGTATAGAATGTAAATGTGTTGTGATTGAATGCATATTATCACTTAAGACTTATGAATGAATGATGATCATGTATAGAAGCTAATTGTGTTGGATTAAATGTTCTCTCTATTAAAACTTGTGAATGGAGATGATTATGTGAAATTCTATTGTCACATACACTCACACACTTGAATGAAGAATGAATGAGGTTCAATGGTAATGTTACTGATGAAGTACTTATTGTAAGGCTATTCTCAATTGGGCTCTAATAAATGATAATGATGTGTTGGTTGAAAGGACATTCTCGATCTTACACTAATGAATGATAATGGAATCCTTAGATGAAAGGCTATTCTCATCTTTGAATTTATGACCTATCCAATGAATGAATGTTGGGTTGGAGATGGATGCCCTCACGTGAGTTGGGGCGGGGTATCTAGCAATAATCTCGTATCCTTTAATGTAATGAATGTTAAAATACTTTATGGGAATGTAGGCTAAGCATCGAGAGGATATTGAATGAGATGGATGCCCTCATGTGAGTTGAGGCAGGGTTTCTAATAGAAATATCTTGAGATGGATGCCCTCCCATGAGTTGAGGCGGGGTATCTAGTAGCAATCTCCTTGTCCCTTAACTGTGTGCCCTTAGATTTGAGTATTTTTTAGATAAGTTGATTTTATTTCTTGAGTTCATGGTTCTTTTAAAAATTCTATTCCTAGTTATTGAGTTCCTATATTCTTATTGAGATCTTTTAGTTGATTTGTTCATGTCTATAATTCAGCATGAACCCTATTTGGGTCATAAATCTTGAGAAGTTTTTCAAAGACAACACTCGAGTTTTAAACTGAGTTTTGAGGAAGCAAGTATGAGAATGAGAAGTGTCGTATACATGAGTTCCATATTGTTATTTAGACCATTCAGTTGAGTCGTTCATGCCCATAAATTCCTCATCTTATTGAGTATCTTTGAGAGGAGTAGTATCTTCAAGTTCCAAGTCTTGAGTATTGAGTTCCTAATCATTTTGGGATTATATTCCTAATCATGGGGCTACTACATGTTACCCATGAAGGTCCTTGAGTTGAGTAGTTCATGCCCATAATTCTGAATGAATCGTATGAGTCAAGCAGTCTTGAGATGAGATGTATCATTGAGTCCTTGAGTTGAGTAGTTCATGCTCATAATTCTGCATGAACCCTTCGAGTGGAGCATTCTTGAGATGAGTAGTATCATTGACTCATTGAGTTCTGGAGTTGTTGAGATCCAAGTATTTAGTTCTATGCATGGTTATTGAAAACCTTGAATTGAGTCGTTCAAGTCCATAATTCGGCATGTTAAGAATTTTTTATTTTACAAATTATTTTAAAACCTGTTTTAATGACTTGAGCACTGAGTTGAGGAAGAGTAGAGCTGAGTTCATTTTCTTTAAAATGATATATGGGAACTAAGTATTTCCAAGAATAAATGATTTTACATTTAAGATGAGAGGAAACTGAGATTTCCAAAAGAGTTTTGAGCAGTTTGAGTACCATATATTTTAAGAGAAATATTTTGAGTAATAATCTCAAAACACAGAAAGACTTATGCTTTTAAATGTATGAGTTGAGTATATTTTTTGGAGTAGTATTGAGAACTGATATGGGGACGAGTTCAGATAATTCAAGTCTCCATAAACCATGTAGCCAACGTGGGTATAAACGGTCATACTTTTTAGATGATTTCTTAATGCTTTTTAACATAGACTAGTGGATCCACTTAGTTAAGAGGTTATATACCCCGACAAAGTATAGGACAGTTCTGGCAACGTGGGCAAGATGTTGTATCATCACATAGCTCATAGTAATGGTTATCAATTAGAGAAACTCCCACAGAGTTATATTGTATTTTTATATATAAAAACTGAGTTATTATTGTATTCTTCAATACATTGAGTTTCTATCTACTGTTTTAAAAGCTTTCCATATATATTGCATCTTTTACTGTTGCTTTATCCTTGAGTATCATGAGTTGGGTACCTTTTAGTTGAGTATCATATCTTTGAGTTGAGTATCTTATTCTTGAGTTGAGTTGAGTTGAGTGAGTTGAGCAGAGGTAGTAATGCTTTCTTTTTATCAAGTTCAATCCCATGTTTATGCTTTAGAATTCCCTTTACATTCTCGTATATTCCACGTACTGAGACATTTGTCCTACATCGTTTCATGATGCAGAATAGGTTTTCAGTATCATTCGTTGAGGTCATGTGATATTCCAATCAGCTTTGGTAAGCCTTCTTATATTTTGGAGGACTTTACATTTACCTTATAGTTAGTAGTTTTGAGATGTTGTGGGTCTTGTCCCGATATCTTTCGGTAATAATAGAGGCTTCATAGATAGATAGAGTTGAAGACTTTTATGTATTTACTTTCTTTTGAGTATTTTTCAGACTTTATTAAAGTTCACTATTGGAGTTTATTGAATTTAATTCAGTTTAAAGCTTTTTATGCTTGAGTTAGTCTTCTGCTTGTAGTCAGCCAAGATGAACGCTCGCTTGGGGACCAGAATTGGTTCTCGAGTGCCGGCTACCTCCAGGGTGTTGGCTCGGGTTGTGACAAACTTGGTATCAGAGCAAAGAGTTCAAGAGCCCTAGGGTGTCTATAAAGCCGTGTCTGTAGAGTCCTAGTTATCGGTGTGCAACGCGCCACATCTATAATTAGGAGGCGGCAACATTTAGGAACTATCTCACTTCTTTCATACTTTTAATCGTGCAATAGAGATATGTCATAGAGATTTATTCATACTCGTGCATTTCTCAGATTCATTCGACTACCTGTCATACTAGAGGTGGTTGAAAAGAAAAGTCAGTCCTTTATAGATGAGTTGCTCTTACATGAGACTCCAGAGGGGCTTGAGAGAAGCTCATGAGTGAGTTAAGTGTTGTGTTTTAGAGGAATGCACTTATGTTCAGATGAACCATGCTTTTGAGCTAAAAGCGAGTTGTACACTCTTCCCTAAACCTTATTGAGCTGAGACCTTTAGAGGATAGTATGTTTAGATCTTGGGTAGTATTTTCGCCCTAAAATATAGTATAAATTACGAGATCATGAGTAGTAGTAGTGAAAGTGCCCAGAATTAGAGGAAAGTATGTAAAGGTTTAGTAATCTAAGGAAATGAGATAGTGATGGGGCAGATTATGTGATTGCAATCATGCATCCAGTCAGTTATAAGTGATGAGTTTCCCTTATGAGTAAATTAAGGAATAATAATGTTGTGAAAAGTTGTAGATAGATGGAACAGGAATAGTTACTAGTCATAATGAGATAGAGTATATTTTTTAACTAGAATAGAGTTGATGTCAATGTGCCATCGTGTTATAGAAGACTAAATTCATTTGTTGAATAATTGAGTAGAGTATTCATAAGGTGGTAGACCCAAGCTAGGCTTATGAATTTTGAAGGGGGAAACCCCATCGTATTCAGAAGATGATACAACTATTTGAGAGATAATGCGCAGTAAGTGAGTAAGTAGTACTTATGTTGAGAAGTCGAATATGATGGTAATTTGTGAGTATGGAGATTAAGAGGTAAAGATTGACTACTTGTCATAAGGTCCTAGTGGACGAGTGTTTTTAAATTTGCATCCAGTAGTTGTAAGTTAGTATAGTAAGCGAGCAATCATATTGATATTCGGGTTTAGTAATAAACATTAAGCTTGAATTTAAGATGAGTATTTTGATCAAAAGGATGGCAACATGAGGGTGATGATGTAGTCTTGAGATTTGAACTAGAAGACTTGACATAGAGTAGGTGAGGAATTGAGGTGATTAGCTGCAATAAATATGAGTGGTACACCACATGTCCAAATAAGTGCATAAATCCAAATACTATAATTCCAACACAATAATGAAAAATTGATATTGGTAATTTAAGAGAAACCTAAGGTAGAATATCAACTTGAAGATACAAACTTTGTACTTTTCAAAAGGAGATTATTTACATGCATGCAGATGCTTTAGGAAAAATATGATGAAAAGATATGCATGCACCTAATATTAAAAACAAAAAGAAACTCAAGTAAGATATTTTAAATCCCTATATTATAATTCCCACAAAAGAATCCAGTATAACTTGCTTGAAACCAAACGATCCCTTAGGTTTTTGGTCTCAATTTCAAGCAAGGAATTGACAATGTGGGTAAATTAAACACCAGCGACAATAAACAAAAACTTATCTACAATCTGCATTTCTACAAGGTAGAGTTTCTAGAATTGTGAAATGTCTGCCTCTACGTTCCCAAGACTGTTTAAAGTTATTCTTCAACCTCTACAATCGAATATCAAACACACAAAGCTTTTTATTTGCAAAACAAGTTGCAACCTTGTTGCCTTCCTTGTTCCAACACACTTCAAAAATACTGTTATCGCCAGTGTAAGTTTTTACAATTTTGGCCTCCTTCACTGACCATATATTCATGCAATTATCTAATAAACCACTTTCCATGTATTAACCATTCGGACTAAATGCAACAGAACTGCTTCCCTGGATTCAAAATGGAAGAGAACCTACTAAGTAAAAAATAAAAACATTCGACAAGAATGGTACAATTAACTTATTCTCACTTCCCTTCTCTCACATCCACACCCAAATAAAAGGAATAGGTATATAGGTTATGGATAGTTCAATTGAATACAAGTAAACAAACCACATAATACTTGAGCCTGTATTTGATAGTTATAAA
The DNA here is from genome assembly GCA_036553675.1 of Solanum okadae. Taxonomy (NCBI): domain Eukaryota; kingdom Viridiplantae; phylum Streptophyta; class Magnoliopsida; order Solanales; family Solanaceae; genus Solanum; species Solanum okadae. The sequence goes on along the minus strand of CM071686.1, from coordinate 17,732,785 downwards.
GTATAATTTTATTAAGAGTCCCTATTTTTATCTCCTGTGTCCAAGTAGACATAATGAGTTCACATCCGTTACATGTGTTCGTTCAAGCTGTGAAGAAGACACCTTTGTTAAACATCCCATAGCTTCACAGTAGAGTAAAATGAAGCACTACACATATAGACAATAAAACAAAACCAATAAGCTACAAAAAAAATATAGGTGTAATACATTAAATTACCATACCCCAAAAATCCATTTGCACGAAGGCTAAAGTGAAATTATATCTCTCTGGATTATTTTACTCGCAGGGGGATTACAGTTGTGATTGAAATCATTCCATATATACATTAAAAAGTGAACAACAGAAGCATTGAAGACTACTAGTGATACATGTAAACACAACAAAGACAATTAGCATAAACCTTTACGTCTAAAATTACACTAAGTTCGTGAATGAAAAGTGTACTAACTTTTATGATCACTTGTTTAAGGTTGAGAGTATTGCTTATGCATTTGATTCCTCAAATAATGATAGTATCTAAAAGAAAAACAAAAGTATTGAACCATTGGATGGGATGAATGACTTATGGGAACCATTGAACAAATTGGTAACAAAAGATGACACCTTAGACAATTCCAAAGATCTAGTTCCAAAGTTCATCAGTAGTACTCCACTAATTAATCTTGATGATTATGAAAATAAGGCGACAATGATAATGAAGAAGAAGACAATGCATATGTGCCTTCGCCAAAAATTAAGGAACATAAAGTTAGCAACCAAAATGTTCTTCAAAAATTAGATGTTGTTTAAGCTATAGAAGGGCCATCAAGTAATAATAATAATAATATTGATAAAGGAAAAGGGAAGAAGGGAAGATGTGGAAGAAAGAAATAACAAACAAATAGTCCTCCTCATCCACCTCATGTTGGCCGTGGTGGTGATAGTGATGGTTGTGGTGGTGGAACAAATATTAATGTGGAACAAGTTCAAATTACTACTGAGACAACAAGAGGTACAAGAAGGATAGTACAAGGGTAGTCAATGAAAAAGTTCATCCACTGCTCTTGTACTACAATTGCTTGTAGCTCCTGTTGTCTCAGTAGTAACTTGAACTTGTGCCACATTTATATTTGTTCCACCATTATCACCATCACCACCACGGCCAACAAGAGGAGGAGGAGAAGGATAATTTGTTTCTTTTTTCTTTCTTCCTCGTCGTCCCTTTTTCCCTTTTCCTTTATCACTATTATTATTATTATTACTACTTGATGGCGCTTCTATATCTTGAACAACATCTAATTTTTTGTAGAACATTTTGTTTGATAACTTTGTGTTCCTTAACTTCTTGAGAAGTCACATTCTCATCATATTCTTCTTCATTATCCTCGTCGTCCACATTTTTATAATCATCAAGATTGATTAGTGGAGTACTACTGATGAACTTTTAAACTCGAACTTTGGAATTGTCTAAGGTGACAACTTTTGTTACCAATTTGTTCAATGGTTTCCATAAGTCATTCATTCCATCCAATGGTTCAATCCTTTTGTTTTTCTTTGAGATACTATCATTCTTTGAGGACTCAGCAACATAAGCAATACTATCAACCTTCAACAAGTGATCATAATAGTTAGTACACTTTTCATTTACGAACTTAGTGTAATTTTAGACACAAAGGTTTATACTAATTGTCTTTGTTATGTTTACATGTATCACTAGTAGTCTTCAATGTTTCCGTTGTTCACTTTGTAATGTATATGGAATGATTTCAATCTCACCCGTAATACCCCTGCGTGTAAAACAATCCATAGAGATACAATTTAGCTTTAGTCATCCAACAAATGGATTTTTGGTGTGTGCTGATTTAATGTAGCCGACCCTTTTATTTTTTTGTAGCTTATTGGTTTTGTTTTATTGTCTATATGTGTAGTGCTTCATTTTACTCTACTGTGAAGCTATGGGATGTTTAACAAAGGTGTCTTCTTCACAGCTTGAACGAACACATGTAACGGATGTGAACTCATTATGTCTACTTGGACACAGGAGATAAAAATAGGGACTCTTAATAAAATTATACTTTATAACTATCAAATACAGGCTCAAGTATTATGTGGTTTGTTTACTTGTATTCAATTGAACTATCCATAACCTATATACCTATTCCTTTTATTTGGGTGTGGATGTGAGAGAAGGGAAGTGAGAATAAGTTAATTGTACCATTCTTGTCGAATGTTTTTATTTTTTACTGAGTAGGTTCGCTTCCGTTTTGAATCCAGGGAAGTTGTTTACTCTGTTGCATTTAGTCGGAATGGTGAATACAGGGGAAGTTTTTTATTGGATAAATGCATGTATATATGGTCAGGGAAGGAGGCCAAAATTGTAAAAACTTACAATGGCGATGACAATATTTTTGAAGTGTGTTGGAACTAGGAAGGAAACAAGGTTGCAACTTGTTTTGCAAACAAAAAGCTTTGTGTGTTTGATATTCAATTGTAGAGGGTGAAGAATAACTTTAAAAAGTCTTGGGAACATAGAGGCAGAAATTTCACAATTCGAGAAACTCTACTTTGTAGAAATGCAGGTTGTAGATAAGTTTTTTTAAATTTGTCACCGGTGTTCTATTTACCCATATTGTCAATTCCTTGCTTGAAATTGAGCCTAAAAACCTAAGGGATCGTTTGGTTTTCCAACAAGTTATATTGTATTATTGTGTGGGAATTATAATATAGGGATTTAAAATAGCTTACTTAAGTTTCTTTTTGTTTTTAATATTTGGTGCATGCATATCTTTTCATCATTTTTTGCCTAAAACATCTACATTCTTGCAAATATTCTCCTTTTGAAAACTACAAAGTTTGTACCTTCAAGTTGATATTCTACCTTAGGTTTCTCTTAAATTACCAATATCAATTTTTCATTATTTGTTTGGTATCATGCTTTCCTTCCTTGCTTTTAGGGGTGTTCAAAATCGAATTGTAACCGATAAGCCCACCGAAAAATTCATCAACTTAGTATAATTTTAGAAAATGAAGAAACACACTTAGTATATCTCCACTAAACAAATAAAAAGAAGAAATACACTACTTTGCATCAACACACTTATTTAAACCTTCTTAAACTCCACCGCGGATGCGGAAGGACATCCTAACAATAAGGTCTTCCCTGTCTCGGGAAAGGGTCCTCCCCTTTTCTTCTAGTGTTTAAATTTGGTTAAGGAGTTGTTGAATGCATAGTTGCACCAACTTTGAAAAATCTGTAATACATCAAAGAGACAAAGAAAAAATGTATATTATGCCATCAGTGGAGCACACCTGACTGACAATCTTTTGACTGGTCTACGCTCACCAACTTTACAAACGTAGATTATGCCATCCGGGAAGTTGGTGGAAAAAGCATTATTCTTTCGCCAATCAACATCAAAGAATGAACCTGAATAGGGTTGTATAACATTGGTGAGAATATATACAAACTTATGAAATTAAGACAGATCAAGGGAAAAAAGCACCTGAATGAAATTCAAATTGATGCATCCATTCGCAAGACCTCACTTGAGAAAATTATAGATCAACGAAAGTCGGCCCAAAACAGGCTGTAGAAAACTCACATTTCAATCAAGTGTCGTAACATTCTTGTTTTATCTCAGTTTTTCAACTTTGGATAGTAGAGTTACATGGACCATCTCCAATAGACCAAATTTTAGTAGTAGAGTCTTCGGACCTAAATTGATATTACACATGGTTAGATATAAGAGAGATGATTTCTTAGACGAGCGTAAAACTACTCTCAACCTTCATAAAATCCCGATGCTAATGATGGTCATTTCCAAACATAAAATCACAACAGAATTAGAAACAGAAGTAAGAATATGAACATGAGTATACATAGACGAGAGCAATAAAATGAAGAAATGGAAGTAATGCTTACCAGATGCAAGAAAAGACCCTTCTGGATTCCAAGCACAACCAAAAACCTGGAACAAGAAAAAATTGTAATGTTAATATAGAAGACAGAAAAGATATAATATTTATCATTATTCCTATAAAGAAATCATGTCGGATCAAGAGAAATTTATAAAGATGCGGTCAAACCTTAGATGTATGTCCTTCCAAAGTCGTTACGTCATAACTAAGAATTCCACTCGGCAGAGAGGTTGTGAGTGTGCTGATATGTATATCTTATCTACGCAAACCTATGAAGATGATCAATGAAAATTTTTATTAGTTAAATGCAATAATTTATATATTTATTTCAATTTGATGAGGTTCAATCATGTAGTTAGTCTTATCTCACTAATATTATCTTATAGACATTATTTTTTTTTGTATTTTTCTTGTCATCTAACAAAATGTGTTTTGCATGTGTATTTTAAATTATTTAGATGTCATATGAACATGTGAAGAGAACAACTACACTTTATATATTCACCTATTTTCACATATTTTGTGAGATTTTTAAAAAAAAAAAAAGAACTCGGAATATTTTAAAATAATATATTTTGAAGTTAGAAGATCTTGTTAACTTGATAATACATTTGTGTCATATATAATACTTTAATTTAATTACAAATACCTACCCAAATATAAATGTATATATTTAAATTAATGAAAATATTTATCTCACAAAATTAGCTATTATATAAATAATAAAAATTAAACTAATACAAACTTCAATTGGCGTTATTACAAGTCATATGAACTTTTCTTCGTCCAAAATACTGAAATAATAAGAAATGGTAAATAAGTAAAACAAAATGGCAATGTTTATATAATAATAACTATTTTGAAGAAAACTTCCTTAGAGTCTAAATAACATAAGTAGCATTGATAAATAAAGTTATTCTTTTGTCTTGAGCATCAAAAACAAATCGTGACAATTCTCTAAATTTTGGAAAAAGATATTTAGAAGCATATATATCTACATCATAAGAGAAATTGTTAACGAAAACATAGGAATTTAGACTACATCATGTTAACTTCGTATAATGAAATATTACATACTGATGTATATATTAAGCGAAAAAATATTTATTCTATTATCAAAATTATTTTCCTTAAGTACGCGAGGTTATGGAATATACCCTCTTAGGATAGAACAACTTACTTCATCAGAATAGTGGTACCTCATATTCTGCTAAACTTCGAACTCACTCAACGACAATAAACACACAAAAAAATTTAAAATGCAAGAAGAAGAAGAAGAGTAGAAGATTAAAAAAAAATTGTGGTAGAAAGTTGAGAGGAAGCCCCTCAATTTATAGTCAACAAAGAGTAGTATGAACAAATATTTTGTGTGTCTTATCTGAAAAGTCATGACTTTTTCGAGAAGTCTCAACCCTTTGGAAAAGTCACAACTCTTTGGAAAAGTCACAACACACCAAAAATCACAACCCTTTGAAAAAGTCACAACTCATCGAAAAATCACAATCCTTTGAAAAAAGTTACAACTTATCGAAAACGTCACAACTCATCAGAAAAATCACAACCTATGTTAGAGATATTATAGTAATTTAACATTCAAGTTAGGAGTTCATGCTTTTAAGGTAATATATATATATATATATATATATATATATATATATATATATATATAGATTAAAAGCCCTTATTTTGTAAATTTGTAATATTGATATTTTTATTGTGTCAATTATTAGTTGTATTCTTTTAACATATTTTGTATTATTTATTAAGCTGGAAGCCCAAATTTATATAAAGAAAGAAATGAAAAGGCCAAGAAGTCCAGACTAAACCCACCATTCCAACCCACGTTTTATACTAAAATCTATCCAAAAATATCCCAAACTAAGGCCCAAACCCGTGTCTTATTCATCAGCAAAATGCCAAAATGAATTAGGTCATTTTTGTTTCATCAATTCATCGCTCCTTCCCCTTCAAATGGCTAAAGTTGTAGGCCTATTTCACCTTGGACAGAGGTTCCTCTCCATTTTCGTACAAGCTTCAATAACTCCATCAACTCTCCTCAGTCTCTCTCTTTGTAAATTATTCAGTCAAGAAGCAGCCAAAAGATTTCTGATTTTTTGATTTGCTAAAGAGTAGAGGTTTGATTCAAAATTCAAACGACTATTTACTCCTTTGAATCCAACTCAAATTGCAATAAGAGGAACCCTAGTTCGTCACTATAAATAACTACTCTTACATCCATTTTTAACAAAGCTTTTCTTCCCCCAATATCACCTTGAACCACTGCTCTCTGCTCTCAAAAATTATCTTTTGAACTCTTTCAATCTCGGTTAAAAACTCTGGTTTCGAGCTTACTCGAGTGTGTCGTTATTCGAATGTAGGCCTTCGGCCAAAGCACCTTTGTTCACTGCCAACAAAAGGTAAAACTTGCCCCTTTCTTCCTCTATTTTGTCGCTGCGGTTAAAGTGCTATGTATACCTTAAGAGATTTATATGTCAAGATTATTTTTTGCTTATTTTGTATACACTAAAAGTAGTGTTAAAAATGTGATTGCATTCTCTCCCATATATTTAGAAATATTATGTTAGCCCATGAATATTTTTGTAATATGACTTTCAAACAATATTTTTAGCAAAACCTTTATGGAACCCTCCGTAGGGATTTGGGGAAGCAGTATGTATAGTCTCACAATCTTGAGAGTCCATTTTATGCATTTAGGTGCAAATTTACAAGAATTAGGCGATTTTTCTTAGGTTTTCGTGTATTAGCCATGAATAGTTTTCTGATATGGCTTCTTGATGATTTCTTTACGAAACTCTCTATAGGGAGTTAGAGGAGCTGTACATACGGTCTCATAATTTTGAGAGTCCATTTTTCGTATTTAAGGGTAATTTGCATGAATTAAGCAATTTTCTCAATTCTTTGTGTGTTAGACCATGAGTATTTTGGTGATATTTCTTCCGGACGATATCTTTGCAAAACATTTAAGGAACTCTCCATAGGGAGTTGGCAGAGCAGTACGTATAGTCTTATATATTTTAAATCCATTTTGAATATATAGGAGACCAATTATAGAAATTAGGCGATTTTCTTAGTTTTTTTGTGTGTTAGCCCATTCATATTTTGGTGGTATGTCTTCTGGAGGATTTCTGTACAAAACGCTCTGTAGAGAGTTGGAGGAGCAGTACGTACAATTTAATAATTTTTAGAGTCAATTTTGAGTATTTAAGGACCAATGTAGAGGAATTAAGAAAATATCTTAGTTTTCCGTGTGTAACGAGCATGAAAATTTTGGTGATATGACTTTCAGACAAGTACTTTTCAAAACCTTTAGGGAACTCTCCACAGGGAGTTGGGGGAGTAGTACGTACATTCTCACATTTAAAAAACAATTTTGGACATTTAGGAGGCCAATTATAGGATTTAGGCAATTTTATAGCTTTTCGTATGTGTTAGCCCATTAAAATTTTGGAGATATGTCTTCCGGACAATTTCTTTGAGACACCTTTACATAACCCTTTGTAGGGAGTTGGGGGAGAAGTACGTACAATCTCACAATTTTTAGAGTCTATTTTGGGCATTTAGGGGCTAATTTAAAAGAATTAGGCGATTTTCTCAATTTTTCATTTGTGCTAACCCATGGATATTTTCTTTCGTAGAATTTCTTTATGAAACCTTTACGCAACTCTTTGTAAGGTTTTGGGGGAGCAATACATGTTGTCTCATAAATTTTAGAGTCTATTTTGGACATTTAGGGGCTAATTTACAGGAATTAAGTGGTTTTGTTAGTTGTTGGTGTGTGTTAGCCCAAAAATATTTTTTTCTTAAATTAAAGGCTTGATACCAACTGTTTAAGCAAGTCAAAATATTCTATTAAAATATTAAAATGAGGCATGGTCAATTGAAACATGACTTAGATTTAATGTCTTAATGGAATATTTTTTACAAGTTTAACAAGTTAATTATGTATTAAGCCAAAAAGAGCCTCTATATAATTGATAAAGCAATGAAAGAAAACATGTTACCAAACAAATTGTTACACCACATGTCCAAATAAGAGCCCCAATACCAATATTTTAAAATTACACAACAATGAAACATTGATATTGGTAATTTATGAGAAATCGAAGTAAGGATATCAACTTGAAGGTAAAAACTTATACAAAATCCTCTATAGGGAGTTGGGCAAGTAATAAGCACAGTAGCATAGTTTTATAGTCCATTTGGGGCCAATTAGAAGGAATTAGCAAATTTTATCAATTTTTCGTGTGTGTTAGGCAATGAATATTTTGGTGATATGATTCCAGATGATTTCTTTTTGAAAACTCTATAGAATCTTTTGTAGGGTGTTAGGAGAGCAGTACGTAATGTCTATCAAGTTTTAGAGTCCGTTTTGGCCGTTTAGAGGCCAATTTATAGGAATTAGGTGATTTTCTCAATTTTTCATGTGTGATAGCCATGAATATTTTGTGATATGGCTTCCAGACGATGTTTTTTGCGAAAACTTTATGGAACTCTTCGTAGGAAGTTGTGGGAGTAGTACCTATGGTCTCACAATTCTTAGATTCCATTTTGGGCATTTAGGGTCAAGTTTACAGGAATTATATATTTTTTTTCAGTATTTCGTATGTGTTATCCGATAAATCTTTTTGTTATATGGCTTCTGGATGATTTCTTAGTAAAATTTTTATGTAACCCTCCATAGGTATTTTGGAGAGCATACGTACAGTCTCACAATTTTTAGAGTTCATCTTGCACATTTAGGGGCTATTTTACATGAATTAGGAAATTTTCTTAGTTTTTCATGTGTGTTAGCCATGACTATTTTGGTGCTATGCCTTCTGGACGAATTATTTGTAAAAACATTACGGAACCCTCCATAGGGAGTTGGTGGAGTAGTACATAGTCTCACAATTTTTAGAGTCCATTATTGGCATTTAGGGCAAAATTTACAAGAACTAGACGATTTTCTCAGTTTTTCGTGTGTGTGAGCCCATGAATATTTTCATCATATGGCTTCCAGATGATTTCTTTGTGAAACTTTTACTAGATACTTCATAGGGAGTTGGGTAAGAATTACGCACATTAGCACACGTTTAAGAGTCCATTTTAGGTAGTTAGGGGCCAATATATAGGATCTAGGTGATTTTCTTAATTTTCGTGTTTGTTAGCCATACATATTATATGGCCTCCGGATGATTTCTTTCGAAACCTTTACAGAACCCTTAGTAAGCTGTTGGGGGAGCAATACGTACAGTCTCATAATCTTAGAGTGCATTTTTGTCATTTAGGGGCCAATTTATAAGAGTTGGGCGATTTTCTCATTTTTTTCATGTGTTAGTAACCCCATGAATATTTTGTCATTTAATAACATGCTTGATACCAACTTTTTAAAAAAGTTAAAATATTCTATTTAGATATTCAAATTAGGCTTGTTCAATTGAAACATGACTTAGATCGAATATCCAAATGTAATATTTTGACAAGTTTAACAAGTTAATTACGTATTAAGTAGAAAAAGAACCTCTATATTTGATAAAGCAATTAGGGCTGTTTATCGAACGGATCGGGCAGATAATTTCTCTTAACGGTTTGGCTTTTCAGATATCGGTTTTTAAACTTATTAATCTGTTAGTCCATCTATAAGATATTGGTTGGTTTGGTAATGGATTAGCAATTATCGGACGGTTATCGTGCTGTGTATTGGTTAACCTCTAATTTCTATGATATTTTTTTTTGATGAACGCACCTTACAAGAAGGATGACTTTTAACCAGTAACAAGATAAAATGGGTAAATTGATAAAAAATTTCAACTTGTCACATTTTCATTGTCCATTTGAAGCATCTTTTTAAATGACTCGATAAATTGTTGCATACATTTCATGTACATATCCTATGTGCTTTTATGAGTTTTCTGACTTGCACTCTATTCTTTAAAGAAAAATAGATAGGTATAGAAAAATAAATAGGTTTTCATGGCTTTATGGCTTTAGCCTTTAAGATTTAGGACTAAGAAAACAAAAATATATAATTACTGTTATATATTATGGTAAAATATTAAATGAGGCTAATATACCTAGAATAAAAATGTAAGTATGGTAATTCTTAACGGGTTAACGGTTTACCAAATAAGAAAATTGAATAATCCGTACCCACATCGATAAGCCATTAATTATATAAAATTTTAATCCATTCCCCAATCATTTATTTGATAACCCAAAACCAATAAGCCATAAGCCAATTTTGCGGTTGGCTTATCGGTTACTATTCGGTTTTGAACACACCCCTAAAAGCAAGCAAGGAAAGCATGATACCAAACAAATTCTTACACCACATATCCAAATAAGTGCATAAATCCAAATATTATAATTTCAACACAGTAATGAAAAATTGATATTGGTAATTTAAGAGAAACCTAAGTTAGAATATCAACTTGAAGGTACAAACTTTATACTTTTCAAAAGGAGATTATTTACATGCATTCAGATGATTTAGGCAAAAAATGATGAAAAGATATACGTTCACCTAATATTAAAAAAAAAGAAACTCAAGTAAGATATTTTAAATCCCTATATTATAATTCCCACACAAGAATCCAGTATAACTTATTTGCCAACCAAATGATCCCTTAGGTTTTTGGGCTCAATTTCAAGTAAGGAATTGACAATATGGGTAAATCTAACACTATTGATGAATTAAAAAAAAACTTGTCTACAATTTGCATTTCTACAAGGTAGAGTTTCTCGAATTGTGAAATTTCTGCCTCTATGTTCCCAAGACCTTTTGAAGTTATTCTTCAACCTCTACAATTGAATATCAAACTCAAAGCTTTTTGTTTGCAAAACAAGTTGCAACCTTGTTGCCTTCCTTGTTCCAACACATTTCAAAAATACTGTCATCGCCATTGTAAGTTTTTACAATTTTGGCCTCCTTCACTGACCATATATTCATGCATTTGCCCAATAAACCAATTTCCATGTATTCACCATTCGGACGTAATGCAACAGAGTAAACAGCTTCCATGGATTCAAAATGGAAGAGAACCTACTCAGTAAAAAATAAAAATATTCGACAAGAACGGTACAGTTAACTTATTCTCACTCCCTTCCCCTCACATCCCTGCCAAAATACTAGGACTAGGTATATAGGTTATGGATAGTTCAATTGAATATGAGTAAACAAACCACATAATACTTGACCCTGTATTTGACAGTTATAAAGTATAATTTTATAAAGATTCCCTATTTTTATATCATGTGTACAAGTAGAAATAATGAGTTCACATCCATTACATGTGTCCGTTCAAGCTGTGAAGATGCCACCCTTGTTAAACATACCATTGCTTCACAGTAGAGTCAAATGAAGCACTACACATATAGACAATAAAACAAAACCAATAAGCTAAAAGAAATAAAAGGTTAGGTGTAATTTCTACCATCTACAATCCAATTAGCTTATTGGATATTTTTATTGTCTATCTGTGTAATGCTTCATTTGACTCTACTGTGAAGCTATGGGATGTTGAACAAGGGAGGCATCTTCACAGCTTGAACGGACACAGGTAATGGATGTGAACTCATTATTTCTACTTGTACACATGATATAAAAATAGGGAATCTTTATAAAATTATACTTTATAACTGTCAAATACAGGGTCAAGTATTATGTGGTTTGTTTACTCATATTCAATTGAACTATCCATAACCTATATACCTAGTCCTAGTATTTTGGCAGGGATGTGAGGGGAAGGGAGTGAGAATAAGTTAACTGTACCGTTCTTGTCGAATATTTTTATTTTTTACTGAGTAGGTTCTCTTCCATTTTGAATCCATGGAAGCTGTTTACTCTGTTGCATTACGTCCGAATGGTGAATACATGGAAATTGGTTTATTGGGCAAATGCATGAATATATGGTCAGTGAAGGAGGCCAAAATTGTAAAAACTTACAATGGCGATGACAATATTTTGTGTTGGAACAAGGAAGGCAACAAGGTTGCATCTTTTTTTGCAAACAAAAAGCTTTATGTGTTTTATATTCGATTGTAGAGGTTGAAGAATAACTTTAAAAGGTCTTGGGAGCATAGAGGCAGGAATTTAACAATTCGAGAAACTCTACTTTGTAGAAACGCAGATTGTAGATAAGTTTTTTTATTTGTCACCGGTGTTTGCTTTACCCATATTTTCAATTCCTTTCTTGAAATTGAGCCCAAAAACATAATTGATCCTTTTTGCAAACAAGTTATACTGGATTATTGTGTGGGAATAATATAGGGATTTAAAATATCATACTTAAGTTTCTTTTTGTTTTTAATATTTGGTCCATGCATATCTTTTCATCATTTTTTGCCTAAAGCATCTACATGCATGTAAATAATCTCCTTTTAAAAAGTACAAAGTTTGTACCTTCAAGTTGATATTCTACCTTAGGTTTCTCTTAAATTACCAATATAATTTTTCGTTATTGTGTTGGAATTATAATATTTGGATTATTGCACTTATTTGGACATGTGGTGTAAGAATTTGCTTGGTATCATGCTTTCCTTCCTTGCATTTAGGGGTGTTCAAAACCGAATAGTAACCGATAAGCCTACCGAAAAATTCACTAACTTAGTGTAATTTTAGAAAAATAAGAAACACAATTAGTAGATCTCCACTAAACAAAGAAAAAGAAGAAACACACTACTTTGCGTCAACATACACTTATTTAAACCTTCTTAAACTCCGTCGCAGATGCGGAAGGCCATCCTAACAATAAGGTCTTCCCTATCGCGGGAAAGGGTCCTCCCCTTTTGTTCCAAGGTTTAAATTTTGTTAAGGAGTTGTTGAATGCGTTGTTCCACCAACTCCGGAAAATCTGTAATACATCAAAGGAATAAAGAGAAAATGTATATCATGCTATCAATGGAGCACACCTGATGTCCTAAAAAATCTTTTGACCAGTTTACTCTCACCAACTTTACAAACGTAGATTTTGCCATCAGTGGAGCTTGTGGAAAAAGCATAGTCGTATCACCAATCAACATCAAGCAATGGACCTGAATAGGGTTGTACAACAATGTTGAGAATATATACAAACTTATGAAATTAAGACAGATCAAGGGAGAAAAAACACCTGAAAGAAATCCAAATTGATGCATCCATTTGCCAAATCTCACTTAGAAAAGTATAGATCAACGAAAGTCAGCGGAAAATAGGCAGTAGAAAACTCACATTGCAATCAAGTGTCGTAACATTCTTGTTTTTTCTCAATTTTTTGACTTTGGATAGTAGAGTTACATGGACCATCTCCAATAGACCAAATTCTAGTAGTAGAGTCTTCATACCTAAATTGATATTACACATGGTTAGCTATATGAGAGATTATTTCTTATATGAGTCTAAAACTACTCTCAACCATCATAAAATCCCGGTGCTATTGATGGTCATTTCCCAACGTAAAATCACAAGAGAACTAGAAACAGAAGTAGGAATATGAACATGAGTATACATAGACGAGAGCAACAATATTAAGAAATGGAAGTAATGCTTACCCATATGCAAGAAAAGACCCTTCTGGACTCCAAGCACAACAAAAAACCTACAACAAGAAAAAATTGTAATGTTAATATAGAAGACATAAAAGATATGATATTGATAATTTTTCCTATAAAGAAATCATGTCGGATCAGGAGAAATTTATAAAGATACGGTCAAACCTTAGATGTATGTCCTTCCAAAGTCGTTACATCATAACTAGGAATTTCACTCGGTAGAGAGGTTGTGACTGTGCTGATATACATAGGCACCAAATCTGTCTTGCAACAAAAGCAAACTTTAGTGTCACAAAAACAACAAAACTTGGGAGATCACTAAAAGTTTCTGAATTGAGCATGAAAATAAAAGCTTCTATTGTTTGTCATCTAGAAAAAAGAAATGCAATATGCAGTTCAATTGAAAATGAAACAAAAAGCACATGACAATTGACATGGATTCTTGGAGGCTAAAAGCTAGCACAAAAAAGGCACACCTTTTTACATTTGTGGTGTTTGACCAAAAACAACACAACACACAAAAAAAATAATTCTACAAAAATACATTTTTGTAAAAGTTGTTTTGATAAAAGTTTCTCTAGACCAGAAAACTCATGTTTGAGTGTTGAGAGCTTGGTTAAGCTTTTGTTGCCTTTTGTTAGAAATGTTGGTTTCTTGGGATATCGATTCCCTTGAGGTCATCGTATGAGTTAGGTGCTTATTATAGGATTAATGGGTCAGGGTCATTGGGTTTAATATACCCTTTGGTTGCTTTTTGTTTCCTCTTTTTGTGTCTATCTATTTATCTTTAATTTTCATCTTTGATTTTTGCATTTTAGTGTGATTTCCTTATAGGAATTACATCATTTGGTATTAGAGCTGAATCTTGATTCGTTCCTACAATTTTAGTTTTGGGGTTGTTACAAAAAAAAATCTATTCATTTTTCATTTTTTTGAAATTTGCTGAAATGGGTCTTGTTAATTTGAGTCTTGTTTGAGTTTCGAAGGATGGAATATTGTTCTCCAACCCTATTTGAGTTTAGGGCTAAGATTGGAAGGAGTTTGGTGCCTTGTTGAAGATTTCACCATTGAAGACTTGAAGAAGCTTGAAGAAGATGAAAATTGGTTTTGAAATCTGAATGTTTTGGTAGGAAATTTAGGGCTAAAAAGTATTGGGTGTTGTTCCCCATATCAAGGAGAGCCTACACCTCAATTTTCGTGAAATTCTGAGACAAAAATTTTAAGGGTTTAATTTTGGGTTCATCTCGTTCTTGAAGAACATACATATCTTCAAGGAAGGGGATATTTGAAAAAAACAATAGCTTGATTCAAAAAAGGAAGAAAGAGAAAGATTAAAAATGTTTATAAAAGAGGGAATTTACCTAAAAGGGTAAATACTAAAGGACAAGTGTAAGGGGGAACCACCAGAATTTAAATTTTGGAAGTTAAAAGTTGTAGCACTGGTCCATTAGGTGAACCCGAACTTAGCTCGCCTAACCCACTCGGCGCCTCACCCTTTGGGCAGGTTGGTTGCCGAAGTGGCTGCCAATTTGAGGGAGCTATTGGAATTTTTGGCAAGATCAAGCCTTGGTCGTCGAGTCCAATTGGCGCATCGCCGAACTACCACCCATATCGCCGAGTTGCCTTTTCCATTTGTAGAGTTTGGTGAGTCCATCTTCAAGTTGGTGAGCTGAACTTCACTTTTGGTGAAGAAAACAGGTCATTCGGCGATCAGAAACTCAAGTTACACTCCTTTTCTCAGGTTCTAAATTCTTAGTTTCTTTGTTTTGATTCTCAAACGTTCTCAAGAATCCTAAACCAATTTTCAACTCGTAATTACTCTACTTGTTGACTATTGGTTCTTGAATTCATTTATTTGTTTGTGCCTTTTTCTTTTCATGTTTTTTTCGTTTTACTTCGTAGTTAATTCTTGATTCAAGTCCGTTTGTTTTCAATTGAGTCATCTGTTCTTCTCAAAACAAGAATCTATTCTGACCAAGAGTTGAAATTGATACCTAGTGATTAACTGAGTACAAACAACTGTCAACATTAGCCGCGCCAATTTGAAAGACAATCAAAGGTGTGTAAACACGAGCGATTGTGAGTTCATTTTATTAATGCTAACGTTGTCTGTTGTTTTTGTGAGTTGTCTTAATGTCACGTACAATGGAGACAGGAGGAGAAACTCAAGCATCTATCGGCGAAATTACTTTGGCAACCTTATTGGAAGTATTGAACAATGCGAGAGGTGATATATCTAGGATAGATGCTAGGCTGGCCCATGTGGAAGGTCGAGTCAACTACAATGACGCTACACCACAATCTACTTTCTGTACTTCTACAAGTGGGCACGATCACACTAATTCTTCTATTCTCATAACCGAAACCCTCCACCAAACCTTGCACCCAACTTTAAATCAATTAGGTTCAAATAGCCAAAGTACCAATCGACCGTTCCATTTCCCGCTTAGTCAAGAAGCTCCACC
The DNA here is from genome assembly GCA_036553675.1 of Solanum okadae. Classification (NCBI taxonomy): domain Eukaryota; kingdom Viridiplantae; phylum Streptophyta; class Magnoliopsida; order Solanales; family Solanaceae; genus Solanum; species Solanum okadae. The sequence goes on along the minus strand of CM071686.1, from coordinate 17,716,894 downwards.
AAGTCAAAGCCATCCTTACAAACACCACCTAACCAAAATATTCCCTACCAAATACCACAACCACCACCAAATCTCGTGAATGAGGTGAGGAATGGTGAAGATCAATGAGGTTATGAATGTGAAGGTGAGGAAGCGCCATGGAATGAGTCATCGAGGAATCGACCAAGAGCTCAAGTCTTGCAAAGTGGACCAAGAGGTAGATTGGGTCTAATGCCATTTGATAGGAGACAACACGGAAACCACCCTCAAGGTGGAGATCAATGGGAAGTCAATGGCAAGTAAGAAGTTGGTCAAGAAGCTAGAGAAGGACATGGTAACCGCTATCAAGGAGGACATCAAAGGGGTTACTACCACAACGACCAAGGTGGCCGAGATATGGGCATAAACTCTATCAAAATGACTCTTCCATTATTCAAAGGGGAATGCAATCCCGATGCTTATCTAGAATGGGAGTCACAATATGACCGGCTTTTCAATGTCAATGACTTGATGGAGGTCAAATGTAGTTTCTATGATATAGCTCAATTTGAAAGGTATGCTGTCAGAAGGTGGGAATACATGAAGAGGTATCACTTAGTTGTTCAAGAAGGTCATCCTCCACCGTGCCCTGAGTAAAAATGATTGATGAGAGCTAAGTATGTGCCGGAAAGGTACCGCCAAGGGTTACTTGCCAAATTGTACAACTTGAGGCAAGGAAGTAGAAGCGTTGAAGCCTATCATGATGAGTTCCAAAACATAGTCATGAAGCTAGAATATAGAGAGGTTGAAGAGCATGCCGTGATTCACTTCAAGGTAGGGTTGAACAAAGAGATTTCTTCGAAGATGACGATTCATCGTTTTGCTACTTTGAATGATGTCTTTGAGGCAGCCCATGAGATAGAGATGGAATTCAAGGAGGAGAAAGTGTCTAAGTATAAGAATACATCTTCCACTTCTTGGAGCAAGAACAAAGAGGGAGCTCAAACATCGTCGGGTTGGAACAAAGGTTCGGATGTTAAGAAGCCTTATGAGAAGAACCCTTCGAAGGGAACACTCCAAAGTATCCGCCAAGAGAAAAAGGTAACAATGACCCAACCAAATTGCCTAAAGGTATTCAATGTCACAAATATAGGGGATGGGGTCATATAATGCGAGAGTGTCCCAATTGATTGAAAGCTCTAATGCAAGGAGGGGAAATATATCTTAGTGTTGAGGAAGAGCCAACATGTGATTGTGAAGAAGATTTTCAAGAAGAGGTTGAGTTTGAAGATGGGGAAGATGAGGATCCAAATCTTTGTGTCAAAGAAGGAGAGAGTGTCGTTCCTCTATATGTGGTGAGGCGAGCAATAATTATTAAAGCCATAGATGATCCGAGCCAAAGAGAGAATCTATTTCACTCCAAATGCCTCATAACGGATAGTGTGTGTTCCTTAATCATTGATAGTGGGAGTTGTGCAAATTTTTCCAGTACTGCGTTAGTGGAGTTCTTAAAACTTCCTACCACTAAGCATACTACACCTTATAAGCTTCAATGGTTGAGTGACTGTGGCAAATTGAGGGTGCATTGACAAATGATGATCAAGTTTAAGATTGGGAAGTATCAAGATCAGGCTGATGTAGTCCCAATGCAAGCTTGTCATGTGCTACTCAGGAGGCCTTGGTAACATGATCGTTCAACCAAACATGATGGGAGAACCAACAAGTATTCACTAGTGTTGCATGATCATAAGTATGTTCTTCACCCTATGTCACCATCTCAAGTTAATGATGTATATCAAAGGATGAGTGAGTCGAGGGAGAAGAAGAAGTGTGAAGAGGAATATGTGGAGGCCGAGAGCCAATAAGAGGAGGAGAGGAGGAAGTTGAAAGTAAAGACGCAAGTGTTGTTGGCTAACTACAAAGAGATAAGGGAGGAAATTGAGTCTGAACGTTCTTTGATCCTTATCACACATAGGGATCATATGCTACAAACTAACCAATCTCATTCATCTCTTCCCAGTTCTATTTCCTTTCTTTTGCAGGTCTATGAGGATGTGTCTTCCCTAAGAAGCTTCCAACTGGATTGCCCCCTCTTCGGGGAATTGAACACCAAATTGATTTTGTGCCGGGATCACAATTGCCAAACAAGCCGGCTTATCGAAGCAATTTAGAGGACACGAAGGAGCTACAAAGGCAAGTCAAGGAACTCCTCAACAAAGGTTATGTGAAGTAGAGCATGAGTCCATGTGTCGTGCCGGTTCTATTGGTTCACAATAAAAGATGGAATATGGCGCATGTGTGTTGATTGCCAAGCCATCAATAAAATTATGGTAAAGTATCCTCATCCTATCCCTAGGTTACATGATATGCTTGATGAATTGAATAGATGTTATGTGTTTTTAAAGATTGATCTTAGAAGTGGTTATCATCAAATCCGTATGAATCTCGGTGATGAATGGAAAACTGCATTCAAGACCAAGTTTGGTCTATATGAATGGTTGGTGATGCCATTTGGTCTCACTAATGCTCCTAGTACTTTTATGTGTCTCATGAATCATGTGATGAAACCCTTTATAGGGAAATTTGTGGTTGTCTATTTTGATGATATCTTTATTTATAGCAAGACCATGCATGATCATGTTGAGCATTTGAGATGTGTGTTTGATGTGCTTAGGAAGGAACAACTTTATGCTAATCTTGATAAGTGTTCATTTTATGTTGATGAAGTTGTCTTCTTGGGTTTTGTTGTGAGTTCAAGAGGGGTTAAAGTTGATGAGTCTAAAATTGATGCTATTGAGAATTGGCCAATTCCAAAATCCATAAGCGATGTTATAAGCTTTAATAGGTTGGCTAGTTCTTATAGGCGATTTTTCAAAGGTTTTAGTACCATTGCAGCCCCATTGACAGAGGTAATCTGAAAGGATAAACCTTTTAAGTGGGGAGAGGAACAAGCCAAAGCTTTTGAGGCTTTAAAATCCATGTTTAGTTCCGCTCCTTTGTTGAAATTGCCTGATTTTGATAAAATGTTTGAAATGGAATGTGATGCTAGTAAAGTAAGCTTTGGAGTCGTCTTAATGCAACACAAAAAGCCCATTGCCTATTTTAGTGAAAAGCTAAAAGGGGCTACATTGAATTATTCCACTTATGATCTTGAATTGTATGCCTTGATTAGGGCTTTGGATAATTGGCAACACTACTTGTGGCCCAACGAAGTTGTAATTAGGACTTACCATGAGTCCCTAAAGCACATTCGGGCCCAAGGAAAGTTGAACAAGAGGCACGCCAAATGGACTGAATTCCTTGAAACTTTCCCTTATCTAATCCAATACAAAAAGGGAAAGGGAAATGTGGTGGCCGATGCCTTGTCTAGAAAACATGTGTTGATTAATACTTTGTCTTGTAAATTGATTGGCTTTGAATGTTTGAAGGCATTGTATCCCCAGGACCCTGTGTTTGCTCAAATCTTCAAAGATTGTGAGGAATGGGAGGCAAAAAGGTGGATGAGGGATAGTTCTTCTACTCCCTATTCCAAGTTTGATGATTTCTTGTTCAAAGGCAAGAGACTTTGTGTGCCTATGAGCTCGTGGAGAGAACTATTTGTGAGGGAGGCACACAATGTGGGTTTGATGGGTCATTTTGGTATTGACAAAACTAGGGGAATTCTTCAGGAACAATTCTATTAGCCTAAAATGCATAAGGGTGTTGTTCGAATTTGTGGCCAATGTGTTGAATGTTGACGTGCTAAGTCACGCCTCCTTCCCTATGGTTTATACACTCCACTCCCCACCCCTCAAAGACCTTGTCTTGGTATTTCAATAGACTTCATTTTGGGTTTGCCAAGGACCAAAAGAGGTAGAGATAGCATCTTTGTTGTTGTTAATCGATTTTCAAAGATGGCTCATTTCATTCCATGTCATAAATGTGATGATGCTTCCAATGTAGAATCTTTGTTTGTTGAGCATGTTGTTAAATTGCATGGAATTCCTCAAACCATTGTAAGTGATAGGGATCCAAAATTTCTTAGTCACTTTTGGAAGGAATTGTGGGGTAGACTTGGTACAAACTTGTTCTCAACTTCTTGTCACCCACAAACTGATGGCCAAACTGAAGTTGTGAATAGGACCTTGGGTTCTATGCTTCGTGTTGTAGTGCATGGAAAGTTGGCCTCGTGGGAGGAACATTTGCCTTTAGTTGAATTTGCTTCTAATCGAGTTATTCATAGAACTATTGGCATGACTCCATTTGAAGTGGTTTATGGTTTTAACCCCCTAACCCCTTTAGATCTCACTGCTCATTCTCAAGATGTTGTGTTAAGCCTAGATGGGAGAAAGCAAGCTGAAGCCATGAAGAAGCTTCATGATAAGGTGTGGCTGCACTTAGAGAAGAATACCAAAACGTAGACAAAAGGGCAAGCAACGGCCGTAAGAGGATCGTGTTTGAACCGGGTGATTGGGTGTGGGTAAACTTTCGCAAGGAGCGATTCCCCACCCATCGCAAGTAAAAGCTGATGTCGAGAGGTGATGGTCCATTTTCAGTGCTAGAGAGGCTCAACAACAATGCCTACAAGGTTGCCCTTCCTCCGGAGTATCAAGTTTACAACACTTTCAATGTGTGCGACCTGTCACCTTCCCAACTGTTGATGATGATGATCTGTCGAATTTGAGGACAAATTCTTTTCAAGAAGGAGAGAATGATGATATTCGGATTACATCAAGGCCATTTACTAGAAGTCAAGCTCAAGACCTTCAAAGGATACAATGGCTATTCATGAAGATGGAGGTGCTCAAGATGGTATTGATGACAAGCATGGACTTTCATGCCTTGAAGATTGCAGGGGAGGGCACTTTTGGCGAGCACGACCCACTTGGCGCATCACCCAAGGGCTTAGGCGATAGCCCCAGCTCGCCTAATATTCTAAAGTGTGGCTAAGCTGAGAACCACGTAGAGAAACTCACCGACCAGGTCGGCGCATCGCCCAAGTCACTAGGTGAGCCCTACTTGGCTCTCCCTTTGGCACATCGGGTCACTTTTGGGCCCTTTTATCCTAAAACTATAAATAGCTAGTTTGGGTTCATTTTAGACAGAGATTTTTTTTGGAATGTTGAAAACTGAAAACTCATGTTTGAGTGTTGAGAGCTTGGTTAAGCTTTTGTTTCCTTTTGTTAGAAACGTTGGTTGCTTGGGATATCGATTCCCTTGAGGTCATCATAAGAGTTAGGTGCTTATTATAGGATTAACAGATCGAGGTCATTGGGTTTAATATACCCTTTGGTTGCTTTTTGTTTCCTCTTTTTGTGTCTATCTGTTTATCTTTAATTTCCGCATTTTAGTGTGATTCCCTTATAGGAATTACATCATATCCAATGAGGTTTGAAGAGGGTGGTGTATACACAAGTCTCAAGTAAAGCATATCAAATCATCTCATAGAAACAAAACATCAAAATATCCATAAAAATAGTTCAAAAGAAGATGAAATTTGAATTACCAAATTCAAGTAGGAGGAAATCATAGGGTGAAGAAGCCATTGATGTGAATTGACGACAACTTAAAGAAACAGACAAAGGGTCAAAGGATTTCTCCAACCTATGATATATATATATAAAGGAAAAATAAGGCAAGTGGGAATTTTGGGTAACAGAGTATTTATATACAAGACTAGAATTAAAAAAGTTTTAATTCCAAAAGACAATTTAAATAAAGTGTTGAATGACAATTGTATCCTCAAGCCATTTCAAAGAGTTGAAAGATTAAAAATTTATTTAATCTGAGCCAGATTCAGAATTTAAACCAGATGTTTAAATTTGGTATTATGTTACAATATATTTAATATTCTTAAGTTCACTTTATTGGATTTTTTAGATCTCGAAGTTACAAGATCTAAATTGTATTGTAGAATTATATATTTTTTAACCTAAACCCTAATTTTATTAGTACGTATAATTTTTTTGTGTTCATTTTGATTTGTTAGTGTTTTAGGTCTTTAAGTTGTTAAAATACCTAAACCATTATTTTTTAGAAGTTATAATATTTCGAAACCTAAACCCTAATTTTATAAGTACGTATATTTTTTAAAAATTCATCATGTTGGTATACATATATAAGGTGTTTTATTTTTTAAGTGTATTTTGTTTGTAATCATTTCTCAAAGATTTATTTTGTCAATTATTTCTCGTTAGTAATATTCATATGTTTTTTGGTTAGTTTGAACTTTGAAGTTTTTTTGCTTATTGAGTTATGAATCTTAATTCCTATATGACTTATTTCAAAAAATTTCTTCTCTGGGGGATTTTTGAGCCCTTTTAATATGACTTTAATGGTAACAAGTTTGGATTTAAAAGTTTTTTTTTAGGGAAAGGGATCAAAGACCCAATATCCACTGAAAATTAGATGCATTTACCTTTAGGGCTTATTCACGCGGCTCTTGGGAGACCTCAACTAGGAGATCACTGCCTTGTCGAGTTCAAGGGTGAGCTAGTTCGTTCCGGCTACTATTGATTCATATAGGATCTTATTCCATTTCCATCGGACTTATACCTTATAGACTCTTTACTTTATGTTTAGTTGTTTTGGGGATTGCATCCCCTTATATTACACTGGTTAGTTAGAAGTTTTGGTACAATGACTTTCAGGTTCTAGGAGTTGAATTTCCACTTGGTTATGTTTGTTTTTGATAAATTACTGAGTTTATGGGAACTTGACTTTTAAATTGATTATTTAAATTTGTTTCTACATCTTTAAATGCTTATCTTTTCGTTAGTATCGTTTAGTATGGTTGTAGTAATGGTTCTCCCACCGGAGGGTTAGTGTGGATGTCAATCACGGCGGTTTGGGTCGTGACAAAGTTGGTATCACAGCCCTAGGTTTGTTGATCTAGTTGTACCAAAATGATTCTAGTAGAGTTTTGCAGAACAGTACAGAGACGTCTATACTTTTCTTCAAGAGGCTACATGACTTTTGGAAAATCTCTCCATCTTCTTCTCCCTACTTGCTATAACTTGATTCCAATTGGCATATGTGTTGACACCCAATTTTGGACCTCCACATTGTACATTAATCATCAAGCTTCTTCAATTTCAAACGTTTCAAAATAGTTAGTTTTATAAAATTTCAAAAAAAAAATAGTTTTCAAGTTATTTTAAATATTTGTATCATTTTTATAATTTAAAAAAAATATATGTGTTTTATATAATTATGTATATAATTAGTATATTTTATTAATATTTGAAAATCATCACAAAAGAATTTACATTTTTTAGTTAAATATTTTATCAATTTACCTTAAGTTATAGTTATAATTTCGAGTAAATTAGTTTGTAATTAAATAAATTATTATATTTCGTTAAGATTAAGAAGCTCCTTAATTAATTAATATTAATTCGTCTTGTTTAAGTTTTAGTCAAATTCTCTAAATTAAACTCAATTTGGCTATTTCTTAAATTCCAAGCCCTAACCAATTTACACCTCCAATAATGAACCAAACTTTGGCCCATTATTCTTGGCCCAAATCAATTCCAATCATCAGCCCACTATACTAATATTCCCAGCCCACTTCGTAATACCAAAACAAAGATACACACTTCTTTACACAGCAATACACCAAATGACCCCACCCCCTTCACGCTTCTTCATCTTCTTTGCTTGTGAAACCCAGCAAAAAGTAGCCAACCGACTTGTATATGCGTTCTTCTTCTTCAAATGTAAAATCAGCCCTGCGAGACCCATAACCTAGGCTCCTAAACGATCACATCGCTGTCTCCTTTTCCCCATTTTCAGGGATTCTCAAATCCTTCCACTGTTGTCGAATTCGAATTTCAAATTCGAAATTTCAACGGATTCGCCCCCTAAAGCTGCCCCAATTTTCCCTATAAATAGCCACTTACACTCAAGTGATAGGGGGGATTTTTGAGTTCAATTATTTGGCAATAGTCGTTTTACACTTAAGAATTTTATATTTAGCTCTCTAATTCTATGTTTCGAGAAGGTCGCCACTCAGATTTTCTTGGCGTGCTGTTTCTATTCGAATTTTGTGGTAGAAGAATCGCTGCCCTCCCTTGCTCGTCGTTCCAGTCGTTGCCCGAAAAAAGGTAACCTCGCTTCCTTTTGTATTCTGTTTCAATGTAGCATATTGTGTATGTTCGATACTCTAAGTGAAGATTGTTAACAATAGTGTGTTGGTTCTGTCCTTAGTTGATAGCCTTTTGTATATTTTGAGCTAATACTAGAGTGTTGTTAAATATTTTAGCTGTTGTGATAGCTTAGGTATTAAGATATAAAGCCATTTCACTTATGCGATTTAGGCATTGTCCATGGAAAAACCTTAAATCAAAAGTGTGAAAATTATTGCTTGTTATTTTGTATTCCTTGTTGTTTAGAAATGAAGGATTTGACTAGGAAAATATCTTGAGTGTATGTGTTTTAACTTCTAGTTATTTAAGAAAGTTGGTATTTGCTTGCAAATCAACATAAATTGATTTTGCTGCCTTTTGATGGAATTATACCATTAAAGTTTGTTTTGTAGTAGTTGTTTAAGAATTAGATAATATTTTAATCTTCTCTTTCTCCAATCTTGTTTTCCCTTGAAATTTACTTCCGGTTAATGTTCACTTGTGTATGTTTTAAATGTTGATCCTGTTTAGGAGATTTATCTCTTGTTCACAATTAAGTCTCTTGCTAGTCATAATTACAGGAATATCTCTTTGATTTTTTTTGTTGTTTTCTTCTTTAATCCTTCCTTTAAGTGATTTATGTCCCTTGATATACATAATTCATAATTATTTAAGTCTTAAGCTCTCTACTGTTACTTTGTGTTTAGTTTAATAGAGCATTTGTGAGTTTATTAATCTTTATCCTTTTTATTTACATGTGATGTGTATTTGAGTCCAATGTGTATTTACATGTGATGTGTATTTGAGTCCAATGTGGACTCCTTTACACCAAACAACTACGTTTTCTTGAGTCAGCCTTTATACAAAGTTTAGAAGCTGAAATAGGGCTCTTGGAAGCCAAAAATGCAGGTGGAAAAAGGCAAATATACAACGATATACAGCTGATATACATCAGTATACATGCGAGTTTTTGGCCAAAAACATCCTTAAACTACACTCCTAACTTAAATTACATCCTTGTATTGTTCTTCTTAACAAACAACATCCTTCAAGTATTTTAAACATAACAACTTCCATCCTTCTATTAAAATTTGACAAAAGATTAACCGAATTCATACAAAATATATGTAATTCATACTACTCTAAGCAAAACTCCCTAAATCATCAAAGATTAAAAAAAATTCTTCATTACGAGATACATCTAAAATATTATTGTGAAATCTTTTTGGAAACAACACTTGGCATTATGCAGATCCTTTTATTAGCAATTTTGTTTTAATTTATTTTTCATTTGATTTGATATTGAAAAAATACCATTTGATTTTTTTTTTCACATTGAATCTGCAAGAAATGGTGGCGACTTGAGACTTTTACTTTTAATAATGAGAAACAATACTCGAGTGTCATTTATGAAATTCAGAATCTTGATCACTTCAAATATCAAATTGCCCCAAAAAATTGTTGATCTAATTACATTTTGACTTTAGAGAAGGTGAAGATGATGTGAAATTAAGCTCCAACTTTGTTAAGTTGGTAAAGGAGAAGAAGAGCATATCAAGTCTCTTTGCAACACTATCCTAACTTTATTTCTTCTCAGCAAATAATGGTCTCAAAAAAATTAATATTTTTTTTTGGGTGGAGCTCTTTCCAACGGATAATGAAATTGTGTGGGAAAAGTTTAATTGAGAGCAGTGTGACCGCACATGTTTTTGTGTAAAATCCATTAATTATTTGACAAAAATTTAAACAAAAGGATGAAAGTGGTTAAGTTTTAAATACTTGGGGGATGTTTTCTGTTAAGAAGGATAATTTAAGGATGTAGTTTAAGTTAAGGGTATAGTTTAGGGATGATTTTGGCCAAAAACTCGTATACATGCTGAATATAAAGGGTGAAGAAATGGGCCAACAGCCCAATTTTTCAGGCAACAATGAATTAAGGCCAAAAGGGCCCAAATTCAATCTCTCCCTTACTCTCATATTATTTAATTGTGATTATTTATTGTTTAATGTTTATTAACTCTAAGTTTAGAATTATTAAATAACTTATTTGAATTCCCCAAAAGATGAACTATATTCTTTATGTTAGTTTATTTTAATAAAAATTCATTTTTATCAACTCTTAAACTTTTATTGAATATATTAACCGAAACTTTTTATTTATTCTTCAATTAATTTAAATAGTTTTTATGCTTTATTCAATCAAATTGGTTCAAATTATTATTAAAATGATTCGAAAATAAATTCTAATTAATCTAGTTTTTGTTAAAATTCTATTCACTTGCATTTTAATTCAAATGTTTCATTTTAGGTCCGTTTCTCTAAAGAAATAAAAATAAAATACAATGTGTCATTTATTTAATTATTTTATCAAGGATAATCAAATATTGTAAATTATTATTTTTGTTAAATCATTTTTTGCAAAATAAAAAATAGTCAAATATTTAATCTAAGTCGTAGGATAACCACATGTTAGATTATACTTCAAATGCTTTAAAAATCTTCTTGAAGTGTAAATAAGAACCTCTTACCCATTTTCTCTAAATTTATTAAGTCTTAATCTGTTAGAGTCTTTTCAAATTAAGTTTTCTTAATTTCTTTAAAAAACTAAGTGGCAACTCTTTTCTAAGTATTTTTCTCAAATTGTTTTATACTTAGAACATTTCAAGAAGTGATTTTTCTAAAGATAATAAAATTACGGCGTAACAATATGGTGATCCAAATTGGTATCTAATCTCATTAACTCTTCGATCCACAGATGGTTAACATGCGAAACAACGGTGCCAAGCCATTAGCTCCCATCAATGAGCCAACAAGCGAGCCCGCATTGAGAAGATGTGGCTGAGGCAGGGGTAAAGGAAGAGGAAGGGGCAGAGGCTGATGAAGGGTAGCACCCACCAGGGATGAAGCCCAAGCTGAGAATGTACCTAGGGAAGAGGCCCCTCCCGCACCCCAGGATGAGGTAGAAAAAAATGTGGAGATTGAGGTGGAAGAGGATGCATAAGCTAGGACTGCAGGACTTCCCCCATTGGATCAAGCTATATCCCATTAAATTTTGACTTTTCTGGTGAGTTGGTGCAAGCTACTCAACCTCCAGTCATCTATCCATTGTTTCTACAGTTTCTCAGATGGATGGAGTATTGGGTGCTGATACCTTCTTCCGTTCACTTTTGGGCCCTGTGATGACTAGCAGTGAGCACGAGATCTAGAACAAGTATCTGAAGTTAAAGTCGTCAGTGTTCCATGGTTCTTAAAATGAGGATGCCTATGACTTCATCCTAGATTGCTATGAGAGACTTCACAAGTTTGGCATGACAAGGCTTTTGCTAAGAGGCCCAAGAATACATGTAACTTTAGTGGCTCTTACTCTAGATGTTTATGTAGGCCGACAATTGTAGCTCGGACAATTCATTCAAATATGCCCTCTTATACGGATGGTTAATCAAGAACTACGCAACATATTCCTAATCAGGATGGCTACTGTTTTGCCCTAAGCAACATGTCGTCTCTTGATGTTGTTGCTTCAATTGTGGAGAACTAGGACACATTAGGAGAGATAGTCCCCACCTGGGCATGACTGAACCCATATAGCAGTTGAATAAAGCAGTGTACCGGCGGGTGGAGGTAATAATTGAAGAGGACATCTAAAAGGTGGGCGAGGAGAAAATCAGAGAGGCTGTGGAAATTGGGGAAATGTGCAGGTAGGGGAGCATTGCAACTAGATAGAGAGGTCGCCCGCTAGGATAATAGGGCTCAGTTTTATGCCTTTTTGGGTAAGACAAGGGTTGAGGCGTCTGATGGAGGGATCACATGTACTGTTCTTGTCTGTGACCAGTTGGCTACTGTTTTGTTTGATCTAGGTTCTATTTACTCTTATGTATCAGTACAGTTTGGCTTTAGATTTGATGTGATTTGTGATGTGCTTGATGCCCCTATCCATGTTTCTACCCCGATTGGAGAGTCTGTCGTAGTCACCTATGTCGATAGTTCTTGTTCTGTGTTGTTTATAGGTTTTCAGACTTGGACTGAATTGGTTATTTTGGATATGACTAACTTTGATGTAATATTAGGCATGACTTAGTTGTACCCCTATTATGTTGTGCTTAATTGTAATGCTAAGATTGTGACTCTAGAGATCCGAGGTAGGGAAAAGTTAGAATGGGAAGGGATGTAGAAGACCAAGCTAGCTAAGATCATATCTTTTATTTGGGCTTGGAAACTAGTAGGGCAGGGTTGTTTGGTATGTTTGGCTCATATCTGTGATGTCGATGCAGAGTCCCCCTCTATTGAGTCTATTTTTGTAGTGTCTCAGTTTAAGAAAGTTTTTCCTACTAATTTACTTGGTACAGCTCCAAATAGAGATACTGATTTTTGTATTGAGTTGGAGCCAGGCATTCGCCCAATCTCTATCCCTCCTTATCGCATGGCTCCAACAGAGTTAAGAGAGCTTAAGACCTAGATCCAAGAGCTCCTTGATAAGAGTTTCATTCGTCTTAATGCTTCCCCATGGGGTGCTCCTGTCTTGTTTGTTAAGAAGAAGGATGGTAGTATGGAGATGTGCATAGACTACCGATAGTTAAATTGGGTCACCATTCAAAATAAGTACCCATTGTCTCGTATAGATGATCTCTTTGACTAGTTGCAGGGTGCATCAGTATTCTAAAAAATTGATTGAAGGTCTGAGTACAATTAGGTAAAGTTTAAACCCGAGGATGTACCCAAGACGGTGTTGAGGACTCGGTATGGGCACTATGAGTTCTTTGTGATGTCATTTCAGTTGACTAATGCACCTGTACCCTTCATGAGTTTGATGAATGGTGTGTTCAAACCATTCCTCCATTACTTTGTAATGTCTTTATTGATGACATTTTGGTCTATTCAAAGATTGAGGAAGAGAATGTAAACCATCTTCATAATTTTTTGGTTGTCCTTGGGAAACGTAAATTGTATGCAAAATTTTCTATGTATGAATTCTGGTTGTCCTCTGTTGCCTTTTTAGGGCATGTAGTTTCAAAAGAAGGGGTAATGGTAGATCCCCAAAAGATTGAAGAAGTCCTGAACTGGGTCTGGCCTAGTTCTGTCACTGAGGTTAGGAGTTTTGTGGGGTTTTCCAGCTACTATCGGTGGTTTGTGAAGAATTTTTCTTCTACTGTGACGCACTTGAAAAGGATGACTCAAAAGGAGGTGCCTTTTCAGTGGACTGACAAATGTGAAGAAAGCTTCCAAAAGCTCAAGACTATTCTGACCACAACACCTATTTTGACGTTGCTAGTGGAAGGTAAGGATTTCATTGTTTATTGTGATGCTTAACATTCAGGCTTGAGTGTTGTATTGATGCAGGATAATAATGTTATAGCTTTTGCCTCACGACAGTTTAAGATTCATCAGAGGAACTACCCGATGCATGATTTGGAGTTGGCAGTGGTAGTGTTTGTTCTCAAGATTTGGCGACATTATCTCTATGGAGTCAAATGTGAAGTGTTCATTGATCATCACAGTCTACAACACATGTTCACTCAGAAAGAATTGAATCTAAGACAACGAAGATGGAAAGAGTTACTTAAAGATTATGATGTCACCATTCAATATCATCCCGTAAGGCTAATGAGTTGGCAGACACATTAAGCCGGAAGATAGTGAGTATGGGTAGTGAGGCGATTACTGACTTGTCAAGTTTAAGGGTGAGCCAGTTCTTTTAGGATACCATGGATTCACCTTTTATACCTAGTCCATTTCCTCGGAGTTAGACCTTTTAGACTCTTTACTTTATGTTTAGTTGTTTTGGGGATTGGATCCCCTTATCTTAGACCGTTAAGTTAGAAGTTTTGGTATAATGACTTTCAGGTTCTAGGGGTTGTTGACACCCAATTATACCCTCCTTTCTTCTAATTCATTATTGTCGAACTTCTAAATTAATAACATGTCAAATTATCCCTTTTTCACAACTATTTTTACTACTACGACTATTTATCATTACTATTATTATCATTATGTCACAATTCTATAATTACTACTAAATTTGTACGTTTTACTCTTAAAATTATACTATCATCTTTTACACCTTCTTTTTTAAAAAATTAATTGTTATCGCTTCATTTCAAGTTTCGTACTTATTAAATTAATTATAAGTCCTTATTTTGTAAATTTGTAATATTGATATTTTTATTATGTAGATTTTTAGTTGTCATCTTTTAACATATTTTGTATTAGTTATTAAGCTAGAAGCCTAATTTTATATAAAGAAAGAAAGGAAAAGGGCAATAAGAGCAGCCTGAACCCACCATTCCAGCCCATATTTTATACTAAAATCTGTCCAAAAATAGCACAAACAAAGGCCCAAACATGTGTCTTATTCATCAGCAAATGCCAAAACGAATTAGGTCATTTTTCTTTCATCAATTCGTTGCTCTTTGCCCTTCAAATGGCTAAAGATCCAGGTCTCTTTCACCTTGTACAAAGGCTCCTCTCCCTTTTCGTACAACCTTCAATAACTCCATCAACTATCCTTAGTTCTCTCTCTTTGTGACAGATTCAGCCAAGAAGAGGCCAAAAGATTTCTGATTTTTCAATTTGCTAAAGAGAAGAGGTTTGATTAAAAATTCAAACGACTATTTACTCCTTTGAATCCCACCTGAATTGCAATAAGAGAAACCCTAGTTTGTCACTATAAATAACAGATCTTACATCCATTTTGAACCAAGCTTTTCTTCCCCCGATATCACCTTGAACCACTACTTTCTGCTCTCAAAAATTATCTTTCGTACTCTTTCGATCTTGGCTAAAAACTCTGGTTTCGAGCTTACTCGAGTTTGTCGTTATTTGAACGTAGGCCTTCGACCAAAGCACCTCTGTTCACTGCATGGAAACAGGTAACAGTCACCCCTTTCTTCCTCTATTTTGTCACTGCGGTTAAAGTTCTATGTATACCTTAAGAGATTTATATGTCAGTATTCAATTTTGCTTATTTTGGATACACTGAAAGTAGTGTTAAAAATGTAATTGCGTTTCTCTCTCATATATTTAGAAATATTATGTAGGTGCTCATTTTCTTGTTTATTTTTAATTAAAAATGAGATTAAATATTAATATAGAAAGCATCTCAGTGTATAAAATATTTTTTGATAGGAGAGTTAGAAAAGAAACCGTAGCTAAGAAATGTGATTCAAATAATCTATCTAGTGTAAGAGTTGATTCACAGTCCATTTTGTTCATTTAGGGGCCAATTTACATGAGTAAGGTGATTTCCAGCCCATGAGAATTTTGGTGATATAGCTTACGGATGATTTCTTTGCGAACCTTTAAGGAACCCTCCCTAGGGAGTTAGGGGAGCAATACATACACTCTTACAATTTTAAAGTGCATTTTGGGAATTTAAGCCTCAATTACAAGAATCACACAATTTTCTTAGTTTTTCACATGTGTTAGCCCATAAATATTTTGATGATATGGCTTTCGAACATTGCGAAACCTTTATGAAACCTTCCCTAGGAAGTTGTGGACTAGTACATACAGTCTCGCAATTTTTCAGTACATTTATAGCATTTAGGTGCCAATATATAGGAATTAGGCAAAAAATAATTCCAGATTTTCATGTGTCTTAGCCCATTAATATTTTGGTGATATCACTTTAAGACAATATTTTTAGCGAAACCTTTATGGAACCCTCTGTAGGGAGTTGGGGAAGCAGTACATATAGTCTCACAATTTTGAGAGTCCATTTTATGCATTTAGGGGATAATTTACAAGAATTAGGCGATTTTTCTTAGGTTTTCGTGTAATAATCCATGAATATTTTCTGATATGGCTTCGGGATGATTTCTTTATGAAACCCTCTGTAGGGAGTTAGAGGTGCAGTACATACAGTCTCATATTTTTCAGAGTCCATTTTTGGTATTTAATGCTAATTTACATGAATTAAGAAATTTGCTCAATTTTTTGTGTGTGTTAGACCATGAATATTTTGGTGATATGGCTTCCAGACGATTTCTTTTCAAAACATTTAAGGAACTCTCCATAGGGAGTTGGGGGAGCAGTACGTATAGTCTTATATATTTGAAATCCATTTTGAATATTTAGGAGACCAATTATAGAAATTAGGCAATTTTCTTAGTTTTTTGTGTGTTAGCCCATTAATATTTTGGTGGTATGTTTTCTAGAGGATTTCTATACGAAATCCTCCGTAGAGAGTTGGAGGAGCAGTACGTACACTCTAATAATTTTTAGAGTCAATTTTGGGCATTTAAGGACCAATGTAGAGGAATTAAGCAAATTGCTTAGTTTTTCGTGTGTGTTAGACCATGAATATTTTGGTGATATACCTTCCGGACAAGTACTTTTCAAAACCTTTATGGAACTCTGCATAGGGTGTTGGGGGAGCAGTACGTACATTCTCACATTTTTAAATCAATTTTGGACATTTAGGAGGCCAATTATAGGAATTAGAATTTTTTTTTTATCTTTTCGTGTGTGTTGGCCCATAAATATTTTGGAGACATGGCTTCCGGAAAATTTCTTTGCGACACTTTTACAGAACCCTCTGTAGGGAGTTCGGGGAGTAGTACGTACAATTTCACAATTTCTAGAGTCTATTTTGGGCATTTAGGGGCTACTTTAAAAGAATTAGGCGATTTTCTCAGTTTTTCATGTGTGTTAACCCATGAATAGTTTGGTGATATTGTTTTAGTTCAATTTCTCTGAGAAACCTTTATGCAACACTTTGCAAGGTTTTGGGGAAGCAATACGTATTGTCTCACAAATTTTAGAGTCTATTTTGGATATTTAGAGGCTAATTTACAGGAATTAAGTGGTTTCAAAGTTTTTGGTGTAGGTTAGCCCAAAAATATTTTTTCTTAAATAAAAGGCTTGATACCAAATGTTTAAACAAGTCAAAATATTCTATTTAAATATTCAAATTAGGCATGCTCAATTGAAACATGACTTAGATTGAAGGGCTTAATGGAATATTTTGACAAGTTTAGCAGGTTAATTGTGTATTAAGCCAAAAAGAGCCTCTATATATTGATAAAGCAATGAAAGAAAATATGTTACCAAACAAAGTCTTATACCAAATGTCCAAATAAGCACCCGAATACAAATATTTTAAAATTACACAACAATTAAACTTTGATATTGGTAATTTTTGAGAAATCGAAGTAAGAATATCAACTTGAAGGTAAAAACTTTTACAGAATCCTCCGTAGAGAGTTGGGGAAGTAATAAGTACAGTAGCATAGTTTTTAGAGTCCATTTAGGTTGGGGCCGATTAAAAGGAACTAGAAAATTTTATCAATTTTTCGTGTGTGTTAGGCAATGAATATTTTGGTGATATAACTTCTAGATGATTTCTTTACGAAAACTTTACAGAATCCTTTGTAGTCTCTTAGGGGAGCAATACGTAATGTCTATCAAGTTTTAGAGTCTGTGTTGGCCTTTTAGAGGCCAATTTATAGGAATTAAGTGATTTTCTCAATTTTTTGTGTGTGATAGCCATGAATATTTTGGTTATATGGCTTCTAGACGATGTCTTTGCAAAAACTTTATGGAACTCTTCGTAGGAAGTTGTGGAGTAGTACGTATAGTCTCAAAATTCTTAGATTCCATATTTGGGCATTTAGGGGCAAGTTTACACGAATTAGGTGATTTTTTCAGTTTTTCATATGTGTTATCCGATGAATATTTTTTGTGATATGGCTTCTGGATGATTTCTTAGTAAAAACTTTATGTAACCCTCCATAGGGATTTGGGAGAGCATACGTACAATCTCACAATGTTTAGAGTTCATCTTGCACATTTAGGGGCCAATTTACATAAATTAGGAAATTTTCTTAGTTTTTCGTATGTGTTAGCCATGAATATTTTTGCGATATGCTTCCCGGATGATTTCTTTGTGAAACCTTTACTAAATTTTACATAGAGAGTTGAGTGAGAAGTACACACATTATCACAATTTTGAGAGTCCATTTTGGACATTAAGCGGCCAATTTATAGGATCTACATGATTTTCTACGTTTTCGTGTTTGTTAGCCATGAATATTTTGATGTTATGGCTTCCGGATAATTTCTTTTCGAAACGTTTACAGAACCCTTAGTAAGGAGTTGGGGGAGTAGTATGTACTGTCTCACAATTTTAGAGTGCATTTTTGTCATTTTGGGGCCAATTTATACGAACTAGGTGATTTTCTCATTTTTTTTCATGTGTGTTAGTAAGCCCATGAATATGTTGTCATTAAATAACATGCTTGATACCAACTTTTTAAACAAGTTAAAATATTCTATTTAGATATTCAAATTAGGCATGTTCAATTGAAACATGACTTAGATCGTATGTCTAAATGTAATATTTTGACAAGTTTAACAAGTTAATTACGTACTAAGCCGAAAAAGAACCTCTATATATTTGATAAAGCAATTAGGGTTATTTATCGGACGGATCGGGCAGATAATTTCGCTTAACAGTTTGGCTTTTCGGATATCGTTTTTTAAATTTATTAATCTGCTAGTGCATCTATAAGATTTTGGTTGGTTTTGTAATGGATTAGCAATTATCGAATGATTATCGGGCGGTGTATTGGTTAACCTCTAATTTCTATGATATCTTTTTTTCGATGAACGCACCTTACAAAAAGGATGACTTTTAACCAGTAACAAGATAAAATGGATAAATTGATCCAAAATTTCAACTGGTTGTCACATTTTCATTGCCCATTCGAAGCATCTTTGTAAATGACTCGATAAATTTTTGCATACATTTCATGTACATATCCTTAGTGCTTTTATGAGTTTTTTGACTTGCGCTCTATTCTTTAATGAAAAATAGATAGCAATAGAAAAGTAAATAGGTTTTCATGGCTTTATGGCTTTAGCCTTTATGATTTAGGACTAGGAAAAGAAAAATATATAATTACCGTTATATATTATGGTAAAATATTAAATGAGGCTACTATACCTAGAATAAAAATGTAAGTGTGGTAATTCTTAACGGGTTGACGGTTACCCAATAAGGAAATTGAATAATCCGTCCATGCATCGACAAGATATTAATTATAAAATTTTAATCAATTCCAAGACGATTTATTCGATAAATCAATACCAATAAGCCATAAGCCAATTTTGTGGTTAGCTTATCTGTTACTATTCGGTTTTGACCACCCCTAAAAGCAAAGAAGGAAAGCATGATACCAAACAAATTCTTACACCACATGTCCAAATAAGTGCATAAATCCAAATATTATAATTCAAACACAATAATGAAAAATTGATATTGGTAATTTAAGAGAAACGTAAGGTAAAATATCAACTTGAAGGTACAAACTTTGTACTTTTCAAAAGGAGATTATTTACATGCATGTAGATGCTTTAGGCAAAAAATGATGACAAGATATGCGTTCACCTAATATTAAAAACAAAAAGAAACTTAAGTAAGATATTTGAAATCCCTATATTATAATTCCCACACAATAATCCAGTATAACTTGTTTGCAAACCAAATGATCCCTTAAGTTTTTGGGCTCAATTTCAAGCAAGGAATTGACAATGTGGGTATATCGAACACCGGTGACAGATAAAAAAACCCTTATCTACAATCTTCATTTCTACAAGGAAGAATTTCTCGAATTGTGAAATTGATGCCTCTATGTTCCCAAGACCTTTTAAAGTTATTCTTCAACCTCTACAATCGATTGGCAAATACACAAAACTTTTTGGTTGCAAAACAAGTTGCAACCTTGTTGCCTTCCTTGTTCCAACACACTTCAAAAATACGGTCAGCGCCGTTGTAAGTTTTTACAATTTTGGCCTCCTTCACTGACCATATATTCATGCATTTATCCAATAAACTACTTTTCATGTGTTCACCATTCACACTAAATGCAACAGAGTAATCAACTTCTCTGGATTCAAAATGGAAGAGAACCTACTTAGTAAAAAATAAAAACATTCGACAAGAACGATACAGTTAACTTATTATCACTTCCCTCTCCTCACATCCCCACCCAAATAAAAGGAATAGATATATAGGTTTCGATAGTTCAATTCAATACGAGTAAACAAACCACATAATTCTTGAGCCTGTATTTGACAGTTAAAAGGTATAGTTTTATTAAGAGTCCCTATTTTTATCTGTTGTGTCCAAGTCGATATAATGAGTTCACATTCGTTACCTGTGTCCGTTCAAGCTGTGAAGAAGACACCCTTGTTCAACATCCCATAACTTCACAATAGAGCCACATGAAACACTACATAGATAGACAATAAAACAAAACCAATAAGCTACAAGAAATATAAGGTTAGATGTAATACATTAAATCAACACTCACTAAAAATCCATTTGATGGACGGCTAAAGTGAAATTATATCTCTCTGGATAATTTTACTCGTAGGGGGATCACGAGTGCGCTTGAAATCATTCCATATACATTAAAAAGTGAACAATGGAAGCATTGAAGACTACTAGTGATACGTGTAAACACAACTAAGATAATTATCATAAACCTTTGCGTCTAAAATTACACTAAGTTCGTGAATGAAAAGTTTACTAACTCTTAAGATCACTTGTTGAAGGTTAAGAGAATTTCTTATGCTGATGTGTCCTCAAAGAATGATAGTATCTCAAAGAAAAACAAAAGTATTGAACCATTGAATGGAATGAATGACTTATGGGAACCATTGAATGGAATGAATGACTTATGGGAACCATTGAATAAATTTGTAACAAAAGGGGACACCTTAGACAATTCCAAACATCCAGTTCCAAAGTTCATCAGTAGTACTCCACTAATCAATCTTGATGATTATGAAAATGAGGCGATAATGATGATGAAGAAGAAGACAATGCGTATGTGCCTTTGCTAAAAGTTAAGGACAGAAAGTTAGCAAACAAAATGTTCTTCAAAAATTAGATGTTGTTCAAGCTATAAAAGCGCCATCAAGTAGTAATAATAAGAATATTGATAAAGGAAAAGGGAAAAAGGGACAATGTCGAAGAAAGAAAAAAGAAACAAATAGTCCTCCTCATCCACCTCTTGTTGGCCGCATTGGTGATAGTGATGGTGGTAGTGGTGGAACAAGATCAAATTACTACTGTGACAACAGGAGGTACAAGCACTGGTAGTACAATAGTAGTGAATGAAAAAGTTTATCCACTCCTCTTGTACTACCACTGCTTGTTCCTCTTGTTGTCTCAGTAATAACTTGAACTTGTGCCACATTTATACTTGTTCCACCACCACTACTATCACCATCACCACCACGACCATCAAGAGGAGGAGGAGGATTATTTGTTTCTTTTTTATTTCTTCCACGTCGTCCCTTTTCCCTTTTCCTTTATTAGTATTATTATTATTACTACTCGATGGCGCTTCTATAGCTTGAACAACGTCTAATTTTTTGTAGAACATTTTGTTTGCTAACTTTGTATTCCTTAACTTCTGGCGAAGTCACATTCTCATTGTCTTCTTCTTCATTATCATCAAGATTAATTAGTGGAGAACTACTGATGAACTATGGAACTGGAACTTTGGAATTGTCTAAGGTGTCAACTTTTGTTACCAATTTGTTCAATGGTTTCCATAAGTCATTCATTCCATCCAATGGTTCAGTACTTGTGTTTTTCTTTGAGATACTATCATTCTTTTAGGACTCAACAGCATAAGCAATACTCTCAACCTTCAATACGTGATCACAAGATTTAGTACATATTTCATTCACTAACTTAGTGTATTTTCTTTTTAAAAAAAGCACACTTAGTAGATATCCAGTAAACAGAGAAAAAGAAGAAACTCACTACTTTGCATCAACAGACACTTATTTAGACCTTCTTAAACTCCAATGAGTCGACTGAATCTTAGTTGTTTTCGCCACGGATGCGGAAGGCCATCCTAACAATAAGGTCTTCCCTCTCTCGGGAAAGGGTTCTCCTCTTTTCTTCCAAGGTTTAAATTTGGTTAAAGAGTTGTTGAATGCGTTATTCCACCAACTTCGGAAAAACAGCGGCACATGCTCTAAAAAAGCATGAAGCATTTGCTCACGTTCGCGCCTTTCATTTTCAACATGTAGAATTCTTTGATTAACTTGAGAAAGTCTTTGGAACTCAAATCTTGGGGCATTAAATTCGTTGGAGATTTAAGTGCGCCTTTGACAATAGTTTACCAGAAAAAACATCAGAGATAAGTCAGTTCCAACGCACCCAAGGTTGTTAACTAGTGAGCAGTGAGTGAAGATCATGGAGAATAGAGTTTATATCTTAAAAAGGACAAAAATCTTTTGGTAATTTATTCCTATCTACATAAACCTTGATTGGCAGAGTAAAGGTTTTGGCCCAGTGGAATGCAAATCAGTAAGTTGAGGAAGGAATGTATTGCAAAAAATGAGAAGGGGGAGCGAACAACTGGTAAGTTGTATAAAGGGGAGTAAGTCGTGGGGCTGTGGAAGGGGGTGTCATGGAACCATGGAAAGGACAATGAAGAACGAAGGGGTTGTCTAGAAAAATATAGAAACTTTATTGCTTTTCTATGAACAATGATCTAACCATAATCTACCACACTGATGTCTCATATACATGTAACCGAGAACCTAGTGCTACCATTACATGTGAAAGAAAATTATGATAGTCAGCAATTGATGATTGATTTGATTAAATGAATCAACAAAGAAAAAACAAGAACAAAAATATATATTTTGCGATGTCCTCTAAAATCATGCAAGGAGGTATCTTGTTTCATGCTCCATATTTACACTGAAACAATTAATTATTGACCAATTTATTTTAAACAACACAATAGATATTCAAAGTCTTAGTGTAGGAAAAGGTGAAACTAAGAGGCATTAACACAACTAATACATAAATTAACAACGTAACTAGATATTCAAGGGTACTTATATATGATATTTATCATTTTTCCTATAAAGAGATCATATCGGATTAGGAGAAATTTATAGAGATGCTGTCAAACCTTAGATGTATGTCCTTACAAAGTCGTTACGTCATAACTAGGAATTTCACTCGGCAGAGAGGTTGTGTCTGTGCTGATATATATAGGTTCCAAATTTGTCTTGCAACAAAAGAAAAACTTTAGTGTCACAAGACCAAAAAAACTTGGAAGATCACTAAGAGTTATTGAATTGAGTACGAATTGCACATCTCATCTTAAAAAATGAAACACAATATGCAGATCAACTGAAAATTAAACATAAAGCACAAGACAATTGACATGGATTCTTGAAAGCTAAAAGCTAGCAAAAAAAAGGCACTCCTTTTTACATTTGTTGTGTTTGACCAAAAACAACACAAAACAGAGATTATTTTTCTACAAAAGTACTTTTTTGTAAAAGTTGTTTTAACAAAAGAGTCTCTAGATCAGAATAATATTAATTCTCCTAGCTTTGAGGTATCGAGATTGTTTTTGATAAACCCTCGATTCAGAAAAAGATTATACGCTAAAATGGTTATAGAAAAATATGAACTTTCGCAAAGTTTAACTCTTTTAACAACAACAACAAAAACAAGATATTCAATGAGGTCTGAAGAGGGTGGTGTATACGCAAGCCTTAAGTAAAGCATATCAAAGCATTTAATAGAAACAAAACATCAAAATCTCCATAAAAAATAGTTTAAAAGAAGCTAAAAATTGAATTACCAAATTCATGTAGGAGGAAATCATAGGCTAAAAAAGCCATTGCTGTGAATTGATGACAACTTAAAGAAACAGAAAAAGGGTAAAAGGATTGCTCCTACCTATGATATATATATATAGAGGAAAAATATGGTAAGTGGTAATTTTGGGAAACATAATATTTATATATAAGACTAAAATTAGAAATGTTTTAATTCCTAATGACATTTTGAATAAACTGTTGAATGACAATTGTATCCTCAAGCTATTTGAAAGAGTTGAAAGATTAAATTTATTTAATCTGAGAGAGATTCAAAATTTAAACAAGTTGTTTAAATTTAATAGTATATCACAATATATTAAATATTCTTAAGTTCACTTTATTGTTTTTTTTAGGTCTCGAAGTTACAAGATCTAAATCGTATTGTAGAATTATATATTCTTAAACCTAAGCCCTAATTTAATTAGTACGTATAATTATTTTCTAGTTCGTTTTGATTTGTTAGTGTTTTAGGTCTTTAAGTTGTTACAATACCTAAAACCTTATTTTTTAGCAGTTATAATTTTTCGAAACCTAAGCCCTAATTTTTGAAGTAGTACATTTTTAAAAAAATCATCATGTTGGTACATATATAAGGTCTGACCTAAACACTGTTTTAGTTTTTCACTGTATTTTGTTTGTATTCATTTCTCAAAGATTTCTTTTTTCAATTATTTCTCGTTAGTATTATTCATTTGTTTTTTTGGTTAGTTTGAACTTTGAAGGTTTTTTGCTTATTGAGTTATGAATCTTAATTCCTATATGACTTATTTCAAACAATTTTTTCTTTGGGGGATTTTTGAGACCTTTTTAAATGACTTTAATAGTAAAACGTGGGGATTTTAAAGATTTTTTTAGGGAAAGGGATCATAGACCCAATGTCCACTTAAAATTAGATGCATTTACCTTTAGGGCATATTCAGGTGGTTGTTGGGAGACCTAAGCTAGGAGATCACTGACTTGTCGAGTTCAAGGGTGAGCCAGTCCGTTCAGGCTACTACGGATTCATCTAGGATCTTAGTCCATTTCCTCCGAACTTAGACCTTATCGACTCTTTACTTTATGTTTAGTTGTTTTGGGAATTGTATCCCCTTATATTACACCGTTTAGTTAGATGTTTTGGTACAATGACTTTTAGGTTCAAGGGGTTGAATTTCAACTTGGTTATGTTTGTTTTTGATAACTTACTGAGTTTATAGGATCTCGGGTTTTAAATTGATTATTTAAACAAGTTTCTACATCTTTAAATGATTGTCTTTTGGTTAGCATCATTTAGTTGGGTTGTAGTAATGGTTCTCCCACCAGAGGGTTAGTGTGGGTGCCAATCAAGGCGGTTTGGATCATGACAAAGTTTGTATCAGAGCCATAGGTTTGTTGATCTCGTTGTACCTAAATGATTCTAGTAGAATTTTGCAGAACGGTAAAGATACGTTTATAATTTTTTTCGAGAGGCTACATGACTTTAGGAAATTCTCTCCATCTTCTTCTCCCTACGTGCTATAACTTGATTCCGATTGGCATATGGTGATCCAAATTGGTATCTAATCTCTTTAACTCTTCGATCCATAGATAGTTAGCATGCAAAACAATGGTGCTAGACCATTAGCTCCCATCAATGAGCCAGCACGGGAGTTCGCATCAAGAGGATGTGGCTGATGCAGGGGTAGAGGAAGAGAAAGGAGCAGAGGCCGAGGAAGGGTAGCACCCACCAGGGATTAAGCCCAAGTAGAGAATGTACCTAGGGAAGTCGCCCCCGCCCCCCGCACCTTAGGATGAGGTAGAAAAGAATGTGGAGATTGAGGTGTAAGAGGATGTTGAACAAGAAAAAGATGCATAAGTTGGACTATAAGACTTCCCCATTTGGATCTAACTATAGCTCATCAGATTTTTACTTTCCTAGGTGGGTTGGTGCAGGCTACTCAACCTCCAGTCATCCGTCCCTTTATTGCTAAAATCCCTATAATAGATGGAGTGTTGGGTACTGATACCTTCTTTCGTCCCCTTTTAGGCCCTATGATGAATGGCAGTGAGCACGAGATGCTAACCAAGTTTTTGAAGTTAAAGCCTTCAGTGTTATATGGTTCTGAAAGTGAGGATGCCTATGACTTCATCCTAGATTTCTATGAGAGACTTCACAAGTTGGGCATTATGCACCAAGATGGAGTTGAGTTCGTGACCTTTCAAATTCAAAATAAGGATAAGCAGTGGCGGAGAGCCTTTGTGGAATGTTGATCGCAAGTCATGCCTCCAATTACCTAGGTTCAGTTCAATGTCTTGTTTCTGGAGAAGTATGTGCCTCGGACATTGAGGGACCGCAAGTAGGATGAGTTCATGGCTTTAGGGCAGAGTGGTATGACTATAGCTGCTTATGAAGCTAAGTTCCATGCATTGTCCATATATACGACACAATTGATGAATATAGAAGAAGAGAGGATTCATTTGTTTATCAAGGTATTGAATCTCGAGTTGCAAGTATTGTCTGTTCACATGACCTCTACAAGTAAAACCTTTAATGAAGTGACAGACTTTGTGAAGAAGGTAGAAGGAGTTCGATAGGACAGGCATGCCAAGGCTTTTGCTAAGAGTCCCAAGAATAAAGGTAACTTTAATGGATCCTACTCCAGAGGTTTAGGTAGGCCGACAATTGTAGCTAGGCCAATTCATTCAAATATGCCCTTTTATATGGGTGGTTACTCAAGAACTACACAACAGATTCCTACTCAGGATGGCTACCTTTTTGCACCAAGCAACATGTCGTTTATTGATGTTGTTGTTACAATTGCGGAGAGCTAGGACACATGAGGACAGATAGTCCCCTCCCGCGCATGACAGAACCAGTAGAATAGCAGACCAGAGCAGTGTACTGATGGGCGGACGTAGTGATGGCAGAGAAAGTCCACAAGGTGGGTGAGGAGAAAATCAGAGAGGCCGTGGAAGCTAGGGAAATGGTGATTCTGGTAGGGGAGAATTGTAACTAGATAGAGAGGTTGCCCGCCAAGATAATAGGGTACATTTTTATACCTTTCCGGGCAACACCGAGGTTGAGGCATCTGATGTAGTACTGTTCTTGTCTATAACTGGATGGCTACTATTTTAGTTGATCCGAGATCTAGTTACTCTTACGTATCAGTACAGTTTGCCTTTAGATTTGATGCTATTTGTGATGTTCTTGATGCCCCTATCCATCTTTATACCCCGTTTACAGAGTCTATCGTAGCCACCCATGTCAATCGTGTTTGTTTTTTCCTGTTTATAGGATTTTCAACTTGGACTGAATTGGTTATTTTTTATATGACTAACTTTGATGTAATATTAAGCATGACTTAGTATGGGAAGGGATGTAGAAGACCAAGCCAGCTAAGATCATATCATTTATTTGGGCTTGGAAACTAGTGAGGCATGGTTGTTTGGTATGTTTGGCTCATATCTGTGATGTCGATGCAGACTCCCCCTCTATTGAGTCTATTTCTGTAGTGTCTGAGTTTAAAAAAGCTTTTCCTACTGATTTACTTAGTACAACTCCAAATAGAGATACTGATTTTTTATATTGACTTGGAGCCAGTCATTCGCCTAATCTCTATCCCTCCTTATTGCATGGCTCCAACAGAGTTAAGAGAGCTTAAGACCCAGATCCAAGAGCTCCTTGATAAGAGTTTCATCCATTTTATGCTTTCCCATGGGGTGCTCCTGTCTTGTTTGTTAAGAAGAAGGATGGTAGTATGAGGATGTGCATAGAATACCGACAGTGAAATAGGGTCATCATTCAAAATAAGTACCTATTGCCTCGTATAGATGATCTCTTTCACCAGTTGCAGGGTGACCTAGTATTCTCAAAAATTGATTTCAGGTCTGGGTACCATCAGTTAAAGATTAGGCTCGAGGATGTACCCAAGACGGTGTTGAGGACTCGTTATGTGCACTATGAGTTCTTTGTGATGTCGTTTGGGTTGACTAATGCACATGCAACCTTCATGAATTTGATGAATGATGTGTTCAAACCATTCCTGGATTCCTCTGTAATTTCATTATTGATGATATTTTGGTCTATTCAAAGAGTGAAGAAGAGCATGTAGACCATCTTCGTAATTTTTTGGGTGTCTTTAGGAACAAAAAGTGTATGCAAAATTTTCCAAGTGTGAATTTTGTTTGTCTTCTGTTTCCTTTTTGGGGCATGTTGTTTCAAAAGAAGGGGTACTGGTAGATCCCCAAAAGATTGAAGAAGTCAAGAACTGGGTCTGGCCTAGTTCTGTCCCTGAGGTTAGGAGTTGGTGGAGCTTTCCAGCTACTATCGGAAGTTTGTGAAGAATTTTGCCTCTAATGCCACACACTTGTCAAGGATGACTCAAAAGGAGGTACCTTTTGAGTGGAGTGACGAATGTGAAGAGAGCTTCCAAAACCTCAAGACTCTTCTAACCACAACACCTATTCTGACATTGATAGTGGAAGGTAAGGATTTCATTATTTATTGTGATGCTTCACATTCGGGCTTGGGTGTTGTGTTGATGCGGTATAAGAATGTTATAGCATATGCCTCCCGAAAGTTGAAGATTCATCATAGGAACTACCCACACATGATTTGGAGTTGGCAGCGGTAGTGTTTGCTCTCAAGATTTGGCGACATTATCTCTATAGAGTCAAGTGTAAAGTGTTCATTGATCAATGAGTCTATAACACGTGTTCCCTCAGAAAGACTTGAACATGAGATAGTGAATACGGATGGAGTTACTTAAAGATTTTGATGTCACCATTCAGTACAATCCATGTAAGGATAATGTGGTGGCACACGCATTAAGCTAGAAGAAAGTGAGTATAGGTAGTTTAGGTTGTTTGGGTGTATCCAGGCGATCACTAACTTGTCCAGTTCAAGGGTGAGCCAGTTCCTTTAGGATACCATGGATTCATCTAGGATCTTAGTCCATTTCCTTCAGACTTAGACCTTTTAGACTCTTTACTTTATGTTTTGTTTTTTTTGGGATTGCATCCCCTTATGTTAGACCGTTAAGTTAGAAGTTTTGGTACGATGAATTTCAGGTTCTAGGAGTTGTTGACACACAATTTTGACCCTCCTTTCTTCTAATTCATTATTGTTGTAACACCTCGACAATCAGACTTAGAAAATGCAGCAGAAAAAACTCCTGAACCAGTGAACCACGGTAGGGTTCACGGATCGTTAGAGGGACCACGATCCGTCGACCTGCCCGTGAACTCAGTACCCTTCCATCATAGGTGGACCACGGAGCCCTTCACGGGATGTGGACCACTGCACGGATCGTACTGGCACTCATGGGAGCTAGGAATAGATCAGCAGGCCAAGACGTCAGACCACGGGACCCTTCACAGGCCATGTTCCTGACGACAGATCGTGGTGGCTCCCATGGAAACTTATCCCAGAAACCAGTAGCTACTGGCCAAGGAACACAAATAGCTTGACGGTCTATAGTTCCTTTGATGGTTCGTCAAAGGGGCCGTGCTCAGTTGGGTTAGACTTTAAAGTCAAAGGCCATTTGGTATTTTCCCTAAGCGTTCGACCCCTAAACTAAGTAGTTTTGGTCAGTTTTAGCCTAGTAACTTAATTATAACTTATCCTAATCAATCATTCACCAAAATCAAGCAAAAACTTAGAGCAAGGGAGAGAGAGAAAATCAAGTAACCCTTCAGGAAAATGCAGGAAGGTTTTCATCAGTTCCACTCCCAAAATCAAAAGATTTCTCCGTGAATTTCGTCACCAGGCATGTGGGATTTCACTAGTGGGTTCCTTTCACTCATTAGGTCCCTAGAATTCAGTCAGATTCTTAATTCTGTACATCATGCTTAGACCTAGGGTTTCTAGAATTTCATATTTATGTTGTGATTCAGCTATTAGACTAATCCAAATTAGATTATCATGTTTTCATGGAATTATTGCTTAGTTCTTTCTTGAAACTAAGAACCCTAGTTGTGTAAATTCATTTAGTTCATGAATTACACTTGCTAGGTCAATTTATTCAGATATGTATGCCTCAATTAAGAATTTTTCATTATCAGTATATTAATGTTGCATTTTCAGCTTGCATGTCAGTATTTTGAGCTATCAAGTATTACAAAATTCAGTTATAATGTGTTACTTACATAATCAGTTGGGAGTAGGCTTAATACCAAGTTGGACTAGGGTCAGTCACCCTCATAGTCCAAGAACTACGTGCCCCCGTAGGTTGTAAGTCCCATCTGTGGGCATTATATTAAGTGATCATGCCAGCCATGCCTTTATACCCTTGGCAATGTATATTGGATCCTCTCGATGGGGCATATACATCAGACTCCACATTTAGCTCATGTGGTTTTATGTCGATTATTAGTAGCTCCCACAGTCAGATTCTAGTGCATTGACAAGGTTATCAGTTATAGTTCAGTAGTAAGTCTCAGCATGTCTTGTACTTGGTCATTGCATTCAGTTAGCTCTGTGTTCAGTTAATTTCAGTATTTATGTCATGTTCAGATTATATCATTGCTTTATTGCTTTGTTGAGTTATATGTTTTATTCATCTTTATTCTATCCTGCATGCTCATTGCTCAGTACCTTTCAAGTATTGATGCATACTCTGCGCTACATCTTCTCATGATGTAGGTTCAGGTCCTTATTATTCAGATCACGCATGTATTAGTTCCCTATCTCTAGCTCAGCAGTATCTGTATTGAGTCCGCTTTCTTTAAGGATGATTTACATGTTTTCTATTCAGTCTTCCCCTTTTAGTTTCAGTTTTGGTAGAGATTGCAGGGGCATGTCCCAGCATCTCTAGTTAGTGAAAGGCTTATATTCAGACATAGTTTCGATGAAGTTCTAGTGTTGAGTTTGATCTTTCAGTTGTTATTAAACTCATAGTTTCTTTCTATTCAGATCAGTATTAGGTATTCCCCACTTTCAGTTAATTATGGTTTAAAGCTTCCGCATAGTATCTCTATATTTAGTAATCTTTTAGTAGGCTTATGATATGCCACCTCAGGGTTAGCTTGGCGTCACTCATGATCCTAGGTCTCGTGTCCGCGTCCTGGGGGTAGCCTCGGGGCATGACAAACTTTGTATTAGAGCATTAGGTTTAGGAGTCCTAGGATATATGGAAAGCCGCACTAAGTATAGTCCTTTTCATTGGTGTGAAGTGC
The DNA here is from genome assembly GCA_036553675.1 of Solanum okadae. Taxonomy (NCBI): domain Eukaryota; kingdom Viridiplantae; phylum Streptophyta; class Magnoliopsida; order Solanales; family Solanaceae; genus Solanum; species Solanum okadae. Next base: position 17,686,049 of record CM071686.1, on the reverse strand, counting down.
ACCACATCTAATGAGAGGGAGGCTACAAAGAGTTTTAGGAAATCTTCACTTTCTTTCTATTCTTATCGTTCGTGGGTATGATCTACCTTCTAAATCGTCGTTATTCATTTCAGCTCATTCCTTCTCGTAGAGCTTACACAAGGAATGTGAATACCTGCAATGCTAACGCAGCTCCTCCAGTCCCAGATCAGGAAGTTTCAAATGTAGAGTTTCGGAACGCTATTCAACTTTTGGCTTAGAGTGTGACTAACCAGAACAATCAGCAGGTTCCAATTCCTGTAAATGCTAGTGGTGGATTAGTGGCAGCTACGGTCCGTGATTTTGTTAGGATGAACCCACCGGATTTTCTAGGGTCGCAATTTGGAGAAGATCCCCGAAACTTCATCGAGGAGGTCAAGAAAATATATGGTGAGATACAAGTGGCTGGAAGTAATAGGGTAGAGTTGGGAGTAGGCTTAATATCGAGTTGGACTAGGGTCAGTCACCCTTATAGTTCCAGAACTACGTGCCCCCGTAGGTTGTAAGTCCCCTCTGTGGGCATCATATTTAATGATCATGCATGTCATGCCTCTATACCCTTGGCAAGGTATATTGAGTCCTCATGATGGGGCGTATACATCACACTCCATATTTAACTCATGTGGTTATATGTCGATTATTAGTAGCTCCACAATCAGGTTCTAGTGCATTGACCAGATTATCAGTTATAGTTCAATTGTCAGTCTCAGCATGTCTTGTACTTGGTCATTGCATTCAGTTAGCTCAATGTTTAGTATATTTCAGTATTTATGTCATGTTCAGATTATATCATTGTTTTATCACTTTGTTCAGTTATATGTTTTATTCAGCTTTATTCTATCATGCATGCTCAGTACCTTTCAAGTACTGATCCATACTATGCGCTACATCTTCTCGTGATGTAGGCTTAGGTCCTTAGCATTCAGATCACCCATGGATCAGTTCCTGATCTACAGTTCATCTGTATCAATGGTGAGTCCTTATTCTTAAAGGACGATTTACATGTTTTCTATTCACTCATCCCCTTTTAGTTTCAGGTTTGCTAGACTTAGCTGGGGGCATGTCCTAGCATCTATAGTCAGTAAGAGGTTTATATTCAGACATAGTTTAGATTCAGTTCTAGTATTGAGTTTGATCTTTCAGTTGTTATTAAACTCATAGTTTCTTTATATTCAGTTATGTATTTGGTATTCCCCACTTTCAGTTAATTATGGTTTTAAGCTTCCGCATAGTATCTCTATATTCAGTAATCTTTTAGTATTCTTATGATATGCTAGCTCAGGGTTAGCTTGGGTACACTAATAATCCTAGGTCCCATGTCCACGTCCTGGGGGTAGCCTCGGGGCATGACAATTGGCGAGCTTCTAAATTAATAACGTGTCAAATTATCCTTTTTTCACAGTTATTTTTACTACTACGACTATTTATCGTTATTATTGTTATCGTTATGTCACAATTCTATAATTACTACAAAATTTGTATGTTTTACTCTTAAAATTATATTATCATCTTTTAATCCTTCTTGATGAGTTTGAGATTTCGACTCATTTGGGATTTTTTTTATAGCATATGTGTCCTCAAATTCCTATTTTATACTCTAAACTGATGTTAAAGTGTTGATTTGTAGCTATGGAGGCTAAAGAGCAAGGCAAGGACACAGCTGGAAAAAAAGGAACTAAAAAGTTGAAGAAGTGAAGAAAAAGAAATCATGGCGATCGTCAAGACCACTCGGCGCACCATCTAGTGGCTCTTTAGCTCACCCATAGTTCCAGCATGCCGGCCCTGGGGAAGAACCAAGTTGGCGAAAGAAATGGGCATTCGGCGGATCGTCGATCGGTTCCATGATAACAAATTGGATCACCCAAAGTTACAGCACCTAAGATGCTGAAGGCCAATGCAATATAGCGATGGAGGAGGACAATCAACGGATTGTTGATCCACTTGGCGAGGCGCAACCTTATCCACCGAGTGGACTTTCACGCTAAATTTTGGGAAACTATAAATTGGATTTTAAATGGAATTTTGAGGAATTCTCTCTGAGATATTACAGTTCCCATTGTAGAATTAGTATTTTCTCTTAGTTTTTGAGTTCTAATTGTAAAATTTTGAGGATTTGAAAGTGGGACTTTGAATATAATCCTTGGAAAGAATTGTAAAGGCTTGGAAACTCTTACCCAGCTGATGGCTAATCAAGTTGGTAATTGTTTTTACCTTTTCATGATGTTTAGCTAAAACCCCAATTCTTGGGGTGTGATCATGTGATTATGCGTTTAATTGATAGTTGTGTTTTAATCTAAGAATTGTAGTTGCAAATGCATTTCGAACCTAGAATTCTTGGCTTGCCTGAAAAAGAGGTTTTAGAATCAAAGCTTTCAATGGATGATCGTAGTTATCAAGTTGATATAAGTTTAGCTCAAAAGAGTAAATCCTAATATTGATTCTACATATCTAACTCGAGAGAGTAGATGAATAAAGGTACGGGTTGTTCTTATTTACTAAGCTTGTTGATGTCCAAAAGAAATCACTTGAGTTGAAGTAGTTGTTCGAGAGAAAGCTATTTCACTCATAGCATAGCTTACCCATTGAAATTTAGCTATGTATTAGTAATTTCAAATATCCATAAAGTGAAATTTTCCTATAAATGATCACATCCCGAGAATTCCTCTATATTGTCGTTTCCCTATTTTGCTTCTGTTGTAGGTGTTAGTTAACAATCCAACCCCCCCCCCCCTTATCTGATATTTGTTGTCACCCCTTTAGATTTATTTGTATGTTTTCAATAATTTTTATTCCTATAACTGATTAGACAACGTTTGTACTTCATAACTGAATTTTAGACACGTACCACTCCATGTGGGTTCAACACTAACTCTTCGTTGCATTTTATAGTGATTAACGATCGTTTACACCTAGAATTGGTTGATGTGTCCTTGAGACGTTTTCTATCAAAATGGCATCGCTTCCGGGGAGTGGTGTTGTTTAAAATTGTATTAGTGAAGTTGAATTGTGCTCTTTGGTGTTATAGTTGAATCGACTTACTTTGGTTTGTGTTTGTGTTGTTTATTTTGAGCAAATGAAAAGATGAGTGTAAACGGGAGTAATGGTAGCCAACTGGGACACCAAGATGATATTGGAAACCTAAATGATGTAAATGACCCAATTCAACTGGGTAGTGTTGGTGCAATACGTCCACCTCTGGCTGAAAGGAACGATGTTTTCCACATCACTAGCACAATGCTTCAGCTTCTACAATTGAAAGGATTATACGAAGGGCTATATCATGAGGATCCCCATGAGCATATTCAGAACTTCATGGATGTTTGTGGTCTGTTCTCATTCAGGAATATATCATAAGAATCAGTCGGTCTCAGGTTGTTTCTATTTTCCTTGATGGGTTAAGCTACTAAATGGTTGACTGAGTTACCGAGAGATTCCATCACCTTTTGGGATGAGCATACCATAACGTGCCAAGTGAGATTCTTTCCTCCATCGAAGATGATGACTCTCAGAGATAGCATCCAAGGTTTTAAATGTTTGGAAGGTGAACCAATCCATAAGGTCTGGCTGAGATTTAAGAAGTTGGTGCTTCAGTGCCCAACTCATGGACTTCCAAATGATGTGTTGCTACAACACTTCTATAAGAGTCTTGATTAGATTAATAAAGGAGTTGCTGATCAACTTGTTCCCAGTGGTATAATGCAACAACACTATAAAATAACATCTCAACTCCTTGATTGCATGACCAATATAAATAGATCATGGTACACTAAGGAGGAGCAAGTGACTCCACTCACATTTAGAATGACAAAAGAGCAGATCGAACAGATCAAGAGAGAGATATCAAAACATGGCCAAAATGATGACTTAGCTGGATATCTTGGCTAAAAATGTCATGGTTAGTGGTGCATAGAGTGTTAATGATGTTGGTGTTGGTGGAGTAAACCCCGATGAAGCCCATTTTGAAGCGTTGTACAATGAAAAAGTGAACTTCCTTACAAATCAAAAAGGAAGATTCCGTTCAAACTATCCAAAGAAGGGTCAAAATCTGGGTTGGAACAGAGATGAGGGATGGAGAGACTGTGACAGATATTGGCGTGATCGTAACGCTACTTGGAAGGAGAGAGAGGGTGACAAGGACATGTACATCCTACCCCATGAGCGTCTAAAGCCCAAGGAATCAGAAAGTGTCCATACAAAAAATATGCTCTCACGCATTCTCAATAAAGTCGAAGGGTCAGACAAAGTGTTAAAAGAGATAAATGAGGACGTCTCAACTCTCAATCAGACGCTGACTTCCCACTCAGTCCCTATCAAGAAGCTGGAAACACAAATGGGTCAAATCTCGACCCACCTAAATCCAAGACCAAAAGGAGGGTTTCCTAGTGATACAATGGAAAACCCCAAAAATGAAGCTTAAATTGGCATTTTCGTCACGCCAAGACATTAAATAAGGCTCTTCTTTGGACGCAACCCTAGTATTTGATGTTTGAAAGTTTCTTTGTGAATAATGGTTGCTGATTGTGTAGGTTAAAATGTGAAAAGTGTTGGAAAATGGGTAATTTGGTGAGCAATAGTCAAGTCGGTGATTCGCTGAAGAGGTCGGCGAGCTCCGACTTGGACCGTCGTTGGAACCACCAAGATTGAAGGAGAACTCGATAAAACTTGACGAGCTAAAAGCTCAATTGGTGACTCGCCCGAACAGGTCAGCGAGCCCGACTTTCTCCACCATTTGAACCTCCAAATTGCTGGGACACCTGTAAAACTCGGCGAGCCAAAATACCAGTTGGAGGATCACCGAGTGGTTCGGCAGACACAACTTATACCGCCAAAGGGAGCACAAACTGAAAGGTTCTGAAGGCCAAACAGTTTAAAATTTCAAAATCCTTTCACTTTCTTTACTTTTCAACTCTCGTACCATGTCACCCAACTTTAAATCTTTCATATTTTCTTGTTTCTACTCTTGTATCATTTGAATTTTTTGCTTGGGATTGTGGTACTTTGCCACCTACTATTACAATTTATAATTTTTGGCATAAAATGTTGGTTTTTCGAACCCCAAACTCCATATGTGGTTGAACTTAAAAGCAAATCGGTAAATTTTTTGTTGATAATTTTTGGGTGTTTGATTTAAATCATTGTTTAATTGTCGAATTGCCCGTAATGAATTAAATTGGTGCCTAATTTTTGGGTGTTTGATCGATTCTTGTGTCCTTGCTTGTTAAAATAGAGTCTAAATCATTGGGTTGCGATAAAAATGTATTGGGACTAGCGGGGTGAAGTCTGAGTAACCTCTGATTGTGCTAAATGACGTAGTTTGCCCAATAATGGAGCATTTGACGTCATTTTTATGGCCAAAAGGCGTCAAATAGCCAATTTTGGCCAAATCGGGGGAAGTCTGAGTACCCTAAGGGCATGGGTAGTATGGGTCTTACCTTAATTGTATAGTGTAGGTGTTTAATTTTGGTTTTGTGGACTGTGGGTTAGATTTTAAAGTTAGGGGTTCCAAACATGCATGTTGGACCGTTTGGCGAGCTGAGTCGAGCTCGCCCAACCGTTTGGCGGTTCACTAAAGTCCCCCTAGATCGCCTTTAATTTCTTAAATTGTTGAGTTTGTTGTCTGCACTGTAACTTTGAGCGGACTTCTTCTAGTTCGACGATTGGTGTTGGTGATTCGTCGAATGGTCCCTGACATTGCCGACTTGTCCTGAATTTTTGAAAACTTTACCCTGTGACATTCGACGAGCCCGATCTGGCTCACCAAAGTAACTTGGTGACTCGCCGAATGGTTTGGCAAGTCTTTCTGCAATTTATTTTATGCATATTTTTCTGGATACTTTTCTAAGTGTTACTTAGTTATTTTGCAGAAATGGCTTGAACCAACTTGACTGGTGGAGACATGCCTCCTCGAAAGTGGGCACGAAAAGTCGGGATAAATGAGGAAGCAGTTGCTTCCAATGCTAAGGCCGAGAAGCTACCTCCAAAGGGAGGAAAGGGAAAGGGCAAGGCGCCCAAGGCTGAGACACCGACTTACAACTCCGGCAGTGAAGGGGAATCCTATGATTCTCACGCTTCATTCTCTGAGCCTGATGATGATCAATTTCTATAGGCCCGGCAAATGGAGCAATGCTCCAAATATCGTCACGATTCATCTAGGATCTCGGTGCCTCAGATTCCTTTTCCTCCGCCAGCTCCTTTATGAGTCCACAAATTGGACTCATTTAGGGTTATATTTTGATAGAATTAGTGTCCTCAAATGCATATTTTGTCTCAATATCTTATGAAAACCCTTAAGTTTCAGGTATTTGGAGTTTGAGGCAAAGCATGGACACTACCTGGCAAGAAGGGACAAGGCGGCTGAAAAGAACGAAGAAATGAAGGCCTGAAAATCGTTGAGCCCAATTGGTGAGTTACAATTTGACCTAGAGAACGCCTTTTGTTCCAGTATGCTGAGGCCTGAAGGGAAAGATCAAGTTGTCGATGAAATTGAGCAGTCGGTGTGTCTCCGAGTAGTTCTACGAAGTAGTACTATAGCGCCCAACGACTAGAAGCGCAAGGATGTTGAAGGCTAAAGCAAGAAGGCGATGGCATTGACCAAAAGGCAGATCGCCGAGTGTATTGACGATCCTGACTAAATGAGCCGAGTGATTCGCTGCAGCACAAATTTTCAAACACTATAAATACTTGTTTAAATTGTGTAAATTAGGAATGAAGTGATAGACAATTATTATTCAGACTTAGAATATTTTCAGTTTCAAGTTTTATAGGGTTTTGGAGACTTTGTTCTAAGACCTTGAAGATTCAAAGGGTTTCAACTCCAAGAAATTGGACGTGGGTCTCGAAGATTCTACACTCTTGACATGTTTTAAAAATTAGTTCTTCATACCCAGTTGATGGAAACTGATATTGATATTGAGTTTTACCGCTTTTACATGTCTAGCTAAAACCCCAATTCATAGGGTGTGATTTTGTGAATATGGGTTGGATTATCTGTTGGGTCATGCTTGTTGAAGGTTTATTTGTTGTATAAATGTGATTCCGTTTAGTAGTTGGATGTGAAATTAATGTGATTGTAGTTGCAAATACGATTTTATCTTAGTGTTTTCGGCTTGCTCGAGAGAGAGGTCGTGAAACTAAGACTACTAAATTGATAGCCGGTAGTATTTGGTAGACATGGGTTCAGCTCGAGAGAGTTAATCCTAGTCCTTTTCCCACACATTCAGCTCGAGAGAGTGAATGGGCTAAGACGGAGGTTGTGCTTAATGCGGAAACTCGGTGTTCGAGAGAAACAGAGTTGATTTGGGGTAAGTTGCTCGAGAAAGAATTTACTCGCACTATAGTCTAGTCTAGTCACAAATGTTCAACAATCTACCATCAAAAGCATGTACCCGATAGTCTAGTTTATCCTGTATTCCTATCACATCCCAAGAATCCTGTTTCCCTATATTTTTGCTATTTTTAGTTATTAATTAATACAAACCCCCATTGATAATAGACGCTTGCATCACCCCCTTTAGATTTAGTATATTTATATTCAACAATATCTATAGCTATGACTAATTAGAACTAGATTTTATTTTTCTATTAATTCTCAAAACCACTCCCTGTGGGAACGATCCCAACCCTTGGTTGGGTTATATCACTGTTGACGTGTTTTCAGACTTAATTCTTCATACCCAGTTGATGGAAACTGATATTGGTATTGATTTTTACATCTTTTACATGTCTAGCTAAAACCCCAATTCTTGGGCTGTGATTTTGTGAATATGGGTTAGATTATCTGTTGGGTCTTGCTTGTTGATGGTTTATTTATTGTTTAAATGTGATTCCGTTTAGTAGTTGTGTATGAACTTAATGGGATTGTAGTTGCATATTAAATTTCATCTTAGTATTTTTGGCTTGCTCGAGTGAGAGGTCGTAAAACTAAAACTACTAAATTGATAGCCGGTGGTATTGGGTATACATGGGTTCAGCTCGAGAGAGTGAATCCTAGTCCTTTTCCCACACATTCAGCTCGAGAGAGTGAATGGCCTAAGGTGGACGTAGTACTTAATGTGGCAACTCGGTATTCGAGATAAATCGAGTTGATTTGGGGTAAGTTGCTCGAGAGAGAATTTACTCCCACTATAGTCTAGCCTAGTCACAAATGTTCAACAATCGACAATCAAAAGCATGTACCCGATAGTCTAGTTTATCTCGTATTCCTATCACATACCAAGAATCCCGTTTCCCTATCTCGTTACCTTATATTTTTGCTATTTTTAGTTGTTAAGTAATACAAACCACCATTGATAATTGACGCTTGTGTCACCCCCTTTAGATTTAGTATGTTTATATTTGACAGTATCTATAGCTATGACTAATTAGAACTATATTTTATTTTTCTATTAATTCTCAAAACCACTCCATGTGGGAATGATCCCAACCCTTGGTTGGGTTATATCATTGCACGCGATCGAATGACACTTGAATCGAAATACTATCAGTTGATTACGTCCTTAAACATCAAAATGGTGTCCCTGTCGGGGAGTGGTGTTTGTTGAGAATCTTTAGCTAAGTAGAATTTTTTGTTCTTGTTAGTTGTAGCTTTACTTACTTAATTTTTAGTTTTATTTTGTTTGCTTGTGTGAATATTTCAGAAAACATGAGTGTTAATGGCAGCAACAGTAGCCAGGTGGGCTACCAAGACGACATCGGAAATCTCAACGATGTCCAAGAGACCAACATTAATACCCCCATCTCATGGGAGGTATTCAGGCCATCCGTTTACCTCCAGTTGAAGGTAATACAATGTTCCATATAACGAGCACTATGTTGCAACTAAAGGGACTTTTCAGTGGTTTGGCTCATGAGGATCCTCACGAGCATCTTCAAAACTTCGTGGATGTGTGCGGACCATTCTCTTTCAAAAATATCTCTCATGAGTTAGTCCGATTAAGGTTATTCCCTTTCTCGTTGATGGGAGAGGCGTGCAAGTAGTTTGCTGAGTTGTCACGTGAATCCATCACTTTTTGGGAGGAATTGGTAAACGCATTTCAAGTGCGATTTTTCCCTCCTTCAGAGATGATGACTCTCCGGGACAGCATTCATAGTTTTAAACAACTAGAGGGTGAACCAATCCATAAGACTTGGCTGCGATTCAAAAAGTTGGTGCTCCAATGCCCAACTTATGGTCTACTCAACAATGTCCTGCAACAGTACTTTTACCGAAGTCTGGACTCGGTAAACAAAGGTGTCACTGACCAACTTTCACCTGGAGGCTTGATGCAGCAACTGTATGCAGTAGCAGCCCAACTTTTAGATGGCATGAAGACCATTAACAGAGCATGGTACACTCATGAAGACTAGGTCTCCCATCTATCATTCAATCTATCTAAGGAGTAAATGGAATACAATCGTGAGAGAAACCAAAACATGGCCAAGATCATGACACATCTTGACATTTTATCCAAAAATGTCATGGGGGCTCATGCCCGTAGTGTTAATGTCGTGGGGGTCGGGTGTGCAAATCCTGAAGAGACAAAGTTTAAAGCCTTGTATAATGAAAAGGTAAATTTTCTAGCAAACCAAGGCGGTGGTTAGCATTCAAACTACCCGAGGCAGGGTGGTAACCAAGGTTGGGTAGAGAGGATGGTAAGAAGGATCACGACAGAGAATGGAGGGACCAAAATCCTAACTGGAAGGATGGGGAGAGGGACATGTGTGTGCCTCCCCATGAGCGCCAAAAGCCAAAGGATTCAAAAGGTGGTAGTTCTGAGGATATGCTCTCTCTTATCCTCAATAAAGTTGAAGGGTCAGAAAAAATCTTGAAATAAATGAAAGAAGATGTGTCCACCCTTAGCCAGACCGTCACCTCCCATTCAGTGTCGATAAAGCAGTTGGAGACCCAAATGGGTCGTATATCGTCGCATCTCAGTGCGAGAAAACAAGGGGGTTTGCCTAGTGATACTATGTCTAACCCCAAGAATGTGGTTCAAAGGTTGACTTGCATCGTACCGCGACGTTAACTAAGCACTGTTTGGGAGGCAACCCAAAACCCCTTAGTGCTTTCTATTTGTGTTTTGGTAAAATAATGGTGTGTTGTTTGTATAGGTTGAAGTGCAGAAAGTGTTCGAAAAAGTGCAGGGTGGCGAGCAACAGGTCATGTCACTGATTCGCCGAAGAGGTCGACAATTCACCAAAGAGGTCGGTGATTCACCGAAGAGGTCGGCGAACCTGACCTAATCCTTCATTTAACTCAAGACATCTTCAAATTGGAGTTTGTAAAACTCGGCGATCCTAGGGAAATTATTGGCAAATCATTGACCATGTCAATGATCTCGACAGAGACCACCGTTGGGACCCCACACTCAATGGAGCTTCTGTAAAATTCGGCGAGGCTAATGAAAACTCGACGAACAGCTGAGAGGATAGGCGAACTCAACAAATGTCGCTGAACGGGTGAAAACTGGACGGTTTTGCAGACCCAAGGTTTAAAAGTTGCAACCTCATTCACTTTCCCTCACTTTTTATCTCCCCAAACTCACACCTGCATGCTAGTTCCTATATTTTTGCATTTTTAGAGTATTTTTAGTACTGATTTGTTCTCGGGATTATATTGCTTTGCCGCCTACCATTTCAATCCTCTCGTAGTCAAAACAAAAGGTCTGTTTTTATACCTCGAGTTTATTTTATGAAACATTATACTCATTTGCAATTGAGCTTATTAAGTTGTTGTGAGTTGGGACTCTCTGATAAGTTTAAATCATTAGATGCTTGATTTAATTTGATAATCTTACCCGAGTAGTTGTGACTGTTGAATTCTCGTAATTATATGCCTTAAACTAGATTGAAATTCAAAGGGTTGTATTTGGGTGTTATGGGTCTTACCTTAATTTAACTAGTGCATGATTTGATTTTGTTTCTAGGGGTTGTGGGGTTAGATTCGAGATGTTGGGTTGAAAATAGGCACGTTGCACTGTTTGGCGAGTCGGGTCAAGCTCGCCGAGCCACTCGGCAATTCACTTAATATCCCCATCTCACATATGATTTCATGCTTTATTTAATGATTAATTCTGTAACTTATGGCGAGAAGTTTAATGTCACCAAAAGTATTCGGTGACTCGCCGAAACTCTTCTCTTTCGCTCTTTGTCTGCACCCCTTAGCTTTTGGGCACTGGAACTTTCGGCGGACTTGTCCTTGTTCGCCGAAATCTATCAGCTACCCGCCGAAGTAGTCCCCTATCACATTCTTGCTGCAGTTTTAGAGCTAATTTATTTGGCGAGATCGATCTAGCTCACCTAAGAAATTCGGCGATTCTCCATCTGCTTTGGCAAGTTTATCTGCAAATGTTCTGCTTTGCTTTTATTTAAGTTCTTCTAACTTCTCTTCAAGACTTTGCAGACATGACTAAACCTAAAGCTACCAAAAGAATAACGCCAGCTCAAGAGAAGTCCAAAGGGATTGCGATAAAGGAGGATTCAGTTGCGTCGAAAGGAAAAGCTTTCAAACTACCCACAACTACAGGGAAAGGCAAGGGCAAGAAGTCCACTTCTTCCAGGAAAACCATTATCCTGGATCCTAATATTCCTTCATGGGCCAGGGGTCTTTGCAGAGCGGTGCATGTCTTTCTGGCAGACTCACACTCAACAAACCTTGGTGAATCTGACACTATTATTCCCCATGAGGTGACCTCGGGCACTGAAGCCCCGACATATGGAGCAACTGTATAGACAGGATTCCCTCTTTACCTTCCTCTCTGTCTTACTTTATTTTGACTTTTAGATTTTATGTTATTTGCATTTAAGAATAAATGTTTTTATTTGTGGTGGGGTGAGGCCCACCATGTGTGTGACTATTATTGTTTGATGTTTTGTTGATACATTTGGGTCGTTATGTGTTTATTGTCATATTACACTGCTTTTTGTGGATGTTTGAGCTTGTGGCTCCTTTTTCTTTTGTAAATTATTTGACCCTTCTGAAATTTTTTAGATTTTTGCCACCTCTTGTATGTACTTGATAGTGGTTGTTCTTTAGCAAATTTAAGTATCGGTTTTGATCAATACCGATGACTTGAATAGTACTTATAATTGAACGAACATGAATGTATGACTACAATGAGATCAAATGAAGTTGCATAGACAATATGTGAACTCTATGCATCTCGTTGTGATTAGCCATGTATCAAATCGATTCTCTTGTGATGAACGTTTCACACCAGCGAAAGTGTAGAGTCTCGTTTGACTTTAGTGTCGATGCCTTGTGTGTTGAGCTTACTATGAACCATGCATGATAACACCTAGAATTTTCCTCGTTGGTCCGATTGACTAAGTAAGGCAATCTCTTGATATGATCTTATGCAACTTCGAAGAGTGTGAGCCAATTTGACATATACCTCTTTTGTGGCCTATCTCGTGAGTGTGCGAACCTCTTTTGAACACCCCTTGAGCCTTATCTTTCTTGGAAGAAACTTGATGAAAACTAGACCTCTTTTAACCCACTACCCTTAATCCTCTTGATTTGTGGTTGATTGAATAGCCAACTTAAGCCAAAAGCCTAAGTTGGGGGCGTGGTGAAAAGATAAGGGCAAGTCAAGAAGTGCAAGGAAAGTCTCTTTTAACCCATGTTGTTGAGAAAAATTGAACCCCTCCAAACAAAAAAAAGAAGAGAAAAAGAGAAGAAAAGAATGAAAAAGAAAAGTTGTGGAATAAAATACACAATAAATGGGGTTCCCGAACAATCCATGGAGAGTGAATAATGGGATGACTTAGGAGCACTAACAAAATTGATGAAAGAAGAGGAAAGGGAGTGTTGTGAGCACCACATTTAATGAGGATGAAAGTCACTGAGCCTAAATGACCATACATTTGCACTCAGCCCCTTATAAGCCTTGTAAAGACCTTTTTGATTATGAGTAAGCTGAAACAAATGTCGATTGGAAAATACGGGCAAACCTATGGGTGAAAGCATGCATAGTATTCTTCTTTTTTAGTGTGAAAATTGCATTTGATTCTGAAGCTTTATATGATTAAACCTTTTTGTGTGGAAATAGAATCATCCTTTGTGTGAGGGCATTCAAATACTTTTGTTGAGCTTGAACTTGCATTTGAAGCAAGTATTGCTAGGTTGAGAATCTTTGGTAATAGTGTGTCACAACTTGAATCTTTGGGTACACAATTGATCCTTGTTTGAGTAAATTGAGTATTGTTGTGTATATTCATGATCGACTCTTGTGTAGCACCGTTTTAGACATCCTTTTTGAACTGCTGAACTTGAGTTTTACTTGAGGACAAGTAAAAATTTAAGTTGGGGGTGTTGATGAGTCTACAAATTGGACTCATTTAGGGTTATATTTTGATAGAATTAGTGTCCTCAAATACATATTTTGTCTCAATATCTGATGAAAACCCTCAAGTTTCAAGTATTTTGGAGTTTGAGGCAAAGCATGGACACTACTAGGCAAGAAGGAACAAGGCGGCTAAAAAGAACGGAGAAATGAAGGCCTGAAGATCGTCGAGCCCAGTTAGCGAGTCGTCGATCGGTTTGGAGATCACCTTTTCTTCCAGTGTGCTGAGCCCTGAAGGGAAAGATCATGTTGGCGATGAAATGGAGTAGTCGGCGTGTCACCGAGTAGTTCCGCAAAGAAGTACTATATCGTACAACAACTCAAAGTGCAAAGATGTTGAAAACTAAAGCAAGAAGGCGATGAAATTGGCCAAAAGGCGGATCGACAAGTGTATCGGAGATCCTGACTAACTGCGCCGAGTGATCCGCTGCAACACAAATTTTCAAACACTATAAATACTAGTTTAAATTGTTAACTTAGGAATGAAGTGATAGACAATTATTATTCAGACATATAATATTTTCAGTTTCAAGTTTTAAAGGATTTTGGAGACTTTGTTCTAAGACCTTGAAGATTCAAAGGGTTTCAACTCCAAGAAATTGGACGTGGGTATCGAAGATTCTACACTCTTGACATGTTTTAAGAATTAATTCTTCATACCCAGTTGATGGAAACTGATATTGGTATTGAGTTTTACCACTTTTACATGTCCAGCTAAAACCCCAATTCATAGGGTGTGATTTTGTGAATATGGGTTAGATTATCTGTTGGGTCTTGCTTGTTGAAGATTTATTTGTTGTATAAATGTGATTTCGTTTAGTAGTTGGATATGAAATTAATGTGATTGTAGTTGCAAATACGATTTTATCTTAGTATTTTTGGCTTGCTCGAGAGAGAGGTCGTGAAACTAAGACTACTAAATTGATAGCTGGTAGTATTTGGTAGACATGGGTTCAGCTCGAGAGAGTTAATCCTAGTCCTTTTCCCACACATTCAGCTCGAGAGAATGAATGGGCTAAGGTGGAGGTGGTGCTTAATGCGGAAACTCGGTGTTCGAGAGAAACAGAGTTGATTTGGGGTAAGTTGCTCGAGAGAGAATTTACTCCCACTATAGTCTAGTCTAGTCACAAATGTTCAACAATCTACCATCAAAAGCATGTACCCGATAGTCTAGTTTATCCTGTATTCCTATCACATCCCAAGAATCCTGTTTCCCTATCTTGTTTCCTTATATTTTTGCTATTTTTAGTTGTTAATTAATACAAACCCCCATTGATAATAGACGCTTGCATCACCCCCTTTAGATTTAGTTTATTTATATTCAACAATATCTATAGCTATGACTAATTAGAACTAGATTTTATTTTTCTATTAATTCTCAAAACCACTCCCTGTGGGAACAATCCCAACCCTTGGTTGGGTTATATCACTACACTCGATTGTATGTCACTTGAACTGAAATAGTGTCAGTTGATTATGTCCTTTAACATCACTCCTGCATAGACTATGGTCCCGGCGCTACCAGTGTAGGGTCCTCATCCCCTGTCACTCGATCGGTTAAAGGCTGAGGGATTGAGGACCATCTTAAAGGAGAAGAGATTATCCACTGATGGTGTATTGGACAGGCATCCATCACTTTGCGACACCCTCAGGTCCCACAGATTCAAGATATTCACCAAGCCCCGTGGCTCATACATTCCTACCTGGGTCCGGGAGTTCTACTCAGCTTACGGTGATTTGGTACCTCACGAGAAGAAGAAGGCTAGTGCTTTCAAGCTGGTGGACTTCGTGATAGTCTGAGGGAAGAAAGTTAGATGCAACTGTGATGATATAAATGCTTTGTTTGAGAGGGCTACAGATTTCATACATGAGTACCAGAGTATACTCATAACAAAGACTATGGATGACCTGAAGGGTTCGCTATCCCCTCTTTTTTCTGACACCACTCCGAGGTGGATTGAGGCCGGAGCACCTATAGAGAAGAAGGATCTCAATGTGGCGGCTAGCTATTGGTTTGATTTATTAGCAGCTCGATCATGCCGCCACCCAAATGAGGCCTACCTCGAGAGTATCATTGCTAGGAAGCGTCTTAATTTGGGCTTGATCATCAAGCAGGAGATGGCCATAGGGGCCAAGCAGCACCAGACGTATCTTCCATTCTCGGTACTGATCACAAAGGTATGTTGTCGGGCCAGAGTTCCTCTAGATGAGAAGAGGGTTATTGAGATTACACCCACAACTTCTACAGACATCCGGCATATTGAGGCCAAGTACACACGGGATGAGGCTGATAAGAGGAGAGCAGCTCCTGTGGACATGTCCCCTGAGGTTGATATTGATAAGTTACATGCAGAGGCAGCCATGCCTACTCCAGCCAGTAGGCCTTAAGGTACTTCTATCTCCGCTCCATCTGACAATCTCGGTACTTCTACTACTACTCCTCCTCCTAGATCTGCTGCTAGCACTTCTGCTTCTAAGCCTCCTATGACCAAGGCAATGCTGTATAAAATGGGCATTTTCCCCAATCTACTGATGTGTGTGCCTTAGATGATCGAGAGAACCATTGTTGCTGCACTGACACCTCTCAGTGCTGCTATTGATGACCTTACGGCAAGAGTTATTATGTATGAGAAAGGACAGAGAGCTACCGATGAGGTGTCGGTCTTGAAGGCTAATAATATTGGGTTGAGGAAGGATGTGGACCAGCTGAAATCCACAAATTTTACCTCACTATTTGGAAAGATGAAGATATTCCAACTTGTTATGATGTGCCTCCGGCTACCACCGGAGATAATGTTAGAACTGATGACGCCGCTACAGAGTTTGAGACTGAGACTGATGAGGAGCAGATGGGTGTTCGTGAGAATGTTATCTTTGATGATTGGGTAGACCTTGAGGGTCTCATGGTATATTCAGTTGTCCAGGACTCTTTGAGGGATGCATCCATGGTAGGCTCCAGTGGAGCCAAGGTTGATGAGATGCCGGGCACTGATGCCCCAACAAATGGACTGACTGAGATGCAGACTTCACCCAGGGTTAGCCTAGCAGGATAATTTTTCCCCTCTCTCTCTGTTACTCTTTATATATGTTTTTGTTTTAGTTGCATGAGGACAACTGCATATTTTGTTGGGTGGGGTGAGGTATTTCCATTCCTACCTCTTTTGTAAGTTGTTTTGTGAATAATGATTTCGGATGTTTTGTAAATAGTGATTTTGGGTGTTTTTTGAATAGTTGGCCTATTTGGTTTATATTTATATATATCTTGGCTTTGGTATCATGGATATTTTAGCTTGTGGCCTATTCTTTTAATTGTAAATGGTTTTGAACCAAATTTTAAATTTTTTCCACCTCTTTTGTGTGTGAATGCGGCTGTTCTTGTGCAAATTTGAGTGTCGGTTGTGGTCAATAACGATGACTTGAATGGTGCTCTTAATCGAACAAAATGAATGTGCAGCTACGATGAGGCAAACGAAGTTACATAGGTAATATGTGATCTTTTAGCATCTTGTTGTGACTAGCTGGTTGTCGAATGAGTCTTTTGTGATGAACATTGCACGTTAGCTAGAAAGTGTGGAGTCTTGTTTGATAATTGTATCAATGCCTTGTGTATTGATATTACCTTGAACATTGTGCATGATTACACCTAGAATTTGCCCTGTTGGTCCAGTTGAATGAGGGATGCAAGCAATAGACATGATCTTAGGAAAAAAGTTTGAAATGTGAGCCTATTTGACTACATACCTCTTGGAAGAAACTTGAGCAATTGTGACCTCTATTTATCCATTCACCCATAACTTTTATGAAGTATGGTTTGTTTGAATATCCAACTTATGCCAAAAGCCTAAGTTGGGGGTGTGGTGAAAAGGGAAGGAAAGTCAAGAAGTGTACAAAATCCCCCTTTGTGTATGGATTGCTTGGAAAAATATGGAACCCCTCCATGTAGAAAAAAGAGAAGAAAAGAGAAAAAGGAATTAAAAAGAAGAAATAAAAGAAGAAGGCTGAAAAAAAGTTGTGAAATAATGTAGTGAAAATTGCAAAAGAAATGGGATATCCGGTGGTTCATACGAAGTTGAATAATGGGATGGTTTATGAGTATGTTTGAAATGTTAAAGAAAAGGAGGAAAGTGATGTTCAGACCATACTTCATGAAGGTAGACCCACTAAGCCGAAATGACCATACCTTTACACTCAGCCCCTTTTACAAGCCTTGAAAAAACCTTTGTGATCTTGAGTTAGCTGAAACGAATGTGGATTGGAAAATAAGGGCAAGCCTATGGGTGAAGTCATGCATCTGTTCATCTTTGTGACTGTGAGAGTTGTATGTTATTCTGGAAACTTAAATTGTTGAGAAATTTTGTGTGAATATGGAATTGTCTTTGTTGTGAGGGCATTTGAATACCTTTGTTGAGCTTGAACTTGCATTTGAAGCAAGCATTATGAGCTTGAGTACTCTTGATAATGGTGAGTCACAATTTGAAACTTTGAGTGCACAATTGATCATTGTATAAGTAATTTGAACCTTGTTGTGTGCATTTATGTTGAGTCATATGCAGCACTATTTGCAGACATCCTTATTGAACTGTTGATCTTGAGTTTTACTTAAGGACAAGCAAAAGTTTGGGTTGGGGGTGTTGATGAGTCTGAGATTTCGACACATTTGGTCTTTGTTTTGATAGCATATGTGTCCTCAAATGTCTATTTTATGCTCTAAACTGATGTTAAAGTGTTGATTTGCAGCTATGGAGGTTAAGGAGCAAGGCAAGGACACGATGTGACAAAAAGGAGCTAAAAAGCTGAAGAATTGAAGAAAAAGCAATCCTGGTGATCACCAAGACAACTCGGCGCACCGCCAATTGGCTCTTTAGCTCACCCAAAGTTCCAGCAAGCCAGCCCTGGGGAAGAACCAAGTTGGCGACAGAAATGGGAAGTCAGTGGATCGCCGATCGATTCCATGACAACAAATTGGATCGCCCAAAGTTATAGGACCTGAGATGATGAAGGCAAATGCAAAATGGCGATGGAAGAGGACAATCGAGGGATCGGCAATCCACTCGGCGAGGCGCTAATTAATCCACCGAGTGAGCTTTCAGGCTAAATTTTGGGAAACTATAAATTGGATTTTAAATGGAATTTTGAGGAGTTCTCTCCCAGATAATACAGTTCCCATTCTAGAATTAGTGTTGTCTCTTAGTTTTTGAGTTATAATTGTAAACCTTTGAGGATTTGAAAGTGGGTCTTTGAATTTAATCCTTGGAAAGCATTGTAAAGGCTTGGAGACTCTTACCCAGTTGATGGCTAATCGAGTTGGTAATTGTTTTTACCTTTTTATGATGTATAGCTAAAACTCCAATTCTTGGGGTGTGATCATGTGATTATGGGTTGAATTAGCTTATGGGTATTGTTATTTACTGATTTTAATGCTTAATTGAAGTGGGTTTAATTGATAGTTGTGTTTTAATCTAAGAATTGTAGTTGCAAATGCAATTCGAATTTAGAATTCTGGGATTGCTTGAAAAAGAGGTTTTAGAATCAATGCTTTCAATTGATGATTGTAGTTATCGGTTTGAAATGGGTTTAACTCGAAAGAGTAAATCATAATCTTGATTCTACCTATCTAGCTCGAGAGAGTAGATGAATTAAGGTGTGGGTTGTTCTTATTTGCTAAGCTTGTTGATGTTTGAAAGAAATCACTTGAATCAAAGTAGTTGTTTGAGAGAAAGCTATTTCACTCATAGCCTAGCCTACCCATTGAAATTTAGCTATGTATTAGTAATTTCAATTACCCATATAATGAAATTTGCCTATAATTGATCAGATCCTGAGAATTCCTCTATACTGTTATTTCCCTATTTTTCTTGTGTTGTAGCTGTTAGTTAGCAATCCAAACCCCCCATCAAACATTCGTTGTCACTCCTTTAGATTTATTTGTATGTTTTCGATAATTTTTATTCCTATAACTGATTCGACCACGTTTGTACTTCATAACTAAATTTTAGACAGATACCACTCCCTATGGGTTCGACCCCAACTCTTCGTTGGGTTTTATACTGATTAACGATCTTATACACCTAGAATTGGATGAGGTGTACTTCAGATGTTTTCTATCACTTCTTTTCTTAAACATTAATTGTTATCTCTTTATTTCAAGTTTCGTACTCATTAAATTAATTATAATACCTTTTTTTGTAAATTTGTAATATTGATATTTTTATTATGTAATTTATTAGTTGTCATGTTTTAACATATTTGGTATTAGTTATTAAGCTAGAAGCCCAAATTTATATAAAGGACGAAAGGAAAAGGCCAAAAAGTCCAACCTAAACCCACAATTTCAGCCCACATTTTATACTAAAATCTGTCCAAAAAATAGCCCAAACCCGGGTCTTATTCATCAGCAAAATGCCAAAACGAATTAGGTCATTTTTCTTTCATCAATTCGACGCTCCTTCCCCTTCAAATGGCTATATATTCAGGTCTCTTTCACCATAGACAAAGGCTCCTCTCTATTTTCGTACAAGCTTCAATAATCCATCAACTCTCCTCAGTTCTCTCTCTTTGTGACAGATTTGGTCAAGAAGAGGCCAACAAATTTTTGATTTTTTGATTCGTTAAAGAGCAGAGGTTTGATTCAAAATTCAAACGACTATTTACTCCTTTGAATCCCACCCGAATTGTAATAACAAGAACCGTAGTTCGTCAGTATAAATAACAACTCTTACATCCATTTTTAACCAAGCTTTTCTTCCCTCGATATCACCTTGAACCACTACTTTCTTCTCTCAAAAATTATCTTTTTTACTCTTTCGATCTCGGCTTAAAACTCTGTTTCGAGCTTACTCGAGTTTGTCATTATTCGAATGTAGGCTTTCGACCAAAGCAACTATGTTCACTGCCCGGCAATAGGTAACACTTGCCCCTTTCTTCCTTTGTTTTGTCACTACGTTTAAAGTGCTATGTATACCATAAGAGATTTATATGTCAGGATTAAATTTTGCTTATTTTGGATACACTGAAAGTAGTGTTAAAAATATGATTGCGTTTCTCTCCCATATATTTAGAAATATTATGCAGGTGTTCATTTTATTGTTTATATTTAATTAAAATGAGATTAAATGTTAATATAAAAAGCATCTGAGTGTATAAAACATTTTACAATAGGAGGGTTAGAAAAGAAACCATAACTAAGAAATGTGATTCAAATAATCTATCTAGTGTAAGAGTTGATTAATTAATATTCAGAATGCATTTTGGGCATTTAGGGGCCAATTTACATGAATTAGGTGATTTTCATCCCATCAAAATTTTAGTGATATAGCTTTCGGATGACTTATTTGCGAACCTTTAAGGAACCCTCCCTTGGAAGTTAGGGGAGAAATACATACACTCTTACAATTTTTAAAATGCATTTGGGGAATTTAAGCCTCAATTACAAGAATTAGATGATTTTATTAGTTTTTCATGTGTGTTAACCCATAAAATTGTTGATGATATGGCTTTCGAACATTGTGAAACCTTTATGGAACCGTCTCTAGAGAGTTGGGGACTAATACATACAGTCTCACAATTTTTCAATACAATCTATAGGAGCCATTTATAGGAATGGGGCGATTTTTTTCAGTTTTTCGTGTGTTAGCCCATTAATATTTTGGTGATATCACTTTCAAGCAATATTTTTAGCAAAACCTTTATGGAACCCTCCGTAGAGAGTTGGGGAAGCAGTACGTATAGTCTCACAATTTTGAGAGTCCATTTTATGCATTTAATGGCTAATTTACAAGAATTAGGCAATTTTTTGTAGGTTTTCGTGTATTAGACATGAATATTTTTCTGATATGGCTTCAGATGATTTCCTAACGAAACCCTCTGTAGGGAGTTAGAGGAGCAGTACATACAATCTCATAATTTTCAGACTCCATTTTTTGTATGTAAGCCTAATTTGCATGAATTAAGCGATTTGCTCAATTTTTTGTGTGTTAGACCATGAATATTTTGGTGATATGACTTTCGAACGATTTCTTTGCAAAACATTTAAGTAACTCTCCATAGAGAGTTGGCGGAGCAATACGTATAGTCTCATATATTTTAAATCAATTTTGAACAATCAGGAGACCAATTATAGAAATTAGGTGATTTTCTTAGTTTTTTGTGTGTTAACCCATGAATATTTTAGTGGTATGTCTTCTGGAGGATTTTTGTACGAAACCCTCCGTAGAGAATTGGAGGAGCATTACATACAATCTAGTAATTTTTAGAGTCAATTTTGGGCATTTAAAGACCAATGTAGAGGAATTAAGCGAATTGCTTAGTTTTCGTGTGTGTTAGACCATGAATATTTTGGTGATATAACTTTCAGACAAGTACTTTTCAAAGCGTTTATGGAACTCTCAATAGGGAGTTAGGGGAGCAGTACGTACATTCTCACATTTTAAAATCAAGTTTGGACATTTAGGAGGCAAATTATAGGAATCAGACGATTTTTTTAGATTTTCATGTGTGTTAGCCCATAAATATTTTGGACATATGTCTTCTAGATAATTTTTTGCGACACCTTTACAGAACCCTCTGTAGGGAGTTGGTGGTGCTGTATGTAGAATCTCATAATTTTTAGAGTCTATTTTGGGCATATAGGGGGTAATATAAAAGAGTTAGGTGATTTTCCCAGGTTTTTGTGTGTTTACCCATGGATATTTTGGTGATATTGCTTTCGTACAATTTCTTTGTGAAACCTTTATGCAACTCTTTGCAAAGGTTTTGGGGGAGCTCTACGTATTGTCTCACAAATTTTCGAGTCTATTTTTGACATTTAGGGGTTAATTTACAGGAACTAAGCGGTTTTTTTAGTTTTTGTTGTGTTTTAGCCCAAAAATATTTTTTTTCTTAAATAAAGTCTTGATACCAACTATTTAAACAAGTCAAAATATTCTATTTAAATATTCAAATTTGGCATGGTCAATTGAAACATGACTTAGATTGAATGGCTTAACAGAATATTTTAACAAGTTTAAAAAGTTAATTATGTATTAATCTAAAAAGAGCCTCTATATAACTGATAAAGCAATGAAAGAAAGCATGTTACCAAACAAAGTCTTACACCACATGTCTAAATAAGCACCCCAATACCAATATTTTAAAATTACACAACAATGAAACAATGATATTGGTAGTTTATGAGAAATCAAAGTAAGAATATACTTGAAGGTAAAAACTTTTAGAGAATCCTCTGTAGAGAGTTGGTGAAGTAATAAGTACAGTAGCATAGTTTTTAGAGTTCATTTTGGGCATTTGGGGCCAATTAAAAGGAATTAGCAAATTTTTTCAATTTTTTCTGTGTGTTAGGCAATGAATATTTTGGTGCTACGACTTTCAGATTATGTCTTTACGAAAACTTCACAGAATCCTTTGTAGGGTGTTAGGGGAGCAGTATGTAATATCTATCTAGTTTTAGAGTGCGTTTTGGCCTTTTAGAGGCCAATTTGTAGGAATAGGTGATTTTCTCAATTTTTCGTGTGTGATAGTTATGAATAATTTGGTGACATGTCTTCCGGACAATGTCTTTGCGAAAACATTATGGAACTCTTCGTAGGAAGTTGTGGGAGTAGTACGTATAGTCATAAAATTGTTAGATTCCATTTTGGGCATTTAGGGGCAGGTTTACACAAATGAGGTGATTTTTTTTCAGAATTTCATATGTGTTATCCCATGAATATTTTTGTGATATGGCTTCTGAATGATTTCTTAGTAAAAACTTTATGTTACCCTCCATAGGGATTTGGGAGAGCATACGTACAGTCTCACAATTTTTAGAGTTCATCTTTTGCACATTTAGGGCCCAATTTACATGAATTAGGAGATTTTCTTAGTTTTTCATGTGTGTTAGCCCATGACTATTTTGGTGATCTGGCTTCCGGATGATTTTTTTGTGACACCTTTACGGAACCCTCCATAGGGAGTTGGTGGAGTAGTACATACATTCTCACTATTTTTAGAGTCCATTTTTGGCATTTAGGGAATATTTACAAGAATTAGACGATTTTCTCAGTTTTTCGTATGTGTTATCCTATGAATATTTTTGTGATATGGCTTCCAGATGATTTCTTTGTGAAACCTTTACTAAATACTACATTGGGAGTTGGGAGAGAAGTACGCACATTATCACAATTTTGAGAGTCCATTTTGGGCATTTATGGGCCAATTTATAGGATCTCTGTGATTTTCTCAATCTTCATGTTTGTTAGCCATAAATATTTTGATGATATGGATTCCAGATGATTTCTTTTTGAAACCTTTACAGAACCCTTAGTGAGGAGTTGGGAGAGTAGTACGTACAGTCTCACAATTTTAAAGTGCATTTTGGTCATTTAGGGGCCAATTTATATGAATTAGGCGATTTTCTCATTTTTTTTCATGTGTCTCAGTAAGCCCATAAAAAAATTCATTAAATAACAGTCTTGATACCAACTTTTTAAACAAGTCAAAATATTCTATTTAGATATTCAAATTAGGCATGTTTAGTTGAAACATGACTTAGATCGAGTATCTAAATGTAATATTTTGGCAAGTTTAACAAGTTAATTACGTATTAAGCAAAAAATAATCTCTATATATTTGATAAAGCAGTTAAGGTTGTTTATCGGACGGATCAAGCAAATAATTTTTCTTAACGGTTTTGCTTTTCAGATATCGGTTCTTATATTTATTAATCTGCTAGTCAATCTATAAGATATTGGTTGGTTTGGTAATGGATTAGCAATTATCGGGCGGTTTATTGGTTAACCTCTAATTTGTATGATATATTTTTTTAGATGAACGCAGTTTACAAAAAGGATGACTTTTAACCAGTCACAAGATAAAATGGATAAATTGATCCAAAATTTCAACTAATTGTCACATTTTCATTGTCCATTTGAAGCATCTTTGTATATGACTTGATAAATAGTTGCATACATTTCATGTACATATCCTTAGTGCTTTTATGAGTTTTCTCACTTGTGCTCTATTCTTTATAGAAAAATAAATAGCAATAGAAAAGTAAATAGGTTTTCAAGGATTTATGGCTTTAACCTTTAAGATTTAGGACTAAGAAAAGAAAACTATATAATTACTATAATATATTATGGTAAAATATTAAATGAGTCTACTATACCCAGAATAAAAATGTAAGTATGGTAATTCTTAACGGATTAACGGTTTACCCAATAAGGAAATTGAATAATCCGTCCCCGCATTGATAAGCCATTAATTATAAAATTTTAATCCATTCCCCAACCATTTATTCGATAACCCAATACCAATAAGCCATAAGCCCATTTTGTGGTTGGCTTATCGGTTACTATGCGGTTTTCAACATCCCTAAAAGCAAGGAAGGAAAGAATGATACAAAACAAATTGTTACACCACATGTCCAAATAATTGCATAAATCCAAATATTATAATTCCAACACAATAATGAAAAATTGATATTGGTAATTTAAGAGAAACCTAAGATAGAATATCAACTTGAAGGTACAAACTTTGTACTTTTCAAAAGGAGATTATTTACATGCATGTAGATGCTTTAGGTAAAAAATGATAACAAGATATGCATGCACCTAATATTAAAAACAAAAAGAAACTCAAGTAAGATATTTTAAATCCCTATATTATAATTCCCACTCAATAATCCAGTATTACTTGTTTGCAAACCTTCCCTTTGGTTTTTGGGCTCAATTTCAAGCAAGGAATTGACAATGCGGGTAAATCAAACACCGGTGACAAATAAAAAAAAACTTATCTACAATCTGCATTTCTACAAGTAGAGTTTCTCGAGTTGTGAAATTCCTGCCTCTATGTTCCCAAGACCTTTTAAAGTTATTCTTCAACCTCTACAATCGAATATCAAACACACAAAACTTAATTTTTGTTTGAAAAACAAGTTGCCACCTTGTTTCCTTCCTTGATCAAACACACTTCAAAAATAGTTTCATTGCCATAGTAAGTTTTTACAATTTTGGCCTCCTTCACTGACCATATACTCATGCATTTATCCAATAAACCACTTTCCATGTATTTACCATTCAAACTAAATGCAACAGAGTAAACAACTTCCCTCGATTCACTCCGCTCCCCTCACATCCCCACCTAAAAAAAAGAATAGGTATATAGGTTTCGATAGTTCAATTGAATACGAGTAAACAAACCACATAATACTTGAGCATGTATTTGACAGTTAAAAGGTATAATTTTATTAAGAGTCCCTATTTTTATCTCATGTGTCCAAGTAGCCATAATGAGTTCACATCCGTTACCTGTGTCCGTTCAAGCTGTGAAGAAGACACCCTTGTTCAACATCCCATAGCTTCACAACAGAGTCAAATGAAGCACTACACAGATAGACAATAAAACAAAACCAATAAGCTTAAAGAAATAAAAGGTTAGGTGTAATACATTAAATCAGCACACACCAAAAATCCATTTGTTGGACGGCTAAAGTGAAATTGTATCTCAGGGGGATTACAAGTGAGATTGAAATCATTCCATACACATTACAAAGCAAACAACGGAAGCATTGAAGACTACTAGTGATACATGTGAACACAATAAAGACAATTAGCATAAACCTTTACATCTAAAATTACACTAAGTTCATGGATGAAAAGTGTACTAACTCTTATGATCACTTGTTGAAGGTTGAGAGTCTTACTTATGCTGCTGAGTCCTCAAAGAATGATAGTATCTCAAAGAAAAACAAAAGTATTGAACCATTGGATGGGATGAATGACTTATGGGAGCCATTGAACAAATTGGTAACAAAAGGTGACGCCTTAGACAATTCCAAAGATCCAGTTCTACAGTTCATCACTCCACTAATCAATCTTGACGATTATGAAAATGAGGTGACAATGATGATGAAGAAGAAGACAATGTGTATGTGCCTTTGCGAAAAGTTAAAGAACACAAAGTTAGCAAACAAAATGTTCTTCAAAAATTAGATGTTGTTCAAGTTATAGAAGCACCATCAAGTAGTAATAATAAGAATACTCATAGGAAAAGGGAAAAAGGGACGACGTGGAAGAAAGAAAAAAAGAAACAAATAGTCGTCCTCCTCCACCTCCTGTTGGACGCGGTGGTGATAGTGATGGTAAAGGTTTTGGACCAGTGGAAGGAAAATTAATACGGTGAGGAAGGAATGTATTGCGAAAGATGAGATGGGGGAGAAAACAACTGGTAAGTTATATAAAGGGGAGGAAGTTGTAGGGTCGTGGAAGGGGCTATCATGGAACCATGGAGAGGATGATGAAGAACGAAGGGGGTGTCTGGCCAAATATGTAGAAACTTTTTTGCTTATCTGTGAACAATGAAGGGGGTGTCTGGCCAAATATGTAGAAACTTTTTTGCTTATCTGTGAACAATGATCCAACCATAATCTATGACACTGATGTCTAATATACATGTAACCGAGAACCTTGTGCTACCACCACATGTGAAAGAGAATTATGATAGAAAGAATACTATAAACATGATTGGTACCAATAGATAGAATACCTTCACAACAATAACTTTTGATATGTATTGCTTGTACCAGCACCAGTTGGACTCCATTTGATGGTAGATATCTCCTAAAAAACATAATAGTCAGCAGCTGATGTCTGATTTGATTAAATGAATCAACAAAGAAAAAGAAAAAAAATAGATACTTTGCGATGTTCTCTGAAATCATGCAAGCAGACATCTTGTTTCATGCTCGATTTATACACTGAAACAATGAATTATTGACCAATTTATTTTAAACGGCATAATAGATATTCAAAGTCTTAGCGTAGGAAATGGTGAAACTATGATGCATTAACACAACTAATACATAAATTTAGAACGTAAATAGATATTCAAGGGGTACATAGAAGACCATAAAAGTAACTTTCTGAAACATGTAGAGGCAGGAGTTTCCTTTAGTTGCTGCTTTAGAAAGTTAGGATAGAAACTACCTTAAGTGTGGTATGTTCAGATCATGAAGCCGGCAGGAACCTGAGGAGTCCCACTCAATAGCATTGATTTCATTCTGCAATGGCAAAGTCAACAACTCTTCAGTGTTCCAATCAAGCACAGATTCAATGTTCAACTAGTAATTCAATTTGAACTTTGCGCAAACAGTGAATTATTTAGAACATCATCTTGTACTTAATATGTAAATCATCAAAGAGATAAAGAGAAAATGTATATTATGCCATCAGTGGAGAACACCTGATGTCCTTAGAATCTTTTGACTGGTCTACGCTCACCTACTTTACAAACGTAGATTATGATGAGTGAAGCTGGTGGAAAAGGCATTATTGTTTTGCCAATCAACATCAAGCAATGGACCTGAATGGGGTTGTATAGCAATGGTGAGAATATATACAAACCTATGAAATCAAGACAGAACAAAGGAAACAAAACACTTGAATTAAATTCAAATTGATGCATCCACTCGCCAGACCTCACCTCAGAAAAGTATAGATCAACGAGAGTCGGCCAAAATAAGGCAGTAGAGAACTCACATTTCACTCAAATGTCGTAACATTGTTATTTTTCTCAGTTTTTTGACTTTGGATAGTAGAGTTACATGGACCATCTCGAATAGACCAAATTCTAGTAGTAGAATCTTTAGACCTAATTTGATATTACACATGATTAGTTATAAGAGAGGTGATTTCTTAGACGAGTCTAAAACTACTAACAAACCTTCAGAAAATCCCGGTGCTAATGATTGTCATTTGCAAAGTCATAAAATCACAAGAGAATTAGAAACAAAAGTAGGAATATGAACATGAGTATACATAGACGAGAGCAATAAAATGAAGAAATGGAAGTAATGCTTTTCCAGATGCAAGAAAAAACACCCTTCTGGATTCCAAGCACAACCAAAAACATGAAACAAGAAAAAAAAATGTAATGTTAATATAGAAGATAGAAAAGATGAGATATTTATCAGTTTTCCTATAAAATCATGTTGGATTAGGAGAAATTTATAAAGATGCGGTCATACCTTATATGTATGTCCTTACAAAGTCGTTACATCATAACTAGGAATTTCACTCGGAGAGAGGTTGTGACTGTGCTGTTATACATAGGCTCCAAATCTGTCTTGCAACAAAAGAAAAACTTTAGTGTCACAAGACCAACAAAATTTGGAAGAACACTAAAAGTTACAGAATTGAGCAAGAAAATGGAAGCTTCTATAGTTTGTAATCTAGAAAAAAGAAACGCGAAATGTAGTTCAACTGAAAATGAAACAGAAAACACATGACAATTGACATGGATTCTTGGAGGCTAGCTAAAAGCTAGCACAAAAAAGGCACTCCTTTTTACATTTGTGGTGTTTGACCAAAAACAACACAAAACACAAATTATTTTTCTACAAAAATACTTCTTTGTAAAAGTTGTTTTGACAAATGTGTCTCTATATCAGAATAATATTAATTCTCCTACCTTTGTGGTATAGCGATTTTTTCTAATAAACCCTCAATTCAGAAAAAGCTTATACACTCAAATGGTTATAGAAAAATATTAACTTTCGCAAAATTTACCTCTTTTAACCACAACAACAATAACATATCCATATCCAATGATATATGAAGAGGGTGGTGTATACGCAAGCCTCAAGTAAAGCATATCAAAGCATCTAATAGAAACAAAACATCAAAATCTCCATAAAAATTGTTCAAAAGAAGATGAAAATTGAACTACCAAATTCAAGTAGGAGGAAATCATAGGGTGAGGAAGCCATTGTTCTGAATTGACGACAGCTTAAACAAATAGACAAAGGGTCAAAGGATTGCTCCTGCCTATGATATATATATAGAGGAAAAATATGGTAAGTGGGAATTTTGGGAAACAAAGTATTTATATACAATGTTAGAATTAGAAATGTTTTCATCCGAAACAACATTTTGAATAAAGTGTTGAATGACAATTGTATCCTCAAGCCATTTCAAAGAGTTGAAAGATTAAATTTATTTAATATGAGACAGATTCATAATTTAAACCAAAATTTTAAATTTGATATTATATCGCAATATATTTAATTTTCTTAAGTTCACTTTATTGGTTTTTTGACGTCTCGAAGTTACAAGATCTAAATTGTGTTGTAGAATTATATATTTTTAAACCTAAACCCTAATTTTATTAGTACGTATAATTTTTTCATGTTCTTTTTGAATTTTTAGTGTTTTAGGTCTTTAAGTTGTTACAATACTTAAAACCTTATTTTTTAGAAGTTATAATTTTTCAAAACCTAAACCCTAATTTTATAAGTACGTATATTATTAAAAAATTCATCATGTTGGTATACATATATAAGGTCTAACCTAAACACTGGTTGTATTTTTTAAATGTATTTTGTTTGTATTCATTTCTCAAAGATTTCTTTTGTGAAATATTTCTCGTTAGTATTATTCATATGTTTTTTGGTTAGTTTGAACTTTGAAGATTTTTTCTTATTGAGTTATGAATATTAATTCCTATATGACTTATTTCAAACAATTTCTTCTCTGGGGGATTTTTGAGACCTTTTAAAAAGACTTTAATGGTAAGAAGTTGGGATTTTGAAGTTTTTTTAAGGGAAAGGGATCAAAGACCCAATATCCACTGAAAATTGGATACATTTACCTTTAGTGCATATTCAGGCGGCTGTTGAGAGACCTCAGCTGCTTGTCGAGTTCAAGGGTGAGCCAGCTCGTTCAAGCTACTATGGATTCATCTAGGATCTTAGTCTATTTCCTTCGGGGTTTGACCTTATAGACTCGTTACTCTATGTTTACTTGTTTTGGGGATTGCATCCCCTTATATTATACAGTTTAGTTAGAAGTTTTGGTACAACGAATTTCAGGTTCTAGTGGTTGAATTTCCAGTTGGTTATGTTTGTTTTTGATAAATTACTTAGTTTATGAGAACTCAGCTTTTAAGTTGATTATTTAAACATGTTTCTACATTTTTAAATGCTTGTCTTTTGATTAGTATTGTTTAGTTGGGCTGTAGTAATGGTTCTCCCATCAGAGGGTTAGTGTGGGTGCAAATCACGGTGGTTTGGGTCGTGACAAAGTTGGTAGGAGAGCCCTAGGTTTGTTGATCTCGTTGTACCAAAACGATTCTAGTAGAGTTTTGCAGAATGGTACATATACGTCTTTACTTTTCTTCGATAGGCTACAGGACTTTAGGAAAATCTCTTAGTCTTCTTCTCCCTACGTATTATAACTTGATTCCGATTGGCATATGGTGATCAGAATTGGTATCTAATCTCTTTAACTCTTTGATCCACAGATAGTTAACATGCGAAACAACGGTGCCAGGCCAGTAGCTCCCATTAATGAGCCAGCAGGGGAGCTCGCATCGAGAGGATATGGCTGAGGCAGCGGTAGAGGAAGAGGAAGGGGCAGAAGCCGAGGAAGGGTAGCACCCGCAAGGGATGAAGCTCGAATTGAGAATGTACCTAGGGAAGAGGCCCCTCCCGAACCCCATGACGAGGTAGAAAAGAATGTGGAGATTGAGGTAATAGAGGATGCTGAACAAGACGAGGATAGATAAGCTGGACTGCGGGACTTCCCCATTTAAATCTAGTTATAGCTCATCTGATTTTGACTTTTCTGGGTGGGTTGGTGCAAGCTACTCAACCTCTAGTCATTCATCCCATTGTTTCTACAGTCCCTAAGATGGATGGAGTGTTGGTGCTGATACCTTCTTCTGTCCACTTTTGAGCCCTGTGATGACTGGCTGCCATGAGCACGAGATGCTAACCAAGTTTTTAAAGTTAAAGTTGTTAGTGTTCCATGGTTCTGAAAGTGAGGATGCCTATGACTTCATCCTAGATTGCTATGAATGACTTCACAAGTTGGTCATTATGCACCAACATGGAGTTGAGTTCGTGACCTATCAGCTTCAAGGTAAGGCAAAGCAGTGGTGGAGAGCCTTTGTGGAATGTTGATCGCAAGTCTTGCCTGCACTTACCTTGGTTCAGTTCAATGCCTTGTTTCTGGAGAAGTTTGTGCCTCAGGCATTGAGGGACTGCAAGTAGGATGAGTTCATGGCTTTGGGGCAGGGTGGTATGATTGTAGCTGCTTATGAAGCTAAGTTCCATGCATTGTCCAGATATGCGACGCAGTTGGTGACTACAAAAAAAGAGAGGATATGTTTGTTCGTCAAGGTATTGAATCTCGAGTTGCAGGTATTGTCTACTCACTTGACCTCTGGAAGTAAAAGTTTTGATGAAGTGACAGATTTTGTGAAGAAGGTAGAAGGAGTTCGACACGATAGGCAGGCCAAGGTTTTACTAAGAGGCCCAAGATTACACGTAACTTTATTAGTTCCTACTCCAGAGGTTTAGGTAGGCCTACAATTGTAGCTCATCCAATTCATTCAAATATGCCCTCTTACACAGGTGGTAACTCAAGAACTATGCAAGAGATTCCTAGTCAAGATGGCTACTATTTTGCACCAAGCAACATGTCATCTCTTGACATTGTTGTTACAATTATGGAGAAATATGACACATTAGGAGAGATAGTCCCTACCTGCACTTGACTGAACACGTACAGAAGAAGACCAGAGTAGTATACCGGCGGGGGGAGGTAATAATGGTAGAGGACGTCCACAAGGTAGGTGAGGAGAAAATCAGAGAGATCATAGGGGCTGGGGAAATGGTGATGCAGGTAAGGGAGCATTGCAACCAGAAAGACAAGTTGCCTGCCAAGATAACATGGCTCAATTTTATGCCTTTTCGGGCAAGACCGAGGCTGAGGCGTCTGATGTAGGGATCACATGTATTATTCTTATTTGTGCCCAGATGGCTGCTATTTTATTTGATCCAGGTTCTACCTACTCTTATGTATTAGTACAGTTCGCCATTAGATTTAATGCAGTTTGTGAGGTGCCTGATGCCCCTATCCATGTTTCTACCCCGGTTGGAGAGTCTGTTGTAGTCACCCATGTCGATCGTGCTTGTTTTGTCCTATTTATAGGTTTTCTTACTTGGACTGAATTATTTATTTTGGATATAACTGACTTTGATGTAATATTAGACATGACTTAGTCGTCCCCCTATTATGTTGTGCTTAATTGTAATGCTAAGATTGTGACTCTAGAGATCCCGAGAAAGGAAAATTTAGAGTGGGAAGGGGTGTAGAATCCTAAGCCAGCTAAGATCAAATCTTTCATTTAGGTTAGGAAACTAGTGGGGCAGGGTTTTTTGGTATGTTTGCCTCATATCCGTGATGTCGATGCAGAGTCCCCCCTCTATTGAGTCTATTTTTGTAGTGTCTGAGTTTAAGAAAGTGTTTCCTACTGATTTACCTGGTAAGCCTCTAGATAGAGATATATATTTTTGTATTGACTTAGAGTCGGGCACTCTCCCAATCTGTATCCCTCCTTATCCTATGACTCTAACATAGTTAAGAGAGCTTAAGACCCATATCCAAGAGCTCCTTGTTAAGAGTTTCATCCATCTTAGTGCTTCCCCATGGGGTGCTCTGTCTTATTTGTTAAGAGAAAGGATGGTAGTATGAGGATGTGCATAAACTACTGACAATTAAATAGGGTCCCTATTCAAAATAAGTACCCATTGCCTTGTGTAGATGATCTCTTTGACCAGTTGCAGGGTGCATTAGTATTCTCAAAAATTGATGTAAGGTCTGGGTACCATCAGTTAAAGATTAGGCCCGAGGATGTACCCAACACAGTGTTGAGGACTCGGTATGGGCACTTTGAGTTCTTTGTGACGTCGTTTGGGTTGACTAATGCACCTGCAACCCTGATGAGTTTGATGAATGGTGTGTTCAAACCATTCCTGGATTCATTTGTAATGTCTTTATTGATGACATTTTGGTCCACTAAAGGAAATTTCACTTTTAGCGATCAACTCTTAACAAAGAGACATGAATCCAATCGTTATTAATGTACATCTAGTTACGATATTTTTTCCTGGTCCTTCAAACCAATTTTTATTAGCGAGGTATAGTATTTGGTCATTAAGGCATATAATATCCAGTCGTTACACTGAAATAGAAAAAAAAGTGCTACAATTTTCCTCTATTTTTATACAACCCACCCTCCCCACCCCCGCCCCACATCTCTATCACCTAAAACTCCTCAACCCTAGGTTTTTGTTGTTTTCACAAAATACTTATACAATTAGCAGTACGTAAAAGCTATTCCTTACCTTTGAAGTTGTGTTGCTAGTAACCTCCGCTAGATAAAAGATCAAAATAATTTCAGAGGTTCTTCTTCTCAGAGGGTATGTTTCTCAAATCACTAAATTTGTAGTTATAGCTTTTAATTGTGAAATTGGTATACTTTTGTTGCTTAAAAGACCTGTTTGTTTGATGAAATTAATCATTTTTTATAATAACCTAGACCCTATTATTGGTTTTAGTAAATAAGATTTCTTTTTAGGGATCGTTGAATACCACTGTTTTTGGTGTGGAGTTTTCTTTTTAATATGAATTGAATCAATTGCTATTTTAATAGGAGGTAGAACCATGTAACATCATCTAAGCAATTACTATTTCATATAACAATCTATTTACTAGAAATTGACATTCTTTTTATTGCCAATTTACTTATATAATTATTCAATGATTTGTATTCAAAAGTTATTGCAAAAGATATAAAACTCACACACTTCGCTACTGATAATATAATTTGACATTCCTTTTATTTCTTATACTATATAATTTGACATTCCTTTATTTCTTATACTATATTATTCTGTTAAAAAACTCATACACTTGGCGACTCTAAGACTGCTAATTTGTACGGTGTGATTAATGTAAATTAGGCTCATATTATCGTCCAATGAACTGAAAACCTTTGGTGTCAATAAAAAAATTAGTTTAAACTTCACAATATATATATATATATATATGTCATACACCTCAGTCTCAATTTATGTGAGTTAATTTGATTTAGCGTGCAGTTTATGAAAGAAGAAAGACTTTTGAAACTTGTGGTAAAAAATAAGTCATACATGTTTGCTTGGCTATAAATCATTTTATTAGGGATAAAATAGATATTTTAAAGCAAAATTGGGATAGAGTAAATATAACTATTTTAATGATAAGTTGGGACAAAGGGAGTAAAAAAGTCTTGCTACAAAATACAGAAATGTCTCCTTTTTTTTTACTAACTAACAATGAAAGGGAGTCATGTAAATTGAAATAGCAGGAGTACAAAACATTACACGAACAAGTCACAACAATAGTTAAGAAACAACGCTTAATTGAAGATTAAATTTATTTTCAAACTATCATTATCATAGTTGTTGCGTGGTAACATTTATTTTACATGATATAAGTTTTTTCTGCAAAACCTTCACAGAGTTACATACAAGCTCCTATTAAGAATATTGTAACTTGTAAACAAATTTTAGTTGGATTTTGTGTTCCCAAGTTCATATAGACCAATTCTTCTTTTAGCTAAGAGAAATTGCTTGTCTTAGAGTAGACAAATTCAAATATTAAAGGATAATAACCTCTCTAAGGATGGACTAGATTTTTCTACTATTATAAAAATAGTACTCGATTGAGGACTGAATGCAAAACCTAATTTAATCTTCACTATCCTTGTTTTTACATGATGACTACAATTTGTTTGTTCTTGTCATATTTATTTATAGTCATTTGTCTGTATCATATTAGTATGGTTTATTTTTTAATCCATCTTGATTTAGTATTTAACATATTTCTATTGTATTTACATTTTTAACTATCATGCTACGACAATTTACTGGTATCACTAATATTTACTGGATTGCTTTTTCTTTTAATGTACTTGTTGGTTGTTTTTCAGATTTTATTATATATATCTCCCTCTTTATTTCTTCTGATTTAAATTTATGATAATCGGAAATATGTCAAATATCTGAAATTGAATAATTATTTTGATTGTGATAAATAGAAAGGAACAACAAGAGTGTGTATATAATTGTTTGCTAAATTCTTTAGGCTGAAATCCAAGAACAGGTACCATTAGAGTATTCTCTTACAAGGATGAGATTTTCATTCTCATTATTCCACATAGAGGAAAGGATCATATTCCTCCTCTTGTAAAACTTTTTGCTCAAGATATGAACAGTAGGGGTCTGCCTAACCCCCAACCATTGAGGTGGCTTATTTAAAAAAAAATGAATAGTGTTTTACCAGGAAAAAAAAAAGAGGTATCGAAAATGTATTTTGGACCTCAATGCAAAAGTCATGTAGTTATTGTTTGAGGGATGCATCTGTGAAGTTAAAAGACGTTAACTCCTCGAAAGATGCACTATTGGGTGAGCTGCATGCAAGTCAAAAAGAAAACAAATTACTAACAAGACACATGAATAGCATAGAGAGTAAATTTGTACAACTTGCAGGTACACTTGTTGGTTTGCCTTCATTGTATCCATCGTGAACAATGTATAAGCTAAATCACTTAAAAGGTTAGTATGTTTTCTACCAATCATGATCCGATTAATATTTCCAAATTAATTTAGTGATATTTTTATAATTAAGTAAATTAAGCATGGACTACTAAATTAAAATTGTATATTTGTATATACTACCATGTAAAGTTATAGTTCTTTCATAGTAATATTTACTCTCTAGCTTTCAGTCTTTGTATTTTTGAAGTGGTGAGTATTTTGTCATGTCAAAGAAATCATGCTTGAATTTGGCACAAGTATATGAAATGATTTTACAAAATAGGTTGGTCCATTTCTCTTTGTTGTCTCATTTCTGATCTCAAATTTGAGCTCCATGTCTGAATTGATTTTAAGGTTCTCTTTCATCTGCATCTATTATATTTCTAAACACTTCTGAATTTTCTGCATCCATAGAAGCAGCTTCAAAAAATTTGTAGTCTTTGGGTTATCTGGCACAACATTTTATTTTAGCATGTCATATAACACTAAGAGTGGGTGACTGTTTTATCGTTGAAGTGATATTTCATCCAACTGAGGTGAGTTCAAGTCTTTTGATTCTAACTAGTGATTATTGATCCCCCAAAAAATGAAAACAAAAATAAATGTTTTTTCAAAAAATTCTTGTACTAAAAAATAATAATATTTTTTAAGCTAATTAAAATATAACTGTAAAACTTTTATAGGTTAGTAGATTTATACAATCTATGACATGATGAGTATTTGCAAGTGATTTTTTTTAACATTCTTCTCTACATTGCTGACTTTTTCCACATTTTTCTTAGCATTGATTATTTTTTTATTCTTTCGGCTTATTAGGAGCATTTAGACTCGTATTCTCTGCACTACCTTATTAATTAAAATAATAACCATATTATCCTACTAGTTAGTAGAATTTTGTCTTGTAATTTAAGAATTTTTACTAGCTTGTTGTCTAAATTTAATGTTAGTGAAATTCATAAGATAAAGATTTTGAAACTATTAGTTTTTTGTGTAAGTTTGATCAAATGATATATTTCCCATTGTTTAGTATATATGGTCATTAAACTAATCCTTTATTTTTTAGTAAAATAGCTAGTGGTAGCTTCATCATGAACTGATATAAACTTATTGTTTTAACAGATGAAATATTTGAAGTTTGAAGAATGCATCCTTGAAGACAATGCAGAACAAATTGAAGAAAATAACTTTTTTTGTTTTGTTAGGGTGATTTATAGATTTTTTCATTTGAACATACATTATAATTCTATTTTTTGTTTTGTTTTTATTTTAAGGAGCTTATAAAAATGATTCAAAAAAAAAAAAAGGAGCTTATGAGAATAATTCCATACAATTTTGTTGGATTACATGTTCTAATTGTGATCTATTAACTAATTCCTTATAATTGACAACAATTTTTTTCTTTCGTTGTGATATAGATGTGTATTTATGGGCCTGCCAACACATATAAAGTAATTGAAATGGACATTACAACTTTTTAACGACGAAATTTTCATATAGTTAAATGGGCATTAGCGTAAAGAAATTAACAAGTAATGAAGAGAAAATTGGTCGTTAAAAAGGATGTTTAATGACTTGAATTTTTGTTGTCGCTAAACGATCTTTAACGACCGGATTTGTAATCCGGACTTTAACTTTTAACGAAGGATCCTTTCACGATTGGTGACGACCAACTTTTTCCCGGTCGTTATAGACTTTTAACGACTGCATTTGGACTTTTAGCGAAAAAATTTCCTTTCACTAAAGGTCATTTTTCTTATAGTGGTCTATCCAAAGAGTGAGGAAGAGCATGTAGACCATCTTCATAATTTTTTTGGGTGTCCTTGGGATACATAAATTGTATGCAAAATTTTCTAACTGTGAATTATGGTTGTCCTCTATTTCCTTTTTGGGGCATGTAGTTTCAAAAGAAGGGGTAATGGTAGAACCCCAAAAGATTGAAGCAGTCAAGAACTGGGTCTGGCCTAGTTCTATCACAGAGGTTAGAAGTTTTGTGGGGCTTTCGAGGTACTATCAGTGGTTTTTAAGAATTTTGCCTCTATTGACACGCACTTGACATGGATGACTCAAAAGGAGGTGCCTTTTGAGTGAACTGACAAACGTGAAGAGAATTTCCAAAAGCTCAAGACTCTTCTGACCACAACATGCATTCTGACATTGCTAGTGCAAGGTAAGGATTTCATTGTTTATTGTGATGCTTCACATTCGGGCTTGGGTGTTGTGTTGATGCAAGATAAGAATGTTATAGCTTATGCCACACGACAGCTGAAGATTCATTAGAGGAACTACCTGATGCATGATTTGGATTTGGCAGTGGTAGTGTTTGCTCTCAAGATTTGGTGACATTATCTATTTGGAGTCAAGTGTGAAGTGTTCATTGATCGTCGTAGTCTACAACGCATGCTCACTTAGAAAGACTTGAACCTGAGATAACGAATGTTTATGGAGTTACTTAAAGATTATGATGTAACCATTCAATACCATCCGGGTAAGGCTAATGTGGTGGCAGACACATTAAGGTGGAAGATAGTGAGTATGGGTAGTTTCGGTTGCTTGGGTGTGTCCAGGCGATCACTGACTTGCCATGGATTAATCTAGGATCTTAGTCCATTTCCTTCGGACTTAGAACTTTCAGACTCTTTACTTTATGTTTAGTTGTTTCTGGGATTACATCCCCTTATCTTAGACCGTTAAGTTAGAAGTTTTGGTACAATGAATTTCAAGTTCTAGGGGTTGTTGACACCCAATTTTGACCCTTCTTTCTTCTAATTCATTATTGTCGAGCTTCTAAATAAATAACATGTCAAATTATCCCTTTCTCTCAACTATTTTTACTACTATGACTATTTATCATTACTATTGTTATCATTATGCACAATTCTATAATTACTACTAAATTTGTATGTTTTACTCTTAAAATTATATTATCACCTTTTACACCTTCTTTTCTTAAAAATTAATTGTTATCGCTTTATTTCAAGTTTTGTACTTATTAAATTAATTATAAGTCCTTATTTTGTAAATTTGTAATATTGATATTTTTACTATGTAAATTATTAGTTGCCATCTTTTAACGTATTTTGTATTAGTTATTAATCTAGAAGCCCAAATTTATATAAAGAAAAAAAAGGAAAAGGCCAAGAAGTCCAGCCTAAACCCACCATTCTAACCCACATTTTATACTAAAATTTGTCCAAAAATAGCCCAAACAAAGGCCCAAACCCGTGTCTTATTCATCAGCAAAATGCCAAAACGAATTAGGACATTTTTCTTTCATCAATTCGTCGCTCCTTCCCCTTCAAATGACTAAAGCTTCAGGTCTCTTTCACCTCGGACAGAGGCTCCTCTCCATTTTTGTACAAGCTTCAATAACTCCATCACTTCTCCTCAGTTCTCTCTCTTTGTGACAGATTCAATCAAGAAGAGGCAAAAAGATTTCTGATTTTTTGATTTTGCTAAAGAGCAGAGGTTTCATTCAAAATTCAAACAACTATTTACTCCTTTGAATCCCACATGAATTCCAATAAGAGGAACCCTTGTTCGTCACCATAAAGAACAGATCTTACATCCATTTTTAACCAAGCTTTTCTTCACCCGCTATCACCTTGAACCACTTCTTTTTGCTCTCAAAAATTATCTTTTGTACTCTTTCTATCTAGGCTAAAAACTCTGGTTTCGAGCTTACTCGAGTTTGTCGTTATTCGAACGTCGGCCTTCGACTAAAGCAACTTTGTTCACTACCCGACAACAGGTAACACTCGCCCCTTTCTTCCTCTGTTTTGTCATTGCGGTTAAAGTGCTATGTATACCTTAAGATATTTATATGTCAAGAATAAATTTTTCTTATTTTGGATACTCTGAAAGTAGTGTTAAAAATGTGATTGCGTTTCTCTCCCATATATTTAGAAATATTATGTAGGTGCTCATTTTCTTGTTTATTTTTAATTAAAAAATGAGATTAAATATAAATATAAAAAGCATCTCAGTGTATAAAATATTTTACAATAGGAGGGTTAGAAAAGAAACCGTAGCTAAGAAATGTGATTCAAATAATCTATCTAGTGTAAGAGTTGATTAATTAATATTCAAAGTACATTTTGGGCATTTAGGGGCAATTTTACATGAATTAGGTGATTTTCAGCCCATGAGAATTTTGGTATTATAGCTTTTGGATGATTTCTTTGCAAACCTTTAAGGAACCCTCCCTAGGAAGTTAGGGGAGCAATACATACACTCTTACAATTTTTAAAGTGCATTTTGGGCATTTAAGCCTCAATTACAGGAATCAGATGATTTTCTTAGTTTTTTATGTGTGTTAACCCATAAATATTTTTATGATATGACTTTCGAACATTGTGAAACCTTTATGGAACCTTCCCCAGGGAGTTAGGGAGTAGTACATATAGTCTCACAATTTTTCACTTCATTTATAGCATTTACGAGCCAATTTATAGGAATTAGGCAATTTTTTCTGTTTTTCATGTGTGTTAGCCCATAAATATTTTGGTGATATCACTTTCAGACAATATTTTTAGCAAAACCTTTATGTAACCCTCTGTAGGGATTTGGGGAAGCAGTACGTATAGTCTCACAATATTGAGTGTCCATTTTATTTATTGAGGAGCTAATTTTAAAGAATTTGGCAATTTTTCTTAGGTTTTCCTGTATTAGCCATGAATATTTTTCTGATATGGCTTCTGGATTATTTCTTTATAAAACTCTCTATAGGGACTTAGAGGAGCAATACATATAGTCTCATAATTTAAGAGTCCATTTTTGGTATTTAAGGCTAATTTACTTGAATTAAGTGATTTACTCAATTTTTTATGTGTGTTAGACCATGAATATTTGGGTGATATGGCTTCCGGATGATTTCTTTGCAAAACATTTACGGAACTCGCCATAGGGAGTTGGCAGAGCAATACATATAGTCTTATATATTTTAAATCCACTAGGTAAATTGCCAGCACTTCGTGTGGTGGTGAACTACGTCAATAATCTACTTCTGAACATGTGATAATATAAGTATTTCTGAGTGGGTAAACCCCTACAATAAATTGTGAAGAATATTTTATCCAAAGATGAAATGAAATGCTTTTTTAATCTTGAAACCAAAAAGATTTAATTCTATTTTTTTTATACATTTTGTTATTAATTCTTCATTTTACTCTAGTTCTTCATCACCAAATTCATTAGAGAAGATATGTAATTGTTTCACGGTCTATATTTGTATCTTCAAAAAGTGGTACAAACATTTTATTCATCAATTGCGAAAGTTTTTCTTCTATTCAAGGTCTCTACATACAGAATCTAAATTTTATACATCTTATGTAATTAGTTGTGTACTTGATAAGTTAATTAAAATATATAAACACATCTCTTGGAGTTCGTTGAAATAACGTATGTCACTCAAATAATTTGGATTAAATGATGTCTTGGCAAGTCCCTTTTTCAAAATCATTCGCAATCGATGACACTACTTTGATAGCCAAAAGACATATTTTGTTGTTTATGTTTCGATCAATATGGTTAACACTTTAATTTTCTTTGCGATTTTTAATCTAATGTTTATAAGGAGATAATTATTTCTTTAAGATTTGATTAATATGGATTCATCCTACTTTGAGGGGTAATTCATTGACTCCACACCGAAATTTGAACCCTAAACTTTTGATTAAGGCTGAGTACAATACTTACCATTCCACTACATTCCTTTTTTTATGTCACTAATCGATTGAATACCTTGAGAAGATAGAAAATAGAATAACTAAAACTTCAAGGTAGTGTAAAACAACCACAACTTCTGAACACTCAAAAGTCCCTTCTTGGACATACCATGGATCTTTTGGCCACTGAAAATTCTATAAAGATCAAAGTCATTAATTTCACAAGTTTAAGAATTCTAATCTACATGACACCAATAGTCTAATGATTACATTAAACTCTTGATTAACATATCTTTATTTCAACATAATGATCAAAAGTATAAGCATACACAACAAAGTTTAAAACATGTACTCAAAAACATCAATTAATAACATAAGCATAAATTAATGACTGTAAAAAAACCATACCAGCATCTGTAACAATCGATTGAAATAGAAAGGAAAAAATGGAGCACAGTAAATTCACATTTTCCCCTTAATGAAATTATTTTCCTCTAGTACCCGAGTTTTAAAGGAATAGATCCTCTCAAAATAAAACGATTCGATTTAGCAGTGTATTGATACAAAACAATGGTGTCAGTGAGCCACTCAACATGCAAAGTACTGGAATATTTAATTGTGCAGAAGAAGAAGAAGAAGTTCAGAATTTTC
Source organism: Solanum okadae (assembly GCA_036553675.1). Classification (NCBI taxonomy): domain Eukaryota; kingdom Viridiplantae; phylum Streptophyta; class Magnoliopsida; order Solanales; family Solanaceae; genus Solanum; species Solanum okadae. The sequence continues at coordinate 17,643,996 of CM071686.1, read as the reverse complement.
GTTGTTTTAAAATGAGAAGAAATTCCTCTATTTATATACAACAAAGGGTAGTGTGAACAAATGCTTATTGTGCATTATCGAAAAGGGCACAACTCTTTGGAAAAGTCACAACCTTCATAAAAGTGGAAACTTTTCATAAAAGTTGCAACTTTTCATAAAAGTCGCAAATCTTCGTAAAAACCGCAACTCTTTATAAAAGTCACAACTCTTCATAAAAGTCACAACTTTTCGTGAAAAGGAAGGCTAATTTAGGAAAAAATAAATTAAAAGGGAATCATGGTTTGTGGTGGCGCCACGTTGGCGGGTCTAGGGTTCTCTTATATATATATCTATATATACTAGTATAATTACACGTGCTCTGTGTGGGAATTTTATATCAGGAAATTTATAAAATAATACTTCAAATCTACTAGTCATTAAAACTAAAACACTATATTATCTTACATATAAGATTACCTAGTAACAAACATTAATAATGTAAAGTAAAATGAAAATTATAACATCTTATAATTTATCCTTAATAACATAAGCATAAATTAATGATTGTAAAAATACATATCAGTATCGGTACCATAAGCAATGGTGTTAGAAAGTCACTCATCAGGAGAAAAGTACATGAATATTTAATTGTGCAGAAGAAGAAGAAAAATAAGAAGAAGATGTTCAGAATTTTCGTTGTTTTAAAATGAGAAGAAATCCCTCTATTCATAGACAACAAAGAGTAGTGTGAACAAACGGTTTTTGTGTCTTATCGGAAAGGTTACAACTATTTGGAAAAGTTGCAACCCTTCAGGAAGGTCACAATCTTTCATAATAGTCACAACTTTTCATAAAAATCACAACTTTTCATAAAAGGCACAACTTTTCATAAAAGTTGCAACTCTTCATTAAAGTCGCAACTTTTCATAAAAGTCAGAACTTTTTCATGAAAGTCATAATTTTTCATTAAAGGGGAAGGTCAGTTTTGGAAATAAATTAATTAAAAGGGAATCATGGTTTGTGGTGGCGTCACGTAGGCGGACCTAGGGTTACCTTATATATATATATATATGATTTTGAATATTTAGGAGACCAATTATAGAAATTAGGCAATTTTCTTAGTTTTTTATGTGTTAGCCCATAAATATTTTGGTGGTATGTTATGAAATCCTCTATAGAGAGTTAGAGGAGCAGTACGTACAGTCTAATAACTTTTAGAGTCAATTTTGGGCATTTAAGGACAAATGTAGAGGAATTAAGCAAATTGCGTAGTTTTTATGTGTGTGTTAGACCATGAATATTTTTTGTGATATGACTTTCAGACAAGTACTTTTCAAAACCTTTATGGAACACTCCATAGGGAGTTGGGGGGAGCAGTACGTACATTCTCACATTTCAAAATCAATTTTGGACATTTAGGAGGCCAATTATAGGAACCAGACAATTTTTTTAGCTTTTCGTGTGTGTTAGCCCATAAATATTTTGGAGATATAGCTTCTAGACAATTTCTTTGCGACACCTTTACAGATCCCTCTGTAGGGAGTTGGGGGAGAAGTACGTACAATCACACAATTTTTAGAGTCTATTTTGGGCATTTAGGGGCAAATTTAAAAGAATTAGGTGATTTTTTCAATTCTTCATCTGTGTTAACCCATGGATATTTTGGTGATATTGCTTTCGTACAATTTCTTTGTGAAACCTTTACGCAACTCTTTGCAAGGTTATGGGGGAGCAGTACATATTGTCTCACAAATTTTAGAGTCTATTTTGGACATTTAGGGCTAATTTACAGGATAAAAGCGGTTTTCTTAGTTTTTGGTTTGTGTTAGCCCAAAAATAGTTTTTAAAAAAAAAATAAAAGGCATGATACCAACTGTTTAAACAAGTCAAAATATTCTATTTAAATATTCAAATTAGGCCTTGTAAATTGAAACGTAACTTAGATTGAATGGCTTAATGGAATATTTTGACATGTTTAACAAGTTAATTATGTATTAAGCCAAAAAGAGCATCTATATAATTGATAAAGCAATGAAAGAAAGCATGTTACCAAACAAAGTCTTACACCACATATCCAAATAAGCACCCCAATACCAATATTTTATGAGAAATCGAAGTATGAATATCAACTTGAAGGTAAAAACTTTTACAGAATCCTCCGTAGGGAGTTGGGGAAGTAATAAGTACAGTAGCATAGTTTTTAGAGTCCATTTTGCGCATTTGGGAGTAGTATGTATAGTGTCAAAATTCTTAGATTCCATTTTTGGCATTTAGGGGCAAGTTTACACGAATTAGGTGATTTTTTCAGTTTTTCGTATGTATTATCCGATGAATATTTTTGTGATATGGCTTCTGACTGATTTCTTAGTAAAAGGTTTATGTAACCCTACATAGGGATTTCGGATAGCATACATACAGTCTCACAATTTTTTGAGTTCATCTTGCACATTTAGGGGCCAATTTACATGAATTAGGTGATTTTCTTAGTTTTTCATGTGTGTTAACCCATGACTATTTTGATGATATGGCTTTCAGATGGTTTTTTGTGAAACATTTACAGAACCCTCCATAGGGAATTGGTAGAGTAATACATACATGCCCACAATTTTTATAGTCCATTCTTGGCATTTAGGGGTAAATTTACAAGAATTAGACAATTTTTTTAGTTTATTGTATGTGTTAGCCCATGAATATTTTTGTGATATGGCTTCCGGATGATTTATTTGTGAAACCTATACTAAATACTACATAGGGAGTTGGGTGAGAAGTACGCACATTATCACAATTTTGAGAGTCCATTTGGGGCATTTAGGGGCCAATTTATAGGATCTAAGTGATTTTCTCAGTTTTCATGTTTGTTAGCCATAAATATTTTGATGATATGGCTTTCGAATTATTTTTTTTCGAAACCTTTACAGAACCCTTAGTAAGGAGTTGGGGGAGCAGTACGTACAATCTCACAATTTTAGAGTGCATTTTGGTCATTTAGGGGCAAATTTATAAAAATTGGGCGATTTTCTCTTTTTTTTTCATGTGTGCTAGTAAGCCCATGAATTTTTTGTCCTTAAATAACACGCTTGATGCAAATTTTTTAAGCAAATCAAAATATTCTATTTAGATATTAAAATTAGGCATGTTCGATTGAAACATGCCATAGATCGTATGTATAAATGTAATATTTTGACAAGTTTAAAAAGTTAATTCGTATTAAGCCGAAAAAGAACCTCTATATATTTGATAAACCAATTAGGGTTGTTTATCAGACGGATCAGGCAGATAATTTCGCTTAACGGTTTGGCTTTTCGGATATCGATTTTTAATTTTATTAATCTGCTAGTCCATCTATAAGACATTGGTTTGTTTGATAATGGATTAGCAATTATCGGACGGTTATCGGGTGGTGTATTGGTTAACCTCTAATTTCTCTGATATCTTTTTTCGATGAACGCACCTTACAAAAAGGATGTCTTTTAACCAGTAACAAGATAAAATGGATAAATTGATCCAAATTTCAATTGGTTGTCACATTTTCATTGTCCATTTGAAGCATCATTTTAAATGACTCGATAAATTGTTGCATACATTTCATGTACATATCCTCAATGCTTTTATGAGTTTTCTGACTTGCGCTCTATTCTTTAAAGAAAAAATAGATAGCAATCGAAAAGTAAATAGGTTTTCATGGCTTTATGGCTTTATGGCTTTAGCCTTTAAGATTTAGGACTATGAAATGAAAAATATATAATTACTATTATATATTATGGTAAAATATTAAATGAGGCTCCTATACCTAGAATAAAAATGTAAGTATGGTAATTCTTAACGGGTTAACTGTTTAACCAATAAAGAAATTGAATAATTCGTCCCCGCATAGATAAGTCATTAATTATAAAATTTTGATCCATTCCCCAACCATTTATTCGATAACCCAAGGCCAATAAGCCATATGCCAATTTTGTGGTTGGCTTATCGGTTACTATTCGGTTTTGAACACCCCAAAGAGCAAGGAAGGAAAGCATGATACCAAACAATTTCTAACACCAGATGGCCAAATAAGTGCATAAATCCAAGTATTATAATTCCAACACAATAATGAAAAATTGGTATTGGTAGATTAAGAGAAACCTAAGGTAGAATATCAACTTGAAGGTACAAACTTTGTACTTTTCAATAGGAGATTATTTACATGCATGTAGATGCTTTAGGCAAAAAGTAATGACAAGATATGCATGCACCTAATATTAAAAACAAAAAGAAACTCAAGTAAGATATTTTAAATCCCTATATTATAATTCCCACACAATAATCCAGTATAACTTGTATGCAAACCAAACGATCCATTAGGTTTTTGGGCTCAATTTCAAGCAAGGTATTGACAATGTGGGTAAATCGAACACCGGTGACAAATAAAAAAACACTTATCTACAATTTGCATTTCTACAAGGTAGAATTTCTTGAATTGTGAAATACCTGCCTCTATGTTCCCAAAACCTTTTAAAGTTATTCTTCAACCTCTACAATCGAATATCAAACACACAAAGCTTTTTGTTTGAAAAATAGGTTGCAACCTTGTTTCCTTTCTTGTTCTAACACACTTTAAAAATATTGTCATCGTCATTGTAAGTTTTTACAATTTTGGCCTCCTTCACAAACCATATATTCATGCATTTATCCAATAAACCACTTTCCATGTATTCACCATTTAGACTAAATGCAACAAAGTAAACAGCTTCCCTGGATTCAAAATGGAAGAGAACCTACTTCGTAAAAAATAAAAGCATTCGACAAGAACGATAAAGTTAACTTATTATCACTCCCCTCCCCTCACATCCCTACCCAAATAAAAGGAATAGGTATATAGGCTATCGATAGTTCAATTGAATATGTGTAAACAAACTACATAATACTTGAGCCTGTATTTGACAGTTAAAAAGTATAATTTTATTAAAAGTCCCTATTTTTATCTCATGTGTCCAAGTAGACATAATGAGTTCACATCCATTACCTGTGCCCATTCAAGCTGTAAAAAAGACGCCCTTGTTCAACATCCCATAACTTCAGAATAAAGTCAAATGAAGCACTACAAAGATAGACAATAAAACAAAACCAATAAGCTAAAAGAAATAAATGTTTAGGTGTAATACATTAAATCAGCACATACCAAAAATCCATTTCCTGGATGGCTAAAGTGAAATTATATCTCTCTGGATTGTTTTACTTGCAGGGGGGATTATGGGTGAGATTGAATCATTCCATATACATTACAAAGTGAACAACGAAAGCATTGAAGACTACAAGTGATACATGCAAACACAATAAAAATAATTAGCATAAACCTTTGCATCTAAAATTACACTAAGTTCATTAATGTAAAGTGCACTAACTCTTATGGTCACTTGTTGAAGGTTGAGAAAATTGTTTATGCTGTGGATTCCTCAAAGAATGGTAGCATCTCAAAGAAAAATAAAACTATTGAACCATTGGATAGGATGAATGACTTATGGGAACAATTGAACAAATTGGCAAAAAAAGGTGATGCCTTAAACAATTCCAAAGATCCAGTTCCAAAGTTCATCAGTAATACTCCACTAATCAATCTTGATGATTATGAAAATGATGCGAAAATGATGATGAAGAAGAAGATAATGTGTATGTGCCTTCACCAAAAGTTAAGGAACACAAAGTTAGAAAACAAAATATTCTTCAAAAATTAGATGTTGTTCAAGCTATAGAAGCGCCATCAAGTAGTATTAATAAGAATATTGATAAAGTAAAAGGGAAAAAGGGACGATGTGGAAGAAAGAAAAAAAGAAAAACATAGTCCTCCTCATCCAACTCTTGTTGGTCGTGGTGGTGCTAGTGATGGTGGTGGTGGAATAAATATTAACGTGGAATAAGTTCAAATTACTACTGAGACAACAAGAGGTACAAGTAGTGGTAGTACAAGAGTAGTGAATGAAAGAGTTCATCCACTGCTCTTGTACTACCACTTCTTGTACCTCCTATTGTCTCAGTAGTAACTTGAAATTGTGCGACATTAATATTTCTTCCATCGGCACCACTATCACCATCACCACCACAGCCAACAAGAGGAGGAGGAGAAGGGGGAGGATTATTTGTTTCTTTTTTCTTTCTTCCATGTCGTCCCTTTTTCTCTTTTCCTTTATCAGTATTATTATTATTACTACTTGATGGCGTTTCTATAGCTTGAACAAACATCTAATTTTTTGTAGAACATTTTGTTTGCTAACTTTGTGTTCCTTCAGTTCTGGCGAAGTCACAGTCTCATCGTCTTCTTCTTCGTTATCATCGTCGTCCTCATTTTCATAATCATCAAGATTGATTAATTGAGAACTACTGATGAACTTTGGAACTGGAACTTTGGAATTGTCTAAGGTGTCAACTTTTGTTACCAATTTGTTCAATGGTTTCCATAAGTCATTCATTCCATCCAATGGTTCAATACTTTTGTTTTTATTTGAGATACTATCATTATTTGAGGACTCAACAGCATAAGCCATACTCTCAACCTTCAACAAGTGATCACTAGAGTCAGTACACATTTCATTCACTAACTTAGTGTAATTTTAGAAAAAGAAGAAACACACTTAGTAGATCACCACTAAACAAAGAAAAATAAGAAACACTACTTTGCATCAACAGACACTTATTTAAACCTTCATAAACTCCAACGAGTCGGCTGACTCTTTGTTGTTTTCGTCGTAGATGCGGAAGGCCAACCTAACTATAAGGTCTTTCCTATCTCGGGAAAGGGTCCTCCTATTTTCTTCCAGGGTTTAAATTTAAAGAGTTATTGAATGTGTTATTCCACCAACTCCAGAAAAACAACAGGCAGATGCTCTAAAAGAGCATGAAGCATTTGCTGATGTTCGCGCCTTCCATTTTTAACATCTAGAATTATTTTACTAACTTGAGAAAGTTTTTCGAACTCAAATATTGGGGATTTAAATTTCTTGCGGCTTTAAGTGTGCCTTTGACAATAGTGTACCAGAAAAAAACTTCAGAGGTAAGTCAGCCCAACGCACCCAAGGCTGTTAACTAGTGAGCAATAAAGTGAGTGAAGATCGGGGAGACTAGAGTTTATATCCTAAGAGGGACAAAAAGCTTTTGGTAATTGCAAAAGATGAGATGGGGGAATAAACAACTGGTGAGTTATATAAAAGGGAGGAATTTTTGGGGTCGTGGAAGGGGGTGTCATGGAACCATGGAGAGGATGATGTAGAACGAAGGGGGTGTCTGATAAAATATAGAAACTTCATTGCTTATCTATGAACAATGATCCAACCATAATCTACGACACTGATGTCTAATATACATGTAACCGAGAACCTAGTGCTACCACCACATGTCATAAAAAATTATGATAGAAAGAATACTATAAATATGACTAGTACCAATAGATAGAATACCTTGCCTACAACAACAACTGTTGATTTGTATTGCTTGTACCTGCACCAGTTGGACTCCATTTGATGGTAGATATCTCCTAAAAAACATAATAGTTAGCAGTTGATATCTGATTTGATTAAATGAATCAACAAAGAACAAAAATAGATACTTTGCAATGTTCTCTGAAATCATGCAAGGAGGCATGTTGTTTCATGCACCATATCTGCACTAAAACAATAAATTATTGACCAATTTATTTTAAACAGCACAATAGATATTCAAAGTCTTAGCGTAGGAAAAGGTGAAGCTAAGATGCATTAACACAACTAATACACAAATTCAGAACGTAAATAGATATTCAAGGGTACCTAGAAGATCGTGAAAAGTAATTTTCTAAAATATGTGGAGGCAAGAGTCTCCTTTAGCTGCTACTTTAAAAGGTTAGGATAGAAATTACCTTAACTGCGGTATCTTCAGAGTATGAATCCGACAGGAACCTGAGGGGTCCCACTTAATAGCATTGATTTCATTCTGCAATTGTAAAGTCAACAACCTTTTAGTGTTCCAAACTTCCAATCAAGCACATATTCAATGTTCAACTGGTAATTCAATTTGAACTTTGCACAAACTTTAAAATATTTAGAACATCATCTGGTTAATCTATAATACATCAAAGAGATAAAGAGAAAATGTATATTATGCCATCAGTGGAGCTGGTGGAAAAGGCATTATTGTTTCGCCAATCAACATCAAGCAATGGACCTGAATGTACTTGTTTAATAATGGTGAGAATATATACAAACCTATGAAATTAAGACAGAACAAGGGAAACAAAATACCTGAATGAAATTCAAATTGCTGCATCAATTTGCCAGACGTCACCTTAGAAAAGTATAGATCAACGAAAGTCAGCCAAAATAAGACAGTAGAAAACTCACATTTCAATCAAGTGTCGTAGCATTCTTGTTTTTCTCAGTTTTTCGACTTTCGATAGTAGAGTTACATGGACCATCTCCAATAGACTAAATTCAAATAGTAGAATCTTCAGACCTAAATTGATATTACACATGATTAGCTATAAGAGAGTTGATTCCTTAGACGAGTCTAAAACTACTCACAACCTTCATAAAATCCCGGTGCTAATGATTGTAATTTCCAAAGTCATAAAATCACAAGAGAATTAGAAACAGAAGTAGGAATATGAACACGAGTATACATAGACGACAACAATATAATGAAGAAATGGAAGTAATGCTTACCCAGATGCAAGAAAAGACCATTCTAGACTCCAACCACAACCAAAAACCTGGAACAAGAAAAAATTGTAATGTTAATAGGGAAGACAGAAAATATATGATATTTAGCATTTTTCCTATTAAGAAATCATGTCGGATTAGGAGAAATTTATAAAGATGCGGTCAAACCTTAGATGTATGTCCTTCCAAAGCCGTTACATCATAACTAGAAATCTCATTCGGCAGAGAGGTTGCGACTGTGCTGATATAAATAGGCTCCAAATCTGTCTTGCAACAAAAGAAAAACTTTAGTGTCACAAGACCAACAAAACTTGGAAGATCACTAAAAGTTACTGAATTGAGCACGAAAATGGAAGCTTCTATTGTTTGTCATCTAGAAAAAAGAAACGCAATATGCAGTTCAACTGAAAATGAAACAAAAAGCACATGACAATTGACATGGATTCTTGGAGGCAAAAAGCTAGCACAAAAAAGGCACTCCATTTTACATTTGTGGTGTTTGACCAAAAACAACACAAAACACAAATTATTTTTCTACAAAAGTACTTTTTTGTATAAGTTGTTTTGACAAAAGTGTATCTAGATCAGAATAATATTAATTCTCCTACCTTTGAGGTATAGAGATTGTTTATAATAATCCCTCAATTCAGAAATAGATTATACACTAAAATGGTTATAGAAAAATATTAACCTTCGCAAAATTTAACTCTTTTAACATCATCAACAACAACAACAACAACAACATATCCAATGAGGTCTGAAGAGGGGGTGTATACGCATGCCTCAAGTAAAGCATATCAAATCATCTAATAGAAACAAAACATTAAAATCTCCATAAAAAATAGTTCAAAAGAAGATGAAAATTGAATTACCAAATTCAAGTAGGAGGAAATCATATGGTGAAGAAGCCATTGCTGTGAATTGACCACAACTTAAAGAAACAGGCAAAAGGTCAAAGGATTTCTCCTACCTATGATATATATATATATAGAGGAAAAATATGCTTTGTGGGAATTTTGGGAAACAAAATCATCATCATATATCATATCTTCTACATCTATCTATCTATTCTATATCTTCTATATCTACTATATCTATATCTATCTATCTATCTATACGACCTTAAAACCATGAACTTCCAAACTTGAATAACCATGAACTTCCAAACTTGAATGTTGAATAACAATAATACCTCCAATTAAAAATACCTAATTTATTTTATTTATTAATTTAACAAATTTTATTATATTGAAAGTAGATACCTTTTCAAATTAAAGGATTGTGACTTTTTTAATGAGTTGTGACTTTTACAAAGGGTTGTATCTTTTTTTTGCACGGGTTGTGACTTTTTCGAAGAGTTGTGATGTTTTCGAAGGGTTGTGACTTTTCTAAAGGTTGTGCATTTTTGATTTGTTAGTTTAATTAATTTTATTATATTGAAAGTAGATACCTTTTCAAATTAAAGGATTGTGACTTTTTCAATGAGTTGTGACTTTTCCAAAGGGTTATAACTTTTTCAATGAGTTGTGACTTTTTCGAAGGGTTATGATTTTTTCGAAGGGTTGTGACTTTTCTAAAGGTTGTGGCTTTACTGATGAGTTGTGCCTTTTTTTATAGTGTTGTGACTTTTCCGATAAACAACGACTTTTTCGAAAGGTTGTGACTTTTTGGATAAGGCACAATTAACACCTATTCATACTACTATTTGATAGCTATAAATAGAGGGATTTCCTCACACTTTTAAACTATTCTTAAAAAAATGTCAAGTGGTATTTGCAAAAATTGATTAAGTTTGAAATTTTAAAAAAATAGAGGTACTTCATACGAAAGAGTTGGTAAAAAAATTGTAGCAAATCATTCATCAATTCACACTTGTATTTTTTTCTTACAATTTTCATTAGTTAACAGTGACGAAAAGTTGTGGGAGAGACAATAATATTAAACAGATATGAAAAAGGGCATATGATTTGGGTAAGATATTTATTTTTATTTTTTATTCTTTTCCCTCAAACGAAGGAGTTTCTTCCTAATTTTGCTAAAACAATGGATATCAACGTAGTCCATTGAATTATTAGTTTTGATGTTAAATTAACTACTTTAAAAATATATTTTCACTTTTACTTATAATATGATAAAATTGCCATGATAATAATTAGTTTTTAATAGATATGCATGTAAAAATTAACGGAGAAAGTAAAGTGTTGGTGGCAACATATTTAAATAAAATGGAACACTAGAGTGAATTTAGCATGAACATATATTTTCGTTTTCCTTCTTCATTGGCTATATATTGTTCCATATAATTTTTCTTTATATCACAAGATACACTCCTTACTAGCTATATAAAAATGGATAAGAAAATAGTGATTGATCATAAAATGATCTTAAATCAATTTAATTATTCTACAAATAATACTTTAAATTTTATTAATCCATTAATTTTAATTTTTGAAAGTTTTAAATATTTTATATCATGATACAACTTCTATAAGATACTAGCTACTTTCATTAGACAACAACTATATGATATGTATGCAGCAGAAAAAAGGAGAAGACTACAATTTCACAAAGATAAGGTAGAAACATAATAAAATGAAATATTTTTCACCATATGTGATGTTATTCATATATTAAAATTAAATTAATCTACAGAAATATATATAACCATCATTTATGATGACAACCAAGTACACTTTTTTGGTAAAATTACCTCTCTATGATAGCCTTACTCAAATATTAATTGAGTAATTATATTTTGTAAAAGATATGTTGCATATAAAGATAAAATATTGTAATCCTTATTAGTGTCATGCACATACTAAATTTTAAGTATGAATACATAACACAAAATTTCTACTTAAATGTTCATAACCTCAAGAGGAAAGGCTAGTGGTGAGATTTTTTGAATGAATATTTTTTTTCTATTTTGTTGGTCAGATTTGTTTACAAAATTGAGTGAAGTAAGAAATAATATTATTAAAGAAATGTCACTTTTTCTCATATTTAAACTTTGAATGTATTTTGAAACATTTTAATGATATCTGGTCATTTTGATCTCAAAATACAACTAACTATGACAATATGTATTAATAATTTAAAAAACACTTGTCCTATGTTTGTTCAATTATAATTATTTACTAAAAAACTTTTATTTAGTAATATTAATTATGTTTTACAACATCATATACTATATATACGATACATACGTGCAATGCACGTGCCGTAAAACAAGTATTACTAAAAGTGGGAACAAAAAAAGTTGAAAGTTGAAATACCAATTTGCCCCTACACTAGATTAAAATATTATAAGTATTTAGTTAATTACATGTTTGAATATTAGTGATAATCAATTATTACATTAAGTAAATGGAGAGTTCATGTGTTCAAAGGTGGATTGCTTACCCTTCCCGAGTTTAATGGAGGTTCATTGCATATATTTAATATTCTTAAAGTTGTTCTCTTTTATCTATTCTGGCCCTTTGAAACCTTCAAATAGTATTTAATTTAAAACTCTAAGATATCTTTTGGTATTCCTCTATTTTTATCTATATAAATTCATCTTTTTTGTTTCATGAAACTCACATCCAAAATTATCCTTTTCATTTTATAATTAAAGTAGTGAAGCCATCAACATCTAAAGTATATGATATATCTATCTTAATCTGATTATTATATATCACTTTAAGAAAATAAAGTGATTTTTCTATTTGATTCATGATTTAGTTTAACTCGATGCAGAAGACTTTTGAATTTTGATTGGATATGAGAGAAGCTATCGACAAAAACTTGGAAAATTATGTACCAATTTTGCATTTCTTTTTTCATTTATATAATGTTAAGATTAAAGTCTTAAGAAGGATGTGTATGTTATTTTTTTTATATATATATCTCTATTAGTCTTCTTTAATTTAATTTTCTATAAACTATTATCATAATATTTATTTGAGATCGTTGCATTTTAGTACTCATTACACGCATCACACATGTTTTTATTTAATTTTAATCGTCCTAAAGAATTTATAACATATTGCATGAGACACACTTGCGTTGCACGTGTCCAGAAACTAGTATTTATATATAAGACTAGAATTAGAAATATTTTAATTCCAAAAGACATTTGGAATAAAGTGTTGAATGACAATTGTATCCTCAAGCCATTTCAAAGAGTTGAAAGATTAAATTTATTTAATCTGAGATAGATTCATAATTTAAACCAAATGTTTAAATTTGATAGTATATCACAATATATTTAATTTTTTTTAAAATTTTAAAGTGGCTTAAAGCCCTTTATTAAAATATAATAGAACAAAACAACAACAAAAAATGGATTAAGCCCAAAGAAACCCAATCCCAAAATATGAAAACAAAGCTAAAAAAAAGGAAACAAAGCTAAAACTAAAAAAACAAAAAAGGAAACAATTGTTCCCTCATTATCCTCAAAACAACAGGGACTCGACTCCTCCTTCAACATCGATCCTCCAAGCTTCAACTGGTCAACAATGGCGGACCTCCATTGAGGGATCTCAATGCAAATGATGATCAATGTGCTAGCCTTAATCACCGCAGAAATGGGGAAAAATATTTTCGAGCTTGGATAGAATACACTTGAGACGTTATACATCTCACTAACGCCATGTTTTCTTGTCCAGCGAAGACTTCTTCAGCTCAACACATCTTGGTCCTGCTTCTGTGTGAAAGGTTTATCCCACAACCCCTATAGATAAATCAAAATGAAGCTCAATTTTACATTCTTATGCAGTGCCCTTATACTGATGTACAAATAGATCCTATTTGAGGCCTCCTCCAAGTGGTAATCTTCAGTTCTCACTCAGGTAAGTATAAAGGCAACATTACCCATTATTGTTGTCTTTATCAATGCCTTCTAAAGTCCCATTTTCCTTAAACCTTTGCCTTTTGACAAATTGAGCTCCGAGGGAACTAATACCACTGTCTAAAAAGCTAAGATCTAAAGTCCATGGGTTTCTGTTAGGTACTTTCTTCCTCTCCTCTGCTTGACTTTTACTGTATCTGCATTCCATTGTGTGCATATTTCTTGTTACATACTACAAACCATATAGTTTGTTTTGCATTGTAGTAATTCTAATGTTTGGAATCTGATTTGCATCCATGATTAATAGGGATTTTCCTTATAGTGGTACTTCTTGTATTGACTGGAAAATTTTAATTTATGTACATGCAAAAGAAAAAAATAAAGTTAGTGAAGTAGTCTGCCACTTTGTTGCCTTCCCTGAGCGTATGTAACACTTCCACCTCCCTATTGTTTCTCAAAAAGTTTATCTTTTTAATCAGCAACTTTATTCTCCAAGGTACTTCCCAAGTCCCATTTAAAATCTTGATCAAAACTATTGAATTAGTCTCTAAACACACAGGAAGTAAATTATGTGTAACACAATAATGTAATCCTTTCTCCAAGGCACTAGTTTCAGCCCCCAAACTTGTTTTTATGCCAAGCTCATAGGTTGTAGCAAATATAAAATCTCCTTTCCAATTTCTAATGCAAAACCCACCAGCACTTTGACCAGGGTTTCCTTCAGAAGCTCTCTCTAAATTACACTTGTAAGTCCAATCATTAGGAGGTTTCCAGTAAATGGCATTAGGGGTCTTAGTTTAGCTGAATAATTTGAATTCCACCATTTGTATATTGTGTCCTTTATCTAAAGAAAAGGACCTTTTACACCAGCAGCTCTAGCAAACCAACTCAACATATGATTAGCAGCAGGGCAGGAGAAAAATAGGTGTTGATAACTTTCATTAACCATTTGATCACAACAACACACAATCTCCTCCTCAGACTCAAATCTGGCCAAGAATTCACCAATGGGGATCCTTTTCTTTACTAATCTCTAGAAAAAGAAAGATACCTTAGAAGGTACACCCTTCTCCCAAATCCTATCAGAACTATCATCCTTAACTCCAGGGGTTCTAATAATGTCCCAAGCAGACTTAACTGAGAATTTACCAGAGTTTTTTAACATCCACATAGGATTATCCCTTTCTTCTGATTCCTGGAATCTCTCAATTTTAGTGAGTATATGTTTTACAACATTTTTAGAGAATACATTTCTTAAGAGATCTTCATTCCAACTCCCTTCTTTAAATAACTGATCAACATCACTTTGCATCCATTCATTATTATGAGACACCGGAAGATAGTAGTATAGAGCACCTAATTGTGTCTAGTTGTCAAACATGATACTAGAATGCCCACAATTTGGTTGCCACCATATTTCCTGATCAATAAAATCTCTAACAGCTAGCATATGTTTCCAGGTTTGTGATTCCCCTCTCCATTCTACTGTCTGTGGTCTGTGCCTTTTAAAGTACTTATTCCACATAAACTAAGACAACATAGAATTCTTCGTTCTATAGTTCCACCATAGTTTTGCAAATAAAGCTCTTGAAACATCAAATAAGGATCTAAATCCTATTCCTCTTTCCTTTTTGGGTAAACATACATTATTCCAGGAAACTCAATGCTTGTTTCTTTCTACATCCTTAATGTTCCATAGAAATCTTGCAAAGATTCTATGCAGATCATGGATTACACACTTGGTGGGGATGATAGCTGACAGTTGATAAATAGGAATACTCTGCAATACATTATTAATCAATACAGTTTTACCCCCAAAATACAGAAGTTTCCCTTTCCAAGCTTGAAGTTTATTTTGAACCTTTTTTATGATTTCAGAAAAATGAATTTTCATTTTCCTGGCATGCCCACTTGGACATCCAAGATAAGATAGTGGAAACTTCCCTCTATGAAAGCTAGTACACTCTTCAACCATCTGGATATCACCATGTGATGCTTTGTGATGAACAAAATATGCACTCTTCTCTTTATTGATTTTCTGACTAGATTGGGATTCATAGTCTTGTAAGGTCTTCATTATCAAGTTCAAGGAAACTCTGTCTGCCTTAGCAAAAATGATTGTGTCATCAGCATAGGCAAGATGATTAATCTGTTCACTCCACTTTGAAAGCCCAAATCCTTGATACCCTGCATAGTTGAACATATTATTAAGGGGCCTAGAAAGGACCTCAGCTGTTAGAATGAATTAAGAATGAGATACAAGATCTCCATGTTTAATACCCCTAGTAGAGTGAAAAAAGCCACAGTAAACACTTTGTTAAATCCCATCTTTTCCAGCACTTTAATCAAAAAGCTCCAATCTACCCTATCATAAGCTTTAGCCATGTCAAGTTTAAACACCACATTAGCAGCATTACTTCTCTTCCTGATATCCACAATATATTTAATATTCGTAAATTCACTTTATTGGGTTTTTAGGTCTCAAAGTTACAAGATCGAAATCGTATTGTAGAATTATATGTTTTTAAACCTAAACACTAATTTTTTTAGTACGTATAATTTTTTTCATGTTCTTTTTGATCTGTTAGTGTTTTAGGTCTTTAAGTTGTTACAATACCTAAAATGTTATATTTTAGAAGTTATAATTTTTTGAAACCTAAACCCTAATTTTATAAGTACGTATATTTTTTAAAATTCATCATGTTGGTATATATTTATAAGGTCTGACATAAACACTGGTCTTATTTTGTAAGTGCATTTTGTTTGTATTCATTTCTCAAAGATTTCTTTTGTCAATTATTTCTTGTTAGTATTATTCATATGTTTTTGGTTAGTTTTAACTTTGAAGTTTTTTAGCTTAGTGAGTTAGGAATCTTAATTCCTATATGACTTATTTAAAACAATTTCTTATCTGGGGGATTTTTGAGACCTTTTAAAATGACTTGAATGGTAAAAGGTTGGGATTTTAAAGTTTTTATTTTTAGGGAAAGGGATCATAGAACCAATATCCACTGAAAATTAGATACATTTACCTTTAGGGCATATTCAGGTGGCTGTTGGGAGACCTCAGTTAGGAGATCACTGACTTGTTAAGTTCAAGGGTGAGCCAGTTCATTCAGGCTACTATGGATTCATCTAGGATCTTAGTTTATTTCCTTCGAACTTAGACATTATATACTCTTTACTTTACGTTTAGTTGTTTTGGGGATTGCATCCCCTTATATTACACCATTTAGTTAGAAGTTTTGGTAGAATGACTTTCATGTTCTAGGGGCTGAATTTCCACTGGGTTATGTTTGTTTTTGATAAATTACTCATTTTATGGGAACTCGGCTTTCAAATTGATTATTTAAACATGTTTATACATCTTTAAATTCTTATATTTTGGTTAGTATCGTTTAGTTGAGTTGTAGTAATGGTCCTCCCACCGGAGGGTTTGTGTGGGTGCCAATCATGGCGGTTTAGGTCATGACAAAGTTTATATCAGAGTCCTAGGTTTGTTGATCTCATTGTTGCAAAATGATTCTAGTACAGTTTTGTAGAACGATACAGAGACGTCTATAGTTTTCTTCGAGAGGCTACAAAACATTAGGAAAATCTCTCCATCTTCTTCTCCCTACATGCTATAACTTGATTTCGATTAGCATATGGTGATCCAAATTGGTATCTAATCTTTTTAACTCTTTGATCCACATATAGTTAACATGTGAAACAATGGTGCCAGACCTGTAGCTCCCATCAATGAGCCAGTAGGGGAGCCCGCAATGAGAGGATGTGGCAGAGGCAAGGGTAGAGAAAGAAGAAGGGGCAGAGGTCGAGGAACGGTAGCACCCGCCAGGGATGAAGTCTAATCTGAGAATATACCTAGGGAAGAGGCCCCTCCTGCACCCCAGAATGAGGTAAAAAAGAATGTGGAGATTGAGGTGGAAGTGGATGCTGAACAAGATGAGGATGCATATGCTGGACTACATGACTTCCCCTTTGGATCTAGCTATAGCTAATCAAATTTTGACTTTTCTAGGTGGGTTGGTTCAAGCTACTCAACCTCCAGTCATCCATCCCGTTGTTGCTACAGTCCCTAAAATGGATGGAGTGTTGGGTGCTGATAATTTCTTCCGTCCACTTTTGGGCCATGTGATGACTGGCTGTGAGCACGAGATGCTAACCAAGCTTTTGAAGTTAAAGTCGTCAGTGTTCCATGGTTTTAAAAGTGAGGATGCCTATGACTTCATCCTAGATTGCTATGAGAGACTTCATAAGTTGGGCATTGTGCACCAACATGGAGTTGAGTTCATGACCTTTCAGCTTCAAGGTAAGGCTAAGCAGTGGTGGATTGCCTTTGTGGAATGTTGATCGCAAGTCTTGCCTCCACTTACCTAGGTTCAGTTCAATGCCTTGTTTCTAGAGAAACATGTGCCTTGGACATTGAGGGACCGCAAGTAGGATGAGTTCATGGCTTTGGGGTAGGGTGGTATGACTGTAGCTGCTTATGAAGCTAAGTTCCATGCATTGTCCAGATATGCGACGTAGTTGGTGACTACAGAAGAAGAGAGGATCCGTTTGTTCGTCAAGGTATTAAATCTCGAGTTGTAGGTATTATCTGTTCACATGACCTCTGCAACTAAAAGCTTTAGAAGGAGTTCGACGAGATGGGAAGGCCAAGGCTTTTGCTAAGAGGCCCAATAATACAGGTAACTTTAATCACTCCTACTCCAGAGATTTATGTAGGCCGGTAATTGTAGCTCAGTCAACTCATTCAAATATTCCCTCTTATATAGGTGATTACTCAAGAACTACACAACAGGTTCCTACTCAGGATGGCTACTGTTTTGCACCAGCAAGAGGTCGTCTCTTGACGCTATTGTTAAATTTGTGTTGAACTAGGACACATTAGGAGAGAAAGTCCCCACCCATGCATGACTGAACTCGTACAGTAGCAGACTAGAGCAGCGTACTAGCGGACAGAAGTAATAATGGAAGAGGACATCCATAAGGTGGGCGAGGAGAAAATTAGAGAGGTCGTGGAGGCTGTGGAAATGGTGATACAGGTAGGGAAGAATCGCAACCAGACAGAGATGTTGCCCGCCAAAATAACAGGGTTCAGTTTTATGCCTTTCCGGGTAACATCGAGGCTTAAGCGTCTGATGTAAGGATCACATGTATTGTTCTTGTCTGTGATCGGATGGCTACTTTTTTTTTATCCGGCTTCTACTTACTCTTATGTATCAGTACAGTTTGCCTTTTGATTTGATGTGATTTGTGATGTGCTTGATGCCCCCCCTATCCATGTTTCTACCCTGACCATGTTTCTACCCCTATCCTTTTTTGTCCTGTTTATAGGTTTTCAGGCTTGGACTGAATTGGTTATTTTGGATATGACTGAATATTATGTAATATTAGTCATGACTTAGTTGTCCCCATATTATGTTGTGCTTAATTGTAATGCTATGATTGTGACTGTACAAATCCCAGGTAGGGAAAATATAGAGTGGGAAGGGGTGTAGAAGCCTAAGCCAGCTAAGATCATATCTCTCATTTGGGCTAGGAAACTAGTCTGGCAGGGTTGTTTGGTATGTTTGGCTTATATCGTTGATGTCGATAAAGAGTCCCCTTCTATTGAGTCTATTTATGTAGTAATTGAGTTTAAGGAAGTGTTTCCCACTAATTTACCTGGTACGCCTCCAGATAGGGATATAGATTTTTGTATTGACTTGAAGGAGGGAACTCGCCCAATCTCTATCCCTCCTTATCACATGGCTGCAACAGAGTTAAGAGAGCGGAAGACCCAGATCCAAGAGCTCCTTGATAGGAGTTTCATCCGTCCTAGTACTTCCCCATGGGGTGCTCCTGTCTTGTTTGTTAAGAAGAGGGATGGTACTATGAGGATGTGCATAGACTATTGATAGTTAAATAAGGTCACCATTCAAAATAAGTACCCATTGCCACATATAGATGATCTCTCTGACCAGTTGCAGGGTGCATTAGTATTCTCAAAAATTGATTTAAGGTTTGGGTACCACCAGTTAAAGATTAGTCCCGAGGATGTACCCAAAACGATGTTGAGGACTCGGTATGGGCACTATGAGTTCTTTGCGATGTTGTTTGGGTTGACTAATGCACCTGCAACCTTCATGAGTTTGATGAATAGTGTGTTCAAACCATTGCTGGTTTCACGACCCAGGGTTACCCTCTAGATGTAACATGGCGTATAGAACCCCGAAGGACTCCACACAAGCCACTTACCATATCATAACATAAGCAATAGAACAATAAGAGTAAAAACGCATTTCAAGTCTAAGATTTTCATAAAAGAAAAGCGGAAGTCTAGACTCTAAGTCTCAACATAGCCATCTTTTACAGTACTGCAAATAAAAAAGGACATAACCATACATCATTGTTCATAAAAGGAAATACATGAAGTGAAACTACAATATGAGAAATATCCGTTCTCGAACCATGACGACTCACCAACAAGCTAGGAGAATAATCAAATTCAAGTTTTAGCCACAATGAGGATCACCTTGAGAATCGGACCCTTCATTTGGGGAAAATGTAGGAAAAGTATGCGTTAGTACAAAAATGCACAAAGTATGATAGCCATGCCTAAAACATTGAAAACATGCAAAAAGGAACATTTCATTTGAACAAGTTTAAACATCATTTGAGAGTTTAGATAGCATAAGCCATAAATAAAATCAACATAGTCATAATCATCATTAAAGCCTTAAAGAACTCATATACCAAGATTATTGAGTAACCATAGTACATAATTCATATTCTTGTTCTTATTGTGGGAATAAACCTTAACCGACTTGAGACCATCTGAGATTTACATGGAATCCGGGGTTACCCACATCGAAAAGGGTTGTCCTACTTTCCTAAGGTAGAACCATACTTTTAGCTTAGGTAGATCCATTAGCTAAATAACCTATGGGGGCATATAGTTTATGGGATAAAGAGATTGGTACTAGAAACTCGGACTCAACTAGCGTAGAAGGTTTCCATATCATGAGACATAGTTTGGGACCCGGACTCAACTACTGTAAAAGATCCCATTAGCCGGACTCAACTAGGGTAAAAGCTTCCATCACATATTCAATATACACTCGGTGATAAGCATTAATTTCCACGGAGTACATATTAAGTCTTGACTTAAGTTCATATTCATGGAAGAATGTCTTGACACTCAATCCAACATAATTCATAGGATATCTCTTAGTTCATGCGTGAGAATAGCCTTTCACTGTCCATGTCTACATATACATATCTTAGGTTCAAGTAGGTGAGAATGGCCTTTCACTTTTAGAATCTTCATTATGTGAGAAAACCTTTCACATCATATCATATTCATACATAGGTGTGTGTATGAGAATATCCTTTCAACAACACAACAACAAGATCATAATCATAGACACTTCACTCTCAAAGTGTTCTTTAAGCATAAACATAGGTCTCATAAACATGCATAATTCGCATATCTTTCCCTTCAGTACCAAATATCATATTGAATAAACACATATAGAATTCACTACATTAGACATGGATATATTCATAATTTAAGTAACTCAATCACCAAATGCATAATTCTATAACATTCTCCTTTCATCAACTAAGACCTACATTACAAGATCATAAATGGGAAATATGGAGATTTCATGGATTCTTGGGAAATTAAACATAAAACCATAGGAAATCATCTATTTATACATAATGTATTATAATTCAATCATTAGAAATGAATTTGAAAGGAATCCAAGAGTTTGGAATCAAACCCTAACTTTTGGGGATTTCTAGCTTCGAAATTGGGGTTTTGAAGGGACTCCATGGATGAATTCTATCCATGGATGAAGAGCTACCATACTTTATCAATGAGCTCCAATGAATTTGAGTGAAAACCCTTGATCTTTGAACCCTAGCTCCAACTTCCTTCTTCTTCTTCTTCTTCTTCTTTCTTGAAGTTCTAGAGAGAGAATTTTTGGTGAAGATGAAATTTTGGGAATTGATTTCAGTTTTAGAAATAGTTTGTTGGATGACTTAATTTAGGGGTCTAAAATCCTTATATAGGTGGTCTAAATTAGGCTAAAACCACACCACTTAATAATAACTAAACCGAAAAACTCCACAGTGCCCATAAACTTAACCCTCAAAACAGCCCTCAGGTCACCACCCACAAGACCCCGACCATGGGGAGTGGTTGGACCCACGGCCCATCCTGCTTGGGCGTGGTTTCTTGACTGGGACATGGCAACTTAGTCCTTGACCCACGACTATCCACCCACAGACCGTGGACCCATCCATGAGGCGTGGGTCCTGGTCTCGTGGGCCACTGCCTCAGGCAGTCTCAAAGGTTCCCACCTATAGGCTCACCCACGTGGCGTAGACCCACCAATGGGGCATGGGTCCTGCCATTGGTCACTCCCCAGGCAGCCTCTCGGGGTCCTCCTCAAGGGCCCATGGTTAGTCCTTGAGGGTTTGTACCTTGACGTTCTAACACGTAATCCTATATTTTAAGTACGGGGAGTTATATTCGCTACTCGAAACCTCACGTTAAGCTCTAGTTTAGCCTACAAATTTCTGGGGTGTTACAATATCTCCCCCTTGGGAACATTCGTACTTGAATGATGATCTAGACACCTTACGGAAGTAAAGACTCAAGACTAGTATCCCATCATGCATTCCACATCAAAATAATGCACAATTCAAAGGAGGAACTTCAACTCCATCTCACACATATTCAACGCATCAAAAGGAAGTAGGAACTACATCTAACAACCCATTATGCATAAAAACTCAACATATCTCATATTCATAGGAGGAACTACCTTCTCCAACTAAAAGCATGCTCAACACAATCTCATGGAGCCTTTATTTAACATAATTTCAAAAAGCACAACTAAAGCATGTTCAACAATTCATCTCATGAAGCATATATGCAACTCTTACTCAATGCACAACAACTTGAGGAAAATTAGCCATAAAAACTATTTTTTCTTACTAAACATAAATTTCTCAAGAACATGCATAACACAGGGAAATCATGGAAAAATTCATATTACATACATGACTCCCAAAACAAGGAAACTCAAGAGGAACTACTTACCTCAAACAAAGGTAGGAGTAGAAGGAAAAAGATGAGGATAGATGGACTTCATATCGGCCTCGGCCTCCCAACTAGCACCCTCAACTAGATGATTCCTCCACAAAACTTTCACAAAAAGATATTTCCTTGTTTCTCAACCTCTTAACTTGCCGGTCTAGAATCTCTACAGGAACTTCCTCATATGAAAGACTTTCATCAACCCCTAACCCTTCTAAGGGAATAATGGATGCCGGATCTCCAACACACTTCTTGAGCATGGAAACGTGAAACACCGGATGCACCGAAGTAAATTCACTTGGTAAATCTAACTCATAGGCAACTTTATCAATATGCCTCAAAATTTGGTAAGGGCCCTATTACTGGGGACTAAGTCTCCCCTTCTTGCCAAATCTCATCACACCTTTCATGGGTGAGATTTTCAAATATACCCAATCATTGACCTCAAATTCTAGAACCCTTCTCCTCAAATCGGCATAAGACTTTTGCCGGCTTTGAGCCATTTTCAATATATCTCTAATGAGTCAGACATTCTCAATGGCTTCTAAAAAAAATTCAAGAACTATCAAAGCCATTTCACCAACCTCGAACCAACCTATAGGAAACCTACACCTCCTACCATTCAAGGCCTCAAATAGAGTCGTACTAATACTTGAGTGATACCTATTATTGTAGGAAAACTCTACCAATGGAAAATGGTCATCCCAATTACCCTTAAAGTAAATCACACATGCCCTTAATATATCCTCCAAAGTTTTAATGGTGCCCTCCTCTTGCCCATCAGTTTTGGGATGAAAAGCCGAACTAAGCTTAACCTTGGTACCTAGGCCCTTTTGAAAAGACCTCTAAAAGTGAGAAGTGAATTGAGGGCCATGATCGAAAATAATGTATAAAGGCACTCCATGCAACTTCACCATTTCTCTTATATACAACTTGGCATGGTCTTCAGCTGAATAAGAAACCTTGACGGGGATGAAGTGAGATGATGATTTTGTCATTCGATCTATAATAACCCAAATAGAGTCATGTTGCCTTTGGGTACGAGGCAAACCCACTATAAAGTCCATATTTATCTCTTCCCACTTCCAAGTGGGTTTTTCTATATCTTTGGATAAGCCTGCCGGCCTTTGATGGTCGACGTTAACTTGTTGACAGATAGGATATTTGGCCACAAACTCTGTGATATCTTATTTCATCCCATTCCACCAATAGACCTCTCGCAAGTCACGGTACATCTTGGTGGCTCTCGAGTGAATAGAATATCAAGAACTATGAACTTCCGACAAGATTAGCTCTCTCAAGTCATCAACATTGGGAACACATAAACGGCCTTGGTATCTAAGTACACCATCTCCCCTTTGGGAGAAAGCCTCAATGGATTTCTTAAGTACCGCCTCTTTATATTCAACCAAAATAGGATCAAGGCCTTGCTTAAACTTCACATCCATCACAAAGGACGATCAGAACAATTATTAACCATGCCACAACCCTTGGTGGAATCAACTAGTTCAAAACCTAACCGCGCCAAACTATTAACATCCCGAACCAACTCTTTCTTATCATCATCTACATGAGCAACACTTCCCATACACAATCTACTAAGAGCATCCCCTACAACATTGGCCTTACCGGGGTGATAAAGAACACTCATGTCATAATCCTTCAATAATTCAAGCCACCTCCGTTGGCGAAGATTAAATCATTTTTACCAAACACATATTGTAAAATCTTGTGATCTATAAACACGTTAACATGAACCCCATATAGATAATTCCTTTGTATCTTTAAGGCAAAAACAACCGCTGCTAATTCGAGGTCATAGGTAGGATAATTCTTCTCATGGACTTTAAGTTGCCTTGAAGCATAGGCAATCACCTTACTATTTTGCATAAGCACACATCCCAACACAACTCTAGAGGCATCACAATACACCACAAAACCATCCGTACCTTCCAGTAAATTCAACATCAGGGTGGAAGTAAGTCTATCTTTCAACTCTTGGAAACTTTTCTCATAGGCTTCCGACCACAAAAACTTAGTCTTCTTTTATGTCAAAGTTGTCAAAGGAGAAGAAATGGAGGAAAACCCCTCAACAAGTCTTCTATAATAATCGGCCAAACCTAAAAAGCTTCTAATATCAGTCGGTGATAAAGGTCTACGCCAACTCTTAACCGCATCCGTCTTAATTGGATCCACCAC
This sequence comes from Solanum okadae, assembly GCA_036553675.1. Taxonomy (NCBI): domain Eukaryota; kingdom Viridiplantae; phylum Streptophyta; class Magnoliopsida; order Solanales; family Solanaceae; genus Solanum; species Solanum okadae. The sequence continues at coordinate 17,619,224 of CM071686.1, read as the reverse complement.
AATACCCTTTCTTGAAACAATATGACCTAAGAAAGCCACGGGTCTTAACCAAAATTCACACTTGCTAAACTTTGCGAAAAGTTGATGGTCCTTATGAACTTGCAACACAATTCTCAAATGGTCAACATACTCATTCTCACTCCTTGAATAGATCAAAATATAATTGATAAACACTATCACAAACATGTCAAGATATTGTCAAAATACTCTAATCAACAAGTCCATGAAAGCCGTCGGAGCGTTAGTCAAGCCAAAGGACATTACTAGAAACTCATAGTGACAATATCGGGTCCTAAATGCCGTTTTCAGAATATCTCCACCTTTTACCCTCAATAGGTGATAACCAGAACGAAGATCAATCTTAGAGAAATAACTATCCCCTTGAAATTGGTCAAACAAGTCATCTATCCTTGGAAGAGGATACTTGTTCTTAATGGTCACCTTATTCAATTTTCGATAATCAATACACATACGAAGGAAGCCATCTTTATTTTTCAGAAACAATACCGGAGCACCCCAAGGATACATTCTTTGCCAGATGAAACCTTTATCCAAAAGATCTTTCAATTGTTCTTTAAACTCCCTAAGTTCCGCCGGAGCCATTCTATATGGAGGAATAGAGATATGATGCGTATCCAGGAGAAGGTCAATTCTGAAGTCTATTTCCCACACGGGACAAATACCGCCGATCATCGGGGAACACTTCCAGAAACTCATTTGCAACGGGGACCGACTCAAGAGAAGGGGTCTCGAAATCTTCATCCCTCACCCTATCAAAATGGTAAATACAACCCTTAGAGATCATTTTTCTAGCCTTCAAACATGGGACAAAATGACCCTTAGGAATAGAATATCCCCCGTTCCACTCAAGTACAGGCTCATTCGGGAACTGAGACTTGACAATCCGAGTTCTACAATCAATCAACACATAACAAGAGTGCATCCAATCCATACCAAGTATAACATCGAAATCTAACTTGTCAAGCTCTACCAAATCAACAATAATACCTCTATTGGATAGGGAAACGGGGCATCTTTTATACACCCTCTTAGCCACCACAGAATCACCAACAGGAGTAGAGACAAAAAAAAAGGTTCTAATAACACATCAAGGAGCACATCAATTCTCATTGGCACATATGGCGTCACAAAAGACAAAGTAGCACAGGGATCTAACAAGGCATACACATCTGTATGGAAAACATTTAACATACCGGTAACCACGTCTGGAGAATTTTCTTGTTCACCTCATTTTTGGAGAGCATAGAAATGGTTTTGCTTGGGAGCATTGGAGTTTGAACCTCTAGGAGGAGCTTTCTTGCACTCTCTTCCTTGAACCTTAAGCATCAGACAATCTCTTATTTTGTTACCACTCTTTCCACAACTAAAACAACCATCCATGCACACTAATCACTTACCATCGTGCTTCCTTCCACTCTTTGCACAAGTAGATTTAGCCATAAAAGAGCCACTACCATTACCTCCTTGAGGTTTAGAGTTGGAAACCCTATATTTGTTGACCCTTGGAGCACTAGAGGAACCTTGGTTGGAAAACCTTTGTTTAAACCTTGGTCAACCTTGTCCATCAGACCTAGTATAGGAGAAGTTCCCATCACCGGTTCTAGCTCTTTTCACCTCCCTATTCTTTTCTTTAAGTTTCTCTTCCTCCATTTGTTAGGCTTACACCATGAGACGTGAAATATCAATATCTTGCACAAGCATTGCCGTTCAGCATTCTTTGACTACCATATCGGCCACTCCCATCACAAACTTAATCATCTTAGCCCTTGAGTCCAAGACTATAGTTGGAGCATACTTTGATAGTTGGGTGAACTTTAAGGCATACTCCTTCACACTCATACCACTTTGATGAAGGTTAATGAACTCTTGCATCTTTGCTTCCCTTAACTATAGGGGAAAGAACCTATCAAGAAACACCGATTTAAACACTTCCCATCCTACGGGACCCACTCCCACCGGCCTTCGTTCCTTCTATTGATCATACCACGCTTGAGCAATATCTTTCAATTGGTAAGAGGCTAACTCCACTTTCTCTATCGAAGTCACCCCCATGATAACAAGTACCTTATAGACCTCATCAATAAATTCCTTGGGATGTTCCTCCACTTTGGAGCCATAAAACTCTGGAAGGTTCATCCTTGCAAAATGTCTCACTCTTGAAGTCGTGGAATTCATATTAGGGTTCACGGGAGCAACCACCTCTCTATTGGTTTGAGCCGTAACGGCTTGAGCCAAAACTTGAATAGTCACCTAAATTCTACATGAGTAACATTCTCGACTAGAGGATCAACCGGAGCTTGAGGAGCTCCTTGATTCACATTGTCTTCCTCATTGCTCCTTTCAAAAGCCCTTTGAGTACTCATATCATATAGACCATGTAATAAGGATTAGAAGAAAGACCTTATAGAGTTAAACTCTATCGCAATACTTAAGAGTAAGGAAAGAAGTGCAATTTCCTAAACATCACGTAGCTTCCTATTCATAAATGTTGCGTGCTTCACACTCATGAACAAAACTCTACTATACATTGCTTATGAGACATAATCCTAGAATCATTCTATACCTTGTGCTCTAATACCAAGTTTGTCACGACCCAGGGGTACCCCCTAGATGTAACATAGCGTATAGAACCCCGAATGATTCTATACAAGACACTTAGCATATCATAACATAAGCAATAGACCAATAAGAGTAAAAACACATTTCAAGTCTAAAAATTTCATAAAAGAAAAGCGGAAGTCCAGACTCTAAGTCTCAACATAGCCATCTATTACAATACTCGAAATGAAAAGGGACATAGTTACATCATTGTTAAAAAACGGAAATACATGAAGTGAAACTACCATATGAAAATATCCATCCTCAAACCATGAGGGCTCACTAACAATCTAGGAGAATAAGCAAATACAAGCTTTAGCCACAATGATGATCACCTTGAGAACCGGACCCTACACTTGGGGAAAATGTAGGAAAAGTAGGCGTTAGTACAAAAATACACTAAGTATGATAGTCATGCATAAAACATTGAAAACATGCAAAAAGGGACATTTCATTTGAAAGTACGCAATTTACCAAGTTTAAACATCATTTGAGAGTTTAGAGAGTATAAGCCATTAGCATAATCAACATAGTCATAATCATCATTAAAGCCTTTGAGAACACATATATCAAGACTATTGAGTAATTATAGTTCATAATATATATTCTTGTTTTTATTGTGGGAATAAGCCTTAACCGACATGAGACCATGTGAGCTTTACATGGAATACGGTGTTACCCACATCGAAAAGGGTTTCCCTACTTGCCGAAGGTAGAACCATACTTTTAGCTGAGATAGATCCATTAGCTAAATAACCTATGGGGGCACATAGTTTATGGGATAATGAGATTGCTACTACAAACCTGGACTCAACTAGCATAGAAGGTCTCGATATCATGAGATATACATTGGGAACCCGGACTCAACTAGTGTAAAAGGATCCCATTGGAAGCCGGACTCAACTAGTGTAAACGCTTCCATCTCATATACAATATGCATTTGGTGCTAAGAATTAATTTCCACGGAGTACATATTAAGTCTTGACTTAAGTTCATATTCATGGAAGAATGTCATTACAATCAATCCAACATAATTCATAGGATAGCTCTTAGATCATGTGTGAGAATAGTCTTTCACTGACCATGTCTACATATACATATCTTAGATTCAAGTAGGTGAGAATAGCCTTTCACTTTTAGAATCTTCATTATGTGAGAACACCTTTCACATCATATCATATTCATGCATAGGTGTGTATATGAGAATATCCTTTCAACAACACAACAACAAGATCATAATCATAGACACTTCACTCTCAAAGTGTTCTTAAAGCCTAAACATAGGTCTCATAAAGATGCATAATTCGCATACCTTGCCCTTCAGTATCAAATATCATATTGAATAAACACATATAGAATTCACTACATTAGACATGGATATAATCATAATTTAAGTAACTCAATCACCACATGCATAATTCTATAACATTCTCCTTTCATCAACTAAGACCCACATTACAAGATCATAATTGGGAAATATGGGGATTTCATGGATTATTGGGAAATTCAACATAAAACCATAGCAAATCATCAATTTGTACATAATGTAACATAATTCAAACATTTAAAATGAATTTGAAGTAATCCATGAGTTTGGAATCAAACCCTAACTTTTTGGGATTTCTAGCTTTGAAATTAGGGTTTTGAAGGGACTCCATGGATGAATTTTATCCATGGATGAAGAGCTACCATACCTTAAGAATGAACTCCAATGAATTTGAATGAAACCCTTTGCTCTTTGAACCTGATTTCACGTATCAGGACACTTCTTCCAATTCTAAGTGTCAACGATCGTTAGTCAGTAATATAACCCAACTAAGTGAATTGGGATTGAATTCCATAGGGAGTGCTACGTATTTGAGAATCAATAGAAAAGCATGAATATGTTCAAGTCAATCATAGGTAAAGACATTTACGAATAAAATCATAATTCAAATTTAGGGTGACACAAGTGTCAAATAACAGGGGGGTTCTGAATGTAATTATCAACTACAACAGCAGCAAATAACACGAATTAACAAGTAATGAGACGGGTTCTTAGGATGTGATTGGATTATGGGTTAAGGTGGACGAATGGGTGATTGCAATTAATAGTAAATAGTTGTAAATCAGTGAATAAGCTAGACTTTAGTGGGGATAAACATTCTCTCAAACAATTTACCTCGAATGAAGTTGGTTTCTCTCGAACACCAACAAGCAGCAATTAACAAACAACCTACACTTTAGTCCATTCACTCTCTCGAGCTGAACCATGGCAACCCAATACCCACGAACCATCAATTCAATTATCTTGGTTTTAAAACCTCTCTCTCGAGCAAGCCAAAAACACGAAGGTAGAGTTGTATTTGCAACTACAACCCTATAGATTAAGCCACAATGACTGAATGAAATCACTTTTAAATAGTATTTATACTATTATTTAGCAATACCCAGCAGCTAAATCAACCCATAATCACATAATCACACCCCAAGAATTGGGGTTTTACCTAGACATCATAAAAAGATACAAATCGTTACCAAATTGTATTTCCATCAACTGGGTAAGATTAATTTCATCTTTACAAAGGTCAAGGTTGAAGAATCTCAAAGACCCACTTTCAATTTCTCAAAAATGAAAATCTTCAATTCTTCAAAGCTAAGGAAAATATTGTCTCAATACTCTCAGTTCTCAGCTCCAAACTTCAAAAACTAATAATAATGATAGATAGATACTAAGATAGATTTTCAAAAATGTATTTATAGTCGCCAAAAATGTGCTGTAAAGGACCATTCGGCGCAGTAAGTCGGGATTATCGATCCACTCGGTGATCCGCCCTTTGGTCAATTCCATCGCCTTTTTGCTTTGGCCTTTAGCATCTTCAAGTTTTGTAAGTTTGGGCGATATAGCACTGCATCGCGAACCATTCGACGACACGCCGACTGCTCCTTTCTATCGCCGACTTGTTTTTCTCCTTCAGGGCTTGGCATACTAGAACTTTAGGCAAGATCATGGCCATTCGGTGACTTGCCCTATGGGTTAGGCAATCATCAAGCCTTCTTTTCTTCGTTCTTTCAAATGCCTTGTTCCTTTTTGCCCATTAGTGTCCATGTTTTGTTCCTCAATCCAAATATCTGAAAATTAATGATTTACATCAGTTATTGGCACAAAAATATGCATTTGAGGACTCTAAATCTATTAAAATAAAGCCCTAAATGAGTTCAAATCATGGATTCATCAACACCCCCAACTTAAACTTTTGCTTGTCCTCAAGTAAAACTCAAGTTCAGCAGTTCAAAAAGGATGTCTCAAATAGTTCTACACAATATCCAATCATGAATGCACACAAAAAGACTTAATTTACTCATGCAAGGATCAATTGTGCACTCTAAGATTCAAGTTGTGATTCACCATTATCAAAGACTCTCATGCTCACAATACTTGCATCAAATGCAAGTTCAAGCTCAACAAAGGTATTCATATGCCATCACACAAAGAATGATCCCATATTCACACACAATGGTTCAACACTTTAAAGGTCTGGAATCAAATGCAACGCTCACACTCCCAAAGATGAACACATTGCATGATTTCACCCATAGGTTTGCCCATATTTTTCAATCAACACTTGTTTCAGCTCACAGAAGATCAAAAAGGTCTTTTCAAGGCTTGTTATTTGGCTGAGTGTAAAGGTGTGGTCATTTAGTCTTAATGGTTGTAATCCTCATGAAATGTGGTATGAACAACACTTTCTTTCCTTTTCTTCATCATTCTCATTCATGCTAAAAAAGTGACTCCATTATTCACTTTCCATGGACTGTTGGAAACCCCATTTTCTTTACATTTTCACAACTTTATTCCACAATTTTTTTATTCTCCCTTTTTCGGTCTTTTCTTTTTTTTCTTTCTCTTTTTTTTGTATGGAGTGGTTCCATCTTTCTCAACATCATGGTTTAAGGGAACTTCTTTGTATTTCTTGACTTACCTTCTCTTTTAACCACACCCCCAACTTAGGCTTTTGACCTAAGTTGGCTATTCAAACAAATCACAAGTCATGAGGATTAAGGGTAGTGGATAAAGAAAGGTCACAATTTCATCAAGTTTCTTCCAAGAAAAGGTTAAGGCTCAAAGGGTATTCAAGCGAGGTTCACACACTCACAAGGTAGGCCACAAAAAGAGGTATAATGTCAAATTGTTTCACACTCTTCAAAGTTGCCTAAGATCATCTCAATAGCTTGCATCACTTAGTCAATCGGACCAATGGGAAAAATTCTAGGTGACACCACACATGGTTCACGGTAAGCTCATCACACACAAGGAATTGACCCCAATGTCAAACAAGACTCCACACTTCCTCTAGTGTGCAATGGTTATCACAAGAGACTCAATTTGATACTTGGCTAGTCACAACGAGATGCAAAAAGTTCACATATTGTCTATGCAACTTCATTTAGCCTCATCGTAGCCACACATTCTTTTTTGTTCGATTATGAGCATTATTAAAGTCATTGGTATTGATCAAGACCGATACTCAAATTTGCAAGAGAACAGTGACATTCACACACAAACAAGAGGTGGCACACAACTTTTTTCTGGAAGGGTCCAAAAATCATTTACAACTTAAAACAAGGACCAAAGCTCAATCATCCACAAAAATAGTGCAAAACACAAATATAGCTCAAAAACACAATATATAAACAAAATCATATTCACAAAAGGTCACAAAAGGTGGGACTCACCCCACCACAAATAAAAACCATTTGTCCTCAAATGCAAACAAAATAATATCCACAAGTCAATAAAAGTAACACAGAGAGGGAGGTAAAGAGGGATCCTGTCTAAACAGTCGCTCCATTTGTCTGGGCGTTAGTACCCAGTGTGGTGCTCAGAACCTGGGCATCAGTGCGCAGAGTCACCTCAAAAGGACCAGCTCCAATGGACCCACCCATGGATGTCTGTGTCAGCGATGTCTGGATCACCAACTGCACAATAGTCTCCTCAAGATCTGGAAAATCTCCATATATGCTGTCCTCACTTATCTCTATCAGCTCTTCATCGGTCTCTGCCTCTGACTCATCAACTATTGTAGCATCCCTATGTACATCTCCGGTGGTAGCCGGAGGGATCTCATGAGTGTCCACATCATCCGCAGCCTCCAGTAGTGAAGTGAATTCAATAGACTTTAGATAGTCTACATACTTCCTCAGGTCTGCTACTTCAGCTTTCAAAGCCGTCACCTCGGAGGTCTCTCCATGTTTGTTCTTACAAGCCTCAAATCTCGTGGTGAGACTGTCAATAGAAGTCTAGAGGGGGGTCAGTGTAGCAATGATGACACGATCATCCATGAGATGGATCTCTCAAGTCGGGTCGCCCTCACATCAGCTGAATGGGCCAGGTGTCCCATCTTCAAGATCATCGCCCAAGTAATCTTGATGGGCTAGGATGATGTAGAGGTACCCGGGGCCTGTGAAGAAGAAGAAGGGGCAGATGTACCTGAAGGCCCGAAGACTGGAGTAGGCAAAGATGCCTCTGCCGGTATCAAATTAATATCCACCTCCAAGGATGTATCCACTGGAGCTTCACTCCTCCTGTCAGCCTCTTCACGAGTGTACTCGGCCTCAATGCATCGTATGTTAGTGGAGGATGAAGGGGTAACCTCAGTATCTCTCGCATCATCCCGGGGTACTCCAGCACGCCTACACAACTCAGTGATCAGGATCAGGAATAGTAGAGAAGTCTGCCTCTGCTTGGCCCTCATGGCCATCTCTAGCTCAATGATAAGCCCCAAGTTGAGCCGCCTCTTCGATAACATAGATCCCAAACAAGTTGCCTTCACATGTCAGAGGATGGATTCGTTCTGTGAAGGAATAATGGAGCTGCTGATGAATCTGAACACAAACCGGGCAGCTATATTCAAATTCTTCTTCTTGATTTGGACTCCTGCCTCTATCCACGTCGGGGTGGTGTTTGAGATGAGGGGCGCCAGCCAACCCTTGAGCTCATCCAATGACGCTTTAGTGGTAGCCAAGTTCGGGTAGTCAAAGTCAAACCCCATGTCAAGTACAATATTAATGTACTCGCTATTGCACCCAACTTCCTTTCCCCGGACCATGACCGACTTAACCGGTTTGAACTCACTGGCCTTCGTCTTGCTCTTCGGGACCATGTCACCACACGCTGTATAGAACTCCCAGACCCATGAAGGAATATAGAGTCCTCGGGGCCTGGTGAACTACTCAAATCTATGGAAGTGGAGGGTGTCCCTCACCCCGAAGTATTTGCCCTCAAGGCCTTCTGTAGACAACAACTTCTCCTCCAGAATTGTTCGCAACCCATCACCTTTCAACCTGTTGAGCAGCCTGGGAGGAGGTACTACCGATGGTACAGGAGCCACAGAAGGTGCCGGATAAGGCACTGAACCTGCTAGGGTAGAGGCTGAAGGGACTCTACCTGAGTCAGGGTGAGATCTAGAACGGATCTCAGCCTGCCGGGACGGTAAGGGCTGATCGTCCTCTAGCTCAGATAATGTTTCTCGGGAGTCAGTAGACACTCTCTCCTTGTTGTGCTCTTGAACCTTAGATGCAGGTGCCCCTGCCTCCCATTGAAGGCTCTGTTCTGCCCTTTTTAGGAAGATTTGCTCCCCTTTCATTTATCACAATACCCCACACTCTTTTGCGGGGTGGCATGTCTAGGTTAGTCCCAACCATATCTGCAAAAAAATTAGAAAAAGTGTTAGAAAAAAATTCAAACCAAATCACAGAAAAGAAGTTGCAGACAGACTCGCCGAATCTCTTTGGCGAGCTAGATTGGGCTCGCCGAAAAGATTGTCTCCATAATCTCAAAAAAAATTGGCAAGTCAGTGATTGGAAGGCATTTCAGCGAATCACCGATAGCATTTGACGAGCAAGGACTAGCCCGCCAAAAGTTACAGTGCAATTAAGGGTCAGGGGCACAGACAAAGGGCGATTAAGGAGGACTTTGGGCGAGTCGCCGAGTGCCTTCAGCGACATCAGGCTTCTCGCCGAATGTTACAAAACCAAACTTCAAATACAGCATGAAATTAAAGGCAAGATGGGGAACATCGGTGAACTGCCAAGTGGTTCGGCGAGCTCGACCCAGCTCGCAAAATGACCTAACGTGCCTACTTTCAACCCAACTTCTCAAATTCAACCTCGCAACCCCCAAAACAAAATCAAAACACACACTCTTCTAATTAAACTCACACCCAATATATTCATCCCCTCAGGATACTTAGACTTCCCCCGATTTGGCCAATTTTGGCCATTTGACGACTTTTGCCCTTGAGAATGACATCATCCGCTTTATCATTGGGCAAACATTGTCATTTTGCATAAATGCGGGCTACTTAGACTTCACCCGACTAGACCCAACAACATGCAAGCACAACCCCACAAATTTTAACCACTTTTAAGGCACAAAATCACAGGAATTAAACAATATAACATTATGGGCAAGATTTTTGAATTAACACAGGCACACACATACAAAATTAAGATTAGAGAGGCCCAACACACGACATCAAGATAAGATTACTAGAAAATGAGTACAAAATTGCTAAATAAAGATTTGGGGTTTGGAACACCAACCTTAGATGCCAATTAAATATTTTGACATGCTAGGCGGCAAAGGAATCCACTCCGAGTAAAAATCCGATGACTAAAACTTTCTAAAATGCAAGAAAGTACGAGAAATATTGTGAAGGTGTGAGTTTGGGAAGATTAAAAGTGAGGGAAACTGAAAGACTTTGAAAGTTTAAATCTTTAGCCTTTAAAAACCGTCCAGTTCTCGCCCATTCGACGACATTAGTTTTACTCGGCGACCCACTCGGTGACACGCCAAATAGGCACTTACCACGCTGAATTTTATAGGACTCCAGTTAATGTGGGGTCCAAATGACGGACTAGGTCGGGGTCACCGACTTGGTCGGCGACTCGCTAAGTTGCTCCTAGGCTCGTCGAGTTTTAGACACTCCAATTTCAAATTGTCTTGAGTCCAACGGCAGTCTAAGTCAGGCTCACCGACCTCTTCGGCGATGCACCGACTAGACTTTTAGCTTGCCAAGTTGCACTTTTCAAATACTCTCCACACTTTAACCTGCACAATCAACACACTATTATTTCAAACTTAAAAAGAAAGAAAATAAAAACTTGGGTTGCCTCCCAAGCAGCACCTTAGTTAACGTCGTAGCACGACGCAAGTCCACACTCAAACCTCATTCTTGGGGTAAACCATAGTATCACTAGGCAAACCCCCTTATTGTCTCAGTTTCAAATGATACGAGATATGACCCATTGGGGTCTCCAACTGCTTGATCGATATTGAATAGGAGGTAACCGTCTGGCTAAGTTTTGACACGTATTCTTTCATTTCTTTGAAAATCTTGTCGGACCCCTCAACTTTGTTGAGGATACGAGAAAGCATATCCTCCGACCGACCACCTTCGGAATCCTTTGGATTTTGGCGCTAATGGGGAGGCAGATATCTATCCTTCTCCTCATCCTTCCAATTAGGATTTCGATCCCTCCATTCACGATCTTTCCATCTTTCATCCCTGTTCCAACCTTGGTTACCACCCTACCTTGGGCAGTTTGAACGATAACCACCACCTTGGTTTGCTAGGAAATCACCTCCTCATTATACAAAGCTTCGAACTTGGCTTCTTCGGGATTCACACACCCAACACCCACGACATTGACACTCCGAGAACCAACTCCCATGACATTTTTAGACAAAAGGTCAAGTTGTGTCATGATCTTGGCCATGATTTGGTCCCTTTCTTGGTCTTTCTCCATCTACTTCTTGGTCAGTTTGAATGTGAGAGGAGAGAACTGATCTTCACGAGTGTACCACGCCCGATTGATTGTGGTCATGCCATCCAAGAGTTGAACCGCTATCACATAAGGTTGCTACATCAAACTTCAAGGACAAAGTTGGTCAGCAACACCCTTTTTTACCAAGTCAAGTCTTCGGTAAATTACTGCAGCAACACGTTGTCAGGCAAGCCATAAGTTCGGCATTGGAGCACCAACTTCTTGAATCGTAGCCAAGTTTAATGAGTTGGCTTGCTTTCCATACGCTTGAAACTTTGAATGTTGTCTCTAAGAGTCATCATCTTCGATGGAGGGCAAAATCGCACTTGAAATGCGGTGACCAACTCCTCCCACGAAGTGATTGATTCACGTGGCAATTCAGCCAGCCACTTACATGGTTCTCCCATCAAAGAAAATGGGAACAACCTCAATCGGACCGATTCTTGGGATATGTTCTTGAAGTTGAACGGTCCGCATACATCCATAAAGTTTCTAATATGCTCATCGGGATCCTCATGAACCAAACCACTGAACAACCCTTTCAATTGTAAGAGCTGCAACATAGTACTTGTAATGTGGAACACCGCATTCCCTTCGGCCAGAGGCAAGCGAATGACACCAATACCACCCATAAGATGGGGGTCATTAACATTAGGCTTGTTGACATCGTTGAGGTTTCTGATGTCATCTTAGTGGCCTACTTGGCTACCATTGCTGTCGTTCACACTCATACTTCTTGTTTCAAAACACAAACAAGCAAATCAAAACTAAAATTAAGTAAGTTCAACTATGACTAAAAAGAACAAAATTAAACTTAACTAAAGATTCTCAAATAACACCACTCCCAGGCAGCGGTGCCATTTTGATTTCACGTATCAGGACACTTCTTCCAATTCTAAGTGCCAACGATCGTTAGTCAGTAATATAACCCAATGACGTGAGTTGGGGTCGAATCCCACAGGGAGTGCTACGTATTTGAGAATCAAAAGAAAAACATGAATATGTTGAAGTCAATCATAGGTAATGACATTTACGAATAAAAGCATAATTCAAATTTAGGGTGACACAAGTGTCAAATAACAGGGTGGTTTTGAATGTAATTATCAACTACAACAACAACAAATAACATGAATTAACAAGTAATGAGACGGGTTCTTGGGATGTGATTGGATTATGGGCTAAGGTAGACAAATGAGTGATTGTAATTAATAGTAAATAGCAGTAAATAAGTGAATAAGCTAGACTTTAGTGGGGATAAACTTTCTCTCGAACAATTTATCCCGAATCAAGTTGGTTTCTCTCGAACACCAACAAACAATAATTAAGAACATCCTACGCTTTAGTCCATTCACTCTCTCAAGCTGAATGTGTGGAAAAGGGTTTAGGGTTCCCTCTCTCGAGCTAAACCTATGACAACCCAATATCCACAAACCATCAATTCAATAATCTTGGTTTTAAAACATCTCTCTCATGCAGGCCAAAAACATGAAGGTAGAGGTGCATTTGCAACTACAACCCTTTAGATTAAGCCACAATTACTGAATGAAATCACTTTTAAACAACATTTAAACTTCAATTAGCAATACTCAGCAACTAAATTAAACCATAATCACACCCCAAGAATTGTGGTTTTAGGTAAATATCATAAAAATAAAATAGAAATCGTTACCAAATTGTATTTCCATCAACTAGGTAAGATTAATATCATCTTTACAAAGGTCAAGGTTGAAGAATCTCAAAGACCCACTTCCAATTTCTCAAAAATGGAAATCTTCAATTCTTCAAAGATAAGGAAAATATTGTCTCAATACTCTCAGTTCTCAGCTCCAATCTTCAAAAACTGATAATAATGATAGATAGATACTAAGATATATTTTAAATAATGTATTTATAGTTGCCAAAAATGTGCTGCGAAGGACCATTCGGTGCAGTAAGTCGGGATCGCCGATCCACTCGGCGATCCGCCCTTTGGTCAATTCAGTCGCCTTCTTGCTTTGACCTTTAGCATCTTCAAGTTTTGTAACTTTGGGTGACATAGCACTGCATCGCGGAACCGTTCGGTGACACGCCGACTGCTCCTTTCTATCGCTGACTTGATTTTCTCCTTCAAGGCTTGGCACACTGGAACTTTAGGCTAGATCATGGCCATTCGGCGACTCGCCCAATGGGTTAGGCGATCATCAGGCCTTCTTTTCTTCATATTTTCAGCTGCCTTGTTCCTTTTTTCTCATTAGTGTCCATGCTTTGTTCCTCAATCCAAATACCTGAAATTCAAGGATTTACATCAGTTATTGGCAAAAATATGCATTTGAGAACACTAAATCTATTAAAATAAAGCCCTAAATGATTCCAAATCATGGACTAATCACAACCCTAGCTCCAACTTTCTTCTTCTTCTTTTTCTTCCTTGAAGTTCTAGAGAGAGAATTTTTGGGGAGGATGAAGTTTTGGGAATTGATTTGGGTTTTAGAAATAATGAGTTGGATGACTTAATTTAGGGGTCTAAAATCCTTATATAGGTGATCTAAATTAGGCTAAAACTACACCACTTAATATTAATTAAAACCAGAAAAGCCCAAAGAGCCCCTAAACTTAACCCTGAAAATACCCCCCAAGTCACCACGCACGAGACACCGAATACGAGGCGTGGGTGGACCCACGGCCCATCCTAGTTAGGCGTGGTTTGGTGACTGTGACTTGGCAACTTGGACCTTGACCCACGACTCTCCACCTATGGACCGTAGACCCATCCCGAGGCGTGGGTCCTGGTCTCATGGGTCACTACCTAAGGCAGTCTCTAAGGTGCTCATCTACGGGCTCTCCCATGTGACGTACACCCACCAACGTGGCGTATACCCACCAATGGGGCGTGAGTCCTGTCGTTGCTCACTGCCTAGGCATCCTCTAGAGGTTCTTGATGAGTCCACAAATTGGACTCATTTAGGGCTATATTTTAATAGAAATTATGTCATCAAATGCTTATTTTATCTCAATATCTGATGAAAACCCTTAAGTTTCAGGTATTCGAAGATTGAAGGAAAGTATGGACACTACTTCGCAAAAGGAACAAAGAGGCTGAAAAGAACGAGAAAATAAATGCCTGAGGATCGCCCAAGCCACTTGGTGAATTGCTGAAGGGTCTCACTTCGCCTTTTGTTCTAGTGTGTTAAGCCTGAAAGAAAAGATCAAGTCGGCGGAACAAGGGAGCAGTCGGTGCATCGCCGAGCAGTTCCACAAAGCAGTACTATATCGCCCAATGACCCAGATCATGATGATGTCGAAGGATGGTGCAAGATGGTGAAGAACTACACCAAAGGGCAAATCACCGAGTTGATCGGCGATTCCGACTAATGTTGCCGAATGATCCGTCGCAGCACATATTTTTGAAAACTATAAATACTCGTTGAGAGTTATAGAGAATATCATTAGACAATATCAAATTCTTAATATAATTTTAGTACTTTTATTTTCTCTCAAGTTTGGAGAGGGTTTTGTGGGAGACTTGAAGAGAGAAGGAGTTCATCTTCCCCAAATTGGAAGTGTGTCTTCTCCATTCTTCCTCCTTTGCTTATATTAAGGTTTAATTTCTTATACCCATTTGATTTCTCTATCATTTTAGGTATAATTTATTATTTCTTGATGTTTGGCTAAAAACCCTCATTCATGGGGTGTGATTGAGCAAATATGTGTTGATATTATTATTGGGTTTTGCTTGCTGATAGGTTAGATGTATTTTAATGGTGATTTCACCTAGTGGTTGTGGTTTAATTTAATGGGTTTGTATTTGCAAATACAAAACCACCCATGTGTTTTCGACTTGCTCGAGAGAGAAGTCACAAAACCAAGACCGCTAGACTAATGACCTATGGAGTGGGTCGACATGAGGCTCAGCCTAAGAGGTGAGCCCTAGTCCCATATCCTAACACTCAGCTCGAGAGAGTGAGTAGGGTAAGGAGTAGGCTGGCCTTCATGTGGCAAATGGGTGTCCGAGAGGAACCCATTTGAAATAGGGTAAGTTGCTCAAGAGAGAACCTTTCCATCTAAATCTTAGCCTAGACACCATTATCTTGCAAATTTCCTATCGAAAGCATGTACCCAACGATTTATCTCAACTTGTATTGCGGTCACACCCCAAGAACTCTTCCCTATCCTTGAATTTTCTCTTTATTTTTATTGCTTTAGCTACTTGTGACAAAAACCCCCCCATTTTATATTTGACACTTTTGTCTCACCCCCCTTTGATTTACAATGTTTTTAGTCATTAATATCTTTAGCTAAGAGTAGTTAGAACTAATTTTATTTTTCTATTAATTCTCGAAACCACTCCCTTGGGACACGACCCCAACTCTTGGTTGGGTTATTATTCTATTGCACGATCGTAGACACTTGCATCGGAAGGTGTGTTGTTGATTACACAAACATCAAAATGGTGCCGCTGGCAGGGAGTGGTGTTATTTGAGAATTCTTAGTTAAGTGAAATCTTTATTCTTCTTAGTTGTAGTTTACTCACTTGATCTTTAGTTTTGTTTTGTTGGTTTGTTTGTATCCAAATAGAGGAGGTGAGCAGGGCGAGCTATAGTCGGGAGCCAATGGAGTTTCCCCCATTAGAGAGGATGATGTTCAGGGATCGTATCCTCACCTTCAAACAAGTGAAGGGTGAATGGATCCACAAATCATAGGCAAGGTTTAATGAACTGATCAATCAATGCCCAAATCATGACATTCCCGACATAGCCCTTCTTGACTGTTTCTACAGAAGTCTTGGTGCTGGAAACAAGAGGTTGGTCGACCAACTCATTCCGGGAGGCATCACAAAACAACCATACGTGATAGCAGCTCAACTGTTTAATCAAATGGTTGAAACGAATCAAGAAGTAGAAAAGGACTTCATATTGGCAGTCCTAATGAGACAGATGGATGATTTGGCCAAAAAGATGGTGAAGATCGAAGTCCAATGTAAAAGGAAGGATAAATACATCCCTCCTCATGAGCGAAGAAGTCTCAAAGACAATGAGGTTAAAAATCTTGAGGGAATGCTCTCAACCATCCTCCACAAGGTGACTGAGCAAGATACAGAGCTGAAAGAAGTGAAGGAAGACATTGAAGGAATGAAGCAGATGATTTGGTCTCATTCCAGAGATGTCCACCTGCTAGAGATCCTCATGGGTTATGCGTCGCCCGATCTCCACCTAAAACAAATCGGGGGATTTCCTACTGATACCGAGGGGGATTTCTTGGTGATACCGAGGCTAACCCCAAATATGGAGTTTGAGTACTGATTTACGTCGTGCCACGACGTTAAATAAGGTGTTATTTGGGAGGCAACCCAAAACCCTTAATTGCTTGTAGTATGCTATTGTTGAAATAAAAGTGTCTTGATTTTGCAGGATTGGGCATGAAAAGTTTGTGAAAAGTATAGGATGATTTATACAAGTTGAATTGGCGAATCGGCGACCTCGACAAAGATCATTGTTTGGATCCTCACCTTGACTGAAGGTCCTATAAAACTTGGCAAGGTAGATAGACATTAGGCGAATTGTGAAGTAGCAGATCGAAACCAGCTAATGTCGCCAAATGAGTGAGATCTGAATGATTCTTATAAGGCCACGAGTTTTGACTTTCAACCTTTTTCACATTCTCTCACTCTCAATTTTTGCAAAATAGCACCTACTCAGTATTTTCCAAAATTTTCATAGCTCTTAAGTATTTTAGCCGATTTAGTAGTGCTTGGATCTGTACTAATCTGCTGCCTAGCATCACAGTCTTGACTTGATCTGCCCAAAAGGTTAGTCCTTAAAACCCTGCAGTTAGTTGTAATAGTTATACTCTCATTGCAAGCAATTTTATCTCATGTTGTGAATTATACCTTTAAGGCAACTTGAGACTGTTCAAGTGCTTCTTTTGATTTGCTAATCAAACCTGGCTTCTTTAAAAGTTGGAATCCCGTTCCGATGATTTTGCATGAATGAAATTTTATGAGGTGTTCCTGTATACCGTTTAAGTTAAGTAAAGAGAAAAACTGTAAGCTTGATTGATCTAGTGCATGTTTTCATTTTTGTTTTCGGGGGTTGCGGGTTGAAATCGAGAAGATTGATGGGAAATCAGCATGAGGGGCCGATGGACGAGATAGATCAAGCTCGTCAGATCACTCAGCGGTTCACCTATTGAATCCTTCTCACCTCTAATTTCATGCTACTTGAAACGTGGATCCTGTAGCTTTCGGCGAGAAATCTCAGATTGCCAAAAGTTCTCGGCGAATCGCCGAAAGTACCCTCGATTTCCCCTTTGTCTGCACCCCCTTTCCTTTATTGCACTGTAACTTTCGACGAACAAATCACCGCTCGCCAAAAAAATTAGGCGATACGCTGATCTATTCGGTGAGATAATCTGCAATCGTTTCCATATGAATTTGATTTAGTTGATTTAACTTCTTCCAAAATTCTTTGCAGAAATGGCTAGAACCAAAGTTGCAAGAGGAAGCAGGTCACCCCAACATAAAACAGAAGGTATTAAAATCAATGAGGATGCAGCTGTTGCTAAACTTTCCACATGTAGTTAGTGGGAGAGGCAAGGGCAAGAATAAGATCCGTGAACTATTAGATGCAAGCACTGATAGTGATTACTTTTACAGAAATGATCCCAATAAATCAGAAAGCGAGGATGTGGGATCTGATGAAAATAATTTTTTGATGGCACAGAGAGCTGAGCGGCGAACTAAGAAGCTAAATGATCCATCCTGGATCAAGACGACCTAGCCTACCACTCATACATCTCTAGTTCCAGAGCAGGCAATGGTATTAGCACCTCCAGTATAGGGTCCTCTGCATAAGTCAACGAATCGAGTAAAAGCTGAGGGATTGAGAACAATTCTGGAGAAAAAACGTCTGTCCATAGACGGGGTTATAGATAGGCACCCAAATATAATCGACTGTCTGATATACCACAGGTTCCACATCTTCACCAAACCCCGTGGCCCTTATATTCCAAAATGGGTAAGAGAGTTCTACAGTGCACTAATACCCATCAAAAGTAGCTACCTGCAGCCTTCAACGAAGTTGACTATGTGGTTGTCAGAGGCAGAAGGGTGAAGTGTGATAGTGAGGAAATCAACGCAGTCTTAGGCATGTCCACGAATATTCGGGATCAATGACAGTACTTGATCAGAACAAAGAAGTTGGATGAGATAAAAAAGTGGTTAGCCCCACTAATTTTAGATGAGACTCCAAAGTGGTCGGCGGAAGGTGTTCCGATTGAAAATAAAGAACTAAACATAGTCGCAAGGCTCTAGTTTGGTTTTATCAGCAGCACAATTATGTCGTCCCAAAATGAGTCGATCCTTCGCCTTGCCAAGGCAGCTTGCCTGGGTTGCGTCATAGAGGAAACTCAGATAAGCTTAGGTACAATCATTGGTGCAGAGATACTCATGCGTTCAAGACATAGTCGAACCTCACTTACATTCCAGTCTTGAAATTATGCAAACGAGCTCGAGTGCCTCGAGATGCCAAGAAGGATATGGAAGTGAAGCCCATAGCCTCTACTGATATCCGGAGGATAGAAGTCGAGTACTTCAAGGACCAAGCAGAATGGAAAAAGGCAGCCTCAGCGGAGTTAGTAAACACAAAATCTTCGCCTGCGGAGGCAACTCTGCCTACTCCGGCCCCTGGGCCTTCAGGTGTATCCATTGCCACTATTACTCCCACTGATACTCTAGGTTCTTCTGATGTTGTACGATCGCCAAGACCCACTATTGTTGTTGTTTCCCGGCCTCTACTCACCCAAGATTTTATACTCCGGATGGGACAGCTAGCCCTTTCTGCTGATTGTCGGGCTGCCAGTCTAGAGGCCTCTGTTCCAAGTATGATCCAGATTGCCCTAGCTAATGTTGTGACACCTCTGAGCACTATCATTAATGCCCTAGAAACCAGGATAGCAGTGTGTGAGCAAACCAAGGGGTCACAGATGAGGTGACAGTTTTAAAAGCTGCCACTGCTGAGCTGCAAAGATATGTAAACTACCTGAAGTCCACAGATGTGTCCATGATCTTTGGAACAGTGGAGATTCCAAATATGCCTGTGATACCTCAGACCACCACTGGACATGGGGATGGAGCAAAACAAATAGTCAATCTTGACTCAGAGGAAGATACTGACGAAGAGATGTTTGAGGGAGCTGCAGCGGATGATATAGTCGAAACTGAACAAATCATGATATACGCTGCTGATGTGAGGCAAAAAATACATATTTTTAATCACTATTTCCTCACATTTATTATTTATATTTTTCATTTTTGAGCATGAATTTTATGAATTGTGTTAAATGGTATATTTTATTTGTAGGATTAAATTGGTGGAAAAATGAAGAAGTTTGGAGCTAAAACGAATTAAAGAAGGAAGCTTGAAGAAGGAAATCAAGCAGACAACTTAATGGATTAAATTTATTAAAATAATATATTTCTATATATGGTGCAAAGATGAACGCCAATTCAATTTGAATTAGGCTTATGACTTCCACATGTCAGCAGCGAAGGCCATCTAATTATTTGGAAGGCGGTGACAACAAAATATTCTAAAAACAGCAAATAGGTTACGGAAATCAATTCCTTCCGGGTTTTGATTTCCTAATTTGTTTGGACTCAATTATTTTATTTAGGGTTTTCTACATCTATAAATTACGCATGGAAATAATTATTTGGAAGAGCGAAAAACCAAGATACAAGACATAATATAAATTTTCTTCTAGCTTAGGAACTCTGGAAGAGCCACCGTGGAGGCCGGAGAATTGTGGTTTATTCTTACTTCTTTATTATTTATTTGTATTCGGGATTTATAAAAGATAGTTTAGCTATTGTGCTTAACTTTTTATGATTAACACAAGCATATTTCTCATAATAAATTTTGATTGTGTTCTTGAGATAATGAGTAGCTAACTTTCATAACTAGGGTTGTGGGAACCATGAGCGATTAACAAAGTATAAATAGTAAATAACCAATTCTTGAATAGTGTTTTGCATGTATTGATAATTATTTCGTTTAGAAGTCTTTTTAACGGTGGCCAACGTTAGAACTTGCCTCGTTACTACTTGCCGGACCAAGGAGGTAATTAACGAGAAAAGAATTATCAACATAGATTTAGTATGATACTATCTAATAGGCTAGTGTCGATTGGTGAGAAGTAATAACTAAGCCAAACATCGATTATGATGTCTAATATGAGGTAAAGGTAAGGGTTAGTAAATTATACACACGTAGCCGGACCAAGGTGCGGGGTGAAATTCTCTAGATGAGATACCTAACTTCTCACTTTGCATGTAATACACTAAAAAAGGATTACTATTATTAGGATTACCGCGTTATGAGCTTATGGAAAACACATTCCTAGTTACTTTTAATAATCTAAATATAAATAAATACTTAGTTAAAGCTATCTTTTTCTTGTTTAAATTATATTGAAATTTAAATCCCCCCATTTTTATATAATGACTATCGAGTTGAATATTTGCTATTGACAATATTCTTCCATATTCTCTGTGGGATCGACCCCGACTCATAGTTGGGTAAATATATTGCCTACGATTGTTTATATTACTTTTCAAGAAGTATATTTGAACGTTATCAAGAATGGTGCCGCTGCCAAGGAATATGGCTTAGAAATTGTCTTTAGTATTTATTTTGACTTGTAGTCCTTTTTTTTGTTTTAATTTACTTTTCTTTATTATATGTTTTACTCTTCTTGAGATGTCATATGAAAAAGTATGTTGCGTTACGTGTTCTTGCAATTTTTGTACTTCTGACATTATGGATTCTTGTAAGCTAATTTTTTCTAAACAAAATAAGTTGTGTGGGGACATGAAAGATTTATTGATATTGTGCTATAAATCAATATTTAAGTGCATGATTGATGAAGATACCTATTATTTGGGTCTCGATAAAGTTAATTTTGAGTTGAGTGAAAAGATTAAATCATATGACACCCAACAATTTAGTAATAATATGTGTGAGGAAGAAAAAATACTTATAAGTCAACTGGAAGAGCTAAAGGTTGAAGGCCAATTGCTTGATCATACTTTTATTGATGTTGTCATTGTTGAGAAGAGGGCACTAGAGTTATGTAATGAAGTAGATAATATTATTTTTAAAAACTCTAGTATGTGTTAATATGAGGGTGTAAATAATAAAATAATTCATAAGTACATTGGACCTCATTCCAATCATTTTTCCACATTATGTTTAGATGATGAGAAATTAATCGAGCCATCTGACATTATAGAAGAGTGTATGGAGGAGGAAAATTGTGTCTATATTCTTGAATTTATTATTCCAATATCGGAAAATTACTTTCCTCACTTACGATCCAAGAAGTGCATAATGCGATATCTATTGCTTGGGACCTTTATTTTTGTACCACCACCCCTTGAGCGTAATAGAAAAATTGATGTAAAATTAGGGGGTCAATTCATATCTTCAAAGTGGAAGGAAAAATAGTAAAATTGATGGTGTCGTGCAGCGACATTAAATTAAGCGCTTATTGGGAGGCAACCCAATTAGTAGTGTAACTTCTTATTTTATTTTATTTTTATTTTATTAGTATCACTTTTTATTCTTGTTTTTGTAGATTAGGGGAAGTCTGAGTACCCAAAAAAAAAATTGAAGCAAAGGAGCATGTTTGAGCTTAAGTGTGGGGTGACGACCCTTGATGAAAATTAAGAGAACATGCTACTAGCTAGGCCTAAAGGCCTCAGGGAGTTTTCCTAACCCTTGTTTTAAATTTTATTTAATGCTTTGGGGACAAAGCATCTTTTTAAGTGTGGGGTGGAGGAATGAATTCTTAGTTTTTACCATTTTATTGAGTCTTTTTTTTTAGGATGGGTTCCTTGGCTTTTGTTTTTGGTTCTTTTCCTGAGGATAGCCCCTTTGAACCGAGTTTCTTTTATTTTTTAATTTTTTGGAGAGAAAAGAAAAGACCCTTTTGAGTTATGTAATACTTATTATTTGGGCCTAAATTTGAGTAGTACTTTCTTGTGAATGCTTGATTGCTAGTGAAATTGCAAACTTTTTGACATCTAAGTTCATGGTTGTGACTTTGTATATAGCTTGTTTTATTTTGTAGTTTGTTATGATCATGTCTCTCTTAGAAGTGGAATTGATCCATCTTGATTGATACTTGTGCCATTGTGGTGAGATTTTGTTTATTTCATATTTTGCATCTTAGTCTAGAACTTGCCCTGCATGTTATTGAAGCAAAATAAAAAGTGTTGCTTTGTTTAGGAGATGATAATAGGCTTTCTTTCATTTGTCTGGTAAATTTTAGCCTTTTCAGATATTTTATCACAAGTTAGCCCTTTTGAGTCTGTAGCCTTTTTTTTTGTAGCCATATTTTGCCCTAAACTATTTTGTTGAATTCCTAGTTTCTGCACCTTGCTTCCTTGAGCATTATAGCATAGACTTATTCTATTTATCAATTCTGAGAAAAAGGGATGATTGAGTGAAAAGGTAATCAATGATAGCTACAAAGTGCTTAAAAGCCCTCTTTGAAAGAATGTGATATGAAAAAAAAACAAAAGAATGTGACATGAAAAAAAAAAAGTTACCTTGATGATGGCCCTGGTCCTTCCAAGGACATCGTGCACCTTAATGCATGTAAAATACGTAAGTTGAGGGTGTCTATTATCAAGGAAAACAAAAAATATGATTGAAACATTCTTGAGATGATGAGAATTACTTGTGAAATAATTGTTGAAGAGAGGGCTGAAAATAAAGAGAAGAAAATAATGGTGATGAAGTCTAAAATTGCAAAGTGCTTAAGAAAGTGTAAGTCACTATTATATAGTTTTCCTACCCGTCCCCTAGCCTACATTACAACCCGTTAAAGTCCTATTTGATTCTATTCAAGCATGCTTAATTAGTGGAGATATACATAATGGGTAAGCCTATGGTTCTTTGTGCATACATGTGAATTTTATTTGTGAGTGTGAGAGTTGTTCTTGATATGAAGTCCTTAATTTAGATTCAATCTTTTGAATTGAGTGTGTGGACTATTTCTATTTGTGAGGGCACTTGTTTCATGATAGAGACGTGATGTTATTAACTTTCTTTGATGAGAGTAGGAGAGCAAACTTAAATTTGATGAGTTCAAAGTCCTTCCTTGAGGTTAGGTGTTAGGAGGTTTGTTGTTTATTTGGATGACTTGAATAATAATTAAGAAGTCTACTTGATGTTTTGAAAATGGTATATGACCTAATTGTTTGTATTAACCAAAGTGACGACATTGCTAGTATGATTTTTTTTTGGATGAGTTTTAATGTTTGCTCGAGGACGAACAAAAGTTTAAGTGTGGGTTGTTGATGTGAGGCTAAAAATACATATTTTTAATTACTATTTCCTCACATTTATTATTTATATTTTTCATTTTTGAGCATGAATTTTATGAATTGTGTTAAATGGTATATTTTATTTGACGATTAAATTGGTGGGAAAATGAAGAATTTTGGAGCTAAAACGAATTAAAGATGGAAGGTTGAAGAAGGAAATCAAGCAGACAACTTAATGGATTAAATTTATTAAAATAATATATTTCTATATATGGTGCAAAGATGAACGCCAATTCAATTTGAATTAGGCTTATGACTGCCACGTGTCAGCAGCAAAGGCCATCTAATTATTGAGAAGGCGGCGGCAACAAAATATTCCAAAAATAGCAAATAAGTTACGGAAATCAATTCCTTCCGGGTTTTGATTTCCTAATTTGTTTGGACTCAATTATTTTATTTAATGTATCCTACATCTATAAATAGCGCATGGAAATAATTATTTGGAAGAGTGAAGAACCAAGATACAATACATAATATAAATTTTCTTCTAGCTTAGGAACTTTGGAAGAGCCGCCGTGGAGGCCGGAGAATTGTGGTTTATTCTTTCTTCTCCACTAAGCTATATGATTAGCGATAGTTGTTTCTATCGTAGGGAATGTTCGTGAGGATGCATGAAGCTGGCCATGGGAGATGGAGATTTTGAGAGCCTTAAGGAAGATCACATTTGCATATAGGCATCTATATTTTGTATAAACCTTGGGACTTGTTCCTGATCTATGTGTTGTATATTTACATGAAATTTTGAGGACTAATTTGATCATTTCACCATGGGTTGTAATATAAGTATGTCTATATGGTTTTTTCTTTTGGGGTGTGTAAACCCAAGTCTTGTAATATACGAAATTTACTATTAGTTTTGAATGTTTGTGTGAAGCATGAATCGGCTGATTCGGTACTCGAAAGTTGGTAATATTCTTGTTATCTCATCCTTAAGTGTGAGGATAATATATGCATGAAAAGCTCGTCAGTTATTTGCTTAAATTACTCTGGGAGGGTTTTTCCGTCATAAGTTAAATTTCGCGCCGTGTCAATTTTAACATCAAGTAAATGTTTAAATGGGCAAGATGTATATCCTTAACTAAATTATTCGTTATGAACCTAATCCCTCTATTAGATTAAAATGAATATGCCCTTCGTTAATCTCTTTTAAATGTCGCAAGTATTAAATTAGGTTTCTCGTTAAGTGGTAGTATCCCTCCGAAAGGGTCGCTACAATGATCATAAGAGACATTCTTATCAAAGAAAACTTTGTTTGGGGCATCACCATTCAAAGCAATGGTAGGAGATAAATTAATAATATAGGCATCAGTATTAAGTGCTTCTACCCAAAAAGAATTTGGCAGTTTAACATCTGAAAGCATACATGAAACCCTCTAAACTAGAGTTTTGTTCATCCTCTCTGCTAAATCATTTAGCTGAGGGGTCTCTTGATAAGTTTTCTGATGTCGAAAACCCTGCTCTCTACAATATCTATCAAAAAGACCAATATACTCACCACCATTACCAGGACAGATGCATTTTATTTTCTTCCTTGTCTATCTCTCAACCAAGGTCTGAAAATTCTTGAACATATAAAGTACTTGATCCTTGGACTTCAAAGAGAATGCCCAGAGTTTGAGAGAATGATCATCAATAAAAGTCATAAAGTAAAGTGCACCAACATGAGACTTTACCTTTAAATGACAACACAAATCAGAATGCACCAACTCCTGCAAATCAAGCTTTCTTGAAGGGGGATGACTCTGAAAAGAAACTTTTTTCTGTTTACCGACTAAGCAATGAACACATTTGTTCAACTTTGCTTATTTTACTCCAGAAAGCAAATTCTTATTAGCTAAATTTTCCTGCCTCTTCTTGCTCATATGACTCAGCTTTCTATGCCATAACTCTGATGAAGTTTCATTCTCCACCAAATTTACTGAGCCTCTAGAAATGGAGCACTGGAAAACGTACAAGTTAGACAACTTATCACCACGGGCTACAACCATCGAACCTCTAGTAAGCTTCCATTGGCCAGCACCAAGCACTAAGATAACCCTCATCATCAAAGTATCCCACAGAAATCAAATTCAAGCGAACATCTGGAGCATGCTTGACATTATTGAAAACTAGTTTGAAACCATTATTATTTTCCAAACAAACTATCCCAACACAAAGAACTGCAACCTCATGATTATTGCCCATTTTCAATATCCCAAAATTACCTAGAGTATAAGAAGAAATATTTCCTTCTTGCACGTGACATGAGAAGTAGCACCAAAATCCACAAACCAGCTAGACTCATTGCGAACAAGATTAAAGGCATTTTCATCACAAGAAACAAAAAGGTTAGCGTTAGCAACAACAGCAACACGATTCTCTTGTACTTGAAACAATATTTCTTGATATGCCCATTCTTGTGGCAATAGTCACATGTAACATTCTTGAATTTAGACTTTGACTTTCCTCTACTTTTATCTCTTTCATTCTGACCTGTGAACTTTCTTCTCCCCTTGTCTTCAGTAACAAAAACATAGGCGTGTGAAACCAAAGAAGATGATCCTCTCATCTCTTCATTCAAGACACCACTCTTAGCATATTCCATAATTACAACACCACTGGGAGAAGAATTAGTCAAAGAAACTCGAAAAGTTTCAAAAGGATCTGTATTAATAAGTCATAGTCCATGTATTTCATCATCGAATTTTACACCCATTCCGGACAGCTGGTCAACAACACCCTAAAAATCATTAATATGATCAGAAATAGGAGTGTCTTCTTTATACTTGATGTTCGTCAATTGTTTCAATAGAAACAACTTATTGTTGCCAGTCTTCGAAGCATAAAGTGTCTCGAGTTTGTCCCATAAACTTCTGGCATGTGTCTCATTAACAATGTGATTTCTAATATTATCTTCAACTCATTGTCTGATATAGCCACAAACTTGTAAGTGCTCAAATTCCCAATCATCTTCATTCATAGATTCGGATTTATTAGAAGGAAACACATTTAGATGCATTTTCTTGACAGATAGAAGATCTTTCATCTTGTCTTTCCAAGTATGATAATTACTACCATTCCAAAAAACCATCTTTCTCATATATGGCTCCATTATTCAAATAGATTATCACAACAACCCAATGTTCTGATATCACTTTGTTGGGAAAGGCAAGCACAAATAAATGTGCACAATAAGGCAATAACGGAAGAAAACCTAAGTCAAAATTTTCTATTCTATTAGAACCAAGAAAATAAAAACTAATACAAGAATAAAACTGTTTGGGCAGCAAACAAATCAACCAAAGCAAGCAAAATAAATCAATACATTAGATACCAAGTTGATCGTAGAAAACCTCTTCTATGTAAAGAGTAAAAACCACAAGGACAAAGCTCCACTAAAATAAAATAAAATGTTACAAAAGTGTTCTCCAAAATGGCTAGCAACAAAGTTCCAAACAATGAGCAACACAACTACAAGATAGCAACAAATACTAGAGAAATAAAGGGGCAAAATCACTGAAATGCATCTAATGTTCACGAGCTAAATCTTGATCTACAGGACTCCAAATCAACCTCTATTAGTTCCCAATCAAAAAATGAATTGAAAGGAACAAGTTGTCCAAAAATCAGCTAAATCAGACAAGGAACAAAGTTGGAAACACAATTTGAAATTGACTGCTAGGATTTGTGCGAAAATCTGCACTCTCTCACTTTGCTCTCTAGTATGGTTGCTGATCAAACTCTTGTGTTTCTTCAAAAATAAGAACTAAAATAAAGTCTTACATATGCACCATAATATTGGACTGATGAGCAAACGTGGGCTAGTCTAAATCGAGCTTAAATTTATCCACATAGGAAAGGAAAGAAACCAAAAACCTTGGACTTTTATTTATCCACATAGGAAGGGAAAAAGACCCAACAGATCCAAGTTTAAAAACTGGATCATCTATTTGCACAAGGTAGGGATTAAGGTTTGTGTACACACCAACCTCCCCAGACACCCCTGGGTATGGTATTGTTGTTAGATGATGTTTTTTTGTTAGAATTTATACCACTAGACAGTATTTAGCAACCTTTTATTAATAATATAATTTTTTTAAGAACACAACAGAGAGAAGTACAAGCAACGGAGATAGATGTAACACCTCGGCCTTTGAAAGGGCTAAATTTATAAAGAACTAATTTGTGATTTGTTCAACTTAAGTTTAAGTTATGAGTTTTGGGTCTACCTCAACGGACCATAACTTTCAGTAAAGGATGAGTTAGGTGGCCTATAAGATATCAAATGAAAGGTCTTTGAATCCTTCTTCCAACACCACTGAGTTTGCTAAGTTTGGAGTTCGAATTAGGGAGATATGTCCGTTTGAATTCAACTTGTCCAGTTAAGGAAAAATACCTGAATTAATTAGGGGTATTTTGGTCATTTCCTTACCCCGTCAGCCTTAAATATTCTAAGTAATATTTTAGGGGTCAAACCTGACTTGAGTCAGTTTTCAAAATTCTAAATACACTTAGGGTTTTGAGAAGAGTTCAAGAGGAGAAAAGAGGAAAGGTTCAAGGCGTTCATCAAGGTTCTTGAGTTTGCGAGAAATTTCACCAAGGATTCGATCCTAACAAGGTATGTAAGTTTTCATAGTGATGGGTCCATTCACCCACACGCCAATCATGAGTTTCTTTTATGATTGTTATCCATAAGATTGGGTATATTGAGTTCTTGATGATTTTCTTGAAGTTTCAATCTTAAATCTTTAATGATGGGTTTCGATGAGTTCTTGAGATGAATTTTATGAGTTTGAAGGTTGTGTTTTGGTAGATTTTTGAGTACTTATGTTGGGTATTCGAATATAAGAGAGTTTGGAAGAAATCATTTGATTCTACATGAATTAGAGCCAAAAATTGAAGAGAAAAATTTAGCGAGTTTTATGGGCGGGGCCAAGGGCGACACGCCACTGATACGCCAGAGGGGGCTGGCGCGCCGCACCAGCAGTGCACCAGAAATGGTGCTCAGTAGTTTAGGGGCTGGCACCCCACGCTACTCAGTGCGCCAGGGTTACCCTCCCCGTCTTTTTTTCGTCGTTTGTCCCGTCTGAGTTCTTTTAAAGTGTACCTTCACTCCTTTCTGATTCTAACTACTCTAAACTACATATAAACATCGAGATATCCTTCATAACATGATTCATAACCCTTGAATTCATAATTCAAATTCAAGGTAGAGTTAAGAGTAAAGTCTTGAGAGTTCTTTCGAGTCATTCTGAGAAGTCTTTTACAATCTTTTAAAACTTGTTTTAAGACATGAGTACCTGAGTATGAGGATGAGGAGAGTTGAATTTAATTTTTCCAAATGAATATATGGGAACTAAGTATTCCCAAGACTAAATGTTTTTACATTTTAAATTAGAGGAAACATCGATTTCTAAATGAGTTCATGAGGAGTTTATAAGTATGATCTCTTTTAAGAGAAACTTTTGAGTAATAATCTCAAAAGTTGAACATGAGGAAATGTATTTAACCATATGAGTTGAGTTATATTTTGGGAGTAGTATTGAGCACCGATATGGGGACGAGTTTAAATAAACTCAAAGTCCTCATAAACCATGTAGCCAACGTGGGAAGAAAGGGTCATACTTGTTAGATGATTCATTATTTCTCTTAAAGCATAGCTTAATGTATCCACTTAGTTGAGGATGTCTTATACTCCAACAAGGTATAGGATTGTTCGGGCAGCGTGGGCGAGACGTTGTATCATCACATAACTCATAGTGATGGTTGCCGGTTAGAGAATCTCCCAAATTGAGTTATTTTGTATCTTTATATACCAACTGAGTTATTATTGTACTTTAAATAAATTGAGTCAATATCTACTGTTTCAAATGTTTTAAATAAACTGCATCTTTATTATTGTTTTTATACTATATTGAGTTGAGTATCCATGAATTGAGGTTGAGTTGAGTTGAGTTGAGGTGGGTATGTTTCCTTCTTTCCAAGTTCAAGCTTTTATGTTATGTTCAGTATTCCCCTTACATTCTCATAAATTCAATGTAATGATTTCATTTGGCCTGCATCGTTTCATGATGCAGATACAGGAGATCAAGGTCATCAACAGGCGTTTCGTTTATACCACTTGCAGTTCCAGAGTTGTTTTGTGAGCCTCCATACTTCCGAAGGAACCCTTATTTATGATTTCAGTTCTGTTAGGATGATTGGTGGTCTTGTCCAGACATCCCTCATAGTATTAGAGGCTTCATAGATAGATAGTAGTAGTTGAGAAGTCTGTTTCATTTTCTAATGTTAATGTTCTAGACTTGAGTTGCCCTTGTGGCCAGTTTGAATATTTTTAAATGTTCTAAGTTAAGTATTTGAGACATTTGAGTTTATGTAATGCTGAGTAAGTCTTCTGCTGAGAGTTGAGCCAGGCCAAAGGTTCGCTTGGGACCAGTAATAGTTCTCGAGTGTTGGCCAAGTCCATGGTGTAGGCTTAGGGGGTGAAAAACATGGTATCAGAACACAGAGTTCAAGAGTTTTAGGGTGTTTGTAAATCCATGTCTGTAGAGTCCTAGTTAACTGTGTGAAGTGCGCCACATCTATAATTAGAAGGCTGCGACATTTGGGAAATATCTCACTTCTTTCATACTTTTTTAATGCGATGAAGTTCAACTCTATAAAGTTTCCTTCTGATTCGTGCTTGCACGTATCTTTCATATATTGTCTCCACAAAGAGTTGTTCGAGGTCGTCCGGCTAGAAGGAATGTTGATCCTCTAGATCAAGTGATCCCCAATGCACTTGAGGTGCAACCCTAAGTAGAGGTCACTAACTCTGAGTTCTGGGATGTTATCCGGATGTTGAGTCAAGTTGTGACCAACTAAGCTAGGCAACAACGAGGGAATCGATAGAATGTGGCTAATACATCCAGAATTCGTGAGTTCTTGAGGATGAATCCTCCAGACTTCATTGGTTCAAGTGTCACTAAGGATCTGAAGAACTTTGTGGAAGAGTTGCAGAAAGTGTTTGAGATGATGCATGTTTAAGATGTTGAGCGTGTGGAGTTAGTTGCATACCAACTGAAGGGTGTTTCTAGGATCTGGTATGACCAATGTAAGAAGAGTAGAGCCGAAGGAGCACCAATTGTGAGTTGGATTGTGTTCGTAGCGGCGTTCTTGGGGCGTTTATTTCACCGTGAACTAAGGGAGGTGAAGTTAAGAGAATTCCTTACTTGAGCAGGAATCCATAAGTGTGCATGATATAGCCTCAAGTTCACCCAACTATCCCGCTATGCTCCGAAAATGGTTGCTGACATGAGAAGGATGAGCTTGTTTGTGTCTGGATTGTCTCGTCTGTCAAGCAAAGAGGGTAAGGTTGTTATGTACTGGAGACATGGACATAACAAGGCTTATGATCCATGTGCAGCAGGTTGAGGAGGACAAGTTGAGAGATAGGAAAGAGTTCTGCAACAAGAAGGCAAAGACATCAGGTAATGAGTCCCGGCAACAAAAGGGTAATGTGAACCGGTCATCCTTTCAACTAAATCCAAATAGACATGCTCCATCATCTTCTAGTGCACCTGCACCAAAGAACAGAAGTGAGGTTAGGAATCAGAATTCGCAGAACTTCAAAGCTAAACCTACTCAATCTCAAGGTAGTGTGGCACAAGGGGCCAACTGGACTCCTGCATGTGGTAAATGTGGTAGGAACCACCTAGGAGTGTGTCGTGATAGCTCCACTGGTTGTTTCAAGTGTGGTCAAATAGGTCACTTCATTTGAGAGTACCCTAAGAACATGCAAGGAAATGGTAATGGGGCCAATAGAGCCTAATCTTCTTCAGCTGCTTCGCCAAACAAAGTTGCACCTAGAGGAGCTACTTCAGGAACAGGTAGAGGAGAAAACCATCTGTATGCTATCACCAATTGCCAAGAGCAAGTGAATTCAGTTGATGTTATCACTCATATTATCAAAGTCTTTACTTTAGATGTATATGTATTGCTTGATCCAAGTGTGAGTCTATCTTTTGTGAATCCATATGTTTCTATGAGTTTTGATATTCTTCCCAAACAACTTCTTGAGCCCTTCAGTGTTTCCCCACCTATTAGTTAGTCTATTCTAGCTAAGAGAGTTTACCTTGATTGTACCATTTCTGTCAATCACAGGGACACCATGGCTGACTTAGTCGACTTAGATATGGTGGACTTTTATGCTATTCTAGGTATGGACTGGCTTCATTCTTGTTATACCTCATTTGATTGTAGAACTCGAGTAGTTAAGTTTCAGTTTCCTAATGAGCCAATTATTAAGTGGAGGAGCAGTTCAACACTACAATCAACTGAGGTATAACAAGAATGAAGCCAGTCCATACCAAGATTAACATAAAAGTCCACCATATATAAGTCAACTAAGTCAGTCATGGTGTCCTTGTTATTGACAGAAATGGTACAATCACAATAAACTCTCTCAGGTAAAATAGACTAACCAACAGGTGGGGAGACACTAAAGGGATCAAGAAGTTGTTTGGGAAGAATATTGAAACTCATAGAAACATATAGAGTCATAAAATATAGACTCACACGTGGATCAAGCAATGCATATACATCAAAAGTAAAGACTTTGATTATACCAGTGATAACATCAAGTGAATTCACTTGCTCTTGGCAACTGGTGAGAGCATACATACGGTTTTCTCCTCCACTTGTTCCTGAAATAGATCCTCTAGGTGCAGCTCTATTTGGCGGAGCAGCTGAAGAAGATTGGGCTCCATTACCATTTCCTTGCATGTTCTTAAGGTACTCACTCATGAAGTGACCCATCTGACCACACTTGAAACAACCAGCAAAGCCATCACAACACACTCATAGGTGGTTCCTACCACACTTAGCACATGCAGGAGTCCAATTGGCTCCTTGTGCCACACTACCTTGAGATTGAGCAGGTCTAGCTTTGAAGTTCTGCTAATTCTGATTCCTAACCTCACTTCTACTCTTTGGTGCTAGTGCACTAGAAGATGATGGAACAGGTCCATTGGGATTTTGTTGAAAGGATGACCGGTTCGCATTACCATTCTGTTGTCGGGACTCATTACATGATGTCTTAGCCTTCTTGTTGCGGAACTCTTTCCTATCTCTCAACTTGTCCTCCTCAACCTGCTGCACATGGATCATAAGCCTTGCTATGTCCATGTCTCCAGTACATAACAACCTTACCCTCTTTGCTTGATGGACGAGACAACCCAGACACAAACAAGCTCATCATTCTCATGTCAGCAACCATTTCAGGAGCATAGCAGGTTAGTTGGGTGAACTTGAGGCAATATCATGCATACTCATTGATTCCTGCTCAAGTTAAGGAATTCTCTTACCTTCACCTCCCTCAGTTCACAGGGAAAGAAAT
Source organism: Solanum okadae (assembly GCA_036553675.1). Lineage (NCBI taxonomy): Eukaryota > Viridiplantae > Streptophyta > Magnoliopsida > Solanales > Solanaceae > Solanum > Solanum okadae. The sequence goes on along the minus strand of CM071686.1, from coordinate 17,586,075 downwards.
GCCCCAAGAATGCCGCTTCGAACACAACCCAACTCACAATTGGTGCTCCTTCGGCTCTACTCTTCTTCCATTGGTCATACCAGATCCTAGAAACACCCTTCAGTTGGTATGCACTTAACTTCACACGCTCATCATCTTCAACATGCATCACCTCAAACACTTTCTGCAACTCATCCATAAAGTTCTTCAGATCCTTAGTAACACTTGAACTAGTGAAGTTTGGAGGATTCATCCTCAAGAACTCATAAATTCTGGATGTATCAGCCATATCCTACCGATTCCCTCTTTGTTGCCCAGCTTGGTTGGTCACAACTTGACTCAACATCCGGATAGCATCCCAGAACTCAACGTTAGTGACCTCTCCTTGGGGTTGCACTTCAGGTGCATTGGGGATCCCTTGATCTAGAGGATCAACATTCCTTCTAGCCGGACGACCTCGAACAACTCTTCGTGGCGGTAATATTTGAAAGATACGTGCTAGCACAAATTAGAAGGAAACTTTATAGAGTTGAACTTCATCGCATGAAAAGAGTATGAAAGAAGTGAGATAATTCCCAAATGTCACAGCCTCCTAATTATAGATGAGGCGCACTTCACACAGTTTACTAGGCCTCTACAGACACGACTTTACAGACACCCTAAAACTCTTGAACTCTGTGCTCTGATACCATGTTTTTCACTCCCTAAGCCTACACCATGGACGTGGCCGACACTCGAGAACTATTGCTGGCCCCAAGCGAACTCTTGGCCTGGCTCAACTCTCAGCAGAAGACTTACTCAGCATTACATAAACTCAAATGTCTCAGAAACTTAACTTAGAACATTTAAAAATATTAAAATTGGCCACAAGGGCAACTCAAGTCTAGAACATTAACAATATAAAATGAAACAGACTTCTCAACTACTACTGTCTATCTCTGAAGCCTCTAATATTATGAGGGATATCGTGACAAGACCACCAATCATCCAAACAAAACTGAAATCATAAATAAAGGTTCCTCCAGAAGTAAGGAGGCTCACAAAACAACTCTGGAACTGCAAGTGGTATAAATGAAGCGCCTGTTGATGACCTTGATCTCTTGTGTCTGCATCATGATACGATGCAGGCCAAATGACATCATTACATTGAATGTATGAGAATGTAAGGGGAATACTGCATATAACATAAAATCTTGAACTTGAAAAGAAGGAAACATATTCACCTCAAATCAACTCAACTCCACCTCAATTCATGGATACTCAACTCAATACAATATAAAAACAACAATAAAGATGCAGTTTATATAAAGCATTTGAAATAGTAGATAACAACTCAATGTATTTAAAGTACAATAATACCTCAGTTGGTATATAAAGATACAAAATAACTCAATTTGGGAGATTCTCTAACCGGCAACCATCACTATGAGTTATGTGATGATACAACGTCTCGCCCACGCTGTTTGAATTGTCCTATACCTTGCTGGAGTATAAGACATCCTCAACTAAGTGGATACACTAAGCTATTCTTAAAAAGCAATACGGAATCATCTAACAAGTATGACCCTTTCTACCCACGTTGGCTACATGGTTTATGAGGACTTTAAGTTTATTTAAACTCGTCCCCATATCGGTGCTCAATACTACTCCCAAAATATAACTCAACTCATATGTTTAAATATATTTCCTCATGCTCAACTTTTGAGATTATTACTAAAAAGTTTCTCTTAAAAGAGATCATACTCATAAACTCCTCATGAACTCATTTAGAAATCGATGTTTCCTCTCATTTAAAATGTAAAAACAATTACTCTTGAGAATACTTAGTCCCCATATATTCATTTTGAAAAATTAAAATCAACTCTCCTCATCCTCATACTCTAGTACTCATTTCTTAAAACAAGTTTAAAAAGATTGTAAATGACTGCTCAGAATGACTCGAAAGAACTCTCAAAACTTTACTCTTAACTCTACATTGAATTTGAATTATGAATTCAAGGGTTATGACTCATGTTATGAAGGATATCTCAATGTTTATATGTAGTTTAGAGTAGTTAGAATCAGAAAGGAGTGAAAGTACACTTTAAAAGAACTCAGACGGAACAAACGACGGAAAAAACACTAGGAAGCTAACCCTAGCGCACTGAGTAGCGTGGGGGGCCAGCCCCTAAACTACAGAGCACCATTTCTGGCACACTGTTGGTGTGGCACGCCAGCCCCCTTTTGCGTATCAGTGGCGTGTTGCCCCTGGCACCACCCAGTAAACTCGCCAAATTTTTCTCTTCAATTTTTGGCTCTAATTCATCTAGAATCGAATGGTTTCTTCCAAACTCTCTTATATTCAAATAACCAATATAAGTACTTCAAAATCTACTAAAACACAACCCTGAAACTCATAAAATTCATCTCAAGAACTCATCGAAACCCATCATTAAATATTTAAGATCGAAACTTCAAGAAACTCATCAATAACTCAATATACCCAATCTTACGGATAACAATCATAAAAGAAACTCATGATTGGCATGTGGGTGAATGAACCCATCACTATGAAATCTTAAATACCTTGTTAAGATCGAATCTTTAGTGAAATTCCTCGACAAAACTCAAGAACCTTGATGAACGCCTTGAACCTTTCCTCTTTTCTCCCTTGAACTCTTCTCAAAACCCTAAGCGTATTTAGAATTTTGAAAACTGACTCAAATCAGTTTTGACCCCTAAAATATTACTACAAATGTTTAAAGCTGACGGGGAAAGGAAAAAAATAAAATACCCCTCATTAATTCAAGTAACTTTCCATAACTGGACAAGTTGAGTTCAAACGGACATATCTCCCTAATTCGAACTCCAAACTTAGCAAACTTGGTGGAAATGGAAAAAGGATTCAAAGACCTTTCATTTGATATCTTATAGGCCACCTAACTCATCCTCTACTGAAAGTTATGGTCAGTTGAGGTAGACCCAAAACTCACAACTTAAACTTAAGTTGAACAAATCACAAATTAGTTCTTTTTAAATTTAGCCCTTTAAAAGGCCGAGGTGTTACATCTATCTCCCTTGCTTGTACTTCTCTCTGTTGTGTTCTTAAAAAAATTATATTATTAAAAAAAGGTTGCTAAACCTTGTCTAGTTGTATAAATTCTAACAAAAAAACATCATCTAACAACAATACCATACCATACCCAGGGGTGTGTGGGGAGGTTATTGTGTATACAAACCTTAATTCCTACCTTGTACAGATAGATGATCCAGTTTTCAAACTTGTATCTATTGGGTTTTGGGTCTTTTTCCCCACCTATGTGGATAAATAAAAGTCCAAGGTTCTTGGTTTCTTTCCTTTCCTATGTGGATAAATTTAAGCTCAATTTAGACTAACCCACGTTTGCTCATAAGTCCAATATTATGGTGCATATGTAAGACTTTCTTTTAGGTCTTATTTTTGAAGAAACACAAGAGTTTGATCAGCAACCACACTAGAGAGCAAAGTGAGAGAGTGCAGATTTTCGCACAAACCCTAGCAGTCAATTTCAAATTGTGTTTCCAACTTTGTTCCTTGTCTGATTTAGCTGATTTTTGGACAGCTTGTTCCTTTTAATTCATTCTTTGATTGGGAACTAATAGAGGTTGATTTGGAGTCCTGTAGATCAAGATTTTAGCTCGTGAACAGTAGATACATTTCGGTTATTTTGCCCCTTTATTTCTCTAGTATTTGTTGCTATCTTGTAGTTGTGTTGCTCATTGTTTGGAACTTTGTTAGTGGCCATTTTGGAGAACACTTTTCTAACAATTTTTTATTTTAGTGGAGCTTTGTCCTTGTGGTTTTTACTCTTCACACATAAGAGGTTTTCTACGATCAACTTGGTATCTAATGTATTGATTTATTTTGCTTGCTTTGGTTGATTTGTTTGTTGTCCAAACAGTTTTATTCTTGCATTAGTTTTTATTTTCTTGGTTCTAATAGAATGGAAAGTTTTGACTTAGGTTTTCTTCTGTTATTGCCTTGTTGTGCACATTTATTTGTGCTTGCCTTTCCCAACAAAGTGATATCAGAACATTGGGTTGTTGTGATAATCTATTTGAATAATGGAGCCATATATGAGAAAGATGGTTTTCTGGAATGGTAGTAATTATCATACTTGGAAACACAAGATGACAGATCTTCTATCTGTCAAGAAAATGTATCTAAATGTGTTTGCTTCTAATAAACCTGAATCTATGAATGACGATGATTGGGAATTTGAGCACTTACAAGTTTGTGGCTATATCAGACAATGAGTTGAAGATAATATTAGAAATCACATTGTTAATGAGACACATGCCAGAAGTTTATGGGACAAACTCGAGACACTTTATGCTTCGAAGACTGGCAACAATAAGTTGTTTCTATTGAAACAATTGATGAACATCAAGTATAAAGAGGGCACTCCTATTTCTGATCATATTAATGATTTTCAGGGTGTTGTTGACGAGCTGTCCGGAATGGGTGTAAAATTCGATGATGAAATACATGGACTATGACTTATTAAAACTCTGCCATACCCTTTTGAAACTTTTCGAGTTTCTTTGACTAATTCTTCTCCCAGTGGTGTTGTAATTATGGAATATGCTAAGAGTGGTGTCTTGAATGAAGAGATGAGAAGATGATCTTAAGGCTCTTCTTCTTCGGTTTCACACGCCGATGTTTTTGTTACTGAAGACAAGGGGAGAAGAAAGTTCATAGGTCAGAATGAAAGAGATAAGAGTAGAGGAAAGTCAAAGTCTAAATTCAAGAATGTTACATGTGACTATTGCCACAAGAATGGGCATATCAAGAAATATTGTTTCAAGTACAAGAGAAATATGTAACAACAAAAGAAAGAAGGTGATAATGAAAATTGTGTTGTTGTTGTTGCCAACGCTAACCTTTTTGTTTCTTGTGATGAAAATGCCTTTAATCTTGTTCGCAATGAGTCTAGCTGATTTGTGGATTCTGGTACTACGTCTCATGTCATGCGCAAGAAGGAAATATTTCTTCTTATACTCCAGGTAATTTTGGGATATTGAAAATGGGCAATAATCATGAGGTTGCAGTTCTTTGTATTGGGACAGTTTGTTTGGAAAATAATAATGGTTCCAAACTAGTTCTCAAAAATGTCAAGCATGCTCCAGATGTTCGCTTGAATTTGATTTTTGTGGGATACCTTGATGATGAGGGTTATCTTAGTCCTTGGTGCTGGCCAATGGAAGCTTACTAGAGGTTCGATGGTTGTACCCCGTGGTGACAAATTGTCTAACTTGTACGTTTTTCTGGGCTCCATTTCTAGAGGCTCAGTAAATTTGGTGGAGAATGATACTTTATCAGAGTTCTGGCATAGAAAGATGAGTCATATAAGCAAGAAGAGGCTGGAAAATTTAGTTAATAAGATTTTGCTTTTTGGAGTAAAATAAGCAAAGTTGAACAAATGTGTTCATTGCTTAGCCGGTAAACAGAAAAAAGTTTATTTTCAGAGTCATCCAACTTCAAGAAAGCTTGATTTGCTGGAATTGGTGCATTTTAATTTGTGTGGTCATTTAAAGGTAAAGTCTCATGTTGGTGCACTTTACTTTATGACTTTTATTGATGATCATTCTCGCAAACTCTGGGCATTCTGTTTGAAGTCCAAGGATCAAGTACTTGACATGTTCAAGAATTTCCAGGCCTTGGTTGAGAGATAGAAAAGGAAGAAAATAAAATGCATCTGGTCTTTTTGATAGATATTGCAGAGAGCAAGGTATTCAACATCAGCAAACTTATCCAAAGACCCCACAGCTAAGCTGCCAAATTCTTTTTGGATAGAAGCACTTAATATTGATGCCTATATTATTAATTTATCTCCTACTATTGCTTTGAATGGTGATTCCCCAAACAAAGTTTTCTTTGATAAGAATGTCTCTTATGATCATCTTAAAGTTTTTGGGTGTAAACTTTTGTGCATGTTCCTAAGGATGATAGGTCAAAGTTTGATAGTAAAGCTAGGCAATTGATGAGTCCACAAATTGGACTCATTTAGGGCTTTATTTTGACAGAAATAATGTCCTCAAATGCTTATTTTGTCTCAATATCTGATGAAAACTCTTAAGTTTCAGATACTTGAAGTTTTAGTGGAAGCATGAACACTTAGGCGCAAAAAGGAACAAAAAGGCTGAAAAGAACGAAGAAGCTGAATCCTGCGCATCACCAAGCACGCTTGGTGATTCGCCGAAGGGACGCACTACGCCCTTTGTTCAGTACGCGAAGTGTTGAAGGAGCAGGATCAGAAAGGCGATGAAAGGAGCAGTCGGCGTTTCGCCGAATAATTCCACGAAGTAGTACTATCTCATTTAATGACACAGAGCACAACCATGTTGAAGGCTAGTGCAAGACGGCGACGAACTACACCAAAAGGCGAATCGACGAGTTAATCGGCGATTCCAACTAACCTCGCCGAAAGATCCGCCAACACTATTTTTTGAAGTCTATAAATACTAAACTTGTTATTAATTTTGAGGAGTCGAACAACTATTATAATTTTCATAATAGAATAGTACTTTTTGTGATATTTTCTCTCAAGTTTGGAGAGGGTTTTTTTTGGGAGACTTGAAGAAAGAAGGATTTCATCTTCCCCAAGTTGGAAGTGGGTCTTCTCCATTCTTCTTCCTTTTCTTAAATCAAGGTTTAATTCTTTATACCCATTTGATTTTAGTATCATTTTCGGTGTATTTTGTTATTTCTTGATGTGTGACTAAAAACCCCATTCTTGGGGTGTGATTTAGCAAATATGTGTTTATATTATTGTTGGGTCTTGCTTGCTGATAGGTTAGATGTATTTTAATGGTGATTTCACCTAGTGGTTGTGGTTTAATTTAATGGGTTTGTAGTTGCAAATACAAAACCACCCATGTGTTTTCGGCTTGCTCGAAAGGGAGGTCACGAAACCAAGACCACTAGACTGATGGCCTAAGGAGTCGGTCGACATGAGGTTCTGCCCGAGAAGGTGAGCCCTAGTCCCATATCCTAACACTCAGCTCAAGAGAGTGAGTGGGGTAAGGCGTAGGCTAGCCTTCATGCGGCAAATGGGTGTCCGAGAGGAACGCATTTGAAAAGGGGTAAGTTGCCCGAGAGGAAACTTATTTCCATCTAAAGCTTAGCCTAATCACTATTATCTTGCAAAATTTCTATTGAAAGCATGTACCCAACGATTTATCTCAACTTGTATTGCGGTTACACCCCAAGAACTCTTCCCCATACTTGATTTTCTTGTTATTTTTGTTGTTTTTACAACTTGTGACAAAAACCCCAAATTGATATGTGACACTTTTGTGTCACCCCCTTTAATTTACCACGTTTTTAATCGTTAATGTCTTTAGCTACGACTAGTTAGAACTAAATTTTATTTTTCTATTAATTCTCAAAACCACTCCCTTGGGACACGACCCCAACTTTTAGTTGGGTTACTATATTATCGACGATCGTAGACACTCGTACCGTAGGTTAGTGTCGTTGGTCACGATAAGCATCAGCAATGTATCTTTGTTGGTTATGCTCAAGATGAATTTGGCTATCGTTTCTTTGATCCAGTTGAGAAAAAACTTTTTAGAAGCCGTGATGTTGTGTTCTTTGAAGACCAAACAATTGAAGATCTTGACAAAGCTGAGAGAGTTGATTCTCAGAGCAATGAAAGTCTAGTTAATGTTGATCCAGGTCCTTTGACTATTGCACCAAACGAAAATCTTCAAAATGATGTAAATCAAGTTAATATTGAAGATGGTGATCATATTTAGATGGCCAGTATGCCATTGATGCTCGTGCGAGATGATGTGGTTGGTTAGCAACCAACTATTATTGATGCTCCAAAGAGTTCTCTAAAAAGATCTACTAGACAGAAAATACCTTCATCTCGTTATTCTCCCAGTTAGTATGTACTATTGACTGACGGGGAAGAACTTGAGAGTCTTGATGAGGCCAAAGAAGGTGAAGAAAAAAGAAAGGTGGTTTGATGTTATGGAAGATAAAATGAAGCTTCTACATGATAATCATACCTTTAATTTGGTTATGTTACCTAAAGATCGAACAACTTTGAAAAACAGGTGGGTTTTCTGGGTGAAACATGGAGATGGTAATTCAATTCCACGGTACAAAGCTAGATTAGTTATGAGGGGTTTTAACCAGAAAAAGGGAATTGATTTTAATGAGATATTATCTCCAGTTGTCAAGATGCCATCCATTCGTATGGTTCTAGGCTTGGCTGCCAGTATAGCCTTAGAAGTTGAACAAATGGATGTTAAAACTGCTTTTCTCCATAGTGACTTAGATGAATAAATTTATATGGAGCAGTCGGATGGCATTGAAGTGTAGGGAAAAGAGAATTATGTTTGCAAGTTGAAGAAGAGCTTGTATGGTCTAAAACAAGCTCCCATGCAACTGTACAAGAAGAAAAAGTCTAGCAAGAATTCCTTCTACATCTCTGAGTCTGTCTTTTCCCGAATTCAAATCTAGCAAGAATTCAAATTGGGTAAATCGAACCGAACAAGTAGTTGATTTGAAACCTGTATCTACATCTAAACATACTACATCTCTGAGTCTCTCTTTACCCGTATTCAAATCTAGCAAGAATCCAAATCGGGTAAGCCAAATCGAGCAAGTAGTTAAATTGGCACATGTATGATCTGAACACACTCCATCAATATTTAAGCCCCAAATTTCAATAACTAGGTATTGAAGAAATAATTATTGAGCGCATATTTTTTGATAGTTTTGCAAGATATGGTACGAAAAGAAGTTACAAATTATATGTCAGAGTTTGAGAATGAAAGGGGTTCAATGAACACAAAAGCAATATGATGTCATTGTTAACAACATTCGTATTAGCAAAGCTTGAGTAAATAATGGAGAGATCGTAGTTTTTATTTCCCTTAAACTTTGATTGATGTTTTTTTATAGTAGCTCATTAGACTTTTGGATGAATGTATGAAAAACAGAGAGCAATAATTATTTATTTTCATAAGTAATTTAGAGAAAGCAACCCAACCAACTACCCCACCCAAAAAAAAAATTAGAAAGAAAATAGAATTGAATATGAATATTCAATTAGACTTTTTGATGAAATCAATCATTTTTATATTTTTTGAGGTGTTGTTATTTATATAGTTTTTCCTTTGGTCATTTTTTATATTCAAATTAATCAATTAAGATAATCATTTAAGGTATTTGATTAACTAATTGTTATTTGAGATAGTAGCTAAAATAATATTCATAGGTGGTATGTCTTTTTGTTTTCTAGAGTAATAACTATTTTCAAAATGATGATGTTTTATAATTAGAAATAAGTTAATTTAAAATTATTATCATCTCACCATTAAAAGATAATCTACAGTCGTATACCGGTGTTAATACCCAAGTAAGTTTAACTAATTATGTAAGAAAAATTAAAATATATTAAAACTCTTATTTTAATAAATAATTAAAAAGACAATAAATATTAATTATAATCTAAAAGTAAGTAAAGTTAATAGCTAACGTAAACTAAAGGTGGAAAGACTTATTAGGGTTGTCGTCAACTTATTCTTTTTGTATGTGACTTAATTCTCAAGTTCTATCTCATTTATAGATCAATTGATGAAATCAAAGATGCAAGTTGGGCATTCTTAATAGTTGTTAACAATTTCAAAAATAGACAAGTGAGTGAGACTTTATTTTATTAGGATGTTCAATTTGATTCTAAAGGGCATATAGCTAACTTTTCATGGAAAGATGGTAGACTCCGGATTGACTACAATTTTTGGTGATGTCGTGTGTTTTGATATCATATATTGAACAAACAAGTATTGTATGATTTATAAATCATTTATTGTAATAAATTGGCATGATATAAATTTTTTTATTGTGTTTTTCCATTTAAATCTTTCAGATGGTTATTCTTGATATTTTTAAAGTCAATGAAAAGTATTACTCTACATATTATAATTAACCAAGCTCGAGCAATGACAATTTACATTAGAGAAATGATGCCAAGCATCAGACATAAATTGTATCAATGTCACATAGCTAATAATGCCCTATCTTATTTGAGCTCATTTAAAAATGACAAAGGTTCTTTAAAACTTGACAAATACATGTCAGAATATGATTCTATAATTAAATTTGAAGAAACATGGAAGATGAAGCTTATAATGTACAATTTAAAAGAAAGGATCAAGTTTCCTCTCTAAGATTGACCTCCGGTCGGGTTATCACCAATTGAGGGTGAAGGAAGATGGCATTCCAAAGACAGCTTTTCGGACTCGATATGGTAACTATGAGTTTTTGATGAGTTGACTAATGTTCCTACCGCATTTATGGATTTAACGAATAGGGTGTTCTAACGATACCTAGACATGATTGTGATCGTGTTTATTGACGATATCTTGATCTATTCAAGGAGTGAAGACGAGTATACTAATCATTTGAGGATTGTGTTACAAGTCCTCATGGACCAACAAATCTTTCCAAAGTTTAGCATAACAATAACACTACCAATCCATCCTAAGTATGACCTCTAAATCTAGCATATCAAGTCGTATCTAGTCACATAGCCATAACTGGCATTACAACCAACATCTTCTCCCTTGCTCCTTGTAGCATGAGCCCTTCAAGTAGCCATATCTTGAAAACCATCCGATAGGGAGAAAGACCTTATAGAGTTAAACTATATGGCACCACTAGAGAATGAAGAAGTGAGATTTCCTAATCATCTTGTAGCCTCTCATTCATAAATGTGGCGCGCTTCACACTATGAACAAGACTCTACTAGATGTGGCTTATGAGACATCAATCTAAAATTATACAAAATCTTATGCGGAATTAAAAAAATTCTTGATGATCGAAGTCTTTCATAAAATAGAATGGGAGTCTAGATATTGTCTCATTTATCCATCTAATACAATCAAATAACGAATAGGGACACATCCCTTACAATAGTTCTCAAAAGACATACTAAAAGAAACTACTAAGTAAAGATACTCATCCTCGAATCTTGAGAACTCACCAACTACCAATGGGGATTATCTATCCCAAGCTTGAATCAATAGAAGACCACCTTCAAGAACCAAACCCTACACTTATAGAAAATGTAGAAATATGGGTTAGTACAAAAATGCACCAAGTATGGTAGCCATGCATAAAAATCATTGAAACATACTAAAAGGGACATTTTAGTTGAAACCATGTTATATACCAATTTGAACATATTCTTTGAAAGAGTTGGAGAACATCACTCATAAGGTAACTCATATATAGTTCCTCATAGCACAAAGGATAACAACATAGTCATAAGCATAGTCTTCAATCATAGACATAGTGCAAATATCAATCATCATAAGACATAATGCACATACATAGTCAAATACCAAGATCATCTCATCATAATAGAATCATCACATAAGTAACTCTAAGTTATACTTGTGCCATGTATAGATAAGATCCCATCACCCAATCTACACTAAGTACCACTTTTAGGTCACCATGCTCATACTTGTCATACATTAGTCTCATCCATAGTTAATACTCATAGACAAGGAAACATTCATATTCATTAGCTCCTGTCAAGGAAAGTCAATCATAACAACAATCCAAATGGACCATGCATTAATTCATAAATCAGCATAATGTAATGGAACCACACCATGGCTACTCTCAAAGTCTACTTGTGCCATTTATGAGTGAAGTCCCATACCCTTACACACACTAAGTAGATCTTCTTGAGGAGTCATTAGTCGTCATAGTTCATGTTTCATTTTCATAATTCATTTACATAAGAGAAACACACCATGGCTACTCTCAAAGTCTACTCGTGCCATGTATGAATGGCATCCCATAATATCACTCATATGAAGTAGATATTTATGAGGAACCATAGCACATAACTCACTTTCTTGTTCATGGAGGGAAAATAGCCTTAACCGACATAGACCATGTGAGCTACATGGAATCCGGTGTCGTGTAACCCTACACCGAAAGAAGGTGTCCTACTTGCCTAAGGTAGAACTAAATGTATTAGCTTTTAGGTGGATCCACTAGCTAAAGACCTATGTGGTCACATAGTTATGGGATAAGGGGATTGCTTCTAAAAACCTGACCTATTGTATTGGCGGAGGAGCTTTCATCTCATGAGAATAATTTAGATGACCCGGCACTATTGTATTGACGAGAGGGCCTCTACCTCATTTTCCATATCCACTCGGTGCTAAGAATTATTTCCCAAAATTAGTTGTTTAGTCTTTAATTGGATTTACATGCATGAAAGAGTATCGTACCCTTCATTCAATACAACTCATAACATAGCTCATAGATTCAATAAGTGAGAATGGACTTTCAACGTTAGAATCGTCATTAGTATGTGAGAAGAACTTTCACACCAAGATCATGTGTTCTCATGAGAATGGATTTTCAATCAACACAATAGGATCATCATGGTCATGTACATTTCATGCATAGTAATGTGTAAAGGTGCATATGAGGACTAGACTTTCAATTGACACCATAGATACATCATATTCATGTTCATGCATGGAGTGTGTGTGTGTGTGTAATTGTCCTTGCAATGACACAACAATAGCATTATCATCATAGACACTTCCCTCTCAAAGTGTTCATAAGCATGTACATAATATCACAATCATGCATAATTCACATATATTGCATTCAAGGATCATAAACCATATAAATCAACACATCTAACATTCATCATAGTAGACATGGATATAATCGCAATTCAAGTAGTTCATTCATTGCATGTATAAGCTCATATACTCATATTGTAGGTCATGTGGGTAAAGTCCTTCCACAATTATACCATATACAATTCAACATGCATAATAGCATCCTTCTTAAAGCCTCATCATTCATAGCTTATTCATTTTAGCTTTTACCCTTAAAGCCCTAGAAGTCATCTTCATATTATAAGCATTACTCTCAAGCAATACCTCACATGGTCATCATGTAAACCTAATCTCAAGATAGACTAACCACATGCTTCATTCTTACTCAATTATAGTCATATAGCATCAAGTAACTAAATCTCAATACTACTTCAACCATGATTCATCATGTAAGCCCTAATCAACTTAGTTCATATCTACAAGCTTTACTTATAAGAAATTCATGTCTAGGTGATCTAATCTAATGAAATTCATCAAGAAGTTCATCAATTTTAGAAGGTCACGTATAAACCCTCAATTTGTCTCTTTCATGACATAGCCCTAGGCCACATCAATTTCACCCTATAATCTTAGGTTAATCAAGTATACATGTAGAATCATACTAAAATCATGCAATCACATCATAATCTACTCACATACAATCAATTGGACCAACTTGCAATAACATTCTTTAATGTAAAGAAGGACCATAGCCAGGAATGGAAAACTCATGGATTCTTGAGGAATTCAAGTTAAAATCATATAAAATCAGTAATTCATCCATAAACAAACATAATTCAACCTTTAAAAGCAACTTTGAAAGGAATCCATGGGGTTGAGTTGAATTCCTCGCTTTTGGGGATTTCTAGATTTGAGATAAAAGCTTTTGAAGGGACTCCTTGGGTGATAGCTACCCAAGGATGAAAACTACCATACCTTAGGTATAGAATCCAACCAATTTCGTATGAAAAAACCCCTTCTTCAAGCCCTAGTTTATCTCTTTCTTGGTCTTCAATGGAGGGTTCCTAGAGAGAGAAATATTTGAGAGGGAGAAGAACTTTTTTGTTTGATTTGGGTCTTTGGGTATAAAGAAGTAAATAGGGTTTTTAAAGACTTAAAATCATTTATAAAGTGAACTAAAACAATTAAAATCGACCCCATAAAATAACTAATTAATTAGGAAATTACAAAAATGCCCCTAACTAGGCAGCCCACTCCCAAGCACCACGAGAGGGCCTCACAAGTCGTGGTCCTGCCCGTGGTCCTTGGGCAGTGGTTGTGGCTTGGGGTCTTGGCCTCCATAAATTGAAGGCATGACCATGAGACCTCCCATGATCTGTGGTCAAGACCACGAGTCGTGGTGAAGGTCATGGTCTTAAGGCAGTGGCTAGGCTTTAATACCTTGCCTCCCAAACGCCTAAGGGGTCTTCACGAGCCCATATTCGAACCGTCAAGGGAACCACGTCTCGTGGTGGTGCCCGTGGTCCCTTGACAAGTAGCTCCTTCACTTGATACATCTCCCACGAGGCTAAGGCAACCCTGCGAGCCTTCCCATGGCCCGTGGTCATAACCACGAGCCGTGAAGTGGCTCGTGAAGGGAAGTCTTGGCTTGACACTTTTGGGAGTGCACTGCCTCACCAACCACGGGTGGCACCACGACTCGTGGTGGCCACCATGGGTCGTGAAGACCCTCGTGGTCATGGTAGGCAGTGGCCAGGCTAGTTTTAGGCATCCTTGGCCCCCTAGCCATGGCCTTCACCCAAACTCTTGGTCCTTGCCCTTAACCCTTGACGTTAACCCTCACATTTAGGCTCTAGTTAACCCTACTAATTTCCAAGGTGTTACAGAAATCTATTTCCCTTTCAAGAGGAATACCGGGTAGATCATTTGGGAGCACTTCCGGAAACTCTTTTACAATAGGAATTGACTCAAGAGAAGGAGTCTCGGAATCTACAACCCTCACCCTCACTAGATGGTACAAGCAACCCTTAGAAATCATCTTTGTAGCCTTAAGACAAGAAATAACCCGACTCTTAGGCATGGAATTTCCCCTCTTCCACTCTAGGATAGGCTCATTTGGGAATTGGAACTTAACCACTCTAGTTCTACAATCAATGGAAGCATAGCATGAATGTAACCAGTCTATACCAAGGATAAAATCGAAGTCAAACATATCAAGTTCTACCAAATCAACAAGAGTAACTCTATGGGATAAGGACATGGGACACCTTCTATATACCCTCTTAGCCAACACAGAATCACCAGCAGGGATAGAGACAAAAAAAGGCTCTAATAACACATCGGGGAGCACGTCAAACCTCATAGCCACATAAGGAGTCACAAAGGACAAAGTAGCACCGAGATCAAGAAAAGAATACACATCAATTTGAAAAACTTTTAACATACGGTCACCACATCGGGGGAGCTCTCTTGATCACTTCTGGTTTGGAGAGCATAGAATCGGTTATGCTTAGGAGAACTAGCACCCTAACCACTTGGACCAGATGAGGGGTTGGGTGAGCCCTACGATAAGTATCTCCCTCATTCTTAGAAACCGAGGGACAATCCCTACTCTTATGACCCATCTTGCCACACCCAAAGCAAGCATTGGAGCATGCTAGACACTTACCCTAATGATTTCTCCCACATTTAGCACAAGTAGGCATTGAGGACTTACTACCATCTCCATGGGGTTTAGGGTTAAACGCCCTTTCATTGTTAGGCCTTGGAGGAGCATTTGAAGAACCTTGCCTGGAGAACCTTTGCCTAAATCTTGAACGACCTCGTCTATCGGACCTAGAATGTGAGAAGTTACCATCATCCCTTCTTGACCTCTTTGCTTCCCTAGATCTTTCCTTAAGCTTTTCTTCCTTAATTTGTTGGGAATACACCATAAGGTGAGAAATGTCCATATCATGAATCAGCATAGCAGTGTGGCATTCTTTGACAACCAAGTCGGATACTCCCGACACAAACTTACTGATCTTGGTCCTACGATCCGCTACGATAGAAGGAGCATACTTAGATAGTTGAGTGAACCTCAATGCGTACTCCCTCACACTCATATTTCCCTATCGAAGGCTGATGAACTCAAGTACCTTGTCCTCTCTCATCTCTAACGGGAAGAAGCTATCAACAAAAGCACTTTTGAATCTCTCCCACTCTATGGGACCTGCTCCTTGTGGCCTTGCCTCTTTTTACTGATTTAAGCAAATCTGAGCAACCCCTTTGAGTTGATAAGAGACTAACTCTGCTTTCTCTACCGGTGTCACCCCCATAATAACAAGTATCTTATAAACCTCGTCGATAAATTCTTGAGGGTCCTCCTCAACTTTGGAGACATAAAACTCTAGAGGGTTCATCCTTGTAAGGTCCCTTACTCTTGTCACCATCGTACCCACATTTGGATTCACGGGAGCAACCACCTCTCTATTGGCTTGGGACGTCACGGCTTGAGCCAAAACTTGGAATGCCAACCTAAACTCTGCATTGGTTACATTCTCAGTCAAAGGATCAATTGGAGCTTGAGGAGGGGCTTGGGGAGGAATTTCTTGACCCACATTGTCTCCCTCTATCCTCTAGCATTAGCACTTCTAGTAGTCATATCCTGAAAAATCATTGGGTAAGGGTTAGGAGAAAGACTTTATAGAGTTAAACTCCATGGCACGACCTAGATAAATGAAGAAGTGAAGTTTCCTAAACATATAGTAGCCTCTCATTCATATATGTGGCGTGCTTCACACTTATGAACAAGAATCTACTAAACGTGGTTTGAGACATCCGAGAACCATTCTAAACCTTGTACTCTGAATACAAAGTTTGTCACCACCCAAAGTACACCCTAGTCGTAACCTGGAGTATAGGACCCCAAGAGACCCTATACAAGCCACTTAGCATACATATACAAGATACTAGAATCTTAAAGAATTCAAAAAATACATTTTCGATTCATAAGGAGTTTGACAAAAGTAGCGAAACTCTAACATAAGTCTCAAAGTCATCTTTTCATCATAGGAGTGATTGGGACGCAACCCATACATCACATACAAAATCTGAATGAAAAGACATGAAAGCAACAAAAGAGACTCGGCCCTTAGAACATGAGGACTCACAAATTTTAAAAGTCTAAAAGGGCTCCCTAGCCACGAGTATGGGAGGTAGGACCGTCGGGCCCTACATTAGTGAAACAGTGTAGGCAAGAGTATATGTTAGTACATGGAATGTACCAAGTATGATAGCAATGCATAAGAGTGATGAAATCATGCTAAAAGGACTTTACATGACATACAATGACCAAGATAAATAATAAAATAACGTGTTAGGAAATATAATTCATAAGCATGGTCAATGCAAGCTAAAACACATTTTAGATACTTCTAGAAGTAACCTTGGTTCATTATTGTGGGAAGTTTGCATTACCCAACATAGACCATCTGAGTTACAAAATGGGATCCAATGTCTATCCCATACCGAAAAGAGATGTACATACTTGCCAAGGTAAGAACCATAATCTTCTAGCTTAAGTGGATCCACTAGCTAATGTCTATCTAAGATAAACCTATGGGGGCACATAGTTATGGGATAGAGAGCTTGCTACTAGAAAACCCGGCCTTTTCTACGACAGAGCTTCCATATCAAAATCCTCTCGATGCTAAGCATAAACTCCAACGAATAATTAGTCATATTAATCTTATTATCCATGGAAAGTCACAATCAAGTAGCCAATCTAAGCTAGAGTTCATTAGAATAGCTCTTAAATCTTGATTCGTATTTTAGTTGAGAAAACCTTTCAACTATATGAATCATTCATGTGAGAAACCCTTTAACATTCATGTTTTGAGTAGTATGTGAGAGGATACTTATTCTAATGGTAACCTTGTTCAACTGATGGTATTCGATGCACATACGAAGTAAACCATCTTTTTTTGAAACAAACAAAACTGGAGCACCCCATGGAGAAATACTCGGTCAGTTGAAACCCCTATCCAACAAATCTTTCAACTGCTCATTTAATTGCATAAACTGCCGGAGCTATTCGATAAGAAAGAATAGAGATACGTTGCATATCTGGAGAAGGTCAATACCGAAGTCTATTTCCCTTTTGGGAGGAACAGTAGTTATATCATTGGGAAAAACTTCCAAAAACTCATTAACAATGGGGACCGACTAAAGAGTAGGAGTTTCAAAATCCATATCCCTCACCCTAACTAGATGGTATATACAACCCTTAGAAATAATCTTCCTAGCCTTAAGACAAGAAACAAACTGACCTTTCGACATAGGATTCCCCCTTTCCACTTTAGGATAGGCTCTTTTGGAAGCTGAAACTTGACCACGGGGGTTCTACAATCAATAGAAGCATAAAAAGAATGCAATCAATCCATACCAAGGATAACATCGAAATATAACATATCAAGCTCTACAAGATTAACATGGGTGACTCTATGAGATAAGGAGACGAGACAATTTCTATAGATTCTCTTGGAACAATAGATTCACCAATAGTTGTAGAGACAAAAAAAGGGTCTAATAACACATCCGGAAGGATATCAAACCTCATAGACACATATGGCATCACAAAATACAAGGTAGCACCAGGATCAAGCAAAGAAAAAAAATCAAGATGAAAGACTTTCAACATACCAGTAACCACATCAGGAGAATCCTCTTGCTCATGACGAGTTTGAAGTGCATAAAATCTATTTTGCTTTGGAGAACTTGAACCTGAAAAGATAGGCGGAGCTTGTCTACCTTCTCTTCCCTTAGCCATAAGTGATGGACAATCCCCTATCTTATGACCACTCTTACCACAACCAAAGCAATCATCCATACTGGCTAAGCATTTACCCTCATGCTTCCTTCCACATTTAGCACAAGTAGACGATGAAGATCCACCACCATTTTCTCCTTGAGGTTTAGGGTTAGACACCCATTATTTTTTGAATTTAGGAGGAGCATTAGAGTAACCTTGATTGGAAAACATTTTATGGAACTTAGAACGACCGTGCCCATCAGACCTTGAATGTGAAAAGTCACCATCATCGGTCCCTGCCTTCTTTGCTTCTCTAGATCTTTCCTTAAGTATCTCTTCTTCCATTTGTTGAGCATACATCATCAGCCGAGAAATTTCAATATCATTGATGAACATAGCGGTATGACATTCTTTGTTAACCACTCGGACACTCCCAAAATAAACTTACTCATCCTTGCCCTAGGATCAACTACCGTAGTAGAATCATACCTAGACAATGGTATGAATTTTAAGACATACTCTTTTATACTCATGCTTCCTTGATAAAGGTTGATGAATTCAAGTACCTTTTTCTCCCTCATCTCAAGGGAAAAGAATCTATCAAGGAAAGCAACCTTAAACTTTTCCCAATAAAGAAGACCCACATCAACTGCCCTCTCTTCTTTCTATTGGTTGAACCAAACTTGAGCAACACCCTTAAGTTGATAAGCAACCAATTCCACCATTTCCACCGATGTCACTCCCATGATCATCAACACCTTATGCACTTCATCAATGAACTATTGAGGATCTTCCTCAACTTTGGAACTATGAAACTCCGAAGGATTCATTCCAGTGAAGTCCCTCACTCTAGATGACTTCTTACCCATATTTGGATTCACGGGACTACAACCTCTCTATTGGCTTGAGTCGTCATGGCTTGGGCCAATACTTGAAAAGAAGCTCTAAACTCTACATCAGTCACTTGCTCGACCAAAGGGTCGACCGGAATTTGAGGAGCTTTTTGTTCCACATTTGCATTCCTATTCCTCCTAACATATGCTCTTCGAGGGGCCATATCCTAATAAGCATCGGGTACGGGTTAGGCGAAAGACATATAGAGTTACACTCTATTGCACAACTTTAGAGTAATGAAAAAAGTGGAGTTCCCTAATCATCTTATAGTTTCTTATTCATAAATGTGGCGCCCTTCAACTCATGAAAAAGAATCTACCCAATGTGGTTTGAGACATCCTAGAACCATTCTAAACCTTGTGCTCTGAATACCAAGTTTGTCACGACCCAAAGTACACCCTAGTCGTAACATGGAGTATAGCACCCCGAGAGACCCTATACAAGCCACTTAGCATACATATACAAGATACTATATTCTTAAAGAGTTCAAACGACATTTTCGATTCATAAAGAGTTTGACTAAAGTAGCGTAATTCTAACATAAGTCTCAAAGTCATCTATTACATCATAGGAGTGATTGGGACGCAACCCATACATCACATACAAAATCTGAATGAAAAGACATGAAAGCAATAAAAGAGACTCGGCTGTTGGAACATGAGGACTCACCAATATTAAAGTCTAAAAGGGCTCACTAGCCACGAGTATGGGAAGTAGGACCGTCGGACCCTACATTAGTGAAACAATGTAGGCAAGAGTATGTGTTAGTACATGGAATATACCAAGTATGATAGCAATGCATAAGAGTGATGAAATCATGCTAAAAAGGTCTTTATATGGCATACAATGACCAAGATAAATAATAAAATAACGTGTTAGGAAATATAATTCATAAGCATGGTCAATGTAAGCTAAAACACATTTGAGATAATTCTAGAAGTAACCTTGGTTCATTATTGTGGGAAGTTTGCATTACCCAACATAGACCATGTGAGTTACAAAATGGGATCCAATGTCTATCCCACACCGAAAAGAGATGTCCATACTTAACAAGGTAAGAACTATAAACTTCTAGCTTAAGTGGATCCACTAGCTAATGTCTATCTAAGACAAACCTATGGGGCCACATAGTTATGGGATAGAGAGGTTGCTACTAGAAAACCCGGCATTTTCTATGGGAGAGCTACCATATCAACATTATCCCGATGCTAAGCATAAATTCCAATGAATAGTCATTAGTCATATTCATCTTATTATCCATGGAAAGGCATAATCAAGTAGCCAATCTAAGCTAGAGTTCATTAGAATAGCTCTTAAATCTTGATTCGTCTTTTAGTAGAGAAAACCTTTCAACTCTATGAATCCTTCATGTTAAAAACATTCATGTTTTTAGTAGTATGTGAGAAATTCTTTCACAATAAAAACAACAATAACATCGATGCTTCACTCTCAAATCAACCTTAAATCATTTTCATCAATTTCATAAGAAACATGCATATCTTCATAAATCCTTATTTCATAGTTCAAATGCCTCATCATATCATCATAGTCTATAAATCATGGTTCATACATGGGTTTATGAGAACTCTTCTTAAAAACATGTTCTTCAATTCATGCATAAAAAGACATAAAACAATCAATTGATCATAATTGAAAGGAACCCATAAGATGGAGGAAAACCATAATTTCAATTGGAGAATTTTAACTTGTAAAATTGGAGAATTTAGGAACCCTATGGAGGAAAGAACTCCATATGTGAATACTATCATATCTTTATGGAAA
Source organism: Solanum okadae (assembly GCA_036553675.1). NCBI lineage: Eukaryota > Viridiplantae > Streptophyta > Magnoliopsida > Solanales > Solanaceae > Solanum > Solanum okadae. Next base: position 17,564,996 of record CM071686.1, on the reverse strand, counting down.
AAGCCCACAATCAGTGGAGAATGGAGACTTGATCTTAAAACCCTAGACGTCTTCTTCAAGCTTTAGAAAGAGAAATATTTGGGGGAAGAACTTTGGAGGGATTTGGGTAACTTTGAAGAATGATTTAGAATAGTTAGATTTTAGGCTTAGAAGACTTATATAGCTTCTAGGATTAGGATCAAAAGGACCTAGTTTAGGCATTAATCAATTAGGGAAAAGACCAGAAAGCCCCAAAAAAATTAACTGCTGACTCAACCTACGGTCTGTAGGTCCACTTACGGACCACCCTGGTGAACCGTAGATAAAGTATTAGGACCTTAAATTTTACCCACTTTCGACGGATCCCATGTATGGTCCATTGGTCCACTTACAGACCATTCATACCAACCGTCGATCCCCACTTTTACCCTCATAGTTTCACTAAGTTTGGAACTCACCTACGAGACCTATCAACGACTCGTACACTGAACAACAGACCGTCCTGGTGAACCGTAAAAAGGGTACTCAAACTTGACTTCTAAAATTATTTACACCTACCACCTACGGTTCCCACCTACGCCCGTAAGTGAACCTACAGTTCGTCAGTGGGATCCATCGATACAGACACCAGTTAAGAAAATCTGCAACTTTTTCCTTCCTTTCAAATCCCAAGTGTTACATAATTTAATTTTTCTATATGAAATTTAAATCTTTTATAACTCTGAACTAACCAATAATAACTACGGAATGCAGGATGATACCGACAGAGGCGGATCTAGCAAGCAAAAAAGTAGTGTTGATAGCAAGAATCAAACTCGCATTGCGAGTGCGACAGCTTCAGTCCTTTGCCAACGAAACCATTCATCATTTCATATAGTGGGTGGCAAAGTTAATATATTACTACTTTCTTATACATAAACACACACACTCACGCGCGCGCACACTCACACACACGCACACACACATATATATATATATATAATTACCAAGATCACTGGGTATCGTGGCACCCCACCCATACACATAGATCCGTCCCTGGATACCGATACGGATGAAGACTTCAAGTTTCTAGAGCTTTTGGATCTCATTACAAAGAATGTATATGAGATGCAGAAAATAATAAAAGAGAAAAAGCAAAGCCTTCAGAAAGATAAACCTAGGCGGAAGGATAAGGCAAATGCTGACCACAAACGAGAACCTGCAAGATAAAGGGAGAAGGAGAAACAACAGAAGAGAAAAAAACAGTGAACAGGACAAAGAAGTGAGTATATGTAATGGTTTTGGAAGGACATATATCTGAGGTTCGCCATGATTTCTCGATAGGTGATCGAATATGTATATCTTTTATTTTTTGTATTATATATTAACATTGCAATTCTCTCTTGTTTCTAAACTCATGCTAGGTTTTTGTCTATGCTTGGAGTCTAGAAGGGTCACTATTTGCATCTCGGTAAACATTAATACCATTTCTTTCTTTTTTGCTCTCGTCTATGAATCAACTAACGTTCATATTCATACTTCTATTTTTTTTTCTCTTAGTTAAAAGGTTGAGAGTAGTTTTAGACTCATCTAAGAAATATTGGCTCTTATAGTTAACCATGTGTAATATCACTTTAGGTCGGGAGACTCCACTGCTAGAATTTGGACTATTCGAGATGGTCCATGTAATTCTACAATCGAAAGGAGGCCTCCAAAAAATTTGGTTTTGAAGCATTTGGAAAGTCAAGCAACTAAGAAAAACAAGGATGTTACATCACTTGACTGGAATGTGAGTTTTCTACTGCTTGTTTTGGGCTGACTTTCATTGATCTATACTTTTATGGTGGAATTTCTATAACACCTCGGATTTGAAAAGAATGGAAAAATGCAGATTCGGGTTGTAGGTGTGACCTACAGTTGGTAAGAGAACTTACGGACCTTAGGTGGCATCCGTAGGTGAGAGGGAAAATGAAATGAAAAAAATTGGCAAATTTTTAGAACCTACGATGACCATGCACGGTCCATAGGTAGACATACAAACTGTAAATGGGCCCCGTCATTTGAAGGTCCATATTGAAGTCCCTAAACCCCACCTATAGTCGACCAGGATGGTCCGTAGTAGGACCTATGGACCATAGGTCTAAACCATCGGTCGAGGTTCAGCAATTTGATTTTAAGGGCTTTTGGGTCTTTCCTAATTGTTTTAGCCCAATACTAGGTAGTTTTACAAATTGACCCCCAAATTTCCCAATTGAACTCATTCTCCTAAATTTTCAAAAGTTGATCAAAGTTCTTCCCTAATATTTGTCTCTCTAAAGCTTGACGAAGAAATCTAGGGCTTCAAGATCAATTCTCCCAATTCACCACTGATTGTGGGCTTTTGACATCAAGGTATGATAGTATTCACCTAAGGAGTTTTTTCCTCCATAGGGTTCCTAAATTCACCAATTTTATAAGTTAGAATTTTCCAATTGAAGTTAGGGTTTTCTTTCATCTCATGGGTTCTTCTAAATTACAATCCAATTGATTGTTTTATGTCTTTTTATGCATGAATTCAAGTAATTGCATTTTTTAAAGTTGAATTCCCATGATCCCATGTGTAATCCATGATTTCTAGACTATGATCTTATGATGGGGTTTTTGAACTATGAAAGATGAATTTATGAAGATATGCATGTTTCTTTATGAAATTGATATAAATGATTTAAGGTTGCTTTGAGAGTGAAGCATCGATGTTGTTGATTGTTGTAAGAGTATTTCTTACACACTACTCAAAACATGAATGTGAAAGGGCTTTCTCACATGAAGGATTAATAGGGTTGAAAGGTTTTCTTAACTAAACTTTGATCAAGATTTCGGAGCTATTCTAATGAACTCTATCTTGGATTGGCTACTTGATTGTATCTTTTCATGGATAATAAGATGAATATTACTAATGACTATTCCGTGGGATTTATGCTTAGCACCGAGAGGATATTGAGATGGAATCTCTCCCGTAGATGAGGTTGGGTTTCTAGTTGAAATCTCCCTATTCCATGAATTTGTGTCACCATAGGTTTGTCTTAGATAGACATTAGCTAGTGGATCTACCTAATCTATAAGTTATTGGTTCTTACCTCAGCAAGTAAGAACATCTTTTTTCAGTGTGTGATAGACACCAAATTCCATGTTATAGCTCACATGGCCTATATTAGTTAATGGCAAACTTTCCACAATTATGAACTAAGGTTACTTCTCAGAGTATCTCAAATATGTTTTAAAGATGTTTAGCTTGCATTGACCATGATTTCGACTTATGTCTTCTAAAATATATTTTATGATTTAACTTGGTCATTGCATGTCATATAAAACCTATTTTAGTATGATTTTATCATTCTTATACATTTCTATTATACTTAGTACATTCCATGTACTTATGCATACTTGTGCCTACATTGTTTCACTAATGTAGGGTCCGACGCTTCCATTCCGTACACTCATGGCTAGTGATCCCATATAGAAATTGAAGATTGGTGGTCCTTATGTTCTAAGGACTGACACTTTTTTATTGCTTTCATGTCTTTTCATTTCAAATTTTGTATGTGATGTATGGATTACGTTCCAATCATTGCCTTATGATATAATAGATGGGTTTGAGACTTATGGTAGACTTTCGTTTTTATCAAACTTTTTATGATATAAAATGTCTTTTTAACTCTTTAAATACTTGTATCTTGAATGATGTATGCTAAGTGGCTTGTATACGGTCTTTCAGGTAACTATACGCCATGTTACGACTAAGGTGTTCTTTGGGTCGTGCAAACTTGTTGTTCAGAGCACAAGGTTTAGATAGGTCCTAGGAAGTCTCATAAGCCACGTCGAATAGAGTCTTGTTCATGAGTTGAAGGGCGCCACATTTATGAATAAGAAACTATAAGATGATTAGGGAACTCCACTTTTTTCATTACTCTAAAATTGTGCAATAGAGTGTAACTCTATATGTGTTTCTCCTAACCCGTACTCGATGCTTATCAGGATATGGCCCCTCAAAGAGCATATGTTAGGAGAAATAGGAATGAGAATATGGAACAAGAAGCTCCTCAAATTCTAACCGACCCTTTGGCCGAGTAAGTCATTGATGCAGATTTTAGAGCTGCTATCCAAGTATTGGCCGAAGCCATGACGGCTCAAGCCAATAGGGAGGTTGTAGTCCCCCGTGAATCCAAATGTGGGTACAAAGCATCTAGAGTGAGGGACTTCACTGGAATGAATCCTTCGGAATTTTATAGTTCTAAGGTTGAGGAAGATCCTCAAGAGTTCATTGATGAAGTGCATAAGGTGTTGATGATCATGGGAGTGACACCGGTGGAAAAGGTGGAATTGGTCGCTTATCAACTTAAGGGTGTTTCTCAAGTTTGGTTCAACCAATAGAAAGAAGAGAGGGAAGTTGATGTGGGTCTTCTTTATTGGGAAAATTTTAAGGTCGCTTTCCTTGATAGATTCTTTTCCCTTGATATGAGGGAGGCAAAGGTACTTGAACTCATCAACCTTTATCAAGGAAACATGAGTATAAAAGAGTATGTCTTGAAATTCATACCATTGTCTAGGTATGATCCTACTATGGTTGTTGATCCTAGGGCAAGGATAAGTAAGTTTATTTCGGGAGTGTCCGAGATGGTAAACAAAGAATGTCATACCGCCATGTTCATCAATGATTGAAATTTCTCGGTTGATGATGTATGCTCAACAAATGGAAGAAGATATACTTAAGGAAAGATCTAGAGAGGCACAGAAGGCAGGGACCAACGATGGTGACTTTTCACATTCAAGGTCTGATGGGCACGGTCGTTCTAAGTTCCATAAAATGTTTTCCAGTCAAGGTTACTCTAATGCTCCTCCTAAATTCAAAAAATAATGGGTGTCTAACCCTAAACCTCAAGGAGAAAATGGTGGTGGATCTTCATCGTCTACTTGTGCTAAATGTGGAAGGAAGCATGAGGGTAAATGCTTAGCCAGTATGGATGATTGCTTTGGTTGTGGTAAGAGTGGTCATAAGATAGGGGATTGTCCATCACTTATGGCTAAGGGAAGAGAAGGTAGACAAGCTCCGCCTATCTTTTCAGGTTCAAGTTCTCCAAAGCAAAATAGATTTTATGCACTTCAAACTCGTCATGAGCAAGAGGATTCTCCTGATGTGGTTACTGGTATGTTGAAAGTCTTTCATCTTGATTTTTTTTCTTTGCTTGATCCCGGTGCTACCTTGTATTTTGTGATGCCATATGTGTCTATGAGGTTTGATATCCTTCCGGATGTGTTATTAGACCCTTTTTTTTTTGTCTCTACAACTATTGGTGAATCTATTGTTCCAAGAGAATCTATAGAAATTGTCCCGTCTCCTTATCTCATAGAGTCACCCATGTTGATCTTGTAGAGCTTGATATGTTATATTTCGATGTTATCCTTGGTATGGATTGGTTGCATTCTTTTTATGCTTCTATTGATTGTAGAACCCACCCGTGGTCAAGTTTCAGCTTCCAAATGAGCCTATCCTAAAGTGGAAAGGGGAAATCCTATGTCGAAAGGTCACTTTGTTTCTTGTCTTAAAGCTTGGAAGATGATTTCTAAGGGTTGTATATACCATCTAGCTGGGATGAGGGATATGGATTCTGAAACTCCTACTCTTGAGTCGGTCCCCATTGTCAATGAGTTTCCGGAAGTGCTTCCCGATGATATAACTAGTGTTCCTCCCGAAAGGGAAATAGACTTTGGTATTGACCTTCTCCAGATATGCAGCCTAACTCTATTCCTTCTTATCGAATGGCTCCGGTAGAATTTATGAAATTAAATGAGCAGTTGAAAGATTTGTTGGATAGGGGTTTCATCCAACTGAGTATCTCTCCATGGGGTGCTCCAGTTTTGTTTGTTTGAAAGAAAGATGGTTCACTTCATATGTGCATCGAATACCATCAGTTGAACAAGGTTACCATTAAGAATAAGTATCCTCTCCCAAGGATAGATGACTTTTTTTATCAACTTCAAGGAGCAAGTTACTTTTCTAAGATCGACCTCTGGTCGGGTTATCACTAATTGAGGTGAAGGAAGATGGCATTCCGAAGACGGATTTTCGGACTCGATATGGTCACTATGAATTTTTGGTGATATCATTTGGGTTGACTAATTCTCCAGCCGCATTCATGGATTTGATGAATAGGGTGTTTAGACAATACCTTGACATGTTTGTGATTGTGTTCATCGATTATATCTTGATCTATTCAAGGAGTGAAGAAGAGCATACCGATCATTCGAGAATTTTGTTGCAAGTCCTCAAGGACCAACAACTTTTTGCAAAGTTTAGTAAGTGCAAGTTTTGGTTAAGATCCATGTCTTTTCTTGGTCACATTTTTTCCAAATAGGGTATTGAGGTAGATCCTAAGAAGACAGATGCGGTTAAGAGTTGGCCTAGACCTCTATCCCCTTCGGAAATTAAAAGTTTATTGGGTTAGGATGGCTACTATAGAACGTTTGTGGAAGGTTTTTATTCGATTGCCTCTCCATTGACGGCATTGACCGCAAAAGAAAGTCAAATTCTTATAGTCAAAAGCTTGTGAAAAGAATTTTCAAAAATCGAAAGATAGACTCTAACCAAACTGATGGAATTGAAGTGGAAAGTTAGAAATCTTTTAGGACCCAATGGATGAATTGAATTCATTTGTGAATTCCCACATACCTTGATGATCAAAGCTCAAAAGCAATAGAGGAAGAAGGAGCTTGTCACGACCCAAAATTCATATGTCGTGATGGCACCTATGTTCTCACCCGATAGGTGAGCCAACCCACTAGTTTTACAAATTTAACTAAGTAATTAAGGTGAGAAGATAAACAACAAGTAGAATATCTCAAACACTATGTCTGTCATAAGTATGAAGTACAGAAAGCTAAAATACCACCTGAGATTTTGGTGTCATAAGTACAAGAGCTTCTAAAAATAAGGTGCAAGTATGAAACTCAAATGACAAGTCTAAACGTAAGAAATATCTTATATGAATACTAAAATAAGAGAATGAATAATAAGATAGAAGGAGGTGTGGGCCACGGAACAACCAAGAAGCTCACCACAACTCAATGATAATCCAAGCTCGGACTTAGAAAGCTCCACGAGATGCGCTTGTATTCGGAATCGAATTTGCACCACATAAGAGTGCAACTAGTGTAGTATGAGTACAAAACCACTTGTACCCAAATCTAAAATCAAGTTCTTAATCTTGATGCCACTTAATATGTCAAATATCATATTTCATAAATCCAAGCCTAGGGTTAAGTCTTAATTTCTCCAAATAACATAATTTTAATGATATTTATATAATACAATACACCTAATATTTAATTTCTTGAATTCCTATTCTCCCTTCTTTTCATTAGTACCCACTCATTACATGATTACTCCCAAAATTGCAATCATTACTTAATATTTTCCATTAAAACTTTTCTCCAACTTTCTTTTTTTTTGAACCCACATACAGCACAACATTAATTGAACACCTAATGCCTCAGAACCTAAAATCCATTACGAAGAGTTCAAAATTGGAATCCTTACCTGAATGTGGTCTTCTCATCTTGCGGCGTTCCTTTGTCCCTTTCTCTTTTCTTGTACTTACTCAAATTATGATCTAAAAATATTAAATCACGCTACCTTATTTCAACACATGAGCCAAGTGGTAAAGGGTATTAAATAAATTATGGAATTGGTCCATTAACTATCAATTATTTTAATTATTTAATAAATATTTGTTAACTAAATAATCGTAGTTACCTAATAGTTTAAAATTATCATTTAAATTTTAATGGAAAGAGTAAAAATAGTCCTAGTGCTGAAAACAATCTATAGGGTCATTACATCATCTACCACTTAAACAAACATTCGTCCTCGAATGGTAAAAGAATAGGAAGTACATGAACGCTCAGAAAGCTAAGGATTACTCATCTACATGTTTGACTCGGTCTCTCAAGTAGCCTCCTCAACCGGATGATGCTTCCATTGAACCTTTACTAAAACAATCTCCATCGACCTCAACTTTCGAATTTTCCTATCCAAGATTTCTATCGGGCCTTCCTCAAAAGTTATTTTTTTATCAAGTAACACATAGTCCCATTGAATCGCATGGGCACTATCATGATGATACTTCTTCAGCATCAGAATATAAAATATAGGGTGAACACCCGACAAACCAGGTGGCAAAGCCAACTCATAAGCTACCTCACCATGCTCAATAATCTCAAAAGGACCAATATACCTCGGGCTCAACTTGCCCTTCATTCCAAATCACATCACACCTTTCATAGGTGAAACCTTCAATAGAACCCGCTCTCCAACCATGAACTCCAAATCACGAAACCTTCGATCTATATAACTCTTTTGCCTACTTTGATCCATGAGAAGCCTATCCTGGATCAACTTGACCTTTTCCAAGGACTCCCTCAACAAATATGTACCCCATGGCCTAACCTCAAATGCATCAAACCAACTAATTAGAGATCGATATGTCCTACCATACAAAGCCTCAAATGGTATCATCACAATACTCGACTGGTAAATGTTGTTGTATGCAAACTCTGCTAAAGGAAAAAATTATTCTCAATGACCACCAAAGTCGATGACACGCGCTCGTAACATGTCTTCAAGAACCAAATTAGTTTGTTCAGACTGACCATCAATATGAGGGTGAAAGGTTGTACTAAGATCCACCTGAGTGCGCAACTCCGTCTGCATAGACCACCAGAAATGAGAGGTAAATTGTGTGCCACGATCAGAAATGGTTGAAATTGGCACCTTATGCAAGCGAACTATCTCTCGAATGTAGATCTTGGCTAACTTCTCTGAATTATAGGTAGTCTGAAGTGATACGAAGTGTGCAAACTTAGTCAATTGGTCCACGATGTTCCATATAGCATCAAACTTATCCAAGGTACATGGAAACCCTACCATAGAGTCCATAGCTATACGCCCCCACTTCCACTCAGTATGAGCATTTTTTGAGTCACACCTCCAGGCTTTTGGTGTTCATACTTCATGTGCTGATAATTTAAACATCGAGATACAAAATCTACTATGTCCCTCTTCATACGAAACCACCAATAATGTTACTTCAAGTCATGATACATCTTAGTATCCCCCGGATGAATAGAGTACCTTGAACAATGCTCATCCTCCATGATCAGTCTAGTCAAATCACTTGTCTAAGGAACACAAATACGACCTTTTATCCTCAAAACTCCCCTCACCATCAAGAATTACCTCTTTAGCCTCTCCTTTTACCATCTTATCTCAAATCTTACGTAAATCAACATCATCAAATTATTGAGTTGGAATCTTCTCCAACAAGGAAGACCTCACCTCCATATAAGCCAAAACCCTACCCAATTCTGAAATATCAAGCCTCACAAAGCTATTAGCTAAGGATGGGACGTCCATATCTAAAGGATACTCTCCAACTTGTAACAAGGCTAGACTACCCATACTGACTGTCTTTCGACTCAAGGCATTTGCTACCACATTCGCCTTGCGCGGATGATAAAGGATACTCATGTCGTAGTCTTTGAGCAACTCGAACCATCTCCACCACATGCCTCAAATAGAGATACCTGTGATTGAATATATATTGGAGACTACGATGATCCGTGAACACCTCACAATGCACCCCATATTGGTAATGCCTCCAAATCTTCAATGCAAACACTACAGCCGCCAACTCCAAGTCTTGAGTAGAGTAGTTCTTCTTATGAATCTTCAATTGTCTCGAAGCATAAGCTATCACTTTCCCCTTCTGCATAAATACATAACCAAGAACAATCCAATAATTATCGTAATATACAATAAAAACCCTCTCCCTCCACGAGTAGAGTCAAAATCAGAGCAGTAGTCAATAAAGTCTTGAGCTTTTGAAAACTCACCTCACACTCATCTCAACATTGCATTGCCACTTCCATCTTGGTCAATTTAGTTAATGGGGATGCAATGGATGAGAACCCCTCCATAAATCACCGATAATAGCCTGCAAAGCCTAAGAAACTCTAAATCATAGTAACTGAAGCAGGTCTATCCAATCTCGAATTGCCTCAATCTTCCTAGGATCTACCATAATACCCTCTTTGGACACTACATGTTCCAAGAATGCCACCGAACTAATCCAAAACTCGCACTTTGAAAACTTTGCATAGACCTTCTTCTCTTCAGAATCCAAGCACAATCTTCAAATGATGCTCGTGTTCCTCCTTATTTCAGAAGTATATCAGTATATCATCAATGAAGATAATAACAAAAGAATCTAAGTACATTATGAACACCCCACACATTAAGTCCATAAAAGTTGTTGGGGCATTAGTCAACCCAAAAAACATCACCAGAAACTCATAATCGCCATAAGATGTTCGAAAAGTTGTCTTGAGGATACCTTCCGCCCTAACCTTCAACTGATGATAACCAGATCTCAAGTCAATCTTGGAGAATACTTAAGCACCCTAAAGCAAATCAAATAAATCACTAGTATAAGATATCCGGTACTTATTTCTGATAAAATTGTTCAACTATCGATAATCAATACGCATAGATCCATCTTTATTTTTCACAAATAGCACTAGAGCACCCCAAGGAGATACACTCGATCTAATAAATCTCTTGCTCAACAAATCCTGCAAATGATCCTTCAACTCCTTTGATTCAGCCGGTGCCATATTATAAGGAGGAATAGAGATAGGTTGAGTGTCTGGTTCTAAGTCAATACAAAAATTAATATCACAATCAGGTGGAAAATCTAGTAAGCGTGTTGGAAATACCTCTGAAAATTCACTCACCACTTGAATAGACTCAAGCATAGGAGTCTCCACCCTAGTGTCTCAAATATAGGCCAAGTAAGTTAAACATCCTCACTCCACTAACCGATGAGACTTAATAAATGATATCATCCTTTTTGAACTGCGACTAAGAAAATCTCTCCACTAGGAATACCAGGCATAGCTAATGTAATTGTCTTAGCATGGCAATTCCAAATCGTGTGATAAGGAGATAACCAATTCATTCCCAGAATAACATCAAAAATACATCATATATAAGTCTTTCAGATCCACTCGAGTATCATGTCTCATCAAAGTAACTATACACGATCGATATACTCAATCTACCACTATGAATTCTCCAACAAAAGTAGAAACATGTACCCGCAAATCAAGTTACTTGAATACCATATCCAACTCGAATGACAACCTTATTTTCCTCACGTTGAATCATCTCTAAATCCTTGGCCACATCTACAACTTTCTGAAATGGAACACCAAAAGCGGCAACATGAGAAACTCTCATACGAATCGGAATAATCAACCCCTTAAAAAACTTTCTCACTCTCTCAGCCTCAGTGAGAAATATCATCAAAGTGTGTCTAGACAAGGCATGAAATTTAACCTTATACTATGTGATTAATATACCATCTTGATGCAACTCCTCACATGTAACACCATGTATCCGAAAATAGACCAGAATGCAGATTTTGAAAAGTTGCAGGTGCAACCCACGGTTGCCATCCACGGACCGTAGGTCAGACCACGGCCCGTGCTGGTGGTCCGTGGTTCACCACTGCAACCCCTCCCAGACCCAGCTCAGAAATTTCGCTAAGTCCCGACTCACGAACAGACCCACGGTCCGTAGATCAGACCATGGTCCGTGGTCTGTGTCCGTGGATTGAAACCTCCTTTACCCGGCCTCTGACACGAACTACGGTCGACCAGCACGGACCATCATTAGATCCACGGTCCATAGGTCTGACCGTAGATGGGGATCAACAGCCAGTTAGCTGAAAATTGTTGATGGATCAACTTCAGATGGTCATAACTCTTAGCACAAAAGGAATTGTGTCTCCCATAACCTATGGTAAGATATATAACTGAATCCTCTTTCCAACGCCACTGAGTTTGCTAAATTTTGACCTCCAAGTAAAAAGTTATGCTCATTTTAGTGAAGCCCTGTCAGGCAGACTCGATTGACGGACCCAATCTACGGACCATCAATTGAATGACGGCCCGTCAGTCCAATCCGTCGATCACTCCGACAGCAGTTAATTCAGGGGTCTTTTGGTCTTTTCCCATTTCATTTAACCCCTAAGATACGTCGTTTAGACCCTAAATCATGAGGTTTTAATCAGTTTAAGCCTAGAAACATAACTAGAACTTACCTTGCTCAAAATCATTAATCAAAACTTAGAAAATTAGAAGCAAGAAAAGAGAAAAAGGTCAAGAACCCTAGTTCAAGAACGCAACAAGGTTCCATCAGTTCCAGCCCCGAAATCGAAAGATTTCTCCGTGGAATTCGTCACCAGGTATGTGGAATTTCACTAGTAGGTTCCTTTCGCCCATTAGGTCCCTAGAATTCAGTCAGATTCTTGATTCCATGATTAGGAACAGACCTAGGGTTTCTAGAATTACAGGAGATCATCATGAATTAGTTATTTAAATGTTCCAAATCAGATTATCATGTTCTTGCTCAGTTTATCGCATGAATTTCAGAACCCTAGCTATGTATTTCTTTAGTTCTTGAATTACACATGCTACGTCAGATATTTCAGTATTCAGTTTTACATGCCTCAGTTTATGAATGCATCATTATCAGATTAATTGTTGCATTCTCAGTTTGCATGTTCAGTTTCGAGCTATCCAATATTTACAGAAATTCAGTCATAACCAGTTAACCACTTAATTCATTGGGAGTAGCATAATACCGAGTTGGACTAGGGTTCAGCGTACCCATATAGTCCCAGAACTATGAGCCACGTAGGTGTAAGTCCCCTCTGTGGGCAACATCAGTTTAGTGATCACGCCAGCATGCCTTTATACCTCTGGCAGAGTATATTGGGTCCTCTCGATGGGGCATATACATCGGACTCCACATTTAGCTCATGTGGTTTTATGTCGGTTATTAGTAGCTCCCACAGTTCAGTCAGATTCTATTGCATTGACCATTTATCAGTATATTCAGTATTCAGTCTCAGCATGTTATAAATTGGTCATTGCATTCAGTTAGCTCAGCATTCAGTATCTATATCATGTTTAGATTATTTCATTGCTTTATTGCTTTGTTCAATTATATGTTATTTCAGCTTTACTTTATCCTGCATGCTCAGTACCTTTCAAGTACTGACGCATACGTGCGCTACATCTTCTTGTGATGTAGGTTCAGGTTCTCAGCATCTAGATCACGCTTAGGTCGGTTCCCGATCTTCAATTCAGCAGCATCAGTGGTGAGTCCTCATTCTTCGAGGACTAGTGACATATTTACCTTTATCGCTTTTAGTTTTTAGTTTCAGTTTTGCTAGATCTAGTTGGGGCATGTCCCAACATTTCTAGTCAGTTTAGAGGCTTATTTCAGACATAGTTAGATTCAGCTTAGTAGTGAGTTAATAACTTCTTTGTATTAAACTCATCAATTTTCATATATCTCAGTTATAGTATATGGGTATTCCCCATCTCTTCAGTTTATTTATGATTTAGCTTCCGCATTGGTTTATTATCTTTAGTATGCTCATGATCATGCCAGCAGGGTTAGCTTGGGATCACTTGTGGTCCTAGGTCCCGTGTCCGCGTCTCGGGGGTAGCTTGGGGCGTGACATCACACTTGGCCCTCTTGCGCTCCCTTTAACGTGGAACAATCTTATCTAGAAATACATGAGTAAATTGAGTCCATGATAGTGGAGGTGATCCAATTGGCCTACTATCAATGTAATATATCCATCATTGATTGGTAATGCCAATCATTTGAAACACAGTGTCGTCAACTCCATAGGACTCCACTAATCCAAGATTGTGCATCATTTTATAATAGCTAACTATAAATACATACACATCATTATTCAAGTCACTATTATATGTTGGAGGATTCAATATCCTGAACTTGGCAAACACCTTTTACTTATCAACAATCATGACATGCTTATTAGCCAAATATGATTTAGCACAACCTCTATCTCATCTACCTCATGCAATAACCTTAGTATTGGATGCAGAAGTGAGTACAAGCTCCACAAAAAAGATTACTGCGGATGCACGAGTCCTCACTATTTGTTAGAGAAAGAGACAACAAGATTGATATTTCAACAAAGTCAAGTGTGCACAATAAGGAAATAAAGAATAGAAGTTTCATAAATGTCATATAGCCTCTCGAAGATAAGTATGGATGTGATCATACTGCTCCGCAAGACTCTACTAGACATTGCTCTTATACTCGTGAAACTGATGAACCTAGGGCTCTGATACTAAATTGTCATGACCCAAAATTCATATGTTGTGATGGCACATATGTTCTCAACCGATAGGTAAGCCAACCCACTTGTTTTACCAATTTAACTAACTAATTAAAGTGAAAAGATAAACAAGTAGATTATCTCAAACACTATGTCTGTCAAAAGTATGAAGCGCGAAAAGCGAAAATACCACCCGAGATTTTGGTGTCATAAGTACAAGAGCTTCTAAAATATGGTGCATGTATGAAACTCAAATGAGAAGTCTAAACGTAAGAAATATCTTGTCTAAATACTAAAATAACAGAATAAATAATGAGATAAATGGAGGTGTGGGCCACGTAATCGCCAAGCAACTCACCACAACTCCAAGATAATTCAAGCTCGGACTCTTGTACCCAAATCTAAAATCAAGTTCTTAATCTTGATGCCACTTAATATGTCAAGTCTCATATTTCCTAAATTCAAGTCTAGAGTTAAGTCTTAATTCCTTCAAATAACAAAATTTTCATGATATTTATATAACACAATACACCTAATATTTAATTTCTTGACTCACTATATCAAAACTTGTATCAATCTAAAAATCATGAAAAGGAAACCGAAATCAAAACAATTACACTATTTGTAACTCCTCACCATGGATAGAACGAAAAAGGAAATAAATAATATGAGAGATGCCACCCAGTTCCTATTCACCCTTCTTTTTTTTAAAGACCTGGGAGGCCCATTTTATTAAAATGATAGAAATATACAAACGGACTTAGCCCAAAGTGCTAAGTCCATAAAATCAGCAATAAATTAAATAGAACAAAAACATCAGAAAAGGAAAGTGGAAAGATCAGTCCTCTGGAATTGCATCTCCACCACGACCTCTTCATCGATTAGCCATGGAGCTCAACAAATTGAGCTCCCAGCTGGACCTCTCAATCGTATATCATCAGTTGAGGTGGGTGAAGGGATCTCTGGTAGATCGAAACATTGATTGCCAGTGAGAAAAAGGTACCCACTAACTCGGTCTTTATCTCTTTTGAATGTTGATCTTTCTTCCATTGTAGGACTCAGATTCAAACTCAGGTGATGGCCTCCTCGATGTCAACAATGGTGCTTTACATCACTAGCCACTCATTATCATGATTACCCCCAAAAATTACAATCATTACTTAAATAATTTTACCATTGAAAATTGTCTCCAAATTAAAAAAATCCTCTAACTTTATTTTTTTTTAACCCACGTAGAACACAACATTAATTGAACATCTAATGCCTCTGAACCTAAAATCCATTATAAAGAGTTCAAAATTTGAAGTCTTATTTGAATTTTGGTCTTCTCGTCTTGCGGCGTTCCTTTTCCCCTTTCGCCTTTCTTTTACTTGCTCAAATTATGATTTAAAAATATTAATTAAATTCCACTAACTTATTTCAACACATGGGTCAAGTGGTAAGGATATTAAATAAATTATGGACTTGGTCCATTAATTGTCAGCTATTTTAATTATATAATAAATATTTGTTAACTAAATAATTGTTGTTACCAAATAGTTCAAAATTTCCATTTAATTTTTTATGGGAAGAGTCAAAATAGTCCTACTGCTCAAAACTACCTAACAGGTCGTTACAGAGACTTGAAGCCTTAATTTCGTCCTTGAACTTGAGAGATGATGAGTTTTGATGAAATTTGAGAATTTGAGAGAATGAGAGGGTTTGGGTAGATTTTGGGATTAAAAGGTAATTATAGGACTTAGAATTAGGGTCAAAACGACATACTATAGGCATTAAATGCATAGGAAAATACCCAAATATCCTTAAAAAATAACCGTCAAAGTGATCTACCGATTGGACCTACGATCCATAGAACTTTCTACGGACCGTACTAGTCAACCCTAGAACCAACTTTAGAAACCCAAAATTCAATCATTTTCCACAAGACCTTTCTACTGTCCGTTGTTCATTCTACTTCCGTAGAACACAAGTTCAAGTCCAAAAGTTCACTAAGTCTTGTTCAGTTCTACGAGTGTCATCTACGACCTGTCCAAATTTCTACGGCTCGTCCTGGCTACTCGTAGGTCAAACTTCAAAAACTTGAATTTTTCCAAAATCTTTTCTCAACCCTACGACTTCCCTTTTACAGTCCGTAGAATTTCCTACGCTCCATAAATAGAACTCATAGTCACTACCTCAGTGCCAAAAATCTGAATTTTCCTTTCCTTTCAACTTTCCATTTTTTGAGGTGTTACATTAGGGTCTCATGTCGGTGGATCATTACTAGGACATGAATTTTTCCCACTTTTAAAGTGTCATGATATGTGTGGCACGGTATCTAATGTGGAGTGTGTGCCTCGCACTATGGACCCTTATATCTACACTACCTTGGCTTCATTTCTATTTGAGATGTTTAACTTTGAGTTTTACTCCTTTCATGTTAATTCTTGTTGTGTTTTAGCCTATAGTCTAATCACACATATTAGCTCTTCACAACAATTATACTTAAAATACATAAATATATGTAATTTTATACTTAGAAATTAAACTAAAATATTAACAAAATGTAGTGCTTAGACGCGGAAATATGCCCCAGATCATTCTTCCACCACTCATAGTATATTGCATTGAAGAGGGGTGATCTGGTGGTTGAACCGCCTTCCTGAGCAATTTGTGGTGCAACCATATGATCCATTTTAAGGAGTTAATCTTATGATGAAAAGACATGTTATTATACCAATTGAATATTATAGCACCCTACAATAGACTTAATTACTATGTAACAGATTTGACTTAGGTTAATCAAGTTCAACTAATAAAATAAAGTGCAAAACAAAACAGCATTACATAATGATTTACAATGAAATACCTCCTTTCTTAAGAGAGTAAAAATCACAACCTACAGTGTGTAGGATTTTCAGCAACCTGCACTAATCTCAAAGAGAGGTTTTAGATTACGACTATATAATCAAAGAGACTAACTCTTGTACCTTAAACACATTTATTTTCTCCAATTGTTGAACTCAATAAAAAAAAAACTAACTTTAGCCTTCAAATACATAATCTTACTCCAATTAATGAACTCAACAAAGACTAATAACTTTAGCCCTCAAGCACATCAATTTGCTCCAACTGATGAACTCAACAAAGACTAAGAAATATTCTAGGCTTCAACTAAACAAACTTCAACTATAAAACAACTTTTAATCAAACAAAACATCAATATTCAACCGTATAGACTCGACTATACCTAACAACTAGTAAACCAGGTTCAATGTTGTTGCAATGAAATCCTTCAGTTTGCTCTTATGGCTATTGCTCTCAAGATGAATTCCTAGAATATGCAATTGGTGCGACCCATGGTAAATCTTTATGTCATATATATGTTGGTGATTTTTCATGTCCTATAATATCATGTATTAGAAATTTTACTTCGAATAAAACATTGCATCCTATAAGAAAATTTGTGATTTCCTTTCTTTTACATGTCTACTTGTTGACTTCTCTTTGAACTTTATTCTCGCTCTTTATTTCTTTCCTTCTTTGGTCCTCTATTTTCGCTATTAATTTATTTCCCTCCTTCCTTCTTTATTTTTGTTATTTATTTCCTCTTTTTGCTTCTCTATTTTGTTGTTTATTCTTTCTCTCTTTAATTTAATTTTTTTGTATTTGTACATGATGTTTTTGTCCATTCTACATGTCTGGGGAACTAATTCACCTGATAAAATATATATAAGACAATAAATAGTAAATTATGTTCACTTTATCAATCATCAAAATTAGATGCATATTCTACCAATTCCTAACAAGTTATGTAGGGGATTAGTATTATAAATATGTAATGTGTGTACGTTTTTTTATTTTTCTAATTTATTCTATTAGAATTGTTAGCTTTTTAAATAGAAAAAAGACAAGTTACAATAGAGGAGATATATTCTTGTCATTTTGTGTTTCTATCCAAGTATTACTAATAGTTTTGGTTATTCTATCTTCTACATTGCATAAGATAATATATATAATTTTCTCATAATTTATTCATGTATTTGTTATGCGAAAAAAATATAAAGTAAATGTTGTATTATCAATGCTATATTTTATGTGTAAAATAAAAAATTAACCAAACATTGTATAATTTATGTTAAATTTTATATGAATATTGTTTTTCTCCATTATCTATATTATATTTAAAGTATGAAGATTCTTAGAAATGTTCATTGAACTTTTTGCCCTTCATTAAAAGAACCTACAATAGACAAATCAGTCATTTATTATTTTCCTCAAATAATTGTCATTTAGTTATTATCATAATATTTAAGACTTTAAAGTTGATTAAATTTATAGCTTTTAAATTTTTACTTGTTTGTTTTTCTTTACATATAAGAGCTTTATACCGAGCAGAATGTATACATTAAATATTTTCTTATTTGAACAAGATAAAAGTTCTATTTTTTGTCTTTAAAATAAATTAAGAGTTATCTTGTTTATATTTTGCGACAATACAAGTTTTTTTCTTTTTTGTTGGGTTTGAGTATGTATGGCATGTATATTATTTCAACTAAGATTATGAAATTGAAATTTTATATGTGATAATAAATTTTATAACTAATAGATCTTTTAACTAAGGAAAAAATTCACAAAAGTATAATTACCTAACCTACAATACACAAAAAAAAATGCAAAACTTTACATTACAAATAAAAAATGACATGGTATGTAAAGTTATAGATAAAATTGACTCTAAATAGCCTCAGTCTAGTGTTTATGTAAGTATTATGTATACACAGTTGACAATATGTATACAAACCTAATTATATGCATTAAAATATTTTGACAAAAAATAAAATACCTATCAAACGTACACATCAATAGCTACACAGCATACTTATGTATATTTATAATGTAAACAAACTAATTATAAGTAATGTATACTTGCTCTATTTATCATGTCACAATCAATGTATATCATAAATTTTGAACAAAATAAAAAAAGTATACATCAACTAAATTAACACATTAAATAAATGTATATAACGATAATGTAGAATATAGTTTAATGTATGTATGTGTGTGTGTGTGTGTGTGTGTGTGTGTGTGTATATATATATATATAATAAAAATACGCTACATGTATACATAAAATTTCATTTATTAAAAAACCTAGATATGTATACTAATAATGTATACAAACAAAATATACATAATGTATTTACCATGTCTCAATTAATGTATACAATAAATTTTGAACCAAATAAAAAATTAAACATCAAGTAAATCAACACATTAAATAAAGGAATAATTAAGCAAAACGACCCTTCAATCATAAATCCTTACCCAAAATAAATCAATTATTATTTTATTGAATAGAAAAGGAAAAATTACATTAATAAACAACTTATTTTTATCATATTCTCCAAAATTCTTTACCATTTGAAAAAATTACAAAAATTTATATTCTCGGATACATCACTTTACGCGTTGTGTCAGTTGGATACATCACTTTACGCGTTGTATCGGTTAGATACATCACTTTACGCGATGTATCGGTCGAATACATCACCTTACGTGATGTATCAGAATGTACGTGATGTATAGAAAAGTACATGACGTATCGAAACGTTGAGTGTTGTATCGGAACTTTGAGTGTCGCATCTGAAACCGAGACACGATGTATTAGGACATTGAGCGATGTATCTGAAACCGGGACGCAATGTATCCAGATGTTTTTGGATGTATTCAAATTCCACCAAATTCAAGGAATTTTGTAATTTGAAAAAGAGTAGGGATGAAATGTAATTAGCTCATAACACTACAAGATTTGTGTAAAATTTCAAATAAAAAATGGTCATTTGGCAATTTTTTATGGAAAGCGAAGTGCAATTTGCGGTTTCATCTTTGCCTTCTTTGGTCTTCTTCTTCCGGAAATTATGACTTCTTCTTCTCTCTTCCTTCCTTCCGTCCTTCCTTCTTATTCTTCCTAATTTCTTCGTTAATTTCCTCCTCGTTCCCTTTGTGTTCTTCTTCCATATTCAAAGCTCGATTTTCCCTTTTTAAAGTGAAAATTAGAAAACTAGTCATAATTTCTAACGTAATTATTAAAAACATCTATACTTTAAAATAATTATTAAAAATGTCAATATGTCAATATTTTTTAGAAAATCTAATGTATCCTAATATAATTAATTTCCTTTCCTTTTATTTCTCAAATCAGTCCCATATTAGATTCATTTTTACCTCATTACCCATTTTCACCTCTTTCAAGGTTTTTACTCCAAATCCCTCATTTCCCTCTCTTTCTCTTTTGATAGGTAACGTTTTCTTTTTTCAATTATTTTAGAAATTCGTAAAAATCTCCCAAAAGATATTCACAACAATCCATTGATTTAGGTATGTATTTTTATTTTTATTTTTATGTATTTTATTGATTTGCATTTGTTTAAATCTTTCAATGTGTTTGCTTATATAATTGCTTAGTAAATCCTCTATTTTCAATTAGAGTTTTTGATAAGGAAAAATTCAGAATTCTTCTCTATTGGTGGATTCAAAGAGGACTACCAGAGGTATTCCATTTAATGATCGATTTTTTCATTTTTTGATCTTTGTATCACTCAAGGACAAGTCGATAACGTAGGATCGACGGCTAGAATGGTGGAAAAAAGCAGATCTAACCATCTACATGACTCTATTCGCATGCAAAACCTTCCTCAATTACAGAATATAAACATTATCAATAGCAAGGACACAAACAATGAAAAGAAGAGAAAACGATAGGCTCTTCATCTACCAGTAGTGAAGTCGAAAAGGTTGATGAAGATCAAATGGTGGATGAACAATTTCATGAAGATAAAATTGCTTTATGTGCATATGTATTCCCTTGTTCCCTTTCAAATTTAAATAATCTGGGAATATAATATGTATTCCCTTTTGTAAAAAAATTACTAAAGTACTATGTATTTATCAGTTTTTCATTGGTTTTTATACACAAATTTTGTATTCATTCTAACTGTATGCCATCAAGTTTTGTAATCTTATCTTCATTTTGTTTTCATACTATGAATTGATTACAACTTTTGTAGTTTATAATATCATTTTGTTGGAATCCTGTGGAATACAACATATTTTTGTGTTTTGTATGCCTGTTAGTTTTGTATTTATGTCATTAAATTGTATTCATCCACAGAAGCGGATACAAACTTAGTAGTTCATAATAGTATCTTTGCAGCTGATTGTGTGGAATACAACATAATTTTTGTTTAGATACAACTTTTGTAGTACATAATATTATTTTGTGGGGATTATGTGGAATACAACATATTTTTTGTTATATTGCTTCTTATTTTGTATTTCTAACTGTATGTCATCAAAAAATTTGTATTTCTAACTGTATGTCATCAAAAAAATTGTATTTCTGTCCTCACAATGTATCTCAATATCTCTCTATTTAAATCTCAGTTTAAAAGTTTTAAAATATTATCTCCCATGATTTTCTCCTTTCTGTTATTAACTAACTGTATTCTTTAAAATTAACCAAATGAAAAAAAATGCATAATCAGCCCTATAACAAAAGAAAATATTGACATTTTTCATAAATATTGAAAGTGTGGCTAAGGGGTCCTATTAAATGCTAAAATATTGACATTTTGAAAAAATTTCCTTTAAAATTGACGTATTATAAAATTAATCATTTCGAGCGAATAATATATCAAAAGACTCGAAACATTGAGGGGAACTCATATCTAAATTTTGAGATTGTTTAGAGGAGATTTGAGTTGGTTGAGATTGAAAAAAATCGGTCTGCAAAGTATAGCTATTGTATCAACAATATATATGCAATGTACACTTGATTGTATCAACAATATATATAGATGTCTAGTTATGCATCATCTATACATAAGTATCCACTACTTATACAATATCAATATATTATAATGCAATGTATATTTTATTCTATCATCAATGTATATAAAATCTAGTTATACATCATCTATTTATGTGTATATATTATTTATACAATATTGATGTATTATATATACATATTGATACATTACATATACATATGCTCATTTTATTGAAAATATTTTTTACTGTGGTACATATATCGCTAATTTTAGGTTATTTTATGTAAATGAAAACTTGACTATATTTGGTGCAAATGAAACTACTTTATTGCATATTTATGAAATTTACCCAAATAAATTTATACAACAATAAAGCGCAATATAGTTAATGTATACATAACAAATTTAATATGCTATAGGTATTAATAATTTTTTCTTCCTAATAATACAAAGGAGTACAAAGATGATTAATACTCTTATACAAGTTACCGCAAGAATTGAAATATTAAACCGCTAAAATTGCGTTGATTGGAAATACGTCTGGAAAATTTTATTACCATAAAAGTACCATTTTTTATTCTCTTTGACAATTTTTGCAAATACTTTTAGGGCTAAACTTTGTTAATCTTTTTTTGGGTTAAAACTTGTAAATTTTATTTAGGACTTGTACTTACATGTCAATCTCTCCATATTTGTTTTTTACAAAAATGTTTTAAAAACTTGATAGACACTATTATGCACCTAATATATATATTATGCAAAATTATAAAGGGTATTTATATACCACATATAATATATACAATTTTATACATTATTATGCAAACTAAAATTTTATCAAACTTCGTCGGTTAACTTCTCTCAAACGGCATGATGAAATCTTCTAAAAATTTATGAAAAGATAGATATATTGATGACCTATTATCCTCAATAGGTGAAATATCATGAATCAAGACAAATTTGAATAGAAAATATTCCCCAAATTTTCTTACAAATTGCTCTTGGAATTTTGCTACATTAATTATGCCTGTAATTTGTGCTTTTTTGAAGTTATAGATGGAATTTTGAATGATTCTTTTTGCATTGGGTTCATTTAAGTTTCTTATTTGGGCCAATTCAAATAAGTATTCAAAACCTTGGTTAGATTATGTAAAGTAACTTTATGGATTACACTAAAGTATAATTATCTCTTTGATTAATTGAAATATTATAAATCTTTATATAGAATAAAGTCCTAATAAACATTAACTTAGTGATACCAATTTATGTGCAAAAACTATTAGGCATATTGTGTCAGTATAATAATTTCTTATATGTAAATAGATTTTCAAATAAATATTGGTATTGCGATACTGATTTAGTGACAAAATAATTGTGTTGTTAGCATTTTAGTAGATGACTTTCAGTTTTCTTCCATAGCAACTTTCAGATTGTAATCTTCTGTTTTATCATGATTTTTTTTGTTATTGTTAATTTGTTACTAGCAATTGTGTTAAATTATTATTCATATATAATGAAGTTCATTTTTCCTTTTACCTATTGTATAATGTGTGTTTTACCTATTGTTACAAGCAATTGCGTTAAATTATTATTCATATTTAATGTTAATTTGTTACAAGCAATTTAAAAATTCGACACAAATTTTTTTTACCTATTATATCCTCAACTAATTATTTTGAAAAAGTTAGAACCTCTTGAAATCTTAAATTTTTAATTCATTCACTTCATAATTAATAGGGGTAAAATGATAAACTCGTTATGTCAATTATTGTTTTCTTAAAAGGTGTCTCAATTCAAAAGTAGACAAGTAATTAGGGACATAGGGAGTATTTAACTAATAATGATAAGGAAAAATCCTTTTGGCCAGAAATTTGGCCAGAAAATTAAAAAAAATATGTTATTTTACCTTTTTAAACATTTTTACCCTTTTAACTTTAATGCATTTTAATTAAAAAATGAAAAACAAATTAGTTTAACTTTAAATAAAAAGAATACTATAGACTTTTTTAATTTTCTGGCCAAATTCTGGCCAATTTTTCTGGCCATTTAGCATTACCCTAATGATAATTAAATTATGTATAAAAATTATGCTAATTTTAACATATAAATAAGGACATATCCTTTTGGCTAGAAAATTTGGTCAGAATGGTATTTTACCTATGTTATTTTTACCTTTTTGAACATTTTTACTCTTTTAACTTTAATATCTTTTAATTAAAAAATGGAAAAAAGATCAGTTTATTTTAAAATAAAAAAGATATTATAAATTTTTTAAATTTTTTAAATTTCTGGCCATTTAGCATTACCCTATAAATAATTCCAACCAACCACCAAATGAGGTGTAAATACATTGGTTAATGGAAGAGCGGTGGAGTTTTTCACTACTACTACTCCCATGTTCCTTTTTATTTGTCCAATTTTGACTTTTTACTTGTAATTTTTGACAAATCAAGAATTATTATTTTTATCTATTATACCTTCAATTTATTTAGATAGTTAATGTTTTTGAAAAAAGTAAAACCTCTTTAACGAGTAAATCGATTTTGAAATTCTATCAATTAATAGAGGTAAAATAGTAAACTCATATCCATTATTATTTTATTAATATGTGTGTCAAGTCAAAAATGGATAAGTAAATTGACACATTCGGAAGTATTAATGAAAGAGTTGGGACAGCGCGCCATTCACGCCACACTTCATAAAAACCAATCCCCGATAACTGAAATCCCTTTGTTCAAGACACAAAGTCATCTTTTGAGTATTATTTTAAAACTTTCATTACAATATTCAAATCATTAAACTATTAATCTTTGGGGTAAAGTCAATTAATGACATTAATCAAAGTACTACTATATTACTCTCTCTATCTCATATTAATTCTCTCATTTCTCTTTCACACCCTCTTTAAAAATCATAAATAAAAATTTCATATACTATTTTATTCTTATTTGTTTCAATATAATCAATATTATTATTTATTTTACGGCAAATGAAAAAAGTTAATTAACTTTATAAATACATAAGTATTTTGTGACTAAATAATTTTAAGGCTTAAATCATCTGCGGCCTCTTAAAGTTGTCCGCATAATTCACTTAGACACTTCAATTAAGGCTAGTACCTATTGAACATTTTTATCTATTCAAAACTTGTTCCTATTAAACATTTTTTCCGATAATAAGTAAAAAAAAA
Source organism: Solanum okadae (assembly GCA_036553675.1). Lineage (NCBI taxonomy): Eukaryota > Viridiplantae > Streptophyta > Magnoliopsida > Solanales > Solanaceae > Solanum > Solanum okadae. Next base: position 17,539,779 of record CM071686.1, on the reverse strand, counting down.
TAAAGTGTGTGTAATGCACTTGATGTGATGTGGCAAAATGATTATTTAAAAGATAACATGTGGCATAGGGTCCAACAATTATAGAAAAAAAATTATGTTAAAAAGAATGAAAATTATTTCAAATAAAATTTTCCATCTAATTTTTAAAAAAAAATAAATGAGAAGTCCAACCCTACCCAGCCCCTTTTCTTCTTCATCTTCTTCCGAAACAAGATTTTTTTCTCAAACGACAAAATTCAATATATTTGTTAATTGCTTTAATAATTATTTTTTATTCCTAATACGTGAGAGAAAAAGATATTCAAAGAGATTGATACAAGAGTGATGAAGAAAGAGAATCTTTCAATCGATAGCAATGAGAAATCGACTTGAAAGGGGTGAGGGTGGGGGCTTTTTTTCTATTTTGTTTTTGTTTTAAGAATTAGTATTACTTTTAAATTATTATTTTTTTAAAATTAAACTATTTAAATGTCAAGTGGTAAAAAGTATTAAGTTTTTTTGAAAAAATAAAAATAAAATAATATTTAAGGTTTTTTCACGCGCTCAGCTGAAGTGAAAAACACTTTTTTTTGCCACATCAACATTTTGTGTTTAATAGGTATACTTTTTGAAATAGTTAGGTATTCAATTGGTAATAGTCATAGTTGAGGTGTCTATGTGAAATATGCAGACAACTTTAAGGGGCTGGAGATGACTTAGACCTAATTTTAATAATATGGAATACCATCATAGGATGTAGTGCAATAGAAGGAATTGTTCCTCTTTTAATTAGATGTTTCAGATTCGAGTTTTGAGTATGGAAAAATTCTTGATAGACAGTGCAACCCCCGAATGGGGCTCTATCGATGCCACATAAATCTAAATTAGTTGAACTATGATGCAAATATCTAATACCGAACGAGAAAAACAAACTAATATAGAAGTGAGCTAGGGAGTTAGTAGATTGAGACAACGTCACTCCTCCAACTAATGTGAAGAATAGTCCGTTTTAAGACAAAAGTGTTGAGTTGAGAGTTAGCATTTTTATTTTATTAGGACTACTCCTTTTTATGTTTTCTTATATGAAAAGGAGAAAATTGGTTCATCTATCAACCATTTTCACTGCCCAATTTTTGTTTTTTTCATCCATATTTATTTCTTAATCCCAAGTTTAATAGTAAAAAAATACCTTGTAAAGAGGAATTTTAACTTATAAATCCTTCCCTTTCTCTTGTGGTCAAAGGATGTTAACGTGACTTGATTATTCTAATCTTTTGGTTTTGTACTTGCAATCGTTATTAACAATGTGAAGTAGGATATTATTGTTATTTTCCTCTTTCTTTATTACTATTAATTTTAGATCTTTGGCATTTCTTTATTTTTTAAACAACGTGACAAGCAAGGCTGCAGAATAAAAAACAAACCCTATTTTGTTATTTTGTCAATATGTTACACTTTTCAATGATAGACATATATATATAATATTGTTGGTCAAAGAAACTTAGGTTTGGCGTAGCTTAAATGGAGGGCAATGGTTTTAATTGAGTTGTCGATTCTCATTGCTATTCTGTCCATTTCCCAATGAGATAGGTAGGATTCTTCAACTACTCTATTCCATTCCATTCTATCCAAATATGTTTGAGGACATGCGAATTTAATGTTATTGGGGTAAATATAACCTTTTTTAGAGTATAACGGCAAATATAATCATTTTTTAGAGTACAAAAATAAATATATTGATGACATGAGGAGTTAATGTCGTAGGGGCAAATATGATTCTTTTAAAGATTATAAGGGCAAATATGACCCTAAATTTGTATGAAAAGGGTAAATATGTTGAAAAGTATAACTAAGGGCAAAAATGACTTATTTGTGAGAGTACAAGGACAAATATGACCTTTTTCATTAATTATAATTTAGAAAACTAATTTGACTAATAATATTTAACATGGAAGATCATTAACCATCGCAATGAAATGAAGCCCACATCTCGGTGTGTTAATTAACACTTGATATCCTTGATCTTAGCCTCTTGGGCAATTCTTTCTTCATGACTAACTTTAAAAGTTGACTTAAATTCAAAATTCATTTACTTATAACTTTATGAAAGTAACCTGAGCTAGCGTTCGATTATAGATTTCAGATTGATTTTAAAAATTTATCGTAAAAAAATTATTTGATCATGAAATTTGATCAGATTCTTCAAATATTATCAAGTTCTCAAATCTGATCTGATTGTACTTTTCACTTTCAAAACTTCAAATAAAAATCAAGTAAATTACAAATTCAGACACAACTTCAAAAACTTAAATTTTTAAATTTCAACTTCAAAATTTATGGCCAAACAAAAGTTTATTGACCAAGCAAAAATATTAAGATGTTGTCACGACCCAAAATCGGGTCATGATGGCGCTTATAATCCCCGAGTAAGCAAGCCAAAACCCAAACCAAAAGCTGAGGAAGATAACAATTTAACTAATAATAACTAAGAATAAACAGAAACATGGATTATGTATGGAAACATGCCATAGTATAGATCTGTAAGTATGATACAAAATATACAAAAGAAGCCCAAAAGTGACCAAGAAGAAAAACTAATACGAGACCTAATGTCACTGATACATGAGCTACTAAGTACAGAAAAGCTATATATACAAAAGAACTGACTAATCAAGATACATAATACAAGTCAGTGCAAAAGAGGGAAAGCAACAAGTCTTTGAACGCTAAGAGCTCAGCACGATCCATATATGTGACAGCCAAGGGAGATCTAATGCTCACTTGGGGTGGCTCGTACTAAGATCTGCATCAGAAAAAGAAGCAAAAGTGTAATATGAGTATCAAAATACGGGGTACTCAGTAGGCATCACAGATTGGTCGAGCTCAGAAAGATCATATATATATATATATATATAATAAGCAACATGATAGTTCTAACATGAGTCTGGTATAAGGCTAAAAGTAACCAAAACTATCAGCACGGAAGGCAACAACAACTTTACCACACGACAATCAATCAAACAATGAAATGATCTGCACATGTGCCAATGCATGTTTAAAGTAAAAAAGTATCGAAATTATCTCATCGGCTATTCTGTGGACCTCCAAGATAACTACAGAACCCGCCTCAACTCAACTACAAATGTAATAATAGTAAAAAAAAATACGAAATTCAATCTGCAGGCTGCTGGAGCTTATGAACATATGTCTAATAAGACAAAAATGATACATTTTCTCTCTATCAGTAAAATCAATGAAAATCAGTAATCCTGCTCCCTCGAAGCTAAATTCAGTAGAAAATATAGTAAGTATTCAAGAACCTCTTTTCTTTCTAAAATCAAATGCAATTATGTTATCAATATGCCATGAACATGATTTCATGCCACCCCAACCCAAACATTCTCACAAATCAATTCATACAACACACAATCGGGTAGACACTCGTCATACGATAGTCGTACTAATTTGAAACTCTAGCTAGTCCAAGCCCAAGGACTCAGGCCCAACAGTTCAATCAATAAAGCGATAAACTCGAAACATAACTCAAAAAAGACACACAAAAAAAACAAGCAATCAATGTGCATACCAACTAATTTCCAGACTACCTAAGAGCATTCTTAGGATCTAAACCACAATCTATCCAAGACACAACCTAAACTAAGACTTATCGACTAAAAGTACTAAACTAAATAATCTGAAATGACAAATAAATCTCACTAAAGGTAAAATACACCTACTAACTAATCCTAAAGCATTTATAACTATCAACTATTCCAAACATACATAATCAAGCTAAGAAAAGTCTAAAAAAGAGAAATCATAACCTACCTCTAGACTGAAATCGCACACGAATGACTACTCAGGTGTTTTTCCCTTTCGAAGAGCCTCAAAATGTTTTCAAGCTATCAACAACTCGATGGGAATGCAAAAACAAGCACAACAATATCCATATTAATATGATAATTTGAACTTGAAAACACAAACCCAAAAACGCAACTGTGGAACCCCCACACAGAGTCATAAAATTGACTTCGTTAGGAGGTCCCAAACTGCTCAAGAAAATTGTGCCCCGAAAATGGGTACAATCCGAGCCACCATTGAGCCAAAACAGTCCCTCCAAAAATTAGCTCAACAAGGATCAAAAAGCTGAATCAAAGAGAAATTTATGGAAATTACCCAATGTTAGTTAAAGATTCAACCACCTCGGAATGTGTCCATGTGATTCCCCAACATAACTCAACAAGAATCACGCAAATCTGTCAATAATTTCTCTCCAAATCGCCAAAATACTAGGGGTGTGTTTGGTATGAAGGGAAATGTTTTCCTAGAAAATAAGTTGGTTTTTGACTTATTTTCTCATGTTTGGTTGGTGAGTAGAAAATATTTTTCGGAAAAGATTTTTAGTGTTTGATTTATGAATGATTTTTTTTTTTGAGAAATATCTTTTATTTTTACTAGGGTAGAAAATAATTTTTGAAATTGAAAATATTTTTTTAAAAAAAACTTAAATTTTTTTGGGGGTGGGGTGGGGGGTGGTAGGGGGTGGGTTGAGGGTAGGGGTGAAATTTTGAAATTTTGAAGTTGAAAATATTTTTTAAAAACAAACTTAATTTTTTTTTGGGGGTGGAGGCTGATAGGGGGTGTGGGGTGGGGGGCTGGTAGGGGGTGGATGGGGGGGGTCGAAGATTGGGGTGAAAAAATAAATTTTTGAAGTTGAAAATATTTTTTAAAAACAAACTTAAATTTTTTTTTTAGGGTGGTGGGGGGGTGCTGGTAGGGGTGGGTGGGGTGGGGGGCTGGGTAGGGGTGAAAAAAAATGAAATTTTGAAATTGAAAATATTTTTGAAAAACAAACTTAAAATTATTTTTTGGGGTGGTGGGGGGGGGTTGGTAGGGGGTGGGTGGGGGGTCGACGGTAGGAGTGAAAAAATGAAATTTTGAAATTGAAAATAGTTTTTAAAACCAAACTTAATTTATTTTTTTATTTTTTTTTGGGGGGGGGGGGGCTGGTAGGGGGTGGGTGGGTGGGGGGTCGAGGGTAGGGGTGAAAAAATTAAATTTTGAAATTGAAAATATTTTTAAAAACAAACTTAAAAAAATAAATTTGGGGGGCTGGGGGGCTGGTAGGGGGGCTGGGTAGGAGATGGGTGGGGGGGGGTCAAGGGTAGGGTGAAAAAATGAAATTTTGAAGTTGAAAATATTTTTTAAAAACAAACTTAAATTATTATTTTTGAGAGGGGGGGAGGGTTGGTAGGGGTGGGGCGGGTGGGGGGGATGGGTAGGAGGTGCGTGAGGGGGGGTCAAGGTAGGGTGAAAAAATGAAATTTTTGGATAGGAGGTGCGTGAGGGGGGTCACAAGATATGGTGAAAAAATGAAATTTTAAAATTGAAAATATTTTTTAAAAACAATAAAAAATTGATAAGGGGGGGGGGGGGGCGAGGGTAGTGGGTGGGGGTAAAAAATAAAAAATTGAAATTAGAAATATCTTTTAAAAATAATTTTTAATATTTTTTTGGAAGGGGGTGGGGGTAGGGGTAGGGGTGAGGGTGGGTAAAAAAATTGAATTTAAAAACAAGCTTTAAATTATTATTTTTTGGGGGGTTGGTTGGAGGGTAGGGACAAAATAAATTGATTTTTTTAACAAAAAAGTAATTGTAGTTTGAAGTTGAAAGAGAGTTTTGGAAAATGTTTTCCTTAAGTTTTGAGGGGAAGTCATTTTCCTTAAATTTGAGAAAAATGAGTTGATTTGGAAAATATTTTCCATAACATTTAACCCAACCAAACATGAGAAAATTGGAAAACATTTTTCGAAAAATGTTTTCCTTCGTACCAAACACACCCGAAGTCTTAAAATGAATAAATGCATGCTAAAAACGAGTATAAATTCTTATAACTGTCAAGGAATTAAACATTTGCAAACGCGACGAGAAGAACACGAACGTAAAGGCCTTGGGAGCTAACCCTTTGAATGCAGTAAGAGACTCGTGAACTTGGAGACCACGAAGTTTACTCTCTGCGAACGCGAAGAAGGGAACAGTGTTGCACCAACAACACTACATCAGTAGTTCACTAAAAGTGAGAAATCCCACGATGGTGGCTCAAAAATCGTTCAGAATTTCATCGACGCAAACAAACTATGCGACCCAATTTAATATGACATTTCAGACTCAACGAAATCGATGAAATAACTAACGGAGGTCATCTTGTCAAAATATTGACCAAATTCAATACTTACAAAAAAAATACTAAATCGCTTAGTGAAGGAAACAAACTTTTGGAGGACAATATAGCTAAGATCAAGAACATCATAGAGGTGAATGATATGTCTTTGGATTTAACTAGCCTTGCACCAACTCACATGATTTGCGGACCAAACAGAGCAGCCCTGTAATTTCCATTTGTATAAAAAGTCATGATGTACCTTAAAAACACTGCAAGTAAGGAGTGTCCAAAATTTATTCACAGTAAAAGTTGTAATTATTGTAATTTAAGATGGACCCAGAACACAAGAATGTTGTAATCTTTATAAGGAAATCTTTTATTGTTCACCCCTAGGCCAACACATTTATTTGTGGCTATGATGAACTCTGTTTTTCATTCAAATGTGTAGGGATTCAATTTAAAATAGGAGGAGGAATACATTCAAGAGAAATAACACGACCCATAGTCAAACATACACACTAACTTATGTTTTAAAAGTCGAATAAAATGCTAAACACTAACCAAAAGAGAAATAGTTGGATAGAGCTCTCAATTATGCTAAGACAAAAGTATGAGAATATCATCACGAGATAGCAAGTATGTCCAGAGGATTAAGAACAAACTACTGAAAAGTTATAAAGTAATATAGGGTGTGTTTGGTATGAAGGAAAAAATGTTTTCAAATTTTCTCACGTTTGGTTGGGTTAAATGTTTTGGAAAATGTTTTCCAAATCAACTCATTTTCCTCAAATTTAAGGAAAATGACTTCCCTTCAAAACTTAAGAAAAACATTTTCCAAAACTCTCTTCCAACTTCAAATTACAATTATTTTTTTGTTTAAAAAATCAATTTATTTTGTTCCTACCCTCAAACCAGTCTCCTAACCACCCCCCAAAATAAAATAAAATTTAAAGCTTGTTTTTAAATTCAATTTGTTTACCCCACCCTCACGCCTACCCCCACCCCCTACCACCACCCCCTCCCAAAAAAATATTAAAAGTTGTTTTTAAATGATATTTTTAATTTCAATTTTTTATAATTTTTTACCCCCTACCCTCGCCCCCCATCAGCCCCCCACCTCCTTCCAAAAAGAAAAAAAATTAAGTTTGTTTTTAAAAAATATTTTTCAACTTCAAATTTTTATTTTTTCATCCCTATTCTCGACCACCCCCCCCCCCCCACCCTCCCAAAAAATGAGTTTGTTCAAATTCTTTGATCTTGACAATTGATTTTCCAGATTTGGGGATACATTCTATGACTGCCACCATCTTCTTCAAGCTTCACCGGAGTTATGAACACTAGCAAATTTTTGATGCTTTCTATTGAAGCTAGAATTTAACAATGTTGAGCAACTCATTTCGATTATTGGGTCTTTTCCATTAATGGGTTTGTTATCTAATGATTTCATTGATGAATTCTTCTCCATTGATGGATCTTTTACTTAATGTGTTTTTCTCCATTAATGACTCTAAAGTTCGATCCTCTTGACTTTCGATTTCGATTTTGAGTTCTTGTCAATTTTTCACACTGATGAGAGAAGTGAATTTACTGTGAGAAATTTGTGATTTGAGAATGAAAGTGAACTTAATGATTAGAGCTCGGTGAGGGCGGCGACCTGGTGGTGGAGCAGAGCCGCCATCGATGACTTTCGATTTTGAGTTATTGTCAATTTGTCACACTGATGAAAAGTGAATTTACTGTGAGAAATTTGTGATTTGAGAATGAAAGTTAACTTATTGATGAAAGGTTGGTGAGGGCGGCGATCAGGTGGTGGAGCAGAGTCGCAAGCAGACGTAGCTTTGGTGAAGAGAAGAAGAAAGATGATAAAAATATTTTTTTAAAAGAAACATAAAGTATTTTGAAAGAATCAAAAAATAATAATATAAAATTTAAGAAATACTTTTAAAATTAAAGTTTTAATTATTATTTTTACCTCTCACTCTCTCAAAGAGAGTGAACTACACTTTCTTTGCCACCTCATCATTCATGGAGCAAATAATTCTACTTTAAAATAGTGTAAGGGGGTAGTAGGACTTTCGTAATGAATAAGTGTGTAGTTGAATTTCGGGTATAGATTGGAGAGGTTTTAGACCATTTTCTCTATACTATCTCAAGCCAAAATTTGATTTGAAAGAGAAAGCAAGTGAAAAGAAGCCTTGAAATAATGTGTAGAATGAATTTTGAACCCATTTATAGAAGTTGTTGAAAATGTATCTCTAGAGGGCATTTTTTCAAACACTTCATAGGTGTCAAAATAAGCACGTCCTGCACATTCATTTTTTCGGTCAGAATGAACTTGGTAATCACTTATGATGTATTGGTAACAATAATGTGTTGAATAAACACAAATTGGAATGAAAATACAAAATGCAAATGAGTGCAGCTGAAAGATGAAGATTGCAATAAGGAAAGAAAGTAGATATTAGCATAGACAATCAAAAAAGTATACAAACGTGAAGCAAGCAAAGAATAGATATCGGGAAAAACAATAGAAAGCAGCTAGGAAAGAAATCAATAATACAAGAGTGTCACGATCCAAAAATGGACATCATGACACTTGTCTAATCCCACCAAGACAAGTCAGGCTCAACCCAACAAAAACAAAAGAAATGCAGAAATATAAAGCAAGAACAAGAATAAAACATAAAAACTTATTGTTTCTATTAAAACTCCAAAATCTAGTTGTCACGTGTACAATCCACTAGATACATAAAGTGCAAAATTGAAATAATTACAATTCTCAAGTCTTGTTACTCAAATATAACAAAGTACAAAGAAAAGGAAAAAGAGGGCCGTAGAAGTGACAAACAACTACCTCTCCATATCCTTGACAAGTCTCGAACTCAGAAGAAGAAGCAAGGGGTGAGTACCAAAATGTGCTTAAGGCACTTTAGGCAATACCAATATTAATACATGATTTGCTTACTTTACACTATTATTTGTTATCAAATATAAAATTAAACAAATAAATATAATAATAATTAACAAAAGAAATGTACATGTAATATAATCTATATTTTCTTGGAGGGTCAAAGACTTTACCTTTTCAATTATAGTGAAGAATAATTAGAACATAAAAAAAAAAAAAAGTTTCAACACTTTTGATGATATAATGAATTTTGAGTGAATAAAAGTTGAAAGCTTAATCCATATTTTACCCATGAAATCATGAATACCCATATTTCTATGGGTTAAATATGAGTATAAACCCATTATTTACCCATCTAAAAAGTCACTCACCCAACCCATTAAAATATGGACAAATTAAAGGGGTTAATAAAATATGGGCTCATTTTATCAGCACTAGTTATATATAGCTTAAAAAAGTTTATCAAACAAGAGACTACTAATACACAAAGCTAGTGCATACATTATTTTTGCTAATACATTTTACCAAACGACCCTAAAAGATGATGGGTGATATTTGAGGACAAAAATACAGGCACCATCATCTTTGACCACTTGATATGAATGTACTCTCTCAGTTCCTTTTTATATGTCATTCTTACTATAAATAGTTAGTCTATAATACTTGTCATTTCATAAAATCAATGCATAAATTATAATATTTTTCTTATTTTACCCTTGTGAGTTATTAGTCTTGAAAATATACATTTGACCAACATAGAAAAACTAATTGGATAATTCATGTTCATTGGTCAAATTAATTAATCAAAATAAATTAATTCATATTCATTGATTGAAAAGTTGACTTCAAAAAAATTAAATAAGGATAAAATAGTAAACTTACTTAAGTTCTTAATACATGTGAAATAAAAAATGGTGTCATATAAACAGGAACGGAGGGAGTAATCTTTTGTAATGTTTTTTCTTTGCTTAATCTATAAATAGCTTAAAATTAAATTTGACTTTTTGAAAATAAAATAAAATTGATGATTTCCTTTTTATCACATTGTTTTAGGCAATTAAATAATTCTCTTTTTTTTCTCTCTTTCTTTTTTTGCTGCTTGAATACGTGTGTTTTGGAGATGTGATGAACTATTTTAAAGAATAAGAACATCGGGAAAAAAAATGTCTGACTAGAATTAGTTGAAAGTGTCTTTCATTATCATTACGTTTGCATTGTAGAAGGTAGATTTTAGTTTAAAAGACAATATCAATAAATTATATTTTGTTTTCAATGTGCAACTAAAAATTGAATTGAATGTTGTTTTATGTATGGTGGTTATTAATAGCCATAAGATGAAAGTTAAGAGATTTTAGTTTTAACTTGACCTTATTTTTAATACTCCTAGAAATTTTTTATACAAAAGTTTATAAAAAAAATTAATATCTAAACTCAAGATCTAACAACCCTTTCATAATTTCATTAATATGAACATCAAAGGATGTGCTGCAATGAATGACGTTAATTTTCCCTTAATTAGAAGTTTCGGATTCGAATCCTTGATATGAAAAGTTTTTTGATAGGGAGCGCTTCCCCCGGATGGGGCTCTATGCCGCGCGAATTCAATTGGTTGGACTCTAATGCGAATACCTGGAAATTGGATGAGAAATCAAAAAATCACTAATGTTAATTTATGTAGAAGACTTTTCCAATATTTTTTTATTTTTTATTTTTTAATCTTAAATCCATGTTAACAGATAAATAATTATATTTTTTGATATGTTAAAAGTGAAAAATAAAAATAAAACTATTTATGAAATAATGAATGAATAAAAATGAAATAATAATAAATAGGAAAAACTATGCAGAATAGCAAACATATAGACTATACTAGATACTATTGCTACAGTTTAAAAAAATGTAATTTGCAGCTTCAGTTTTCCCAATTCTTGCTATCGCCTGATTTGTTTAATTCGCCTGATTTGTATAATTCGTTTGATTTGTATAAATACAGAATTTTTATAATTCTATTATTGATTATATAAATCCAAAATTTTGTATATGCTTACCTTAGCTATTTGTATATGATTTATGAAAAATTCATAATAATTTACCTTGTTTGTATATTGGCAAGCGAAATATACAAATGAAATTCTGAAAAATTCATCAATGCATAAATACAGAATTTGTATATATTTACCCTATTTGTATATTCACAAGTGAAATGTACAAACGGACAGAAATATACAAAATTCAGCCTCCATAGCAATCATAAATATGGAGCGCAATTATCGAAATTATAGCAATAAAGCCTTATTATATCTATTACGTTTGCTATTTTTGAAATTTTTTCTAATTAATATGTATTTATTTATATTATTTTCCAACCTCGCAGCAAGTATAAGTGAATTTTTGGGTCTTTTTTATTGTTCAAAATAATTGAATTGTTTGAAGTTTAAGATGGATGTTTACTTTTTTTTTCCCATAATTAGCCTTTTTTTTAATGAACTTTTATATTTTCTATGACATAAATAATACTACTGACAAAATTATATTTATTATTTCACAAATAACAACTACCAAAAATAGAATATAATTTATATTATTAAATATTTTTCTTAATAGGTGTACACTTTCTTACAAATTCAATACTCCCTCTATCCCTAATTACTTGTCTATTTTTCCTTTTTTAGTGTCCTTAATTACTTGTCCATCTTGACAAATCAAGAAAGGATAAAAAATATTTTATCTATTATATCCTCAATTAATTACTTTGAAAAAGGTAAAACTTCCTAAAAGCCTTTACGTTTTTAATTCATTCATTTCATAATTAATAAGAATAAAATGGTTTACTCACTATGTCAATAATTATTTTTTTAATAAATATGTCAATTGAAAAGTGGACAAGTAATTAAGAACGAAAGTAATAAATAGGAAATGAAAGCGGGGAAGTAGTGGGCGGGGTAGTGTCCATAGTCCACCATATTAAAGAGGCAGTGGGCAGAGAGAATTGCTGTTTTTTCGGCGTTACACTCTCTCTTCACTCCAAAACTTGTCTAATTTTGACTATACAAAATCATTTGAATCCACCTCCTCAACAAAGAACCGGCCTTGATGAACTTTCTCTCTCACTACTCACTGACAAACTCTTTCATCACTCTCTTCTTCTAAAACTGTCCTCTTGATTCCAACTTGTCTGCTTAAACACCCTTTTTCTTCCTCTCCATCACACACACATTCTTGCAGAATACCCTTCTTCTTCTACTCTATCTTCAACCACTGACAATGTTTCTTTTATTCACTCAATCTATTCTTTAACCTTTATGTTTTGTTTTCTTATATATGCAATTTACATCTCTTCACCATATATTTCATTTTTGTTGGAGACAAAATGTTGTGGCATATAATAACTGTTTTATCTTTAGCTCCATTTCTGGTACACTCTTTAGACCCAGCATTCAATGATGATGTTATGGGTTTAATTGTTTTCAAAGCTGGACTCACTGACCCTAAATCTAAACTTGCATCTTGGACAGAAGATGATCCTACTCCTTGTAATTGGGTTGGTATAAATTGTTATCCTCAATCCAATAGAGTTTCTGAGATTTTACTTGATAATTTCTCTCTTTCTGGACATATTGGGCGAAGTCTCTTGAGGTTACAATTCTTAAAGGTTTTGTCTTTGTCTAACAATAACTTTACTGGCAATATCAATCCCATTTTATCCCAAATACCTAGCTTGAGGGTTATTGATTTGAGTCACAACACTTTGTCAGGTTCAATCCCTGATGAATTTTTTCAACAATGTAGCTCTTTACAATCTGTTTCTTTTGCAAACAACAATCTTACTGGTGAAATCCCTCAATCTTTAACATCTTGTTCAACGCTCCAAAGGGTTAACTTTTCATCCAACCGCCTTTCGGGTCCGTTGCCTTCAGCTTTATGGTCCTTAACCTCTCTTCAATCTCTTGATGTTTCTGATAATTTAATGGAGGGTGAGATTCCTAAAGCAATTGAAGGTTTATATTCTTTGAGGTCAATTAATTTACATAAAAACAAGTTTACCGGTTGGCTGCCTGAAAATATTGGAAACTGTGTGCAGCTCAAGTCAATTGATCTCAGTGACAATTTGTTGAGTGGGGGACTTCCTGAGTCTATGAGAAGATTGGGTTTTTGTACCAATATGGAGTTAAGATCAAATTTGCTTAATGGGGAGATTCCAGATTGGATAGCAGAGATGAAAAGCCTCAAGGTTTTGGATCTTTCTGCGAATAATCTTTCTGGTAGGATTCCAACCTCTATGGGCGATGTTTCATTGCTAAAGGAACTCAATTTGTCAAACAATTACTTCGTTGGAAGCTTGCCTCGGTCCTTGATGAAATGCAATGACCTTGTAATCTTGGACATAGGCAACAACTTCTTGACTGGTAACCTTCCTTCTTGGACCTTTGAATTGGGTGTAGAGAGTATTTCCCTTTCGGGGAATAGGTTTACCGGGCATATAGATTATCCGTCCATATCCATGGATGCTTCTTATCGAAGCCTTCAAGTTTTGGATTTGTCTTCCAATGCATTATCTGGTGAAATACCAGCTGCCATTTGGAATATCTGTAGCTTGCACGTCTTGAATATTTCCAGGAACTTTTTGTCTGGTGCTATTCCAGAAGCTGTAGGTAAACTAAACGCAACTCGAATTCTTGATTTAAGTCACAATCAACTAAACGGAAGTATTCCCAGTGAAATTGGGAGTGCTGTTTCATTGCTGGAACTGAAGCTGAGAGAAAATCATTTGAGTGGTACCATTCCTGCAGATATAGCGAATTGCTCTGCTCTAAGTTCATTGTAAGTTTCCTGCCACTTCCATCTCATTTTTATTCAATGTGTTGAAAACTTTTGTATTTAGCTTTTCGATCATGTTATCTTCGTTTAAATTGCAGTTATGTGCATCATGATGTTTGCATTTGTTATGTCTGTGTGATTCTAAGAGTCATTTGTTCTGCATTTTCGATTGTGTAGGGACTTGTCACACAACAACCTCACTGGCCCTATCCCTCCAGAGATTGCTAAGTTGACCATTCTTGAAGTGGTAGATTTCTCCTTTAACCAATTTTCTGGAAGCTTACCTAAAGAACTAACCAATCTTTCGCACCTTGCCACATTTAATGTCTCCCACAACCATCTCAAAGGTGAACTTCCAGTAGGTGGCTTTTTCAACACCATTTCTCCATCATCTGTTGTTGGTAATCCATCCCTATGTGGTTCTGTTCTCAACCACTCCTGCCCTGCTGTCCATCCAAAGCCTCTTGTACTAAACCCCAATTCATCTGACCCGAATCATGCTTCTGTTACTTCGCTTGGTCATAAGAGAATCATGCTCAGTATATCATCTCTCATTGCCATTGGAGCAGCAGTTTTCATAGCACTTGGAGTAGTGGTCGTTTCTATTCTCAATTTGCATGTGCGCTCTTCTATGGCACTCTCTGCTGCAACTTTCACCTTATCTGGTGGCGATGACTTTAGCCATTCACATGGTACAGAAGCCAATCTAGGCAAGCTTGTTATGTTTTCTGGTGATGCAGATTTTGTTGTTGGAACTCAAGCGCTGCTCAACAAGGATAATGAACTTGGACGTGGTGGTTTTGGATCTGTATACAAGACAGAACTCGGAGATGGACGTTCTGTTGCCATTAAGAAGCTCAACATTACAAGTTTGATCAAGTCCCAAGAAGATTTTGAGGGGGAAATGAAAAGTCTCGGAAGCATCAGGCACGAGAACCTTGTGGCACTTGAAGGTTATTATTGGACACCTTCTCTCCAGCTCCTGATTAATGAATATGTATCTGGAGGCAGCTTGTACAAATTACTCCATGAGGAAAGTTCCAAAAGGAGTCTCTCTTGGCAGCAAAGGTTCAACATTATTCTTGATACTGCGAAAGGCTTAGCCTATCTGCACCAGCTGAACATAATTCATTACAATATGAAGTCAACCAACGTCCTCATAGATGATGGTTCTGCCAGCACAAAAGTTGGAGATTTTGGTTTGGCTCGTTTATTACCAGTCTTGGATCGTTACATATTGAGCAGCAAGATTCAGAGTGCACTTGGATACATGGCTCCTGAATTTGCATGCCAGACGGTGAAGATAACTGAGAAATGTGATGTCTATGGATTTGGCATCTTGATTCTTGAGGTGGTGACAGGGAAAAGACCCGTGGAGTACATGGAAGATGACGTGATTGTATTATGTGACATGGTGCGGGGAGCACTAGAAGAAGGCAGGATAGAAGAATGCATTGACAGACGGCTCCAAGGTAACTTCCCTGTTGAAGAGGCAATTCCAGTTGTGAAACTTGGTTTAATATGTGCATCTCAAGTTCCATCCAATCGACCAGACATGGAAGAGGTGATCAAAATTTTGGAGCTAATTCGATGTCCGTCAGAAAGTCCAGAGGAAATAGAGTAATGTTATAAGGTGTTTGTAGAAAACCAGATTATAGAGAATGAGTCATGTGGTGAACAGGAATTCAGTTTTGTTTGTTACATTTGGAGAAGGTCACTATCCTCTTGTTATTTTGTCATATCCATACATGTTAAATCTTTATATGTTATTTAAATAACTGGATTCCTCTTCACCAGCTCCAGTTTGGGACCCTTGTTAGATTTGGATAGACTGGCATTATATAGTATTCAGACATCCAACTTGTTGTCTTGTGCTTGTTTGATGTTGTTGTCCTTACAAAGCTGAAAAAAATACATCGTTTGTATTCTTATAGAAGAAGAAGACCCACATGGATTCCTAATGAAATGAAAACATCAAAGTAGGCCACCTTTCAGTGGCATTTCATTTCCTTTAACACTTTGGATATCATTTTGTTAACACATCCAGCCATTTTAGATAATGCTAATGAGCAGTAACCTAACATAAAAAAAAAGAGTCATAATACAGAAATATGTTTTTTAATTTGGCTTCAGCTCACATCTATGCCCTCTAACTTTAGGTGTACATAAGTAATACTTAAACTTGTATAAAATTGAACAAGTAGACACACGTGTCCTATGTGACATAATACATGTAGGACGTCATGAAAGATGCTACATAGGATAAATGTGCTTATTTGTTCAATTTTATACAAGTTTAAGTGTCTACTTGCGCACATCCAAAGTTAAAGGTCATAGTCAGGGGTGTATTTAGAGGGGTGATGTGGGTTCACGTGAACCCATGCTCCCCTCTCTAGATCATATATAGTGGTGTTATATTTTTAAAAAATATTTAAATATAGATGTGTGAACCCACGTTCAAAGTATCATTTTATAATATGATGATGATCTGGTGCACCTCTCTAAGTGAGGATAAAAATTTAAATCTTATATCTATCTTCTATTTTTGAGTAACACCTCTCCAAGTGGTTATCAGTTACACTTTTGGCATTTCAATTAATTTTTCTTTTGTTTTTTCCTTAAATCTTTCAAAATTTTCAAGTGTGTTACGTTGAAAATTCCTAAAAAATTTAGCACTGTAAATTTTTTTATATAATTAAATCAAATGTGTATATTAAAATTTAGAACTAGTAGTATTATATATTTTGGACCTATAATTTTTAAAATTTAATGATTCATATTAAGAACCTAAAAGTCAAACTGATCAAATTTATTCTTAAGAAGCATTTTTTCGTAATCGTGCACCCATCTTACCGAAATCCTGGATACGCCTCTGGTCATAGTTGTCTGCTGAAGCCAAGTTAAGGGTCATGTTTATGTATTATGCTTAGAAAAAAGAGTCATGATACATTAACGTACCCTTTTAACTTGACGTTAGCTGACATCTATGCTCCCTAACTTTGAGTATACAACAACCACTTAAATTTGTATAAAGTTGAACAAGTAAACACATGCGTCCTACGTGAAAATTTAAATTCACATCCTATGCGTATTATGTCACGTAAGATGCGTGCGTGTTCAATTTTACTTATCAGAATGTGACCATTATTTTTTATATTTGCAAACAAAAATGTCTTTCTTGAATAATGAGAAAGAATCCATTCACTAGCACACTTATGTTAAAGTAGGAGTGGTTGGTGAAATAATGAATGCTTCGATATCAATTCTTACTAGAATGAATTGAAGACTAGGTGGGGTGGCGGGTGGGGGGACCTTAACCGCACTTGTCCCATGTGCATGAAAATGGGTTGCTATCATGCCAAGTTTCTTTTTAACAATAAAGAGCTTTGTATTTTTAATGTAAAAGTGAATTTTAAATGCCAACAATAAAGATGAATAACCTTGTAAGTTTAAATTTCAAATCACCATTGACCATTGAGATTCATTCATTCCATTTAAAACTCTATCCGTCTCTTTTCACTTGTCAAGTTTTAATTTGACACACCTATTAAGAAAATAATTATTAATATAGGGAGTTTACCATTTTACCCCTATTATTTGATAGTCTTAAGCATATTTACTTACTAGTACATTTTTCAAAGACATTAACTTAATGTTAATAAATTGAGGGTATAATAGGAAGAAAAAAAATGTCCTTCCTTGATTTGTCAAAAATGACAAGGAAAAGGAAATTCAAATTAGGAAATATTTGACAAGTCAATAGAGACGGTGGGAGTATTTAGTGGTTTAAGCACAATTGATGTTGCTTGTCCAACAAACAACATTATTTGTGCAAGTTCAAATGATTATTGAAACACTTAGCCATATTTGGTCTTAGTTAATAACCATTATGCCTAAACAAGAAATAGTTCTAAAGGCCATCATAAACCATTATGGCAGAGCCTACCATGATTGTTCTACTCATAATTACTCCTTGGATAGATTATGATACAAGAAATACACTTGTTGCATGCTTGGGAAATATTTAAATAATATACCTACCATGATCAAGAGACTCAATTATGAAAAACAGATGTGTAATTTCCTAGTGTTCCAAAAAATAAAATTTGAATGTCTTTAAAGAGTGAAACACTATTACCTGATAGAAAAGAAAGGTATCTTGGACAGTGTATAGAGAGAGCAACATGATTTTTTTTTTCTTTCTTTCAATTGTTTTCTCTTTAGGGGTTTTCCTTTATGAGGACACAATGATGGAGACTCCATGTTAAACTTTCACTAATCTACTAGTGCCATATATCTTTGCTTTATTAAAGATCTTTCGTGAGTGGGGACAAAGCTTATATAACCTTCAATCTGTTTATTCATTTCATGGGCATAAAGTGAAGACTTGGGCATATGTAAACAATACAAAAGTAAAAAAAGCTTAGAAGAGTGCAATATTTCTTACTCCATTTTCTAGGGAGAAGAAGATTGTACTATAAGACTTCAATTTTAGCTTTCCCAACATAATGAAAAAATTGAATGGTACAAAGAAGACCAGTATATATGTAGTACATGTGTATAAAGTAGTTATGTGTTCCCTCATCTGTTGAAAAGTTTGGTGTATCAATCAATAGTTAACTATGGTTCAAGTCAATCTGAAAAAGAAAAAAATCATATTCAAAGCTAGTTTTGATTGACTTATTGCTTTTGGCTTATTAGCCGAAAGTCACAAGTTAGGATTTCTAACTTGTGTTTTTTGGCTTATTTTTGTTATTTTAGCTTAAAACAAGTGCTTATAAGTAGGCTTAAATTTTATTCAAACACTTGAAAAGTGTTTAAAAGTTATTTTGACTTAAAAACACCTAAAATAAATCAATCCAGATAATGTGGGACATTTTAGCCTAACCGTCCCAAGGCAATGAATGGGCTCTGTTTGGTAGACTGATTGACAACCTCTTATTTTCTTTTCACTATTCATTCTTTAAATTACAAGCGAAGGGCGTTGCATTTTAATTTTGAATTTATTCCTCCACCATTTGTGGTAAATAAAAGATCTTTACCACTAAATCTTAGGCTTTCCAGGATTAATCAAAGAAAAGCTAGCAGTGTGAACTTCCTTTAGAATTAAAGCAACAAAATTGAACCACATTTTTCACAAGGGCTTCTATCCATTTGAACATGGCGCGATTAGAATCACACCCTAGAGATTCTCAAGAAAGAAAAAGACTTTCACTAGAGAAAGTAGGTATAATGTGTAATATTTCATTTCACTTAAAAAATCGTTCCAACAAGGAAAATACATATGTAACAACATATTGTAGTAGGAACCCAATAACTACTGTCAAAAGAATGTGCTAAAGAGAAAGAATATTCAAGTTTGTAAAGACAAAAAAACTATAGATTTAAATTACAAAAAAAGTTTTCACACGTTCAGCTCTTCCGTGGTGTATGTACCTCTTGTAACACAGAACACTTCTTTTTTTCTCTTGGATGTTCTATTACTAATCATCCCAGTCATTTTCCCATCCGTCCTTTTTAGAAGACCTAGACGTGAGGCCATTAGCAGAGATGTTCCCATAGGTATGTCCACCTGGTGACTTCACTGCATTCTCCTCATCCCAATCGTCATCCCAATCCTGATCCCAACCATCTGCTGCAACAACATTTGCAGCTGAGGCAGATTCCGGCATTCCCATCTCTAATTCCTGATACGCAACACCATCTTGATGTCTCTTATTCCTTAGCTTGCAGCAAGCCCATGTCCCGCCAAAAAGTAGGGCTACAAGGAAAAGGAAATATGCACCATAGATGGGGGTCATACGCTTAGAATAAAGAGACACCTGCTGCAGAATGTTCTCCACAGAAACATGCCTGTCCAATTGAAGCCTGCAACTAGCATCTCCAGCATTCAGCACTATTTCAGCACCTTTGCCCAAGATTGATGAAATATCGATCTACCATAGCAGATTTGTAATATTAGAACAAACGTCCAGCATATGGCATAACTTGGAAAATTAATCAGGCTTGTACAAAATTGCGAAATTGCGAGCGAAGTATACTTTGGGAGGTCCGCAGTTGTGGTTGGATAAAAGGCAACTATCAGAAAGCACTTGGTAAACAATGCCAAGTGCCAAAGGTAGCGAATTTGAGTGAGAATCTTACCAAATTGAAAACTTCTGAGATTTTAGAAGTTCATTTCCACCCAATCTTGTAAGCACTGAGATGTAACACCCGTTTTTTGTTTCTTTTTACTGATAACCAGATGTAAGACCATTCTTTTAAGCACTGGAATAGACCAAGTTAAACCTAGTGTCTGTAAATTCAGATTTTAGACCTCCTTAATTTATTTCTGTTACACATCTGTGCTTATACAGTAGTATTTAAAATAAACTCTCAAGCAAGTGCGTCGTACAGGCTCTTTCTTATGGCTAGATAGGGAACACCTCAGACGCCTTATGAAATTATGCTTTTATGAAAGTGCTATTATAAAAAAAATTCCTCTCTGAGAAGCTAGGGAATTTGCCAAGACCCCCTTAAAAGTAGCACCAGCAGCCAAAAGAACTGGAAAAAACAGAAGCCAAATGAATGATGTACTTTAATCTTATATCCCCTAATATTTATTAATGGTTCATTCTTTATTTTTTATACAGATCTAATAAGAATGACGTCATTGAATAAAAAAACTGCTCCATCTCGTTATACTATCAAACAGTCAGGGATGCCTTCATGATAGTGATAAAAGTATTTATAATGAGAAAGTCCGTGAGATTTTCATTGGTGAAGGGTGGGGAATATGTGATGTACTCCACCTGAATTGTGACGTCTATGAGACACTAAGAGTAATTGGTAAACTCCTTATCAAACTGGAGTTGTTCCTAAACTTTACTACCTTTATTCCCCACTAATCCATGATTTGTGCAATTCAAACCTCCAATTTGCTAGTTACATCACATACACAAGAAATTTGAGTATCCCAGTCAGATTGTTAAGATGTCAAATCCCATTAATACCTAGAAGACAAGAAACCCAAATCTAAACTATCCTTTGCTAGTCGCCATCCTTTTGTAAACCAATTTTTTGGTGGGGCTCAATCCCATTCATGCAGGCCTTTCAGCCCAACTTTACAGCCTTGTAACTCCAGCAACATATATGTTCACTTTAAAAACCATCTAATATCTAGATACAGTTGATTTTAGCAACGATGCACAGAGCTACTATAAATGATAAAAGTACCTCTTAAAATCTCATTCCTACATTTGAACTACAACCGTTCCTCAACCCCACCCCCCACCCCCCCACCCCCAAATAAATAAATAAATAGAAGTTTCATAATATCTCCATGATTGGAAGCAAAAGGAATATGTATATGTGGGTCTGTAATGCAAATCCTAAGAAAAGACTGATCCTTCTAGCGCTGTTCAGTTGTGATAAGGGACCTCGCTGGGAGAGCCCTGAGAAGAACAATTGAGAATTCTACCCAACATCCCTTGTGGAATATAACCCCAACAGTAAGGCTGGATAAAGAAATAAACTAACTGTAAGTAAAAACTCCTCACAGGAATTCCTATATAATACATTTGAGCTGCTTAAAAAACATAGATAAGAAACAATTGGAACTAAGACAATTAGAGCCTGTTTGGATTGGGCTTATTTTATGTGCTTTTAAGCCAAAATAGCTTTTAAGCACTTTTGTAGTATTTGGTGAAGTATAGAAGTGCTTTAAGCACTTGTTTTTAAGCCAAAAAGACAAAAATAGGCCAACAGCTAAAATATAGGTGGCAAGATATTTCCCTTCCAATTCTACATTCCATTTGCCAGACAATGCATTCATTCTCAAACAGACAAACAAAAACATATTACATCCATTCACGGGTAGCAGTAATCAGTTGGGGTCAATGTAGCAGTAGAAGTTCAAATGCGTGCGATATGCCCAAGTTAATTCTTCTCTTTACAGTATCACCTCAAGATACAACATACCTAGTGTAATCCCACAAAGTGGGAGTCTGGTGAGAGTAGTGTGTACGCAGACCTTACCCCTACCTTGGAGGTAGAAAGGCTGTTTCCTATAGACCCTCAGCTGGGGAAGGGAGGGGGCAAGTCAATATCAAGAGATTGTATATATACCTTTTCCACTTGATGTTTGGGTATTTCAATAGGAGGTTGTGGAGAACCATCCAGAGGAGGTTGGATATTGATATTTACTTTGACTCCTTTTTCCCCTTCATTTTGCACCACAAGTAACAATTCAGTAGATCCTGTATATCATAAAAAGCAAACCTATCACAGATATCAATGACATATTTCACTTACCATGACAAGACTAATATAAAGCTTATTTGCAAGGTCAATGAGAGCGAGCAGAAAGGTGAATTACACACCAAGAGAGAGAGAGAGTCTGTGCCTCTGTTATATTGGCATGATAGCAAAGAAAAATACACTGATCACAGTCTAATGGAACAAGGGATGAGAAACTTCAAGTTCTAGATGAGATACTTGTTGCTCACTCTCTCTGCTCACTATACTTCTATGTTTTCAGGCTCATTTTCCCAGTATAATAGCAATTAGAGGAAATAAAATTGTGATTGAACTGATGCAAATCCTGATAAAAGTAAAGGCCTTTTTTTTTTTTTTTGAAACTGGTAATGTTGGACCTTCTTTTTATTTTAGAACATCTATATCCATTATTCTCTATGCTTATCAACACCCTGATCAATAGGATCATCACGTAAGTTGTTCTCGCAAATACATTTATGTAGGTTTTAATTGGGAAGTTCTATGGTAGTTCCGTCTTTACGTGCGGGAGTTCCCCGATCTCGCAATGAATTGAAGGGAACATTTATGTAAGGACATTCATTTCCATCCTTGATTTTTCTCCTCCTTTTATTTCTAATTTTAATTATGTTTTCTGAAATGTAAAAGTTTTTGACTTCTTCAGTTCTGCTTTGCCTCTCTTCTAATTTTGGTTTCTCGGTTCTCCATTAGTTTTGTTTTCTTGGTTTTGTAATTAAGTTGGTCTTTCTTCTGTTCCTCTCAGGTCTCACTCTCTTTAATTTTTAGTTTTCCAGTTCTACATCCATTTCTTTCCTTTCTTTTAAAATATTAAAGACTTCCTAATTTGCTTGTGCACTTAGGCATGATCATAAACCAGCACAAAAGAAAAAGACAAGAAGATCAACCGTAAGGAATCAATCAATTCAGAAGAAACCCAAAAAACAGAAGTGCATGGAACAATTCCTGTAAAATACGGATAGAATTAAGTTATACCCACAATAGAAGAAGACCAACTGCAAAAAGAGCCCATATACCTTCCTATTTGAAGAGATTGTGATGTTATCAATTGATTACTTCCTTCAAAGGATGATAGTTTATTAACGATCCTACTTAATAAAACCAATAATATATTCAATGCATGCAATTTATTAAGGAATTGGGGATAGAAGGTTGAAAAAAGGAATACAGCTCATGAATCAAACACTTGTAGTCCCCATTTGTTTTTTCTTTGATTAAGATGTTAGAATCCTAATATAGATCTGCTTATCAAGATGTGTTTATAAATTTTGCAACTAGATGAATAAGCTTCTTTGACTTCTCATTATCTTAATTAAGTATAATTTATCTTTTTTTTTAAAAAAAATGAATTAATATAAAATTCAAAATAAAATACTAACTAAACAGTTTAAACAAAAAAGATACTAATTAATATAGTATTCACAAAATATTAGAGAAAATGTTAACCCACCTTCATTGTAAAAATTGTTTGATGCCATACACTCTAAAAGCTAGCTGGTGGCCATGATGGTCTTGAGGTGATGGTTGGTGGTAGTAGTTTATGGTGGTGGCTAGGTGGTTATTGAGGTGGCTGGGGGTGGTGGTTGGCAATGAGAACAGCCCATAGTGGTTGTGCGGTGGACACTAGTCGTGGTGGTTGTGTAGTGGTAGTAAAAGGTCACCTTTGATGAAATCTTTAAGCAAACATGTTAATGATTCTAAAGTTACGTACAAAATCTGAATGAACCAGATTTATTCATAGCAAATAAGTGGTTGAAGAAGGAAAAAAACACTTAATGGATTCAAAACACTGTTTAAGTGAAAATAAATGGGCAATAGGCAAGTGTTAATGGAAATTTTGAGAGGAGAGGATAGCTCATGTCTTCAAATTCATCATAAAGAGGTTTCACGCCTTTATATGCAACTTGGTACAGATAATCTAAGTTCCATCATAAACGAGTAAGATGCAAACCTGAGACTATCGACAATAGCCCCTATCATCAATAGCAATATTATATCAGTACACAATGAAGTTTTTTTGGCAACCGAGAAACTCCAAAGGGCTAATGATGCACGGTTCGATACTTGGACCTAATTTGTTTACACTAGATTAAAGTCTTAAATCATAATCATTCAAATTTCAGTTATTAAGTCCGTTGATTTGTAGGTCTGAATTTTAATCATTAAGATCTTAACCATTAAGTTTTGTTTAATGTTTTAACCACTTAATGGGTTTGAATACATCTGAATAATTAAGATATGTAACAAAGTTTTAATATCATTAGGATGCTTATTCAAAGATTTCTACAAAGATCGCAGTTCATCAATTTTGTTCATTCACCGCTACCGACATCACCAGCCATTGTAAACTACCGTTGTTGCCACCCCACAACCACCATACTTAGCCACAACCACCAGCCACCATACTAGGCCACAGCCACTAGCCACCATACTAGGCCACAACCACTAGCCACATACTTGACCACAACCACTAGCCACCATTTACAATCATCACCACCAATCACCATTATCACAACAACCATCAATCACTATTGACAAATATCACTATTAGTCACCACTATATATTGCCAACCACTGTCATCAGTCACCATCACCATTAGCTAACACTATCATCCACCATAACTATTAATCGCTAGCCCCAACTACCACCATCGACACTATCTACAACCCACAACACCACCATTAACTAACAACATCCCTAATCGACACCGACAACCACCACCACTAGCCATCACCACCACCAACCACCAAAATAATTTATAATTTGTTGTTATTGATAGAGTATTAGATTAATTTAGTATTTTATAAAATTTTATATTTATTAACTTTTAAATAAAGGCAAATCTTATACATTCAGACATTCAAAAGATAAACATTCTTAATTATTTAGTATTTAGATCTCATACAACATCTTCATATTCAGATTCAAACATCTAAAGCTTAATGCACATCTTAATATTCAGATGTGCATTCAGATTTAGATGTTTGAATCTTAATGAAACAAGTGAGGCCTTAGTGGATATAAACCCGTCCCTCTACATTCTCCACTTAAATACAAAACTTTTGTTTGTGGTAGGGTTTGAACAATGAAATGCGCTAATCCACACATCACCCGTTGAGCTCTTACCACTAGACCAAAGCCCCGGAGGCTCAATACACAATGAAGTGTTCATGCTAAATTCTAGAAAGGATAGCAAATCTCTCCCCTATGCACCGATGCAGAAAAAAGTCATGTTGTATGAGAAGTTTTTGCAAATAATCTCAGATTATAGATTTGATAGGAAATCTATAATTATCCCTTTATGGAGGTAGCCACCATACCCGTAATGCTGAAGAATTCAACCTTACCAATTTCAAAAAAAAAAAAGTTTTTGCAAATAATCCTTTTGTCCTGCCCTAGTCCTATCAAGTATAATATGTATATCAGTTCGTGTATTCATATCTCACGCAGCACTCCAATGACAAGTGCTTCTCTGCCAAAACTACAGATCAAAATTCCGCTCCACAGTTAGGTCAGTATAAAAGTTGCCAATTAATAAAATAATTAGGTCAGTATAAAAGCATATGCGTTTGCATATTTAACAAATGTTATTGAGAATTCTTTGATTGATTCAAACAACTATCATTAGACAATTAGCTCTTAAACAGTTACATATACACGATAATTTGAACTATTCTTCAGGAAGGCATCTAAACACAGACAAAAATCAAGTGCCACCCACACTTATGTTGCTCCTTGTTCTCACTTTCTCTTACCATTCTTTTTTGAGGAGATGAGTTGGGATGTGGGAGCAGGGTCCTATAAGACAGCAAGAAAGATGCTCTAATTCAAACTTTAATGTATTAGAGCTATATCTTAAGATCTCATAAGCCATAATGTTTAGATTTTAGGTTCTTTCAATAAATAATCCTAGATAAAATGCTATATTCAATTGCCTAATACTAATATTTTATTTTCAAAAATAAAATCTCACAAGGAAATAAAAAAATCTTAAACATATCAGGAGAAACCTTTTTGTGTGAATAACTACAGCAAGCGCCGCCAAGCTCCAAAGGATAATATTAGGTGCAAGCTTTAAATGTTTCCCTACTGAAATATTAGATAGTAGTGATCAGTACGATGTCAGTCTAGCTTTTCCTATAGCTCTATGTAGAGAAATATCAGGCTTCAAACTCTTCAGGTTAAAACAAGATGCAATTAGTAATCAGTTGTAATCCAGTACATATCAGTTGGTTTACCAGTACCATAAAAGTTCAGTCAAATTTCTTATTTAATGAAACATGTGTGTCTCATGAGCGAAAAAGTTTACCATTCTGGGGTGTCTGAATGCATGCAAGCAGTGTTTGTCCAATCCTGCACATTTTTGTAGCCTTCTGACAGCTCTCATTGGTGTTCACTTCCGAGTTTATTGTTTCATCTATTTTCTTCTTTTCTTCATTCTCCTTCTTCTCAACAGGTGGAGGGGTTTCAACAGTCACATTTTTATCATTTTTAGACCCATCCGGATCCAATTTTGGTAAGTGATTGCCTCCCTGAGGCTGAGGATCTTTAGGCTTCTCTTTGTCAGCTTTAGAGCTCCCACCATTCACTACGGTGGTATTTGGCTCTTTTGAATCAATATTTGTTGGACCATTTCTTCCCTGAGGATCTTTAGGCTGTTCACTTTCAGCTTTTGAACTTCCATCATTGACTACAGTTGAATTCTGGTCCTTCAAATCTTTAGGTGCTTCATTGATTACTTGAGGATCTTTAGGCTTTTGTTTTTCAGTTTGTGATCTCCCATCATTGACTATAGTTGAATTTAGTTCCTCTGGCCTGGTTTTTGGTGGATCATTGTTTCCTTTAGGATTTCCAGGCTTCTCTTTTGCGATTACAGACTTGTTATCATTGACTGTGCTTCCATTGACTTCCTTTTCACCCTCAACTGGAGTATTTGATACAGAAATCTAGATAAAAATCAGTCTTAGTATCTATATCACCTATTCACTAACATATACATCAAAAAAGTTTATTTCTAACTATTAACTCCATTGAAACAAATGAATGACAACACATGTAGATTAGTAGATGTATCTACATCACCAATTCACTATACCATATACCTAAACAATTCACTGTTAGCTAATAATTCCATCTAAAAAACAAATTATTACACATTTAAATCACAAAAACATACATAAGAAAATGCAAAGAGGGGAATTTTACTTGTTCAGAAGATGAATTGGTGCTTTGTATTGGAGCCAAATCAACTAACTTCCTGGAATTGAATAGTTTCGCGTTTGAAGTTGCTGAAACGATTAACAATATGAAAATGATCGCTAAAACTCTACTTCTGCCCATTCCACAGCTATATCTGAACTTCCGTCAGATCAAATCTTATAAAAATTTCATTTTTTCAGCAAACAACTGTTGAGAAGCTGAATAAATTGCAAGTTCCAACAGAAAGCTTAAGGATCGGCAGTCGAATAAGATCGAACTGCTATCGAAATCGATCGCGTGATAAGATTCTATCTAGGGTTTGTAGGAGGAAGGAGAAGAAATGAAAATTTGATGAATTTCGAGGACCTTTTCGTCGTTTTGACTTGTACGTGTGCCATCAACTAGACATCTTCTTCCTACAGAAAGTCAAACAATTTGAAATTTATTATAACTAGTGAATTTGATCGCGCGAAAATGATGATACTATCAATAATTTTATTAAACATAATATAGATAAAAGAGGTGTGCATATATATATATACACACCTATAATTGATTTCACAAGAGTTTTTTTGGCTAGTAGTCAGTATATATACTTCCAACAAAGTCATATGTTGCTATTTAAACTAATAGAAATTATAAATTTAAGACAATAGATTATTTAGATTTAGATATTCATATAAAATAAATAGAATTAATAAAGAACACATAAAATAAAATAAAATAATGCAACATCATTCTTGCGTCCTAAACCACTGAAAAATAGAAGAAGAAACAATACGAAATCAATGCACATTCCTATGAGTTTTTG
This sequence comes from Solanum okadae, assembly GCA_036553675.1. Classification (NCBI taxonomy): domain Eukaryota; kingdom Viridiplantae; phylum Streptophyta; class Magnoliopsida; order Solanales; family Solanaceae; genus Solanum; species Solanum okadae. Next base: position 17,511,629 of record CM071686.1, on the reverse strand, counting down.
TCCACATACATTCGAATAAGTCGATCACCGTGCAATTGCCTTGATCTTATTTTTTTCAAGTCAAATAAAAATATGAATATAATAAATATAAAAAATATAATAACTTAAAGTCTTATGATGAAGGGTTTGAAATTCAAAAATCATGAAAAAAAATTATAATATCAGGCAAAGTCATAAATTATTACTTTTAACTAACAAAAATTATAAACTAAAATAAAAATTCATATAAATGAAGAGAAAACATATGGAAAAATAAATACATCATTCTTACGATCTTAATAATTAAAAAAAGAAGAAGAAAAATATAAAATTAATGCATAATCTTTTGATTTCTTGCCAACATCCACTCGCTCAAGCCAATCATCATTCAGTAGTCTTCTTATTCTTCGAGTCAAACAAAATCATGAATATAATAAGCATCAAATACATACTTAAAAGAATGAGATCATGTCTACAAAGTCTTACAATGTGTCTATTTATAAGACAATAACATAAAATATCAAATAATATAATAAATATAAGTATTAAAAGTATTCCTTACAATCTCCACCGTAAATAACACTGCAATCCATTCTATCATTATAGTGTTTTTGGAGAATGATAAACCATATGATCATTTTTAATATTTCTCTCCAGAATGCATATATTTTGTAAGATGTAAAAACAAATTGAGAAGGAAAAGTGTTTTCTCACTTTTTACCTACATGATGCAAATTCTAATTTGGTGGAGTGAAGTAAGACCTTCCTCAAACTCCATTATATAGCTTTCTTGGGAATGTCAAGTGTTTTTTTTTTTGTTCCTTTTCCTACAATATAACAATGGCATATTAATTAATTATTAATAGTAGCAAATGACGCTTCTTTTGGATTGTTACTTATTAGATAAAAACTTTTGAAATTTTAGGTGTTACTAATGGATTTTGCATGTTTAAAATTAAGTTTAATAAGTTGAAAATTAGATAGAATGTGAAAGAAATGAGAAAAAAAAATGAATGGTCTAGAAAATCATAGACATGTGTCAAATTACCTCTTTGTTTATCTATTTCTTTTATTTTTAATAGCTCCAAGAATCATTTAATTCAATTAATCAACTATTCACCTTTCAATATTATTATTATGAATATCAATATAATTTAAGAGTTATGATCACCAAATGTCATGAAAGTAATGGAAATAAAGACAATTAAGTTGGTATATTAAAAAGCATGAATAAATGAAGAAATAATAATAATTGACACATTCATTTTAATTATACTATTAGGAAGAAGAAGAAAAATAAGAAAAATGTCAAAAAAAGGAGAAAAAAGATAAATAGGATACTTGGCCAAAGAGAGGTGACACATCACTTTTCTTTTATCTAGCTTTATATTATATATAGATTTTACACAAGTGTTAACAAATACGAAATAAAAACTTAATGGAGGGGATCTCATCTCTTTTTTTAGTCAATTCAAATTCCACAAAAGAAAAAAATGTATTATATCATCTAAATTAGAATGAAAAGAAGCGGATGAAACTAAACAAAAGATGATGGAATCTTGATCGAGAAATTATGTCATGTTAACATGTTATATATCAATAGAGTATGGATAGTATTTTCAAAATACAAAAGTTTGTATGATGAAAATATCAAAAAAAATATTATTTAAGCAACAAAATAGTCAGTTGAAGATCATGTTGCCCTTGATACAAAAAGTGTGCTTTGTAATATAATCTTGTTCTTGAAGGGTACATATCTTGATGAATAAATAATTAATTGAAAAATTATATAAGCAACAATAAGTGCATCTATGTATTTGTAAATTATTGAAACTTCTACTTTTTCAAATTATAATCTGACCAACTCTTGATGAATCTTCCAACACCATTAAACTTTCTTCTTCATTTTGATGACTTGTAGCAAATTAATTTTTTATCATCTCCTTTGACGAATCTTACACCGGCTTCAAACTTTCTTCTTCATCTTGATAAACTTTTGTTTGGCTATTGTAACACAAGAAGAATTTAAAAAATATATATATATATAATCTTCATAAAACTGAAAAACAAAAAAAATAATACCAACAATATGAAGTTGGAGAAAATATAAATGAACATGCAACAACACCATAGATGATTGCTATTTATAGATGATTTAAATCATAAGAATTAAGTAGAAGAAAGTTGAAGAGACATGTTATTTAATTAGAGAATACAAATAGGTGGAGGTTTTTTTGTAACTTTCATATGATATAATTATATGTAATGAATATGATTGTTTTTTTAAATTATTTTAATAAATTGATTAATGAAAAAAATGAATGAAGAAACTCAAAAATAAATAAATAGGATCCTAGGCCATTGAGAGGTGCCACATCACTTCTTTTTTATCTAGATTTATATATATATATATATATATATATATATATATATGATTTTATACATTATTTCAAAAAAAAAAATTGAATTTGATTGTAATTATATACATTTTAGGATGGTTTGGTTATTTTATTTTTTTATTTTTTTGGGTTTACTGGAAATAAAAGGATATTTGCGGCCATAATTTTTTTTTATGTATGTTGTAACAATTAGGGGTGACTAGGGGTGTTCGTGGTTCGGTTTGGATCGGTTATTGATTAAAATCAAATCAAACCAATCTAGTCGGTTTTTTAAATTTCTAAAACCAAACCAAACCAAACGAAAAAAAATAACTGTCGGTTTGGTTTAGTTTTTCTGGTTATCCGGTTTGAAAGTAATAGTAATTTTTTTGAGGGCTTGAGTCGGTAGACACAAACATCTAACACATGAACAACCCACATAAAAGCTATTGTCGGTTTAATTAAGCAATACTAGACTTATCATTACACGAACAAAGTGTTTCAATTAAGAGAAAGTGAGACTATTTTATATGAAGTAGGGTAGGTAAAGACTAAAATGAATTTTAATGGACTTAGATTTAAGATTGTTATAGTTGGGCTAAAGTGTTGGGCTTGAGAAAATTGTAAAGTTAAAGACTTAAGTTAATTAAAATTTAATAAAATATTTATATTTTATTTGTGAATAATATAAAATAATTATAAAAGTTATATATATAATTTATTGGTTTGGTTTGGTTTGGTTATTTTTGCGAGTTTATTTTAGTAAAATCAAAACCAAACCAAATAATATCGATTTTCAAAATTTAAAACCAAACCCAACTAAATATCAGTTTTTTTAATTGGTTTGGTTCGGGTTGTGGTCCGATTTAATTTTTTAACCATAACCATGAACAACCCTAGGGGTGACAATGGGTTAGATGCGGGCTGTTGACACCCAATTTTGGCCCTCCATAATTTAGTTAATTTTCAAGCTTCTTTAATTTCAAACAATTTGAAATAATTATTTACGAATCTTTCGAGACCATTTTCAAGACAATTTGGTCATTTTCCTATAATATATATATATATATATATATATCTTCATATACTTATAATATATAAATTTATGTATTTATTACTTTGAATAAATATTTAGAAAAATAGTTTTACTAAAAATAGAGTTTTAACTAAGTGTGCGTAGGGGTGTTCACGGGTTGGTTTGGGTCAGTTATTGGTCAAAATCAAAACCAAACCAACTTAATCAGTTTTAAAATTATCAAAATCAAACCAAACCTAATATAATATATATTTATCGGTTTGGTTGTTATCGGTTTCGGTTCGATTTGGTTCGGTTATTTGGTTATTAACCATATACAAAATTAAAAGAAATAATTTATTCAAAACGTGAAAAAATGACAATAATCCATTCAAAACGAAAAATAGTTAGAATGACTGACATTACAAAACTTTCAATCATTGAATTTACTATGAATAAAGTTTCAAAACTCACTAGTTTTGTCCTAGAAGGAAGAGACATTGACATTTTTAGTCCCACAAAGAATTGTCATAGAAACTCATATACATGAAACCAATAAGATAGATGTTCTTACCTTGGACATTTTTACTTTCATAAGTAAATATAAATAATTTTTGATGAATACATATATAAGATTTTTAAAATTGATTATAAAATAGTATATTATGTATGTATAATAATAAAATTTATGTGTATTATTTATCGGTTTGGTTCGGTTATTTCTTCGGATTTATTCGAACAAAACCATAACCAAACCAAATACTATCGATTTTTAAAAAATTTAAAACCAAACCAAACACTAAATAAAATCGGTTCATTTAATCGATTTGGTTTGATTTTTTGGTTTGAATCGGTTTTTATCCAAACCATGAACACCCCTAATGTGTGCGTTTTACTTCCTCAAAAATCAATTAGAGTACATAACTACTACTCTCTTTATTTCGAAATAATTCTTATGTTAAATGATTATTTGATGTTGTTAAAGTTAAGAAGCTTAATAATTAATTAAATACGTAATTTATATCGCCTGCAATTTATTTAAGATATGGTCAAAGGACCAAGTCCTTAACTTCGATAGTTATAATTGCAATTCATTGTTTCTCAATTGCAATATTAGACAGTCTTCACCTCCAATTTTATATCATTTTGGGCCTTTTTGATGTATTTTCAGAATCCAATTCAACAAATAACCCAAGCCCAACTCTTATAACAAATACCCAGCAACTTTTCAATCAAAGATCCAATTCTTTTAACCCATACATTACAACATCAGCAAATACCATAAACGACCCGACCTTGTACTGTTCTTCTTCTTCACGACGCGACAAACCTAGCAAAGAGTGAGTATGCCGAAATCCAACAGGCAGAAACCCAGAAAACGCGACCCAAGTCGTGAGCGAGCCCAACAGCCCACTCCTCACGCGTTCCCTCTCTCTCTCTTCTCGTACAAGAAGACGTTGGGAATAATCCAGGTGTCTCAATCTCGTGTTCCTCCTGTCCTTGCTCATCAATTGGACGATTCTTTCACTTTTCCGTTGGGAATTTGGTACAATTGTAGCCTTGGAGAATTTTTTATTTGAGATTCTCCCACATCGATCCAGCCCCCTTTTTTCTTCCCCTTTTCCCCTTATAAATAGGCTTCTCTTCACTATTCAAGGGGGAGGATTTTTGGAGACCAAAGAGTACCCTAAAAGTTTTGGGAACTCTTGGTTCAATAGTTCAAAATTTTGTGGCCTTTGTGGTTGTTTGAGTTGAAAGAGGTGGTGGAATCGTCTCCGTCAAACTCGTCGTCCGGTTCGCTGCCCGGAAAGAGGTAAATTCTTTCTTAGCTTTGGTTTTGTTTAATTCCCAACTATTCTATGGTTTCTATTTATGTGTTCTCAACTTTGTTTTAGTTTTCATGGGTTAGACTTTGTTTTGATATTTAAGTAGCTAATAATGTTTTTTTTGTGCTTACTGTTAATATTTTACGGTCATAAATCTCCTTAGCTTTTTTGGTGTTCTATTTATGTTGCCATCTAAATCAAGTCCTGCCCCTGCTGTTCATTTGAAGCTTTGTTTTCTTACCTATCATCTCTTACATTGAACCTATATAAATATGTTTATTGTTAAGCATAGGCCAAGCATGCTTCCATCATTTAGCTTCGTCTTGTTGGATTCTTCAAGTAATATGCATTACTGATTTTTCTTAGATAGTTTAGCTTGTTTAATAATATCTCTATACCTTTATATTTAAATTGTCATGTAGATATGTTTTTATTATCCTTAACCCAATATGTTGGTTTGTTTAGCAAGATGCAGTAGCCCTTTATTCACTTTTCTCAAAGCCATGTACTGCCAACCCCTTTCCAAAGGCCCCCTCTATTTTGTTTTCATTATTTGGTGTCATTGTGGCTAATGGTATTGAGGTATAATTGATCAACTTGTTGGTATAAAGATTTGATGAATTTTCATGCTTTGAGTAGAGCTTTTTCTCATCTTAGTTTAACATCTTCAATGAGCTCTTTTTTGGCCAAATTGATTGTTTAAGATGAGATGATCACTAGCTACATGTTTGTTTTATTTTGAATGATATGAAATGATTTGTTAAGGATCTTATTTGTTCGGGAATCATGAGTTGATCCTAGGTCTAGTCGAGCTCTAGATGTCTCATTGGTTGCTCCTAAATTCCTTAGATCCTCATGTCACTCCTTTGAGCTATAGGTCCTAAATTGTGTACATTGGCTCGGTTTTGGAATTCTTACTATTTGTTGATTATTAGTTTAAATTTGATTGTTATATTTATGTTCTATTTGAGAGCTCGTGTTAAGCTTTAGCTATCTAGTGTGATAGATTGACATTATTTGGTTTGGGTTTGTGCATTCATCTATTACCTATAGTTAGTGATTTTGAATTTGTTTAAGCTGCTAGTTCTAATAAAGCAAAATACTCCAGATATTTCTCTACTTTGCATCAGTTTATTATTTTACTTATTAACAACTTTTGGTGTCTTCAGTTGAGGAGTTTCAATTATTATTTGTTTTAAAAGTTTTAGTTACAGTTAATTGGCAAATTTGTGAGTTAAAAAATTAGTATGTTGACTGATGGATTTGAGAATAGCTGCTGCCTACCTGCGTACTTGGGATCTCATCTATTTGAGATTTCATTAATTTACTCTGTTAGGCTACTGTTTTGTTATTTACCAGTGATGTCGTGTTTCTCTTTGTCTAGTTGCTCCCCTTTTTATTTATGGAAAACCTTTATTTCTCTTCACCTTCTTATTTTGAAATGGGAATTATTGGTTTGGAGTCTTAATTATATATTTTCTCTTTGTTGAATTGCATAGATCAAAGTTGGAGAATAAAATGTTGCATCTTTCTTGTCTATTTTGCATTACAGAGGTGTTAAGTATGCAAATATAGTTAACCAACTCATGTTAAAGTCATATGATTAAGTCAGACATCTTTCTTGGCGAATTTTAGTATCATTGTGTGTTGCTTTTATTTCTGGACACAATTCCTAATATTGGATTGAATTATGTCACTTGCTGGTCATCATTTCATATTGATCTTTACTTGATATCTTGTTAATCTTTATTTTCCTCTTTTTTCTTTGCATGAACTCACCTGTTTGAGTCCATTCGGACTTTTCATTCCCTTGCATTCTCTTCTTTTCGAGTCAAACCTCTGCCAAATTACGAAAGGGAAGCTGATATATTGGGTTGAGACCCCAAAAACCAGCAGCAACAGGGGCTCAAAAGAGCTGAAATGAGAATGTTTTGGGTTCAAATCGGCTGAGATTTGGACACCTGATTTTTGCAGCCCTTTCAAAGGGCTGGAAATAGCATTTTTCGGACTTTAAAAAGTTCAAAAACAGCACCAGCAACAACAAATAAGAAGCAGCAAGTGGACTAAAAATTGTCCAAGTTCTATTCGCGCTTTTGTTTTCCTTATATCGTAATTTTGTGATAGTTGTTTTTAACTTCTAACATTATTTTTGTTAACTTAGATGAATCATTTGGAGGTTTCTAATAACTCTTCTATTTCGTCATTTGTTTATTTGAGTATTCAAATTTTCAAAATCTCTTTTAAGTTGGACAATCTATTCTTCAAGACTAACTTGAGAATTATTCATATAGTGTTTAGCTTTCTAATCCACGTCTAAGTAATTGTGTTGATTATTCGACTCAAAAACTTGACTCGGATAAATTGTTAAGCCGCACTTTAACATTTGAATCATTTCATTATTTGGGATAATACGAATGTACAAGTATCAAAAGATTTCTCATTTAAAATAATACTACTAATAATAAGATTTTTCAAGTAATTTAAGGTTTCTTTTAAAAAATAGCCAAGCTTTTAAATCTGTCGGTCAACTGCGTGTTAGCGGATTCTCTAAGATGCCTAAACCCTTCCTTAGAGATTTATTTGAATCCTTACCCGACTCTGGTTTTATTTAAAATATTTTCTTTCAAAAACCCCCCTTTTTAAACGGTTTCTTAATTTTCCTAAAATTAAGTGGCGACTTCTAAAACTATAAATTTTTCCAAAACTAAACTGAATTGCCAAAGTTGCGAAATGGCTTCGAAACCTTAGTTTTTGAAGTCGGATCGTAACACGGACAAGTTGAGCTTAATCCGAAAAATAAAATAAGATAGAATGGAATGTTAAACCACATTTTACATAATATATATTTTTAGCATTTTCAATCTGTTTCGTCCCGTTTCACATTAATCTGTCCCGCTTAATTATTCTAATTTTTATTTCTCCAGATCATGCAATTTTAACTTGCCTTAAATTATAATATCTCAGTACATGTACTTGGATAATATTTAATTTGTAAGACTATTATAATTTAGGGGTTTCAGAAAAAGATTACTTAATTTAAAACACTCAATCAAAATCAATAAAGATACCAACAATCAAACTAGATACTAAACCAAATCAGTAGTTTTATCTCATTATCATTAATAGTTTTAGAATTATTTAGGTAAAATGACTCAATTTTTTTTAGCTGAAACTGTTATTACACACTCTAATTTTATGGGAAACTATGAACCTACACTTATTATAAAGTGGAATATATACCCATTATATACTGTTATGGCAGTGAAAGTGATTACACTTTCCGTGAAAGAGTTAGAAGATATATTCTTTTTATTTTCATTTGGATTTTTATCTCTCTCAACACCTTAATTAGAGTCACTTATATCAACACTTCCCTATCACTACCACCATCACTATCACTATTGTCACTAACCACCAAAAATTCATCACCACAAAATAATTTAAATAATAATAAAATTGAATTACCTAAAATGCCTCAATTAGCAAAAGAAATAACTCAGTTAGAGAAAATAAATCTCCAACCACAATGCTTATTGAATCAAGAGATTATAATCGACAATTAAAATCTTTATCGATAAATTTATTCGGCCATCAATAAAACATCTTTTTCTATATGAAATTAATCTAATTACCATATAGCTACAATTCAAATTTCATGGGCTCCTACTTCCTAATATGAATAAGAAGACTTATGGGTATCTAAAATATTTTGTATATGACTTAATTAGCTTCAGTTCAAATTGAATTACTTTATAAAAATGGAACATTAGGACCTGCTAGATTAATTTATATTTAAGAATTAGTTAAAAATTCTGCAGGATAGGCACTTTGAAAGGACAAAATAGATTTCTTTTAACTCACTTAACAACCTATTTTTATAGTAGATTTCACCAAGAATATTTCTGCTAAGAAAAGAAGAGAGAGAAGAAAAGTCATGACTTCTCATCGGAGAAGAGTCATGGATTATCATCGGAAGTAGCAAAATAGAGGGAAAATAAATAAAATATGAAGTATAATGAGATAAAGAAAAGGAAAAGTTCAAAAAATTAGGGGAGGGGGGGGGGGGGGGTGTATCCCAGTTTAAAATGGTATTTGCGGGGGGGGGGGGGGGGGTTAAATTCCCACAAAATTAAAGTGTATTTTAAGTCATTTTTCCAACCTTGCTATAAATGATACCTTTAGAGAATGAGTATGTTTTAGAATGTTTGAGTAGTGTTGTCACCTGAAAGATAGTGTGATTATGATGTTATGAGCCATAAGTAGCAGAATTGCCCAAAGTAAGAAGTGTGAATTTAGAAGTATAGTAACATTAAAGAGTTGAGATAGTGATTGAGTAAAGTATATAGTTATAGTTATGGACCCAATATGTTAGTAATGAGGTAGTAAGTTATGGAGAAATCTTTATGAAGAAGAAACTTCAAGTTTTAGGAAGATTAATATGTACCCAAGATAGTATATAGTCGTATGAGGCTCTAAGTTTATGATTTTTTTATGTGTGCCTATTTAGTATCTTTGAGCTTCCAATGTAGAGTATGTTGATGTAAGCATTATATAGTAGGCCAAAGGGGTTATAGATAAACAATGATGAGCCTCTTAATATAGTTTAAGTTTCCTTCAATTAGGCAAATATGAACTCAAAGCGGTATTAGTAGTCTAAGAAGGAAAAGTCAGATTATTAGGAATAAAGTGAAGCAGTTATACACACTAATAAGAGTAGCAGTTGTAGGAAGATAACTATAGAGGCAGGAGAAAGTTAAGAGAGGTATTTCAAAAAGAAGTCCTAGAAGAAATTTTAATATGTGCGGCTATGGTCCATCAAAGAGGGTTTAATAGTCATGTGATTAGTGTTTTCCTAATCGTTAAAGTAAAGTGAATATATCTCAATTTTGAGAATATAGAATAGGTCCACAAACTTAGAATATCGGCTTTAAATCTAACGAGGAGATGATAGGGTGATGTGTTCCGAAAGAGTTATGAGGAGACAATAATTCATTTTTACTCTAGTGAATTCCTCAGATTCTAATCGTTGTGACTGTTGGGAAAAAACGCGGATAAGCACAAAATATTTATGGTAAAAGTAATGGAAATAAAATGGAAAAATAATGACACCAAGAATTTTACGTGGAAACCCTTCTAAATAAGGGAAAAACCACGGGCCAAGAGGAGCAACTGATATCACTATAGTAAGGAATTTTACACCGTGTAGTCACGAATACAATACTCAAAGTGACTACTACCCACTCAAAAGGAATAACACTCTTTTGATTTCCACCTTACTAAAATATCGCTCACACTCTATTTTTCTTCACAGACTATTTTCTTATATAGTCTATGGAAAACCTCACAGCTCTCTAAATACTTTTACTCTCTCTGTGAATTGGTGTATTTCAAATGAGCTAACAAGCTCCTTTTATAGAAGAAATCAACAACATTTTTTCAACATCCACCGATATGTTTCTCAACATTTGCTGCCAACCATTGACAATTGCATGCAGCAATTGTTGAAAAGCAATAATTGTCAATGGTGCAGCAAATGTTGAAAAAACTTATAATTGAATAATGGGGATGGACCCCACAAATCTCCCCCTCCAGTCCCATTCACTGGAATGAAGTATCTTCATCTTCTTTAGAGAGAGCTCATACCCACAAGTTCTTTGCATAACTCAAACTTGTCTTTCGGTATCATCTTGGTCAGCATATCTGCAGGATTTTCACTTGTGTGGATCTTTTTGATGTGAAATGATTCATTCTCCACTTCATCACTAATCCAATGATATCTAACGTCAATGTGTTTTGTTCTTGCGTGGTACATGGAGTTCTTGCTCAAGTCTATTGCACTCTGACTGTCACAATAGACAACATACTCCATCTGTTGCAATTCAAGTTCTTGAAGAAATCGCTTTAGCCATATCATCTCCTTGCCGGCTTCAGTAACCGCAATATACTCAGCTTCAGTTGTAGATAGTGCAACACACTTCTGCAACTTCGACTGCCATGATATAGCTCCCCTGAAAAGGTAAACAAATATCCAGTAGTGGATTTTCTGTTATCAAGGTCACTTGCCATATCAGCATCTGTATAGCCCTTCAAGATAGGATCTGATGCTCCAAAACACAAGCATTCATCTGAGCTTCCTCTAAGATACCTAAGTATCCACTTCACAGCTTCCCAATGCTCTTTTCCTGGATTGTCGAGAAATCTGCTAACAACACCAACTGCGTGAGTAATATCAGGTCTAGTGCATACCATTGCATACATTAGACTTCCGACGACGGAGGAATATGGAACTTTGGCCATGTTCTCTCTTTCCTCCCTAGCTGTAGGACACATCTTCTTGCTTAACTTCATATGACCAGCAAGAGGTATGCTAACAGGCTTAACATTCTTCATATTGAAGCGCTCTAGTATACGTTCAATGTACTTCTTCTGTGACAAAAAAATCTTCCTTTCATCTCTGAGATGAGTAATTCTCATGCCCAAAATTTGCTTGGCATGACCCAAGTCTTTCATAGCAAAAGACTTACGCAACTCTTTTTTCAACTCGTCAATCTTGGAAGTATTCTTGCCCATAATCAACATATCATCCACATACAACAAGAGGATGATAAAATCATTATCAGAAATTTTTTGTACAAATACACAATGATCTGAAGAAGTCTTCTTATAGCCTTGCTCCCCCATAACAGATTCAAATTTCTTGTACCACTGTCTAGGAGCTTGCTTTAGGCCATAAAGACTCTTTTTGAGTTTGCACACAAAATTTTCTTTGCCTTCTACTTTGAAGCCCTCAGGTTGTTCCATATAAATTTCTTCTTCTAGGTCACCGTGAAGGAAAGCCGTCTTCACATCCATCTGCTCAATCTCTAAATTAAGACTAGCAGCCAAACCCAGAACTGTACGAATCGAGGACATTTTCACAACAGGAGAAAATATCTCGTCAAAGTCAATACCCTTCCTTTGACCAAATCCCTTAACAACCAATCTAGCTTTGTACCTTGGCTTCAAGTTATGTTCTTCAACTTTAACTTTGAACACCCACTTGTTCTTCAAAGCTCTCATGCCCTTGGGCAATTTTACCAACTCATAAGTGTGGTTCTCATGCAGAGATTTCATCTCATCTTGCATGGCTTCAATCCATTGATCCTTGTGCTCATCTTCTATGGCCTCCTCGTAACATTCAGGCTCTCCCCCGTCAGTGAGTAACACATACTCATTGGGTGAATAACGAGAGGAAGGAACCCGTTGTCTTGTGGACCTCCTAAATGGAATATTTGATTCGTCCACAACTTCATGAGCAAGAGGATCATCAATAACAATATCATTGTTATTATCAACATCAACATGTTGATTCGATACATGATTATGGGCGTCACCATGATGATCAAGCCCAATAACATCATGCATACTTGTGTGAGGAACTTTATCTAGATGAACTATGCCATCAAAACTTGAAGATTCTAGCTTCTCCGCTTTGTCAATATCTTCAATTGTTTGATTCTCCATGAAAATAATATCACGGCTTCTCACAAGTTTCTTCTCAATTGGATCATATAGCCTGTAACCAAATTTATCAAGGCCATATCCAACAAAGATGCACTGTCTGGTCTTGACATCTAACTTTGACCTCTCATCTTTGGGCACATGTACAAAAGCTTTGCAACCAAATACTCTCAAATGGTCATAGGAAACATCCTTTCCATACCAAACACTATTTGGTACATCACTTTGCAAAGCAACAACAGGAGATAGATTAATAACATGTGTAGCGGTCAATAAAGCCTCACCCCAAAATGAGCTCGGCAATTTTGCTTCAGAAAGCAAACATCTAACTCTTTCCATCAAGGTCTTGTTCATCCTCTCAACCAAACCATTTAGCTGAGGAGTCTTCGGAGGAGTCTTCTGGTGTCTAATGCCTTGATGCTTGCAGTATTCGTCAAATGGTCCACAATATTCACCACCATTATCAGTACGAATACATTTCAATTTCTTTCCAGTTTCTCTTTCAACTGAAGCCTGAAACTGCTTGAAGACACCTAACACTTGGTCTTTAGTCTTCAAGACATAGACCCAAAGTTTTCTCGAGCAGTCGTCAATAAAAGTGACAAAGTAGAATGCACCACCCAATGTCTTTGTCTTCATTGGACCGCATAAATCAGAGTGCACCAATTCAAGCAACTCTGTCTTTCTTGAAGGGGGGTAGGACTTAAAAGAAACTCTATTTTGTTTACCAGCCAAGCAGTGCTCACACTTTTCTAATTTAGCACTTTTGAAATTTAACAATAATTTCTTTTTGGCTAGAACATTAAGTCCTTTCTCGCTGATGTGGCTAAGCCTCTTGTGCCATAACGTTGAAGAGTTATCGCTCTCAACTGCATTCACCATATCAACACAAGCAGAAGCCGTAGTCCAGTATAGACCACGACGTTTGTTACCACGAGCCACAACCAAGGAACCCTTAATGAGTTTCCATTTTCCATCATCGTTGGTACTAACATATCCTTCATCATCCAAAACACCAACATAAATCAGGTGCAGACGAACATCAGGAGCATGTTTCACATTGTTCAAAACTAGTTTAGTTCCAACACTAGTTTTCAAACAAATTGTACCAATACCAACCACCTTAGAAATAGTCTCATTACCCATACTCAAGGTTCCAAAATCACCAGGAGTATAAGAAGAGAAAATATCCTTCCTTGATGTCACGTGAGATGCGGCACCAGTGTCCACAACCAACTTGACTCATCACAAGCAATATTTATCATATCCGCATCAAGGACAGTAACAAGATCTTCGGTGGTGACGGTGGCTAGGAAATTTTCATTGCCATCTTCTTTAGTTTCCTCTTTGTTTTTGTTCTCCCTCTTCAACTTTATGCAGAACTTCTTTGTGTGACCTTTCATGCCACAATGATAGCACTCAATATCCTTAAGTCTGCCTCTGGATTTGCTCCTATTTTGTTCTCTATTTTGAGAACCACGAGTTTTGTTTCTCCCCCTGGAGCCAGTTATCAAGACATCCGACGAAGAAGAACCTTGGGATTTTCTTCTCATCTCTTCGTTCAAGACACTACTCTTGGAGGAATCCATTGAGATCACACCATCCGGAGCAGAATTTGACAATGAAGTTCTAAATGTTTCCCAAGAGTCTGGTAGGGAACCAAGTAGAAGCAAGCCTTGAATTTCTTCATCAAATTTAATGCCCATAGCACATAATTGGTTCATGATCCCCTGAAAATTATTCAGATGGTCTGTCATTGGAGAACCATCATGATACTTTAAACTCAGCATCTGCTTTATTAAGAACATTTTGTTGTTGCCAGTCTTTCGAGCATACAAACTTTCAAGATGCTCCCATAGGGTTCGAGCATGTGTCTCCCCAGAAATATGGTTCAACACATTATCGTCAATCCATTGCCTAATTAATCCACAAACCTGTCTATGCAACAGATTCCACTCTTCATCTGTTTTATTATCAGGCTTTACAGTGGTAAAGACTGGTTGATAAAAATTCTTGACATAAAGCAGATCTTCCATTTTCCCCTTCCAAATGGCATAATTAACACCATTCAAAGTGACCATTCGACTTGTGTTGGCTTCCATCGTTTTCCCCCCAAAAAATAGTTATTGCAAACCAAAGTAAATCTTTTATGATGTGGAAGTTCAGACTGTGCTGCAACCACAGAGCATACTCAGATAAAACCTTGGCTCTGATACCAGTTTGTTGGGAAAAAACGCGAATAAGCACAAAATATATATGGTAAAAGTAATGGAAATAAAATGGGAAAATAATGACACCAATAATTTTACGTGGAAACCCTTCTAAATAAGGGAAAAACCACGGGCCAAGAGGAGCAACTGATATCACTATAGTAAGGAATTTTACACTGTGTAGTCACGAATACAATACTCAAAGTGACTACTACCCACTCAAAAGGAATAACACTCTTTTAATTTCCACCTTACTAAAATATCGCTCACACTCTATTTTTCTTCACAGACTATTTTCTTAAATAGTCTATGGAAAACCTCACAGCTCTCTAAATACTTTTACTCTCTCTGTGAATTGGTGTATTTCAAATGAGCTAACAAGCTCCTTTTATAGAAGAAATCAACAACATTTTTTCAACATCCACCGATATGTTTCTCAACATTTGCTGCCAACCATTGACAATTGCATGCAACAATTGTTGAAAAGCAATAATTGTCAATGGTGCAGCAAATGTTGAAAAAACTTATAATTGAATAATGGGGATGGACCCCACAGTGACACCCTACTTATGTCTCTCATATCAACATTATGCATATGATCCATGCTTATGAAATTAATACAGATTCACGCTCGTGCTCAGTTCCTAGAATTATCGTATGCTTATTCCTACATAACGTTTTAGGTGTACATGGAGGAAGATTAAAATAAATCTTGGTTATATGATGCAGCTAAATGAGAATATTTGGTGAAATTTTTTGTAGTAATTCATGAAATTTAAGTTGGCAGAGATAATAGGAAGGTGTGAAATTCTTAGAAGAATAGGTTACATAGAAATTCATGAAGTGGTTATTATGATAGACTTCAATATCGTGTTAATATTTATGTGGATAATTACATTAATATAGGACTAGTGACTTCTTGTTAAGAGCTAAAGGTAGGTGGATTAAAGTGGTAATAAAAAGTTGTATTCTTGGGATGAAAGTCACTACAAAGGTTTAGAACATGAATTTTGTGGTTTAGACAAGTATGATCGTCTTGTGTAGAAACTTTTAACTCTGAGTTAGGATTGAACACGATAAAAGAATGCAGTTAGACTTAGACCTTGGTAAGATTAGTCATATGTATCCTTGTGGGAGATATAAGTTGCAACTAATGAAGTGTAGTATTCAGAAGGAGAAGCGTAGTGGGAAGTGTTTTAAGCTCAATTCTTTAGTGTGAGAAGAGTTTTGGAGATTAATTAAGATCATAAGAATCTTATAGCACAAAGTTGAGTTGACAGCTCCTTTACTGGTTGAGTTTCGATATAAGTTTTAACTTGGGTCAACTTTAAACTAGAATATATCATATAATATGAAGAGTTATGTGTCCTATTACCTATCAAATCAAAGGCTTATGAGTCTTCTTTTCAACCTCACCGACCATTCGTTAATCTAATTTCAAAGTAGAAAGTTATGGGTTCTTTTACTAGAACATGTATGGATTGGAGAGTTTGGCGATGACATATGTTAGTTCAGCAAATCGCTGATGTTTTTTGTGTATAACATCACCACATCACTAAAATGATATGAAAACGTTCAAGAACTGTTAAATTTTGCGATCCAAAGCCCTACTTTGGCAATCGCCGAATAGTTAGGTGATGGCACCTCCGAATCGCCAAATTTGCCCACAAATTCATTAGAAAGTCTTTTTTCAATTTTCCATATCTTTTTACGTTCCAAGAGGGGTATTCTTGCCCTTTCACTCTCAATTAACTTCCCTAAATCCATGTTATAACCTAATAACATCAAAATATGTATGTAGTAACTCCCAAAATCCCTAATTCTCCTTCTCCAAAAGATCAAGAACATCAAGTTAGAGTGTTTGTTCCAAGGTTCTTCATAAAGGCAAGTCCTTCTCCAAGGATTTTAAGATTTCCAAATCAAATTTCATCATCTAATAATGAGTTACTAATATAAATCTTAACCCTTGGCCATAGATTTTCAAGAAGCGAATTCAAGAATCTCAAAAGAAAATAATCTTGATCGCTCTTTATCAAGTTAAAGTTCTTTGTCAAGATTATGGAGCATTTAGTAAGACTGTCATAATGAGGAACTCAGTTTTTTCTTACACCCTACATCTACAGTTTCAGTTAGTAAGATCAAATTAGGGTTTTTACTCAAAGTTCATGATTTTTGAATTCACCTATTTCAAATGTATTCATTATTGATTTCATTTTTGGTACCATTATATTATATCTTGTTGATGATCCTTGATTGATTTAGGGTTCATGATATTCTACCGCATGACCCTCCCCTCTTGGCTAAAGCTAGTATACATGCCCGCGCGTTGCGCGGATGATTTAAAATGTAATAATTTTATAATTAAAAATAACTAATAAAATGTATAATGCACTTAAATAATATATTTAATTTATTGTAATAACAATATAATAATACAAATCATTAACTTGTGTATTTGAGCAATATTAAATTAATATCATTAGTACACAATTTAATTTATTATATTAAAATATTATATATATATATATATATATATATATATATAATTTATTCTTTTTATGTAGTTTGAATAAAAAATTATGTTAATAATTTATCAATTCCAACCTTCCATATGAAATATTTGATATCATAAAACTAAATAACATGTTGAAACATTTTATATATGTTTATTCAAATTTAAAAGATTCAAAATATTATTTATTGTATTAATTTGTGTAAAATATAATATAAAATTAAAAATAATCTTAATTAGTACAATCACTATATTAGATTTAATCAATGTATGTAGATGATATATTAAATTTTAATTTGAATTATATTAGAAAACGTATGGATATAAATGAGAGGATGTTTATTTGAATTTTATCCGATAAAGCTTATTATATGTAATTATAGTTATCTTTGAATTCAAATTTAAAAAGGTAAAAATTGAAAATTAAAAGCTTATCGTATATTTTAAAATCGCTATTTTCAACTTAATTTAATGTTGTTATATAATATTGGGAATAGTCTTAAATTTGCTAAATGACTTATAGTAGTGATATTGTTCAAGATAGAATTTAACGCTAGCTAGATCATAAATATTATATATCTTAAATTCAAAAGTTTAAATTTTATTTCTCATAAAATTATTTTCCAATTTTGAAATTTGATTGTCCTTTAAAAGTAATATTATGAAAACATAACTTAATACCTTCTATGTTTATGATAGTGATAAAGACTATCATTTTAATAATTTTTACTATGACGATTCCTCATGTATCTTGTGTTAAGGTTGAAAATCTGTAAAAATAAATAAATTTATTTATATAAATAAATAAATAATAATAATAATAAACATAGAAGACATTAAATTATGTTTATCATAATATTTTACTTGGATTATTATTATTATTATTATTATTATTATTATTACTTGTTATATTTTTTAGATTATAGGTAATATCTTATTAATAAAAAAATATTTATTTTAAAATGCAAATAAAAAAACCTGAAATAAAATTTAAAATATTAAATAATATTTAAATGATAAATTTTAAAAGAAACTTCCATAAGTGGGGTTTTTTAAATAAATAATTTTAATTTAAAAGTTCTTCAATTTGTTTAGAAGTAGGAGTGTAATGGGAGGTTTTAAAATTCCCGATTTAGTTGGGTAATTATTTTTTTTACAAAATAAATATTAAAACACCATATTTTTTTTCCATACGTGTTTTTTTTTTAAAAATAAATAATTTTAATTTAAACGTTTTTCAATTTGGTTAGAAGTGGGAGTGTAATGGGAAGTTTTAAAACATCCTAGTTAGTTGGATAATTATTACTATTTTTTTCAAAATAAGATTAAAACTACATATTTAGTTGGCTGTTTTTTTTAAAAAAATTAATACATTAATATATTATTATTATTATCATTATTATTAGTTTTTTTTTTTTACGTATACGTAAAGATAGAACATATAGATTATAGGTTATATTATTAGTTCGATTATATATATATAAGTAAAGATAGAACATAGATTATGTTTTATAAGAAAAAAAACTGATATAAAAGTTAAAATATTCAATAATATTTAAATATTTAAATGATAAATGTTAAAAGAAACTTCCATACCTAGCTTTTTTAAATAAATAATCTAAATAATATTAATTTAAAAGTTTTTCAATTTGTTTAGAAGTAGGATAAAACATAGAGATTATAGGTTGTATTTTCCTTAAAAAAATATTTATTTTAAAATACAAATAACAAAAAAGAAATTGATATAAAACTTCAAAATATTAAATATTATTTAAATGATGAATTTTAAAAGAAACTTATATATGTAGGTTTATAATATGAGGATATCTAATTAGTTTTAATAATTTAAATTAAGATATTTCAAAGGATAATACTTAATAGTTCCATAAAATTAGATAATGCTTGGTAGTTCTATAAAATAATTAGGCTCAAAAACTAAATTTTTGATGCAGAACTTCCGTGTGTTTTTTATTTTTATATTTTCAAAGTTAAATTTTTTTATTTTAAACTTGAAAACCAAAAAAAATTAGCATTTCTATTTTAAAATTTAATTTAAGTATTTTTGTTTTCTTTAAAATCTTTTTTTAGGATTCAAAATTTTATAATAGTTACTGCTGTGTAAGTTTACACGTATGCATAAATTTTAAACTAATCCCACTAATTTTGAAATAATTAACTACCAATACACCCTTTTTTTTTTCAAAGACAATTTTATTATTTTTAAAAAATGTTGCTTCTTTTTGGCGATGTCATATATAGATTTTAATCCTAAAAGTTACAGAAATAGAGTATAACGCAAATCATCTCGTTGTAGGCATCCCCGTTTTGATAGTCTAAACTTGTATTATCTAAAAAGTCGAAATAAAATCATAAGTATTATTGTTTTAAGCAATCATAAATAATATATACATAAAATTATATAGTTAAAATCCGGAAACAAATTTACATCAATAAATAGTAGAAACTCTTTATAAGAATACATACTATTAAGGAAGAACCATGTTCCAATAATACGGCTTTAATCTTTCTGTTTCATTGCAAATTTCTTTTGCAACATTTCCTGCGGCATTCCTAGACATTGGCTTGCATAAAAATTATATTGATAAAATTAATATTATATAGATTATTGATTTTACATATCTTTAATCTAAGAAAAAACAATTTCATAAGAAAACCTAAAGAAAAAGAAAGAAATAGAAAAGCTTATATTTAAGAAAAAGATCGACTATACCTATTTTATTTTA
Source organism: Solanum okadae (assembly GCA_036553675.1). NCBI lineage: Eukaryota > Viridiplantae > Streptophyta > Magnoliopsida > Solanales > Solanaceae > Solanum > Solanum okadae. The sequence continues at coordinate 17,491,465 of CM071686.1, read as the reverse complement.
TTTTGCTGGTCTCAGCACAATCCGGTAGTTTTTCTGTTTGGAAAGAGAAGAATGCTCTTTGTTGCCTTTTGTTTGTTTGTTAGAGAGACATCCCATTTATGCTCCTCAAAATGATGCAGTTGTGTTTTTGAAATTTAAAATTATATCTCATTCTAACCGTATAAAAAAATTGACATGTGTTTTTTTAAAAAAAAAAAACATATTTCTTTTTAAATTTGATTTTAAATACTGAAATTTGAAGATTATTTGTGGTGATGACACATATGCCATTTTTCTTTATATATAGATAGATGTGGATGAGATGGTCTATTATCAATAGGTTTCTGTATATAGAAAAAAATGGTTCTGTTTTTTTTTTTTTTTTTATGTAAAATTTATTATGCAGAGGTTTTATTTTCTTCAAATAAATTGGCGATTTATATTTTTTTGGTATTTGTAATTATGGTGCAAAATGATTTTTTTTATTTTCAAATAAATGGCAAATGAATTTTAGTTTATTTTAATATTGTTAAAAGTTATGTCGTAGAAGTTTTTTAAAGTTCCTATTTTTGGTCTTTGAATTATTTTATTTTATTTATTTTATGTATGAAATTGTCACACCCCAAATCCGGATGTGATGGCACGTGTCCATTTCCCATCGGACACGTCAGCCTAACCCAACCATAACGATAGAGAAGTAGAAAATACGAGAATAAAAGATAATAAATAAGCGAAAGACTTTAATTAAAACTCAACACTACCCAGAATTTGGTTGTCACATGTACAAACCTCTAAATACAGAATTCGAATAAAAATATACAAGTCTCAGAGTATAGTTCTCGAATAGAACAAAACTGAAAGTAAAGATAACTCAAGGGCACGTCTGGAATGAACCGCTACCTCTCGAGTATGTCCCGAAGCTCAATCTGCTAAAGAAAATACTAAGCCGAGTCTGAGAGAGCTGTCAACCTACACAATTGTGTAGAAGCAAGGGTGAGTACCGAAAACCACAGGTACTCGCAAGTAACTCTAAACTAAGTAAAACTAGCAGCTATAAACAACTCCTTTCAATCCCAACCAAACCACCGAAACTTCAATCTAACAGCAAACCAACCAACCTATACTAAACAGATCATATTCAACAGCCAGAACCAACAGTATATCATCATCAACCTAAGATCAACAAATAAGAGCAAGTAGATCAAATTTCATATAAGAAGGGTAAATCGATACAATCCACACATCACAGACAAAGATAAGGCAAATGCGATGCAAAATGCAATAATGATGTCATGTGGTCGAGATGTATGTCTGTCCTATGATACACATCTGTTGACGTAATCGGTCCGCGCTGAATACTCAAATCAGAACCCATGGGGGCCACACATGGACCATGTATCACCGCCGGAACCAGATCCCATCGGCATCCAAATCGCTAGCTGGAGCTAGTCCATCTCATATATCTCTAGCCGGAGCTAGTCTCAACTGTGTCTCATATCCATCCATCCTCATATCAGTGTCTCAGAACTCATGTAACAGATAGTTCACACATGGGATGAATAATGAATATGCACACGTCATCAATCACAATCATATCACGATCACATCATAGTATTACACATCATCTGTCTCAATCACAACCATATCACGACCACATCATAGTATTACACATCACCTGTCTCAATCACAACCATATTACGACCACATCATAGTATTACACATCACCTGTCTCAATCACAACCATATCACGACCACATCATAGTATTACACATCATCTGTCTCAACATCAATGTCTGTATCAATCATAGCCTACTCATGCTCTTCTATCCCCTCAATATCAGTTATCACATGACTTATTCAACAAATTCAAGTCACATATAACACATTTAACTCGTTTTATTCCCCATCTTTCATTTACAACAATTTCAATCAACAAATAAAACTCATCCTCAATCCCCATTTCTCCCTAACACAATTAGGAAAGTAGTCATGCGTAGTCTAAGAGTTTTACAAAGTTTGGAAGTCACTTGCCTTAAAACGAACTCCAAAAGTTACTTGACTTGAGCCTTTCCTTTCCGAGTATAATCCGGATCACGATAATCTATTCAAACAATTATTCACAATCACAATTCGAGTCCAATGACACCAAAATCAAGAAATTTAGGGAAAAAGGGCAAAACGGTCCAAAAGTCTCATACCGGAAAACGATACCCAAATCTGGAAATTTTGATGTAAAATGATCCTTAAAGTATTTGGAAGCTAATGGTGAAAACCAATTTGAAAACGGAGTTGAAATCAATTCACAAACTCAATTTGAAGGAAAATCCATGTTCTTGAAGAAGCCCAAAATATTCGGATCCGAAACCCCGACTCAAAAATGAAATATTTCTTGAAAAACATCTTACCCATGCTTACATAAGTTCAAATATGAAATTTCATCAAAAACGGAGTTAAGATCAACCTTGAAATTCTCAATTTATCAAACTTTAACTTTACTGGGAAAGTCCAAATTGTACGCGGTTAATATGATGAAAATAATCGATGAATCAATAATTTTATGTTAAAATCAGTTTACCCATAACATAAGGATCGTAAATATACCTTTTTCATCAAAAAGGGAGTCCAAATCGATAAAACCCCAATTTTTCCCAAGAAATTTACGAATAGGGCAAAAAAAACCAGATAAAGAAATTATGAGAAAATGTCAAATTGCAGATTGAATACTAACCCTCATATTAATTCAAGAAGAAACCCGTAAGAATCACTCCATTCCGATCTCTAGAACTCCCGATATGCTCAAAATACCAAATGAACACAGTCTGAGATTTTTATAACAGTACATGGCTGTTATGCACCAGAAAACAGCACTTAATCTTTCACTAAAAAGGCCGTAATTTCCTCATACGATAGTGAAATGACCCAATTCTTTTTTGTAAATGTCTTAAATAATGATACGGACCTGCTCGTTCAATCGGAGCTTAATTTCATGCTCGTTTGCCTAGTCAAATATCATTTCTACTCGGTAAACAATTATTTCTTATTTGCGGTAAAAGTTCAATCTCGGGTTAGCGAAAATGCACCAAAATTTGCAGATAAGTCTTATAATTCATGCTCAAAATTTCAGAACCTTCGGAATAATTTTTCGACCTTTAAAACTAATAATGAACCCCTTTAGTTGTCACAATTTGCTGAAATAGTGTCAAAGCATCCAAGAAGCTTAAAAGCTCACCCAAAACTCATTTGATACTTCCCAAATACAAACCAAATATGCTACTAGCTTGAAGATGACATTTCGGACTCAATGAAATCGTCGGAATTTGAATTCGAGGTCTCCTTGACCCGGTATCCGATAAGGCGTCAAGAAACTAACTTTAGGCTCAAAAACTCGAAACGCACTCGGGGCCTCTAAAAATTCAACCAAGACTCATTCTAGACTTAGAATCACCCCCTGAATCCAACGGTGCCCTCGGAATTCCATTCCGAGCACCGGAACCTCGTTTGTTGACCAAAGTCAACTCTTGATAAAAATTTCACAATTTTAGCAACTTAGGACCTCAAATCTTCGGTTTAACTCCAAATTCGACTCCGTAAATTCTCATAGACTCGTTTCGACATTCTAAAACTGCTGGAATCGACGGAAATCCGATTCGAGTCTCGAAACTCCAAATGACTCGAAATAGCACTTTTAACCAAACTTTAACTCTTAAAAACTCAACTTTCCAAAAACTCAACTTTTCATCAATTTTCCTTCAAACCAACTTCGAAAATACAATAATTAGAACTCGGGGCAACTATCGGGAGGGGTAAAATGGTCATTTCATGAAAATTTCCAAAAATGACCTTTAGGGTCATTACAGAAATATAGCCTATTAAAAGAAAAGGAAAAAAAATCTTTAAAAAACTGCTCATTTTTTAAAGGAATTTAATTTTTAAGTATTTTGTTGTTACTTGCACCTAAAATTTAGCATCATTATCTATATATCATGTATAATTTTAATTTTAGTTTCAATTTTAACTTTTATATTTTTTAAATTTATTTTAAAAAAAGGCAGTTAGCATTTTATTAGGAACAAAAATATTCATTTTATTTAAACAAAAAAAAAAAGATTACGCTAAAACAATTTTTAACGTAAACAATTTTTTAAAAACTGTTTTTAATTTCTGTTTTTTTAAAAATGTTTTGTTATTTAAATTGTTATTTATTATTTAATATATCTATAAATTTTGTGGTGCTGACACGTGTCACTTTTTCTTCTCCTTTTATATATAGATAGATTATTTGAAAATCTTGTCATATTAATTTCTTATGCATTATTTTTATGAGTAAAGTATATTACAAGTTTAAAAGAAGTCTTTCAAGAAAGAGTTCAAGAAAGAAAGATTACTTTCAAGTGCGTTATTTTAAAAGAGTTTCAAGAAAGTATATTTTGCATTAAGATGCATATTTTCCAAAAGAAAGTATAAATAGTTTCTTAAAATAAGCATGTTCAGGTTTAAAGAAAATATATTTCAGTTATGAGAAAACATAATCATATTTTCATGATAGCACAATCAATTTTTTTAAAACTAAATTAAAGTTCAGTTTAGTTCAATTATAAAGCACTATCATTAAGTATAGACTCAAAGTATCATATTTTCAATTTTTACCCTAATGTGGGACATTTTCTCTAAAGTGGGATATCTTAACAGACATTGAGCACAATACATCTTATGGGAGTAGTATTGACCCCAGAGTTGGGTAAGGATTTATATAATTCAAACACCAAAACTACACCACCAACATATGATTAGGAATGTGTCGTTGGTTCAGGCGAATCCTTATAAGCCCTTGGTAAGGGCTCAGAGATTGAATCCATTAGTTATGTTCATCCTTTTTCCTGACAAGATATTAGATAGTTGTGATAATGTAGGTAAGACATTGTGTCATCATGAGGCTCACGTGATGGTTGTTGTAACACCTTGGATTTGAAAAGAATGGAAAAAATGTAGTTTTTGGGCTTCATGTGTGACCTACGGCTCCCACCTACGATTGGTAGGAGCACTTACGGACCGTAGGTGGCATCCGTAGGTGACAAGGGAAACGAAGTATAATTTTTTAATTTTTTTTAGGACCTACGGTGGCCATGTACGGTCCGTAGGTAGACCTACCAACCAAACATGGGCCCCATCGTTTGAAGGTAAAAAAACAAGTCCTTGAACCCCACCTACAGTGGACCAGGACGATCCGTAGTAGGACCTACGAACCGTAGGTCTGAACCATCTATAAAGGTCCAACAATTTTATTTTAAGGACTTTTGGGTCTTTTTTCTAATTGTTTTAACCCAATACTATATCGTTTTACCTTCTACCATATGCCCTATAAACAGTTTAAACCCCAAAATTACCCAATTGAACTCATTCTCCTAAAATCTCAAAAGTTGATCACGTTCTTCGCCAAAATTTCTCTCTGTAAAGCTTGAAGAAGAAGTCTAGGGTTTCAAGATCAAGTCTCCAAATTCACCATTTATTGTGGGGTTTTGACATCAAGGTATGATAATATTTCACCTATGGAGTTTTTTCCTCCAAAGGATTCCTAAATTCTCTAATTTTAAAAGTTAGAATTCTCCAATTGAAGTTAGGGTTTATTCAAACTCATGGGTTATTTTCAATTATGATGTAATTGATTGTTTTATACCTTTTTTTTTTTTTTTTGCATGAATTGAGATAACTACATGTTTTAAAGTCAAATTTACTTGAACCCATGAATGATCCATGATTTCTAGATTTTGATTATATGATGAAGCTTTTTGAACTATGAAAGATGAATTTATAAAGTATGCATGTTTCTTTATGAAATTGATGAAAATGATTTAAGGTTGCTTTGAGAGTAAAGCATCAATGTTGTCGTTGTTGTTGTGAAAGGATTTTCTCACATGAAGGATTCATCAGGTTGAAAGGTTTTCTCACCTAAGATTAATCGAGATTAAGGAGATATTCTAGCTTGGATTGGCTACTAGATGTGACCTTCCATGGATAATAAGATGAGTTAAGATTAATGACTATTTTGTGGGATTTATACTTAGCACCTAAAGGATATCGAAATAGAAGCTCTCCTGTAGTTGAGGCTGAGTTTCTAGTAGAAATCTCCCTATCCCATAACTATGTGCCATAGGTTGTCTTAGATAGACACTAGCTAGTGGATCAACCTAGGATAGAAGTTTATGGTTCTTACCTTGGCAAGTAAGGACATCTCTTTTCGGTGTGGGATAGACACCAGATTCCAAGTTATTGCTCATATTGTTTATGTCGGTTAAAGGTAAATCATCCACAATAATGAACTAAGATTACTTCTAGAAGTATCTCAAATGTGTCTTAAAGATGTTTAGCTTGCATCGACCATAGTTATGGAATATATCTTCAAACATGTTATTTTATAATTTATCTTGGTTATTGCATGTCATATAAAGTCCTTTTAGCATGATTTCGTGACTCTTATGCATTGCTATCATACATGGTACATCCATGTACTAATGCATACTTTTGCCTACATTGTTTCATTAATGTAAGGTCCGAGCTCCTACCTCCCATACCCGTGGCTAGGGATCCCTTTTAGACATTGAAGATTGTCGAGTCCTCATGTTCCGATGATCGAGACTCTTTTATTTCTTTCATGTCTTTTCATTTCGGCATTTGTATGTTATGTATGACATTACTAGAAAACTGTAAATTACCTGGAGATTTTACTTGAGGATTATTTTCGCAGAAATTTCCTACAAATTTTCATGTGAAAATATGAAATTCCTATATTTCAAGACTTTTTAACTTGCAAAATATTTCCCCAGAAAAATTGGTTGGTAAATTTGGAGCCCTTTTCATAAAATTATTACTTGGGGAATTATTTGGGGAAAATAATTTGCAAATACCATTTTCATAGGTGAATTCACAAGTAAGAAAAATAAATATTTTTAAATTTGTTTGAAAGAAAATTCCTAAATAAACTTATTTTCCAATCCAACTAGATATAATAACTTAAAAAATTATCTAGAAATAATTTTATATGTGGTAGTACCTGGGGTATGCTCTATGAATTTTGTTGGAAATTTATTTCTTGAGGACGGGATTTTTTTTACTTGTAGAATTACTTGAGAATTTTATTATTGTGAATTTGATTTGAGATTTTTTGAGGAATGCATACTTGAACTTTTTAAAATATAATTTAACTGAAAGTTTTTTTTTAATTCGAAGAACTTGTTTTATTTGAAAACTTCGAGGAATATTTTCTTTTAAATATATTTAACCAAAAAAAATCACAATAATATAAAAAATAACAATGACATTAGAATGAATTTATTGTTAAATATTTACTCTATTTTTAGATTAAATAAATATTATACAATAATATCAATCTAATACGGTGTTGGAACATTACTACAAATGTCATTATCAATATTTTTAACTTATCACACAAAACCAATGATGCAATTTTTTTGTTTGTTCTTTTTTCAATTTAAAAGATAGAAATTATTAAGATTATATGGCTAGTTATTTATCCAATATAAAAATAACTATCATAAATGTAATTAACTTTAATTTAATATTATTTATATTAAATTGTGTATTATTGAATAAGTCAAGCATTATATTAAAGTATAGAAAAATTCAATGATATACATTATTAATGTGAAGTTTAATTACCCTTCATTGATAAAATTATATTAAATGAAAAATAAATAAATTTTACTTGTATATCCAGTTGATATATTTTATAAGCATTAAAAATGACATAATTTCTATATATATAGTAAGTAATTAAATGATATTTATATGCAAATATATAATTAAGTATGTTAAAATATAATTATTAAAATATAAATTAAAATTAAAAATACCACAAATACCTAATAAGATATTATATTAATGAAGTAACATTTATGTATAACAAAGATCCTTCACATGCCAATTTATAAGTTTTTTTTATTTTTTTATTATATAAAAAATGACAATTACTACTCCATTTATTTTATTCTTTAATGTAAAAAATTGAATGTCTAAAAATTTACTACTCCAATCAATTTCCATAATTTGGAAAACTAAAAGTCTCATCAATTTTTTCCCTTGTGGGTATTTTCTTATTATATAAAAAAGAAAATGACAATTACTATTCATCCATTTATTTTATTCTTTAATATACGAAAATTGAATGTCTAAAAATATTTACTACTCCATCCAATTTCCATAATTTGGAAAACTAAAAGTCTAAATCAGTTTTTTTTTTTTTTGTCTTGTGGATATTTTCTTATTAAATAAAAAAGAAAATGAGAATTACTATTCCTCCATTTATTTTATTCTTTAATGTACAAAATTGAATGTCTAAAAATTTACTACTCCACTCAATTTTCATAATTTGGAAAACTAAAAATCTCATCAGTTTTTTTTTTTGCCTTGTGGGTACTAATTTTTATATATAAGAAACATGAAAAAAATATTACTCTGTGTTTGCTTTGATGGTATGATATACAAATATAAAAAAAGGTTGAAGGAAAGGAAATAGATCGATGGAAGATGAGGAAAAATCGTAATCCTCTTGACTGATCGGTAAGTAAAATTATATAGAGCAAATATTTATTTTTAGTTTTTAATTTACTTTTTCAGTGTAAGCAAATATACATATTCATTGGAGTTTAATAACCAAAATATTACTCTACACTTTCTTTGATGGTATGATATACAAATATAAAAAAAGGTTTGAAGGAAAGGAAATAGATCAATGGAAGGAAAAATCTTAATCCTCTTAATTAATCGGTAAGTAAAATTATGTGGAGTAAATATTTATTTTTAGTTTTTAATTTATTTTTTTGGTGTAAGCAAATGTACATACTCATTAGAGTTTAATTACCATGTTTGATTTCATAATTGTCTTTTGAAAAGGTAAGTACGCATGGACATTTTTGCTCTAACTTTTAGTTTTTCTTGGTTTCCAGATTCAAAAGATAGGATTTCCTATTTTATTTACGAGTATGATTTATCTATTAATTTACTTTAATCATACATATATTAATTTGAGATGTCGTATTTTCTTTATTTGCTTAACATAATTTGAGTGATAAATTATTATTATTATTTTTTTTATGCCATAAGAGTAATTTATTTTTCATATTATAGATGGAATAGCTTGAATTCTTTATATCTTGAAATGCCTTAAATATTGCTTTTATATGTGATTTTTCGTAATTTTTGAGTTATCGTCTTATTATTTTTTTATATATGATGAATTCATAAGAAAGAATGATATCATGTTGTAAAGTAAGAGAAACTATTTCAAGCAAAATGCAGAATTATGGAGGTTTTTTTGGTTACTTTGGGTAAGGGATGAAATTGAATAAGATAAGATAAAGATAAAGAAAAAAATATCGCATACATGAGTTTTAAATTTTAATTTATCACGTGTGTATAGTACTACGATAATTATTTTTTCTTATTTCTAATATTTTCTTTTTAAAAATAAGAAATAAAAAAAAATATCACCTAGCTAGCTACAAAATAAGTCAAGCTAAAAAACAAGCTAGAATTAAATATATCCCAAAATAGAGGAGTTACTCAATGTATATTATTTATTACTAAAACTCAAGATTTCTAAAATTTGTATTAGAATAATGAAATGTATCTTTTTATTTTCTATCTTCTTTTATAATGAAATAAAGTGATTACATTGGAATATACTAAAATTCACACTAAAATAAATTAAAGTCCTATATTTCGGTCATACTAAATAATTGAAGTCCTATATTTTGGTCATACGATATTGAATTGTAAGAATAAATTTGTGTAAAAATGGAAAAGAATTTATAATAATTTCGATATAATATTCTTTTTCTCATTTTTTTTTCTGTTTTTTTGTCATCATTTAAAAAATTTGATTCTCTCTCTAAATAATTACACCTTTAATGATTTTTGTAATTCCTCAAATATTCATTATTTCTATAATTGCTCTTTGATACTGAAAAAAAATTCATAAATGATGACATAATTTTGTATCGAGTTGTTTGTTGAAATATTAATATTAATGGTTTTCAATTTTATTATTATGAATTTGTAGGTTTATTTCTATTTGATTTGAAAAACAGTTGGTCATTCTTTCCTCTGCATTACTATTGAGATTTTTTTCTTGTATTTTTCATATTTTAACTTGCACAAATTTTAGAAACAAAATGAAGACTCTTAAAAGAAGATTATGTGTCTAACATGTATCATCATCTGTTATCATATCGAAAAACAATATGAAAGAATGTTTAAGTTTAGTAATTCCCCAAATAAAATAAGCATAGCTTACTTTAGAAAAGAGGAGGACAAATTATTTACATTTCATTTGATAGTCAACGGTGGATAAAAAATTATTTAAGTTAGTTATTTTTTTGCAAATATAAAACATCCTTAGCCCTACAAAATGAAAACAAATAAGATGATTGATATTTTTAAGTTTTAATTTAAGTATCATATTTTTATTTTATTTTTATATGAACTAATTAATTAATTAATTACAAAAAAATGCATAATGAAAATGTTACATAAGCACTAACTCCAAATGGATTAATGCAACATAATGACACTAATTATGCCAATATAATGAGACTCTAAAAGAGAGTAAAGAATGCCATGTGATGCCCATGAACGGACAAAAAATATTGTTGAAGTGGCAATGTAAAGATGCATATTATTATAATATTAAAATGACATACTATGTCTCTCCTAACTTTGTACTCCACAACATAGAGAAAACGAAAGAAAAATAATCTTTTTTGTTTTATTAGATTAGGATAGATGAATCCTGTTTAATTTGTGCTTTATTCGTGCTTAAGAAATAAATGATAAAAGTACAAAAATATAAATCAACAATAAAAAAATATATTGTAAATTATATACACTGCAATAATTTTTCTTCAAGTTTATTTCTCTCTTTACATACTTTTTAAAGAAAAGATAGTTTTTAGACTACTTTTTTCTCGCCTTTACTTTATTAATTAATATAATAAAACATATCCAATTAAGAGTTACTCTAATCCATTTAAATTTGAAAAAGGATTGAAGTGTTTCAAATATTCAAAATTTTAAAAGATCTCTTACTCTAATTGTATAAAAATATATTTAATGAAGTTTTTATTATCGCGCGAAGCACGGACCTGTTAACTAGTTTATTTATATTTTCAATTATTTATTTATAAAAACTTTGTAGGTATAATTTAAATTTGTCTATGTTTAATATGCTTAGTTATGGACATTATCTCATAGGAAGTGTAAGCATAAAATTTTCATAACTGTTGGGTGGTAGTGATTTATTTTAACTATATAAATAATTGTCATGTTCCACGTTTTAATAGTCAAATTACATGAACTTTAGCCAATATTTAAGATATATTTTCCCCATATTGATATGAGATGAATTAAGAGTATTTTTGTAGAATTTATGAATATCTAAATGGTATTTTAAATACTCAATTAAATTAATTAAATTTTGCTTTAAAAATTAATCAAATTGGAGAAAGACACAAAAAATTAGTATAGTGGGATTGTATCTTTTGTACCACATCGGAAAAAGACACCAAAAATTTAGCATTTATAATGCTATGACTTAAAATATAGGTAGAATGGAATTTCAAGGAGCAACTATAAATGAGTAGGCATGAAATCTCACGGGGACTTGACATTAGCAGGGTAATTAAATTGAAACTCATGGGGGATTGGACACTTATGAAATTGTGCAATGGGTGGGTAGTTGTGTGAGAAATGTGGATAGGTAGGAACATAGGTGTCTAGGGGGTTCAATGAATAATAAAATAAATAAACCGGCGATAATAATTAATATTGTTTAAAGAAATTTATTTGAATATCTTTCTGCGGCTTTACTTGCGAATAAATTGGTAAGAAAATTCATTTTTTTTGTATTTTTTGCAAGAAAACCCGCAAGTAATTTACCTGCGGAATTTAAATCCCTAGGTAAATTAGTTGGGAATTTTGAAATTCGCAGGAAATAATTACCTACTAAGGTTTTACCTTCAGATTCGTTTTTATAGGAAAATCCGCATGAAACTTATTTTCCTGCGAATTTTCATACATAATCACCAGGAAAGTTTCCATGTAATTCACACTTTTCTTGAAGTGTGGGTTACATCCCAACCACTCCTTTGATGTAATAGATGACTTTGAGACTTATGTTAGACTTCCGCTTTTTGTCAAACTCTTTATGATTTAAAAATGTCTTTTGAACTCTTTAAGATTCTATTAGCTTGTATATGTATGCTAAGTGGCTTGTATAGGGTCTCTCGGGGTCCTATACGCCATATTACGACTAGGGTGTACTTTGGGTCGTGATAAACTTAGTATTCAGCGCACAAGATTTAGAAAGGTCCTAGGAAGTCTCTAAGCCACGTCGAGTAGAGTCTTATTCATGAGTGTAAAGCGTGCCACATTTGTGAATAAGAAGCTATAAGATGATTAGGAAATTCCACTTCTTTCATTACTCTAAGGTCGTGCAATAGAGTGTAACTCTATGTCTTTCTCTTTATCCCTATCCGTTGCCTTTTAGGATATGGCCCCTCGAAAAGCATACGTTCGAGGAATGTGAATGAGAATGTTGAACGAGAAGCTCTTCCTCAAGCTCCTCAAGTTTCGGCCAATCCATTATTTGAACAAGTGACTAATGCGGAGTTTAGGGCTGCTTTTTAAGTGTTGTCCCAATCCATGACAGCTCAAGCCAATAGGGAGGTTATGGTCCCCGTGAACCCAAATGTGGGTACGACGACAACTAGAGTGAGGGACTTCACTAGAATGAATCCTCCAGAGTTTCATGGTTCCAAGGTTGATGAAGATCCTTAAGAATTCATTGATGAAGTGTATAAGGTGTTGACGGTCATGGGAGTGACGCCGGTGGAAAAGGAGGAATTGGCCACTTATCAACTTAAGGGTGTTGCTCAAGTTTGGTTCAACCAATGGAAATAAGAAAGGGCAGTTGATGCGGGTCCTCTTGAATGTGAATAGTTTAAGGTCACTTTCCTTGATAGGTTCTTTCCCCTTGAGATGAGGGAGGCAAAGGTACTTTAATGTATCAACTTTTGTCAAGAAAACATGAGTGCGAAGAAATATGCTTTGAAGTTCACACAATTGTCTAAGTATGCTCCTACTATTGTTGCCCACCCTAGGGCAAGGATGAGTAAGTTTGTTTTGGGAGTGTCTCAGATGGTAGTTAAAGAATGTCGTACTGCCATGCTCATCAATGATATGGACATTTATTGTCTAATGATGCATGCTCAACAAATAGAATAAGAGAAACTTAAGGAGAAATCTAGTAAGGCAAAAACGGCAAGGATCAGTGATGGTGACTTTTCACATTCAAGGTCTAATGGACATGGTCGCTCTAAGTTCTCCAGTCAAGGTTCCTCCTAAATTCAACAAAGATAGGGTGTCTAACCTAAAACTCAAGGAGGAAATGGTGGTAGATCTTTATCATCTATTTGTACTAAATGTGGAAGGAGGCATGAGGGTAAATGCTTAGCCCGTATGGATGGTTGCTTTTGTTGTGGTAAGAGTGGTCATAAGATAAGAGATTGTCCATCACTTACGGCTGAGGGAAGATAAGGTAGGCAAGCTCCACGTAGTGGTTCAGGTTCAAGTGCTCCAAAGCAAAACCAATTCTATGCACTTCAAACTCGTCATGAGCAAGATGGTTATCCTGATGTGGTTACTGATATGTTGAAAGTCTTATAGATTGATGTTTATTCTTTGCTTGATCCCAGTGCTACCTTATCTTTTGTGACACCATATGTGGCTATGAAGTTTGACATCTCTCCAGATGTGTTGTTAGATATTTTTTCTCTCTACTCGTATTGGTGAATATATTGTGTCTAGAAGAGTCTATAGAAATTGTCCCGTCTCCTTATCCCATAGAGTCACTCATGTTAATCTTGTAGAGCTTGATATGTTAGATTTCGATGTTATCCTTGGTATGGATTGGCTCCATTCTTTTTATGCTTCTATTGATTGTAGAACCCGAGTGGTCAAGTTTCAGTTTCCAAATGAGCACTATTCTGGAGTGGAAAGGGGAAAATTCTATGCCGAAAGGTCAGTTTGTTTCTTGTCTTAAATCTAGAAAGATGTTTTCTAAGGGTTGCATATACCATCTAGTTAGGGTGAGGGATATGGATTCCAAAACCTCTACTCTTGAGTCAATCCCCATTGTTAATGAGTTTCTGGAAGTATTTTCCGATGATTTACCCGGTGTTCCTCCCGAAAGGAAAATAGTTTTGGTATTGATCTACTCCCAGATACGCAATCTATCTCCATTCCTACTTACCGAATTGATCCAGCAGAACTTCAGGAATTAAATGAGCAATTAAAAGATTTATTGGATAAGGGTTTTATTCGACCGAGTATCTCTCCCAGGGGTGCTCCAATTTTGTTTGTTCGAAAGAAAGATAGTTTACTTTGTGTGTGTATTGAATACCGTCAGTTGAACAAGGTTATCATTAAGAACAAATATCCTCTTCCAAGAATAGATAATTTGTTTGATCAACTACAAGGAGCAAGTTAATATTGAATACAATTAGCATGCTTTCATGACTCTTATGAATTGTTATCATACTTGGTACATTCCATATACTAATGCATACTTCACTAATGTAGGGTCCGACACTCCTACCTCCTATACCCGTGGCTAGTGATCCCTTTTAGACATTGGAGATTGGTGAATCCTCATGTTCTGATGACCGAGACTCTTTTATTACTTTAATGTCTTTTCATTTCAGCATTTGTATGTGATTTATGGGTTACATCCCAATCACTCATTTGATGTAATAGATGGCTTTGAGACCTATGTAAGATATCTATTTTTTGTCAAACTCTTTATGATATACAAATGTCTTTTGAACTCTTTAAGATTCTATTAGCTTTGTATGCTAAGTGGCTTGTATAGGGTCTCTCGGGGTCCTATACGCCGTGTTACGACTAGGGTGTACTTTGGATCGTGACAGTTGTGAGTTAGAGAAACTCCCCAAGAAAAGTAAAGTTATATTATTTTCAGTATTTTCTATTGATGCATATTTTCAGTCATACATTTTTGTGTTAAAGTACATATGCATGCATTAGTACTCAGTTAACTTTATTTAGTCTAACTTCAGAGTTATTCTTTCAGCTCACTACGTTCAGTTTTAGCTAGTTGTTTCATTCTGCTATTTTACATACCGTACATTTCATGTACTACCATAATTCAATAATGCATCTTTTAATGATGCAAATTTAAGTATTGAGGATCGACAACAAATGCATCATTAGGATCACATTCATCAAGACACTACACCATTTTAGGCCTACGGCCACACTAAATCTGGACAACGCTTGTAAAGTGTTGTCTAAAATATTTTTGGGAACGCTTTTAAAATGTAGCCTAAATTTTTAACATTTGGCATCGATAATATTGGCAACACTTGTACAGCGTACTCTTTAATGGTATAGGCTACACTTTATAAGAGTTGTCATAAAATGAAATAAATGGCAACAACTATTTACATATATGGCCACACTTTTAAAGTGTCTTATTTTTATAATTATAAAAACAACACATTAAAAGTGTGGCCTAAAAGTTTTCACCAAAATATTATATTCCCTCCAACATTTTTAACTCTCCCTCCCATTTTTATTGGCCAAAAATATTAATTGATAAAACATTAATAAAAACTTTTCTCTTTCTCTTCTTTCCTAGAACATACACTTTACTCTTCTTTCCTTGAACATAACTCTTTGTCTGTAGAACAAGCTTTTTCCAGAACTGAAAATCGAAGAGAGGAAGCTGAAGAACTGAAGAACTGAAGAGCTGAGCTGAAGATTCTCTTCTCCAGAACCCGATTTTCTCGAAGAGATGAAGAGCTGAAGCTAAAGAACTGAGGATCGAAGAACTGAAGAGAGGAAGCTGAAGATTTCTCCTATACCGATTTCGTGAAGCGTAAGTACCGATTTCGTACAACTGAGATTCCTTTTTATTCTCTACTAATCATCTAGTACTAAAAACAGTCAATTGATTGAATTTTTGTTTTGTGTTTAGAAGGAATTGATTACTTTGGGGTTCTTATAGCTGAAATTTCAAAGTAGGGAAAGAAAGTGCGAAAAATCTGAAAGTCAAAGTTAGCCCTAGGCATATTGAGCAGACGAGAAAGAGGGAATTACTACTCGAAAGCATTTGAGTCAGTAAGTATCTATCTTTTTTTTCCTTAATATTATAAATTTTGAATTAAACTATTCAGCTCCGTAGTGTTCAAGACTATAGTAATGCAAAGAAGCCACAAGTATAACTCAGTAAGTTCAGCTACACAAAACATTACAGTCTCTAAAATCCTATAACTCTGTAAGCTCAGCTACACAAAAGTATAGCCAAATAAAATCCTGTAATCCTATAACTCTGTCTCTGTAGTGTTCAAGTCTAACATACTCACAAGTATAGCCAAATAATCCTATAACTCTGTAAGCTCAGCTACACAAAACATTACAGTCTCTAAAATCTTAATTCTTGCAAATGTATGCCTATAGAGATGCTTTGTGTATGCAGTTTATTAAGTTGTTGGATATTGCTTCCTAGAGGATTTTTTCGATATGCAGTCCAGACATTTTTATCTCTTTTGTCAGTTTTAGTTGCCCATCAATCTTGGGTAGTTTAATTTACTTGCATTGGAGGTTGGTTGATATTTGGAATATTACTGTGCTTTTTACAAAAATTACAGAGTCTTCTCTTTTGATATGTAGCCATACTCTATGTTGGATGTTTGGAGGAGTAGGGGTTTCACTGTTAGTTTTTCCTATTTTGTGACTAGAAGCTCCTCTTGTTTTTCTGAATGATATTGTTTGCTCATTTGCATAGGGAACATGTTTATTTCACCAGATGACCATATTCTTGATTAATACCTTTACCAGTTTAAGCTTTTCAGCTCTAGAACAGTCTACTCAGGAAATTTGGGTTGGAGAATAGATATAAAGCTGTGTATGACAAAGTGCTGGTTCTATTTTCTTGTAAATTTCTAACAAGACTAAAAAAAATCCAAACAAATATTGTAACTCAATATACCAAAGCAACAAACTTCTATACAAAATAGAACACAAAAGAATTGAATAAGAAAGGGTTCAGGAGGCAGAACTCTGTTCTGCTATTGGACATAGTCTGACTGCTTGGAAACACAAGGTTCAGGAGGCAGAATTCTGATGCAGAATGGTTAAATATGACTGGTATGTTTCTGAATAAGGGAGGTGCATAGGTTCAGATTATAGAATTTTCAATGAAGGAAGCGGAGTGATCTGGTAGTCCTGGCAGGTTCAGATTGTAGGGTGAGTCCTGGCAGTTAACTGCAGTAGATAAGAAAACTGATAAGAACACACTCCATATATCAGCTGCTACTTTACAGTGCAAAAATAGATGCCTAGCACTCTCCAACATTGTCTAATGGAGCATATAACATTCATCAGGGCATGTTTTTCCTTCTCTAAAATACAGTCAACTTTAGTCTTAAAATCTGGTTCAACTTGCCTGCTTTAGATAGTGTTAATTGTTTTTTGCCTATTTTTAGAACTTGGAAGGCTACATAACACTTGAAGTAAAATTAATGAACTCTTCTTAAAATCAGGTTTGCAGTAAACCTTATCACAGGATTCTGTTAAGCCTTGAACACTTCTAGAGTCTTGAAAAATTTCGCAACTCTTCTTATTCAAAGTCCTTCTATAAGTAATATTTCACCCTTTAGGATCCAAGATTATAGTTAATCTTGCTTTAGGTCAGGGATAACTTAGAATGAATAAACTCTACGAAACTTTAAGTTTTTTTGGTGTGATCGACTATCTATTATAGGATCATTGTAATGTTTGCTTGAATGTTTAAACATGGTAGTAGATGTTTGCTTAATCTTGATTAGTTCATTAAATTGTGTCTGTCCTATTAATTTACTTTCTTTCTTAATTGTGTCTATCCTATTAATTTTACTTATTTTTCCTTAGAAGTATAATCAACATTCAAAAACATTTGTGGAGGATTCAAGGTTTGATTTGGCATAGCACAAGCGCCATGACTAGGTAAGAAACTATTATCATCTCATAACACCTGATTCTGGTAACTTACTCATGACTTTTAAAACTTATTTGTGAAGTAATTAATGATTTAATGATTGTTACTGGAAGATTAAATATTGATATATTTTTCTAGGAATTCAAATATCCCATCCAAGGATTGGATGGATTTAGCAAGGTATAGCAAACCGTATATTGATGGTGTTGAATCATTCCTAGATTTTGCTTACTCTTATGGAGATCCTCAAGGACAAGAAATTCAATGTCCATGTGCAAAATGTTGTAATATTCGTTGGACTCGAAGGAATGTAGTGTATGATCATCTAATATGCTATGGATTTGTTAAAGGTTATACTAGATGGATCAATCACGGGGAATGGGATATCAAGTTGAATGTTGACGATGATATGGATTACTCGCGTGATGATATTGATGGGTTGTTAAATGATCAATTTAGAGATGTTGCACAGGCTGAAGGAGTTTATGATGGTCCAAATGAAGATGCCAAGAAATACTATAACTTATTTGAAGAGGCAAGCCAAGAATTATATCCTGGTTGTACAGGATTCTCTAAATTATCATTCACACTTCGTTTATATTTGTTGAAGTGTCTACACGGATGGAGCAATGAATCATTCACTTCTCTTTTAGAGTTATTAAAAGAGGCGATGCCCGAGTTGAACATTCCTTCGTCTTACAATAAGACCAAGTCTATGGTTAAGAATCTCGGTCTTGATTATGAGAAAATTGATGCATGTCCAAATGATTGCATGTTGTTTAGGAATGATCACAAGGATAATGAATTTTGTCATACTTGCGGAGCTTCACGATATATTAAAAATCCTGAAGTTGATAGTGAGGTTGAGCCTTTTAAGAAATCACATCGAGTTTCAGCAAAGACTTTGAGACACTTTCCATTAATTCCTAGACTCAAAAGGTTATTTATGTGCTCAAAGACGGCTGATTCTTTGAGGTGGCATGACGAGGAGCGTTCTAAAGATGGAAAGTTAAGGCATCCCGCTGATGGTCAAGCATGGAAAGATTTTGATAGGTTGCATCCAATTTTCGCACAAGATTCTCGCAATGTAAGACTTGGATTAGCAAGTGATGGATTCAATCCATTTCGAACCATGAGTATATCTCATAGCACATGGCCAGTTATGTTGATGGCGTATAATCTACCGCCTTGGATGTGCATGAAATCTGAATATTCTATACTTTCTTTACTTATACCTGGGCCACGATCACCTGGAAATGACATTGATATTTACTTACAACCATTGATAGATGAGTTAAAATTATTGTGGGATTCTGGGGTTGAAACATATGATGCTTCAAGAAATCAAACTTTTCAAATGCGAGCAGCTCTTATGTGGACAATCAATGACTTTCCTGCATATGCTATGTTGTCTGGATGGAGTACAAAAGGAAAGTTTGCTTGCCCTTGTTGTAACTATAACACTAATTCTCGCTATCTTAAGCATAGTCGAAAAATGTGTTATATGGATCATCGTGTTTTTCTACCCATGGATCATCCATGGAGATCTAACAAAAGATCTTTCAATGGAAAAACTGAATTCAGGCCTCCTCCACCTCTATTAAAGGGAACCGATGTGCTTAATAGCTTACAAGATTTTGAAAATGTGTTTGGAAAGAAGAGAAAGAGATCAAATGATGGCCCATGGAAAAAAAGGTCAATCTTTTTTGAATTACCTTATTGGCAGCACAACTTGTTACGCCACAACCTTGATGTAATGCACATAGAGAAGAACATAGTTGATAGCATACTTGGAACTCTTTTAGATATTCTTGGCAAAACAAAGGATCATGCAAAAGCCCGGTATGATTTGAAAGAGATGGGAATTAGAAAGAATCTTCATCCAAAAGATACTGAAGATAATAAGAGAACAAAGTTTGCAAAAGCTTGCTTCTCAATGACCAATGGAGAGAAATCAGTTTTTTGTGGAGTTTTAAAGACAGCCAAGCTACCTGATGGTAGTGCCTCCAATATATCTAGGTGTGTGCAATTGGATGAAAGAAAATTGTCTGGTTATAAGACCCATGATGCTCATTTCATGTTACATTACTTGCTTCCAATACCAATTAAAAGCATCCTTCCAGATCATGTGGCTATTCCTTTGATTCGTCTATGTTCCTTCTTCCAACGTTTGTGTCAAAAAGTTATCATATTGGAGGAACTAGATTGCTTAGAAGTAGAGATCAAGGAAACAATTAATCAATTAGAGCGAATTTTTCCTCCGTCATTTTTTGATATAATGATTCATTTGCCTATTCATTTGGTGAATGAAGTGAGATTAGGTGGTCCAGTTCAGAACCGATGGATGTATTCCACTGAAAGAGAAATGGGTACATTCAAATCATATATCCGCAACAGACGTTATCCAGAAGGTTGCATAGCAGAGGCGCGTGTGGGAATAGACTGTATGAATTTATTTTCTAGATATCTGCATGGGGCAGTACAAACCAGATTTAACAGAAGAGCCCGAAATAATGATGAATGTGACCCAAGTGATACAGAAACAGTGAGTTTGTTTCCTAAAAAGGGATGTCCTTTAGGAGCAAAGAAAACTGATCCAGTTAGTTTAGATAACAAGTCACTAAGTCAGGCACATGCATACTTATTGGGAAATTGTGATGACATTCAAGAATATATTAGGTACTTTAATTTTATATAGTATTTTCTTTTGTATAATTAATTTTTAACTTATTTTATTTATCATTTTAACAAAAAAGTACATATTGTGTAGAGAGCATGAGCAAGAGGTTAATAATCATCCGCGAAAATCTAAATGGAGCAAGGCCAAGGATCATTGTCAAAACTTCTCTCAATGGTTTGAAACTCGTGCTTTGCAAGAGGATGTGCCTAATTTGATAAAAGAATTATCTAGAGGACCAAATTCTGTTGCTAAAAGATACTCTGGGTATCTCATTAATGGATATAGATTCCATATTAGGCAACGTGATGCAAAGCGTAAAACACAAAATAGTGGTGTTACAGTTGTTGCCTCAACTACAAGCTTTGCAAGCTCAAAGGATAAGAACCCGATTGCTGCAGATTTGACTTATTATGGTAGAATAGTTGATATACTTGAGTTAGACTATTATAGTCATTTTAAGGTTGTTCTGTTTAAGTGCGATTGGTATGAGGTTGAAAAAGATATTTATGGCCTTACTTATGTCTATTTTAACAAGAGATGCTCTCAGGAAGAGCCTTTTGTGCTTGCATCTCAAGTACATCAATGCTTCTATGTCCAAGATCCATATGATCAAGATAGACATTATGTTATGAAGACTGTTCCGAGAGACTTGTTTAACATGAGTGATGAATTTGAATCTGATCTCCCACAAAGTTATGAAAATGAGTTGTCTGAACACTTGATGGGACCATCCATACCAGAAGATGATGGTGAAGTTACCTTAGTAAGGACTGATGTACCAGAAACTGTTATTGATGTGCCTTCGGAGGAATTTGTTACTCAACAACTTGAGGTTGAGTATGAAAAAGAGTTTGAAGATGTGTCTGAAGAAGAGTTTGAAGATGAGTCTGAAGAAGAGTGTGAAGACGGGTTTGAAAATGAGTATGAAGACGATTCTAAAGATGAGTCAAACGATGAGTCAAACGATGAGTCTGAAGACGAGTTTGAAGATGACACACCATGAGTTTTAATATTTTTGTGATCACCATATAGTGCTAACTCACTCTTTTTGTTATTTCACTATTTTTGTACAAACACCTTAAGATATCTAAGTATGTTGTTACTTGCAAATTGTGGTATTTGCTGCTTGTATAGGGTGAATCATGCATGTGCTCCAACAAACATGACTATACTAGATCTAGTCAGCTTTCTTGCTGTTCCTAGAGTCAATGATTATACTTACTTTTCTCAGATAAGAATTCTGAATTATGATGCTTTCTAATTCAGACGTGCTTAATGAAGTTTTTCTGTAGATGGCATAAGAGGTTCTTTTTTTTTATGCAAGATCAAGCTGTACTGTTATACTATTGTCCTATATTTTGTAGTGTTCCTAATGTATAATTTTTTTGCTGCAACAGAATTTAGCTGGGATGATGTGAAGGTTGATAAATATCGAGAAGGCAGTGAAGGCAACACAGTGAAGGCAGTGAAGGCGGCACAGTGAAATCAGTCCTCTGTGTGAAGTTTTTCTGTAGATGGCATAAGGGGTTCTTTTTTTTTTATGCAGGATCAAGCTGTACTGTTATACTATTGTCCTATATTTTGTAGTGTTCCTAATGTATAATTTTTTTGCTGCAACAGAATTTAGCTGGGATGATGTGAAGGTTGATAAACATCGAGAAGGCAGTGAAGGCAGTGAAGGCAACACAGTGAAGGCAGTGAAGGCGGCACAGTGAAATCAGTCCTCTATAGCTTTTTCTATCTAACAATCCTAGAACGTATATGATTATGAAGCTAGAACCTCTTCTCTTTGCAGGTTTGCTTTTTCTATTTAACAATCACCTGATTATTGTTTTGTAGGTTAACTTACTGTAGGGAAAGAAAATAAAGAGATTAAAAGAAAGCAGGAAGAATGAGTCAATCAGCAGCACTAAAGAAAAAGGGTTCGAATCCGAACAAAGCTCAAAGTCCACTGAAGAATCTAAACTTTGATATGCAATACCGATCAAGTACTGAATTGGCTAACCAATTCAAGATTAAGAGAGAACAACTTGCTAACGAACGCAATGATAAAGCTAAGAAAGAGCATGCACCAATAGCACATAAAAGAAAGAATTCTGAGGATTTCATTCCACAACAAGGAAAGAGTAAATTGCTTGAGTACAAATCAGTAATTCATTCGTCTTCGAGGGAAGAGCTTGGTACCTCACATATGGTTGTTGGGAAAGGACAAACTAAAAAGAGCTCATTTCAATCTGGAGAGTCCATTCAAGAGAAAGGAACTAAACTTCCTATGCACAACTTTAGGTTCCAAACGTCCTCCAAGAAAGGTGTTACTGCTTCAGTACATGTGACTGGGGAAACACTTGGTAATGCAGAGGAACAACATGATATTCAAGATCTACTAAACTTCAAACAGGTGAAGAGAAAGTCAGTCCTACCGGCCACAAGTCTTAATCAGTTTCTGGAAGAACAACGGCTA
Source organism: Solanum okadae (assembly GCA_036553675.1). Taxonomy (NCBI): domain Eukaryota; kingdom Viridiplantae; phylum Streptophyta; class Magnoliopsida; order Solanales; family Solanaceae; genus Solanum; species Solanum okadae. The sequence goes on along the minus strand of CM071686.1, from coordinate 17,468,278 downwards.
CAAAAAGAACAAGATATTCATGATCTACCAAACTGCAAGCATGTAAAGAGGAAGTCGGTCATACCAGCTACTAGTCTTGATCAGTTTCAAAAAAAACAAGCAATACACATAGATGATGAAACAAAAACTGATAACCACAAAGTAGCTGATGATCTTGTGGATCAAGAAGAAATCGGCGGGGATGAGTGTGCTATAGATGAGGAAATTGGCATTGATTGTGGTTCAGAAGGTATGTCTTAAGCGTTGTAAGATTTATTAGTTATATAAAAGAAATTTCTTATTTCCTTACTGTTACATCAATTTAGGAATATTGAAGCCGAAAAAAGTTCGAGGAAAAACAACATGTAAGGATATTCACGCAAGAAATTTGAAAGAAAGAAAGAATGTGACATTTGATAAAGGACAAGCAGTGGGACCAACTGGTAAGATAGTGTCGGAATTAACCAACTTTATAGGAACAATTTCAAGGAACTCTAGATTCATCAACTTGATGTACACTAGTTGGCATGCGGTGCCAAAAGATATGGAAAAGCGCATGTGGGAATATATCAATGTAAGAACAATCAATTTTGACATTGCATATTTTATTGTTTGTTTTTACTGACTGAAGCTAAATATATTTTGTTTTGCATAGTCCAAATTCCTAATTCCAGTAGAAGGAAAGAAATGGGTGATGACTAGTCTTCGTGATGCTTGGAGGCGATACAAACAAAAAATTAAAGAGAGATATTTTGATAAAAATAGTACCGTTGAGGATATGCTAGCAAAACGTCCTGATGACATACCAGAAGAACAATTCCGTCAATTGATCAAGTATTGGAAACACCCAACTGTTCAAGTAAGGCTAAAATAGTGCATTTCTACTTGTTCAACTTATTTTGCATCATATCTATTCTTTTCTTTTGTTGTTTTATATTTTAATTCAAAGATCTTTTTTTATTTTAACATAGGCCATGTGTGAGAGGAATTCTCGAAACAGGAAAAAGCAAAAGTGGAGGCATCGAATGGGACCTATTAATTTTGCAAGAGTACGCGTGGCATTGGTAATACTTAGCAGACATTTCGTAAAAAAATTGAATTTCATGAGACCAATCCACTTTGTCTTTTTGGATGACAAACTTACCATATCTTAAGCTTTCTTTAGAACATATTGATACGTTTTTTAATCTCTTTTGATATAATTTGTAGCGTGCAACCAAAGAAAACAATGAGGAACCATCAAAGTCTGAAATGTTTATTGCAACTCGTACAAAGACGGGAAAGGATCTTCACACCGATACTCAAGTTGCAATAGTAAGTTTTTTAAAGTGGATTAGTGATGAATTTAATTCAGGTTTCAAAGTTATATATTGCTAGGAGGGTGGTATTTTTATTTTAATATGCTTTAGTCATTGGAAAGAAAGAAGTACTTACATTTAATATGGATGCCAATTTTATTTAATAGGCTGAACTTCAGAATCGCCAAAATTCCGGGGAAACAGCAGATGATGCTTTTACAGCAGTGTTTGGAAAGGAGCAGCCTGGTCGAATTAGGTGCTATGGTAGATCAGTGACAACAAGTTCTTTGAAGAAAGATGAGGAAACTAACGAGCTAAAACAGAAACATGCCAATGAAATCACTTCTCTAAAAGAAGAAATGAATGAAATGAGAGAAGAAATGCGACATTTCTTTAGTCAATTGCTTCAAAACAACCCTGGATTGAATGTTCGAGATATGCCAGGGTGTGTTCGATCTAACATTGCTTCACCTATTGATGCGAGTAGTGCACAAGCTGTAAAAGGCCAAAATCTTCCACATTCTTCCGGGTCAACTCATGATCCAGTTCTTCAAAAGGTATTTTGTATTTTTTAAAATGTTCTTTTTTTAGAGCAATAAGTTAGAAACTTAGTATACTAAAGAACTATATCCTATGTGATTGTAAATTTGTGATAGTTGGCTAATTAGTTCTCTCAGTTTCTCTGAAAGTCTTCTTTGTGGTAGTTGGCTTATACTCACAAGTTAATTTGCAAGATTTTTAACTTCATGTTTGAATCTTTCAAAGTAGCTCTAGTTTTGGCATGATTGATCTGGAATTTATGGTGGCTCTACCTGTAGTTCTTCTTCCCATTGGTTGCTCATTTGTGTGTAGTTGTGGCTCCAGCCGGCATTCCTTGCTTGGTAGTGATAATAGGAGTCGCAAGGCCAATAGGTATATCATTTTTAGCCTAATTTTTGTCTTAGTCGAACAACAAACGATTGGATAATAGTATATGGTGCTGGTTCAGGGCAAAAGTTGAAGGGTTGTGGATTGATTTTTCAAGCTCTTTCCAATACCTTTATTGATCTCTTAAGGAGGATCCATATCTTCAGCTTGCTCCAGTTCTTAGACTTTGGTGGCTCAAATTTACTCTTGGTGATAGTATTATTAATTAGCAACAAAATCCATTGTTTCTAATTGACTGTCACGATGTCTCAAGCTTTCGTAGAGTGAATTTGTACTATTTTGCTCTCTGCCATCTGTATGATCAGTTTTTGGTGGCTCTTCATCTTGAACAATGTCATTAGTGACACTCTGTGTATTGGATGAATCATCTCGAGTCGGTGTTGTTAGGATCTGACTAACTGCTTATCTTATGAGATTGACAGTATCATTTATGCTGAAACTTCTCCCATTGTGGCTTATATCATCCTTTTCTTCCGAGAAATCTTAAGGAGAGTTGTCTGTATTCGTTTCAGCTACTGTTTTGTTGTTATTTATCTCATTGAGTTGTTCATTCCCTATTTTTGATACAACATCTGAAAGAATGTGTTGTACATATCAAATGCCACATGCTGATGTGCTTCTGTTTTTTCAGCTGTTTTCTGTATGTTTTGTCTTTGTTTTCTGCTTCTGTTATCTGTTTATTTGCAGAAAATTTAATACATAAGGAGAGGAGAGTAAGCAATCACATGTAGAACAGTAGAAGTGTTCATGACTTACATTCACTACTTGTTGTTGATTGATTATATGAGTGATCTTGAACTTCTGGAAGAAGAATTCTCTCGATTGCTTCTTGTACTTGCTTAACTGCTAAAAGCTTAGCGCTTCAATCTCTTGGTTATTTGCATCCTGATTTGTAGTCATTGACTCTATTTCGGAATAACTCAAAAATGAATCAGAACTTTTTGCTGCACAAGACTTGTTGCCACTATCCTTGTGATTTTCTTCATCTGCTCCACGGATCAGTTTGCTGTCCAATTTTGTAGATTCATCCGAAATCATATGTCTATGATCAGGCTCCACATGCTCCTATTCTGCAATCTGATTTTTTGTTCATAATTGGTTTTAATTTTATTTTAAATGTGTAGGGAAATGGAGGTGATCAAATTTGAAGGGTCGCCTCAAGTCAATTTGATCTCATGGAAGTGGATGATGAAGAGTTTTTGAACTATTGTAAAAGTTTGAATATGTTATATTTGATTTTGTGAAATATATTCATTGCTAGAATATATTGAACTATTGTAAGAGTACTTTTTGAACAATTATTGTGTACACATATTTAGAATGTTTTTTTATAAGTATGTGTATGTACACAAGACATACTATCTTTTGAAGTTTATTGCAAATCTTTATATTTGAATTACTTATTAGCTAATTTGATGCTTGAGTTTATTTATTGCAAAACAATATTGGTGTTTTTTAATTAGAAATTGTGGCATATAAATCTTTTATAGCCAAAATAATATTGTCACACTTAAAAGTGTAGCCATAGGACTGTAAATTGTGAATGCACATGGGCAAGGACTACACTCCAAAGTGTTGTCATACATAAGATAGAAAAGGCAACACTTTAAAATCGTGGGCAATATGGAAGAAAAGGCCACGCTTGAAAGTGTAGCTGATAAGGCAACACTTTTAAGTGTAGCTGCGAAGCGTGGCCTTTTTGCCTTTTAGGCTACGCTTGAACGTGTAGCTAAGAAGGCAACACTTTTAAGCGTAGCTGCAAAGCGTGGCCTTTTTGCCTTTTAGGCTACGCTTTTAAGCGTAGCTAATGAGACAACACTTGAAAAGTGTTGTCTAAAGTCAAAGGTTACACCTCTTTAGGCTACCCCCAAAAAAGTGTTGTCAAAAGTCAAAAAGTGTAGCCTTTTATCAAAGGGCACACTTTTTGCTAGTTTAGACAACACTTTTCTAGGTGGCCGTAGCCCTAAAATGTTGTAGTGAGATTTGGTGAGACCTTCACGGTTTCCAAGTATGTCTTGAGAAGATGCAGTTGGGAAAACAAATAATAAAAACTTTCATCTTGCATTTCACACAATAAACATTGGATGCTATCTACCTATTTATCTCCATCTAACAAACTCATTCTTAGTTAATAATAATCCATTCACAACTAAGTTGAGAATGAATATCCACCTAGGTGTCCCCTGTTATTACGCACTAATCTCATCTAAGGGACTCTGGTAAGTCTTCTCTAACCCAAGTTGAAATATGTCAAAGCTTTTATGTCTTGACTTTTACTGGAAAAATGACGAAAGCAGACAAGACTTGTAAGGAAGAGAATAAATAAATACATTCTCCATTTCTTCAAAATAATTGTAATATACCACAAATAGTGGTCATGAATCGTGACATATGATTAGGAATTACATGTGAACGTAGGGGTGACAAATAGGTGGGGTGGGTCGAATTCAAACATATCAAAATGGGTCAAAGTAGTAATTGGGTCAAGATATAATCCGCCCAATTTTTTTTGGGTCAAAACGTTTTGGTGAAGATGGTGTTAAAGATCGAGATAAGATCAGTTAGATATAATTATTAGTTACTAGTGATAATCTTAGTTATAGAGTCCATGTTAAAGTATAACTCTATTTCTAGATAGTTGTCTTGTATTAGGAGTATTACTCTCTATGCTCTGCACGACTTGTAAGTGTATAAATACATTATGATGTACTCTATATTTCTTCATCAGCTAATACAAAAGCATTACGCTATACATTAGCCTCAGATTTCTCATGGTATCAGAGCTTTAAGCTCTTCTTCCGCTATAATTCTTGACTACTAAAACTCTGTTTTAGAAGCCAAATGGCATCAACCTCCAACACACTCTCAACCTCCTTACTTCACCATCTCATTGCTTCAGTCTCAATTAAACTCAAGCCCTCAAATTACCTGATATGGAGGACTCAAATGTTGCAGCTTATCCAAGTTATGAGACTAACATATCTCATTCGGGATGAACCAAAAACAATTATCACTGAAGAAGACACTTCTAGCAGTGACAAAACCAGTGGCAAAACCAGTGATAAAGACAGTGAAAATGATGATAGGGACGAGAAGGACGGGTTGCTGAGAAGTTGGATCTCTGGTACACTATCAGAGGAAACCATGTACCTCATTGTAGGCTGCAACACTGCAAAAGAGATGTGGGAAACCTTGGAGGAAACTTACCTTCAAGCTACCAAGGGCAAAGAATTCCAATTGAAGCAACAACTTCAAACTATCAGGCTTGGAAACAAGTCTACAGATGAATTCTTGAAAGAATTCAAGGGCATATGTGATGGTTTAGCAGCCATACACAAGCCAATAGATTAGGATAACAAGGTGATAAATTTTGCTAGAGGACTAGGTCCTAAGTATAAAACTTTCAGGACTGTCATGCTTGGCAAACCACCTTATCCAACTTTGAACCAACTGATCAATGCATTGAGAGGCTTTGAACTCAGGGAAGATGATGGAGAAGAATCACAACATGTTAACCATAACACAGCCTTCACTGCTCAACAAGTAAATCAAAACAGGTCCAACAACTATAGGGGTAGAGGAAACTCCTATTCAAAGAGAGGAAATATGAACTACAACTCAAGAGGCAGGGGTTTTAGACCATCTGGACAAAGCACACATCAAGCTGCTCAAGGACAAGGCACTGAAAATCTCTCCAGGGAGAATGAAGAAGTTGTTGCTTGTCAAATTTGTGGTAGGAACAACCACACCGCACTCAAATGCTTCTACATGTGGGATTTATCATACCAAGCATCAGAGGAATTGCCCCGAGCCTTAGCATCTGTTAATCTGAATGATCCTAACATTGGAGATAATGCAGTCTATGTGGACTCAGAAGCAAGTACTCACATAACAAATTCTTCAGGTAAGCTGTCTAATCTAAAACCTTATAAAGGTACCGATAAGATTTTAGTGGGAAATGGAAGTGAACTTAATATCACTCACATAGGCAGTGGAAATGTATCTGGTTTAAAACTAAATGAGGTCCTTGTTGTTCCTGAACTTAAGAAGAAACTCTTGTCAGTAAGTAAGCTAACTAAGGACAATTACTGTACAATTGAGTTTGAGGAATCAACTTTTGATGTAAAGGACAAGGTAGCAGGGAAGCAGTTGGCCAAGGGATCTAGAAGGGGAGGTATCTATGCCTTGGAAGACAACAATCTGCTAGCATTGGCAGCAACACAGATAGGAAGGAGTAGTTTAAGTTCTAGATTTAGTTCTAGTGATGTTTGGCATGCCAGACTAGGGCACCCAAACTCTAAATTTCTAGAAATTTTAGACAAAAATAAGTGTATCAATATCACTTGTTAGAATAAAAAGCCTACTGTTTGTGTTAGTTGTCATATGGGAAAAGGTTGTAAATTGCCTTTTAATTTGAGAAATAAAACTGAGAAAGAACCATTGCTGAAAATACATTGTGATTTGTGGGGTCCTGCACCGGTTGAGTCTTTACAACACATGAAATTCTATGCATTGTTTTTGGATGATCATAGTAGATACACTTGGCTATATCCATTGAGAAGGAAATCAGATTTCTTTGAAGTGTTTGTTAAGTTCCAAAAAATGGTTGAAAAACAGTTTACTAAAAGCATTAAGGTATTCCAATGTGATGGAGGTGGTGAGTTCTCTAGTTCAAAGTTCATTAACCACTTGGAAAATTGTGGTATTGTCAGGAATATATCCTTTCCAAATACACCTGAGCAGAGTGGTATTGCTGAAAGGAAACATAGGCATGTAGTAGAGACTGGTTTAACATTGTTGTTTCACGCTAAACTGCCTTTATTTATGTGGACGGAAGCCTTCCTTACAGCTGTGTTTCTTATAAACAGGTTACCATCTTTAGTACTTAAGGACACACCTTTCCATAAACTCCATGGAACACATCCTGATTACAATAGCTTAAAGGTGTTTTGGTGTAGGTGTTTTCCCTACATCAAAGGAAGCAATAAGTTTTCACCAAAGACATATCCATGTGTCTTCATTGGATACAGTAGCCTTCACAAAGGATACAAATGCTATTATCCATCCACAAGAAGGATCTTTATATCAAGACATGTTGTCTTTGATGAACTAACTCTTCCTTATGTGCAGGGAAACTGTAACGACCCGGAAAATGATAGAGTGAAACTAGAGCCTCACATGTGAGTTTGGAGTCGAGAACTTAATGAAATGATTATATTTGAATTTGACCCAAAAAGTTCTTAAAAATGTGCTTCGGAAGTTACCGGAAACTTGTTTAGCTGTATATAAAAAGATCCGTTTCGTTTTTCGAAAATTCGACTTCATATTCTTGTTTAGGGGGTCAAATTGAGTGGGAAATGGGTCTAACCCAAATTTTAGAGCAACCGTATCAAAATCCGAAATTTCCAAGTGAAGCCTTTTTCGAGGGTCTACTTTGGAGGGTCATATCTCCTAGCACACAAATTATTTGGGTGGCCAATAATATATCCATGGAAAGCCCTTTGAGTTAGCTACCTAACGCACTTCGTTTCATCTCATTCAGAGTTCGGACGAAGAAGTTATGCCCATTTTCATAAAATCTGTTCGGCAGGAAAAGACAATTTCCAGTAGGCGTGGTTACTGTTCACCCGCCTCATTTTTTTTCTAAGTGTTGGACCATTCTTCCAAAGGACATATATTATTTCTTAGATACTATTAGTTCAATTCCCATCCCTAAAACATTTCCCTCTCTACAATCCTCCATTAAGAAGAAGAAGAAGTGGGAGCTAGGGCTTTGGATTCAAGGCTTTCTTCATCAAATTTCGTGGGAGATCATAGCAAAGGTATGGTGACCCTTGATCCTTGATTATCTTTCCTTCAAGGAGTCCATTCAAAAGGGTTTCAAAAGTCTTCAAAGAACAAAACTTCTATTTTCTATTCTAGGTATGGGTTCATGGGTAAAATGTTTTCAAAGTCATTATATTGGTGAATTGAAGTTCTATTTATGATTTTAAGATGATTTTTATATGAAACTTCTTCAAGAACCCATGTTTTCATTAAAAGCCTAGAATTTGCTAATGAAGTGGGTTTAATGCCTATGATTTAATGTTGATGAAATTGTGTTTAGATTGGATTGTATTGTTGATTTATATGGTTTTCTATACCTATTTATGATGAATTGTTGGTATATGGATAATTGAGGATTGTGGCCTTATGGACAAGTTATGGAAGAATTCTCTTGTGGTAAGAAAAATGGTTGGGACTTGAGTGTTGTTGATTATGGCTTTGGAGGATGATAAGTTGGCTTAATCTCATATTATGGATAAAAAAAATTGTTCTTGCTTGGTTTGATCCACCTATGGTGGAGGTGTTTAATTATAGAATGTATTGTGACCATGGCCTTGAAGGCATAGTATGAGAAATATAAGTGTTACATGACATTTTTATGAATGGACATTTAATGGAGCTAATGTGATCATGTTATGAACGTAAATGTGTTATTATTGAAAGGATTTTTCTCAATTTGACACTCATGAATGTTGATGATAGAATATGAAGGATTCTCCAATTTATTGCATATCTCGAATTGGTAGAGCTTGTGCATCATTTTCTTGTTTAAATGATTATATTATTGGTTGTTGAATCCTCGGATCGGTAGGCTAGTAGCACCCTTCCACTCATGATAATAATGAACCTTGGAATCGGTAGGCTTATCGCACCCTTCCATTAATGATAGTAATGAACCTTGGAGTCGGTAGGCCTATGGCACCTTTCCATGAAGGTTAATGATGAGACTTGAACCGGTAGGCCCATGGCACCCTTTCAAGAGGAGTTAATGAGCTTTCCTAAATGAACCTTGAAACGGTAGGCTTAAAGCACCCTTTCACGTGTTAATGAATGTAATTGGAGTTGGTAGGCCAATGACACCTCTCATATGTGATAATGTCAAGGTAACGAACTATTCTATGGGAATGTAGGCTAAGCACCGAGTGGATTTGGTTAGATGGAAACTCCCCCAATGGTTAGGCATGAGTTTCAATGATCGTCTACCTTATCCCATAAACTATGTGCCCGCATAGGTAGCTAGTGGATCCATTAAGCTATATACCGGTCTTCCTTAGGCAAGTAGACCACCTCTTTACGGTGTGGGGACTTATGACACCGGATTCCATGACAAGCTCTCATGGTCTATGTCGGTTAAACGCTTACTTCCCATCATGCGAGATTTCATTATGGTTTCTTGATAGGTTCTACAAAGTGTAGGTAGTAGTATGAGATGCTACCTATACATTGCACGAGTAGGCTTGGAGAGGGTCATAGTGAGTTTCTCTAAATCCTAATGTATGTGACACAATTGTGGCCTAAATGAGGTTATTAAAGAATGTTGGCTCTCAAATGCTTAATATGAGATGCATGCTATACTTGGGTTATATTACGAGTTATTTTCCCTTGTCATGTCTTAATTAATGATATACCTCTTATGTATGAATATGGTGCAAAGGTGAAAGAAAGGAATGATAAGTTACCTTAAGTGACCTTAATGTGGTGCCTTAGTATGGATGGTGGTATGGGACGCCATCCATACATTGCACGAGGTATAGCATAAGGGTTTCTTGAGGTGAAGGTCCAAGGTAAAGGTTTTCATGTTGAAATTGTTTAAAGGTAATATTATGACTTACTTGATGTTTATGCTATTGTATGTCTTTTATGCAACTATTCATGGTACTTCAAAAAGTGGCATAATGCATGGTTTCTAACCAAAATGTCCCTTTTAAAGCATGTTTTGCATGGTCATCATACTTAGTACATTTTGTGTACTAACCCATATTCTTCATATTTTTACTATAAGTGTAGGTTCCGGCAAGTGATCCCTCCTAGCTAGTTTGAAGTGTTGGATTGCTTTCCTCCAAGACTTGGTATGTCCTCATGGATTCGAGGATAAGACTTTTAAGTTCTTTTGTTCATGTAATAGACTTAATAGACTTCTTTTGATTGTAAAGGGCCGTGTCCCTACTTATGTTTTGTGACTGTGTCTAAGATGGCCATGTGAGACTTAGACTTCCGCTGTGTGTTTTTAAAGTTGTTTTAATGAAGTTTAAATGTGTGGATGTAAATAAGTTTTTTTTATTCCGCACTATTTTCATTATTGAATGCAATGAATGACTATGTGGCTCGTATAAGACCCCTTCGGGGTCGAATACGCCATGTTACGACTAGGGGGTACTCTCGGGTCGTGACAGAAACAACAATGAAAGTGATTCTGCAGGTTCCATTCATCTCGCCACATTCTCTGAATTTTTGTCAAAGACCACAATTGATGACGTGCCAAGCCAGGAGTCTGACTCATCTGAGCATCTTCCTGCTGATATATTTCTAGATGAATTAGCACCTGAAGAACCTCAACAATATACCGAGAAATTGTCACCATCTACATCTCCCGCATCACTTGAGAACTCATCTAATGATTCTCCTACTGAGGAACAAGATGCTGCAATGATGCAAACACAACTATATGAGGATGAGCAGCAGCCCCAAGAATTCAGCATTGCAGATCGAATGGGACTTCAATTTGAGGATGATCTATCTAAACTCTTTACTGATCAAGTCCAACCTCAATTACAGGCTCCATCTCAACCATAGACATCAGAATATGTCATGATAACCAGGTCAAAAGCTAAAAACTTATCTCATAGTTCATTATCTGCAACTAGGAAAAACAATGCACTTAGTGAACCTATGTCCCTCAAAGAAGCACTTAGCATTCTACACTGGGTAGTAGCTATGAAAGAGGAGTTGCATGCACTGCATGAAAATGAGACCTGGATTCTGGTTCCCAGAACTACTAAGATGAATGTAGTAGGATCCAAATGGGTGTTTAAGACCAAAATGAAGTCAGATGGTTCAATTGAAAGACATAAGGCGAAATTAGTTGCAAAGGGCTACTCACAGCTTGAAGGAGTAGATTTTGAAGAAACCTTTATCCTAGTTGTGAAAGCAACTACTATAAGAGTTGTTCTATCTCTTGCAGTCACACAACATTGGTTTATTAGACAACTTGATGTTAAAAATGCATTCCTCCATGGATATCTTGCAGAAGAAGTGTACATAAGTCAACCACCAGGATTTGTTGATCCAAACTATCCGAGCCATGTCTGCCAGTTGAAAAAGGCACTGTATGGTCTCAAACAGGCTCCTAGAGCCTGGTTTGAAAGGTTTGGCTTGTATATGCTCCACATTGGCTTCAAGTGCAGCAGAGCTGACTCATCTCTGTTCACTCTTCATAGTCCAGCAGGAACAATACTACTATTGTTATATGTAGATGACATAATTGTGACAGGCAACAACTCAAAGCAAATGGATGAAGTTGTGAAGAAATTGAGCATTGAATTTTCCATGAAGGACCTTGGACAACTAAGTTTCTTCCTAGGTGTTGAAGTTACCTATTTTCCAGATGCAATTCACTTGTCTCAAAGCAAATATGCTACTGATTTGCTCAAGAAAGTGGAGATGGAAGATGCAAAGGAAGTGCCTACTCCCTTAGTACAGAAGCATGGCTTACAGGAAGCTATTGGAACTCCAGTTGATTCCTTAGTATATAGGAGCATTGTAGGAAGCTTACAATACTTGACACTAACCAAAACAGATATAACTCATGCTGTGAACCTTGCAAGTCAGTTCAAGCAGAATCCAAATTCTGTGCACCTCCAAGCTGTAATGAGAATACTCAGCTATGTAAAGGGAACTATTACTCATGGTTTGTGTATTACTTCTCAGTCCTCACTCCGGTTGTATGGTTTCTCAGATGCTGACTGGGCAGGATGTGCAATAACAATAAGATCCACCACTGGTTACATCATATATCTTGGTGCAAATTGTGTGTCCTGGTCCTCTCAAAAATAGAACACTGTTGCAAGGTCAAGTGCAGAAGCTGAGTATGGAGCCTGAGCTGCTATAGTTGCTGAGCTCACATGGCTGACTTACATTCTGCAAGATATTGGAATATACATCAAGTCTGCTCCTACACTGTTTTGTGACAATATGAGTGCACTGTACATGACCACAAATCCAGTATTACATGCTAGAACCAAACATGTAGAATTGGATTATCATTTTTTTAGAGAAAAAGTAGCTCAAGGGCAGTTAATCGCTCAATTTGTTCGATCCAGAGATCAACTAGCGGACATTCACACGAAGGCACTGGCAAAGGACCAATTCCTGTTCTTCAGAGACAAGCTAAGAGTAGTAAACTCACCTCCAATTAGCTTGAGGGGAAGTGTTAAAGATCGAGATAAGATCAGTTAGATATAATTATTAGTTACTAGTGATAATATTAGATATAGAGTCCATGTTAAAGTATAACTCTATCTCTAGATAGTTGTCTTGTATTAGGAGTATTACTCTCTATGTTCTGCACGACTTGTAAGTGTATAAATACACTATGATGTACTATGTATTTCTTCATCAGCTAATACAAAAGCATTACGCTATACATTAGACTCAGATTTCTCAGATGGGTCAAACAACCTGCCACAAATCACGACTTCTCTCCTCATATTAAGCATATGTAGTCATAACAATTGAGAAACTTATTAATCTTTTTCATTTATGAAACTGGTAGTATGCATTATAGTGCACCCGCATTTATGATTGACTAATTTATCTATGTCAATGTGATTTTAATCCAAGATAAATAGTCTAACTTTGTCATCCAAGCTTTGAAAAAAATTGTGCTTATCTTATGTTAAGATTGCATAAATGATGGAACTATTGAAATCATAACTACCCCATTAACAAAGGGTTTCACCCACATATGGACCACTAGGCCAAACACTAAAGGGTAGAAAGAAAACTGAATAAAATAATTCAACATAATTGTTATTCTAGAAGAAAGATAAGATTATTATAATCCTAAAAAAGCAAAACTCCATAAGCATAGGCATTCTGAAAAATTACACAGTTTTATACATACAAAAAAAATAATTAAAGGATTCAAGTCATTACAATTAAGACAGTATCCATGGACAATAGCATTAAGGTGCATTCACATTTGAGAGCACTTGTAGCATTAGTAACTAATAGCTTCCATTGTGCCATTAAGCATCTAGATCAACAACGAACATGATCTTTAACTATAGTAAGATCGAATTGAAAAATATTATTACAAACAACTAATAATTGAACCATATGAATGAGATTAAATATAGGTCTTGTATCCTCAAACAGAATCATATTAAGTGATGAGTGGTAGATTTACACTCATTTGAGGTCATTTTAGTTCAATAACTAGTGTCCTTAATGCCTAATTATGTCCTATTCTGAAGACATTTTGATGATTTGTAGCTATGAAGGCTAAATGACAAGGCAATGATGAATGCATGAAAGAAAGGCAAAAAATGTTGAGAGAAGTATAAACTCCATGCTGGCAGTCGCCTAACCAAAAGGGCGGATGGCTCAAGTGTCTTGACCTCACTGAAAGTAATAGTGCTCACACATGAAGATGTTCAAGGCAGGTTGGTGAACTAAAAAGAAAAATGGTGACTCGCCAAAGATGAAAGGCGAACAAGATGACCATTGCCGAAGGTGACACAACTCTGATGAAAAATGAAGGCTTAAAAAGCGAACAAAGGTGGTAATTGATGATCTATCGAATATGATAGGCAGACTCAATCGAGTTTGCGAACCAAGGTTCAAACACCTGAAGCATGAAGCAAAATAAAGGTGATCTAAGGAACATATAATGATCCGTCGATCCTATTTGGCAAGCCTGATTAATGTTTACGAATTGGTCATAGTGGATTTAGGGACAAATTTTGGAAAACTATAAATAACCCAAAGGAGAGAGAAAATGAAGAGTTCTCTTTTGGATAAGTTTTCAGAGCTTTTGGAATTAGAGTTTTTGAGAGTGTTTGTATGAAACTTTTATTTTGTGTAGAACATCTTTAGTTTTGGGGTTTTAGATTTCACTTTTGAAATTGACAATTCGAAGTTGGAATCAAAGTGGGTGTTGATTATAATTACTTAATTTCATCACATCCATGGCTGCTCTCATGATAGGTATAATTTATTCGAAAAAGGGCCTAAAATATCCTTGAACTATTGGAAATGGTACAAAACTACCCTCCATCCACCTATTGGCTCCCAAATACCCCTGACATCTACCTATTGGCTCCCAAATACCCCTGACATCCACCTATTGGCTCTCAAATACCATTTCATCCACCTTTGGGTTCAATATTGACCACTTTTATAGAGGATTGTCATTTAAATAATTTTTTTAAATACCTGGCGACCATCTATTGACTACAATTTAATTACTTAAATTAATTTACAAACTCATTCAGTTTACTCGATCCAAATTGACTACACTTGACTCAAGTTAATTATACCCGACCCAAATTAACTACACCCACCCCAAATTACATTTACCCCACCGATTAAAACAAATACACCCTTTATTGCCAATATTTCATTTCCTCTTTCAACCGTACTTCCCCAATATATTCGCTTACAATCTCAAAAAACACTACCTAAATACACTCATGTATCATCATAAAAAATTATGAGTGTTTTGCTAATTTCTTATGGTGATACATGTGTATTTAGGTATTGTTTTTCAAGATTGTAGGCGAATATATTGGGGAAGAAGGTTGAAAGATGAAGTGAAATGTTGGGAATGAAGGGTGTATTTCTTTTAATTGGTGGGTAAATATAATGTAGGACGCGCGTAATTAATTAATTTGGGTCAGGTGTGATTAATTTGGGTCGTGTATAATTAATAATGAGTGAGTTTGTAAATTAATTTAAGTAATTAAATTGTATATATCCAATAGTTGGTCGCCACGTATTTCAAAAAAATATTTAAGTGATAATCTGTTATAAAAGTGGTCAATATTGGACCCAAAGATGGATGACAGAGGTATTTGGGAGCCAATAAGTGTATGACAGGGGTATTTGGGAGCCAATAGGTGGATGGAGGGTAATTTTGTACCATTTCTAATAGTTCGAGGGTATTTTAGGCTCTTTTCCGTAATTTATTTACTCTTTATGATGCGTGGCTAAAACCTCAATTCTAGGGGTGCATTTATGGGGCTGGGTGTAGATATAATGTAGTGGGTATTGTGTTGAACTCTATTTTATTGCTTTTCATTCATGGATTTAGGTTATAAAGCATGGGGTTAACTCATGAGTTATGGTTGCAAACTTAATACTATTCTCGATCTCGGATTGATGCTCGAAAGAGATTAATTGGAGTGGGTAATTAATTTAATGCATGAAATTTAGGTTTGAGTTCTATGGTTTACTCGAAAGAAAAATTATGGTTCATATTTATTTGCCCAAATCTGCTCGAAAGAGAGATTTCATAAGGTATTGGGTTGATTTGTGATTCAAATAAATGAGACTGAAAGGAGATTCTATGAATCAGTACAATGAGATCGAAAGAAGATTAGTGTCATTGAAGACGACTCAACCTATCCATGATTGTTAAGCACTATTGAGCAACACAATTATCCCTACATAACATCAATTCCAATCCCTGCACTCCTATATTACTTCTTAATTACTTGAATTTCTAAATTTTAGTTTAAATGTGACACCTGATACTTCAAATTATTTTAGTATATTTGCTGGAATCATCCACCCATTTGTCTTAATGTGCTACAATGAATATGTCCGCATTCTTGATCTCCCAGTTAAATTCTTATCATTATACCAGTCCTTGTGTAATTCGACCCCGACTCTTTGTTGGGTAATTTTATTGACAATGGCCATTTACTCTTCTAATTGTTTTAGGGTAATTTGAGTATTATAAAAAATGATGTCGCTGTCGGAGAATGGTGGCTAAGAATTTAATTAGTTAAGTTAGTTAATAAACTTGTTGAGTTTTAGTAGATTGTTGTTCGGTGTGTTGTTTTGCTGATTTACGGGTATAAAACATGAGTGATCAGGGTAGTGACAACGGTAGTCACTACATGAAAAATGATCAAATAGGTGACTTGAATGACATGCACATGAATGTCATTGCTACCAATGGAGCTATCCGGTTACCGCCCATAATAAGGAGGGCGATGTTCCATGTAACCGGAACAATGCTATGGCTGCTCCAAATAAGAGGAATGTTTGGGGGGTTTAGCTCATGAGGATCCTTGTATAACACTCCGTATCCGAAACAGACAAAAAATATAGATTTTGAGAAGTTGCAGGTGCAACCCACGGTTGCCATCCACGGACCGTAGGTCAGACCACGGCCCGTGCTGGTGGTCCGTGGTTCACTACTATAACCCCTCCCTAAAACCAGCTCAGAAAAGTCAGCTAAGTCCCGACTCACGAACAGACCCACGGTCCATAGATCAGACCACAGTCTGTGGTCTATATCCGTGGATCGAGACCTCCTTTACCCAGCCTCTGACACAAACTACGGTCGACCAACATGGACCGTCATTCGATCCACGGTCCGTAGGTCTGACCGTAGATGAGGGTCAGCAGCCAGTTAGCTGAAAATTGTTGATGGGTCAACTTCAGATGGTCATAACTTTTAGCAAAAAAGGAATTATGTGTCCGATGACCTATGATATGATAGATAATTTAATCCTCTTTACAACGCCACCAATTTTTCTAAAATCCAACGTCCGAGTAAAAAGTTATGCTCGTTTTAGTGAAGCCATGTTGGGAAGACTCGACCGACGACTCCAATCGACGGACCGTCGATTGACCTACGGCCCATCAGTCCCGTCCGTCGGTCACTCCGACAGCAATTAAGTCAGGGGTCTTTTGGTCTTTTCCTATTTCATTGGACCCCTAAGATACGCCGTTTAGACCCTAAATCATGAGGTTTTAATCAGTTTAAGCCTAAAAACATAACTAGAACTTACCTTAGTCAAAATCATTAATCAAAACTTAGAAAATTAGAAGCTAGAGAGGAGAAAAAGGTCAAGAACCCTAGTTCAAGAACGCAACAAGTTTCCTTCAGTCCCAGCCCTAAAATCGAAAAATTTCTCTGTGGAATTCGTCACCAGGTATGTGGGATTTCACTAGTGGGTTCCTTTCTCCCATTAGGTCCCTAGAATTCAGTCAGTTTCTTGATTCCCTTATTATGCATAGACCTAGGGTTTCTAGAATTACAGTAGATCATCATGAATTAGTTATTAACATGTTCCAAATCAGATTATCATGTTATTTCTCAGTTTATTGCATGTATTTCAGAACCCTAGCTATGTATTTCTTTAGTTCTTGAATTACACATGCTAGGTCAGATATCTCAGTTATTCAGTTATACATGTCTCAGTTATTAATGCATCATTATCAGATTAATTGTTGCATTCTCAGTTTGCATGTTCAGTTCGAGCTATCCAGTAACTTATAGAAATTTAGTCATAATGTGTTAATCACTTAATCTATTGGGAGTAGCATAATACCGAGTTGGACTAGGGTTCAACGTACCCATATAGTCCCAAAACTACGAGCCACGTAGGTGTAAGTCCCCTCTGTGGGCAACATCAATTTAGTGATCACGCCAGCATGCCTCTATACCTCTGGCAGGGTATATTGGGTCCTCTCGATGGGGCGTATACATCAGACTCCACATTTAGCTCATGTGGTTTTATGTCGGTTATTAGTAGCTCCCACAGTTCAGTCATACTCTATTGCATTGACCATATTTCAGTACAGTTAGTATTCAGTCTCAGCATGTTATAAATTTGGTCATTGCATCACTTAGCTCAGTGTTCAGTATTTTCAGTAACTATATCATGTTCAGATTATTTCATTGCTTTATTGCTTTGTTCAGTTATATGTTATTTCAGCTTTACTCTATCCTGCATGCTTAGTACCTTTTCAAGTACTGACGCATACGTGCGCTACATCTTCTCGTGATGTAGGTTCAGGTTCTCAGCATCCAGATCACGCTTAGATAGATTGCTGATCTCCACTTCAGCAGAATCAGTGGTGAGTCCTCATTCTCCGAGGACAATAGTCATGAGTTTCTTTTCAATATTCTAGTCCTTTAGTTTTTAGTTTTTCTAGACTTAGCTGGGGCCTGTCCCAGCATTTCTAGTCAGTTAGAGGCTATTTTCAGACATAGATAGATTCAGCTTAGTATTGAGTTAATATCCTCCTTGTATTAAACTCACCAGTTTTCATTTATCTCAGTTATAACATATGGGTATTTCCCATCTTTTCATCTTATTTATGATTTAGATTCCGCATCAGTTTATTATCTTTAGTATGCTCATGATCATACCAATAGGGTTAGCTTGGGATCATTTGTGGTCCTAGGTCCTGTGTCTTCGTCTCGGGGGTAGTCTCGGGGCGTGACAATCCTCATAAACAGCTTCAAAATTTTATGGATAATTTATGTCCGTTCATTTCCAAGAACATCTTATAAGAATTGATTCGGCTAAGATTATTCCCTTTCTCCTTGACGGGGGAAGCTACTAGATGGTTGGGTGAGTTGCCGAGTGATTCGATCACTTCTTGGGTTGAGTTAATCGAAGATTTTTTAGAGATATTCTTTCCTCCCTAATAAATGGTCAAGCTTAGGACAACATTCAGAACTTTAAAAGAGTGGGGGTGAACCTTTTCACGAGACATGATTGTGGTTCCAAAAATTGCTTTTACAATGTCCAACACATCGTGTTCCGATCAATTTGCTGCTGCAATACTTTTATTGTAGCCTTGATTTAGTCAACAAGGGCTTGGTGATAAAATTGTTCAATGTGGGTGATACAACAACCGTTCGAGGTGGCAACATTGTTGCTAGATGATATGACAAAGTTAAACCGAACATGGCATACTAGGGAGGATTAAATATCTTTTCAACAATGGGGCATAATCAAGGAACAAATGATAAAAGATCATGAGCATGATGAAAACATGGATAAAATGATGACCCAACTTGACTTGGTTTCCAAACATGTCATGTAAGGTGGATTAAAAATGGTAAATGTAGTCGGTACAAGCAATGGACAATGCCTGGAAGATGCCAAGTTTGAGGCATTGTACAATGCAAAGGTGAATTAAATGGGAAATTATATTGGGGGGGGAGGGATTCTCATCCTAACTACCTAAGACTGGGTGGAAACTAAGGTTGGAACAAGCATCGAGATAATGTTTGGAGAGATTGGAGAGATCGAGGTTGAAACTGGAGAGACCGGGAAGCTGAAAAAGATAGATATATCCCACCTCACGATCTCCTAAAACCAAAGGAACCAGTTGGATCGGAGGGAAACCAAACCGATGATATGCTAACAAGGATCTTCAACAAGGTTGAAGGGTCCAACAAAGTGTTGAAGGATGTGAAAAATAACTTCTGCATTTTAACTCAAACAATTACTTTTCATTTCGTATCAATCAAGCAACTGGAAACTCGAATGTGCTAGATCTCCACCTATTTAAACCTAAAGGAATAAAAGAATGTTGCCCCAAATCCAAAAATGACTATTGATGAGTAAGAACTGTGTCGTGCCATGACATTAAATAAAGTGCCTCTTGGGAGACAACCCAAGTTTATTTTATTGCTTTCAATAATGGGTGTGTTGTGAGTGCAAATTGAAATTAAATCGAAAGGTTGAAAAGGATGCAGTAGGCGATGAAAGTACCAGCCAGTGATGTGCAAAAATGATTGGGTGAGCATCTTCATTTTTTCCCTTTGATCCAAGAATTTTGAAAAAGGTACTGTCAACTTTGACGATCAGGGACCAAATCGGCGATTCGCCAAAGCACAATAGGCAAACGACATCGGATCCACCTAACAGACCATCATGTTTGAATGTTTTTCACGCATTATCCATGAGCTTACGCTCCTTCACTGATTCACCAAATGTGTTCGATGACATTAGTCACAGATCAGTGATTGAGCCTGAGATAAAAAGGCTAGGAGTCTTTCAAGTTTTTAAAAACAACCTTTAATCTTTTAGCATTCTTTCACTTCCAAAACTTCCCATACCCTTGTTTCTTTGCTTGTGTGACCTCATTAACATGGATTCACATGCTTAAAGTGCATTGTGATGCTTGGTTCTCAATCCCAAACCCTTCTCCCTTGATTTTGTGGTTATTGGTCTTCTCTAAGGTTTGGTTTTCAAGACTTTCATTAATAGTTTTGCTTAATCTTGAAGTGTATGTTTCGGGTCTCTTATTATATTCTTGATGGGCTGTTGATTTGCATGGGTGTTGCTAAATGGTTGTGATTGAACTCTGCCCATGAGTTAGGATAGTTGATTTGATGTTTGAAATTGTCAAAATTGATTATGAAGGTTAAAATTTGAAATTAAGTCATTGAATATGTTTGATCTTGTTTGAATTGAGTATGTGTTTACTATGATTAGCCTAGTGTGGCCCCAAGAGTTGTATTTGCCCAAAGATGGATAGAGTGAGGACTTTCTTACGGGCAAATCGTCATTTTTGCACTACTTTGTGAAATTTGAGGGAATTGTGAGTAGCCATGGGTAGAATAGCATGTGGGTAGATTTTAAAACTGATTGGGTAATGGGTATTATTGCGTATTGGTGTTGAAATTGGGAAAAATAGGCATTAGGCTGAAATGACCTGTTCGACGGGCTTGTCTTAGCTCACCAAGGTTATTACGCGAATCACCGAGTAAGTCCCAAATCGCCTTTAGTTCTTGAATATGTGATGTGAGTACTGTCTAGTTCAACGAGCTTATGTTAGCTCTCCAAAACTAATTCAGCAGATTGCCGAGTCGGAGTAGACAATGCCCTTTGTGCCTATCTCTTTTAGTTAAGCACTCTCACTTTCGGTGGACTTGTGTTAGTCTGTCGACACCGACTCAGTGGATCTCCAAGTTGAATATTACTCCGCCTTTCATGCCTGGGTATTATTAAAGTATAGATTTCAACTTTAGCGAGCTCTCCTAACCTATTGGGTGAATCACGTTTCCAGTCAGCGATCCCTAAAGCTGGTTCTAAACTGTGTTTGTTTTTGAGTTTGATTTCAACTAACCTTCACCCGATCTGTGTTTTGAATTATTGTGCCTTGCAAGAAATTCGTAGGTCAAAAGGCAAAAGAGTTGTGTCCTCCAACTCTGAGAGAGACTCTCCTCTACCCCCTCCTCAAAAGTAAAACAAGGGGATCACCATTAATGATCCCTTTAGGGCTCCGCAACAACAAGACACTTCACGCTCTTCTACACGCATGAGTGAACAACCCATGAAGGTGATTGCTAGAAAGTGGACGATCCAGTCCAATCTAGCACACGCCCCTCAATCGTAATCACCTCCTCTCGTGTTCTCCTTATTATTGCTTTAAGAGACCTCAATAGGATCAAAACGGCTATAAAATGGACTATTTTAGAGGAGAGACGACTCTTCACTGATGGGGTGATAAGTGACTACCCCACAATCTGGGATACAATCAAGTTCCATAGGTTTCAACAATTTACCAGAGCTTGACCTCTTTACGTACCAATATGGGTGAGGGAGTTTTATGAGGCCTATGCTAAGGCCTTGCCTAATAAAATAAACATATTCGTATGAAAACCCTTGGATGAGGTTGAAGTCCGAGGTAAGATGGTGCAGTTCCACTTAAGTGCAATCAATAATACTTTGGGAACAAAGGGTAATCAGGATGAAATGTACAAGCTGTGTATGTGGCATGATCTTGACACCTTGAAATATTGGTTGGCATCGCTTATTTCAGATACCTCTCTTCTGTTGATGGCTGACACAGTGAAGATTGAAAAAAAAGATATAAATATTGGAGATCGATATTGGTTCGGGTTCATCAGCAGCAACATCATGCCATCCAAGAATGAATCAATCCACTGGTATCTGAAGGCTATCTTGGTTGGTACAATTATCGACCACGAAAAGATAAATGTATGTTAGATCATTATAGATGAGATGCTGATGCGAGCTCGTCAAGAGCAAACTTTTCTCTCCTTCGTAGTTTTGATCATATATGTGTGAGGCTGCGAGAGTCCCTTTTCAGAAAAGGGCTATGTGAAGATTACCTCATATCATCCAGTAATATTCGAAGGATTGAGGCAAATTACTTAAGAGATGATGCATTTTGGAGGAAGCCACCACCATTAGATTCTACCCCTGTAGTTGATACTACTACACTCGAGGTTGGTGCCGCTTAGCCCGCTCTTTCTGTAGATTTATCAGGTACGCCTAAGTCTCCTTCTATGCCTTTCACCTCCATAACTGCTTCACTTGTACCTATTTCCCAACCTTCATTGACCCAAGCCCTGATATACCAAATGGGCAACCTTGCTCGGTCTGTGAATGTAAGAGCAATAAGGGTAGAGATGGATATGCTCATATTTGTCGAGAGTGCTATTGAGGATGCATTGCTTCAAGTTAGAGGCCAGATGGTACAATATCAAAATACATTGGTATCGTATGAGGAGAGGTTAGATAACCTCACAGCTAGGAAGGAGGCTAGGGTAGCTTAGATGAGTTGACTGCTATGAGGGGTGAAATTACTACTCTCTGCATTGATATTTTTAAGCTATGGTCCACCGATATATCTATGTTATGGGGGTGAATTTCCCTTGCCCGATATGCATGATTCTGTGCATACCTCTAAGTCCAGAGTTGAGGTACCTAGTAGTATGGCTGAGCAGCCTGGTGTTATTGATACTGTTAGTGATGGTGAGAGAGTTGAAGATGAGGCTTATGTTGATTTAGCTGAGGAGAAAAATAAAGAGGAGTTTCAGAGAGAGGATGAGTAGTGGATTATTGAGATGTTGATGGAGCTGCAGGATATATTGAGGAGACGATGGTGCTGGCTGTGATGGAGAGATCGTGTGTGGAGACCCTACTATTCCTCTTTTAGATGTGCCAGGTATTGATGCTTGTTAATGCTACACTGCCGACTCCTGCTCCTACTTTGCCTGGAACTGATGCTCGAGAGGATGCCATCCCTTCCGACACTCCAGATCTAAGCACTTCACAAGCATATCACGTCAGGGGAACTTCTTTATCACTCTCCTCTTATTTTTACTTGCCATCACATTGAGGACACTACTAACTTTATTTTGGTGGGGTGAGGGTACTTGTGCCAATATTTCCCTTTTTGATTGTATTTTGTTATTTTTCAGTTTTAGTTTGAGACATTTGTAGTAGTTTGATATTTTGGTTTTTATTATGATAGTTGATGGTTAGAACATTTTGTCTCTCTTTATTTATCTCACCCCAAAAGTTTGGAAGTTTTTGAAATGTTTGAGTTTTCATTGTTAATGTTTGAGGATCAGTTGTGTTCAATATCGATGTCTTGGATAGTACTTATGATGATAAATATGTTTTGTGCTAATGATTACAAGAATAAATTGATGTGGCTTCACTTTTTGATTCTTTTGTTGGCTAGTTGCATTTTGATGTGAGCCTTGCAATGAACATCGCACGTAAGCTTTTGATCTTGTTGGATTGTGCTAAATGATTGTGTTTAAAGTGCCTTGTGTGGTGAGGTTTTACTTGAAATCATGCTGGTTGAATCCTAGAATTTGCCTTGTTAGTCCAATTTTCTAGCTTTGGTGAATGCAAGAAATGATCTTGGGCACAAATTTTTAGAGAAAAACCAGATGTTCATACCTTTTGTGACTACCTTGTGAGGGCGTGAAACCATATAGGCACCATTTGAGACTAAACCATTTGTTGTCAAATTTGTTGAAACCTCTTGAGCTGAATTATTCCTAATTTCTCACCCATAAATTGTTTTATAAGCATTGGTTTGTTTGAATAGCCAACTTAGGTCAAAAGCCTAAGTTGAGGGTGTGGATAGGAAGGAGGAAAGAAAGCCAAGTGAAAGGTAATGAAAGAAAAAGCGAGACTCAACTTTGAAGTGTGGTACAAAAAGAAGGAATCCCTCCTTATAAAAAATGATGAACAGAAGTATGAAAATTGAAATGAAAAATAAAGTTTTAGGAAATAAATGGGGTGTCTAATAAATTGAATTAAAATTTGAAGTTTGAGTCTCCAAGTTAAAAGAATGGAAAGAACTTGAGAAGGGTGAAAATGAGTGAGATAATGCTCTGAAAAGGTGAAGTCACTGAGCCAAATTGACAATACCTTTTTCCTAATCCATATTACAAGCTTAAAAGACCTTTGAGATCTTGCATGAACTAAGCCGTGTGATGATTGGAAAATATGGGAAAATGTATGGGATGAAGCTTGCATGTATTTCTCTTTCAGAGAGTGAGAGTTGTATTGATTCCTAACTTATTTATTGATTTGATTTGTGAGAGAATGGAATCATTCTTGATGTGAGGGAACTTGAATGCATTTGTTGGAACATAGTTTTGCACTAGAAAAGAAGCAATAGTGAGCTTGACCTTTTTGTGGCGGAGCCAGAAATTTTACTAAGGGTGTCCAAGAATAATGGTGTGTGACTGTCAAAATAAAATAAAAATATTGTGGTATTTGGGGTTTGAACTCGGAGCTTCTTCATTCAAATGGACACCCATTACCACTATGCCAAACACATAACTTTTGTCAAGAGTGTCCAACTTTAAATATATATCCTATAAATGTAGAATTTGACATATATATACAACATAATTTTCCGATGAACGGTGTCCAGTTGGACACCCTAGGGTGGCTCTAGATACACCACTGTGAGTTTGGATTGATACCGACTAGTCATCATTTGAAGCTGTTTGAGCATTATTGAGTATTGCATTTGTCTTATAGTAATCTTTTAGTGGCACTTGCATGTTGTCTCTCATTGAGAACGACACCCTTGTTGTGACACTTGATACTTTAAACTATTTTAGTAAATTTGGTGGAATCATCCATCCATTTGTATTAATTTGCTACAATGAATAGGTCCGCATTATTAATCTCCTAGTTGATTTTATATCATTATACTATTCCTTGTGGGATTCGACCTCGACTCTTTGTTGGGTATTTTATTGACAACAACCACTTACTCTTTTAATTGTTTTTGAGGATAGTTTGAGCGTTATCATTAAGAAACTACAACAAAAAAATACTAATAGATAAATGAGTTGCTTAGTGCCACAAGTACAACACCATCATGTAACTATTGAATATTAAATAAATTACTCCATAGTTATCTGTTTATAGACTGTAGTTTCATGATTGTGTTGTACTTGCGAGACTACACAACAAATTTATTTATTTAGTGTTTATTTGTTGTAGTTTCTTAACATGATTATGTTTGAGGATACAAAAAAACATTTCTAATCTCATTCATATGGTTCAATTATTAATTATTTGTAATAATAATTTTTATTTGGTTTTATTGCAGTAAAAAAACATATTCGTTGTTGATCTAGATGTTTATTGGCACACCGGAATCTATTACTTATTAATGCTAGAGTTCTCTCAAATTTTAATGCACTTTATCACTATTATCAATCGATACTGGCTTAATTTTAATGACTTGAATCCTTTAGTTATTATTTTGTCTGTATAATAAACTACAAAATGCATATGCTTTGGAGTTTTGGTTTTCAAACTAACCTTTCTTTTTGCATAACAATTATGTTATGTTACTCTACTCAATTTTCTTCCCACCCTTTAGAGTTTGGCTTAGTGGTCAATATGTAGGTGCAAACCTTGGTGAACCAGGGTAATTACGATTTCATTAGTTCCATCATTTATGCAATCTTAACATAACTAAATAAGCACAATTTTTTTACAAAACTTGGATGACATAGTCTAATTTTTGCGATTTAAAATCACTTTGACATAGACAAGTCACTGAATTTAAAAATGTGTTCATTCTAATTCATACTATCAATTTTATAAATGGAAAATAATAATGTTTTTCCATGTTGTTACAACTATATATGTTTAAAAAGAGGGGAATTTGACCCATTGTTTTACCAATCTTAACTCAATCTTTCTGAACCAAGAAAATTTTGGCGGTTTGGAACTTGACCCAATAATTACTTTGACCCATTTAGATCTATTCGACTTTGATCCAACCCGCCTATTTGTAATCTCTAAAGTCATATGTAGTTCTTGATCGTATGTCATGATCATTATTTGTGGAGAACATATTTTTCTACTTTTTCTTAGAATTCTCGTCTGCTTGTGTCATTTTTATGTGAATGATAAGAGATATAATCTTTAACATTAAGAAATGTAGGGATTTTTATAAAAGACATGTTTTGTTTGTCAGGTGTAGAAACAATCCAATAAGCACAACATGTTGCAATTGATATTTTCAATTCAACATTTGTTTTTGTACAATATCAAACTTAAAAAGTGATTATCACTTTGACACAATTTTTTTTTTCCTTTCTTCGGTTGATTAGAGTTAATGTTTTCTGCAGAATTGCAGTCTTAGACCTTAAATTTCTGGTCGAGAAACATTAAGTTCTATACAACTATATGTTTAGCAATAGCAAAATATGGCTAAATCATATCTTAGTCATTATAACATTAAATATTCTTAATCATTAACTCATTTTTAACTCCATTGTCACTATGTTAGTTGAAAGGTTGAGGTAAATGAAAACTAACTACTTCATTGTTGAAACAAGAGGAAAAAGAAAAACATTATAAATAGTATTTTCAATTTGTTATTCAAAAAATAGAAAAGGACATTATTATATGATGCTTTAAATTCGGGAGTTGGGGTACGACGGCAACAAGGGTGAGGGACTTCACTAAGATGAATTCCTAGAGTTTTATGGGCCCAAAGTTGAGAAATATCTCCAAGAGGTCAGCGACGAAATTC
The DNA here is from genome assembly GCA_036553675.1 of Solanum okadae. Classification (NCBI taxonomy): domain Eukaryota; kingdom Viridiplantae; phylum Streptophyta; class Magnoliopsida; order Solanales; family Solanaceae; genus Solanum; species Solanum okadae. Next base: position 17,441,429 of record CM071686.1, on the reverse strand, counting down.
ATAAGATAATGAACATTATGGGAGTTACACCAGTGAAAAAGGCGGACTTTTCCACTGATCAGTGTGAAAGAGCATGCATTGAAGTTTATTCAATTATGTATGTACGCCCCTACTATGGTTACCGACTCTAGGGCTAGTGTAACACCTCAGATTTGAAATAAGGTAAGAATTTCAGGTTTCACAGATTTGGTGCTAGTATAGACGGAACCACCGACAGTCCATAGGCCAGACCACGGACCGTAGGTAGGGACCGTCATTGGCAAGCTTCCAATGATTTAGATTGTCAAGTCCCAGTACTCTTTGACGATTTACCAAGATGGCCCGTCATTCAATGTACGAGTCGTATGTATGCACCACAGGTCTGTCTTAGACTTAGTGAAGCTTTAGGATTAAAGTTGGGACTCATGGTTGAGGTGTAGGCGGACCCATATATTGTACATGGGGTCACGTCATTGGGGGTCCAAATGTTGTGGCCTCTAAACTCACCAATGGTTGACCAGGACGGTCCCTGGTAGGACCTACGAACCATAGGTCAGACCCGTCGGTGATGAGTCAATAGTTATTTAAATGGTCTTTTGGTCTTTTCCCTAGTCGTAACCTTATACTACATCGTTTTGCCTTCTACACAAAGCCCTATATAATGATTTGTACCTCCAAATTACCCAATTCAATTCACTCTCCTAAATACCCAAAAGTTGATCAAGTTCATTCTCTAAAATATTTCTCTCTCTAAGGAAGAATAAGAAGTCGAAGGTTTCAAGATCTAGTCTCCAATCAACCATAACTTTTGACTTTGAACTCCAAGGTATGATAGTCTTCACCTATGGAGCCCTTTCCTCCATAGTGTTCCTAAAGTCCCTAATTTTGTAAAGTTAGATTGCCAATCAAGTTAGGATTTTATTCAATTACCATGGGTTCCTTTCAGTGTTGATCCAATTGATAGTTTTTTGTTTTCTTATGCATGCATTGAAGTAATTGCATGCTTTTAGGTTGAATTCCCATGAGCCATGTATAACCCATGTTTTCTAGACTATGATGATCAAAGGTGGGTTTTGAACTATGCAAGATGAATTTATGAAGATATGCATGTTCTTTATGAAATTCATGAAAAATGATTTAAGTTGCTTTGAGAGTAAAGCATATATGTTATTATTGTTGTTGTTGTGAAAGGATTTCTCACATACTACTCAATACATGAATGTGAACGGGTTTTCTCACATCAGGATTCTTGGAGTTGAATGGTTTTCTCAACTAAACTTTGAATCAAGACTTACGAGCTATTATAATGAAATATAGCTTGGATTGGCTACTAAATGTGCCTTCCATGGATGATAAGACACGCGACGATTACCCATTTCTCTTAATGATAAGACAAGTAAACACTAATGACTTTTTCCATAGGATTTTTTCTTAGAACCGAGTGTAAAAGAGGCGATTACTCATGTCCCATAAACTATGTGCCACCATAGGTTGTCTTAGATAGACATTAGCTAGTGGATCCACTTAAGCTAGAAGTTATGGTTCTTACCTTGTCAAGTAAGCAAATTTCTTTTCGGTGTTGGATAGACATCAAATTTCATGTGTTATAGCTCACATGGTCTATATGTCGGTTAATGGCTACTTTCCATAATAATGAACTAAGGTTACTTCTAGCAGTATCTCACATGTGTTTTAAAGATGATTTTACTTGCATTGATTATGTTCATGATTCCTATTTCTTAACTCGGTCTTTGCATGTTATGAAATATCCTTTTAGCATGATTTTATAACTGTTATGTATTACTATCATACTTTATACATTCTTTGTACTAACATATACTCTTGCCTACACTCTTTCAAAATGTATGGTCAGACACTCCGATTCCGCATCCTCATGGCTAGTGATCATCTTAGTAGCTTTTGAAGTGTGGTGAGTCCTCATGTTCTGAGGACCGAACCTTTTATTGCATATTGTCTTCATTTTTTTCCAGATTGTATATGATGTATGGGTTTACTTTTTGCCGGAGCCATTCGGTAAGAAGGAATAGAGATAGGTTGCGTATTTTGGAGAAGTTAAATACCTAAGTCTATTTCCTAATCGAGAAAAATATTTGGTAGATTATCAGGAAACACTTCCAGAAACTCATTTACAATGGGGACCAACTCAAGAGTAGGGGTTTCAGAATCCATATCCCTCACCTTAACTAGATGGCATAAGCAACCCTTGGAAATCATCTTTCTAGCTTTAAGACAAAAGACAAACTGACCTTTTGACATAGAATTTCCCCCTTTCCACTCTAGTAAAGGCTCATTTGGAAACCAAAACTTGACCACTCGGGTTCTACAATCAATAGAAGCATAACAAGAATGCAACCAATCCATGTCAAAAATAACATTGAAATCTAGCATATCGATTATTTGAAGATTGTGTTGCAAGTTCTCAAGGACCAACAACTCTTTGCAAAGTTTAGTAAATGTGAGTTTTGGTTAAAGACTGTGGCTTTTCTTGGTCACATTGTTTCCGAGAAGGATATTGAGTTAGATCCTAAGAAGACTGATGCAGTTAAAAGTTGGCCTAGACCTCTACCCTCTTCGGATATTAGAAGTTTCTTGGGTTTAGCCGGTTACTATAGAAGGTTTGTGGAATGGTTTTCCTTGATTTCCTTTCCATTGACGACATTGACCCAAAAGCTAGTCAAATTTTTATGGTTGCAAGCATGTGAAAAGAGTTTTTAGAAGTTGAAAGATAGACTTGCTTCTGCTCTGGTTTTGACTTTACCGGAAGGAACCAATGGGTTTGTTGTTTATTGTGACACTTTAAGAATTAGGTTAGAATGTGTCATCATGTAAAATGGGAAAGTCATTGCCTATGCCTCAAAACAACCTAAGGTGCACAAAAAGAACTATCCTACCCATGATTTAGATTTAGCAGCAATTGTGTTTGCTTTAAAGATTTGGAGGCATTACTTATATGGTGTTCATGTCGATGTCTTTTCCGACCACTAAAGTTTGCAATATGTGTTTTAATAGAAGGATCTAAATCTTCGCCAAAGAAGGTGACTTGAGTTATTAAAAGATTACGATATGAGTGTTCTCTATCACCCCGGCAAAGTGAATGTGGTGGCAAATGCTCTTAGTCGATTATCAATGGGTAATGTTGCTCATGTCGAGAATAGTAAGAAACAGTTTGTTCGAGATGTTCATAGATTGGCGAAAATGGGTGTTTCTGTTAGTGTACTCTAGCAATGGCGGTGTTATTGTCCATAATTGTTCAGAGTCGTCTTTTGTGTCGAAAGTGAAAGCTAAGCAAGGTCTGATCCGATCTTGATTGAATTGAAGGAAACTGTGTTTAAGAAGTCAGTTGAGGCTTTCTCCCAAGGGGGAGATGGAGTACTTCGATATTAAGGTCGTTTGTGTATTCCCCCATGTAGATGACCTAAGGGAGCAGATTTTATTAGAAGTCCATAGTTCTCAATATTCCATTCACTCAGAAGCCACCAAGATGTACCGTGACTTGTGGAATGGCTGAAGAAGGATATTGCAAAATTAATGGCTAAGTGTCCTAATTGTCAACAAGTGAAAGCTGAGCATTAAAAGCCTGGAGGTTTGTCCCAAGATATCAGTATTCCTACTTGGAAGTGGGAAGATTTGAATATGGACTTCATTGTTGGTTTACCCTACACACGGCAACAACATGAATCAATTTTGGTCATAGTAGATCGAATGATGAAATTGGTTCATTTATTTATTATTAATAGAATTTTAAGAATTTAAAATTCTTAGTACAAATCAATGTATCGATATATCTAAATCTAACTGAGTACGTATAATAAGAATAAGTGCTAATAATGTAGAACTGTAGAACTAAATAATTTATCCCCGTCAATGTTTCTTATTCAGTGGAGGACTATGCTAAGTTGTACTTGAGAGAAATGATTAGGTTGCATGGAATGCCCTTGTCCATTATCTCCGATCGGGTACCCAATTCACGTCTCAGTTTTGGAAATCTTTCCAAAAGGGGATGTCACTCGTGTTAAGCTTAGTATGACCTTTCATCCACAAACCGATAGGCAAGCAGAGTGTACTATCCAAACTTTGGAAGATATGCTGAGATCTTTTGTAATAGGCTTCAAGGGTAATTGAGATGATCACTTGCCTTTGATTGAATTCACGTATAATAATATCTATCACTCAAGAATTGGTATGAATCCATTTGAGGCTTTATATGGTAGGAGGTGTTTATCTCCTATTGGTTGGTTTGAAGTGGGTGAAGTTGCTTTGATAGGTCCCGAGTTGGTACATAAGGCTATGAAGAAAGTTTGGCTTATTAGAGAATGGTTGAAAACGGCTCAAAGTCGACAAAAGTCCTATGCCGATGTTAGAAGAAGAGATCTTGAGTTCTATGAGAATTATTGGGTCTACTTGAAAATTTCACCCCTGAAGGGTGTAATGAGGTTTGTAAAGAAAGGGAAGCTTAGTCCTCGTTATGTGGGTCCATATCAGATTTTAAGGCGTATTGGTAAGGTTGCTTATGAACTTGAATTGCTTAATGGCTTGGCAATGGTGCTTCTAGTTTTCCAAATCTCCTTTTTGAAGAAATGTGTTGGTGAACCGACATCTATAGTATCATTGGAGAGTCTTGGCATAAAGGATAGCCTTTCTTAGGAAGAAGTTCCGATTAAGATCTTGGACCGGCAAGTTCAGAAGTTGAGAAATAAAGTAATTGCTTTTGTGAAGGTTCTAGGAGAAATCAGTTAATAGAGGGTGCTAGTTTGGAGGCCGAGGTCGATATGATATCCCGTTGTCCTCATCTCTCCCTCCGTCACTACTTTAGCTTGAGGTATCTAGTTCCTCATGGTTTACTCTTTTGGTGTCATGTGTCTTAGATATTCCCATGATTACTCATATGCATGTTCATGAAAAAAATTGTTTTTGAGAAAATGAGTTATCTTGATATATTTCTCCATGCTTATGTGCATTTGAGTATGAGTTGCATATAAACCTTATCAAATCATGTTTTGAACATGCTTTAGCTTGGAGTTGATGTTTCCTCCTCAGATATGTGCATTTATGTGATTGCATTCATGTATGGCTGTTAGGTATAGTTCCTATCCTCCTTATGATGTCTTGAATCTCATTCAAGGACGAATGTTCCTAAGGGGGAGATATTGTAACACCTCAGATTTGGAAAGAAGGTAAAAATTTCGGGTTTCAAAGATCTGGTGCCAGTGCATACGAAACCACCAATGGTCTGTAGGTCAGACAATGCACCATAGGTGGGGACCGTCATTGGCAAGCTCCCAATGATTTAGATTGTCAAGTCCTACTACTCTTTGACGGTTCACCAGGACAGTTTATCATTTAATGTACGAGTCGTAGGTATGTCCCGTAGGTTTGTCTCAGACTTTGTGAAGTTTTAGGATCAAGGTTGGAACCCACAGTTGAGGTATATCTGAACCCATTGAACATGAAGAAGGAGGCATACAAGTCCAACCTCGCTGACTGGGACGAGGGGTAGGTCTATATACCTTGGCACAAGGAACTTGGCACTATTGGTACTACTGATTTTTATTGCATAACTCGCATTTATTATGCATTACCTATCACCAATAAAATTGGTTGTTGTTTGTACCCGTTGGTCATATGGGGCCCGTACGGGTTTAGTTTGTTGTTGTGTACCTCCTATCCTCATAGGGACTCGATACAATTATTGTTTGATTGATTGTTTACTTGCGGCATTATAAAGGATGGCCCTTCGTTTGAAAGTAGATACTACCCTCGTCCCCCTTGCTTGACGCTCTTATGTAGGGTTTTGGTTTGGAATAGCCTTCTTGGATTCGACGTGATATTTGTGATTATTTCTATTAGTATGCCTATGGCTAGTCGTGTCTCTTGGTAGAGCTTTTTCATGAACATGTTAATGGTCTAGCACATTCAGGTTCATCCCTTACTTCTTTTACTTGTTTCATTTACTCTCTTTTCCATTCCTCAGTTTGTTTCTTATTACAAGTTTCTTGTTGTTCCTTTAGTTAGTTATGATATATGCTCTATTATTACAAGTTATTTATGCTTGCTTTATATTTGGAGTTCAGTCGGTCTATGCCTACTGAGTGCTACTTGTTAGTACTCATACTACACTACTTATGCACCCTAAAAATCATAGTGGGAGTTTTCATTACTGATTTTGGATCTCGTGCGAAGCAGATCTTGGGATTCAAAGACTTGGGAGAGCTCATGGCGTTCAGAGTTGCTTCTGTCCATCTGTTATGGCCAGGACTAGTGTTTACTTGTTTTTGGAGACAATTCTGTATTATTGTATTGTCATTGTATCATATTTAGAATAGTTGCTCAAATACTGGCTAATCTAGGTCTTGTGGTTTGATTATTATAGTTGATTTGATTCTCTCTTCTCTTTGTTTCTTAATATTAATATTGGTTATTTTTCACCTTTTTTTCTTCCGCGTGATAGCCTATTGCTAATAGGTGCCATCATGACCTGAGAATTTTGGGTCATGGCAGTTTGGTATCAGAGCTCTAGGTTCACTGATATCATCAAATTAGTGTGGAGACGTGCGTATCCTATCTTCAAGAGGCTATAAGGCATTGTTAGGAAATTCCATTCTTGATTTCTTATTATGTCTAATTGGTTTGATCAACATATTAATACTTTCTTGGAAAGTATTCTTTGATAGATGGGTAGCACGAAGTGTTCAGTGGACACAGATGGTACATTGAATCATACCACCAGAGCTTTGATTCTTGGTCAAGGTATCAAGGATGTTGAACGACAGTTAGCGGGTCTAGAGGCAGGGCAGGTTCGGACAGAGTTAGTGGCCGCCTTGACTTTCTAAGATTCGATGTTGGGAGTTCCATGTCTCTTCAGACGTACACTAAAGACTATGTGGTTCTTGGTACATTGAGGCATTCAGAGGCTAGAGTTGAGTTGGTGAGCCACCAGAAAGGTTCCTTATCAGTTTCTAAATACACGACCAAGTTTCTCAAGTGGGACACACATACTCCTTTATTGTTTACTTAATGGAAGGACATGACTCAACGATTCATAAGAGGATTGACTTTGCCACTCTTTCTAGCATCGGATCACTTGATAGCGATTGGGTCTACTTTTTCCTAGGTGGTTTGTCATGTAAAGCCGTGGAATAGGAATGTATTGAGACTTACTATAGAAGAAGTAAGAGGCCCCACCATCAGTATAGTGGTGATAGGATCTCACCCCAAGGTAGGCATCATCTTAGTGAGGGTCATCCTCACTCATTACCTATTAGACCTATAGCCTAAGCACCTCAGGTTGCAGGTGGTTCTGTTGAAGGTTATGGTACCCACAATGGTTAGAGTTCACAATAGACTTCTCAGAGTGTGCATTCTAAGCATTCAAATTTTGGGTTCTATTATATTTTAGTTGGGGTAGTCTCAACTGGTTGTGTTTGGTGGGAAGTATTATTTGTGTGGTAAGTTGGGGAATTTTTCTAGGAAGTGTCCAACGTTTACATATAGCAGGAGAAAAGCTTGATAGGTTCAGGCCCCTAGGGCCTTGATAGAGACAACTAGGGTTGGTCCTTAGTGTGTTAGAGATGGTTCCCCAGGTATTGCAGGTAGTGGTGATGATGTCCAGTTTGAGGTCAGACACGTTCCATTCTATGTTCCTACAAGCATGTCGAGGGCCACAGTTACGTGTATCACTATTATAAATGTGATGTCATATTTTATTTACCCCTTTTGTTGTTTATGTTATATGTATTTGGGTTTTCATACCCATATGTTCCTATGTGCGTTGTTGTATATTTGTTATTTGTTGTTAAACCCTTATTTAGTGTTATGTGTCTATTTTTATTCCCTGTAGATTATTTCTTTTAGTAGTGGATCATTTCGGCGTTATTTTTATGATTGGAGTAGTAGTTGAGTAATCCCTTGTACCTTTGTGCATAACTATCTTACCCATGTTGGTTCTTTATTTTTGTTTTTCTGATTTGCTTAGATTAGATGGTTACCTTTGTCGCTCGTTGTCCTCTGGTTAGTTGGTATGGGGTTGGTTGCAGAGAGAGTTGTGTGATATGAGGTGTGATCTTTGTTGGTTTTGGGTCAAAATTCCCTTTGTCGATTCTTTCCCTTGCCTAAATCCTATTCTCAGTTCCTTAGTGGCAAAGTTAGGGTTTTTTTATTTGATCTATATGATTTGTTTCTTTATGGCGGGTTTGGTGTTTAGGATTGATGTTTAAGCCGACATTTTGACTCTTTTTGATGGTGTAGTGTCGTATGGTTATGTTTGGGTAGGGGAGGTTTCAAATGAGTAGTTTCAAAATGTTATAAGTGTGGCTATGAATTAGTTGGATGTGTTTTATGTATGGTTTTATGGGGTACATAGGTACTATATAATGATACACTTGTGTTCAATTGGCGGCTAGCAGAGAGGGGTAACTTTTGAGCGAGGGTGTCCACTTTCTTGACTATAGATTCATCCAGCCAACATTGGTGTATGGTTCCCAGTATGGATTTCCTGGTGTTTAGCTATCACTGTTGTTCTACATTGTGAGCAAGACTACTTTCTGTCATTGTAATTCTTGTTTAATACCTTGGTTTTTCTAGAGTTCCACAAAGGTTGTGTAGATGGTTCAAGATGTCAAACTTTTGATTTGGGTTCTATGTGGTGGTGTTTATTGATGGCTTCTACGTCTTTTTCTTTTCTCTAGAGACTGGGGAATCTGCTTAGAAGGCTCATCTTCAAGATGGAGTCAATGTAATTTGTGGATCAACAACGTTCACTTATTTCAAGATGCGATGGTTGGGTGTACTATTATAATTAGCTTGCGAAGGTTTGGTTTTGTTGTGTCACTCTGGATAGTTTGGTTATGCTCATTTGCTACCTACCGACTTATATTCCCTTGGATTGGGGTGCTTTACTAAAATTTGCACTCGAGGGGTGGTTTGTAGATTCATGGCATCAATCTCTATCGCACCGGGCTTCAAGTTTAATATTACTTCAGCTTTCTAGAAGAGTTTCATTGGAGTTGGGCTTGGTGTGGTTGCACCCGAGGATTGGTCGTCCTTTGGAGTAGCTTGGCCAGTTTTGAGAGGTTTCATTCAGACTTACGTTTTTTCATTTTGTGAGTCATTGGGACTGAACTTTGAGCTTGGGCTCTGGGCTGGGTCACTTATTATGACTTTTACCGCTCTTCAATGTTCTGATGGTGCGTGTCTTTTTTTCGTGATTAGCTTGCGAAGGTTTGGTTCTACCTTCTGTCACCAATATCCTGACATAACTTTTGCATGAAAATGCTGCACATTATCACATAACACAAACTCGATTCTCTCGTGCACCGCCCACACACTTACTATTAGTGTACCAGCGTGGTACCCGAGCCAAACAAATGTTATCCCGTACTAGGCGTAGAACCTAAGCATACTATTAGTATTTCGTACTGGTGTGGTATCTTAGGAAAAATAATAATCACAAATAACATACATAACCACAGTCACAATGAACAACTATACATTAAGCCACAAGTAAATTAAACAGGTTCATTGCATGAGATTATCAACTTGATGTCATTTCACATTCATCCCTTCTGTTTTCCCCACTTGGATTGCACAAGTAATATTATAAAATAATCAACATGCACACTTCACATAACTTGGAAAAAAAATCATCACGTACCTCAAATTAAGCCTTGAAAACTTAAAGAACTTAAGCTTTCCCTTTTTGTAATGTCTTGACTTGTTCTTGGTCTAAAATAATAACAAAACAAAACAATCAATGCACGATGACCTAAAAATACCAAATTATACTCAAACCCTGAACCCCAGGCCATTCTCATCATCATCCCACCCAAACAAGGATTTTTCCATCATTAATTCAAGTCAAAACCCTCCCCTAAGTGAACCATCATAGATTCTAGGGCTTAAGAATAAAATTACAAATTAGGGGAGTAATTAACTTACCTTTTTCCAAGAATTGGTGGAAAACTGAGGAATAAAGCCCTAAGTCACCCTTTCTTTTCCCAAAAATGAAGTTGTAGAATAATAAGGGGTTTTAAGACCTTTTCTCCATTAATCCGCGACTGAGCCGCTATAGCAGCCGCCAATTGCTATACCATTTATGTTTGTAGCGGAATCCCACCAACTATAGCGGCTTGCACGAAGATAGAAACTCTGAAATCTTCCTAAAACCCCAATTTCCTAATACACCTTTGAACCGTGACGTTCCAAACTAACCTTTTCACACCAAATTCAATATCAGGAGTTCTACTCATCCAAATTCACTTCTGACAAGCCCTATAGATTCCTTAATGTATTAGCTAATTAAAAAAGCCAACTCAAGCATAGACATTTTACTCAATTCCTTCTCTGGTAAACCTAGACCTCACCTTTCTAAACTTTCATCTTCAACTCATATAGCATAAAATTTTGAAGTCACCACTCAAAATGTTTTCTTACCCAATTATTTCACCATAGACTACCCAAAATTACCGGAAGGTATCATAACAGTAATCCAGAATGGACTAGTGAGTCCAATAGAGGTATAGTCAAAAAGGTAGTTGGTATGATGGAGGTTGATTGAATAACTAGAACATAGACACAAATAGCAACAATAAACAACCATTTCAGCCATCTAAATAAATTCTTGATGGGTTAAGCACAAACGTAGAATCAAGTTCAGTAGGTGAAACACACTTAGTTATTTTGAATAGTCTGTGAAGGTGACCATACATCAAATGTGTAAGGTGCGAATGCGATTGAATTCCATGTAATTTATACGCAATTTGAACAACGGAACACAAAATAGTTTTTTTTGGAACACATAGACCAAATTGGACTAACCAACAAAATTTCTCTTAGGGTGGAAATCAAAATCAAAATTAGTATAGACCACAAGGACAGTAGCAAGGCTATCAATATGGGTAATTTAGTGTAGAGACTTCTAGATGGAATCAAGGAAAATGAAAAAAAATATGCATATGCACAACAAAAGTGGTCAATTGATGCAAAAAATTGAGACTTAAAGATTTAAAATCTTAAAAGACACACAGGTCAGATTGTTATTGCTCTAGATACTATTCCCATGAAGGACTACCTGGTGATGTGTATCCTAATTCTAAACAAGTGAAAGATGTGATGAATCGAAGCGGTAAAATCTGTGCGATAGAGTACCCAAATAGTTGTTGAAGAACTAATTGAGAAAGAAAGACTGAGGTTTCGACAGAGAGTGGTGAACTAGTCTACATTAGTAGCTACTAGACTTCCTTCTTCATCCCCATAAAGGCTGCACAAGTAGAAGAATGAAGTTTCATTTTTTGAAATACTATGATTTATCAAATTAGGTAAATATTAACTTTCCTCTTATTGATATACTATAGTTCATTCATCAATAACCAAAGCATTTGAAAGATATTGTAACACCTCAAACTTTTGGCTACAACTTGAGCCATTCTATGAATGTAGTTAGACTAAAAATGGGTGAAAAAATTATTGTTTCTAGATGTAAATGTCAATTCCTTAGTAATGGGAGTGTATTAGATGTGAGTTAAGGTCATAAGTAACCTATAGCACAAAGTACAGTTGAGAGTTTCCCTGACGATTAAGTTTTTGTGTAAGTTCATTTAAGGGTCAACTTCAAACACGAATATCTCCTAGAATAGGAAGATTTTATTACATAGCCCCTAACCTATCAAATTGAAAGCCCTTGAGTTTAGATTTCAATGCACCCAACCACTCATCAATCTGACTTTTGATTAAGAGGTAATGAGCATGTCACTCAACGACTATCAGAATGGCCACACGTGTCGCACCTCACGGAGCATTGGCACACCTCACTAGCTAATTTTTCTGTATTTGTGTTTTTAAGATTCTTTATTTATTAATTTTAGTTTGGGGTTCACTTGGGTACTCATCTTGGATGACTTAGGGCTTATTTGTTTCAAAATCTCTCTCTTCCACCTTCAACACCAAGGTATGTTCCTCCCATGTATCTCAAGTGTTTTCAAATATTCTTAATCTATAATCATGAATTGAGAGAAGGACCAAAATAGTCCCTCATCTTTGGGTTAAGACTCAAAGTCATCCTTGTGTTTTCATATGGAGCACTAATAGTCCCTCATGTTTGCAATATTGGTGCACTTTTGGCCCTCCCCAAAGATTTTGCTTATTTTTTAACATTAATTTTGATCATAATTTTATATAAGGAATGTCTCATAGTCTTTTTATATATTTAGTAAAAATAATTACTCTATGTGAGAGAAGGTGAGAAGAAGAGCATCTTGTTCTGTTCAGTATAAATATTACTGCAACTAAACTAAAAACATTTTAACATATGACATTGCAAGAAAAGAAAAATGTGTACTATTGCATGTGAAATCGTCGTGATGAATCTCTCGACTTTACCTGCAATACGATTTCTACTAAACAAAACAAGGTGTTTTTCTTCTCACAATCTCTCACATGGAGTTATTATTTCAACCAAATATATAAAATAACGATTAAACATTCCATACATAAATTATGAATAAAATCAATGTTAAAAAATAGGCAAAATTTTGAAGGAGGACCAAAAGTGCACCCATATTGCAAACATGAGGGATTATTAATCCTCCATGTTAAAACTCAAGGATGACTTTGAGTCTTAACCCAAAGATGAAGGACTATTTTGGGCCTTTTCTCTCATGAATTATTAACAAGGTTTTCAAATCAAATCTTCCTCTCATATCTATTGAAATCAAGAACTCATTCCAAGATTCAAGAACAAACTTTTGGGATTTGTCTTCAATGTTAGGATTTTCATTGGAGTGGTTCAAAGTATATAAGAATAACCTTGAGTGTGGGAGTAATTCTTCTCCAATGACCCCCATGTTTTAAATCCCTAGAAACTCCATGAAATAATTAAGGTTCTTGTTCGAAGTTTACATTCTTTACAGTCTTAATGTTTCCATGATTCTTGATGAATCCTTGGAATATCTTCCACAAAATTTATTTTAATTCTTCCATGTTTATGTAATTGCCTTCATGAACTATCAGTTTATGTATGTATGAAACGTCATGTTTCTCATGACGAAGATTTATGAATTCATCAATCTTTATGATATCATCAATTTTTTTAAAGCAATTTAATTCCAAGAAGTTTTCCCCCTTTTCATCATGAGATTTCAAAAGCATGAATCACGATTTAGTGTTTCTTCTTCAAGGCATGTATTTGCCTGAATTTCCATTCAGAAATATGAACCTTATGTTTTATTGCATGATTTTAGATTATGATTTATAATTTATCAACTTCAAGAGTGTTTCATTGATTTTACCCTAATAACTATCAAACATGTAATTCTCATAATCTCTACAAGATATGTGTGTATGATTCACGTTATAAATTATGGGTTTCCAAGCTAGACATCTCTCTCTCATGTTTTGTACAATATATGTATATGATTCACGTTGTGACGTATGGGCTTCTAAGCTAATTTTTTTTTCATGAGCATTATGCTAAATTATGATATATGAGCTTAAAAGTTTATTATAATAGTTTTGGAGTAATGGTTAACATAGAGAAGACATAAATTCAGATAATGAATGCCCAAAAGTACGTATGCCATTGTAGGTTAACGATTGTACTGTTGGTTCGGGTGAATCCTCCAAGTGCCCCTGATAAGGGCTTATTATGGATCCACAAGACATGTATGTTTCATACCTTGGCAAGGTATGTGGTAGCTTAACTAACCGAACTGAGATCAGATTCTATGTTCTCCTATGATTGTTATGTTGGGTTAACATAAATATTGTACTATTCTATGAAATCAAAAGTCTATTCTTACGAGTTGTGATTTTTATGAAATATGATTTTAGCCAACCTGTTGTAATGAGTTTTACAAAATGCATTGCCTATGGATATTTAGTTAGCCAACATTCAGGTTAGTTTTGGTTTCTCAATTTCAAAAGTTCAACTTAAGCTCTTTAATAGTACTTATTGATTTAGATAATTATAGTGTTTCTTACATTTCTATGCTCAAACATTTCACGATCTTGATGTCTACCATATTTATGTTCAGTTGTTAAGCTTTATCAGTTATATTATACTCTCTCTGTCCCAATTTATGTGACTTACTTTCCTTTTTAGTGAGTACCAAAAAGAATGACACATTTCTATATTAAGTAACAATTTAACTATAAAATGTTTATTTTACCCTTAATGAAATGATTTACAGCCACATAAATTTTTATCATTCATTTTGGACCACAAGTTTCAAAAGTCTTCCTTTCTTTCTTAAACTCCGTGCCGAGTCAAACTACCCCACATAAAATGGGACGGAGGGAGTATTTGAATTTAGCTATTTTACATACCATACATTCAATGTAATGATGCATTTCATGTTGCATCCTTTATGATGTATATTTGGGGATTCAGACCTAATGCCAGAAGATTCATTAGATCCACTTTCCTCTGGAAAAAAGATTTTGTTTACTTTCTTCTATATTCATGAATTTTTTAGTTCATATTACTTGAATTATTTTATGAATTTAGTTAAAAGTAGTTAAACTCATAACTAAGGTTATGAAATATAGAGTAGGAATAAGGATAATGAATTATTTACATTAAAATCTTCTCATAAAGGGGTGATCATGGTGAAGTAATATTCTTTCATAAAGATCCACTTTGGGACTCTACATTGGCCAAAGTGTCTTTAGGAGACTTACAAATTCATCAGTTTTAGACAATGAAAAAATCTAAATGAATTGATGGTACATTAGATGTTTGTATTCCGATAGCTAAAAACTATAACCCTTGTTAGTCTCTAATTCTTGGTTACAATTGGTATAGTATAATTAGTTAATAATTATCCATTTGAAACTCCCAACTACAAAATTCAAATGATCATCTATTAACGTCTTTTCTATTTTTTGAATATCAAATTGAAAATACTATTTATAATGTTTCTCATTTTTCTACTTTTTCAAGATGAAGTAGTTAGTTTTTATTTACCTCAATATATTTTTTCAAGAATGAAGTAGTTATTCATCATTTACCTCAACTTTTCAAGTGACATAGTTACAATGGAGTTAGCAATGAGTTAATGATTAAGAATCTGATTAAAGTTAAAACTCAATGTTTCTCGACAAGAAATTTAAGGTCTAAAACTACAATTTTGCAGAAAACAGTAACTCATATTTTTGTTTTCTGATCAACTTAAGTTGAAAGGAACATTGTTTTGTATAAGAGTGAAAATTATCTCGTTACTTTGATGTTGTCCAAAATAGAAAAGTTGAATTGAAACTATCAATTGTGACATGCTGTCTTTATTGGATATTTTCCACACCTGACCGACAAAAAATGTCTTTTTATAAAAATCCCTACACTGCTTAATGTTAAAGATCCTATCTCTCATCATTCACTAAAAATGACAGAAACAAAAAAGATTTGTAAGAAAAAGTAGAAAAAAATACGTTCTCCAAAAATAGCGATCATGACATATGATCAAAAACTACATATGAATGTAGGGGTGACAAATGAGTGGGTTGGGACAACATATATAATTATTGAATCAAGATCCAATCCGCCAAAATTATTTTGGGTAAAAAAGATTGGGTTATGATAGGTCAAACGACGGGTCATAACCTAACATCTCCCCTTTTTAAACATATATAGTTGTAACACATTACTGTTTTCCATTTATGAAAATGATAATATGTAATAGAGTGAACTCATATTTATGATTCAATAATTTATCTATTTCAGTGTGATTTTAATCTTAAAATTAAACTAACTGTGGCATCCAAGCTTTAGCAAAAATAGTGTGCTTATTTAGTTATGTTAAGATTGCACAAATGATGGAACTAATAAAATCGTAATTACCAGTATTCACCAAGGCCCGCACCTACATATGGACCACTAAGACAAACACTAAAAGGTAAAATGAAAATTCAGTAAAGTAACAGAACACAATTCTTATGCAAAAAGAAAGGTCAGTTTATTATAATCCTGAAAACCAAACCTCCACATGCATAAGAATTTTGATAAACTATAAAGAGTATTATACAAACAAAATGATAAAGGATTCAAGTCATTACAATTAATATTGTATCCACGGACAGTAGCGATAAAGTGCATTCACATTTGAGAGAATTGTAGCATTAGTAACTAAATAGATTCTATTGTGCCACTAAGTATCCAGATCAACATTGAACATGATCCTTAACTGCAACAAAATCAACTTGAAAAATATTATTACAAAAAACTAATAATTCAACCATATGAATGAGATTAAATATGTGTTTTCAATCCTTAAAAAGAATCATATTAAGAAACTACAATAAAGAAATACTATATAGATAAATTAGTTGCTTAGTCTTGCAAGTAAAATACCATCGTGAAACTAGTTTATAAATAGATAATTGTGGAGTAATTTATTTAGTCTTTAGTAGTAGTTACACGATGGTGCTATACTTGCGAGAGTAAACAACTAATTTATCTTTCCAGTATTTGTGTGTTGTAGTTTCTTAGCATGATTTTGATTGAGAATACAAGACTTAATCTCATTCATGTGGTTCAATTATTAGTTGTTGGTAATAATATTTCTCTATTTGATCTTCCCGCTTTTAAAGATCATGTTTAATTTACTGTTGATCTGGATGTTTAGTGGCACAAAGGAAGCTATTAGTTACTAATGCTACAAGTCCTCTCAAATGTAAATGCACCTTATTGCTATTGTTCATCGATATTGGCTTAATTGTAATGACTTGAATCCTTTAATTATCATTTTGTCTACATAAAACTATGTGTAGTTTTTTAGAATGCCAATGGAGTTTTGGTTTTTAGGGTTATAATAATCTTACCTTACTTTTGGCATAACAATTGTGTGATGTTACTTTACTCAGTTTTCTTTCTACCCTTTTGTGTTTAGATTAATTGTCCATATGTGGGTGCAGACCTTGGTGAACTAGGGTAGTTATGATTTCATTAGTTCCATCATTTATACAATTGTAATATAGCTAGATAAACATAACTTTTTTTTTTGCAAATCTTGATTGAAAAAGTTGGACCATTTTCTTCAGATAAAAATCACATTGACATAGATAAATTAGTCAATCAAAAATATGGGTGCACTCTAATGTATACTACCAGTTTCATAAGTGAAAAGATTAATCAGTTTCCCGTTGTAATAACTATATATGCTTAAAAAGAGGGAAGATGTTGGGATTTGTGGCTGGTTGTTTGACCCATGAAATATTTGGGTGGGTTGTATCTTGACCCAATAATTACTTTGATCCATTCAAATTTGATCCGCCCACCCATTTGCCTCCCCTATGTTCATATGCAATTCTCGATCATACGTCACGATTCATGACCACTATTTGTGCTACATTATAATTTTTTTGAAGTAGTTAGTTTTCATTTACCCCAACTTTTCAACTGACATAGTTACAAAGGTGTTAGCAATGAGTTAATGATTAAGAATCTGATTAAAGTTGTAGTGACCCAGTTGGTCATATTTAGAAATTTTCATAAAATTATCAATTTACCCCTCCTGATATTGACACCAAGTCATTTCTAATTAGATTTTGAATTCGGTTTTGAGTGAAAAGTTATGAATTGTAGAGATTTTAAAGTTTAGAAAAGCTAAATTGGTAAAAATTGGTTTTTGGTGTCTTTTGAAGTTTTGAGTCTTGGAATGGAATTATGTCAACTCCATCAGTTAGGAAATGTGAAAATTAGTTTGAGAGTGTTTTTGGTTTCAGATTCAGAGTCTTTTTGAGGATTTGAGGTCCTAAGTTTGAAATTATTGACATTTTAGCCTTTGGGTTGACTTTGGTCAACGTTCAGAGTTTGGATGCTCAAATCTGATTTGTGAAAGTTCGATTGGATTCGAGGGATTATCTAAGACTTAGGAGAGATCTTGATTGAATTTTCAGAGATCCTGAGCTTGATTTAACCTTTTTAGGAGTTATGATTGTTCATTGTGTCTTTCACAAGTTTTTGTATCAAGGAGACCTCAAATTCATGTTTTGATGGTTTCATTAATGATCTAATATGAATTTAATCAATTATGAAAATGATAAGAAGGAATAATTGAAAATAAAAAACCTGCATGATATAGAACATGACTACATACTTGCATGATAAAATGATAAAAAACTATGAAACTTTAATCTTATATATACTTAAAGATATAGAAATAATTGAATTAAGAAAAATAATATGGGAAAAAATATTTAATGATAACGAATCAGAAGATATATTAAATCAACAATGGTATGAAATAGATCTACATGATTTAGACCTTGAAAGAATAGAATGGTACGATTTAGAAATAAATTCAGACTAAAATGAACTACGAATATTTAAAATATTGGACAGAAGCTATGGAAGATATAAAACTATTAGAACAATTAATGGAAGAAAATTTATATGTGTATCAAAGAACCCAAGATATGTTATATCTAGAATATATCATAAATAATATTAAAGAGATATCAAGATTAAGACACTTAGTAAAAGTATATTATAATAAAATCTTTAAAGTCATGAATTCCACACCTACCACACTACCAAAAATATCATGAATCCCTCACCTACCAAAGAAATGAATTCCGCACCAAAAAATGGTGGATGATAAGAAACATAGGAAGAAACATACTAGTAGAAAGATAAGAAAAATAAGAAGAAAATCAAACAAATTATATCCGGAATATAAACAACTTAATATCACAAAAACTGATAACAAAAAATTAGATCAACTAATAGATAATATATTTAAAATAGAATACAAATATATTCAATATTTAAAGATACAATGAATAGCGAGAATAATGAATATAAAGAAAGACTTACTGAAATAATTATAGCGAAAAGGCAAGAATTAAGACATAGGCAAAATAGACTTAACAGTAATATATTTGCAGGTATTTGTAAAAAATCTATAATAGCACAGAGAAAAGCTATTTTATATCTAGAAATACAAATAGAAAGTTTAGAATATAAACTTCAACACAATCTATAAATGAATAAGGAAGAATATGCCATAGATGAAAAAACATATGAAAACTATGACGGATTAAAAATAAAGATAATATTTTCTAATCTAGGAAGAAGATACAAGAAAATAGGTGACAATCTAAGTTTAATGTTAGAAAAAGAAACAGTAAAACTAGAAGATAGTTTAACTGCTATGATAAGAATAACAAAAGAAAATGAAGAAATAGATAGAAAAACGGAAATAGAAAAAATAAAACAACAAGCAAAAAAGGAAGTACAACAATTAGAAGAAGTAAAAAATACTAAAATAATAGAACTAGAAAAAGAGCCGGCAATGTTAAAAGAAATGTACGAAATTAAACAAAAAGAAAAAGAACAAAAAACAAAATTAGCAAATGAGATAAATAAATTTAAAGAAAAATTGCAATTAGAAGATGAATTAGAAGAAAAAGAAGAAAATAACCAAGATAATCTACTTGAAATAAGAATTGATGAAATAAATGACAATGATCTAGATGAGCAACATTTGGAAACAAGCGAAACATATACGGGACTTTTAGCAAACATAGATAATACAAAGAATTTAGAAATAAATACAGGAGACGTAGACATAGATGAAAAACCTAGCACATCAGGAGTAAAAAACCGAAAAAAATTTAAATCCAAAATATTATAATGAAAACTATGAACAATATGATAGAGAAAAAACTATATTGGATAAAATATTAAATAAAAAATGGACGCCAAAACCAATAACTGAACAACATAATTTTCTAGATTTAGACTGTGTAGCAGATATAAATAAAACAATCCAATTATGGATGAGACATATATCAAAACAATTAATAGATAACAAAATAGTAATGACAGAAACACCAGGATATATAAAAAGAACACTTATAGGAACAGTAAAATTATGGCTACAAAATTTATCAGATGAAAGTTTACAAACTCTAAGAAGTAATAAAAAATTTGATGGTGGAATAACTACTACAACTATGAAAATACTATATAAATACGAAATAACTATAAGGAATGCTAAGTATATTTCTATGGGTGCATCTATTCCTTCTCTAAAACATGCTTTTATTAGTATTCATTTTTAATCGGATTTTTAGCCTTAATATCTTGTATTTCTTTATTTATTATTCGTTTGTTTATTATTGGTATGTGTTGGGGAGTAATGTGAATGAGAAAATAGGGTAATTGATCAAATTGAATAACCTTAATGATAGAAACAGGGTATATAAAAATTCAATGTATTGATAATATTGTCTTGAGTTGTGTGAATTGCCTTGAGTGTTGATATTGAATTGGTGGTTGATATAATATTTTCATAGTATTGTTGTGGATGTGAATTACTTGAATTTTTCATTTCCTCATTATTGTGTGAACATGCCTATTCACATTGATTTTGAAATACTGTATGGAGATACATTGCATTGATGTCGAGGTCATTGCCGATGAGTGTGATTGATATCTAGGTCATTGTCAGCGAGTGTGATTGATGTCGAGGTCATTGTTGGCAAGTGTTATTAATGATGCCAGTGAGTGTTATTGATGTCGTGGTCTTTGCCGGCTAATGATATTGATATAGAGGTCATTATCGATAAATATTATTGATGTCGAGGTCTTTTCCATCGAGTACATGGAATATAGGCGTTACTCACGAGTCCCGATTGATATTTGTGCATGATAATCTTGATACTTGGGTTTTGTATACTTGATTATTGTGTTTGATGATCTTGATACTTGTGATTGCTGGCATGATACTTGTGATTAATGAACGTGATTTTTGTGATTGATGAACGATAATTGTTGGACTGTGATTATGGTAAAAATTTTAATTGAATATTGTAAACTGTTTGGTTGGGCAAATTTCTAGGTAAGTTTTAGCTATGGCGGGTTTGTTTGAATGAAAAGAGTTCTAATTTTCTAGCTAGTTTCACCTTTTTTAAGTGGGTTACTTTTTGAGTACCATGTTGTTTGGTACTCAGTCCTTGCTTCTATACTAGTGTAGGTTCCGAGCCCAGATTAGTGTGATTGCTCTTCTTCTATCTACATTTGAGGCTTTCTATGGACACTTGAGAGGTAGTTTCTTGTCATTCAGGTGGGCCTTCTTGTTCCTTATTTATATTTTGTTCTATTCGAGAGACAAAGACATTGATACTTGTATTTATCTTTCAAACTTTGTTTTTATACATTAGTGGCTTATATACTTGTCAACCAGGTTTTGGGGGTATTTTAGAATGACTAAGTTTTTTTGCATTTTGTTATTATTAGTTTATTTCCGCATTTCTTCCATTTCTTAGATTTTAGACTGACTTGTCTTGGTAGGATTAGATGAGTGTCATCACATCTATTTTGGGATCGTGACAAATATTATTAGAGCCCCAAGTTCAGAGGTCTCTTGTGTATACAAGCCAAGTCTAAATAGAGTCTTGAGGATCGAAACAAAGATATTTGTACTTATCTTCGAGAGGCTATAAAAACCGTTAGGAAACTTCAATTTTATTCATTCTTTCTTATCGTGCGTGATTACCTTAAGTAGTACCTAGTTGCTGTATGTTATTTTGGCAGATGTTAAGGACTAGAGCATTTATTTTTGTTGGTGGAGAAGGCAGACACTGAGGTAGTTGTTGAGACCTCAGTTAGAGGTAGGGGTAGGGCTCGAGCTAGAGATCTTGCTCATGGAGTAGCACCAGTCAAAGGCCGTGCCTGTGGAAAGGTACCTTCTAGATAGGTATCCCTTGAGCCACATGTTGAGGTTGGTGAGGACCAGGTTCCTCTTGAGTTTACAACTCATTTATTCCTTGATAATTTGTTGAGGATGCTGGGTGTGTTAGAGAGCTTCTCTCAGTGTGGTGCAACAAGCACACCATAGGGTTCTAAGATAGGAGTAGGGGTGCAGACCCCATGGGAGCAACAAGCTCCAATTATTCATGATCAGGTGGGTCAGCCACATATGGTTCTTGTACTAGCTATTGGTGTACATGTTGATCTAGAGGTTGTCTTGACAACACTATCATAGATATGCGACTTTTAGAACATGAAACCACCCTAATTTCAAGGTGGTAAAAGTGAGGATGCTCAAGAGTTCTTGCCTTTGTACCACGAGATGCTAGAAGTTATAGGTATTGTCGATGCCCATGGTGTTTGTTTTGTTGTATTCATCTCCACGGATCCTCTAAAGCGTGGTGAAGGATTTATGTGAGGTCTAGGCCAGCTGGATATTCATCGGTAGAGTGGGATGTGTTCTCCAGTGCTTTCAGGACCGCTTCAACCCTTGGAGCATGAGGAATGAGAGGGTTGTTTGAGATTTGAAGACTTGGGACATGGTAGCTTATCGGTCACAGTGTATGAGACCCATTTCTGCCAGTTATATAGGCATGCTATGACTATTGTTCAAAATGAGGGAGAGAGAGTTCTTAAGTTCGTGAGATGGATGAATTTCTCCATCAGATCTTATGTGTTTAGGGCATCCATAGAGGGGGCTTCCTTTCGGTCTATCGTGAGCACCTCCAAGGAGGGGGAGTTGATGGTGAGAGAGGATTTTGGGGACCCAAAGAGGGCCCATTCATCTGGCAAGTTTTTTGCCACCTCCTTTGGAGGCAGAGGTTCACACAGAGGTGGTAGCTCATTCTAACATCGTGACCCTATTAATGCATCTATGCTGGGAACTTAGAGTGGATAGATATCCCGAGGGTCCTCTATTCTAGACGAGGTGGCCATAGTTGTTTATCTGGTTTGTTACAACAATTATCCACACCGAGGTCTTGGTTTAGATATGGGGATCCAGGTCATGTGATATGACAGTGCCCTTTGAAGACTCATTCAACTGCTCCATTTAGGGGGTTACAGCCTCCAGCCAGGGGTCGAGGTAGAGGTTATTCAGGAAGAAGCGGTAGAGCTTCTAGTAGTGGTGTTATAGCTCGGCTGAGCGGAGGGTTAGGGTACTACTCAGGCTGGAGGTTGTCGAGAGTGACAAATTTTTGCATTTAGCGGGAGGCTGGAGGCTAAGGTTTCTGATGTCGTGATTACAGGTATGGTCCCAGTTTGCCATCAACCTATATCTTATTGTCTGATCTGGGTCTACTTTCTCATGTGTCTACCTATTTTGCAATTGGATTTGATATGATGTGTGATATCATACATGTGCCTATTTGTGTTTCTACACCAGTGTGTGAGTCCTTAGTGGTGGGTCGAGTGTATTGATCCTATCTCATATCTCTGGTTGGGTATAATACATGAGTAGACCTGATCATTCTGGGGATAGTAGACTTTGATCTTATTTTGGGATGGATTGTCTCTCTCTGTATCATAGTATTCTTGATTATTATGCTAAGATAGTGACTTTAGCGATGATAGAGGGTGCTTATCTAATTTGGCTTTTATCCTGGATACTAGTGTGGAGCCACCTCTTATGGATTTTGTTCCCGTGGTTTGAGAATTTATGATGTCTTTCCTACTGATCTTCCAGGTAATCCTCTTGACAGAGACATTGATTTTACTATTGACATGGACCCAGTCAGTTACCCTATTTCTATTTCTCCCTTTAACATAACTCCAATATAGTTGAAGGATCAGTTATAGGACTTATTGAGTAAGGGATTCATTTGCCCTAATATATCTCCATGGGGTGCTCCTATCTTTTTAGTGAAGAAGAAGAAGAAGAAGAAGAAGAATGGGACCCTAAGGATGTGTATTGACTATCGTTAGTTGAATAAAGTGATAGTAAAGAACAAATATCCACTTACTCATATTGATGACTTATTTTGATCAACTTCAGGGGGCCTCATTGTTTTCTATGATTGATTTGAGGTCTGTCTATCATCAGTTGAAGATTAGGGCATCATATGTCCCTAAGAAAGCATTTCAGATTCAATATAGGCATTATGAGTTTCTTGTGATGTCCTTTGGTTTGACTACCACCCATGTAGTATTCATGGTGTTAATGAACATGGTGTTTTGACAATATTTGAACTCCTTTGTGATAGTCTTTATTTATGAATTCTTGGAGTACTCAAAGACTAGGGAGAACCATGATTGCTATTTAAGGACTGTGCTCTAGCAACTGAGGGAAGAGGAATTGTATGTGAAGTTCTCAAAGTGTGAGTTTTGGCTTGATTTTGTTGTATTTCTGTGACACATAGTGTTAAAAGAGGGTATTCAAGTGGATCAAACCAACATTGAGGCAGTTAAAGGCTCGACGATACCTACTTTAGCTATCGAGATTTAGAGTTTTATGGGACTAGTAGGTTGTTATAGGTGCTTTGTTAAGCATTTCTCCACGATAACATACCATTGATCAGAGTGACTCGAAAGAGTGTGAGCTTCTAGTGGTTTGATGAGTGTGAGGAGAGCTTTCAAAAGCTCAAGACCTCATTAACTTCAGCACTAGTATTGACTCTACCTGAGGAAGGTGTGGAATTTACCATTTATAATGATGTTTATTTAATCGGATTTGGTGGTGTTCTAATGCAGAAGGGGAAGGTGATTGCTTATAATTCTAGACATTTGAAGACCCACGAGAATAACTACAGTCTAATGACATAGAATTGGCACCCGTAGTCTTGGTGCTTAAGTTATGTCGGCATTATCTGTATGGGGTACATTGTAAGGTCTTCACGGATCATCGGTGTCTTCAGTACATATTCATTCAAAGGGAACTGAAGTTGAATCAACGAAAATGGCTTGAGTTACTGAAGGACTATGCTATCACCATCTTGTATCATATAGGGAAGGCCAATGAGGTGGTCGATGCTTTGAGTAGAAAGGCTTCTTATATGGGGAGTCTTGTCGTTATCAGTATTGAGGAGAGATCGTTGGGTAGAGATGTTCAAAGGTTAGCAAATAGTCCTGTCTAGTTGCAGATTATTATGGTGGTATGATTACTTTCGTAGAGGCCTGGTTTTCTTTAGTTGAGCTGATGCGTGAGTGCCAGTTTAATGATGAGAAGTTGTCTCATTTGAGATAAGGTGTTGAGAAGGGAAGCCAAGGAGGCTGTCCTTGATTCTAATGGTGTCTTGAGGATCAGAGGCAGGATTTGTGTGCCTAAGGTGCGTGAGTTGGTTAGATTGATTCTTGAGAATGCTCATTATTCTCGATATTTTATCCACCTGGGAGAGGCAAAGATGTATCATGATCTGAATCAACATTACTGGTGGTGTGGTGTGGAAAAGGATATTTTAGACTTTGTGTCTAGGTGCTTGATTTTCTAATAGATCAAGTGTGAACACCAACAGCTTGGAGGTGTATCTCGAAGGATCCTTTTTCCTACTTGGAAGTGGGAGTATATCCCTATGGACTTTTTTTTGGGTTTTTTTACCAGCGTGGGTAGTTATGACTTTATTTGGGGGGCACAGGCTGAAAAAGTCCATCCATTTCATCCCAGTTCCGGTGAAGTATACACTAGACAAGTTAGCCCAGCTTTATATCAGTCAAATCATATGACTTCATGGGGTGCCTATTTCTATTGTCTGTGACCTAGGGGAATTGGTCACTTCTCACTTTTGGAGGGCTTTACAACATAGTTTGGGGAACTCAGTTAGATATGAGTAAAACTTTTAAACCTACGACATATGGTTTATACGAGCAGACGATTCAGGTGTTGAAGGATATTCTCCGAGCATGTGTGATTGATTTTCTTGCTCGATGGGATCAACACTTTCTCTTTGCTTAGTTTTCCTACAACAACAATGCTTATCACTCCAGTATCTAGATGGCCATTTGAGGCATGGCATGGCAGACACTATAGATCTTTGATTAGTTGGATTGATTCAGCTGAGATGGACTTTTTACACACAGACTTTATTAGTGATTCTATAGAGAAGGTCCGTATGATTCAAGATAAATTGTTGACAGCCCAAAATCGACATAAACGTTATGCAGATCGGAAAGTTCCAACCTTGGTGTTTATGGATGGTGACCATGTTTGGATCAGAGTGTCACCTATGAAGGGTGTGATGAGGTTCGAGAAGAAGGGAAAACTTAGCCCTAGATTCATTAGCCCTTTTGAGATTCTGAGTCGAGTGGGAGAGGTGCCTATAAGTTGTCCTTGCCACCCAGAATGTCCGTTGTGCATCTTGCGTTTCATGTCTCCATGCTACAGTTGTATTTGAACTAAAATTGGGTTTTGAGAAGGAGCCTATAGCCATCTTTGCTAGGCAGGTACGAAAGCTCAGGACCAAGGAAATTGCTTCAATGAAGGTGTAGTAGAGACATCGTTCAGTTGGTGAGGCGACTTGGGAGATGGAGTCCGACATACGTGCTAGATATCCTTAGTTTTTCAAGGCTTCAGGTACTTTCTTTAGCTTTATGTTAGACGATGAACATAGTTTTTAGAGATGGGCAATGTAATGCCTCGGTTGATCATTTTTTTAAATTTTTGTAAAATTACCATTTTACGCCTCCCAATATTGGCCACAAGTCATTTTTGATTGGATTTTGAAATTGTTTTTCAATTTTGAGTGAAAAGTTGTGAATTCTTGAGCTTTAAAATTTTTGATAGGCTAACATTGCAAAAAAGTAATTTTTGGTTTCTTTTGGAGTTTTGAGTCTCAGAATAGAATTCCATCAATTTCGTTAGTCTCAAAATGTGGAAATTAGTCTAGGAGAGTTTTCAATTCAGATTTAGTGTTTTTGTTTTAGTATTTGAGGTTCTCAGTTGGAAATTATTGAAATTTTAGTCTTTGGATTGAATTTGGTTGACATTTAGGGTTCAGAAGCTTGGATTGGATGTCCGATAGTTTTATTGGATTTAGGGGATGACTTTAGGCCTACGAGAGGTCTTAGTTGAATTTATAGATGTCCCGAGCTTGATTTGACCTTTTTAGGCGTTATGATTGTTCATTTTGACTTTCACGAGTTTCGGGTCAAGGAGACCTCAGACTCATGTTTCGATGGTTCCATTGAGTCTAGAACATCGAGTATAATCAATTTGCATATTTGGTTTGTGTGTATTGGATTTGGAACAAATCGCAAGGGTCATTTCTACAACTTGTGTGCCTTGTATGAGTCGTTGATGTTGTTGTTATCTAGTGCCTTAGGTTGTTCATCGCGATCATGGGCCCTCCCTCGCGATAGTGTGAGACTATTTTCTTGTGTATCGTGATCGCATGACCCTGTGTTGCAATTTTGATGGTCAAAATTAAGTGTAGTTGACCTTTTTAACTCAACAAATCACGAGCTTTTGGTCATCGCAAAGAGAATTTTTCACTTAGGAAAAATGTTTTTCCAAAATCGGGGTTTCAATTCTGTTTCATCATTTTTGAGCTTCTGAAACTCTTGAGAGTCAATTTATAAGAAAAAATGTTTTGGGTAGGTATTAATGACCCTAAATCTTCAATTCCCATTATCTCTTTATGATTTGAAATATCAAATTTTGGTTTCTAAACTACAAAGTCTTGGGGTTTTCACGAATTTGAGCTTTTAAGAAAAATGGTGATTATGAGTTGAATACAACTCCATTTTTTAAAAATGGCTTTCACCAATGGACTCCAAATCTTGTGGTCAACATTTTCATGTATAGATTTCCAAATTTGCCCTGCATTTTCAGAATTGGGGTTTTGTGTCGAATTGACCCATTTATTCAAATTTCTTGATACGGGCGTTGTTAGTTTTGAAATGTCACTGTGAATACTTGTTTCACAAAAAAAAAATCGATTTGAATATCATGTGGAAGGAAAATCTCAGGTCTTAGATTTATTTGTGATTGATTAAGGCAAGTGAACTTCTAAACCTTGTTAAAGTTTAAAAAATCTTGAACTCTCTTTTAGGTATGTGTTGGAGAGTAATGGAAATGATTAGATGGGATAATTGCTCGAATTGAATAACCTTAATGATAAAAACAGGGTTAATGAAAAGGCAGCGTGTTAATAATGTTGTATTGAGTTGTGTGAATTGCTTTGATTGTTCATATGGAATTGGTGGTTGATGAAATACTTTGATAGTATTATTGTGGATGTGAATTACTTGAATTAGTCATTTCCTCAATATTGTGTGAACATGCTGATTTTCATTGGTTTTAAAACACTCTGAGGAGATATACATTATTGATGTCGAGTTCATTGCCAGTGAGTGTGGTTGTTGTCGAGGTCATTACCGGCGGGTGTGATTGATGATGAGGTCATTGTTGGTGAGTATTATTGATGTCGAGGTCATCACTAATGAGTGTTTTGATGTCGAGGTCATCACTGATGAGTGTTTTGATGTTGAGGTCATTGCAGATAAGTGTTATTGATGCTGAGGTCATTGTCGACGAAATTTTTTATCATGGTAGAGGCCCAACCAACCAAAGTTGGGTGAGGCTCCACCCATTTTTTGACACGTGGATTATGGACCCATTCTTAAAATAAAGGCTGAAAAAAATCAAAAGTAAATAGTGAGGTCTATATATATTAAATGTTCATTTAAATCTAAGAGAGAGAAAATTTAAAATTTAGTGACGTAATTTTTGTTATGTTTTTGGGCTATTTGGTTGTCATTTTTAATAGAAAATATGATTATATAAAAATAATAATTAATTAACAAATACAAAAAAAAAAAAACATAAAATGCACTTCTGACATTATCAAAATAAAAAAATAAATCAAATTAAAGAAAAGAATACAAAAGAATTTGATTATTATAAAGACAAACACATGAATATGAATCAAGAGTCCAGAAGATTAATATCTATCATAATCTTTTTATTATTATTTTTAAATATGTATTTATATAGTTCATGTGAATCAAAGTGGTGAATTGTTTACGGACAATTTAATAGTAAATAATAGAGTGAAATTTTTTATTATAATAAATCAATGTATGATCTTCTATAAGCGAACACACAAATAAAAAAAATATAATCTAAGTTCTCATATTTTCTATATATCATTTATAAAATATATATTTTTTAAAGACATTTTATGAAATTAAGACACGAGATTTTAAAATACTACTGTTTTGTAGTTTCACTTTCTTCAATTCCTTAAAACTTTTCCAAAAAATTAAATTTAAATTTTTCGACACACCAACTTTGGTTTTTCCTCAAATAAATGATGGCGCAAAAGATGATGTTATTTCTCGATTAACTAGAGTTTTTGAGCAGTATATCACTTCGAACAAAGCTCTACACAATGCAAATCTTAAATTGTCGCATTTTAATTCATATACTGAATTTCAAATAATAAAAAAAAACACCATACAAAAATAAAATTAAATTATGTTAAGAGTTAACAAGTAGTAGAAAAAAATGTAAGAAGGTGTTTTGAAGAAAGAAAGAAAAAGTATAAAAACAAAGAAAGGTTAAAAATAGATGAGAAAAGGAAATGAAAGAAAGTGACATGTGGTCCCATAACATACACTTGGCAGCCAAACAACCCTTCACACAACTGACAATACTTGCACCTCGTGCAGGATAAAAAATTTCCATTGTCGACGAGTGTTATCATGCCAATGTCTTTACCGGTGAGTGTTATTGATGTCGAGGTCATTGCCGGTGAGTATTGTTGATGTCGAGGTCTTTCTCGACGAGTACATGGTCTATGGGTGTTTCCCATGAGTCTTGATTGATATTTGTGCTTGATATACTTGACTTTACTGTTTGGTATACTTGATTATTGTGCTTGATGATCTTGAAACTTGTGATTGTTGGGGTGATACTTGTGATTGATGAATGTGATCCTTGTGATTGATAAACCGTAACTATTGAACTTTATTATGGAATCCTTTTGAATTGTATATTGTAAATTGTTAGGTCGGCTTGATTTCTATGCATGTTGTAGTTGTGGCGGTTTGGTTGGGATGAAAGGAGTTCTCATTTTCTAGATAGTTTTACCTTGTTTTAGTGGGTTGCTAGCTAAGTACCGTGTTGTTTGGTACTTACTTCTTGTTTCTATACTTGTGTAGGCTCCGAGCCCAGATTTGTGTGATTGCTCTTCTTCTATCTATACTGAGGCTTTTCTGTGGACACTTGAGAGGTAGGTGCTTGTCATCCCGGCGGGCCCTCTTGTTTCCTTATATTTTACTCCATTCGAGAGACAAAATCATTGAGACTTGTATTTATTTTTCAAACTCTGTTTTTATATATTAGTGGCTTGTACATGTGACAACCAGGTTTTGGGGGTATTTTAGAATGACTAAGTTTTTCCACATTTTGTTATTATTAGATTATTTCCGCATTTCTTTCATATTGTTGGGTTTTAGGCTGACTTATCCTGGTGGGATTAGATGAGTGCCATCACATTCATTTTTGGATCATTACAAAAGTTTTAATGACTGAGATATAATTTAGCCATATTTTATATTATTGAACATATAGTTGTATAGAACTCAATGTTTGTCAGTCAGAAACTTAAGGTCTAAGACTGCAATTTTGCAGAAAACATTAACTCTAATTTGTGTTTTCTGATCAACTAAAGTTGAAAGGAACATTGTTTTGTATTAAAGTGAAAATCAATTTTTCACTTTGATACTGTCCAAGAACAAAAGTTGAATT
The DNA here is from genome assembly GCA_036553675.1 of Solanum okadae. Taxonomy (NCBI): domain Eukaryota; kingdom Viridiplantae; phylum Streptophyta; class Magnoliopsida; order Solanales; family Solanaceae; genus Solanum; species Solanum okadae. The sequence goes on along the minus strand of CM071686.1, from coordinate 17,411,004 downwards.
GAAACTATCAATTGCAACATATTGTCTTTATTGAATCTTTTCCACACCTGACCAACAAAAATATCTTTTATAAAACTTCTTACACCGCTTAATATTAAAGATCTTATCTCTTATCATTTATTGAAAAATGACAGGAGTATAAAAGTCTTATAAGAAAAAGTAGAATAAGAGGGTTAGGAGAGTCAAGAGAGTATCAAATTAGGAGGTACCAGAGAGTCTTTTGAACACTGTGTCCAATCGTTCATTTGAAGTGTCATCAACGCGAATAAGATTTTGAGTCAGATCTCCAACTTGGTACCTAAGGGTGACATTTTACAGCTTTAAGTTGAGCATTCTCTTGACAAAGTGTGGTCACTGTTTATTATCCCTCACCACCTTCCTTTGAGGCTATCAATAATTCACCCTTTAGGCTTGTATTTTCAACATCCCTGTAAGAGAGCACGGAAGTTCGTCTCTCTAGTTTTGTGGTGAACCTTTGTTAGAAAACTAATACTTAGAAGTGAGGGACAGTGGTCCAAACCTTCCTTCCCATTATATGCATTTACATTCCTTCAAGGTAGTCTTAGTGAACATATGCTTACAAGTCCCTAGAGTTTTCTTCCTTAGAAGGATTTAGAAGTTACTGAAAATTTTAGAGAGAATAATTCCATATGCTAGTCCATGTTTTACATCCCGTACATACACAATCATTTGCATGTGCTCTATCGTGATGTCGGGAAGACTGATGGGCTGAAGAGATACAAAGGCTTTCATTAGAAATAGGTCAAAGATACCCTCTATGGATCTCTTTTTGGTTCTTGAAAGGACATTGTTGAAAATCTCAAAGACAAATTGGTATTCCCCTTTCAATTGTTTCTTTAACAACCTCTCTATATTTAAATTCTTCATTTACCCAATAATATTCAAACATTCCCTTGAGGCTACCTGATCCTCCACTAATATTACCATTTTAGTGGGGCATATCATCCAACTTCCAGATCAAATAAAGCACGTTCTAATCATTAATTCTTCCCAATCTAATATGAAGATTGACCTTACATAAAAATCTATAAATTTCTTCTCATATTATGTTGGTATTGGCAGTGCAAACATATGGGTCTACTGTTGCAAATGGACCATATCAATTAGATCCCACATCCCTTTTTATTTTATTGATCTATGGATCAAATACCCTTCCATACTTTTTGTTTTGGCAAGATGTTTTGTCATTCTATAGGTGAGAGTTCCACAATAGTTACTTTGGCCTTAGTTATCTTTGAGGTTCCACCAGGTCCCTCATTTTTTTAATCAAGTGCTACCTCTTTTTTTCTTTTCAAACTTCACTGTCCCTCATTTTTTCAAGTGCTACCTCTTTTTTCTTTTCAAACTTGACAATCCTCATTTTACTTTCACGCTTATGTGGTTTCTGGGGTTTGATCTGGTTCCCACACTCTGGCCTTCATCAACAAGTAATTTTGACAATGCCTTTTCCTTTTGATACTCATCTCCCACCTTTGGTTCTTTCTCAATGGTTTAAGAAGTTTCGTCACCATCCAAATCAACCAATTTCTCTTGAGATACCTCCTCATCAATGAACATTATGGTTAGCAAGAAATGCATCTATGCATTATTTTTCTTATTTATCTTCATTATTAGTTCCATTATCTTCTTAGAGCTCTCTCTGGTGAGAGGATCGCAAGGGCATTCCCCTTATTGTTGAGAGTGATAAGAGACACAGATTTTAAAATGTGTTTCATCACGAGGCTCAAGGAAACATTATGATCAACTTCATATTTTTCTTCACTACTTTGAGCAACCTATCATTCCCTAGACATGGGAGTACCATCCCACTTACGAGTGGGAAGAACAAGTGGTGATCTAGACCCCTCTGATGCTTCAACATTTGCTTCCTCTAAATTAACGGTTCCCATGTTAACACCTCCTTTAGACACAAAAGTCACTATACAAGTCATATTAATTCTAAACCTCACCCAATTAATTCATATTTTTCCAAAACCTAAATAAATCCCAAAGTTCATCCTCTCAAAAAACTCTCTCTAGAAAACTTGAGAAAGAAGAAGAAGAAGGAGATTCAAGCTAGGGTTCAAGAAGCAAGCTTTTGTCATCAATTTCATTTGGCTTTGTTGTTAAGGTATTGTAGTTTTTTATCCATGGATAGCTTTCATCCATGGAGTCCTCTCAAAATCTCTAATTTCAAAAAGATAGAAATGCCCCAAAGTTAGGGTTTGATTCAAAAGTCATGGGTTCCTTTTAAAGTTGATTCTTATGATTGAATTATGTTATATTAAGCATGAATTGATGATTTCTTATGATTTTTATGATGTATCCCTATGAATCCATGAAATTTCTATATTTCTCAGTTGTGAGCTTATGATGGGTCTTTATTGATGAAAGAGAAATGTTATGAAATTATGCATGAAGTGATAGAGTCACTTGAATTATGATGATATCCATGTCTAATACTTGAATTCTAGATATTTTGATTGAAAGTAAGCTTTGAACCTTGAAGGAGCAAAGTATGAGATTATGCATGTTTTAATGAAATCTATGTATGTGCTTTACGAACACTTTGAGAGTGAAGTATCACTGATTATGATATTCTGGTTGTGTTGTTGAAAGGACATTCTCATATACACACATATGCATGAACATGATGTGAAATGATTTCTCACATAATGAAGATTCTAAGGTTGAAAGACTTTATCACCTAATTGAATCTAAGGTTTACATGTAGACATGGACGGTGAAAGGTTTTCTCATGCATGATCTAAGAGCTATCCTATGAACCAAGTTAGATTAATTGTCAAGGACATTCTTCCATGAATCATGAATTAAGTCAAGACTTAATAAGTACTCCGTGGGATTAATTCTTAGCACCGAGTGGATATTGATATGAGATAGGAGCCCTCACGTCAGTTAGAAGATTTTCCTTTTTCATCAGGAAGATTCCTTCAAACATTTGCTCTCTACAGAATTCCGATACAAACCCAAATTCCAAAATCTCTTTAGGAACTGCCTAAGATTCCACACTAGGTTTCTAAGGACTTTTGATAGGTACACTTGTCTCCTTGTTGAGGGTTTCAATATCGACGGTGTTGTTGGTGAGATAGAGTTAGGATTTTGAGTTATTGAGAATTTACTAAGTAATGTGAGTGGAAAGAGAAGGTTTATATTTGGTTGAGATATCTGAGACTTCAACATATTTAGTGGGAACCGATGTAGGAGTTAGAGATGAAGATTTTATAGTTGGAGGATGAGGGTTTTGTGGTTCCATCCTGCTGGAAGAGCAAGGATCAATTTGACATGGCACAAATACTTTGCTGAGAGACGACTTGAGAGATTTCAGTGGGTGAGATTGGTTTAGACATGATCATTAAAGTGTTTGGGTACAACCAAAACTTTGAACAACTATGTGTAGGGAGGAACATATAGACAAATAAACTTTGAACAAGCTTAGAGGGATGGAGATTGGTTCTTATGATATCTTAAAAGGATTTGGAACGAGGAACAATTTAGATAAATCATTTTAAAGAGATGATTCAATGTGTCATATCAGGAGAGGATATGATGATTCATAGTTGAAAGGACATAACACTAATTCAATGAAGGCAGGAAATAAAGGATTGTATGTGGCACCCCCTACTGAAGAAGTTTCAAAAATCATAGAATGTACAATTAGTGGTACTATTTTTGAAGAAAAACATAGTCCCTCTACTTGAACAAATGAGTATTGCCTTGATACTATTTTTGATGATCTCTACTCTAACTTTTTCCCTTCTCATCGTACGTGTAAACCTAAAATGGTATAGAGTATAGTAAGACTACATTCATGAATTCTCTTATCATATACCTATTATAATATTCTAGCCACGAAGGAAGGCTTTGGACCAAGAAAATTTACACAAACTGATTCATATTTTAGTATTCTTTTCAATCTTGTCCCTCTTTCTAACCTTGCCTCTTCTTCACAAGGCTCTATTAATCAAAAACTGCCACAGATTGTTCTTCCAGATCATGAATTCATCAGCTTCTATTCATTTCATATTTGTGGTTGTATGATCCCTCTCTTATGATCATAACACTTTATTTGATAGATTTTGGAACCCACATCAATTTGAGTTCCCAAAAAATGAGATAACGGATGAATGAAATTTTGTCTGGTCCATACAAGTAAGTACATTCCTATGGACTGGGGACCACTTTCCTTTGCACCCATCCAATACTTCAACCTTTCCTTGTCTGTATAGATTTTAGTTGTACTTCATTCTTATGATGATTGTTTTGACCACAACAAGTGCAACATCGGTTGTTAGAGTTCAAGATCTTCTTGCTTGGAAGATTATATGATGGGTTGTCCTTTTTAATGCCAAGGCTTTTTTCCATGTTTTATCTCAGATTTGTCAATTGTGTCAGTACTTGTGAGGAAGTCGTCCAGAAAAGTGGTTTTTTAACTCATCTTTAACTATGATCAGGTTCCTCTGAAGTTTCATATTTCTTTCAAGAGAAATTGTGAAATCTAATTTGAAGTTAGTTAGTTGGGTTTCAAGCTTGAACAAATTATCACTCCCTTTTTCCATTTGAAGTATCCTGAGAGTGACCTTCTTTTCTTTTCTTGCTGTGAAGAACATCGATCATTTTCGGAGGGCATGATTCAAATTTATATTCCAACTCTAGGATTCTGCTAGACTACTCAGCGTCTTTAGCCTCACACATAACAGAGTTCTCAATTAACCATTTCTTTTCTTTGACAAGCTCTTGATAAGCATCTATCAGCACATTTTTATGGATTTTATTAAGATTTTGTTGAATGTCAAGAACGATTACCTCCTCGAACTCTTCATCATTTAATTTTGCCATAAAGGCACATAAATTTGAGAATTCACCTTTAATAGATACCATGGATTTGTCCTCTAGTCCTTTGTCACCATCTGATTCACTAGATGTATTTCCCAAAACTGGAAGTGCTTTTCTCAATGCATCATTTGCTATTTCTTTGTGCCTGGCATGGACATGGACCGGGTTCCTCTTGGTTTCTTTCTCAAGAATATTTTTGACGTAACCCAATCCCAAAAAAAATGTCCATGATCTCTACATACGTGACAATAATCATTCCCCTTTGAATATGTACTTGAGTTTCCTCTCACAGGGATACCTCCATTTCTTCTCACAATCTTCTAAAACCACCTGGTAATGTAGGCCATCTTATATTCGTCTTCACTGGAATAATATTTTGTAGCTTTGAGAACCAAAATTTTCTTTCTTAAATTCTTGCCTAACTTGATCTTTTTAATTTTTAAACTCGTATGTATTCAGTTTCCCTATTAGTTCATCTATAGTTAGAGTTTTAAGGTTTTTAACTTGAGTTATGGCAGTGGCTTTGCTTTCCTATGATGGTAGCAAGATACTGAGAATCTTGTGAATAAGTTTGTTGGTCTTTAAAACTTTGCCAAGACAATGGAGGTCATTAGTATAGAGGTGAATCTTGTGTGCATCTCCTCAATGGATTTTCCTTCTTTAATCTTGGATAATTCATACTAAGTGGTAAGCATGTCGATACTAGACTGCTTAATTTGTCTGGTTCAATCATAGGCCGTTTGCAAATTTTGCTGATTTCCCTTTGAGGAGATCCTATTGTACTCAAGGTCCAATACCGCACACTAAAAACTTCTTAGCTTTCAAGTTCTTTTCAATCTTTTTTTTGTCAACATCAGAATATATTTTTCTTGTCTTAGGAATAAATTTTGAAGTCTCTCTTTTTGTGATAGTCTTCCCGCACAAAGGGACTATTACAGATGAAATCCCATAATTCACAATCTTAAGCCCTTCTAAAGTTGGAAATCCTTGTTTTCTATAACCTATAGTATTATTGACCGTTGAATCAAAATTTTGTGGAGCATCCATTAAAATAGGATCCTTCGTAGGTGTTAACCTTTTAGGAAAAAACACATTGTGATACCAATTGTTAGCTTGTATGACTCCACCAAGCATCAAGGTACTAGGTCCTTACTAAGAACAACTAAGAACAATATATACAACTAATAGTAAAGGAACACAAATGTTTACGTGGAAATCTTCTTTCTCAGTAAAGTAAAAAACCACGAAATACCATGTAGGATTTAACCAAAAATTCCACTAACACAAGCCTAGGTTCATATTACAACCTTATGCAATCTAGGAATTAAAAACTAAATCCCCCCACTTGTAATACATCTATTACAAGTCAACTATAGTATTCCAATTTCCCACTATATATATCAACTAACTCTAGTTGACATAGACTTCATCAACTACCTCTAGAAACAACTCAAATCTAGAAGGTAAGAAATGAAAAAACACACCTACACAATCCTAATAGACAAGAGTTGGTTTTACAATATAAACACAAAATAAAGACTTAACAATAAGGAATAAATCATTTTCACAACAAGAGAAAGTGTGGATAATTTATTCATTAAAGAGGACGTAGCCAATACTGTGTGGAAGTATTTTCACAAGCTTCTAGTATCATTGGTAATTGGATCCATGTGAAACAAATTATGAAAAGGTGGTGGGATTGTTAAGGGAAAAGTAGGCAGAAAATCATCTTTCAGGCAATGCCTAACATTATCATGTGGTTCTTATGGAAAAGGAGAAACACAATTTTGCATGGAGGGACATACTCTGTAGAGAACCTGCTATGTGATATCACTAGCTTAATAAGAAACTCCATATAAAGAAGTTTGGATATTCAGAGGTTCCTAAATCTTGGCCTCATATGATTGCAGTTTTAGATGGATATATGCCAAAATTTTAGTAAAAACTAGTAAAATCATTTTTACCTCCTATAGGTTGGTGGAAACGTAATACACTTGGAGCGTCAAGGGGAAACCCAGGACTTATCTCTGCAGTTTTTTTTTGTGTGGGATTTTGATGGTGATGTATTGTGTGCTAAAACACTAAAAATAGTTTATTCACTATCCTTGTTATTGAGTCTATTTCTATAAGAGAACGATTATCATATTGTTTTGAAAAACAATCATCTAAGGTCATGATTGAAAATTATTCTCCGGAATCAGTATTGTAACTCTCCAAGGAATTTCCCACTCTCCATTCAAGATGTGTACTGATTTTTTTTTTTCCTTTCTCAAAAAAAAAATCAGTACACATCTTGAATGGAGAGTGGGAAATTCCTTGGAGAGTTACAATGGAGATCAACACCATTAATAGGCTAAGGGATACTTTGACTGTAAGAGTACAACACTTCTTAAAGGAGGTAATTACCCTTGTTGATTTTCTTCTGACTTTGTTTTTTATTTTGCTGGGAATTTTGAATACAACTTTTAGAAGGTTCCAATTCAATCTAGTTCTACTGGTATGGTACAAAGTTAATATATAAATGTGTAATATAAGGAAACGAAGTAATCTTTTAAATACTAAAGAGATTTTGTTGTTTAAATATACCATGCACCTAGTGAGAGCTTGAGGTGTCACATATGGTATTTAATCATGACTTACATTGTATTACACTAGATTCCTTTTTTCTTTTGTTTTGTACATCTACATTAGCTCTTTTTAGTTACATCATGGAAGAGTAAAGAAATGTAATGGTAACAATTATGCTCATATTTATAATCTTACCTTGAGTTTTCAAGGTGCGAAAAGAGCTAGAAAAATCTTGATTTGGTAATATCCTCAGGTCCTTGCTTTCATAGATAAATCGAATGCTAGTAATATAAAGGGTATAATTTCAACGGTGGTAATAATACTTAAATTATTCAACCCATTAATTTTAGATCTGAAAAGTATAGAACATTACCTTTTTTCAAAACATAAATCTGGAGATCAACAAGCTCAACTGAAGAAGTATGAGATTCATGAATCATAGTCCAGCTACGTTTTAGTCGGATCCCTCAAAGAACTAGAGTCGTCACCCCATATATCGTTTACAACAAGCCAAATGCAACAACATGAGTAAGGTGGAAATTAACTAAGTGTTTTGAAGTGTTTAGACAACTCGAGGTGTAGTAAAGAAAATACCTTACCTTTAAGCTCTATTGACTGAGATCCGTGGATCTACACACCAAGATGATGAGAAGAAGATGGAAGCTTCGGGTCCTTTTGATTACACATATTTCCACTTTTTCTTATTTTTTGTTTGTTTCCTTTTCTATTTTTTGGGTAGAGCCATGTGCCTTTGGTGAATATAAATATTTGGTATGATTCCGTTTAATAAATTTGGGCCTATTTGATTAAAATGAAGAGCAGGTCTTTCATGATCCAAACTTCCATATCAGGTACCTACACTAAGCCTCTCGTGAGCGAACCAATTATCTACTAATGAAAATAAACTAAATAACTAAAAGGAAGTGTCTTCATTTATTAAAACAAGTATTCATAAATTATAACAAAACATGCAGAACTAACCCCCTAAAACTCGAAAGTCATGTACCAAAACATCTACATAGGCTGAAGTATCTGCGGGTTTTCCCTGCACCCACCCCGCCCCGTTTCCAATCCCTAGCAAGCTAGATAACATAAAATAAAATAATGATTTATATATATATATATATATATATATATATATATATGTAAAGTATGAATATTTTGTTGATTCTTTTTTTATCAAAATATAAAAAGACTTTATAATAGACAAAATTATCAATTTCTATAATTTTGTTTTACTTATATTCATAATATTGACTTCTAAAATATATGGGTTACATTTAAATTAAAGATTTCTAAAATATATGAAAAGAATCCTGATAAAATTAATATTTCTTTGTTGAAATGGAAAATTGTTAAAGGGAGGAGTATTAGGGAAAATTTATCATTGGCTCAAGAAATTATAAATCATATTAGGTTGAGTGGAAATCCTGACAATGTAGTTATCAAACTTGACATGGTCAAGGCATATCATAGAATTGACTGGAGTTTCTTGATCAAAGTTTTGGAAAAAAGGGTTTATGCTCTAGTATGATAGATATGATTTGAAGGATTATAGCTAATAATTGATATTATGTACTAATTAATGGTCAAGCATATGGGTTTTTTTTCTTTCCTAAAGGGGTGGAGGCAAAGTAGTGCTCATTACTCATGTATTGCCTAGTACTCTTATCTACTATTATTCCTCCTAAATGTGTTATTTATGATATTCATAATAGTTTTTCAAAATTCTTAACTATATTTGATCTTTCAATTGCCCTATTTGCTAAGCTTTGGTGGAACTTCATATTTGGTTGCAACCTAGAGAAGGGTATGCTAGTGTTTGGTTTGATTATTGGACACAACCGAGGGCTTTACATTATCAAATTCTTATTTCACATATAATCAAAGTCATCTAGATTAAGTTCACCAACTATACAATGAAGAGGGATGATAAAATGAGGTACTATATGCTAATTTTAGTGATGATATTTGCAGGCACATCCTTACTGTTCTGGGAAACATCACTACTACTGAAGGTAGAGACATAGTCTGGTGGATGCCTAGAGGTAATGGTAAATTCAAGGTAAGCTTAATCTAGGATTCATGTAGAAAAAAGGAGATCCTGCTAAGAATTATCTCTAAAATTTGGGAGAAGTTCACATTTTATGGTATCTTTTAGTTTTTGCAGACTATGATTTAGAAGAATTCCTATAAGATAGGTTTTGATAAGAAGAAGAATAGTGGATGCTTCTGAATGTTGTTTCTATAATAATAATATCCCAGACAACTTTTCTCATCTAATTACAAAATGTTTAGGGATGTTGCGGGTTTATATTTCTCAATTGTTCAACTTAGACAGATACTAGAAGATTGGTAGAAAGTTGAGTATGCTCCTAAGTTAAAGTTAATGTTTAAAGCTATGCCTGCTTTTATATTTGGCCAATTTGGGAAAATGAGGAATGTGATAAACTATGTTGATGGCTTTTCTAAACATTCAATGATTTTGGTGATTCAACAAGAACAATTATTTTCTCACAAGAGTTATATATCCATGGCTAAAGGATATCCCTAAAACTTGGCCTTTAATTGTTATGTTTTTGGAAGGATATTCATGGCCACTGACAAAAGCTAAGATTGTGAGATGAAAGAACCCTCTTAGAGGTTTCTATAAATGTAACACAAATGCTTCATATCACTGTCAACCAGGTGTGTTTTCTATGGCCTTTTATGAAAGGAATGAGGGTAGAGATTCGGTGTATGCATAATCAAATATTGTTAGAAATAGCCCTATATTAGAGGTTGATATAACGGAAATCAAGAAGGAATTACAATACTGTGTTCAGGAGAACCTGATTCCATTGATCACTGATAGCTCAAAAAGTCTTAAATGGAGTGTGAGAGGTGCTGCATATATTCAGAGAAGGGAATAGCCTATCATTTTTTTACTAAATCGTTTGTTCATTTTGAATGAATTGAGAGACAATAATTTCATAATATACATTAATTACCACAAAAGGATAAAACTATTTTGCAGTTAGATAAGGATACTACTTATAAATTAAGAATTAGGAAAGTATAGAATAAAGCCTATTGTGGCGAAGCACAGAACAATTATCATGATTAGTAACTTCAACATCCCAGTTTGGAGATTAATTGTTCAGCCATACCTTTAACATCCTTTGAAAAAGTTTGATTACGATTTTTGAGACCTATCGACTTAAACAGTGGTATCAATCACCAACTTATTGAGAAGATTAATCAAAATTGAGTATCAAAATTTAAAAAGGAATAAAAAGGTTTGAACACTTATCTTGGTAGATCCGGAAGATCAGACATACATATGGAGGACCTCCACCTTCATTTTTCTTTAATTAGTTTAAGCTTCCTGCACATATCTTTGTATCTAGCTCAATTGGACTCCATCCAAGTTGAACAAGTCTTCAATGGTAATTGAATCATGACATCAGTGAGAACTTTTCATGTGTATATGATTACAACCCACAATTGGACATTTCTTATCTGCAGGTGTGTTTCTTAAAGGTGTGAACTTCTGGAATCGATCATCAGAGAAGAAGGTGATGTTTAGATATGTGATATGAAGGTTTCAATGCAGCTGAATTTCTAGGCTTAGTTTCTTTATTCTTGTTTCTTATTTTTTTCTTGATTTTGTTTGTCCTGATTTGTCCTTCTGGGTTTGGGCCACTTTTGGGGATATACACATGTACTCTCTTTTGGGCAAAAGTATCATGTTGTTAGCTTTTTATTAGATAGACATTCAGTTTTATTCCAATACGACTTTCAAGTTATGACATCTTCTCCTATACCATAATCTTGTTATCTTGTTTCTATTGTTGTTTTTCTTTACTTAACTTTAGAGTGTGTTTTTGTGTACTGATATTAACATAATTATGACTTTTCACATTAATGTCAAAATTTTATTCATTGTATTTAATCTTGTCCCTGAATTATTAGCGTAAAAGTGAGTTTTAGAATATATATATATATATATAGAATCTTCTATACTATCTTAAAAGCATGAACTCTCTAACTAGAAAGTTAAATTACGCAAATACCCCTAACTGAAAGCACCTCACGTTACGATACTCATTTTCCACTCAACACAATCCTTCACGAAAGACTTGACTTCCAACTCTCGCATTCTGGACATTCACTAGCGTCCATCCCCCAAAAGATGCAACTTCTCTCTATCCTCTCTTTAAAACAATCCAACACAGATTTTGCAATATACAAACTGCCAGTATCACAACATAAGCAAATAGGTATCACCTATTATTGTCTTAGTATAATAGACCTTCCTACTGGTGTTTGAAAAATCTAATAACATATCTTCAAATTGGTTCTGCGACACTCAAATTGATGCACCACATGGGTTGTCAGACACACTAGTACAATATTGTGGCTAATGGTATCAGAGTTATGGATAATAAGAAACATGGTAAGAAACATACCAGTAGAAAATTAAGAAAAATAAGAAGAAAATTAAACAAATTATATCCGGAATATAAACAACTTAATATCACAAAAACTGATAACGAAAAATTAAATCAATTAATAGATAATATATCTAAAATAGAATATAAATATATTCAATATTTAAAATTATAATGAATAATGAGAATAACGAATATAGACAAAAACTTACTGAAATAATTATAGCAAAAAGGCAAGAATTAGAACATAGGCAAAATAGACTTAACAATAATATATTTGCAGGAACTTGTCACAAATCTATAATAGCACAAAGAAAGACTATTGTATATCTAGAAATACAAATAAATAGCTTAGAATATAAACTACAACATAATTTATAAATGAATAAAGAAGAATATGCAATAGATGAAAAAACAAACGAAAACTATGACGGATTAAAAATAAAGATAATATTTTCTAATCTAGGAAGAAGATATAAGAAAATAGGTGACAATATAAGTTTAATGTTATAAAAATAAATGGTAAAACTAGAAGATAGTTTAACTGCTATGATAAGAATAACAAAAGAAAATGAAGAAATAGATAGAAAAACGGAAATTGCAAAAATAAAACAACAAGCAAAAAAGAAAGTACAACAATTAGAAGAAGTAAAAAATACCAAAATAATAGAGCTAGAAAAAGAGCTAGTAATATTAAAAGAAATATATGAAATGAAACAAAAAGAAAAAGAACAAAAAACAAAATTAACAAATGAGATAATTAAATTTAAAGAAAAATTGCAACTAGAAGATGAATTAGAAGAAAAAGAAGAAAATAACCAAGATAATCTACCCGAAATAAGAGTTGATGAAATAAACAACGATGATCTAGAACAACATTCGGAAACAAGCGAAACATATACGGAACTTTTAGCAAACATAGATAATATAAAGAATTTAGAAATAAATACAGGAGACATAAACATGGATGAAAAACCTAGCACATCAGGAGTAAAAAACCCAAAAAATTTTAATCCAAAATATTATAATGAAAACTATGGACAATATAATAGAGAAAAAACTATATGGGATAAACGATTAAATAAAAAATGGACACCTAAACCAATAACTGAACGACATGATTTTTTAGATTTAGACTGTGTAGCATATATAAATAAAACAATCCAATTATGGATGTGATATATATCAAAACAATTAATAGATAACAAAATAGTAATGACAGAAACACCAGGATATATAGAAAGAACACTTATAGGAACAGTAAAATTATGACTACAAAATTTATCAGATAAACGTTTACAAACTCTAAGAAGTAATAAAAAATTTGATGGTGGAATAGCTACTACAACTATGGAAATACTATATAAATACGAAATAACTATAAGAAATGAATTTAGTAGTATGACAACAGAGGTAGAAGAATAAAATAAAGAAAAAATCATAAATCGGAATCTAATAACAAAATTAGCAATATGTAATATGTGTTACATAGATGAATATACATGTGCATTTAGAGAATACTATTATAAAGGAACATATAACACAAAAGAAAGTAAAGAAATAAGAAAATTATATTTTACAAAATTACCAGAACCTTTTAGTTCAAAAATAATAAAAAGTTGGAATGAAGCAGAATTAACAGACACCTTAGGAGCTAGAATGAAATTCTTGCAACGATGGTTTATGGAATTATGTGAAAAACATAAAGAAGAAATAAGAATGGAAAAAATATTAGTAAAAAACTTGGCATGTTGCAAAAATAAAACAGCACCTCAATTCGGTTGTACGGATAAATATTATAAAAATAGAAAGAAATATAATAAAAAATACAGATCAAAATATAAATATAAAAAACCGAGAAGAAGATACTATGTAAAAACTACAAAACCAAAAGACCGTATAGACCAAAAAGAAAACTAACGGAATGTACTTGTTATAATTGTGGAAAATTAGGACATATAGCTAGAGATTGTAAATTACCTAAGAATCCAAAGAAAAAACAAATATCAGAAATAATAATAGACAATGAAAAATATACACAAATAGAATACGTAGATTATGAATTAGAAAGTGAAGATAGCATATATGAATTATCAGAAAACGAAATAGACGAAATGGAATATAATTCATTAACAGAATCAAGTAATGAACACTATATAAATGACTGAAACAGATATACAAATAATAACTAAAGAAAAATATCAAGATGAAGAATCGGCAGAACAAAAAATAATATTTGATAATAATATATTTGAACAAATAAAAGGAAAAGAATTAGATCTAAGCGTAGCAAAAATATTTGAAATACCAACAATAAGAAACTTACAATCTCACCGATAATACTGTTGTCCCCCGAGCCTACGTCCTGGACATGGCCGACACTCAAGAACCATTGCTGGCCCCAAGAGAACCCTTTGGCCTGTATTAACTCTTAGCGGAAGACTTACTCATAATACAATAAAGTCAAAAGGAAGCTTTATTCAATTGTCTCTAAGAAAATACTCAGAATAGTTTAGAAGTAAAACATTCAACTAGCCAAAGAGGCAACTTAAGTCTTAACATAAATAACTGAAAGTAAAAAAACTCATGAACTAGTGTCTATCTATCTATGAAACCTCTAATACTATGAGGGATGTCGGGACAAGAACCCTGATCATCCTAACAAAACTGGAATGATAAAACAAAGAGAGGGATCCTCCGAAAACAAGGAGACTCACAAAACAATCCTGGAACTCAACTGGATCAACAAAGCGTTGGATGCTGATACTGGTCACATGTATTTCATCATAAAAGATGCAGGCCAAATGGCGTCAGAACATGGAATGTACGAGCATGTGAGGGGAAATCTAAACAAGACATAAACTTGAACTGGAATTGAAAGAAACACTTACCTCATCTCAACTAAACTCAGAGATACTTAACTCCTTTCAATATAAAGCAGTACTAAAGAATGCATTATAAAGAAATGCTTTTAAAATAGTAGATAACAACTTCATGTATTTAAAATACAATATACTTAGTTTGTATACAAGAATATAAAATAAACTCTGTTTGTATATGAAAATACAAAATAAACTCTGTGTATATAAGAATAAAAAATATCTCTGTGGGAGTTTCTTTAACCGACAACTATCACTATGAGCTATATGATGATACAACGTCTAGCCCACGCTGCCAGAACTGTCCTATACTTTGCTGGGGTATAGAACCTACTACTAAGTAGATCCACTAGTATATGCTAAAAAGCATTAATGAATTATCTAAAAAGTATGACCCTTTCTATCCACGTTGGCTACATGGTTTATGAGGACTTTGAGTTATCTGAACTCGTCCCCATATCGGTGCTTAATACTACTCCCAAAATGTAACCAATTCATATTTTTAAAATCATAACTCTTTCTGTGGTTTGAGATTATTACTCAAAAATCTATCTCTTAAAAGAGATGGTACTCAAAACTGCTCAAAAACTCTTTTGGAAATCGGTGTTTCCTCTCATCTTAAATGTGAAAACATTTCATCTTGGGAATACTTAGTTCCATATATCATTTTAAAAAAAATGAACTCGACTCTACTCTTTCTCTATCTCAAATGCTCAAGTCTTAAAAAAAGTTTAAAACGATTGTAAAAGACTTGTTAAAATGACTCGGAAGAACTCTCAAGACTTGACTCTTAGCTCTACCTTGAATTTGAATTATGAACTTCAAGGTTATGATTCATGTTATGAATGATTCTAGATGTTTAGAAGTAGTTTATAGTAGTTAGAATCGATAGGAAGTAAAGGTATACTTTAGAAGGACTTAAACGAGCTAAACGATGGAAATATGGTGGGGGCAGATGACCCGGGCATACTGCTGGCTCAGGGCGCCAACCCCTAAGTTCAGAGACCCATTTCTGGTGCACTGCTTGTGCATATGTGGCGCGCTGTGCCACCATTCCCCCAGACAATTTCGATGAATTTTTCTACTCATTTCTGACCTTAATTCGACTAAAATCAAATGGTTTCTTCCCCAATCACTTAGAATCAAATACTCAACGTATGTACACGATAATCTACTCGAAACAACCCTCAAAACACTACACTGATCCAAAGAACTCATCAAAAACCCAACAATCAAGATTATGAAAGGTATTTCAAGAAAACTCAACAAGAACTCAAATCCTTCAACTTTAAGAACAAATTTGCGCTGAAAGTAATATGATTGGCATGTGGGTGAACGAATCCAACACTATGAGAACTCACATACCTCTTAGGATCAAGCCCTTGGCAAAAATCTGCAAGAAAACCTCAAGAACTCGACGAACGCTTGAATCTTCTCCTTTTTTCTTCTCTTTTCTTTTCTTGAACTCTTTTCTAAAACTCTAAGCGTATTTTTATTTGGGAAAAATGAACCAAATCAGTTTAGACCCCTAATTGTTTACTAAAAACACTTAAATCTTAAAGGGTAAGGAAAAGACCAATATACCCCTCATATTTTCGGGTAGCTTTCCTTAACTGGACAAACCAACTTCAAACAGGTATATCTGCCTCATATGAGCTCAAAATTTAGCAAACTTGATGTCATTGGAAAGAGGATTCCAAGACCTTTTATTTGATATCTTATGGGCCACCTAACTCATCCTGTACCAAAAGATATGGTCATTTGAAGTTGACCCAAAACTCATACTTAGCATAACTTGCCAAAATTTCTAAATTTAATCTTTCCAAAAATAGTTCTTTCTAAGGCGGGATGTTACAATAACTCCCCCTTGAGAACATTCGTCCTCGAATGAGATTACTCTAAGTAGAAATAAGGGCAATAACATCTAACATCCAACTCAAACACCAAACATGCAAATCTAACACATTCGGCATATCAATTAAAAAGTACTAAGAAGATAATTAGTACCTTGATCTGGAATTTCTCCAGACTCAAAGAGATGTGGGTATCTCTTCTTCATGTCCTCCTCAGCCTCCCAAGTAGCCTTCTCAACGAACTGATTTCTTCATAATACCTTGACTGACGCTACTTCCTTGGTTCTCAACTTGCGAACCTAGCGATCTAAAAATTGAACAGGAATCTCCTCATAAGATAGGCTGTCCTTAATACCAATATTTTAAGTCGGTATAATGAGTGAAGGATCGCCCATACACTTTTTCAACATAAAAATGTGAAGCACTGGATGAACTGCTGCTAATTCTTGTGGTAGCTCCAACTCATAAGCTACATTACCATTCCTCTTGGATATCCTGTAAGGACGAATATATCGGGGACTAAGTTTCCCCTTCTTACCAAATCTCATAACACCTTTCATAGGTGAAACCTTCAAGTAAACCCAATCATGTACTTCAAACTCTAAGTCTCTTCTCCTAACATTAGTGTAGGATTTTTGACGACTCTGCATTTTTTCAACCTTTCTTGAACAATCTTTACTTTCTCCATAACTTGATGGACTAAGTCTGGTCTTGTCAACCCAGCTTCACCAACCTCAAACCATCCAATAGGAGATCTACATTTTCTCCCATAAAGAGCCTCATAAGGAAATTGTAACACCTCAAACTTTTGGCTATAACTTGAGCCATTCAACTAATAGAGATAGACTAAATGGGTGAAAAAATTATTGTTCCTAGGTGTAAATGTCAATTCATTAGTAATGGAAGTTTAGATGTGAGTTAAGTTCATAAGTACCCTTTAGCACAAAGTCATGTTGAGAGTTTTCCTGACGATTATGTTTTTGTGTAAGTTCATTTAAGGGTCAACTTCAAACAAGAATATCTCCTAGAATATGAAGAGTACATAGCCCCTAACCTATAAAATTGAAACCCTTGAGTTTAGTTTTCAATGCACCCAACCACTCGTCAATCTGACTTTTGATCAAGAGGTAATCAACATTTCACTCAACGACTATCAGAATGGCCACACGTGTCGCGCCTCACGTAGCATTGGCATGCCCCGCTATACTAATGTTCCTGCATTTACATTTTTAAGATTCTTCATTTATTAATTTTAGTTTGGGGTTCACTTGGGCACTCATCTTGGATGACTTAGGGCTTATTTTTTTTCAAAATATCTCCTCTCTTCCACCTTCAACACCAAGGTATGTTCCTCCCATGTATCTCAAGTGTTTTCAAATAATCTTATCCTATAATCATGAATTCTTAACAAGGTTCTCAAATCAAATCTTCCTCCCATATCTATTGATATCAAGAACTCATTCCAAGATTCAAGAACAAACTTTTGGGATTCGTCTTCAACATTAGGATTTTCCTTGGAGTGATTCAGAGTATATAAGGATAACCTCGAGTTTGGGAGTAAGTTTTCTCCAATGACCCCCGTGTTTTGAATCCCTAGAAACTCCATGGAATAATTAGGGTTCTTGTTCGAAGTTTACATTCTTTATAGTCTTAATATTTCCATGGTTCTTGATGAATCCTTGTGAAATCATCCACAAAAGTTATTTTAATTCTTCCATGTATATGTAATTTCCTTCATGAACTAGCAATTTATGTATGTACGAAACGACATGTTTCTCATGACGAAGATTTATGAACTCATCAATCTTTATGATATCATAAATTTTCTAAGGCAAATTTTCAAGAAGTTTTCCCCTTTTCATCATGAGATTTCAAAAGCATGAATCACGATTTTGTGTTTCTTCTTCAAGGCATAAACTCTATGAATTTCTATTCAGAAATATGAACCTTATGTTTTATTGCATGATTTCAGATTATGATTTATGATTTATCAACTTCAAGAGTGTTTCATTGATTTTAGCCTATGAACTATCAAACATGTAATTCTCATAATCTCTACAAGATATGTGTATGATTCATGTTATAAATTATGGGTTTCCAAGCTAGACATGTATCTCTCAAGATTTCTACAATATATGTATATGATTTACGTTGTGGACGTATGCGCTTCTAAGCTAAATATGTTTTTTTCATGAGCAGTATGCTAAATTATGATATATGAGCTTAAAGATCTATTATAACAATTTTTGGAGTAATGGTTAACATCGAGAAGGCATAACTTCAGATAATGAATGCCCAAAACTACGTATGTCATTTTAGGTTAACGATTGTATTGTTGGTACGGGTGAATCCTCCAAGTTCCCCTGGTAAGGGCTTATTATGGATCCACAAGACATGTATGTCTCATACCTTGGCAAGGTATGTGGTAGCTTAACTGATCGAACTGAAATCAGTTTCTATGTTCTCCCATGATTATTATGCTGGATTAACGTAAAAAGTATACTATTCTATGAAATTAAAAGTCTATTCTTACGAGTTGTGATTTTTATGAAATATTATTTTGGCCACCAGTTGTAATGAGTTTTACAAAATTCATTGCATATGGATATTTTGTTAGCCGACATTCACGTTAGTTTTGGTTTCTCAATTTCAAAAGTTCAGCTTAAGCTCTTTAATAGTACTTATTGATTTGGATAATTATAGTGTTTCTTACATTTCTACGCTCAAACATTTCACGTTCTTGATGTCTACCATATTCATGTTCAATTGTTTAGCTTTATCAATTATAATATTGTTTGAATTTAGCTATTTTACATACCGTACATTCAATGTACTGATGCATTTCATTTTGCATCTTTTATGATGTATATTCGGGGATTTAGACCCAATGACAAAAGATTCATTAGATCCACTTTCCTTGTTAGATCCACTTTCCTCAGGGATAAAAGGTTTTGTTTACTTTCTTCTCTATTCATGTTATTTATTAGTTCATATTACTTTAATTATTTTATGAATTTAGTTAAAAGTAGTTAAACTAATAACTAGTGTTATGAAACATAGAGCAGGAATAAGGATAATGGATTATTTACATTAAAATCTTCTCATAAAAGGCTGATTATTGTGAATTAATATTCTTTCATAAAGATCAACTTTGGGACTATAAATTGGCCTGAGTTTCTTTAGGAGACTTACAAATTCATCAGTTTTAGACAATGAAAAAATCCAAATATTTTGATGGTGAATTAGATGTTTGTATTCCGATAGCTAAGAATTGTAACCCTTGTTAGTCTCCAATTCTTGGTTGCAATCGGTGTAGTATAATAGTTAATAATTCTCCATTTGAAACCCGCAACTCCAAAATTCAAATGATCATCTACTAACGTCCTTTCTATTTTTTTAATATCAAATTGAAAATACTATTTATATTGTTTTTCATTTTTCTACTTTTTCAAGAACGAAGTAGTTAGTTTTTATTTATCTCAATATCATTTTTCAAGAATGAAGTAGTTAGTTTTCATTTGCCTCAACTTTTCAAGTGACATAGTTACAATGGAGTTAGAAATGAGTTAGTGATTAAGAATCTGATTAAAGTTAAAACTCAATGTTTCTCGACAAGAAATTTAAGGTCTAAAACAACAATTCTGCAGAAAACAGTAACTCGGATTTGTGTTTTCTGATCAACTTAAGTTGAAAGGAACATTGTTTTGTGTCAGAATGAAAATCACTTTTTTACTTTGATGTTTTCCAAAATAGAAAAGTTGAATTGAAACTATCAGTTGTGATGTGTTTTTTTTATTGGATCATTTCAACACCTGACCGACAAAAAATGTCTTTTATAAAAATCCCTACATTGCTTAATGTTAAAGATCCTATCTCTCATCATTCACTGAAAATTGACAGAAGCAAACAATATTTGTAAGAAAAAGTAGAAAAAATATGTTCTCCAAAAATAGCGATCATGACATATGATCAAAAACTACATATGAATGTAGGGGTGACAAATGAGTGGGTTGGGCCAACATAATTATTGAATGAAGATCCAATCTGCCAAATTTTTTTGGGTAAAAAAGATTGGGTTATTATAGGTCAAATAATGGGTCTTAACATAACATCTCCCTCTTTTTAAACATATATAGTTGTAACACATCAATGTTTTCCATTTATGAAAATGATAGTATGTATTAGAGTGAACCCATATTTATGATTCAGTAATTTATCTATTTCAATGTGATTTTAATCTTAAAAATTAAACGAACTATGCCATCCAAGCTTTACCAAACATAGTGTGCTTATTTAGTTACGTTAAGATTGCATAAATGATGGAACTAATAAAATCGTAATAATTACCCTGGTTCACCAAGGTTCGCACCTACATATGGACCACTAAGACAAACACTAAAGGGTAGAATGAAAATTCAGTAAAGTAACAGAACACAATTCTCATGAAAAAAGAAAGGTCAATTTATTATAACCCTGAAAAGCAAACCTCCACATGCATAAGAATTTTGATAAACTATAAAGAGTAATATACAAACAAAATGATAATTAAATGATTCAAGTCATTACAATTAATCCCTTATCCACGGACAATAGAGATAAAGTGCATTCACATTTGAGAGAAGTGTAGCATTAGTAACTAATAGATTCAATTGTGCCACTAAGTATCCAGATCAACATTGAACATGATCTTTACCTGCAACAAAATCAACTAGAAAAATATTATTACAAAAAAAAATAATTCAACCATATGAATGAGATTAAATATGTGTTACAATCCTTAAAAAGAATCATATTAAGAAACTACAACAAAGAAATATTATATAGATAATTTAGTTGCTTAGTCTCGCAAGTAAAATACAATCTTGAAACCAAAGTCTATTAATAAATAATTGGGGAGTAATTTATTTAGTCTTTAGTAGTTACACAATGGTTCTGTACTTGAGAGTGTAAACAACTAATTTATCTTTCTAGTATTTGTGTGTTGTAGTTTCTTAACACGATTTTGATTGCGAATACAAGACTTAGTCTCATTCATGTGGTTCAATTATTAGTTGTTGTTAATAATATTTTTCTATTTGATCTTCCTGTAGTTAAAGATCATGTTTATTGTTGATCTGAATGTTTAGTGGCACAAAGGAAGCTATTAGTTACTAATGCTACAGGTACTCTCAAATGTGAATGCACCTTATTACTATTCTTCATCGATATTGGCTTAACTGTAATGACTTGAATCCTTTAATTATCATTTTGTCTGTATAAAACTATATGTAGTTTTTTAGAATGCTTGTGGAGTTTTGGTTTTTAGGGTTATAGTAATCTTACTTTACTTCTGGCATAACAATAGTGTTATGTTACTTTACTCAGTTTTCTTTCTACTCGTTAGTGTTTGTATTTATTGTCCATATGTGGGTGCAGGCCTTGGTGAACTAGGGTAGTTATGATTTCATTAGTTCCATCATTTATACAATCTTAACATAACTAGATAAACACAACTTATTTTTTGCAAATCTTGAATGAGAAAGTTGGGCCATTTTTTTAAGATAAAAATTTCATTGACATAGATAAATTAGTCAATCATAAATATGGGTGCACTCTAATGTATACTACCAATTTCATAAGTGGAAAGATTAATCAGTTTCCCCGTAGTTATAACTATATATACTTAAAA
Source organism: Solanum okadae (assembly GCA_036553675.1). Classification (NCBI taxonomy): domain Eukaryota; kingdom Viridiplantae; phylum Streptophyta; class Magnoliopsida; order Solanales; family Solanaceae; genus Solanum; species Solanum okadae. Next base: position 17,388,749 of record CM071686.1, on the reverse strand, counting down.
AGAGGGGAGGTGTTGGGATTTGTGATTGGTTGTTTGACCCATCTTTACTAAAATGTTTTGACCTAAGAAAATTTTGGGTGGGTTGTATCTTGACCCAATAATTACTTTGATCCATTTAAGTTTGATCCGTCCACCCATTTGCCTCCCCATGTTCATATGTAATTCTCGATCATATGTCATGATTCATGACTACTATTTGTGCTACATTATAATTTTTTTTGAAGTAGTTATTTTTCATTTACCTCAACTTTTCAACTGACATAGTTACAAAGGAGTTAGCAATAAGTTAATGATTAAGAATCTGATTAAAGTTGTAATGACCCAGTTGGTAACTTTTAGAAATATTCATAAAATTATCATTTTACCCTTTCTGATATTGACCCGAGACATTTCTAATTAGATTTTGAAATTGATTTTGAGTTAAAAGTTTTGAATTGTGGAGATTTTAAAGTTTAGAAAGGCTAAATTGATAAAAAGTGGTTTTCGGTATCTTTTGAAGTTTCGAGTCTTGGAATAGAATTATGTCAACTCCATTAGTCTTTGAATGTGGAAATTAGTCTGCAAGAGTTTTTGTAATCAGATTTAGAGTCTATTTGAGGATTTAAGGTCCTAAGTTTGAAATTATTGACAATTTAACATTTGGGTTGACTTTGGTCAACATTCAGGGTTTGGATGCTCAGATCTGATTTCTAAAAGTTCTATTGGATTCGAGGGATTATCTCAGGCTTAGGAGAGGTCTTGGTTGAATTTTCAGAGATCCTGAGCTTGATTTAACTTTTTTAGGAGTTATGATTGTTCATTGTGACATTCACAAGTTTTGTATCAAGGAGAATTCAAATTCATGTTTTGATGGTTTCATTGAGTATGGAACGTTGATTTAAGTCAAGTTTCATATTTGGTTTGTGTGTATGGGATTTCAAACGAACACCGACGATCATTTAAAGAACTTGTTTGCCTTGTGTGAGTTGCTAATGTTGTTGTTTCCTAGTGCCATAGGTTGTTCATCACGATGACAAAGCCCTCCCTCCCTCGCAATCGCGTGAGATTGTTTTCTTGTGCATCGTAATCGCTGATATACCGTGAGTTTACGGTATTTCTAATACATTTCACTTACAAGTTGTGTGTGTCTAGGGCCTTTTTATATTGGTTTTTACGTATTTTATCATGTTTTGCAGGAAAGGTGTTCAGGCGCGGAAGTGTAGAGACAGCTGAAGGAAATGCAGAAAAAGGCATCCACGGAGGTCATCTACGGACCGTAGGTCCATTCACGGCCCGTAGGTGATGACCGTAGATCAGCAGGAATGTGTTGAGGACAAATCAGGGAAATCTGACCAAGTGTGGAACCACGGTGCCCATTGACGGCCCGTAGATGGATCTACGGACCGTACTGTTGATCCGTAGAAGTGAGACTGCGAGGGTTCTAGCACCTGATTTTTGAAGATTCTAAGTATGGAGCTACGGAAGGGATTGACGGACCGTAGATTGATCTACGGTCCGTGCTGCTGGTCCGTCGTTTGCTTCAGAGAAGCTGATTTTTGGAGGCTGAAATATTTTCTAAGTCCCGAGTGACAGAAGGGACTTACGGACCGTAGATCAATCGACGGTCCGTAAGTCAGTCTCGTGAATCGAAGACGCGTACCTGAACAAAACTTTCCTTAATTTGTTTCCTTTTTTATTTAGGATTTGTTTTCTATAAATAGGACATGTAAACCTCGTTTTTGGGGGTTAGACACTATTATTCTATTTTTGCTTTGAAAACTTTGGAGATTATTGGAGATTATTTTTTGCAACCCTAGCAATTATTGATTTCCAAGTTCGTTTTGAAGATTTTGGTTTTGCAACTCAAGTTGATTCTCTGGGTTTATTATTCTCTTTACGTAAGTTCATGATTTCTCGATTTACAATTATGAATTGTGTTCTTGCTGATATGAGTAACTAAATCCACAACTAGGGTTGTGGGAACCATGATCAAGTAACAAAGTATGAATAGTAAATAAGCAATTCTTGACTAGTATTTTGTATGTATTGATAATTCTTTCGTTTAGAAGTCTTTTTAACGGTGGCCAACGTTAGAACTCGCCTTGTTACTACTTGCCGGACCAATGAGGTAATTAACAAGAAAAGAATTATCAACATAGATTTAGTGTGATACTATCTAATAGGCTAGTATCGATTGGTGCGAAGTAATAACTAAGCCAAACATCGATTATGATGTCTAGTATGAGGTAAAGGTAAGGGTTAGTAAATCATACACACGTAGCCGGACCAAGGTGCGGGGTGAAATTCTCTAGATGCCGGACCAAGGATTTAGAGATACCTAGCTTATCACTTTGCATGTAATACACTAGACGAGGATTGCTGCTACTAGAATTACTGCGTTATGAGATTATGGGGAACACGTATACCCTAGTTATTTCTCTTATCTTGATAACAACCAAAATTGAGTTTAATTATTGATTACAACATCTCGTATTACTATTTGTTTTACACAAGCACAACCCCCCTTTTTTATTACTTGTTTCTGGAAATAATTTGACTAATCGAATATAATTGTCGGTTAAAAGTAAAGTCTAAACCATTTTCCTCGTGGGATCGATCCCAACCTACAAGTTGGGTTCTTTACTTGATAACGATCGCTTATGCTTCTGAAAGGAGGTGTAATTTGAGCGTATCAATCGCATGACTCTGTATCGCGATTGTGATGGTCAAAATTAAGTGAGTTGACCTTTTTAACTCAATGTGATTACGAACTGTTGGTCATCGCGATCGAGAAGAGAATTTTTCACCTGGGCATAAAGTTTTTCCAAAATCGGGATCTCAAGGTCATTTCACCATTTTTGAGCTTTGGAAACTCAGTGGAAATTCATGATAAATCTTTTGGGTAAATATTAATGACCATAAATCTTCAAATTCCTTTATCTCTTTATGATTTTAAACATCTAATTTTGGTTTTTAACTACACAGCCTTAGGGGTTTTCGTGAACTTAGCTTTTAAGAAAAATGGTGATTTTGAGTTCAATAAAACTCCATTTGTGAAGTGGTTTTCATAAATGGATTCCAAATCTTGTGGGTAATATTTTCATGTATAAATTTCATGTTTTTCCCTTCATATTTGCAATTAGGGTTTTGAGCCAATTTGACCCATTTATTCAATTTTCTTTAAAAGAGTGTTGTTATTTTGTGAAATCTCAGTGTGAATACTTGTCTAACTAAATTGTGTTTTTTCGGATATCGTTCGTGATGGAAAAGCTAAAGTCTTAGATTTATTAAGGCAAGTGAACTTCTAAACCTAGTTAAAGCTTGTAGAATCTTGAACTCTCTTTCTTGTATGTGTTGGGGAGTAATGTGAATGAGGATATTGGGTAATTACTCAAATTGAATAACCTTAATGATAGAAACAGGGTATATAAAAATGCAGCATGTTGATAATATTGTATTGAGTTGTGTGAATTGCCTTAAGTGTTGGTATTGAATTGGTGGTTGATAAAATATTTTTTATCGTATTGTTGTGGATATGAATTACTTGAATTTTTCATTTCCTCATTATTGTGTGAACATGCTATTCGTATTGATTTTGAAATACTATTTGGAGATACATTGTACTGATGTCGAGGTCACTGTCGGTGAGTGTGATTGATACTGAGGTCATTGTCAGTGAGTGTGATTGATGTTGAGGTCGTTGCCGAAAAGTGTTATTGAAGATGCTAGTGAGGGTTATTGATATCCTGGTCAATGAATGCTAATTTTATCGATATCGAGGTCATTGTCAACGAGTACTACTGATGTCAAGGTCTTTGCCATTGAGTACATGGAATATATGTGTTTTTCATGAGTCCCAATTGATATTGTGCATGATTATCTTGATACTTTTGTTTTGTATACTTGATTGTTGTGTTTGAAGATATTAATACTTGTGATTGCTGGCGTGATACTTGTGATTGGTGAACGTGATCTTTGTGATTGATGAACTGTAACTGTTGGACTGTGATTATGGAAATTTTTTGAGTTGTATATTGTAAATTGTTAGGTTGGGATAATTTCTAGGTAGGTTTTAGTTATGGCGGTTTTGTTGGAATGAAAAGAGTTCTTGTTTTCTAGCTTGTTTCACCTTTTTTTAGTGGGTTGCTTGTTCATGACCATGTTGTTTTGTACGCAATCCTTGCTTCTACACAAGTGTAGGTTCTGAGCTTGGATCAGTGAATTGCTCTTCTTCTATCTACATTTGAGGCTTTCTATGGACACTTGAGAGGTAGTTGTTTGTCATTCAGGCGAGCCTTCTTGTTCCTTACTTATGTTTTATTCAATTCGAGAGACAATGACATTAAGACTATTATTTATCCTTTAAACTTTGTATTTTTACATTAGTGGCTTATATACTTGAAAACCAAGTTTTGGGGATATTTTAGAATGACTAAGTTTTTCTACATTTTTTTAATTATCAGTTTATTTCCACATTTCATTCATATTGTTATCTTTTAGGCTGACTTGTCTTGGTAGGATTAGATGAGTGTCATCACATCTATTTTGGGAATGTGCCAATTAGTATTAGAGCCCTAAGTTCAGAGGTCTCACATGTGTACAAGCCAAGTCTAAATAGAGTCTCGAGGATCGGTACAAAGATGTTTGTAATTATCTTTAAGTGGCTATAAAGATTGTTAGGAAAATTCATTTTTATTCGTTCTTTCTTTTTATGCGTGTTTACCTTAAGTAGTACCTACTTGTTGTATGTTATTTTGGCAGATGCCGAGGACTAGAGCATTTATTTTTGGTGGTGGAGAAAGCAGTCACTAAGGTAGTTTCTGAGACCTCAGTTAGAGGTAGAGGTAAGGCACGAGCTAGAGGTCTTGCTCATGGAGAAGCACTAGTCAGAGGTCGTGTCCGTGGAAAGTCACTTGCTAGATAGGTATACCTTGAGCCACTTTTTGAGGTTGGTGAGGATCAGGTTCCTCTTGAGCTTACAACTCATTTGTTCCATGATAATTTGTTGAGGATTCTGGGTGTGTTTGAGAGCTTCTCTCAGGGTGGTGCAACAACCACACCATAGAGTTCTGAGATGAGAGTAGGGGTACAGACCCCATGGGAGCAACAATCTCCGACTATTCATGAGCAGGTGGGTCAGCCACCTCTGGTTCTCGTACTAGCTATTGGTGTACATGTTGCTCTTGAGGTTGTCTTGACATCAGATGACTATCATAGATATAAGAGGTTTTAGAAGATGAAACCACCCTAGCTTCAATGTGGTAAAAGTGAGGATGCTCAAAGTTCTTGCCTTTGTACCACAAGATGCTAGAAGTGTAGGTATGGTCGATGCCCGTGGTGTTTGTTTTGTTTTACTTAATCTCCACAAACCCTCTAGAAAGCTGTGAAGGAATAATGTGAGGTCTAGGCCAGTTGGTTCTTCATCAATAGAGTGGGATGTGTTCTCCAGTGCTTTCAAGACCGCTTCAACTTTTTGAGCATGAGGAATGAGAGAGTTGTTTGAGATTTGAAAACTTAAGACATGGTAGCTTGTCTGTCACAGAGTATGAAACCCGTTTCTACTAGTTATATAGGCATGATATGACTATTGTTCAAGATGAGGGAGTGAGAGTTTAGAGGTTTGTGAGGTGGTTGAACTTGTTCATCAAATCTTATGTGTTTAGGGCATCTATAGAGGGGGCTTTCTTTCAGTCCATCATGAGCACGTCCAATGATGGGGAGTTTATGGTGAGAGAGGATTTTGGGGACCCAAAGAGGGCCCAATCATTTGACATGTTTTTTTGGCACCTCATTTGGATGGAGAGGTTCACACAGAGGTGGTAGCTCATGCGAACATCGTGGTCCTATTAACGCATCCATGCTGGGAGCTTAGGTTGGACAAATATCCTGAGGGTCCTCTAGTTCTAGACGAGGTGGCCATAGTGATTTATCTGGTTTGTTACAATAGTCATCCACACCGAGGTGTTGTTTTAGATATGAGGATCAAGGTTATGTGATATGACAGTGCCCTTTGTAGACTCATTCAGTTGCTCCATCTAGAGGGTTAGAGCCTCCGGCCAAAGGTTGAGGTAGAGGTCATTCGGCCAGAAGTGGTAGAGCTTCTAGTAGTGGTGTTATAGCTCGGCTGAATGGGGGGTCGAGGTACTACTCAGGCTGGAGGTGGTCGAGAGGGACAAATTTATGCATTTACAAGGAGGTGAGATGCTAAGGTTTCTGCTGTTGTGATTACATGTATGGTCCCAGTTTGCCATTGAGCTACATCTGTATTATTTGATCTAGGGTCTAATTTCTCGTATTTGTCTACCTATTTTGGTATTGGATTTTATATGACGTGTTATATCATACATGAGCGTATTCGTGTATCTACACTAGTGTGTAATTCCTTAGTGGTGGATCGAGTGTATTGATCATGTCTCATATCTCTGTCTGGGTATTACACATGAGTAGACCTAATCATTCTGGGGATAAAAGACTTTGATCTTATTTTGGGATGGATTGTCTCTCTCTGTATCATTTTATTCTTGATTGTTATGCTAAGGTGGTGACTTTAGCAATGTCGGGTGTCTCAAGAGTTAAATGGACCGGTGCTAGTGGTTCTTACCCTACCAATGTAATCTCCCTCTTACTTGCTCAAAGAATTGTTGATAGAGGGTGTTTATCTAATTTGGCTTTTATCCTGGATACTAGTGTGGAGCCACCCCCTTGGATTTTGTTCCCGTGGTTTATGATGTTTTTCCTATTGATCTTCCAGGTAATCCTTTTGATAGGGACATTGATTTTGCTATTGACTTGGAGCCAGGCACTTACCCTATTTCTATATCTCCGTACCGCATAGCTCCAATAGAGTTGAAGGAGGACTTGTTGAGTAAGGATTCATTTGCCCTAATATATCTCCATGGGGTGCTCCTGTCTTTTTAGTGAAGAAGAAGAAGAAAAATGGGACCATGAGGATGTGTATCGACTATCGTTAGTTGGATAAAGTGACAGTGAAGAACAAGTATCCACTTACTCATATTGATGACTTATTTGAACAACTTCAGGGAGCATCATTGTTTTCTCTGATTGATTTGAGGCATTTCTATCATCAGTTGAAGATTAGGGTATCATATGTATGTAAGAAAGCATTTCAGATTTAATATAGGCATTATGAGTTTCTTGTGATGTTCTTTGGTTTGACTAGCACCCCTGCAATGCTCATGGTGTTAATGAACATGGTGTTTTGACAATATTTGAACTCCTTAGTGATAGTCTTTATTTATGAAACCTTGGTGTACTTAAAGACTAAGGAGGACCATGATCGCCATTTAAGGACTACGCTCTAGCGGCTGAGGGGAGACAAGTTATATGCCAAGTTCTCAAAGTGTGAGTTTTGGCTTGATTTTGTTACATTTCTGGGACACGTAGTGTCAAAAGAGTGTATTCAAGTGGATCCAATAAAAATTGAGGCAGTTAGAGACTCGACGAGGCCTACTTTAGCTATCGAGATTCAGAGTTTTGTGGGACTAGTAGGTTATTTTAAGTGCTTTATTATGAGTTTCTCAGCTATAACATACCATTGATCAGAGTGACTCGAAAGGGTGTGAGCTTCTAGTGGTTTGATGAGTGTGTGGAGAGGTTTCAAAAGCTCAAGACCTCATTAACTTCAACACTAGTCTTGACTCTACCCTAGGAGGATGTGAAATTTACCATTTATTATGATGTTTCTGCAATCGGATTCGATGGTGTTCTAAGGCAAAAGGTGAAGGTGATTGCCTATAATTCTAGACAGTTGAAGACCTACGAGAATAACTACAGTCTAATGACATAAAATTGACAGTCGTAGTCTTTGTTCTTAAGTTATTGCGGCATTATCTGTATGGGGTACATTATGAGGTCTTCGCGGATCATCAGTTTCTTCAGTACATATTCATTAAGAGTGAAGTGAAGTTGAGGCATCAAAAATGGCTTGAGTTACCAAAGGACTATGCTATCACCATCTTGTATCATATAGGGAAGGCCAAAAAGGTGGTTGATGCTTTGAGTAGAAATACTTCTATTATGGGGAGTCTTGTCGTTATCATTGTTGAGGAGATATTGTTGGCTAGAGATGTTTAAAGGTTAGCAAATAGTCTTGTCTAGTTGCATATTATTGTGGTGGTATGATTACCTATCTTGAGGCCCGATCTTTCTTAGTTGAGCTAACGCGTGAGTGCCTATTCGATGATAAAAAGTTGTGTCTCATTTGAGATAAGGTGTTGAGAGGGGAAGCCAAGGAGGCTTTCCTTGATTCTAGTGTTGTCTTGAGGATCAGAGGCAGTATTTGTGTGCCCTAGGTGCATGAGTTGGTTAGATTGATTCTTGAGAAGGCTCATTATTCTCGATTTTCTATCAACCTAGGAGTGGAAAAGATGTATCCTGATCTGAATCAACATTACTGGTGGTTTGGTATGAAGAGGGATATTGCAGACTGTGTCTAGGTGCTTGATTTTCTAATAGATCAAGTGTGAGCACCAGCGGCTAAAATGTATCTCAATGGATCCATTTTCTTATTTGGAAGTGAGAGCATATCCCTATGGACTTTTTTGTGGATTTTTTTACCACCGTGGGTGGTTATGACTTTATTTGGGGGGGGGGGGTCGTTGACAGGCTAAAAAAGTCCATCCATTTCATCCTAGTTCTAGTGCAGTATACACTAGAGAAGTTAGCCCAGCTTTATATCAACAAATAGTCTGACTTCATGGGGACCTATTTATATTGTCTGTGACCCAGGGGAATTGGTCACTTCTCAATTTTGGAGGGCTTTACAAGATAGTTTGGGGTACTCAGTTAGATATGAGTACAACTTTTAACCCTCCGAGTGATGGTTTGTGCGAGTAGCCGATTCAGTTGTTAGAGGATATACTCTGAGCATGTGTGATTGATTTTTGTACTCGATGGGATCAACACTTTCTCTTAACTTGGTTTGCCTACAACAACAACGCTTATCACTCCAGTATCTAGATGGCCCATTTGAGTCATTGCATGGAAGACGATATAGATCTTTGATTGGTTGGTTTGATTCAGCTGAGATGGACTCTTTACACATAGACTTTATTAGAGATGTTATGAAGAATGTACAATTAGTGATACTGGCCTATGAAGAAAAACCTAGTCCCTCTACTTGAACAAATGAGTATTGCCTTGATACTATTTTTGATGATCTCTGCTGTAACATTTTCCCTTCTAATCGTATGTCTAACCCTAAAATGGTATAGAGTATAGTAAGACTACGTTCATGAATTCTCTTATCATATACCTATTTTCATATTCTATCCATGAAGGAAGGCTTTGGACTAATAAAATTTACACAAAGTGATCCATATTTTAGTATTCTTTTCAATCTTGTCCCTCTTCTAACCTAGCTCTTCTTCACAATGCTCTATTAATCAAAAACTGCCACAGATTGTTCTTCCAGATCATGAATCTTTCATCAGCTTCTATTCATTTCACATTTTTGGTTGTATAATTCCTCTGTTATGATCATAACACTTTATTTGACAGATTGGGGAACCCATATCAATTTGAGTTCCCAAAAATGTGATAACGGGTGAATGAGATTTTGTCTGGTCCATACTAGTAAGTACATTCCTATGGACTAGGGACCACTTTCCTCTGCACCCATTCAATACTTCAATCTTTTCTTGTTTGTATTGATTTTAGTTGAACTTCATTCTCATGATGATCGTTTTGACCACAACAAGTGAAACATCGGTTGTTAGAGTTCAAGATATTCTTGGTTGGAAGATTATATGATGGGTTGTCCTTTTTAATGCCAAGTACTTTTTCCATGTTTGATCTCACATTTATTAATTGTGTCACACTCAACAGAGTTCTCAATTAACCATTTATTTTCTTTGACAAGCTCTTGATAAGAATCTATCAGCACATTTTTACGGATTTTATTAAGATTTTGTTGAATGTCAAGAAAGATTACCTCCTCGAACTCTTCATCATTTGATTTTTCCATAAAGGCACATAAATTTGAGAATTCACCTTTAATAGCTACCATGGATTGGTTCTCTAGTCCTTTGTCACCATCTGATTCACTACATGTATCTCCCAAAGCTGCAAGTGCTTTTCTGAACGCATCATCTGCTATTTATTTGTGACTTACATGGCCATGTACCGCGTTCCTTTTTGTTTCTTTCTCAAGATTATTTTTTACGTAATTCAAACCCAATAAAATGTCCATGATCTCTACATCCGTGAAAATAATCATTCCCCTTTGGATATGTACTTGAGTTTCCTCTCACGGGGATACCTCCATTTTATCTCACAATATTCTAAAACCACCTGGTAATGTAGGCCATCTTATATTCATCTTCACTGGAATAATATTTTGTAGCATAGAGAACCAAAATTTTCTTTCTTAAATTCTTGCCTAACTTGATCTTTTTAATTTTTAAACTTGTAGGTATTCAGGTTCCCTATTAGTTCATCTATAGTTAGATTTTAAAGGTCTTTAACTTGAGTTATGGCAGTGGCTTTGCTTTCCTATGATGGTATCAAGATACTGAGAATCTTGTGAATAAGTTTGTTGGTCTTTAAAACTTTGCCAAGACAGTGGAGCTCAATGGATTCGCCTTCTTTGATCTTGGATAATTCATACTAAGTGGTAAGCATGTCGATACGAGACTGCTAAATTTGACTGGTTCATTCATAGGCCATTTGAAAATTTTGTTGATTTCCCCTTGATGTTTCGCATGAGGAGATCCTATTGTACTCAAGGTCCAATACTTCACACTAAAAATTTCTTAGCTTTGAAGTTCTTTTCAATCTTTTTTTTGTCAACATCAGAATATACTTTTTTTGTCTTAGGAATAGATTTTGAGGTCTCTCTTTTTGTGATAGTCTTCCTACGCTCAAAGGGACTATCACAGATGATGTCCCACAATTCACAATCTCAAGCCCTGGTAAAGTTGAGAATCCTTGTTTTCTATAACCTATAGTATTGATCGTTGAATCAAAATTTTGTGGAGCATCCATTAAAATAAGATCCTTCATAGGTGTTAACCTTTTAGGAAGAACACATTGTGATACCAATTGTTAGCTTGTATGACTCCACCAAACATCAAGGTACCAGGTCCTTACTAAGAAAAACTAAGAACAATATATAAAACTAATAGTAAAGGAACACATGATGTGTACATGGAAACCTTCTATCTCAAGAAAGTAAAACACCACGACAAACCATGTAGGATTTCACCAAAAATTCCACTAACATAAGCCAAGGTTCATATTACAACCTTATGCAATCTAGGACTTAAACACTAAATCCCTCCCACTTGACATACATCTATTACAAGTCAACTATAGTATTCCAATTTCCCACAATATATATATCAACTAACCCTAGTTGACATAGACTTCAACAACTACCTCTAGAAACAACTCAAATCTAGAAGGTAAGAAATGAAAAAAACACACCTACACGATCCTAATAGACAAGAGTTGATTTTACAATATAAGCACAAAATAAAGACTTAACAATAAAGAATAAATCATTTTTACAACAAGAGAATGTGTGGATCATTTATTCATTAAAGAGGAACTAGACAATACTGTGTGGAAGTATTTTCACAAGCTTCTAGTATCATTAGTAATAGGATCCATGTGAAACAAACTATGAAAATGTGGTGGGATTGTTAAGGGAAATGTAGGCAGAAAATCATCTTTCAGGCAATGCCTAAGATTATCATGTGGTTCTTATGGAAGAGGAGAAATAAAATTTTGCATGGAGGGACATACTCTGTAGAGAAGGCGCTATGCGGTATCACTAGCTTAATAAGAAACTCCATATAAAGAAGTTTGGATTCAGAGGTTCCTCAATCTTGGACTCATATGATTGCAATTTTAGATGGATATACGCCAAAATTTTAGTACAAACTAGTAAAATCGTTTCCACCTCCTATAGGTTGGTGGAAACGTAATACACTTGTAGCGTCAAGGGAAATCCAGGACTTATCTCTGCAGTTTTGTGTGTGTGGGATTTTAGGGGTGATATATTGTGTGCTAAAACTCTAAAAATAGTTTATTCACTATCCTGGTTATTGAGGCTATTTCTATAAGGGAACAATTATCATATAATTTTGAGAAACAATCATCTAAGCTCATAATTGAAACTTATTCTCTAGAAACAGTACACATCTTGAATGGAGAGTGCAAAATTCCTTGGAGAGTTACAATGGAGGTCAACACCATTAATAGGCTAAGGGATACTTTTAATGTAAGAGTACAAGACTTCTTAACTTTGTTTTTCATTTTACTGGGAATTCTGAATACAACTTTTAGGAGGTTCTAATTCAATCTAAGATTATAGTTCTACTGGTTTGGTATGAAATTAATATATAAATGTGTAATATAAGTAAACGAGGTAATCTTCGAAATACTAACTAGAGTTTGAAAGAGACTTTGTTGTTTAAATATACCATGCAACTAAAGAGAGCTTGAGGTGTCACATATGGTATTTAATCATGACTTACTTTGTATTACACTAGATTCCTTTTTTCTTTTGTTTTATACATCAACTTTCTGTAATTAGCTCATTTTAGTTACATCATGGAAGAGGAAAGAAATGTAATGGTCACAATAAGGCTCAAATTTATAGTCTTACCTTGAGTTTTGAAGGTGCGGAAAGAGCTGAAAAAATCTTGATTTGGTAGTATCCTCAGGTCCTTGCTTTCATAGATAAATCGAATGCTAGTAATATGAAGGCGATAATTTCAATGGTGGTAATAATACTTAAATAATTCAACTCATTAATTTTAGATCTGAAAAGTATAGTACATTACCTTTTTTCAAAACATAAATCTGGAGATCAACAAGCTCAACTGAAGAAGCACGAGATTCATGAATCATAGTCCAGCTGTGTTTTGGTCGGATCCCTCAAGAACTAGAGTCGTCACCTCAGATATCGTTCACAACAAGTAAAATGCAACACCATGAGTAAGGTGGAAATTAACTAAGTGTTTTGAACTATTCGGACAACTCGAGGTGTAGTAATGAAAAGACCTTACCTTTAAGCTCTATTGACTGAGTTCTGTGGATCTGCACACCAAGTTGATGAGAAGAAGATGGAAGCTTCGAGTTCTTTTGATTCCACATATATCCACTTTTTCTTATTATTTATTTGTTTGCTTTTTTGTTTTTTGGTTCGGCCCGTGTGCATTTTGCTAATATAAATATTTGGTTGGATTCCTTTTAATAAATTTGGGCCTATTTGATTAAAAAAGGAGCAGGTCTTTCATGATCCAAACTTCCATAATAGGTACCCACACTAAGCCTTTAGTGAGCGAACCAATTATCTACTAACAAAAACAAACAAAATAACAAAAAGGAAATGTCTTCATTAATTAAAACAAGTATTCACAAATCTTAACAAAACATGCAGAACTATCCCCCTAAATCTCGAAAGTTATGTACCAAAACATCCACATAGACTTAAGTATCCGCGGGTTTACTCTGCACTGTCATGACCCAGACCGTCGTGATTGGCACCCACACTAACCCTCCGGTGGAAGAACCATTACTACAGCCCAACCAAGCACTTAACGAAAATCTAGGCATTTAAAGATACGGAAGCACATTTAAATGACTAATGAAATATGGAGTTCCCATAAGCTCCAAAGATTCAATGAAACAACTAAACAAACTATTGCGGAAAGCAACTCCAAGAACCTGAAAGTCATTGTACATAAACTATGTAAACCAACAAATCTAAGGAAAGGGGTGCAACCCCTAAACTAACATAAGCAAAGTCTAAATAAAACAGTTTAAGTCCAAAAGGAGTGGACTAAACAAGGAAGGATCCATGCCAGCGTGAAAGAGTTGGCTCACCCTTGAATCTGGTCTTTGATCAATAATCCCCTAGCTAAGGTCTCTCAGTAGCCACCTAAATATACCCTATACTCAACAAAGAATGAACAACTGCAGTATCAGTATACAACCGCAATGTACTGGTAGGATCACACGACCACCTCAGTAAGCGACACATAGGCAAGCAATTACAACACAGTAAACACACATATACATAATACACAAATCAATTATCATTTCAAGAGCAACATATAGTTCCCAATATCAACGACAGTTAGACATGAATGTAAAATCACAGTGGTCCTCTTATGGAACCCACACCCAAACTATTAGTGTGTCGGAACGTGACACCCGATCCAATATATGTGTTGGAACGTGACACCCGATCCAATATATATGTCAGAACGTGACACTCGATCCAGTCAGTAGAACCACAATCACAATCACACCATAATGAACAACGCTCATAGTCATACAATTAAGGAATGGTTTCATGGCATGTAATTCTTCATATACATATACTCATTTGCATTAGATTCGGTTTACATTCCTTATTCTTATACATATATGCATACCACGAAGCAATTAACCAGCATATATCACACAAACAAGAAATCAAACCATCACCTACCTCAAACCAAGCTTGAATCCTCCTAAGACACTTGAGCCTTCCCATTTCAGATTCTTTCTGCTTGATCTTGGTCTATAAACGAGTAATTTACGCAAGGATCAATAAACAAGGTATAAATTACCTAGAAAATAACACGATTATTAATCGAAAAACAAACCCAGATCCTAATGTTCAATTAGGGCTTTTCCCACCATCAACTTCGGGCCAAAACCCTCTCCCAATGATAATTACCCAAGAATCTACGTTCTACGTATCGAAAAATGGATTAGGGAAGTAATAATCTTACCTTTTGCGCAAGAAGTCGTAGGAATCTGTCAAGAAATAGCCATGTGTCGTCCTTAGATCTCAAGAACGAAGGTTTGTAGAAAATAATGATTTTAGGGTTTCTCCCTGACTTAAATCGCGATTGGCCCGCTATGATGGACCCCATGCCGCCACAGCGGCCCCGCCCTGGCAGAATTTATCCCGCACTGGCGGCTTACACGGAGACACAAGCTCGAAATTTGAGTTCCAAGCCCCCATTTCACAATACACTTTCAAACCAAGACGCTCTAAAACGACCCTTTCACGCCAAGATCCATTTCAGGAGTTCTACTCGCTCGAAATTCAATTTTGTAAAGCCGTACAGGCTCCTTAACGTCTAGGCTATCCACTCATGTGATCAAATTCATAGTTAAATCCCCCATTCATTACCAGATTTCCCTAGAACTTATCTGATTCATATTTCATCAAAATCTGGACTAGGCTGTAATTTTCCAAGTCACTACTCAAACGTTTTCTGGCCCAATTTTTTTCCCTATTGGCTTTTCTATAACGATGGGAACAAGTCGTTACAATAGATACCAATTTACCAATCACTTGTCCCCGAGTGATAAACTAGGATTGACTGGCTAAGGTAAGAGTAGAGTAGTACCTGAATTATCGAACAATTGGGGATACTTGTCTCGCATGTCCTTATCGGTTTACCAAGTAGCTTTCTCAACCGGACGATGCTTCAATTGAACTTTCACAGACTTAATCTCCCTGGACCTCAACTTTCGGACATCATGATCAAGAATTGCAATTAGTTCCTCTTCATACTAAAGGTCCTTTTCTAAAAAAATTGAGTCCCATTTTATAATGTAATCCCCTTCTCATGATACTTCTTCAACATTGACATATGAAACACTGGATGAACTCCAGATAAGCTAGGGGGTAAGGCTAATCTATAATCCACTAGCCCCCACACAGTCAAAAATCTCAAATGGTCCAATGTATCGAGGACTAAGTTTGCCTTTCTTGCCAAATCTCATCACCCCTTTTATGGGTGACACTCTAAGAAGAAATTGCTCACCCGTCTGAAATGTCATGTCCCTTAGCTTACGATTTGCACACTTTTTCTATCAAATCTGGGCTGCTAGAAGTTTTGCTTGGTTGCTTCACACTTTATTTTAGGCATCGTTCACCAAATCAACACCCAAAGGTTTCACGTCTCCAACCTCAAACCACCCTATGGGTGATCTACATCCCCTCTCATAAAGTGCCTCAAACGGTGCCATGTCAATGCTGGAATGGTTATTGTTATTATAGGAGAACTCACACAAAAGTAGGAACTTATTCCAATGCCCTCCAAAGTCAATCACACATTTCCTCAGCATGTTCGTTAACACTTAATAGTCCTCTCTGACTTACCATCCGTCTGTGGATAGAAGGTTGTGCTAAAAGTGAGTTGAGTGCCGAACTCCTCATGCAATTTCCCCCAAAATTTGGATGTGAATGGCGTACCATGGTCCGAGATGATAGAAAGGGACATCCCATGCAGCCTTTCTACCTTTTTCGCATACACCTTAGCCAACTACTATGCATTATAGTATACTCTGACTGGAATGAAGTGGGCTAACTTAGTCAGTCTATAAACCACCACCCAAATGGAATCAAACTTCCCCAAGGTCTTTGGAAGACCATCTAAGAAATCCATATCCATCATTTCCCACTTCCATTCCGAAATTAGCATTCGCTAAAGCAAACCTGTCGGCCTTTGGTGTTCATACTTTACTTGATGACAAATATGGCACTTAGCCACAAACTCAGTTATGTCTTTCTTCTAGGCAGGCCACCAATAAATTCGTTTCAAATCTCGGTACATCTTGGTCACACCTGTATTAATGGAATATCGCGAACCATGGATTCTGTCAATATCTTCTGAATCAAGTCATCCACTCACGGAACATACCCCTGTATCAAGAGTCGCATGTTGTGCCTTGCTAGACACTGTCTTATTTTTGAGCTCATTCAAATTCTTATTCTCAAAGTGTTTGTCCTTGATCTGCTCGATGAACGTAGGTCTAACCTCAATCCTAGCTAACACCCCACCTTTCTCTAAGATGCCCAACTGCATGAACTTAGACTTCATGGTTTGAATCTCCTTGGCCAAATGTCGCTTGGACACACCCAAGCAAGCTATACTACCCATACTCACCACCTTCTGGCTTAATGTGTCTGCCACCACGTTAGCCTTTGTAACACCCCAGAAATCTAATGACCTAAGCTAGAGCCTAACACGTAGTCTAGTAGCCTAAATGGAGTTAAACGTAAAGATTAGAATCCTAAAATGACCTCCCTAAGTTAGTACTAATGCATGTCAAGGCATGGCCTCCCCAAGGACCTCCCAAGGGTCCTTGAGGAGGACCAAGGGACTGCCCAAAAGCTGTCAAAAACTAGCATGACCCACGAAAGGGGCACCCATGAGCCGTGGGTGGACTCATGCCCCATAGGTGGGGGTTGTGAGTCGAGGCTAGAACTCCCCTAAACCTCCAAGCTCCAATACCTATCTACGCCCATGCAGTATGGGTCATAGACCCACTCACGCCTCGTGGGTGGGGTATCGTGGGTGGGGGACTTGACTTAGACAAGAGGAGGGGTTGCAGGCCCAAAACAAGGAACTGCGGGATGGGGCGTGAGCCCACCTATGGTCCGTGGGTGGTGGGTTGCAAAAGCTCTTAAGTCTCGGCCAAGGGTGAAACATTTTAAGTAATTCCTATTTTAATTATTCACGGGTGGGGATGGTTTATATTAGTTATTTAGACATATATAAGTAGTTATTAACTATTAAACACCTCTTTAACACCTCATAACTCACAAGATTCAAACTAGAAACAACCTCTCCTCTCCAAAAATTCTCTCTCTAAGACTCCATTGAAGAGCAAGAACAAGGTCAAGTTAGGGCTTCAAGAAACAACCTTTCTTCTCCAAATTTCTTGTGGAAATCAAGCTAAGGTATATATGCTTTTAACCTTTGGAAGATATCACCCAAAGAGCCCCTTCAAACTATGTTTTTAAGATTCCAAATCCCCCAAACCTAGGGTTTTCAATCTATGTCATCGGTTTTCTTCCAAAACGTTTTCAATTGTTTAATTATGGTATATTATGGTTTATTATGATGATTTATGATTGGAATTTTGGAGTATTGTTGAAATATGATGAAAATCTCCTTTGGACCCATGATTCCCCCTTCTTTCGAAATTGTGAACTATGGTATGACATGATTGATGATGGGAACTTGACAATTGATTATGTTTACATTTATTAAGTTATTGAATCATGATATCCCTCTATCTAATGTGTTAATTCTAGAATTTAGGGTTGATCTTGATTCATAGCCTTGAAGGGCACCTCGTTAGGGTTTATACATGTTGATGAAGATTGTATATGAACTTGTGATTCACTTAGATAGTGATGATCCTATGACTATTGTGTAATGGTGGTATTGATGCAATATCCGTCTTCCTTATACCCTTACACTTGATTATGCATGAAATATGTATGTATGTTATGATAAGATTGCTGTGTTGATTGGAAGGCTATTCTCATGAAACACTATGAATGTTATGTGAAAGGTTTACTCACATGTTCATGATTCTAAGGTTGAAAGGACATTCTCACCTAATGAACCTATGAGCTATTATGATGTTATGGTGGTTGGAGTGCCTAGTGCATTCTTTCATGGACATGAACTTAAGTAAAGACTTAACATGAATTGTAAAGGGAATTATGCTTAGCACCGAGTGGATATGAAAATGAGATGGAAGATTTTACTCTAGTAGTCTGGCTTCCCAATGTAAGTTATCTCATGAGATGGAAACCTTTTACGCTAGTAGTCTGGGTTTCTAGTAGCAATCTCCATATCCCATAACTATGTGCCCACATAGGTCTTTAGCTAGTGGATCCACCTATAAGCTAAAATGTACATTCTACCTTATGCAAGTAGGACACCTCTTTTCGGTGTGGGGGTAGAACACCAGATTCCATGTAGCTCACATGGTCTATGTCGGTTAAGGCTATTTTCCCTAAAGGACGAATATGAAATATGATAAGAACATGGACTTTAATTATGACTTCTTAAGTGGTACTACTTAGTATGAGTGGGGGTATGGGACTTCACTTATGCATTGCACAAGTAGGCTTTAAGAGGGATTATGGTGAGGTTCTCTTATCTTATGAAGACTTATGGATTATGTATGTAAGATATGTATGAATGTTAAGGTTGACTTTACTTGTTACTAAGTTATGAACATGAATAACTCCTTACTTATGTATGTTGGTTATGGATGAGGCAAAGTAAGATATGTATGTTGTTGGTGGCCTAAATGTGATACTTAGTATTTGTTAGGGTTGTGGGATCTTACCTTTTCATTGCACTAGTATGGCTTTGGGTTGCTTATATGTTGGTTTGACTTACATTTCTTCATAAATGTGCATAATGGCTTTTAAACTTGATAAAGGCATGATTTCAACTAAATGTCCCTTTTATGCATGTTTCAAGGATTTTTATGCATGGCTTCCATACTTAGTACATTATTTGTGCTAACCCATATTTTCTACATTTACTATGAGTGTAGGTTCCGGTCATTGAGACATACGTCTTCTTTCAAGTAAAGCTTGGGTTGACTATTCCCTAAACTTGGTGAGTCCTCATGGTTCGAGGACATGACATTACTCATTTCTAGCTTCTATTGTACTTTCTATTTTTGAGACTTTATTGATGTAAAGGGATTTTACCCTAATTGTATTCTTTATTGTATAGATGGTGATTGAGACAAGGTGACTCTTATTTTCGTTTATGAAAAAGAAGTTGACTTTGATTGTAAAAGCTTTAAATTTTCTGCATCATTTCTATGACTTTAGGTTTATGATTGTATGAGACGCCTTTGGAGTCATGTACGCCATGTTACGTCTAGGGGGTACCCCTAGGTCGTGACAAACTTGATAATCAGAGCACAAGGTTTAGAATGATTCTAGGATGATGTCTCATGAACCACGTCTAGTAGTCTTGTTCATGAGTGTGAAATGCGCTACACTTATGAATGAGAGGCTATAAGATGTTTAGGAACTTTCACTTCTTTCATTACTCTTTAGTCGTGCCTTAGAGTTTTAACTCTATGAAGTCCTTTTCCTAACCCTTTTCTTGTGCATATAGGATATGACTACAAAAAGGGTGGCTGCAAGAAGGATAGAAGAGGAGATTGTGAATGAGGAAGTTCCTCCCCAAGCCAACCAAGCGCCTCAAGATGAGCAAGCTCCGGTTAATCCTCCGGTTATGACAAATGTGGAAATTAGGGCGGCTTTTCTAACATTGACTCAAGTCATGATGGCTCAAGCTCAAGCTGTGACTACACAATCCCAAGCTATGATGGCTCAAGCTCAAGCTGTGACTACACAATCCCAAGCTATGACGGCTCAAGCAAATACGGAAGTTGGGCCCCGTATGAACCCTAATGTGAACACCACGACTTCAAGGTTGAGAGATTTCACAAGGATGAACCCTCCTATGTTCTTTGGTTCCAAAGTGAATGAAGATCCACAAGAGTTTGTGGAAGAGATCTACAAGATAGTTGATGCTATTGGGGTGACTTCTATTGAGAAAGCCAAACTAGATTATTATCGATTGAAGGATGTGGCCTAAGTATGGTATACTCTATGGAAGGATAATAGGGCTATAAGAGCGGGTCCCATAAATTGGGAATTGTTCAAGAAAGCATTCCTTGATAGGTTCTTTCCACGAGAAAAGAGGAAAGAAAAGGTGGAGGAAGTTATCAACCTTCGTCAAGGAGGTATGAGTTCTCAAGAATATTCTTTGATATTCACTAAGTTGTCCAAGTATGCTCCGTCTTTGGTGGCAAATCCGAGAGATAAAATCAGTTGGTTTGTGATCGGAGTGTCCGAACTTATTGAAGAAGAGTGTAGTGCGACAATGCTACATGATCATATGGATATCTCATGTCTAATGGTGTATGCTCAACAAGTTGAGGAGACAAAGCTTAGGAAGTAAAAGAGGGATGTGAAGAGAGCAAGGACCGATGATGGAAATTCTTCCAAGTGTAAGTTTGAGGGTCTAGAGCGACCAAGGTTCAAAAGAAGTTTCTCCAAACAAGGCTCTTCTAGTGCTCCAAAGGTCAATGAAGATAGAGTGTATAAACCTAAGCCACAAGGCGGTAATAGTGGTAGCTCTTATGTGGATAGGCCTAATTGTACAAAGTGTGGTAAAAAGCATGAAGGGAAGTGCCTAGTTGGCACGGATGGTTGCTTTAGTTGTGGGAAGAGCCGCCACATGAAGAGAGATTGTCCCATGCTAAAGGTTCAAGGGAGAGAGGGCAAGCAAGTCCCTCCTAGTGGCTCAAATTTAGTTGCTCCCAAAAAGAATTGCTTCTATTCTCTTCAATCTCGAGGTGACCAAGAGAGTTCCCCAGACATGGTAACAGATATTTTGCAAGTCTTTTCCATTGATGTTTATGCATTATTAGACCCCGGTGCCACTTTGTCATTTGTTACACCTTTTATGGCTATGATATTTGAAATACTCCCCGATGTGTTAGAAGAACATTTTTCGGTGTCTACACCGGTTGGTGACTCGGTAGTGGCAAAAAGAGTCTATAGAAGTTGTCCTATTTCTTTGTCTCATAAAGTCACTTTGGTTGATATGGTAGAATTAGACATGCTTTATTTTGATGTAATTTTGGGTATGGATTGGTTGCATGCATGTTATGCTTCAATAGATTGTAGGACCCGGGTGGTCAAATTTCAATTTCCAAAATAGCCAATTTTAGAGTGGAAAGGGGGGAATTCTATTCCTAGAGGTCAATTTATTTCATGTCTAAAACCTAGGAAAATTATTTCCAAGGGGTGCATGTATCATATTGTTAGGGTTATGGATGTTGAGTCCAAGGTCCCTTCTTTAGAGTCGGTCCCCGTGGTGACTCAGTTTCCAGAAGTCTTTCCCGATGACTTGCCCGGCATTCCTCCCGAATGGGAAATAGACTTTGACATTGATCTTTTGCCGGATACACAACCCATATCCATCCCTCCCTATAAAATGGCTCCAGCCAAATTGAAAGAGTCTAAGGAGCAACTCAAGGACTTGTTAGACAAGGGTTTTATTCAACCAAGCATCTCTCCATTGGGTGCTCCGGTATTGTTCGTAAAGAAGAAAGATGGGTCCCTTAGGATGTGTATGGACTACCACCAATTGAACAAGGTGACTATAAAGAATAAGTATTCTCTCCCTAGAATTGACTATTTGTTTGATCAACTTCAAGGGCCTAACTATTTCGCCAAAATAGATCTTCGTTCAGGTTACCATCAACTAAGGGTAAGAGGGGTTGACGTTCCTAAGACGGCCTTCCAAACAAGATATGGTCACTATGAGTTCCTAGTAATGTCCTTTGGTCCAACAAATGACCTGGCGACATTCATGGACCTAATGAATAGAGTTTTTAGACACTATCTTGATATGTTTATGATATTGTTTATGGATGACATTTTGATCTATTCAAAGAGTGAAAATAAGGACATGAACCATTTGAGAATTGTATTGCAAGTCTGTAACGACCCGAGCCTATACCCTGGAAGTTACACGGTGTTCTTTACCCCAAAGGGGTCTCGTACAAGCCTATTAGCATTTATAACATTCGATACATAGAAATAGTGTGGAAATTAAGAACTTTCTTTAAATCCATACAATCCAACACTTTTATAAAAATATTTAAAACAGCGGAAGTCTATTATCACACATGGCCATCTAAAACAATATCTTGAAACAAAAGTAGGGTCGCGGCCCTTTTACAAATGAAAATCTAACATATGTCCATTACATGAAAGAAAGTAAACATCTAAACACTTGTCCTCGATCTATGAGGATATACCACTTAGCCTTGGAGAAAATCTCAATCCAAGCCCTTGAACTAGATGCATAGCAACTCACTTGCCAAAACCTACACTTGTAGTAAAATAAGAGAAATATGAATTAGCACACAAAAATGTACCAAGTATGATGACCATGCAAAAACATGCTTTTAAACGGACATTTTAGTTGGAAATCATGCATGTTTCCATTTTTAGAAATATCATGTACATTAGTATAACAGACATAAAATACAAGTATAATCATCATATAAGTCATAATCATCCCATTTGAACATTCACCTTAAGTAACCCTAAGCTACACTTGTGCAATGTAAGGATAGCATCCCATACTACTATCCCTACTAAGTGCCACATTGAGGCCACCTTAGATGAACTTACCAGTTCATACTTAACTTTAAGAAATACTCATGCATAAGGAACACATTCATCTCATAAGTCATGACAAGGGAAATAACTCATAATACAACCCAAGTGTAGCATGCATCATTACATTAGACATTGAAGTCAACATTCTTCATTAGCTTCATTATGAGTACTTTCATTCATTAGTCATTAAGACATTAGAGAACTCAGTATGACCCTCTCAAAGCCTACTTGTGCAATGCATGGATGGCATCCCATACTACCACCCACACTTCATAGAACTTCTCAAGAAACCATAATGCATATCTCATATGATGGGAATAGGCATTAACCGACATAGACGATGAGAGCAAACCATGGAATTCGGTGTCATATAGCCCTACACCGTAAAGAGGTGGTCTACTTGCCAAAGGTAGAACCGGTAACATTTTAGCATAGGTCGAAACCACTAGCTAGTATCCTATGTGGACACATAGTAATGGATTGGAAGATGTCCATTGTAACCCTAGCCTAACATTGGGAGAGTTTCCATCTTACCATATCCACTCGGTGCTTATCCTCCATTCCCATAGAGTAGTTCATTTTCAATAACAATATTGTACTTGAGAGGGCTACCAATATTAGGTCTACCGACCCAAGTACATTACACAAGAAAGGGCCTTCATTAGGCGATCCTCAGGCATTCATTTCTTCGTTCTTTCAACTGCCTTATTCCTTTTCAGCTTGATAGCGTCCATGCTTTGTCTCTCAACTCAAATACTTGAAACTTAAGGATTTACATCAGTTATTGAGACAAAATATGCATTTGAGGACACTAAATCTATCAAAATAAAGCCCTAAATAAGTCCAAATCGTGGACTCATCAACACCCCTAACTTAAACTTTTGCTTGTCCTCAAGTAAAACTCAAATTCAGCAGTTCAAAAAGGATGTCTCAAACAGTGCTACACAAGACTCAATCATGAATGAACACACAAGGCTCAACTTACTCATGCAAGGATCAATTGTGTACTCAAAGACTCAAGCTGTGACACACCATTATCAAAGAATCTCAAGCTTACTATACTTGCTTCAAATGCAAGTTCAAGCTCAACAAAGGAAATCTAATGCCCTCACAGTCACAAAGAAGAACACTATGCATGCTTTCACCCATAGGTTTGCCCGTATTTTCCAATTGACAATTGTTTCAGCTCACTCAAGATCAAAAAGGTCTTTTCAAGGCTTGTAATGGGGCTGGGTGCAAAGGTATGATCATTTAGGCTCAGTGACTTTCATCCTCATGAAATGTGGTACTCACAACACTTCCTTCTCTTTTCCTCCTCAAATTCATTCGTATTCACAAGTCATCCCATTATTCACTTTCCATGGTTTGTTGGAGACCCCATTTCTTTTTGAATTTTTATATTTTATTCTACAATTTCTTTCTTTTTCATTCTTTTGTTCTTTTTCATCTCTTTTTTTTGGTATGGAGGGGTTCCATTTTTCTTAACACATGGATAGAAAAGAATTTTCTTGCACTTCTTGACTTGCCTTCTCTTTTCACCACACCCCTGACTTACCCCCAACTTAGGCTTTTGGCCTAAGTTGTCTATTCAATCAACCACAAATCAAGAGGATTATAGGTAGTGGATTAAGAAAGGTCGTGTTTTCATCCAGTTTCTTTCAAAGAAGGATAAGGCTCAAAGGGTGTTCAAAAGAGGTTCACACACTCACAAGGTAGGCCACAAAAGGGGTATATGTCAAATTGGTTCACACTCTTCAAAGTTGCCTAAGATCATATCAAGAGATAGCCTTACTTAGTCGACCGGACCAACGGGGAAATTTCTAGGTATTATCATGCATGGTTCACAATAAGCTCATCACACAAGGCATTGACACCAAAGTCAAACAAGAATCCATACTTTCGCTAGTGTGCAATGTTCATCACAAGAGACTCAATTCAATAATTGGCTAGTCACAACGAGATGCAAAGAGTTCACATATTGTCTATGCAACTTCAATTGGCCTCGTTGTAGCCACGCATTCATTTATGTTCGATTATGAGCACTATTCAAGTCATCGATATTGATTAAAACCGATACTCAAATTTGTAAGAGAACAACCACATTCAACACATACAAGAGGTGGCAAATATTTTTCAAAAAGGTCAAAAATAATTTACAATTAAAAGCAAAGAGCCACAAGCTCAAACCTTCCACAAAAAGAAATGTATAGCACAAATTTAGCACAAAGCCCAAATAGATAAACAAAACATCAATCACAAGATAAAGATGGGCCTCACCCCACCACAAATAAAAACATTTGTCCTCAAATGCAAATAAAATATCCAAAAGTGAAATAAAGCAAACCAGAGAAGGAGGTAAAGAGGGGGTCATGTCTACACAGTCGCTCCATTTGTCTTGGCATTATTGCCCGATGCCTCACCCTGAGCATGGGCATCAGTGCCCGGGGTCACCTCAGAGGGAACATCAGTGCCAGATTCACCAAGGTCTGTTAAGTCTGTATCCACCAAAAAGACAAGCACAACTTTACAGAATCCCCGTGCCCACGAATGAATATTAGGGACGAGGGTAATGGCCTTCCTGGAAGAAGTGGGCCTTCTGCCTTTGCCTTTCCCACTAGTTGTGGTAAGTTTCGTAGCTTCGCCTTTTGACGTAGCTGCATCCTCATTTATCGCAATTCTTTTGGACTTCTCTTGGGCTGGTACTATTCTTTCAGCGGCTTTTGATTTAGTCATGACTGCAAAATCTTGAAGAGAAGTTATAAAAACTTAAACAAAAGCACAGCAGAACATTTACAGACAGACTTGCCAAATTTCTTAGGCGAGCTAAATCAAGCTCGCCGAAGGAATTAGCTCTAAAACTGCAGCAAAAAGGCAATGAGGGAACTACTCGGCATATCGCCGACAACTTTCGATGAAAAAGGAAAGGCTTGCCAAAAGTTATAGTGCAAAAAAGGTTCAGGAATGCAGACAAAAGGCAAAAAAGAAGCCTTTCGGTGAGTCGTCAAATGCTTTTGGCGACATTAGGCTTCCCGCTGAAAGTTACAAAATCAAACATCAAATAAAGTATGAAATTAAAGGCAAGATAGGGACATTAGGCAAAACGTCAAGTCGTTCGGCGCACGATGACCCAGCTCGCCAAACGGCCCAACTTCTTGAATTCAACCCCCGAGAACACAATTAAAGCATGCAAAATACAAATTCAAATAAAACCCAAAGCATACAAGCACTACCCACATAATTTTAATTTATTTCAATGCACCAAGCTACAAAATTTAATAGTTAAAACACTACGGGTTAGAAATTCAAATTAAAATAGGCGATCAAACAAATTAATTTTAGTAGAGATGCCTAACACACTTCAACAAGATAATATCATTGCACTTGAGTATGAAATTGATAACAACAACTCAGGGTTTGGAAACCAACCTTTGGTGCTGACTAAATTAAGATTGAATCACTAGGCATCAATGTAATCTAAGTTCCGAGCACAAATCGATGACTAACACCTTTAGATAATGCAAAATATAGAGACTAATGTGCAGGTGTGAGTCTGGAAGAATGAAAATGTATAAAAGTGAAAGAGTTTGAAAATTGAAACCTCTGGCTTCAAAAACCAATGCCCATTCGGCGACACACTGAGTAGTTACTTAGCTCGCTGAATTTTACAAAACCTCCAGTTACTTTGGGGGTCCAAACGGCGGTCTCCGTTGGGGTCACTGACATGATCGGCGATTCGCCAATAAGTTCTTAGGCTCGTCGAGTTTTACAGACTCTCCCTTAAAGTTGTCTTGAGTCCAACGATGATCTGAGTCGAGGTCACCAACTTATTCAGCGATGCACCGACTGGACATGTTTGCTCATCAATCTCCTTCTTTCCTAACATTTCCCAATCTTCATCTTGCACAATAATACACCATTATTTTTAAAACAAACATAAAGCAATAAAAAGGGTTTTGGGTTGCCTCCCAAACAACGCCTTAGTTAATGTCATGGAATGATGGGAGTCCACCTTCAAACCTCATTCTTGGGGTTAACCGTAGTAGCACTAGGCAACCCCCCTTGATGTCTCGAATTTAAATGAGATGAGATATGACTCATTTGGGTCTCCAACTGCTTGATTGATGCTGAATAGGAGGTAACGGTCTGGCTAAGGGTCGACACGTTCTCTTTCAAGATTTTGTCTGATCCCTTAACTTTGTTGAGGATATGAGAAAGCATATCCTCAGACCTACCACCTTTCGAAACCTTTGGCTTTTGGAGCTCGTGGGGAGGCACATACCTATCCTTCTCCCCATCCTTCCAATTAGGATTACGGTCCCTCCGTTCACAATTTTTCCAACCATCATCTCTAGCTTATCCTTGGTTACCACCCTGCCTCGGGTAGTTTGAACGATAGCCACCACCTTGGTTGGCTAGGAAGTTCACCTCCTCACTGTACAAAGCCTCAAACTTTGCTTTTTCAGTGTTAGCACACCCGACACCCACAACATTGACACCCCGAGCACCAGCTCCCATGACTTTTTTGGACAAAATGTCAAGTTGTGTTATGATCTTGGCCATGTTTTGGTCCCTCTATTAATCATTTTCCATCTACTCCTTGGTCAATTTGAATGTAGGAGGAGAGACTTGGTGTTCACGGGTGTACCAAGCCCGATTTATCATGGTCATGCCATTCAATAGCTGAGCTGCTACCACGTAAGGCTGTTGCATCAAACCTCCCAGAGAAATTTAGTCAGCAACACCTTTATTTACCGAATCCAAACTCCGGTAAAAATACTGCAACAACACATTATCAGGCAAGCCATTAGTTGGGAATTGAAGCACCAACTTTTTGAATCGCAGCCAAGTTTCATGGATAGGCTCACCTTCTTGATGCTTGAAGCTCTGAATGTTGTCCCGAAGAGTCATCATCTTCGAGGGAGGGAAAAATTGCACTTGAAATGCAGTGACCAACTCGTCCCACGAAGTGATGGATTCACATGGCAACTCAGTCAGCCACTTGCACGCCTCACCCATCAACGATAACGGGAACAACCTCAACCAAACCAACTCCTGAGAGATGTTCTTGAAGGAGAATGGTCCGCATACACCCACGAAGTTTCGAAGATGCTCGTGAAGGTTCTCATGGGCCAATATGCTAAAAAGTCCCTTAAGTTGCAAGAGTTGCAACATAGTGCTCGTGATGTGGAACACTGCATTCCCTTCAGCTGGAGGTAAGCGAATGGTACCAATACCTCCCATGAGATAGGGGTCGTTAGCATGAGGCTCGTTGACATCGTTGAGGTTTCCGATGTCATCTTGATTGCCTACTTGGCTGCCATTGCTACCATTTATGCTCATACTTCCTATTTTCAACACAAACACACAAAAACAAAACTAAATATTAAGTAAGTATCACTATAATTAACAAGAACAAAAATACTACTTAACTAAAAATTCTCAACTAACACCACTCCCCGGTAGCGGCGCCATTTTGATGTTTGACGTAATCAAAGACACAACTTCCAAATCAAGTGTCAACAATCGCGTGCAGTAATATAACCCAATCGAATGGGTTGGGGTTGAGTCCCAAGGGAGCGGTTAGTAGTCGAGAATCAAATAGAAAAGTAAAATTATGTTCTAATCAATCATAGCTATAAAAATTAACGAGTAAAAACATGATAAATCAAGGGATGACACGAATGTCAATTATAACTGGGGGGTTTGTATTTAACTAAGAAACAAAACAGCAAAAATAAAGAAATGTGAATTAGGGAGACGAGATTCTTGGGATAAGATAGGAATATGGGATAAAATAAACAATCGGGTAAATGCAACTAATAGTAAATCACCAAACATTTGTAACTAGGCTAGACTTTAGTGGGGGTAAATTCTCTCTCGAGCAACTTACCCCGAATGGACTCAAATTCTCTTGAACTCTGAGTTGTCGGAATTAAGCACAACCTTCGCCTTAGCCCATTCACTCTCTAGAGCTGAATGTGTGGGAAAATGCCTAGGATTCACTCTCTCGAGCTGAACCCACGACGACCCAATAACCACCGGCTATCAATTTAATAGTTTTGGTTTTAAAACCTCTCTCTCGAGAAAGCCAAAAACACGAAGATGAAATCATATTTGCAATTACAATTCCATTAAGTTCAAACACAACTACTAAACGAAATCACATTTAAACAGAAAATAGACTAACAATGAGCAATACCCAACAATAAATTTAACCCATATTCACATAATCACACCCACATAGAGAAAGGGAAGAAAATGATACCAAATTGAAATAACATCAACTGGGTATGATTTATATTCACTTTAAACGAGTCTAGAATGAAGAATCTCCAACACCCACTTCCAATTTCTTGGAGTTGGAAGTCTTCAAATCTTCAAGCTCAAGAATAATGTCGCCCAAAAACTCTAAGAACTCAAAATGAAAATATCTAAACTTCCTAAATTTCTTGATAGATAGCTACAGAATTATATGGGTATGTATAGTTTTCGAAGACTTGTGCTGCGAAGGATCACTCGGTGCAGTTAGTCGAGATCACCGATGCATTCAGCGATTCGACATTTGATCTGCTTCATCACCTTTTAGCTTTTGCCTTCAGCATCTTTGCGTTTTGGATCATTGGGCGATATAGTACTGCTTCGCAAAACTGTTTGGAGATGCGCCGACTGCTCCTTTTCATCGCCGACTTGATATTTTTCTTCAGGGACTCAGCTCACTGGAACTTTGGGTGAGATTACGACCATTCGACGGTCCACCTAATGCATTAGGCGATCCTCATGCCTTCATTTCAGCCGCCTTGTTCTTTTTTAGCTTGATAGCGTCCATGTTTTGTCTCTCAACTCAAATACCTGAAACTTAAGGATTTACATCAGTTATTGAGACAAAATATGCATTTGAGGACACTAAATCTATCAAAATAAAGCCCTAATTGAGTCCAAATCTTGGACTCATCAACTTCATGAGGTGAATTGATGAACTTGCTTAGTTATGATTTTGATGAAATGACATGTTGGCTCCATATTATTGTGTTGAGCTTGCTTTGAGTTGGAGAAGGTAGTTCCTCCCATGTTTATGTGAATTGATGAGTTTTATGCATTTTAGATTGGTAGATGTAGTTCCTACCTCCTTGTGTTGCATTGACCATGTTTTGTTATGGAGTTGAAGTTTCCTCCTTTTGAATAAGTGCATAAAGTGAACAATGCATTTGTAAGTTTTGCACATTTTGATGTTTCATACATGATGGGCTGCTAGTCTAGAGTTTCTAACGTAGTTTGTTGTTTAGATCATCATTTGAGGACGAATGTTCCCAAGGGGGAGATAATGTAACACCCCGGAAATCTAATGACCTAAGCTAAAGCCTAACATGTAGTCTAGTAGCCTAAATGGAGTTAAACGTAAGGAATAGAGTCCTAAAATGACCTCCCTAAGTTAGTACTAATGTTTTAGTCCTTAAACATCACGACATGACCCCCTTAAGGACCTCCCAAGGGTCCTTGAAGAGGACCAAAGGACTCCCCAAAAGTTGTCAAAAACCAGCATGACCCACGAAAGGGGCACCCACAAGCCGTGAGTGGACTCACACCCCATAGGTTAGGGTCGTGAGTCGAGGCTAGACCTCCCCTAAACCTCCAAGCTCCAGTACCAATCTACACCCATGCAATACGGGCCGTAGACCCATTCACGCCTCGTGGGTGGGGTCTCGTGAGTGGAGGGCTTGACTTGGCCAAGAGGAGGGGTTGCAGGCTCAAACTACAGACCTGCAAGATGGGACGTGAGCCCACCTATGGTCCGTGGGTGGTAGGCGTAGGTCTTCTCCTACAAAAGCTGTTAAGTCTCGCCCAAGGGTGAAACATTTTAAGTAATTCCTATTTTAATTATTCAAGGGTGGGGACGGTTTATATTAGTTAATTAGACATATATAAGTAGTTATTAACTATTAACCACCTTTTTAACACCTCATAACTTACAAGACTCAAACTAGAAACTACCTCTCTTCTCCAAAAATTCTCTCTCTATGACTCCATGGAAGAGCAAGAACAAGGTCAAGCTAGGGGTTCAAGAAAAAACCTTTCTTCTCCAAATTTCTTGGGGAAATCAGGCTAAGGTATGGATTCTTTTCATCTTTGGGAAGCTATCACCCAAAGAGCCCTTCAAACTATGTTTTTTAGATTACAAATCCCCCAAACCTAGGGTTTTCAATCTATGTCATGGGTCTTCTTCCAAAACATTTTTGATTGTTTAATTATGGTTTATTATGGTTGATTATGATGATTTATGATTGGAATGTTGGTGTATTGTTGAATTATGATGAAAATCTCCCTTGGACCTATGATTTCCCCTTCATCCTAAATTGTGAACTATGGTATGGCATGATTGATGATGGGAGCTTGACAATTGATTATGTTTACATTGATTAAGTTGTTGAATCGTGATATCCCTCTATCTAATGTGTTAATTTTAGTAGTTAGGGTTGATCTTATTTCATAGCCTTGAAGGGCAACTTTTTAGGGTTTATACATGTTGATGAAGATTGTGTATGAACTTGCGATTCACTTATACACTGATGATCCTATGACAATTGTGTAATGGTGGTATAGATGCAAGATCCTTCTTCCCTATACCCTTACACTTGATTATGCATGAAGTATGTATGTATCTTATGATATGCTTGTTGTGTTGATTGAAAGGCAATTCTCATGAAACACTATGAATGTTATGTGAAAGGTTTACTCACATGTTCATGATTCTAAAGTTGAAAGGACATTCTCACCTAATGAACCTATGAGCTATTATGATGTTATGGTGGTTGGAGTGCCTAGTGAATTCTTTCATGAACATGAACTTAAGTAAAAACTTAACATGAATTGTAAAGGGAATTATGCTTAGCACCGAGTGGATATGAAAATGAGATGGAAGCTTTTACTCTAGTAGTCCGGCATCCCAATGTAAGTTATCTCATGAGATGGAAACCTTTTAAGCTAGTAGTCCGGGTTTCTAATAGCAATCTCCATATCCCATAACTATGTGCCCACATAGGTCTTTAGCTAGTGGATCCTCCTTTTAAAAAAAATGTACGTTCTACCTTAGGTAAGTGGGACACCTCTTTTCGGTGTGGGGGTAGAACACCGGATTCCATGTAGCTCACATGGTTTATGTTGGTTAAGGTTATTTTCCCTATAGGATATTAATATGAAATATGATAAGAACATGGACTTTAATTATGACTTCTTAAGAGGTACTACTTAGTATGAGTGGGGGTATGGGACTTCACTTATGCATTGCACAAGCAGGCTTTAAGAGGGGTCATGGTGAGGTTCTCTTCTGTTATGAAGACTTATGGATTATGGATTATGTATGTAAGATATGTATGAATGTTAAGGTTTACTTTACTTGTTACAAGTTATGAACATGAATAAGTCCTTACTTATGTATGTTGCTTATGGCTGAGGCAAAAGTAACATATGTATGATGATGGTGGCCTAAATGTGATACTTAGCATTTGGTAGGGTTATGGGATCTTACCTTTGCATTGCTCTAGTATGGCTTTGGGTTGCTTATATGTTGGTTTGACTTACGTTTCTTCACAAATGTGCATAATGGCTTTTAAACTTGATAAAGACATGATTTTAACTAAATGTCCTTTTTATGCTTGTTTCAAGGATTTTTATGCATGGCTTCCATACATAGTACATTATTTGTGCTAACCCATATTTTCTACATTTACTTTGAGTGTAGGTTCCGATCGTTAAGAAATACTTCTTCTTTCAAGTGAAGCTTGGGTTGACTACTCCCTAAACTTGGTGAGTCCTCATAGTTCGAGGACAATACATTACTCATTTCTAGCTTCTACTTTACTTTCTATTTTTGAAACTTTATTGATGTAAAGGGCTTTGACCCTAATTGTATTCTCTATTGTACTAGATGGTGATTGAGACAAGGTCTAGACTCTTATTTTCGTTTATGAAAAAGAAGTTAACTTCGATTGTAAAAGTTTTAAATTTTCCTCATCATTTCTATGACTTTAGGTTTATGATTATGGTAAGGGCTTGTATGAGACTCCTTTGGGGTCAAGTACGCCATGTTAGGTCTAAGGGGTACCCCTGGGTCGTGAAAGCCTTACCCGGATGATACTGGATGGTGACATCATAATCCTTAAGCAACTGCATCCACCTTCGTTGTCTCAGCTTTAGGTCCTTTTGAGTGAATACATGTTGCAGACTACGATGGTCAGTAAACACCTCACACTTGACACCATAAAGGTAATGCCGCAATATCTTAAGGGCAAACACTATCGCTGCCAACTCCAAAACGTATGTCGGGTAGTTCCTCTCATGCACCTTCAACTACCGCAATGCATAAGCTATGACATTCCTATCCTTCATCAGCACAGCACCCAAACCCAAATGTGAAGCATCACAATAAATAATGAAATCTTTACCTTACACCGGTAGTGCTAGAATAGGTGATATGGTTAGAAGAGTCTTAAGCTTTTGAAACCTCTCTTCACATTTTTCGTTTCATTCGAAAGGAACCTCATTTTTGGTCAGCCTTGTCAGATGCATGGTGATGGAAGCAAAATTCTTCACAAACTAATGATAGTAGCTGGCGAGCCCCCACAAAGCTTCTAACTTCAATCACAGGGCTAGGTCAGACCTGATCCTTGACTGCTTCAATCTTTTGGGGATCTACCATTACCCCCTCCCTTGAAACTACAATCCCCAAAAAGGGAACTGAAGTCAACCAGAACTCA
Source organism: Solanum okadae (assembly GCA_036553675.1). Taxonomy (NCBI): domain Eukaryota; kingdom Viridiplantae; phylum Streptophyta; class Magnoliopsida; order Solanales; family Solanaceae; genus Solanum; species Solanum okadae. The sequence goes on along the minus strand of CM071686.1, from coordinate 17,355,011 downwards.
GACTTGGAAAATTTAGCATATAATTTTTGTCTCCCAAGGACACCCAAAATTATACGAAGATGGTCGACATGCTCTTCCTCACTTTTCGAATAAACCAAAATGTCGTCCATAAAGATGATAACAAAAAAATCCAGAAATGGTTTGACCACGCCATTCATCAAACTCATGAAAGCTACAGGCGCATTTGTCAACCCAAACGACATCACTAGAAACTCGTAGTCCCCATAGCGGGTCCGGAATGCCGTTTTTGGTACATCCTCAGGCCTAATCTTTAACGGATGGTAACCAGGCCTTAGATCAATTTTAGAGAAAATCGACGCACCTTGTAACTGGTCAAACAAATCATCAATCTGAGGCAACAGATACTTATTTCGAATGGTGACCCTATTCAACGGTCGATAGTCTATGCACATCCTCATACTACCATCCTTTTTCTTAACAAACAAGACAGGAGCACCCTACGGGGAATCACTAGGACAGATGAAACATTTATCAAGTAGCTCCTGGATTTAAGCCTTAAGCTCTGTCAATTCAACCAGCCATACAATACGGAGGGATGGAAATGGGGCGAGTACCCTGTTCCAAGTCAATGCAGAAATATATCTCGATCTGGAGGCATACCAGGCAAATCGGTAGGAAACACTTACTCAAATTTAGAAACTATAGGAATAGACTCAATAAAGGGAGACACAACATCAACATCCTGAATATGATCCAAATATTCCAAACACCCCTGCCCCACCAGTTTCCTAGCCCAAATAAAACATATGACCTTAGCTGGCTTAGGCTTATACACCCCTTCCCACTCTAACTTTTTCCTACCCGAGATCTCAAAAGTCACAGACTTAGCATTACAATTAAGCACAACATAATAGAGGGACAACCAAGTCATGCCTAAGATTATATTGAAGTCAGTGATATCCAGAATAACCAAATTAGCCCAAGTCTAAAAACCCTTAAACAAAATAGGACAAGTACAATAGACATGGGTGACTATGACACTCTCCAACTGGGGTAGAAAGATGGATGGGGGCATCAAGTACCTCACAAACCGCATCAAATCCCAAGGCAAACTGAACTAAAACATATGAATAAGTAGAACCCGGATCAAATAAGATAGTAGACATCCGGTCACAAACAAGAATAGTACTTGTGATCACTGCATCAGATGCCTCAGCCTCGGTCTTGCCCGTAAAGGCATAATATTGAGCCATGTCATCTTGACGGGTGACCTCCTTGCGTGGCTGCACTGTTCCTCTGCCTGCATTACCATTTCCCCGGCATCCACGGCCTCGTTGATTCCCTCCTCGACCACCTTGTAGACCTTCTCTGCCATTATTATTGTTGCCCACATGTACCACTTCTCTAGTCTGCTACTGTGCAGGGTAAAATATACGCGGGTGGGGACAATCTCTCCTCATATGCCTAAGTTCTCCCCAATTATAACAAGTGTGTTCAAAAGACGGCCTGCTTCCCGCTAAAGGTGTGGCTCCCTGGCTATCCTAAATAAAATTTTGCTGTGGAGTTCCTGAGTAACTACTTGTAGAGCGGGCAAGGCTGGCTGAATTGGTCGGGCTGCAAGTGTCGGCCTTCCTGAACCTCTAGAGTAGGAACCATGGAAGTTACTTGTGCTCGTGCGCTTCTTAGTCAAGGCTTTGAATTGCCCATCACGTCGAACTCCTTCCACTTTCTTCACAAAATTTGTCACCTCATTAAAAAATTTCCTTACAGAGGTGATCTAAACAGAGAATACATGTAGTTCGGTGTCCGGTCCCCCGATGAATAGAAGAATCCTCTCCTCTTCAGTAGTCACCAATTGTGTGCCATATCTAGACAAAGCAAGGAACTTAGCCTCATAAGTAGCTACAGAAATACCACCCTGCTCCAAATTCATGAATTAATCCTTCTTGCGATCCCTTAAAGTCTGGAGCACATACTTTCCAAGAAAAAAAGCATGAAACTGCGTCCAAGTGAGTAGGGGCAAGACTGGCGATCTGCATTCCACATAGGATCTCCACCACTGCTTAGCCTCACCCTGAAGCTGGAAGGTCACGAACTCTACTCCATGCTGATGTACAATACCCAACTTATGAAGCCGCTCATTATAAACCAAAATGAACTCATAGGCGTCCTCACTCTCAGAACCCTAGAACACTGGCGGTTTCAACTTCAGAAACTTAGTCAACATCTCATGCGTATTAACAGTCATCATGGGATCTAGTAGGGGACGGAAGAAGGCATTAGTGCCTAAGGCTCCACTCACCTTGGGAACAATAACAATAATGGGGGGATTAGCGTGGGTTTGAGCCGCTTGCACCGTGGGGAGGACTCCAGGGCTAACCAATCCCTTCAGAAAAGTCATATCTGCTGAGCTAACACTAGGTCTAAGGCAGGAATACATGTAGTCTCAGCATGTACCTCCTCCTATAGTCCAACCTCCTCCTTGTATTCAATTTCCACATTCTCTTGTACCTCTTCTTGGGGCGCAGGAGGGGCCTCTCCCTGGGAGCCCCCTCCACTCCTGGCAGGTGCTACCTTTTCTCGACCTCTACCCCTTCATCTTTCTCTAACCCTTCCTCGACCAAGGCCTCTTGCTGCGGTTTCCTAAGCTGGCTCATTGAAAGGGTCTACGGGCTTGACACCATTGTCTCGCGTATTAACCATCTGCGGACAGAAGAGTGAAAGAGAATTAGATACAAATTTGGATCACCAGATACCAATTGTAATCAAGTCATAACATTAAGAGAGAAAAAGACAGAGAGATTTCCTAAAGTCATGTAGCCTCTCGAAGAAAAGTACAGACGTTTCTGTATCATTCCGCAGGACTCTACTAGACTCGTTTTGGTAAAACGAAATCAACGAACCTAGGTCTCCTATACCAACTTTGTCAAAGCCCAAACCGTCGTGATTGACACTCATAATAACCCTCCGATGGGAGAACCATTACTACAACCCAACCAAGCACTTAACAAAAAACTAGGCATTTAAAGATACAGAAGCATGCTTAAATGATTAATGAAATATGGAGTTCCCATAAACTCCCAAGATTCAATGAAACAACTAAACAAACTATTGCGGAAAATAACTCCTAGAACCTGAAAATCATTGTACCAAAACTCTGTAAACCAACAAATCTAAGAAAAGGGAGTGCAACCTCTAAACTAGCATAAGCAAAGTCTAACTAAAATAGTCTGAGTCCGACAAGAGTGGACTAAACAAGGAAGGATACATGGCAGCTTAGAAGAGCTGGCTCACCCTTGAATCTGGTCTTCGATCAATGATCCCATACCTGAGGTCTATCAGTAGCCGCCTGAAGATGCCCTATACTCAAAAAAGAACGAGCAAGTGAAGTATCAGTACACAACCACAATGTACTGGTAGGATCACGCGGCCACCCCAGTAAGAGAAACAAAGCCAAGCAATTACAACACAGTAAACACACATATACAGAATACACAAATCAATTATCATTTCAAGAGCAACATACAGTTCCCAATATCAACGACAATTAGACATGAATGTAAAATCACAGTGGTCCTCTCATGGAACCCACACCCAAACTGTTAGTTTGTCGGAACGTTACACCTGATCCAATATACATATGTCGGAACATGACACTCGATCTAATATATGTGTCAGAACGTGACACTTGATCTAATATATGTGTCGAAACATGATACTCGATCCAGTCAGCACAACCATAATCTCAATCACACCCATAATGAACAATGCTCATAGTCATACAATCAAGTAATGGGTTCATGACATGTAATTATTCATATACATATATTCATTTGCATTAGATTCAGTTTACATTCCTTATTCTCATACATGCATGCATACCACGAAGCAATTAACCAAAATATATCTCACAAACAGGAAATCAAACCATCACCTACCTAAACCAAGCTTGAATCCTCCTAAGACACTTAAGATTCCCTTTCCAGATTCTTTTCGCTTGATCTTTTTCTATAAACGAATAATTTATGAAATGATCAAGAAACAAAGTCTAAATTACTCAGAAAATAACACAATTATTAACCCAAGATCAAACCCAGATCCTAATGTTCAATTAGGGATTTTTCACCATCAACTTCAGGCCAAAACCCTCCCCCAATTATATTTACCCAAGAATCTAAGTTCTACGGATCGAAAAATGGATTAGGGGAGTAATAATTTTACCTTTTGCGGTAGAAGTCGTGGAAATCTATCAAGAAATAGCCCTGAGTCATCTCTTAGCTCTCAAGAACGAAGGTTTGCAGAAAATAACGATTTTGGGGTTCTTCCCCGACTTAAGTCATGACTGGCCCGCTACGACGGACCCCATCCCACCACAGTGGCCCCGCCCTGGCGGCTTGCACGGAGAAAGAAGGTTGGAATTTGAGTTCCAAGCTCCTATTTCACAACTCACTTTCAAACCAGGACGTTCTAAAACTACCCTTTCATGCCAAGATCCATTTCGGGAGTTCTACTTGCCCGAATTTGATTTCGTAAAGTCGTACAAGCTCCTTAAAGTTTTGGATATCCACTCATGTGATCAAATTCATAGTTAAATCCCCCATTCATTACCAGATTTCTCTAGACCTCACTTGACTTAGATTTTGTCCAAATTTGGACTAGGCTACAAAATTTTAAGTCATTACTCAAAAGTTTTCTGGCCCAATTTCTTTTCCCATTGACTTTTCTATAATGACGGGAAAAGGTCGTTACGTGCACCCACCCCACCCCATTTTCAATCCCTAGCAAGCTAGATAATATAAAATAATGATTATACATACATACATATATATATATATGATTTGTTGTTTCATTTTTTTTATGATAGACAAAATTGTCATTTACTATAATTTTGATATTGACTTTTAAAATATATGGGATACATTTAAATTAAAGATTTCTAAAATATATGAAAATAATCCCGATAAAATTATTATTTCTTTGTTGAAATGGAAAATTGTTAAAGGGAGGAGTAGTACTCAAAATTTATTATTGGCTCAAGAGAAATTATCACTAACTTCAGGTTGAGTGGAAATCCTGACAATGTGGTTATTAAACTTGACATGGACAAGACATATGATAGAGTTTTGGAAAAAAATGGTTTATGCTCTAGTATGCTAAAATGATTTGAAGGATTATAGCTAATAATTGGTATTATGTACTAATTAATGGTCAAACTTATGATTTTTTTTCTTTCCTAAAGGTGTTAAGCAAGGTGATCCCCTATCTTCTGCCTTATTCATTCTGACTGCTAAGGTAACTAGAGCTTTGAATCACATATTCTATAAGGATGGATTTAGAGGATATGGATTCCCCAAGTGGAGTGAGCAGTTGAATCACCTATCCTATGCAAATTATTATATCATCTTTGCTGCAGCTGAAAAGACATCCCTTTAGATGATTATGGATACCTTGAAACTATATGAACAATAATCAGGACAACTTATAAACAAAGAAAAGAGTTTTTTCAATTTGCTTAACAAATTTGCCCATAGTTTTTTTAATGTAGTTGAAAAAGTTATAGGGTTTGTTAGAATAGGTTTCTCATTAACACACTTGGGTTTTCCTATTAGCTATTCTAAGAAGAATAAATTCATTTTACAGAGTTAGTCAAAAAAATTGATAACAAGTTACAACTATGGAAAGGGAAATTACTTTCTTATGGAGGCAAAGTAGTGCTCATTACTCATGTATGGCATAGTATTCTTGTGTACCTCTTATCTTTTATTATTCCTCATAAATGTGTTATTTCTGATATTCATAATATTTTTGCAAAATTCTTATCTTTATTTGATCTTTCAAATGACCTATTTGCTAGGCTTTGGTTGAACATTAGAACTACTAACACCCTTTGGTCTTATTATTTGTGAAATAAGTATTGTAAAAGTCGCAGGCCTCAAGTTGATGAATTGAGTGGTGGATCACAAGTATGAAAAACTATGTTGCAGTTTGGTGGCAACCTAGAGAAGGGTATGCTAGTGTTTGGTTTGATAATTGGACACAACCGAGGATTTTACATTATCAAATTCCTATTTCACATGAACAAAGTCAGCTAGATTCAGTTCACCAACTATACAATGAAGAGGGATGTAAAAATGAGGTACTATATGCTAATTTTAGTGATGATATTTGTAGGCACATCCTTAGTGTTCTGGGAAACATCACTACTACTAAAGGTAGAGACATATCCTGGTGGATGCCTAAAAGTGATGGTAAATTCAAGGTAAGCTTAGTCTGAGATTCATGTAGAAGAAAAGGAGATCCTACAAAGAATTATTTCTAAAATTTGGGAGAAAGGTTTACCTTTTAAGGTATCTTTTATTTTGTGGAGACTATGATTTAGAAGAATTCCTATAAGAGAGGTTTTGATCAGAAGAAGAATAGTGGATGCTTCTGAATGTTGTTGTTGTAATAATAATATCCTAGAAAATTTTCTCATCTAATTATAAAATGTTTAGGGATGTTGCAGGCTTACATTTCCCAATTGTTCAACTTAGACAAATCCTAGAAGATTGATAGAAAGTTGAGTATGCTCCTAAGTTAAAGTTAATGTTTTAAGCTATGTCTGCTTTTATATTTGTCCAATTTGGGAAAATAAGGAATGTGATAAAGTATGTTGATGGCTTTTCTAAACATTCAATTATTTTGGTTATTTAACAGGAACATTTATTTTTTCACAAGAGTTAGATTCCATGGCTAAAGGATATCCCTAAAACTTGGCCTTTAATTGTTATGTGTCTAAAAGGATATTCATGGCCACTGACAAAAGCTAAGATTGTGGGATGAAAGTACCCTCTTAGAGGTTTCTATAAATGTAACAAAAATGCTTCATCTCAATGTCAATCAGGTGTGTGTTATATAGCCTTTTGTGACAGGAATGAAGGTGGTGATTTGGTGTACGCATAATCAAATTTTGTTAGAAATAGACCTATATTAGAGGCTGATATAACAGAAATCAAGAAGGGCTTACAATACTATGTTCAAGAGAACCTCACTCCATTAATCACTGAGACTGATTCACTGATAGCTCAAAAAGTCTTAAATGGAGTGTGGGAGGTGATGCATATATTCAGAGAAGGTAATAGCCTATCATATTTTTTTTACTAAATCGTTAGTTCATTTTGAAGGAACTGGGAGACAATAATTTCATAATATGCATTAACTACCACAAAAGGATAAAGCTATTTTGCATTAGACAAGGATAATAATCATAAATTGAGAACTGGAAAAGTATATAATAAAGCCTATTGTGGTGAAGCACAAAACAATTATCGTGATTAGTCCCTTCAACATCCCATTCTGAAGGTTAATTGTTCAGCCATACCTTTAAGTTCCTTTGAAAAGGTTTGATTACGGTTTTTGAGACCTGTCAACTTAAACAATGGTATCAATCACTATGAGGTTCAACCTATTGAGAAGATTAATCAAAGATTGAGTATCAAAATTTAAAAAGGAATAAAAAGGTATGAACACTTATCTTCGTAGATTTGGGAGATCAGACATACATATTGAGGACCTCCACCTTCATTTTTCTCTAATTGGTTTAAGCTTCCTACACAAATCTTTGTAAATAGCTCAGGTGGACTCCATCCAAGTTAAACAAGTCTGCAATGGTCGTTGAATCATGACATCAGTGAGAACTTTTGTTGTGGATGTGATTGCCACCCAGACTTGGACATTTCATAACCGCATGTGTGTTTCTCAAAGGTGTGAACTTCTGAAATCGATCATCAGAGAAGAAGGCAGTGTTTGGGTATGTGATCTGAGGGTTTCAATTCAGCTGAATTTCTAGGCTTAGTTACTTCATTCTTGTTTTTTTTTTTTCTTGATTTTGTTTGTCTAATTTGTCCTTCTGGGTTTGGGCCACTTTTGGGCCTGTACACATGTACTCTCTTTTGGGCAAAAGTATCATGTTGTTAGCTTTTTATTAGAGAGATATTCAATTTTCTTCCAATACAACTTTCAAGTTATGATCATCTTCTCCTATACCATAATCTTGTTTCTATTGCTTTTTTTTTCTTTACTTAATTTTAGAGTGTGTTTTTGTGTACTGATATTAACATAATTATGACTTTTCGTATTAATGTCAAAATTGTATACATTGCATTTAATTTTGTTCCTCAATTATTTGCGTAAAATTGAGTTTTATATATATATATATATATATATATATATATTATATACCATCTTTAAAGCATAAACTCTCTAACTACAAAGTTAAATTACGCAAATACCCCTAGCTTAAAAAATCCTCAGTAAAAGCACCTCACGTTACCATACTCCTTTTCCACTGATGGTTGCCGTAATCAATGACACAACTTCCAATTCGAGTGTCTACGATCGTGCAATAGTATAAGAACCCAACCAAGGATTGGAGTCGTCCCAAGAGAGTGGTTTTGAGAATTAATAGAAAAATAAAATTTAGCTCTAACTAGTCATAGCTAAAGATATTAACTAACAAAAACATAGTAAATAAAAGGGGGTGACACGAAAGTGTCAAATATCAAATGGGGGTTTTGTCACAAGTAAGTAAAAACAACAAAAATTAACAAGAAAATCAAATATAGGGGAAAATTATTGGGGTGTGTCCGCAATACAAGTTGAGATAAATCGTTGGGTACATGCTTTCAATAGGAAATTTGCAAGATAATAGTGACTAGGCTAACCTTTAAATGGAAATAAATTCCATCTCGGGCAACTTACCCCGTTTCAAATGGGTTCCTCTCGGACACCCATTTGCCGAATGAAGGTCATCCTACGTCTTACCCCACTCACTCTCTCGAGGTGAGTGTTAGGATATGGGACTAGGGCTCACCCTCTTGGACTGAACCTCATGTTGACCCACTCCTTAGGCCATCAGTCTAGCAGTCTTGGTTTCGTGACCTCCCTCTCGGGCAAGCCAAAAATACATGGGTGGTTTTGTATTTGCAACTACTAACCCATTAAATTAAACCACAACCACTAGGTGAAATCACCATTAAAATACATCTGACCAATCAGCAAGCAAGACCTAACAATAATATCAACACATATTTGCTAAATCTCACCCCAAGAATGGGGATTTTTAGCCACACATCAAGAAATAACAAAATACACCTAACATGATATTGAAATCAACTGGGTATAAGAAATTAAACCTTGATTTAAGCAAAGGAAAAAGAATGGAGAAGACCCACTTCCAACTTGAGGAAGATGAAATCCTTCTTTCTTCAAATCTCCCCAAAAACCCTCTCCAAGCTTGAGAGAAAAATATTCCAAAAAACAATACTATTCTATTGTAAAAAATAATAATAATGGTTCCAGCTCCTAAAACTTAATAAAGAGCTTAGTATTTATAGCCATCAGATATTAGTGATAGCGGCTAGCTCGGCGAAGCTAGTCGAGTTCGCTGAATGATTCGGCGACTCGCCCTTCTTCTGTCTCATCGCCGTTTCGTGCTTGCCTTTAGCATCTTCACGTTCTGGACCATTGGGCGGTATAGTACTGCTTCGCGAAACTTTTTGGCGAAGAGCCGACTGCTCCTTTCATCGCCTTTTTTATCCTCTTCCTTCAGGGCTTCGCGTACTGGAACAAAGGGCGGGATTTGTCCCTTTGGAGACTCGCCAAGTGTGTTTGGCGGAGCTCAGGTTTCAGCTTCTTCGTTCTTTTCAGTCTTTTTGTTCCTTTTTGCGCTTAAGCGTCCATGCTTCCGCTAAAACTTCAAATACCTGAAACTTAAGAGTTTTCATCAGATATTGAGATAAAATAAGCATTCGAGGACACTATTTCTATTAAAATAAAGCCCGAAATGAATCCAATTTGTGGACTCATCAACACCCCCAACTTAAACATTTGCTTGTCCTCAAGCAAACTTAAGTTCAACTGTTCAAAAAGGGTGCCTCAAACAGTGCTACACAAGACTCAATCATGAATGCACACAACAAGACTAAATTTACTTATGCAAGGATCAATTGTGTATTCAAAGATTCAAGTTGTGACACACCATTATCAAAGATTCTCATGCTCACAATACTTGCTACTTGTGCAAGTTCACGCTCAACAAAAAGTATCTAAATGCCCTCACATAAAGAATGATTCCATATCCACACACAGAGGTTAATCAATTCAAAATTTGGAATCAGATGCAATGCTCACACTCAAAAAGAGGAACACAATGCATGTTTTCACTCATAGGTTTGCCCTTATTTTCCAATCAACTTTCGATTCGACTTACTCAAGATCAAAAAGGTCTTTCTAAGGCTTGTAATTGGGATGAGTGCAAAGGTATGGTAATTTAAGCTTAGTGACTTTTCCTCATGAGATATGGTATTCTCAAGGCATTCCCTTCTTTTCCTTTATCAATTTTTTTTCTAGTGCTTCTAAGTCACCTTTTTATTCACTTCCATGGATTGCTTGAAACCCGATTCCCTTCGTACTTTATTCCATATTTTTTTTCTTTTTCTTTTTGAAGGGGTTCCATTTTTATGCAATACCATGAGTAAGGGGGACTTTTCTTGCACTTCTTGACTTTTCCCTTTCCTTTTCACCACACCCCCAACTTAGGCTTTTGGCCTAAGTTGGCTATTCGCTTAAACCACAAATCAAGAGGATTATAGGTAGTGGGTCAAGTAAGGTCTAGGGTTCATCAAGGTTCTTCCAAAGAAAGATAAGGCTCAAAGGGTATTCAAAAGAGTTTCACATGCTCACAGGTAGGCCACAAAAGAGGTATATGTCAAATTTGGCTTACACTCTTTAAAGTTGCCTAAGATCATCTCAAGAGGACACCTTTCTAAATCAATCAGACTAACAGGGTAAATTCTAGGTTTATTCATGCATGGATCAAAGCAAGCTAAATCACACAAGGCATTGACACTTAAGTCAAACAAGACTAAACGCTTTTGCTAGTGTGCAACGTTCATTACAAGAGAATCAATTCGATAAATCGCTAATCACAACGAGATGCAAAGAGTTCACATATTGTTTATGCAACTTCATTTGGTCTCGTCGTAGCCGCGCAGCATGTTCGTTCAATTGAGAGCACTATTCAAGTCATCAGTATTAATCGAAACCGAGACTCAATTTTTTGCAAAAGAACAGCCACATTCAACTCACAAGGGGTGGCAAAATGTGCGGAAAATTTAAAATTTTTCAGAAGGGTCAAAAATCATTTGTAATTAAAAACAAAAGGGAGCCATGAGCTCAAACATCCACAAAAAAGCAGTGTTGACAATTTTAAACTGAACAACCTAAATATATACAAAACAACAGGAACATCCATAGAAAGCAACAAAAGGTGTGGGCCTTACCCCACCACAAATAAAAGTCATTTGTCCTCAAATGCAAATAAAAGTAGTGCAAAAGTAGATGTAAGTAATACAAAGAGGAAGGTAGAGAAAGATCTTGTCTATGCAGTCTCTTTATCTGTCGGGACATCAGTGCCTGATGCATTAGCCGAAAATTCAACAATGGTCCTCGGATTGTCATTCTGGTTCTCATTGTGTTCATTTTCCCTAGTTTTTGTAGCGATGTTAGTAGCAACCATTCTGTCCACGCTATGGCTCGCCAAAAATGACTTTATAGCCGTGTAGACTCCACGTTTCCACGAAGGAATAGTAGGATCAATGGGGACCCTTCTACTGGAGCTCGCTTTTTTACTTTCTCTTCTCTCTTTTGCCAGTTCTGCTATCTTCTCATCTCTTTTGTAATCTCGTGCGCTTACATGTTGGGGTGGCATGTCTCTTCCTGCGACCTTTTGTCTAGCCATTTCTGTAAAAGACTTCGAGACAAAGTTAGCCAATATTTAAACAGGAGCAGGGGTGTCCTGGGTGTAGAATTGCTTCACCAAAATAGTTGGTGAGGTGCGCATCCAATTAAGCGATTCACTGAAAATGATGCATAGATGGCACAAGGGTGCAGATAAAGGGCAGGTGAGGAGGCTTTCGGCGAGTCGCCGAGTGTTCTTAGCGACATCAGACTTACCGCCGAAAGTAACAGATCAATCGATACATGCAGCATTATGTTAAAGGCGAAATGGGGAAGTTAGGTGAACCGCCGAGCAGTTCGGCGAGCTCAATTTAGCTCGCCAAACTACCCAACGTGTCTATTTTCAACCCATTTCTTTTAAATTCAACCCCGCAACCCCTGATAACGCACTGTAAGTTTGTACAACACAAATTCAACGAAGATCCAATACAATTTTAGCACTCCCATGGCAAGATAATTTAACTCAAAAGCACAGTCGAGTGGGATTCCACCAATTTCACAAATATTACTGAATAATAATTGATAATGCATGTGATCCCATCGACTCAGAGACTCAACAAGGATTTAACGATATCGATATCATGTAAATGAGTACAAAAATATTGATCAAATAATTGAGGGGTTCAATTTCCAACCTTTGTTGCCGAATTGTATAGTACTAATGTGCTAGGCAGCAATACGGTCCAACTCCGAGCACAATTTGACACTTAAAATACTCTAAAAATGCAAGAAATGTAACTACTAGAGGGCGAGTGTGAATTTGCAAAAAAGGACAAAGTGAAAGAAAGTGAGTGAAATAGAACTTTTAAACATGTGGCTTGTGACCGTCCAGTTTCTACTCATTCGGCAATGTTAGTCAGTCTCACTCAATTACTTGGTGAAGTGCCGAATATCTAATTTTCTCGCCGAATATAACAAAGTCTTAAGTTCAGGTGGGCAGTGCATCGACGGTCTTTGTCGAGATCGCCAATTGGGTTGGCGATGCGCCGATGAAATCACACTCCGCCGATTTTTACAAACTCAACCTTTAAGATGTATTGCATCAAATGGCGAGAATGATCAGGTTTGCCGAACTTGTCAGCGATCCGCCAAACTGAACTGTTGCTCGCCTCCATACATCTTTTCAAGCACCTTCCTTACTCAATCTGTACAAACATCACACTATTATTTTATCAAGATAACAAAAAGCAAGTAAATGGTTTTGGGTTGCCTCCCAAACAGCACCTTAGTTAACGTCGTGGTGCGACGCAAGTTAACTTTCAAACCTTTCTCTTGGGGTTAGCCGTAGTATCACTAGGCAAACCCCCATGCTGTATCAAGAGTCAAACAAAATGCTAAAAGGCATAAAAGACGATGTGTTTAGATGAGACGAGATATGACCCATTTGGGTCTCTAACTGGTTGATTGAAACTGAATGAGAAGTGACGGTCTAGCTGAGGGTAAATACATCGTCTTTTATGCCTTTTAGCATTTTGTCTGACCCTTCAACTTTGTTTAGGATATGCGAGACCTGCCACCTTTCGAATCCTTGGGCATTTGTCGCTCGTGGGGAGGCATATATCTATCCTTCTCCCATCCTTCCAATTTGGATTTCGGTCCCTCCATTCATGGTCTCAGTCTTTCCATCCTTCGTCTCTACCCCAACCTTGGTTACCACCCTGCCTTGGGTAGTTTGAACGATAACCACTGCCTTGGTTTGCTAGAAAGTTTACCTCCTCGCTATACAGAGCTTCAAACTTCATCTCATCAGGATTCGTGCTCCCAACCCCCACAGCATTGACACCATGGATACCAGCCCCCATGACATTTTTGATAGAATTTCAAGTTGTGTCATAATCTTAGCCATGTTTTGGTATCTCTCATTCTCCTTTTCAATCTGCTTCTTAGATAACTAGAGGGTGACAGGGGAGACTTGGTCCTCGCGAGTATACCACGCTCTGTCGATGGTTGTCATGCCATCTAAAAGTTGGGTTGCTACTGCGTATGGCTGCTGCATTAAACCTCCGGGTGAGAGTTGATCAGTGATACTTTTGTTTACCGAGTCTAAACTCTAATAGAAGTATTGAAGGAGCTCGTTATCAGGGAGACCGTGGGTTGGACATTGCTGCACTAGTTTTTTAAATCGGAGCCAAGTTTCGTGCAGAGGTTCTCCATTCAGACGCTTGAAGCTTTGGATTCTATCCCGAATAGTCATCATATTCGAGGGAGGGAAAATCGTACATTAAATGCGGTAACCAACTCCTCCCACGAAGTGATAGAGTTCCGTGGCAACTCAGCCAGCCACTTGCATGCCTGGCCCATCAAAGAAAAAGGTAATAGCCTCAATCGAACTGATTCCTGAGAGATGTTTTTGAATGAGAATGGTCCACACACATCTACGAAGTTTCAAAGATGCGTGTGTGGGTCCTTATGAGCTAATCCACTGAAAAGTCCCTTTAGTTGCAAAATATGCAACATGGTGCTTGTTATGTGGAATACCGTGTTTCCCTCTGCTAGAGGTAGACGGATAGCTCCAACACCTCCCATGAGATGCGAATCATTGATACTGGGCTCTTGGACATCGTTGAGTTTGCCGATGTCATCATGATGGTCCACCTGGCTCCTGTTACTACCGTTAACACTCATGCTTTCTGAAATGTTTACACACTCAACAAAACAAAACTAAAAATTAATTGAGTAATCAATACACTAAGAAGAACAAAAATTCTACTAATCCAAAAATTCTCAAATAACACCACTCCCCGACAGCGGCGCCATTTTGATGTTTGCCGTAATCAATGACACAACTTCCAATTCGAGTGTCTACGATCGTGTAATAGTATAATAACCCAACCAAGGGTTGGGGTCGTCCCAAGAGAGTGGTTTTGAGAATTAATAGAAAAATAAAATTTAGTTCTAACTAGTCGTAGCTAAATATATTAACTAACAAAAACATAGTAAATAAAAGGGGGTGACACGAAAGTGTCAAATATCAAATGGGGATTTTGTCACAAGTAAGTAAAAACAACAAAAATTAACAAGAAAATCAAGTATGGGGGAAAATTCTTGGGGTGTGACCACAATACAAGTTGAGATAAATCGTTGAGTACATGCTTTCGATAGGAAATTTGCAAGATAATAGTGACTAGGCTAAGCTTTAAATGGAAATAAATTCCCTCTCGGGCAACTTACCCCGTTTCAAATGTGTTCCTCTCGGACACCCATTTGCCGCATGAAGGCCAGCCTACGCCTTACCCCACTCACTCTCTCGAGGTGAGTGTTAGGATATGGGACTAGGGCTCACCCTCTTGGGCTGAACCTCATGTCGACCCACTCCTTAGGCCATCAGTCTAGTGGTCTTGGTTTCGCGACATCTCTCTCGGGCAAGCCGAAAACACATGGGTGATTTTATATTTGCAACTACAAACCCATTAAATTAAACCACAACCACTAGGTGAAATCACCATTAAAATACATCTAACCTATCAGCAAGCAAGACCCAACAATAATATCAACACATATTTGCTAAATCACACCCCAAGAATGGGGGTTTTTAGCCACACATCAAGAAATAACAAAATACACCTAACATGATAATGAAATCAACTGGGTATAAGAAATCAAACCTTGATTTAAGCAAAGAAAGAAGAATGGAGAAGACCCACTTCCAACTTGGGAAAGATGAAATCCTTCTTTCTTCAAGTCTCCCCAAAAACCCTCTCGAAACTTGAGAGAAAAATATTCCAAAAAAAGTACTATTCTACTGTAAAAAATAATAATAATGGTTCCATCTCCTAAAACTTAATAAAGAGTTTAGTATTTATAACCATCAGTGCTGGCGGATAGCTCGGCGAAGTTAGTCGAGTTCGCCGAATGACTCGGCGACTCGCCCTTCTTTTGTCTCATCGTTGTTTCGTGCTTGCCTTCAGCATCTTCACGTTCTGGACCATTGGGCGGTATAGTACTGCTTCGTGAAACTTTTCGGTGAAGCGCCAACTGCTCCTTTCATCGCCCTTTCTATCCTCTTCCTTCAGGGCTTCGCATACTGGAACAAAGGGTGGGATCTGTCCCTTTGGCGACTCGCCAAGTGTGCTTGGCGGAGCTCAGGTTTCAGCTTCTTCGTTCTTTTCAGTCTTTTTGTTCCTTTTTGCGCTTAAGTATCCATGCTTCCGCTAAAACTTCAAATACCTGACACTTAAGAGTTTTCATCAGATATTGAGATAAAATAAGCATTCGAGGACACTATTTCTATTAAAATAAAGCCCGAAATGAGTCCAATTTGTGGACTCATCATCCACTCAACACAATCCCCTACGAAGAGACATGACTTCCAACTCTCACATTTTGGACAGTCACCAAAGTCCATCCCCCAAAAGACGCAACTTCTCGGCTATCCTTTCTTTAAAACACTACAACGCAGATTCTGCAATAAACAAACTACCAGTATCACAACAAACGTCCAACTTTAGCAATAAGCGAATAGGTATGCCATGTTACATCCTCTAAGCCCTGTTACTGCCTTAGTATAATAGACCTTCCTACTGGTGTCTGAAAAATCTAACAACAGATCTTCAAATTGGTTCTGCCACACTCAAATAGCAGCACCACATGGGTTGTCAGACACACCAGTACAATATTGTGGCTACTACTTTATACGATCTCACTGGTAATACCAGTTCAGTAGGTGATGTGGGGGATGCTACTATGGAGTAAAAATTTCACTCTTGTGGATTACAACATTTGCCCATGGGTCAATATCTGCTACCAAACTATGTAGTGCAGGTATAAAACCTCACTTCATAACCTGCTGTGTGTTTTCTACTTTAACTACAAGACAAGATGAAGACTATACTTTTTTGTTCGAATCGAACTTGACAAAAGTAGTAGCTATCATAAGCAAGGATCTATGTTACACATTTTTTAAATGGAACTCTACTTCTACCACAATGGGAAGTAAAATGCCCCCTCGAATGCTTACCAATCAGCCTCTTCTCTAGATTTTTTGTGGTTATTAATTGCCCATCCCAGGTGAACGTCAAAAGACATGTAATGGAAGGCATTTGTGGATTTATTTTGAACTAAGCTTATCAGATTGAGCTTTGTTATTGATGCTAGAATATTTGAATAATTGTTAGGTTTACGTGTGTAAGAAATCTGGTTAGCCGATGCAATTTGCGATTGGGAAAAAAACTGGACTACGAAAGCTTTTAAACAGCCGTAGCATTTTCCTGTATCTGATCAAAAGTTCTATATATATATATATATATATATATATATATATATATATATATATATATATATATATATATATATATATCTAACATGATATATACGACTAAAAAGTATGCATAAACATCATTAAAAATATTATTTGGATTTTTTACCCCTTTCTGCAATTGATTAACATATAATTCTAATTCATTAATATTTAGGAATTCATTTTAATTTAAGTCATTTTCCTCTCATACAGAATAGGTAGTTCAGAAGAATAACGTCATATCCATTAGTTGATAAATTTAACACATAATGTGACTTTTGGATGAAGTTCACACTTCAAAGACTAATCAAATTCTTATTTATTGAAAAAAGATCAATTTTTTATTTACTAGCTATGTGTTTGACCGAATTTTTATAACTTTTTTCTCAGTAATTTATCAAAAATATATAGGCTATTTTGGATACAAAAAAACTGCTAAATTGTGGCGGTTAATTTATAGGGGTCATAACAAACCCCTACTACACATTCAATTTGTGGCATTTATGCTAACCTCTGCAAAATAATTCATTTTATGGCGGTTTTAGTGAGGAGGTTGTAAAAAACCTCCTCTATAAATTCAATTTGTGGTGTTTGTGCCAACTTCCATAAAATAATTCTTTTTATGGCGGTTTAAGTGTGGAGGTTGTAAAAGACCCCCACTATAAATTCAATTTGTAGCATGTGTTTCAACCTCCCCAAAATTATTCTTGTTATGATGATATTTTTTGACGGGCTTTTGCACTACAAAAGAACAGAACGAGCATGGTGATTTATTTCACATATAACGGCAGCTTATAATTAACAACCATATTTTTTTTGCACTTGATAATGACTTATCTAATTTGTATTACGGCGATTTCAAATCGACATAAAATGTATATTTAATATAATATTATCACTGTATGAAATAATATTTTAACAAATTCGACCCTAAGCAATCAACAATCATGTAGTCACACATTTAGATCCTATTTTGCCCTTTTTTATGAAATCATTAAGCATTCATAATATATTTAACACTTTAGCCTCATTTGTATTCATTAAGATTAAGACGTTTGAATCTGAATGATTAAGATCTTGTCTGTAGATCTGAACACTAAATGATTAAGATTGTTTGTTTTTAAATATTTGAATGTATATAATTTATTATTAATATATACACAATAAAATTATAATTCAAATAAAAGAGTAGTTAAGCATTACATTAATAAAATATTAGAAAAAAAATCATTTTTTGATAAACGTTAAGATATGTGAAGTATAAATAATTTTTTTAAGTTTGATAAAAATGAAATGAAACTGCATGACTATATACAAAAATTATAATAAAAAGGGAAAAGGGTCTGAAAAATACTCCAACTTTGGCCAAAATTGTTGTTACGATACAAAACTTTATGGAGGACCTTTTACCCTCTTGCACTATTTAATAGTGTATTTTAAAGGTATATATGTGCCCACGTGGACACATTATTATTTATAACGATGCAATATTTATGATGTCCACGTGACACATATATACCTTTAAAATACACGTGTAGGGGGGGGGGGGGGGGGGATAAAAGGTCCTTTCCAATGTTCGGTATTGTTACAGTAATTTCGGTCAAAGTTTGGATATATTTCACACAATTTTCCCTAATTAATAATAATAAAAAATTAGTCATCTTTTTTTAGTTTTTTTAACACAAATTAATCTTAAATAAATAGGTGAAACAACTCGATATTCTATAATGTGTTTGCTCATGTACTCTTTTCTAAAATAAGTAATGAACATGATACATTCAAATGATTTTAAACAAATTTATAAAGGCATCATTGTCTGATTTCAACAACACATATTTATGAAGTTGCTTTGCATTTTAGTCAAATAAAGTTTTTACAATAAATATAAACAAGTAGCAAAAAAAAATTAAAATTATATGGGAAATAATTTAGATAACTAATAAAGTTGGAGAATGAGAGAGGCTTGAATTATTATTTTTTTGAAGAAAAAATATGGAGCATAATTTTTTTTTTGAAAATAAAAGTGTCTTTAAAAGAGTCTGAATGAGAATAAGTTCGTGTAACACTCCAAAAAAAATTACTCCTCGAATCCGAATCATTTGTCTTAAGTATATGAGCTTGAACCGGGTGATGTATTACTTGATCATGTGTTTTTAGGTTCTTTACCAAGTGTAGAAAGGGTATCAAAAGTGATTTAGGGTGATAAGGGACCTTTAACACTAAGTCAAGTCAAAGTCTTTCTACCGGCTAAGTTTTTCGCATTAGTTTATGCAATGGTCAACTTCAAATAACCATATCTCTTAGAATATAAAGAGTTATGCGGCTCATAACCTGTCAAATCAAAGGTCTATAAGTTTTCTTTCCAACACTACTAAATTTGCATCAATTGGAGTTTGGAGTAAAAAATTGCGCTTATTTTACTAGACATTATCTTGCAACGCGCCGGCCGCGCGGCCGACAATGACAATGGCATCCGATGGATTCAGGTTGGTGGACGAAAAGTCACTAGTACTAGTGAAGTATATAAAAGCTACTTCTTTTATGTTTCAATTTTTATATTAAATAAATCGATTAACAATTAACTCACCTGCTAATCGATGGATAACAATCAAACCATAATGAATCAATTGGTATTCTTACTGGTTTGATAGATGTTTAACACTTATAAGAGCGATAATTGATAAGTCAAATCGTTAAGTATAAAAATCAAACTGAATCACTCGATTAGCACCCCTAATTTTACCTTCCAAAAAGTAAATAATTAAGAAACTTCACGAGTAAATAATCAAGAAATTTTATTGTTTAAGCGAGCCATGGGCTACTGTTAATCCTTGGACATTTTTTGATTGCACAATCAAAGGTTTAAGGCATATGCATTATAGAACTAAATGTTAGTGTCCCGCTCATAGGCAAACTCCTATCAAGAACCAAAAAAGCTTTTAGAATACTTTGTTCAAATAAATAATTTGATAATTATAATTTTGCTACATTTATCAAATTTATGAATATATGTTGTTCTAAATTTTAGATGATTTTTTAAATTTTGATAAACTTTTCTATATATTAAGTTGTCGTTATTTTGGATTTGTTTTGTCTTTACTTTAATTTCTTTATTACTTCTTTAGTAGATAAATGAATTGTGCTTAAGTATGTCTTACCAAACAATTTTTTTCTATTTTTAAATGTGCTCCTATTTAAATAATAGTGATGATAAAAATTAAAGAGAGGGAAAAGTTAAAACAAAATTTACGTAATGTTTTTTTGTTTCCCTCGCTTTTAACCTAGTAACTCCTACTTTATTCCCTCCATATTTCCACCAACGCCATTTTCTGAACCTTTCCCTCCATCTTCACACCTTCCCCTCAATCTTCCCACTTTCCCCTGTTCTCCACTTTTCTTGGTGACAAAACTTCCCTTCCGAGAGCTATAAATCCCCCTATAATCCATTTTGGAGAGATGGAATCAGATGATAGCATTAGGTCAGTTTTATTTTACTTCTACTAAATTTCTTCGAAGTTTACATTTTCTTTTCATCAATATGATTGTTGGGCACACGTTTTTTGCTTTATATTGGGATTTTCATTTACTGCCACGCTTTATTGATATTGTGACATCGCGTAATTTTTTGATTTTCTGTGTATTCGAGTGGTATTAAACAGATTCCCTTTGTCAATTACATGATATTACCGTGTCATCTCATGTTTGATTCACCTCTCTGTTTTTTATGAATATGCAGTCATGCCAAAGATTAAACGTTTTAAGAATCCACTAAAGTCAGCTAATGGACATGCTTCATCATCAACTACTCCAGTGGCACAAGACCTCCCAGTTGCTTCAACAAATCCCTCACAAGCTGATGGAGTCCCACAACAAGAACAAACTCCAATTCTTCCGCAACAAGAACAAGCTCCAATTCTGCCTTCTAATTCAAGTGCAACATCTCTGCACCCACGTCCATCCGCACGATATTGGAGAGTAGAGGCTAAAGGTATATATTTTTTATGTCATTTTTAGTTCAACTTATGAGCATCTTTTTTTTTTCTTTTTTGGTTAAGTAACTAATTTTCTTGTTAAAGATTCAGAAAACGCTATCAAGCAGATAAATGTCAAGGTTAATGAGGTTAATAATCTAACTTTTGGAGAGCGCATCATTGTGGACTTTGACGCATACAACTCAGGATATGGTGATGCACAGGGACTGCTCGCTGGATATTGTGGATCATTAGCAATTGATTGTAATTTGTTCCCAATTAGTTTTGAGAGGTGATTGTAATTTGTTCCCAATTAGTTTTGAGAGGTGGTCAGGGCAATCAGGCATGCCTAAGAAGTACATGGAAGACTGCTTTGAAACAATATTGAAGGTACAAGTGTTCTTACACACACACACACACATATATATATATATATATATATATACACACACACTTTTTGAAAGATTTTAGAATACATGAGAAAACTAACTTCTATTTTTTATTTGAAGCCTCGATTTCTTTTTCGGGTATCTGAGTCCATTGCATACAGATATTGCAATAGTAGCATTTCAAAAAAGTGGGCTACACATAGGCAGAGATTGTGGAATGAATATTTTGACCCTGCAAGAAGCAAAAATGAGATCATTAGTAATGTGCCATCTGGTATAAATAAAGATCAATGGGCTAGTTTCGTTGCTTACCGCCTGAAACCATCAACAATGGTAAGATTCAGATTATGTTAATAAGTTTTGTTTCATCATAATTATATAAAGATGAACATTTTGAGTTGTCGCTGTTTTTGTTGATAGGAGCTTTCTAGAAGAAATAAGGAAATCCAGAGGAAGCAAAAAATTCCACACACTGGTGGTTCAAAGGCTAACTCGAGAAGACGTTATGAGATGGTATGCACATTAACTTAATAGTTCTGATTTCTCTTTAACTAAACTGTTTTTGGATAACATTTATAATACATTTCTTTCTTAGTTTCTGGAAACTGGTAAAGCTCCTAGTCGCGGAAAAATGTTTATTGAAACTCATAAGAGAAAGAACGGATCATTTGTGAATGTTGAGGCTCGGACTATAGGGGTAAGTATGGCATCGATGCATTTTTTAATATTAATTTCATTGTTATTGTATAATATTCTGCATCTATTACTATTTTATACTTACTATTGATATTGATATGATCGTAGGAACAAATTAAGTCACATATGACTCATTGTAACACTAATGAGTCTGAAGTTTCCCCGGAAGATATTGTTGGTAAGATATTAGGAGCAGAACACTCTGGGAGGGTAAGATGTATGGGTATGGGAGCAGCTCCATCAAACACATTCTTGAATACAAAGCGACGATTTAGCGAGCTGAGCATTTCTTCATCAAGCTATGGTGAATCATCTGTAACTTCTACATATTTGCATCAAAAGGTCGTGCGTTTGGAGTCCCAAGTTGAAGAAACCTTGACTGTGTTGAAGAATTACATGATATCTAAGGAAGGAGGGATTCCTGAAGAATTAGCTACTATGTTTGCTCCTCAACCACCGGTAAGAAGTAAATATTCTTTGTACTTCTATTACAATCAGTTCTGATCAGTTTAGTAATATTGTACTTCTATGTGATTTCTGCCTTGAGTTGCCTAAATGTAAATAAAAGTCCATGCCCAGGGTTTGATTGATCACATCAAAGTATGAACTTAGTTCTTGATTGTACTGAGGTGGCTATAGTTGTTTAGTCTCCTGATAACTCAGATTCTCTGTTTTTCTTGATTGACTGTGGAATAGCCGGTTCAAACATGTGAATTTTTTTATTTTTATTTTAACGTCTGCACAAAGCCATACTTTATAAAACATAGTTTCTAACATGAGAGTGGTACAAGAACATGATTGAAAGCCTAAGGAAAGATTTTTAGTACTAGAACTACATGATGGATAGAATATGTGGCATGATACAATAATGATTCATCGGGTCTCTTTTTTAGTAACGCCAGTAGTCCTATTATTTTTTGTACAAAATAGTTTTCTGCTTTGGTAGTTATGTACTCACCAATCAACCTCGTAAAATTGTGCATTTCTAAAGGCTCAGGATAGGATCTTTGCAGAAACTCTACTAGAGTGAGTTGTATTGAATACCATCTTTTGTTTTTTCAGCCTGTTGATGCAGAGGAGACTGAAATTGTTTCACCTATGGATGTAAGAGGCTCATCAGCTGATAACAATGCAAATCACCAATCAAATGCTTAATGTTTTCTTTGTGGACTACTTTTAGTGCTTTTCATGTCTTTGAATTTATAATGGTTGTCTAGAGTTGTGTTTACTATGCTTTAGTTTGACGTTCAGTACTTAATTTGTGACTTTTGCTATTATGGATATTCTAATGGTAAATCTTTATATGTTTTACATAGAGATTGTTCAGTGGATTATTTATGCATATGATTTAAATTTAAACTTAAGTTGATATAGTCTAATATCCTAAGGTTCAGTTACAAATAGGTCCAGAAAGTTTGTTTCTGATATGGCAAGATTCTTACATAGAACAACTAAATTATTATTTCTCTGTTCTTACTAGAAAATACCAAAACGCGGCTCATGAACCATGTCTGAATAGAAACATAGCAGCAGGCTAGAAATATGACAACAGCCTATGCGCTTGATCTTTCAGCTCGCAGGGCCCTCCTACAGCATAAACATCTACTTGCCAACATTATGAGGAGCTGACTAGCCAAAAGAAATAATAATGAACCCACACCCAAGCCAATTGCAATATCTGATTCAGACAGAGTAATTATACTCTGCATCTCCTGCAATAATGAACACACAAAAAATATATTTACTGAACGTGTATACTATATACTCAATATTCTCAAGTATAGAACAATGAACCTTGCAGACAAAAGAGCTAAGTCAGATGTGCCTTCATATTAAAAGAAACCTAAGCAATTAGCACAAATCTTGATTTCTATCAATTACTTCTTCTTGCTGCTCTGAGATCTCATAAAGTTTCCTATTAGGACACCATCTAAGTTGGCTCCTGCAATGACTATAACTATCCTTGCATGAAACCTGATCCATAGTTATTGTAAATATCCTGATTAAAATTCTACAGATGAAGTAGATGTTACTTGCTAACTTCATCGTACTTGCAGAACTACTCTGTTATGATTATGTGGATCCTTTTAAAGGAGTCATTCTCTTAATTTCTTTGAAATGCAATAGTCAGCAACCTTAACAGTATAATCTTATAATCGCCTGTTGTTGATTTTATATCACTGGTTTATTCACTTTGCTAAATTCCACATTAGTGAGTTGGAGCTCTTCAAGTTTACAAGTTTTTGTGGTGAGGAAGAACTTTCTACCTGACAAGTGAAAACATTGTTGCTGCTGTTCTTTTGGGTACAGAGATCGGGATTATCTATAACTCGCAACTCTGCCAAGTACAGGCACTGCTATTTTGCTGGATTTCAGTGTAGCTATTATTAGAAAGCTCGTTCTACCATGCTCAATATATATTTATTTTTTCTCATTTTTAATGCTTACAGAGTTATAGTTATAAGGTTTATTTAGTAGTAGGAGAACTTATTCAAAGTCGATATCTTGTGCCCATTGCCCAACTTGCTTGGGATCAAGGAGTGCGATTTAGGTGTGAGAGTAGTGTGGGCAAGCATGAGAATGTAATGTCAAGTTAGAGCACTTTACTAGCTCTAATTAAATTGATACTATAATTGATTATTTTTGCAAGTTTGTATTTTGTCCTTTTATGCTTGATCTCGCAAACACAATCTCTTCCTTGCTCCACACACCTTGAGCAGCTTGTCGAACCAAACAGAGAAAAAAACAGGGACAGGAGCTATGTATATATTATTGACGCAGAAAAATAGTTGTTTGCACATCAACACAATCAACAAGCTTGTATTAAAATCAGTACTTAATTGCACTATCAGTTCAGATAGCGGCTGTGAAAATCCAGTGTAAAATATCACATAACACGTGCAACGCTATCCACCAGAAATCACACCCAGCTGGCCATTGCACCAAAACAGTAACTTTGTCATGATGCTGTGAAATGTATCACATGATGTCAATCTTTTTGAAATGTATGAACATTTTAACATTCATGCACGAAACGATGACCATTGCATTTTATCTAAATTGAGATTTCTTCGGACTTGTGATGGAAGTTCTTTCAAAGAGTAAACATCTACTTCTGCTTCATATGACATATGCATAAGAGATAGCCTTGGTGAAATTTGTGGAGAGCTTGTATGTCCTTATCCACCTGGTATTCCAGTTCTAATTCCTAGTGAGATCATCACAGAAGAAGCATTGAATTATCTCCTGGAGATCAGAAGCAAGGGTGTTGTTATTACCTGAGCAGCTGATTATTCCCTATCATGATCTTTAGTTGTGTGTGTTACCTAAGCATTCTTCCGTCACATTTAGTAAGTAGTTGGAAGTACAAATGCGAGTGACTTTGGTGTTAGACCACCCTGCATTTGGCATTTGAGATCTTAGGCTTTCCTATATTGCAGACAACGGTTTTGGGTATAGTTTGAGCTCCAAAGCAACTTCTTTTAGAGCTTTCAATGGGAACTGTCATGACTCTATTACAAGAAACTGGTAACTCAAAGTCACCTCAACGAGACTATTATGTTGGACAAGGCTACTCTGGGTTTGTTTTTTCATAAAAGCAAAAGCATTCATGTTGGTCTCTATTAATGCTCGTCTCAACATTGATTATTCTGGTCAAAGGAAGGTGGACGTATTTCTCTATCAGCAAAGCAACAGCTAGGGGACTATAGCAGCAAGGGGCAACAAGATGATCCTCATCGAACTAGACAAAAGCAATACACGCAGGTGAAGTAAGTGAAACACCGGGAAGCTATTACTCATTAGATGGCATTTCCAATGTACACTCTAGTTCATCTAAAACCAACATGCTCTTTAGTGTATGCTCTTCCTCTTTTGGGGACAGTTAGCAAATTGGATTCTATGTTGAGTTAAAAATTTTTACTATGTCCACTTAAAATTTTAGTAAAAATTAGTGACAGACCATATCTGTTGCTAGTTGAATTGATTATGAGATACTTATGAGACATGAAGGAAAAAGTCGTGTGTTGACCAAAATTGAAGTTAAATGTATGTGTTTTTAATTTTATGTTTTTCATCAATATTTTATTATATAAGTTATCCTATGAATGTTTACGTGATATGTTTGAGGATTTCTATATGACGATATTCTTCTTTGGCCACTTGAGCTAAACAATATCAGAATAATCATTTTGAAGAACTTAATAATATTTTCTTTTAATTTTTATCTTATAACTCAAACGTATAACTCAATAATATCATTTGATTTTTAGTTATATATATATTTTTTTTGTATATAAATATAGTGACAAAGCCAGTAGTCTAAATTAGTAAGCAGTAAGTTTTTTCAAAAATAAATGAATAGATAAAAAAGCTATTTACTCCCAAAGATATAATTTTTATTCCTAAACCTTATTTTTCAATTTCAAATTCAAAATTGTAAATACGGAAAAGGGTCAAAAATACCCTTAAATTATCCGAAATAGCTCATATTTACCCTTAAACTATATTTCGGCTCAAAACTAACCTTCCCGTCAAATTATTGGGTCAAAAGTGCCCTTCTAATTAACGGAAGTTGTTAAATGTCATGTGGATGCCAGATTGCACGCCAATAGGATTCCACTGCCACATAGACTAAAAGGAAAAGGGTAAAAAATACCCTTAAACTATCCGAAATAGCTCATATTTACCCTTAAACTATATTTCGGCTCAAAACTACCCTTTCCGTCAAACTATTGGGTCAAAAGTGCCCTTCTTATTAACGGAAGTTGTTAAATGCCATGTGGCTGCCACATTGCACGCCAATAAGGTTCTACTGCCACATAGACTAAATCCCTAAATCTTAATTACTCTTTTTTCCCCTCATTTCATTATTTTCCAGAAATAATTTCACCCCTTCTCTCTCATTTCGCGGCTAGGGTTTCACAGTTTTCTTCGTGGCTGGGTTTCAAAGTGGATATTCGTGGTTGTAGGTTAGTAAATAAAAATAAAATAAAATAAATGATCTTAAATATAATAATAATAATAATAATAATAATAATATAAGTAAAAAAAATACATACATACATATATATATATAATCCCTATTTTATTTTTTCATGTCTTCAGAGGGTACAATAACCCCGGTTGCATATAGGGCACAATAACCCCGGTTGCATATAGGGCACAATAACCCCTATTACCCCTATTTTATATTTTCATGTCTTCACAGGGTACAATAACCCCTGGTTGCATATAGGACACAATAACCCCTATTTTATTTTTTCATATCTTCACAGGGTACAATAATCCCTGGTTGCATATAGGGCACAATAACCCCTATTTTATTTTTCATGTCTTCACAGGGCACAATAACCCCTATTTTATTTTTCATGTCTTCACAGGGCACAATAACCCCTATTTTATTTTTCATGTCTTCACCGGGCACAATAACCCCTGGTTGCATATAGGGCACAATAACCCTTATTTTATTTTATTTTCCATGTCTTCACGGGGCACCATAATCCCTATTTATTTTCATGTCTTCACAGGGCACAATAATCACTGGTTGCATTTTGGGATATAAAAATAAAAATGTATTTATGCTTAGTATAGACTTTTATAGCTTTCATCAATAACTCACAAAAATTTTCTAGTGCACACTGGGGCAGAAAATTTTGTTTTGTTTTGTTTTATGGCGTGCAGGTTTCTACGTAATATACAAATTGGAAGTTCAAGAATAAAGACCTCGTTTTGATTAGAGAAACAATGAATGTTAGATGTCAATGACATTTAGAGTCGCTTTCAACCCATGTAATGACTCAACATATCCCGAATCATCTTCTCAAGAAAACAAGCATTCAAGAATATCATGCGGAAGAGCGTCAACAGCTCAAGTCAAATCATAAGTTTCAGATCTTAAATTCAAATATCAAGTTCAAAGTTCGGAATCGGTGTACCTACCTAAAGAGGGTGAAGCAATAACCGAAGATTCAAAACGAAGACTCAGGACTAGTGGAGTAGATAGGATCTTGTATCTTTCCTTTCTCTCCTATTGTATTTTTTCCTTTTAATGTAATAGCTGGAGCTACGAACCAGAACCTCGACAGAACCTCACTCGACTACCTAACTTATTCTCCCGTCCCTTCCTATATATGAACTACACCTGATCATTAACTCAGGGTAGGTAGTTTGTCCAAAGTTAGGGCGCAGTCAAACCTATTCTCTTTTACTTATTTTCACATTTTTGGATAAATGTCTTAGTCAAAAATTAGCTACATTGTTCACGTCTTTGCATGAAAACTCTTCATGTTTCCAAGCAAAGAGGGGCATACTGTGAACACCTAATTTTTGACCAAAACATCAAGATTTTACACCAATTTTAATACTTAAATATTATTATTTCAGTAGGGTTGTATTTAAAATAAATGAAAATATAAATCTGAAAATTACAACAGATTATAAGCTCACTTTATGTTTAATGTTTAATAAAGAAAGCTTGTGAATTTAATGTATTTGTTTTAATCCTTTAACTTTTAACTAGTCTAAAAAAATAAAAATAAAAATAATAATTGTATATCTTATGAAAAAGTAGAAAAAAAAAGATAAAAAGAAGAGTCCAAATAATTGTAAATTACCTTACCTTTATCCTAATTACCCCCAACTTCCTTAACTTATTTCCTAAAAATCCTCCTCCCATTTAGTTAATTTTTATTTTTATTTTATTTATTCTTTTTTTTGCCTCTTGCACGATCTTCTCATTTATTTTACACGTTTTTTTTAATTATTATTAAATTTTTTTTCTTTTCTTTCTTTTCTCTTCGTTCTTTCTTTATTTTTGTTTGTTTTATTATTATTTATTATTTGTTTTGTTAATATTATATTACTATTTTTTATTTCATTCCCTTATCTCAACCCTAAAATTCTCAACTAGATTTCAAACTAAACTCCCCACTCTTTCACGTTCCTTTAAGTTAGCACCAGACTCACACCTAAAATATTATAAAAACACGCTCAGTAAAGAGATTAAAAAGAGGATACACACAGACACAGACGAGAAAAAAAAACTAGAGCAAAAGCAAAGAGAAGAAAAGTGAGTTTTTCTTTTGAGAATTAAGTCTAGAGTTAAGAGTTTTTGTTCGGGGTTCCAAGTTTGTGGATCTTAAAGTTAGCCTTGCTAAATTTTGGAAATCTGTAGATTTTTACGTTTTTCTTCACTGTTTAGTCAAAAACAATTTGAAGGTGCGTTCTTGCCTTAGCCTTATGTTAATTTATTTTGAATTGTTTTCATGTAAACTATATGTTTAATCCTTTTTGTAGAATCATGAAAAAAAAACATGTATCCCATGAATTTCTCAATTTTTTATTGAACAATGTTCCATGTTTTTGTTTTTAGCTTCATGTTATTTTTTCCGTAATTTAAGAAGACATAAGTGTGTTTTGTTTGTGATAATTAGATATTAATTTCATATATTTAATCGCATGCTCATTATTTAAATTGATTATTAATCGATGTGATTAGAAGATAATAGTTTAATTTGATTGATTAGTAATTCAGAAAAGTTTTTGTGGAATATGTTTTAGTCTTTTTAATATATTAAAAATAATTTGTCTTTATAATAAAGAGTAAGATGATTATCACTTTAATTCGAATTGTTAAGGTATACAATTAAGAGGTATGACTATTATTTAGGGCTATATGGTAAAAAATAAAATAAAAATGAAGAAGATTGATTAGTAAAGCAGTAAAGGAAAAAAAATAAATTAAAAAAAGAAGAAGAAGAGAAACAGAATATCCAAAAAGAATTAAAATATAAAAATAAAGGATAAAGTAGAAAGAAACAGAAAAAAACGTAAAAAGAAAAAAAAATACAAAGAGACAGACTGAAATAAAATAAAATAAAATAAAAATATTAATTAATAAAACCAAAACGTAAAAAAGAAAAAGAAAAGTAAGGAAAAGATGTGCAAAGAAAAAAGAAAAAAAAAGAAATTAAAAATAAAAAGGAAAAATCTTCCTAAAAATAGTCCTAATCTATTTAGAATTTCTTGCTAAAACTAATTCCAAATCACATAAAATTTTATTTCTATTCTAAATCTAACTAAAAAAATACAATCCTAAAATACTCAAACTCAAAAAATCTCAATCCTACACAAATTCTAATTCCTAGCAATTAGATGCCTACATATTTTCTATCCACAATAAAAAAAAATACAAAAACATGAAAAAAAGGAGAAGAAAAGAAATTACAGGACATTTCAAGATTTGTAAATATCCATCTCTTAACTTTATTTTATTATTATGTTTAAATAATTTTATGTGATATACATATTTTTAATTAATGAACATATATTAATAAAATAAAGTAGTCTTAAGTAGGTTTAAAATAAATCAAAGAATGAAGGTAAATAGCATTTTTATTAAGCTAATAATATAATATTCAAAAAATTAATTTAAGTCATATATATAGTCAATAAAGCGACCGTGCTAGAACCACGGGACTCGAGGGGTGCCTAACACCTTCCCCTTGGTCAACAGAATTCCTTACCCGAATTTCTAGTTCGCAGACCAATAAAAATAAAGAGTCAAATTTCCTTTTGATTAGGGGTTTAAATAATAAGGTGACTTGGAACACCAACACTCAATTCCAAATGACGACTCTAAATAATAAAATAATCCCTTTTCAAAATGTCACTTTAATTGGAAAAACTCTTTTTCTTTCAAAACATACATTTAATTTTGAGGAAAAATAAGAGGGGTGACAAGGGCGTTAAGAAGAAGAGGAGGATGAAAATGGTGGGTCGATCCAAAGAAGAAGGAAAGGAGTGGAATGGAAGAAGATGTTTGGTTGGGGTGTGTGGGGGGGGGGGGAGGGGTGTCAGGGCTAAAAACATTGAAGAAGATGACTTCTTCTTTTTTGTTTTGGGCGATTTTATTTTTTAAATTTTAATGTTTGTTAATATAAAATATAGACTCACCCGCATTAAAACGCATGGAATCACATATTATTTAAAGTTAGCAATATTAATTCCACATGTGTTTGTTCAATGGTTAGAGGTTTTTAAAATATCGTGTTTCAATAAGTTTAAGAGTTTAGTTGGTAAAGTCGTAAGTCTAAGGGTCCAACTTTCGAACGGAGTCAAATACAAGGATCTCCCAGGTTATTCTGTCAATATAATATGAAAGATACTTTATCAGAAAACATCTAAATCATGATGATCTGATAGCTATTGCATGCAATTGAAATAACATAATTCAATATCATGAAAATACTTGTATGCCATGGATTCATGAAAATACAATTGAAAAATATGACATTATAGTTACAATCATGCAACTGAAGACTAATCATGAAGAACTTGAATTCATCAAGAATCCATCAAGATCCTAGAAACCCTAGATTTGTAGAAATCATAAAGTTGAGGATGTAACATCCTGTATGCTAGAACTACCAAAATGCAAATTTCAGAAGTTGCAGGTGGCACCGACGGGCACCACCCACAGACTGTAGGGTGACCCATGGTCCGTCTTGATGGTCCATGGTTTACTGCTTCCAACCCTTCCCCAGAACCCCAAGAAATTTCGTCTAAGAGTCAGCCTACGTCGGGACCTATGGACCGTAGGTCAAACCACGGTCCGTGGTCCAGGGCCGTAAGTCAGACCCAATTTCCAGCTTCCATTCAAGAATGAAGGCCGACCAGAACGGACCGTCGGCTCATCCACGGTCCGTCGGTCTGGTTCGTCGGAGACCCTGACAACTTTTAAGTCAGGGGTCGTTTGGTCTTTTCCCTATGCGTTGGACCCCTAAACTACGTCGTTTAACCCCTAAACTACGTAGTTTTGGTCAGTTTAAGCCTAGTAACTTAATTAGAATCTACCCTAGGTGATTCTTTCACCAAAATTTAGCAAACTCAAAGCAAGAGTGGAGAAAATAGTCGACCAACCCCTAGTTCAAGAATGCAACAAGTTTTCATCTGTTTCAACCCCAAAATTGAAAGATTTATCTGTGGAATTCTTCACCAGGTATGTGGGATTTAACTAGTGGGTTCCTTTCACCCATATGGTCCCTAGATTTCAGTCAGAATCTTGATTCCCTTAATATTATCTAGACCTAGGTTTTCTTAAATGTTAGAAGTTGTTGGGTTTTAGCTGTTAGAATGATCCAAATAGGATTATCATGATTTTTGTATCGTTTTGTGTATATTCTTTCATAAATTCAGAACCCTAGCTATGTAGGTCTTTAAGTTCATGAATTACACATGCTAGGCCAGTTATTTTAGATATACATGCCTCAGATTTGAATGTTTCATTATTAGTACATTAATGTTGCATTTTCAGTTAGCATGTCAGTATTTTGAGCTATACCGTATTACAGAAATTCAGTCTTAAATTGTTAATTGCATAATCAATTAGGAGTAGCTTAATACCGAGTGGACTAAGGTTAGTCACCCTCAAGTCACAGAACTACGTGCCCCGTAGGTTGTTAGTCCCCTCTGTGGGCATCAATTTAGTGATCACGCCAGTCATGCCTCTATACCTCTGGCACGGTATATTGGGTCCTCTCGATGGGGAGGATATATCGGACTCCACATTTAGCTCATGTGGTTTATGTCAGTTATTAGTAGCTCTCTTACAGTCAAATTCTATTGCATTGACCATGTTATCAGTTACAGTCAGATTTCAGTCTCAGTATGTTATAAACCTGGTCATTGCATCCAATTAGTTCATGTCCAGTATTTTCAGTATAGCATCCTGCTCATCTTATATCATTACTCAGTTATATGCTTTTTTCGATTATATATATTGTTTAGCTTTATTTTGTCCTGCATGCTCAGTACCTTTCAAGTACTGACGTATACTCTACACTACATCTTCTCGTGATGTAGGTTAAGGTCCTTAGCTTTCAGATCACACATAGATCGGTTCCCGATCTCCATTTCAACTGCATCAGTGTTGAGTCCTCATTCTTCGAGGACGATTGACATGAATATCTTTTTTACTTTTAGTCTTTAGTTTCAGTTTTAGCTAGATCTAGATGGGGCATGCCCCAACATATCTAGTCAGTTAGAGGCTTTATTTGACATAGTTAGATTCAGTTTTAGCTTCGGAGTTTGATATATCCATTGTCATTAAACTCATAGTTATTTTATTCAGATATTAATTGGTATTCCCCATCATTTCAGTTTTATGATGATTTAAGCTTCCGTACAGTACTTTGTTAATTCAGTTATCTTTAAGTATGCTTATGATGTGCTAGCAGGGTCAGCGTGGGGTCACTCGTGATCCAAGGGCCTGTGTCCGTGTCTTGGGGGTAGCTTCGGGGTGTGACAAACTTGGCATCAAAGCATTAGGTTTAAGAGTCCTAGGATGTCTAAAAAGCCTCACTAAGTAGAGTCCTTTTCATGGGTGTGAAGTTTACCTCATCTAATGAGAGGGAGGCTATGAAGTGTTTTAGGAAAACTTCACTTTCTTGATATTCTTATTGTGCGTAAAGTATGATCTAATTCCTCATTTCTAACTCGATGTTATGTGCTTTCAGATCATGCCTCCACGTAGAGCTTATGAAAGGAATGTGAATGCCCGCAATGCTAACACAACTCCTCCAGTCCCATATCAGGATGAATCGAATGCCGAGTTTCGTAACGCTATTTATCTTTTGGTGCAGAGTGTGACTAACCAGAACAACCAGCAGGTTCCAGTTCTTGCAAATGCTAGTGGTGGATCAGTCACAGCCATAGTTCGTGACTTCATTAGAATAAATCCACCTGAGTTCTTAGGATCGCAAATTGGTGAGGATCCCCAAAACGTCATAGATGAGGTCAAGAAGATCTTTGGAGTGATGCAAGTGACAGGTAATGATAGGGTATAGTTGGAATCCTATCAACTTAAGGATGTAGCTCATATCTGGTATACTCAATGTAAAGAGAACAAGGGTACAAATGCAGCTCCTATCACTTTGAGAATGCTTTAGTGAAACCTTTCTGGACAAGTTTTTCCCAAGAGAGTTGAGGGAGGCAAAAGCTCAGGAGTTAATGAATTTGAGGTGTCCAAGAGTATATGAACAAGTTCACCCAACTCTCCAGGTATGCTACTCACATGGTGGCCGATTCCAGAGCTCAAATGAACAAGTTTCTATATGGGGTATCTGACTTAGTGAAAACAGAGTGTAGGAATGCTATGTTGCTAGAAAATATGAACATCTCTAGGCACATGACTCATGCTCACCAGGTTGAGGGAGATAAGCTTAGGGATAGGCTAAGGATAATAAGAAGGCTAGAATAGGCAACTATGAGTATTCTCAACAGAAATCGGGTGGTGGAAATCTCTCGTAGTTTCAGCAAAAGTCTTCAGCTCCAGCACCTTCATCAACTAGTGTTCCATCTTAGAGGTTTCGACAAGATCAGAAAGGTAGAGCATAAGGCTCTAAGTCTCAGGGGAGTATTTCAGGCACCAGAACCTACCCAACTTGTCCAAAGTGTGGTAAGACCCATCCGGGAGAATGTCTTGCAGGAAGGGAAGACTGCTTTGAGTGTGGTCAGTCTGGTCACAGGTTGAGAGATTGTCCTTCTACTAAACAGGGTCAATGGGGCAATAATAGTATAGCTCAATCCACAACTTCAACAACACCAGCAGGTCGCCCGACTCAGCAGGGTAACTCATCTGGTATAGGTAGCCGACAACGCCAAAATAGGTTTTACGCTCTGCAGGCTCGCCTGGATCAGGAAGATTCTCTTGATGTAGTCACTGTTACATTATAATTTTTTAACTAATATGTTTATGCTTTGTTAGATCCAAGGGCTACTCTTTCTTTCGTAACTCCTTATATAGTAGTCAACTTCGATGTTAGTCTAGAAGCTCTCTCAAAACCCTTCTCAGTCTCTACTCCAGTCGGTGACCCAGTCATAGCTAGAGGGGTATACAGAAATTGCCCTGTCACAGTCTCCAAGAAAGTCACCTCAGAAGATCTTGTATATTTAGAAATGGTAAATTTCGATATCATTATAGGCATGGATTTGTTACATTCCTGTTATGCCTCAGTCGATTGTAGAACTAGGATTGTTCGTTTTTAGTTTCCAGATGAACCAATCTTAGAATGGAAGGGTAGTAACTTAGAGCCTATGGGTCGATTCATTTCTTACCTTAAGGCAGAAAGATGAACTCTAAGGGTTATCTCTATCATCTAGTTTGGGTTAAGGTTTCAAGCTCGAAACCCCAACTCTTGAGTCAGTTCCAGTAGTTAATGAGTTCCCAGAAGTGTTTCCAGAAGATCTTCCCAGAGTTCCTCCCGAAAGGGAAATCGATTTTGGAACTGATCTCCTTCCACACACCCAACCTATTTCTATTGATCCTTACAGAATGGCTCCAGACGAGCTTAAGGAATTGAAAGAGCATTTGAAAGACCTTCTAGATAAGGGTTTCATCATACCTAGTATTTCCCCATGGGGTGCACCAGTGTTATTTGTGAAAAAGAAAGATGGTTCTCTCAGGATGTGTATTGACTATAGGAAGTTGAACAAAGTCACAATCAAGAATAAGTATCCCATCCCCAGGATTCATGACTTGTTTAACCAACTTCAGGGTGCTAGTCATTTCTCAAAGATAGACCTCAGATCCGGTTATCATCAACTCAGAGTCAGAGATAGTGACATCCCAAAAACAATCTTCAGAAATCGGTATTGTCATTATGAATTTGTAGTTATGTCATTTGGACTAACCAATGCTCCTGCAACTTTCGTGGATTTGATGAACAGAGTGTTCAAGTAGTATTTGGACTTGTTCATTATTGTCTTTATTGATGATATCCTCATTTACTCTAGGAATGAGGAAGAACATGTGAATCATTTGAGGGTTGTCCTGCAAACTCTCAAATATCGCCAGTTATTTGCTAAGTTTAATGTGAGTTTTTGTTGCAAACTATTGCTTTCCTTGGGAATATTGTGTCTAGCAAAGGGATCTGAGTGAATTCTTAGAAAATAGAAGCAGTGAAACATAGGCCCAGACCTACCTCTCCTACATATATCAAAAGCTTCTTGGGTTTGACTGGCTATTACAAAAGGTTCGTGGAAGGATTTTCATTCATAGCCTCTCTATTGACTAAGTTGACTTAGAAGAAGGTTAGATTTCACTGGTCAGATAATTGTGAGAAAAGCTTCGCAAAATTGAAAATTAGGTTGACTACAACTCCTGTTTTGACTCTACCAAAGGGTTCAGACGGTTATGTGAACTACCGTGATGCATCCAGAGTCAGCCTAGGTTGTGTGTTGACGCAACGAGGTAAGGTTATAGTTTATGCTTCTAGATAACTTAAGGTGCATGAGAAGAATAATCCAACATATGACCTCGAGCTTGCAGAAGTGGTGTTTGCACTTAAGATTTGGAGACATTACTTGTATGGTGTTCACGTAGATGTGTTCACAGACCATAAGAGCCTTCAGTAAGTGTTCACCCAGAAAGAGTTGAATCTTTGCAAGAGGAGATGGCTTGAGTTCCTCAAGGATTATGATATGAGTGTGCATTACCATCCTGGTATGGCCAATGTAGTAGCAGATGCTCTTAGTAGACAATCTATGGGTAATGTAGCACATGTTGAGGAAGAAAGAAAGGCACTAGCAAAGGATGTTCAAAAACTTGCTTGCTTAGGAGTTTGTCTTATGAGCATATCAGATGGGGGTGTAACTATTCAGAATGGGTCAGAATTTTCATTGGTAGCGTAGGTTAAGGAAAAGCAAGACAACTATCCTATATTGCTTCAACTAAACGGTGTAGTCCATTAGTAGAGAGTTGAGGTTTTCTCCCAAGGAGGAGATGGTGTGCTTCGCTATTAGGGTCGATTATGTGTTCCTAAAGTGGGTGAGTTGAGACAGCAGAAGCCCATAACTCCAGGTATTCTATTCATCTATGCACCACTAAGATGTACCGTAATCTGTGGGAAGTCTTTTGGTGGAATGGTATGAAGAGGGATATAGGGATTTTGTGGCTAAGTGTCCTAATTGTCAGCAAGTGACGGTAGAACATAAAAAACCAGGAGATATGACTCAAGAGATCAACATTCCTACTTGGAAGTGGGAAGTGATCAGCATGGACTTCATTACAGGTTTACCTCGTACTTAACATGACTCCATTTGGGTGATAGTTGACAGAGTTACTAAGTTTACGCACTTTTTGGCGGTTAAGACTACATACTCGATAGAGGACTACACAAGGATTTACATTAATGAGATAGTAAGGTTGCATGGAGTTCCTTTGTCTATCATTTTAGATAGAGGTCCTCAGTTTACTTCTTATTTCTGGAAGTAATTTCAGAAAGGTCTTGGTACTCAAGTTAATCTTAGCACAACATTTCATTCAGAGATGGATGGTCAGGCAGAGCGTACCATTCAGACCTTAGAGGACATGTTGAGAGCTTGCGTGATTGATTTCAAGGGTAGTTAGGTTGATCACCTTCCTCTTATAGAGTTCGCCTACAGTAATAGCTATCATTCCAGCATTCAGAGGGCCCCTTATGATGCATTGTATGGGCGTAGATGCAGATCTCTAGTTGGTTGGTCTGAAGTTGGTGAAAAAGCAATAATAGAGCCAGATTCAGTTCATGATGACATGGAAAAAGTTTAGCTCATTAGAGATAGACTTAAGACAGCCCAGAGTCGCCAGAAGTCCTATGCAGATGTAAGGAGAAGGGACTTAGAGTTCCAAGTTGATGATTGAGTTTTCGTGAACGTGTCACCTATGAAGGGGTTGATGAGATTTGGCAAGAAAGGGAAGCTTAGTCCTAGATATGTAGGCCCTTACCAGATGCTGAAGAAAGTTGGTAAAGTGGCTTACGAGTTGGATTTGCCAGCCAAACTAGCAGTAGTGCATCCAATTTTTCATATTTCGCTGTTGAAGAAGTGTGTGGGTGATCCAACATCTATTGTACCTTTAGAAAGTGTGGTGTGAAGGATAGTCTTACTTATGAGGATGTGCCAGCTGAGATTCTTGATCGTCAGGTTCAAAGGTTAAGAAACAAAGAAGTCACGTCAGTTAAAATTTTGTGGAGGAGTCAGTTCGTAGAGAGAGCTACTTAGGAAGCAAAAGCAACCATGAAGGCGAAGTATCCTCATCTCTTTCCTTCCGATTCCATTCCAGCCTGAGGTAATAGTTCCTCTCCATTTTTTTCAGTCATTCATGCGCAGTTTCAGTCTTAGTATCATGCTTTTCAGTTTGTACTTGCATTTTCAGCATATTTGCATGTTCGTGGAACTTAGTTCAGTCAGAAATAAGTTTCCAATATTTAGTGGTAGGGTTGCAGCTCTTCCCCTCCATATTCAGCCAGTTTAGTCTTCATTCGAGGATGAATTTTCCCAAAGGGGAGATAATGTAACACCCCGTATGCTAGAACTACCAAAATATAAATTCAGAAGTTGTAGGTGGCACCAACGGGCACCACCCACGGACCATAAGGTAACCCACGATCAGTCTTGGTGGTCCGTGGTTCACCACCTGCAACCTTCCCTAGACCCCCCCTAGAAATTCCGTCTAAGGGTTAGCCTATGCTGGGACCTACGGACTGTTACGGTCCGTGGTCCAGGGCCGTAGGTCAGACCCCCAGTTTCCAAATTCCATCCACGAACAACAGCCGACCAGAACGGACCATCGAACCATCCACGATCTGTCAGTTTGGTCCATCGGAGACCCCGATAACTTTTAATTCAGGGGTCATTTAGTCTTTTCCCTATGTACTGGACCACTAAACTATGTCATTTAACCCTAAACTACGTATTTTTTGTCAGTTTAAGCCTAGTAACTTAATTAGAATCTACCCTAAGCGATTCATTCACCAAAATTTAGCAAACTTAGAGCAAGAGAGGAGAAAATAGTCGATTAACCCCTAGTTCAAGAACACAAAAGGTTTTCATCTATTTAAGCCCCGAAATTGAAAGAGTTCTCCGTGGAATTCGTCACCAGGTATGTGGGATTTCACTAGTGGGTTCCTTTCACTCATTAGGTCCCTAGATTTCAGTCAAAATTTTGATTCCCTTAATATTATCTAGACCTAGGGTTTCTTGAATGTTAGAAGTTGTTGGGCTTTAGTTGTCAGAATGATCCAAATTACATTATCATGATTTTTTTTTATCATTTTGAGAGATTCTTTCATAAATTCAGAACCCTAGCTATGTAGTTCTTTTAGTTCATGAATTACACATGCTAGGCCAATTATTTCAGATATACATGCCTCAGATTTGAATGTTACATTAATAGTACATTAATGTTGCATTTTCAGTTAGCATGTCAGTATTTTGAGCTATCCCGTATTAAAGAAATTCAGTCATAAATTGTTAATTACATATTGAATTGGGAGTAACTTAATACCAAGTGGACTAGGGTGATTCACCCTCAAGTCCCAGAACTACATGCCCCGTAGGTAGTAAGTCCCCTCTGTGGGCATCAATTTAGTGATTACGCCAGTAATGCCTCTATACCTCTGGCACGCTATATTGGGTCCTTTTGATGGGGCATATACATCAGACTTCACATTTAGCTCATGTGTTTTTATGTCGGTTATTAGTAGCTCCCTTACTGTCGGATTCTATTGCATTGACCATTTATCAGTTACAGTTACATTTCAGTCTCACCATGTTATAAACTTGGTCATTGCATCCAGTTAGTTCATGTCCAGTATTTTCAGTATAGCATCATGCTCATCTCATATCATTGCTCAATTATATGCTTTGTTCAGTTATGTCTATTGTTCAGCTTTATTGTGTTGTGCATGCTTAGTACCTTTCAAGTACTGACGCATACTCTGCGCTACATCTTCTTGTGATGTAGGTTCAGGTCCTCAACTTTTAGATCACGCATAGATCATTTCTTGATCTCTATTTTAGCAGCATTAATGGTGAGTCCTCATTTATTCTAGGACGATTGACATGATTATCTTTTCTACTTTTAGTCTTTAGTTTCAATTTTTGCTAGATCTAGCTGGGGCATGTCCCAACATTTCTAGTCAGTTAGAGGCTTTATTTCAGACATAGTTAGATTCAGTTTTAGCTTTGGGGTTTGATATTTATGTTGTCATTAAACTCATAGTTCTTTTATTCAGATATTAATGGGCATTCCCCATCATTTCAGCTTTATGATGATTTAAGTTTCCGTACAGTACTTTCTTAATGTAGTTATCTTTAAGTATGCTTATGATATGCTAGCAGGGTTGGGATCACTCGTGATCCTAGGTCCCGTGTCCGCGTCCTGGCAGTATCTTCAGGGTGTGACAGAGGAAGTGGGGGTTCTTTTTGGAATCAAGGGTGAAGAGATACTTATCAATGAAATCACACATATCTTGATTGAAGAACCCTTTCTTGAATTCCTTTAATGGAGACTCAAAGCTTGGAACCCTGGTTCTTGCATATGAGAAGACATAACAGAGAAGAAACTTAATCTTGGATCGATCCATGTGAGGACAGGGTCTAGGCTACTACGACTCACTTAATCCCACTTAAAATAGTCCAAAACAACATAGTGTGGTGGTTGAAATAGTGACACCGAAATGAACCTCGTAAAAAAATTCAGATATAATCCATAAGGGGCATCTATAGTCCTTGATTCCATCAACGAATGGTAGAACCCTTTCCGTAGAACTTAGAGGAAATTCCTAAGTTTATGAAGTTTTAGGACTTTGGTTTTACGAAACCTTCTACGACCCGTGAAAGAGTCTACAAACTGTAAACCTTGCTCATCATGTTCAAGTTGATAACCAAGTTTTTGAAGTTGATCTATGACCATAAAAGGGTTTATGAGCCGTAAGTCTCACTCATAAATCTCAGATTTACATTGTAATTTCTAAAGTCCCATCTTCTACGGCTCGTAGTTCAATTTACGATTCGTAGGTGGATTCAATTTATGACTAGTTTCAGCCACATACACTAAGTTATGACACTGCATTCCCCTGTTGCAAAGTTTTATCTCAAGTGTTTCGATTATATTTTCATTTGTTTAGAGCTGACCAAATCACGTGTTTGCTTGCTAACTATTATATAGATATGCCTCCACTTAAAACCATCATTACGAAGCGTATAATTATAGAAAAGATTGGATCCCATGCTACATGATGGGCGGTAAAAGAACGATAAAAACCAAAGAGACTGAAGAGAGGTAGGGTAATACCTATGTAAGTCCCACTCATGTTGCACCATTAGATACCCAATAGCAAAGGGAAGATGTTATACGCTTCCCCACAAATCAGATTCGTCTTCATACTCGCTCAAGAGGAGCCTTATTATTGAGTGACGACTCAACAACCTAGGGATATTTGAGTCTTTTTCATGGATTTTTTAGGAATCAAGAGGTGGGGTTGGCAAATATTCGCCAAAGAGCCTGACACATTCAGTTCGGCCCTAGTCCAAGAATTATGGGCCTATATAAGGGGAGAGATAGGTGTAGACAAGTGATTTTTGACCTTTCATGACATTCAATCCTTTTTTTAGATTTAAATATCTATTTTTAAATCTAGTTTTTATTTTTTCTTTAATAACATTGTAACGTAGAATTTACTTGACAAAATTTAAAATCACAAGAAGTCTTGTTTTTTAGATAATTCTTTTATTTTTCATTTGCGAGGAAAATTAAAAAAGTTACAAAAATATGTTTTTTAACTTACATATATGTGATATTTTGGTATTATTTTATTGTTGAATATTTTCAAAATAAAGATAAAAAAGATCGAACCCAATAACATGTTGCCACATGTTCAATTTCATCACAATCTTTTTCAAAAGAATATTCCATTAGTAAAGAGAATATTCCACTCAAACTCTCCAAATATTTTATCTTATCCAAAATCCATATAAGGAGATTTTAAGAAGATTAGATCCTAAAGGAGAAAAAATAGACCATACTATCCCTAAACCTAGTTTATAAAACCATAAGAAAAAAGAGTAGTCGCAACAGCCAGAGAAAAAGGAAAAAATATTAGCCAAAAGAGGAAAAAGATTGGTCTAAAAATTAGATGTAAGTATTCACTCACCTATAGACATGGATTCTTATTTACATCACCAAGTTGTGATTTTCTTTAATTTTATTTATGGAAAAAGACAAAACTCTTCTTTTGAATAGTTTTTGCAGAATTATTTTTTGTTTTTGTGTTGTCCTGCCTTTTCATTTATTTTTTCTTCATTGGCCATAATTAATAACAAACAAAAAACATTGCAGATTTAATTCAAAACTCGCTGCAAAAATTAAAGAAAAAAAGGACAAATTAATTATTTTGGTTAAGTATAATAATCTATGAAATTTTAAGCTCTTTACAATAGAGCGCATAATTTATAATTTTAATTGAGGTTATGATTTTGTGATTCAACAATGTTCCCTAGCCAATTATAACCTTTATTAAACTAGTCCTTTTGTTATGTTACATCTGTAGTTTAGATAAAACTTGCCCAAAAGATGTTTTAGTTTATATTATATTCATTGTTTATTGAAGTTCTTTTTTTTTTGTTCAAATTATTCTGCAGATTTTTGGATCTTTAGAAGCTTCTTAATAAAATTTCGGACAACAACAAAGATAGAAGTCATTCGATTCTTTTTGATAATGTTCAACATTTAATAATTGAAGGAGGAGAAATTATCAATGGAAATGGAAAAATATGGTGGAAAAATTCTTCAAAATGTCTTTAAGAAAGCAACGGACTAAATAATAAAAAAACAACGGCAAGATAACAATCACAAATCTCAGAAGGTATTGTACTTTAAATATATTGTTTATTTAAAATGTTATTTACTAGATTACTCAAATAGTTATAGTTATTAAATCTTTACTTATTTGTAGTAGGTAAGAACTCCTAATATTTATAACTTTAAAATTCACTCAAATTTTATTTCTTAAATATTTTCTTATTTTAACTATGTTAAAAGTCCCAACATTAAGACTTCAAAATCAATGTTTTTAACTTATATATAAATATTATTTAAATTATGAAAAACACATTAAAATACTAAAGAAAGAGGTTCATATTTTTTAAAATAACTTTTACACCTTCCTATATGAAATGCTTATCATCTAGATATATAAAATATCTATTTTAACATCTATTGCTAGTTTAAAATAATTTTATTATTTTAATACATAATTTTACACGTGCAAACGACATACACTAAACTAATTCTAATGAAAATCCTTTATTAGAACTCATGCATACTCTATATTTTCTTGAAAAAGAAGTTAATATTAGGAAAACGAACTATGCCAAGGATTGGAGACTCTTATACATCTAAGGATTTGAGA
This sequence comes from Solanum okadae, assembly GCA_036553675.1. Lineage (NCBI taxonomy): Eukaryota > Viridiplantae > Streptophyta > Magnoliopsida > Solanales > Solanaceae > Solanum > Solanum okadae. The sequence goes on along the minus strand of CM071686.1, from coordinate 17,311,747 downwards.
CCTGACAATGATAATCCACTTAAGACATAAGTTGATAGTTGTTATAAATCAGACAAGGCTCTAAAAATCTAACTAAAAATAACTTATTATTAAAGTGGAGTAATCCGTTGGAGGAAAATAGAAGATATAATTTCAATGGAAAAAATGTATTCCCTAAAACTAGAGTCTAAATGAATTAAGGGTAGTAAATCTCTAGGAAAAATACATAATATGCAATTTGTTTATAGACTTAAAAGACTCAAATAAAGATGATAGAGTTAAAAGTGAAACACACTGCAACTTTCAAATTGGGAATGTACAATCTTTTCAAGAAATCACGTACTTTTTATTACAACGGGAACATATTGTTGTTATTCTTATTTATTCTTGAAGTGGTAAACTGTATTTTAACGATTCCGCAAACATTTTTAACAAAATAGATGATTTCCTAAAACAAAATTTAGATATGGTTTTCGCTGATCCTGTTAATGTGAAAGCTTATGCAATTTATTAATTTGTAAATCAATAGAGTTAAGTCATTGATTTGATTGGCACTGTAGAATAGTTTACCATCTTATTTTATTTACTTTTCAATTATGAGTGAAGTGTGTTTGTTTCAATGTGTGAGTCATTCTATTGAAACAGAAAGACTCACATATTGAAACAAACAAACTTCACTAATATCTCATAAGTAAATAAATGGACAAACTCTTTTCTAATGACAATCGAATCAATGGCCTATCTCTATTTAAATGCAAATAAATGTATCCTAGAAGCCAGATCAGGCTCAATACTATCTAAATTTTTATTTAGGAACATATATATTGTGTTAAAACTGTTAGATGAGTCATAACAATACAGTTTACCACTCAGGGAATAAATTAGAATAACAACATGTGCTCCCGTTGTAATTGAAAGTTTATGTGCTTACTTGATAAGACTTGTCATTTCCTTTTTGAAAGTTGCAATGTGTTTTGAACTATAGTCTATCAATTTCATTTCAGTCTTTTGTCGGTGTAAGCGTCTAAAGTTTCAATCCTGAAATGCAGCAAACAGGAAAGGAAACTAGCAAGCAAACAACATTATTTGTATTTGAATTTATGTGAAGGTTACAATCTTTATAAAATCTTTAAGAAAAGATATGTAATCCCCTGATTCTTCTCTTCAATGATGTTCTTGATTTGATAGAATACTTGCGGCTCAATTTTTGGAGCGAAGACTTCTTTGTACTTGCGGCTCAACACTTGGAGCGAAGACTTCTTTGTATGCGGAAGACTTGCAGATCACCACTGAAGAGCAAGGATTCTCTATGTATTTCTATGTGTCTTCTTCTTTTTATTCCTTTTTTCTTTTGATCTTATGATGACCTCTTTATATAGGCTTGAGCTAGGGTTTTAGGGGTATTTTTGTTGAAGTAATTTTGGTCCTTGGACTTGAAGAACATGAGTTGGGCTCGTCTTGTCAACTTAATGGACTGACCCAAATGTAATTTGGACTTTATTTAAGTCATATATTTTGACTTAAATATTAATTCGACTTTATTAACCAGTAATTTGACTTGGTCAATATATCATGAAGTTATGGATTAATCCAAACTTTAATATGGATTTATCAATAAAACTTCACTGTCTACAAATGCCCCCTGCTTCGAGGCTTGTTGCGGTGTCCAACTTGTTCAACCTTTAAAGACAAGGCTTGAAGCATTCGTGAAATATATTTTTTTATGAAGTCTTTCAAAACTTTCCATAATTGATTCCAATGAAAATTTTCCATAACTTGATTTCTATAGAAACTTACTATAATTTGGTTCCTAGGAAAATTTACCATAATTTTGTTTTAAATATGGGTTTTCTATAATTTGTAGGAACACAATTTATGTACATTTGATTTCTATAAATACACATGTTCTTACAATGATTGATTGTCAACTTGAGTCATACAAAACTCAATTTTCGTCACCTTTTTTCAGCACAGCACGCTTGCGGTAGAAAGTTTATAACTTTTTGTAGAAACATCGAAATCATGATCCGTTTGATGTTACCGAAACTGGACTCAGAGGGCTAAGACATATCCAAAATTCAAAATCAAAACTCTTCTGAATTGGCGGGAATTGATTTTTGAATTTTGCTATCAAATCTGTCTTTTTTTTATAGCTCTATACAGTCTCACCAAACCGTCTCTATCTTCGTGTAGGAGATTCGAATGACGAGCAACTTATTTATATAGAAACTAGACATCAAAGTCTACAACATATCCAAAAATCAAGGTAAAAATCTTCATGGATTGACGAGAATAAATTTTTGAAGTTGGTCTTCAATTCTGTCATTATTGTTTTGCAGATTGTGGAGTCTCACCAAAACATTTGCATCTTGGTGTAGGAGAGCTCGAATGGAGAGAGACTTGATTCGATAGGAAATAGACTCTTAAGTCTACAACCTATCCAAAAATCAAAGACAAAGTTCTTATGAATTCACCAAAATTGATATTTTTAAAGTTAGCGATCCAATTGACTTTGGACAACATCCATGAGTTCACTTCTCTGCATCTTCGTCGAAGAGCCGCATATTGATTGAGAATTTTGTCATCATCTACATGGAGAAAGAACAAGAATCTCTTAAGTCAATACAACCATATTCATCATGTCGAGTGCGAGAGCATATGCCACAATTTTCACCATGCCGATTTGAAGCTTCGTGCAATTGGCACCGTGAGACACATCACTTTTTCTTCATTTTTTTTTAGGTTTACAATGGACCGAAGACAGCCTCAATATCACATCATAAAAATGAGGGGTAATCCATAATTGACGAGGAATCACTTGGTGCATCTTCGTTTGTAGTTGCGATTCTGACGACGAATCATACATGGTGTAATATTTTAGCGATTGTGGCTTTGTTGGAGATGTACCACACTTAGTGCGTCTTCTTTGTAACTGCAGCTTTGACGACGAACTACACATGGTACATTTTGTTTTGCATTTGCGATCACACATGATGAATCTACTTTTGTAGTTTCAACTTTGATGGCGAACAACACTTGGTGCCTCATCTTTTTCAATTGCGGCTTTAGCGACGAACCACACTTAGTACATCTTCTTTTACAACTGCGACTTTGATGACGAATCATATGTGGATCATCTTCTTTTAGAGTTGTGGCTTTGATGATGAACCACACATGAAATATCTTTTTTTTTGTTTGCAGTTGCGACTTCGATGATGATGTCTCTTCTTTTGTAGTTTCAACTTTGATGATGAACCACACTTGGTGCCTCTTCTTTTGCAATTGAGGTTTTAGTGATGAACCACACTTAGTATGTCTTTTTCTACAATTGCGGCGTGAATTATCTTCTTTTAGAGTTGTGGCTTTGATGAAGAACCACACATGAAATATCCTTTTTTTTTGCAGTTGCGGCTTTGACGACGAACCACACTTGATGTCTCCTTTTTTGTAGTTGCAACTTTGACGATGAACCACACTTGACTCTTCTTTTGCAGTTGTGACTTAAGCGACGAACCACACTTAGTGCATCTTTTTCTACAATTTCGGCATTGGCGATAACAACACTTAGTGTAGCTTCCTCTAAATTGAAGCTTAGCGATGAATCACACTTTGTACATCTTTCTCTGAAGTTTTGGCTTTGGCGAGAAAGAGATTTTGCCGCAGTTTGTCCTAGTTCTGAAGAGGAACTACTTGTCATGTTATCAACTCATTAAATCAAACTTCAAAATATGCCCCCATGTCAAAGATAGAGTCTCGCTTATGGCTGGATTGATCCATAAAAAATATTTGAAGCAATGATGTTTGATGAGGAGGTGATGCAAACTTGATAAAGACATTCATGGCTGCATCGATCCATTAAAAAAATATTTGAAGCAATGATATTTGATGAAGAGGTGATGCGAACTTGATAAAGACATTTAAGACGAGTTGACAAATCACTTCTTGATGTTTGATTTTTTTTTTCTACTTAGACCTTTTGTATAGGATAATATGACCATTTTTTCATCCCTTCCTTATGATGTGTAAAAATTCTTGTAATTTTGAAGCAACAAAATGTATTTACATTACACTTCAATGCAAAACATGTGAGTTTTTTCTTCTTCTAATTTTTCTAGGCCACTTATTTCAAGGTTTTCAACCTATTGGATTTTCTTGGACCATATAGATTTATACTTATGAGGGCAAAAAGTAACAATTTGAAGATTTAACTCATTTTCATGGAGCTTTTCTGACTTGAAGACTTGGCTCACATTTGAGAACCATCATGATTTGAAAACTTAGCTCAAATGTGAAAAGCTTAGAAAATTGAGACTTAGCACGAATTTGATGAGCTTCATGACATGCATTTTAGACTCGTGCGTCGAGATACTTTTTAACTTGAAGATTTTAATAGAAATTTGATGAGCTTTGAAACTTGAAGATTCAATAGAATTTGATGAACTTTATGACATGCATTTTAGGCTCGTGCGTCGAGGAGCATTTTGACTTGAAGATTTTGCTTGAATTTAATGAGCTTTGAGACTTAAAGATTCTGCTCTAATTTGAGAAACTTCTTGACTTGAAAACTTAGCTCGAATTTGATGTGCTTCATGACATATATTTTTGACTTGTGCGTCAATGAGCATTTTGATTTGAAGATTTTGCTCGAATTTGATGAGCTTTGAAATTTGAAGATTTTGCTCAAATTTGAGAAGCCTTGTGACTGGAAGGCTTAGCTTGAACTCAACCAGCTTCATAACATGAAATTTAGCTTGGATTTGATGAGCTTTATGCCATGTAGACTTAGCTCGAATTTGATGAGCTAGGAATATTTTGATTTGAAGACTTAACTCGAATTTGAGGAGCTTTGGAGTTTGAAAATTTAGCATGAATTTGATGAGTTTCATGACGTGCATTTTAGGCTCGTGCGTTGATGAGCATTACGATTTGCAGTTTAGGCTCGTACATCAAGAAGCACGTCGACTTACATAGACTCTTCAATTTCGGTTTCGGATGAAAACTTGTCCTCATCCTCAATGTCAATTATATTTCTTTCGTAAGTTTCGAAGTTGGACAACTCTTGATCTCCATTTGAAGTCATACTTAGTTCCATATCATGAGCACGCGTTGCTAGTTCTTCAAACGTGTTAGGCTTTATGCCTTGCAATATGTAACATAGATCCCAATGCATACCTTGGATGCATATTTCGATCCCAGAAGTTTCACTAAGGTGATCTTTGCAGTTAAGGATCAAACTCCTCCAGTGATTTATGAAGTCAATGACTTGTTCATCATTTCTTTGACGGGCGCTTGTAATCTCTATCATGCTTACAACACGTCTTGTGCTATAAAAACGCTTAAGGAATTGTTTGTGCATCTGCTCCCAGCTATCTATGAAACTAGACTCAAGATCTATGTACCATTCGAAAGCAATTCCCGTGAGAGATCTAACAAACTGCTTAACAAGATAATCACCATATGTTCCAACATTATTGCAAGTTTTGACGAAGTGTGCTACATGTTGTTATGGATTTCCATTGCCGTCGAATTGCTGCCACTTACGAGGTTAATAGACAACATGTATTTTTAGGTTATCAATTCTCTGAGAATACGACTTTACATATGTGAGAGGAGACTTGGACGTGCGCTCAGATTTATATTTGATAGCCTCTTTTATGAAGTCCTTCAATTTGTCAATAAGAAGCAGACATTCGGCAAACACTTGAAACTCATTGATAATTGTTGCTTTTTTTTTTGCAGAGGACTCTAGTTTCTCCTGAGTTTCACAAAGCTTTGCACATAATTGAGTCGATTCTCTTTCCTCCATATTCTCCATCATGTTTGTCAACTTGGTAATTTGGACGTCTTGACCTTTGATGTACTTTGATAGGCCTTCAACTGCTTTCGTCAAATTTTCAAGTTTTTCTTCTATAGTGGAAGTTTCGATCACCATCGCTTGCCTCACCATTGTAGATGATGGCGAATAACGTCGATTTTCCATGGCATGAGATTCACATATGTTATGCAGAGTAGATTGAGTGCTTAAGTCATCATTGTCGACTGAAGTGAATGGTTTTTTAGATGTGGATAGGCTCAATTGGGAAAGAACCCTCTCAACCATTTCAACAATGTCTTCTTTTGCAGCTTTTGCAGGCGACTTTATACCTTTTGGAGATTAACCAAAGATAATAGCAGATTCAGATGGCATTCGGGAGGCTTATTGTCGTAGCAATTTTGCTTGGTTCCTTGTGACATGTCTCATTCTTCCCGCAATAATATCAAGGATGTTTTCCTCAATAATGCAGAATTTGGATCCATTACTTTTTACGGATGTAGATGCAGATCCAGATGCGGATACAGATGCAGATGCAGATCCAGATTTAGATGCAGATGCAGATGTAGATGCGGATACAGATGCAGATTTAGATTTAGATGCATAAGCAGATTTTGAGTTGATCTTCTTGAAAGTCATCTCGGCGTTTTTGAACTTTGATTTTCTTGAAGAGAAGAGATGAGAGGTAAAGATTGTCCCACTGGGCGTGCCAAATTGTAAGCGTCTAAAGTTTCAATCCTGAAATGCAGCAAACAGGAAAGGAAAATAGCAAGCAAACAACAATATTTGTATTTGAATTTATGTGAAGTTATAATATTTATAAAATCTTTAAGAAAAGATATGTAATCCCCTAATTCTTCTCTTCAATGATGTTCTTGATTTGATGAAATACTTGCGGCTCAACTTTTGGAGCAAAGACTTCTTTGTATTTGCGGCTCAGCACTTGGAGTGAAGACTTCGTTGTATGCGGAAGACTTGCAGATCACCACTGAAGATCAAGGATTCTCTATGTATTTCTATGTGCCTTTTTCTTTTTCTTCCCTTTTTCTTTTGGTCTTATGAGGACCTGTTTATATAGGCTTGAGCTAGGGTTTTAGGGGTATTTTTGTCCAAGTAATTTTGGTCCTTAGGCTTGAAGAACATGAGTTGGGCTCGTCTTGTCAACTTAATGGACTGACCCAAATGTAATTTGGACTTTGTTTAAGTCATATATTTTGACTTAAATATTAATTTGACTTTATTAACAGTAATTTGACTTGGTCAATATATCATGAATTTATGGATTAATCCAAAACTTAATATGGATTTATAAATAAAATTTCACTGTCTACAGTTGGCGTACAATCTATTTCTTGTTGGGACAGAACATCTAAGCCCTAGTTATGACATGTTAGTTCAACTTATTTAGGATACCTCATTAATTAGTTTAATACTTATTTTTTTATTTAGATTATATTATTAGTTTCCGATTGTGAGTCTTCTTATTCTCTAAAATTTTATTTAATACTTTTTTACGTTCATAAATAAAGTATCTTCTTTAAACACTTACTCAACTTTTTTTGTGGTATTTGGGCTCTATACGCTCTAACGAGAACAATTTTTTTCTCCTTCTGTGCGTTTCTCACGCAGTTCAACAAACGATCAGTTTTTTTCTCCTTCTTTTATACATCTCTCACACAAATCAACAACAATAACAAACCCAAATTTATTAATGCTGACAACCGAATGAGTACCAACAGTATTATTCAATTCAATTCCGCATCTTATTTACCCATCAAACTCAGTTTTAATGGCTAACACTTTTTTGACCTAGAAAGCCCAATTCTCCATGCTTATGTATGGCAAAAACCTCTTTGGCCATCTCGATGGGACCACAACAGATCCCAGTCGCACGATTTTCGTCAGCACAAACATATTTCCCCATCTTACTTACTTAACTTGGTTCCATCAGGACCAACTCATCCAAAATTCCCTCATGGCTTCTGTCAAACCCCACATTGCCTCTAACGTTATTGACCCCAACTCATCCAAATCAGCTTGGGATGCTCTGCTTACCACTTACAAAAACAGATCCCAAATATGATTCTCCAGAATACATGATCAACTATCACGACCCAAAATTGGATGTGATGGCACTCATCTTATCCCACCGAGACAAGTCAGCCTAAAACCCATATATCATAAACTATGCAGAAGTAAGACATATTGAAATCTCACAATATCATAAGTGCGGATAACTAAGTCAACTTAATAAAACCCCAAAACCCGGTTGTCACGTGTACAAGTCATTAATGTGTTATAACAAAGTTGAAAGAAAATACAAGTCTCGAATGACATTGTTTCTAGAATAGAACAAAATCATAATTAAGGAGAAAGAAGGTCTGCTGAAATGACAAGCAGTTGCTATAATACCCCGGTACTAGAAAGACTTAGAAGTAGAAAGAAACAGTTTATGGATATAATCAAATTTGGAAAGTTTGACAAAGTTAAGCTAAGTAGGAACTTTGGGTTATCTTCAAATGACCATAACTCCTAGCTCAAGTTGATTTAGGTGTGCTACAAGATACCGTAGGAAATATCTTTGAATTATCTTTTCAATGACAGCGAGTTTGATCAATTTCGAGTTTGTATAAAGGAGATATGACCATTTGTAGTTGGGTTGTCTAGATAAGGAAAGTAAAAATGGGATTTTAGAAGGGTATTTTGGTCTTTTCATGACCCAATTAATTAAATCCACTTTTAGTAATTTATTTGGGGTCTAAATGAAATTGTTCAGTTTAGACACTCAAATTTCACTCTAGGGTTATTAGAGAAAGAACTAAAGAGGAGAAAAGAGGAGGAAAGTTAAGGCGTTCTTGGAGTTTTCTTGCGAAATCAAAGTCGTTTCACCAAGGGTTGATCCCTAAAGAGGTATGTGAGACTTTTATAGTGTTCGGTTTGTTCACCCATGCGCCAATCATGTTTAGTTCAGTGAAATTCGTTCGAGCAAGTTGAAAGTTGATGATTTTGAATTGTGTTCTTGAATATTAACTTTCGTTCTTGAGTTAAGTTGGGATTGTTGAGTTCTTGGTGATATCTTGTCAATTTTATTGTCGTTTATGAATAGATTCTTGTTTAGATATACTGGGTATCTGAATCTAAAGAAGAATTGAGAAAAAGAATCAAATTTAGGTGAATTAGGGTTAGAAAATGAAGAAGGAACAAGTCGGGCAAATATGGGCACAAGGTCCGCGACGTGGACTTGTTCCTCAGGATTGAAAATATTTTCTCCGCGTCGCGGAGCGGTCACGGACCCTTCTGCGTCAAAATTTATTTCAAGAGCAAATATTAAAATGCATCTCCGCATAGCGGACTTGCTTCCAGACAATGATTTCTTGATCGTTTCTGATGTTTAACTATCTAAAAACACTTCTAAACATCACGAGATCTTTCCTATCACAAATCACAACTTTGAATCCATAAATTTCCAATTCAAGGAAAGTTAAGAGGCAAGTCTAGAGAGTTCTTAGTGTCATTTCAAAAGTCTTTTGTAAATGCTTTAAACTTGTTTTAAGACTTGAATTTTGAGTTGAGTAAATAGTAAAGAGTAAAGTTTATTTCTTCAAAAGGGTATATGGGGACTATGTATTCTCAAAGAGTAAATGTTTTCACATTTAAACAAGAAAGGAAACATCAATTTTCAAAAAGATCCTTTGAGGTAGTTTTAGTAAAGAGTAAATGCTTTCACAATTAAGCAAGAGAGGAAATACTGATTTCCAAGAGAGCCTTTAGGCTAGTTTTTGAGTAATTATCTCAAGCCATAGAAAGAGTTATGTTCTTAAACATATTAACTAGTATTATATTTTGGGATTAGTATTGAACACCAATATGGGGGAGAGTTCAGACAACTCCCAGCCCCCATAAATCATGTAGCCATCATGGGTAGAAGCGGGTCATAGTTTTTAGATGATTCCTTAGTGCTTTTTAACATAGACTAGTGGATCCACTTAGTAGTTAGGTTCTATGCCCCTGGAAAGGTATATGATGGCCCTGGCAGCGTGAGGCAAATAGTTGTATCACCAGATAGCTCTTAAGTGATGGTTGTCGGTTAAAGAAACTCCCACAGTTATATTTTGTATTCTTATATACACAGAGATTACTTGTATTTTCACATACAAATAGAGTTATATTGTATCCTTGCATTAAAAATGAGTTACCATTGTATTTATAAATACACAGAGTTGTTATTCATCTTTTAAAAGCTTTTCTTTATATTGGATTTACATTATTGCTTTATATTGAAATGAGTTGAGTTGAGTTGAGAACAAGTATGTTCCTTCAGTTCCTTTTAAGCTTATGTCCTGTTTTAGTATTCCCCTCGCATGATCGTACATTCCATGTATTGATGCCAGTTGGCCTGCATTGTTTTATGATGCAAATACAGGTAACCAAAATCATCATCCAGTGCATCGTTGATTGTTATTGAGCTTCAGAGTTGTTGGTGAGCCTCGTTGCTTTTGTGGACCTCTTTTTCAGTACTTTATCATTTTAGTTTATTTGGATGTCATGGGTCTTGTCCCGACATCCATCTCAGTTGTTAGAGGCTTCATAGACAGTTAGTTGATGTTAGTTCTTGAGTCTTTCCATTTCTGTTTTGATGTTTGAGACTTGAGTTGCCATTTTGGCTAGTGAATGTTCCTTTATACATTCTAAGTTATCTATTGAGATTTCAATTTACTTTTTAACGTATTTTATCATGAGTAAGTCTTTCGCTGAGTAGTAAGCCAGGCCAAGGGTTCGCTTGGGGCCAACAATGGTTCTCGAGTGCCAATCTCACCCAGGGTGTAGGATGGGGGATTGACAAACTTAGTATCAGAGCACAGGGTTCAAGAGTCCTAGGGAGTCTATGAAGCTGTGTCTGTAGAGTCCTAGTTATCGGTGTGAAGCACGCCACATCTATAATTAGGAGGTTACGACACTTAGGAACTATCTCACTTCTTTCAAACTCATTTCGTGTGATAGAGTGTATCTCTATAAAAGTTTCTTTCTAACTCGTGCTTATGCGTGTCTTTTAGATCATTCCTCCACGAATTGCTGTTAGAGGTCGTCCGACTAGAAGAAATGTTGAACCATAGGAACAAGGGGTACCTAATGCATCAGAAGTGCAACTCGAAGGAGAGGTCACCAATGCTGAGTTCCGCGAAGTCATCCAGATGTTGAGCCAAGTTGTGACCAACCAAGCTGGAAAAACTGAGAGTGAATCGTTAGGAAGTGGCTGATACTTCTAGAGTCCGTGAGTTCTTACGGATGAATCCTCCAAGCTTCACAGGTTCAAGTGTCATTGAGGACCCGAAAAACATTATTGAGGAGCTTCAGATGGTTTTTGATATCATGCATGTTGCCGATGCTAAATGAGTGTAACTAGTTGCATACCAAATAAAGGGTGTCGCTAGGATTTGGTTTGATCAATGGAAGAAAAACCGAGTTGAGGGTGCACCTCTAGTGAGTTGGGCTGTGTTTGAAGATGCCTTCTTAGGGAGTTTCTTTCCCCGAGAACTGAGGGAAGCAAAGGTACGAGAGTTCCACACTCTTAAGCAGGATTCTTTGACCGTTCATGAGTACAGTCTGAAGTTCACACAACTTTCTCGCTATGCTCCGGAGATGGTTGCTGACATGAGGAGTAGGATGAGTTTATTCATTGCTAGGTTGTCTCGCCTCTCAAGCAAGGAAGGCAAGGAAGTTATGCTGATAGGGGATATGTACATAGCAAGGCTAATGATCCATGTGTAACAAGTTGAGGAGGACAAGATGAGGGTTAGAGAAGAGTTTAAGAATAAGAGGGCTAAGACATCAGGCAATGAGTCCAGGTAGAAAAAGGGTAATATGAACCGGTCTTTCTTCCAACAGAAACAAAAGGGACCTGCTCCATCATCTGCTAGTGCACCTGCACTAAGAAACAAAGGTGAGTACAATAGTCTGAATTCACATAATTTCAGAGCTAGACCTGCCCATTCTCAAGGTAGTATGTCATAAGGGGGTAGTAAGCTTCCTGCATATACTAAGTGTGGTAGGAGCAACTCAGGGTTGTGTCGTGATGGCTCCACTGGTTGTTTCAAGTGTGGGCAGAATGGTCATTTTATGAGAGAATGTCTAAAGAACAAGCATGGTAATGGTAATGGGGGCAATAGAGCCCAGTTTTCTTCAGTTCCTCCACCAGACAAAGCTGCATCTAGAGGAGCTACTTCCGAGGTAGGCGGAGGAGGAATCTTTCTTTATGCTATCACCAGTCGCCAATAGCAAGAGGATTCGCCAAATGTTGTCACTGGTATGATCCAAGTCTTTAACTTTGATGTTTATACTTTGCTAGACCTAGGAGTGAGTCTATCTTTTGTGACTCCTTATGTTGCGATGAATTTTGATGTTCTTCATGAGAAACTTCTTGAGCCCTTTAGTGTTTCCACACCTTTTGGTGAGTCTATTCTAGCAAAGAGAGTTTATCGTGATTGTAACATTTCCGCCAATCACAAGAGCACCATGGTTGATTTAATTGAGTTAGGCATGGTAGATTTTGATGTCATTCTAGGTATGGACTAGCTTCATGCTTATTATACCTCAGTTTATTGTAGAACTCGAGTTGTTAAGTTCTATTTTCCTATTGTGCCAGTTATAGAGTGGAAGAGTAGTTCAGCAAAGCCTAAGTGTCATTTTATTTTGTACCTTAAGGCAAAGAAGTTAGTTTCCAAAGGGTGTGTCTCACTTAGTCCGAGTTAATGACTCTAGTGTTGAGATACCTCCTATTCAGTCAGTTTCAATAGTAAAGGAGTTCCTAGAAATCTTTCCAGATGATCTTCCCGGAGTCCCTCCTGAGAGAGAAATAGACTCCGATATAGATATTCTTTCCGATACCCGTCCTATATCTATTCCGCCATATAGGATGGCACCAACAGAGTTGAAAGAGTTAAAAAAGTAGTTGAAAGACCTCCTAGAGAAGGGTTTTATTTGACCAAGTGTCTCACCTTGGGGCTCTCCGGTCTTGTTTGTAATGATGAAAGATGGTTCTCTTAGAAAGTGTATAGATTACCGTCAGTTGAATAAGGTTTCTATCAAGAATAAGTATCCTCTTCCGAGAATTGATGATCTATTTAATCAACTTCAGGGTGCCATTTGTTTCTCTAAAATAGACTTCAGATCAGGCTACCATTAATTAAGAGTAAGGGAATGTGATATTCCAAAGACAGCTTTCAAGACCCGTTATGGTCATTATGAGTTTCTGGTCATGTCGTTCGATTTAACTAATGCACCTGCAGCGTTCATGGACCTTATGAATAGAGTATTCAAGCCTTATTTAGGTACGTTTGTTATCGTATTCATTGATTACATACTAATCTGTTCGAGGAATGAGGAAGATCATTCTAGTCATCTCAGAATAGTTCTCCAAACTCCTAAGGATAGAGAGTTGTATGCCAAATTCTCTAAGTGTGAGTTTTGGCTTAAGTCTTTGGGATTCTTAGGCCACATTGTTTCCAGTGATGGAATTAATGTTGACACCTAGAAGATAGAGGTAGTGTAGAATTGACCTAGACCCACATCTCCAACTTATATTAGGAGTTTCATGGGGTTTGATGGATATTATAGAAGGTTCGTAGAGGGGTTCTCATGTATTTCATCCCCTTTGACCAAGTTGAATCAGAAAATTGTGAAGTTTCAATTGTCTGAAGCTTGTGAGAAAAGCTTTCAGGAATTGAAAAAGAGGTTGACTACTGCCCCATTATTGACCTTACCAGAAGGTACGCACATATTTTGTGTATATTGTGATGCATCTAGAGCTGCTTTGGGTTGTGTGTTACTGCAGAATGATAAAGTTATAACTTATGCCTCCTGATAGCTTAAGGTTCACAGGAGGAATTACCCAACCCATGACTTAGAGTTGGGTGCCGTAGTATTTGCTTTGAAAATATGGCGTCATTATTTGTATGGTGTGCATGTAGATGTATTCACTTATCACAAGAGTCTTCAGTATGTATTTAGTCAGAAAGAGCTTAATCTCATACAGAGAAGGTGGTTAGAGTTACTCAAAGATTATGACATGAGTATTCTTTATCACCCAGGTAAGGCTTATAATGTTGCTAATTCCTTGAGTAGATTATCTATGGGTAGTACCATCCATTTTGAGGAAGATAAGAAAGAGTTAGTAAAAGATGTGCATAGACTTGCACGATGAGGAGTTCGACAATGGATTCCAAAGAAGGAGTAGTAGTAGTGATGAATGGAGCTGAATCATTATTCGTGTCAGAGGTGAAAGAGAAACAAGACCAAGATCCTATTTTTCTTGAATTGAAGGCAAATGTTCATAAGCAAAAAATTAATGGCTTTTGAACAAGGGGGAGATGTCGTTCAAAGGTATCAAGGTAGGTTGTGTGTGCCAAGGGTGGATGAACTCCAAGAGAGGATCATGCAGGAAGCTCATAGCTCCAGATATTCTATCCATCTAGGTTCCACAAAGATGTATCGTGTCTTGAGAGAAGTATATTGGTGGAATAGTATGAAGAAAGGTATTGCTGAGTTCGTTGCTAAATGCCCGAATTAGCAACAAGTTAAAGTAGAGCACCAAAAGCCCGGTGTTATGGCTTAGAATATAGAACTTCCAGAATGGAAGTGGGAGATGATCAATATGGATTTCAACACAGGTTTACCACGGTCTCGCAGACAACATGACTCAATTTGGGTGATTATAGATCGAATGACTAAATCATCCCATTTCTTACCGATAAAGACTACCTATTCAACAGAAGATTATGCTAAGTTGTAAATTCAAGAGGTAGTCAGACTTCATGGGGTTGCGGTATCGATTATTTCAAAGATAGTAGCATAATTTACTGCACAGTTTCGGAAGTCATTCCAGAAAGGCTTGGGTTCAAAGGTGAACTTGAGTACTGCTTGTCATTCTTAGGCAGATGGTCAAGCAGAGCGCACTATTCACACTTTAGAAGATATGTTGAGGGCCTGTGTGCTTGATTTCAAGTGTACTTGGGATGATCACCTACCTCTCATCCAGTTTTCTTACAATAATAGTTACCACTCTAGCCTCCAAATGGCTCCTTATGAAGCTCATTATAGAAGAAGATGCAGATCTCCTATTGGATGGTTTGAAGTTGGTGAAGCTTGGTTGATAGGACCAGACTTAATTCATCAAGATATGGAGAAGGTGAAAGTTATTTAAGAGAGGTTGAAAACAATGCATAGTCGTCAAAAATGCTATACAGATGTTAGGAGAAGAGACTTAGAGTTTGAAGTAGATGATTGGGTGTACTTGAAAGTTTCACCCATGAAGGATGTTATGAGATTTGGCAAGAAGGGGAAACTTAGTCCCCGATATATTGGTCCTTACAGAATATCCAAGAGGATTAGCAAGGTAGCGTATGCATTAGAGCTACCTCAAGAGTTAGCAGCGGTTCATACGGTATTTCACATCTACATGTTGAAGAAGTGCATGGGCGATCTTTCACTTATCATACCTACTGAAGATATTAGTATCAAGGATAGCTTATCATATGAGGATATTCCTCTTCAGATTCTAGATCACCAAGTTCGCAAGTTTAGAACTAAAGAAGTAGCATCAGTCAAAGTTCTGTGGAGAAATCAATTTGTTGGGGAAGCTACTTGGAAAGCTGAGGAGGATATGAAGAAGAGTTACCAGCCTCTCTTCGAATCCGGTGAAGTTCCCAATTAAGGTACTAATCCCTTTCTTAGCTTTTATTTTATGTTGGCATGTTGTACTTACATTTTGCTTGTTGGATGTTTGAGCTAGGTGTTAGATGTTACGCCTTAGCCTACTAAGAGTAATCTCATTTGAGGACAAATGATCCCAAGGTGGAGAATTTTTAACAGCCCGCTACTAGAAAGACTTAGACGTAGAAAAACACCGTGTTTGGAAATAATCAAATCTGGAAAGTTTGACAAAGTTAAGCTAAGTAGGAACTTTGGGTCAACTTCAAACCACCATAACTCCTAGGTCAAGATGAGTTAGGTGTGCTACAAGATACCGTAGGAAAGATCTTTGAATTATCTTTCTAACGCCACCAATTTTGATCAATTTCAAGCTTGTATGAGGGATATATGCTTATTTGAAGTTGAGTTGTCTAGATAAGGAAAGTCAAAACCGGATTTTAGAAGGGTATTTTGGTCTTTTCATAACCCAATTAATTAAATCCGTGTTTAGTAATTTATTTGGGGTCTAAACTGAATTGGTTAAGTTTACACACTCAAATTTCAGGCTAGGGTTTTTGGAGAAAGAACTAAAGAGGAGAAAAGTCAAGGCGTTCTTGGAGATTTCTTGCGGAATCAAAGACGTGTCGGCAAGGGTTGATCCCTAAAGAGGAATGTGAAACTTTCATAGCGTTGGGTTTGTTCACCCGCGCGCCAATCATGTTTAGATCAGCAAAATTCGTTCTGTAAAGTTGAAGTTGATGATTTTGAATTGTATTCTTGAATATTGACTTTCGTTCTTGAGTTAAGTTGAGATTGTTGAGTTCTTGAGGAAATCGTGTCAATTTTAGAGTCGTTTATGAATAGATTCTTGTGTACATATATTGGGTATCTGAATCTAAATAGAAATTGAGAAAAAAGCGAATTTAGGTGAATTGGGGTTAGAAAACAAAGAAAGAACAAGTCGGGCAAATATGAGTACCAGGTCCGCGCTGCGAACCTGTTCCTCAGGATTGAAACAATTTTCTCCGCGTCGCGGAGTGGTCACTGACCCTTCTACCTCAAAATTTATTTCACGACCAAATATTAAAATGCATCTCCACATCACGAACTTGTTTCCAGACAGTGATTTCTTGATCGTTTATGATGTTTAACAATCTAAAAACACTCCTAAACATCACGAGATCTTTCCTATCACAAATAACACCTTTGAATCCATAAATTTGAAATTCAAGGAAAGTTAAGAGCCAAGTCTAGAGAGTTCTTAGAGTCCTTTCAAAAGTTTTTTGCAAATGCTTTAAACTTGTTTTAAGACTTGAGTTTTGAGTTGAGTAAAGAGTAACGAGTGAAGTTCATTTCTTCAAAAGAGTACATAGGGACTATGTATTCCCAAAGAGTAAATGTTTTAATATTTAAACAAGAAAGGAAACACCGATTTTAAAAAAGAGCCTTTGAGCTAGTTTCAGTAAAGAGTAAATGCTTTCACAATTAAGCAAGAGAGGAAACACTGATTTCCAAGAGAGCCTTCGGGCTAGATTTTGAGTAATTATCTCAAATCACATTAAGAGTTATGTTTTTAAACATATGAGCTAGTATTATATTTTAGGAGTAGTATTGAGCACCAATATGGGGGAGAGTTCAGACAACTTCAAGCCCCCATAAACCATGTAGCCATCATGGGTAGAAACGGGTCATACTTTTTAAATGATTCATTAATGCTTTTTAGCATAGACTAGTGGATCCACTTAGTAGTTAGGTTCTATGCCCCTAGCAAGGTATAGGAAGGCCCTAGCAACGTGAGGCAAAACGTTGTATCATCACATAGCTCTTAAGTGATGGTTGTCGGTTAGAGAAACTTCCACAGTTATATTTTGTATTCTTTTATACACAGAGTTACTTGTATTTTCACTTATGAATAGAGTTATATTGTATCCTTGCGTATAAACTAAGTTACCATTGTATTTCTAAATACACAGAGTTGTTATCCATATTTTAAAAGCTTTTCTTTATATTGCATTTACATTATTGCTTTATATTGAAATGAGTTGAGTTGAGTTGAGACCAGGTATGTTCCTTCAGTTCCTTTCAAGCTTATGTCCTGTTTTAGTATTCTCCTCGCATACTAGTACATTCAATGTACAGATGCCAGTTGGCCTGTATTATTTTATGATGCAGATACAGGTAACCAGGATTACCATCCAACACATCGTTTATTCTAATTGAGCTTCAGAGTTTTTGGTGAGCCTCCTTGCCTCCGGAGGACCCCTTTTTCATTACTTTATCATTTTAGTTCATTAGGATGTCGAGGGTCTTGTCCCGACATCCTTCTCAGGTGTTAGAGGCTTCATAGACAGTTAGTTGATGTTAGTTATTGAGTCCTTCCATTTCTGTTTTGATGTTTGAGAATTGAGTTGCCATTTTGGCTAGTGAATTCTTGTTTATACATTCTAAGTTATCTATTGAGATTCCAGTTTACTTTTTAAAGTATTTTATCATGAGTAAGTCTTCCACTGAGTAGTAAGCCAAGAAAAGGGTTCACTTGGGGCCAGCAATGGTTCTCGAGTGCCATTCCCACCCAAGGTGTAGGCTCGGGGCTTGACAACTAATTAACGTTTCAAGCACACCTCATCCAATTGTAGGTGTTCAACGATCATAAATCATTATAAAACCCAACTATATGAGTTGGAGTCGAATCCCACAGGGAGCGGTACGTGTTTAGAATTCAATTAAGAAGTATGAATGTGGTTTAATCCGCCATAGGAATAAACATTATTGGAAAAAGACTTATCAAATCAAAGGGGTGACACGGATGTCAAATGTGGGTTTTGATTTGCAATTATCAACTACATAGCAGTCAAAAACTATGAACTAACAATAGAGAGAAGGATTCTCAGGGTGTAATTGTTTATAGGAAAATATAGGCATATGGGTAATTAAAACTACTAGTAAATAGGTAGATATGAGTTAGTAGGCTAGACTATAAGGGAGATAGTTTTCTCTCGAACAATTACCCCGAATAAGGTGATTTCTTGCGAACATCAACAAGTATGAAAATGAAGAATAACCCACACCTTAATCCATTCACTCTCTCGAGCTAAATGTGTGCGATTGGGTTTAGGATTCACTCTCTCGAGCAAAACCCAGGTCAACCCAATACCTACAAACCATCAATCAATAATCTTAGTTCTAAAACCTCTCTCGCTCTCTCGCAAGCCAAGAACACAAATATAGAACTGCATTTGCAACTACAATTCTTAAATTAAACCACAATTAGTGATTAAACTCACTTTTAAATAGTATTTGAACTAATAATTAGCTATACCCATAAACTAGTTTAGCCCATAATCACATAATCACACCCGGTTTTAGCCTAACATCATAAAAAGGTAAAAACCATTACCGAATTGATTATCCATCAACTAGGTAAAAGTAATTTAGTCTTTACAACACTTCAATTTGTCGAATCTTCGAAACCCACTTCAAAATTCTCCAAATTGTACTTCTCAAATTCTTTAAAGCTATAAAAAATTATGGAGAGAAAAGTTCTAAGTGTTCTAAAATAAAAATAGATGCTCAAAGTTGTAAAATAATGTCAAAAGGTACTAAACTAAATGTTCAAAATCTAATTTATATTCGCCAAAAATAAGCCACGAAGGGCTATTCAGCGAAGTAAGTCAGGCTCACCAAACCACTCGATGAGCTGCCCTTTGACCTCTTCCATCGCCTTGCGCCTTACATTCAGCATCCCCGAGGCTGTAACTTTGGGTGATCGATCTTTTGCTTCGCGGAACTACTCGGCGATTCACCAAATGCTCCTTTTCGTTGCCGACTTGGTTTCTTTCTTTAGGACTTGGCACACTGGAACTTTAGGCGGTCAGATAGCCACTCGGTGACTCTTCAAGTGACCTCGGCGATCACCAGGCTTGCCTTTCTTGATTTCTTCAGTTTGTTTTGTTCCTTTTTGCCTGTTAGTGTCCTTGCTTTGTACTTCAATCTATGTACCTAAAAATCAAGTATTTAACATCAGTTTATGGCACAAATTAAGCATTTGAGGACACTAAATCTATATAAACAAAGCCCTAAATGAGTCTAAATCTCGGACTCATCAACACCCCCCAACTTATACTTTTGTTTGTCCTCAGGTAAAACTCAAGTTCACCAGTTCAATAAGGATGTCTCCAACAGTGCTACAAAAGACTCAAGATGAATGCACACAACAAGACTCAACTTACTCATGCAATGATCAATTGTGCACTCAAAGATTCAAATTGCGACTCCCCATTATCAAAGATTCTCAAGTTCAAATACTTTCTTCAAATGCAAGTTCAAGTTCAACAAAAGTACTCAAATGCCCTTACAACAAAGATGATTCCATATTCACACACAATTTCTTAACTATTAATAGTTCTAGAATCACATACGACTCTCACACTCACAAAGATGAACACATGCATGACTTCACCCATAGGTTTATTTTCCAGTCAACATTCATTTCAGCTCATTCAAGATCAAAAAGGTCTTTTTAAGGCTTGTTATGGGGATGAGTGAAAAGGTATGATCATTTAGGATCTGTGGCTACTACCCTCATAAAATATGGTTTGAACATCATAATTCACCCCATTATTCACTTTCACATGGACTTTCGGATACCCCATTTCTTTTTGCAATTTTCATCACTTATTTCACAACGTTTTCATTCTTTTTCTTTTTCTTTTCTTCTAATTTTTTTATATGGAGGGATTCCATATTTTTCAAAACCATTGCTCAAAGGGGGAGTTTTTCACACTTCTTTATTTGCCTTCCCTTTTCACCACACCCCAACTTAGGCTTTTGGCCTTAGTAGGCTATTCAAACAAACTACACTTCATGAGAGTTATGTGTGAATGGATAAAGAGGGGTCACAATTGTTCAAGTTTCTTCCAAGAAAAGGACATGGCTCAAAGGGGGTTCCAACAAGGTTCACACATCTCACAAGGTTGGCCACAAAAGAGGTATATTGTCAAATTGTTTCACTCTTTTAAATTTTTTGCCTAAGATCATTTCAAGAGCTTGGATCACTTAGTCAACCGGAACAACGGGGAAAATTCTAGGTGTCATCACACACAATATTCAAGGTAAGCTCATCACACAAGGCATTGTCACCAATATCAAATGAGTCTAGTGTGCAATGTTTATTACAAGAGACTTCATTCGATAACCAGCTAGTCACAATGAGATGCAAAAAGTTCACACATTGTGTATGCAACTTCATTTGACCTCATTGTACATGCGCATTCATTTTGTTCAATTAAGAGCACTATTCAAGTCATCGGTAGTGATCATAACCGATTCTCAAATTTGCATAAGAACAACCACAATGACACACAAAAGAGGTGGTATAATTTTTTCAAAATGGGTCAAAAACCATTTCCATTAAAACCACGGAGCCACAAGCTCAAATATCCACAAGATAAGATCAAAACACAATTAAAACACAAAACCCAAATTATACAAACATAGTGGAATCACAAGAGGAAGGTATGGAAATATCTCACCCCACCCACAAAAGAAAAGCAGTTGTCCTTAAATGCAACTAACACAACCATAATCAATAAAAATAACAAAGAGGGAGGTAAAGAATGATCCTGTCTACTCAGTCACTCCATCTATCGAGGCATCAATACCCGCGGTCACACTCTGATTTTGGGCGTCAGTGCCCGGGGTAATGGCAACACTGGCTCCATTAGAGCCTGCCATGGAAGTCTCTCTCAACGATGTCTGAACAGCTGAATTCACCATAGCCTCCTCAACATCAGTCAAACCCTCATATGTAGTCTCCTCATGAACAACGAGTTGCTCCTCATCAGTCTCAATCTCAGACTCTACATCCCAACATCAGCTCTAATCTCATCTCCGATGGTAGCCAGAGGCATATCAGAACAAGCCAAAATATATGTGTCCATGTCATCAAGTATCTCCACGGTCCCAAAAATCATCGACATATATGTGGATTTCAGCTGGTCCACATCTTTTCTCTACTCTGCGAATGCAGCCTACAAGGCCGTCATCACCTCATGAGTGGCTCCCTGACCTCTCTCACACACTTTTATCCTTGTTTTGAGGGCATCAATAAACTATCTAAGAGGTGTCACAGTAGTGGTGAATGCACTCTCAATCAACCCAGGGATTGTAACCTCTATCCTGGAGGCACACACACCAACAAAATGGGCTAGATGCCCCATTCGTAGTATCGTGGCCTGGGTGAGTAGAGTTCGGGATGCAGCCAAACTAGCAACATACCTAGGAGGCAGGGGAGCAATAGAAGAACTCATAGTCATAGAAGGGGCAGTACTAGAGATACCTGAAGGCCCAGTGGCTGGAGTAGGCAATACTGCGTTCTTCCTTTCAGCCTCATCCTTCAAGTACTCGGACTCAATGCATCGGATGTCAATAAAGGAGGTGGGCATCATTTCCACGTCCTTTTTCTTATCATGTGGTAGGTGTCGAGCTCGTCTGCACAATTAGTAATCAATACCAGGAATGAGAGAGATGTTTGACGCCGCTAGGCCCTCATAGCCATCTCTTGTCCAATGATCACTCCTAGATTAAGTCTCTTCCCAACAATGATAGAACCAAGATAGTCCGCCTTCGTGTGTCGGAGGATAGACTCATTCTGCGATGGAATGATTGTGCTGTTAATAAACCCAAACCAGTACCTTGCCGCCATAGTTTGATCTTTCTTCTCTATGGGCACCCCAACCTTAATCCACCTAAGTGTACCGTCTGAAAGGAGATGAGCCACCAAATTTTCATGTCCTCCAATGTCGTTGTCTTGATCATAGTCTTGTAATCATCTGAGATGTTTTCAGTGTATCGCAGAACAACATTGATGTCATCACTATCACACTTTACTTTCCTTCCCCGGACAGCTACATAGTCTACTGGTTTGAAGGTAGCAGCCTTCCTCTTTCCTGTGGCACCAGAGCTCCATAGGCACTGTAAAACTCTCGGACCCAATTAGAAATGTAAGGGCTCCGAGGTTTAGTAAAGATCTCAAACTTGTGGGACTTTAGGGTACACCATATTTCCGAGTATCAGTCTATCACACCATCTACAGACAACCACTTCTCCTCAATGATAGTCTACAGACTCTCAACCTTTAGTATGTTGAGAGACTGGGGAGGGGGACCCTGTGCAGGTGGTGCTGGGACCACAAACTGATCTGGAACTGGAGAAGGAGTAGTGGTCTCAGGCACCCGGATCCTAGATGGATCATGCATCGTCTTAGAGCGCAATTCAGCTCTCCAGACCAATAGCAGCTTATCAACCTTAGGCTCAAAGACAACAGCCTGAGGATCCTGGTGTTCCTCCTCACTATCAGAAGTGGTAAGGTAAGTCACGTATACTCCCTCACTGTCAGAGCTAACCTCTGGTAACTCAGCTGCGGGCGCCTTGCCCTTTTCTTTGCCTTTCCCACCCATGCTAGGAAGTTTAGTCGCCTTTTCTTTGGATGCAACTACGTCCTCATTGATTATGATTCCCTTTGCTTAATCCCCGATAGCGGCACCATTTTAATTAATATATCATCTACACCTTAACCGATACTAGGTGTAGACGACCGTTAAGCAGTATAAACCCAACATAAGAGTTAAGGTCGATCCTATAGAGACCAATATTATTATGAATTTAAATATGAAGTTACAATCGTGGTTTTTGCAGTTGAAGAAATAGAAATTGTCAGAAACTATTAGTAAAATTTAAATAATGACATCAATATCAGAAAAAGGGTTTTAAGTAGGATAGCACCTTAAACAATTAACCAGGATCAATAAAATAAGAGAAGATACTTAGGGGGTTGACCAACCAATTGCTAAATTTAACTTTAATAGGTGAAAATGGCTAACCAAAAGTGCTACTTCTTCATGGGTAAGATGAATTTTAGGTGAGGGACTTTTCTCTCGAACAACTACCTCGCTTCAATTGAGTTCTCTCGAACCTCAATACTTTAGATGTACAGACCAGTACACAGCTTCACCGAATCCACTCTCTTGAGCTGAGTACATAGCATCGGTCTTAGGGTTTACTCTCTCGATCTAAATCCATCATGACCCACTAACTATGAGTGCAAGTTTATCACTTTAGCCTTACACTTCTTTCTCAAGCAAGCATAAAACACTGAACTATATTGACATAACCATGGAATAAAGTAGTTAAACCACAATGATAATAAGACCCACTTTGAATTAGCACTATAATTGATAATAACTAACACTCATCAAGCCAAATTCAGCAATCATCCACATTGTCAAACCCCCAAGACTGGGTTTTAGCTAATCATCATAAAAGAAAGAAATTCAATACTGAGTGCATGCTCCATAGCTGGATATCAAAAGTCTGAGTTCTAAGATGAATTCATTCATTATGGAACAAAATAGAGAGAACAAAAACATTGGTCCACAAACATCAACGAAATTTCTGATATGCTCCTGGGGATCCTCATGATTAAGTCCGCCAAACAAACCCTTCAGTTGTAGGAGCTGAAGCATGATGCTTGTGATGTGAAACACAACATTCCCTTCAGCTGGAGGCAAACGAATGGCCCCAACACCACCCATTTGCGCTGGATCATTGATGTTCGGGTGACTGACATCGTTGAGGTTTCCAACATCATCTTGGTGGGATGAGCTTATTACTGCATTCCAAAGGTGATTTTTCCCTCTTTCTAAGATGATGAAACTTAGGGATAGTATTCAAAGCTTCAAACGCTTGGATGGTGAGCCAATCCATTAGACTTGGCTGAGGTTTAAAAAGATGGTGCTGCAATGCCCAACTCATGGATTGCCCGATAATGTACTGCTGCAATATTTTTATAGAAGTTTCGATTCGTTAAATAAGGGAGTGGCTGATCAACTTTCTCCGGGTGGTTTAATGCAACAACCTTATGCAGTAGCATCCCAACT
This sequence comes from Solanum okadae, assembly GCA_036553675.1. Lineage (NCBI taxonomy): Eukaryota > Viridiplantae > Streptophyta > Magnoliopsida > Solanales > Solanaceae > Solanum > Solanum okadae. The sequence goes on along the minus strand of CM071686.1, from coordinate 17,287,333 downwards.
CCTTGATTGCATGACCAAGATTAATCGGGCATGTAAACTTGAGAAGACCTAGTCTCTCCTCTTCCTTTTAAAATGACAAAGGAGCAGATCGAAAAAGATCAAGAGAGAGACCAAGACATGGATAAGATGATGACCCAGCTTGACATCTTAGCCAAAAATGTCATGGGTGCTGGTACAAGGAGTGTTAACGCTTAGGTGTTGGTGGTGTAAACCCCGATGAAGCCAAATTTGAAGCGTTGTACAAAGTGAACTTCCTAGCCAACCAAGGAGGAGGTTATTATGCTAACTACCCTAGGTTAGGTGGAAACCAAGGTTGGAACAGACATGAAGGCTGGAGAGACCACGATAAAGATTTGCGTGATCGTAATGCCACTTGGAAAGAAAGAGAAGGGGATAAGGATAGGTATGTTTCTCCCCATGAGCGTTAAACGCCCAAGGATTATAAGGGTGACCGTACTAAAGATATTCTCTCACGCATTCTCAACTAAGTTGAAGGGTCCATTAAAGTTTTGAAGGAAATGAAGAAGGATTTATCGACTCTCAACCAGACGGTGACTTCTCACTCAGTCTCGATTAAGCAGCTGAAGACCCAAATGGGTCAAGTTTCGTCTTATCTAAACTCAGGACAACAAGGGGGTTGCCTAGTGATACAATGGAAAACCCCAAGAATGAAGCTTGAATGGGTATTTGCGTCGTGCCACAATATTAACTAAGGCACTTCTTGGGAGGCAACCCATGTTTTTAATGCTTTGTGTTTGATTTTGAATAACGGGTGTTGATTGTGTAGGTTGAAAAGTGGAATGTGTTTGAAAATGTGCACATTGGCGAGCCAAGAGTCCAGTTGGCGACTTGCCAAAGAGGTTGGAGAGTCCGACTTGGATCGCTGTTGGACTCATAAAAACATTAGGTGGGAGTTTCTAAAACTTGGCGGGCCAATGGCTAAATCGGCGAGCTCGATTTTGTCCACCGTTTGGACCCCCAAATTAACTAGAGGTCCTGTAAAATTTAGCGAGGTAAGTTACCACTCAGAGCATCGCCTAAGGGTTCACTGAAAGGTTTTAAAAGGACAAACAGTTCAAATTTACAAAATCTTTCATATTCCCTCATTTTTAGCCTCGTACAGTCTCACCCACACTTTAGATCTTCACTATTTTCCATTTTTAGTCATTTTTTGTTCTTGATCTTTGCTCGGATTTGGATTACATTGCCGCCTAGCGTATCAAACTTTTCACTCAGCATAAAGGTTGGTTTTACGAACCCCAAACTCTAGTTTAGAAGTTGAACTCGAAAGCATTTGGTATATTAGTGTTGATGTATGCTGGGCATGTGCTTGAATTGTATCTAATATGTTGAATTGCCTTTTTAGTAGTTCGAAAGGTTTCCTAATTGTTTAAAATGATGATTTCATGAGTTTTGTGTGTTAAATTTGAATGTAAATTGTTGGGTTGCGGTTATTTTGTGTTGGATCTAGTGGGGTGAAGTCTGAGTAACCCCCAATCGCGCTAAATGAAGTACTTTGCCAATGGAGTGTTTGACGTCATTCTTACGGGCAAAAGTCGTCAAATGTCCAATTTTGGCCAAACCGGAGGAAGTATGAGTACCAGGAGGCATGGGTTTAGTGGGTCTTGTGTGAATTACATAGTGTGTGTGTTTGATTTTGTTTTCAGGGACTACGGGCTTGATTTTGGGAAATGGGGTTGAAATTTGGCAAGTTGGGCAGTTTGGCGAGCTGGGTCGAAGCTCGCCGAACGGTTCGGCGGTTTGCCAACGTTTCCCTTAATCACCCTTAATTTCGTGATTTGTCTTAGTTAGAGTCTGTAACTTTCGATGGGAAGTCTGAGCTCACCGAGTTCACTCGTCAACTACCGAAAGGTCCCTAGATTGCCGTTTTTGCTCCCCTAACTCCTAAAACACACTGTTAATTTTGGTGGGTAGTCTGAGCTTGCTTAGCGATGTCGGTGATTCGTTGAAGGGTCCTGACCATCACCGACCTGCCATTTTTCTGAGAATTTTTCAGGCCAGTACTTTCGGCGATCCTAATCTAGCTCGCAAATGTGACTTGGCGACTCGCCGAATGGTTCGGCGAGTCTTCCTGCAACCTAAATTCTGCAATTTTTCTTGGGTATTTTCTAACTCTTTTTGTTGTGTTTTACAGATATGGCTAGGACTAATTGGGACGGAAGTGGAATGCCATCCCACAAACGAGAACGAGGCATTGTGATCAATGAGGGAGCAGTTGCTTCCTCTAAAAAAGCAAGAATGCACCTCCAAATGGAGGCAAGGGCAAGGGTAAAGTTCCCGTATCTAAGAGACGAGAGCACAACTCCAATAGTGATGGGGATTCTTTCAATTCTGAGACCTCATTCTTCGAGCCAGAGAATGACCAACCACTTTAGACTCGGTGAGCTGAGATTTGTACTAGAGTTCGCAAAGGTCCATCTAGGACCCCGGAGTCTACCCTTTCTGCTGTAGATACAGTGCCAGCTCCAGCATAGATGGTGGTTCCAGCACCACCAGCTCAGGGTCCTTCTCCCCGGTTACTCAATATGCTAAAGGCCGAGAGATTGACGACCATTCTGGAATAAAAGATATTTTCCACGGATGGTGTAGTGGACATATACTCTAATGTGTGGGACACTCTTTGGTTCCATAGGTTTGAGCAGTTTACTAGGCTCCGTGGCCCCTACATTCCTACATGGGTCTAAGAGTTTTACACGACGTACAATGACCTGGTACCAATGGGAAGAATAAGGCCAGTGCCTTCAAATTGGTAGAGTCCGCCAGTGTCCAGGGGAAGGCACTGAGATGCAGCAATGATTATATCAATGTTGTATTTGATAGAGCATTAGGTTTTGACTACCCAAGTTTGGCTACAACTGTGACGACTCTTGATGACCTAAACGGATGGCTAGCTCCCCTTATTGGTGATACCACCTAGAGGTGGATCGAGGCCGAAGTTCCTATTGAGAAGAAGGACTTGAATATAGCAACTTGGTATTGGTTTGGGTTCATAAGTAGCTCCATCATGCCATCACGTAATGAGTACATCCTCCGCCACCCAAATGCGGCCTGTCTCGGATCAATCATAGCCTGGAAGGGGATCGACTTGGGGCTAATCATAGAACATAAGATGGCTATGCGGGCCAAACAGCGCCATACATCCCTTCCTTGCCCAGTGCTGATTACAGAGCTATGTGAGCGGGCTCGAGTTCCTCGTGACGAGAAGAGGGCTACTGAGATCATACCCACATCCACCAGCGATATGTGGCGCATAGAGGCTAAGTACACACGGGATGAGGTGAATAGGAGGAGAGTAGCTCCGGTGGATACATCCCGGGAGGTTGATGTTGAGACCATACATGCAGAGGCATCTTCACCTACTTCGGCCTCCAAGCCTTCAGGTACATCTACCTACACTTCTTCCCAGGCCCCAGCTTATACCACTGCCTCCCAGCCTTCTACTTTAGGTACAACTGCCTTGAGTACTCCGATCACTCAGGCCATGCTCCTTAAGATAGGGTACCTACCCTATTCTGCAGATGTGCGGGCTTTTTGGCTAGAGGCCGAGGTGCCTTGGATGATTAAGTAGGCCATATCTACTGCTTTGACACCCCTCCAGACATCTATTGATGCTCTCACGGTGAGAGTAGAGACTTGTGAGAGTCGATAGGGGATCACTACTGAGGTTACAACTTTGAAAGTTGATGTTTCTAAGTTGAGAAAGGATGTGGACCATCTGAAGTCCATAAACTTCACTCCACTGTTTGAGTCAGTAGAGGTTACTGACGCTCCAAGGTTAAGATGTCTCGGCCAATTCTTCTATGCCTCCGGCTACCACCTGAGATGAGACTATGAAAGAGGTAGTTGTTGTTGAGTCTGAGGAAGACACAGATGAGCAAACGCTCGATGGCCAGGAGGCGACCATTTATTGAGACTTGCCTGATTTAGAGGAGATGATAGTACAATCAATCATTTAGACATCATTGGCAGACACTGCTATGGCAGGCTCTAGTGGAGCCAATGTTCATGTTACCCCGAGCACTGATGCCCAAGACCAGAGTATGACCCCGGGCATTGATTCCCCGGAAGATGGAGCGATTGCGTAGACAGGATCATTCTTTACCTCCCTCTATGTTGTTTTTATTGATTTTGGTTGTTTTAGTTACATTTGAGGACAAGCGCTTTTCTTTTGTGGGAGGGGTGAGGTATTTCCATACTTACCTCTTATGATTACATTTTGTTTGTATAATTTGGGTTTTGTGTTTTAATTGTGTTTTTATCTTATCTTGTGTATATTTGAGCTTGTGGCTCCTTGGTTTGAATGGAAATGGTTTTGACCCATTTTGAAAAAAATTGTACCACCTCTTTAGTGTGTGATTGTGGCAGTTCATATGCAAATTTGAGTATCAGTTATAATCAATACCGATGACTTGAATAGTGCTCTTAATTGAACAAAATGAATGCGCCGCTACGATGAGGCTAAATGAAGTTGCATAGACAATGTGTGAACTTTTTGCAACTCGCTGTAACTAGTTGGTTATTGAATGAAGTCTCTTGTGATGAACATTGCACACTAGCTCGAATGAGTGTCATTTGATATTGGTGCCAATGCCTTGTGTGATGAGCTTACCTTGAATATTACGTGTGATGACACCTAGAATTTACCCCGTTGGTCAGTTGACTAAGTGATGAAAGCTCTTAAAATGATCTTAGGCAACAAATTTGAAAGAGTAAAACAATTTGACAATATACCTCTTTTGTGGCCAACCTTGTGAGATATGTGAACCTTGTTTGAACCCTTTTTGAGCCTTATCATTTTTTTGGAAGAAACTTGAACAATTGTGACCCCTCTTTATCCATTCACCCATAACTCTCATGAAGTATGGTTTGTTTGAATATCGAACTTAGGCAAAAAACCTAAGTTGGGGGTTTGGTGAAAAGGGAAGGTAAATCAGGAAGTGTGAAAAATCCCCCCTTTGAGCAATGGTTTTGAAAACGTGGAACCCCTCCATATGAAAAAGAGAAGAAAAGAAAAAGAAAAAGAATGAAAAAGTTGTGAAATAAGTGATGAAAATTGCAAAAAGAAATGGGGTATTCGGAACTCCATGTGAAAGTGAATAATGGGGTGAATTATGAACATGATCAAAATGTTGAAGAAAAGGAAGAAAGTGATAATCAGACCACATTTCATGAGGGTAGCAACCACTGAGCCTAAATGACCATACCTTTTCACTCAGACCCGTTACAAGCCTTGAAAGAATATTTTTGATCTTGAGCGAGTTGAAACGAATGTTGATTGGAAATTAAGGGCAAACATATGGGTGAAGTCATGCATGTGTTCATCTTTGTGAGGGTGAGAGTCCTATGTAATTATAGAACTATTAATTGTTAAAAAATTGTGTGTGAATATGGAATCATCTTTGTTGTGAGGGCATTTGAGTACTTTTGTTGAACTTCAACTTGCATTTGAATCAAGTATTGTGAACTTGAACATCTTTGATAATGGTGAGTCACAATTTTAATATTCGAGTGCACAACTCATCATTGCATGAGTAAGTTGAGTCTTGTTGTGTGCATTCATCTTGAGTCTTTTGTAGCACTGTTGGATACATCATTTAGAACTGGTGAACTTGAGATTAAGAAAAAGTTTAAGTTGGGGGTGTTGATGAGTCTGGGATTTGGACTCATTTAGGGCTTTGTTTATATAGATTTAGTGTCCTCAAATGCTTGATTTGTTCCATAAACTGATGTTAAATCCTTGATTTTCGGGTACATTGTTTGAAAAACAAAACAAGGATACTAACAGGCGAAAAGGAACAAAACAAACTGAAGAAATGAAGAAAGGCAAGCTTGGTGATCGCCAAGGTCACTTGGCGAATCGTCGAGTGGCTATCTGACCGCCTAAAGTTCCAGTATGCCAAGCTGTGAAGGAAGAAACCAAGTCGGTGACGAAAATGAGCAGTCGGTGAATTGCCGAGTAGTTCCGTGAAGCAAAAGATCGATCGCCCAAAGTTACAGACCTCGACGATGCTGAATGTAAGGTGAAAAAGCGATGAAAGAGGTCAAAGGGCGGCTCACCGAGTGGTTCAGCGAGCCTGACTTACTTCGCCGAATAGGTCTTCGTGGCTTATTTTCGACGATTATAAATTAGATTTTGAGCATTTAGTTTAGTATCTTTTGACATTGTTTTACATCTTTGAGCATCTATTTTTATTTTAGAACACTTAGAACTCTTCTCTCTATATTTTTTCATAACTTTGATGTATTTGAGAAGTTCAATTTGGAGAATTTGGCAGTGGGTTTCAATGATTCGACAAATTGAAGCATTGTAAAGACGAAATAACTTCTACCGAGTTGATGCATAATCGATTCGGTAATGGTTTTTTACCTTTTTATGATGTTAGGATAAAACCCCAATTCTTGGGGTGTGATCATGTAATTATGGGCTAAATGAGTTTATGGGTATTGCTAATTACTAGTTTAACTGATATTTAAAAGTGAGTTTAATCATTAATTGTGGTTTAATTTAAGAATTGTAGTTGCAAATGCAGTTCTATATTTGAGTTCTATGTTTCTCGAGAGAGATTTTAGAACTAAGATTATTGATTGATGATTTGTGGGTCTTGGGTTGACTTGGGTTTAGCTCGAGAGAGTGAATCCTAAACCCAATCCCACACATTTAGCTTGAGAGAGTGAATGGATTAAGGTGTGGGTTGTTCTTCATTGTCATGCTTGTTGGTGTTAGAAATAAATCACATGATTCTGGGTAGTTGTTCGAGAGAAAACTATCTCCCTTATAGTCCATCCTAATCACTGATATGTAGCTATTTACTAGTAGTTGTAATCACCCATATACCAATATTTTCCTATAATCGATCACACCCTGAGAATCCTTCTCTCTATTGTTAGTTCATAGTTTTTGTGACTGCTGTGTAGTTGATAATTGCAAATCAAACCCCCATTTGAAATTCATGTCACCCCTTTGATCTTATATGTCTTTTTCCAATAATGTTTATTCCTATGGCTGATTAGACCGCATTCATACTTCTTAATTGAATTCGAAACACGTACCTCTCCCTGTGAGATTCGATCCCAACTCATTTAGTTGGATTTTATACTAATTTACGATTTTTGAACACCTAGAATTGGATGAGGTATGCTTGAAACGTTAATCAAAATGATGTCATGCCACGACGTTAACTAATGCGCTTCTTGGGAAGCAACCCATGTTTTTAATGCTTTGTGTTTCATTGTGAATAACAGGTGTTGATTGTGCAAGTTGAAAAGTGGAGTATGTTTGAGAATGTGCAGGTTGGCGAGCCAAGAGTCCATTCGGTGACTCGTCAAAGAAGTCGGCATGCCCGACTTGGACCACCGTTTGACCCACAAAAATTTGAAGTGAAAGTCTGTAAAACTCGGCAGGCCAATGGCTGAATCGGCAACTCACCGAACAGGTCGGTGAGCTCGATTTTGTCCACCGTTCGGACCCCCAAATTAACTGGAGGTCCTATAAAACTCGGCGAGGTAAGTTACCACTCAACGCATCACCTAGTGGTTCGGCGTGGTCGACTAATATCGTCGAAGGGCTGCGAACTGAAAAGTTTTAAAAGGCCAAATGTTTCAAATTTTCAGAATCTTTCATATTGCCTTAGTTTTAGCCTCGTACACTCTGACCCACACTTTAGATCTTCAATAATTTCCATTTTTAGTCTTTTTTTGTTCTTGATCTCGTGCTCGAATTTGGATTACATTGTCGCCTAGCGTATCAAAATTTTCATTCGGCATAAAGTTTGGTTTTTCGAACTCCGAACTCTAGTTTAAAAGTTGAACTCAAATGCATTTGCTAAATTTGTGTTGATGTGTGCTGGGTCTGTGCTTGACTTGTATCTAATGTGTTAGATGCCTATTTAGTAGTTCGAAACGTTGCCTGATTGTTTAAAAATATGCTTTCCAAAGTTTTGTGTGTTAAAATTGATTGTAAATTGTTGGGTTGCGGTTATTTTGTGTTAGGTCTACTGGGGTGAAGTCTGAGTAACCCCCAAGCGCACTAAATGACGTTCTTTGCCCAATGATGGAGCGTTTGATGTCATTCTTAAGGGCAAAAGTCATCAAATGCCCAATTTTGGCCAAATCGGGGGACGTCTGAGTTTCCTGGAGGCATAGGTCGATTTGGTTTGGTCCCAATTGCATAATGTGTGTGGTTGATTTTGTTTTCGAGGCCTGGGTGCTTGATTTTGGAAGTTGGGGTTGAAATTTGGCACGTTAGGCAGTTTGGCGAGCTGGGTCGAAGCTTGTTGAATGGTTCGACGGTTCGTCGATGTCCCCCTTGATCTCCCTTAATTTCATATTTTGGCTAGGTTAGAGTTTGTAACTTTCGACGGGAAGCCTGACCTTGCAGAATTCACTCAGCGACTCACCGAAAGGATCCATTGATCACCCTTTCTGCACCCCTAACCCTTAAAACACACTATAAAATTCGGCGGGCTAGTCTGAGCTTGCCAAGTAATGTCGGTGATTCGCAGAAGGACCTTGCACATCGCCAAACGGCCATTTTTTCGGAAATTTTTCATGCTGATAATTTCAGCGAGTCCGATCTGCTCGCAAAAGTGACTTGGCGATTCACTGATTGGTTAGTCGATTTTTTCTAGAAAATGAATTCTGCAATTTTTCATGGGTATTTTCTGACTTTTTTTGTGTGATTTGGAGATATGGCTAGACCCAAGGAACCAGGATGAGACATGCCGCCCCGCAAGCGGGCAAAGGGAATCATAATCAATGAAGATGCAACTGCATCCAAAGAAAAGGCGACTAAACTTCCTACTATGGGTGGGAAAGGCAAAGGAAAGGGAAAGGTGCCCGCAGCTGAGTTACCAGAGGTCAGCTCTGACAATGAGGGAGTATACGTGACTCACCTCACCACTTCTGAAAGTGAGGGGGAACACCAGGATCCTCAGGCTGTTGTCTCTGAGCTTGGGGATGATAAGTTGTTATTGGCCCTGAAAGCGGAATAGCACAACAAGAGGGTGCATGATCCGTCTAGGATCCGGGTACCTGAGACCACTACTCCTTCTCCAGTTCCAGATCACGCTGCGGTCCCAACACCACCTGCACAGGGTCCCCCTCCCTGGTCTCTCAACAGACTAAAGGCCGAGGGATTGCGAACTATCATTGAGGAGAAGCAGTTGTCGATAGATGGTGTGATAGACCGATGCCCAAAAATATGGCGTACCCTAAAGTCCCACAAGTTCGAGATCTTTACTAAACCCCGGGGCCCTTACCTTCCTAATTGGGTCTGGGATTTTTACACTACCTATGGAGCTCTGGTCCCACAGGGAAAGATGAAGGCTGCTACCTTCAAGCCATTAGACTATGTAGTTGTCCGGGGAAGGAAAGTACAGTGTGATAATGATGACATCAATATTGTTCTGGGATGCACTGAAAACATCTCATATGATTACCAGAATATGATCAAGACAACGGCATTGGAGGACATTAAAAGTTGGGTAGCTCCTCTTTTTTCAGATGGTACTCCTAGGTGGATTGAGGTCGGGGTGTCCAAAGAGAAGAAAGATCTAAATGTGGCGGCAAGGTACTGGTTTGGGTTTATTAGCAGCACAATCATGCCATCCCAGAATGAGTCTATCCTTCGCCACACAAAGGCGGCCTGTCTTGGTTCTATCATTGCTGGGAAGAGACTTAATCTAGGAGTGATCATTGGACAAGAGATGGCCATAAAGGCCAAGTAACGTCAGACATCTCTCCCATTCCTGGTGTTGATCACTGAATTGTGTAGACAAGCCCAGGTGCCACGTGATGAGAAGAAGGACGTGGAAGTGATGCCCACCTCCTCTACCGACATCCGGTGAATTGAGGCCAAGTACTTGAAGGATGAGGCTAAGCGGAATAAATCAGCCCTGGGGGATACATCACTGGCAATGACGCCATTTTTATTAACATTTCAAGCACACCTCATTCAATTCTAGGTGTTCAATGATCGTAAATCAGTATAAAGCCCAACTAAATGAGTTGGGGTCGAATCCCATAGGGAGCGGTACGTGTTTAGAATTCAATTAAGAAGTTTGAATGTGGTCTAATAAGCTATAGAAATAAACAATATTGGAAAAAGACATCAAATGAAAGGGGTGACACGAATGCTAAATGAGGGTTTTGATTTGCAATTATAACCTACACAGCAGTCAAAAAAACTATGAACTAACAATAGAGAGAAGGATTCTCAAGGTGTGAATGATTATAGGCAAATATAGGCATATGGGTAATTGCAACACCAGTAAATAGCTAGATTTTAGCGAGTAGGTTGAACTATAAGGGAGATAGTTTTCTCTCGAAAAACTACCTCGAATCAGGTGATTTCTTTCTAACATCAACAAGCATGACAATGAAGAACATCCCACACCTTAATTTATTCACTCTCTCGAGCTAAATTTGTGGGATTGGGTTTAGGATTCAATCTCTCGAGCTAAATCCAGGTCAACCCAATACCCACAAACCATCAATCAATAATATTAGTTCTAAAACCTCTCTCTCGAGCAAGCCAAGAACACAAATATAGAACTGCATTTACAACTACAATTCTTATATTAAACCATAATTAATGATTAAACTCACTTTTAAATAGCATTTGAACTAGTAATTAGCAACACCTATAAACTAATTCAGCCCATAATCAAATGGTCACACCCCATCACCTCCATCACCTTTTCACCTTACATTCAGCATCCTCGAGGTCTGTAACTTTGGGCGATCGATCTTTTGCTTCACGGAACCACTCGATGATTCACCGATTGTTCATTTTTGTCCCCACTTGGTTTCTTCCTTCAGGTCTTGGCACATTGGAACTTTAGGCGGTTAGATAGCCACTCAGCGATTCGCCAAGTGACCTTGGCGATCATCATGCTTGCCTTTCTTCATTTCTTCAGTTTTTTTTTTTTTTGCCTGTTAGTGTCCTTGCTTTGTTTTTCAATCTATGTACCTCGAAATCAAGGATTTAACATCAGTTTATGGCACAAATCAAGCATTTGTGGACACTAAATCTATATAAACAAAGCCCTAAATGAGTCCAAGTCTTGGACTTATGAACAACTACCTGACAAACCTCCAAGAGAAGCCTCAGACAAGGAGAAGAGAAAATATTACAAAGGTCCAGGCTAGTAACCTACAAAAATGTAGAAGCAAGGGTTGAGTACCAAACAACACGGTACTCATCAAGTAAACTTCTAAACACAAGCTAAGGGAATAGAATACAAGTACTCCTTACACCCCAACTGAACCTCCATAACTACAACCGGCATACAACCAACCCAACCTAATAGTTCACATTTTACGTAACACACAACTCAACAACAACACTTTAACAATTATATATCCTCAACAACAAACTCACTATTCATCAATCACAACTTCCAAAGAAAGGCACTCACAAGATCAAGTTCATCAATGATAAAGATGTGCTATGTAATGAAATGCAATGTCAAGTATAGTGATGCATGTCTGACCTAACGATACACACCCGCTATCTCTCAGTCAGAGACCCATGAGGGACATATTTGTCCATGCATACGTCGCGGTGTGCGACACGACCTTCGATGTATCGTATTCGTCGCACCGCACGACACGTCCTCGAAATATAGTAGCCATTATGGCGCACGATACCTCCCTTGAAATGGTATATCCTCTTTTATTTGTTATTTATTTTCAATTCACATAACACTTGTCACAACCATGTCTCAGAATAATGCAAATGACATACTCACACTAATAATGAGGAGATGACCATTTTCATAACATTGCACAATTCACAACCACAATCATGATACAACATAAACAATGAATCAATAAGCCTTTCAAAACCATTCTCAACACATTACACACTAATAATTAATCACATAGCGTTTTATTACCCTTTTTTCATCATTAGAATTATTCAACATGGACAAGTCAACCCATCACAAAGTCCCATTACTTCCCAACACATACCACGAGGAAATTCATGATTCTATGCACTTAACAAGGGTTTGGAAATCCACTTGCCTCAATTAATCAATAATTCACTCCGGAACTTAAACCTTCCCTTTTTGTTGAGCTTCCAAATCAGTGCAATCTATTCAAGTACATAATCACTATAAAATTTCGAAACTAACAACACCCATATTACTATAGGTTTAGCCTAGATCCAAAAACTCACCCAAATGTATAATCATGTTCCTAAGTTTCAAGCATAGGGTTAAGTCCCAATTTATTCCAATACCTCAAATTTAATGATCTCCATATAATACAATATACCTATTATTTAATTACCTACCTCAATATTTGAAAATTGAATCATTCTCTGTTAATTATCAGAAGATGTTTTTAAAATAATAATAGTAATAATAATAGTAATAATAATAGTAATAGGAATAGTAATAGTAATAATAATAGTAATAGTAATAGTAATAGTAATAGTAATAGTAATAGTAGTAGATATAATAGTAATAGTAGTAATAGTAGTAATAGTAGTAGTAGTAATAGTAATAGTAGTAATAGTAATAGTAATTATTATAATAATAGTACTAATACTAGTTGTAATAATAGTAATAATAATAAAACAATAACAATAACAATAACAATAAAAATAACAATAACAATAATAACAATAATAATAATAGTAATAATAGTAATAATAATAGTAATAATAATAGTAATAATAATAGTAATAATAATGATAATAATAATGATAATCATAATAACAATAACAATAACAATAACAATAACAATAATAAAATAGAAACTCGTGTCAAGTTACCATATCAGTAACTTAACTTTTAGAAAACCTAATGTATAGATATTTAAGCCTAACTAAAAATACTATATGTTTATTAACCTCAAATGATTTTTCATTATAATGAATCTGATTGCACATAATCATTGTTCAAATTACGTATTTTATCCATAACTATTATTCCCTCAAGTTCAATTACATTACCAGGTTATTGATTTCTCTTCTATAACTAATATTACAATAATAACATTAATATAGCTCATATCAATATATACAATACAACAAGATGTTGGCAATTTTGATGGCTTACCTGAAGTACACATGTAATACCCTCGCCGAAGCCGTCACTAAAATTTCAGCGTTCTCTTCTAACCTTTTCTTTTCCCTCTTAAATTATGACCTAAAAGTGTCAATCCTACTAACTTATTTTCATATATATGGGCCAAGTGGTATAGTATTAAATAAATAAATAAACAAAAAAATAAATAAATTATGAATTTGTCCCATAAATAAACACTTATTTTTATATATATGTGTCGCTGATCCATTCGGTGAGGGACGACCAGACCACCAAAAATGCAGAAGAAGATTCAAACAAGTGCTGATGGACAAAACAGAAGGAAAAAGGGCAACTCGTGGAATCATTCGGTGATCCCGATCTGGATCGCCTAAAGTTACAGTAGCTGGACCAAGAAGAAATGAAAAATGAAGGCCAGATGAAGAACAATCGGTGAGTCGTCGAACTGTCGGTGAAGCCCGACTTACCTCGCTGAGTGGTCTTAAATAGCTACACATCAGACTTGTTTGAATTAAATTTTGGGGGAGAGATAAAGCATTGAGAAAGGAGAGAAATAGAAAATTGAGAGCAAAAACATTACCATAGTAGTTTTCAAGGAATTTTAGCAAGATTCTTGATTGAGATTTTGTAATAGAGAAGATTTTAGTAATTTCTTACTTTTGAATTTCAATTACCCAGCTGTGGAAAACATGGCAGAAGTTGATTTTCTTAATTTTGCTATGAGTGGCTAAAACCCTTTTCTTGGGGTTTTGACTATGAAGCAAAGTGTTGAGTTTCACTAAGTGGGCGTCGTCAAATTGCGAAGAATGGGGTTAATTTGAAGTGGGTCTGTGTTGCTACTGCGTTTTGAGGTCGTCTTGCATGGTTAGTGTGAGAAGTTCAGTGTTGTGTGCTAGCTTAAGAGAGAAATGCAGAGCCAAAGTAGCAAACTAAGCATCCTTAGTAGTGGGTTACCATGATTTCAGCTTGAGAGAGTGAAACATGGGATCTATCCTTTGTATCTAGCTCGAGAGAGTGGATTTGTTGAGGACAAAGGGCTGGACATGTTTCGATTAGTGTTGAAGTTCGAGAGAATTCGACATAGAAAAGGTAATTGTTCAAGAGAAAGTTACTTTACATATGGTTTGACCTACCCACGACAAATTATCCTATTGTGAGGATTAATATTCACCCACTAAAGTAAAATTTGACAATTGGTTAGTCAATTCCCCAAGTTCTACTTTACTATCTGATCATTTCGTGTTGAAGTGTAAAATTGGAGTGATATTCGAAATTCGGTATTTGAAACTAAAACCAAAAAGGTGTAACACGTACTCAATTGAAGAGATTGTTGTCATATTTTCATCATTGAATTTGAAAGAAGAACTACTCCCTGTGGGATTCGACCCCAACTCACTTAGTTGGGTTATATTACTAACTAACCATCGTTGGCACTTAGTATTGGATGAAGTGTCCTGCTATGTGAAATCAAAATGGCGCTGCTTCTGGGGAGTAGCAATACTTAAAGTTCCTTGATCGAAAATTTGGCACTTTTGAATTGGTTGGCTGTAGTTGAATTGGATTAGGTTGCTTTGTGTAAGTATGTTTGGACTACATAAAAGTAAAAATGAGTGAGGAGGAAATGATTGATAGTCGAGCAGGTCATCGGGACGGCATCGATGATATCAATAGTGTTTACAATCCAACTCAATCAGGTGAATGGGTGCAATTTGCATACCACAAGCTGATGGGAATGCAACATTTGAAGGCACTAGCACAACCCTTCACCTCTTCCAAATGACGGGACTATATGGAGGGCTAGAGCACGAAGACCCGAATGAACATATAAAAAACTTTACAGAGGTGTGCAGCCCCTTCTCATTCAAGAATGTGTCACAAGAGTCAATTCGGCTTCGGTTATTTCCCCTATCCTTAACAGGGGAGGCGAGCAAGTGGTTAGCCAAATTACCAAACAACTGCATCACATCATGGGAGGAGGTGATTGTAGCATTCAATACAAGGTTTTTTCCTCCATCAAGGATGATGAAACTTAGAGACGATATTCAAGTTTTCAAGCGATGGGAGGGAGTACCCATCCATAAAACGTGCGTGAGGTTTAAGAAACTCCAATTAAATACCTAACTTATGGGCTATCTAACGATTTGCTACTCCAATATTTTTACCGGAGTCTTGATTCGATTGATAAAGGAGTGGCTGATCAATTGGTACGAGGGGGAATAATGTTTCAATCATTTGAGGTGGATTCATTTCTTCTTGATGACATGACTAAAATAAATCAAGCAAGCTACACCTAAGAGGATCAAGTCTCTCCACTTTGTTTTAGACTGACATAAGAACAACTTGATAAAGAGAGAGAGGGGGATGAAAACATCAAGAAGATGTTGACGCAAATGGAGTTTCTACAAGAGCATATGAAGGGGACATGTGGAGTGTTTAGAGTTGAGGAGGGTTCTTCTTCCAGTTACTCAAGGACAGGGGAGAATCAAAGTTGGAACTCCAAGAGATATGAGGAGGGTGTCCACCCACGCTATCTACAAAGAGGCGGAAATCAAGGTTGGAACTATCAGAAGGGAGAAGGGAGAAGAGAAAAGGAGATACTATCAAGCTTGGGCTGAGCAAAGTGATTACTTGAGAAGGGAAGATGACCATGATGAGAATCACACTCACTCGAGTGGGAGCCCAAAATCGAAAGGGAATGCAAGTAGTCCGCAGGTGAATGATTTGTTGTCACGCATACTTGATAAAGTTGAAGCTTCGGATGATTTGTTGAAGGGGATGAAAGATGACTTTTCATTACTGAACAATAAAGTGAACTCTCATGCCGATGCAATCAAGATACTTGAAGGTCAGTTGAGTTTATTATCAGCACCATTGAAACCAAAGATGACAATGGACGATGACGATAGAGGGCTGGCGATGGTTATTCGTAGTGGAAAGGTAGCAATGGGTAACGTGACGGGCAATGAGAAGCTCAAACACATGAAGAAGATAAAGGCACGAAGAAAAAAGAGATACCTATCCATCAAAGCATTGCCAAAGAACCACAAAGAGAAGTGGAACAACACATTCCAATCCCAAAAGTCATGCAACCTTTGCCTAAAATACCTCCCCCATATCCCCAACGCCTAAAGAAAAAGAATGAGGATGACAAGTTCAATAAGTTCTTATCCGTGTTTAACATGTTATAAATTGATCTCCCCCTTATGGAAGCATTGCTTGAAATGCCAAGTTCATGAAAGAGTTAGTCACAAAGAAAAGGAGCTTGGATTTTGAGATAATTGAAGTTTCCCATAGTTGTAGTACAATTATGACTAAGGAGCTGATCAAAAAGAGAGAAGATCCTAGGGTATTCACCATTCCTTGCACCATTGGCATGCTCCAATTCACTAAAGCTTTATGCGATTTGGGAGCAAGCATCAACTTAATGCCATATGCGATCTACAAACAACTTGGGTTGGGTGAACCGAAAGCAACCACAATGAGACTCTTAATGGCAGACCGTTCTATCAAACAACCCGTGGGGATACTTTATGACATCTTAGTGAATGTTGATCAGTTCATTTTCGCGACTAATTTTATCATTCTCAATTGTGAATTAGATGCTGAAATTCCTATTATTTTGGGAAGACCATTCTTAGCAACCGAAAAAGCATTGGTGGATGTTGAAAGCGGAGAATTAAAGTTTCGGGTGAACGAAGATGAAATAACCTTCAATGTTTGTAAGTCAATGAAACACCCAAGTGATATTCACGTGGTTTCCACCGTTGATGCTATTAATGAGGTGGTGGCTAGCGTAAGCCATTTGATGTGCATGAGCGAACCTCTTGAAGCCGTGCTTGCTAACTATGATGAATTCGAAATTCAAAGCTATGAAGAGGTAGTAGCTGCTCTTTCAGGCTTGGGAGGGTAATAAAAGACCCTAGTGAAGTTGGACATTGATTTGAAAAATAGAAGAGTCCTCCCGCAAAGCCATCAACAGAAGAACCATCAAATCTGGAATTGAAACCACTTCCCCCCATCTCCAATATGCTTTCTTGGGGAAAATAGCACTCTACCAGTGATCATTGTGTCTGACTTGCTTGAATGGCAAGTGAAATTGCTTCTTGAGGTGTTACGAAGGCATATCAAAGCTATAGGTTGGACCATAGCTAACATAGTGGGCATTCCTCCCAGTATTTGTACTCACAAAATTCAGCTTGATAGTGAGTGTAAACCGAGTGTTGAACATCAGCGGAGATTGAACCCACCAATGCAAGAAGTAGTGAAAAAGAAGATAATAAAGTGGCTTAGACGCATGTGTTATCTACCCTATAGCGAATAGGAAATAGGTAAGCCCAGTGCAATGTGTGCCAAAAAAGGGAGGTATCACAGTAGTCCCGAATGAAAAGGGGGAACTTGTATCTATGAGGCCGGTGACCGGATAGAGGGTATGCATGGATTACCAAAAGTTAAACTCATGGACTGAAAAAGATCACTTTCTCGTGCCCTTCATGGATCAAATGCTTGATCAACTCTAAAAAAAAGGTTGGTATTGCTTTTTGGATGGATATTCCGGTTACAACCAAATATCCATTGCTCCGGAAGACCAAGACAAAACCACCTTCACATGTCCCTATGGGACTTTTGCCTTTAAAATGATGCCATTCAGATTATGCAATACCCCGACAACATTCGAACGTTGCATGCTATCTATTTTTCCTGACATGTTAGAGGATTCAATGGAGATATTTATGGATGACTTCTCGGTTGTGGGTGATACTTTTGAGACGTGTTTAGCACACTTAGGACAAGTTCTCCAAAGATGTGTGGAGACAAACTTGGTCCTCAATTAGGAAAAAATGTCACTTCATGGTTAAAGAAGGGATAGTACATGGTCACTAAGTGTCGCAAAAGAGACTGGAGGTTGATAAAGCAAAGATTGAAGTGATTGAGAAATTACCACAACCAATTTTGGTAAAGGGGGTTCGTAGTTTCTTAGGTCATGCCGATTTCTACCGGAGGTTCATCAAAGACTTTTCATAGATTGCACATCCGCTATGCAAACTCTTAGAGAAAGAGGTGAAATTCCATTTTGATAATGCTTGTATGGTGGTTTTCAGGTGTTTGAAGGAGAAATTGGTATCCACCCCGGTCATTATTAGCCCTGATTGGTTAGAATCTCTCGAAGTAATATGTGACGCAAGTGGAACGGCATTGGGTGTTGTGCTGGGGTAAAAAATGCAACAAACTATTTTACTCAATTTACTACGTGAGCAAGACCCTAAACAGTGCTTGACGTAACTATATCGTTAATGAACAAGAGTTGCTTGCGGTATTTTATGCATTTGAGAAGTTTTGGGCATACTTGTTAGGTACTAAAGTGATCATTCACACTGATCATGCTGCACTCCGTTACCTAATGGCAAAGAAGGAGTCCAAACCAAGGTTGATAAGGTGGGTGCTACAATTGCAAGCATTTGACTTTGAGGTCAAAGATAGGAGAGGTTGCAAAAATCAGGTGGTTGACCACTTATCAAGATTAGAGGGCAAGGAGAATGACGAGCCTGAGGTTGACATAAATGATTCTTTCCCCGATGAACAAGTGTTCGCGATAACTCTCAAACAACCTCCTTGGTATGCAGATTTCACCAATTACATAGTGTGCAGATTAATGCCATATGAGCTGAATTTATACCAACAAAAGAGGTTCATGTTCGACGTTAAAAAATACTTTTGGGATGAACCATATTTGTTTCTATAGTGTGCAGACCATATCATTAGAAGGTGTGTTCCGGAAGAAGAAGCGGTAGAAATTCTCCACACTTGTCATGCTTCACCGGTTGGGGACCATCATAGCGGTGTGCGTACAACTGCTAAAGTTCTCCAAAGTGGCTATTACTTGCAATACCTCTACAAGGATGCACACAAATTTGTGAAAAAATGCGTTCAATGTCAAAAGCAAGGTGGAGTGTCTAAAAGACATGAGTTACCCCTTACTCCCGTTTTAGAAGTTGAGCTATTTGATGTCTGGGGAATAGATTTCATGGGCGCATTTGTGAGTTCATTTGGTAATAAGTATATCTTGGTGGCAGTAGATTATGTTTCTAATTGGTGGAAGTTGTTACACTTCAAAACAATGAAGGGAAAAATGTGGTTCAATTTCTGAAATGCTACATTTTTGCTAGATTCAGTACTCCTCGAGCTATCATTAGTGATGGTGGATCCCACTTTTGCAATAAGTGATTTTCAACTACATTAAGTAAGTATAGGGTGAAACACATGGTAGCAACTCCATATCACCCCAAATAAGTGGTCAAGTTGAAGTGTCCAACCGGGAGATCAAGAGCATCTTGGCCAAGACAGTGAATATTAATATAACTGATTGGTCTCGAAAGCTTGATGATGCACTATGGGCGTATCGCACCTCATACAAAACTCCAATCGGTATGTCTTCATATCAGCTAGTTTTTGGAAAGTCTTGCCATCTACTAGTCGAATTGGAACACAAAGCGTTGTGGGCATTGAAAGCTCTGAATTTGGACTGGATAAAAACCTCAAAAGAGAGAGTAGAGTAGTTAAACTAGTTGGACGAATTTAGGTTCAAAGCTTATGAAAGTTCAGCTCTCTACAAGGAAAAAATGAAGAAGTGGCATGATGCTAAAATACTTCAGAGAGAATTCAAGCTGGGAGATTGGGTGTTACTATACAACTCCCGACTTAGACTCTTTCTCAGAAAGCTCAAGTCCAAATGGTCAGGTGCAGTTAGAGTAACACGAGTATTCACAAATGGTGCCATAGAAGTTGAAGGCCAAGAAGGACCTGCATTTAAGGTGAATTGGCAACGCTTGAAATTATACTTTAGAGAATGCGAGGAGATTTTTTTGATTGAGATGGTGTACCTAGAAGATGCCTGAGAGAATTTCCACGTCGTGCCACGACGTTAAATAAGGAGCTTCTTGGGAGGCAATCCAAGTGTTAGTGTTTTAAATAATGTGTGTTGATTTTGCAGGAGCTGAATCATGTGTGAGACAAAAGTGTTGTTGGCGAGTCACCGAACCCATTCGGCGAGCACGACTTGGTTCGCCTTATAGACCTCACCGAACCCATTCGGCGAGCACGACTTGGTTCGCCTTATAGACCTCAAAAATGGGGCTGAGACTCTGGAACATTTGGTAGGATACCTTCACCATTCGGCGTGTCGCCAATGTGCTTAGGCGACCTGAGTTTCCTTGCCCTTTTACTTCAATGCTGACAATGTTCCTCAAGGATCATCTGCGATGTTCTGAGTCCATTGTGCGACTCGCCGATCTATTTGGCGACCTCCTACATCTTTGCTGATCTAGGCTTCTCTGAGAGTGCAGCCCACTAGAATTATGGGTGATTTGAAGATCATTGGGCACATTTCCGAAGCATGCGGCGACTGGTTCACTCTCTTGCCAACTGGACGCTTAGTGAAGATTCCTCGTTACCTTGTTCTACTTGTTTACACACTAGAATGTTATCATTTCTTTTTAGTTTTTATTCTAATTTTGTCTTATTTGCGGTAATGCCGTTCTCTAACCACATTGAGGACAATGTTGAATGCTTTTGGTGAGGAGGTGGCAATTGGTTAGTGAACCCCCTTCTCTTTGTGCCCCTCTCTTGTTTGTGTTTGAATGTGACCGTTCTCTTGCAAATTTGAGTATCAGTCTTGATCAATACCAATGACTTGAATAGTGCTCATAATCGAATAAAAATGAATGTGCGGATATGATGAGGCCAAATGAAGTTGCATAGACAATAGGTGAACTTTTTGCATCTCGTTGTGACTAGCCAAAGTTTTAAATTGAGTCTCTTGTGATGAACATTACACACTAGCGAAAGTGTGGAGTCTAGTTTGACATTGGTGTCAATGCCTTGTGTTATGAGCTTACAGTGAACCATGTGTGATGACACCTAGAATTTGCCCCGTTGGTCCGGTTGACTAAATGATGCAATCTCTTGATATGATATTTAGGCAACTTTGAAGAGTGTGAAACAATTTGATATTATACCTCTTTTTGTGGCCTACCTTGTGAGTGTGTGAACTCCGCTTGAATACCCTTTGAGCCTTAACCTTTTTTTGGAAGAAACTTGATGAAATTGTGACCTTTCTTTATCCATCACCTATAATCATCATGATTTGTGGTTTGTTTGAAAAGCCAACTTAGGCCGAAAGCCTAAGTTGGGGGTTTGGTGAAAATAGAAGGTAAGTCAAGAAGTGCAAGAAAGTCCCTTTGACCCATGGTTTGAGAAAAATGGAACTTCTCCATATAAAAAAAAAGATAGAAAAAGAAGAAAAGAATGAAAAAGAAAAAGAAGGAAAAAGTTGTGAAAGTGCAAAGAAAATGGAGTATGCAACAATCCATGGTAGATGAATAATGGGGTGACTTGTGAGCATGAACGAGAATGATGAAGAAAAGGAAAGAAAGTGTTGTTCACACCACATTTCATGAGGATTGCAACCATTGAGCCTAAATGATCATACCTTTGCACTCAGCTCCGTTACAAGCCTTGAAAAGACCTTTTTGATCTTGAGTGAGCTGAAATAACTGTTGATCGGAAAATAAGGGCAAACCCATGGATGAAATCATGCGTGTTCATCTTTGTGAGTTTGAGTGTTGCATTTGATTTCAGATCTTTAAATTGTTGAACCGTTGTGTGTGAATATGAAATCATTCTTTGTGTGAGGGCATTTGAGTACCTTTGTTGAGCTTGAACTTACATTTGGAGCAAGAATTGTGAGCTTGAGATTCTTTGATAATGGTGAGTCACAACTTGAATCTTTGAGTGCACAATTGATCCTTGCATGAGTAAGTTGAGTCTTTTTGTGTGCATTCATGATTGAGTCTTGTACTGTTTGAGACATCCTTTTTAAACTGCTGAACTTGAATTTTACTTGAGGACAAGCAAAAGTTTAAGTTGGGGGTGTTGATGAGTCGATGATTTGGACTCAGTTAGGGCTTTATTTTAATAGATTTAGTGTCCTCAAATGCATATTTTGTGCCAATAACGGATGTAAATCCCTGATTTTCAGGTATTTAGATTTATGAACGAAGCATGGACACTAATGTGCAAAAAGGAACAAAGCAAACTAAAGTAATAAAGAAATGAAGGCATGGTGATCGCCGAGGTCACTCGACGAATCGCCAAATTGTCACGATACTGCATAAAGTTAATAACGGTAAGAAAACGCATAATCCTCCATGTGTGAAACCTCTTGGAATTTGAGAAGATATAAATCATTATATTCTCCTCTCATTCTTCACTTCTTCCTCCTTGAATAAGTATGGAAGATACATGTCTTATCAGTACACCCTTCTAAGATAGATGACTTGTCTTCAAGGCAAACATCGGGAAACTATGCAGCTAATAGAGACTTTTGGCCATATGACTGAAGATGTAAAAGGGAAACTTCACAAATATTAGAAGAGAGGTCTATATGCTTATAATATGCACGTGCTTCCCTTGTATGGGCCTCAATAAGGTTCAACATTGCATATCTAGTTAATATCTGTTCTTCAAGGTCTGATTAGAAAGATGTTGTGAGTGTTTTCTAAGGAACCTCTAATAGTTTATAAGTTTTGTCATTCAATTGGAAGATAAATCACATCTTGTTCAAATTGCCTGGTATTATGTCTAGGGATGTAGTCATTGTATACTCAACACTGTGTATGTGCCACAAAGTAAAGAGGGAAGAAATAGTGCTTTATGACCAAGTTAGAAACCTCTATGGACGGGTTGAGACAAACTTTGTTGCCTTTGATTATTTCACCTTTTCCTATCTGGTGTCACGACCCAAGCTACCCCCTAGCTGTGACATGAGGAATAAGATCCCGAGAGACCCTAAACAAGACACTAGACATTGGCATAACACTAGATGATCAATAAAAGAGAATAAAGCATGAAAGAGATATAACTCTTACCATCAACATCATAAGCGATACAAAAATCAGAGTACATAATTTCATACGTATAAACATAAAAAGTCTGACAAAAAGCCTTTATATCATAGTGTGACTAGGACGAATCCCTAGTTCACAAAATAAGTCTAAAAACTACAACGACTAAACTAGATAAGAACTCATAACATGTAAAAATTCCATCAAACCATAAGGACTCACCACAAGCTAAGCAAATTTGAATCAATTTGCTAGCCATGTACGGATGAAGGAATGTCAAACCTTATATTATTAAAAAATATAAACACACGAGATATATGCGTCAGTACTTGGAAATGACTAAATATAGGCACAAGAATAAAAATAAACTTGATAATGTGATGAGTACAAAACATGATAATGCATGACCAAGTAAAACATATCAATCAGATAAGCATAGTTCATAAATCATGAAATGGTAAATGCAATATGAGAATCATGACATATGTATAAAACATAAACTAAGTAAGAAATCATATCATTTGTGGGATATTTACCATTAACTAACATAGATCATGTAAGTTATAACATGGTGTCATGACCCAGGGGTACACCCTAGATGTAACATGGCGTATAGGACCCCGAGATACCCCGTACAAGCCACTTAGCATTCATAACATAGGAAATAGAACATAAGAGTAAACACAATATTTCAAGTCCAAACATTTTATAAAAGTAAAGCAGAAGTCTAGACACTTTGTCTCTTTAGCCAACTAATACATTAGAATGAAATTAGGCCTAGTCCATAAATCATGTCCAAAACATAAAATTAAGATAGAAATGGAAAACAATATAACTCCGTCCTCAAATGCATGAAGACTCACCAAAGTTCAGGAAATCAACCAAGCCAACCTCTAGCCACAAAACTGAGAACCATGAATATCGAACCCTAAACATTTAAATCGTTCCAAAATGGGACATTTTATGACATGAAATTGACCAAGGTAAAACATGATATAAGAAGGTTAGAAAACATAAGTCATAAAACATGGTCAATGCAAGCTAACATCTTTAAAACCTTTGAACACATATGAGATAATCCTTGAAGTAACCTTAGTTCATTATTAATGTGGGAATTAGCCTTAACTGACATAGAGACCATGTGAGCTATAACATGATCCCCCGGTGTCTCCCACACCGAAAAGGGTTGTCTTACTTGCCAAAGTAAGGACCATGAACTTCTAGCTTAAGGGGATCCACTAGCTAATGTCTATCTAGACAATCATCCTATGGAGGGACATAGGTAAGGGATAAGGAGATTGCTACTAGAAACCTGACCTCTACTAACAGGAGAGCCTCCCTCTCAATATTTTCTCGGTGCTAAGCATAAATCTCACGGAATAGTCATTTTTTACTTGTTCTCATTATCCATGGAAGGGTATGTCATCTTGCCAATCCAAGCTAAATAATAAGACATCCATGGAAAGGTATAATTCATTAACCAATCCAAGCGAGGTTTTATTAGGATAGCTCTTATTCTTTCATTCAATTAGGTGAGAAGACCTTTTAACCTTCCAATCCTTTCTATGTGAGAAAACCTTTCACAAACATGCCTTAGTGTGTTTATGAGAAATTCTTTAAAAACACAACAACAATCATCATGATTGATACTTTACTCTTAAAGCATCCTTAAAACATTTACAGAATTCTCATAATAACATGCTTACATTCATAATCTCCTCTTCTCAATTCAAACCCACATTACATCATCATAATTGAAAAACATGGGGATTTTTAGGGTTCATTGGGGAATCATCATAAAATCATTGTATTTCATCAATTCATGCATTATAATACATAATTTAGTCATTTAAATCCATAATCAAGAGAACCCATGGTAATTGAAGAAAACTCTAGCTAACTTGGGGATTTCTACTTTGAAAATAGGAGAATTTGGGAACTCCATGAATGGAAGATATCCATGGATGAAAACTATAATACCTCAAAGCCAAAAGCTTATCTTCAATGGTGAGAATGAAAGCTTGCCTTTAAACCGTAGATGAATCCTTCTTCTTCTTCTTCTTCTTCAAGTTTCTAAAGAGAGAGCTATTTTGAAGAGGAGGTTTTGATCTTCTTTTCTAATATTGGAAGAATGACTTCAATGAACTAATTTGGGGTTGAAAATACTTATATAAGGGTCTTAGACATAGGAAAAACGACTTAGTATAGGAAGAAATTATTAGGAAAAGACCCAATTGCCCCTAAAAATAACTGCCAGATCAGGACCGACAGACCGTGGCCGACAAACTGTGGACAGACCGACGGTCCCTCCTGCACAGCCATCGTTCATGGTCAAGAGGTTACCTTTGGGGGTCTTGGACCATAGGCCCTCAGCCACAGACCGTGTTCTGACCGACAATCCATTGACTACTCTGTGGTTCCCCACTTCTATGCCAGTCTTGGGTGCCCATCGACTGACGCTACCTACAATTCGTGGCCCACCTCACGGACCATGGTTGGTCACCGCTGTTGGCACCTGCAACATTTGAAAAATGGCTACTTATCCCTAGCTCGAATATGGGGTGTTACATTATCTCCCCCTTGGGATCATTCGTCCTCGAATGAGATTCTAGGCATCATTTAAAAGAGATACTCAAATACTAGCAGCCCATCGTGCATGCAATCTCATCAAAATGCACATAACCAAGGAGGAGATATCGACTCCAAGCTTAACATACTCAATGCATCATAAGGAGGGTAGGAACTAGACCTAGCAAACCAATATGCATGAAATTTCAGATTTCTCATACTCAAGGGGGAATTAACTTCTCCAAGCTAAAACCATACTCAACATAATCTCATGGAGCCTATATACAATCTATACTCAAAAGCATATATCCAAGGAGGAAACATCAACTCCAAGCTAAAGCATGTTCAACAATTAATCTCATGAAGTCTATAGGCAACTCTATTTAATTCAAAACAACATGAGGAAAATCAATCATGCAAACTCATTTCCTTTGAAAACTCAAGCTTTTTCATGAACATCCATAAATAAGGAAATTATGGAAAAACGTAAGACACATAACTCCAAAACAAAGAACAAATCATGAGGAACTCATTACCTCAAGCTAGAGTAGGAGTAGAAGGAAAGAGATGAGGATATCGGAACATCATATCGGCCTCGGCCTCCCTAGTAGCACCCTTAACTAAAGGATTCCTACATAACACTTTCACATAAGCAACTTCTTTGTTTCTTAACTTCTTGACATGCTGGTCTAAAATCTCAACCGGAGGTTCCTCATAAGAAAGACTCTCCTTAACTACCAAACCTTCTAAGGAAACAATAGATGTCGAATTACTAATACATTTCTTCAACATAGAGACATTGAACCAAAAGCACCGACGCCAAATAATTTGGCAAATCAAGTTCATAAGCCACCTTTCCAACACGTCTCAAAATTTGATATGGGCCTACATATGACGGACTAAGATTCCCTTTCTTACAAAATCTCATACACCTTTCATGGGTGAAATTTTCAAGTAAACCCAATCATGAAATTCGAACTCAAGGTCTTTTCTTCTAACATTGGCATATGACTTTTGTCGACTTTGGGCCATTTTCAACCTTTCTCTAATAAGTCAAACTTTCTATATAGCCTCATGTACCAATTCGGGATCTATTAGAGCAACTTCATCCATTTCAAACCAACCTATAAGCGATCTACACCTCCTACCATACAACGCCTCAAATGGAACCATATCAATACTCGAGTGATAACTATTATTATAGGCAAACTCAATCAATGACAAATGGTCATCCCAATCAGCCTTAAAATCAATCACACAAGCTCTCAACATATCTTCCAAAGTTTGGATGATACGCTCCGCTTGCCTATCCTTTTGGGGATGAAAGGCCATACTAAGCTTAACATGAGTACCAAGACCCTTTTGGAAAGACTTCCAAATCTGTGAAGTGAATTGAGTACCATGATCGGAAATAATTGATAAAGGCACTCCATTCAGCTTTATCATTTTTCACAAATACAACTTAGCATAATCCTCCGCCGCATTGGAAACCTTGAGGGGAATAAAATGAGCTGATTTTGTCATTCGGTCTACTATCACCCAAATAAAATCGTGTTGTTGCCGAGTGCGGGGCAACCCTAATATGAAGTCCATATTCACATCTTCCCACTTCCAAGTAGGAATACCAATGTCTTGGGACAAACCTCTTGGTTTCTGATGCTCAACTTTCACTTGTTGTTAATTAGGACACTTAGCCACAAATCCCACAATATCCTTCTTAATCCTATTGCACCAATAGACTTCCGGCAAATCATGGTACATATTGGTGGCTCCTGGGTGAATGGAATATCGGGAACTATGGGCTTCTGACAAGATTTGTTCCCGCAAGTCATCCACATTAGCAACAGACAAACGGCCTTGATATCTAAGCACACCATCTACCTCTTAGGAGAAAGCCTCAATGGACTTCTTAAGCACCGCATATTTCAATTAAACCAAGGTTGGATCAAGACCTTTCTTGGATTTTACATCCACCACCAAAGACGATTCGGAACCATTATGAACCATAACACCACCCTTGGTAGAGTCTAATAATTGGACACCTAACCGGGCCAATCTATAAATATCTCGAACCAATTCTTTCTTTTGATCCTCTATATGAGCTACACTACCCGTGGATAATCGACTAAGAGCATCCACCACCACATTCTCTTTGCCGGGGTGATAGAGAACACTCATATCATAATCTTTCAATAACTCAAGCCACCTACTTCGCGTAAGATTCAAATCCTTCTCACTAAACACATAGTGCAAACTCTTTTGGTCGGTAAACACATCAACATGAACACCATAAAAATAGTGCCTCCAAATCTTTAAGGCAAATACAACTGCCTCTAATTCAAGGTCATGTGTAGGATAATTCTTCTCATGGATCTTAAGTTGTATTGAAGAATAGGCAATAACTTTCCCATTTTGCATGAGCACGCATCCTAATCCAATTTGAAAGGCATAAAAATAAACCACAAAGCCATCAGTCCCTTCCAGTAAAGTCAACACCAGAGTGGAAGTGAGTCTATCCTTCAACTATTGGAAACCCTTCGCAGATGCTGTGGACCATATAAACATAGCCTTCTTTTGAGTTAAAGCTGTCAAAGGAGAGGCAATAGAAGAAAACCCGTCAACAAACCTTTTGTAGTATTCGGCTAAACCCAAAAAACTTCTAATATCCGAAGGAGACAGAGGTCTTGGCCAACTCTTAACTGCATCCATCTTAATAGGATCTACCTCAATACCCTTGCTTGAAACAATGTGACCTAAGAAAGCCACTAACCTTAACCAAAATTCACAGTTTCTAAACTCTGTAAAAAGTTGTTGGTCCTTTAGAATTTGCAACACAATCCTCAAATGAACAATATGCCCATCTTCACTTCTTGAGTAAATCAATATCTCATCAATGAAAACAATCGCAAACATGCCAAGGTATTGTCTAAACACCCTATTCATCAAATCTATAAATGCCGCCAGAGCATTAGTCAAACCAAACGACATCACCAAAACCTCAAAATGACCATACCGAGTTCTAAAAGTCATCTTTGGAATATCATCTTCTTTAACCCTCAATTGGTGATAATTCGACCGTAGATCAATCTTAGAGAAGTAACTTGCTCCTTGAAGTTGGTCAAACAAATCATCTATTCTTGGAAGAAGATACTTATTCTTAATTGTCACCTTGTTCAACTAACAATAGTCAATACACATATGAAGAGAACCATCTTTCTTTCTAACAAACAAAACTGGAGCACCTCATGGGGATATTCTTGGTCAAATGAAGCCCTTAACCACCAAATCCTTTAATTGTTCTTTCAACTCCTTTAGTTCTACCGGAGCCATATGATAAAGGGGAATAGAAATAGGTTGTGTATCTAGGAGAAGGTCAATACCGAAGTCTATTTCCCTTTCGGGAGGAATATCGGGTAGATCATCTGGGAACACTTCCGAAAATTCATTCACAATGGGGACCGGCTCAAGAGTAGGGGTTTTGGAATCTACTTCCCTCACCCTAACTAAATGGTACAAGCAACCCTTAGAAATCATCTTTCTAGCTTTAAGATAGGAATCAAAACAGATCCTTAGGCATAGAATTCCCCTTTTCTACTCTAGGATAGGCTCATTCGGGAACTGAAACTTGACTACACGAGTTATACAATCAATAGAAGCATAGCATGAATGCAACCAATCCATACCAAGAATAACATAAAAATCTAACATATCAAGCTCTACCAAATCAACAAAAGTAACTCTATGGGACAAGGAAACGAGACACTTTCTATGTACCCTCTTTGCCACAATAGAATCACCAATAGGAGTAGAGATAGAAAAAGGATCTAACAACATATCCGAAAGAACATCAAACCTTATAGCCACATATGGCATCACAAAAGACATGGTATCACAGGGATCAAGTAAAGCATAAATATCTAGTTGGAAAACTTTGAACAGATTAGTAACCACATCAGGAGAACCCTCTTGTTCACTACTAGCCTGAAGTGCATAGAATCCGTTTTGCTTGGGAGAATTGGAACACGAACCACTAGGAGGAGCTTGCTTGCCCTCTGTTCCTTTAGCCGTAAACATAGGCCAATCCCTCATTTGTGCCCACTTTTACCACAACTAAGGAAACAGTCTGTGCTGGCTAGGCACTTACCCTCGTGCTTGTTACCATACCTAACACAAGTAGACATACGCAATAAAGATCTGCTACCATTCCCTCCTTGAGGCTTAGGGTTAGACACCCTATATTTGTTGAACTTAGAAGGATCATTGGAGGAACCTTGACCGAAGAACCTTTGTCGAATCCTAGCACGACCATGTCCATCGGACCTTGCATTAGAGAAATTATCATAACCAGTCTTAGCTTTCTTTGTCTCCCTAGACCCTTCCTTCTTTGAATTAGAGGGAATAGATAGATTTTGAAGAGTAAAGTGAGTTAAAGGACCTTAGAATATTCTGGAAACGACTGATTTGTAGGTAAAGACCCAAATAACCCTGAGTTAAAACTGCCAAAAATGACCTACGCATAAACCTACGGTATGTACAAACCTTTTTAGACCGTCTTGGTCATCTATAGATCAAGGTAATGGTGGCCAACTTTTGAGTCAATTTTCATGAAACCCTTACTAAATGTTGTCAAACATTTTTTGGCCCATAGGCTCCTCTGGTAGAATCCTAGATCCAAAAATTCCTTCAAGACCCTGACACTTTCCACGACCATGGGCTACGGACTATAGGACCTTGTACAGTTAGTAGTCCCAACCGTAGCCCTGATTTCCATCAATCTCTTCCAATTTTGATCTCCCTATATAGGCACTTCCTACGACCCGTGGAGGTTCCTACAAACGGTCATGTCTGTCCATAGACCTTAATCTATGACTTGACAATTTCAATTTTTCTATTACTTTCCAGGGATCGTAGGTTCTTCTACGAGACATTCGTTGGCTCCTAAGAACTACACAGGCAAACATTTTTCTACATTTTTTCCCACTTAACTTACTAATTTCTAAGGTGTTACAATATTTCCCCTTTGGGAACATTAATCCTTGGATGGGACTCAAGCTAGCATGAATAGAGTAGGTAAAGAGTAATTGAGTCTAACAACCCAATCATGAATGCAAATCATAAGAAATTATCAACCCCAAGCTAAATAATAATTCAAAAACCAAGTTTTCATGAACATGCTTCAATATGGAAACATGAGAATTGCTAAAACACATGAATCCAAAAGAGTGAACATGATGAGAGACTACCTCGAGCAAAAATGGCAAAGGAGGGAAAGAGATGATGATACTTGAACATCATACCGGTTTTGGCCTCCTAAGTAGCACCCTCAACTAATTGATTCCTCCATATAGCACTCAAAGAAGTGACATCTTTGTTTCTCAACTTGCAGACTTGGCAATCCAAGATTTTAACTAGAACCGCTTCATAAGAAAGACTTTCTGTAACACCAAAACTCTTCGATTTCATAATAGAAGTACGATGACCAATACACTTTTTAAACAATGAAACATGAAACACCGCATCCAACGACGAAAATTGAGAAGGCAATTCTGACTCATATGCTACCTTACTGAAACACCTCTAAATCTAATATGAGCTTATATAATGGGGACTAAGCTTCCCTTTCTTTAAAAATATCATCACACCCTTCATAAGTGAGAATTATAAGTAAACCCAATCATCAACTCAAAATTCAAGCT
This sequence comes from Solanum okadae, assembly GCA_036553675.1. Taxonomy (NCBI): domain Eukaryota; kingdom Viridiplantae; phylum Streptophyta; class Magnoliopsida; order Solanales; family Solanaceae; genus Solanum; species Solanum okadae. The sequence continues at coordinate 17,256,094 of CM071686.1, read as the reverse complement.
CTCTCCCTTTAACATGGGCATACGACTTTTGTTAACTTTTAGCCATTTTCAACCATTCTCTAATAATTTAAACCTTCTCTATAGCCTCATGAACTAACTCACGCCCTATAAAAGAAACTTCACAACCTTCAAACGAACCAATAGGAGACCTATACCTACTACCATAGAGAGCCTCAAATGGAGCCATTTGGATACTTGAGTGATAACTATTATTATTAGCAAACTCAACATGTCCTCTAACATCCCAATTAGGTAACTACCCTTTAGGTCAATCATACAAGCTCTCAACATGTGCTCGAACGTCTCAGTAGTGCAATTGTCATGACCATATGATAGAGGATGACAATTCGTACTAAGTTTCACTTGAGTACCAGGTCCTTTTCGAAATGACCTCAAAACCATAGATGTAAACTGAGTACCTCTATCAGAGAAAATGGATTAAGGAACTCCATCCAACTTCACCATTTCTTGAATGTAGAGCCTAACATAGTTTTCAACTTCAAATGAGGTCTTCATGGGAAAATACTATTGATGAGTACGAGGTAAACCTGTAATGATGTCCTTATTCAAATCTTCTCACTTCCAAGTATGAATACTAATATCTTGAGCCAAACCTCCATGTTTAAAATGCTCAACTTTCACTTGTTAAAACTTTGGAAACTTAGACACAAATTCTGTGATATCCTTATTCATCAAATTCCACTAATAGACCTTTTAAAAATCACAGTACGTCTTAATTGCTCCTGGGTGAATAAAATGCTAAGAGTTGTGAGCTTTTGATTAAATCTACTGCCTAAAACTCATGAATATTGAGAACACATGCATAGCTTAACTTTATCATGAAGACCATTTCCCTCTTAGGAGAAAGCCTTAAGGGATTTTTCAGAAACCACATTCTTCAACTGAACCATAGTCGGATCAAGTTCTTGCTTAGATTTCACGTCCGAAACAAGAGACTATTCAGAACCATTTCGAACAATGATACCACCATCCTTAGAATCAACCAAGTGAACACCTAATCGAGCTAGTCTGTGAAAATCACAAACTAACTCCTTCTTACCATCCTCATTATGGGTAACACTACTCATTGAAAATTGGCTAAGATCAACACACACGTTAGCCTTACCCCAATAATAAAGAACACTTATATCATATTTTTTAACAATTTAAGCCACTTTTTTTGGTGAAGATTTGAATTATTTCCTTAACCATATATGTAAAACTCTTATGATCGGTGAACACATCCACATAAACACCATAGAGATAATATCTGCAAATCTTCAAAGCAAAAACCACCACCTATAACACCAAATAATAAGTCAAATAACTCTTTTGATACACCTTTAATTACCTTGAAACATGGGCAATCACCTTACCATGTTGTATCAAGACACAACCAAGAGTAATCCACAAAAAATTACAATAAACCACAAACCCATGAGATATTTCTCGTAAAGTCAAAACTAGTGCTGAAGTGAGTCTCTCTTTGAACTCTTGGAAACTCTTCTCACGAGGTTCTGACCATCAAAATATCACCTTTTTCTGAGTCAACTAGTCAAAGGTAAAGCAATAGAGGAAACTCTTTTCACAAAAATTCTATAATAACCAGCCAAACCCAAGAAACTAAGAATATGTGAAGGGAAAGAGGTCTAGGGCACTTCTTAACTTCCTTGGTCATCATGGATAAACCATAATACCTTCACTAGAAATAATATGGCAAAGCAAAGCAATAAACCCAAACCAAAACTCACACAATTTTCTAAACTTATCAAACAAATGATGAACCTTGAGGACTTGCAAAACTATCCTTAGGTGATCAACATGTTCATCCTTACTCCAGTAATGAATCAAGATATTATCAATAAACACAATCATTAATATGCTAAGGTATTGCTTGAACATTCTATTGATAAGATTCATGAAAGCTACTGGGCATTAGTCCAACCAAAAGACATTACTAGGAATTCACCCTAAACTTTCCGAGTCCAAAAAGAAAACTTCAGAATGTCACTTTCTCTTACCTTTAATTGATGATACCCCGATCGAAGGTCAATCTTTAGGGAGAAACCAACACATTGGAGTTGATCAAACAAGTCAACAATCTTTGTAATAGGTTACTTATTCTTTAGCTTAACCTTGTTCAATTCTCGGTACAATACACATACAAGGTGAACCATCCTTATTTTGAACAAACAACATTGGAACACCCCATAGTAAGACACTCGCTCTAATGAAACCCTTATCAAACAAATATTTCAATTGATCATTTAATTCCTTAAGTTCCTCTAGAGCCATATGATTATGAGGTATAGAGATAGGTTGCATATCAGGAAGAATGTTAATTGTAAATTTTATTTCCCTTTAATAAGGAACACCATGAAGATCATTGGAAAACACTGCTAGAAACACCTTAAAAACTGAATTTACTCAAGAGTAGGGGTTTCAGAATCCGTATCCCTAAACCAAAAAAGATAATCGATTCATCCTTTAAGGATAATTTTTCTAGACTTTAGGCAAGAGATAAACCGACCAATAGGCGCTAAATTTCCACCCTTCCATTAATAGATAGGTTTATTTTGAACCTGAAATATGATCAATCTGGTCTGACAATCTATAGAAGTATAACAAAAATATACCTACTTCATCCCATGAATGACACCAAAATATATCATGTTTAACTCTAGAAAATCAACTTGAGTGACTTTATGATAAACTGAAACTTGCCAATTTCAATACTCTTGTAGCAACAATAGAATCACTAACCAGAGTAGAGACTGAAAATGCTACAAAAAGAATTTTGGGAATGACATCAAACTTCATACCCATATAAGAAGTAAAAAAAGACAATGTAGGAACTGGATCAAGAATTACATATACATCAAATTGAATCACGCAATATACTGGTCAACATATTCAGAGAACCTTCATGATACTATCGAGTCTGAAAAGCATAGAATCTATTCTGAGAAAAGTGCACCACAAGAACCAGAAGTAGAACTAGGCTAAGTTTGAAAACTATCCTCACCCTTGGTAGCAAGAGAAGGGTAATCTATAAATTTGTAACCAGTCTTTCCACAGCAAGAACAAGCACCCTAATCGGCTAAGCACACCCATGGATGGTTTTTCCCACACCTCTTACATGCGGGAAGATTCTTACCACTAGGAGTACCACCTTGTTGTCTTAGGGAAGACACCATATCCTTGTTGAATTTTTAAACTAGAGCACTAGATGAATTCATACCCAAACTGTTTAGTCAAAACTAAGAACGTCCATTTCCATTGGATGAAGATTAAGAGATATCACCACCATTTGTTCTTGACCTCTTAGACTTCCTAACTTTCTCCTTATGATTTTCCTTTTCGATTTGTTAGGCATGAGCCATCAACCTTGAGATATCCATCTCTTGGATTAACATGTTGGTTCTACATTCTTTGACCACTTATTCAAGCATACATGTAACAAACTTACTTATTCATTCCCTAGAGTCGGCAACCATTGTAAGAGGTTACTTAGACAATTCAATGAACTTCAATGAGTACTAGTCAAAAAAGGCACATTTGAACTTGTCCAAATCTAAGGGATCTACATCCAAAACCCCTTATTCCTTCCATTGATTACACCAAACTGGAGCAACAGTATTGAATTGGTAGGCGTCTAAATTTGCCTTCTTCACCGGAGTCACTTCCATAATGTCACCAATCTTATGGATTTCCTCAATGAATTCTTGTGGATCCTCATCCACTTTTGAACCATGAAATTCAAGTAGGTTTATCCTTGTGAAGTATCTAATCCTTGTTGTCGTTGTACCCACAGTTGAGTTCACGGGAGTTACAACCTCCATATTAGCTTGTGCGGTCAGGTCTTGCGCCAACACTTGGAAAGCAACCCTAATTTCCTCATGAAAAACTTTATTGGCCAAAGGATAAAAGGGAGCTTGAGGAACATTGAGAAATTTTTAAGGAATGTTCAAAAAATGCATGGAAAAAGAGTTAGGAGAAAGGCCCGTATAGAGATAAACACTTATGCCTGAATTATGAGTAATGAAAGAAGTAAAGTTTTCTAAATGCCTTGTAGCCTCCTATTCATAAATGTGGTGCGCTTCACACCTATGAAAAAGACTCTACTCGATGCAACTTGTAAGACTCTTAGAACCTTCAAAACTTTGTGATCGACATGACATTGGGACTAATATCTTGAGAGTCCCTAAATAATCCCCTTGACATGCTCATAAAACTAGGATGATCAATAAAATATAATAAAGCATGAAAAAGATATAAGTCTCAACATTAACATCATAAGTGATACAAAAGTTAGAGTACAACAATCTCATAAGCGAAAACATAGCAAGTCTGACAACCAACCTATGTATCATAGATGTGACTAGTAAAAGTCCCTAATTAATGAAAGAAGTTTTAAAACTGAAATGACGGAAATAAAAAAAATTCAGAACATGCAATTATATCCTCAAATCTTTAGTTCTCACCAGATGCTAAGCAAAGTTAAATCAATATGCTAGCTACAGCCGAATGAAGGAATGTCAGACCCTATGTTATGAATCAATATAAGAACAATAGATATATATGTCAATACTTTGAATGAACTCATTATGGGGAACACGCATTGTAATGACCCTCTAAGTCATTCCTATATTTATGCCTTCTCATAGTCATTTAGAGAATTTTTATAGTGATCCTAAATCATTTATAACTTGTTGAAACTGAGAATTCGGTCACCTAGCAGTTTATTTGGGTTTTCTGTGAGTTTTAGCATTTTGGAATTGTTGACCCATGAATAGTCATTTTTTATCAAAAATTCAAGAAGATGATATTAGAATCTCATTTTGATGATATCATAAGCTTCAAAAGAGTCATTTTTTACTAGTAGCATAGTCAACATGACTTCTAAGTCTTTTAGTGTGAGTCTGTGGAATTAGGCATTTTAACTTTCAAGTTAAGATGTAAGTACGACTTTAGTCAACATTCTGAGTAAACAAGATTGGATGAGAGTTTTGTCAGCACGGTTAGCTCACGAATGTTGAGTTTGGTCTAGAATGACCCTTTTTCAAATCTCAAATCTTCCGGGATAATTTCGATCCCCTTGTGAATTTTGACTAAAATGGTGTTAGGGGTGGGACCTACTTTTTTCCAAAATGACCTCATATGGAAATATCAACTCCTCCACTGAGTCAAGAATATAGATTTTTGTAAGGTTGATTATCTCATTAGCATGCACGGGGTTCCGAATGAATTTGGAACACCCCGTCGGAGATTTCTAACTTGCCAAAAACAACTGATATGCATTAAAATGTGCAACCAAAAAAGGCCTGCATCTTCACAGGATCGGCACCAAGTTTGTAGAGGTCAAGCAACCTGGTGTCCACATTCGCGGGGCCTGGTTGCATTCGTGGTGCCTGTGTTTTCATGTTTCGTTGTCATGACTGTAGAGGCCTGACAATCTCTTGTCCATGATCACAGGGCCCTTGCGCTGTTTGTTAGGATTTAATTCATGGGGGACCCTCCATGCTCAAAAAGAATAGATTGGAATTGTCTTATTTAAAGATAGGTCACGATGTTAACTTATAGTTTGATCTTAAATTAGCGATATTTCACTCATCTTCGCTCAAAATTAGGTTATTTGAAGTCCCCCATGTCTGGAATTATAGAGCCTATGTTGTGGAGTGGCCGAGAGTTATTGTAAAACATGTGTTTGAGGTGAAATTGCATTTTTAGCTTCTTTCTAGTTCCTTTGAGCTAAATATTTATGGAATTATTCATGTTCACTTTTGTTGTCCCGACCCCCAAATTGTATTATTTTTTGGAACACAAGTTTAATTGGTTAGGACCTCTTGACGGTGACAAATTTTGAAATTCCAACACGTGTACCACAATTCCCATTTAATGCCAAAATTGAACTTGTTTCATTCCATCTTTTTTGGTGTCTAAATTTCTGTAATTACATTGTGATCCTATTTTTGATAGAGTGGCAGTGTTCGAAGGCCATTCAGATAGGAAAAACTCCAGGCATAAGATTTGAAGGGCACATGGTCGGCCGACATGTAGGTTACGACTTCCTTTCTACTTAAATTGAGCTTGAATATGTAAATGCATGCTAATTATAGTGAAATTAGGGTAGGAACCAATTTATTCTTATTTTTCTCCATAGATACCATGGTTTAGGATTGATCGACAGTATTCCAGGTTTAGTACCATATTAATGGGGTTTATGTGTATTGCATGGTGATGTGTATTAATTGTATTATTTTATTGGTATTGAGCATGTTCGTCCTTATTCTTTGATTAGACTAGTGTTGCCTTAGACTTGCGATCCTTGTAGCCTTGTTTTGTCTCTCACATTGTTTTGGACAAACTAGATCCTTTTAAACTAGAGTAGCATACTTGAGTCTTATAGAATGATCCTTAATTTAGGTGATTTCTCATCTTTGTAGATTTTCTATCCTCTCTCCTCTATTTTTGCAGCTCTGATGCATTACGAGAGGTTGTTTGCTTTTGTAGTGACTTAGGATTGGATTGTTATAGGCTTGGAGCATTTTATAGATTCTTTGTGAGTGGACATCGATCCACGGTGACTTGGTATTGATATTTGAGATCCTTTTCAGAGTTGACATACCCCCATGTCACTCTTGCTAGTTGGGTGGCTTACGCCTTTAGGAGTAGACTGGAAGGCTAGGAATCCTTGATATATAAGATCCTTTTCAGAGTTGACATACCCTAGGGTCTCTCTTGCTAGCTGGGTTGGGAGTTGATTGGCTGGCTGGGTGGCCCAGATAGATTGTAACTCTTTCTATTTAGGCAGAGAGTTGACTAGATTACTTGATATTGTGGTTACTTGGCTTGGAGTCCGAATTTCACTTCGTGGTACTTTTCTCTCAGTAGACTTAGCTATTCTTTGTACCTTTCGGCCTTATAGGGGTCCATTCATATTTTATTTAAACTTGCACACGAGTCCACCTTCAAGGCTTATGTGGTCTAGTTATGATTAGTTTATTTGCACTTAATTTTACTTTCGGTATGCTCGTGTACTTTATTTCATTTCCCCCTTACCTTTATTTTTGTCTAGATTTTATCTTTTCATATTGTCTTTAATTTGTTACTCAGTCATCCTTTGATGCCTAGTGATAATCTTTGTTTTGGTACTTATGCTACACTATGCATCTGTTTTGCGATGTTGGTCATTATACCAGCTACCAACTCCACCAACTTTTGAGATCAGAGATGTGGATGAAAACTTGGCGTGCTCGATCAACCTCTCTTTTTATGTATTTATGTTTGCCTAGTATTTTCCCTTAGAGTCAGCCTTTTTGTGGTCCACTTTTGGGACTTGCACTTTTATTTTAGATGGCTCTTTACTCGTGACTTCCAGTTCTTAGATGGATTCTCTTGTATATAGATGTTTTCTTTCTTTTTCTTTTAGGTTATGTTATTGTTTAGTGTAAACAATATGTTTGGTTCTAACCTTATACTCATTACAAATTTTTCTGGTTATAGATTGGCATACCTAATAGTGGGTTAAAGTAGGTGCCATTATTGATCTCTTGGAGAGGATTTTGGGGATTTGAGTGAATAAGGGAGTTGGGGAAAGTTTTGGGGTAAAAGGGTAGATATAGGACTTAGAAATAGATGTAAAAACACTGTAGTATAACTATTAATTGCATATGAAAAGACTCAAATACCCGTAAAAATAATTTGTGGATGGTTCCTACAGTATATGTCAACAATTGAACAAACTTTAGAAACCTAAATTTAACTCTCTTCCCACGAGACCTTTCTACGGTCTATCTAAAATCTTACAATCCATAGACCCCATATGAAGAACACAAGTTTAACTCTAAAATTTCTCTATGTATGAGACCTTTCTACGAGATAATCATACAACCCATAGAACACCATACTAATCATCAAAACCTTCCATAGAATTGAGTTCCTAAATAAAATCTCTGAAACCATCCTACGAGTGTCATTTATGGCTCATCAAAACTCATACGGTTTATCCTATCAAGTTGTAGGTCCAATCATAAAAAACATAAAATTTCCAAGATCAACTAAGGTTCTACGACTCACCTTCTATGGTCCATAGAGCCTTTTACACAACGTAGATGGGACTCGTAGATCACTGTATCAACAAAATTTCTGTAGTTTTTCTTTCTAACTTAACATTCTGTTTTGCTACGTGTTACACCTTAGATACCTATAATTGCCATAGGATGGAGAGAGTTGTGCGTTTCCTCTGAGTGGTTTTATCCTTTAGAGGAGGAGATTCCTGAGTTAGTCCTTTATAGGTTGATACCTTATAATCAATCCCTTATCACCGCTTTATTGTAGTTGTTTCTCCTATTGTTTATCATTGTTGAGTTGATTTGAGAATTTTGTGTCTGAGGCCTTGATCAGGAACCAACTTGATTACATGTTAGTTTCTATGGTCTAGAAGCAAAGTGTTTGTTATTTAGACTAGTTTTGATTGTGAACATGTTGTTCAGATGTAGGTGTTGGCATTCATTGCATTAGTTTTCTTATTTTCACATGGTGTGTAGTACGACTGCAGTGCATGTGTTGGTTATATACATACTTTTTAGAAATAAGTGTTTTTCCCGATTACTTTTTAAACTAATCTTACTATGGGAGCCGTACTAGCTTTTCTACTTTACAAATGGACTTTGAGATTTTGAGGTATTGAGGATGTGCTTTCTTTTACTTGACTGGTCGAAGAGTAACAGACTCATTTTATACTATTTTGATTCCATTATTATCTTTTATCACTATGACGAAAAGGGCCAAGGATATAAGACCTGGATCAAAACCAGACATGCATATATGGAAGTTACTAAGTCCCTAATGGATTCCCTTATCTTTCTGACCCATTTAACATGTAGAAGGAGACACATGGGTCCTACCCTATTGACAGGGACTGAGGGGTAGGTATATGTGCCTTGGCACTTGGCACTTTTCACTTTGCACTATTGGTGATATTGATTTTAAATGAATAACTCACATTTATTATGCATTCCCTATCATCAGCAAAATGTATTATTGCCTGTTAGTCATCTGGGTAGTCATACGGGTTTAGTTTTTTGTTGTGTACCTTCTAGGCATATACGGGTCTGAAAAGGTTATTGTTTGATTGATTGATTACTTGTGGCATTATAAAGGGTGACCCTTTGTTTGAAAGGAGATACTGCCCTCGTCTCCCTTTACTTGACGCTCTTATATATGGTTCTGGTTTGGAGTAGGCTTCTTGGCTTCTACGTGATATTTGTGTTTAGTTATATTAGAATGCCTTAGGCTAATTGTATCCCATGGTATAGCCTTTTTATGAATAGGTTAATGGGCTAGCACATTCATGTTCGTCCCTTACTTCCTTTACTTGTTTCAGTTACTCTCTTTTCTTTTACTCAGTTTGTTTCTTATTAAAAGTTTCTTGTTGTTGCTTTAGTTACTTGATATATATGGTCCTTTATTAAATGTTATTTATGCTTACTTTTTCTTTGCAGCTTAGTTGGTCTATGCCTACTAGGTGCGACTTATTGGGTACTCTTACTACACTACTTTTACACCGTACATATCATAGTATGAGTTTTTATTGCTTATTTTTTATCTCGTGCAGAGCATCTCTTCGGATAGGGAGATTTGGGAGAGCTCATAATGTTCAAAGTTGCTTCTCTCCATCTATTTAAGCTTAACACTACTCTTTACTTCTTTCTGGAGAAAGTTCTGTATTATTGTATTGTCATTGTATCCATTTTTGAATATTTTTGTATTGATTTGATACTCTCTTCCATTTGGTCCTTAATATTATTATTCATTATTTTCAGCCTTGTTTTTTTTCTGTGTGATGGCTTGTTTCTTGTAGTTTTAAGCTATGGGGATTGGCTTACCTACTTGTGGGACATAGTAGGTGCCCTCATGAACTATGATTTGGGGTCTTGGCAGTTTGGTATCAGAGCTCTATGTTCACTAGTATCATTGGTTTGGGACAAATGTCTAGTAGAGTCCTACGAATAGGTGTGGAGACTTTAGTATCTTGTCTTTGGGACAATATAGGGCATTGTTAGGAATTCCATTATACATTCGTTATTGTGTGTAAATGCTTCGATCAATTTCTAAATACTTCCTTGGATATCAATCTTTCATAGATGGTAGCACAAAGTGCTCGATGGGAAAAGATTGGACATCGACTCATACCACCAGGGCTTTGATAATTGGTCAAGAATGGATGTTGAATGATAGTTAGAAGTTCTAGGGGCAGGCAAGATTCTGATAGAGCTAGTGGCCTCCTTGACTCCATGATATTCGGTGTTAAGAGTTATGGGTCATCAATGGAGCATGCATGTATTGAGGCTTCCTTAGGTAGTGGTAAGAGGCCCCACCATTAGTACGATGTTGATAGGATCTCAACCCAAGTAAGCATCATTTCTGTGAGGGTCATCATCACTTTTGACCTACAAGACCCATAGTAGGAGCACCTCAAGTTGTAGGTGGCTCTATGGAAGGTTATGGTACCCATTTCAGGAGAGACATCTGAGTGTGTGCATTCGGGGCATTCAGATTCATGGGCCCATTCTATTTCAGTTGGGTCCTCTCAGCAGGACGTGTTTTGTGGGAAACATTATTCTTGTGGTTAGTTGGGGCATTTTTCTAGGACATGCCCTGCATTACATATAGTATGAGAAAAACTCGATGGGTTCAGACCCCAGGGCCTTGGTATAGTCAGCTTGGGACGGTCCATAGTGTGTTATATGTGGTTCCCCGAGTATTGCAGGTAGTAGTGCAGATGTTAATTTTGAGGTAAGACACATACCATTTTATGTTCCAATAGGAATTCCTAACTTTCTTACCCAGATTGATCTTTATTTCTGCTTTTCTTATTTGCTTATATTAGATGGTTACCTTTAATTTTTCACTCATTTTCCTATTTTTAGTTTGTATAGGGTTAGTTGCTGAGAGAGTTGTGTGATCGGAGGTGTGATCTTTAGAGGTTTTGGCTAAAATTCCCTTTGTAGAATATTTCCCTTGACTAAATCCTATTCTCAGTTCCTTGGTAGCAAAGTTGGGTTTTTTTTTGTTCTATCTAATTTGTCCCTTCATGGTGGTTTTGATGTTTAGAATTGATGTTTAAGGTGGTATTTTGACTCTTTATGATCATATAGTGTCGAATTGATATGTTTGAGTAGCGGAGGTTTGAAATGGAGTGGGTTTAGAATGTTCTAAGTGTGGCAATGAATTGGCCAGAGGTGTTTTATGGAAGGTTTTATGGGGTTCACAGGGATTATAGTGTGATACGTTCGTGTTCAATTAGCGGCCAAAATAGAGGGGTAACTTTTGAACCACTGTGTCCACCTTGTTGACAATTGATTCATCCAACCAACATTAGGGGCATGGTTCCCATAATGGACTTCCTAGGGTTTATCTATCATTTTTCACGATCTGGGTTATGCACATGTTCTACACTGCGAGCTAGACTACTTTATGTCACTGTAATTATTGTTCAATACCTTGGGTTTGCTAGAGTTCCACAAAGGTTGTGTCGACGGTACAAAGGGTTAGACTTTTGATTTCGGTTCTATGTGGTGGTGTTCATTGACGACTTCTACGTTTTTTTGCTAGAAATTGGGGAATCTACTTAGAAGGCTCATCTTAATATGGAGGTAATGTTATTTGGGGATCAACAATGTTCACTTATTTCAGGATGTGAGGGTTCGTTACTAAAAAACTACTAAAAAAGCTGACAGAAAAGCAGCGGACGACGCCACTCCAAAAGTTGTCATATGTATCGGTTCAGCTAGTCAACATGTGTTGTATATGAAGCTTCTCATCAGTAAATCTATCTGCATACACGTTTACTTTCTCATCATATGTCACTTGTAAAGCATGTGTTCATATGGTACTTGTCCGCCTCACTTAAGGTTGGGGTGTGACAAAAGTGACGCCATTAGCCACTATGTCCGCCGCTTTTTAATAAAAATTAATTTTTTAAATGATTTTTTAAAAAGCGACGGACAACATCACTTAGTCCGTCAACTTCTTCACGGATTTTTTCACCAACTATATATATAATTAATAATTAATTGATTAATTTTTTTAAAGAAGCGACGGACAACATCTCAAAGTTCGTCACTTTTTGGTCAAAATGTCTGTTCAAACATTTGAGAAAAGCGAAGGACAACGTCTTAGTCTGTCGCTTTTTTGGTCAAAATTTCGGTCAACTATTTTAAAATTATCGACGGACAAATAGAAGTTGTATGTCGCTTTTCTTAAAATATCTTTGACCAGATCGGGATTTTCTTATTTTGTTCTCTCTCTCTTCTTCTCTCTTGATTCTTATTCTCTCCCTTCTCTCTACATTTTTCCCGTTGCCGCCGCCTCTACCGCAAGTCGCCGCAGCCAGTTGCCTCCCCAGCTCATTCTGTTGTCGTCCTGCCAGTCGCCGCCCATCACTGCCACTGCTCGTCGCTGCCTCTCTCCTCTTTGTTAAGGTTATTATTTAATTTTATGTGTTTTTTCAATTCTAGTGAATATAGTTGATTTTTAGTTAGTATATTACTGTTTTAGTTTATTGGGTTGTGTTTAATCAATTATTAATTTGATTTGATTATTGTTAGTTAGGTATAGAGAATTGAAGATTTTTGAATTTTGGGTTTTTTAAAAATTAGGCATATTTTGAATTATGCATTGTTAGTTAGTGAATGAATTAGGATTATTGTTAGGGTTTTGAAGATTTTGAATTAGGATTTTTATTTGGGTTTGAATTTAGGATTTTTTAAATTTTGATTGATTGTTAGTTAGTAAAGTGTTAATTTGAAGTTACATTAGTAATTGAAGTGTTATATGATGAATGTTATGAATATATATTGATGAATGTTTGAATGTCATGAATAGTTTTTTTTAATTAGATTTTAAATATCTATAATTAATTGTTGGATTAGAAGTTTTTATATAACTAATTTTATCGATTAGATATGAACTTGAATTTAAAATTTTAACTTGAACTTGAACTTGGAACATGAATATAACTATCGAATTTAATTAGAACTTGAACTAATTAAACTTAGAAGTTGAATATAACAAATTATTGGATTTGAACTTTTTATATAAGTAATAACTTTTATATGGACTTGAATTTAGAACTTGAACTTTAATGTAACTAATTCTTGGTGACCATAATTGATTAGAACTTAATAATTAAACTTAATTAGAACATGAACTTAATTTGAAGTTAATTAGTTAGAAACTTTGAACTTAATTTTTAATAACTTGAACTTAATTAGAATTAATATAATTAATTATTTAAAATCTTAAACTTAATTAAAATTTATGAATTAATTAAGCTTGCACTTTGTAGATCTTGAAATGTAGTATTTATGAACTAATTTTATAAATATATATATATATATATATATATAAGTAATAATAAATATAATTATTAAGTAATTATGATAAATATATATTAACAACATAAATTAGTTTAATTTAGTAAATTTATTATTAAATTTAATTTATAATATAATTGAATATCTATATTTTTGTAGATGGATCATCGTTTGTGGATGTATAATATGCATTATGAAATTGGTGCTTGTTTGAAACATGAGTTTATTGACGGTGTTAGAGATTTTATTCAACATACAATGACACTTGACATTTACAAGAATAATGGATTGCTTAGGTGTCGTTGTAGTGTATGTAGGTGCTTAATATTTTTTGAACCAGATACAGTCATGGTTCATTTGTACCGTAATGGATTTAAGCCTAGATATTTTGTATGAATTGATCATGGATAAAGAGATGGATTGAATGAATTGTTTTATAATTCGATGCATGTGGATGAATATAATATGCTTGCACCACATGACCAAATTAGGGTTGAACATGATAGGGTTCATGAAATGATCAATGATGCTTTCGGGGTTCAAGGTGGGATGGAACCGGAACAATATTTTGATGAAGCTCCTAATGAAGAAGAAAGATGCTTTTATGATCAATTAGAAGAGTCTAGTCGTCCACTATGTGAAGGGAGTCCGCATTCTGCCTTGTTAGTTGTGGTTAGATTAATGAATATTAAATCAGATTGGAATGTTCCTAATACGGCTACAGAATCAATGGTTGATCTTTTTGGTGAACTAGTTAATCTGGAGTTAAACATACCTAAGAACTTCTATCAGGCAAAGTGTTTGGTTTCCAAGTTAGGATTGACGTATGATAGAATTCATTGTTGTGTTAATGGCTGCATATTGTTTTACAAGACTGATAGTGAATTAGAAAATTGTAAGTTTTGTGGACATGCTCGTTATAAGATGACTCTAGCTGGAAAGATGGTCACAGTTAAGGCGATGCATTATCTACCTCTTATTCCTTGGTTAAAGAGGTTGTATGCATCAAAGAGGTTTGCCCCACATATGAGATGACATCGTGAATATAGAAGGTCGCTGGGTGTCTTGTCTCTTCCATTTGATGGTGAAGCATGGAAGCATTTTGATAATGTATATCCTGATTTTGCTAGTTAACCAAGAAATGTTAGATTGGGGTTGTGTGCAGATGGCTTCACACCATTCTCTAATGTTGCTTCACCTTATTCATACCAGCCGGTATTTCTTACTCCGTATAATATTTCTCCTGAAATGTGCATGGCCAGTCCTTACATCTTTCTAAGTTGTGTTATTTTAGGTCCCCATAATCCAAAAAGTTTGATTGATGTCTATATACAACCATTGATAGATGAGCTCAAACAATTGTGGTTTGGAGGTGTTTTGACTTATGACATATCAACTAAGTAGACTTTCGTTATGTGTGCTTCTTTAATGTGGACTATTAATGATTTTCCTACATAAGGGATGTTTTCTAGTTGGATGACAGCTGGAAAGCTAACATGTCCGTATTGCATGGAAAATAGTAAGGCATTCACTTTAAAGCATGGCAGAAAAAATGCATGGTTTGATTGTCATCGCTAGTTCTTGCCAATGAACCATGAGTTTAGAAAGATGAAAAATGCATTTAGGAAAAAAAAAGATTGCAAGTGACCCCCCACCTCCATTACTCACAGGGCATCAAATTTGGGAGAGAGTTTCTCAATTACCTAGAGTAACAACAACTTCACTTTCTAGACTTCCATAATATGGTGTTGAACATAATTGGACCAAACAAAGCATATTTTGGAAGTTGTCGTATTGGAAGGACAATCTCCTACGACATAATCTTGATGTGATGCACATTTTAAAAAATTATTTTGACAATTTGTTTAACATAGTGATGGGTGTTAAGGGTAAGACAAAAGACAATCCAAAATCTAGAATGGACATAAAGGAATATTGTAGGAAAAAAGAGTTATGGCAGCAGGAATAACAAAATGGTAAAATAGTTAAGCCCAAAGCCAACTTATCATTCACATTGGATGAGAAACGTGAAATTTGTGAGTGGGTAAAAATTTGAGGCTGTCGGAGGGCTATGCTTTGAATTTAGGAAAGCGGGCAAATATGAATGAAGGACAATTGATAGGTATGAAAAGTCATGATTGTCATGTGTTCATGGAAACATTAATTCCTATTGCTTTTAGCCATCTACCCTAAAGGATATGGAAACCAATCACAAAGATAAGTAAATTTTTTTAAAAGATTTGTGTTTTGGAAAGTTGTTGGAAAGTTGTTTAGACAGGATGGAGGAAAATATTCTTGTTATTACTACTAAGTTGGAGAAGATATGTCCATGTGGTTTCTAGATGTGATGGAACATTTTCCAATTCACCTTGTACAAGAGGCCCGCCTTGGAGGTCTGGTTCAAACAAGATGGATGTATCAATTTGAGAGGTATCCATTTGAAATATTCATAAAGTTATATATATTCACCAAGTCTTTTATTCACATATATATATACATATATACATGCAGAAAAATTTGCAGTTTGAAGTAAACAATTAAGCAAAGGGGAAAGATCGAAGGATCAATTGTTCAAGGTCATATTGGGAGAGAAACTGGTGATTTTTATTCTTATTACATTGGTGATGATGTGTCATGTAGGAAAAACAGGCCCAATCACAATGATGAAGGAGATATTGATCCTTTATTTCCATAGATATCAATTTTTAATCAAAATGGTCGAGTATCTAAAAAGCGTGGAAAGCGAGGCTTCACTAATATTGAAATGCAATCAGTTGTGACACATATTTTGCTTAATTGTCCAGAGATTCAACCATATCTCACGTAAGTGTTAAAAATATGTTATCAAATTACATACTAATAAGTGTTCATTAACTAACGAAATGTCTGAATGTAAAATGATCAACTTGTTCGTAAACACATGGGGTAATGAAGCCATCTATACAGACTTTTCCAAATGGCTAAAAATCTATGTAAGTGCGCAAGCTTACATTGAATCACTAAGTATTTAATAACATATTCATGTTATACTAAATTATATTACTTTAAATAACAATCACGTAGGTTCACGATGAATACTCAAGTGTCCAGCATTTGCAATTAGTGAAAGAAGTAGCACTTGGACCTGAATCTCAAGTACTGACAATGAATATGTATTGTGTCAATGGTTTTAAGTTTCAAACTCAAGAAGTTTCTAGGAACTAGAAAACAAATAATAGCGGTGTATACATACAAGGTGATGTTGATGGTACTGGCCAAACTATTGAATAATATGGTGTCATTAATGAGATTATTGAAGTGAGGTATTCAGGTTGGCCTAAGAAGACGACTGTATTGTTTCTGTGTGAGTGGTTTGACCCATCACATAGAGGCACAAGGTGGACCATCAACATAATATAATTGAAGTTAAGCACACCAGGAAATACATAAGTTATGATCCTTTTATTATTGCACAAAATGCTAAACAAGTGTATTATGCTCCATATCAATTGCGTAGAGACAAAGCTGATTGGTGGATTGTTATAAAAACTAAGATTGTGGGAGGAATTAAAATTGACAATGTCTTAGATATGGCGTATCAAAAGGATGTTGCAATTGTTCATCAACAAGTTGATAATGAATTGGAAAACACACTACAACATCCTCAACACATATTAGAAGAAGTATCTGATGATGAGATAATGAATGTTGAGGAAGAAATATACAAGAATGAAGAAAATAATCATTTGATGATGAAGAATGGGACGTTAATGAAAATGAAACAACTGAGGAGGAAGAATGGGAGAGTGATGGAATTGAAACAACGAGGAGGATTAGTAGTAGAATGAAAACTAGTATATATGTAAGTTAATTTATTTTGCTAATTTTATTTAATTTATTATTTTTATATATTATACATGTAAATTTGCATACAGATGTCACCAGGCAGTGACGGTGATTGACATCGCGAGTTTGTTGGAGTTAGCCAGACAAATAAGGCTAAAAAGAAGAAGTCTAGGAGACCCATAGATCATGAGGATATTATAGGATTTATTTCTTCTCCGCCAGAGTGTATCAGTCATGTTACTCATTTATTTGTTGTTCCATTTGGTACGGTGGATCCTCAAGCATATTATCCTAATTATCGTCCACCAGTCGGTGCTTCCTCTACTTCACTGGTATTGCCTCCACGGTGCAACAAGGACCTACCTTTACAGGCTATTCGTTGACCACGACCATTATCGATAGGTAGGATATCATATGGTACTCCATCTCCCACAAGTACATCTCCTCAGTTATCTGCCATGAGGATTAGAGATTCTAGTAGCGAGCAGTCAGATGCTATGAATGGTATGCCTCCATTGACTCAGCGTTTTGTGCATCCTGGTGTATCACCTTCATCTAAAGCTGCACCTACTGCCATACCATATGATGAGTTGCCAGCTCTAGCTCCTGGACAGAAGGACAAACTTGGTAAAGTCATGATTGAGTCGGATGGATCATCATAAGTTTGTTGTGTTATCTATTTGTTAGTTTATTTTATTTATTTCTCATACTTTAATATATTATTCATGAACTAACATATTTATTTTGTGTTTTGCAGGTGGCATCCTGCAAACGATGCTGCTCGGGCTTTAAAATACTGTGTTAGAAGACTTTATACACAGGCATATCACTCTTGGAGAGAGATTCCAAACAATATACTCCGAACGATGTTTAATAAATTTAAGGTATATATTTTTTAGTTAAGTTTAATAATCTTAGTATACTTTACTTTTTTTACTATGGATCTAATTAATGCTATTCGGAAAAATTAAGAATATGCGTACTTGGGAGTCGAGGTACAATTTGGTCATTGCGACCACATTTTAGATGAGGGCATCCATGAAACTAACTAGCTGGCTAAAAAAACTTTGGGATACTGATCAACGTCCGGGTTGGATGTTGCCTCATGTTTTTGATGAATTGCCTCAGTATTGGAACACAGATAAGTTTAAGGCAATGATAGAACAAGCCAAAAAGTCTAGAGGCAGTCTTAATGGTAGCTCGTTGCACACCAGAGGTGCAAAGACCGTTGGAACAATTACAAGAGAGATGATAAGTTCTAATTCAAACTTTTAAATAAATAATTAGTTAATTCATATATATCGTTATAAAATTTCAGTTTTTATTTGTAGGAAAAATAATTAGGGCACATTCTAATTGGAACGGAGGTTTTCAAGAAGACTCATGTGAAGAAGAAAGAAAATGAGTCGGATTCGAATGTGTGGCTGGAGGAATGGCCGAACGAACTTTTATAAGTTATTTAATATAAATAATATATATTAATAGTGAATATATTTATGATATGTATATATATTGATGTCAATTTTTATATTTAATAGGCAGAATGAGTTTCATCAGTACGTCGCTGAGGATCTAGATAGTTCGGTCCAAATGACACCAAAACTGTCCACCCAAATTTGGACAGAAAAAGTTGTAGGGGGACACACAAGAGTAGAGTCTATGGTCTAGGCTCTCGAAACGATGTAAGATGACTCCAGTCAGGCTTACAAGGTATTTGATCATCACGTCAAGCCGATGCACTTGACAGTGTTGAGACTACTGCTATGTCGAATCAAATTGCACAACTTACATCGGCACTGGCAAAGTCGGAGCGAAGAAGAGTAGCTGAACAACAAAGCATGAGTGCGACCGTTCAGGAAATCAAAGAACAAGTGTTGAACCTCGCTCGTTGACCTGGTGGTTCGTGGATTCATGGCATCAGTCTCTATCACATCAGGCTTAAAGTTTAATATTATATCAATTTTCTAGAAGATTATCGTTGGAGTTGGGCTTAGTATGGTTGCACCAGAGTATTGGTCGTCCCATTGAATAGCTTGGCTAGTTTCAAGTGGTTGCATTCAGATTTAAGCTGATGGTTAGGTGAGTCATTAGAACAGAACTTTGAGCTTCTGCCCTCGGCAAGGTCACTTATTATGGTTTTTACCGCTCTTCAATGTTCAAATGGTGTGTGTCTTTCTTTCATGATTAGAATGCGAAGGTTTTGTTCTACCTTCGTGTCAACAATATCCTGACTTAACCTTTTGCATGAAAATGTCCCACATTATCACAGAAACACATACCCGGTTCTCTCATGAAACCCACATACACTAACTATTAGTGTACCGATGTGCTACCCAAGCCAATCGAATATTATCATGTACCAGGCGTTGAACCTAAGCAAACCATTAGTTTTCCGTACTAGTGTGGTACCTAAGATAACCAATAATCCCAAACAACAAGCACAATCACAATCATAATGACTAACTATACTTAAAGCCACAAGTAAATTAAACAGGTTCATTGCATGAGATTAGCAACTTGATGTTATTTCACATTCATCCCTAATGTTTTCCCCACAAACATTGCACAAGTAATATTATAAAATAGTAACATGCAGACATCACATAACTTGGAAACAAAAAATCATCAACTACTTCAAATTAAGCCTTGAAAACTCTAAAGAGGTTGAGCTTTCCCCTTTTGTAATGACTTGGCTTGTTGTTAGTCTAAAATAATACTCCCTTCGTCCCATTTTATATGTCACCTTTTTACTTTGCACTTGCATTAAGAAATGATATAACTTTACCCTTCTACCCTTATTTAATATTTTTTTAAGTCAACTTTCTAATAAATGATGAATATATTTTAGAAATTAATTAACTACTCTATCAAAGGTATGATAGGCAACATATGGTAATTTATGCATAAATTTTATAAAATGACAAGTATTGTGGTCCAGCTATTTATAGAAAGAGATGACACATAAAATGCGACGGAGGGAGTAACAAAACACAACAATAAATGAGAAATGGCCTAAAAATACCTGAATTGTACTCAAACCCTAAACCCTTGTCCATTCTCATGATAATCCCACCCAAACAATGATATTCATCCACTATTAATTCAAGTCAAAAACCCTCCCCTAAGAGAACCACCATAAAAAGTTAAGGGAGTAATTAACTTACCTTTACCTAACAAATTGGTGGAAATCTAAAGAAAAAAGCCCTAAGTGGCCCTTTCTTTTCCCAAAAACGAAGTTGCAGAATCATAAAGGGTTTTGAAACTTTTTCTATATTAATTTGGGACTGACCCGCTATAACGGCCACCAATCGCTATATTGGCTCTGCAATACCGGAATCCCACTAGCTATAGAGGCTTACACCAAGATATAAACTCTGCAATCTTCCTCAAGCCCCCATTTCATAACACACTTTTCAAGCCCCCAAACTAACGTTTTCACGCAAAATTCAATATCAGGAGTTCTACTCACCCGAATTCACTTATGAAAAGTCCTATAGATTCCTGAATGTCTTAACTAATAAAAAATCAACTCAAGCTTAGACATTTTACCCAATATTTTCCCAGGTAACCCTATACCTCACCTTTTCGACAGTCATCTAAACCTTATCACGCCTAAAATTTTCAAGTCACAACTCAAAATGTTTTCTTACCCAACTATTTCACCGTTAGTGTACCAGAAATGATCGGAAGGTATCATCATAGTAATACATAATAGCCTAGTGAGTCCATTAGAAGTACAATCAAAATGGTAGTTGGGATGATGGAGGCTGATCAAATAAGTAGCACATAGGTACAAAGAGGAGCAATAAACAACCATTTCAGCCAGCTGAATAAATTCTAGATGGGTAAAGCAGAAATGCAAAATCAAATTCAGTAGCTTAGCTATTCTGAATAGTCTGTGAAGGTGACCATATATAAAATGTGTGAGGTGCGAATACGATTGAATTCCATATAATTTTTAGGCTAATTGAACAAGGGAACACAAAATTAAAAAAATTGAACACTTCTAGACCAAATTGGACTAACCAACCAGATTTCTCATAAGGTGGAAATCATAATTTAAATTAGTATAGACCACAAAGGCAGTAGCAAGGCTATCAATATGGGTAATTTAGTGTAGAGACTAATTGATTGAATCAAGGAAAATGGAAAAAATAATGCATATGAGGAAAAAAGTGGTCTGTTGATGCAAAAAACCGAGACGTAACAATCCAAAATCTTGAAAGACACATTAGTCTGTTTGCTAATAATCTTAATAATATTCCCCATGAAGGACTACCTTGTGATGTGGACCCTAATCCTAAACAAGTGAATGATGTGATGAATCGAAGCGGTAATGATCTGTGTGACAGAGTACCAAAAATGGTCGTTAAAGGACCAATTGAGAGAGAAAGACTGAGGTTCTGGTAGAGAAAGTGGTGAACTAGTATAGATTAGTAGCTACTAGACTTCCTTCCTCATTCCCAGAATGGCTAAAAAAGTAGAAGAAGGAATTATCTGTTTTGAAATACTATGATTTATAAAATTTGGTAAATATTACCTTCCCTCTTATTGATATATTGTTATTCATTCATCAATAACACAAACATTAGCAAGATATTGTAACACATCAAACTTTTGGCTACAACTTGAGCCATTTTATGAATGTAGGTAGACTAAAAATGGGTGAAAATTTTATTGTTCCTAGGTGTAAATGTCAATTTGTTAGTGTTTGAAGTGTATTGGATGTGAGTTAAGGTCATAAGTAACCTTTAGCACAAAGTCCAGTTGAGAGTTTCTTTGACGATTTTGTTTTTGTGTAGGTTCATTTAAGGATCAACTTCAAACAAGAATATCTCCTAGAATAAGAAGATTTACACGGCCCCTAACCTATCAAATTAAAATCCCTTGAGTCTAGTTTTCAATGTGCCCAACCACTCATCTATTTGACTTCAGATTAAGAGGTAATGAACATTTCACTCAATGACTACCAGAATAGCCACGCGTGTTGGCCACGTGTAACATTGGCATTCCCCGCTATGCTAACTTTCCAGTATCCGTGTTTTTAAGATTCTTTATTTATTAAGTTTAGTTTAGGGTTCACTTGGGCACTTATCTTGGACGACTTAGGGCTTAGTTTTTTCTCAAAAACCTCTCCTCTCTTCCACCTTCAACACCAATGTATGCTCCTACCATGTATCTCAAGTATTTTTAAATATTCTTAATCTAAAATCATGAATTATTAACAAGGTTCTAAAATCAGATCTTCCTTCCATATCTATTGACATCAAGAACTAATTTCAAGATGCAAGAACGGACTTTTGGGATTCGTCTTCAACGTTAGGATTTTCGTTTGAGTGATTCAAGCTATATGAGGCTAACCTTGAGTGTGGGAATAATTCTTCTCCAATTACCCCCATGTTTTACATCCTTAGAACCTCCATGGAAAAGTTAGGGTTCTTGTTGGAAGTGTAAATTCTGTATAGCCTTGATGTTTCTATGATTCTTAATGAATCTTTGTGAAATCTTCCACAAATGTTATTTTAGTTCATCCATGTCCATATAATTGTCTTCATGAAATATCAAGTTATGTCTGTACAAAACGTCATGTTTCGCATGACAAAGCTTTATGAACTCATGAATACTTAGGATGTCATCCATTCTCTAAGGCAATTTAATATCAAGAAGTTTGTCCCTTTTTCATCATGAGATTTCAAAAGCATGAATCATGATTTTGTGATTCTTCTTCAAAGCATGAATTCTATGAATTTCCGTTCAGAAATATGAAACTTATGATATATGGAATTATTTGAGATTATGACTTATAACTTATCAACTTGAAGAGTGTTTATTGATTTTATGATGTGAACTATCAATTGGGTTTAGCAAGGTGTGAATGGGAAATAAAAAAAGAGAAAATGGAAAGAGGAAGAACCAATGAAAGTGGGGGAACCAATTTTGGATGGAAAATAAAAAGTCATTGCAAAGTGCAAATGAAAAGTCATTTTTACCATATTGGTAGAAGAAAGGAAATTGTTGTCCTTATATTAGGAAACACTTCCTTTAATTCTTCAAGGCTTAAGAAGAAGGTGCTCCCTCACTCCATCGTCGTCGCTCGCTTGGCCTCGGCCTCGGCTTCGGCTTCGGTGATTGATAATATTTTTGGACAAAATTTATTTAATCAATCTTGTTAATTCATTTTTTTTCTCTTATAAATTAATTCAGAATGTTAGTGACATAACAGAATTAATTTGGCGCAACAGATATTTATTTGAAATTCATATGCAACGGTAATAACATTCTGAAGGGACCTGTTCCTTCCGAAAAGTCATTATTTTTTCCCAAAAGACACAACATTCTGGAAATAACGGGTCTAAACAGAATTGTCTGAACAGACGCATTCCTTGTTGTAAATGGCTATAAATAGAGATGTTTTTTCCGGTTTGCACCACTGAAATTTTTTCCTTTCTGCATACATTTTCTTACATAAACAAAATTGTCGATCGACTGAGTCTGTGTGCTCTTGTTGCTGTTCTTGCGTTCGCTAATGTTATTGAAGTTTGAGGTACCGCTACTTCTTTAACAGGTTAATCCGTTTTATCTTGGGAGGAATTAATCTGCAACCTCGGGTACAGTGAGGGGATTAAATTTCTTAAGGAAACACAGTGGTTTCTATGGACTCGGTTAAAATATTTCTGTCTATTTCATCTACTTTTTGTTTCTGTATTTTTGACTAAGCTGAATATAGGAGATAACTATCTTAAGAAATTTAATAGTTTCTGTATTTGAGGTTTCTGGAGATTAAAACCTTTATGGTTTTCTACTCTGTTTGAATTTTTAAAATTTATTCGATTAACGATTAAAAGAACATAAAAACTTTATCGTTAAATCAGAAACAGTCTATGTAAGGATTTATTCTTTACTGGTAGTGTTTCACATACTAAATTGTCTGCCATTTGTGACAGAAAAATGACTAATTCAAGTCAAGTAAATGCTGAAACAGTAAGTGCTGCAAGAACATCGGTTGCACACAATCGTTCAACTACTACCCTAGCACCGGTTGAGAAACCTGTAAAGTTTTCTGGAGTCGACTTCAAGAGATGACAGCAAAAGATGTTCTTCTATCTGATTATGTTGAGTCTACAGGGGTTCATTAATGAGAACGTTGTTGTTATGTCGGATGAAACTCCGCCTGAAGAACGATTCTTGGTAACAGAAGCATAGCCACATTCTGATTTTTTGTGTGAAAATTATATTCTAAGTGACCTACAGGATGATCTGTACAATGTGTACAGTAATGTCAAAACCTCAAAAGAACTCTGGGATGCTTTAGAAAAGAAGTACAAAATAGAGGATGCCGGAATGAAGAAGTTTATTGTGGCAAAGTTTATGGACTATAAGATGATAGACAGTAAGACTGTCGTCACCCAAGTTCAAGAATTGCAGGTCATAATCCATGATCTCCTTGCTGAAGGTATAAATTTATTTAATACCTATGTTTGAAATATTAAGTTTATTATTAATACTCACATAATCTTTAATGTAGGATTGGTTGTGAATGATGCTTTTCAAGTGGCTGCCATTATTGAGAAGTTACCTCCACTGTGGAAGGACTTCAAAACCTACTTGAAACTTAAACGCAAGGAGATGACTGTTGAAGATCTCATGGTAAGGCTGAGAATTGAAGATGACAACAAGGCCGCAAAAAAGAGGTCACGTGGTATTCAGCAACATTTGGAGTAAATATTGTTGAAGAAGATCCCACAAAATCAAAGAAAAAAAAGAAAGCATCGGGTCCAAAGAGCAATCCTCCTAAGAAGAAATTCAATGGAAGCTGCTTCAACTATGGCAAACGTGGTCATAAGGCTACTGAATGTAGGGGTCCCAAGAAGGACAAGAAGAAGGATCAAGCAAATTTGGCTGAATCCAAAGGAGAGATGGATGATCTTTGTGCAATGCTTTCAGAATGCAACTTGGTTGGAAAATCGAAGAGAATGGTGGATAGATTCTGGTGCCTCATGCCATGTTTGTGCCAACAAAGAATTATTTTCATCATATACTCCAGCACCCATAGACGAGAAGTTGTTTATGGCAATTCTGTTGTTGCAAAGGTGGAAGGAACTGGCAAGATCCTCCTAAAGATGACATCAGGCAAGGTGGTGACTTTGAACAGGGTCTCGTATGTTCCAGAATTGTGAAAGAACCTAGTTTTATACTAGTTCTGACTAAGAATGGAGTCAAATGTGTATTTGTTTCTGATAAAATTGTAGTAAGTAAGAATGAGATGTATGTAGGAAAAGGTTACCTCACTGAAGGCCTTTTTAAACTCAATGTAGTTGCAGTTGATATGAATAAAGATTCTTCTTCTTCTTACTTGCTTGAGTCTAAATGTTTATGGCATGAACGATTGGGACACGTTAATAATAAAACCTTGTGAAAACTGATTAACTTAAATGTTTTGCCTAAATTTGAGTGCAATAAATCAAAATGTCAAGTTTGCGTTGAATCTATGTATGCTAAGCATCCTTATAAATCTGTTGCAAGGAATTCATATCCCTTAGAACTGATTCACACTGACATTTGTGACATGAAGTCAACACCAACAAGTGGTGGAAAAAAGTATTTCATAACTTTTATTGACGATTGCACTAAATATTGTTATGTCTATTTGCTAAATGGTAAGGATAAAGCAATAGATGCATTTAGGCAATATAAAACTGAAATTGAAAATTAGTTGGATAGAAAGATCAAAATGATCAGAAGTGATAGAGGTGGAGAATATGAATCTCCATTTGCAGAAATATGTTTGGAAAATGGAATAATCCATCAAACTACTGCTCCTTACTCTCCACAATCTAATGGAATTGCGGAAAGGAAAAATTGAACATTAAAGGAAATGATGAATGCCTTACTTATAAGTTCAGGTTTACCACAAAACTTGTGGGGGGAGGCTATCCTTACAGCAAATCGAATACTCAATAGAGTGCCTCATACGAAGACACATGTTATTCCATATGAGAAATGAAAAGGTAGAAAACCCAACTTGAAATATTTCAAAGTGTGGGGGTGTCTTGCCAAGGTCCAGGTTCCTATACCTAAGAGGGTGAAAATAGGGACTAAGACTGTGGATTGTGTATTCATTGGATATGCCACAAATAGTAAGGCATGTCAATTTTTGGTTCATAAGTCCGAACATTCGGATATTTATGATAATACGGTAATGGAATCAGATAATTCTTAATTTTTTGAACATATCTATCCGTATAAAACTAGACTTGAGTCATCTAGTGGGGGTCTAAACAACCTCGAGAAGAACCAAATGAGAATGAAACCAATGAAGAGAGTCCAAGGCGCAGTAAACGTCAAAGGACAGCTACTTCATTTGGATATGATTTTGTAACATTCCTTCTTGAAAGTGAGCCTCAAACATTCAAGGAAGCGATGTTGTCTAGCGACTCAACCTCTTGGAAGGAGGCTGTCAATAGTGAGATTGAATCAATCTTAAGCAATCATACCTGGGAGTTGGTTGATCTTCCTCCAGGGAACAAACCTTGGGTTAAAAATGGATCTTCAAAAAGAAGATGAAAGATGATGGAACTATTGACAAATATAAAGCAAGACTTGTTGTCAAAGGCTTTGAACAGAAAGAAGGTCTTGATTATTTTGACACATACTCGCCAGTGACTAGGATTACATCAATTCAGATGTTAATTGCCCTAGCTGCAGTATACGGTCTTGAAATCCATCAAATGGATGTGAAAATTGCCTTCTTAAATGGAGAGCTGGATGAAGAGATCTACATGGAATAGCTTGAGGGCTTCGTAGTTCCCGACAAATAAAAGAATGTATGCAAACTTGTTAAGTCACTTTATGGACTAAAACAAGCACCGAAACAATGGCATGCAAAGTTTGATCAAACCATGTTGTCAAATGGATTTAAGATCAGTGAGTGTGATAAATGTGTTTACATTAAAGACACTACAGATCAGGAAGTCATTGTATGCCTATATGTGGATGACATGTTGATAATGAGCAAGGACATTGCCAATATAAAAGCTACTAAGCGTATGCTTGCTAGTAAGTTTGATATGAAAGATCTAGAAGTAGCCGATTTGATATTGGGAATAAAGATTCACAAGACTCCTAACAGTCTAGCATTGTCTCAATCTCATTATATTCAAAAGGTACTTGAAAAGTTCAAATATTTGAATTTCATAAAGGCAAAGACCCCAATTGATGTGAACCTTAATCTTGCTAAGAATAAAGGTGAAAGTCAGTCTCAATTGGATTACGCCAGAGTATTGGGAAGTTTGATGTATGTCATGAATTGTACACGACCAGACATAGCCTGCGCTATAAGTAAACTGAGTCGATACACAAGTAATCCCAATCAAAATCATTGGTTGGCAATGAAGAGAGTTTTGGGGTACTTAGAAGACACTCAAAACTATGCTTTGCATTACAACAAATATCCAGCAGTTCTTGAAGGATATAGTGATGCAAATTGGATTACTGGGTCAACTGAAATGAAATCCACGAGTGGATATGTTTATACTATTGGTGGAGGAGCAATATCTTGGAAATCATCCAAACAAAATGTATAGCTCGCTCTATAATGGAGTCAAAATTCATCGCCTTAGACAAGGCAGGTGAAGAAGCTGAATGGCTCCGGAATTTCTTAGAAGATACTCCATTTTGTCCTAAATCAATGGCCCCTATATGCATACATTATGATAGTCAAGCTGCAATAAGAAGAGCTGGAAGCGTTATGTATAACGAGAAGTCTCGTCACATAAGACGAAGACATAACTCTATTAGACAACTACTCTCTAGTGGAATTATCACAATTGACTATGTAAAGTCAAAGGATAATGTGTCGGATCCACTTACAAAAGGCCTAACTAGAGAGGGAGTTCAGAGATCATCGACGGGAACGGGACTATGGCCGAGAACAAGTCATCGTGGTGGTAACTCTACCTAGAAGACTGGAGATCCCAAGATCTAGGTTCAAGGAGATCAAACAAAGTCATAGATGACGGTTCAGCATTGTCAAAACTTATTTTATGGTCCATTCTCATGATGAGACAATTTTCAGTAACCAGGATAAAGACATAAGGACCTTTTAATGGTTTCTAAGTTTGATACAGGGTATATCAAATGGTGTATCTACGGGATAACACAGTTAGAAACCACCTATATAAGTGTGAAGTGTAAGTCGCTTCAAGGAGAATCTAGTAAGGCCAGTTCTCTAAGCACTAATTAACCGAGATGTGTTCATGGCTGAAACGAACAAAACAATAAGAACCAAAAACAGTTCAAGGGTTGATTGTGTGACTTATATTGTTTAGGTATACACCAAAGCTCGACGGTTCAAAGATATCAAATCTACCGATTGACAGAGTATATCCGATATATGTTCACTACGGAAAGTTTAAAGGGAAACCTACTTATCCAGATGCGATTAACCCTTACTTACAAGACACACAAGTTTTTCATGCATATGTTTTAACTATAGCCATTCCCCATTCATGTGGGGGATTGTTGGGTTTAGCAATGTGTGAATGGGAAATAAAAAAGAGAAAATGGAAAGAGGAAGAACCAATGAAAGTGGGGGAACCAAATTTTGGAGGGAAAATGAAAGTCATTGCAAAGTGCAAATGAAAAGTCATTTTTACCATATTGGTAGAAGAAAGGAAATTGTTGTCCTTATATTAGGAAACACTTCCTTTAGTTCTTAAAGGGTTAAGAAGAAGGTGCCCCCTCGCGCCGTCGTTGTCGCTCGCTCGGCCTCGGCCTCGAATTCAGCTTCGGATTTGGATTTGGCAAATGATGTGATTGATTGATAATATTATTGGACAAAATTTATTTAATTAATCTTGTTAATTCATTTTTTTTCTCTTATAAATTAATTCAGAATGTTAGTTAAATAACAGAATTAATTTGGCGCAACGGAATTTATTTGAAATTCATATGCAACGGTAATAACGTTCCTGTTCCTTCCAAAAAGTTGTTATTTTTCCCAAAAGACACAACGTTCTGGAAAAAATGGGTCTGAACAGAATTGTCTGAACAGACGCATTCCTTACTGTAAATGGCTATAAATAGAGATGTTTTTTCCGGTTTTCACCACTGAAAATTTTTCCTCTCTGCATACATTTTCTTACATAAACAAAATTGTCAATCGACTGAGTCTGTGTGTGCTCTTGTTGTTGTTCTTGTGTTCACTGAAGTTATTGAAGTTTGAGGTACCGCTACTTCTTTAACAGATTAATCCATTTTATCTTGAGAGGAATTAATCTGCAACCTCGGGTACAGTGAGGGGATTAAATTTCTTAAGGAAACACAGTGGTTTCTGTGGACTCGGATTAAAATCATTCTGTCTATTTCATCTACTTTTTGTTTCCGTATTTTTAACTAACCTGAATACATGAGATAACACTATCAAACATGTAATTGGCATAATATCTACAAAACATGTGTATGATTCTTATGATTTATGGGCTTCCAAGCCAGACATGTATCTCTCATGTTCTCTACAGTATTTGTATATGATTCACGTTATGATGTATGGTCTTCGAAGACAAACATGTTTTTTTTTCACGAACATTATGCTAAATTATGATATAGGAGCTTATAACTCTATTATGATAGTTTTTTTAGTAATAGTTAACATTAAGAAGGAAAAGTTCAGACAATGAATGCCCAAAATTATAAGTGTCAGTGTAGGTTAACGATTGTACCGTTAGTTCTGATGAATCCTCCAAGTGCCCCTGGCAAGGGGTTATTACTAATCCATAAGGCATGTATGCCTCATACATTGGCAAGGTATGTGGTAGCTTAGCTTATCGAACTGATATCATATTCTATATGTTCCCATGATTGTTATCTTTGGTTAACCTAATAAGTATGATATTCTATGAAATTAAAAAAGTATTCTTAGGAGTTGTGATTTGTATGAAATATGATTTTTGCCACCAGTTGTAAAGGTTTGGGAAAATGCATTGCATATATGGATATAAGCTTAGCCAACATTCAGGTTAGTTTCGGTTTCAGAGTTTCAGAAGTTGAACTTAAGCTCTTTAATAGTACTAATTGATTTACATAAATATAGTGTTTCTTACATTTCTATGCTCAGAAATTTTAGGATCTTGATGTCTACCATATTCAAGTTCAGTTATTCAGCTTTATCAGTTATATTCCTATTTCAATATAGTTATTTTACATACCATATATTCAGTGTACTGATGCATTTGGTGTTGCATCATTGTGAATTAATATTCTTTCGTAAATATTAACTTTGGTGCTCTAAATTAGCCATTAGAAGACTTACAAATACGTCAGCTTTTCACAATGAACAAATCTGAATGAAATTATGGTAAATCATATGTTTGTATTCCGATAGCTAAGAACTGTTACCGTAGTTAGTTTCGTATTCTTGGTTACAATCTAAGTAGTATAATTAGTTAATAATTCTCCATTTTAACACCTACTCCAAAATTCAAATGATCATCTACTAAACTAACATCCCTTCTAATTTTTTGAATGTCAAATTGAAAGTACTATTTATAATATTTTTCATTTTTCTCCCTTTTCAAGAATAAAGTAGTTAGTTTTTATTTCCCTCAACTTTTCAAGTGGCATAGTAACCATAGAGTTAGCAATGAGTTAATGATAAAGAATCTGATAAAAGTTAGAACTCTATGTTTCTCAACCCGAAACTTAAGGTCTAAAACTATAATTCTACAGAAAACAATTAACTCTGATTTGTGTTTTCTGATCAACTTAAGTTGAAAGGAAAATTGTTTTGTATTAGAGTGAAAATTACTTTTTCACTTTGATGTTGTCCAAAATAGAAAAGTTGAATTGAAACTATTAGTTGCGACGTGTTGTCTTAGTTGGATCTTTTCAACACTTGACCGACAAAAATGTCTTTTATAAAACTCCCTACATTGTTTATGTGAAAGATCATATATCTCATCATTCACTAAAAATTATAGAAGCAGACAAAACTCGTAAGAAAAAGTAGAAAAAAATACAATCTCCACAAAAAGCGAGCATGCAATTTGATCATAAACTACATATGACTGTAGGGGTGACAAATGAGCGGTTTGGGTCTATGTAGTTATTGAGTCAAGATCCAATCCGCCAAAGTTTTCTTGGGTAAAAAAGGTTGGGTTATGATGGGTCAAAACACAGATCCTAACCTAACATCTCCCCTTTTTAAAACATATATAGTTGTAACATGTTAATGTTTTCAATTTATGAAAATGATAGTATGCATTCAAGTGAACCCATATTTATGATACAATAATCTATCTATTTCAATATGATTTTAATATTAAAAATAATACTAATTGTGTCATCCAAGATTTACCAAAACAATTGTGCTTATTTAGTTATGTTAAGATTTCATAAATGATGGAACTAATAAAATCGTAATTACCTTGATTCACCAAGGTCCGCACCTACATGTGGAACACTAAGACAAATACTAAAGTGTACAAAGAAAACTGAGTAAAGTAACATAACACAATTGTTATGCAAAAAAAAGGTCAGTTTATTATAACCCTAAAAACTAAAAGTCCACAGGCACAAGAATTCTGATAAACTATACAGAGTATTATACAAACAAAATGATAATTAAAGGATTCAGGTCATTACAATTAAGCAGTATCCATGAACAATAGCGATAAAGTGCAGTCACATTTGAGAGAACTGTAGCATTAGTAACTAATAGATTATATTGTGCCACTAAGTAAACAGATCAACATTGAATATGATCTTTAACTGCAACAAAATCAGATAGCAAAATATTATTACAAAAACTAATAATCCAACCATATGAATGAGATTAAATATGTTTTTGAATCCTTAAAAAGAATCATGTTAAGAAACTACACCAAATAAATACTAAACGGATAAATTAGTAGCTTAGTCTCACAAGTAAAATACCACTATGAAACTAAAATCTATAAGTAGATAATTGTGGAGTAATTTATTTAGTCTTTGTGAGTTGTTGATAACTAGTGCCTTAGGTTGTTAATCATGATCGCAAGTCCTCCTTCGCGATCGTGAGAGATTGTTTTCTTGGGCATCACAATCGCATGACCCTATGTCACGATTGAGATGGCCAAAATTAAGTGAGTTGATCTTTTTAATTCAATGTGATTGCGAGTTTTTGGTCATCACGATCCTGAAGAACATTTTTCACATGGGTAAAATGTTTTTCCAAAATCAGGGTTTCAAGCTCATTTCACCATTTTTGAGCTTTAGAAACTCTTGGAAGGTGATTTCAAAGAGGAATTTCATGATAAATCTTTTGGGTGAGTATTAATTACCCTAAATCTTCAATTTCCATTATCTCTTTATGGTTTTAAAGATCAATTATTTTTAACTACAAAGCCTTGGGGTTATTCGTGAATTTGAGCTTTTAAGAAAAATGGTGATTATGAGTTCAATAAAACTCAGTTTTAGAAGTGGTTTTCACCAATGGATTCCAAATCTTGTGGGTTAAATTGTAATTTTTAGAATTCGGGTTTTTAGCCTATTTGACTCATTTATTCAGATTTCTTGATAAGAGTATTGTTATTTACGAAATATCATTGTGAATATTTGTTGTACTAGATTGTTGATTTAGATATCATTTGACATTGAAAAGCTCAAGTTGTTGATTGATGAGGGCAAGTAAACTTCTAAACTTTATAGAATCCTGAACTCCCTTTATGGTATGTGTTGGGGAGTAATGAAAATGATTAGATGGGATAATTGCTCAAATTGAATAACCCTAATGATAAAAATAGGGTTAATAAAAAGGCAACGTGTTAATAATGTTTTATTGAGTTGTGTGTAGTGCCTTGAGTGTTGATATTGAATAGGTGGTTAATGAAATACTTCAATAGTATTATTGTGGATCTGAACTTCTTTAATTTTTCATTTTAATATTGTGTAAACATGCCTATTTTCATTAGATATGAAACACTATGAGGATATATATTGTATTAATATCGAGGTCATTGTCGATGAGTGTGATTGATGGCGAAGTCATTACTGAAGAGTGTGATTGATGATGATCTCGTTGTTGAGGAGTGTTATTGAGGTCGAGGTCATAACCGACGATTGTTATTGATGCCAAGGTCATTGTTTCCGGGTGTTATTGATGTCGAGATAATTGTTTGTGAGTGTTATTGATGCCAATGTCATTGCCGGTGAGTGTTACTGATGTCGAGGTCATTGGTGGTGAGAATGTTTGATGCCGAGATCTTTTCGGGTGAGTAAATAGACTATGGTTGTTCCCCATGAGTCTCAATTGATATTTTGTGCTTTATAATCTTGATACTTGTGTTTAGTATACTTGATTGTTGTGCTCGATGTTCTTGATACTTGTTGTTGCTGGCATGATACTTGTGATTGATGAATGCGATCCTTGTGATTAATGAACTATAACTATTGCACTATATTATGGAATCTTTTAGATTGTATATTGTAAATAGTTAGGTCGGGCTGATTTCTATATTGCTTGTAGTTGTGGCAGTTCGGTTGGGATGAAAGGAGTTCTCATTTTCTTGCTAGATTTAACTTATTATAGTGGGTTTCTTGTTTAGTACTATGTTGTTTTGTACTCACTACTTTCTTCTATACATGTGTAGCTTCTAAGCCAGGATTTGTGTGATTGCTCTTCTATCTGTATGAGAGGCTTTTCTGTGGACACTTGAGAGGTAGCTTGTTGTCATCCCGGTGGGTCCTCTTGTTCCTTTCTTAAGTTTTACTCTATTCAAGAGACAAAGACATTGATACTTGTATTTATCTTTTAAACTATGTTTTTATACATCAGTGGCTTGTACATGTGACCACCAGGTTTTGGGGGTATTTTAGAATGACTATGTTTTTCCGCATTTTGTTATTATTAGTGTATTTCCGCATTACTTTCATATTGTTGGGTTGTAGGCAGACTTATTTTGGTGGAATTTGACAAGTGTGATCATGTCTACTTTAGAATGGTAACAAAACTTTTAGAGACTGAGATATAATTTAGCCATATTTTTCTATTGCTAAACACATAGTTGTATAAAACTCAATATTTCTCAACCAGAAATTTAAGGTCTAAGACTACAATACTGCAGAAAACATTAACTCAAATTTGTGTTTTCTGATAAACTTAAGTTGAAAGGAGCATTGTTTTGTATCAAAGTGAAAATAAATATTTCACTTTGATACTGTCCAAAAACAAAAGCTGAATTGAAACTATTAGTTGCAACATATTGTCTTTATTGAATCATTTCCACACCTGACCAACAAAATATATCTTTTATAAAACTTCTTACACTGCTTAATATTAAAGATCTTATGGGTTATCATTCACCGAAAAATGACTGGAGCATAAAAGACTTATAAGGAAAAGTAGAGACTTAGGAGAGTCAAGAGAGAATCGAATTAGGAAGTACCAGACTGTCTTTTGGTATTGCTAGTTCAAACATTTTGGTCCCCTACTGAAAATAGACCATATCAATTAGATCCAACATTCCTTTTTATTTTATTGATCTATCGATCAAAGACCCTTCCATACTTTATTTTGGCAAGACGTTATGCCATTCCATGGGTGAGAGTTCCACAATAATTGCATTGGTTTTAGTTATCTTATAGGTTTCACCATGTCTCTCATTTTTTTGCAAGTGCTACCTCTTGCTTTTGTTTTCAAACTTTATTGTCCCTCTTTTTTTTCAAGTGCTACCTTTTTTTTGCTTTCAAACTTGACTGCCCTTGTTTTACTTTAATGCTTATGTGCTTTTTGAGGTTTCATATACTTTCCACAATGTAGCCTTCATCAACAAGTCTTTTTGATAATATCTTTTCCTTTTGACACTCATCTCCCACCTTTGGATCTTTCTCAATGGTTTAAGAAGTTTCATCATTATCAAAATCAACCAATTTCTCTTGAGATACCTCCTCATCAATCAACGTTCTGTTTCGCAGGCAATGCATCTATGCATTGTTCTTCTTATTTTTCTACATCATTAGTTCCATCATCTTCTTTAAGCTCTCTCTGGTGAGATAATCGCAAGGGCATTCCCCTTCTGGTTGACAGTAATCAAGAGAGACATGTCTTAACATGATTCTCATCATGAGGCTCAAGGAAACATCATGATCATCTACATCTTTTTCTTCACTACTTTGAGCAACCTATCATTCCCTAAACATAGGAGTACCATCCCACTTAGGAGTTGGAAGAAAAAGTGGTTATCCAAACCCCTCTGAAGCTTCAACATTTGCTTCTTCTTCATTAATGGTTCCCGTGTTAACCCCTCCTTTAGACATAAAAGTCAACTAGCTAGCCACATACGTTTCCCCAATGTTAGAAGATTTTCCCTTAGACATGATCATGAAAGTGTTTGGTTTCAATAGAGATTTTGAGAAACCATGTGTACTGAGGAATATATAGATGAATAGACATTGAACAAGCTTAGAGGGATGGAGATTGGTTCTTATGATATCTTAAAAGTATTTTGAAAGAAGAACACTTGAGATAAGTCATTTTAAAGAGATGATCAATTGTGTTTTATCAGGAGAGGGTATGATGATTCATAGTTGACAGGACATAACACTAATTCAAAGAAGGCGAGTACTAAAGATCCTATGTGGCACCCCTTACTGGAGAAGTTTAAAAAATCATAGAATGTACAATTCGTGATACTAGCCTATGAAGAGAAACCTACTCCCTCTACTTGAACAAATGAGTAATGCCTTGGTACTATTTTTGATGATCTCTACTCTAACTTTTTCCCTTCTTATCATACGTGTAAACCTAAAATTCTATAGAGACTAGTTAGACTATGTTAATGAACTCTCTTATCATATACCTATTGTTACATTCTACCCACAAGAGGAAGGCCTTGGACCAAAACAATTCTCACACAGTGATCTATAGTTTAGCATTATTTTCAATCTTGTCCCTCTTCTAATCTAGCCTCTTCTTCCCATGGCTCTATAAATAAAAAACTTCCACAGATTGTTCTTTTGGATCCTGAATCATTCATCAGCCTCTATTCATTTTACATTCGTGGTTTCATGCTCCCTCTATTGTGATCATAACACTTTATTTGACAGATTAGGGAACCCACACCAATTTGAGTTCCTAAAAATGAGATAACGGGTGAATGAGATTTTGTCTGGTCCATACTAGTAAGTAATTACATTCCTATAGACTAGGGACCACTTATTTTTTCACCCTTCCTATACTTCAACCTTTTCTTGCTTGTATAGATTTTAATAGGACATTCATTCTCATAATGATCGCTTTGACCACAACAAGTGCAACTTCTATTGTCAGAGTTCATGATCTTCTTGGTTGAAAGATTGTAGGATAGATTATCCATTTTAATGACAAGGCCATATTCCATGTTTAATCTCACATTCGTCAATTGTTTCAGTACTTCTAAGGATTTCGTCCAGCGAAGTTGCTTTCTAAGCGCATCTTTGATTATTATCAGGTTTCTCTCCATATTTATTTCAAGAGATATTTTGAGATATAATTTGAACTTAGTTAGTTGGGTTTCAAGTTCGAACAGTTTATCAATTCCATTGCCTTTTCCATTTGAAATATCTTGAGAATAACCTACTAGCTTTCTGTGAAGAACATCATTTTCTAAGGGCATGGATTCAACTTTATATTACAGCTCCAGGATTCTTCTAGACAACTCAGTGTCTTCAGACTTAGTCTCAACAAAGATCTCAATTAACCATTTGTTTTCTTTGACAAGCTCTTGATAAGCATCTATCAACACATATTTAGGGACTTTATCTCCTTTCTAGAGTAATCCTTGAGATTTTATTAAATTTCAAGAAAGATTACCTCCTCGGACTCTTCATCATTTGATTTTGCCATAAAAGCATATAAATAGTCAAAATTTGAGAATTCACCTTCCATAGCTACCATGGATTTGTTCTCTAGTCCTTCGTAACCATGTGATTCACTAGATGCATCTTCCAAAGCTGCAAGTGATATTCTGAATGCATCATCTAAAATTTCTTTGTGCCTGACGTGGCCATGGACTGGGTTCCTCGTTGTTTCTTTCTTAGGATTATTTTTGACGTAATACAATCCCAAAATTTTTTACATGATCTCTACATCTATGACAATCATCATTCCCCTTTGAATATGTACTTGAGTTTCCTCTCATTGGGATATATCCATATCTTCTCACAATCTTCTAAAAACTCCTGGTAATGTAGACCATCTCATATTTGTCTTCACTGGAATTATTTTTTGTAGCCTTGAGAACCAAGTTTTTTTTTCCCGTAAATTATTGCTTCTCTTGATCTTTTTGATTTTTAAACTCATAGGTCTTCAGGTTTCTATTAGTTCATCCATATTTTGAGTTTGAATGTCTTTAACTTGATTTGGGGAATTTACTTTGCTTTCCTTTGATGGTAGCAAGATACTGAGAATGTTGCAAATAAGTTTGTTGGTCTCTTAAACATTGCCAAGACAATGGAGCTCATTAGTAATGGAGGTGAATCTATTGTGCATCTCTTCAATGGATTATCCTTATTTAATCTTGGATAATTCATACTAAGTGGTAAGTATGTTGATACTATACTGCTTAACTTGATTGGTCCATTCATAGGCCGTTTGCAAAGCTTCCAAATTTTCTTTTAATGTTTCGCATGAGGAGATCCTATTGTACTCATCAGGTCCAATACCTCCCACTAAAAATGTCTTAACTTTGAAGTTCTTTTCAATCTATTTTTGGTAAACATCATAATATTCTTTTCTTGTCTTAGGAATAGATTTGGAGGCTTCTGTTTTTTTCGATGGTGTTCATAGGCACAAAGGGACTATCACAGATGATGTCCCACAATTCACAGTCTTGAACCCTGATAAAGTTTGGCATTCTTGTTTGCTACAACCCATAGTATTGACCGTTGAATTGAAATTTTGTGGAGCATCCATTAGAATAGGATCCTTCCTAGTTGTTACCTTTTAGGAAGAACAAATTGTAATACCAATTGTTGGCTTGTATGAATCCACCAAGCATCAAGGTACCAAGTCCTTTCTAAGAATATCTAAGAACAATATATACAACTAATAGTAAAGGAACACATGATTTGTACGTTGAAATTTTCTTTCTCAAAAAAGTAAAAAACCAGGGCATACCAAGTAGGATTTTGTAACACCCCAAAAAGTTTTGACCTAAGACTCAAACTATTCTTCGTTGTGAATAAGATTTTACTGAGAAATTTAAATTATCTTAGGTATCAAGGTCACTATATGTAGCACATCGGGTTCTAAAAAGAACTAAAGAGAAATTCATTCAAGTCGTCTCTAAGTTCTTTTATATTTTGGGTCAACTTCAAACGACGATAACTTATAGCACATAATGAGTTAGGTGGCCCATGAGGTATCAAATCGAACATCTGTAAGTCCTCTTTTTAACGCCACAGATTTTTCTAAAATACGAGTTTGAATGAGGGATATATGACTATTTGAGTGCAGCGTCTCTAGATAGGCCCTTTTCTTTCGGACTAAGGAGGGGTATTTTAGTATTTTTACTTACGCCCACTTAGGCTAAGCGTGAATTACACCCAATTTAGGGTCTAAAATGATTAGAATCAGTTTCATTTATCCCCAAAACATTTAGGGCTTTAGAGAGGAGGTTCAAGAGGAGAAAAAGTTCAAGGTTCCAAGCGTTCATCAAAGATTTTGCCAAAAACCTAGTTCTTTAAAGTATGTAAGTTATCATCGTGTTGGGTTCATTCACCCACACACCAATCATGTGATTTTTATTTGTAATTTCATTCTTGAGGTTGAATGATCTGATTTCTTGAGGTTTTAGCTTCATTCCTTATTAATGGAGTCTTGTTGAGTTGTTTAGGTGAAGATTTTGCAAATGAGTGTAATTATTGATGTATTTCGAGTAGATTTTCATATACTTGGTTTAGGTTAATGAATCTAAGAATGTTGGGAAGAATCCAATAAATTTTAGGTGAATTATGACCCAGAATCAAGAATGAAAAATTTGTCGAAATGTCCTGAGAAAAGGATGGCGCGACGTGCCACTGATGTAGCAGGGAATGGGTTCTGAAGTTTTGGGGCAAGCGTCCGCACCACACAATGCGTTAGGGTCCCCTACTATTCTGTACTTCTTTCCATTTGAGTTCTATTAAAATGTGTCATCGATCACTTCTTAATTTTAACTATCCAAACTTCATCAAATCATCTAGAGATCCTTCATATATCCTAAATATTTCTCTAAACTTCACTTTTCAAATTAGAGTAATGATTAAGAGTAAAGTTTAAGAAAACCTTTGAGTTCCATTTTGAGGAGGTCTTTCAGTCAAGGTGAGAATTATGTTGACATTAACTAGAGATTTGGGCTAAGTTTTGAGAAAGTAGCATCTGAGTGAGAAGAATTGTACCCATGAGTCCTATATTGTCATTTAGACACTTCAGTCGAGTCGTTCATGTCTATAATCGCGCATGAACTCTATGTATTGAGTGTTCTTGAGAGCAATAGTATCTTTGAGTTTCGAGTTCTTGAGTATTTAGTTCCTAATCCTTTTTGAAACTATA
The DNA here is from genome assembly GCA_036553675.1 of Solanum okadae. Taxonomy (NCBI): domain Eukaryota; kingdom Viridiplantae; phylum Streptophyta; class Magnoliopsida; order Solanales; family Solanaceae; genus Solanum; species Solanum okadae. The sequence continues at coordinate 17,216,341 of CM071686.1, read as the reverse complement.
TATTCCTAATATGGGATTACTATATGTTATTCATGGAGGTCCTACAGTTGAGTCGTTCATGTCCATAATTTCTACATGAACCCTATGAGTAGAGCATTCTTGAGATGAGTAGTATCATTTAGTCCTTGAGTTCAGGAGTTATTGAGTTCCGAGTATTGATTTCTATATATATGGTTATTGAAACCCTTGAATTGAGTCGTTCACGTCCATAATTCGGCATGAACCTTATTTTCAGAAGTCTTTTACAATTATGTATAATCTTTTTAATGACTTGAGTAAATGTGTATGAGGATGAGTAGAGACGCGTTTCATAATCAAAATGATTACAAGGGAACTAAGTATTCCCAAGAGTATATACTTTTACATTTAACACGAGAGGAAATCTTGATTTCCAAATGAGTTCATGAGGAGTTTATAAGCATAATCTCTTTTAAGAGAACCTTTTGAGTAATAATCTCAAAGTTTGAGGATGAAGAAATGTTTTTAAACATATGAGCATGAGTTATATTATTGGTCGTAGTATTGAGCACCGATATGGGATGAGTTCAGACAACACAAAGTCCTCATAAGCAATATTTGACAACATGGGTAAAGGGTCATACTTTTTAGATGATTCCTTGTTGATTTTTAAGCATATCTTAGTGGATCCACTTAGTTGAGGATGCCTTATACTCCGGCAAGGTATAGGATAGTTCTGGCTGCATGGGCGAGATGTTGTATCATCACATAGCTCATAGTGATAGCTGTCGGTTAGAGAATCTTCCAAATAAGAGTCATTATTGTATTCTAACATACAATTTAGTTATTATTGTAGTTTTACATACAATTGACTTATGATCTATTATTTTAAAAGTTTTCCATATACTGCATAATTTGTTATTGCTTTATCCTTTAGTTGAGTTAAGTATCTTTGAGTTGAGTATCTTTGAGGTGATTATATTTCTTTGAGGTGATTATATTTCTTTGAGGTGAGTATCTTTGAGTTGAGTATCTTTGAGGTGAGTATCTTTGAGTTGAGTATCTTTCAGGTGAGTATCTTGGAGTTGGGTATCTTTGAGGTAAGTATCTTTGAGTTGAGTATCTTTGAGGTGAGTATGTCTGAGTTGAGTCGAGTTCAATAAGATGAAACGAGGTAAGTATGTTTCCTTTTTATTAGTTCAAGCATATGTTTATGCTTTAGAATTCCCCTTACATGCTCGGACATTCAATGTACTGACGCCAATTGGCCTGCATCTTTTTATAATGTAGATACATGTATTCAAGTTCATTAACAGACCCTCCATTGAAACCCACTTGCAGTTCCAATTAGCTTTGGTGAGCCTTCTTGCATCCGGAGGGTTCCACTTTTACTATCAGTTTGTTAGGATGTCGTGGGTCTTGTCCCGATAATCCTTCTGTAATAGTAGAGGCTTCATAGATAGTTTAAGGGTCGAGGAGTCTATAAAAAAAAATTTGTTGTTGTAATGTTTTGAGTCATTGAGGCATACAACTAATTCTTGTTAAATTTTACAGAAAATTACTAGAGTTGAGTTTAAATTAAGTTTTAAAGTTATTTATGCTTTTGATTCCATATATCGTTGAGTAAGTCATCCGCTGGGTATGGAGCCAGGCCAAGGGTTCTCTTGGGGATCAGTAATGGTTTATGAGTGTCAGTTACGTCCAGGGTATAGACTTAGGGCCAGAAAAACATTTTCTAGTAACTTGGAAATTCCTAGCCTTGTCCAGATTTGGACAAAATCTGAGTCATGCGAGGTCTAGGGAAATCTGGTAATGAATGGGAGATATAATAATGATTTGGATTTCATGAATAGATATCTAAGATGTTAAGGAACCCGTACGACTTTACATAATCGAATTTGGGTGAGTAGAAGTCCCAAAACTGACCTTAGCTTGAACGAGTAATTTTTGAATGTCATAAGTTGAAGGTGTGTTGGAAAGTGGGGGTTTGGAACTCAAATTCCAACTCTCTATCACTATGTAAGCCGTTGTGGCTGGATTATTCCCGCCAAGGTGGGGCTGATGTGGTAGGATGGGGTTCGTCGTACCGGCTCAGTCGCGAATTAAGTCGAAATTAAACCCCAAAATTGTTATTTTCTACAAGTTTTGTTCTTGAGAGCTAAGAGACGACCCAGGGGTATTTTTTGAAGTTTTTCAGTCTATTCTAGCACTAAAGGTAAGGATTATACTCCCCTTATCCATTTTTTGATCCGTAGAACTTAGATTTCTTGGTTAATATTATTGGGGAAGGGTTTTGGACTGAATTTGATGGTGTGAAAAAACCCTAGATGCATATTAGGATCATGGGTTTGGACTTAGGTTATTGGGTTTGTTGTAATCCGAGTAATTAGGCTTCGTTTATTGATCCTTGCATTAGTTGTTATTTTTAGACCACGAACAAGTAGAAAGAATCGGGAAAGGGAAAATTCAAGTGCCTTAGGAGATTGAAGCTTAGTTTCGAGGTAGGTGATGGTTTGATTTCATATTTTGTGTGATGTATATCAGTAATTGCTTCATTGTAATGCATGTATATATGTGAATGAGGCCTTGTTGATCTAACCTAATGAAATGAGTATGAATAAACAAATGCATGCCATGATTCAACACTTGATTGTATGATTATGAGTATATATATTATGAGTGTGGTTGTGGTTGTGTTGAATGGACCGGGTCTCACATTCTGACACACTAACTTAGATCGGGTGCCATGTTTCGGTGCATATATTGGATCGGGTGTTCGGCACACTAATTGGGATTGGGTGCCACGTTCCGGTACACTAAGGGTTTGGGTATAGGTTCCATGAGCGGACCATTGATTAGTTATATCTACATGTTATTAAGGATGTGGAATTTTTGCATTGCTCCTTAAATGATAATCGATGCGTATATATATTTTGTACATGTGTGTGTTTACCTTGTTGTGATTATTGGTATATGTTGTGCTCACTAGAATAGTCGTGTGATCCTATCAATACAATGTGGTTGTGTACTGATACTGCACTTGCATGTTCTTTATTGAATACAGGGCATCTTCATGCGGCTACTGATAGACCTCAGTTAGGAGATCACTTATCGAGACCGGATTTCAAGGGTGAGTCAGTTCTTTGAGGCTTCCATGGAGTCCTTATTATTGTTTAGTTCAACTCCTTCATACATAGACTATTTAGTTATTTTATATGTTAGTTGGGGTTGTACCCTTATTCCTTAGACTTGTGGATTTTTAGAGTTTTGGTACATTGACTTTCAGGTTCTATGGGTATTTTCCGCAATGTTTGATAGTCATTTGTTTAAATGTAGAAGTTTATGGGAACTTCAATTTATTTCTGTATTTAAACCTGCTTCTATATCTTTAAATGCCTTAGTTTTCGTAAAATTTGTGAGATGGGTTGTAGTTAATGGTTCTCCTACCGAAGGGTTAGTGTGGGTGCCAATCACGACAGTTTGGGTCGTCACAAAATTGATATCAGAGTCCTAGGTTTGTTGATCTCATTGTACCAAAACGAGTCTAGTAGGGTCTTGTAGAACGGTACAAACTCATTTCTTTCTACTCCTTTGTGCTATGATTTGAATCCAATTGGTATCTTGGTGATACAAATTGCTATCTGAATTTCTTCACTCTATTTCGTGTTTGGTTAGTAATTGAGTTGTAGAGGTGAAAACAACAACACTAGCAATAGAAAATGTATCCTTAGAAATAGGTATGTTTTCCTGACTCTCTGTGGGCAATGTAATGACTAGAGAGAAACATGAGGTTTATATAAGGTTCTTAAGGTTGAAACCTTCATTCTTTATAGGTACTGAATCTAAAGATTCTTAGGATTTCCTTGTTGATTGTCATGAGTTGCTTCATAAGATGAATATAGTGGAGAGGTTTGGGGTTGAGTTTGTGACTTATCAATTCAAGGGAGACACCAAAATGCGGTGGTGGTCTCGTGTTGAGTGCCGACTAGTAAATGCACTACTCATGACTTGGGAAACATTTTATAGCTTTCCGTATGAAGAGTTATGTACCCTGAACTTTGAGGGATATAAGGAGAGATGAGTTTGTGAACATAAAGCAAATTGGTTGCTTTGTGAAGTGATTTAGGTCAAATTTATAGATTCAAGCTTATAAGTGACAGCATTCAAGACGTTTTGTAAGGGTTGGCTGGATAATTAACACCATTACTTTGGAAAAGGCATTAGTATTGTTGTCATAATATATATTTGAGTTTCTTGGTAAATGATGAAATTATGTTGCGACAAATTGAGGTTAGAATCTCTACTATGATTTCTTATAGTGAGGGTATATCAAATAGGGTCATGATACGATTACTACAATATCAACGATGCTTACTTGGTTAAGTGATGAAGTATGTAAAAATGTAGAGAACCTGCGCATATGAGGAGGGAATTAGCGAGGCCGTGGATGCTGGAGAAATGGTAATGCAGGTAGGGGAGCAGTGCCGCCACTTAAGGAAGTTGTTCGTCAAGATGACAGGGCTCAATGTTATGCTTTTCCGGACAAGACCAAGGTTGAGGCGTCTGATGCAATGGTCACAAGTGCTATTCTTATCTGTGACCGAATGGCTACTATTTTGTTTGATCCGGGTTCTACTTGTTGATATGTGTCAGTTCAATTTTCTTTGGGAGTTGATGCAGATTGTGATGTGCTTGATGCCCCCATCCATGTTTCTACCCTAGTTGGAGAGTCAGTCATAGTCACCAGGTATATCGTGTATGTCCTAATCTGCTTATAGATTTTGAGACTCGGGCTAATTTTATTATTTTGGATATGACTGACTTCTATATAATCTTAGGTGTGACTTGGATATCCCGCCCTTTATGATGTGTGAAATTGTAACACTAAGGGTGTGACTCTACAGATCCCCCGTTGGAAAAAGTTAAGAGTGGGAAGGGGTGTACAAGACCAAGCCAGCTAAGGTCATATCCTCCATTAGGGCTAGGAAAGTGGTGGGGCAGAGGTGTTTGGCATATTTGGCTCATATTCGGGATGTTGAGGTTGAGTCTCCCTCTATTGAATCTATTCCTTTGGTGTCAAAATTTAGAGAAGTGTTTCGTACTGATTTGCCTGATATGCCCCCGGATATGAATATAGATTTTTGCATTGATTTAGAACCTAGTACTCGCACCATCTCCATTCCTCATTATCGCATGGCTCCAACGGAGTTAAGAGAGCTTAAGGCTCAAATTTAGGAACTCCTTGAGAAAGGTTTCATTCGTCCTAGTGCTTCCCCGTGGGGTGCTCTTGTCTTGTTTGTTAAGAAAAAGGATGGTAGTATAAGGATGTGCATAGACTACCGACAGTTGAATAGTGTCACCATTCGAAATAAGTATCTGTTGCCTCGGATAGATGATTATTTTGACCAATTGCAGGGTGCATCAGTTTTCTCTAAGATTGATCTACGGTCTGGTTACCATCAGTTAATGATTAGGTCGAAGGATGTACCAAAGACGACATTTAGGACCCTCTATGGGCACTATGAGTTTCTAGTGATGTCGTTTGGGTTGACAAATGCGCCTGCAACTTTCATGATTTTGATGAATGGTGTATTCAAACTATTCCTGGATTCGTTTGTTATTGATTTCATTGATGACATTTTAATTTATTCAAAGAGTAAGGAAGAGTATGCTGACCATCTTCGTATTTTTTTAGGTGTTCTTGGAGACAAAAGTTATACGCCAAATTTTCCAAGTGTGAGTTTTGGTTGGATTCAGTTGCCTTTTTGGGACATGTAGTTTCAAGGGAATGGGTAATGGTAGATCCCGAAAAGATTAAAGCGGTTAAGAATTGTGTCCGGCCTAGCTCTGTGACTGAAGTTAGGAGTTTTGCAGGGCTCGCTAGCTACTATCATTGATTTATGAAAAACTTTGCTTCTATTTCCACACATTTGACAATGTTGAACAAAAAGGAGGTTCCTTTTGAATGGACTGAAAAGTGTGAAGAGAGTTTTCGAAAGCTCAAGACTCTTTTGACCAAAGCACCTATCCTGGCACTACCGGTGGACAGTAAGGATTTCATTGTTTATTGTGATGTTTCACATTCGGGTTTGGGTGTTGTGTTAATGCAGGATAAGAATGTAATAGCTTATGCATCGCGGCAGTTGAAGGTGCATAAGAGGAATTACCCAACATATGATTTAGAGTTGGTAGCAATAGTGTTACTCTTAAGATCTGGCGACATTACCTCTATGGTGTCAAGTGTGAGGTGTTTACTGATCATCGTAGTCTACAACATGTATTCACTCAAAAGGATTTGAATTTGAGACAGAAAAGGTGGATAGAGTTACTCAAGTAAGGCTAATGTAGTGGAAGACGCACTAAGTTATAAAGTAGTGAGTATGGGTAGTTTAGCTTGCTTTAGTGTATCCAAGCGACATTTGGCTAAGGAAATTCAAACTTTGGAATTTAAGTTCATGTAGTTGGGCATCTCAGGGAAATGTGGGGTTTTAGCTAGCATTGATGTGAGGGCCACATTCATTGAGGAGTTCAAGGCCAAACAATTTGAGGATGAGAATTTGAATGAGCTTAGAAAGAAGAGAGTGTCTGGCAAGGCACAAGATGCGAATTTAGATGAGGGGAGGGGGATGTGCTCAACTTTAAAGGAAGGATTTGTCTTCCTCGAATAGATTACTCGATCCAGAAATTATTGATAGAAAATCATGGTTCGCGGTATTCCATTCATCCGGGTGTGACCAAGATGTACCGAAACTTGAAGCGACTTTATTGGTGGCCTGGCATGAACAAAGACAGCTGAGTTTGTGGCTAAGTGCCAAAACTGTCATTTGGTAAAGTATGAGCATCAAAGGCCTATAGGTTTGTTTCAGAGAATGCCGATTCCAGAATAGAAATGGGAAAGGATAGCTATGGATTTTGTGGTTTATCTCCTCATGATATTGGAGAAGTTTGATTTTATTTGGGTAGTGGTTGATAGATTGACTAAGTCAGCCCATTTTATTCAAGTCAGAATCGAAAATAACGCTCAACAGTTGACTAAGGTTTTCCAAGTAGCTTCCTCAACTGGATGATGCTTCCATTGAACTTTCACAAACTTAATCTCTATTGTCTTCAGCTTCTGGACATCCCAATCAAGAATTGGAACCAGTTCCATTTCACAGTGAAGGTCTTTGTCTAAAATACTAAGTCCCACTTTATGATGTGATCCCCATCCCCATGGTACTTCTTTAACATGGACACCTGAAACCCAGGATGAATTCCAGATAAGCTAGGTGGTACGGCCAATCTATAAGCCACTGGCCCTACATAGTTGAGGAAGCTACTTGGAAAATCGAGAAGGATATACAAGACAAGTATCCCCAGTTGTTCGACGATTCAGGTACTACTTTACCCTTACTTTAGCCCCTTTTTCCTAGTTGTCACTCGGGGATGAGTGATGGGTAAATTGGTATCTATTGTAACGATTTGTTCCCATCGTTATAGAAAAGTCAACCGGGAAAGAATTGGGGCCCGAAACCTTTTGTAGTAACTTAAAAATTCCTAACCTAGTCCAAATTTGGACGAAATCTAAGTCATGCGAGGTCTAGGGAAACTTGGTAATGAATGGAAGATTTAATAATGATTTGGATTTTATGAGTAGATAGCTAAGACGTTAAGGAACCCATATGACTTTACAGAATCAAATTCGAGCAAGTAGAACTCCCTAAACTAACCTTAGCGTGAACGAGTTATTTTTGAATGTCATGAGTTGAGGGTGTGTTGTGAAATGGTAGTTTGGAACTCAAATTCCGAATCTCTGTCTCTGTGTAAGCCGTTGTGGTGGGATGGGGTCCGCCGTAGCGGCTTAGTCACAAATTAAGTCGGAATTAAACCCTAAAAATGTTATTTTCTGCAAGTTTCATTCTTGAGAGCTAAGAGACGACCCATGGGTATTTCTTGAAGGTTTTCCACCTATTCTAGCTCTAAAGGTAAGGATTTTACTCCCCTAATCCATTTTTCGATCCGTAGAACTTAGATTCTTGATTAATTATTATTGGGGTAGAGTTTTGGACTGAATTTAATGTTGGGAAAAAGCCCTAGCTTCATATTAGGATCATGGGTTTGGTATTAGTTTATTGGGTTTGTTGTAATCTGGGTAATTAGGTTCTGTTTATTGATCCTTGCATTAATTTTTTTAGATCACGAACAAGCGGAAAGAATCCGCAAAGGGAAGATTCAAGTGCCTTAGGGGATTCAAGCTTGGTTTCGAGGTAGGTGATGGTTTGATTTCTTGTTTTGCATCATGTAATATCTTCATTGTAATGCATGTATGTATGTGAATGAGGTCTTGTTGATAAAACCTAATTAAATTAGTATGAATGAACAAATGCATGCCATTATTCAACACTTGATTGTATGATTATGAGTATATACATTATTAGTGTGGTTGTGTTGAATGGATCGGGTGTCACGTTCTGACACACTAATTTTGATCGGGTGCCTGATGTTTGACGTAATAAACTGACACTATTTCGGTTCAAGTGCCAATGATCGCGTGTAGTGATATAACCCAACAAAGGGTTGGGATCGTTCCCACAGAGAGTGGTTTTGAGAATTAATAGAAAAATAAAATCAAGTTCTAATCACTCCTAGCTATAAATATTAACGAATAAAAACATACTAAATCTAAGGAGTGGCGTAAGCGTCAATTATCAATGGGGGTTTGTATTAATTAACAACTAAAAAGAGAAAAAATAGAAGGAAACGAGATAGAGAGACGAGATTCTTGGGATGTGATAGGAATACGGGATAAACTAGACTATTCGGTACATGCTTTTGCTAGTAGATTGTTGAATATTTGTGACTAGGCAAGACTATAGTGGGGTAAATTCTCTCTCAAGCAACTTACCTTGAATCAACTCGGTTTTTCTCGAACACCGAGTTGCCGTAGTAAGCACAACCTCCACCTTAGCCCATTCACTGTCTCGAGCTGAATGTGTGGGAGAAGGACTAGGATTCACTCTCTCGAGATGAACCCATGTCGACCCAATACCACCGGCAATCAATTTAGTAGTCTTCGTTTTACGACCTCTCTCTCAAGCAACCCAAAAATAGTAAGATGAAATCGTATTTGCAATTACAGTCCCATTAAGTTCATACACAACTACTAAATGAAATCACATTTTAACAACAAATAAACTATCAGCAAGCAAGACCCAACAGATAATTTAACCCATATTCATAAAATCACACCCCAAAAATTGGGGTTTTAGCTAGACATGTAAAAGAGATAAAAATTTATACCAATATCAGTTTCCATCAACTGGGTATGAAGAATTAAGTCTTAAAACACGTCAAGAGTGAAGAATCTTTAAGACCCAAGTCCAATTTCTTGGAGTTGAAACCATTTGAATCTTCAAGGTCTTAGAACAAAGTCTCCAAAACCCTATAAAACATAAACTCTCCAAAAACTATAAAAAGTTCGAAATATAATATTGATATGATACTAAGCTAGAAATTTAAACAAGTATTTATAGTGTTTGAAAATTTGTGCTGCGGAGGACTATTCAGAGCAGTTAGTCGGGATCGCCGATATGCTCGGCGATCCGCCTTTTGGTCGATTTTATCGCCTTCCTGCTTTAGCCTTCAGCCTCTTCGCGTTTTTGAGTCGTTGGGTGATATAGTACTGCTTCACGGAAATGCTCGGCGATGCTCCGACTACTCCATTTCATCGCCAACTTGACCTTTTCCTACAGGGCTCAGCACACTGGAACAAAAGGCGATCTCCAAGCCGATCTGTGACTCGCCAACTGGGCTCGACAATCTTCAGGCCTTCATTTCTTCATTCTTTTTAGCCGCCTTGTTCCTTCTTGCCAAGTAGTGTTCATGCTTTGCCTCAAACTCTGAATACCTGAAACTTAAGGATTTTCATTAGATATTGAGACAAAATATGCATTTGAGGACACTAATTCTATCAAAATATAGCCCTAAATGAGTCCAAATTGTGGATACATCAGTGCCACATTCCGGCGCATTTATTCTATCTGGTGTCACGTCCGACACACTAATTAGGATCGAGTGCCACGTTCTGGTACACTAACAGTTTGGGTATGACTTCCATGAGAGGGTCATTGATTTGTTATATCTACTTGTTATTGAGGATGTGGAATTTGTGCATTGCTCCTGAAATGATAATCGATGCGTATATATATTATGTACATGTATGTGTTTACCTTGTTGTGATTACTTGTATATGTTGTGCTTACTGGAATAGCCGCGTGATTCTACCAGTACACTGTGGTTGTGTACTGATATTATACTTGCTCATTCTTTTTTTAGTACAGGGCATCTTGAGGCGTCTACTGATAGACCTCAACTAGGAGATCAGTGATCGAGACCGAATTTCAAGGGTTAGCCAGTTCTTTTAGTCTACCATGGAGTCTTTCTTATTGTTTAGTCCATCTCCTTTGGACTTAGACTATTTAGTTATTTCATATGTTAGTTGGGGTTGTACCCTTATTCTTTAGACTTGTGGATTGTTAGAGTTTTGGTACATTGATTTTCAGGCTCTAGGAGTTTTTTCCGCAATGTTTGATAGTCATTTGTTTAACTTTAGGAGTTTATGGGAACTCTAGTTTATTTTTGCATTCAAACCTGCTTCCATATCTTTAAATGTCTTAGTTTTCATAAAATTTGTGAGATGAGTTGTACTTTATGGTTCTCCCACCGGAGAGTTAGTGTGGGTGTCAATCATGACAGTCTGGGTCGTGACATCAGAGATGAAAAAATACCTACACAATCCTAATAGACAAGTGAAGGTTTTACAATACAAGCATAAAACAAATACTTAATAATAAGGAATATATAATTTTCATAACAAGCGAAAGTGTGGATCATTTATTCATTAATGAGGAAGTATCCAATACTGTGTGGAAGTATTTTCAAAAGCTTCTTGTATCATTGGTCATAGGATCCATGTGAAACAAATTATTATAAGGTGGTGGGATTGTTAAGGAAATAGTAGGCATAAAATCATCTTCCAGGCAATGCCTAACATTATCATGCGGTACTTACTGAAAAGGAGAAATACAATTTTGCATGGATGGACATACTATGTAGAGTAGGTGCTATGGGATATCACTCGCTTTATAAGAAACTTCTTATAAAGATGTTTTTATTCGGATGTTCCTAAATCTTAGCCTTATATGATTGCAGTTTAGGATGGATATAGGCCAAAATTTTGGTACAAACTAGTAAAATTGTTTCCACCTTCTACAGGTAGGTGGAAATGTGATACACATGGAGTGTCAAGGGAAAATCCAGGACTTATCTCTGAAATTTTTTGTGTGAGGGATTCTAATGGTGATATATTATGTGCTAAAAGTCTAAAAATGGTTTATTCACTATCCTAGTTATTGAGGCTATTTATATAAGGGAATGATTATCATATTATTATTATAAACAATCATCTAAGGTCATAATTGAAACTTATTCTCTAGAATCAGTACACATCTTGAATGGAGAGTGGAAATTTCCTATGAGAGTGACAATGGAGCTCAACACCATTAATATGCTAAGGATACTTGAACCATAAGAGTACAACACTTCTTAAAGGGGGAAATCGCTCTTGTTTATTTTCTTCTGACTTACTTTTTTAGCTTTCTGGGAATGTTGAATACAACAACTTTTAAGAGGTTCCAATTCAATCTAAGAAAATTATCAAATTAGACAGGCAGACATTTCTACATCAACAATATAGTTCTACTGGTCTGGTACATAAAGTTAATATATAAATGTGTAATATAAGGAAACAGAGTAATCCCCTAAATACTAAGTTGAGTCTTAAAGAGATTTTGTTGTTTAAATATTCCATGCACCTTGTGAGATCTTGAGGTGTCACATTTGGTAATAAATTGGGACTTATATCGTATTACACTATATTCCTTTTTTTCCTTTTGTTTCATAAATCTAGTTTCTGTAATTAGCTCATTATAGTTACATCATAGAAGAAGAAATAAATTTTAAGGTAACAATAAGGCTCAAGTTTATAGTCTTACCTTGAGCTTTGAAGGTGCGGAAAGTGCTGGAAAAGTCTTGACTTAGTAGTATCCCATGTCCTTGCTTTCATCGATAAATTGAATGCTAGTAATATGAAGGCGATAATTTCAATGTTGGTATTATTACTTAAATGACTCAACCCATTGATTTTAGATCTGAAAGTTATTGTATATTACCTTTTTCCAAAACATAGATCAAAAAGCTCAACTGAAGCCGCGAGAGATTCATGAATAGTAATCAAACTATATTTTGGTCGGATCCTTCAAGAAGTAGAGTCGCCACCTCATATATTATTCACAACACGTCATATACAACAACATGAGTAAGGTGGAAATTTACTAAGTGTTTTGAATTGTTCAGACAACTCGAGGTGCAGTAAAGAAAGGACCTTACCTTTAAGCTCCATCGATTGAGCTCTGCAGATCTGCACACCTAGATGATGAAAAGAAGATGAGAAGCTTCGAGTCCATTTAATTCAAGATATTTCCACTTTGTTTTGTTATTTATTTGTTTACTTTTCTATTTTTTTGGTCGGACCGTGTGCCTTTTTTTTTGTTGTAAATATTTGGTCTGATTCCTTTTAATAAATTTGGGCCTATTTGATTAAAAAATAGCAGGTCTGTCACGATCCAAACTGTCATAACATGAACCCACGCTAAACCTCCGGTGGGCAAACCTATTACCTACTGACCAAAATAAACTAAATAACTAAAAGGAAATGTCATCATTAATTAAAACAAGTCCTCATATATATTTAAAAAAATATGCAGATCTAACCTCCTAAAACCCGAAAGTCGTGTACCAAATCATCTATATAGTCTGAAGTATCTGCGGGTTCACCCTGCAGCCACCCCCTTTCCAATCCCTAGTTATCTAGATAGTCTAAAATAAAATAAAAACCATAATAATATAATGGAAGAGATAAAAATATTATATATATATATATATATCGTATGAATGTCCTGTTGATTTAATTTTTTATCAAAATACAAAAAGACTTTAAAATAGACAAAATTGTCATTACTATAATTTATTTTTAATTATATTTATAATATTGTAACACCTTGAATTTGGAAAGGATGGAAATTACATATTTTTAGCTGGTATTTGTGTCTAAGGGTCCCATTTACGGACCGTACGCGCTCCTACCAGCCGTAGATAGAAACTGTAGGTGCTGGGAAAATACTTTTTAAAACTTAAGTTCCAGTACCCTTTTTACGGCTCACCAGGACGGTTCGTGATCCCATATAAGAGTCGTAGGTAGGTCTCTTAGGTAAGTTCCATACTTGGTGAAATTTTGAGGGTCGAAGATGGATTCAACGGATGGCATGTACGAAACGTAGGAAGACCTACGAACCGTACATGGGATCCATCGAAGTGGGTGAATTGTAGTGTCCCAGTAATCCATCTACAATTCACCAGTACGGTCTGTCCGTAGGTCCAGTTGTAGATGGGGTCCGACAAATATTTTTAAAAGGGGATTTTGGGTTTTTTTCTAGTTATTTTAACCAATACTATGTCATTTTAAACCTCCCAAATTACCCAATTAAATTCCTTCTCCTAAATTCCCAAAAGTTGACCAAGTTACTCCTCCAAAATTTTCTTATTTCTAAAGAGAAGAAGAAGAGCTAGGGTTCTATTCAAGTCTCCAAATCCTCCATTTTATTGGGCTTTGGTATCAAGGTATGTGTGCGTTCACCCATGGAGTCTTTTCCTCCATAGGGTTCCTAAAGATTTCAAGTTTCCAATTTAATTCTCCAATCATCAAATTAGGGTTTCAATTCAAGGAATGTGGGTTTCTTCCAATTATGATTTATTATCATCAATTCAGTCTTCTATGGAATTATATGGTGTTAATTGGCTTCTCAAGTAGAAAACAGGGCCCACCGAGATGACAAACAACTACCTCTCAAGTCCTTCAATGAGCCTCGAATGTCATGAGAAGAAGAAGATCACATGGGTCTGGGCTTAGAACCTACACAAGTGTAGAAGCAACGGGTGTGTACCAATAACACGATACCTAATAAGCAACCTAAATAAATGCATCTATCTAGAAAATGAATACCCCTTACTCTCCAACCGAACCTCCTCAAAATACAACTTGCACAGAAATCAGCCAAACCTAGAAATTCTACAATACATGGCTCACAAGGCCTGATATCTACAGTTCAATAGTCACAATCAACAATCAAACAAATCAAGTAAGTCATTCTCAAATTCAAGTAGTTCACTCACAAGCAATAAGTACATAAATCACATTTAGCAAGCAAGTCACGCATAAGCATCAAATGCATCAAGTCACAATAATCAGTATCTTGCCTGAACCATTTTCCATTGGCACAATATGACTAGACAAAACCATTTATGTTCGGCTTTATATCAAATCAGTTGCCGGAACCATTTCCCATCGTCTTTATATCAAATCACTATTCACAACCATTTCCCATCTTCTTTATATCAAATCACAAGCTGGAACCATTTCTCATTGGTTTTATATAAACACTTAGCGGGAACTATTTCCCATCGGCTTCATAAATAGTCCGCGGCAAAGACCTCAGCATCATAAATCATCGCATCTATCATCACAATGTTGACCTCAATGCATACAAGAAATATCACACCACACAGAAGAGATAAAAATTCAAATAATTCAAGTCCAGAAACATGCTTTGAAGCATTTCGTCAATCAATCAGCATGGGTCACAATAAGGCAATTCATGTCATCATGTTCATCACATAGACCTTTTCATTTCAGCCCATTTTTATTCACTTAGATGTATCAAGTGGACAATTAAACCATTTACCTCACCCCCATTAGTTCCAACACACAAGCAACAGAGGAAGTACATAAATTCTACTAGAATATAAGGTTTAGGGGATCACTTGCCTTAATTTAATCAAAAATCACTCCAAGAGTTGAGTCTTCCCCTTCTTAATCACTTCCAATGTCACATAATCTATAGTAAAAAAGTATTCAGAAACATTTTCTGGAAACATCAATACCCACATCAATTCTCTTGAAAAGTGGATCGATCAACTCCAAA
The DNA here is from genome assembly GCA_036553675.1 of Solanum okadae. Taxonomy (NCBI): domain Eukaryota; kingdom Viridiplantae; phylum Streptophyta; class Magnoliopsida; order Solanales; family Solanaceae; genus Solanum; species Solanum okadae. Next base: position 17,201,306 of record CM071686.1, on the reverse strand, counting down.
ACCCAATTTGAAAAAGAAGTTCTGAATCAAAAATTTAATACTTGAAAATATTATTAACGGTTTTAGGAATTCATTGGGAAAAATCATTTTGAAAAAGGAGTTAAAATTAGTTCAAAATCTACATTTTAGCTTATAACTTGAGTTTTTTATAAACGTCATTATTCACCACTCAAAATCTCATATTTTGATGTTAAAATAAGTAAATAGTCAAAGAGAAATGAATTTTTACGATTATAAAAGCTAGCCCAAATGATTTATCACAAAAAATCTATGATGACCCAAAGTAACCCCAGGATGTGACATAGCGTATAGGACCCCGAGAGACCCTATACATGCCACTTAGAATACAGAAACAAGATAACAGAATCCAATGAGTTTAAAAAGACAGTTTGTATCACAAAAGAGTTTGTCAAAAATGTAGCGGAAGTCTACATAGTCTAACAGTCATCTATTACATCAAGAGTGATTGGGGAATAACCCATACATTACATACAATCTATGAAAAATAAAGACAATAAGCAATAAATCTTTGGTCCTCGGAACATTAGGACTCAACACTTCTAAAAAGCTACTAAGGAGATCTCTAGCCACGAGGATGCGAAATAAGAGCGTCAGACCTTACATTTGAGAAACAATGTAGGCAAGAGTATGCATTAGTACAATGATTGTACCAAGTCTGATAGCAATGCATAAAAGTTATGAAATCATGCTAAAGGAACTTTCCATGACATGCAAAGACCAAGTTAAAACATAAGATAAGAGGTTAGAAAACATAAATCGTGATCATGGTCAATGCAAGTAAAAGTAATTTTTCTAACAAATGAGAGATATTTCTTGAAGTAACCTTAGTTCATTATTATTGTGGGAAGTAGCCTTAACCGACATAGAAACCATATGAGCTATAACATGGAATCTGGTGTCTACCCCACAACGAAAATGGGTGTCCTTACATTCCAAGGTAAGAACCTTAAATTCTAGCTTACATGGATCCACTAGCTAATGTCTATCAAGACAATCATCCTATGGGTCCCCATAGGTATGGGATAAGGAGATTTCTACTAGAGAATTGTCCTCTAGCTGCGGGAGAGTGTCCATCTCAATATCCTCTCAGGGCTAAGCGTAAATCTCACAGAATAGTCATTATTCTTAACTTTTCTTATCGTTAAGAGGCATGGGTAATCGCCACTTGCCTTATCATCCATGGAAGACACATCAAGTAGCCAATCCAAGCTAGGATGCATTAGAATAGCTCTTAAATCTCGATTCAAAGTTTAGTTTTGAAAACCTTTCAACTCTAAGAATCTTGTATGTGAGAAAACCTTTCACATTTATGCATTGAGTATTATGTGAGAAAACCTTTCACAATAACAACAACAACATTGATTCTTTACTCTCAAAGCAACTTCATTGATTTTCCCTCAATTTCATAAAGACATGCACATCTTCATAAATTTATCTTTCATAGTTCAAAACCAACATCATATCCTCAAAGTCTAGAAATTATGGGTCATGCATGGGTTCATGGGGGATTCAACTTAAAACATGCAATTCCTTCAATTCATGTATTAGAAGAAATAAAACAATCAATTGGATCAACTTTGAAAGGAACCCATGGACATTGAATAACACCCTAACTTGATAGGGAACCTAACTTTACGAAATTGGAGAATTTAGAAGCCCTATGGAGGAAAGGGCTCCATAGGGGAATACTATCATACCTTGATGTCAAAAGCTTGCAACAAATGGTGAATTCAGAGAATTGATCTTGAAACCCTAGCCTTCTCCTTCAAGCTTTAGAGAGAGAAATATTTGAGACGATGAACTTGGTCAACTTTTGGAATTTTAAAAGAATGAATTGATTTGGGTGATTTTTGTGGGTAAAATTCATTATGTAGGCCTTTGGGTAGAAGGTACAATGATGTAGTATTGAGTTAAAACAATTGGGAAAAGACTGAACCAACCCTGACATAAAAATGTCAAATTAACTGACTCGAAGGACTTCATGGCCCGTCAAGTAGATTGTGAAAATGCTCTGCCCAAAAGGGCTTCACTATTTTGGGCATAACTTTTTACGTCAAACTTAGAATTAGCCAAACTTGGTGCAGTACGAGGACTCAGAGATCTTTAATTTTATAGGTCATGGGGCACATAATTCATTTTGTGCTAAAAGATATGATAGTTTGAAGTTAACCGTATACTGTAAGTCTGACAAATCTCCTTCACGAATGACTTTACGGTCTGTTTAAAGCTTCACACACTGTTTATATACGTTTGTGGCTCAAGGGTTGTCTGGGCTTCCGTGTGAGTGACACATGCATAGGCCAAATTCTGGAAATCAACCACGAGCCCATTAACGAACGGTGGTCCCTTTCATGGCATGTCTAAGGCTTAGTGGAGGGTTCCATGGTCCACTATTAGGTTTTTGACTTGCCCGTTTGACCCCTTTCTAGCCTTTCTCGAATCCAAGGTGTTACAAAATCCTTTCCAATATTGCCACCAAGGTTCCCTAAGCTCAAAAATGGTGAAATGGGGCTTAAACCACTAATTGGCAGGTCAAAAAAACCCTCTCTGGTATTGTTAAAGCCACTATGGGTTCGGAAAAGTTAACCCTGATAAAATCGCGGACTTCACAAAAGCGAAGCCTCTTTCACTTAAGAAAAAGTTGCTTAAGAGACAGGTCCTTCGCTTAACCTGAGGCCTTTTCTTTGACAGGGCCATCACAAAAGGGAGGCCTGCAACACCAGAATCCAATAGAACTCTCTCAGAATTCTGATGCGATAATATGAACCCCAATGTTGACCAAAGTCAATCCAAAGGGTACAATTTCACAATTTCACAAGTTGGGACCTCCAATCCTCAAAAAGACTCGTAATATGAAATTGAAAACTCTCACCGATCAGATTGCACATTTCAAGACTGATGGAATTGATGAAATTTTATTCCGATACTCGAAACTCCAAAAAGCACCAAAAATCACTTTCTTAACAACTTAGCCTTTCAAACTAAACACCATATTCTCAAGCTTAAATCAACATTTCAAAACTCAATCATAGAATACTCAAGGTCAATATCGGGAGGGGAAAAATGGTAAATTCATTAAACTTTCCAAAAATGACCGAATGGGTCATCACATATCGACACTTGCTTACATAAAATTATGCTTGCACCCGAATATAACTTATACAGACAAATATTTTACATACGACAATAAAAGAGTACACACCCTGACATCTTTATAAACTCTTCTGGTCGACAAAAGAAACCCTTCTTTGGGGCACAAATTATATCTTCAGAACAAATGCATAGTCCTTCTAGAGCACACCCTTCTTGACTATAGTCAACCCATATTTTAAGCGTAAAATATGATTTTCCACTCACTAAAAAATAATCCTAATTGGTCATAACTTTGATTCACTTTAAAGAACTTATTAAGATTTTTGTACTTGTTGATTGCTCCAGTAAATTCTACATACCTATTTTTACCCTAATGTTGCAATTCCAATATTTGAATGAGGTAGTTGTTCTACCACTTCAAGAAAATCTTCAAAGAGTCTAGGGGGCATTGGGTCCTTGATTCTATAATATGTGATGTCAAAATCCAAATCATTTTCTTGTTTACCTAAGTAAGCATTTGAAGGTGTAACATACCTCATGAGGATTCCACTATATAAGTCAAGGACACATAGTGCCTTAGGCTCTAAAACAACAAGTCTTTGGACATCTTCAATAAAGACTTCGACTTTAGATAACCGAATGTTAGTGTTGTTTGGATAAAAAATAGACCTTTAACTCCATGGTTCCAAGGCGATGTTTTGATTGTTGCATCTTCAAGATTGTCTAGGAATGTTTCGGATGCTTGGAATCAATTGTGTAAGCCAACCTCTGGGTAGCTAGTAAAGGTAAAACCAAAGAAAATGCAATGGAATTATTAACTATGCATTACTCGAACTCTTTTAAAAACATCAACAGGTACATGTTGTATTCCTCAAGACTAGTGTATTTTTGGATAATCAGACATGGGTGTAAGCAGCGAAAGTAAAGAGTCGGTGAAACTTAGATTATTAAAGTCTTTAATATTGAGGAGGACAATAAAAGAACTCTTTCTTGCAAAATACAAATCTAAGAAGATAAACATTACTATTAAATAAATACTTGAACTAATTACTTATAATATAATGTAATGAAAATATAAAATAAGAATCCTTTACATGTTAAATGCTACCTGGATAGAGAATATGGAAAGCACCGTAAAGTTTTCATATTTAATTACGGGTCGTTTGATAGAGTGCATTAGAAAAAAAATGCACGGATTAGTTTTGTGTGTTACTAGTACCTTGTTTGATAAACTTTTCCAACCTATGTATAACTATAAAATTTAGCGTACATAATAAAATATATAAAATTTCCAAAGTTGTTTGTTACTTACCGAAAAGTTCAAATAATAATTCAAATTAGACGATCAATCTGACAAATTCTCTATAGGTACAATATCTGGACTTAACATCCTTTATTACTTGTACAGTCGCGTGATGAAAGAATTAACTAACCATTGTTTGTCAACCCGTAAGCACCAATCTTCAATGTAGAAGTGGTTAGTTAAGTACTTGAGCATTTTCCACCAGCATCGTTTGATCATTCTTTATTCTCCTCTAGTTATTAAAGAAATTAGACTAATGTGATGACATGGCATCAGAAAATGTTACCATAAAGTCAAAAGAAAGTAAATTTGAAGAATTATGATTAATAAATTACCAGTGGTTCTTAAAATAGCAAGGACGAGTGAAGGTGTAGTGTGAAATCTAAGAAAGTCAGTGTCACGACCCGAGCTTGCACCCTGGACGTGGCCGGCACTCGAGAACCATTGCTGCTCCCCAAGCAAACCCTCATCCTGGATGACTACAAGCGGAAGACTAACTCAAGCATACAAAAGTTTAAAACGAAATTAAATTCATTAAACTCAATTACAAATCTTTAACTCAAATGATTAATTCTAAATTAAATAATATATTCAACTCGCCAGAAACAATCAACTCAAGTCGTTAAATCATTCAACAAAATAAATTAAACAGACATCTCAAATTCTATTGTCTATCTATGAAGCCTCTAAATGACAAAGATGGAAGTCGGGACAAGACCCACGACATCCTGATGAAATTGAAAAGTAAATGAAATCCTCCGGAAGCAAGGTCGCTCACCATAGCTAACTGGAACTGTAAGTGGTATCAACGAAACGCCTGTTAATGATCCTAAATACGTATATCTTCATCATGAAATGATGCATGTCAAATGGCTCAGTACATGAAATGTACGAGCATGTAAGGGGAATTCTAAAGCATAAACATAAGATGAACTGGTGGAAAAGAAACATACTTACCTCTTCTCAACTCACTCAACTCAACTCAACTCAATGAAACATAGCTCAACTCAGTAATAACAGACTCAACTCTGAGAAATAGGGCTCAAATCAACGATAAGATACTCAACTCTTGATTACTCAACTCAAGATAAAACAACAACAAAAGATGCAATATATGGAAAGATTTTAAAACAATATATAGTAGTTCAATTTATTGAAGATTACACTAATACCTCAGTTTGTATATAAAAATATAATATAACTCTGTGGGAGATTCTCTAATTGACAACCATCACTATGAGCTATGTGATGGATGATACAACATCTCACCCATGCTGCCAGAACTGTCCTATACTTTGTCGGGGTTTATAACTGCTCAACTAAGTGGATCCACTAGTCTATGCTAAAAATCAATAACGAATCATCTAAAAAGTATGACTCTTTCTATCCACGTTGGCTATTTGGTTTATGGGGTCTGTGAGTTGTTAGAACTCTCCTCTATATCGATGCTCAATACTACTCCCAAAATATATTTAGCTCATATGTTTAAAAACATAACTCTTTCTGTGTTTTGAGATTATTACTCAAAAATCTTTCTCTTAAAAGAGATGTTACTCAAACTACTCAAAACTCTTTTGGAAATCTCAATTTCCTCCTCTTTTAAATGTGAAAATATTTTCTCTTGGGATTACTTAGTTCCCATATATTCATTTTGGAAAAAAATGAACTCAACGCTACTCTTTCTCAAACTCATATGCTCAAGTCTTAAAACAAGTTTTAAAAAGGTTTGCGAAAGACTTCTCAAAATAGGGTTCATGCGGAATTATGAGCATGAACTACTCAACTAAAGGACTCAATGATACTTATCATCTCAAGACTGCTCGACTCATAGGATTCATGCGGAATTATGGGCATGAATAACTCAACTCAAGGACTTCATGATACTACTCATTTCAAGAATGCTCCACTCATAGGGTTCATGCGGAATTATGAGAATGAACAACTCAACTCAAGAACCTTCAATAAGTAACATGTAATATCCCCCTAATTAGGAATATAATCTCAAAGGGTTAGGAACTCAATACTCAAGGCTTAGAACTTGAAGATACTACTCCTCTCAAAGGTACTCAACTTTTGGAGTTCATGCGCAATATATGGGCATGAATGACTTGACTCAAGGGACTAAATAACAATATGGAACTCAGGTATACGACTCTTCTCATTCTCATACTTACTTCCTCAAAACATAGCTCAAATCGATAATTGATCTCAAAGGATTCACAATTGAACTCAAAGACTTTCTTGAACTCTACTCTTAACTCTTTCTTGAATTTGAATTATGAATTCAAGAGTTATGATTCATGATATGAAGGATCTTGATGATAGTGTAGAATCATGAATACATTCTCCTCACTCTCATGCTCACTTACTTGAGCCTTGAAACAAGTTATTAGAAATAGTAGAAGAATTCTCAAAAAGACTCATAGGGACTTTCTCAAACAACTCTGAAGAACTCCAAAGACTTAACTCTTAACTATACCTTGAATTTGAATTATGGATTCAAGGTTATGATTCATGTTATGAATGATTTCTAGATGTTTAGAAGTAGTTTAGAGTGTTTAGAATCGATATGACTTGAAGCTACCCTTTTAAAGGACTCAGACGGGAAAAATGACAGAGAAGGGGTCGGGGGCAGGGGACCCTGGCAAATTGAGTGGCGCAAGGCGCCAGCCCTCTACCTACAAATGTGTGGTTGGGGCGCACTGGCTGGTGTAGGGCGCCAGGCCCCAATCCAGAAAACCCCGACGACTTTTCTTTCTCGTTTTCTGACCCTAACTCGCCTAAAATAGAATGGTTTCTTCCCCAATCACTTTGATTCGAATACCCAACCAAAGTACACAAGAATCTACTCAAAAACAACTCTTAAAATCCATATGATTATCTCAAGAACTCATCAAAATTCCAACAAAACAAGATTTAGAATAAAACTTCATGAACACTTATCAAGAACATATCCTTAAATTTTAAGAACGAAATTACGTTGAATAAATCATGATTGGCGCGTGGGTGAACGAACCCAACGCTATGTGAACTAATATACCTCTTAGGGATCAAATCCTTGGTGAAATCTGTAAGAACTTGACGAAACCTTGACTTTTCTCCTGTTTTCTCTTCTCGGACACTTTTCTAAAACCCTAGCATAAATTATGATTGTGTAAACTGAACCAAATCAGTTTAGACCCCTATTTAATTGCTAAAAAATGAATTAAATCTGATAGGGTAAGGAAAAGATCAAAATACTCATCTTAAATACGGGTAACTTTCCTTAAATAGACAACCTGACTTCAAACAGGCATAACTCCCTCATACGATCTTGAAAATTATCAAACTCAGTGGCGTTCGAAAGAGGACTCAGATATCTTTCATTTGATATCTTATGGGTCTCCTAACCCATCATGTACTGAAAGTTATGGTCGTTTGAAGTTGACCCAAAATCTAAAAGAACTAAGGAATGACTTGAATGAATTCTCTTTAATTCTTTTTGGAACTCAAGGTGCTATATCTAATGACCTGACCTTAATACTGAAGAAATTTTAAATTCCTTGGTAAAATCCTACTCACTATGAAGGATGGTTCGAGTCTTAGTTCAAAACTTTTCTCGGGTGTTACAGTAAGCATTGCAAGGAGTGTTGAAAAGAACTTGATCATCAATCTTATAAACAACATTGCGCTGACTAGGAAATCATGTAAAATCAGCAAATTCATGTTGTCTCCCAAAGGTAGTTGCATCTTGCCCTAAGTTTGAGTCATCCCTTTTTGAAAGGGTAATTGAACGTTTGAACACTCGTTCTACTTTTAGTGTCACCTAAATTTTATTCACACGCATACATAAGGGTTGGATTTATCATTCAAAAGTTTATGTTTGATTTTTTATATTGCTGTTGGAAAGAAAACTAAACATACTAATGTATGTATTTTATATTAATTTATGCTTATCCATATATTATGGATTTCATTTGAAAGTCAAAAAGAAAAAAAGAACTAGGAATGGATGTTTAATTCTTCGTTTAATTTTATCAAACTTCAATATCCTCGCAAAGTGAAAAACAACATAACCACCTCTTTTAATATTAAGATATGGGGAAAACAAACCGAAAAGAAATAAAAATATCTTTTTGTTGGTTAATAGATGTTGCAATAGTCCACAACCCTTTGATTAATATGTTGGGTTGAGTTAATAAATTGATTGGACTAAAATCAGCTTAATAGTTATTTTGATTGAAATGAATTAAAATGAACTGAGTCATGATTTCAAATCAACATTTAGATATATGACTTGAAATCATGATCATTTCAAATCACTAAGATTACAAAAAGTATTATTTTAGATTTCAATCGTTATTTAAAAATATTTTAAATGTAAATTTGACTTATAAGTTAGGATTTTGTCGAAAGAGAAATACATCATTTTAAATTTTGTTAAAAAAGACTCATGCTCAATATAAAGAGATTGTACATACATTGTGAAAAGATTATGTTTAAGAATAACTAGTAAGTATTATTATTCACTGGTGAATCTTTTTAAAATTACGTGCATTTAAAAATTTGTAATCACATTATCATTTATTGATAAAAGATATATGAAGATATGTGATTTATTCATTTGGCATCTTAAGATATTTCATGATCTTGTTTATGAATAATGATTAGCTAATTTGGTAAGATTGTATAAGAAATGAGGAAATTTTGATAAACTTCACAATTTGTGTAGTTTACATGTTTATGAGAAAAAAACAACTTAATTAAGAAATCTAAATTGCACATCCAAACAAAACTTCAACTTCAAATCAATATAATTTAAATTATGATTTCATGTTAAATGTTCAAATGAATCTTTAATTATTGTATAGTACTCACTAACTATGCTTCGAATATATAATGATTATACATTATACATTAAGGGGTTGTTTGATAACTACTAGAGAGTAAAGTAGCAACATATTTATGTATTAAATTTTGAATAAGTTGTAGAATTTTTAGTAGCTAGTAAAAATCAGTATTATGTTTGATTTGTGATTTAGAAACTCACATAATTAATACATGTATAAATCATGAGGAAATTAATGTGTTATCTTATGCATGATAGGTAATGGAATAGTTAATATCTGCATAACTAATACCTACATAACTAATTCATATGCACATAACTAAATGTGTGATCCATCCAACTTAATCTATTTTTTCTAATAATAAAAACCAATAACTATAGTACTGTCTAAGCAATAAATATATACCCACTATATATATATATATATATATAACAATGCAAGCACCGTACCTTCAACGTCATTATTGATTGCGAGTAGAAGTGATAAGATTAGCTCATAAAATTGTAATTTATTTTAGTCATATAAATTTTGATTGATTATTGATTTACTCTGATTAGCTTAACACATTTTAGTTCAATTTATTTAAGTCCAACAAAGTGTAGAGTGATATATAGCTCAAATTTATCTATGAGAAACTTTACTAAAATGTTATAAATATGTTATATGTCATAAGTGATAATAAATAAATTTTTTCTGGTATTAAAATATTATAAAATAATGGGATAAGACACTAGTACCCCCTTAGACTATGACCGAAAGCCCAAAGACACACCTCAACTAAACTAAGGTCATATTACCCACCAAAACTTATTTTTTATGTAATTTTGATACACCTTTTTGGCCTACGTTTCCTCCAAACATCTCACACGAGCCTCACTTAATTAATGGGAGGAACCGAGTGTGCCACGTAACCCAAAAGGTGAACAAAATTACACAAAAAATGAGTTTAGGGAGGTAATAGGACCTTATATTAGTTAAGGTGCGTCTCTGAGATTTCGGTCATAGTCTAGGGGGGTACTTGTGACTTATCCCTAAAATAACTAATAAAACAATTAAAATTTAACAAGGCTGAGTGCATTGAGTTATGATTAGAATTTGAACAAATTTTAGTTCAATTTATTTTAACCCAAATTACTCTTAGGCGAATTATTAACCCATTAGATTATTAAATTGTAATGACCCTCAAAGTCATTAATGTGTTTTTATGTTCTTTTACTATTTTCTCCCTTCTCGTAGCTTCCTTATAGCTTTTGTATTGGGCTGGGTTGGGTGGCACACTTCCCGAGGTGCTAGATTGAGTTTTGTGCGAGTTTTCCAGTTTTGTAGGTTTAATGCTTGAAAGAGTTCACTTTAGTTAACATCTAGAGATTCCATCAGCTACCGAACGGTCCTATTGGTCAAGTGTGATGATCAATTCGGGTTTCGAGGCTTTCGTTTAGAGTTGGTGCGATTAAGTATTTTAGCTTTTGAGTTTTTCCTAAAGTTTGACTTCTGCTATCTTTCTTAGTAGCACACACTTAGATTGAAATTCTACGAGTGCGGTTAGCTCCGAAATTTCAAGTTTCTTCTAGAACGACCTTTGGTTTGGTTCCCGAGGATATCGGGATGAGTTTTAGCTTTTAGTGTTTTGTTGTTGCTTCTTTGTAAAGTATCAATTTTGGGAAACATTTTGAAGAGATTTCCTATGTTGGTTGTTTTGTCGATTCCATTGAGTCTATAGTGTCATTTCGGAGTGGTTTACTCTCTTTTTAGCATCATTGGGACTTCGAATGAATTCTGAGGGATCATTTAGAGTTTGGGAACACTTAGAAAAAAAATTGGTGTGTGGCTTTTGGTGCATTCCCTTTTGCTGACCCTTGATCATTTAAGATATGGCCTCTTAATTGACCAAGGGGTCACTTAAGCGAAGGGGCACCACTAGGCGGGGTCGCTTAAGCGACTGGCCAGCTGCTTTATAGAGGAGGTTGCTTTTGCGGCCGTGGGGCCGCTTAAGCGACATATGCCTCTTAGGAGGGGGTCACTTTTGCAAGACTTTGACGGCTCAAGAGATGATTGCTTAAGCGAAGGGTGGGCCACTTTTGTGAAAATCGTTGGGATTAAAATCTTATTTCTTGTTCGTTTCTTCAAGGATGAAACCCAATTGTAGAGAGCTCTTCCTTAGGTGAGTTTGGCAAAAAAAATTTATCATTTTCAGCGCTACAAAGGTAAATTCTTTCTTTTCATCTCCTAAACTTGTTTATAGCATTACTTTTTTAATTCAATTCTGTTTTGACCACAAATTCCACGACTTCCAACCTTTAAAGTAAGATAATTTGACCATTTGAGGTCCAAATTGAACTCCATCTTCACCCATCTTTTGGGCATGTGATCCCCACTCCGAGGAGAACACAATGACAGTTTTTGTTTCATAATTTTTTAATGTCGATCGAGGATAAATTATTTACCTCATTTTGGATCTAAAATTTGTATAATAAATATGGATATTTGTCATGTCCCAAGCCTACACCCTGGACATAGCCGACAGTCAAGAACCATTGTTAGTCCTAAAGTGAACCCTCATCTTGGCTGACTACAAGCGGAAAACTAACTCAAGAAATAATAGGCTTAAAATAGAATGAATTCCGTTAACCTCAAATACTCAACTCATAAAGTCTGGAAAATACTCAATAGCATTACTTATAGTTTGTAAATAAAACTCAAAAGAAAGTAAATACTGAGAGACACCTCGATTCTTTCTATCTATGAAGTCTCTATAGTTCAACAGGGATTTTGGGACAAGACTCACAACACCCTAAAAAAGACTAAATTGAAAGGGGAAAAAAGGAAATACTCCGGAATGCAAGTAGGTTCACCAAATCTAACTGAACTGTCAAATGTTCTCAATGAAGTGCATGTTGATGATCCTGAACACCTATATCTGCATCATTATAAGATGTAGGTCGAATGACATCAGTACATTGAATGTACGAGGATGCAAGGAGAACTGAAACAATACATAACAGAACTTGAAGAGTACTCACCTCAACTAAACTCAATACAAAAGAATAATAAGAAATTCAATGTCTAAAGCTTCAACTTCATAAATAGAATATATCAACTCAAAGATTTATATAAAAATACAATAAATTATACTTTACTCTTATTTGGGAGATTCTCTAACCCAAAACCATCACAATGAGCTATGTAATGATACATTTTCTCGTCCACGCTACTAGAACTATCATATAACTTGACGGGTTATAGAACACCTCAACTAAGTGGATATACTAAGTTATACTTAAAGGCAATAAGGAATTTCCTTTACCCATGTTGGCTAAATGGTTTATGAGGAGTGTGAGTTGTTATAAATTATCCCCATAACGGTGCTCAATACTACTCTCAATAATACATACTCATGCTCAAATGTGTAAAACATAGTCTTTCTCTAGTTTGAGATAATTGCTCAAACTATCCTCTTAAAAGAGGTAACTACTTTGAAATATCTTTGAACTCATAAACTCTTTTTAGAAATCAAAGTTTATCTTTCCTCAATGTAAAAATGATACAATTAGGAATACTTAGTTCCCTTAAACTTTAAACAAAATGTCTCTTAAAACTTTCCTTAAAACTTAGTTTAAAACATATATATTGGCTTTAATAGAATCTAAGTATGTATAACTTAAATAGGGTTCACGTCGAAATATAGGCGTGAACGAATCAACTCAAGGATCTCAATAATAATATAGAAACTCAATACTCAAAACTCAACGATACTACTTATCTTAAGAATAATCAATTTATAGGGTTCATGCTGAAATGTAGACATGAACGAATCAACTCAAGAATTCTAATGCATAACATGTCATAATTCAATAATTAGGAATAGAGTTTCAAAAAGGATCAGGAACTCAAAATCCACTCAACAAAAGCTCTTGAAATTTTCTGTGAAGCTCACTTTAGTTTTGAATATAAATTAATAAATGTGATTAGGACATATAGGATATCTCAAGGATTAATGGATCCTTTAGGAGCTAATACAAAGAAGAGAACATTGTCACGATTCAAAGGATCACGGTACGAAAGAAGCATGAAAAGGAAAAGGACAAGGAGACCCTGGCGCACTAGCTGGAATGGGGCGCTAGGTCCCAAACTACAAAGAAAAATTATGGTGCTATGGGTGGCACGCCGCCCCATCCCCCTACCTAGAAAACCAATGAAATTTTCTTCTCAATTTAGGGTCCTAACTCGTTTAGAATTGAATGATTTCTCCTAAATTCTTCTTGATTCTCAAACCGAACACAAATTCATATAATTTTTCATACTAAACTCCTCGAAACATAACTCTTAAAAAAGATCCACAACACAAAATAATTCACAACCTCCATTGCTAAAGAATTGAACCAAAATCAAGAACTATGCAAGAACTATTTAGATACAACAATTTTGCAAATAAATAAGATGTATGGCATGAGGAAGAAAAATTCCATCACTGTGGGAAGCCATACATACTTGGAAAGAACAATGTTATTGGCGAAAATCGATGGGATCTTGAATGCTCAAAATCTAGAGATCATGTGAGAAAACCAATGGATGAAATGCCTTAAATAGAGGAGCTTCACTCAACTGGCATAACTTTTTACTCCATACTCGAAATTCAGCAAACTTGGCGGCGTTGAAAAGAGGACTCAAAGACCTTAAGTTTGATAGTTCATGGACCACCTAATTTTTTATATGCTAAAGGATATGGTTGATTGAAGTTGACCCAAAACTAGAAACAGATGGTGACTCGTACGAACTTCTCTTTAGTTCTTTTGAAATCTGAGGTGCTACAATATCTTCCCCTTAGGAACATTCATCCTCGAATGATGGTTGGACTGAGAATGGAAAGGAAAATAGCTATTCTTACTATCTTTCTGACTTTTGACCTTGCCTATTAACGTAGGTGGAACTAAATCATACTATGAGTTTGGAACTGTCTATGGCACATTAGTCAAAAATGATATAATTTTGAATATAGTCACGCTCTATCTGAATCTATTTTGCATAAAGCAAGGATGTATGGGCACAAAATAAGAATAGGAATATTATGCCTTGAGTTATATGACTGATATCTTTGAAGCTTAGAAATACTTCTCAACTATGCTTTTCATTCTTATTATCACAGCTCATTGGCTGCAACTCATAGCTCCTACAAGGGGATATGACCAATCTTACCAAGGTCTGAGTCTAAGTGTATGCTCTTACTATATTCAAGCCTAACTCGAAATTACAAAGTACTTAACATACGGTGATTATTCTAATTTAAATCACAAGATTTGGGTTCTATACCTCTATAGGAAATCTAATACCAAGAATATTGCTCCTTACCACCACATTTAATTAACCTCGACTCTTATTCAAGAACCACCTAATGCATCATGCATTCATCCACATGCTACCAACACCACATTTAAGCCTAGTACTATAACCACTCCATGGACGCCTATTAACCAATCCTTCCAAGACTTCCTCATTCTATTGTCACTTCCACCAACTGAAATTTCATGCATCAGTACCAGAAACTGACTTATTACTCATCGTAAAACCTTATCTCCTTCTTCCTCCACATTTATAACCATATATGGAATAAACACACCATGACTATCACAATAAGAAATAGCAATCCTCTTCTCTATCATCACACACCTACTATCAACAACACCACTCTCAAAACAAATAAGGATCACTGAAAGAACTTTAAGGTGAAATATCATAAGCACGATTCATTTGAGAGTTATGACATAAGAATATGCATGACATAGCATTATTTTTCTAGCCATTAAGATAAAATTGTGAATTTGAGAGACTGAACATAGAATAATACATTAGTGCTTATATGAAGAGGTTCATATCATGAGGCTAATATCCATAACTTTATGGATTAAGATTGAGATCAATGGGCTGAAGTCCTTGCCCTTCATTTTGGAAACTGAGCATAGATGTGAATCTCTCTAAAGTGTATGAGCATAGGTCATAGAAGCAATTTTGATATTAGAAACATCAACAAGAAGTTCTAATGACTTAACTTTGAGGAATACACTAGAGTATGAATGAATTGATATAAAACTATAACTCTTTCTGAACACAACACTATGTGATTCTCAACACTTGACTTGGAATCTCATCTTATCATCTCACCAGTAGGTTTGGAGATGACACTTTAAAGCTATGGATCTATTTCATCATCTCTAAATTGTCTACATTCGCTTACTCAAATACTTGGAAAAGTCTTATCTCATAGCTATTGAACTTTCCATATGCAGGTATCAAGATTCCTTCTAAGACCTCTTTTTAAGATACTTCTGTTGACCTTTTCTCATTGGTTCATCAGGACACTTCATCTTACTCTTAAGGAAAAATAATGCTTACATCATCATATTCCATATTGACAGCTGAAATATGCTTTCTAGGCACACATAAAAAATCATAACCTTAATTGGGACCTTGTTTGGCTACATCGATCTCGGGTACACCTCTTAATGATCTTGATAATCTAATGACATAGTCGTACTTCATTTCTCTAATCTAAGGGTGAAAACATCACATTTGAACCATTCACATGCATTGCAAATAACACCTTAATTCCTCTCTTACTCTTGTCAAACCTACTAGATCAGATCTTAAAACTAGCATCATCACCCTCATGTTGCCATCCTTTTTATCACGACACTCGTCTTAACTTCAAGCTTAATGTCTAGTACCAAACACATATATAAATATAATTGCTCACCTGTTATAATAACTTAGAACTAGTAGATAATATTATGAAACACTCATCCACTAAGACCTCATGAAAAGTAGCCAACCATTATCTCTCAGTTCTACATACTTACAATTTACCGTCACACCTCATTTCACAACTTAAGTACTATTTTCCCATTCACTATACATCATTTCCAAATTACTTCTATAACCCTATGAATATCATGGCTCTCCTTAAAAATCATAAGCATAGCTTGGATCTATCTGTAACACCTTGGATTCGAAAAGACAGAAAAAATTCAATTTTCAAAAATCTGGTGTTAGTTCCAACGGTGCCATCCACGACCCGTTGAATGACCCACAAACCATATTTTAGGTCCGTGGGCCAGTCAATTTTTCCACAATATCAAGTTTTGTGTATTTTTCAATGATTCACCAGGACAGTCAGTCGTCCAATGCACGAGTAATAGGTAAGTCTCGTAGGTGACTCCTAGACTTAGAGAAATTTTAGAGGACAAAGTTGGGACCTACGGCCCTGACCCATAACCCGTCGATGAGACCACAGTCCGTAGGTGTCCATCATTCGATAGACCAGAGACCACGTCTCGAAGACCATCAACAGTCAACCAGAACGGTCTGTAGTTCAACCGACGGATCGTAGGTCATTATCGTCGTTGGGCTGGCAGTTATTTTTTTAGAGGCTCTTTTCCTAATTATTCTAGCCTAATACTATGTTATTTACCCTTCACCAAATCCCCTATATAAGTGTTTTTAACCCCAAAATTCCCGAATTGAAATCATTCTCTCGAATTTCCAAAAGAAGAACAAGTCTTCCTCTCAAATATTTCTCTCTCTAGAAATCTTGAATAAGAATGGTCCAACCTAGGGTCTCAAGTCAAGTCTCTGATTCCACCATTGAAGTTAAGCAATTGGCATTGAGGTATGATGGTTTTCATCCATGGAGCCCTTTCCTCCATAGAGATCCCAACTTCTCAAATTTTCAAAGTTTGAAATCCCCATTTGAGTTAGGGTTTTTCTTCTATGTTATGGGTTCTCTTAATTATTGATTTAATTGATTGATATATGATCTTTTGTGCATGAATTGAGTAAATTTCATGTTCTTGTGATGATCCCCCATGAACCGATGTAATTCCCATATTTTTTCAATTGATGATCATATGATGTGGGTGTTGGATTATGAAAGAAGAATTTATGAAATCAAGCATGTTCTCATGACATTTATGTAAATGTTTTAAGGAAGCTTTGAGAGTGAATTTTCAATGATGCTTTTATTTTTTTGTTGTGGGAAGCATTTCTCATATACACATGAAAGCTTGATTGTGCAAGGTTTTCTCACATAATAAGGGTTCTTAGGGTTGAGAGGGCTTCTGACCTAAAATGAACAAATGTTAAGGAGTTATTCTAATGTTGAGGCAAGAGGTGATTACCCATGATCTCTAATTGAAAGACAATAGGTGATTACCCATGTCGCATGATGTAAGGACAAGAGGCGATTACCCATGTTCCTTTAAGAGCTAAGATAAAAATATTTAAGAACTATTCCATTGAAGTTAAGCTTAGTACCGAGTTGATAAGTGGCGATTACCCGTGTCCCATAAACTATGTGCCAACATATAATTGTATAGATGCACATTAGGTAGTGGATCCACATAAGCTAGAAGATCATGTTCCTTACCATGGAAAGTAGGACAACCCCTTTTTTGGTGTGGGAGGCACCAGATTCCATGTTAATAGATCACATGGTGTTATATGTCGGCTAAGGCTTCTTCCCACAAGCAATCTAAGATGAACTAAGGCTACTTCAAGAAGTATCTTACGTATGTTTTAAGATGATATTCACTTGCATTGAATATGTTTTACGACTTATGTTTTCTAACATTCAAGGAGAATCATGTTTTAACTTAATCATTGCATGCTCATGAAAATGTCCCTTTATAGCATGACCTTATATGTTTTATGCATGGTTATCATACTTGGTACAAATTTTGTACTAACACAAACTCTTGCCTACATTTCCCCAAATGTAGGGCTTGACAGTCAGGGTTCCAGTTTCGTAGCTAGACTTCTTTAAGGAGATTCCGAGATTTGGTGAGTCCTAATGCTTCGGGGATGGACATTTATTGTTTTAAGTGTTTCCTTACTTTCAGTTTTGGAACATGATGTACAGGCTACACCCATATTCATTCTTATGTGCTAAATGTCTTTGAGATGATGTTTAGACTTCCGTTTTACTTTCATAAAACTTTTAGAGTTAAAATATTTCTCTTAATCTCTTTTATTTTATTATCTTGTATGTTGAAAGCTAAGTGGCTTGTATGGGTTCCCTCGGGGTCTTATACGCCATGTTAAACCTAGGGGCTACCTTGGATCGTGAAACTATCACCTCACAAATATGCTACTTTTAAATTTCACACATGTACTTGGCCTTCACTAACACAATGGCATTGACATAAACTCCCTTCTGGTTAAAGTATACTTTAACTCATCCTGACTATTAACTATTCCTCTACCTTCTATCATGAACTCTATACAAAATTATTATTCCTTAGTTTACTCATAAAGGAAAACTCACCATTAATGACTAACTGGGTGCATGACTTCGACAATATAATTTTCCTCATCACTATATCCCTTTCATAGATTACTATACTTCTGCATGCTTTCCTCTAACTATGGGAAGTTTTACTACTATTAATACTTATAACATCGTAACTAATACTATATTTTTGAGTGAACACACTACTCAAGCTTGAAAACACACTTCCTCATAAGGATCTCAATTGAAACAAGGTTTAGAGAAGAGAGTATATCTCGCTTTTAGATTGAACGCGTGATTCATTTGAATGAGAGTGCATTCTTTCAAATCTCAACACTTAAGCTCACTCACGGGCTTCTCTCAAGTCCCTCTGCAGTCTTATGACTTTTTCATGATTTTTGCTGAGAGTTACTTATCGAAAAGGATCTAACTTTGCTTTACAACCACCTTGGGTATGAGGGGTAGTCGAATGGTTATGAGAGATGCATGAGTAAGAATAAGATCCTTATGTCACATTTCTATTGCACCATTTAGATTATAAAAGAAGGGTAACTTTTCTTAAATATTTGTTGTTTCTCATGTATAGAAGTGGGGCCCTCACAACCATAAAAAATTTCCAACTGACATGGCATTATAGATACTCAAGGACACTTGAATTCTAGGCACTAATATTAACTTTTTCACTCCCCGAGCCTACACCCTGGACATGGCCGGCATTCGAGAACCATTGTTGGTCCCAAGCGAACCCTCATCCTAGCTAACTACAAGAATAAAACTAACACAAGCAATAATAGGCTTAAAATAGAATGAAATTCGTTAACCTCAAATACTCGACTCGTAATGTCTGAAAAATTCTCTATAGCAATAAATATAGTTTGTAAAAAAGACTGAAAAGAAAGTAAATGCTAAGAGACACCTCAACTCTTTCTATCTATGAAGCCTCTATATTTCAAAAGGGATGTTGGGACAAAACCAACAATATGCTGAAAAGACTAAATTGCAATGGGGAAAAGGGAAACCCTCAAGAATGCGAGGAGGCTCACCAAATCTAACATTAATGTCAAATTATCACAACGAAGCACCTATAGATGATCCTTAACAACTGTATCTAGATCGTTATAAAATTCACATCGGATGACATCAATACGTTGAATGTATGAGCATTCAAGGAGAACTGAACTGGAAGAGTACTCACCTCAACTCAACTCAACACAAAAGAAATAATAAGAAATGCAATGTTTAAAGCTTCATATAAAAAAGATATTAATTGAAGGATGCATATAAAAATATAATAAATTACTCTTTACTCTTATTTGGGAGATTCTCTAACCGAAAACCATCACATGAGCTATGTGATGATACAACGTCTTGCCCATGCTGCCAGAACTATCCTATACCTTGTCGGGGTATAGAACACCTTACTTAAGTGGATCCACTAAGCTATGCTTAAAATCAATTAGGAATCATCCAAAAAGTACGAACATTTACCCATGTTGGAAACATGGTTTATAAGGAGTGTGAGTTGTCTGAACTCATACCCATATCAGTGCTCAATACTACTCCTAATAATATATACCCGTGCTCAAATGTGTAAAACATGCTCTTTCTCTGGTTTAAGATAATTTCTCAAACTATCAACTTAAAAGTGGTAACTGCTCTAAAATGCCTTTGAACCCATAAGCTCTTTTTAGAAATTAAAGTTTCTCTTTCTTCATTGTAAAAATAATACATTTGGAAATACTCAGTTCCCTTAATCTTACTCAAAATGTCTCTTAAAACTTTTCTCAAAACTTAGTTTAAAACTCAAATATTGGCTTTTAATGATTCTCAAGTTGTATAACTTAAATAGGGTTCATGCCGAAATATAGACATGAATGAATCAACCAAGGGATCTCAATAACAATATAGAAACTCAATACTCAGAACTCAAGAGCTCAAGAACTCAAAACTCAACGATACTACTCATCTAAAGTATACTCAATTGATATGATTCATGTTGAAATATAGACATGAACGAATCAACTCAAGAATCTCAATGCATAACACGTAGCAATTCAATAATTGGGAATAGAGTTTCAAAAAGGACCAGGAACTCAAGAACTCAAAATCAACTCAACAAAAGCTCTTGAACTTTTATCTTAAACTCACTTTAGTTTTGAATATAAATTAAGACATTTGATTAGGATATATAGGATCTCTCAAGGGTTAATGGAGCCTTTATGAGCTAATACAAAGAAGAGAACGTAGTCATGATTCAAGCAATCATGTTCGAAAGAAGCATGGAAATAAAAAGGATCAGTAAATCCTGGCACACTGGCTAGCGTGGAGCGCTAGGCCCCAAACAACAGAGCAAAATTAATGGCGCTATAGGTGGCGCATAGCCCCATCCCCGTACCTAGAAAACTGACGATTTTTTCTTTTCAATTTAGGGTCCTAACCTGTTCAAAACTGAATGATTCCTTCTAAAAATTTCTTGATTCTAAAACCCAACACAAATTCATATAATTTTATCATACAAACCTCCTCGAAATAGGACTCTTACCAAAGAACCACAAGACAAAAGAATTCACAACCCTCGTTTTTAAAGAATTGAACAAAAACCAAGAACTATACTAGAATCCTTTACATACAAAGATTTTGTGGATAAAGTAGATGTATGGTGTGAGGACGAACAAGTACATCACTCTGGGAAGCCTTACATACCTGGAAAGAACAATGTTCTTGGCCAAAATCATTGGGATCTTGACGAACGCTCAGAACGTAGTTCTTTCTCCTCTCTACTCTTATTTTTCTAAGTGTGTGGGAACGACAAAGAATAGTTTAGCATCTGATTAAACCCTTAATTGGGTGAGGGAAAACGTCCTAAGCCTACTGGAAAAAGGAAAATACTAGAATATCTTTTTTTAAAATGGATGAAATGCCTTAAATAGAGAGGCTCACTCAAATGGGCATAACTTTTTACTCCGTGCTCGAAATTTAGCAAACTTGGTGGCGTTGAAAAGAGGACTCAAAGGCCTTATGTTTGATAGCTCATGGACCACCTAATTTTGTATGCGCTAAAAGATATGGTCGATTGCAGTTGACCCAAAGCTAGAAACTGATGGTGACTCGTACGAACCTCTCTTTAGTTCTTTCAAAATATGAGGAGTTAAAATGTCGATTGTACCATATTGATTTGATTGTTCTGTTCTTGATTGTTTGGCAGTAATACGAGGCTCTCCAAAAAGGAAAAGTGCATAAGTTATAGTTGGTGTGCGGTTTTGGCCTTAAGGTAGGTTACAATTTACTTTTCTTTGACTTGGCTTATTTAAATTGAATGTATTTTGAGTAGTATCACTTGATTGTGTTGGAGTTTAGGACTATTTTAGACTTTATCCTTAGTCAACTTATTATCATTATTGGGTTGCTTAGTGTAGTTTTAAACCATAAAAGTCTTAGCTTAGGTTGATTCTTGTGTATGTAATGAATAGTATCCTTAGACATTGTTTTTAGATGAAATGAAATGTAGGTTGTCGCGTGTTTTGATTGATTGAAATAGTTTGGATGATTATGTGGTGTTGTTGAGTTCTGACCTTGTTTGATATGGAACTATTGAGATTGAGGCCGTGAGCTTGGAATGACAAGAGTTCTATGTTAGTATTCTTATGGTGTGATGGGTAATCTATCCGGTTCTGTTTTAAATATTGGTTGACTTGCAATGACGATTGGATCATGTTGGTGTGAAAGAATATCCATGGAATATTTGCATTTGTTTTGGAAGAAAAATGGAGGTCTTGGAGATACTTGTGAGTACATCACTCTATCTACTAATTTTTAGCTCCTTGGGAGTGGGACTAATGATTTTTAACTAATTTTACTATTGAAAATTGGTTTTGAGAAAAAAAATGTTTCATTTTTCCTTATAAGGTAAATATTGATAATCTCTAGTGGATCGTAAACCACATTCAAGGTTTTACTTTGAATATGTCGATAAGCTCCGGCGGTCCGCAGATTGAATTTTTGGTTATACTTTTTTGATAAGCTTAGTCGAGGCTGTGTTGTTGCCTCAAGATTCCACAGGATAGCCGACGAGACCACTTCAAAACTTTTTGCATGCATCCTGCATTGAGCACATGTGCATTGTATCTCTCGGTGTAGAAACTGGTTGTTCTTCCTCTTTACGATAGTTTTAGTTACTTTTACCTATTCTCAAACTTTTGTTAGCTTCATCGTGCGATTTATATATATGATGTTTCTAGGCTCGACCGGCCTGCAATGTCTACTGAGTACCCTATGTTTGGAACTCATACTACACTTCATCTTTTTTTTATGCAACACCCAGTATGAGCCACCCTCAGTGAGCGTAGGATCTTACTTCGTCGTCACCGACTTTGATGGTAGTGAACTCTTAATGTTTAGAGACCTGTTGGTTTCCCTCTTTTGTACTTAATTATATTTTGTATTTTGAATTTGCAAGTTCTCTTGTATATATGACCTTTCTATACTTAGTAGGTCATTTATTGGTGACACCTGGTTGGGGGATTGGTTATTGTGTTACTATCTATTCTCGGTCACTTTTGGGCCTATTCTGTATATTTGTGTCGCCTTACAAATTTATGATATGATCCTTTCTCTCATATTCTTCTTCTACTTCTGCATGTCCTTATTGTCATTACTCAAATTGTTCTTTCCCATCTTGTGTGTTGGTTAAAGCTTGCCTACTTGGAGATTGTATTATGCTCCATCATATCTCTGTTTCGGATTATGACATAACTAAATTCATTCAAATTCACCTTAGATAAGCCCAACTTGCTTATTTACCATCTATAACGACAAGTGTCTTGTTTGTTGATAATTGAGAACTATATGAGAGAGAGGGGAAAATATGAGAATTTTAAGATTTCGCTAGAATTTGTAATTTAATGTAACACCTCGCAATTTGAAAGAGCTAAAATTAGAAAGAACTAAATTGGAAATAGCAAAAATCTGAAATTTTGCAAGTTATGAGTTTAGTGTCATCTTCAAACAACCATAACTTTCAGTATATAATGAGTTAGCTGGCCCATAACATATCAAATGAAAGGTCTTGGAATCCTCTTTCCAACGCCACCGAGTTTGATAATTTTCAAGCTCGTATAAGGGAGACATGACTGTTTGAAGTCGGGCTTTCTATTTAAGGAAAGTTACCCGGATTTAAGAGGGGTATTTTGGACTTTTTCTTACCCTATCAAATTTAATTCATTTTTAGTAATTAATTAGGGGTCTAAACTGATTTGGTTCAGTTTACACAATCATAATTTATGATAGAGTTTTAGAAAAGAGTTCAAGAACATAAAAGCGGAGAAATGTCAAGGTTTCGTCAAGTTCTTGAGGTTTCGTTGTGGATTTCCCCAAGAGTTTGATCCCTAAGAGGTATGTGAGTTCACATAGTGTTGGGTTCGTTCACCCACGAGCCAATCATGTTATTTTCAGCATAATTTCGTCCTAAAAAGTTGAAGGTTTGATGTTCTTGATTAATGTTCTTGAATTTGCTTTCGTTCTTCAATTAGGATGGGATTGATGAGTTCTTGAGATAATCGTATCGATTTTCAGAGTTGTTTTTGGTAGATTCTTGTGTGCATGTATTGGGGTATTGGATCTAAGAAGGAATTGAGAAAAAGAATCAATTTTAGTCGAATTAAGATCAGAAAATGAGTTGAAAAAATCATCGGGTTGACCTGGGAAGTGGTAGGCGCGGTGAGCCCCAGATGCACCAGAGGGAGGATCTGGGGCGGCGCGCCACTAGTGCGCTAGAATGTTCCCTCTGAACTTTAGGAGTTGGCGCCCCACGCCAGCAGTGCGCCAGGGTCGCCTACCCCCACCCATTTTCCGTCGTTTATCCCGTCTCAGTCCCTCTAAACTGTACTAATACTTCCTATTGATTCTAACTACTCTAAATGACTTCTAAACATCTAAAAATCATCCATAAACATGAATCATAACCTTGAATCCATAAATTCAAATTCAATGTAGAGCTATGAATCAAGTCTTGAGAGTTCTTCGAGTCTTTTCAAAAAGTCTTTTACAATTATTTTAAACTTGTTTTAAGACTTGAGCATTGAGTTGAGTAAGAGTAAGAGTGAATATCATTTTCTTTAAAATGATATATGGGAACTAAGTAATCCCAAGATTAAATGTTTTAACATTTAAGATGAGAGGAAACACCGATTTCTAAAAGAATTTTCAAGAGCAATTATAGTACCATCTCTTTTAATAGAAAGTTTTTTGAGTAATAATCTCAAACCACAGAAAGAGTTATATTTTTAAACATATGAGCTAGTTACATTTTGGGAGTAGTATTCAGCTCTGATATGGGGATGAGTTCAGATAACTCAAAGTCTCCATACACCATGTAGCCAACGTGGGTAGAAAGGGTCATACTTTTTAGATGATTCCTTAATGCTTTTTAGTATAGACTAGTGATCCACTTAGTTGTAGGTTCTATACCCTGGGAAATTATAGGACAGTTTTGGCAGCGTGGGCTAGACGTTGTATCATCGCATAGCTCATAGTGATGGTTGTCGGTTAGTGAAACTCCCACAGACTTATATTGTATCTTTATATATACAAAGATAGTTTATATTGTATTTTCTAATACATTGAGTTGTTATCTAATGTTTATAGCTTTTCTTTATACTGCATCGCTATCACTGCTTTATAATAAAATGAGTTGAGTAGAGTTGAGAAAAGGTAAGTGTTTCTTCCAATTCTAGTTGAATCTTATGTCTTGTTTTAGATTTCCCCTTACATTCTCATACATTCCATGTACTGATGCCATTTGACCGGCATCTTTTATGATTCAAATACAGGTAACGAGGATCAGCATCCATCACTTCATTAATCCAGCTGAGATTCAGAGTTTATGGTGAACCTCATTGCTTTGCGGAGGATCCCTTTATTTTGTTTTATCATTTTAGCTTATCAGTATGTCGTGGGGTCTTGCCCCAATGTCCATTTCAGTTAGTAGAGGCTTCATTGATAGATAGACACTAGTTCCTAGGTCTTTTCATTTTTATTCCGTTTATGTTGAGACTTGAGTTGCCACTTTGGCTAGTTGAATGTTTATTTCTAAAACATTTTAACTTTACTTTGAGACAGTTGAGTAAAGTTTGCATTTGATTTATTTTATTGATGCTTAAGTCTTCCGCTGAGAGTCTACCCAGGCCAAGGGTTCTCTTGGGGCCAGCAATGGCTCTGGAGTGCCAATCGCGTCTAGGGTGTAGGCTCGGAGCGTGAGAAACTTGGCATCAGAGCACAGAGTTCAAGAGTCCTATGGTGTCTATGAAGTCATGTATTTAGAGTCCTAGTTATTGATGTGAAGCATGCCACATCAATAGTTAGGAGCCAGCAACATATACAAACTATCTCACTTCTTTCATACTCATTTCGTGCGAAAGAGTTCATCTCTATAAAGTCTCCTTCTAACTCGTGCTTGCACATATATTTCAGATCATGCCTCCATGAAGATCTGTCTGAGATTGTCCTGCTAGAAGGATTGCTGATGATCAAGGGGTACCTAATGCACCAGAAGTGCAACCTCAAGGAGAGGTCACTAATGTTGAGTTCCGCGAAGCTATCTGGATGTTGAGTCAAGTGGTGGACAATCGAGCTGGTCAACAGAGAGGGAATCGATAGGATGTGGCTGATACGTCCAGAATTCGTGAGTTCTTAAAGATGAATCCACCAAGCTTTACTGGTTCAAGTGTCACTGAGGATCCAAAACACACTATGGAAGTGTTGTAGAAAGTGTTTGAGGTTATGCATGTTGCTAATGTTGAGCGAGTGGAACTAACTGCATACCAACTGAAGGGTATTTCTAGAATTTCGTTTGACCAATGGGAGAAGGGTAGAACTGAGGGTGCACCGATTGTGAGTTGGGTTGTGTTTGAGAGTGCCTTCATGGGGCGTTTCTTTCCATGTGAGCTAAGAGAGGCAAAGGTAAGAGAATTCCTCACTCTTAAGCAGGAATCTATGAGTGTGATACTATGGACATAGTTGTTGACATGAGGAGCAGGATAAGTCTGATTGTTGTTGGGTTGTCTCTCTATCAAGTAAGGAAGGCAAGGCAACTATGCTAATAGGGATATGGACATAGCAAGGCTGATGATCCATACCCAATAGGTTGAGGAAGATAAGTTGAGGGATAGAGAAGAGTTTCAGAACAAGAAAGCTAAGACAATAGGAAATGAGTCTGGCCAGCAAAAGAATAATGCAAAGTAGTAATCATTCCTACATAAGCAACAGGGACCAACTCCATCATCTTCTAGTGCACCTGCACCAAGGAACATAGGTGAGTTCAATAATTAGACCTTACATAATTTCACAGCTTGACCTGCACAGTCTCAAGGGAGTGTAGCACAAGGAGGAAAGGGGACTTATGCATGTGCTAAGTGTGGTAGAACCTACTCAGGAATGTGTCGTGATGGATCCACTGGTTGCCTTAAGTGTGGTCAAGATGGTCACTTCATGAAATAGTGACCTAAGAATTGGTGGGGCAGTGAAAATAGGGGGCAATAGAGGCCAATCTTCTTCAGTTGCTCCACCAGACAGAGCTACACCTAGAGAAGCTACTTACGGGACAGGAGGAGGGGCAAACCGTCTATATGCTATCACCAGTCGCCAAAAGCAAGATAATTCTCCAGATGTTGTCACTTGTATAATCAGAGTCTTTACTTTTAATGTATATGCTTTGCTAGATCCAGGAGTGAGTCTATCTTTTGTGACTCATTATGTTGCTATGAATTTTAATATCCTTCCTAAGCAACTTCTTAACACCTTCGGTGTTTCTATACCTGTTAGTGACTCTATTCTAGCTGAGAGAGCTTATCGTGATTGTACCATTTCCGTCAATAACAATGACACCATGCCTGGCTTAGTTAAGTTAGATATAGTAGATTTTGATGTCATTCTAGGTATGGACTGACTTCATGCCTTTTATGCCTCAGTTGATTGTAGAACTCAAGTTGTTAATGTCCAGTTTCCTAAGAAGCCAGTTTTTGAGTTGATGAGTTGTTCAGCAGTGCCTAAGGGTCATTTTATTTCGTACCTTAAGGCCAGAAAGTTAGTTTCCAAGGGGTGAATCTATCACTTAGTCTGAGTTAATGACTCTAGTGTTGAGACACCACCTATTCAGTCAGTTCCAGTTGTTAGTGAGTTTCTATAGGTCCTTCCAGATGATCTTCTGGGAGTCCCTCCCGAGAGAGAAATAGAATTCGGTATAGACATTCTTCTCGATATTCGTCCTATCTCTATTCCTCCATAAAGAATGGCTCCAGCAGAGTTGAAATTGTTAAAAGAACAGTTGAAAGATCTTCTTCAGAAAGGTTTCATTCGTCCAAGTGTCTAACCTTGGGGAGCTCCGATCTTATTTGTGAGAAAGAAATATGGTTCTCTTAGAATGTCCATTGATTACCGTCAGTTGAACAAGGATACCATCAAGAAGAAGTATCCTCTTCAGAGAATTGATGATCTCTTCGATCAACTTTAGGGTGCCACTTGTGTTTCTAAGATAGACCTGAGATCAGGCTATCATCAGTTGAGAGTAAGAGAAAGTGATATCCCTAAGACAGCTTTCAGGACCCAATATGGTCATTATGAGTTCCTAGTTTAGTCCTTTAGTTTGACTAATGCTCTTGTCCCATTCATGGACCTTATGAACAAAGTATTCAAGCTTTATTTAGATATGTTTGTTATCGTATTCATTGATGACATTCTAATCTATTCGAGGAATGACAAAGATTATGTTAGTCATATCAAAAGAGTTCTCCAAACTTTAAACGATAAGGAGTTATATTCTAAATTCTCAAGTGTGAATTTTTTATTGAGGTTGTGGCATTCTTTGGCCATATTATTTCTGGTGATGTGATTCGAGTTGATACTCAAAAGATAGAGGAAGTACAAAACTGGCCTAGACCCATATCCCCCATAGATATTAGGAGTTTCTTGGGATTCGCTAGCTATTAGAGAAGGTTTGTCGAGGGATTTTCATCTATTTCATCCAAGTTGACTAAGAAAATAGTTGTTTCAATAGTCTGAAGCTTCTGAGAAAAGCTTTCAGGAATTGAAAAAGCGATTGACTGCTGCCCCAGTATTAACCTTGCCCGAAGGTATGCAAGATTTTGTTCTGTATTGTAATGCGTCTAGAGTTGGACTGGGTTGTGTATTAATGACGAATGGAAAAGTTATAGCTTATGCCTCCAGACAACTTAAGATTCGCAAGAGGAATTACCCTACCCATGAACTAGAGTTGGTTGTTGTAGTATTCGCTTTAAAAATATGGTGTAACTATTTGTATGGTGTTCATATGGATATATTCACTGATCATAAGAGTCTTCAGTGTGTGTTTATTCAGAAAGAGCTTAATCTTAGACCGAGAAGGTGGTTGGAGTTACTGAAAGATTATGATATGTGTATTCTCTATCACCCAGGTAAGGCGAATGTTGTTGTTGATGCTTTGAGCAAGTTGTCTATGGGTAGTATTTCCCATGTTGAGGAAGATAAGAAAGAGCTAGCCAAAGATGTGCACATAATTGCACGATTAAGAGTTCGACTAATGGATTCCAACGAAGGAGGAGTAGTGGTGATGAATGGGGCTGAATCATCATTAGTGTCTGAAGTGAAACAGAAACAAGACCAAGATCCTATTTTTCTTGAATTTAAGGAAAATGTTCATAAGAGAAAAGTGATGTGTTTTGAACAAGTGGGAGATGGTGTATTAAGATAACAAGGTAGATTGTATGTGCTAAGGGTGGATGAACTCCAAGAGAGGATCATGGAGGAAGCTCATAGCTCTAGATGTTCTATCCATCTGGATTCCACAAAGATGTATGTGACTTGAGAGAAGTCTATTGGTGGAGTAGTATGAAGAAGGGCATTCTAGAGTTCATTGTTAGCTGCTCGAATCGCCAACAGGTCAACGTAGAGCACCAGAGGCCCAGTGGTATGACTCGGAATATAGATCTTCCAGAATGGAAGTGGCAGATGATCAACATGGGTTTCATTACAGGTTTACCCTGGTCTCACAGGCAACACGATTCTATTTGGGTGATTGTAGATGGAATGACTAAATAAGCCCATTTCTTACCGGTAAAGACTACCCATTCAGCAGAAGATTATGCTAAGTTATATATTCAATAGGTAGTCAGACTTCATGCACTACTACAAAAAAGGCTTTTAGCGAACATTGTATAGCGGCAATAAACTAATTGCCAAAAATTAAGGTTTTTGGTCAAATTTTACACGCCAAAGAACAATTGTTGAGAATATGTACGCATTCACCGGCAACTGCGTAATGGCCAGAAATAGGTACTACCTTGGGAAAAGTTTCGGCTCCCTCCGATTTCTCTCCAATTTCTTTTTATATTTCTAGGTTTCCTCCTTTGTCCACATTCAACATACTTATCAACATACCCTCCAATCACCAGCAAAATTCACAAACACCATAACCAAATTATTTCTAATCTCACATCATAGTTGGCCATCATCACATCTCATCTATATATCTCTATTTCTTCCTGGAAACCCTTAGGAGGATCAAAAATTTGCAATTGGTGTATGATGAGGATTTTTAGGGTTTACATTAATTTGTTTATGATGCTTTTCCCACCATAATATACAATTTTTTACAGATCTATTTTGGTCACCATCACATAGGTTTTGTTTCTCCATCCTAACGTTTATTCAGGTTCTTATCTTCCTCTTAAAGATTCAAGGACTTTTTTATTTTGTTATAGCATATTGTAAAAAGTACACATTTTTCTTGTATAAAATGTAAATAGTCCCCTAATATTGCAGATTTCTCATTTTACTTGGTTAGATTTTCGTTCGGCAAAAATTTCTCATTAATTACATCTATCATGGTCAGAATTTTGGGCTCAAAAAATTGTAGGTAATGAAAGTGCCTCAATTGTTGCCAATAAAAAATCACCAACCAGTGACATTTTTTGTCCCAATCATCAGGCCAATGTGCATCACACTTTCAAAGTAAATTTCAATTATCCAATTTACAGTAATATTTTTCTTAGGCACAATTTTGGTGACTTTTTCTATTGTATCTTTCTGTTTGTGAATATAGACCATTATATTCTGTTGTACTTCCATGCATATTCTATAGTTCGGTAGTTATTTGTTGTTGCAGATATTTCACAGTTATTAACATGGAGATGTGTTTTCATTCAATGGAACTTATTTACATTCTCATAAAAGCAATTGAATCACCTATTAAATTCATGTGTATGTACATCAGTAATTGTATATTGTTTCAATTATTCACTAATTGTATATCTTCTTGTCATATCGTTGATGAGCCCAAGATTTGAACTCACTTAGGGCTTTGTTTTGATACTTTTAGTGTCCTCAAATTCCTAATTTATGCTCAGAACTAAAGTTAAAGTGTTGATTTGCAGCATTTGAGGCTAAGGAGCAAGGCAAGGTCACTACCGGGCAAAAAGGATTAAACAAGCTGGAGAAATAAAGAAAATTGACCCTAGTGATTGCCAAGACCACTCGGCGAGTCACCGAGAGATTCTCTTAGCTCGCCCAAAGTTCCAGCTTTACAGCCGTGGGGACGAACCAAATTGTCGATGGAAATCGGCATTCAGCGGATCGCTAATCAGTTCTGCGACAGCAAAATTGATCGTCTGAAGTGACAAAACTTAGGATGTTGAAGGTCAAGGCGAAATGGCGAAGGAAGAGGATACATGACGGTTCACCGACCTGTTCGGCGAGGTCCGATTTATCTCGCCCAATGGCTTTTCATGCCAATAATTGGGCGACTATAAATTGAAATTTAAAATGAATATTTAGTATCAAGCTATCACTCAGTAGAGTTCCTTCTTGAGTTTAAAATTCCATTTTTAGACTTTGAATATTTAGTATCAAGCTATCACTCAGTAGGTTTTTAAATTTGTTCTATTTTGACCATTGTAAGGGCTTGAGAATCTTTACCCAGATCATGGCTAATGCATTTGGTAACCGTTTCTCTATTTTTATGATGTGTAGCTAAAATCCCAATTCTTAGGGTGTGATCATGTGTTTATTTGCTTAATTATCGTATGGGTATTGTTGTTTTAATTGTGGGTTTAGTCATTAACTGAGTGTTAATCTATGAATTGTTGTTGCAAATTCAATTCCAATTTTGAGTTCTTAGTTTGCTTGAGAGTGGGGTTTTGGAAACAAAGTTTTGACTAATGATTTGTCGGTATTCGGTTGACATGGGTTCAGCTCGAGAGAGTGAATCCTAAATCCAACCCTACCCATCTAGCTTGAGAGAGTAGATATATTAAGGTTATGGACTGGTTATCTTGTCAAGCTTGTTGATGTTCGAGAGAAATCACCTGAATCGTAATAGTTATTCGAGAGAAAGTTATTACACTTAAAGTCTAGCCTACCCAAAATGTTTCAGCAAACCATTAATAGATTTCAATTACCCATATAGCATAATTAGCTTATAAGCGATCACATCCTAAGAATTCCTCTATCTATTTTTATTTCCCCGATTTCGCCTGCGTTGCAGTTGATAGTAAATTATACAAACCCCCATCTGACATTCGTTGTCACCCCTTTAGATTTTTTTGCATATTTTTCGATAATTTCTATTCCTATAACTATTTAGAAAATGTTTATACTTCATAAATGAATTTGAAAACGTACCACTCCCTGTGGGTTCGACCCCAACTCTTTGTTGGATTTTATACTGACTATCGATCGATTGCACCTAGAATTGGATGAGGTGTGCTTGAAACGTTAATAAAAAATTGCCCCACTGTCGAGGAGTGGTGTTGTTTAAAATTCTTTTATTGAAGTTGAATTGTGATCTTTTTGGTTGTAGTTGAATCAACTTACTTTAGTTTTTGTTTTGTGTTGTTTGTGTTGAACAGAGGAAGAGATGAGCATAAACGGGAGTAATGGTAGCCAAGTGGGCCACCGAGACATTATTGGAAATCTTAATGATGTAAATGACCCAGTTCAATTGTGTTTGGTCGGTGCAATACGTCTTCTTCCGGCGAAAAGAAACATTATTTTTCACATCACTAGGGCAATGCTTTAGCTCCTACAACTAAAAGGATTGTTTAGGGGGATGGTTAATCAGGATCCTAATGAGCATATTAGGAACTTTGTGGATGTTTGTGGTCCGTTCTCATTTAAGAACATATTGCAAGATTCAGTCTGTCTCAAGTTGTTCCCATTCTCTTTAAGGGGTGAAGCTACCAAATGGTTATCTGAGTTACCAAGGGACTCCATCACTTCTTGGGATGAGATTACCACAACGTTCCAAGTGATATTCTTTCCCCCATCGATAATGATGGCTCTAAGGGATGACATCGAAGGTGTCAAACGCTTGGAAGGCGAACTAATCCATGAGACGTGGTTGATATTTAAGAAGTTGGTGCTTCAATGCCCAACTCATGGACTTCCAAATGACGTGTTGTTGCAACACATATCTATAGGAGTCTTGATTTGGTGGACAAAGGAGTTGTTGATCAACTTTTTTTGGTGGTATAATGCAACAATCCTATGAAGTGGCAGCTCAACTGCTTGATTGCATGAACAAGATCTATAAGGCATGGCACACTGGTGAAGACCAAGTGTCTTCTCTTACTTTTAGAATGAAAAAAGAGCAGATCGAAAAGGACCAAGAGAGAGACCAAAACATGGCAAAAATGATGACCCAACTGGACTTTTAGTCAAAAAATTTGATAGGTAGAGGTTTGAGGATTGTTAATGCTATGGGTGTTGGTGGAGCAAACCCCGATGAAGCACATTTTGAGACGTTGTATAATGAGGAAGTCAACTTCTTTGCAAATGAAGGAGGAGGATTTCGTCCAAACTATCCAAGGCCGGGTGGAAATCTGGGTTGAATAGAGATGAAGGATGGAGAGACCGTGACAAAGATTGGCGTGATCGTAACGCCACTTGGAAGGAGAGAGAGGGTGACAAGTAAAGATATGTCCCACCCCATAAGCATCAAAAGCCCAAGGATTCAAAAGGTGGTCGTACAGAAGATATGCTATCCCGCATTATCAACAAAGTTGAAGGGTCAGAGAAAGTCTTGAAAGAGATGAAGGAAGATTTCTCAACTCTCAATCAGACGGTGACTTCTCCCTCAGTCTCTATTAAGTAGTTGGAAACACAAATGGGTAAAATCTCAACCCAATTGAATCCAAGACAAAAAGGGGGGTTGCCTAGTGAAACAATGGCAAACCCCAAAAATGAAGCTTGAATTGGTAATTTCGTCGTGCCACAACGTTAACTAAGGTTCTTCTTGGGAGGCAACCCAAGTTTTTAATGTTTTAAAGTTTTGTTTTTGAATTACAGTGTTGAATTTTCAAGATTTAAAAGTCGAAGTGTTGGAAAAAGGGTAATTTGGCGAGCCATTAATCCAGTTGGTGAAATGACGAACTGGTCGGGGTGCCCGACTCTGACCATCGTTGGGGCCACTCAGCTTAAAAAGAAACGCTGTAAAACTCAACGAACAAAAGATCTGGTTGGTGATTCGTTGAACAGGTCAGCGAGCACGACTCTAACCGCCGTTGGGACATTTAGATGACTTAAGGTCCTGAAAAACTCGGTGAACTAAAATACCACTCGGCGCATTGCTGAGTGGTTTGGCAAACACGACTTATACCATCGAATAGTGCACGAACTGAATGTTTTTAAACGCTAAACGGTTTAAAATTTCAAAATTCTTCATCTTCTCTCATTTTAACCCCTGTTCTCTCACACCGTATAGTAGATCTTTCGCATTCTTGTGCATTACTCACGTATTGTGTGAAATCTTTGCTCAAGATTGTGGAACTTTGCGGCCTAGCTTTACAAATCTTGTTTTCGGCATAAAATATTAGTTTTTCCGAACCCCAAACTTTATATATATGGTTGAACTCGAATGTGAATGGTAATGTATTGTTGATTGTTGTTGGGTAGTTGATTTTATCATATTTAATTGTTGGAATGCCTGTAATAAAGTGAATTAGCGACTAATTGAGAGTAATTTGTCGATTCTCGTGTCTTTGCTTGTTAAAATAGAGTCTCAATCATTGGGTTGCAATAAAATTGTGTTGGGTCTAGAGGGGTGAAATCTGAGTAACCCTAGATTGTGCTAAAGGATGTATTTTTCCCAATGATAGAGCGTTTGACGTCATTCTAAAGGGCAAAAGACGTCAAATGGCAAATTTTGGCCAAATTGGGGGAAGTTTGAGTACCCTGGGGGCAAGGGTAGTATGGGTCTTGGTTGAATTGCATAGTGTTGTGTTTAATTTTATTTTCGTGGGCTGCGGGTTGAATTTTAAAGGAGTGGGGTGAAAACTGGCACGTTGGGCCATTTGGAGAGCTGAGTCGAGCTCGCTGAGTAGTTCGGCACTTCGCCAAAGTCCTCTTAGATCGCCTTTAATTTCCTTGTATTGTTGAGTTGTGTTTTGTAACTTTTGCCGATATGCTTGAGCTCGCCGAGTTCACTCGGCGACTCGTTTAAAGTCCTTCTTGATCGTCGTTTTGCACCCTTAATCCCTAAAATACACTGTAACTTTCGGCTAGCTACTTCAAGCTTGTCGATTGGTGTCGCCAATTCACCAAATAGCCCTGGATATCGCCGACTGATGTTTCCGTAATCAAGACACAACTTCCAATGCAAGTGTCTACAATCATACAATACTTTAGTAATCCAACCAAGGGTTGGGATCATTCCCACAGGGAGTGGTTTTGAGAAATAATAGAAAAATAAAATTAAGTTCTAATTAGTCATAGTTAAAGACATTATTGATTAAAAACATGGTAAATTTAGGGGGTGACGCAAGCGTCAATTAACGATGGGGGTTTGTCACAAGTAAGCAAAAACAGCAAAAATGCAAAAGTACTAATCAAGGAGACCGGATTCTTGGGATGTGATAGGAATACGGGGTAAACGAGATTATTGGGTACACACTTTTGATAGAGAACTCATAGAATATTTGTGACTAGGCTAAACTTTAAGGGGGATAAGCTCTCTCTCGAGCAACTTACCCTGTTTCAAGTGGGTTTCTCTCAAACACCCTCTTGCCGCATGAAGAATAGCCTCTGCTTTAGCACACTCATTCTCTTGAGCTGAGTGTGTGGGAATGAGACTATGGTTCACTCTCTCGAGCTGAACCTCATGTCGACCCACTCCCACCGGCCAAAAATTTAGTAGTCTTAGTTTTACGAACTCTCTCTCTTGCAAGCCGAAAACACATATATGAAATCATATTTGCAACTACAATCTCATTAAGTTCACCCTCAACTACTAAACGAAATTATATTTAAACTATGATTAATCTATCAGCAAGCAAGACCAACAACTAATTTAACCAATATTCACAAAATCACACCCCAAGAATTGGGGTTTTAGCCAGACATGAACAAGAGATAGAAATTTATACCAAAATGAGTTTGCATTCAAATGGGTATGAAGATTTAAGTCTTGATACAAGCCAAAAGTGAAGAATCCAAAAGACCCAAGCCCAAATTCTTGGAGATGAAACCCTTTGAATCTTCAAGTTCTTCAAAACCCTCTCCAAACATAGATCTCAAAGGTCTATATTAAAAATTCTATATTAAAAATCTGATACGAAGATAAAACTCTCAACGAGTATTTATAGTTTTTAAAGATTTGTGTTGCAGCGGATCACTCGGCGACATTAGTCGAAATTCGCCAATCAACTCGGAGTCGCCGATCTACTGCGTGACTCACCCTCTTCCTTGCTACTTCACCCATCATCACTTGTTTGCTACCTCCATCAGTACTTTCAATGACTAGGTCATCTGTCGCCGACTGGATCGGTGACACGCCGAATGGGCTTGCTATTGGCCGTCATTTTTCTCATTCTTCGCTCCAGCTCTCTATAACTTTCGGCGGTTTGGTAACTTATTCAGCGTGTCGCTGAATGATTTCATCGATCTTCAGACTTTCATTTTCCTTACTCTTGTGTGTTGGCATGTTTGGAACATCTAGTAGAGCCGATGGTCACATTGACGTTTCGCCAAACAGGTTAGGCAATTATCAGGTTATCTTTTCCTCGCTCTTCCAACTGCTAGTTCCTTTTTACTCAATAGTGTCCATGTTTGGCCTCTAACTTTAAATACCTGAAACTCAAGGTTGTTCATCAGTTATTGAGACAATTTATGAATTTGGGGACACTAAATCTATCAAAATATAGCCTTGAATGAGTCCAATTTGTGGACTCATCAACACCCCAACTTAAACTTTTGCTTGTCCTCAAGTAAAACTCAAGTTCAACAGTTCAAAAAGGATATCTCAAACAGTGCTACACAATACTCAATCATGAATGTACACAACACGACTCAATTTACTCATGCAAGGATCAATTGTGTACCCAAAGATTCAAGTTGTGACACACCATTACCAAAGATTTTTAAGCTCGCAATACTTGCTTCAAATGCGAGTTCAAGCTCAACGAAAGTATTCAGATGCCCTCACACAAAGGATGATTCCATTTTCACACACAAAGGTTTAATCATTAAAAGTTTCGAAATCAAACACAACACTCACACTCAAAAAAGAAGAACACAATGCATGCTTTCACCCATAGGTTTACCCGTATTTTCCCACCAATATTTGTTTCGGTTTACTCAAGATGAAAAAGGTCTTTATAAGGCTTGTAATGGGGCTGAGTGCAAAGGTATGATCATTTAGGCTCGGTGACTCTCATCCTCATGAAATGTGGTGCTCACAACACTTCCTTTCCTCTTCCTTCATCATTTTCTCTAGTGCTCATAAGTCATCCTATTATTCACTTCTCCACGGTGTGTTAGGAACCCTATTTCTTTTGTACTTTTGTACTTTATTCCACAACTTTTCTTTTTCATTCTTTTTTCTTTTTCTCCCTATATATATATATATAGAGAGAGAGGAGCTCCATTTTTTCTCAACACTATGGGTTAAAGGAGACATTCCTTGCACTTCTTGACTTTCCATTTTATTTTCACCACACCCCCAACTTAAGCTTTTGGCCTAAGTTGGCTATTCAATCAACCACAAATCAAGAGGATTATAGGTAGTGGGTTAAGAGAGGTCTTGTTTTTATCAAGTTTCTTCCAAACAAAGGTAGGGTTCAAGGGGTGTTCAAAAGAGGTTCACACCCTCACAAGGTAGGACAAAAAAAGGTATGTGTCAAATTGGCTCACACTCTTTAAAGTTGCCTAAGATCATATCAAGAGAAAGCCTCACTTAGTCGACCGGACCAACGGGGCAAATTCTGGGTATATTCATGCATGGTTCACAGTAAGCTCATCACACAAGGCATCGACACTAAAGTCAAACAAGACTCTACACTTTTGCTAGTGTGCAACGGTCGTTACAGGAGAATCGATTTGATAAATGGCTAATCACAACGAGATGCAAAGAATTCACATATTATCCATGCGACTTCATTTGGCCTCATCGTAGCCGTACATTCATGTTCGTTCGATTGCAAGCACCATTCAAGTTATCGGTATTGAGTAAACCGAGACTTAAATTTACAAGAGAGCATTTAGATTTACAAGAGAGAAATCATACTTAGCATACAAGGGGAATGGTAAGAAGAGGAGGAAGTGCTACCAATTTCCACTTCCCATAAAAAAAACTTGACATTCCCCTCAATGAGCAAGAAAAACCGCAAAAAGATATTGACTTAAATAAATAAATTAAAACATAAAAATAGTCAAGAGAAATATGTAAAGCGTAAAATAGATGATGGTGATGAGGGATATTCACTAATGGGCGAGGTAGGTCAGGTCGCCGAAGTGTATTAGCGATGCGCCGACTAAAATAGGCGTTTCGCTGACTGTTATAGAGTGTCCTCTTCAGTTTTAATTTTCCCATGGCCAATCATATCAAGAACGCCAAGTAGGTTTGGCGAGTTGCCGAGAGTTCCTTCTCCTACAAAAATCACACATAATTTATTTAAAATTTCTAGTACTTGGGTTGCCTCCCAAGAAGCGCCTTATTTAACGTCGTGGCACGACATAGAAGTGCCTTCAAACGTCTTCCAGATACACCACTTCAACCAAAGAAATCTCTTGACAATTCCCAAAATATAATTTCAAACATTGACCGTTCACTTTAAATGGAGGTCCCTCTTGATCTTCAACTTTTATGGCACTATTGGTGAACACTAGCGTTACTCTAAAAGGTCCAGACCATTTGGATTTGAGATTTCCAGGAAAGAGTCTAAGTCGAGAGTTGTATAGCAACACCCAGTTTCCTACCTTGAAGTCCTGTTTGAGTATCCGAGCATCATGTCATTTCTTCATCTTCTCTTTGTAAATGGCTACGCTTTCATAAGATCTGAGTCTAAATTCATCCAATTCGTTCAACTGCTCTACCCTCCCCTTTTAAGTTTTTTACCAGTCCAAATTTAAAGCTTTCAATGCCCACAATGCTTTGTGTTCTAACTCGACGGGCAAATGACAAGATTTACCAAAAATCAACTGATATGAGGACATACCAATAGGTGTTTTGTAAGCGGTCGGATATGCCCATAGTGCATCATTAAGCTTCCTAGACTAGTCAGTTCTATTGGCATTCACTGTCTTTGCTAGGATGCATTTGATCTCCTAATTGGATACCTCGACCTGGCCACTTGTTTGGGGATGATATGGAGTTGATACCTTGTGTTTCACCCCGTACTTGCTCAGTGCTATTGAAAACCACTTATTGGAAACGTGGGATCTTCCATCACTAATAATTTCCCTAAGAGTGCCAATCCTAGCAAAGATGTAACGTTTCAAAAATTGGACAACACTTTTTCCTTCGTTGTTTGGAAGTGCAATGGCTTCCACCCATTTGGAAACATAATCTACAGCCACCAAGATATATTTATTCCCAAATGAACTCACAAATGGGCCCATGAAATCAATCCCCCATACATCGAATAGATCGACCTCTTAAATAGGAGTGAGAGGTAATTCGTGTCTTCTAGACACTCCATCTTGCTGCATACATTGAGAGCATTTCTTCACAAATTAATGAGCATCCTTATAGAGGGATGGCCAATAATACCCACTTTGGAGAACTTTAGTGGCGGTGCGAACACCACTATGGTGACCTCTCACTGGAGATGCATGACAACTATGGAGAATTTCTACCACTTCTTCTTCCGGAACACACCTTCTATGACATGGTCAACACAATCTCGAAACAGGTACGGTTCATCCCAAAAGTACTTTTTAACATCGAACATGAACCTCTTTTTTTGGTAAAAGGTCAACTCATCCGGCATCAGCCCACACACAATGTAATTTGCAAAATCTACATACCATGGGGTATGTTTGAGAGATATTGCAAACACATGCTCATCGGGGAAGGAGTCGTCTATGTCGACCACGTGCTCAGCATTTTCCTTTCCTTCCAACCTCAATAAGTAATCAGCCACTTGATTTTCGTAGCTTTTTTTATCTTCTACCTCAGAATCGAATTCTTGTAATAGTAGCACCCACCTTATCAATCTTGGTTTTGCATCTTTCTTTGCCATTAAGTAACAGAGTGCAGCATGATTAGTATGTACGATTACTTTGGTGCCTAGAAAGTATGCCCGAAACTTTTCAAATGCATAGACTACCGCAAGCAACTCTTGTTCAGTGACCGTATAATTTCGCT
Source organism: Solanum okadae (assembly GCA_036553675.1). Classification (NCBI taxonomy): domain Eukaryota; kingdom Viridiplantae; phylum Streptophyta; class Magnoliopsida; order Solanales; family Solanaceae; genus Solanum; species Solanum okadae. The sequence continues at coordinate 17,161,155 of CM071686.1, read as the reverse complement.
GGGGACTATTTTAGAGTCTTAGTTGCGTAATAAATTAGGTGAAATAGTTTGTTGCGCTTTTCCCCCAACATTACCCCCAATGACATACAACTAGCATCACACATTACTTCAAAAGATTCGGACCAATTAGGACTGATGATAATCGGGGTGGATACTAATTTCTCTTTCAAACACTAGAATGCAGCATACAAACATCATCAAAATAAAACTTCACTTCCTTATCTAAGAGTTTGCATAGTGGGTGTGCGATCTTTGAGAAGTCTTTAATGAACCTTCGATAGAACCCTGCATGCCCCAAGAAGCTGAGAATACCTTTCACTGAAATCCGCGGGCTAAGTTACTCAATAAACTCAAATTTTGCCTTGCCAACTTCCAGCCCTTGTTGTGACAGGTTGTGTCCGAGAACAATACCTTCCTTAACCATGCAATGACATTTCTCCCAATTCAGAACCAGATTCGTTTCCACGCATCTTTGAAGCACTTGCCCTAAGTGTGTTAAGCATTCTTCAAACGTATCCCCTACGACTGAGAAGTCGTCCATGAATACCTCCATAGAGTCTTCGACCATATCCGGAAAAATAGACAACACGCAACACTGAAATGTTGTTGGGGCATTACATAGTCCAAATGACATCCTTTTGAATGCAAATGTTCCATAAGGGCAAGTAAAAGTTGTTTTCTCTTGGTCTTTCGGTGCAATAGAGATTTGATTGTAACCGGACTGCCCATCTAAAAAACAATACCACCCTCTTTCTGACAATCGGTCAAGCATCTGGTGCATAAAAGACATTGGAAAGTGGTCTTTTTCGGTCCACAAATTAAGATTTCGATAGTCCATGTATACTCTCCACCCAGTCACTGGTCTCGTCGGCACAAGTTCTCCTTTTGCATTTGGGACTACAGTTATACCTCCCTTTTTCGGTACACATTGCACCGGGCTTACCCATTTACTATCTGCAATAGGGTAGATCACTCCCGCATCTAGCCATTTGATGATCTCCTTTTTCACCACCTCTTGGATTGGAGGGTTCAATCTCTGTTGATGCTCCACACTAGGTTTACATACACTATCAAGCCAAATCTTGTGAGTACAGATACCAGGGGGAATTCCCACTATATCAGCTATGGTCCATCCTATAGCTTTTATGTGCTTCTGCAGTACTTCAATGAGCAATTTCACCTGTCTTTCAAGCAAGTCAGCTGCTATAATCACTGGTAAAGTATTATTGGCTCCCATGAAGGCATATTTGAGATGAGAGGGTGTGCTTGTAACTCTAGATTCGCCAGTTCCTCAGTTGATGGCTTAGCCGGAGGACTTTCTCTATTTTTCAGGTCGATATCCAACTTGATTGGGTTCCGTGAATATACTTCTAACCCCGATAAGGCAGCTACCACTTCCTCATAGCCTTGAACTTTGAATTCATCATAATTGGCAAGTACAGATTCAATGGGTTCATTCTTGCGCATCAAATAGCTCACACTTGCCACTGCCTCATCTATAACATCCTCAGTAGACACCACATGGGTATCACTTGGTTGCTTCATGGATTTGCAAATATTGAAGGTTACCTCATCATCGTTCACCTTGAATTTCAATTTCCCACTTTCGACATCCACCAATGCCCTCCCGGTTGCTAAGAATGACCTTCCCAAAATAATGGGGATTTCAGCATTAATCTCACAATCTAAAATCATAAAATCAGGCGGAAAGATGAACCGATCTACTTTTACCAAGATGTCATAGAGTATCCCCACTGGGTGCTTTATTGATCGATCAGCCATGAGAAGTCTCACTGTGGTTGCCTTTGGTTCACCCAAACCAAGTTTCTTGTATATTGCATAGGGAATCAAGTTGATACTTACTCCTAAATCGCAGAAAGCTTTAGCAAATTGGAGCATGCCAATTGTGCACGGTATGGTGAATGCCCCAGGATCTTCTCTCTGAGTGATTGACTCATTTGTCATAATTGCACTGCAGCTATGGGGCACTTCAATCGTTTCATAGTCCAAGCTCATTTTCTTTGTAATTAGCTCTTTCATAATTTGGCGTACCCTTGCATTTCCAATGATGCTTCCACCAGATGAAGGTTAATTGATAAGTTCTTGAAAACTGACAAGAATTTTTCGAACTTCTCATCTTCATTCTTCTTTTCAAGCGTTGGAGAAATGGTGGAGGTATTTTGGGTAAAGGGTGCATGACTTTTGGAACTTGAATATGTTGCTCTGCTTCCTCCTATTTTTCTTTGGCAATGTTTTGTTGAATAGGAAATTCTTGTTCCTCCATACCTTGATTTTCTTCATGCTTTTGAGGGTCCTCATCTTCCATCACATTCCCTATTGCCACTTTTCCGCTACGAGTAACTACAGCCAGTCCTCTTTCACTATCTTCCACGCATGTCTTGGTCGTTAATTTAGCTAACAATAGACTCAATTGACCTTCCATCATTTTGATGGCGTCAGCATGAGAATTAACTTTACTGTTCAATGATGAAAAGTCATCTTTCATCTCTTTCAGCAAATCATCGGAGCCCTCAACTTTATCAAGTATGCGTGACAATAAATCATTTACCTGAGGACTACTTGCACTCCCTTTAGATTTCAAACTTTCACTCAAGATAGAATGGTCCTCCTCATGATCATCTTGCTCAGCCCAATCTTGCCAATATCTCCATGGTTCTTCACCCCTATAATAGTTCCAACCTTGATTTCTGCCCCGCTGTTGGTAGCGTGGGTGGAAACCCTTCTCATATCTTTTGGAGTTCCAACCTTGATTCTCCCCTGGTCTTAAGTAATCAGAAGAAGAACCCTCCTCAACTCGAAATACTCCATATGTCCCCTTCATGTGTTCTTGTAGAATTTCCATTTGAGACAACATTTTTTTGATGTTTTCGTCCCTCTCCTTCTCTTTATCGAGTTGTTCTTGAGTTAATCTGAAGCATAGTGAGGAAACTTGATCATCTTTGGTGTACCATGCCTGGTTTACTCTAGTCATACCATCTAGGAGAAATGAGGCTACTTCAAATGATTGTAACATTATTCCTCCATGCACCAATTGATCAGCTATCCCTTTATTAACCGAGTCCAGACTACGGTAAAATTATTGGAGCAATAATTCACTTGGCAGACCATGCATTGGGCATTTTCGCAAAAATCTCTTGAACTTTGTCTATGATTTGTGAATTGGTTCGCCCTCTTTTTGCTTGAAATTTTTAATGTCGACCCTTAGTTTCATCATTCTTGATGGGGAAAGAATATTTCATGGAAGGCCGAACCGATTCCTCCCATGACTTGATGGAGTTATTAGGAACCTCGACAAACCATTTAGTAGCTCCCCCGGTTAATGATAATGGAAATAAGTGAAGCCTTATAGATTCTTGCGATAAGCTCTTGAACGATAATGGGGTGCACACTTCCACAAAGCTTCATATGTGTTCGTGCAAATCTTCATGCTCTATCCCTCCATATAAACCTCTTGAATGTATGAGATGGAGTGATGTGCTAGTAACTTCAAACATTGCATTTTCATCGACTTGTGGCATGTAAATTGCACCCATCTCACCCACTTAGGCAGGGTTATAAACAGTATTAACACATCGATATCATCTCGATGAAGAGCACAACCCTCTAGATGGCCTGATTGGCATCTATTCGCACCGTTTGCATTCATATGTCCTGTTGTGACGCACAAACACTCAAAACAAAACTGAAAATTAGGTAAGTAAACTACACTAGGAAGAACTAAAACTCTACTAATCTAAGAATACTCAAGTAACACCACTCCCCAGCAGCAGCGCCATTTTGATGTTCGCATAATATAGACACACTTCCAATGCAAGAGTCTACAATCATACAATACTTTAGTAATCCAACCAAGGGTTGGCATCGTTCCCACAGGGAGTGATTTTGAGAATTAATAGAAAAATAAAATTAAGTTCTAATTAGTCATAGTTAACGATTTTATCGATTAAAAACATGGTAAATCTATGGGGTGACACAAGCATCAATTAACGATGGGGGTTTGTCACAGGTACGCGAAAACAGCAAAAATGCAAAAAGTACTAATCAAGGAGACGAGATTCTTCGGATGTGATAGGAATACTGGATAAACGAGAATATTGGGTACATGCTTTTGATAGAGAACTCATAGAATATTTGTGACTAGGCTAGACTTTAAGGGGGATAAGCTATCTCTCGAGCAACTTACCCCGTTTCAAGTGGGTTTCTCTGGAACACCCTCTTGTCGCATGAAGAACAGCCTCCTTCTTAGCACAGTCACTATCTCGAGCTGAGTGTGTGGGAATGAGACTAGGGTTCACTTTCTCGAGTTGAACCTCATGTCGACCCACTCCCACCGGCCATAAATTTAGTAGTCTTAATTTTATGACCTCTCTCTCGAGCAAGCCAAAAACAAATATATGAAATCGTATTTGCAACTACAATCTCATTAAATTCACCCACAACTACTAAATGAAATCACATTTAAACTACGATTAAACTATCAGCAAGAAAGACCCAACAACTAATTTAACCCATATTCACAAAATCACACCCCAAGAATTAGGGTTTTAGCTAGACATGAACAAGAGATAGAAATTTATACCAAAATGAGTTTGCATGCAAATGGGTATGAAGATTTAAGTCTTGATACAAGCTAAAAGTGAAGAATCCAAAAGACCCAAGCCCAAATTATTGGAGATGATACCTCTTGAATCTTCAAGCTCTTCAAAACCCTCTCCAAACGTAGAACTCAAAAGTCTATATTAAAAATCTGATACTAAGCTAAAAGTCTCAACGAGTATTTATAGTATTCAAAGATTTGTGCTGCGGCGGATCACTCGACCACATTAGTCAGAATCGCCGATCAACTCAGCGATTCGCCGATGGTTCTTTGTCTTGCCTTCAATTATTCATCAATTCTTGATCTGAATCACTGTAACTTAAGGCGATCTTGATTGGGGTCATCGATCTACTCCACGAATCGCCCTCTTCCTTGCGACTTCGCCTATCAGCACTTGCTTGCAACCTCCCCCAGTACTTTCGGTGACTAGGTCATCTGACACCGACTAGATAGGCGACATGCTGAATGGGTTTGCTATTCGCCGTCATTTTTCTCATTTTTCTCTCCAGCTTTCTGTAACTTTCGGTGGTTTGGTAACCTATTCAGCGTGTCGCCGAATGATTTCGGTGATCTTCAGACTTTCATTTTCCTTGCTCTTGTGTGTTGGCACGTTTGGAACATCTAGGCGAGCCGATGGTCACATTGGCGTATAGCCAAACAGGTTAGGTGATTATCAGGTTATCTTTTGCTCGCTCTTCCAACTGCTAGTTCCTTTTTGCTCGATAGTGTCCATGTTTTGCCTAAAACTTTAAATACCTGAAACTTAAGGTTGTTCATCAGTTATTGAGACAATTTATGCATTATGAGACACTAAATCTATCAAAATATAGCCTTAAATGAGTCTAATCTGTGGACTCATCACCGACCTACCCTGAATTTTTGAAAATGTTGCTCTATAACTTTTGGCGATCCCAATCTGGCTCTCCAAAGTAACTCAGCTATTCGCCGAATGGTTTGGCGAGTCTTTTTGCAATTTTTTTCTGTAATGTTTTTGGAATTGTTTTCTAACATTTTTCTATGTTGTTTGCATATATGGCTAGAACCAATATGAAAGGTCGAGATATGCCGCCCCAAAAGTGGGCACGAGGAGTGACTATAAATAAGGAAGCAAATGCTTCCAAGGCTAATGCAACAAAGCTACCTCCAAAGAGAGGCAAAGGAAAGGGCAAAGCGCCCGTGGTTGAGACACCAGTGTACCACTCCGATAGTGAGAGAGTCTACGAGACTCACCTCACCTCATCAGACAATGATGAGGTTTCTCAGGATTTTCTAGCTTCCATCTTTAAGCCTCAGGATGATAAGCTTTTACAAACCCGGAGAGCAGAGCTTCACTCTAAGGCAATGCACGATCCGTCAATGATCCGAGCAGCTCAAGCTCCTCCTCCTCCAGCTCAAGAGCAAATAGTAGTCCCAGGACCACAAGTACATGGTCCTCCTCTCTAGTCCCTAAATCAGTTAAAGGACGAAGGATTAAGGACCATCTTAGAAGAGAATAGACTTTCCACAAATGGTGTTGTAGATAGGCATCCAAATGTGTGGGACACCCTCCGGTTCCATAGGTTCGAGGCCTTCACCAAACCTCATGGCCCATACATTCCTATATGGGTCCAGGAGTTCTATGTTGCATACAGTGACTTAGTGCCTCAGGGGAAAAAGAACGCCAGTGCCTTCAAGCTAGTGAACTTCGTAATAGTCTGAGGAAAGAAGGTCAAATACCAAAGTGATGACATAAATGTTGTGTTTGACAAGGCTACTGATTTCATGCACCATTACAAGAGTCTAATAAAAAAGAAGACTTTGGACGACATCTAGGGTTGGTTAGCCCCTCTTCTTTCTAACATCACCAAGCGGTGGATAGAGGTCGAAGCACCTATAAAGAAAAACTTAAACGTACTTGCTAGATATTTGTTTGGATTCATCAGCAGCACGATTATGCTTTTACAAAACAAGTCTATCATTCGCCACCCAAAGGTTGCCTACCTCGGGAGCATCATTGCTAGGAAGCGACTTTACTTGTGCTTGATCATCATGTAGGACATGGCCATGAGGGTGAAGAAGCGCCAGACGTCCCTTCCTTTCCTTGTCCTGATCACAGAATTATTTCATCGGGCTGGAGTTCCTGAGATAAGAAAAGGGATGTTGAAGTTACACCCACATCCTCTATAGACATCCGATGTATCAAGGCCGAGTAATCACGAGACGAGGCTGATAGGAGGAGAGCAGCTTCGGTGGACGCATCTCTGGATGTTGACCTTGATGCATTATCTGCAGAGGCATCTTTGCCTTCTCCGGCCACTGGGTCTTCAGGTACTTCCAGCTCTGTTCCTTCTAGCACTCCAGTACTTGTGATGCTCCCTCTCCTTCTAGGTCTGCTGCTGGCACTTCTACCTCTAGGCCTCCGATCACTCAGGCCATCCTTCTCCAGATGGGGCATCTAGCCCATTCTGCTGATGTACGTGCTTCTCGACTAGAAGTCGAGGTTCCCTGGAAGATTGAGAGAGTTATTGTCGTTGCTTTGACACCTCTCCAGGCTTCTATTGATGCCCTTACAGTGAGAGAAGAGGTTTTTTAGCGAGAGCAGGGTGTTTCTGAGGAGGTGACGGCCTCGAAGGCCGATATTACTAGGCTGAGGAAGGATGTTGACCAGTTAAAGTCCACAAACTTTACTTCGCTATTTGGGACGGTGGAGATCCCTGATAACCAGAGTACACATATTCCAGCTTGTTATGAAATGCCTTTGGCTACTACCAGAGATGAGACTAGGGTTGATGTTGCTACTTCGGAGTCCAAGGCTGAGACTGATGATGAGCAATTGATGTGCATAAGGAGGTTGTTTTTTAGGGCTTGACTAATATAGAGGAGGCGATGATAGATTCAATTGTTCAGGAAGCTCTAAGAGATGTATCCATGGTGGGCTCTAGTGGAGCCAAGGGTGATGAGAAATCGGGCACTAATGTCCAGACAGATGGAGTGGCGGACATGCAGACTTCACTCCAGTTAGCTTGGCAGGATGACTTTTCCCCTCCCTTTATGTTATTTTTGATACATTGTTTTAGTTTTAGTTGCATTTGAGGACAATTGCTTATTTTGTTGTGTGGGATGAGGTATTTCCATACCTACCTCTTTTGTAGGTTGTTTAGTGAATAGTAATTTTGTGTGTTTTATGAATATTGGGCCTATTTGGTTTATATCTAAATATATCGTGAGTTTGGTATTACGGGTGTTTTAGCTTGTGGCCCATGATTTTGATTGAAAATGGTTTTGAACCAAAATTTTAACATTTTGCCACCTCTTTTGTGCGTGAATGTGGTTGTTCTTTGTGAAAATTTTAGTATCGATTTTGATCAATATCGATTACTTGAATGGTCCTCTTAATCGAACAAAATGAATATGCGACTATGATGAGGCAAACGAAGTTACATAGTCAATATGTGAACTTTTAGCATCTTGTTATGACTAGCTGATTGTTGATGAAGTCTCTTGTGATGAACATTGCACGCTAGCTAGAAAGTGTGAAGTCTTGTTTGATATTGGTGCCAATGCCTTGTGTGGTGAGGTTACTTTGAACATTGCATTTGATGTCACCTAGAACTTGCCCCATTGGTCCGGTTGATTGAGTGATGCAATCAATTGAAATGATTTTAGGCAAACATTTTGAAGAGTGAACCAATTTGAAAATATACCTCTTTTGTGGACATCCTTGTGAGAAGTGTGAATCTTGTTTGGCACCTTTTGAGTCTTACCATTTTCTTGGAAGAAACCTGAAACAACTGTGACCTCTCTTTATCTCTTCACCCATAACCTTCATGGAGTATTATTTGTTTGAATAGCCAACTTAGGCCAAAATCCTAAGTTGGGGGTGTGGTGAAAGAGAACAAAAGTCATGAAGCGTGAAAAATTCCCCCTTGATTTCAGATTTTTTTTTAAAAGATGGAACCCCTTCATGCAAAAAAATATTGAAAAAAGGGAAGTAAATTAAAGAAAAGAAAAGAGAAGAAAATGACTGGAAAAAAAAAAGAAAGTGTTGTGAAATAAAGTGTGTTGAAAGAGTGAGGAACAATGGGGTATTCAGTGATTCATAATGAGTTTAATACTAAGGTGGAGTTTCAACATGTTTTGAATTAAAGAAAAGGAGGCAATTGATGTTCAGGCCCTACTTCATGAAGATAAAAGTAATCAAGTCTAAATGACCATACCTTTACACTCAGTCTCATTAAAAACCTGGAAAATACCTTTTTGATCTTGAGTGAGCTGAAAAGAATGTTGATGGGAAAATAAGAGCAAGTCTATGGGTGGAGTCATCCATTTGTTCATCTTCGTGAGTGTGAGAGTTGCATGTGATTTCGAAATTTTAAATTGTTGAGAAATTTTGGGTGAATATGAAATCATCATTGTTGTGAGGGCATTCTAAAACAAAAAATAAGCAGATAAAGAAGAAGTTTGCAGTATAACGGAAATAGAACAGAGAGAATGTTATTCCTGAAGCTCTAGTTTACAGCAATTATGCAGCAGCTATATAAACTGTGCCACTAACTTGAACTCCTAAAAATACTCTAGTAACTTACTAAGACTCCTATCTAGGTAGACTTCCTACGAACTGATTTATTTGACTCAGTAAACTAAACAGGGCAGAAGTAAACATTTAAAAAAAGATTGTTAAAATGCACTAATTTTTAACACTCCCCCTTAGTGCATGCTTACTGTCAATAACTCCAAGAGCAGCCCTGAAATATTCAAACTTAGGCTTTATTAAGGCCTTTGTAAATATGTCCGCGACTTTCTCATTTGTAGAAATTCCTTTCAAAATAACTTCTTGATCCAACACTTTCTCTCGAATGAAGTGATGACAAACCTCTATGTGCTTCGTTCGACCATGAAAAATTGGATTTGATGCAAGCTTGACAGCACTTTCATTATCACATCTAATTTGAATGGCGTAATCAACTTTGCACAGCATCTCTCCTATTAGTCTCTTTAACCACATACATTCTTGTGCAGGCATAGTTGCGGCTACATACTCAGCTTCAGTGCTAGATAATGCTACCACTGGTTGCTTCTTGCTGCACCAAGATACCATTGTTGAACCAGTATTGAAACAATACCTTGAAGTTGAATGTCTATCATTCACATCTCCAGCCCAATCCGCGTCGGTAAATCCATTGAGTATAAAAGTTTCATGTCTTCTATACATAAGACCATGATCAAGTGAGCCCTTCACATAATGAAGAATTCTCCTTGCTGCATCAAGGTGTGAACTTCTTGGACACTGCATGAACTGAGAAACGATTCCAACGGAGTAAGCAATCTCTGGTCTTGTGATAGTTAAATAAATTAAACTACCAACAAGTTGCTGAAAATTTTTGGCATCTTTTAATGGCTTTCCTTCAGCTTTCATCAACTTTAGATGTGGTTCCATTGGAGTGGCTTTTTCTTTCGACTCCCCCATGCCAAAGCGCTACAACAATTTCCTTGCATATGTCTTTTGAGAAATAAAATATCCTTGATCTGTTTTTTCAACTTCCAGACCAAGAAAACAGCTCACTTCCCCCAAGTTCTTCATCTCAAATCGAACCGAAAGATCACTTTTCAACATTGAGATTTCAGCATCATTATTACCAGTAATGATCATGTCATCCACATATAATAAGACCATCAGATGCACATTTGATTCTAATTTAATAAATAGACTAGAATCAGCATCGGAAACTTTAAAACCACAAAATATAAAGGATTCAGCAACTTTACCATACCAAGCACGTGGTGCTTGTTTAAGGCCATACAACGATTTCTTTAATCGGCAAACATAATGAGGATACTGCATAGAGACATATCCTTTTGGCTACTCCATAAACACTTCACAATCCAATTCTCCATAAAGAAAAGCGTTTTTTACGTCAAGCCGCCACAACTTCCAGTTCATAGATGCTCCAAGTGAAAAAATGGTTCTTACAGTTACCATTTTTGCAATTGGACTGAATGTTTCCTCATAATCCAGCCCATAACTTTGAGAAAAACCACGTGCGACAAGCCGAGCTTTGTATTTGTCGACAACCCCATCTGAATTTTTCTTCGAACGAAAAATCCATTTGCAAGTGATAAGCTCGCAATTTTCTGGCTTCGACACCAACTCCCACGTCTGATTTTTGTTCAGAGCATCAATTTCTTCTTGCATAGCTGCTTCCCACTCAGGATGACCTTTGGCTTCTTCAAAGCTTACAGGTTAATCCAATACTCCTGTGAAGAAACATGAAGTAATCGAGCAGTTGTTCAAGTGTACCTCATAATCTTTGAAGTAACTTGGCTGTCTTTTCTCTCTTGCTGACCTCCTTTCGGTTTGTTGTTCAACACCATCTGAATTTGAGCTTTCATCATTATTTGAAGCCTGCATATTTCTCTCTGGAATCAGCTCCAAAGGTTCTTGATCAACATCAAGAATCATTTCTTGATTGTTAGTTTTCTGGGCAAAATGGTAGGATGATATTTCATCAAACACAATATCTCTGGAAGTGACAAATTTCTTGGTTTCAGGGTCGATACACCTCCACCCTTTCCTATAAGAATCATAGCCAACAAAGATACACTTTTTTGCTTTCGGGTCAAGTTTAGTTCGAGAGGATTTTGGAATATGAACATAACAAGTTGAACCAAATACCCGAAAGTAATTTACATTTGGCTTTTCATGATATAGAATCTCGAAAGGGGATTTCTCTTTACCTGGCCATGGAGGCAAACGATTTATCACATAACATGCACATTGAATAGCTTCAGCCCAGAGCTCTTGAGGGAGATTTTTATCATGCAACCAGGAAAGGCTTGTAGAAGCAAAATGAGCCATTTTTCTTTCAGAAACACCATTCTGTTGGGGGGTGTTAGGGCATGTCATTTGCCTTGAAATACCATTGTCATCGCAATATTTAAAGAATGCATCAGACATGTATTTTTCTCCATTGTCACTACGCAAGCTTTTAACTTTTACTCCAAAATCCTTCTCCACTGTAGTTTTAAATTCAGCAAATTTTGACAAGGCTTCACTCTTCTCTTTCAAGAACTTCACCCATGTATATCTTGAGAAGTCATCTACAAGTATCATGACATACCGAAAACCACTATAACTTGTTGTTTTTGTTGGTCCCATCAAGTCTGTATGAACAAGTTCAAACATAGTGGATCTCCGATTTCCTGATCTTTGAAATGGGAGACAGTGTGATTTCCCAAATTGACAACCTTGACAAACTACATCTTCATGAATATTTTGCAGAGCTGGTAGACCATTCACTAGTTTCTTTGAACGGATTTGCCTCAACAATTGGTATCCCAAGTGCCCCAATCGAGCATGCCAAATTGTTGTGCTATCTGTTTGACTTGTCTTCTTCACATAGGCTTCTCCTACTGCCATGACAAACAATGAACCTTTCTTTTCACCCATAAGAACAACATCAGCAGATATGTTCTTCATGTTGTCTAGAATCTTCACATCATTTGGACCAAATAGAATATATTTTCCAGAATCAGTGATTTGAGAAACTGAAACTAAGTTTCTCTTCAAACCTGGAGCATGAAATACATCATTCAACTTGACAGCCCCTGTAGCTCCAACGTCAATCTTCAGGACTCCTTCATTTGCTACTGTATATGTCGAGTTATCTGCTGTAACAACAACTCGTTCTCTGTTATGTTGGCGCAACTCTGAAAGAAGAGAATCATTTACAGTTACATGATGAGAGCAACCAGAATCAATGATCCATTCTTGTGTGCAGTTATCATTGTTGTAGAGAGCTTGAACTACATCATCATTCCTCTGCTCATCTACTTCTACAGTGAAGCACTGCTCCCATTTGAGTTGCTCGTTTCCATCATTTTCACTTGCAACATTTGCATTTGAGATCCTCACTCTACAATTTTTCTTGATGTGTCCAATTTTACCACATCTATAGCACTTTTTATTCTCAAAGTTGCCACCAGTAGTTTTTTTACCATTGGATCCTTTTTCATTGTTCCTGCTTTACGAGGATACAATTTTCTTTTTATTTTTATCCTTTGAAAAGAGAGCTACATCTGGTTCAAAGCTTTTTGCCATTTGCTTTGCCAATGCCTCCTAATTGGAAAGCAAATTTTCAAATTCTTCAACTGAAGGTTGCTTTGTCCAACCCTGAATGGAGGTGACGAACGGACTGTACTCCTTCTTTAATCCTCGAATAAGAAATCGCCGCAATCTTGCTTCACCGATCTTCTCATCAGGATCTAATTCTGAAATTTCAGCACAAATTCCTTTAACTTGTAAGAAATATTCAGAAATAGACATGCCCCCCTGTGTTAGCATTGCCAATTCGTTTTTCCAGCAGTTGTAGCCTAGCAGTATTCTTTTTTGTAAATAATCTCTCAAGTATCTCCCAAACTTCTTTTGGTGAGTTAACATCACGTACATGGTCGATGAGCTCTCTGCCAATTGAAGTCCTCAAAGCAAAGAGTGCTTTACCACATTCAATCTTCCATTTTCTCCGTGGTTCTGCATTTTCTGCAGTATTTGCTGGAATTTCTGTTTTAGCACCAACAATAAGATCTCACAGGTCTTGACCTTGAAGATAAGCTTGCATACACATTCTCCAGTACTTGTAGTTTGTCCCTACAAGCTTCTCGACACCAACTTGGGCATTTGAACTGTTTCCCCCATTTACCGACTCCATACTGCACAAGTTTTTTTCTTTCTCTGCAACTTTCAACCTCCTCCAACAAGACTAATAAAACTTGATAGATAAGAAGATGGAAATAATAATCAGATCAACGACCTTGCTCTGATACCATAAAACAAAAAATAAGCAGAAAAAGAAGAAGTTTGCAGTATAACGGAAATAGAACAGAGAGAATGTTATTCCTGAAGCTCTAGTTTACAGCAATTATGCAGCAGCTATATAAACTGTGCCACTAACTTGAACTCCTAAAACTACTCTAGTAACTTACTAAGACTCCTATCTAGGTAGACTTCCTACGAACTGATTTATTTGACTCAGTAAACTAAACAGGGCAGAAGTAAACATTTAAAAAAAGACTGTTAAAATGCACTAATTTTTAACACATTCGAATACCTTTGTTGAGCTTGAATTTGCATTTGAGGTAAGCGTTGTCAGCTTGAGTACTCTTGATGATGGTGAGTCACAATTGAAACTTTGAGTGCACATTTGATCATTGTATGAGTAATTTGCTCCTTATTGTGTGCATTTATATTGAGTCTTATGCAGCACTATTTGTAGACATCTCTATTGAACTATTGATCTTGAGTTTTACTTGAGGACAAACAAAATTTTAACTTGGGGGTGTTGATGAGTCTGAGATTTAGGCTCATTTAGGGCTTTGTTTTGATAATTTTAGTGCCCTCAAATGCCTAATTTATGTTTAAAACTAATGTTAAGTTTTGATTTGCAACATTTGAGTCTAAGGAGCAAGGCAAGGTCACTACCGGGTAAAAAGGTGAAAACAAGTTGGAGAAATAAAGAAAAGTGATCCTGGTGATTGCCAAGACCACTCAGCGAGTCGTTGATTGGCTCTCCTAGCTCGCCCAAATTTCCAGCTTGACAACCGTGTGGACGAACCAAATTGGCGACATAAATGGGCATTTGTGGATCGCCGATCAGTTCTGCGACAACAAAATGGATCGCCCAAAGTGACAGAATCTAAGATGCTAAAGGCCATGACAAAATGGTGAAGGAAGAAGATACACGGCGGTTCGCCGACCTGTTCGGTGAGGTCCGACTTATCTCGCCCAATGGCTTTTCATGCCAAAAATTGGGCAACTATAAATTGAAATTTCAAATGAATATTTAGTATCAAACTATCATTCAGTAGAGTTCCTTCTTGAGTTTAGAATTCCATTTTTAGACTTTGAAGCTTTTGGAGGCTCAAACTTGAAGATTTGCAAATGGGTTTTTGAATATGTTTTATTTGGACCATTGTAAGGGCTTGAGAATCTTTACCCAGATCATGGCTAATGCATTTGGTAACTGTTTCTCTATTTTTATGATATGTAGCTAAAACTCCAATTCTTTGGGTTGGATCATATGTTTATTTGCTTAATTATTGTATGGGTATTGTTGTATGATGATGAAATTGTTGTTTTATTGTGGGTTTAGTCATTCGCTTAGTGTTAATTTATGAATTGTAGTTGTAAATGCAATTTTAATTTTGAGTTCTTAGCTTGCTCGAGAGAGGGGTTTTGGAACCAATGCTTTTGACTAATGATTTGTGGGTATTGGGTTGACATGAGTTCAATCTTAAATCCAAGCCTACCCATCTAGCTCGAGAGAGTGGACGTATTAAGGTTGTGGGTTGGTTATCATATCAAGCTTGTTGATGTTCAAGAGAAATCACCTGAATCGTAATAATTGTTCGAGAGAAAGCTATTGCACTTAAAGTCTAGCCTACCCACAATGTTTCAGGAAACCATTGTTAGCATAATTAGCGTATAAGCGATCACATCCCGAGAATTCCTCTATCTATTGTTATTCCCCTATTTCGCTTGTGCTGTAGTTGATAGTAAATCATCCAAACCCCCATCTGCCATTCGTTGTCACCCCTTTAGATTTGTTTGCATATTTTTCGATAATTTGTATTCCTATATCAATTTAGAAAACGTTTATACTTCATAATTGAATTTGAACATGTACCACTACATATGGGTTCGACCCCAACTCTTCGTTGGGTCTTATACTGACTAACGATCATTTGCACCTAGAATTGGATGAGGTGTGCTTTAAACGTTAATTAATTTTGTTATTAGTTGAGTTTTCATTGGTTAAAAGTGGCTTAATCTATTTCACTA
The DNA here is from genome assembly GCA_036553675.1 of Solanum okadae. Classification (NCBI taxonomy): domain Eukaryota; kingdom Viridiplantae; phylum Streptophyta; class Magnoliopsida; order Solanales; family Solanaceae; genus Solanum; species Solanum okadae. Next base: position 17,145,724 of record CM071686.1, on the reverse strand, counting down.
GCCATAAAGGGCAATTTGATCACTTACTTAAATCTCCAAGAGTTACTTGGTTTACATGTTTTTCTTGAGTTGGTTTGTCACCTATATTGTGCCCCAATTTTAAATTATTGTAGTAGATGGTTCTCATATTCATACTGTCGACTGATAAGTATTGTTGGAACTGACCTATGTACAAGAGATCCTGATATTCCAGTTCTAGTGCAGTTTATTCTATCATGAGTATAAAGTTAGCATGCTTCTCATATTCCTAAGGGCTAAGAATGTTCTGAATTTCTGAGTGTCTTGGTCTGCTAACATGCAGAGACCAATAAGCTTCTCCAAAACTAAACTTTTAGCAAAATCTTCTTGTCACAATGCCTTTGATTTATATAATATTTTTTCCATTATCTATTATTTGGTGTCATACTATCTTTTAATTGTTTTTTTTTCATTATCTATTGTTTGCTGGCATACTTCCACCAGTTCATCTGAATAATCCTTTTTAACTTTGGTTTAACAGGCATGTTGCATTTTCTTGATAAAGTATGTGAACAGTGATGAGCTGTGGGAGTTACCCAGTTCTCATTTCTTCCAGAAGGACTGTGTGGATAAGTGGCTGAAAATCAACAACTCATGTCCCCTTTGCAAAGCTGAGGTGGGTGAGACCCTTTTGAGCTCTCTTACTCAAGCAACTGCAAGTTTGTGTCAGATTTCCACGTTTTAAGTTGCCAATTTGTCCACATGCTAGTATAGAGATTCCTTTTTTAAGGGAATAGGATTTACCCTCATACATATTTCATTTTATTCTATCGCTCTTCGAATTTATTTTGGGCTAAATGTTGTTAACATGCTAGATTTATATGCAATTTCTGTTTCAAAACAAGTGAGGTGATAAGATTGCTCAGTCAGTTAGTAGAAAACGAGCTATCTGTGGTGTCTTTTCCACGGTATCGTTGATGTGAAAATTTGGTGCACGATGCCAATAAGTAAACTTATCATGGTATTACCAATTAAACATATGTAGCTTATGTCATAAGATTTGCCAATTGCAAACTGCCCTGCACGCTGAAGATGTATTATAATCTAGTAGTCTTTCAGTTCTATTCCTTGAATTGCATTCAGTAGTCAGAGTACTTGGAAACTTCTTTTTATTTTCTGTCGATAAAGTAAGTTTCTCGTAATGTAGGGGAAAGGTTCGTTGATGATTTCTATATCATAAAATATGTCTAAGTGATAAATCATCAAGCTTACCAATGCTAAAAGTTTTATGGTTGCCTGCAACTATTTTGCCTCATAGATATCCTTTCATGTTTATTTCAATCATCTAGTTATTTATGGAGAATGTTTTTGTTATAACTCATTTCTTGTTGCCTGCAATAATTTTTCTTAATGTATGTCTTCGTTGTCCAAGGATTTGTTCTACCAAAGTCCGCCTACTTCAAATTAAGGTTCATTCTCCTTTATTTTGTTCTACTATAAAACATAATTGGAAATCTTCCATTGCTAGACATAAAATATCTTCATAATGAATAATTGAGTGTTCTTTTAGTTCATGTTCAGAATAATTTTTCAAAAATTTAGATATTTAGTTGTCCTTGCATATGAATTGAGGTTGTCAGTTGTGCTTGTAGAAGGTGAAAACCTTAAAGACTTCTTTCAATGTTATTTTTTACCAATATCTAATGAATGTATAGTATCACAACTCAATGGTGTATTTGAATAATCTTCAAAGCCTTAGAGGGGAAATACTAGTGCTCTGTCCACTCTGACAATATGTTGCATTATTGCTTAAGTTGCGTAAACTCTTCACATTCTATGCCACATTTGTGTTGTATTTTCTAGAAGTATATCAGATTCTCTAGAAAACTAAACTACATTTGGAGAATCCTACACGTACCCATTGAAAGTTTTGAAGAGTCCAAGCAAAATAGAAATTTATTGTACTCTTGCGCTCCTACTTATTTATTGTTAAGTGAGATGGATTTCTGGTTCTTTTTGGCTCTTAGCTTTCCACTCTTTATTTTTTGTTCCTGCATTGAGTAAAGAATTAACCCCATTAGAATTGCTCATCTTGAATTCATCATTCTAGCACAAATATAATTAATTTCTGCTATTAAACTTTTTTAACTCACATCACTTAACACTGTTAATTTCTTCTTGGGGTCTTCTGAATCTTTAATAGTTGGATCCTCTGCTATTGTTCAAAGTATAAGAATTAGAATTTTTTTTTAGAAAAAAAAAAACTACCTAAAGATGATGCTCTTGGTCTCCATTTAACTCATAACTCTGGCTTAAATATGTTAAACGCTACTCGCTTATTACAATGGTGTAAAACTATTATACAATCAGGTTATTTAGGAAAGAGTGTTAGTATAAAGATGTGCGTAGTCGCCTGTTAGGTGGGATATGCAGGGGCTAGCCTCATACCCTCTTGTCTTTATTTAGTAGTAGTATTTAATAATTGCTTAGTTTTTCTTTTTTATGTTTTTTGGTTATCTGTAGCTTGATATTTTTCTGTCATTATTTTTTGTTCCTGCAACTGTTTTCCAAATAGCTTCATTTTTGGAGCTGAAGGTCTATCAGAAATGACCTCTCTACACCCACAAAGATAGGGGTAAGATTTGCATACATCTTACCCTTTCCATACCATACTTATGAAATTACATTGGATATGTCATTGTTCTTATTGTTATAACTAATATGTTATCACAAGTTAAAAGGAGTACAAGACAACTTATTTGACATCACATTGTTTCGTTGATTTCCTTAGGTTTGAAGGATAAGAACCCTTAAAATACATCTTAATGTAGAAACATATATATGTGGCTGCATTTACTGTCTTTTATTTATACTTCCAGTTCTTCTTATGTCTTTTAATTACCATTGTACTTTAAATTCGTGATATTGGATCTCATTGAGTCATGTGTTATGAACACATTTAATTTAGAGACACAAAAATGATTAGTCACCTAGTTTGTTAAAAGGAAACAATGCATAAGGGTCATTTAAAATTGGAAAATTGTATAAAAATAACAAACTATTAATTCAAATTAAATGTTATAACCACAGTTTCATTTAATTGTAATTTGTAGCAAACACTTGTCATTCGCCTCTCTCCCAAGAGAATCTCGCTCTCCACTCTCCCTCGCCTCCCTCACTTTATATAAACACAAATGTATATATTGTGTTTGTGTTTATATAAAGCGAGAAAAAACTTTATATACAAATACATATACATATATTTTCGTCTTATACATTTATTATTATATAAATACAGATCTTTTCCGTACCAGTTCTCTTTTGTCTTTCTCTCATTCTTGATTATACAAACACAAATTATACAAATTACAATCTATAATTTGTGTGGTATAAAGTGTGTGTGTGAGAGAGAGAGAGAGAGATTTGATATACAAAAAATTTATTTCGATTCAATTGTATACAAATTCAAATTTTATGCAGATATACAAACACCATCATTGATACATATACATAATAGTTACATATATACAATTATCTAACATATAGACATATACAATCGTTGCGCTTTTATACAAGCGAATGTCTGCCTGCGATTTATACAAATCTGATGCTCCATTAGCGCAATTATGCAAACTATATCTATAACATACCAATATGATTTTTATGTTTACTAAACATAACATTTACTCTTTAAAACTATCAAAAAAAGAAAAGAAAATGGCAACCTGGGCATGTGATCTTGTTTGTATAGAGTCCAACAATGTTTTGTAGTCTTGTGGAGAACTAATTTAAAAGTATCATTGTTGCTCTTTTACTAATTATAATTTTCTCTAATGTTCATAAATTGTTGAGATCCCCAAAGATTGATCTTTTGTCTCTTAATTTAAATATGTGTACCGGTTATTAATTTTTCCCCCTCTATTGACTTAGAACTTTTCATGTGAAACTTATTATGTGAATGAGCAATCCTATAATGTGGATAACCACAAAATTGTTCAGTGCATGCTTTGTTGTTTAATTCCACAAGTTTTTTAAAGAGTTCGTAAGGCTATTTTATGTTTATTGGGTTTAAAGTACTTGTACATTATATAATCGCACTCATTATATTTTACCCTTACATTAAAATAATACTAGTATTCGTATCCGCGCGTTGCGCAGTTAGTTTATAATGTAATTGTAAATACTGATTTAATGACAATATCAAAATTCGACCTACTATAAAATGATATTGTAAAATTTGCATTTGTTAGCATTTAACACCTTAACACGTTAAAATAGAATAGTTATGAAAATAAATCAATATATAAGTTTATTTCATTGTCTCAATTTGATGACCATAATTTTTAGTATTATTTAACTTATTTATTTTTAAAATTATTCAAAGTCATAAATAATTCCCACAATTTTTATTATATTCTTTTTAGCATAATAAAGATATAAGAAAATTTAATCGTTGTATTAAAATAAAATGTAATTAGATATCTTGGTTATTTTCTTCTTTTTCTTCTAGTTCTTCTTCTAATTGCAATTTTTCTTTAAATTTATTTATCTCATTTGCTAATTTTGTCTTTTGTTCTTTTTATTTTTGTTTAATTCCATACATTTCTTTCAATATTGCCAGCTCTTTTTCTAGTTCTATTATTTTAGTATTTTTTACTTCTTCTAATTGTTGTACTTCCTTTTTTGCTTGTTGTTTTATTTTTTCAATTTCCGTTTTCCTATCTATTTCTTCATTTTTTTTTGTTATTCTTATCATAGCAGTTAAACTATCTTCTAGTCTTACCATTTCTTTTTCTAACATTAAACTTAGATTGTTACCTATTTTCTTATATCTTCTTCCTAGATTAGAAAATATTATCTTTATTTTTAATTCGTCATAGTTTTCATATGTTTTTTCATCTATTGCATATTCTTCTTTATTCATTTATAAATTGTGTTGTAGTTTAATTTGTTCTTTTTGTATCTGTAGATATAAAATAATTTTTCTTTGTGCTACTATAGATTTTTTACAAATTCCTGCAAATATATTACTGTTAAGTCTATTTTGCCTATGTCTCAATTCTTGTCTTTTTGCTATAATTATTTCAGTAAGTTTTTGTCTATATTCGTTATCCTCGTTATTCATTGTATCTTTAAATATTGAATATATTTATATTCTATTTTAGATATATTATCTATTAATTGATCTAATTTGTCGTTATCAGTTTTTGTGATATTGAGTTGTTTATATTCTGGATATAATTTGTTTAATTTTCTTCTTATTTTTCTTAACTTTCTACTAGTATGTTTCTTCTTAATTTTCTCTTCATCCATAGCTCTGATACCATACCATTTTTCGGGGGTGCGGACTTCATCGTTCTTATATTAATTTTCAGTAAAGATTTTATTATAATATTTTTTGCTAGAGGTTTTAATCTTGTTATTTCTTTAATATTATATATGATGTACTCTAGATATAACATATCTTGGGTTCTTAGGTACATATATAAATTATTCTCCATTAATTGTTTTAGCAGTTTTATATTTTCCACAGATTCTGTCGAATATTGTAAATATTTGTAGTTCATTTTAATCTGAATCTATTTCAAAGTCATATAATTCTATTCTCTCGAGGTCTAGATCATGTAGGTCTGTTTCATACCATTGTTGGTTTAATATATCTTCTGATTTGTCATCCTTAAATATTTTTCCCATATGATTCTTCTTAATTTTCTTTTCATCCATAGCTCTGATATCATTTTTCGAGGGTGCGGACTTCATCGTTCTTATATTAATTTTCAGTTAAGATTTTATTATAATATTTAATGTCAAGCATAAAACTAAGAAGTTTTAATCACTTGAATGTGAAATTGTAGGCATGTCATTCAAAATTTTGAATTGTATCTTTAAATTTTTCTAAAAATTATATATCAATTATATGATATTTTAATATTATATTTTACCAAAAAAATTATGTGGACTTTGTTGCTCTTACTTTAAGCCTTCTAACCACTATCATAGTAATAAATAAGACTGTCTAAATAATCAAGGGTGAAGAATGAGAAACTGATATAAATGTAAGTTTTTTTTTTTCTAAAAAAATATAAATAATTACCTAAAGTATGAAGATATCTCCATTTCTGAACCACCTCAAGTCTTTCATCATCCTTGTCACTATTCATATTGATTTTATTCTTGCAATATGAATAGTGATACATGTAATAAAATGAAGAGTAAATAATAGTATATTTTAGAGAATTAATAAATGTAGCCTTCATCCGCTAGTCTTCCCGGTGCCACAATTATATATATCACCTTCTACGTATCTTATTCATCAGTTGCACTCTATGAATATTGTTATTCATATTGCTTTAACCTAATATTCCAAGAAAATGAGAACATTAACATTATAAGATTAAAATTGGTTTTTTTGCTCCAACATTTCGAAAGAAATAAGAAATGAAAAGCAAAGCAGACTGTGAATCGCTAAAAATAAAACTCAGTAGAAGTAAAATTATAAGATAATCAAAAAGAGTCATACGTACGACAAAAACTTGCCTCCATCTCTTTCATATAAATTATGAAGAATACTTACCTCTGGCTTCTCTCTTGCTCATCATTTAATTGTATATGTTCTAGAATTTCTTACTTAAGAAATGAAGTTGATTAACGTTAATGATTGACAGTGAGGAGGAAGTTATGAGAAGTGAGAGTACTTTTTTTGTGGTTTATAAGTTATTTTTTTTTCATAATTTTTAAATTAAAAATAAAAAAACTGTTTTTGAGTAAATTTAGAATTTTGCAACTGTGGGAGTGAAGTTGATTAGAGTATCCTTTATTATAGGATTCAAAAGGTAATTTAACCGTGAGTTGTTTTTTTTTTATATTTGTAAATTGCACTTTTTTTTCTTCAGATTTTTAATTAATTTTTATAATTATATATTCTATTTTTTGTGTTGTTGTTGTGGTCTTTTATGTTTGAAATTTATAATATTAAATTAATTTGGTAATTACAAATTTTATAATTGGTTTTGGTTTGTTAATTCTTCTTTGTTTTTTTTTCTATTATTTTTTAAAAAGTGCTTATCCCATAAATAATTTTTCATTCGAAATGTATGTAAAGTCTGATATAATGTATTGGGTAGTTTAAATCAGTTGATTTAAATTTAAATAGAAATTAGTAAATATATTTTATTTTAAAAAGAAAGTACATGACATATTTTAGTTGGTTACTATTTTTTATATATATTGAAAGGAAATATATAAACAATAGAAGTTTCTAAAATAAAACCTTACGTAAAGTTTTTTAACACTTCAAGGAAGAACATGTTAACAAAAAATGTTGAAAAGACTGTTGATTCCACATTTTTTTTAAGCCAAAGGGTTAATTCCATAACAAATGGGAAAGTCTGTACATAGGCATGACCCAAAAGTGGTCATGATCGAAAATGAAAAGAGAAAACTAAAACATCAGAACTAGAAAGAAAACAAAACAAGAAAAATAACCAAGAATAGGAAAGTTCTAAGAGCTCCGATGGAGCTACTCCCTTTGTGGCAGCGACATCCAAATCAGAGCAACCTCTCCAGCCAACAATACCATACATCCACACAAGAGGATCTACCCCTTATCGACTCTAGGAGTACACAATCATAGAGCTTGAGCGATTTTCATTTGGGTGTCAAAAAATATCTCAGTGATACCATGAATTCGAACTCAGGGAAGACTTCTTCAGCTTACAATTGGTATGTCTCAGAGCTAGAGAAAAGGTATGATCCAAAGAACTCCTATCTTGGTACTAATCCTAATTGACGGACTTTCCCAGTTGTCCCTTCTCCTTTTTTCAGAATGACCAACGATGTGCTAATACTACTGTAGAGGGATCTAGAACAACATGTACGTCCTCATCTTCAGCTTATCACCTTGAATGTGCGTTAGTTTTGGATTTGCAATTGTTGTCAGGGTTGCCCGTGAATGTGTGTTACCATTTGATTCTGATTGTTGCTGCTATTTGACCTTGTCTGCCCAAATTTTCTTTGATTTTGACACTTCTTAGATCGAAAGTTTGGGACATTAGCCTTTTCCAACTGAATTATACTTTTTGCTTTATTTGGAATCCCTTGTATTGAGTTGAACTGAAATCTGTTTGTACCTGCAAAATTGAAAATATAGTTAGTGAAAAAATCCGCCAATTGATTTCCTTCTCTGAATGTGTGTGACACTATCACAAAGTGGTTACTCAATAGGAACTTGATTCTCTTAATCTCCTTCACGATTTCCCAAGGCACCTCCCATGTCCCTTCTACAATTCTTGAGGGTAAGAGAGTCAGTTGCCATCAGAAATGGTACTAAATTATGATTTATATAGTGTTCAAACCCTAGTCTCATCGCCATAGCCTCAGCTTTGAGGATTGAGCTATCTGCAATTCTTTGAACTTCTGCAAAAACTAGTTCCCCTTAATAATTTCTGATACAAAATCCGCAAGCACTAGGCCCAGGCATGCCTTTGCAGGTACCATCTGAATTACATTTGTAATATCACCTCTCTGGAAACTTCCACATGATAACTTGGTAAGATATACTAGGGGTGTATTCTTCAAAAAAACTTCACAATCATAAGCCACGTGCTTGGGATTTCCTGAATCCATGGGTATCTAAGTTTAGCCATCGTCTATAGATTTCTGTTAATCTCTATATCCATAGCATGTCTAGACATTTTCCCACCATTTCTGATCTTGTTTCTCCTTTTCCATATTTGCCAGATGATAAACGTTGGTACTGCCATATACATAGGTTTCAGTTTAACCACTTAATCAACTTTCCACCATTTAATTATCGTGTCTTTGACTTGTAGAAATGGTCCTTCCACTCCCACAGCACCTGCAAACCAGCTCCATATTTTGTTAGAGTCTGGACACTCCATGAATAAATGTTGAAAGGTTTCCTGTGCATTGCTGTTGCAGCAACAACAAATAACCTCTTATGCTACCTTAATCTTCACCAAGACTTCTCCAATAGGAATTCGTAACTTCTATAATCTCCACAGAAGGAAAGATACTTGAAAAGGAATACCCTTTTCCCATATGTTCATCATCAGCTCCTGAGGTTCTCTTCTTTCTCAGCTGAGTTCCCAAGCACTGCCTACAGAAAACTTTCATGTAGAGTTGGGTATCCACCATGGTTTATCCCAATCTTCAAGTTCATGTACTATCCCAATAGTTTGTTGCACATGACTACACACTTCTTCATTAAAGAGCTCCATCATTACTTCATTATTCCAGTTGCCTAGAATAAAAAACTAGCTCACTTTATCAAATGCCTCATTACAGTGATGATTCACAAGAAGGTAGTACTGAAGGGCTCCTGGTTGAGTCCAATTGTCATACCAGATACTAGAGTGGCCACACTTAATCTCCCACCATATCTCTTGATATATGCTATATCTAGCCAATAACATTTGTTTCCAGGCTTGAGACTCTCCCTTCCATTCTACCATTTGAGGTCTATTCTTCTTGCAATACTTGTTCCAAAGGAAGTTAGCCCAAATGGACTTTTTGGTCCTGAAATTCCACCATTGCTTTGCATATAAAGCCTTGGAGACATCAAATAAAGAGCTAAATCCCAGTCCACCCTCTTCTTTGGGAAGACATATATTGGACCATGACGCCCAGTGCGTTAATCTTTCTTCTTCTTTAAAGTTCCATAAAAACTTAGCAAAGGTTCTATGGAGATCCTTAATAACACATTTTGGGGGCATGGTTTCAACTAATAAGTATATGGGCATGCTATGAAATACATGATTGATTAGGACATTTTTTCTTCCAAAGGACAACAATTTGCCTTTCCAAGCATGTAACTTATTCTGCACCTTTTACATTAGATTGGAAAAATGTTGTTTCTTCTTCTTTTTATGTCCAATTGGGCATCCCAAATAAATTAAGGGGAACTTACCTCTCTGAAAACCAGTGACTTTTTCAACCTCCTGAACAGCAGCAATTGCAGTCTTGTTATACATAAAGAAGAAACTTTTTTCTTTGTTGATTTTCTGACTTGATTTTCCCTAATATTGTACCAACACATCCATTATTAGTTGTAGAGAAGTCCTGTCTACATTCACAAATATGATAGTGTCATCAACATAGGCCAAATGATTAAGTTTGTCACTCCATTTGGGCATTCCAAAGCTCTTAAAATCACTGTTATAAAGAAGATGATCAAGAGCCCTAGACAATACTGCAATAGATAAAATGAATAGAGAAGGGGATAGAGGATCTCCTTGTTTAACTCTCCTAGTGGAGTGAAAAAATCCTTCAGCATGTCCATTAATTAGTATAGAGTACCAATTATTAGCCACAAGCCTCCAGATTTTATCCACCACCAGTCCATCAAAAGCCATCTTCTCTAACACCTTAATTAAGAAGTTGCAGTCCACTTTGTCATAAGCCTTAGCCATATCAAGCTTCAGGACCACATTCACTGGTTTACCTCTCTTTCTGATATCAGTAATGATTTCCTGAGCTAGCACTATATTCTCAGTAATGTTTCTTCCCTTCACAAACCCAGATTGGTTATGAGAAATAATATTAGGCAGAATATCCTCCATCCTATCATGTAGAAGTCTGGAGATCACTTTATTTATGAAATTGCTCAAACTAATTGGCCTTAAGTCAGAAAAGTTCTGGACGACGTCTTTTTTAGGCACTAAGACCAAATTAGTATGTGTAATTGATTTTGGTAAAGTAGATCCCTAAAAGAATACATGCATCACCTCAATTATGTCTCTACCTACAATATACCAACAAGTCTAAAAGAAGTGGCCTAAGAATCCATCAGGACGACATAAACTATCCCCATTTAGCTCCAGGACTACCTTCTTAACTTCTTCATCAGTAGGAAAAATATTTAACTTGTTGTTTACCTCTTCAGTATTCATAGGTTGGATATGTTGCAACAAAGACGGTTCATCAGAACATGATACCCCTGAAAACTGTTGTGTGAAAAAACTCAATGCTTCTTCTGCAATTTGCTCATCTCCTTCAGCCCAAATGTCATCAGATCTCTTAATTCGTTTCAAGTGCAATCTCTTTCATCTTCCTTAAACTAGACAATGAAAGAATTTGGTGTTTTTGTCTTCTTCAGTAAACCATTGAATGCTAGCCTTTTGTCTCCAAAATTCCTCCTTATAATGAATGTATTTTTTAAGCTCGACTTGAGCCTTTTGCAGCATTATACTGTTGAGGGTAATTGAGGTCTCCTAAAACATATCCTCTTTTATTCTAACAATTTATTCTCTGATAATCATCTGCTTAAAGATGTCACCAAATTTGTCTCTGCTCCACCTGGACAGTGTGTCACGCCTCGAGACTACCCCCGAGATGCAGACACGGGACCTAGGACCACAAGTGATCCCAAGCTAACCCTGCTGGCATGATCATGAGCATATTAAAAATAAGTTGAATAATAAACTGATGCGGAAGCTATAATCATAAAAAAAATAAAAAAAATAGGGAATACCCATATACTATAACTGAGATATATGAAAACTGATGAGGTTAATACAAAGAAGATATTAACTCAATTCTAAGCTAAATCTAACTATGTCTGAAAATAGCCTCTAACTGACTAGAAATGCTGGGACAGGCCCTAGCTAAGTCTAGCAAAACTGAAACTACAGGACTAAAAATACTGAAAACAAAACTCATGACTATTGTCCTCGGAGAATGAGGACTCACCACTGATTCTGTTGAACTGGAGATCGGGAACCGATCTAAGTGTGATCTGGATGCTGAGAACCTAAACCTACATCACGAGAAGATGTAGCGCAGAGTATGCGTCAGTACTTGAAAGGTACTGAGCATGCAGGATTGAATAAAATTGAAATAAACATATAATTGAATGAGCAATAAAGCAAGAGCATAATCTTAACATGATATAGATACTGAATACTGAGCTAACCGAATGAAATGACCAAATTTATAACATGCTGAAACTGAATACTGACTGTACTATAAATGAGGTCAATGCAATAGAATGTGAGTGAAGTGTGGGAGCTACTAATAACCGACAATAAAACTACATGAGCTAAATGTGGAGTCCGATGTATATGCCCCATCGAGAGGACCCAATATACCCGGCCAAAGGTATAGAGGCATGACTGGTGCGATCACTAATTGATATTGCCCACAGAGGGGACTTACACCTACGTGGCTCGTAGTTCTGGGACTATATGGGTACGTTGAACTCTAGTCCAACTCGGTATTATGTTACTCCCAATAAATTAAGTGGTTCAACACATTATGACTGAGTTTCTGTATATAATAGATAGCTCAAAACTGAACATGCAATCTGAGAATGCAACAATTAATCTGATAATGATGCATTCATAAACTGAGGCATGTATAACTGAATATATTATGACTGAAATACTGAATAGCTCCAAATACTGACATGTAGATACTCATACTTTAAAACTCCTTCTTAGAAAACAATTCAAAATCATATTATACTATGATCATTGTTGACTTGGGAAGTCATATTGCATAAACATTGATGGTATATCTAGATACCATACAGTTCATACTTTGATGACCTACTCGATTGTCATACTAATCATGTTTTAGAAACTCTATCTCAAAATTCATCTTAACTTTCTCAAAAACTCAGTTTAAAACTCAAGTGTTGTCTTAAAACAAATCTTCTCAAGATTTATAACTCAAAATAGGGTTTATGCTGAAATATACTAATAATGTGGCGTTCAAAACTGGGCATGTATATCTGAATAACTGAAATATCTGACCTAGCATGTGTAATTCAAGAACTAAAGAAATACATAGCTAGGGTTCTGAAATTCATGCAATAAACTGAGTACAAACATGATAATCTGATTTGGGACATATTCATTAGTAATTCATGATAATCTACTGAAATTCTAGAAACCCTAGGTCTGTTCATAGTAAGAGAATCAAGAAACTGACTGAATTCTAGGGACCTAATGGGCAAAAGGAATCCACTAGTGAAATCCCATATACCTGGTGACGAATTTCACAAAGAAATCCTTCGATTTCAGGGCTGAAACTGAAGGAAACTTGCTGCGTTCTTGAACTAGGGTTCTTGACCTCTTTCTCCTCTTAGCGTTCTAATTTTTTTAACTTTTGAAGAATGATCTGACTTAGGTAAGTTCTAGTTATGTTTCTAGGCTTAAACTGACTAAAACCTCATAATTTAGGGTCTAAACGAGGTAGCTTAGGGGTCCAAAGAAACAGGAAATGACCAAAACACCCTTGACTTAACTTCTGTCGGAGTGATCGACGGACGGGACCTACGGGCCGTAGGTCAATATACGGTCCGTAGATTGGGGTTGTAGGTCAAGTCTACCCGGTAGGGTTTCACTAAAACAAGCATAACTTTTTACTCGGAGGTCGGATTTTAGCAAACTTGATGGAGTTGGAAAGACAATTCAATTATCTATCATATCATTGGTCATGAGACACATAATTCCTTTTGTGCTAACAGTTATGACCATTTGAAGTTGACCCACTTAATAATTTTCTTCTAACTGGCTGCTGACCCTAACCTACTGTCAGACCTATGGACCATGGATTGAACGACGGTCCGTGCTGGTCGGCCTTCGTTTGCGTCAGAGGCTGGGTAAAGGGGCCCTCGATCTACGCAAATTGACCACGGACCGTGGTCTGACATACGGATCGTGGGTTTGTCTGTGGGTCAATACTTAGCTGATTTTCTGAGCTGGGTTTGGGGTGGGTTTGCAGTGGTGAACCAAAGACCACCAGTACGGGTTGTGGTCTGACCTACGGTTCGTGGATGGCAATCGCAGGTTCCACTTGCAACTTCTCAAAATCTACATTTTTGGTCTATTTCGGATACTGGGTGTTACATTATCTCCCCCTTGGCACAATTCGTCCTCGAATGAAGACTAAAATAGCTGAAATGGAGGGAGAGGGCTGTAATCCCTACCACTAAACACTGAGAACTGAATTTCTGACTGAACTGAGTTCCAAGAACATGCAAATACGCTGAAAATTCAAGTACAAACTGAAGGAACATTATTCTAAGACTGAATATGCGCAAGAATGACTAAAAAACTAATGAGGAACTATTACCTCAAGCTGGAGTGGAATCGGAAGGAAAGAGGTGAGGGTACTTGTACTTCATGGCTGCTTCTGCTTCCCAAGTAGCTCCATCTACGGACTGACTCCTCTACAAAACCTTGACTGAAGTGACTTCTTTGTTTCTCAACCTTCGAACTTGATGATCAAGGATTTCAACTAGTAACTCTTCATAAGTGAGACTATCCTTCACAGCCACACTTTCTAAAGGTACAATAGATGCTGCATCACCCACACACTTCTTCAATAGCGAAATGTGAAAAACTGGATGCACTGCTACTAGTTCAGTTGGCTACTCTAACTCATACGCCACTCTACCAATCCATTTAAAGATCTTGTAAGGGCCTACATATCTAGGACTGAGCTTTCCTTTCTTGCCAAATCTCATCACCCCTTTTATAGGCGACACTTTTAGAAAAATCCAACATCAACTTGGAACTCTAGTTCCCTTCTGCTTACATCTGCATAAGATTTCTAGCGACTCTGGGCTATCTTAAGTCTATCTCTAATGAGTGGCACTTTCTCCATTGCTTCATGAATTGAATCTGGCCTTCTCAAGGCTGCTTCACCTACTCATCCACCTAAGGAACACATAAGCGACCATCTCCCCCTTGGGAGAAAACCTCTACTTTCTGTTGTTGAACTGCACCTTCTGACTGAAATAATATAGGATCATTGCCCTGTTTCCCTTAACCTTCGCTACCAATGAAGGTTATGATCTATTCTGGACTATCACACCACCATATGATGTGTTAGTAAGACTAACTTCTAAGAGATTAACCCGATGAACATCCTTTTGTACTTCCTTCCCTTTTTCCTTAATATGTGCTACACCACCCTCTAGATTCACCTCTTTCTGGCCTTAAGGTAAGAGATAATCGACATATAGGCACTGAGCTACTACCCTTCTATTCTAAGACTAGCTTGTTTGGAAATTGGAACTGAACAACCCGAATTCTACAATCAAGTAAGGCATGACAAAACTGAAACCAATCCATGCCTAGAAATATATCGAACTCTACAATTTCTAACTCTACAAGATCTGCTGAGGTGACATTCTGAGAGACTGAGATAAGGCAATTTCTGTATACACGTCCAGCTATAACTAGGTCACCAACTGGGGTAGAGAGTGAGAAGGGTTCTGCAGGAGTTTCTAGACTAACTCCTAAGATTACTGCTATAAAGAGAGTTAGAAAGGTAAGAGTAGCCCTTGGATCTAACACTACAAAACATCTAAAAAAGGACTCGAAACGTACCAGTGAACACATCAGGAGAATCTTCCTGGTCCTGGTGAGCCTGGAGAGCATAAAGCCTGCCTTGGCACTAACTGCCACCTGTACTAGATGACACACCCTGCTGAGTTGGGCGACCTGCCGATACTATTGGAGCTGTAGACTGAGCCCTACTATTGTTACCTTCTTGCCCCTTCCTGGCAGAAGGATAATTCTTCACCCTATGATCAGACTGACCACACCCAAAAAATCCTTCCTTGCCTGCAAGACACTTGCCTGGATGGTTCTTACCACACTTTTGACAAGTTGGGTAGGTCCTATTTCCTGAAACACTTCCCTGAGACTTAGAGCCTCGTGCCCTATTATTCTGATCTTGTCGAAACTATGAGTCATTTCCACCACCCGATTTCTGCTGAGAGTACTCATAGTTCTCTATTCTAGCTTTCTTGTTTACCTTAGCGATTTCCCTAAGCTTATCTCCCTCAACCTGCTGATTGTTCTGATTATTCATACTTTGAGCCAAAAGTTGAATAGCGTTCTAAAACTGTGCATTTGAAACTTACTGATCTGGGACTAGAGGAACCTCGTTAGCATTCTTGGCATTCGCATTACTGGCGTTAGCTCTACGGGGAGGCATGATCACTGAAACGTAGAATGTCGAGTTAGAATAGAATTAGATCATACCTTACACATGATAAGAGTAACAAGAAAATGAATATTCTTCTTAAAAAACATGGTAGCCTCCTTCTCATTAGATGTGGTGCACGTCACACCCATAAAAAGGACTCTATTTAGTGCGGTTTTTCAGTCATCCTAGGACTCTTAAACCTAATGCTCTAATACCATATTTGTCACGGCCCGAGACTACACCCGAGACACAGACACGGGACCTAGGACCACAAGTGATCCCAAGTTAACCCAGCTGGCATGATTATGAGCATACTAAAAATAAGTTAAATAACAAACTACTGCAGAAGCTATAATCATAAATAAAATGAAAAGAAAATGGGGAATATCCATATACTATAACTGAAATATATGAAAACTGATGAGTTTAATACAAAGAAGATATTAACTCAATTCTAAGCTAAATCTAACTATGTCTGAAAATAGCCTCTAATTGACTAGAAATGCAAGGACAAACCCCAGCTAAGTCTATTAAAACTGAAACTAAAGGACTAAAAATGCTGAAAAGAAACTCATGACTATTGTCCTCGAAGAATGAGGACTCACCACTGATTCTGCTGAACTGGAGATCGGGAACCGATTTAAGCGTGATCTGGATGCTGAGAACCTAAACCTACATCACGAGAAGATGTAGAGCAGAGTATGCATCAGCACTTGAAAGGTACTGAGCATGCAAGATAGAATAAAACTGAAATAAACATATAACTGAACGAGCAATAAAGCAAAATCATAATCTGAACATGATATAGATACTGAATATTGAGCTAACTGAATGCAATGACCAAATTTATAACATGTTGAAATTGAATACTGACTGTACTGTAAATGAGGTCAACGCAATAGAATCTGAGTGACCTGTGGGAGCTACTAATAACCGGCAATAAAACCACATGAGCTAAATGTGGAGTCCGATGTATACGCCCCATCGAGAGGACCTAGTATACCCGGCCTAAGGTATAGAGGCATGACTGGCGTGATCACTAACTGATATTGCCCACAGAGGGGACTTACACCTACATGGCCCGTAGTTCCGGGATTATGTGGGTACGCTGAACCCTAGTCCAACTCGGTATTATGCTACTCCCAATAGATTAAGTGGTTAACACATTATGACTGAGTTTCTGTATATAATGGATAGCTCAAAACTGAACATGCAATCTGAGAATGCAACAATTAATCTGATAATGATGCATTCATAAACTGAGGCATGTATAACTGAATACATTATGACTGAAATACTGAACAACTCCAAATACTGACATGTAGATATTCATACTTGACAACTCCTTCTTAGAAAACAATTCAAAATCATGTTATACTATGATCATTGATCACTTGGGAAGTCATACTGCATAAACATTGATGATATATCTAGATACCATACTGTTAATACATTGATGACCTACTCGATTTTCATACTAATCATGTGTTAGAAGCTCTTTCTCAAAACTCATCTTAACTTTCTCAAAAACTCAGTTTAAAACTCAAGTGTTGTCTTAAAAAAAAGCTTCTCAAGATTTATAACTCAAAATAGGGTTTATGCTTAAATATACTGATAATGTGGCGTTCAAAACTGAAGCATGTATATCTGAATAACTGAAATTTTTGACCTAGCATGTGTAATTCAAGAACTAAAGAAATACATAACTAGGGTTTTGAAATTCATGCAATAAACTGAGTACGAACATGATAATCTGATTTGGGACATATTCATAAGTAATTCATGATAATCTGCAAAAATTCTCGAAACTCTTGTCTGTTCATAGTAAGAGAATCAAGGAACTCACTGAGTTCTAAGGACCTAATGGGCAAAAGGAACCACTAGTGAAATCCCACATACTTGGTGACAAATTCCATGAAGAAATCCTTCGATTTCAAGGTTGGAACTGGAGGAAACTTGTTGCGTTCTTGAACTAGGGTTCTTGACCTCTTTCTCCTCTTAGTGTTCTAATTTTTCTAAGTTTTGAAGAATGATCTGACTTAGGTAAGTTCTAGTTATGTTTCTAGGCTTAAACTGACTAAAACCTCATAATTTAGGGTATAAACGACGTAGCTTAGGGGTCCAATTAAATAGGAAAGACCAAAAGACCCCTGACTTAACTGTTATCGGAGTGAATGACGGACGGGACCTACGGGCCGTAGGTCAATCTACGGTCCGTAGATTGGGGTCGTAGGTCAAGTCTGCGCAACAGGGCTTCACTAAAATGAGCATAAATATTTACTCGCAGGTTAGATTTTAATAAACTTGGTGGCGTTGGAAAGAGAATTCAATTATATATCATATCATAGGTCATGAGACACATAATTCCTTTTATGCTAAGAGTTATGACCATTTGAAGTTGACCTAATTAACAATTTTCCTCTAACTGGCTGCTGACCGTCACCTACGGTTAGGCCTACAGACCTTGGATCGAACGACAGTCCATGCTGGTCGGCCATCGTTTGCGTCAGAAGCTGGGTAAAGGGGGCCTCGATCTACGGACACAGACCACGGACCGTGGTCTGACCTACGGATCATGGGTCTTTCCGTGGGTCGAGACTTAGCCAATTTTCTGAGCTGGATTTGTGGAGGGGTTGTAGTGGTGAGGCATGGACCACCAGCATGGGCCGTGGTCTGACCTAGGGTCCGTGGATGGCAATCGTACATTGCACCTTCAACTTCTCAAAAACTTCATAATTGGTCTGTTTCAGATAAGTGGTCACCGTGCTTGCCTAGTCCTCTTTTGTTTCTGCTTCAACCTATCAAAAATGTCACCTGAACCTGAATCTACCCAGTTCTCTTTAAAAACGTCCTTGAAATCATATGAGTTTTTCCAAAATTTCAAATTTTTTTGGAAATTGTTGTATTTCACCACCACAAGACAGTAGTAAAGGGGAATGATCAGATCCAGTTCTTGCTAAGTGTTGCAAATCTACATTTCCAAACAAATCTAGAACAACTTGATTTGTCACAACTCTGTCCAATCTCTTAAAGATGCATTCTTCGTCTGCTTTACAATTCCAACATGTAAATGGACTACCAGCAAAGTTGATATCAAACAACTCACAAGAGTTTATACAGAACACAAAATCTTCAAAATCTAGAGGGTATACTGGAAGACCTCCAATTTTCTCCTCAGCTCCCATGATAACATTAAAGTCACCCCCACCAGCCAAGGCATAGAAATAGAGTGCCCAAGAGCATAAATGTCATCCCATAAATTCAACCTTTCCACGACAGAGCATTTAGCATACACCATGGTAATCATCAGTTGCTTACCATCCACCATAGTCAATTTTAGGGTTAGTTGTTGTTAAGAATCAGAGATAACCCCAACCTGAATATGTTCCCTAACAAAGACCCAAATCTGCCCATTTATGTTGTAGTTCACATACTGCATTCTCAACCTTCTTTTAAATCTTTGAATTTGTCTTGTATTCTGAAAAGGTTCCATCAATGCTATGAAGCAAAATTTATGATGTTTATTTAGCATTTGAACTATGTGAAAGACGTTTTGAGTTCTTATAGACCTTATGTTCCATATCAATGCTTTGTACTTCATTTAAGAGTGGCAAAAAAAAATGTATGATGGTAGTTAAAAATATGTGGAATCACGGTAAAACTGTAAACACAAAAAAAATGGTAGACAATTTCTTAACCATAAATATCTTGTCTGGCCATGACGCTGGTCGGTGGCCTGCCGCCTCCAGCTACTAGCATAGACCCCACATCCTTCACACACTTCCTTCCCTTCCCATAAAAAAACTACCCTTACCCCCTCTCAAAACTACACCCACAAAAACCCTGAAAATTTGATTCCTAAGAATAAATATGCAGGCATTATGAAACCCAATGCTATAATCCCGTTGAACTTGAAATCTAATATCGAACCTATTTCACTGAAGACAACTGCTATAGTGGATGGTATTCATACTGTAAGCTGGACAGAGCAGGAAGTGGCTAAATGAATATAATTGAGAACATGCAGTATGTCGTGGTTGCAAATTCTTATATGGTTGGCTGGATATTGCAGAACCTAGAGAACTAATCCCAGAACAATGTGGTATAGTACGTGACTGTAAAATTTGATTATTGCAGAATAGACATGTATTGATGAGATTTGAGTGAATTGAGGATTTCATTAATATTTTGACTAAGAATGCTCATTATATAATTGCCAAAGATGGATATGCCTACCAAATGCAACCTTTTATATATGATGATAACTTTAATGCTAATGAAGAAACAACTCAAGTGACTTGTTTAAATCAACTCTCCTCATTGTATTCCATGTTCCACTGTGTTTTTGGGGCGATACAGTCCCTTCATCTTGTTATTTAATTATCATAATGCCCTCATCTTCTATTCAGAATCAGGTTCCACGTTCCATACTGTATCCTCTGTCACATCTCTATTCTATCCCTCATTGTGTATTTGGGAGAACATCCTTTGTTCATAACTTAGCCTGAGGAAAAGATAAATTAGCCCCTCGTGGTCTTAAATGTATATTTCTTGGTTACTCTCGAGTTCAAAAAGGGTATCATTTCTGTTCACATGATCTCCGCTGATATCTTATGTCTGTTGATGTAAAATTCGTTGAATCTCAGCCTTACTACACATCTTCTGATCATCCTGATGTCTCTGAGGTCTTACCCATACCGCCAGTCTTGCCTGTACTGACTTTTGATGGACCTACAGTTACTTCTCCATCTCTAGTTTTGGTAACACTACTCCTAACTTATCATCAGTGTCCACATCCAACAATAGTCTCAAATGATTCATGTCATGCGCCGGACCCTGCTCCCACTGCGACCTTGTCTCTTGCTAGCCAATCAATTAGCTTCATAGAGGTACACGATCTACTCGAAATAATAATCCAAATTATACTTTCTTGAGGTATCATCGTTTATCTTCATCCCATTATGTCTTTGTATCATATTAGTCCTCTATTTCCATCTCTAAGACTACAGGAGAAACACTTTCTCACTCTGGATGGAGGCAGGCTATGATTGATGAGATGTCTACTTTACATTCTAGTTGTTTTTGGGAGCTTGTCTCCCTTTCTACATGTAAGTCTACTGTTGGTTGTCGTTTGGTTTATGCGGTCAAAATTGGTCCAGATGGTCAAGTCAATCGGCTTAAGGCTCGCCTTGTTGCCAAAGGGTATACTCAGATATTTGGGCTAGATTATAGTGACACTTTCGCTCATGTGGCCAAAATAGCGTATGTCCGCCTTTTTCTATTTATGGTTTCCATTCGTCATTGGCCTCTTTATCAGTTGGACATTAAGAATGCTTTTCTGCATGGTGATCTTGAGGAAGAAGTCTATATGGAGTAACCACCACCTGGTTTTGTGGCCCTTCATATCGCATCAAATCTAGTGTTTCATGAGAGGACTAAGAACATTGAGATTGATTGCCACTTTGTGAGAGAAAAGATACTCTTAGGAGATATTGTTACCAAATTTGTGAAATCAAATGATCAACTTGCAAATATCTTCACCAAGTCCCTTATCGGTCCTCGTATTAATTACATTTGTAACAAGCTAGGTACATATAATTTGTATGCACCAACTTGAGGGGGAGTGTTAGAATAGAATAGGTGTACACAATCCCACACAAAATAGGAATAGTTTATAGTCTCCTAGTCATTGGGATGCAGTTCTTCGTATTATGTGATATAGTAAAGGACTATTCTTCGAGGATCAAGGCCATGAACGTATCACTGGATATACAGATGCTGATTGGGTAGCATTACCCTTTGACAGACGTTCTACATCCAACTATTGTGTTTTAGTAGGAGGTAATTTGGTGTCATGGATTTCTGTTAGTGTTGTAAGTCAGTTTATGACTTCTTCTTGTGATAGTCATTGGGACGCAGTTGTTCGTATTCTGCGATATATAAAGTCAGCTCTTGGTAAAGAACTACTCTTCGAGGATCAAAGCCATGAGCATATCACCGGATATACAGATGTTGATTGGGCAGGATCACCCAAGTAGATCGGGAAAGGATATCCAAGTGGTCATTTGAGTTGTTTCTTCATTAGCATTAAAGTTATCATCATATATAAAAGATCGAATAGCGCCCTTATAAAATTTCTTATTATTTTGGAGGTCTGATACTGTTTCTTCCTCTCGTTTCTTTGTTTATTTTTGTAATTTTGGATGTAGAACTCTGCAAACTTCTTCATTATGGCCTTCTAGCCTGTATTTTTTACAATAGGACGGGATGGAGTCATACTGTATCTTCACTTTAACTTTTCGTTTCTCTTGCCTTGTCTCATTCTCAATTTCCATTTGTACATATTCAGGTTTTTCAGCTAGAAGATCCAATTGAATCTTCACCCTTGCATAGCTTGGACGAGTTTTATTGATGGTTGCAAGATCCAAATGTAGAGGTTTTCCTACAGCTGACGCCAATGAGAACATGACCTCTTTTACAAGGAATATGGGAAGTATATCGGGAAAAGGATATCCAAGTATTAACTTGAGTTGTTTCTTCATTAGCATTAAAGTTATCATCATATATAAAAGGTCCCATTTGGTAGGCATAAAGCATTCTTAGTCAAAATATAAATGAAATCCTCAATTCGCTCAAATCTCATCATCAATACATGTCTATTCCGCAACAATCCAATTTACAGTCACCTACTATACAACATTGTTTTGGGATTAGTTCTCTAAGTTCTGCAATATCCGGCCAACCATATGAGAATTTTCCAAACACGACATATTGCAAGTTCTCAATTATATTCATTCTAGCCACTTCCCGCTCTGTCCACCTTACAATATGAAGACCATCCATTATAGCAGTTTTCTTCAGTGGAATAGGTTCGATATAAGATTTCAAGTTCAATGTGATTATAGCATTGGGTTTGATGATGTCTCCATATTTATTCTTAGGAATCAAATTTTCAGGGTTGTTCTGGGGGTAGTTTTGAGAAGGGGTAAGGGTAGTTTTAGATGGGAGGGGAGGGAAGTGTGTGAAAGATGTGGGGTTTATGCTAGTAGCCAAAGGCGGCAGTCCGCCCACCGGCGTCATGGCCAGACAAGGTATTTAGGGTTAAGAAATTGTCTATCGTTTTTTGTGTTTAGTGTTTTACCGTGATTCCACATATTTTGAACTGCCATCATTCGGTTTTTTTTTAGAATTTCAAATACAATTTTGATTTTTTTAAAAAAAAGATAGTTTTGTTTTTGTTTTAAATTGGCATTTTTTATTCAATATATCTACTAATTTTGTGGTGCTGATACTGTAACTCTTTCTTCCCCTATTATATATAGATAGATATTAATTTTATAGTTTAATCTGTTTGTTAAAAAAATACTGTGATATGCAGGTATATTCCACAAAATTTACTAAAAGAGTTTGTAGTATCAAATGTAACAATTAAACTAAAACATTGGAAATTCAAGTAATTATAAAGTAATCTAGGGGTGCGGGGATTGGAAATCGATGTCACATAGGGTAATTGTGTTATTCAATAGTGATAAACATTCATGGATAGGTTGGGTCATCTTCAATGACACTAATCTTATTTCGATCTCATAACATCAATTCATAGAATCTCCTTTTTGTCTCATCGATGTGCATAACTAAACAACACATTACCTTATGATGTCTCTCTTTCGAGCAGACTTAAGTCAAGTAGATCTGAACTATAATCTCTCTTTCAAGAAAACTAAAGACATCAAACCTAAATTAAGATAACGTAAAAGAATTATACCTATCATGATACCATTCATGGATGTGATGAAATTAAGGAATTTTAACTAACACCACTTTGATTTGAACTTCCAATTGTCCATTGCAAAAGTAAAATTGAAAACCCCAAAACTAAAGATGTTATTTACAAGGTGAAATATCTCATATACTAAAGCTCTCACAATATTCTCTCTATAAGCTTTGCAAAAAATTTCTACTTAGAACTCTCTCCTCTGGGCTATTTATAGTTTCCCAAAATTTGGACCAAAATTCACTACCTGACCAGCTCGGCGATGTTAGTCAGATTCGCCGAACATGATCGACAAATCGCCTATGTTCTTTAGTTCACCTTTCATTTGCTTCAGGCTTTAGATGTTGAACCTCGGTTTGGGATCTTTTTTTGAGTTATCCTTTCACATTTGGCTTATCATCGATCACCACCTTTGTTCACCTTCTAAGCCTTCATTTTTCATCCAAGTCCTATCACCCTCAGTGATGGTCATCTTGTTCGCCCTTCATATTCGGTGAGTCGGTGTTTCACTTCAAGTTCATCGATGTACCTCAATTAAATTCAATTGTGAGCACTATCACTTTGGGCGAGTTCGTGTCGGTTGGGCGATTTGCCCTTTTGGTTAGGCGGCTTTCCGTGTGGAGTTTACACTTATTTTAATGTTTTTGGGCTTTCTTCCAAGTATTCATCTTTGCCTTATTATTTAGCCTTTATAGCTGGTAATCATCAAAATATCATCAGAATTGGACATAATTAGGCATTGAGGACACTAATTGTTGAACTAAAAAAGCCTCAAATGAGTGTAAATCTACCACTCATCAACACCCCAAACTCAAACTTTGTCTTGTCCTCAAGTAAATCAAGAAGACAATTAGTTCAACAAGGGTGTCTACATTAGTTCTTAATGAGATGTAACATGCAAGCGCTACTACAAGACTACTTTCAATCAAATGCAACACTCAATAATGATCGAAAAGCTTCAAATGATGAAAAGTCGATATCAATCCAAGCTCAAGCTCACTATAGCTTCTTCTCTAATGCAAAACAATGTTTCAACAAATGCAATCAGGTCACCTCACATCAAGAACGATTCCATGATCTCATAAAGAAAGTCAATAATGAAGTTAGGAATCAATACAACTCTTGCTCTTTGAAAGGGAAATACATACAAGCTTCATCTATAGGTTTGCCCATATTTTCTAATCGTCACGCAACCTAGTTCATTCAAGATCTCAAGGGTCTTTTAGGCTTGTAATGGGGCTGAGGGTAAATGTACGGTAAACTTGGCTCAGTGACTTCATCTTTTCAAAGCATTATTATATTTATCTTCACCTCTTCTTAAGTTCTTTGCATTGTTTTCACTTGGAGACTCGAACTTCAATTTTTCATTCAATTTATTGGAAGCCCCTTTTATTTTCTCAAACCTTCTATCTCACTTCAATTTTCAAATTTTGCTCATCTT
Organism: Solanum okadae; assembly: GCA_036553675.1. Classification (NCBI taxonomy): domain Eukaryota; kingdom Viridiplantae; phylum Streptophyta; class Magnoliopsida; order Solanales; family Solanaceae; genus Solanum; species Solanum okadae. The sequence continues at coordinate 17,120,588 of CM071686.1, read as the reverse complement.
CTTTTTTATAAGGAGGGTTCCTTCTTTTTGTAACACACTTTCATATTAAGTCTCACTTCATCTTTCTTTGCCTTCCACGTGGCTTTTTTTCTCCTTCCTTTCCATACACCCAACTTAGGATTTTGGCCTAAATTGGATATTCAAACAAACCATTGCTTAGAAAATGATTTATGGGATAGAAGTTAGGGATAATTTAGCTCAAGAGGTTCCGACAAGGTTGTCAAAAAAAGTTAAAGGTTCAATTGGTGCCAAAATTGTTTCACACCCTCACAAGGTAGTTACAAAAGGGTAAGAACATTTGGTTTTCCTCTCAAAATATGCCTCATGCAACTTACCTCAGAAATTCAAAGTAAACTGAGTTCCTAGGTCTGAGATGATAGAGATGGGTGATAACACTCAAACTACTCTAAAAAACAAATTCAAAGTGTAAGAAATTGTTGTCCATAAAAATATCCAACTAAGAGTCAGGGTCGAATCCCATAGGGAATGATATAATGATAAAAATTCAACTAAAAAATCAAGAACCTGAGCTGCTATACCGAATCCCTGCTGGCCATCGGGGACCGAGTGGTAAGGCCATGATCCGCAGGGGAACAGGTAGACTTGTGCATTGTAGTAGGTTAAAACAAATGGGTGGACTAACAATGAGGTTGTATGTGGTCTGGAAAGACAAACAATTGTTGATTGAAGCTTTATCCAAAGATTCAATTGCTGTTAAGATATTTGGAATGTAAAAAACTTCATCATGATCAAGAGTTGGAGAAACTTTACCAAAGAGACTAAAGTTGTTAAAATATTTGGGATGTGGAAGACTTCATCATGATCAATAGTTGGAGAAACTTTAGTGTGCCATTTATTCTACATTGTTATTGATATTTGATGATATATGTAATTAGGTGTCAAATGATAGTAGTTATCAAATTCAGATAGTCCATCGTTTTGGTTTATATTATTGTAACACCGCGCTTTTGGAAAGAACTAGAATTAGAAGGAACTCAACTTGTTATATTATAAAACTAAAAGTGTAGCTGATACAGTTATAGATATAATATTTTAATACGATAAAATAAATTGTGTACTAATAATATTAATTCAATGTGCTCAAATAAATAGGTTAATAATTAGTATATTATTATTATTATTATTATAACAAATTAAATATATTATTAAGTGCATAATATATTTTTAATTGTAAAATTATTACATTTTAAATCATTCGCGCAACGCATGGGCACATATACTAGTTTTTGGAAAGTTTGACCAAGTTAAGTTAATTATGAGTTTTGGGTCAACTTCAAATGACTATAACTCCTAAATCAAGATGATTTAGGTGTGTTTGTAGATACCGTAGGAAAGATCTTTGAAATATCTTTCCAACGCCGCTGAGTTTGCACGATTCTGAGTTTGTATGAGTGAGATATGCCCATTTGAAGCTGGGATGTCTAGATAAGAAAAGTCCAATCCAGATTTTGGAAGGGTATTAAGGTCTTTTCCATAGCCAATTAATTTATTTCGTTTTTAGTGAGTTATTTGGGGTCTAAACTGAGTTAGTTCAGTTTACGCATTCCAAATTCAAGATAGGGCTTTGAGAGAACAGAAAGGAGAAAAGGTCAGGATTTCGTTAAGATCATGAGATTTGGTTGTGGATTTCACCAAGGATTCAATCTTACGAGGTATGTTAGTTCACATAGCATTGGGTTCATTTACCCATGCACCAAAAATGTTTATTTCAATATGATTTTCGTCCTAAAAGATTGAGAATTTGATGTTCTTGAGTTATATTCTTGAATTGCCTTCGTTATTCAGTTTTGGACAAGATTTAGGAGTTCTTGAGAGTGTAATGTTGATCGTTAAAGTTGTTTTGAGTTAGATTCTAGTTTACATATACTGGGTATTTTAATCTAACGACAAATTTAGAAAAAGAATCGAAATTAGGTGAATTGGGGTTAGAAAACGAAGAAGGAAAAAGTCAGACAAGAAACAAGTACCAGGTGCGCGACGCGGACCTGCTCCTTCAGTGAGAAGATTTTCCTTTCGCGTCGTGGAAAGGATACGGACTCCTCTGTTTCAAAAAAAATTTCGTGAACAAATATTTAAATGCATTTCCATGTCGCGGACTTGCTCCTAGACAAAGATTTCTTGATCGTTTCTCATGTTTAACTCTCTAAAAACATTCCTACACATCACGAGATCTTTCCTATCACCAATCATAAACTTGAATTCATAATTGAAATTCAAGGAAGAGTTAAGAGTCAAGTCTTGAGAGTTGTTTGAGTCATTTTAATAAGTTTTTTTTCAAACATTTCAACTTTGTTTTAAGACTTGAGTTTTGAGTTGAGTAAAGAGTAAAGATTGAAGTTCATTTCTTCTTCAAAGATTATACGTGAACTAAGTATTCCCAAAAGTTAAATGTTTCCACATTTAGACAAGAGAGGAAACACCGATTTCCAAAAGACCTTTTAAGCTGAGTTTTGAGTAATTATCTCAAATCAAAGAAAGAGTTTTGTTTTTACAAACATATGAGCTGAGTATATTTTGGGAGTAGTATTGAGCACCTATATGGAGACGAGTTCATAATAATTCAAGTCTCCATAAACCATGTAGCCATAATGGGTAGAAAGGGTCATACTTTTTAGATGACACAATAGTGCTTTTTAGCATAGACTAGTGGATCCACTTAGTTGAGGCATTCTATATGACGGCAAAGTATAGGAAAGTTCCGGCATCGTGGGCGAGATATTGTATCATCACTTAGGCTCATACTGGTGGTTGTCGGTTAGAGAAACTCCCACAGTATTATATTACTTTTATGTAATTTAATTGTTATTACATTACTTTGTCATGTTGAGTTATCATCTATTGTTTTAAATGTTTTGTATAAACAACACCTTTATTGTCATTTTTACTTTGCATTTGAGTTGAGTATTCATCAGTTAAGTAAAGCCAAGGGAAGTGTTCCTTTCAAGCCTATGTTATGTTTAGATTTCCCCTCGCATACTCGTACATTCAATCTACTGATGCCATTTGGACTGCATTTATTATATAGATACAGGTAACCAGGATCAACATCCAATGCCTTGTTGATCCAGTTGAGCACTCAGAGTCAGTTGGTGAGCCTCCTCGCTTTTCTGAGGATCCTTTTCCATATTGTTCTAGTATTTTAGCTGTTAGATGATCGGGGGTCTTGTCTCAACATCCCTCTTTGTTTTAGAAGCTTCATAGATTACTAGTTATAGATCTTTAGTCTTTTAATTTTCTATTGTATACGTTAAGAGTTGAGTTGCCATTTTTGGCTAAGCTTTATATCTCTTTAAGTTATTACATGAGTTATATTCTGAGACTATTTCATGTATTTAAGACTTTCGTTGAGTTAGTAAGCCATGCCAAGGGTTCGCTTGGGTCCAACAATGGTTCTCGAGTGCCGGCCACGTCCAGAGTGTAGTCTCGGGGAGTGACAAACTTGGTATCAGAGCACAGAGTTGAAGAGTCCTAGAGAGTGTATGCAGTCGTGTTTGTAAAGTCCTAGTTATCGGTGTGAAGCACGCCACATCTATAATTAGGAGGTTGCCACATTTAGGAAATTCCTTCACTTATTTCATACTCAGTTTGTGCGATAGAGGTCATCTCTATAAATTTTCCTTCTAACTCATGCTTGTGCGTGTCTCTCAGTTGATCATGCCTCCACGAAGTGCAACCCCAAGGAGAGGTCACCAGTAATGAATTTCGTGAAGCCATTCGGATGCTAAGTCACATTGTGACAAATCAAGTTGTGCAATAGAGCAGGGCTCGACAGGAAGAGGCTGATACTTTGAGGATCCGCGAGTTGTTAAGGATGAATCCTCTAAGCTTCACTGGTTCAAGCACTACGGAAGATCTGAATTTTTTTTGTTGAGGAACTTCCAAAGGTATTTGAGGTTATTGACGTTGTCGATGATGAGAAAGTGGAACTAGCTGCATATAAATTGAAGAATGTTGGTAGGACTTGTTTTGACTAGTGGAAGAAGGGTAGAGCTGAGGGTGCACCAAATTTGACTTGGACTATGTTTGAGGAGGCTTTCTTGGGGAGTTTCTTTCCCCAAGAATTGAGAGGGGCTAAGGTACAAGAATTCGTTACCCTTAAGCAAGAATTACTAAGTGTTCATGAGTATAGTTTGAGGTCCACCCAACTATCCCGTTATGCTCCGTAGATGGTTACAGATATGAGGAGTAGAATGAGCCTGTTTGTTGCTAGGTTGTTTCATCTGTCAAGTAAGGAGGGCAAGACAGCTATGCTAATAGGTGACGATGATATAGCAAGGTTGATGGTTTATGTGACGAAAGTTGAGGAAAATAAGTTGAGGGATAGAGAGGAGTTTAGAAGCAAGAAAGCTATGACAAGGAATGAGTCCGGGCAGCAAAGGAGTAATGTGAACCGTTCGTCCTTCCATCCAAAGCAAAAGGGACCTGCCCCATCTTCTGCAAGTGCACTTGCACCCAGATACAATGGTGAGTATAATGGTCAGAATTTGCAGAACTTCAAGGCTAGGCCTGTGCAGTCTCAGGGTGGTGTGGCACAAGGAGGTAACTAGGCTCCAACATGTGCTAAGTGTGGTAGGAACCACCCGGGTAAATGTCATGATGGCTCCATGGGTAGTTTCAAGTGTGGTCAAGAGGGACACTTCATGAAATAGTGCCCTAAGAACCGACAAGGTAATGGGAATCATGGCAATAGAGCCCAATCTTCATAAGTTGCTCCACCAGACAGGGCTGCACCTAGATGAGCTACTTCTGGTACTGGTGGAGGATCAAACTGCCTCTATGCTATCAACCGCCGCCAAGAGCAAGAGGATTCCCCAGACGTTGTCAATGATATTATCCAAGTCTTTAACTTTGTTGTTTATGCTTTGTTAAATCGAGGAGCGAGTTTATCTTTTGTAACTCCTTATGTTGCAATGAACTTGGAAATTCTTCCTGAGCAACTTCTTGAGCCCTTCAGTGTTTCTACACATGTTAGTGAGTCTATTCTAGATGAGAGAATCTATCATGATCGTACAATTTTTGTCGATCACAAAAGTACCATGGCTGATTTAGTTGAGTTAGACATGGTAGATTTTGATGTCATTCTAGGTATGGACTGGCTTCAGCATGTTATGCATCAACATATTGTATAACCCGAGTAGTTAAGTTCTAGTTTCCAAATGAGCCAGTTATAGAGTGGAAGAGTAGTTCAGCAGTGCGTAAGGGTAATTTTATTTTGTACCTTTAGGCGAGAAAGTTAGTTTCTAAGGGGTGTGTCTATCACTTAGTCCGAGTTAATGATTTTAGTGTTGAGACACCTCCTACTGAGTCAGTTCCAGTTGTGACTGAATTTTCAAAAGTCTTTCCTGGTGATCTACCTGGAGTCCCTCTTGAGAGAAAATATACTTCGGCATAAACATTCTTCCCGATACTCATCCTATCTCTATTCTGCCATATAGAATGGCTCTAGCAGAGTTGAAAGAGCTAAAAGAACAGTTGTAAGATCTCTTTTATAAGGGTTTTATTCGACCTAGTGTTTCACCCTAGGGCGCTCTGGTCTTACTTGTGAGGAAGAAAGATGGTTCTCTTAGGATGTGTATAGATTACCGTCAGTTGAACAGGGTTACCATCAAGAATAAATATCCTTATCTGAGAATTGATGATCTTTTCGATCAACTTTAGGGTGCTTCTTATTTTTCTAAGATAAAGCTCAGATCAGGCTACCATCAGTTGAAAGTAAGGGAATGTGATATTCCAAAGACAACATTCAGAACCCTTTATGGTTATCATGAGTTTCTGGTTATGTCGTTTGGTTTAAGTAATGCACCTGCAGCGCTCATTGACATTATGAATAGAGTATTCAAACCTTACTTAGATAAGTTTGTTATCGTATTCATCGATGATATTCTAATATATTTGAGGAATAAAGAAGATCATGCTAGGTATCTCAGAATAGTTCTCCAAACTGTAAAGGATAAGGAGTTGTATGCTAACTTCTCTAAATGTGAGTTTTGGCTTGAGTCTATGACATTCTTAGGCCACATTATTTCCGGTGATGGGATTAGACTTGACACTCAGAAAATAGAGGCAGTGCAGAATTGGCCTAGACCCACATCTCCAACTGATATTAGGAGTTTCTTAGGATTGGCTGGATATTATAGAAGGTTTGTAGAGGGGTTCTCATTTATTTCATCCCCTTTGACCAAGTTAACTCAGAAAATAGTAAAGTTTCAATGGTCTAAAGCTTGTGAGAAAAGTTTTTGAGAATTGAAAAAAAGGTTAACTATTGCCCCAGTATTGACCTTACCAGAAGGTACGCAATGCTTTGTTGTATATTGTGATGCGTCTAGAGTTCGTTTGGGTTGTGTGTTAATGCAGAATGGCAAAGTCATAGCTTATGCCTCTAGACAACTTAAGGTTCACGAGAGGAATTACCCAACCCATGATCTAGAGTTTGCTGCCGTAGTATTTCCTTTGAAAATATGACATCATTATCTTTATGTTGTTCATGTAGATGTGTTCACCGATCACAATAGTCTTCAGTATGTGTTTAGTGAGAAAGAGCTTAATCTCAGACAGTGAACGTGGTTAGAGTTACTCAAGGATTATGACATGAGTATTCTTTACCACCCAGGTAAGACTAATGTTGTTGATGATGCCTTGAGTAGATTGCCTATGGGTAGTACCTCCCAGTTTGAGGAAGATAAGAAAGAGTTAGCGAAAGATGTGCATAGACTTGCACGATTAGAGGTTCGTTTAATGGATTCCACAGAAGGAAGAGTAGTGGTGATGAATGGGGCAGAATCATTATTAGTTTCAGAACTAAAAGAAAACAAAGACCTTGATCCTATTTTGCATAAATTGAAGGCAAATGTTCATAAGCAAAAAGTAATGGCTTTTGAACAAGGGGGAGATGGTGTGTTGAGATACCAAGGCAGATTGTGTGTGCCAAGGGTGGATGGACTTTAAGAAAGAATTATGGAGGAAAATCATAGCTCCAGATATTATATCCATTCGGGTTTCACAAAGATGTACTGTGACTTGAGGGAAGTCTATTAGTGGAATAGTATGAAGAAAGGCATTACTGAGTTCGTTGCTAAATACCCGAATCACCAACAAGTTAAAGTAGAGAACTAAAGGTCGGGTGGTATGGCTCAGAATATAGAACTTCCGGAATAGAAGTGGGAGATGATTAATATGTATTTCATCACAGGTTTGCCACGGTGTCGCAGACAACATGATTCTATTTGGGTGATTGTGGATCGAATGACCAAATCAACCCACTTTTTTTGGTAAAGACTACCCATTCAGTAGAGGATTATGCTAAGTTATATATTCAAGTGGTAGTTATACTTAATGGAGTTCCAGTTTCCATTATTTCAGATAGAGGTGCACAATTTACTGCACAGTTCTAGAAATCTTTTTAGAAAGGTTTGGGTTCAAAGGTGAACTTGAGTACTGCTTTTCATTCTCAGACTGATGGTCAAGCAGAGCGCAGTATTCAGACCTTAGAAGATATGTTGAGGGATTGTGTGATTGATTTCAAGGGTAAATGGGATGATCACCTACCTCTCATTGAGTTTGCTTACAACATTAGTTACCACTCTAGCATCCAGATGGCTTCGTATGAGGCTCTTTATGGGAGAAGATGCAGATCTCCTATAGGATGGTTTAAAGTTGGTGAAGACAGGTTGATAGAACCAGACTTAGTTCATCAAGCTATGAAGAGAGTTAAGATCATTCAAGGAGGACATCCTACTCATGAATGTCAGCAAGTTCCACTTGTAGAAGAAGAGGTTAATACTGTTGGAAACTTTAATAGAGGGAGCAATTTCAATATAATCGGACAAAGACATCCTGGATTCTAATGGAGTGCACTGAATGTTAGTTTGAATTCTTGGCAATAGAACAGTGTCAAAAGGATAGGGACAAGCACCCAGGGGTATCAGAATTATCAGCGACAAGAATATCAACCTCAGCAGGGACAACAAGGAAACCAATACAATTTGGAAGAGATGTTTAAAAGTTTCATCACCAAGGTAGATGAGAAGTCTTAAAATAAGAGTGCTTCTATTCGCAATTTGGAGAATCAAGTGGGACAGATTGCAAATCAAATTTCTGAAAGAACTCCAGGAACTCTACCAAGTGACACATTGAGGAATCCAAAAGATTTGAAGGCTGTAACATTGCGTTTCGGGAAGATGTTGAGTGAAAATTGTCTGAGTCCAAAAGAGAAGTAAAGAGAAAGCCAAGTGGAGACAAAAGAATCTCATGAAATCAAGAAAGCTAAGGACAATTCAAAATTTGAAGGGGATACAAAACATATATCTCCCATTGCCTTTCCCTCAGAAGATTAAATGAGAAAAGCTTGATGAATGTTTCGAGAAGTTCCTTGAGTTGCCAAAACAACTACATATGAATATACCAATTACAGAGGTTGTCACGCAAATGCCTGCATATGCTAAGTTCCTAAAGGAAAATAAGTCTAGCAAGAGATAATTGGAGGAAACTTCAGTAGTCAAACTTAATACTCATTGTAGTGCCATGATGAGTCCACAAATCAGACTCATTTGGGGCTATGTTTTTATAGTTTTAGTGTCCTCAAATGCATGTTTTGTCTCAAAAACTAATAAAATACCTTAAGTTTTAGGTATTTAGACTTGGAGACAAAGGCATGGACACAATTGAGCAAAAAGGAACAAAGGAAACTGAAAGAACGAAAAAATGAAAATTTGCAGATTGCCGAAGCCAATCGACGTGTCACAAAATGATCTCACCTCGCCTTTTGTTCCAGTGTTTTTTCCCTGAAAGAAAGGATCAAATCGGCGGTGAAAAGGAGCAGTGGGCGTGTCACCGAGCAGTCCCACGAAGCAGTACTATGTCTCCTAATGATCCAAAATACGATGATGCTGAAGAATAGAGCAAGATGGCGATGAAACCTACTAAAGGCTGGATCGCCAAGTTGATCGGCAATCTCGACTAACGACGCCGAATGATCCGCAGCAACACAGATTTTTGAAAACTATAAATACTCGTTGAGAGTTGTAGCTTAATATTAGATTTTTATATAGATTTTTTAACATAGAATTTTGAGTTCTAAGTTTGGAGAGGGTTTTGAAGAACTTGAAGATTCAAAGAGTTTCAACTCCAAGAATTTGGACTTGGGTCTGGTAGATTCTTCACTCTTTGCTTGTTTTGAGACTTAAATCTTCATACCCATTTGAATGCAAACTCATTTTGGTATGAATTTCTATCTCTTTTACATGTCTAGCGAAAATTCCAATTCTTGGGGTGTGATTTTGTGAATATTGGTTAGATTAGTTGTTGGGTCTTGCTTGCTGATAGTTTAATTATAGTTTAAATGTGATTTCGTTTAGTAGTTGTGGATGAACTTAATGAGATTGTAGTTGCAAATACGATTTCATATATATATGTTTTCGGCTTGCTCGAGAGAGAGGTCGTAAAACTAAGACTACCAAATTGATGGCCGGTGGGAGTGGGTCGACATGAGGTTCAACTGGATAGAGTGAACGCTTGTCTCATTCCCGCACACTCAGCTCGAGAGAGTGAGTGGGCTAAGGCGGAGGCTGTTCTTCATGTGTCAAGAGGGTGTTCGAGAGAAACCCACTTGAAACTGGGTAAGTTGCTTGAGAGAGAGCTTATCCCCCTTAAAATCTAGCCTAGTCATAATTATTCTATGAATTCTCTATCAAAAGAATGTACCCAATAATCTCATTTATCCTGTATTCCTATCACATCCCAAGAGTCCCGTCTCCTTGATTAGTACTTTTTGTAATTTTTGTCTGTTTTTGCTTACTGTGACCAAACCCCCATTGTTAATTGACGCTTGCGTCACCACCTTAGATTTAACATGTTTTTATCGATAATATCTTTAACTATGACTAATTAGAACTTATTTTTATTTTTCTATTAATTCTCAAAACTACTCCCTGTGGGAACACTCACAACATTGGTTGGGTTACTAAACTATTGTACGATCGTAGACACTAACATTGGAAGTTGTGTCTTGATTACGCAAATATCAAAATGGCGCCGCTGCCGGGGAGTGGTGTTATTAGAGAATTCTTAGATTAGTAGAATTTTTGTTTTTCTTAGTTGTAGTTTACTCACTTAATCTTTAATTTTCTTTTGTTTGCTTGTGTGAATATTTCTGAAAGCATGAGTGTTAACGATAGCAACGGTAGCCAGGTGGGCCATCAAGATGATATCGGAAATATCAACGATGTACAAGAGACCAACATCAATGGTCCCCATCTCATGGGAGGTATTGGAGCTATCCGGTTACCTTCAGCCGAGGGAAATGCAATGTTCCACATAACGAGCACTATGTTGCAACTCTTGCAACTAAATGGACTTTTCAATGGGTTGGCTTATGAGGATCCTCACGAGCATCTTCGGAACTTCATGGATGTGTGCGAACCATTCTTGTTCAAAAACATATCTCAGGAGTCAGTCCAGTTAAGATTATTCCCTTTCTCGCTGATGGGAGAGGCTTGCAAATGGCTGGCCGAGTTGCCGCGTGAATCCATCACTTCCTAGGAGGAATTGGTAACTGCATTTCAAGTGCGATTTTTCCCTCCCTCGAATATTATGACCCTTCAGGATAGCATTCAGAGCATTAAGCGTTTGGAAGGAAACCCTCTGCACGAAAATTGGTTACGGTTCAAAAAGTTGGTGCTTCAATGCCCAACCCATGGTTTATCTGATAATGTGCTTCTTCAATACTTTTATCGGAGTTTAGACTCGGTAAACAAAGGGGTCGCTGACCAACTTTCACCTGGAGGCTTAACGCAGCAGCCATATGTAGTAGCAACTCAACTTTTAGATGGCATGACAACATCAACAGAGCGTTGTACACTTGCGAGAACTAAGTCTCTCATCTCACCTTCAAACTATCTAAGGAGCTGATTGAAAAAGATCATGAGAGAGACCAAAACATGGCCAAGATCATGACACAACTTGACATTTTATCCAAAAATGTCATGGGGGCTGGTGCCTGTGGTGTCAATGCCGTGGCGGTCGGTTGTGCAAACCTGAGGAGATGAAGTTTGAAGCCTTGTATAACGAAGAGGTAAATTTTCAAGCCAACCAAGGCGGTGGTTATCGTTTAAACTACCCAAGGTAGGGTGGTAACCAAGGTTGGGCTAGAGACGAAGGCTGGAAGGATCGATATCGTGAATGGAGGGACGATAATCTGAATAGGAAGGATGGGGAGAAGGATAAATATGTGCCTCCCCATGAGCGCCAAAAGCCCAAGGATTCGGAAGGTGGTAGGTCTAATGATATGCTCTCGCGTATCCACAACAAAGTTGAAGGGTCAGACAAAATGTTAAAAGGCATAAAAGAAGATGTGTCCACCCTTAGCCAGACCGTTACCTCCCCTTCAGTTTCGATCAAGCAGTTAGAGACCCAAATGGGTCATATCTCGTCTCACCTCAATCCGAGACAGCAAGGGGGTTTGCCTAGTGACACTATGGTCAACACCAAAAATGATGTTTGAAGGTGGACTTGCGTCATGCCACGATGTTAACTAAGGCGATGTTTAGGAGGCAACCCAAAACCCTTTATTATTTTATGTCTCTTTGAAAAAATAATGGTGTGTTGATTGTGCAGATGGAAGTGTGGAAAGTGATCGAAAAGTGCATATTGGCGAGCAACAGGTCCAATCAGCGAATCACCGAATGGTTCGGCGACCCCGAACTAGACCGCCAATTAGACTCAAGACCAAATTACATTGGAGTTTGTAAAACTCAGCGAGCACAGGAAATTCTTGGCGAATCGCCTACCATGTCGGCGATCCCGATGGAGACTGCCGTTTGGACTCCCCAATTAACTGGGGGATTTTGTAAAAATCGGTGAAGAATGTGATTGTTCGACATGACGCCGAATGGTTTGGCGCTCACGACTAATGTCGCCGAGTGGTCAAGAACTGGACGGTTTTTCAAGCCAAAGGTTTAAAAGTTTAAATTTCCTATGCTCTCCCTCATTTTCAAACTTTACAAAGTAACACCTAGTTTTACTTTCCATATTGTTACATCTCTATTGTATTTTGGTTTATTTGTGCTAGGAATTGAATTACCTTTCCACCTAGCGTTACAATCATTTCGTAGTCAGCACAAAATGTCAGTTTTCTATGCCCCGAATTTATTTCATTAAAATTTATGCTCATTTGCAATAACCAGATCTTGTTGAAATTATTTTGACCCTATCGGATAGGACTAGATTATTTACACACATGTTTTAATTTGATAATCTTTCTCGAGTAGTTATGACTGTTGAATTCCATTGATTGTATGCCTTAATCTGGATGAAAAATCGTGGGTTATGCATAAGCGTCACTGGGCCTGAGCTTAATTAGGCTATTGCATATTTGATTTTGCTTTCAGAGGTTGCGGGGTTGAATTCGAGAAGATGGGTTGAAAATAGGTATGTTGAGCCATTTGGCGAGCTGAGTTAAGCTCATTGAATCACTCGGTGGTTCGCCTAAAGTCCCCATCTCGCCTTTAATTTAGTGATAAATGTGCTGTTAATTCTGTAACTTTTGGTGAGAAGTTGAAGGTCGCCAAAGACTTTCAGCGACTCGTCGAAAGTCTCGCTTCACCCTTGTCAACTCCCCTGAATCTCTGTGTACTTTAGCTTTCAGCGGACTAACTCTAGATCACCGAATGATATCGGAGACTCGCCCAAAGAGTCGGCGAAGCTTATCAGTGCTTTTATCAAATTTTTCTCTTACTTCTCTTTGAGATTTTGCATATATGACCAAACCTAAAGCTGCTGAAAGAATAGCGCCAGCTTAAGAGAAGTCCAAAGGAAATGCGATAAAGGAAGATGTAGTTACGTCGAAAGAAAAAGCTTTGAAACTACCCATAACTACTGGAAAAGGAAAGGGCAAGAGGCCCACTCCTTCCAGGAAAACCATCACCCTAGACCCTATTACTCCTCCATGGGCCAGGGGATTTTGCAGAGCGGTGCACGTCTTTCTGGCAGACTCACAATCAACAGACCTTAGTGAAGCTGGCACTGTAGTTCCTTCTGAGGTCACTCCGGGGACTGAGGCCCCAACAGATGAAGCGACTGCGTTGACAACATTCCCTCTTTACCCCCCTCTGTCTTTCTTTATTCTACATTTTGGATTGTGTGTTATTTGCATTTGGGGACAAATTGTTTTTATTAGTGGTGGGGTGAGCCCCACTTTTGTATGCTACTCGTGTTCATGTTTTGTCGATATATTTTGGGTTGTTCTATTTAAAATTGCGTAAATACTGCATTTTTTTTATGTTTGAGCTTATGGCTCCTTTTTGTTTTAATTGAAAAATGATTTTAACCCGTCCAAAATCTTTTGCCACCTCTCGTGTGTTGAATGTGGCTGTTCCTTCGTAATTTTGAGTCTCAGTTTGGATCAATACCGATGACTTGAATAGTGCTTGCAATCGAATGAACATGAATGTACGGCTACGATGAAGCCAAATGAAGTTGCATAGACAATATGTGAACTATTTGCATCTCGTTGTGACTAGCCTATTGTCGAATCGAGTCTCTTGTGATGACCGTTGCACACTAGCAAATGTGTGGAGTCTTGTTTGACTTTAGTGTCGGTGGCTTGTGTGAAGAGCTTACCTTGAACCATGCATGATGGATCCTAGAATTTACCCCGTTAGTCTGGTTGACTAAGTAAGGCTTTCTCTTGACATGATCTTAGGCAACTACTTAGAGTGTGAGCCAATTTGACATATACCTCTCTTGTGACCTACCTTGTGACTGTGTGAACCTCTTTTGAACACCCCTTGAGCCTTACCTTTCTTTGGAAGAAACTTGATGAAAACAATGACCTTTCATTATCCGTTACCCATAATCTTCATGAAGTTGTGGTTTTTTTGAATAGCCAACTTAGGCCAAAATCCTAAGTTGGGAGTGTGGTGAAAAGAAAAGGGAAAGTCAAGAAGTGCAAGGAAAGTCTCCTTTAACCCATGGTGTTGAGAATTATGGAACCCCTCCATATAAAAAAAAGGAGAAAGAAGAAAAAAGAAGAATGAAAGCAAAAGTTGTGGAATAAAGTACCAAAGAAATGGGGTTCTAAACAATCTATGAGAAGTGAATAATAGGATGACTTATGAGCACTAAAGAAAATGATGAAGGCAAAGGAAAGGAAGTGTTGAGAGCACCACATTTCATGAGGATGAAAGTCATTGAGCCTAAATGACCAGACTTTTGCACTCAACTCCGTTACAACCCTTGAAAGACCTTATGATCTTGACTGAGCTGAAACAAACGCTGATTGGAAAATACGGGGAAGCCTATGGGAGAAAGCATGCATTGTGTTCCTCTTTTTGAGTGTGAGCGTTGCATCTGATTTCGAAACTTTTAAATGATTAACTCATTGTGTGTGAAAATGGTATCATTCTTTGTGTCGTGGCATTTGAACACTATAGTTGAGCGTGAACTTTCATTTGAAGCAAGTATTGTGAACATGAGATTCTTTGATAGTGGTGAGTTACAACTTGAATCTTTGAGTGCACAGTGGATCTTTGCATAAGTAAATTGAGTCTTGTTGTGTGCATTCATGATTGAATCTTGTGTAACACTATTTGAGACATCCTTTTTGAACTGCTGAACTTGAGTTTTACTTGAGGACAAGCAAAAGTTTAAGTTGGGGGTGTTGATGAGTCCACAAATTGGACTCATTTGGGGATATGTTTTAATAGGTTTAGTGTCCTCAAATGCATGTTTTGTCTCAAAAACTGATAAAATACCTTAAGTTTCAGGTATTTAGACTTGCAGACAAAGGCATGGACACAATTGAGCAAAAAGGAACAAAGAAAGCTGAAAGAATGGAGAAATGAAGATTTGTGGATCGCCGAAGCCGTTCGGCGTGTCGCCAAATGATCTCACCTCGCATTTTGTTCCAGAGTGTTGAACCTTGAAAGAAAGGATCAAATCAGCAGTGAAAAGAAGCAGTCGGCGTGTCGCTGAGCAGTTCTGTGAAGTAGTACTATGTCGCCCAATGATCCAAAACACGACGATACTGAAGGATAGAGCAAGACGACGATGAAACCTACCAAAGGGGGGATCGCCGAGTTGATCGGTGATCTCAACTAACGACGCCGAATGATCCGCTGCAACACAGATTTTTGAAAACTATAAATACTTATTGTGAGTTATAGCTTAATATCAGATTTTTAACATATAATTTTGAGTTCAAGGTTTGGAGAGGGTTTTGAAGAACTTGAAGATTCAACGGGTTTCAACTCCAAAAATTTGGTCTTGGGTCTTGTAGATTCTTCACTCTATGCTTGTTTTGAGACTTAAATCTTCATACCCATTTGAATGCAAACTCATTTTGGTATAAATTTCTATCTATTTTACATGTCAGCTAAAACCCCAATTCTTGGGGTGTGATTTTGTGAATATGGGTTAGATTAGTTGTTGGGTCTTGCTTGCTGATAGTTTAGTTGTAGTTTAAATGTGATATCATTTAGTAGTTGTGGATGAACTTAATGATATTGTAGTTGCAAATATGATTTCATATATGTGTTTTCGGCTTGCTCGAGAGAGAGGTCGTAAAACTAAGACTACTAAATTGATGGCCGATGGGAGTGGGTCGACATGAGGTTCAGCTCGAGAGAGTGAACCCTTGTCTCATTCCCGCACACTCAGCTCGATAGAGTGAGTGGGCTAAGGTGGAGGCCGTTCTTCAAGCGGCAAGAGGGTGTTCGAGAGAAACCCATTTGAAACGGGGTAAGTTGCTCGAGAGAGAGCTTATTCCCCTTAATTCTAGCCTAGTCACAATTATTCTATGAATTCTCTATTAGAACCATGTACCCAATAATCTCAGTTATCTCGTATTCCTATCACATCCCAAGAATCCCGTCTCCTTGATTAGTATTTTTTGTATTTTTTTGCTGGTTTTGCTTACTTTTGTCAAAATCCCCATTGTTAGTTGATGCTTGCGTTGCCCCCTTAGATTTAACATGTTTTCAATCGGTAATATCTTTAACAATGACTAATTAGATCTTAGTTTTATTTTTCTATTAATTCTCGAAACCACTCCCTGTGAGAATGATCCCAACCCTTGGTTGGGTTACTAAACTATCGTTCGATCGTAGACACTTGCATTGGAAGTTGTGTCTTGATAACGCAAACATCATGCCATCCCTCAAAATAATCTACCTCAAAAATGTGGTGATCCGAGTAGTTTCACTATTCCTTGGGCTATAGGAAAGTTAGACTTGAAAAGTCATTGTCCGACTCAGGAACCTCTTTAAACCTCATACCTCTGTCAGTGTTTAAGAAACTAGAAGGAGTGTTTGGAATAATTAAGTCTATCCCTGTGTCCTTACAATTGGCAGATCAATCTACAATTATTCCTGATGGAATAATTAAAGATGTTTTAGTAAGGGTGGACAAGTTTGTGTTCCTCGTGGATTTCATAGTGGTGGACATGGATGAAAATAAGGAGGTTCCATTAATTTTTGGGAGACCATTTCTGGCTACTGGTAGAGCAATACTCGATGTATATGAAGGGAAATTGATGCTCAAAGTTGGAGAAGAAAAAATAGTCTTCAATATGAAAAATATGATAAAATTTCCTCAAGATAAGGAAAACGTCTACTCATGTTTCAACGTAGATATTTTGACTGATCTGGCTGAAGAATATAATAATGAAAACCTTATGGAGGAATCATTGGAGAGATGCATCACTAAATCGAATAATAAAGAAGTGGATTATCCACAGATTGGAGAAGAAGGAAAGGAACTAGAATCCTATCCAGAGAAAATCTAAAAGGAACATTTGAGAGAGAAGCAAAGATTTACTCCAGAGCTCAAAATGTTGCCCACTCACTTGAAGTATGTATTTCTTGAACTTGAAAGTTTTCCAGTAATTGTTTCAGTTTATCTTACAGAAGAATAGGAAAAAAAGTTGATATATATGTTAAGAAGATACAAGAAGGCTATCGGGTGGTCTATCGCAGATATTCAGGGGATTACCTTGCATTATGCATGCACAAAATCCTGTTGGAGGAAAATAGCAAGCCAGCAGTAGACCCATAACACAAGTTGAATGAGAAAATGGAAGAAGTAGAACAGAAAGAAGTTCTTAAACTTCTAGATTGGGGAATCATATTCCTAATTTCTGACAGCTCTTCGATAGCAAAATTCATATGGTACCAAAGAAAGGAGGAATGACTATAGTGAAGAATGATAATAATGAATTGATCACGACAAGAACTGTTAATGGGTGGAGATTGTGTGTAGACTATAGCGGGCTGAATAATGCAACTAGGAACGACCATTTCCCGCTTCCTTTCATTGATCAAATTTTGGAGAAGGTAGCTGGCAAGGGATTTTATTATTTTCTTGATGGGTACTCTGGCTACAATCAAATTTTGGTTTGTGCAACGCACTAGCAACATTCCTGAGATGCATGATGCTTATATTCGCTGAATTGAATGGAAAATCCTTAGAGGTTTTCATGGATGATTTCACCTTGTTCGGTGAAGATTTTGACAATTTCCTAATGGATCTTGAAGGTGTTTTAAGGCGTTATGAAGAGAGTCACTTGGTTCTAAACTGGGAAAAATGTCACTTCATGGTTAGAGAAGGAATAGTGTTGGGGCACAAGGTTTAGGTTGATGGCATAGAAGTAGACAAAGCCAAGGTGGAGATCATTTCTAAACTACCACCACCAACCTCTGTGAAGAGCATAAGAAGTTTTCTGGAATATGCAAGATTCTATTGGAGATTTATTCAAAATTTCTCTAGTATTTCTAAGCCCTTAACTCCCTTGAACACAAAAGATACTAAGTTTTCACTCACAATTGATTGTCTAAGGGCATTTAACCTTGTAAAGGAGAAGCTCACGCGTGCCCCTATAATGGTTACTCCTGATTGGAGTCAGCCATTTAAGCTTATGTGTGATGCTACTGATTTTGCTGTGGGTGCAGTGTTGTGACAGAAGAGAGACAATTTGTTTAGATGAAATTTCTATGACAGTCGAACACTAAACAATGCACAGGTGAACTATGCAACCACTGAGAAGGAATTGTTTGTTGTGGTTTTTTCTTTCGACAAATTCAGATCATACTTGATAGGGAGCAAGGTAATTGTTCACACTGATAACTCAGATTCAAAATATTTGTTGCAAGGGGTGGAAGAAAAACCAAGACTTTTGAGATAGGTTCTTTTTCTTCAAGAGTTCGACCTCCAGATCATTGATAGAAAAGGTACAGAAAAAAATGTAGCAGATCATTTGTAAAGACCGGAAAATCCTCCTGTGGAGGTAGTACCAATTAAAGAGGAATTTCCAGATGAGCAATCATTTTTTAGTCTTTGAAATCTCTGAAAGAGTACCTCAGTTAGAAGACATAGCCAATTACTTGGTTAGGGGATCGGTGCCTCAAGATCTGAGCTATGAGAAGAAGTGGAAACTTCGAAGCGAGGTAAGAAATTATTTCTAGAATGACCTGTTTTGGTTTAAAATTTGTGCAGATGGCATCATTCAAAGATGTGTACCTAAAGAAGAGATGGGCAATATATTGTTTCATTGTCATGATGGAGCACCAGGTGGACATTATGGTGGAAATAAAGCTGCCTCCAAGGTGCTAGAAGCAGGGTTCTATTGTCCATCTTTATTAAAGGATGCACGGGAGTATGTGGTTCAGTGTGACAGCTGCCAAAGACAGGTAATCTAAGAAAGAAGAATAAGATGCCCGAAAATTCATTCTCTATATGTGATATTTTTGATATATGGGGCATCCATTTCATGGGACCTTTCCCTTCTTCCCACTTTTTTGAATATATCCTGGTAGCAGTTGACTATGTATCTAAATGGACCGAGGCAATTCCTACTATGAAAAATGATGCTCTTGTGGTGTGCCAGTTCTTGAGAACAAATGTTTTTACTAGATTTGGCACACCACGAGTCATCATTTGTGATAATAGATCTCATTTTATTCTCCCATCAAATACCCCCACACTTGAGTTTTTGCTCATGCCGAGCAATTTAGAAAAGACATGATCCCCTCTAGACCTTAAAAATAAAATCAGTAGAAATAGTTATTGACTTCAACCATCCCTATTGGCGCATGCAATTTTCATCATTAAATCACTACTAAGTGAAACTGAAATTTAAGCAAAAATCAATCCTTGAGCTTCACCACAACAAGAAGATGTCATTTATTCATAGGACCTATGCTCACGCATCATAAAGAAATTCTCATTGCACTGCCAGTCACAAACAAATACATCATGTTTTTTTTCAGAATACAATAAGCTGGGCAATTGAGTAATTATCCACTAATGTAGGACTTGTCAAGTTAAACTCATGTATGACTTGTACATGTATAATTTATGGTAAGGTTGTTTGTGGAAAGTCATTTTCCCTCTCTCTTTTTCACTTCTCTTTTTTTTCTTTCGAAACTTTCGTCTTCTTTTGAAAACACATCCAACAACATTCGTTGCCTTTCTCTCCTTTTCATCTTTTTTTTTGTTCTTGTTTTTTTTTTGTTTTTAAATCACTTCTGTGAACTTGTTTATTCTTCCAATTAAGAGAGTGACTCCCGGGGGATTAGACTAAAATGATGTATCTGCTAATCAAAGAAAATAAATTATTATATTGCTCAAATTGGTTGACTAGGGATACTTATCATCAAAGTTTGGTGAATTTAGGCTAGAATAGGGTTAATATAAGGAAGCCTACAATTATATTCTTACTAAAAAATTCCTAATATTTCGCCTAAAAAAACTACCATGCCAAGTTCTAGATTCTTTCAAACATGAGTACACATCAAGATCATCTCGCCACACAATATTCAAGCTTTGATTATGCCTCAACTTCTCATGCCAACAAGTATGCAAATTTCAATAAAGTAAGCAACACAACCTCTACATAGGAATCCATCAATTTCTACCTCTAACAGTTGGTAAGCAACTATGCTATGAATCCTATCCTAAAAAATGTCCGATTAAAAAAAAAGACTATGGTAAAAGAATCAGATAAGCAACCCATAAAAGTACAACAAAGAAGCTATCCTGAAAAGGAAATTTCTTTTTACAAAATAAAATAAAATTTACAACTACCTCACCCCCACGCTTAAGCTATGACATGTCCCCATGTCATAAAGAAACTGCAAAAGTGAAGGAAACTTCCATGTCCGCTTGTTCAATCAGTATCAGAAACCGTGGTTGGATACATTGTGCATGTTCGGCCAAGTGTGCATAACCAAGCCATGATCTTTCTATCCGATTTTCCCGTGTTGACAGTAAGCTTATCTATCTTCCTATGCATATCAACCACCGAAGAGTGTAGCACATCTACCTGAGTTTCAAGAGAGTGAAATCACTCATCCCATGACCACCCCACGGAATCCTGAGTTCTTTGGGTAGGCGGCACTACATGATTGGACAACTCTTCCACATCATCAAAGTCATCCCTGCCTACTTCTTGAGTACTTGCGGACTGTCGTACTAATTTTCCAATTGTCTTTCTATTCGCTTTGAACTTTGGACCAGCAATTAGAATAACATCGAAGTTCTTGAATTTAGCACAAGAAAGTCTACATAGCCTTGTAATAAGAGCTGGAAAGAAATACCATACTTGGGAGAAGTGTATTTATCTAACATATCTTCTACAATCAATAGTCCAGGAAGGATACGCAATTTGGTCATTAAACAAAAAATAAGAGCAGCTCTAAAACCATGCACCAAAGTAGTATTGGTAGAGGGAAGTATACGGCTAGTGATAATATGAAACCAACACTTTTTCCTAAGTTTTCAAGGTCTTGAAGGGGAATTTGTGATTTTCCTTCAACCAATGCACTGGTTGTCTTGATGTACAAATAACATCAATAAACATGTCTCTTTTTTAAGGCTCCTTAATGTATGTTGTACGGTTTTTATCCTGTGCTCTAGCACTAAATTTTGGGAAGTTATAGGCGTTTTCAATGGCTTCTTGTGCAAAATTCACCATCTTCCCTGTACCATGCACACTTTATACTGATGCTCCGGCGAGTTTGCATAGAATTCCATCAGAAGTGTCATATTAGCCTCCTCAGGCTGCTAGAAAAGAACTTCCCATTTGTGCCACACAATCTCTTGATAAACCTGCTAACAATCACCTATCAATGAACCTCACCCAACTCACTTTTCTATAGTGGCCTTTTTGAATGATTTCACCTTAAACCGTTGTTGAGCTTCCCAAGAAACAAATTTGGTGGCATCATAAGATTTCAACGGTTCTTTCTTGTTTCCCTTTAAAAAATTTGAAACATTTTGTGTTGAAGAACTTGCTTTTGTGCTTGGAATAACCCCAAAAAAGAATTCGCTTTTGTGGATTCTCCATTAGGTTGAGTATCCTGCTGAGAAGAAAAATAATTCACTTAGTATAGTAATATTGGCATTCCAAGTTTGGCAATGTGCACCTAAAATCACAAAGTTGGGTTGCTTTCTTTTTTATTCCTTCTCTTTTCTTAAACTTTTTTGATTTGTACCCATTGAGAAATTTTATCAAACACCTTGTGTGCATCATGTTTTTACTTCCATTTGAAACAAAAAAAGTTAAGATAACTTTTAATGTAAAATTTTCAATTATTGGTGTACTTTTCATGTATATAAGGTGGTCAATTCTAGTTTTGAACATGATTAGTGAAAAAGGGTAAAAAGAAGGTCAATGAAAGAAAAAATGAGCAAAATTGGAGTAGCTGCTTTTTCGCGCGCCTAGCTGCATACTAGTTCTCCGCGCACTAGTCGCACGTCCAAGGGCCTGCGTAGCGCACCTGCATTGAGTTGAGGCGTGAAAACATTAAAAGTAAGGGTGTTTTTAGAATTTTGGAGTAAACCCTATGCCATATTATGTTGGAGCTTGTCCCAACGATTGAGATATTGAGGAAAAGGAGCAGAAACGAAATGCTACGAAGGAGAGGAGGTAGAAGACATGGTACACTATTCGAATCCAAATGGAAGTTGGAATTCAAAGCCTCATGGCTATGTTTTTTTTTTCATCTTTGTTCTTTGTAACAACCCAAAAATTAGTAGGCCAAACTAGAGCTTAACGTGAGGGTTAGAGTCATGGATGTAACTTCCCGTTCTTAAAATAGAGGATTTCGTGTTAGAACGTCAAGGTACCACCCCTCAAGGACCAACTATGGGCCATTGAGGAGGACCCCTAGAAAACTTCCTAGGGAAGTGACCATGGCATGACCCATACCCCGTGTGTGGGTCCTCGCCTCGTGAATGGAGGTTTCGTTGTTAGCCAAAAGTTATTGTCACCAAAGCGCGATTGACCAGAACGGACCGTGGGTCCATCCACGGCCCGTCAGCATGGTCTCGTGGGTGATGACCTAGGGGCAGTTTTGGTGGTTAAGTTAGGGGTACTTTGGGTACTTTGGGTCTTTTCAGTTTTAATTAGTATTAAGTGGTGTCGTTTTACCCTAATCTGAACCACCTATATAAGGAATTTAGACCCCTAAATTAAGTCATTCAACTCACTATTTTTCAAAACCCCAATCAATTCCCAAAATTCATCCTCTCCAAATATTCTCTTTGTAGAACTTGAAGAAGAAGAAGAAGACGAAGGAAGTTGGAGCAAGGGTTCAAGGAGCAAAGTTTTTTACTCAATTTCATTGGGATTTGTTGCTAAGGTATGGTAGTCCTTTATCCATGGAGCCCTTTCAAATCTCCAATTTCAAAGATAGAAATCCCCAAAAGTTAGGGTTTGATTCCAAAGTCATGGGTTCCTTTCAAACTTGATTCTAATGATTGGATTATGTTATATTAAGCATGAATTGATGATTTCCTATGGTTTTTATAATGTATCCCCAAGAACCCATGAAATCTCTATATTTCTCAGTTGTGATCTGATGATGTGCGTTTGCTGATGAAAGAGGAACATTATGACATTATGCATGTAGTGATTCGGTTACTTGAATGATGGTGATATTAATGTCTAATGCAAGAGTTCTTGATGTGTTGATTGAAAGTAAGTTTTGAGCCATGAAAGGGCCAAGTATGAGATTATGCATCTTTTATGAGAATTATGTAAATGCTTTAAGAACAATTTGAGAGTAAAGTGTTAATAATTATCATGTTGTTATTGTGTTGTTGAAAGGAAATTCCCACACACAAACCTATGCATGAATATGAATATGATATGAAAGGTTTTCTCACATTTGAAGATTCTAAGGTTAAAAGAACATTCTCACCTAATAGAATCTAAGAAATGTATGGAGACATGGATGGATAAAGGCTATTCTCACGCATGATCCAAGAGCTATCCTATAAATTATGTCGGATTGAGTGTAAATACATTCTTCCATGAATATGAGTTAAGTCTAGACTTAATTAGAACTCTATGGGAATTAATGCTTAGAACCAAGTGGATATTGTATATGAGATGGAAGCTTTTACGCTAGTTGAGTCCGGCTTTCCAAATGGGATTCCTTTTACGCTAATTGAGTCCGGGTTTCCCAAGTATGTCTCATATGATGGAAGCCTTCTACACTAGTTGAGTCCGGGTTTCTAGTAGCAATCTCCTTATCCCATAAACTATGTGCCCCCATAGGTCATTAGCTAGTGGATCGACCTAAGTTAAGAGTATGGTTCTACCTTAGATGAGTTGGACAACACTTTTCGATGTGGGTAACACTGCGGGATCATGTATAGCTCACATGGTCTCATGTCGGTTAAGGCATATTCCCACAAATATAATATGAACAAGAATATGAATTATGAACTATGGTTACTCAATAAGCTTGGTATATGAACTTCAAAAGCTTTTAAGATGGTGACGACTATGTTGACTGTGTTTTATGACTTATGCTCTCTAAACTCTCAAATCATGTTTAAATTGATAAATTGCATACTTTCAAATGAAATGTCACTTTAGACATGTTTTCAATGTTTTTACGCATGCTTATCATACTTAGTGTATTTTTGTACTAATGCCTACTTTTCCTACATTTTCCCCAAGTGAAGGGTTTGGTTCTCGAGGTGATCATTCTAGTGGCTAGAGCTTGGACATGAGTATCTTGTGAGCTTGGTGAGTCCTCATGGTTCGAGAACGGATTTTTCCTATGTTGTAGTTTCTTTCATGTACTTTCCCTTTTGGACATGTTGTATAGGCTAGGCCCTATTTCATTCAAACATTGTAATAGATGGCTATGTTGAAACTTAGTGTCTAGACTCCCGTGTTTCTATCATGAAAATTTTAGACTTGACATGTGTTTTTACGCTTATTGCTCTATTTCTTATGTTATGAATACTAAGTGGCTTGTATGGAGTCCTTCGGGGTTCTATACACCATGTTACGTCTAGGGGGTAGCCCCGGGTCATGACAAACTTGGTAATCAGAGCACAAGGTTTAGAATGATCCTAGGATTATGTCTCATAAGCCACATCTAGTAGAGTCTTGTTCATGAGTATGAAGAGCGCCACATTTATGAATGAGAGGCTACACGATGATTGGGAAACTCGACTTCTTTCATTACTCTTAAGTCGTGCGATAAAGTTTAACTCTATAAGGTCTTTCTCCTAATCCGTACCCGGTGGTCTATAGGACATGTGTAACACCTAAAAAATCAGACATAGAAAAAAATTGTAGAAAATTTACCTGAACCAGTGAACCACGACAGGGTTCACAGACCGTAATAAGGTCCACGGTCCGTTGACCTGCCCGTGGTCAATACTTGGACTTCACGAGGACAAGACATCAGACCACGTGCACCTTCATGGTCCGTGGTCTTGACGATGGGCCGTGCTGGCGTCCGTGATGTCAAGGCAGTAGCCCCTTTAACCAGTCCATTAGACCCCCACACGCAAGTTAAGACCACGAGGACCTTCACGGTCGTGGTCCTTAACATGGGCCGTGGGGTGATCTGTGAAAGCTATCCAGGCCCCCAAACCTGAGCCTCCAGACCTCAGTCCAAGTGAGGACCACGGGGACCTTCACGGTCCGTGGTCCTCCAAATGAGCTATGGTAGGGGTTCGTGGATACGACCCCAGAACCCCCAGCTTCTGGACCACAGACCATGACCATATTCACAGTCTGTGGTCCCTTTTAGGGTCCGTGAGAGTGGCCGTGGTCAGCCATGTCAGACTTTTAAGTGGGGTTATTTTAGTATTTTCCCCTATTCATTGGACACCTAAACTACGTCATTTTAACCCTAACCTACATGGTTTTGGATAGTTTTAGCCTAGAGACATAACTAGATCTTACCTAAGTCAAATCTTTCATCAAAACTTAGAAATTTAGAGTGTAGAGAGAAGAAAGAGGTGACCAAACACTAGTTCAATAATGCAGCAAGATTCCATCAATTCCAGCACGGAAATCGAAAGATTTCTTTGTGGAATTCATCACCAGGTATGTGGGATTTCACTAGTTAGTCCTTTCACCAATTGGGTCCTTCATTTTCAGTCAGATTCTTGATTCCTTTATTATTATTATCTAGACTTAGGGTTTCTTGAATGTTAAAATTGTTGGGTTTTCAGCTCTTAGAATTATCCAAATCATATTATATCGTTATAGTATTGTTTTTCCCAAATTCATGCTAAGATCCAGAACCCTAGCTATGTAGTTCTTTTAGTTCATGAATTACACATGCTAGGTTATTAAATTCAAATATATATATAAACATTCCTTAGATTTCTAATGCATTATTTTCAGTATATTAGTGTGCATTTTCAGTTTGCATGTCAGTTTTGATCTATCCAGTACTACAGTATTACAATAATAAAATGTTAACTACTTAATCATATGGGAAGCTTAATATCGAGTGGACTAGTTTCAGTAACCCTCAAGTCCAAGAACTACGTGCCCCGTAGGTTGTAAGTCCCCTTTGAGGGCATCATTTTAGTGATCAGTCCAGCATGCCTCTATACCGGTGGAAGGGTATATTGGGTCCTTTTGATGGGGCGTATACATCGGACTCCACGTTTAGCTAATGTGGTTTTATGTCAGTTATTAATAGCTCCCTTATAGTTTAGTCAGATTTTATTGTATTGGCCATGTTATTAGTATAGATCAGTATTCAGTCTCAGCACGTCATAAACTTGGTTATTGAATTCAGTTTAACCATGTTTAGTACTTTTAGTATCATTATCATGCTTAGATCATTTTATTGCTTTATATTCTTCGATTTAGTTATGTTATTATTCAATATTACTCTATCCTACATGCTTAGTACCTTTCAAGTATTGATGCATACTCTCTGCTACATCTTTTCGTGATGTAGGTCCAGGTTCTCAGCAGTCAGATCACGTATAGATCGGTTCCTGATCTTCAGTTCAGCAGCATCAGTGGTGAGTCCTCATTTTTCGAGGACTACTGACATGACTATCTTTATCTGTTTTAGCTTTAGTTGCAATTTTGTTAGATCTAGTTGGGGCATGTCCTAACATTTCTGGTCAGTAGAGGCTTTATTTTGGATAAAGTTTGTTTCAGCTTTAGTTTTAGAGTTTGATTTCTCATTTGTACTCAAATTACAGTTTTTCATATATTCAGATTAGTATATGGGTATTCCCCATCATTTCAGTTTATTATATTTTAGCTTCCGCAGAGTTTTATTGCTCAGTTAATCTTTAGTATGCTTATGATTATACCAGCAGGGTTAGCTTGGGGTCACTAATGGTCCTAGGTCCCTTGTTGCGTTCAGGGGGTAGCCTCGGGGCGTGACAAACTTTGTATTAGAGCACTAGATTTAAGTATCTTAGGATGTCTGAAAAGTCATAATAAGTAGAGTCCTTTTCATAGGTGTGAAGTGCACCATATCTAATGAGAGGGAGGCTGGAAAGTGTTTTAGGGAAAACTATAATCTCTTCGTTACTCTTATCGTGCATAAGGTGTGATCTAAATTCCTCGCTCTAACTCGACGTTTTGTGTTTTCAGATCATGCCTCCTCATAGAGTTATCCCAACTAATGCTAACGGAGCTCCTCCAGTCCCAGATCAGGAAGTTTTGAATGCTAAATTTTAGAACACTATCCAGTTGTTGGCTCAGTGTGTGACCAACTAGAACAATCAGTAGGTTCCAATTCCAACGGATGCTAATGTTGGGTCACTACAGCTAGAGTCTGTGATTTTATTAGGATGAATCCGCCTGAGTTCTTAGGATTGCAGACTGAGAAGGATCCCCAAAACTTCATTGATGAGGTCAAGAAGATCTTTAGAGTGATGCAGGTAACTAGGAATGATCAGGTTGACTGGGCCTCTTACCAACTTAAGGATGTAGCTCATATCTGGTACACTCAGTGGAAAGAGAACAAGGGTACATATGCCACTCCTATCACTTGGTATTGCTTTAGTGAGACTTTTCTGGATAGGTTCTTCCTAAGAGAGTTGAGAGAAGCAAAAACTCAGGAGTTTATGAATTTGAGGCAGGGTTCTATGACGGTCCAAGAGTATGGACTCAGGTTCACTCTCTCCAGGTATGCTCCTCACATGGTTACTGACTCCAGGGCTCAAATGAACAAGTTCATGTATAGGGTATCTGATCTTATGAAACTAGATTGTTGGAATGCCATATTACTTGAGAATATGAACATCTCTAGGCTCATGACTCATGCTCAGTAGGTTGAGGATGATAATCTTAGGGAAATGCAAAGGAGAATAAGAAGGCTAGGACCGGAAACTATGAATATTCTCAACAAAAATTGGGTCGTGGTAATCGCTCGCAGTTTCAGCAAAATTCACCAACTCCAGCACCTTCATTAGCCAGTGTTCCATCCTTCATTTTTCATAATGATAAAAAAGGTAGGGCTTTAGGCTCTAAGACTCAAGGTAGTGTTTCAGGGCCCATAACCTACCCAACTTGTCCTAAGTGTGGTAAGAACCATCCGAGCGAGTGCCTTGCAGGAAAGGAAAGATGCTTTGGGTGTGGTCAGTCTAGTCACAGGTTGAAAGATAGTCCTTCTAAATAGGGCCAGGAGGTAACAATGGTAGAGCTCAGTCCACAACTTCAGTAGCAGCAACAGGTCACCCGACTCAGCAGGGTAACTCATCTGGTACAGGTGGCGGTCAGCTCCAAAGCAAGTTATATGCTCTTCAGGCTCGCCAGGATCAGGAAGACTCTCTAGATGTAGTCACTGGTACGTTACGAGTATTTGACTTTGATGTTTATGCATTGTTAGATCCAGTGGCTACTCTTTCCTTTGTAACTCCTTATATAACAGTCAAATTTAGTGTTAGTCCAGAAACTCTCCCAAAACCTTTCTCAGTCTCTACTCCAGTCGGTGACCCAGTTATAGCTTAATGGGTATACAGAAATAGCCCCGTCACAGTCTCTTAGAAAGTCACCTCAGCAGATCTTGTAGAGTTAGAAATGGTAGACTTCGATGTCATTCTAGGCATGGATTGGTTACGTTCCTGTTATGCCTCAGTCGATTGTAGAACTAGGATTGTTCATTTTTTGTTTCCAGACGAACGAATCCTAGAATGAAAGGGTAGTAGCTTAGCGCCTATGGTGGATTCATTTCTTACCTTAAGGTAAGAAAGATAATTTCAAAGGGTTATCTCTATCATCTAGTTCGGGTTAAGGATTGAAGATTTGAAACCCCAACCCTTGGGTCAGTCCCAGTAGGTAATGAGTTTCCAGAAGTATTTCCAGAAGATCTTCCTGGATTTCCTCTCGAAAGGCAAATCGACTTTGGAATTGATCTCCTTCCAGATACCCAGCCTATTTCTATTCCTTCTATAGATTGACTCCAGCTGAGCTTATGGAATTAAAAGAGCAGTTGAAAGACCTTCTAGATAAGGGTTTGATCAGACCTAATATTTCATCATGGGGTGCGGCAGTATTGTTTGTGAAGAAGGAAGATGGTTTTCTCCGAATGTGCATTGACTATAGGCAGTTGAACAAGATCACAATCGAGAATAAGTATCCCATCCCTAGAATCGATGACTTGTTTGACCAACTTCAGGGCGCTAGTCATTTCTCGAAGATAAACCTCAGATCGGGTTATCATTAACTCAAAGTCAGAGATAGTGACATTCTGAAGATAGCCTTTAGAACTCGGTTTGGTCATTATGAATTTATAGTTATGTCATTTGGACTAACCAATGCTCCGGTAACTTTCATGGACTTGATTAACAGAGTGCTCAAGCAGTACTTGGACTTGTTCGATATCGTCTTTAATGATGATATCCTCATTTATTCAAGGAATGAGAAAGAACATGCAAATCATTTGACGGTTGTTCTACAAACTCTCAAAGATCACCAGTTATTCGCTAAGTTTAGCAAATGTTAGTTTTGGTTGCAATCCGTTGCTTTTCTTGGTCACATTGTGTCTAGTGAATGGATCCGAGTTGATTCTTAGAAAATAGAAGCAATGAAACAATGGCCCAGACCTACCTCTCCTACAGATATCAAAAGTATCTTGTGTTTAGCAGATTATTACAGAAGGTTCATGGAAGGATTTTCATCTATAGCCTCTCTATTAACTAAGTTGACTCAGAAAAAGGTCATGTTTCAGTGGTCAGATTATTGTGAGAAGATCTTCACAAACTGAAAACTAGGTTGACTACAACTCATGTTTTAACTCTACTAGAAGGTTCAGACGGTTATGTGATTTATTGTGATGCATCCAGAGTCGGCCTAGGTTGTGTGTTGATGTAGTGAGGTAAGGTTATAGCTTATTCTTCTAGACAACTTAAGGTGCATAAGAAGAACTATCCAACTCATGACCTCAAGCTTGCAACAGTGTTGTTCACGCTTATGATTTGGAGACATTATCTGCATGGTGTTCACGTAGATGTGTTCACAGACCATAAGAGCCTTCAGTATGTGTTCACCCAGAAAGAGTTGAATCTTCGCCAGAGGAGATGGCTTGAGTACCTCAAAGATTATGATATAAGTGTACATTACCATCCTTGTAAGGCGAACATAGTAGCAGATGCTCTTAGTAAACTATCTATGGGTAGTGTAGCCCATTTTGAGGAAGAAAGAAAGGAACTAGCAAAAAAGGTTCACATACTTGCTAGCTTAGGAGTTCATCTTATGAGTATATAAAATGGTGGTGTAACGGTTCAGAATGGGTCAAAATCTTCTTTGGTAGTGGGGGTAAAGGAAAAGCAAGACAGTGATACGATATTGCTTAAACTAAACAGTGCATTCCACCAGCAGAGGGTTGAGGTTTTCTCCCAAGGGGGAGATGGTGTGCTTCACTATCAGGGTCGATTATGTGTTCTGAAGGTAGGTTAGTTGAGACAACAGATTCTTGCAGAAGCCCATAACTCTACATATTCTATTCATCCAGGTGCCACTATGATGTACCGTGATCTGGGGGAAGTCTATTGGTAGAATGGTATGAAAAGAGATATAGTAGATTTTGTGTCTAAGTGACGTTTGTCAGAAAGTCTAGGTAGAACATCAGAAACCTAGAGGTATGACTCAAGAGATCGACATTCCTACTTGTAAGTAGGAAGTTATCAAATGGACTTCATCACAAGT
The DNA here is from genome assembly GCA_036553675.1 of Solanum okadae. Taxonomy (NCBI): domain Eukaryota; kingdom Viridiplantae; phylum Streptophyta; class Magnoliopsida; order Solanales; family Solanaceae; genus Solanum; species Solanum okadae. The sequence continues at coordinate 17,090,137 of CM071686.1, read as the reverse complement.
TTACCTCGTACCCGCAGATAACATGACTCTATTTGGGTGATAGTTGTTAGGGTTACTAAGTCTTCACGCTTTTTGGCGGTCAAGACTACAAATTTAGTAGAGGACTACGCCAAGCTTTACATTAATGAGATAGTTAGGTTGTGTGGGTTCCTTTGTCTATCATCTAAGATAGAGGTTCTCAAATTGCCTCTTATTTCTGGAATCATTTCAGAAAGGTCTTCGTACCGAGGTTAACCTTAGCACAACATTTCTTCCGCAGATGGATGGTCAGGCAGAGCGTACCTTTCAAACCTTAGAGGACATGTTGACAGTTTGTGTGATCAATTTCAAGGGTAGTTGGAATGATGACCTTCCTCTTATAGAGTTCACCTACAATAATAGTTACCATTCTAGCATTCATATGGCCCCTTATGATGTATTGTATGGGCGTAGATGTAGATATCTTGTTGATTGGTTTGAAGTGGGTGAAGCAGCCTTGATAGGGACAGATTCAGTTCTTGATGCTATGAAGAAAGTGCAACTCATTAAAGATAGACTTAAGACAGCCTAGAGTCGCCAGAAGTCTTATGCAGATGTGAGGAGAAGGGAACTAGAGTTCCAAGTTAATGATTGGGTTTTCCTGAAACTGTCGCCTATGAAAGGGGTAATGAGATTTGGCAAGAAAGGGAAGCTCAGTCCTAGATATGTAGGCTACAAGATCTTGAAAAGGATTGCTAAAATGGCTTATCAGTTAGAGTTGCCAACAGAACTAGCAGTAGTGCATCCGGTTTTCCATATTCCGCTGATGAAGAACTGTGTGGGTGACCCAGCATCTATAGAGCCTTTAGAAAGTGTGGCCGTGAAGGATAGTCTCACTTATGAAGGATAGTCTCACTTATGAAGATGTACCAGTTGAGATCCTTGATTATCAGGTTCGAAGGTTGAGAAACAAAGAAGTCGCTTCAGTCAAGGTTTTGTTGAGGAGTTAGTCCGTAGAGGGAGTTACTTGGGAAGCAGAAGCAGCCATGAAGGCCAAGTATCCTCACCTTTTTCTTACTGATTCCATTTCAGCTTGAGGTAATAGTTCCTCTACAGTTTTTTAGTTATTCATGCGCAATTTCATTCTTAGTATCATGTTCCTTCAGTCTGTACTTGCATTTCCAACATATTTGCATGTTCTTGGAACTTAGTTCAATCAGAAATCAGTTTCTAGTATTTAGTGGTAGTGTTGCAGCTCATCCCCTCCATTTTAGCTAGTGTAGTTTTCATTCGAGGATGAATGTTCCCAAGGGGGAGATACTGTAATACCTCAAAAACTAGACCTAGAAAAAAATTTGCAGAAAATTTACCTGAACCAATGAACCACGGCAGGGTTCACGGACCGTGATAGGGTCCATAGTCCGTTGACCTGCTCGTGGTCTTGACGATGGGCCATTGTGGCATCCGTGATGTCTGGGCAGTAGCCCCCCTAGCAAGTCCCTTAGACCCCCAAGCCCAAGTGAAGACCACGAGGTCCTTCACGGTCAGTGGTCCTTTACATGGGTCGTGGGGTGGTCCGTGAAGGCTATCGAGTAGGCCCTCAGACCTGAGCCTCCAGACCTCAGCCCAAGTGAGGACCTTGGGGACCTTCACGGTCCATGGTCCTCCACACGGGTCATGGTAGGGGCTCGTGGATCAGACCCCATAACCCCTAGCTTCTGGACCACAAACCAAGACCATCTTCATGGTCTGTGGTCCCTTTCACGGTCCGTGAGAGTGGTCGTGCTCAGCCCTATCATACTTTTAAGTAAGGTTATTTCGGTCTTTTGCCGTATTCGTTGGACATTTAAACTATGTCGTTTTAAGCCTAAACTACGTGGTTTTGGTTAGTTTTAGCCTAGAAACATAACTAGAACTTACCTAAGTCAAATCTTTCATCAAAACTTAGAAATTTAGAGTGTAGAGAGTAGAAAGAGGCGACCAAACCCTAGTTCAAGAACTCACCAAGGTTCCATCAGTTCCAACCCCGAAATCAAAAGATTTCTCTATGGAATTCATTACCAGGTATGTGGGATTTCACTGGTGGGTTCCTTTCACCTGTTGGGTCCTTAGTTTTTTAATTAGATTCTTGTTTCCATTATTCATATCTAGACTTAGGGTTTCTTGAATGTTAGAATTGTTGGGTTTTCAACTGTTAAAATTATCCAAATCATATTATATCATTATAGTATTATTTTTCCTAGATTCATGCATAGATTCAGAACCCTAGCTATGTAGTTATTTTAGTTCATGAATTACACATGCTAGGTCAGTAAATTCAGATATATATAAACATGCCTCAGAAATCAAATGCATTATTATCAGTATATTAGTGTGTATTTTCAGTTTGCATGCCAGTTTTGACCTATCCTGTACTACAATTTTACAATCATAAAATGTTAACTACTTAATCATATGGGAAGCTTAATACCGAGTGGACTAGGGTCAGTAACCCTCAAGTCCCAGAACTACGTGCCCCATAGGTTGTAAGTCCCCTCTGTGGGCATCATTTTAGTGATTACGACAGCATGCCGCTATACCTGTGGCAGGACATATTGGGTCCTCTCGATGGGGCGTATACATCAGACTCCACATTTAGCTCATGTGATTTTATGTCGATTATTAGTAGATCCCTAATTGTTCAGTCAGATTCTATTGCATTCGACATGTTATTAGTATAGATCAATATTTAGTCTCAGTATGTTATAAACTTGGTCATTGCATTCAATTTAGCCATGTTTAGTACTTTTAGTATCCTTATCATGTTCAAAACATGTTATTGCTTTATATGATTTGATTCAGTTATGTTATTGTTCAGTATTACTCTATCCTACATGCTCAGTACCTTTCAAGTACTTATGCATACTCTGCGCTACATCTTCTCGTGATGTAAGTCCAGATTCACAACAATTAGATTACGAATAGATCGGTTCCCGATATTCAGTTCAGCAGGATCAGTGGTGAGTCCTCATTCTTTGAGGACTAGTGACATGACTATCTTTATCACTTTTAGCTTTAGTTGCAGTTTTGCTAGATCTAGTTGGGGCATGTCCCTACATTTCTAGTCAGGAGAGGCTTTATTTTAGACATAGTTAGTTTCAGCTTTAGTCCTAGAGTTTGATTTCTCATTTGTACTCAAACTCACATTTTTTCATATATTCAGATCAGTATATGGGTATTCCCCATCATTTCAGTTTATTATGATTTAGCTTCCGTACAGTTTTATTGTTCAGTTTATCTTTAGTATGCTTATGATTATGCCAGCAGGGTTAGCTTGGGGTCACTCGTGATCCTAGGGCCTGTGTTGCATTTATGGGTAGCCTCGGGGTGTGACAACATGACTAATCAATGAGCTTTCGTTAGTGGAATTGAGGGAGACAATGTTAATCAAGGAGTTCCTCCTCAAACTGCTCAAGTTCCCAGTGATCATTTGATCGATCAACTGACTAATGCGGAGTTTAGGTTTGGTTTTCAGATGCTAACTCAAGACGGAATAGAAACCCCAAAATTTTATAGGTCAAATATGGGGGAAGATCCTCAAGAGTTCATAGATAAGGTCTCTAAGGTGTTGGACTTTGTGAGAGTGACTTTGGTAGAGAAGGCATAATTGGCCCCTTATCAATTGAAAGGTGTTGCTCAGATTTGGTTCAACCAATGGAAAGAAGCGAGACTGGTAGAAAAGGTCCCCATCGAGCGGGAAAGGTTCAAGAATGGTTTTCTTCATAGGTTTTGTCCTTTGGTTATGAGAGAGGCTAAGTTACTTGAGTTTATTAACCTTCGGCAATGTAATTTGAGTGTTAAGGATTATGATTGGAGGTTCACTCGGTTTTTGAGATATGCTCCATCTATAGTGGCAAACCCTAGGTTGAGAATGAGTAAGTTTGTGTCGGGTGGGTTTGGTTTGGTAGTGAAAGAATGTCATACAACTATGCTTGATCATGATATTAATATTTCTCGCCTTATGATTTATGCCCAACAGATTGAAAATTATAAAGTTAAAGAGAGGCCTAGAGAGACAAAGTGGTATAGGATTGAAGATGATAAGTCGTCTCAAGAAAGGTCCGAGGGACAGGGTCATCCGAGACCTCAACAAAGGTTTTCAGGACAAGGTTCTTCTAAAAATCCACCTAGGTTTATCAAAGAAAGGGTGTCTAACCCTAAGTTTCATGAAAGGAGTAATAAGTGTTGGTTTTCGGATTGTGCTAAGTGTGGAAGAAAGAATAGGGTTAAGTGCCTAGGTGGCACGAATGGTTGTTATGTTTGTTGATGAGTTCGACTTTGGGACTCATTTAGGGCTATATTTGAATAGATTTAGTGTCCTCAAATGCTTATTTTCTGGCAATAACTTGTAACACCCCGAAAATTCTATGACTTAAGTTAAAGCCTCACCTTATGAATAATGACTTAAAAATAGTTAAAATGATGTTTACAAACCTAAACTAATGTAATTGACTTGGTTTGGAAGAGTAAAACTCTAAACGTCAAGAAACGACCATGACGTCTGGAAACTAGAGAAGAATGTGTTCTAGTGCGTCCTTAGGTTTCGGGAAGGTTTAGGAGTGTCATATGATGGTATAATCTGGTAAAAAGGTTTAAAATAGGTAAATATATGTTCCTAGGGTCAAAACGTTCAAATACGACTCCCCAGGGCCACCCTAAGGGGCCCCAAGGAGGACCCCAACCTTAGCCAAGCAAGCTTGCAAATTGCACTTAGAGGGAATAGAGGCTCGTCGCACACTTGCTCCCCCAAGGAGCAAAAAGTCCGTTCGCGACGCGGTCATGTCGCGGACTCTACTGTCTCGAAATTTAATTTCAAATATCTTCAAGAAACAGCTCCGCGTCGCGGATTTGTTCCGTGACGAAAATGAAGAAATTCAGAAATCTATTTTTACTTCATTAAAGAGTCTATTTAAGTGAGGGGTATTTAGGGTACTTTCAAGAACTCCATTGAAGAAGATTGTAACTTCAAGAAGAAGACCAACTCACCAAGATTTCAACTCAGATTTTCGTGGTTAATTCGTCTATAAGGTATGGTTGCTTATCACTCTTGGGATTCCTTTCCCCAAGAGGTCCCTTCAAGATGAATTTCAAAATCTCCAATTTCTAGGTTACAATCCAAAAGCGTGGGTCTTCTTTCTAAAGTGAACTTGATGTTATAAAATGAATTTGATTGACGTTATATGAACAATTATGGATGAATTTATGATGTATTGGTGGTTTCTTGAAGAATTTCCCATGAGACCCATGTTTCTCCTTCTTTTCCTAATTCTAACCCTACTTTGTGTCGGATATTGATTGAAGGCTATGAATTGAATGTGACGTTATGTAATTCATGTTTGTATGATGATTCTACCCTAGGCTATGTATAATTTCTATGAAATTAGGGTTGAATCTCTGAATGAAGCCTTGAAGGCTATGAAGGGAATATGTCAATTGCTTATATTGATGTTGACTATGTTATTACTTCATGAATTACCTAGTATTATGTATTGGTTATGAATTTCTTGGTAATTGAAGAATGGATGTCCCACGAAGGGCAAGAAAGTATGAAGGTTGGTTCTTCTTTGAAATCAAGTATGAAAGGTGAATTACTTAGATTGTAATGATGCTATACCTAATGTGTTGTTGTGGTGTTGATGACTTAGTTTCCTCATCCTTAACCCTCTACACTTGAATTAGCTATGAAGTATGTATGTATATTATGGTATGATTGCTATATGATTGAAAGGTAGTTCTCATGATTGTAGTGTAATGTAAAGTGAAAGGTTTACTCACTTGCTAAGTGTCTCTAAAGTGAAAGGATTGTTACTCACTTATGAACACATATGAGCTATTATGGTAAGATGTCTACATAAGGGTCTATTAAAGGCTAATGTGACTTATGTGATGCCTAAAGATGATAAAAAAAAAGGGAATTAGATGCTTAGCACCGAAAGGGCATGTAAATGAGATGGAGGTCTCACGTTTAGTAAGTCCGGCTCCCCACATGGGTTTCCTCTCATTTAGCATGTCCGAATTACCTACGGTATGTGTTGTCTTATGAGATGGAAACCCCCACGTTTAGTAAGTTAGGGTTTCTAGAAGCAATCGCCTTGACCCTTAACTATGTGCCCACATAGGACTCTAGCTTAGTCGATCCACCTAGATAGTTATGTACGAATGGTTACACCTTAGGCAAGTGTTAACCCTCTCTTTTCGGTGTGGGAGTAGAACACCGGATTCCATGTAGCTCTCATGGTCTATGTCGGTTATTGCAATATTTCCCTAATGTAAAAGTAAATGAAGGTATGAAAGGTGTGAACTCTTACTAGGGCTTACTTAAGGGTTTCTACATAGTGTAAGGGAGGGTATGAGACTTCTCTTGCACATTGCACTTGTGGGATCCTAAGAGATGGTTGTAGTAGTGTTCTCTTATGATTATGATTATTATGACTTATGTATGTTGAAGCTATGTTATATATGATCATTATGAATATGGTAAGTTATGATGAAATATGATCTTATGAATGTATGTATGATGTAGGTTGCTTAACATGATACTTGGCTTTGAATAGGGTTATGGGTTCTATTCTTTGCATTGCACTAGTATTGCTTGGGCTGTCTACATGTTGGGATGATATTATGTTGGTTTGGACTATGATACTTAATTTGTGTGCATATTGGATTTACTTGGCAAAAAGCATTTTTTGAATAAAGTGTCCTTTTATGCATGTTTCAATGGTTTTTATGCATAGTAGCCATACTTAGTACGTGTGTTGTACTAACCCATATCTTCTCCCTTTTCCCAAACATTTAGGTTCGGGCCATTGAGGATTCAAGTTTACTTCTCAAGACACTTGGAGTTGCTTCCCCATTTGAAACAAATAGATGATTTCCAAAATAAAATTTTAGATAATGTTTTCATTGATCTAGTATATGTAAAGGCTTATGCGGTTAGTTAATTTGTAATTTAATATTGTTAAGTCATTGATTTGATTTGAACTAGAGAATAGTTGAACCATCTTAGTTTATTTACTTTTTAATTGCCAGTAAAGTTTGTTTGTTTCAATGTGCAAGTCATTCTATTGAAACAGAAAGACTCACATATTGAAACAAATAGACTTGACTAACAATTCAAAAGTAAAACAATGGATAATCTCTTCTATGATGACAATCAAATCAATGACCTAGCCTTACTTCATTGCTAATAAATGAATCCTAGAAGCCAGATCAGCCTCAATACCATCTAAATTTTTACTTAGGAACGAATCTGTTGTGTTAAAATTATTAGACGAATCATAAAAATATGGTTTACCACCAGTGGAATACATAAGAATAACAACATGTACTCCTATTGTAATTGAAATTTTATGTGCTTACTTGATAAGACTTGTCATTCCCTTTCTTAAAGGTGCAATGTGTTATGCACTAGACTCTATATTTTTCATTTCAGTATTTTGTCGCCGTACAATCTATTTTTTGTTGGGAAAGAACGACTAAGCACTCACCCATATGCTTCTTTCGACACTTAGCACATGTAGACGAAGAAGATCCACCACCATTTTCTCCTTGAGGCTTAGGGTTAGACACCCTATATTTGTTGAATTTAGAAAGTGCATTGGAGGAACCTTGACCAGACAACCTTTGTCGAAACCTATCCGACCATGTCTATCCGACCTTGATTGTGAAAAGTCACCATCACTAGTCCTTACTTTCTTCACCTCCCTAGATATTTCCTTAAGTTTGACCTCATCTATTTGTTGAGTATGAACCATAAGATGAGAAATATCTATATCATTGATAAGCATGGAGGTACAACATTCTTTGACTACCATCTCAGAAACACCAGAAAAAAACTTACTCATCCTTGTCCTAGAGTCAACAATCATAGTAGAAGCATACCTAGATAATTGTGTGAACTTCAAAGCATATTCCTTCACACTAATGTTTCCGTGACGAAGGTTGATGAATTCAAGTACCTTTTCTCCCTCATCTCAAGGGAAAAGAAGGTATCAAGGAAAGCAACCTTAAACTTTTCCCAATCGAGAGGACCCACATCAACTACCCTCGCTTCCTTTCAATTGTTGACCCAAATAATTTGTGAAACACCCTTAAGTTGGTAAGCAACCAATTCCACCTTTTCCACCGGCGTCACTCCCATAATCATCAACACCTTATAAACCTCATCACTGAACACTTGAGGATCTTCCTCAACCTTAGAACCATGAAATTTTGGAGAATTGATCCTAGTGAAGTCCCTCACTCTAGAGTCCGCCATACCCACATTTGGGTTCACAAGGACAACATTCTCTCTATTGGCTTTAGCCGTCATGGCTTGGGCCAACACATGGAAAGTAGCTCTAAATTCTACATTGGTCACTTTCTCGGCCAATGGATCAGTCGGAGCTTGAGGAGGAGTCTCTGGTTCCACGTTCTCGTTCACATTTCTCCTAACATGAGCTCTTCGAGGTTCCATTTCCTGAAAAGTATCATACACAGATTAGGAGAAAGGATTTATAGAGTTACACTTTATAGCACAACTTAGAGTAAAGAAAAAAGTGGATTTTCTAATCATCTTATAACTTTCTATTCATAAATGGGGCGTGCATCACACTTATGAATGATATACCGTGAGTTTACAATATTTTTAATGCATTATACTTGAAGTTTGTGCGAGTCTTGGGCACTTTGTTATTAGATATGATGATATTTTTGTAACACCCTAGAAAAAATATTGAACTAAGACTCAAACCATCCTACTCATTAAGATCACTACATGTAGAACCTTTAGTTCCAAAAAGAACTAAATTGGAAATAGCAAAATCTGAAATTTTGCAAGTCATGCTTAAGTTATGAGTTTTGGGTAAACTTGAAACGACCATAACTTTCAGCACATGATGAGTTAGGTGGCCCATAAGATATCAAATGAAAGGTTTTGGAATCCTCTTTCAAACGCCATTGTGTTTTCTAATTTAAGAGCTCGTATGAGGGATATATGACCATTTGAAGTCGGACTGTCTATTTAAGGAAAGTTACCCAGATTTATGAGGGGTATTTTCATCTTTTCCTTACCCCATCAGATTTAATTCAAAAATTGGTAATATGTCGGTGCCTAAACTGATTTGGTTCAGTTTTACAAATCCCAAAACACACTAGTGTTTTAAAAAAGAGTTCAAGAGGAGAAAAGTCAAGGTTTCGTCATGTTCTTGAGGTTTCATTGCGGATTTTGCCTAGGGTTTGATCCCTAAGAGGTATGTAAGCTTTCATAGTGTTGGGTCCGTTCACCCACATGCCAATCATGATTTATTCAGCGTAATTTCTTTCTTGAAATTTAAGGATTTAAGTTCTTGATGAGTTCTTGGTAAGTGTTCTTGAAGTTTCGATTTAAATCTAGTTTTGTTAGGATTTAGATGAGTTCTTGAGATGAAATTTAGGAGTTTGAGAGTTATTTTTGAGTAGCTTTTTGTGTACTTGGGTTTGGTAATTGAATCTAAGTATGTTGGGAAGAAACCATTCGATTCTAGTCGAATTAGAGCCAAAAATCGAAGGAGAAAATTTGTCGGATAATTCTGGGGGAAGGCTGGGGTGGCGCCCCAGCAGTGAGCCACAAACAGGTTTCTAAACATTAGGGGCTGGCGCCCGGCGCTAGCAGTGCGCCTGGGTCGCCTGCTCCCACCCTTTTTCTGTCGTTTAGCCGATATAAGTTCTCTTAAAGTGTACCTTCACTCCCTACTAAGTCTAATTACTCTAAACTACTTCTAAACATCTAGAAATTGTTAATAACATGAATCATAACCTTGAATTCATAATTCAAATTCAAGGTAGAGTTAAGAGTCAAGTCTTGAGAGTTCTTTAGAATCTTTTGTTAAAGTCCCTCTAAATCTATTGAGGAGTCTTCTACAATTTTTAATAACTGGTTTCAAGACTCAAATAAGTGAGCATGAGAGTCAGGAGAATGTACTCATGAGTCTACACTATCATCAATATCCTTCATATCATTAATCATAACTCTTCAATTCATAATTCAAACTAAAGAAACGGTTAAGAGTAGAGATCAAGAAAGTCTTTGAGTTCAATTGTGAATCCTTTGAGATCAATTATCGATTTAAGCTAAGTTTTTAGGAAGTAAGTATGAGAATGAGAAGAGTCGTATACATGAGTTCCATATTGTTATGTAGACCCTTGAGTTGAGTCGTTCATGACCATAAATTCCGCATGAACTCCATAAGTTGAGTATCTTTGAGAGGAGTAATATCTTCATGTTCTAAGCCTTGAGTATTGAGTTCCTAAACCTTTGACATTATATTCCTGATCAGGGGTGGCGGGGGGGGGGGGCAATTACATGTTACTTATTGAAGGTCCTTGAGTTGAGTTGTTCATGCCCATAATTCCGCATGAACCCTATGTGTTGATCATTCTTAAAATGAGTAGTATCATGAAGTCCTTGAGTTGATTTGTTCATGCCCATAATTCCGAATGAACCCTATGAGTCGAGCAGTCTTGTGATGAGAAGTATCATTGAGTCCTTGAGTTGAGTAGTTCATGCCCTTAATTCCGCATGAACCCTATTTTGAGAAGTCTTTTGCAAATCTTTTTAAAACTTGTTTTGACACTTGAGCATATGAGTTTGAGAAAGAGTAGCGTTGAGTTCATTTTTTTTCAAAATGAATATATGCGAACTAAGTATTCCCAAGAGAAAATATTTTCACATTTTAAAGAGGAGGAAACTAAGATTTCCAAAAGAGTTTTGAGCAGTTTGAGTAAAATCTCTTTTAAGAGAAAGATTTTGAGTAATAATCTCAAAACACATAAAGATTTATGTTTTTAAACATATGAACTAAATATATTTTAGGAGTAGTATTGAGGCCCGATATAGGGACGAGTTTAGATATGTCTAGTCTCCATAAACCATGTAGCCAACGTGGGTAGAAAGGGTCATACTTTTTAGATGATTCCTTATTGCTTTTTAGCATAGACTAGTGGATCCACTTAGTTGAGAGGTTCTATGCCCCGATAAAGTATATGACAATTCTAGCAGCATGGGCGAGACGTTGTACCATCACATAGCTCATACTGATAATTGTGGTTAGAGAATCTCCCACAGAGCTATAATGTATTTTTATATATACAAACAGAGATATTATTGTATTCTTCAATACATTGAGTTGATATCTACCATTTTAAAAGCTTTCCATATATATTGTATCGTTTACAGTTGTTTTTATCCTTGAGTTTAGTATCTTGAGTTGAGTATCTTTGAATTGAGTATCTTATTCTTGAGTTGAGTTGAGTCGAGTGAATTGAGAAGAGGTAAGTATGTCTCCTTTTTATCACGTTCAAGCCTATGTTTATTCTTTAAAATTCCCCTTACATGCTCGTACATTCATGTACTGATCCAGTTGGCATGCATCGTTTCATGATGAAGATACCTGTATTTAGGATCATTAACATGCGTTTTGTTGATACCACTTGCAGTTCCAGTTAACTATGGTGAGCCTTCTTGCTTCTGGAGGATTTTATTTACCTTTTAATTTTGTTAGGATGTCATGGGTCTTGTCCCGACTTCCATCCATGTCATTTAGAGGCTTCATAGATAGACATTAGATTTTCAGAAGTGTATTTCACTTATTTTGTTAAATGTTTTAAAGACTTGAGTTTCCTATTTCTGGTGAGTTGAATATTCTATTTTATTCAGAGTTTATCATTTGAGTTAATGCTTTGTAATTGAGTTAAATAAAAAAAATTAGTTTTAAGCTTTGCATGATTGAGTTAGTCTTCCTGCTTGTAGTCAACAAGGATGAGGGTTCACTTGGGGGTCAACAATGGTTCTCGTGTCGAACACGTCCAGGGTGTACGCTCGGGTTGTGACAAACTTGGTATCATAGCACAGAGTTCAAGAGTCCTAGGGTGTCTATGAAGTTGTATATGTAGAGTCCTAGCTATCAGTGTGAAGCGCGCCGCATCTATAATTAGCATGATGCAACATTTAGGAACTATCTCTTTTCTTTCATACTCTTAATCGTGCGATAGAGCTATGTCGTAGAGTTTTATTCATATTCGTGCATTTCTTAGATTCATTCGACTGCCCGTCATACTAGGGGTTGTTGAAAAGAAAAAGTGAGTCCTTTATCGATGAGTTGCTCTTAGCGAGAGTCTTGAGGAAGTCATGAGACTCCATAGGGGCTTGAGAGAAGCCCACGAGTGAGTTAAGTGTTGACTTTCAAAGGAATGCACTCATGTTCATATGAATTGTGTGTTTGAGCTAAAAGAGAATTGTACACTCTTCCCTAAACCTTATTCTACTGAAACCTTAAAGAGGATGGTATGTTTAGAGCTTGGGTAGTATTTTCCCCCTAAAAAATAGTATGAATTATGACATTATGAGGAGTAGTAGTGAAAGTGCCCAGAATTAGAGAAAAGTATGCAGAGGTTCAGTAATCTAAGTAAAGGAGATAGTGATGGGGCAGATTATGTTCTTGCAACCATACACCTAGTTAGTTATACGTGATGAGTTCCTTTATGAGTGGAATAAGGAATAATTATTTTGTAGAGAGTTCTCGATAGAAGGAAGAGGAATAGTTATATTCATGATGAGATAATAGTGTATTTTACCCAGAATAGAGTTGATGTCAATTTGCCATCATGTGAGCGAAGACTAAAATCATATGAATAATTGAGCAGAGTATCATGAGGTGGTAGACCCAAGCCAATCTTATAAATTTTGAAGGGGGAAACCCCATGGCATTCAGAGGATGATAGAACTATGAGAGAGATAATGCATAGTAAGTGATTAAGTAGTACTTAAGTTGTGAAGTCGATTATGATGGTAAATTGTGAGTGTGGAAACTAAGAGGTAAGGATTGAGTACTTTTCATAAGGTCCTAGTGGACGAGTGTTTCTAAATTTGCATCCAGTAGTTATAAGTTAGTATAGTAAGCAAGCAATCATAGTGATATTTGGGTTTATTAATAAACATTAATCTTAAATTTGAGATGAGTGTTTTGATCAAAAGTATTGTAACATGAGGGTGATGATGTTGTCTTGAGATTTGAACTAGAAGACCGAACATAGAGTAGGTGAGGAATTAATGTGATTAGCTGTAATAAATATGAGTGGTACAACTGAGATACCCTAAACCTATTAAAAAGGGCAGTGAAGTGTGGCTAAATCACAAGAGTAAAAAGAGCATTACGAGGTGTACCGAGAGGGTATGTAATCAGATGAGGTTAATAGAAACACCTTAGAAAAAAGCCTTAGTACCTGCTTAAGGAAAGTTCGGTAGTCGTGAGATAAGCTTCTCTCTAGTGTTAGAGTAAAAGAGGATGTAGACCTGTTAGAGATGTTGAAATAGGTCCATAGCCTTCAAGTGTCAGCTTTAGACCTAAGGGTGGGATGATAAGATTGGAAATCAAATGAAGTATTGAGAATAAGATATTAATGAGTTCAAAAGAATATAGGAGATACCTTTTCATAGGTCTTTTTAGTAACGGACTAATGTTAGAAAGAGAAGGTTAATGATCCTGTCGTGATAATAGTGGTATGATAATTCTATCTATGGTTCTAAATAAGGAGGAAGAAGAGAATGAGGTTTTACTATGAGAAATAGCTAAATGAGAGCCCTTAGTTGGTTCCATATGGTAATGCGGGCAAATTCTAGTTGGTATGGCAGAGATGATATGAGTAACGTTGTTCCATACCTAGTCCATAAACCCTACATGCTAAGGCCTAAACGCTAAAACCTAAATCCTAAACCTAAACCCTAAACCAGAAACCCGAAACTCTAAACCCTAAACCATAATAGCGTATAACACTACTAAAAAATGACGGAAGTAAAAGCGACGGACGGCGTCACTCCAAAAAGCGACGCCTTTAGCCACACTGTCCGTCGCTTTTTAATAAAAGTAAAAAAAAATTAATTTTTTAAAAAAAGCGACGGACGACATCACTTTTTTTCGCGGATTTTTGCGCCAAATTTATATATAATCAATAATTAATTATTTTTTATAGATAGCGACGGACTACGTTGCTATCTATAAAAAATAATTATTTATAAATTAAAAAAAAGTCACGCCGTCCGTCGCTTTTTATTCATTTTATTTGTTTAATTATTTTTTAAATAAGAGACGGACAACATCTTTATGTCCGTCACTTCTTGGTCAAAATATATGGTCAAATATTTTAAGAAAGTGACGGACAGTGTCTCTTATTCCGTCGATTTTTGGTCAAAATGTTGGTCAAATATTTTTTTTAAAAGCGACGGACATAGAGACGATGTCCGTCGCTTTTTATTAATATCTAAAAACAGATCCGCGATTTTCCCCGATTACTCCATTTCCCCATTTGTGAAATCTCCTCCTTCTCTCCACTCCTCACCACCACCACTGCGTTGCTACTGTCGTTGGACCCGCTGCTCGCTAGCTACTGCCTGCTTCTCCAGAGCTGCTAGACCAGATGCCGCCGCCGCCTGCCTCTCCTCTCTCTTCAACCTCTCCTTCTCCTTTAAGCTTAGGGTTTAATAATGCATCATTTTTTTTTCAAATTGAACTATATTTTGATTTTGTTAGCTATTTATTTGTAATTAGTTTATTGAATCTGTGTTTATTGATTGTTAGTTTGAATTAGGATTATTAGTTAGTGAGTGAATTGAAAATTTTAATGTTAGGGTTAGTTTGAATTAGGGTATCTTAGTATTTGTTTGAATTTGGGTATTTCTTGAATTAATTAGTTTTATTTTGGGATTGTAGGAGTAGTTTGAATTAGGCTATAATTTAAGGAGTTGTTTGAATTTGGGTATTATTTGAGTTTGTTTGATTTTCAGATTTTAGGACTACCTAGAGTTTGAATTATTATTGAGATTTTTGGACTAATAGTTTGAATTTCGGATTAGGAATAGCTAGCTAGTTGGAATTGAGTATTTTAGCACTAGTTTGAAATTGTGATTTTAAGACTAGTTTAAATTTGGAATTTAGGACTAGTTTGAATTATACTTGAGATTTTAGGACTACTAATACTTTGAATTTGGGATTTTAGCACTATTTTGATTTTTGAATTGTAGGAGTACTTTGAATTTGTGATTTTAAGACTAGTTTGAATTTGGAATTTAGGACTAGTTTGAATTATATTTGATATTTTAGGACTAATAGTTTGAATTTGGGACACTATCTAGCTAGTTTGAATTTGAAATTTTAGGAATTTGAATTACAACTTAATTAGAACTTATAATTAATTATAACTTGAATTTACTATAATTGAACTTAATTAGAAATATGAACTTGAAATGTTTTTTACTTTAATTTATTAGAACTTAATGTTTATTCTTATTAGAACTTGGATTTTATTTGAACTTAATTAGAATTTTAGTAGTACTTGAAAATCTTATTGACCTTAATTAATTAGAACTATATATAAATTAATTAGAACTATATTAAACTTAATTAATTTATGATAACATGAAAACTTAATTAGGAATTAATATAAACTTAATTTTGATCAACTAATTAATTACAACTTGAACTTAATTTGAACTTAATTAATTAGTATTGATTAATTAATTCAGCTTTAACTTTGTAGATCTTGAACTAATTGAACTTAATTAGACCAAACAAAGCATATTTTGGGAACTTAATTAGACCAAACAAAGCATATTTTGAAGTTGAACTTAGACTTGAACTTGAACTTAGAACTTAGACTTGAAATTAGAACTTGAACTTGAACTTAGAATTTGAAGTTGAACTTCTTGAACTTGAAATTAGAACTTGAACTTGGAACTAATTAGCTTGAATATATAACTAATTAAGTTTAGAAATTAGATATGAACTTGAATTGAATATATATATATATATATATATATATAACTAATATTCTTGGATTTGAAGTTTATATTTGACTAATTTTAGAACATTTCGTGCTAGGCAACTGCGGAAGCTCAACATCTAAAAAAGTTGATACAAGACTATATTGCTTCTTTCATCAAAGTAGGAGATAAGGTTGGTGCTTCTAAATTTCTAAAGTTCAAGTACAATTGTTTTCAATAATGTGTTTGTGTGTCCATCTAGTATTGATACTTATCTTTAATTTTGTGATAATTTTTTTGTGTCCATCGAGTGTTTGTTAAGCATAAGTACCAACACTAGTTGATCCTATTGATGACAAAATTGTTTTTCTTGCAAGATCGATTTGTGTCCATCTAGTGTTGATATTAAGCTTTAATTTAGGAATAATGTGTTTGTTAAGCATATGTACCAACACTAGTTGATTCTATTGATGACAAAATTGATTTTCTTGCAAGATCGATTTGTATCCATCTAGTGTTGACACTTAGCTTTAAATTTAGAAATAATACATTTGTTAAGCATAAGTACCAACACTAGTTGATCCTATTGATGACAAAATTGATTTTCTTGCAAGATCGATTTGTGCCCATCTAGTGTTGACACTTAGCTTTAAAAATTTGTGAAGTTGTTAAAGTGATAAAGTTGTTTAAATAAGTTAAATTAAATAATGTGGTTTGGTTGATGGATTTAGTTGTTGGAATTAAGTCAAAACTAAACTAGTTCAAGTTAAAAAGTTGTTAAGTTGTTTAAATAAATTAAAATAAATAATGTGGTTTAGTTGGTGTATTTAGTTGTTGTATTAAGTCAAAACTAAACTAGTTAAAGTTGTTATGTTGTTTAAATAAGTTAAAATAAATAATGTAATTTAGTTGTTGGAATTAAGTCAATACTAAACTAGTTAAAGTTATAAAGTTGTTAAGTTGTTTAAATAAGTTAAATTAAATAATGTGGTTTTGTTGATGGATTTAGTTGTTGGAATTAAGTCAAAACTAAACTAGTTCAAGTTAAAAAGTTGTTAAGTTGTTTAAATAAGTTAAAATAAATAATGTGGTTTAGTTGGTGGATTTAGTTGTTGTATTAAGTCAAACCTAAACTAGTTAAAGTTTTTAAGTTGTTTAAATAAGTTAAAATAAATAATGTTGTTTTGTTGATAGATTTAGTTGTTGGAATTAAGTCAAAACTAAATTAGTTCAAGTTACAAAGTTGTTAAGTTGCTTAAATAAGTTAAATAAATAATGTGGTTTTGTTGATGGATTTAGTTGTTGGAATTAAGTCAAAAGTAAACTAGTTCAAGTTAAAAAGTTGTTAAGTTGTTTATATAAGTTAAAATAAATAATGTAGTTTAGTTGGTGGATTTAGTTGTTGTACTAAGTCAAAACTAAACTAGTTAAAGTTGTTAAGTTGTTTAAATAAGTTAAAATAAATAATGTGGTTAAGTCAATACTAAACTTGTTTTAGGACTACTACTAGTAAAATTGTTATTAAATTTTATTTATAATATAATTGAATATCTATATTTTTGTAGATGGATCATCGTTTGAGGATGTATAATATGCATTATGAAACAAGTGCTGGTTTGAAACCTGAGTTTATTGACGGTGTTAGAAATTTTATTGAACATACAATGACACTTGACATTTTCAAGAATAATGGATTTGTTAGGTGTCCTTGTAGTGCATGTAAGTGCTTAAAATTCTTTAACCCAGATACAATTATGGTTCATTTGTACCGTAATGGATTTAAGCCTAGATATTTTGTATGGATTGATCATGGAGAAAGTGATGGATTGGATGGTATGTTTTATAATTCGATGCCTGTGGATGTATATAATATGGTTGCACCACATGGCCAAATTAGGGTTGAAAAGGTTAGGGTTGAACATGATAGGGTTTATGAAATGAGCAATGATGCTTTCGGGGTTCAAGGTGGGATGGAACCGGAACAATATTTTGATGAACCTCCTAATTAAGAAGCAAGACGCTTCTATGATCAATTAGAAGAGTATAGTCGTCCACTATGCGAAGGGAGTCCGCATTTTACCTTGTCTGTTGCGGTTAGATTAATGAATATTAAATCAGATTGGAATGTTCCTAATGCGGCTATGGACTCAATGGTTGATCTTTTACGTGAACTAGTTAATCCAGAGTTTAACATACCAAAGAACTTCTATCAGGCAAAGTGTTTGGTGTCTAAGTTAGGATTGATGTATGCTAGAATTCATTGTTGTGTTAATGGTTGCATGTTGTTTTACAAGACTGATAGTGAATTAGAAAATTGCAAGTTTTGTGGACATGCTCGCTATAAGAGGACTCTGGCTGGAAAGATGGTCCCAGTTAAGGCGATGCATTATCTACCTCTCATTCCTAGGTTAAAGAGGTTGTATGCATCGATGAGGTCTGCCCCACATATGAGATGGCATCGTGAATATAGAAGGCCGCCGGGTGTCTTGTCTCATCCATCTGATGGTGAAGCATGGAAGCATTTTGATAATGTATATCCTGATTTTACTAGTAAACCAAGAAATGTTAGATTGGGGTTGTGTCCAGATGGCTTCACACCATTCTCTAATAATGCTTCACCTTATTTATGTTGGCTGGTATTTCTTACTCCGTATAATCTTCCTCATGAAATGTGCATGACCAGTGCCTACATCTTTCTAAGTTGTGTTATTCCAGGTCCCCGTAATCCAATTTTTTTGATTGATGTCTATCTACAACCATTGATAGATGAGCTCAAACAATGGTGGTTTGAAGGCGTTTTGACTTATGATATATCAACTAAGGAGAATTTCGTTATGCGTACTTCTTTAACGTGGACTATTAATGATTTTCTAGCATACAAAATGTTGTCTGGTTGGATGACAGCTGGAAAGTTAGCATGTCCGTATTACATGGAAAATAGTAAGGCATTCACTTTAAAGCATGGCAGAAAAAATACATGGTTTGATTGTCATCACCAGTTCTTGCCAATGGACCATGAGTTTAGAAAGATGAAAAGTGCATTTAGGAAAAATAAAGTTGAAAGTGACCCCGCACCTCCATTACTCACAGGGCTTCAAATTTGGGAGAGAGTTTCTCAATTACCTAAAGTTATAGAAGCTTCACCTTCTAGACTTCCTGGATATGGTGTTGAATATAATTGGACCAAACAAAGCATATTTTGGGAGTTGCCGTATTGGAAGGACAATCTGCTACGACATAATTTTGATGTGATGCACATTGGAAAAAATTACTTTGATAATTTGTTTAACACAGTGATGGATGTTAAGGGTAAGACAAAAGACAATCCAAAAGCTAGAATGGACATAAAAAAATATTGTAGGAGAAAAGAGTTATGGATGTAGGAATTACAAAATGGTAAAATAGTTAAGCCCAAAGCCAGCTTTTCATTCACATTGGATGAGAAACGTGAAATTATTGAGTGAGTTAAAAATTTGAGGATGCCGGAGGGATATGCTTCAAATTTAGGAAAGTGGGCAGATATGAATGAAGGAAAATTGATAGGTATGAAAAGTCATGATTGTCATGTGTTCATGGAAACTTTAATTACTATCGCTTTTAGCCATCTGCCCGAAAGGATATGGAAACCAATCACAGAGATAAGTCTTTTTCTAAAAGATTTGTTTTCTGGAAAGTTATTGGAGAGTAGTTTAGACAGGATGGAGGAAAATATTCTTGTTACTACTACTAAGTTGGAGAAGATATTTCCATGTGGTTTCTTTGATGTAATGGGGCATCTTCCAATTCACCTTGTACAAAAGGCCCGCCTCAGACGTCCGGTTCAAACAAGATGGATGTATCCATTTGAAATATTCACTACGTTATATATATTTGCCAAGTCTTTTATATATTAACATATATATACATATATACATGCAGAAAAATTGGCAATTCGAAGCAAACGATTAAGCAAAGGGGAAGGATCGAAGGATCATTTGTTCAAGGTCATATTGGGAGAGAAACTGGTTATTTTTATTCTTATTACTTTGGTGATGATGTGTCATGTAGGAGAAATAGGGTCAATCGCAATGATGAAGGCGATATTGATCCTTTATTTCCACCGATATCAATTTTTAATCAAAATGGTCGAGGATCTAAAAAATGGGAAAGCGAGGCTTCACTGATATAGAAATACAATCAGCTGTGACACATATTTTGCTTAATTGTCCAGAGATTCAACCATATGTCAAGTAAGTGTTAAAAATATGTTATTAAATTACATACTAATAAGTGATCATTAACTAACGAAATACTTGAATGTAAAATGATCAGCTTGTTCGTAAACACATGGGGTAATTAAGCCATCTATACAGAATTTTCCAAATGTCTAAGGAACTATGTAAGTGTGCAATCACTAAGTATTTAATAATATATTCATGTTATACTAAATTATATTACTTGAAATAACAATCACATAGGTTTACGATGAATACTCAAGTGTCCAACATTTGCAATTAGTGAAAGAAGTAGCACTTGGACCTGAATCTCAAGTACTGATAATGAATAAGTATTGTGTCAATGGTTTTAAGTTTCAAACTGAAGAAGTTTCTAGGAACAAGAAAACAAATAATAGCGGTGTTTACATACAAGGTGATGTTGGTGGTACTGGTTAAACTATTGAATATTATGGTGTCAATCAAGAGATTATTGAAGTAAGGTATTCAGGTTGGCCTAAAAACAAGATTGTATTGTTTCGGTGTGAGTGGTTCGACCCATCACATAGAGGCACAAAGGTGGACCATCAACATAATATAATTGAAGTTAAGCACACTAGGAAATACAGAAGTTATGACCCTTTTATTATTGCACAAAATGCTAAAGAAGTGTATTACAATCCATATCCATTGGGTAGAGACAAAGTTGATTGGTGGGTTGTTATAAAAAGTAAGCATGTGGGAAGAATTTAAATTGACAATATCTTAGATGTGGCATATCAAAATGATGTTGCAATTGTTCAACAACAAGTTGATGTTGAATTGGAAACCACACTACAACATCCTCAACACATATTAGAAGAAGTATCTGATGATGACATACTGATTAATGTTGAGGAAGAAATATCTGAGAATGAGGAAAATGAATCATTTGATGATGAAGAATGTGACGATAATGTAAATGAAACAACCGAGGAGGAAGAATGTGAGAATGATGGAATTGAAACAAGTGAGAAGGAATAGTGTAGAATGAAAGCTAGCTAGTATATATATGTAAGTGTGTTTTGCTAATTTTATTTAATTTATGATTTTTATATATACTATACATGTAAATTTGCATATAGATGTCATCAGGCGGTGATGGTGATAGACATTGCGATCATCTTGGAGTTAGCCAGACTAAACAGGATACGCAGAAGAAGTCTAGGAGACCGATAGATCCTGAGGATATTGCAGGATCTATTTCTTCTGTGCCAGAGTGTATCAGCTATGATACTCATTTATTTGATGTTCTGTTTGGTATGGCGGATCCTCGACAATATTATCCTAATTACCGTCGACCAGTCGGTGATTCATCTACTTCACATGAATTGCCTTCACGACGCTACGAGGACCTACCTTTATAGGCTATTCGTCGAGCACCACCCTTATCGGCAGGTAATCTATCTCCCATAGGTACATCTCCTCAATTATCAGCCATGAGGCTTGGAGATTCTAGTAGCGAGCAGTCAGAGGCTATGGCCGGTACACCTCCATTGACTAAACGTTTTATGCATCCTGATTTATCACCCTCATCTACAGCTATACCTAGTGCTACACCAGATGATACGATGCCTTCTCAAGCTCCTTGCCAGAAGGACAAACTTGGTAGAGTCATGATTTAGCTGGATGGATCATCGTAAGTTTGTTTTGTTATCTATTTGTTAGTTTATTTTATTTATTTCTTATACTTTAATATATTATTCATGAACTAACATATTTATTATGTGTTTTGCAGGTGTCATCCTGCAAAGGATGCTGCCCGGGCTTTAAAAGACTGTGTTAGAAGACTCTATGCACATACTTATCACTCTTGGAGCGAGATTCCAAATAGTATACGCCATGCGATATTTAATAACTTTAAGGTATATATTTTTTAATTAAGTTTAGTATACTTTACTTTTTTTTTACTATCGATCCAATTAACGTTATTCAAATTTTTTTCAGACTATATGTACTTGGGAGTCAAGGTACAATTTGGTCATTGGGACCATATTTGAGAGGAAGGCATCCGCCAGACTGTCTAGCTGGTTAAAGAAAGTTTGGGATAGTGGTGAACGTCCCGGTTAGATGTTGCCTCATGTTTTTGATGAATTAGGTCAGTATTGGAACACAGACAAGTTTAAGGCATTATCAGGTCAAGCCAACAAGGCTAGATGCAGTCTTAAAGGTGGCTCGTTGCACACCGAAGGTGCAAAGACGGTTGGAACAATTGCACGAGAGATGGTAGATTCTATTTCAAAATTTTAAATAAATAATTAGTTGATTTATATATATCGATATAAATTTCAGTTTTTATTTATTGGAAAAAGATTTGGGACGCACTCCCATTGAACTAAAGGTTTTCAAGAAGACTCATGTAAGGAAGAAAGAAAATGAGTCGGATCCGGGTGTGTGGGAGGAGGAAAGGACCGAACGAACTTTTGTAAGTTATTTAATATAATTAATATATTTTAATAGTGAATATATTTATGATATCTATATATATTGATGTCAATTTTTATATTTAATATGCAGAACGACTTTCATCAGTACGTCGATGAGAATCTAGATAGTTCGGTCCAATTAACACCTGAACTTTCCACCCGGATTTGGAAAGAAAAAGTGGTAGGGGGACACACAAGGGTAGAGTCTGTGGTCTAGGCTCTCAAAACGATCTAAGACGACTCCAGTCAGGCTTAGAAGGTATTGGATCGTCACGTCAAGCTGAGGCACTTGATGGTGTTTAGATTGCTGCTATGTTGGATCAAATAGCTAAACTTACAGTGGCACTAGCAGAGTCGGAGTGGAGAAGAGTTGCTGAACAAGAAAGCATGAGTGAGACCGTTCAGTAAATCAAAGAACAAGTGATGAACCTTGCTCGTCGACCTACTACTTCGGCTCCCGATGACACCGACGACGAGAGTGATGAGGATGATTATGTAGATCCCACTCCCTAGTTTAGATCATTGGACATTTATGAACTTTTTGAATTTTTGAAACGAATTTTGAAAGACTTTATAAGTCTTTAATTTGTGATTTAGATACTTTTGAACGTTATTTTAAGTTTGTTGTTTTATGTTTTGTTTAGATTGTTTATAATTGTGTGTGTTTGATTGGGCTGAATAGTGTAGAATTGAATTGAATTGCATTTGCAGGTGAGTAACAGAAACTGCGAGTTTCTGTTGTCAAAAATATTGCAGGAAAAGCGACGGACAACATGGTTTTGTTCGTCGCTTTTCTAGGTTTTATTTATTTTTAAATCCCAGAAAAGCGACGGACAACGTGGTTTTTTCTGTCACTTTTCAGGGATTTTCAAAAATAAAATTTCCAGAAAAGCGACAGACACGGTCCTTTTGTCCATCCCTTTTCTGGGATTTTCAAAAATAATTTTTTTGGAAAAGCGACGGACTACGTCGCCTTTTAGAAATAAAAAAATTAAAATTAAAATAAAGCGACGGAGTCCGTCGCTTTTGTTAAAAAAAATTCTAAAATAAAAATATCAAAAAGCAATGTAGTCCGTCGCTTTTTAAAAAGCGTCGAGCTAATAAAGTTATGCAGTTCGTCACTTTTGGCTATCGTTTTTTGACAGTTTTTTAGTAGTATAAAGATTTTCTTTCTACTTCCTCCTCTATTTAAGTGTAAAGTTTTAGCTCATAACTGGTTCGTTTTGAAATGACTTCATCTATATGTTTAACACATGCGTGTACTACTCGTTGTGTAGTCAAATTTCCTGTCAGCCACGATTGGAGTCGTCCTTCTAGGACGAATGATCCGAAGGGGGAGATATTGTAACACCCCAAATATTTTTTTGAACTAAGAGTCGAACCATCCTTCGTTGTGAGTAGGATTTTACCAATGAATTTAAAATCTCTTAAGTATTAATATTAGTAGATGTAGCACCTAGAATTCCAAAAAGAACTAAATTTGAAATAGCAAAATCAGAAATTTTACAAGTTATGCTTAAGTTATGATTTTTGGGTCAATTTCAAACGACCATAACTTCAACACAGGATGCGTTAGGTAGCCCATAATATATCAAATGAAAGGTGTTAGAATCCTCTTTCAAACGCAACCGAGTATGCTAATTTTAGAGCTTGTATGAGAGCGATATGACTGTTTGAAGTCGGGCGGTCTATTTAAGGAAAGTTACCAGAATTTAACAGTGGTATTTTGGTCTTTTCCTTACCCCATCAGATGTAATTCAAAAATTGGTAATATTTACGGGCCTAAAATGATTTGGTTTAGTTTTAAAAATCCTAAAACACACAAGGGTTAATGTAATTTAATATTTGAAATTTAAGGATTTAAGTTCTTGATGAGTTCTTGATAAGTAATCCTGAAGTTTCATTCTAAATCTTGTTTTGTTGGGATTTCAATGAGTTCTTGAGATGAAAATGAGGAGTTTGAGAGTTTTTTTATTAGATTTTTGGGTACTTAGGTTAGGTATTCGAATTTATGTTATATGGGAAGAAACCATTCTATTCTAGGCGAATTAGAGCCAAAAATCGAAAGAGAAAATTCGTCAGAAAGTTCTAGGGGAAGGCTGAGGTAGCCCACCCCTGATGCGCCAAAGGTGGCTGGGGCGGCGACCATCAGTGCGCCAGAAACATGTTTATGAACTTTAGGGGTTGGCGCCCGACGTCAACAGTGCGCCACGGTTGCTTACCCCCACCCTTTTTCCTTCGTTTAGCCGATCTAAGTTCTCTTAAAGTGTACCTTTAATCCCTATTGATTCTAACTACTATAAAATACAACTAACCACCTAGAAATCATTCATAACATGAATCATAACTTTGAATTCATAATTCAAATTCAAGGTAGAGTTAAGAGTCAAGTCTTGAGAGTTCTTTCGAATCTTTTGAAAAAGTCCCTGTGAGTCTATTGAGGAGTCTTTTACAATTTCTACTAACTTGTTTCAAGACTCAAGTAAGGGAGCATGAGAGTGAGGACAATGCACTCGTGATTCTACACTATTATCAAGATTCTTCATATCATGAATCATAATTGTTGAATTCATAATTCAAATTCAAGAAAGGGTTAAAAGTAGAGTTCAAGAAAGTCTTTGAGTTCAATTGTGAATCCCTTGAGATCAATTATCGATTTGAGCTAAGTTTTGAGGAAGTAAGTATGAGAATAAGAAGATTTGTATACATGAGTTCCATATTGTTATGTAGACCCTTGAGTTGAGTCGAGTCATTCATGCCTATAAATTCTGCATGAATTCCATAAGTTGAGTATCTTTGAGAGGAGTAGTATCTTCAAGTTTTAAGCCTTGAGTATTGAGTTTCTAACCCTTTGAGATTATATTCCTAATTGGGTGGGGGGGATATTACATGTTACTTATTTAAGGTCCTTGTGTTGGGCAATTCATGCCCATAATTCCATAGAAACACTATAAGTTGAGCATTCTTGAACAAAGTAGTATCATGAAGTCCTTGAGTTGAGTTGTTCATGCCCACAATTCAGCATGAACCCTATGAGTCGAGCAATCTTGAGATGAGAAGTTTCATTGAGCCCTTTAATTGAGTAGTTCATGTTCATAATTCCACATGAACCCTATTTTGAGAAGTCTTTTGCAAATTTTTTTAAATCTTATTTAAAGACTTGAGCATGTGGGTTTGAGAAATAGTCGTGCTGAGTTCATTTTTTTCAAAATGAATATATGGGAACTAAGTATTCTCAAGAGAAAATGTTTACACATTTAAAAGAGGAGGAAACTGAGATTTCCAAAAGAGTTTTGAGCAGTTTGAGTAACATCTCTTTGAAGAGAAAGATTTTGAGTAATAATCTCAAAACACAGAAAGAGTTATGTTTTTAAACATATGAGCTAGATATATATTGGGAGTAGTATTGAGCACCAATATGGGGACGAGTTCATATAACTCAAGTCTCCATAAATAATGTAGCCATAGGGGATAGAAAGGGTCATACTATTTGGACGATTCCTTATTGTTTTTTAGCATAGACTAGTGGATCCACTTAGTGGAGAGGTTCTATACCCCGGCAAAGTATATGAAAGTTCTGACAGCGTGGGCGAGAAGTTGTATCATCACATAACTCATAGTTATGGTTGTCGGTTATAGAATCTCCCACAGAGTTATATTGTATTTTTATATATAAAAACTGAGTGATTATTGTATTCTTCAATACATTGAGTTGCTATCTACTGTTTTAAAAACTTTCCACACATATTGCATCTTTTACTGTTGTTTTTGCTTTGAATATCATGAGTTGAGTATCTTGAGTTGAGTACCTTTCAGTGGAGTATCATATCTTTGAATTGAGTATCTTATTCTTGAGTTGAGTTGAACTGAGTGAGTTGAGAAGAGATAAGTATGTTTTCTTTTTATCAAGTTCAAGCTTATGTTTATGCTTTAGAATTCCCCTTACATCCTCGTACATTCCATATACTAAGCCATTTGGCCTGCATTGTTTTATGATGTAGATATAGGTATTCAGGATTATCAATAGGTGTTTCGTTGATACCACTTGCAGTTCCAGTTAGCTATGGTGAGCTTCCTTGCTTCTAGAGGATTTCATTTACCTTTCAGTTCGTCAGGATGTCGTGCGTCTTGTCCCGACTTCCATCTTTGTCATTTAGAGGCTATATAGATAGACAATAGAGTTTGAGAAGTCCATTTCATTTATTTTTGTTAAATGTTTTAACGACTTGAGTTGTCTTTTTCTGGCGAATTGAATAGACAATTTTATTTAGAGTTTATCATTTGTTTTAAAGCTTCGTAATTGAGTTCAATGAATTTTATTCAGATTTAAGAATTGTATGCTTGAGTTAGTCTTTCGCTTGTAGTCAGCCAAGACGATGGTTCTCTTGGGGTCACCAATGGTTCTCGAGTGCTGACTACATCTAGGGTGTTGGCTTGGGTCGTGACAATTTTGATGTGATTTTTGAAGGAAATATGTTTGGAGGGGTTGCGTGAGAAAAGAGCTGAAGTAGTAGAAGTGGCAGTTGACGGAGCCCAACCACGGACTGCCATTTGATCAATGAGCCATAAATTGAGTGGTGTAGGTGTGTGTTCAAGAAAGTCTGACTAAGTGTGGAACCACAGAGGGAAATGATGCCTAGTAGCTTGAATGACGACCCGTCGATCAGTGTCCATCGTATAATTCAGAAAGTTTAGTTCTGATACTTGAACACAGAGGAACAGGACATACCATGAATGGACCTACGGTCCATAGGCTATGACCTTTGATTGAAGACCATGCTTTTTTGCCAACTACTGAACCACAGAGGAACCATGAACCGTCGTTTGATCCACAGTCCATAGGTGGCTGTCGTCGATCCAAACCGTGTCCAAATTGCAATTACCTTATTTTATTTTTCTAGTTTATTTAGGACTTAGCTACTTTAAATATAATTTGTAAGTTTAGTTTTTAAGGGTTAGACCTTTTTGGAGACTTTTGGGATTATTTTGCAAACAATTAACAACTTAATTCTTGAAGTTCGATATATGCAATTTGCTTTTGACGTTCAATTGAAGATTACGGTATTCATCTATTTTGATTGTAAATTCATGATTAATCTTAATAACCATAATATGAAATGTGAATTCTCAAGCATGACTAGCTAACTCCACAACTAGGGATGTGGAAACCACGAGCAATTAACAATGTATGACTAATAAATAAGTAATTCTAGAATAGTGTTTATTCATGTATTGTTAATCCTTTCATTTAGAATTCTTTCTAGAGGTGCGCAATGTTAAAACTCGCCTATTTATACTTGGTGGACAAAGGAAGTAATGAATGAGAAAAGGATTAAAAATGGAGATTTAGACGAGTTTAACCGCTATCTAATAGCCTGACCCTAATCATGAGAAGGCTAATCCGGAGTTAAAGGTAAAGGTTAGTAAAGTACACACCTGTAGACACACCAAGTTGCAAGGTTAAATTCCCTACTTGGAGGACCAATAATTTAGGGATACCTAACTTATCAACCTTGCATGTAAACACTAGGATAAAGTTACTATTATTAGGAATACTGCGTTAAGAGCTTGTGGGGAACACTTATGCCCTAACTCTCATCTCATATTGTTATCTCAAACTGTAAATCTTGCTTACTTGTTACTTAGTGATACAAATAAGAAAATTTCTAATTTGTTTAAAATTCCTCCTTTTGATACTTCTCTTGGAAATAATTTGACTAAACTTAGTTAATCGTAAGTTAGCATAAGTCTGAACCATATTCCTCGTGGGATCGACCCTAACATGAAAGTTAGGTTCTTTATTTGACAATGACCGCTTATACTTCTTTCGGGAGGTGTAATTTGGGCGTATCAAATTTTGGCGCCGCTGTCGAAAATATGGCTTTTAGATTAGACTAACTTTGTTATTGAACTTTAGTCAAGTATTTCCTATTTTTACGTGTTTTGTTTTATTTTTATTTTCTACAAGTCTATACTCTAGTGTATGCCAAGTACATGGAGTCAAAGTGATCCCCTGATGCTGTACGATCAGGAACTACAAAGAACTTTGAGAAGAATGATAGGAAGAGACTTAAATCTCAAAGTACACAATGATCCAATTGGAGAGGGCCAAAGGCATAAAGTTTGTGTTAAAATTCCTGGAGTAGTGAATGTGCCTGGCCATATTGAAAATGTAGAAAGAATGCATAACCAGCAGACATCGAGAGGTCGTGATAACTACATGGTTGACTATGATTCAGTGAAGTCAACTGGTGCTATTGTTCTCCCTCCACTACCTTCAGGGACATTCTTTTGTGGTGACCAGTAATCTGATGCAAATGCTTACATCAAGAGGGTTGTTTGCTAGGTTACCTTCGGAGGATCCATATGCCCAAATGACTAATGTTAAGAGTGTGTGTATGTGTAGTGTGGGAAGCCCAGACTTAGAAATTGATGTGATAGGGTTGAGAGTATTCCCACTCTCTTTAACAGGTGATGTTACTGTGTGGCTTTCTGAGTTGCCATAAAATTCAATATAAAATTGGGACCAGCTGCATAAGGTGTTCATGGAGAGATATTTTTCGGTGTCCAACAAGTTGAATCTCAAGGACATACTAAATGACTTTGTAGCATTGCCCGGAGAGTCGATATGTATTTCGTGGGATAGATTCACTAGGTTCACGAGGATTGTGCCAAACCACCGCATAGATGACAAGTCACTGAAAGAGTTCTTCTACAAAGGGCAGGATGAAAATGGAAAATTTGTGCTAGATACTATTGTTAAAGGATCTTATGGGGCATGCACATTTGAAGAGATTTCTGAAAAACTCGAGAGGATCTCTATGAACAATGACGCATGGAGCAGTAGAAAGGAAAACACTAGGAGAAGCATGTTTGTTGTCCAATCTGCACCAATTTAGTCAAATGATGATATTCTTGAGGAGATGGCCCAATGGAGAACACAAATTGTCTTTCTATTTAAACATGATAGTGGAAGTACAGAGAAAGTGAATGTTGTGAACTACCAACCTAGCGCACTGCCAGTTGTTGAGTACCTTAATGAGGAGGATGCAAATCTGGTGAATGATCAAATGGGGGGTTTACAGGCAAACTCTTAAGGTTCCAATTTGGATAGTTGGCGCCAAGGTCATGGAAACCAAGGTCGGAACTATGGTAACTACAACCGTAAAAGGAACTATGTCTGTGATTGTAACTTTAACCATGACAACAACTACAACAGGAATGGCTATGGCAACATAAATGATAAAAGTAGGCCTTATGTTCCACTGGGGAATAGAGATGCTGGATCAAGTATAACTTGCATGGAAGATATGATGCAAAATATGATGAAGAGATTTGAATCGACTGATGACAATGTGAAGGAGATTCGTAATGATTTATCTAGCATTGGTCAAAAAGTTGACGCCCATGCAATATAGATTAAGAAACTTAAGCAGCAGCTTAGTTAGTTGTCCGCGATGGTGAGTCCACGTCAACCAGGAACACTTCCTAGCAATACAGTTCAAAATCTGAAAATGATGGTCATTGCATGGTAGACACTACTCGAGTTAGAAAGAAGACTGTAGATCCCCCCATGTCGACTGAAGTGGAAAGTGCGACAGAGAAAGTTGAGGTAGTGGGGATTTAAAAGTTGATATAGAGAAAAAATCTGAGGTGACACGAAAAATTATCCCTATGCCTAGACATCCACCTCCCTTCCCACAAAGGTTGGTGAAAAATAATGAAGAGGGAAAATATCGCATATTTATAACTCTGTTGAAGCAGCTTTCCATAAATGTTTCTTTGATAGAACCACTTGAACAAATGTCACTCTACGCAAAGTTCATGAAAGATTTGGTGACTAAAAAGAGTGAAGTGAAGTTGCAGCATCGTAGTGCCATTGCTTCTAGGTCATTTGTGTAGAAAAAAAAGGATCCTGAGCTTTCACTATTCCATGTACTATTGTTATATTGCACTTTGCGAAGACCCTGAGCGACTTGAGATCTAGCATTAACTTGATGCCATTATCGATCAATAAAAAGTTTGGTTTAGGAGCTCCCAAGCCGACTGCAATGCGTTTACTTATGGCTGGTAGAACTCTGAAGAGACCTATTGGAGTGCTCCAAAATGTCCTTGTAAAAGTTGAGACACTCATATTTCCGACGAACTTTATCATACTGGATTTCGAGGTTGATTTTGAGGTCCCCATCATCTCAGAGAGATCGTTTCTTGCTGCTGGGCATGCTTTGGTGGATATAGAGACAGGGCAAATGAAGTTTCTATTGAATAATGAAGAAGTAACTTTAATATTTGTCGGTATATGAAGCATTGAAGTGATCTTATGTCAGTATCTGTAGTCAATCATACTGTTTAGCAAGAATCAGAAGTGTCTATTAAAGAGAGGTTAGGTGTTAAGGCACTAGCAGCTGTGATAATGAACTTTGATGGAGATGGTATTGATGAATATGAAGAGCTAGTTGCTGCACTTGATGGGGTTCCGTTTTGTGACAAACCAAAGAGGTTGGAATTAGACATGAAGAATCAAGACACTCCTTCCACAAAACCATCTGTTGATGAGCCTTCGAAGTTTGAACATAAGGTTCTTCTATCCCACTTGCGGTGTGTATTTTTGGGACAAAATAGTACTTTGCTTGTTATTATTGATGCTGACTAGTGTGAAGGGAAAATAGAGGCTTTGATATCGGTATTCAAGAGGTTTAAAAGAGGTATATGATGGACTATTGCGGACATTATTGGGATTCCACTGGGAATTTGTTCTCAAAAAATTAAACTCATGCTGGACAGCAAGCCAAGTATTGAGCATCAATGAAGATTGAATTCCCTGATTCAAGAGGTTGTGAAGGAGATCATTAAGTGGTTAGATGCAGGAGTTATATATGTTATTGCTCACATTAGTTGGGTTTGCCTAGTTAAATGTTTGCCAAAGAAAGGAGGAATCACTATGGTTCCTGATGCTAAGAATGTGCTCATTCCAATGAGGTCGATAACTGGTTGGAGAGTGTGTATGCATTATCGCAAGTTGAATGCATGGACTGAGATAGACTACTTTCTAATGTAGTTCATGGATCAAATGTTAGATCATCTTGCAGGAAAAGGTTAGTATTGTTTTCTAGATGAATATTCGGGCTACAATCAGATCTCCATAGCTACAGAGGACTAAGAGAAGACCACTTTCAGTTGTCCTTATAGGATTATTGTGTTCAAGAGAATGTCGTTTGGGTTATGTCATGCTCTGGCGACCTTTCAACGTTTCATGATGTCTATATTTTCTGATATGGTGGAGGACATGATAGAGGTATTTACAGATGATTTCTCTATAGTGGGTGATTTGTTTGATGATTGTTTGACACATCTGGCTGAGGTGCTAAAACAGTGTGGAGAGCAATCTGGTGCTCAATTGGGAAACATGCTATTTTACGGTGAAAGAGGGTGTAGTTATGGGTCATCGAATTTAATAGAAAGGTATTCAAGTTGACAGAGCTAAAGTTGAGATAATAGAAAAACTCCCGCCTCCCATCTCTATAAAAGGTTTTAGATGTTTTCTTGGGCACGAAGGATTCTACAGGAGGTTTATAAAGGATTTCTCAAAAATTGCACAGCCATTATGCATGCTACTCAAGAAGGAGTCTAATATTGAGTTTGATGATGCTTGTTTGAGAGCATTTAGGGAGTTGAAACAGAAGTTGACTTCTACAACTATCATTATTTCATCGGATTGGGCGCAACCGTTTAAAGTGATGTGTGATGCAAGTGGGGTAGCGCTTGGCGTAGTATTGGGGCAGAGGCAAGATAAGATTCTTCATCCTATATACTATGCAAGTAAAGCTTTAAATTTTTCTCAAAAGGAGCTATATTGTGACTAAACAAGAATTGCTTGTTGCGGTTTTCACATTTGAAAAGTTTAGATCCTATTTTCTTGGTACTAAAGTCATTGTACAAACCGGTCATTCGGCATTGAGGTATCATATGGCTAAGAAGGATGCAAAATCGAGATTAATTAGATGGATACTATTGTTACAAGAGTTCGACTTTGAGGTGATAGATAGAATGGGAACAAAAAATCAGGTGGCTGATCATTTGTCCAGATTAGAGGAGGAAGCTATGATCAAGCTTGAAGATGGAGTTGAGATTAATGATGCATTCCCGGATGAACATGTATTGGTTGCTTCTTATTACCTTATTATTTGGTTCTCAGACTTTGCTAATTACTTGGCAAGCAATTTGGTGCCTTCAGATATTTCATTTCACCAAAGGAGAAAATTTATGTCTGATGTGAAAAAATTCTTTGGGAGAGCCTTACTTATTTCGTGTTTGAGCTGATGGGGTTATTTGTTGGTGTGTTCTCGAGGTTGAGATGATGAGTAAACTAGAGGCATGCCATTTATCACCGTTCGGTGGGCACCATAGTGGTATTTGGACTGCCCATAAAATTTTGCTGTGTGGGTATTACTGGCTTACAATCCACCAAGATGCTAATTAAATCACCAACTCTTGTGATCATTGGCAACAAGAAGGAGGAGTTTCAAGGAAGCAACAACTATCAATGAACCCAATATTGGTGATTGAGATTTTTGATATTTGGGGTCTTGACTTCATGGGTCGGTTTGTGAGTTCGAATAGGATGAAGTATATTCTTGTAGAGGTTGGCTATGTATCTAAATGGGTGGAAGCAATTGCGTTTTCAGACAATGAAGGAAAAAGTGTCACTGCATTCCTGAAAAAGAATATCTTCTCCAGATTTGGTACACCAAGGGCAATTATCAGCAATGGAGGTTTTCACTTTTGTAATAAGTTTTTTAAGGTGTTTCTTGAGAATTATGGTTTTCGTCACAGTGTCGAAACTCCTTATCATTCGGGCGAACACTGTGAATGCCAACAAAACTGATTGGTCAAGAAGGATTGATGATGCTCTATGGGTTAATCGTACTGCATTCAAAACTCCCATAGGTATGTCCCCCTGCCAACTTGTATATGGGAAGTCTTGTCATCTGCCTTTAGAGTTAGAGCGCAAAGCGATGTGGGCACTCAAGAAGCTAAATTTGGATTGGGGCACTGCATCAAGTCAAAGAATAAATGAGATGAATGAGCTCACTGAGTTTCACCTAAAAGCATATGAAAGTTCAGCCTTGTACAAGGAGAAGGTGAAGAAGTACCATAATCAAAAGATCGACAAACGAGAATTTGCTCCCGGTGATTTGATACTTTTATTTAACTCAAGGTTGTGCTTGTTTCCCTTGCAAGATTAAGTCCAGGTGGACTGGGCCTTTCAAAGTTACTCAAGTATTTCCACATGGAGCTGTTGAACTCGACAATAAGGAATGAACGAGGCTCAAGGTGAACGTTCAGCGGATAAAGATCTACTTGGGGCAGTTAGAGAATGTCAATGAGGTGATAGAGAAGTGGGGTCTTGATGAAGTTTGAGTAATTAGAGTGTCTGCATCGTGTCGCGACGTTAAATCAAGTGCCATTTGGGAGGCACTGAAGATGTAATATCTAGCCAATCTTAGGATTTTTTGTTTATTTTCACGTACTTTCAGTTTTCTTTACTTAGTTAGAAGTGTAGTTTTTCTTTTAGTTTTTAGTGATTGGCTAGAATAGGATAGAATAGGGTCCATTTCTAAATAGAGTCAAGAAAATGTAAAATGGAAGTCCTGATGTTAGCTGCATGTGAAGGGAAACAAAAATAAGTGCTACTGTAGTGGTCTACGGTCCCTATTTACGGTTCATCATTCAATTGATGAACCGTAGATGGAGGTCGTAGATCCTATGCATGTTTTCTGAAAATCACTAGGTGTTAGGGAAAACCACAGAACCCAACGACTGAATCACGAACCGTCGACGGGGTTTCGTGGATCCAACTTAGGGTTACAGTTAACCCGACCCCAACCACTTCTTCTTTTAAAACTCTTCATTTCTAAACATTCCCCATTTCCCTCTTTCTTCTCAATCGTTAAATTCTCCAAATAAGCACCCCTACACATTCCCACCCCTATTTCACCAAATCACTCGTTTAATTAATCCAAGTCCTCCCCTCTAGAATCCCTCATTAAATCCACCAGATTTTCTTCCATTTTCTTTTCCTTATCTTCCTCAAAATCATTTTGTTCTCCATTCTCTCTCCCTCTCACAAGAAGCATGGTCTGGGTTCGGTGCCATGGTTTGATTAGGGCGGAATGGAATCACAAGAAAACACACTTACCAACTTTTCTTTACTTGTAAGGTAAGCGATTTCAATAACTTTTAACTTGTCATTTTTTAAATTGAAATCACAAAATTTAACTTGACCTTGGGTATAAATTACATGTTTAAATCTGTAAAACTAGTTCTAATTTACCGTTGAAACAATGGTATTGTGAGTGTGCTGATTAATTAAATTGAATAATGGGGTTTATATGTCTATTGAAGTTCTTGACTTGGGGTTTCAATTTCTTGGTGTTTGAAAGAATAAATTTCTTGATTGAAGCCCTTGGGATGATAGAATACCAAGTAAATGTGTTGAAATGCATATTCTAGATCTTGTATCATAGTTACAATGCGTAGATGATGGGTGCATGTTGCTAAATGAATCATAGATGTAGGAGTAGTGATGGACGACCTCAATCTACAGATCGTGGGTCAACCTACGAACCATCGATTTAGGTCCGTCTTTTAGAGTGAAATTCCAGTAGCCCCAATTGAGACCACGACATGGACTATGGTCCATCGTTTGATCAACGGACCATTCTGCACGACCGTGGTTCCAACTTTAGAAACTTCAATTTTGGCTTCCTAACATATAGAGGGGACCGATGGTCTGTCATTCAAGCGACGGTCTTTAGGTAACCACCGCAGGTCCCAAAGCCACTGCCTAATTTTTTAAAATTTTTTTGTTTAAGTGCATTTGTTCCAAAAATATTTCTTGGTTCTTTTTGAGTTCTTTGATTAATAAATAGTCTTCCACGGGTTAAATGGTACCAAAATAACCGCCAAACCACTCGAGAAGAGGCAAGTCAAAGTCGGTAGAATCCTCACTTCGACTCATTGACGAATCCAGTGGAGAGGAGTACGCACTAGATCATACTAGAGGCTCCCCCACTTCCCCCTTGACCACAAGGCATTGTAGTAGGAAGGTGGTCATGTCTGACGAGGAACAATCACCTAGTCCCACCGCCCCCCAGTCTGAGGAATGGGCCAGCTTTCGAGAGAGTCGCAATCCGGCTCCAGTTCCAACGACAAATCGGCCTCAGCTTGCGATGCCAATTGCATGGTTGAAGCTCATAATCTCCTGTTATTAGAGTTGAGTTGATGCATATCTCAATCGAGCTGAATATGTGATGCATCAAAGGGAAATTTCATATCTACTTTGATGGAAAATCTTTGAATGAACAATAGAAGGTAGCTCGGCCTATTACTGAGAAGCCTCGGGTGTTGACTTGGAGCCTCCATACTGTGCCC
The DNA here is from genome assembly GCA_036553675.1 of Solanum okadae. Classification (NCBI taxonomy): domain Eukaryota; kingdom Viridiplantae; phylum Streptophyta; class Magnoliopsida; order Solanales; family Solanaceae; genus Solanum; species Solanum okadae. The sequence goes on along the minus strand of CM071686.1, from coordinate 17,054,276 downwards.
ACCATTTATGAACTTTTCAAGTAGAACTGGTATGACTGGATAGCCGAAAACCCGGGTAGATATGAGGGAGTTCTATGCTTCATATGCGACTACAGTGACAAATGCTTTACCAAGCCAAGACTTTGGCTCAACTGCCTCTACTGCCTACTATGGTGAGGGGTCTATTTATGGATATTTTAGAGTCCACCATCCACCATTTAATTTATGACACATCACATGCTTAGTCTATTAATATAGAAGATGACGATTATCACATGGGGATAGTACAGGGGTGAGCTTTTCGAGACTCTGAGTAGAGGAGTCGTGACTACGTTAGATAGCCTGACATATTGCTGAAGAAGGAGAAGGCACTAAGTGGGTGCAAATTATGAAGTTGCCTATCCGGAAGGCAACTTTGAATTTTGGGGCAGAATTTTGGTGGTCCATCATCCGATATAGATTGTTCCCCGAATAGGCGGACATTGTTGTTACTTGGTAATGCACAGTCAAGCATGCTGCACTACTCTTAGGGTTAGAGATTGACTTTGTTGGGATCATTATTGTAAAGATTCATGAGAGGCCTTTTCAGCGGACTAAAACCTTGCCCTTTCCATGCTTGATCTTTCGCTTGTGCAGAGAGGCTACTGTGTTGATATGTTATTATGATAGGTTGGTTGAGGAAACCAAGTCGGTTGATGTTTGGGTGATACAGGATGATGCGAACCACTCTGCCACTCAAAATAATACAACGATTGCAGTCCCTTCTTTAAGTGTTGATCTAGATAGAGACGTTAAGCAGGTAGATGTGGAACAGACTGATGATGCGACCATACCTGCCACTATGGCTGAGGCACGGGCCCCTGTTCCACCTCCACTAGTCAGGCTGTGAGCTCTTCACGAGCTACTACCCATACGGGGTTTATTTTGTTACCTGTGGCCCGAGTCCAGAAATAAGAGACTCAAATGGCCACACTGTTGCAACATATGATACCATGGATGCAGAGGTATGTGGAGGAGTCAGAGGGTTGCATGGAAAGTATAATGGATGTGAAGATCCAGCCGGTCCACAAGAGGTTGAATGCATTCAAGCTTAGGGTAATGAAGAGGTCTAGCCTATTGTTGATCTCACAACTTTCCAAATAGAGTTGGCTAGGCTCTAATCTAATCGTGATGCTCTTCTTGCTACTGGTCATGATGTCCTCAAGCCCACAAATGGGGTTGAGGTGGATGATGTGGTGCTGAGTGCACTTTTTGGTGATGTGATGCCACTACATGACCCTCCCCTTGCGGTTGGAAAGTACACCCACTCTTCTGAGCCCACTAATGACACTGATGAGGCCTAACAGGCCAAGAAGAGAGAGCGGGAAGAGTTAGAGGCAGCGCAACGATAGTATTCTCTTGAGGAGAAATTGAGGCTACGGAGAGCACATGAGATAGTTTGAGGAGCATCAGGCTCGAGGGTCACTAGTGATGGTGATCCCATTGTTTTCTAAGAGCACTATTGAGGGCGTCAATATTGTTGATCCAGCAGGTTATGGGAAACCAAGCCCACCCACTTCTTAATGGGTTCTCGGTGCTTACGCACTATAGGTTTGCTTCACCCTTTGTTTTCCATTTTTGTTCATTGAGGGAAATTGCACCATTTTTTTCGTGGGGGCGGGGTAAATAGCTTCTGAGTTGTAGGTTGAAGTCTGAGTAACCCAAGTCATAACCCTTCCTTGGGGTCTTCTTGCCTGTGTTCTTTTTCCCCAAGGGATTGTTTACGTTTTTGTTGAACCGACATCTTTAGGATTATATAAGTGTAGAATTCGACTAAATGAATTAAAGTATGATGGCACAAGAGCATAAAAATTGATACCCTTCCAAAAATTTAAATCGTGCTAACTCTGTAGGCTTAGTGAGTTGAATGTGTTGGATCTTCATATCACATGGTAAGAACTGATATGATACCATGATTTAAGCTAGAAATTGAAATAGATGCTTCAATGATTCAATAATGGAACAATGTGACATGTGTGTGTGAGGTGATTTTGTATATTCAGATAGTAAGTGCTAATCTAGAATTCTCCTCGTTTGTCCTGCTAAGATAATCTAGGCTGGGAATTGGGAAATGATCATAGGCCTTTATTTATAATAAATCCACTTAAGCCTAAAAGAAACCAACAAAAGGAAATAAATGCTCCCTTCGATCCAAATGTTTGAGCCCAATGAATACAAATTTTTTATAGCTAACTCACCTTCCCTTAAACCAAATTGGCCCTGGTCCCTCCTTGGACATTGTGGACCTTAACTTAGGCCAAAACCCTATGTTTTGGGTGGCTAATTCAGAAGTTAACTTAGTCTTGGCCCTGGTCCTACCTAGGACATCGTACACCTTAACTCATGCAAAATACATAAGTTGAGGGTGGCTATGAAGAAGGAAACTAAAAATAAAGAGGTGTGAAAAGAGTTGTTTGTAGAAAAAGGAAAAGGCGAAGAGATAGTAAAAGATGTGACTGAATACAAAAGCAACAAAAGAGTGAATGTGCTTGAATAAAAGATGAAAAGAAAAAAAATGAAGCAAGCAAGAATGATAAGTTAAAGTCACATCCGCACGGAAATAAGTTAAGGAAAAGAGTAGAAACCAAAGCGATGTGAAAAACAATTGTTGGGGAAAGAGGTAAATGGCCAATGTAATGTAAAGGATGGTAGAAAGGTCACTAAAATACCCAAATGTACCACATCTGACCCTGAGCCTACGTTACAAGCTAAGAAAGCCCTATATGATCCTTGTTAACTAGTCTTTAAAGTCAATGCAAGTGAAAATAAGGGCAAGCCTATGGTATTGAGCACTAACTATATTAGAATTAACTTTTGAGCGTGAGATTTTACTGAATCCTTAAGCTAAAATATCAGATTGTGTGTGAGAAAAAAGATTTCTTTGTTATAAGGGCATTGGTTGCATTGTTGGAAAGTTTGCATCTTGATGATTATTGACTATGTATGTGGTGATATCTATTGGTTTGTCTATGTCATGTTCTGATCCACATGAGTTAGCTTATTGAGTCTAAATGACAAGATTTACACTGCGTGAATAAGTTGATAGAGAAACCCAAATGATTGCTTGAGTTTGTGTGTTTGCTTCTGCATGAGTGTCGTTAGGGTTTATTGTATCGCTTGAGGAAAAACAACAACTTTAAGTTGAGGGTGTTGATATACTGTATGTTTACGGTATTTTTAATGCATTATACTTGAATTTTGTGTGAGTCTTGGGCACTTTGTTATAACATATGATGGTATTTTAATGTGATTTTTGCAGGAAATAGGTTTGGAGTGGTTGAGTGAGAAAAGAGCTGAAGTAGTAGAAGTGGCAGTTGATGGAACCCATCCACGAACCATTGTTTGATCGATGATCCATAAATTGAGTGGCATAGGTGTGTGTTCAAGGACGCCTGACGAAGTGTGGAACTACAGAGGTAAATGATGCCCCGTAGCTCGAATGACGTACCGTCGATCAATATTCGTCGTTTGATTCAGAAAGTTGACTTCCAGTACTTTAACCAGGGAGGAACAGGACAAACCGTAAATGAACCGATGGTGCGTAGGTTATGATCATCGATTTAAGACCATGATTTTTGGCGAACTGCTGAACCACAGACCGTGGTTTGATTCACTGTCCATAGGTGGTTGTCGTCGATTGAAACCGCATCCAAACCGCAATTTCATTATTTTATTTTCCTACTTTGTTTAGGACTTAGCTACTATAAATATAAGTTATAATTTACGTTTTTAAGGGTTAGACCTTTTTGGACACTTTTGTTCTTGATTTTTGGGATTATTTTGCAAGCAATTTAGCAACTTAGTTCTTGAAGTTCGATTTGTGCAATTTCCTTTTCACTTTCAATTGAATATTACGATATTCATCTATTTGTTTTGTAAGTTCATGATTGATATGATTAACCTTAATATAAATTGTGAATTCTCAAGCATGAGTAACTAAATCTACAACTAGGGTTATGAAAACCATGATCAATTAATAATTTATGACTAATAAATTAGTAATTTGAGAATAGTGTTTATGCATGTATTTTTAATCCTTTCATTGAGAATGCTTTCTAGCGGTGCTCAACGTTAAAACTCGCACCATTCCTACTTGCTGAACAAAGGAATTAAGAATGAGAAAACGATAGAACAACAAATATTTATATGAGTTTAGCCGCTATCTAATAGCCTGACCCTGATCAAGTGAAGGCTAATCCGGGGTTAAAAGTGAGGGTTAATAAAGTACACACCCGTAGACGGACCAAGTTGCTTGGTGAAATTCCCTACTTGGAGGATCAATCAGTTAGGGATACCTAACCTTATCAACCTTGCATGTTATTACTAGGATAAAGTTAGTATTTTTAGGAATACTGCGTTAAGAGCATATGGAGAACACTTATGCCCTAGTTCTCATCTCATATTGATATCGGAAACTGTCAATCCTGCTTACTTGTTAATTAGTGATACAAATCAACAAACTTCTATTTTATTTAACAAATCCCCCCCCCCCCCCGCCCCCTATTTTGTTACTTTTCTTGGAAATAATTTGACTAAAATTAGATATTCGTAGGTTAGCCTAAGTCTGAACCTTATTCCTTGTGGGATCGACCCTAACCTGAAAGTTAGGTTCTTTATTTGACAACGACCGCTTATATTTATTTTTGGAGGTTTAATTTGCCCGATCAATGAACAAGGCTCTACTCAACGTGGCTTATCAGACATCCTAGGACCTTTCTAAATCTTGTGCTCGGAATACCAAGTTTGTCATGACCATAAGTAAACCCTAGGAGTAACATGGCGTATAAGACCTCACGAGGCCCTACACAAGCCACTTAGCATTCATAACATAAAATTATAGAAATGAGAAAATTTAAAAACAACATTTCATATCAAGAGTTAATGAAAACAAAGAGAAAATCTACTAAGTATCAGAACCATCTATTATATAAAGAGTAGCCAGGACGTAACCCTGACATCACGTATAAAATTCAAAAAGTAAACTTAAAGCAATAAAGGTTCGGTCCTCGAAACATGAGGATTCACATACATATACTAAGAAAAAGATGAAGGTGACTCCTTGCCACTAGAATGAGAACTTGTAACCTCGGACCCTACATTGGGGAAAACAATGTAGGAAACAATATGCATTAGTACAAAATGTACCAAGTATGATAGCAATGCATAGAGTAGTAAAATCATGCTAAAATTAACCTTTTCATGCTCATGCAAAGACCAAGTTAAACCATCGGAAAAAGGTTAGAAAACATCATACTAATCAATGTCATATGCAAGTAAAACTTCTCTATTTGAACACTTGGGAAAGTACTTTAAGTAACCTTAGTTCATCTTTAGTGTGGGAGTTAACCTTAACCGACATAGAGACCATGTGAGCTATAACATAGAATTCGGTGGCTGCCCCACACCAAAATTTGGTGTTCTCAGTTGCCAAGGCAAAAACCTTAACTTCTAGGTGATGTGGATCCACTAGCTAATGTCTATCTAAGAAAATCATGCCTTGATGGTTTCACATAGGTAAGGGATAGGGTGATTGACCAAGGACCTGCCAGACTGCTGATCTTACTTAAGCACTTGACGTCACAAATAGAAATAAGAGGGGGCAGATTTAAGGATCACTCACGTCACGGGCAACTTTACTAGAAACCCGATCTCTACTACGGGAGAGCTTCCATCTCAATGTTCTCTCGATGCTAAGCATAAATCCCACGGTGTAGTCACAATTTTTTAATTGACTTATCTTTTATTGAGGGCAATTGAACAAGCCAATCCAAGCTTATATTCTTTAGAATAGCTCCTAAAATTGATGTTAAGTTAGTTGAGAAAACCTTTCAACTCTTAAGAATCTGTATGTGAGAAAATACTTTCACATGCATGCAATGAATATTATGTGACCAACCCTTTCAGAAGAATAAAACCAAAAATATATAAGCTTTACTCTCAAATCATCTTAAATCATTTTCATCACTTTGACAAAGAACATGCATAGCTTCATAATCTTCTTCTTTCATGGCTAAAAGCCCACATTATCGTCATACCTTAGAAAATATGGGGGTATGCATGGGTTCAAGGGTATTCATCTTAAAATCATTGAACTATCTCAATTCATGCTTGATACCTCATAAAACAATCAAATAAATCAATATTGAAAAGAACCCATAACATAAAAGAAAACCCTAACTTCAAGTGGAAGCTTCAAACTTCAAAACTGAGGGATTGAGGAACTCTGTGAAGGAAAGGGCTCTACAGATGAAGACTATAATATCCTTATTGACAAAGCCTTTCAGTAACTTGATGAATTCTCCTTAAGTAGCTGGATGAATTGGAAACTTGATCTTGAACCCTTTGTTGATTCCTTCTTCTTCTTCTTCCTCTTCTTCATCTTCCTCTTCTTCTTCTTCTTCTTCTTCTTCTTCTTCTTCTTCTTCTTCTTCTTCTTCTTCTTCTTCTTCTTCTTTTTCTTCTTCTTCTTCTAGAGAGAAAAAAGTTTTGGGGGATGATGGACATGTTCTTATTTTTTGTTAGTTGGAGAGAATGACTTGAATCAGTAAATTTTGGGGGTAAAACCTTTATTTATGGGTTCTAATAGAGGTAAAAATGACAAGGTATTGAATTAAAATAATTAGGGAAAAGAACAAGAAGTCCCTTAAAAGAACTGCCGACCTCCAACGACGGTAGAGACCTATGGTCGGAGGTTCAACCTACGGAGGTCCTGGTCGACCGTCGATGGATTCAAAGACTTTTTATCTAGGCCTTCGGACAACGAGACCTACCTACAATTTGTGGGTCCACCGACGGGTCATGGGTCTAGACTTTTAACCCTGAACTTTATTTATGTTTGGGACTCACCTACAAGACCTACCTATGACTCGTGGACAAGATGACGGGCCGTCCCGGTGAACTATCACAAAGTACAGAAACTTCAAGATTTTGGAAAACTGAGACTAGACAACCACGGGCCTACCTACGGTCCATTTTTCAGATCGCTGACCGTCAGTAGTGTCCATCGGTACTGGCACCAGGTATTTTCTGAAAGACGAAAAAGGTTTCTCCTTTTTTGAATCTGTGGTCTTACAAAATAAGAACAACAACATGTGCTCCTGTTGTAATTGAAAGTTTATGTGCTTATTTGATAAGACATGTCATTCCATTTCCCAAAGTTGCAATATGATTTGCACTAGACTCTATTTTGTTCAATTCAGTCTTTTGTCGGCGCACAATCAAATTTTTGTTGCGATAGAACGACTAAGCCCTTAGAAGCTACTGTTGTGACAAAATGAATTTTAACAGTTATAAATCTCTAGGAAAACTACCTAATATGCAATTCACTTATAGACTTAACGTATTCCCAAATTAATAACAATATTGTTGCCTATAAATTATGCAATTTTCATCTAAAAGTTTCTCAAGATGATTCAATCTAACCACTTGCTTTCCCTAATACCTTTTTAATAGAAGAAAATAAGATTGTACACCAATAAAAGAATAAAATGCAGATGATAGAATTAGGCGTAAAACTGTCACGACCCAGGTGTACCCCCTAGATGTAACATGGAGTATAGAATCCCAACGCACTCTGTACAAGACACTTAGCTCTCATAACATAAGAAATAGAACAATAAGAGTAAAAAAATAGTCTAAGTCCAATAGTTTTTATAAACGAAAATCGAAAGTCTAAAACACGTGTCTCATCATATCCATCTAATACAATAAAATGATATTGGACCTAGCCCATACATCATGTCCAACAGTGACATACAAGAAATGGAACTAAATAATGAAAGACCGTCCTCGAATCATGAGGACCTACCAAAGCTCGAAATATTTCAAGTCAACCTCTAGCCACAAAACTGATGACCTTGAATGTCGAACCTTACATTTGGGAAATTGTAGGCTAGAGTATGTGTTAGTACAAACAATGTACCAAAGTATGATAGTCATGCATAAAATATTTAAAACATGCTAAAAAGGACATTTAAATTCATGACATGCAATTGACCAAGCTAAAACATCATATAAGAGAGTTAGAAAACATAAGTCATAAAACTATGGTCAATACAAGCTAACATCATCTTAAAAACTTTTGAAATCATATGCGATACTTCTTGAAGTAACCTTAGTTCCTTATTAATGTGGGGGATTAGCCTTAACTGACATAGAGACTGTGTGAGCTATAACATGATTCATCGATGTTTCCTACACCGAAAAGGGATGTCCTACTTGCCAAGGTAGAACTATAAACTTCTAGCTTAAGTGGATTCACTAGCTAATGTTTACTTTAGACAATCATCCTAGTGGGGCACATAGGTAAGGGATAAAGAGATTGTTTCTAGAAACCCGATCTCTACTCGAGAGAGCTTCCAACTAAATGTCCTATCGGTGTTAGGCTAATCCCATGTAATAGTCATTTCCTACTTGACCTCATTATTAATAGAAAGGCATCCTATGATAACCAATCCAAGCTAGTTTCATTAGGGTAACTCTTACACTGTGATTCAATTAGGTGAGAAAGCCTTTCAACCAAAGAATCCTTTCTATGTGAGAAAACCTTTCACATCATGCTAGTTATGTGTTTATGAGAATGTCCTTTCAACAACACAACAACAACATCATCATTGGTACTTTACTCTCAAAGCACCCTTAAAACATTTGCATAGATTTCTTCAGTAAATACATAAGTCCATAATTTACCTCTTGAGGTTCCAAATCCACTTTCAATCATCAATGCATAGAAAAAATGGGTTAGATATGGATTTCATCATAAGTTCATGTACAACTAGAAATACATGTTTAATTTCATAAAACTTTTCCTTTTCAATCAAACTCCCAAATCACATGATTCATAACTTGAAAACATGGGGGTTACATGGTTGATGAGTCCACAAATTGGACTCATTTATGGCTTTATTTTGATAAAAATAGTGTCCTCAAAGGCTTATTTTGTCTCAATATCTGATGAAAACTCGGAGTTTCAGGTATTTGAAATTTTAGTGGAAGCATGGACACTAAGGCACAAAAAGAAACAAAAAGGCTGAAAAGAACGACGAAGTTGAACCTATGAAATCACCAAGCACGGTTGGCGATTCGCCGAAGGGACACACTTCGCCCTTTGTTCTAGTACGCGAAGCCTTGAAGGAGCAGGATAAAAAAGGTGATGAAAGGAGCAGTCGGCGTTTCTCCGAATAATTCAGCGAAGCAGTACTAAGGCGCCTAATGACACAGATCACGATGATGATGAAGGCTAGTGCAAGACGGCAACAAACTACACCAAAGGGCGAATCACCGAGTTAATTGACGATTCCGACTAACCTCGCTGAAAGATCCACCACAACTATTTTCTGAAGTCTATAAATACTAAACTTGTTATTAATTTTTAAGAGTCAAATATATATTTTAGTTTCAAGAATAGAATAGTATTTTTTGGGATATTTTCTCTCAAGTTTGATGAGGGTTTTTGGGAGACTTGATGAAAGAAGGATTTCATCTTTCTCAAGTTGGAAGTGGGTCTTCTCCATTCCTCTTCCTTTTCTTAAATCAAGGTTTAATTCCTTATACCCATTTGATTTTAGTATCATTTCAGGTGTATTATGTTATTTCTTGATGTGTGGCTAAAAACCCCTATTCTTGGGTCTTGCTTGCAGATATGATGGATGTATTTTAATGGTGATTTCACCTAGTGGTTGTGGTTTAATTTAATGGGTTTGTATTTGCAAATACAAAACCACCCATGTGTTTTCGGATTGCTCGAGAGGGAGGTCACGAAACCAAGACCGCTACACTGATGGCCTAAGGCGTGGGTCGACATGAGGTTCAGCCTGAGAGGGTGAGCCCTAGTCCCATATCCTAACACTCATCTCGAGAGAGTGAGTGGGGTAAGGCATAGGCTGGCCTTCATACGGCAAATGGGTGTTCGAGAGTAACGCATTTGAAATGGGGTAAGTTGCTCGAGAGGGAACTTATTTCCATCTAAAGCTTAGCCTAGTCACTATTATTTTGCAAATTTCCTATCGAAAGTATGTACCCAACAATTTATCTAAACTTGTATTGCGGTCACACCCCAAGAACTTGTCCCCATACTTGATATTCTCTTGTATTTTGTTGTTGTTTTTAGTACTTATGACAAAAACCCCAATTGATATTTCATACTTTTGTGTCACCCTTTTTAATTTACAATGTTTTTAATCGTTAATGTCTTTAGCTACGACTAGTTAGAACTAAATTTTATTTTTCTACTAATTCTCAAAATTATTCCCTTGGGACACGATCCCAACCCTTGGCTGGGTTACTATATTATCGACGATCGTAGACACTCGTTATGTAGGTTAGTGTCCTTGGTCACGATAAGCATCAAAATAACGCCGCTATCGGGGAGTGGTGTTGTTTGAGAATTTTTAGTTTAATAGAGTTTTTGTTCTTATTAGTTATAGTGTCACTAATTTTACTTTTAGTTTTGTTCTTCGTTGAGTTTCTCATTTAGCTGAGCATGGCTGATCAGAGTAGTGGCAATTTGGTTGAAATGAGCCAAGGAGTCCAAAAGGACCTCACACTGACCGCACTGACATCTCAACTAAACGACTTGGTCACCAATATCTCAGAGGTGGAAGTCGAATACAACAACAAGGGGAGGTATATACCCCCTCATGAGCGGAGGAAGTCTAGAGATGGAGGGGAAAATCGTGTGGAGGACACACTTCAAATCATTCTCTAAAAGATCACTGATCAAAATCGAATGTTGGAAGAAATGAAAGAGAATATTGAAGTGTTGAATCAAATGATTGGATCTCACTCTAGATCAATCCAGCTAATCAGGTTACTCCTGAATTTTGTAGTGCCTCATTTCCACCCAAATGACATATTGGGGTCACCTAGAGACACTAGGGCCAACCCCAATAACGGAGAATGAGAAAGGACTTGTATCGTGCCACGACGTTAACAAAGTCGCTACTTGGAAGGCAACCCAAGGTGATGTGTCTTTAAGTTATTCTGTTCAAATAATGGTGTGTTGATTTTGTAGGTTAAAGTGACAAAGATGTTGAAAAGTGAAAGTTGGTGAGCCAAGGATCTAGTTGGCAAATCACCGAACCTATCGGCGATTCCTATTTAATCAGCCGTTGTGACACCAAAATAAGGGATGTCCTATAAAACTTGGTGAGATGAGTATACGTTTGGTGCGTCACCGAGTTGATCGGCGACAAGACTAACGTCGCCAAATGGCCGAGAACTGAACGGTTATATAAAGGCCAAAGGTTAAATTTTTGAATCTCTCACTTTCCCTCATTTCAAACTCCTCAAAATCACACCAAAGGTACTTTTTCCTAGATTTTTGCCTTCCAATAGTATTTTAGTTGGTAACTAGTGTTTGGGGTTGGATTTCCTTGCTACCTAGCATTTCAAAAAGCAATTTGATCAACATCAAAGGTTAGTCTCTAAAACTCTGAACTTATTTTTGATAATTTTGCACTCTCTTGCAATTATAGTACCAAGATGATGTGTGTTGAGCCTCTCTGATAGAAATAGGGTGTTGTGATGCTATTGTTAATTCAAAAATTTTGTCTGAAATGCTTTAATAGTCGATTGCCTTGGTGTTTGTGCTTTGATTTGAATGAACTTGAAGTGGCTGTTACGTAATCATTGTTAGGTTGGTCGTGCTAAATAACGAAATTGAACTGGCCCATATTTGTGTTAAATAACGAAAAGTCCTCAATGAAGGAATGGGTGACCACATTCCTAAGGGTAATCTTAGTTAAATAGCCAAATTAGGCAAAACTGGAAGAAGTCTGAGTATTCTGGGGTGATGGGAAGTATGGTTCTTGTGTAAATTTAGTGTATGAATACGTTGATTTCGTTTCCAGGGTTTGTAAGGTAAATTCTAAGAAGTAGGTTGAAATATAGGCACGTTGAATCATTTGGCGAGCTAGGTCGTCTTGACAAAAGACTCGGCGGTTCGCCCATAGGACTTTAGACCGCCCTTTGCATGCCCACTTTTTTCCTTCTTTCACTGTATCTTTTGGCGGACAACCTTGTCGTCGCCGAAAGTAGTCGGCGTCTCACCAAATAAACTTTTTCATCGCTACTTTGCCTAGATTTCAAGCTAATTCCTTCGGCGAGTCTGACCAAGATCGCCAAAGAGATTTGGTGATTCACAGACTGGATCGACGAGTCATTCTGCAATAAGATTCTCTGTGTTTGAGTTGAGTTTCGCCTAATCTCTTTATATTTTATAGATATGGTACGTACAAACTTAAATGAGCCACCTCAGTAAAAGGCAAAGGGAATTACAATCAATGAAGGAAGATCACGACCTTCACAGAAAAAAAAAGCAAGATCTCCCACCGGGAGATAAAGGCAAATGAAAGAAGCATATCGCTAGAAAAGGGTCAGCTATTGAGCCAGATTTTTGTGAGTTGGAAGATGAACAACCCTTGATTACCGACAGAATAGGCTCAGGGATAGACCTCAATCAACACCTATCCGAGTTACATCAGCTGCAACTCCTCTGACTACCGAATCAATGGCAAACCTAACACCACCTTCAGTTGGCCCTGCACTCCCCGTAGCTCCACCTCCACCCAGATTAATGAACAGATTAAAAGGTGATGGTTTACGAACCATTATAGAAGAAAATTTACTATCTTGGGAGGGTTTGGAAGGTAAGCATGCTGAGGTGCTTGACACATTCAAGTATCATGAGTTCGAGCAGTTCACTAGGCCACGGAGCAATTACATCTCTTCCTGGGTTTGGAAATTCTACTTAGCCTATGGGGAGCTAGTCCCGAAAACTAAGAAAAAGGCTAGTGAGTTCCGAACGGTGAAGTCGGTTATGGTTACTGGCAAGCAGGTAGAGTGTCGCAGCGAGCATATCAATTATGTAATAGGTCGACCGCTACACTCAGTACTACCCTACCAAGGTCTGCGTATTGTTCCATCCCTGGATGATTTGAAGGGTTCGTTAGCTTCGATGATTTCTGACATCACCCCGAGGTGGTTGGGTGTGGGAGCTCCGATTGAAAAGAGGTATATAAACATCGCCTCCCGGTACTGGTTTGGTTTCATCAACAACACTATCATGCCATCCCAGAATGAGTCCATTCTGTGTCATCCTAAGGTGGCTTGCCTTGGTTCTATCATGGCCAGGAGACGGATCGACCTGGGACTGCTGGTTTCACAGGATATGGTTATGAGAGACAAACAGACACAAATATCTCTGACATTTCCTGTTCTGATCACCGAGTTATGTTGGTGTGCCAGAGTACCCCGGGACCCTGCCAGCGATATAAAGGTCACCCCGTATTCTTCCACCGATATCTGGCGTATAGAGGCCAAGTTCACACGAGAGAAGGTTGATAGGAGGAGAGCAACCCCAACAGATACTTCTCCAGAGGTCGATATTGACTTATTGCTAGCAGAGGCATCCTCATCTACTCCAGGTTCGAAGCCTTCAGGTATACCCGCTCCTTCTTCCCCTTCACATACTCCAGGTACATCCTCTTCCTCCCAGCCTGCCAGGATCACTCAGGCCATGATACTAAAGATAGGGCAATTGACCTATTCAGCTTATGTGAGAGCTACCCGACTGGAAAAGTCCCTTCCAGAGATGATCAACAAGGCCATACTAGCACCAATTACCCCACTTCAGACCACTGTTGATGCCCTGACAGTGAGAGTCATTGCTTGCGAGAGTAGACATGGAGAATCCTTTGAGTTGGCATCTTTAAAAGTCAAGATTACGAGTTTGAGGAAGGATGTAGACTACCTTAAGTCTACTGACTTCACTTCACTAATAGAGAGGGAAGATGATAAGGATACTCCTGAGACCACCAGAGATGTTCAGGGGGATGGCGCTGGGCCGCTCCACCAGCCACTGAGACCACGACAGAGACAGAGACTTCATAGACAGGACCTGTCTTTATCCCTTCTCTGTCTTTCTTTACTTTACCTTTTGGATTATGTATCATTTGCATTTGAGGACAAACACTCTTATTTGTGGTGGGGTGAGGCCCACCTTGTTTCGCTTGTTTCGGATACTTGTGTTTTGGTGTACATTTGGGTTGTCTGTTTTTAATTGTGTTTTTAAAAACTACTTTGTGATTGTTTGAGCTTGTGGCTCCGCTTATTTTTAATTGCAAAATGATTTTGACCCTTCCAAAAAATTTGAATTTTTTGCACATTTTTTGCCACCCCTCGTGAGTTGAAGGTGGCTATTCTTTTGCAAAAAATTGAGTCTCAGTTTCAATCAATACCGATGACTTGTATAGTGCTCTCAATTGAACGAACATGAATGTACGGCTACGATGAGGCCAGATGAAGTTGCATAAACAATATGTGAACTCTATGCATCTCGTTGTGATTAGCCATTTATTGAATCGATTCTCTTGTAATGACCACTGCACACTAGCAAAAGTGTGCAGTCTTGTTTGATTTAAGTGTCGATGCCTTGTGTGATTAACTTGCTTTGAACCATGCATGAATAAACCTTGAATTTACCCCGTTAGTCTGATTGATTTAGAAAGGTGTCCTCTTGAGATGATCTTAGGCAACTTTAAAGAGTGTGAGCCAACTTTAACATATACCTCTTTTGTGGCCTACCCGTGAGCGTGTGAAACTCTTTTGAACACCCTTTAAGCCTTACCTTACTTTGGAAGAACATTGATGAACCCTAGACCTTACTTGACCCACTACTTATAAACCTCTTGATTTGTAGTTTAGCAAATAGCCAACTTAGGCCAAAAGCCTAAGGTGGGGGTGTGGTGAAAAGGAAAAAGAGAAGTCAAGGAGTGCAAGAAAAGTCCCCCTTAACCCATGGTGTTGCAGAACGATGGAAACCCCTTATAAAAAAAAATAAAAAAATATGTGGAATAAAGTACAAAAGAAATTGGGTTTCCAAGAAATCAGTGGAGGTGAATAAAAAGATGACTCAGAAGCACTAGAAAAAGAATTGATAAAGAAAAAAAAAGGGAATGCCTTGAGAATACCACATCTCACAAGGAAAATGTCACTGAACCTAAATGACCATACCTTTGCACCTATAACAAGCCTTAGGAAGACCTTTTTGATCTTGAGTGAGCCGGACCGAAGAT
Organism: Solanum okadae; assembly: GCA_036553675.1. Taxonomy (NCBI): domain Eukaryota; kingdom Viridiplantae; phylum Streptophyta; class Magnoliopsida; order Solanales; family Solanaceae; genus Solanum; species Solanum okadae. Next base: position 17,039,184 of record CM071686.1, on the reverse strand, counting down.
CGATCGGAAAATAAAGACAAGCCTATGGGTGAAAACATGTATTGTGTTTCTCTTTTTGAGTGTGAGCGTTGCATTTGATTCCTAATCTTGAATTGATTAACCTCTGTGTCTGAAAATGGAATCATTCTTTATGTGAGGGCATTTAGATACTTTTTGTTGAGCTTGAACTTGCACAAGTAGCAAGTATTGCGAGCATAAGAATCTTTCCTAATGGTGTGTCACAACTTGAATCTTTGAGTACACAATTTATCCTTGCATAAGTAAATTGACTCTTGTTCTGTGCATTCATGATTGAGTCTTGTGTAGCACTGTTTGAGACACCCTTTTCAACGGCTGAACTCAAGTTTGCTTGAGGACAAGAAAAAGTTTAAGTTGGGGTGTTGATGAGTCCACAAATTGGACTCATTTAGGGCTTTATTTTGATAGAAATAGTGTCCTCAAATGCTTATTTTGTCTCAATATCTAATGAAAACTCGTAAGTTTCAAGTATTTGAAATTTTAGTGGAAGCATGGACACTTAGGTGCAAAAAGGAACAAAATGGCTGAAAAGAACGAAGATGTTGAAGCTTGTGCATCGCCAAGCACTCTTGGCGATTTGCCGAAGGGACACACTCCGACCTTTGTTCCAGTACACGAAGCCTTCAAGGAGCAGGATCAAAAAGGTGATGAAAGGAGCAGTTGACATTTCGCTGAATAATTCTGTGAAGTAGTACTAGGTCTCCCAATGACACAGCACGATGATGTTGAAGGCTAGTGCAAGACGGCGACGAACTACCCCAAAGGGCAAATCGTCAAGTTAATTGGCGATTCCGACTAGCCTCTCCGAAAGATCCGCTAGTACTATTTTCTAAAGTGTATAAATACTAAACTTGTTATTAATTTTTAAGAGTCAAACATTTATTTTAATTTCCATGATATAATATTACTTTTTAGGATATTTTCTCTCATGTTTGGAGAGGGTTTTTGGGAGACTTGAAGAAAGAAGGATTTCATCTTCCCCAAGTTGGAAGTGGGTCTTCTCTATTCTTTTTCCTTTTCTTAAATCAAGATTTAATTCCTTATACCCATTTAATTTTAGTATCATTTCAGGTGTATTTTGTTATTTCTTGATGTGTGGCTAAAAACCCCTATTCTTGGGGTGTGATTTAGCAAATATGTGTTGATATTGTTGCCGGGTCTTGCTTTCTGATAGGATAGATGTATTTTAATGGTGATTTCACCTAGTGGTTGTGTTTTAATTTAATGGGTTTGTAGTTGCATATACAAAACCACCTATGTGTTTTCGGCTTGCTTGAGAGGAAGGTCGTGAAACAAAGACCTCTAGACTAATGGCCTAAGGAGTGGGTCGACTTGAGGTTCAGCCCGAGAGAGTGAGCCCTAGTCCCATATCCTAACACTCAGCTTGAGAGAGTGAGTGGGGTAAGGTGTAGGTTGGCCTTTATGCCGCAAATGGGTGTCCGAGAGGAACGCATTTGAAACGGGGTAAGTTGCCCGAGAGGGAACTTATTTCCATCTAAAGCTTAGCCTAGTCACTATTATCTAGCAAATTTCCTATCGAAAGCATGTACCCAATGATTTATCTCAACTTGTAGTGCGGTCACACCCATACTTGATCTTCTCTTGTATTTTTTTGTTGATTTTACCACTTGTGACAAAACCCCCAATTGAGATTTGACACTTTTGTGTCACCCTTTTTAATTTATAATGTTTTTAATCATTAATATCTTTAGTTAAGACTAGTTAGAACTAAATTTTATTTTTCTACTAATTCTCAAAACCACTCCCTTAGGACACGATCCCAACCTTTGGTTGGGTTACTATATTATTGACGATCATACACACTCGTATTGTAGGTTAGTATCGTTGGTCATGATAAGCATCAATGGTTTTATAGGTAAATCATCATATTTCATCTATTCATGCACAATAGATCATAATTCAATCATTGAAATCTACATTGAAGAGAACCCATGACAATTGAAGAAAACCCTAACTTAATTGGGGAATTCTATTCTTTGAAATAGAGGAATTTAGGAACTACATGGATGAAATCTACCATAACTCAAAGCCCAATACTTAAATTCAATGAAGGAGTTGAGGTCTGAACTTGATCCTAGCTTGAATCCTTTCTTCATCTTCAGGTTTCACGAGAGAGAAATATTTTGGGAAGGAAGAACTTTGATTTTCTTTTAAGTTTTGGAAATAATGACTTGAATGGGTGAATTTTGGGGTTAAAATCACTTATTATGGGTCCTTGTCTTGGGTAAAACGCATAGTATCAATTCACTTAAATCCATAAAAGACCCCTTTGCCCCTAACTTACAGTGGTCTGCCTCACGACCACATGAGGCTCCACGAGCCATCGTCCCTACCAAGAGTCGTGGTGTCGGTTGTGGTCTTTGACCAGTGGCCTCACTTGGTGACCCCTCACCCTCCAATTATAACTCAAGGCCACGACCCTTCCCAAGTCCCGTGGTGGCCTTCACGAGCCATCTAGTGGCCCGTGGGGAGGGTCTTATCTTGGGATAGTTTTACATACCTACTATCTAGCCTTCCACGAGCCTCATCACAACCCGTGGTCCCCACCACGAGCCATCAAGTTGGTCGTGGGAAGGTGGGCAATGCTTGGTGAAGATTAGGATGCCCAAGATTTCTTCTTTGGCTCTTGCCCTCTCATTTAGCCCTAGTTTAGCCTACTAGAGTCCGAGATGTTACATCATCTTCCCCTTGGAAACATTCGTCCTCGAATGACATTCTAGACACCTCTTTGAAAGAAAAGACTCAATACTAGTAGCCCATCATGTATGCAATCTCATCAAAATGCACAAAACCAAGGACATATGAACTTCAAGCTAAACATACGCAATGCATCATAAGGAAGTAGGAACTAGTCCTAACAAACCAATATGCATGAAATTTCAAGATTTCTCATTTTCAAGGAGGAACTACCTTCTCCAAGTTAAAAGCATGCTCGACACGATCCCATGGAGCCCATATGCAATTCATTCTCAAAAAGTATAGGTAAAGCAGGTTCATCAATTCATCTCATGAAGTCTATAGGCAACTCATACTCCATGTGCAACAACATGAGGAAAATTAATCATGTAAACTCATTTTCTTTCAAACACAAATTTTTCATGAACACACATAACATAATGAAATCATGGCCACACATAAAACACATGACTCCAAAACAAAAGACAATGAAGAGGAACTCATTACATCAATCTAGAATAGAAGTAGCAGGAAAAAGATGAGGATATTGGGAAATCATATTGGCCTCGGCCTCCCAAGTAGAACCCTCAACTAAATTATTCATCCACAATACTTTCACAGAAGCAACTTTCCTGTTTCTCAACTTCTTAACTTGCCGGTCTAAAATCTCAACCGGAACTTCCTCATAAGAAAGACTCTTATCAACGCCGTACCCTTCTAAGGAAAATATGGAAGTCACATATCCAACACACTTCTTAAGCATAGAGACATGGAAAACCAGATGCACCGATGCCAACTCATTTGGCAAATCCAATTTATAAGAAACCTTACCAACACGTCTTAAAATTTGATATGGGCTACATACCGGGGACAAAGCTTCCCTTTCTTACCAAACCTCATTACACCCTTCATGGGTGCGATTTTCAAGTAAACCCAAGCATGAACATCAAACTCAAGATCCCTTCTTCTTACATCGTCATATGACTTTTGTCAACTTTGGGCCATTTTCAACCTTTCCCTTAAAGCTGAACTTTCTCTATGGCATCATGTACCAAATCATGACCTTTTAAGGCAACATCACCCACCTCAAACCAACCTATGGGAGATCTACACTTTCTACCATACAAAGCCTCAAATGGAGCCATATCAATGCTCGAGTGATAGCTATTGTTATAAATAAACTCAATCAATGGCAAATGGTTATCCCAATTACCCTTAAAATCAATCACACAATCCCTTAACATGTCTTCCAAAGTTTTGATAATACGCTCTGCTTTCCCATCGGTTTGGGGATGAAAGGTCGTACTAAGCTTAGCACGAGTACCAAGCCCCCTTTGGAATGACTTCCAAAATTGAGAAGTGAATTGGGTACCACAATCAGAAATAATGGAAAAATGCACACCATGCAACATTACAATTTCTCTCAAGTACATCTTGGCATCGTCCTCTGCCGGATAAGAAACTTTGACGGGAAGGAAATGAGCCGATTTTGTCATCCGATCTACTATCACCCAAATCGAATCATGTTGTCTTCGAGTGCGAGGCAAACCAACAATATAGTCCATGTTCACATCTTCCCACTTCCAAGTAGGATTGCTAATATCTTGGGACAAACCTCTCGATTTCTGATGTTCAACCTTTACTTATTGGAAATTTGGACACTTAGCCAAAAATCCCATCATTTCTTTCTTCATCCCATTCCACCAATAGACCTCCCGGAAATAATGATACATCTTATTAGATCTCGAGTGAATGGAATACCGCGAACTATGGGATTCAAACAAGATATGTTCTCTCAAGTCATCAACATTCAGAACACACAAACGACCTTGAGATCTAAGTACTCGATCTCCCCCTTGGGAGAAAGCCTCAACGGATTTCTTAATCACCCCTTCTTTCAATTCTACAAAAATTGGATAAAGACCTTGCTTGGCCTTCGCATCCTCCACAAAAGATTATTTGGAACCATTATGAACCATAACACCACCCCTCATGTAGTCCCTTAATTGAACACCTAATCGGGCCAATCTATGAACATCTCGAACCAACTCTTTCTTCTCTTCTTCAATATGAGCCACACTACTCATAGATAACCGACTAAGAGCATCCGCTACCACATTGGTTTTACCGGGGTGATAAAGAATACTCATGTCATAATATTTAAATAACTCAAGCCACCTTCTTTGGTGAAGATTTAGATCTTTTTTATCAATCACATAGTGCAAACTCTTGTGGCCGGTAAATACATCTACATGAACTCCATACAAATAGTACCTACAAATATTTAAGGCAAAATCAAACACCGCTTATCAAGGTCACGGGGAGGATAATTCTTCCCATGAATCTTAAGTTACTTTGAGTCATAGGCAATCACTTTCCTTTTTTTCATAGGCACACACCCTGTCATGACCCGAGTCTACACCCTGGATGTGGTCGGCACTCGAGAACCATTGTTGGTCCCCAAGTGAACCCTCATCCTGGCTGACTACAAGCGGAAGACTAACTCAAGCATACAAATGATTAAAAAATGATTTAAATTCAATAAACTCAAGTTCAAGATAATATGAGCAATACTGAATAGATAACTCGGAGTTTGTAAAAACAACTCAAGGAAGATACATATTGAAACCTACTCAACTTTGTCTATCTATAAAGCCTCTACTATTACAGAAGGATATCGGGACAAGACTCATGAAATCTCAAAACTACTTACTGTAAGGTAAAGGTGATGTCCTCCAAAATGTAAGAAGGCTCACACAAGCTGACTGGAATATCACATGCCCTTAATGAAACACCTGTTCATGATCCTGAATACTTGTATCTGCATCATGAAACGATGCAGGCCAAATGGCTTAATACATGAAATGTACGATCATGTAAGGGGAATTCTAAAGCATAAACATAAGCTTGAACTTGATAAAAAGGAAACATACTTACCTCTTCTCAACTCACTCAACTCAACCCAATTCAAAGAAACATAGTTCAACTCAAATTAGAGAAAATAGGGCTCAACTTAATAATAGGATATTCAACCCAATGAAACATAGTTCAACTCCACTTTAGAGAAAATAGGGCTCAACTCAATAATAGGATACACTACTCTAGATACTCAATTCTAGATAAAGCAACAATAAAAGATGCAATATATGGAAAGCATTTAAAACAGTAGATAGCAAATCAATGTATTGAAAAATACAATAATAACTCAGTTTGTATATAAAAATACAATATAACTCTATGGGAAATTTTCTAACCGACAACCATCACTATAAGCTATATGATGATATAACGTCTAGCCTACACTGCCAGAATTGTCCTATACTTTGCAGGGTATAGAACGTACTACTAAGTGGATCCACTATTCTATGCTAAAAGCATTAAGGAATCATCTAAAATGTATGACCCTTTCTACCCAAGTTGGCTACATGGTTTATGGAGACTTTGAGTTATCTAAACTCGTCCCCATATGTAACTAGCTCATATGTTTAAAAACATAACTTTTTCTATGGTTTAAGAATATCACTCAACAATATTTATCTCAAAAGAGATGGTACTACAACTGCTCATGAAAATTCTTTTCGAAATCGGTGTTTCCTCTAATCTTTAAATGTGAAAACATTTACTCATAGAAATACTGAGTTCCCATATATCATTTTAAAGAAAATGAACTCAACTCTACTCTTCCTCAAACTCATATGCTCAAGTCTCAAAACAAATTTTAAAAAAGTTTGCAAAAGACTTCTCAAAATAGGGTTCATGCAGAATTATGGGCCTGAACTACTCAACTCAAGGACTCAATGATACTTCTCATCTCAAGACTTCTCCACTCATAGGGTTAATGCACAATTATGGGCATGAACTACTCAACTCAAGGACTCAATGATACTTCTCATCTCAAGACTGCTCGACTCATGGAGTTCATGTGGAATTATGGAAAAACTACTCAACTCAAGAAACTTCATGGGAAACATGTAGTAGTCCCATGACTATGGATATAATCTCAAAAGGATTAGGAACTCATTTCTCAAGACTTAGAACTTGAAGATACTACTCCTCTCAAAGATACTCAAATTATGGAGTTCATACGGAATTTATAGGCATGAACGATTTGACTCAAGAATCTCAATGATAATGTCGACTCATGAATACATTCTCCTCATTATGATACTCACTTACTTGAGTCTTGAAATAATTTTAAAGTTATTGTAGAAGACTCCTCGAAAAGACTTAAAGGGACTTTCTAAAAAATACTCGAAAGAACTCTCAAGACTTTATTCGTAACTCTACCTTAAATTTGAATTATGAATTCAAGGTTATGATTTATGATAGGGATGATATCGTGATGATTAAATGACTTTTAGATAGTTAATAATGAGAAACGGTTGAAAAACACTATTTGGGGAGCAAATTCGCGACGCGGAGATGAATTATAATATTTGGTCACAAATTAATTATTGAAACAGTGGAGTTCGCGTTCTCTCTGTGATGCGGAGAGGGAAATTTCACTTCTGAGGAACATGTCCACGACGTAGATCTGGTACCTTATTTTCTGCCCGATCTTTTCTTACTCATTTTTGGATCCTAATTAGCCTAGAATCGAATGGTTTCTTTCCCAATCACATAGAATCAAATATTAAACTTATGTACACGATAATCTACTCCAAACAACCCTCAATTCACTAACTTTTATCTCAAGAACTCATCAAATCCTTCAAAATTCAAGAACAGAAATAATACTTTCAAGAAACAAATCAAGAACTCAAATTCTTCAACTTCAAAAATGAAACTGCGCTGAAAATAACATGATTGGCATGTTGATGAACGAACACAACAGTATGAGAAACTTAGATACTTCTTAGGATAAAATCCTTGGCAAAAACCCCTCGAAAATAGCAAGAATCTTGATCGCCTTCAACCTACCTTCTTTTCTCCTCTTTCATCTTATTTTCTCATCTTGAACTCTCTGATAAAACCCTAAGCATATATGGATATATGAAAACTGACCCAAATCAGATTTTTCCCAAAAGTATTACTAAAATTTGATCTAAGCTGATTGGGTAAGCCAAAGACCAACATACCCATCATATTTCAGGTAACTTTCCTTAATTGGATAGCCTGACTTCAAATAGGCATATCTCCCTTATATGAGATCAAAAGATAGCAAACTCAGTAACGTTGGAAAGAGGAATCAGAGATCTTTCATTTGATATCTTATGGGTCTCCTAACTCATCATGTGCTAAAAGTTATGGTTGTTTGAAGTTGACCCCAAACTTAGAAGAACTTAGGAATGACTTGAATGAACTCTCTTCAATTCTTTTTGGAACTCAAGGTGCTACATCTAGCGACTTTAAACTTAAGAATATTTTATATTCCTCGGTAAAGTCCTATCCACAACGAAGGATGGTTTGAGTCTTAGCTCAAAAAATTTATGGGGTATTACACACCCTAGACCAATTCTCGAGCCGTCACAATAAACCATAAAATCATCCATCTCTTTCGGTAAGGTCAACACCGGGGCAGAAGTAAGTCTATCATTCAACTCTTGAAAACTCTTTTCACATGATTTGGACCATATGAACTTAGCCTTCTTTTTAGTCGAAGCCATCAAAGGAGAGGGAATTGAAGAGAATCACTCAACAAAACTTCTATAGTAACTGGCTATACCAAAAAAACTTATAATATCCAAAGGAGTTAAAGGTCTAGGCCAACTCTTGACCATATCCGCCTTCTTAGGATCTACCTGAATACCCTTACTTGAAACAATATTATCAAGGAAAGCTACAGACCTTAACCAAAAATCACATTTGCTAAACTTTGCAAAGTGTTGTTGGTCCTTAAGAAGTTGCAACACGATCCTCAAATGATCAACATACTCATTCTCACTTTGTGAATAGATCAAAATATCATCAATGAACACAATTACAAACATGTCAAGGTATTGTCTTAACACCCTATTCATCAAATCCATAAACACCGCCGGAGCATTAGTCAACCCAAACGACATTACCAAAAAATCATAATGACCATACCAAGTTCAAAAAGCCGTCTTCGGAATATCATCTTCCCGCACCCTCAATTGGTGATAACCCGATTGAAGATCAAACTTAGAGAAATAACGTGGTCCTTGAAGTTGGTCAAATAAATCATCTATTCTTGGGTGAGGATACTTATTGTTAATGGTCACCTTATTCAACTGATGATAGTCAATACACATACGAAGAAGCCCATCTTTCTTTATAACAAACAAAACTGGAGCACCTCATGGAAAGATACTAGGTCAGATGAAACCCTTATCCAACAAATCTTTCAATTTTTATTTCAACTCCTTAAGTTCATCCGGAGCCATTTGTTTAGGAGGAATAGAAATAGGTTGCATATCTAGGAGAAGGTTAATACCAAAGTCTATTTCTCGCTTGGGAGGAATACCGGGTAGCTCATGTGGGAACATTTCCGGAAACTCATTAACAACGGGGGCCGACTCGAGGGAAGGGGTTCCAGAGTATACATCGATCACACTAACGAGATGGTAAATGCAACCCTTAGAGATAATCTTTCTAGATTTATGAAAAGAGAATCACTAACCCTTAGGCATAGAAATTCCCCTCTTCCACTCTAGGACAGGCTCATTCGGGAACTGATACTTTACTACACGAGTTCTACAATCAATTGAAGCATAACATGAGTGCAGCCAATACATACCAAGAATAACATCTAAATCTAACATGTGAAGCTCTACCAATTCAACAAGAGTAACTCTATGAGACAAGGAAACAATAAATTTTCTATAGACCCTCTTAGCCATAATAGAATCTCCAACAGGAGTAGAGATAGAAAAAGGTTCTAACATCACATCAAGGAGGGCATCAAATCTCATATCCACATATGGTGTTACAAAAGACAAAGTAGCACTGAGATAAATCAAAGCATATACATCAAGTTGGAAAACTTTCAACATATTGGTAACAAGATCGAGAGAACTCTCTTGTTCAGCATGAGTCTGAAGTGCATATAAGTGGTTTTGCTTAGGATATTGGAACCCAAACAACTATGAGGATCTTATTTGCCCTCTCTTCCTTTAGTGGTAAGCATCGGGCAATCCCTCATTTTGTGACAACTTTTACCACAACCATATGTGTCGGCTAGGCACTTACCCTACTACTTCATTCAACACTTAGTACAAGTAGACATGAGAAATGAAGATCCACTACTAGTACCTCTTCGATTCTTATGGTTAGACACACTTTCTTTATTAAACTTAGGAGGAGCATTGGAGGAACCTTGACCGGAAAACCTTCAACGGAATCTAGGACGACCATGTCCATCAGACCTTGCATTAGAGAAATTTACATCACCGGTCTTAGCCCTTCTTGTCTCCCTAGATTTGTCCTTAAGTCTTTCCTCCTAAATTTGTTGTGCATGAACCATGTGACGAGAGATGTCCATGTCATTAATGAGAATGTTGGTACTACACTATTTGACCACCATTTCGGACACACTCGAAATGAACTTGCTCATCTTAGCCCTTGAATCGACAACCATTGTTGAAGCATACTTATATAATTGAGTGCACTTTAGAGCATATTTCCTCACACTCATACTCCCTTGTCAAAGGTTAACGAACTCAAGCACCTTAGCTTCCCTCATCTCAAGGCGAAAGAACATATCAAGAAAAATGGCTTTAAACTTCTCCCAATCAAGAGGACCCGCGTCTTCCGGTCTCCCTTCCTTCCATTTGTTATGCCATTTTTGACCCACTCCTTTTAGTTGATAAGTGGCCAACTCCGCCTTTTCCATCGGCTTAACTCCCATGATCATCCAAACCTTATAGACCTCATCAATAAACTCTTGACGATCTTCCTGAACTTTATAGCCATGAAACTCCAAAGGATTTTTCCAAGGTTTCTAGTCAGCAAATGTGGTTTGAGTTTTGGTAATATTGGAGAAGGCATAACGGTAAGTGTCTAGCTGGTTCAAATGCGTGTTTTGGTTGTGAAAAGATGGATTATAAGATAAGAAATTTTCATTTAGTTGCTAAGAATGAGGGATATAATCATTACCGGGCTCAACCCTACCCTTCCTTAGGTCCTAATGGTCATCAAAAATAGGTTAGGTTTAATGCTCTTCAGACACAACAAGATCATGAGGGTTCCTCGGATGTGGTAATTGTTAAGTGATAGTATTTTAGCTTGTGGTTATGCATTGCTTGATATTGAGTGTTTCATTGGCTATGGTAAGACTCCATATATTGTTATTGTGTTTGGAGTAGTCCTTGAAATCCTTGTGAAAACTTCTTAAATATCTACTTGTATCAATGGTTCCGTACTTGCTATTGTTTTGGTGTTATGCTTGGGTTGAGGGAGATAGATTTGAAAAGAATAGCGGGGTTTCCTCCCAAGGGAGAGATAGTGTGCTTCATGATTGGTTCATGAGTAGAACTATGTTGATTTTTAAAGAGTTCTTTCTTATGGATTGGTGTGCAAAAATTCGAAGGCGATGAGATATCTTAGTATCTCTATCTTTTTCCTTCTATCTTTGGGTCTAGCTTGATGCCTTAGTCCCTCATGGTTCACTCTTTAGGATTCGTGCGTCTTAGTCATTCTCTTGATTTGTCATGCATACATGCTCATGAATTTTCTTTTTGATTTTTCAAAGATATGATTTAGGATGATGATTACTTCATGATTATGTACATTTGAGTATCATTTGCATATGTATCTTATAAAATGATGTTTTGAACATGTTTTAGCTTGGATTCGAGGTTCTTCCTTAGTTATGTGCATTTTGATGAAGTTGCATTAATGTTAGATTGTTAGTTTCTCTCCTACTCTATTCCTGCTAGTTTTAGTTCCATTCGAGGACGGTTGTTTGGGGGGATATTATAACACCGCAGATTTGAAAAGGGCCAGAAAGGGAAAATAGGAAAGGTCTATGAACCCAAAATGTACCATGGACCCTTCATGGCACCCTATATGATCTGTAAAGGGGACCACGACCTATTAAGTGGATCATGGTAAGTTTCCAGAATGTGCCCCAAGTAGTCTTTCCAAATGAAAGAATTCATTATGAAAATAGTGTCACTCACATTGACGCCCAGATGGCCCATGGTGATGTTGATAGACCGTCAAATGGGTCGTCAAATTGCCTAATTAGAAGGGGTTTCTCCACTACCCACTGTTAAGGGCCATATACGACTTTACGGTGCGTGAGTTTTCAAAGATATGATTTAGGTTTATTGATTGCTTCATTATTATGTGCATTCCAGTATTATTTGCATGTGTGCCTTATAAAATGATGTTTTGGACATGTTTTATCTTGGAGTTGAGGTTCCTCAGTTATGTGCATTTTGATGAAGGCGTGTTAATATTGGGTTGTTAATTTCTCTCCTACTCTTTTCGTGCAAGTTTAAGTTCCATTCAAGGATGAATGATCCCAAGGGGGAGATATTGTAGTACCTCAGATTTGAAAAGTGCTAGTAAGGGAAAACGGGAAAGGTCCAAGAACCCAAAGTGGATGATGGACCCTTCACGGCACCCTCGACAGTCCGTGAAGTGGACCACGGCCCGTTAGGTGGTTCGTGGTAAGTTTAAATGACCTTCCCTAGAAAGGTCTCACTCACAAGGACACCGAGATGGCCCATGGTAATTTTTAGGAATCGTCAAATGGGTCTTCAAGTGTCATACTGAGAAAGGATTTCTATCGTAGTCACTGTTAAGGGCCACGAATGTCTTAAAAGTTGAAGCTTCATAGGGACCGTAAGGTCTTCTCTGAAGGAGACTTGTTAGACTTAGAGTTTATGATCAACTTCAAACGATCATATATTTCAGCAGAAAATGAATTAGGTGGCCTATGACCTATCAAATTAAGGAACTTTGAGTTCGATTTTTCAACACCACCGGGTTTTCCTAATTCAAAGCATGGAGTAAAGTCATGCGCAAAATAGTGAAGCCATGTTGGGTAGAGCATCTTCACAACCCACTTGATGGGCCGTGCTGCTCTAGACTGCTCGTGAAGCCCTTCTAGAGAATCATTGATAATGGCTCAACTACACCACTTATAATTCAAAGGGTAGGCTGTCGCTGACTAGTGTAAACGCAACGATGAGTTGTGGTTAATGCCACAAGAAGTGATACAACAAAAAATTCAAGTATGAAATATTTGATTGTTTTAATTTCTTGTAGAACCGAAGTAAATAACACGTAACATAATGTAAAACAAATATGTTTTAATTTTCGATAGCAAGTGAGTTTGGTAATCAATTGCTAATGGAAACAAATAGTACGAAGTTTGAAAAAGTGTAAAGAGGACCATAGGAGTGTTTGAGTAATTTAACACTAATTTCGTTTAATGGGTAATTATCATTTGCTTTAAGTTGTTGAATCTCAGTGGGTAGGATGGGTTTTGAATTTAACATCTATCTTTCAATCAGCTATCATACTTCGAGTAAGTTCCTTCGAACCTCAACAAGTTTCGCAACACAAAACAACTCAATTCCTTAACTTATCGCGCCTTATCAAGCTGGGTTGTGAAGACAGAAGCCAAAACAATTATCAATCATTTATTCTATTCTACGCAACTTTCGCAAGCAAACATCGAGAGTTAAGACTAGAACTAGATTTGCAACTTCAGTTCATAGATTAAAACATGACTAAATGATTGAACCCATTTCAAAATAACATTAGACATAGCAATTAACAATAAACATAATCTAATTTATGTATTCAATTACATAGTCACACCCCTAAGGAAATGGGGTTTAGCCTAACATAGCAAAAAATAAGAAATCGTTACCAAAAAGATGTTCCACTCAAAAGACAGAATCCCTAATGCTCAAATGCTGAGATGAAGACTTGAACCTTAGATTCTCAATATTCTAAGCTCAAAAACATCTCCAAGAGTATTCAATAATGTCAAAATATGTAAAAAGAAATCTCTAAAATCTATGTAAAACCCTTTTCGCTCTCTTTAAACATCACTTTATACGTTTCCAAAAACTTCCCAAAATTTTAGTACGTGGTCCACTTCGGCGAAGTTAGTCGGGATCGCTGAACGGCTTGGCGATCCACCGAGTAGCACCTTTTCTCGCCTTTTGGCTTGACTTCTTCACCTAATTGCCCTGTAAACTTAGTCGAGCTCATCATTTATTCGGCGTATCACAGAAATGCCCTCTCAATCTCCGAGTTGAATTAGTTCATGAGCTAGTTCCCTGGATTATTTGGTCACCTGGGAGCCCATTTGGCGAGCCGTGGCTTTTGTGAGCTCCAGCTCACATTTTCTTCAGCTTTTTCAAACTTTTCTCTCCTTTCCGTATCTTAATGTCCCTGCCTTATTCTTTAACCTTCATTGGTGCAAATAAACACTTAAACATCAGTTATGGACACAAAACAGACATTGAGGGAACTAATTCATTACATAACAAGCCCAAAATGAGTCAATCTTCTCGACTCGACAACCACCACTAACCTAAAGTTTTGCTTGTCCTCAAGTAAAACATAAGATCAATCAGTTCAACAAGGATGTCTACAAGTTGTGCTCCTTGACACTCAACATGAAAGTGCACACAAGGTTTAACTCAAATATGCAATTTTTAATTGTGCACTAAAACTTTCCAACTATGACTCTCCATCATCAATTAGATTTCATGCTCAACAAAAGTATTAGAATGCCCTCACATCAAGAATGATTTAATGCTCTCACAAACCCAATCAAGGATTACAATTTTGGAATCGAAATTAACTCTCACACTCGCAATGAGAAAAACATGCATGTTTTTATCCTTATGTTTACCGGTATTTTCCAACCAACACATCATTTGGCTTATGCAGGATCAAAAAAGGTCATTTAAAGCTAGTAATTGAGTTGAGGGTAAGGGTATGATCATTTCAGCTTAGTGAATCTACCTCCGTGAAGCATGGCTCATATTTCACTTCTTTTCCTTTTCTATCATTCCAATTCATCCTTGGCCTTTTCATAACACACAAAGTTTTTGGTATAACTCATCAGACACCCCTTTTATTTCCACAACAATGCACACATATACAATTTTTTATATTACTTTTCTCTTCCCATCTTTCTCTCTCTTTTTTTCATTTATATGAAGGGGTTCCATCCTTTTCTTCTCCACATGTTGCCAATGACGAATATCACGATCTTCTTGCTCGATTTCTTTTCTCATTCTTACCACACCCCTAACTTAGGCTTTCATCCTAAGTTGGTTATTCAAATAAACAAATGCTTCACTAAGGTTATAGGTAGGAATGACATGACAATTTCAACAACTGGTTTAACATTTGCATTCATGTTTCATCCAAAGAAAAGGTTAGGCTCAAATGGTGCCAAGCTAGGTTCACACACTCAGAAGGTGGTCACAAAAATGTATAGAAATTTGGTTCACTCTCTGATTAACGTATCAGGACACTTCTTCCAATTATAAGTGTCAACGATCACTAGTCAGTACAATAACCCAACTAAATGAGTTGGGGTCGATCCCACAGAGAATAGTTTATCCTTCAAATTCAATGATGAAAATATGACAACAATCTCGTCAATTAAACACTTGTTACACCTTTTTGGTTTTAGTTTCAAATATCAAATTATGATTATCATTCCGATTTCACACTTCAACACAAAATAATCAAATAGTAAGGTAGAACTTGGGGAATTGACCAACCAATTATTGAATTTTAACTTAGTGGATGAACGTCAATGCTCACAATAGGATAATTTGTCGTGGGTAGGTAGGACCATATGTAAAGTAATTTTCTCTCGAACAATTACCTTTTCTGTGTCGAATTCTCTCAAACCTCAACACTAATTCGAAGTTGCCCAACACTTGTTCTCATCAAATCCACTCTCTCGTGATAGATACAAAGGATAGATCCCATGTTTCAATTTCTCAAGATGAAATCATGGTAACCCACTACTAAGGATGCTAAGATTTCTACTTTGGTTCTGCACTTTTCTCTCGAGCAAGCCCAAAACACTGAACTTGTTACATTAATCATGCAAGATGACTTCAAAACGCAGCAACAACTCAGACCCACTTCAAAACAACGCCATTATTTGTAATTTAACGACACGCACTTAATAAAACTCAACAATTCGGTTTCATAGTCAAACCCCAAGAGAAGGGTTTTAGCCACTCATAGCAAAAATAGGAAAATCAACATCTGCCATGTTTTCCATAGCTGGGTAATTGAAACTTTAAAGTTAAAGTTTACTAAAATCTTCTCTATTACAAAATCTCAAGCAAATATCTTGCAAAAGTTACTCAGAAAATCACAGTGGTAATGTATTTTCCCTCTATTTTCTATTTCTTCCTTTCAGAATGCTTTCTCTCTCCAGCAAAAAATCAATTTAAACAAGTCTGAAGTGTGACCATTTAAGACCGATCGATGAGGTAAGTCGGGCTTCACTGATTGTTCGGTGACTCGCTGATTGTCCTTCATTTCGCCTTTAATTTTCACTCATTCTTGGTTCAGTTACTATAACTTTAGGCGATCTAGGTCAGAATCGTTGGATGATTCCGTGAATTGCCCTTTCTTCTTTTACATCGCCCATCACCACTTACTTGGGTCTACATCAGCACCTTTTGGCGACATGGTCATCCTTCGCCGAAGTCATTGGCAACTCGCCGAGTGGATTTTCTGCTCGCTGAAGTTACCCCAATTCATCTCCAGCACTCTGTAACTTTAGGTGGTAGAGTGGCAATTTGGTGATTCGCCGAGTGACATTGGCGATCACCAACCCTTCATTTCTTCATTCGTTTGGCTCGTTTTGTTCCTTTTTGCACATTAGTGTCCATGCATTGTTCCTCAATCCACATACCCTAAAATCAAGGATTCATATCAGTTATTAGCATAAAATAAGAAATTTAGGACACTAAATCTATTAAAATAAAGCCCTTAATAAGTCCAAATTGTGGACTCATCAACACCCCCAACTTAAACTTTTGCTTGTCCTCAAGTAAAACTCAAGTTCAACAGTTCAAAAAGGTTGTCTCAAACCGTGCTACAAAAGGCTCAATCATGAATGCACATTTAAAGACTCAACTTACTCATGCAAGGATCAATTGCGCACTCAAAGATTCATGTTGTGACTCACCATTATCAAAGACTCTCAATTTCACAATACTTGCTTCCAATGCAAGTTCAAGCTAGACAAAGGTACTCAAATGCCCTCACACAAAGAATGATTCCATATTCACACACAATGGTTTAACAATTTAAAGCTCTAAAATCAAATGCAACACTCACACTCACAAAGATAAACACAATACATGATTTCACCCATAAGTTTGCCCTTATTTTCCAATCAACATTTGTTTCAGCTCACTCAAGATCAAAAAGGTATTTTCAAGGCTTATAACGGGGCTGAGTGTAAAGGTATGGTCATTTAGGCTCAATGGATTTAACCCTCATGAAATGTGGTATGAAAAACACTTTCTTTCCTTTCCTTTATCATTCTCATTCGTGCTCAAAAGTCACCCCATTATTCATCTTCCATGGACTGTTGGACACCCCATTTTCTGTAACAACTCGGATAACTAGTAAGACCAAGTTAGAGCCTAATGGAAATTAAACTAGAGCCTTACGTGTGAGTTTTTGAGGTTGATGTTTGGTTGTAGGTTGTATATTGACTTCCCGAGCTTAGGTTGAGGTATCTAGGGGTTAAAAGTCAAGGTACGACCCCCCCAAAGAGCAACCAAGGGTCCTTGAGGGGAACCCTACAGTCTAAACCCCTAATGCTGCCTAAAATCAAGAAACTGCCAAAATCTCATGACCTACGAATGGAGACCTACTCCCCGTAGGTCCATCCATGCCCCGTGGATGGCCTCTGTAGGTCAAGTCCCCAGGTCCATGTAGAAGACTCAAACCACGACCCCACAATACAGGGCATGATCCCATCCACGGACCGTGAGTGAGGTCTCGTGGTTTGCACCTGTAGGCTGCCTTAAACTCGACCAAAGGTGGTTAGTTTAGGAAATTCATTTTTTGTTGTTTTCATTAGTGTTCGTTTAATATGGGTTTATTTCATATATATAAATTATTTTAAGGTATTAAACACCTCATTAATTCATTATAATCCAAGACCCCAAATCAAAACCCAACTACCTCCCTCTCCAAGAATCTTCTCTCTAGAACCTCCATTGAAGAACCAAGAAGAAACCAAGTTAGAGCTTCAAGATGGGAGATTTTCAATACGAATTTGGTTGGATTCTACACCTAAGGTATGTGAGTTTTCATCCTTGGGAAGCTATCACCCAAGGAGCCCTTTCAAAAGCTTTTATCTCAAATCTAGAAAACCCAATTAGCTAGGGTTTCAACTCAACTCCGTGGATTCCTTTCAAAGTTGCTTTTAAAGGTTGAATTATGTTTTTTTTATGAATGTAAGACTGATTTTATATGATTTTAACTCAAATCCTTCAAGAATCCATGAGACCCCAATCCTAGCTAAGGTTCTTCTTTACATTATGTGATGGTTTTACAAGTTGGTCCAATTGATTGGATGTGAGTTAATTATGATGTAATTGCATGATTTAAGTATGATTCTACATGTATACTTGCTTAATCTAAGATTTCTAAGGTGAATTAATGTGATTACGGCTATGCCATGAAAGAGGCTAATTGAGGGTTTATATGTGACCTTCTAAGATTGATGAACTTCTTGATGAATTGCCTTAGATTAGATCACCTAGAAGTGAATTGCTTTTAAGTAAAGCTTGTAGATATGAACTAACTTGATTAGGTCTTACATGGTGAATCATGGTTGAAGTAGTATTGAGGTCTAGTTTACTTGATACTATACGACTATAATTGAGTAAGAATGAAGAATGTGGTTAATCTACCTTCAGAGTTATGTTTACATGATAACCATGTGAGGTGTTTCTTGAGAGTAATGCCCATAAAATGAATATGACTACTAAGGCTTTAAAGGTAAAAGCTAAAAGGAATGAACTATGAATATTGAGGCATTAAGAAGAAAGCTATTATGCATGTTGAATTGTATATGGTGTTATTGTGGAAGGACTTTACCCACATGACCTACAATATGAGTAAATGAGCTCATACATGCAATGAATGAACTACTTAAAATATGATGATATATATGTCTATTATAATGAATGTTAGATGTGTTGATTTATATGGTCTATGATCCCTAAATGCAATATATGTGAAATATGCATGATTGTGATATTATGTACAAGCCTATGAACAGTCTGAGAGGGAAGTGTCTATGATGATAATGTTGTTGTTGTGTCATTGCAAGGACAATTACATACACACTCCATGCATAAGCATGATTATGATGTATCAATGGTGTTAATTGAAAGTATAGTTCTCATATGCACCTTTACACATTATTATGCATGAAATGTACATGATCATGATGATCCTATTGTGTTTATTGAAAGTCCATTCTCATGAAAACATATGATCTTGGTGTGAAAGGTTTACTCACATACTAATGATGAATCTAAGGTTGAAAGTCCATTCTCACCTAAATGAATCTATGAGCTATATTATGAGTTGTATTGAATGAAGGGAAAAAGTGTCCCTTCACACATGTAAATGCAATTCAAGACTAATTATGTATAATTTGGGAAATAATGCTTAGCACCGAGTGGATATGGAAAGTGAGGTAAAGGCCCTTCCGCCAATGCAGAGGTCGGGTCATCTAAAGTAAACTCATGAGATGGAAACTCCTCTGCCAATGCAAGAGGTCAGGTTTCTAGAAGAAATCTCCCTATCCCATAACTATGTGCCCATATAGGTCTTTAGCTAGTGGATCCACTTAAAAGATAAACATGTTAGTTCTACCTTAGGCAAGTAGGACACCTTCTTTTGGTAAGGGGTTACACGACACCGGATTCCATGTAGCTCACATGGTCTATGTCGGTTAAAGCTATATTCCCTACATGATAAGTAACACGAACAAGAGACTTGAGAAAGTCACATGAACAAGTAAAATGAACAAGTTCATGGGTTAGTTACCATGGTTCCTAAAGAGGTTCTACTTAGTGTGAATGGGGGTATGTGACTTCATTCATACATTGCACAAGTGGGCTTTGAGAGTGGGCATGGAAGGTTTCCCTTATGATATGATGAATATGAGTTATGCATGCTTTATTATGAATTATGGACATAAACATGAATATGACCATGGACTATACCAATGACTTCTTAATGAGCTTTACTTAGTGTGAGTGGGGGTATGGGACTTCACTTATACATTGCACAAGTAGACTTACAAGGGGGTTGTGGTGTGGTTTCATTATGGTATGAAGATATATGAATTTATGTATTCATGATATGGGTTTTGTTATGAAATGACTTTACTTATTACAATTCATGAACATGAATTGCTCTTTGTCTATATGTGTTGGCTATGAATGAGGTCAAGATATGTTATGCATGATCATGGTGGCCTAGAAGTGATACTTAGTGTGGATAGGATTATGGGGTCCTACCTATGCATTGCACAAGTAGAGCTTAAGGTTGCTTATGTGATAATTCTATTATGATGTGATGATCTTGGTATTTGATTATGTATTATGTTTATTATGGAGACTATGTCTTGTGAAGGTTGGAGTATGTATTATGCTTATGTTCAAGACTATGCTTGTAATTATGATGATATCTCTTATGCTATGATGAATTGTATGAGTTGCCTTATGAGTTGCATTCTCCAACTATTTCAAAGATGATGTTCAAAATGGGCATATAGCATGATTTCAATTGAAATGTCCCTTTTTATGCATGTTTTAAAGATTTTTATGCATGGCATCCATACTTAGTACATTTTGTGCTAACCCCTTCTTTCTACATTTCTATAAGTGTAGGGTTTGGAGATATTAGATTCCATCCTCATGGCTAGGACTCTAGTAGATCAAGAAGAAGATTGGTGAGTCCTCATTGTATTCAAGGGCTCGACCATATGTCCCTTACGCCTTTATGTTTATGTTTTAGACTTATTTAAGGGATATGTACCTAAGATTGTATTACAAGAGTTTTATTCCAAGTATTACAGATGGTTTGAGACATAGTGTTATAGACTCCCTCTTTTTTATAAAAGTCTTTGATTGTAAAGAAAAGTTTTAAATTCTGCACTTTTTCCTATGATCTTATGTTCAAGATATGCTATGAGGCTTGTATGAGACCCCTTCGGGGTCAAGTACGCCATATTACGTCTAGGGGGTACCCCTGGGTCGTGACATTTTTTTTTATTCCATAACTTTTTCATTCATTTTCTTTTGATTTTATTTGTATCGAGGGGGTTCCATCTTTCTCAAAATCATGGGTCAAGGGGACTTCTTTGCATTTCTTGATTTACCTTCTCTTTTCACTACATAGCCAACTTTAGCCTAAGTTGGTTATTCAAACAAACCACAAATCATGAGGATTATGGGTGATGGATAAAGAAAGGGCACAATTTCATCAACTTTCTTCCAAGAAAAGGTTAAGGTTCAATGGGTGTTCAATCGAGGTTCACACACTCACAAGGTAGGTCATAAAAAGAGGTATAATGTAAAATTGTTTAACACTCTTTAAAGTTTCCTAAGATCATCTCAAGAGCTTGCATCACTTAGTTGTAACACCACATATTTCTAATGACCTAAGCTAGAGCCTAATGTGTAGTCTAGTAGCCTAATGAGGTGTAAACGTAAGTTTAAGGTCCTAAAATAAAGTTCCTAACTTAGTAATAGGGTTCTACTGCCTAAACGTCAAGGGATGACTTCCGTAGGATCCACCAAGGGTCCATGAGGAGGACCCAAGGGAAGGTCCAAAAAGCTATCCAAAACAGCCTCATCCACGAAGAGGCAACCTACGAGGCGTAGGTTGACTCACGCCCCGTATGTGGGGGTCGTGATTCCACACTTGGTTTCTACCAAGGACCCTTCAAACTTCCTAGCCACAGTCCCAATCCACGAGTGTGTAGTACAGAGCGTGGACTGATTCATGCCTCGTGGATTGGTCTCGTGAGTTGAGACTTAGTCTCCTCATCAAGGCCTCTCATGACCCCTCTCTGACCCAAACCATGAGTGACAAGTACGGTCCGTGGTTTGGACCACGCCCGAGGGATGGGGACTCGTGAATGGGGGCTTGAGTGGACTACTTTGAGGAGGCCATGTGGGGGTAGTTTAGTAAATCACTAATTAATTTTTTTAAAGGTTGGGACGGTTATAATTAGTTATTATAAGTATATTATGGTATTTTTAGGTATTAAAACTGGTCTTTAACCCCTCACAACTCAAAATCATAACCCACTTCCCTCTCAAAACATTCTCTCTCTAAACTCCATTGAAGAACAAAGAAGAAGCTCAAGATTTAGGCTCAAGCTCCAAGATTTCTACTCCAATTTCGTGGGATAACATCAATTAAGGTATGGGAACCTTGATTCATGGAACATCTTTCTCCATGAAGCCCTTCAACTCTTGATTTCGAAATTAATATATTGTTCAAAAACTATGGTTTCTATTCCAACCATTTGTTCTTCCTAAAAACGATTTTATTATGTTAATTGCATTATATTATGAATGATTTGATGTTTAATGGTGATTTTCATTGTAAAATTCCCCTTGAACCCATGAACACCCCCTATGACTACAATTTCAAGTATTGTGATGGGTGTATTGATGCAAGATGATTACTATGAATTGCTTCGATGTGAATTTAGTTATTGAATATTGTTTTGTTCATGCCTATTGTAGTATCTTTATGTGTAATTGTGAGACATGATTTATGACCTTGGAAAGGGGTAAATTGCTAGGGTTTGTGCATGTTGATGAAAGTTGTGTATAACCTATTGATTCACTTAAAAAGTAAATCTCCTATGACTAATGTGTAAAGTATGGTATTGTTGAAAGTATTGATCTTCTCTCACCCTTATACTTAATGATGCATGAGTAGTCTAGGATGATGATGATGTATTGTGTTGATTGAAAGTCTAATTCTCATGAAAACACTATGAATGTAATGTGAAAGTCTTACTCACACACTAATGTTGATTCTAGGGTTGAAAGTACTTTGTCAACTTTAAATGAATCTATGAGCTATTTTGATGGGTTGTATTGAATAAGGGATAAAACATTCCTTCACACATGTAAATGCAATTCAAGACTTAATTATGTATAATTGGGAGATAATGCTTAGCACCGAGTGGATATGGACATTGAGGAAAAGTCCCTCCCACCAATGCTATAGTGAGGGTCATCCAAAGTGAACTCATGAGATGGAAGACCCTCCGCCAATTCCATAGGGCGGGTTTCTAGTAGCAATCTCAATATCCCATAACTATGTGCCAACATAAGATTTGGCTAGTGGATCCACCTAGACACTATACACTTAGTCCTACCTTGGGCAAGTAGGACACCTTCTTCGGTGTGGGGTTACACGACACCGGATTCCATGTAGCTCACATGGTCTATGTTGGTTATGCTATTCTTACCTAAATGAACGATAATGAATGAGACATGGGCTATGCTATGACCTCTTTGTGAGTTTACATAGTAGGAGTGGGGGTATGGGACTTCACTCCCACATTCCATAAGTGGACTTGGTAGGATGTTGTGGGATGGTTCCTTATTATTGTAATGAGATACAAAAACA
The DNA here is from genome assembly GCA_036553675.1 of Solanum okadae. NCBI lineage: Eukaryota > Viridiplantae > Streptophyta > Magnoliopsida > Solanales > Solanaceae > Solanum > Solanum okadae. The sequence continues at coordinate 17,015,862 of CM071686.1, read as the reverse complement.
TATATGTATCTTGAATAGTTATTCAATGTAATGCTCATGATTATTTCCTTATTGGTGACTAGTGATTATTATGAGGTTCATACGTGATATGCATGACCAAGGGAACTTCAAGGGGACACTTAGTAGTGTTGGTATTATGGGATGCCAACCATACATTGCACAATTGTTCCTTAGAGGTTGCTAAGGTGTTTGTATTACCATGTAGTGAGTATGAATGTAATTATGGCTTGTGTTGTACATTGACAAAGGCATTCTATTCTATCAAAAATGTCCTTATTATCTTAATGAGTGTAGGTTCCGGCTAGGTGACTTTCACTCTCTCCTTTGAAGAAGACTTGGATTGCTTTCTCCAAGTAGTGGTGAGTCCTCAAGTTCGAAGATGGGATTTCCTATCTTTTAGTTCTATTGTACTTTTCATGTTGAGACTTTTATTGATGTATAAGGGATAAGTCCCAACTTTGTATTCCTATGGTTTAGATGGTGGTATGAGACAAAGTCTAGAATTCCTATTACTTTCTTTTATGAAAAGTGAAGTTGATCTTCGATTGTAAAGTTTTAAATTTCTGCATTATTTCAATGTCTTATTTAATGATGATGCTAGAGGCTTGTATGAGACTCCTTCGGGGTCAAGTACACCATGTTATGTCTAGGGGGTACTCCCAGATCGTGATAAATGTGGTATCAGAGCATAAGGTTTTGGGAATAATATTTAGGTTGATGTCTTATGCACCATATCTAGTAGAGTCTTGTTCATGGGTGTGAAGTGCGCCACACTTATGAATAAGAAGCTATAAGATGCTTAGGAAACATTCACTTCTTTCATTACTCTTTAATTTAGTCATGTTTTGGAGTTCTAACTCTATGAAGTCCTTTCTTCTAACCCTTCTCTTGTGATTATAGGAAATGAATACAAGAATGGAAAACTTAAGAAGAAGGGTAGAAAAGATGGTGAATGATGAGGGAGTTCCTCCCCAAGGTCCTCCAGGTCCCCAAGGTCCTCAAGAGCGTCAAGTTCCTCAAGTTCCTAATGATGAAGGAGCTATGAATAATGTGGAGATAAGGGATGCTCTCCAAACTTTGACTCAAGTCATGACGGCGCAAGCACAAGCCGTGACAACTCAAGCTCAAGCCATGACGACTCATGCAAATAGGGAAGTTGGGCCCCGTACTAATCCTAATGTAAGCACCATGGCTTCAAGGCTAAGACACTTTACTAGGATGAACCCTCTTATCCTCTTGGGTTTTAAAATGAATGAAGACCCACAAGAGTTCTTAAAGTAGGTCTACAAGATAGTGGAGGCTATGGGGGTCACATCTAATGAGAAAGCCGAGTTGGTCAGGTATCAATTGAAAGACGTGGCCCAAGTGTGGTACACACAATGAAAGGACAATAGGCCCATAAGGGGGGTCCCATATGTTGGGAAGTATTCAAAAAGGCCTTCCTTGATAGGTTGTTCCCCCGTGAGAAGAGGGAAGCCAAAGTTGAGGAGTTCATCAACTTTCGCCAAGGAGGAATGAGTGTCCAAAAATACTCCTTGAAATTCACTAAGCTGTCCAAATATGCCCCATCATTGGTGTCTAACCCAATATATGAAATGAATCATTTTGTCACCGGTGTGTCCAATGCTATTGAAGAAGAGTGCAGAGAAGAAAATGCTCCATGACAACATGGATATCTCAAGGTTGATGGTTCATGCTCAACAAGTTGAGGAATCAAGGCTTAGGAAGAAGAGTAGAGAGGTGAAGAGGCCAAGACCCAAAGATGGAAATTCTTCTAAGGGTAAGTTTGAGGGTCAAAGTGGACCAAGGTTCAAGAAAAGGTTTTCCAACCAAGGCTTCTACAGTGCCCCAAGGCCCAACAAAGATAGGGTGTCTAACCCTAAGCCTCAAGGAGGCAATAGGGGTGGACCTCCCATGGATAGACCTACATGTGCCTTCAAGTGTGGTAAGAGACATGAGGGGAAATGTCTTGCCGGAATGGGTGTGTGTTATGGATGTGGAAAAAGTGGGCATTAATAGAAAGATTGTCCAACTTTTGCGACCAAAGGAAAAGAGGGTAACAAAGCTACACCAAGTGGTCCTAATGTTGATGCTCCCAAGAAGAATTGCTTCTATGCTCTCCAATCTATAAGTGATCAAGAGGGGTCCCCGAACATTGTTATCGGTATGTTTCAAGTATTTTCAATTGATGTTTATGCATTATTAGACCCCGGTGCCACTTTATCTTTTGTTCCTCCTTTTGTGGTAATGAAATTTGAGGTACCTCCCGAAGAGTTAAAAGAACTTTTTTCCCTGTTTACCCCGATAGGTGATTCAGTTGTAGCTAAAAGAGTGTATAGGATATGTCCTATCTCTTTGTCTCTTAGAGTCATTTTGGTAGATTTGGTTGAATTAGATATGTTGGACTTTGATGTCATTTTGTGGATAGATTGGCTTCATGCTTGTTTTGCTTCCATTGATTGTAGAACTCGGGTAGTAAAGTTTCAATTTCCAAATGAGCCCATTTTAGAATGGAAGGGGGGAAATTCAATCCCTAGAGGTCAATTCATTTCATGTCTAAAGGCTTGTAAAATGATTTATAAGGGTTGTATCTATCATATTGTAAGAGTTAAGGACATTGGGTCCGAGGCTCGTCCTTTAGAGTCGGTCCCCATAGTGAGGGAGTTTCAGGAAGTATTTCCCAATGACCTGCCCGAAATTCCTCCCGAACGGGAAATAGACTTCGGCACTGATCTTTTGCTGGATACTCAACCCATATCAATTCCCCTTTACCGGATGGCTCCGACCGAATTAAAAGAATGGAAGGCACAACTCAAAGATTGGCTAGACAAGGGTTTTATACAACCAAGTATATCTCCATGGGGTTCCCCGGTTTTGTTTGTGAAGAAGAAAGATAGGTCCCTTAGGATGTGTATTGATTACCACCAATTGAACAAGGTTACTATAAAGAACAAGTACCCTCTCCCTAGAATTGATGACTTGTTTGACCAACTCCAAGGGGCGAGTTACTTTTCGAAGATTGACTTAAGGTCGGGCTACCACCAACTTAAGGTGAGGGAGGTTGACATTCCTAAGACGGCCTTCCGAACAAGATATGGCCACTATGAATTCCTAGTAATATCTTTTGGGTTGACGAACGCCCCGGCGGCGTTCTTGGACCTTATGAATAGGGTGTTTAGATATTATCTTGATTCATTAGTAATCATTTTTATTAACGATATCTTGATCTACTCTAAGAGTGAGGGTGATCATATGAAACATTTGATGATGGTTTTGCAAGTCCTTAAGGACCAACAATTGTATGCTAAGTTTAGCAAATGCGAATTTTGGCTAAGGTCGGTTGCGTTTCTAGGTCATATTGTGTCAAGAATGGGCATAGAAATTGATCCTACGAAAATGGACGCGGTTAAAGGTTGACCTAGAACCCTAAGTCCCACCGACATCTAAAGTTTTTTGGGTTTGGCCAGTTACTATCGGAGGTTTGTTGAGGGTTTCTCCTCAATCGCTTCTCCATTAACGGACTTAACCCAAAAGAAGTTTAAATTTGAGTGGACGGAGGCTTGTGAGAAAAGCTTCCAAGAATTGAAGGATAGGCTCACATTCGCTCCGGTGTTGACCTTACCGGAGGGTACCGATGGGTTTGTAGTATATTGTGACGCGTCTCGAGTGGGTTTGGGATGTGACCTTATGCAACAAGGTAAGGTAATCTCCTATACTTCAAGGCAACTTAAGATGCATGAAAAGAATTACCCATGATCTCAAACTAGCGGCAGTGGTGTTTGCTTTGAAAATATTGAGACACTATCTATATGGGGTACATGTAGATGTGTTTACCGACCACAAGAGTTTTCAATATGTATTAAGCCAAAAAGACTTGAACCTCTGACAAAGAAGGTGGTTAGAACTTTTAAAGGATTATGACATGAGTGTCCTTTATCACCCCAACAAAGCCAATGTAGTTGAGGATGCCTTAAGTAGAATGTATATGGGTAGTGTGGCTCATGTAGAGGACGAGAAGAAGGAATTAGTTCGTGATGTTCATAGATTGGCCCGTCTAGGTGTCCAACTTATGGATTCCGCCAAGGGTGGATTCATGGTTCACCATAGTTCCGAATCATCCTTTGTGGTTGATGTAAAGTCTAAACAACATCTTGATCCTATTTTGATGGAATTGAAAGAATCGGTTCTCACCAAGTCCATTGAGGTTTTCTCCCAAGGGGGAGATGGAGTGCTTAGGTACCAAGGTAGGTTGTGTGTTCCGGATGTTGATGGTTTGAGGGATAAAATATTAGAAGAGGCTCATGGTTCGTGGTATTCTATTCATTCGGGAGCCACCAAGATGTACCGTGACCTACGGGAAGTCTATTGGTGGAATGGTATGAAGAAGGATATAGCGGGTTTTGTGGCAAAATGTCCAAATTGTCAACAAGTCAAGGCCGAGTACATGAAACCGGGAGGTTTGCTCTAAGATATAAATATTCCCACTTGGAAGTGGTAGGAGGTGAATATGGATTTTGTTGTGGGGTTGCCTCATACGAAGGCAACACGATTCTATTTGGGTCATTGTTGATAGGATGATGAAATCAGCCCATTTCCTTCCCGTCAAGACTACTTTCTCGGCAGAAGATTATGGTAAGTTGTACATCAAGGATGTAGTGAGGTTGCATGGGGTTCCCTTGTTCATCATATCGAATAGAGGTACTCAATTCACTTCACATTTTTGTAAGGCATTTCAACAAGGATTTGGTACCAATGTTAAACTTAGTACAACCTTCCACCCTCAAATGGATGGTCAAGCGGAACGGACCATTCAAACCTTGGAGGATATGTTGAGGGCAAGTTTGATTGATTTCAAGGGTAATTGGGATGATCATCTTCCTTTGATAGAATTTGCCTACAACAATAGTTACCACTCTAGCATTGCCATGGCTCCATTTGAAGCACTATATGGGAGAAGGTGTAGATCTCCGGTTGGGTGGTTTAAGGTAGGTGAGTTTTCTCTAATTGGTCCTGAACTAGTCTATGATGCCATTGAGAAAGTTCGACTCATTAGAGAGAAGTTGAAGACGGCCCAAAGTCGGCAAAAGTACTATGCCAACAATAGAAGGAAGGATCTTGAATTTGAGATTGGTGATTGGGTCTACTTGAAAATCTCGCCTATGAAAGGCGTAATGAGGTTTAGCAATAAGGGGAAACTTACACTACAACATTTTAGGCCTAGGGCCACACTGAATCATGACAACGCTTGTAAAGTGTTGCCTAAAACATTTTTGGCTACGCAATCTAAAGCATATCCTTAGTTTTTACCATTTGGCAACAGTAATTTTGGCAACACTTATAAAGCGTGCTCTTTAGTAGTATAGGCTACGCTTTATAAGCGTTGCCACATCATAATATAATTAGCAATACGTATTTATACATATGACTATGCTTCTAAAGTATGATATTTTTATAATTCTTAAAACAACACTTTACAAGTGTGGTCTTATAATTTTCCTAAAATTTTCACCAAAATAATGTATTCCCCCCAATATATTTTAACTCTCCCTCCAATTTCTAATTGGCAAATAATAACCTCAATATACACATAACCCTAAAAATGTTTTGCCCCAAATTAAAATGATCTCATATTTGCTCTTTTGACTATATCACTACTAAAAAATTAAACCCTACTTTCCCTCCTTCTCATTTCCACCCCAAAAAGTCTCCATTGTAACTTTATCGATGTTTGGTTGTCATTTCCTTAATCGTGCTTCACCTTTATGGGAGAGACTAGAGAAATAATTCGAAGAATTCCATATCTGGAGGAATCGGAGAATCTACAAGAACTCAGGTAAAAGCTTCTCTTTGTCCCAATTTAGAGAACTCTGGTAGGAGCACCTCTTCCCAGATTAATCTAAGAAATTAGTGCCCAAATCACATACGGAGGTTCAGTGAAGTTTCTGCTCACAATTTTCTCTTCGGTTTCTGCTCATACTTATGTCGTTGGATAGATAAATCCATTTCTATGTTAATTACTCATAATATTTTGAAAAAATATTTAGACACTTTTAGGGTTCAGTTTTGGTTGCTAACGTGTTTGAGATGAATATTTGTTCATTTCATTTTTCTTACCGTACCCGCCTATATTGTCTTATGGTCCTCCTTGAATGGGAAGATGACGACCCTTTAGGGTTCTGTTTTGTACCTGCTTCTCAGGTATGTTTATGTTACATGTGGATTTTAGTTGGAGGTTTCTCTACTTGATGTTAATTTAATTAAGATTTTTTTTCGTATGGTCGATTGATTATTGATTCTATAGATCTTGTTCCTGAAAGTCAATTTATATTTTAGCCAAGAATGTACTTTTTTATGTCAATTTCGTTTAGTAAATTGTAGTGTGATGAAATTAATTATGAAATAAGTCTATAAAAATCTGATTTCTGTAAATGTCTTCCAGCCACCTAATGACCTATAATGCTACTCGAAATCCGATTTGATCTAGGAGTTTCTATCTTACATTGTTTCTAGTTTAGCAATGCAAAAACAATTTCGTTCTTTTTGAAATTCAAAGTGTAAAGAGGAATAAGTTGGAACTTTTGAAAAAAGGTTCACTACTTTGGAGCAATTTAACCTCCCTTTTTGTTTTCAAAGAATTATATTGAGTAATAATGGAACTTTTGGACATCTATTTTCTTTATACTATTTATATTCTAGAAATTGAATGGACTTAAAACAACTTGCTGCCTTTCTTCAAATTCTAGTACATGTATTCAAGCCTCAATTATCTTCTAGCTACTGCTCGTTTCATGTTTCTACATACATTTTCTCTCCATTATTCATAGAGTCAACTAGGATTGTATTGTTTAAATGTATTAGGATAAGAAAATATATTTACTTTCTTGAGTTTATGTCCATATGTTGTTTAATATTTTGAAGTATACTTGAGTTGAGTAATGTAAAACGCACAGGCCTATTTTTTTGTCTGAATCCCTACACTTAGTTGTAACGAATTCTTCCGGAATCTGTCAACTAATGTGACAAGTTTAAGAGATGAGCATTTCCTTATTTTAACATTCTAATTGGTAAAATCCTCTACTGAACAAGAATATTCTTGTGGAGTTTCTTGTGTTGTTTTTGAGATTACTGAATACATTTTCCAATGGACAAGCGGCTCTTAATATTCTCTAACCAAAGAGAAATCATATTATGAAACTTGGCTTTATGAGTTTCTGCTGCTTGATTGTTTCGTTTTTTCTACCTTACTTTTTGTATGTATATATTTCATCTTTCAGTGAATTTTTCTTTAACAGACCCGAGTAGTATAAGTTTAGAATATGGAGCTAAATTTTAGTGATGATAGTTGTATCAATGTAGTTCACAGAAATATTAAGAACTTCTATTCATGTTGGTTCTAATCGACAAAGTTAAACTCATGTCTTGTCTAGCTCAATTTTTAATGCATTTTGAGCCTCTTTTTTACTTTGTTGTTTAATGAGATATCTTCCTTACTCATTTCAGTGGTTATCATTGCCCACCTTTTAAGATAAACATCCTTGATGAAGCAGATTCAATAACTCATGATGCTCAAGTAAGTTGCATTACTTGTTTTACTATAATCTACATAAATTTGACCTAACACTCGAATTTGCAGAATCAAGGTTTACTCTTTACTAATAACCCAATATAAAATCTAATGTGACAATATTTTAGGAGTTCAAACATGATAATGTTACTCATAGTAAGCATAGAAAATATAAGAGAAATCGAATCAGTTATGTTAACTATATTTCTCTTTTTTTTCGGTTAACTCTATAACAGAATTCATTATTCTAAATTGATGTGACTGAGGGGGAGTAGTATTTTTGTGATTTCCTTTTGGTGTAAAGCAGAACTTGTAAATGAAGCTGAGTCCATGTTATAGTTCATAAATTTAATGTATACATAGTCAGAGATCTTTTGGGTTTTTGATATAATGTTTTACACAATCTTCGTGCTTTCCTTTTCGTAATATATGTAGCATTTAAACAAAAAAAAAACTTTCTGTCGTGAGCTGAAGTAGGCTTGTGAAGACCTTAAGAATTCTTTACAACCTCTTTTGGCATTCAAAATCAAGGTTACTACATGACTTGACAATGTACTTGCTTAGTTGATTAATATACTTAGTTACACTAGCAATGCTATGTTGATTTTCTACTGAAAATATTTTACTATTTGAAGCTGACTTGTAAATAAGTATTCGAGCACTTTATGAAATAGTATATTTTAAAAATAAATGAAATGTAGTAGAAATCTGAATTAACTTATTTGAAGTAAACCTTCCTCTCTTGTTGATATACCCATTTTGTCAGCTTATTTCTGGACTTTCTGATAAGCATATGCAAAAGATGAGCACTTGAAGAACCTTCTTTTTTAGGTTTATTTTTTGGCTCAAAATTAGAGTCGCTTAGCATGGATTTTCAAGATTCATGTATTTGAATGATTCTTCGTATAAATGTCACGGGGGAAATAAGTCTTTTCAGACTACCAAGATCTCAATCGTTGAAGGTTCCACTACAAAGTAGATTTCATTGATTGTCCTCTATGTTCTGTGTAACTGTAGAACAGATCTTCCTAAAACGCTGAAAATTCATCAGGCTTCTCTTTTCCAAACAATTGTAGAACAGACCTTACTAAGAATACATGCACTTAGTAACACCTGAAAAAAAGCAAATAATGAAAACTTTTTACTTGCTTCTAGCATTCTACTTTCGGATTAGTAGATTACCAGGCTTAGGGAAGTGCTTTTGTTTTTTCCCTCTATTGTAGATTAAGTTAAGCGATAACCATTCCAAGTTAATTGCATTGTTGTTTTTCAGGTTTGGTTAGTGTTTGGTTGAGATCATGTGGCATGGCATCATTTTACATCTCTTGTCAATATTTCTAGAGATCTCCACGAGCCTGCTGTCGTAATTGGGGGATGCTTTGTCTTGGTAGCATTGATCATATCACTTCTCTTAATTTTTCAGCACTTCAGATAGTATACTAATCTTGTGGTGAGTTCTCAATTTAGGTATACATGGACTACTCTTTTTTCTTATTTCTTAGAATGTAGGATCTAAATTTGTGTTTGCTTATCAGGAACAAAAATGCACCGTGGGGGTCATTTACATGGTTCTTGTCTATGCCACTTAATCAGTAAGGATATAAACCAATGAAAGGCACTCTGATTTCTGAATTGCTAATTGAGACATGTATCAAGGAAAAAGGGTTCTAATTAATATTATAACGTCTTGCTGCATATTTCACTATTTTACGAGATACACTATCTTTAAATGCATGTTTAAACTGAATGACCAAAGCAACAACGTATATTAATCTTTAAAGTTGATGCAATGCTTTTAAATAAGTAACTTCAAATGATCATGAGTTAAATGAATTGGTTCTCATCTTTTACAGATTGTATCCTTGTGGAACCCAAAATTTTCCATTGCCTGCGAGATATTGAGGAATTGATATGACGCATTCGGACTCTATTCTTTTGATAGTTACTTGATTGATTGCCTTGGTAAGCATGATATATATTCCCAATGGTTTTGCAAAAATACTAAAGATATCTCAAGAACTTCCTATTATTCTTGTATAACCAGATAACAGTGAATCAAAATATTTGAAATGTTTTGATATTTTAATCGTAGCAATAGGCAACCTTTCCGTTGGTACCTTCGATGGAAGAGGAGCTTCTCTAACTTAGCATGTTAATGGACTGTGTTTAAGTTTGTGGTGTCTACTACATGTAGTCCTTAAAAAATTTACCAGAGTATAACTTGCATGATATGGATTTGTGGCAGGGGGTGAGCGACAGGTTGTTGAACTGCTCAAAGATGAATCGAGGAAACAAATCAGCCAACACTTCAACACATGTATCCTTATGTTTGGTATTACAACAATAGAATTCACAAGTTATACATGTACCAACACTGCAACACATCCTAATTTATCAGTCCCCTAGACAAATGATTTGTATGTGGAAAAAATTACAACAGCTAGGCCAGCCTTAATGCTATAACATGAGATGACAATTCGGATTTGAAGACCGAACAAAATCTAAAAATAGTCCCAGGAACTAGGATAGACAAGTTTTGCACTTTAATAGAACCATGATCTGTATAAGACATTGTTTTTTATATGATAGGACTACTTAGGTTCCTTGGAAATTTCATGTTTTGCTTTGTCTAACTTCCCTGTCTTTATAATTTTCTTATAACATACTTTTCTAAGCAAGTACATAAACGTGCATTTGAGAATATCACTAGATTTGTAGTAAATAAGCACGTGACAAGTTATTGATAAAAGTGTGCATTGATGTTGTTTTGTCTCTATCTGTTGTAGGTAGTTTTCATGTTTTTTGTTATGGGTTTTGAAGGTGTTAAAGAAATTACTATGTTGTTCTTGTGCTTGTTTTCTAAGTCTAAATTGATCAGATCTCACTCATATCAGTAGGTGCAGATTTATTCAACCTTGCTAGGGTCGTTTTGTGTTGTGAATGATCTTTTTTGATACATGACTTTTTTTTTATTCTCACAGTGAATTTGTATTTGATTCCTGTTGTTTTGTGTTTATCAGAGATATGGATACAGTTTTATTTGTTTGGGGTGAGATATTGCCTAGTATCCTTGATATAATAGGCCTCAAATGAGTTTGTAATATATCTTTCGGGTTGTGATCTGCATAAGTGTATGTTTTCTAGTGACAAATGAATCTGCCTTTTTCTTTAATGCTTGTGACCTCTGTGAACTTCGTTTTTCTTTAAGTTTTGATAGAATAAAATTTGACATGAACTTTTGCATTTTAATGTCTTAGGAATGCACTGCCTTCAAGATGGATTAGCTTTGCAAGTGATTCTTTGTTTCTTTTAGATGTCTCTTTTCTTTAAAATGTTGAAATATATAAAGAGTTGTCTTCCAATAGTCCATTTATGCCTAAAGAGTTGTATCTGCAATGCAACCTGGTATGGGTTATGTGCAGGAGGGGTCTGTGTTGTTGTGTGTCAAAAAGTGATGGGAATGGAGACAAATTAAGCACCATTGCTTCAGCCATTAGAGCAGCACTGCTTCCTTCAGATGCTTAGGGATCTTTTATTAGAGATTTATGACAAGAGAGAGCTTCAGTTTATGGTTGGTTGGTTCTGGTTGCAGTGAAAATGATCAAACTTCCTCTTCTAAATCCTGATTAGGGTTTTGATAAGCATCTAGCTGTAGTTTTTCAAGAGATTATTTTTTGCCTAATTCATAGTTGCTTTAACATTTGGCTTGTAAATTAAGTTAGAAACTGATTCCACCTTAGGAGGTTTCTTGAATGTCAACTTGTTGTTGATAAAAGCGTCCATTGATGTGTTTGGCCTGTTAATTTATGGTTATGAATTGGTTTGGCTTACTGTGAATTTGAGCATATTAAATACACATGATTTATTTCACTAACTTATAATTTTATTTTGAATGTGCAGGAAAATGCCGGTAATTGAATTTGAATAGTGACATGAAGTAAACTCGATCTATTTTAGTGACCGATGAAGATTTTTTGTACTATTGTCATATATGTTTGAATTCATTTGGTTTTGTGGAATTTATTGATAGTAGAGATCTTTAAGCAATCACTTTCTAAGTATCGGTTGTACAAGACATGTTTCTCGAAGTTTATTTGAAATATATAGCTTTGATTTATTTATTAGCTAATTTTGTGCTTTAGATCACTTATATATATTTAATTATGTGATTATTGAATATATGCAAATAAAAATTATTATTCTTAAAAATGAAAAAATTGTGGCTACAAAAATTCTACACAACATTGCCACACTTCAAAAGTGTTGCTATAGGGATGTCCAAGTTACACTCTATAAGTGTTGTTCTAGATGATATATAAAAGGCAACATTTTTTAAGTGTGCCCAATAACAAAGCAAATGCCACACTTTTAAGTGTAGTATAATCAAACAAAAGATGTTGCTAATGAATTACTATAAAGTGTGCCGTTTTACCTCTTTGGTCACGCTTTTTAAGTGTAGCTGTTATGGCGACATTTAAAAAGTGTGGCTTAATGTCAAAGATTACGCTTCTTTTGGCCACCCCCTAAAAAGCGTTGCTTAAAGTCCAAAAGTGTAGTCTTTTATCAAAGGCCACATTTTTTTCTAGTTTAGGCTACACTTTACAGGGGTGGCTAAAAGCCTAAAAGTTGTAGTGTTAGTCCCTGGTATGTGGGGCCATATCAAATCTTGAAGCGTATCGGGAAAGTTTTTCTATGAGGTGGACTTGCAAAATGAGTAGGCCCCGGTTCACCCGGTGCTCCATGTTTCCATGCTCAAAAAATGTATTGGTGATCTTGTTTCTATCCTCCCTTTAGAGGATTTAGGAGTTGATGAGAACCTTTTTATGAAGAGGTCCCGGTTGAGATTTTGGACCGGCAAGTGAGAAAGTTGAGAAATAAGGAAGTAGCTTCTGTTAAGGTTCTATGGAGGAATCACTTAGTTGAGGGTGCTTCATGGGAGGCCGAGGCCGATATGAAGTCCCGCTATTCTCATTTTTTTCCTTCTACTCCTATTCAAGCTTGAGGTAAATAGTTCCTTTTAAGTTTAGTGTTTGGGAGTCATGTGTGTGGTATGATTTTTTTTCTCCCCATGATTTCCCTATATTATGCATGTTCTTGTGAGAATTCATGTTTTAGCATATATTGAGTTTTCATGATGTCTATGTTTCCTCATGTTGATTTGCATTTTGTATAATGATTGATTTTTTTACTCCATGAGATGAAATGATGAACATGCTTAATCTTGTGTTGTTGAGATGGCACATTAGCTCTATATTGATGTGTTGAGCTTATTTGAATTGGAGAAGTTAGTTCCTCCCATGTTATGTGAATTGATGAGTTATATGCATATTGAGTTGGTAGAAGTAATTCCTACTTTCTTGCATTGCATTGACCATGTTGTGAAATGGAGTTGAAGTTTCCTCCTTTTGAGTATTGCATATGGTGAATAATGTATGGTGAGTTTTACTCATTTTTTATGTTTCATGCATGGTGGGCTGCTAGTCTAGTGTTCCTAACTTAGTTTGGGGTCTTAGTCGACATTTGGGGACGAATGTTCCCAAGGGGGAGATAATGTAATACCCCGTATTTCTAATGACCTAAGCTAGAGGCTAACGTGTAGTCTAGTAGCCTAATGAGGTCTAAATGTAAGGTTAAGGTCCTAAAATAACGTTCCTAACTTAGTACTAGGGTTCTAGTGCCTAAACGTCACGGCACGACTTCCCTAGGACCCCCCAAGGGTCCATGAGGAGGACCTAAGGAAAGGTCCAAAAAGCTGTCCAAAACAACCTCATCCACGAAGAGGCAACCTATGAGGCGTAGTTTGACTCACGCCCCATAGGTCGGGGTCGTGAGTCCACACTTGGTTTCTACCAAGGACCCTCCAAACTGCCTAGCCACAGTCCCAATTCACTAGTGTGCAGTACAGAGCGTAGACTGATTCACACCTCGTGGATTGGTCTCTTTAGTTGAGACTTAGTCTCCTCACCAAGGCCTTTCATGACCCCTCTCTGACCCAAACCACGAGTGACCAGTATGGTTTGTAGTTTGGACCACGCCCCGTTGACAGGGACTCGTGAATGGGGGCTTGAGTCGACTGCTTTGAGGTAGCCGTAGTTTAGTAAATCACTAATTAATTTGTTTAAAGGTTGGGATGGTTATAATTAGTTATTTAAAGTATATTAAAGTATTTTTAGGTATTAAAAAAAGTCTTCAACCCTTCACAACTCACAACTCACAACTCAAAATCAAAACCCACTTCCCTCTCAAAACATTATCTCTCTAAACTCCATTGAAGAACAAAGAAGAAGCTCAAGATTTGGGTTCAAGCTCCAAGATTTTCACTCCAATTTCGTGGGATAAGATCAATTAAGGTAAGTGGACCTTGATTCAAGGAAGATCTTTCTCCATGAAGCCCTTCAACTTTTGATTTCGAAATTAATATATTGTTCAAAAACTAGAGTTTGTATTCCAACCATGGGTTCTTCCAAAAAACGATTTTATTATGTTAATTGCATTATATTATGAATGATTTGATGTTTAATGGTGATTTACATTGTAAAATTCCCCTTGAACCCATGAACCACCCCAAGACCCCAATTTCAAGTATTGTAATGGGTGTATTGATGCAAGATGATTACAATGAATTGTTTCTATGTGAATTTAGTTATTGAATCTTGTTTTGTTCATGACTATTGTAGTATCTTTAGGTGTAATTGTGACACATGATTCATGACCTTGGAAAGGGGTAAATTGCTAGGGTTTGTACATGTTGATGAAAGTTGTGTATAACCTATTAATTCACTTAGAAAGTAAATCTTCTATGACTAATGTGTAAAGTATGGTATTGTTGAAAGTATTGATCTTCTCTTACCCTTATACTTAATGATGCATGAGTAGTCGAGTAGGATGATGATGATGTATTGTGTTGATTGAAAGTCTAATTCTCATGAAAACACTATGAATGTAATGTGAAAGTCTTACTCACACACTAATGTTGATTCTAGGGTTGAAAGTACATTCTCACCTTTAAATGAATCTATGAGCTATTATGATGGGTTGTATTGAATGAGGGATAGAGCATTCCTTCACACATGTAAATGCAATTCAAGAATTAATTATGTATAATTGGGAGATAATGCTTAGCACCGAGTGGATATGGACAGTGAGGAAATGGCCCTCCCGCCAATGCAATAGTGAGGGTCATCCAAAGTAAACTCATGAGATGGAAGACCCTCCGCCAATGCCATAGAGTGGGTCTCTAGTAGCAATCTCCCTATCCCATAACTATGTGCCAACATAGGATTTAGCTAGTGGATCAACCTAGATGCTATACACTTAGTCCTAGGCAAGTAGGACACCTTCTTCGGTGTGGAGTTATATGACACCGGATTCCATGTAGCTCGCATGGTTTATGTCGGTTATGCTATTCTTCCCTAAATGAATGATAATGAATGAGACATGGGCTATGCTATGACCTCTTGGTGAGTTTACTTAGTAGGAGTGGGGGTATGGGACTTCACTCCCACATCACAAGTGGACTTGGTAGGATGTTGTGGGATGGTTCCTTATTATTGTAATGAGATACGAATGCATATATATGTCTTGAATGGTTAGTTATTATGAGTGACTTTCCTTCTATTCAACGTAATATTTATTATTATTTCCTTATTGTTGACTAACGATTATTATGAGGTTTAAAGGTGATATGCATGACCAAGGGAACTTCAAGGAGACACTTAGTAGGGTTGGTATTATGGGATGCCAACCATAGATTGCACAATTGTTCCTTAGAGGTTGCTAAGGTGTTTGTATTATCATGTAGTGAGTATGAATGTATTTATGGCTTGTGTTGTACATTATAAATGCATGTTGGTTGCTAAACTTCACAAAGGCATTCTTTTCTAACAAAATTGTCCTTTTTTTCATATTTAAGGTTTTTATGCATGTTTCTATACTTAGTACATATTATGTGCTAACCTCTTCCTCCTTCTACATCTTAATGAGTGTAGGTTCCGGCTAGGTGACTTTCACTCTCCTTTGAAGAAGACTTCGATTGCTTTCTCCAAGTAGTTGTGAGTCCTCAAATTCGAAGATGGGATTTCCTATCTTTTAGTTCTATTGTACTTCTCATGTTGAGACTTTTATTGATCTATAAGGGCTAAGTCCCAACTTTGTATTCCTATGGTTTAGATGGTGGTATGAGACAAAGTCTAGAATTCCTATTACTTTCTTTTATGAAAAGTGAAGTTGAACTTCGATTGTAAAGTTTTAAATGTCCGCATTATTTCAATGTCTTATGTAATGATGATGCTAGAGGCTTGTATGAGACCCCTTCGAGGTCAAGTACGCCATGTTACATTTAGGGGGTACTCCCGGGTCATGACATTAGTCAACCGGACCAACAGGGCAAATTCTAGGTGTCATCACACATGGTTCACGGTAAGCTCATCACACAAAGCATTGACACCAATGTCAAACAAGACTCCACACTTTCGCTAGGGTTCTATGTTCTTCACAAGAGACTCAATTTGATACTTGGATAGTCACAACGAGATGCAAAAAGTTCACATATTTTCTATGAAACTTCATTTGGCCTTATCGTAGCCGCACATTCATTTTTGTTCGATAAAGAGCACTATTCAAGTCATTGGTTTTGATCAAGACCGATACTTAAATTTGCAAGAGAACAACCACCATTAGATGAAATCAAGAGCGTCCAGGGTCCCGGTAGTTCACTGACCAAGTACCACCCTCACCAAAAGCATGCAATATTGTCCTCAATATGATTAGAGAACGGACACTACCACAAAAATAAAAATAAGACAATAAAGGAAAACCAGCAAATAAAGATAAAATTCTAGTATGTAAACATGCATAGTGAGGTAACAAGGAATCTTCACTAAGTGCCCAGTCGCCGAGAAAGTAAACTAGTTGCTGAATGATTCGGTGATTCGCCCATGGAGTGGCATCTCGCCCTAATTTCCAGTGTATGACACCCTCAGAATGGGTAAATCGGCGGAGATGTAGAAGGTCACTGAATAGATTGGTGACTCGCATACTAGACTTGGAACATCTCCGAATAATCATGGAGTGACGTTGCCGGCGCTGAAGTAGAAAGGGGGAGAAAAGTCGGGTCGCCTAAGCACATCGGCTATTCACCGAGTGATACAGATCTCTCACCGAATATTCCAAAATCTAAACCCCTTCTTTGCTATCCATAAGGCAGACTAGGTCGTACTCGCTGAACGACTTCGGCGATTCTCCGATATATCTTCTGCTCGCATGTTATCCTTCACTTGTAAAATCAACACACACATTATTTAAAACATCAATACTTTGGTTGCCTCCCAAGAAGCGCCTTATTTAACGTCGTGGCACGACGTGGAAGTGCTCTCAAGCATCTTCCAAGTACACCACCTCAATCAGAGAGATCTCTTTGCACTCACCGAAGTATAAATTCAAGCGTTGTCTATTCACCTTAAATGCAGGTCCTTCTTCACCTTCAACTTCGATGGCACCATTTGTGAACATTCGCGTCACTCTAAACAGTCCCAACCATTCGGACTTGAGGTTTCCTGGAAAGAGTCTAAGTTGAGAGTTGTATAGTAACACCCAGTCTCCTACTCTAAATTCCCTCTTAAGGATTTTAGCATCATGCCATTTCTTCATCTCTTCCTTATAAAGGGATGAGCATTCATAAGCTTTGAATCTGAATTCGTCCAACTCATTTAACTGCTCTACTCTCTCCTTTGAGGTTTTTGACCAATCCAGATTTAAAGCTTTCAATGCCAACAACTCTTTGTGTTCCAATTCAACTAGTAGATGGCAAGATTTACCAAAAACTAGCTGATATGGAGACATCCCGATCGGTGTTTTGTAAGCCGTACGATATGCCCATAGTGCTTCATCGAGCTTTCGAGAACAATCAGTTCTGTTGGCATTCACTATCTTGGCCAAGATGCTTTTGATCTCCCGGTTTGACACTTGGGCCTGGCCATTCATTTGCGGATGATATGGAGTTTCTACTTTGTGTTTCACTGCATACTTGTTCAATGCAGCTGAGAACCACTTGTTGCAAAAGTGGGATCCCCCATCATTAATAATAGCCCTAGGAGTACCAAATCTCGCAAAGATGTAGCATTTCAGAAATTGAACAACGCTCTTCCCTTCATTATTTGGAAGTGCAACAGCCTCCACCCATTTGGAAATATAATCTACAGCCACCAAAATATACTTATTTCCAAGCGAACTTACAAATGGGCCCATAAAATCAATTCCCCAAACTTCAAATAACTCAACTTATAAGATGGGCATAAGAGGTAACTCGTGTCTTTTGGACACTCCATGTTGTTTCTGATATTGAGTGCACTTTTTAACAAAATCATGAGCATCATTGTAGAGAGACGGCCAGTAGTACCCACTTTGTAGAACTTTATCAGTTTTACGTACACCACCATGATGAGCTCCAACTGGTGAAGCATGACAAGCATGGAGAATGTCAATGGATTCTTCTTCCGAAACACATCTTCTAATGATATGGTCAGTAAATTCTCTAAATAAATATGGTTCATCCCAAAAGAAGTTCTTAACATCGAACAAGAACCTTTTTCGTTGAGAGAAGTTTAAGTCGTTTGGCATTAGACCACACACTACATAATTGGCAAAATCAGCATACCAAGGAGGTTGTTTGAGAGTTACCGTGAATACCTGCTCATCGGGAAAAGATCATTTATGTCAATCTCAAGCTCATCATTCTTCTTGCCTTCTAATCTCGATAAGTGATCAGCCAACTGATTTTCACAGCCTCTCTTATCTTTGACCTTAAAGTTGAATTCCCGTAATAGTAGCACCCACCTTATCAATATTGGCTTGGCATCCTTCTTTGCCATTAGGTAACGTAGTGCAGCATGATCAGTGTGAACAACTACTTTAGTACCTAGCAAATATGCCTGGAATTTCTCAAACGCATAGACTACCACAAGCAACTCTTGTTCAGTAACTGTATAGTTACGTTGAGCAGTGTTTAGAGTCTTGCTCGCGTAGTAAATTGGGTGAAATAGTTTGTTGTGTTTTGGCCCCAGCACCACACCCAATGTCGTTCTGCTTGCATCACACATTATTTTGAAAGATTCTAACCAAACAGAACTAATGATGACCCGGGTGGATACCAATTTCTACTTTAGACAACAGAAAGCCACCATACAAGCGTCACCAAAGTGAAATTTTACCTCTTTCTCTAAGAGTTTGCATAGAGGATGTGCAATATTAGAGAAGTCTTTAATGAACCTCCGGTAGAAACCGGCATGTCCCAAAAAACTACGAACTCCCTTTACCGAAATTGGTGGTGGTAATTTCTCAATCACTTCAATCTCCGCTTTATCCACCTCCAGCCCATTTTGCGACACCTTGTGACCAAGTACTATACCTTCTTTAACCATGAAGTGACATTTTTCCCAATTGAGGACCAAATTTTTCTCCACGCATCTTTGGAAAACTTGTCCTAAGTGATCTAAACATGCCTCAAAGGTGTCACCCACAACCAAGAAGTCATCCATAAATACCTCCATTGAATCCTCCACCATGTCAGCAAAAATGGATAGCATGCAATGTTGGAATGTTGTTGGAGCATTACATAACCCGAATGGCATCCTTTTAAAGGCAAAAGTCCCATAAGGACATTTGAAGGTGGTTTTCTTTTGGTCTTCTCGAGCAATGGAGATTTGGCTGTAATCGGAATACCCATCCAAAAAGCAATACCAACCTCTCTCTGATAGTCGATCAAGCATTTGATCCATGAAAGGCATGGGAAAGTGATCCTTTCTCAGTCCACGAATTTAACTTTAGGTAATCAATGCATACTCTCAATCTGGTCAAAGGTCTCATAGATACAAGCTCCCACTTTTCATTTGGGACCACAGTGATACTTCATTTCTTTGGTACACATTGTCCCAGGCTTACTCATTTGCTATCTGTGATAGGGTAGATCACAACTGCGTCTAACCACTTTATTATCTCCTTTTTCACTACTTCTTGCATTGGTGGGTTCAATCTCCGCTGATGTTCAATGCTCGGTTTACACTCACTATCAAGCCAAATTTTGTGAGTGCAAATACCGGGAGAAATGCCTTCTATGTCAGCGGTCGTACAACCTATAGCTTTAATATGCCTTCTCAAAACATCAAGGAGCAATTTTATCTTCCATTCAAGTAAATCAGTTGCAATGATTACCGGTAAGGTGTTGTTTGCCCGCAAAAAAACATATCGGAGATTGGAAGGAAGTACTTTCAACTCCAAATTTGGTGGATCTTCTGTTAATAGCTTTGCGGGAGGACTCTCTCGATTCTTTAGATCGATATCCAACTTCAGTGGAGTCTTTGAATATTCCACCCCCCCAAACCTAAAAGAGAAGCTAGAACCTCTTCACAGCCTTGAATTTCAAATTTATTATAGTTAGCAAGAACAACTTAAAGTGGTTCACTCATACACATCAAATGGCTCACAATAGCTACCACCTCATCAATAACATCAACAGTGGAGACCACATGAATATCACTTAGGTGTTTCATTGACTTACAAACATTGAAGGTCACTTCATATTCATTCACCCGAAACTTCAAACATCCACCAATGTTCTCCCGGTTGCCAAGAATGGTCTTCCCAAAATTATGGGAATTTCACCATCTATTTCACAATCGAGAATTACAAAATCAGTTGGAAAAATGAATCGGTCAACCTTTACCAAGATGTCATATAGTATCCCCACAGGATGTTTGATGGATCGGTCTGCCATCAAGAGTCTCATTGTGGTGGCTTTCGTTTCACCCAACCCAAGTTGTTTATAAATTGCATATGGCATTAAGTTGATGCTTGCTCCCAAATCGCATAAAGCTTTAGCAAATTAGAGCATTCCAATGGTACAAGGGATGGTGGTACAAAGGGTGGTGAACGCTTCGGGATCCTCTCTCTTTTTTATCAGCTCCTTAGTCATAATTGCACTACAACTATGGGAAACTTCCATTGTCTCAAAATCTAAGATCCTTTTCTTTGTGACTAATTCCTTCATAAACTTGGCGTAACCCGGCATTTCCAAACATGCTTCTACAAGAGGGAGATTAATTGATAATGTCTTGAACACAGATAAGAACTTATTGAATTTATCATCCTCATTCTTCTTCTTTAGACGTTGGGGAAATGGGGGAGATATTTTGGGTAAAGGTTGCATGACTTTTGGCATTGGATGATGTTGCTCCATTTCGTTCTATGGTTCTTTGGCAATGCTTTGATGAATAGGTGTCTCTTCTTTCTCCGTGTCTTTATCTTCTTCATGCATTTGGGCTTCCTCATTACCCGTCACATTACCCATTGCTACCTTTCCACTACGAGTGACCACCGCCAGCCCTCTATCATCATCTTTCATAGTCATCTTTGGTTTCAATTGTGCTGATAGTAAACTCAATTGACCTTCAAGTATCTTGATGGCATCGGCATGAGAGTTCACTTTACTTTTCAGTGATGAAAAGTCATCTTTCATCCCCTTCAATAAATCATCCGAACCTTCAACTTTATCAAGTATGCGTGACAACAAATAATTCACCTAGGGACTACTTGCACTCCCTTTCGATTTTGGGCTCTCACTCGAGTAAGTGTGGTTTTCATCATGGTCATCTTTCATTCTCTAATAATCGCTTTGCTCAGCCCAATCTTAATAGTATCTCATTTTCTCTTCTCCCTTGTGATAGTTCTAACCTTGATTTCCGCCTCGCTGTAGATAGCGTGGGTGGAAACCCTCCTCATATCTCTTGGAGTTCCAACCTTGATTCTCCCCCGGCCTTGAGTAACCGGAAGAAGAACCCTCCTCAACTCTAAACACTCCAAATGTCCCCTTCATATGCTCTTGTAGAAATTCCATTTCGGTCAACATCTTCTTGATGTTTTCATCCCTCTCTCTCTTTATCAAGTTGTTCTTGAGTCAATCTAAACCAAAATGGAGAGACTTGATCCACTTGGGTGTACCACGCTTGATTTATTTTGGTCATGTCATCAAGAAGAAATGAAGCCACCTTAAATGATTATAACATTATTCCCCTTCGTACAAATTGATCGGTCACTCCTTTATTAGCCGAATCAAAAGTCTGGTAAAAATATTGGAGTAGAAAATCGTTTGGTAGCCCATGAGTTGGGCATTTAGTAAGAGTTTCTTAAACCCCACCCACGTTTCATGGATGGGTTCCCCCTCCCATCGCTTGAAACATTGAATATCGTCTCTAAGTTTCATCATCCTTGATGGAGGAAAGAACCTTGCATTGAATGCTATAATCAACTCCTCCCATGATGTGATGGAATTTCTTGGTAACTCGGCTAACCACTTGCTATCTTCGCCCGTCAAAGATAGTGGGAACAACAGAAGCCGAATTGACTCTTGTGACACATTCTTGAACGAAAATGGGCCGCATATCTCTGTGAAATTTCTTAAATGCTCATGCTGGTCTTCGTGCTCTAGCCCTCCATATAGTCCCCTTATTTCGAGGAGATGAAGAGTTGTGCTAGTGCCTTCAAATATTGTATTTCCCTCAACTTGTGGTATGCAAATTGCACCCATTTCACCAGCTTGAGTTGGGTTGTAAACACTGTTGATATCATCGATACCATCCCGATGACCTGCTTGACTATCATTCATTTCTTCTTCACTCATTCTTGCCTCTATGCAGTTCGAACACTCTTACACCAAGAAGCCTAACCCAACTCAACTACAACCAACCAATTCAAAAGTGTCAAATTTGCAATCAAAGAACTCTAAGTAATGCTACTCCCCAGCAGCGGCACCATTTTGATTAACGTATCATGAAACTTCATCCAATTCTAAGTGTCAACAATCGCTAGTCAGTACAATAACCCAACTAAATAAGTTGGGGTCGATCCCACAGATAGTAGTTTATCCTTCAAATTCAATGATGAAAATATGACAACAATCTCATCAATTGAACATTTGTTGCACCTTTTTGGTTTTAGTTTCAAATATCAAATTATGATTATCACTCTGATTTCACACTTCAACACAAAATGATCTAATAGTAAGGTAGAACTTGGGGAATTGACCAACTATTTATTGAATTTTAACTTAGTAGATGAACGTTGATGCTCACAATAGGATAATTTGTCGTGGGTAGGTAGGACCATATATAAAGTAATTTTCTCTCAAACAATTATCTTTTCTATATCAAATTCTCTCGAACTTCAACACTAATTCGAAGTTGCTTAGCCCTTGTCCTCATCAAATCCACTCTCTCAAGCTAGACACAAAGGATAGATCCCATGTTTCACTTTCTCAAGTTGAAATCATGCTAACAACCTACTAAGGATGCGAAGTTTTCTACATAGGTTCAGCACTGCTCTCTCGAGCTAGCCAAAAACACTGAACTTGTTACACTAATCATGCAAGATGACCTCAAAATGCAGCAGCAACTCAGACCCACTTAAAATTAATGCCATTATTCGCCATCCAATGACACCCACTTAGTAAAACTCAACAATTTGGTTTCATAGTTAAAACCCCAAGAGAAGGGTTTTAGCCACTCATAGCAAAAATAGGAAAATCAACATCTGCCATGTTTTCCATAGCTGGGTAATTGAAATTTGAAAATTAAAGTTTACTAAAATCTTCTCTATTACAAAATCCCAAGCAAAAATCTTGCGAAAGTCACTTTGAAAATCACAAAGGAAATGTTTTTCCCTCTATTTTCTATTTCTCCCCTTTTTGAATGCTTTCCCTCTCCAGTAAAAAATCAATTTAAACAAGTCTGAAGTGTGACCGTTTAAGATCAATAGGCGAGGTAAGTCAGGCTTCGCCGATTGTCCTTCATTTTGCCTTCAATTTTCACTCTTTTTTGGTTCAGTTACTGTACCCTTTAGCGATCTTGGTCGGAATCGCTAGATGATTCCGTAAATCGCCCTTTCTTCTTTTACATCGCACATCATCACTTGCTTGGGTTTCCATCAGTACCTTTTGGAGACCTGGTCATCCTTCACCAAAGTCATCGGCGACTCGTCGAGCGGATTTTCTGCTCACTGAAATTACCTGATGTTTGCGTAATCAAGACACAACTTCCAATTCAAGTGTCTACGATCATACAATAGTAATATAACCCAACCGAATGGGTTGGGGTCGAGTCCCAAGGGATCGGTTCCTGAAAATTAATGGTTAAGCACGAAAATGCTAAAGTTACCCTTAGCTAAAAATTTATCGAATAAAAACATAACAAATTTAAAGGGGGTGACGCAAGCGTCAATTATCAATGGGGGTTTGTGTTAAACTAATGAATAAAAACAAACAAAAATATAAGAAAATGAGATATGGAGAAGGGATTCTTAGGGTGTTATAGGAATACGAGTTAAACTAGATCACTAGGTACATACTTTTGATAGTAAATTCGTTGAATGTTTGTGACTAGGCTAGACTATAATGGGGGTATATTCTCTCTCTAGCAACTTACCTCGAATCAACTCGATTTCTCTCGAACACCGAGTTGCCGCATGAAGAACATCCTCCTCTTTTGCCCACTCACTCTCTTGAGCTGAGTGTGTGGAAGAAGGACTAGGGTTAACTCTCTCGAGCTGAACCTCATGTCGACTCAATCCCATCGGCCATCAATTTAGTAGTCTTAGTTTCACGACCTCTCTATCAAGCAATCCAAAACCACGAAGGTGAAATCGTATTTGTTGTACAATGATAGAACCGAGGCAAGCTGCATTAGGATGGCGCAAAATGTACTCATTCTGAGATGGCATTATGGTGCTACTAATAAAGCCAAACCAGAACTTGGCAGCAATGTTCAGGTCTCTCTTCTCAATAGGAGCCCCTACCCCAATCCACCTCGAGGTGGTGTCAAAAATTAGAGGAGCCAGCCAACCCTTTAGGTCATCTAGGGAATGTACAATAGGCAACCCCTCGTAAGGAAGTGCAGAGTGCAGCGGTCTACCCAATACAATGTTTATATATTCGATGTTGCACGCCACTTCCTTGCCTCTGACCATGACCAACTTCACCGGTCTAAACTAGCTTGCCTTCTTCTTGCTTTTGGGCACCAAATCCCCATAACTTGTGTAAAATTCCCTGACCCAGGAAGGAATGTAAGGGCCTCGAGACCTTGTGAACTTCTCAAACTCATGGTAGCGGAGGGTGTCCATAACATCAGGATATTTGCCTTCTAGGTCCTCCATAGATAATAGCTTCTCCTCTAGGATGGTCCGTGCCCCATCACCATACAATCTGTTCAGTAGTCTAGGGGGAGGAATGATGGGGAGTGCATGGGTCACTGGAGGTGCCTGAGCTGGCACGGCGTTCATTTCTGGAGGAGTGGCTTCTGAGGGAACTCGGGTGGATGCGGATTGAGATCTAGTTCGGAGCTCATTCCTTCGGTTAAATAAAGGCTTCTCGTCTTCAGGTTCATACAACTCAGCCCTGTTGTCTACAGCTACTCCTTTCCTAGCTATATGTTTCTTCCTTTTGCCTTAGTCTCCCGGTGGGAGTTCCTGCCTTCTCTTCTGTGGGAGATTTGATCCCCCTTCGTTTATATTAATGTCCTGTGCTGTTTACTTGGGTGGCATGGTTAGATTTGTACGTACCATATCTACAAAACATCGGGAGAGATTAGAAGAAAATCAACATAAGCACCGAAAATCTATTTTAGACAAACTCACTGATCCAGTCGGCGAGTCACTGAACCTATTTGGCGAGCTAGATCGGGCTCGCCGAAGAGATTGACTAAAAAATTATGGTAAATCAGCGATGGGAAGGCCCTTTCAGCGAGCAAGGGTTTGTCCGCCAAAAGTTACAGTGCAACAAGGGTTTTAGGGGTGCAGACAAAGGGCGATCAAGCATACTTTCGGCGACTCGCCGAGTGCTTTCGGCAACCTCAGGCTTCTCACAGAAAGTTACAGACTCAAACATCATATTTAGCATGAAATTAAAAGCGATATAAGGTCATTAGGTGAACCGCCGAGTGGTTCATCGAGCTCAACCCAGCTAGCCAAACGACCCAACGTGACTATTTTCAATCTACCTACTTGAATTCAACCCCGCAACCCCTGAAAACAAAATCAAAACATGCAACAGTTAAATTAGGCTAAGACTCGTAGCACCCATCACCCCGGAATACTCTGACTTCTTTCGGTTTTAACAAATTTGGCCATTTGATGATAATTACCCTTAAGAAGGGCGTCACCCGTTCTATCCTTGAGCATTATACGTTATTTAGTGCAAATATAGGCAACTAAAACTTTTCCCAATCAATCTAAACAACATGCAAGCACAACTCAATACAATTTCATTCATTTAAAAGCACAAAAATTACAGGCATTCGATGATCAAAGCAATATGGGCAAAATTTTCAATCTAAAATTGGCATTTAAACAATATAATCCTATCAAAGAGGCCCAACACACATCAATAAGATACAATCAATGCAAATGAGTAAAAAAATTTCAAAGGTAAACTCGGGGTTCGGAAACCAACCTTAGAAGCCGATTAAAAATAGGATTGAAATGCTAGATGACAAAGAAATCCTAGTTCTGAGCACCAATCAACAACCAAAATACTAATGACAAGCAATAATATTGAGAATACTAACTTGATGTGAGTTTGTGAAGTTTAAAAGCGAGGGAAAGTGAAGAGTTTGATACTTTTAAAACCTTTGGTCATATATAACCATCTTGTTCGAGACCATTCAGCGACGTTAGTCACATTCGCTGATCCACTCGGTGAAGCGCCGAATGGTTACTTACCCCGCCAATTTCTACAGGACCTGCATTTCCTTTGGGGTTAAGATGGCATTCTTAATCAATGTCGCTGAACAGGTTGGTGACTAGCCAATCTACACTTGATCTCGCCGAGTTTTTCAGGCTCTGAGTTGAAATTTTGTTGACTCAAATCAAGTCAGGCATGCCGATATCTTCGGCGATCGGACTGGACCATTTGCTCACCAATCTGCATTTTCCAAACACTTTCCGTATTTAAACCAGCACAACTAACACACTGTTATTTACAAAAACGAAACTAAAGCATTTAAGGGTTTTGGGATGCCTCCCAAACAGTGTTTTAGTTAACGTCGTGGCACAACACAAGTTAACACTTAAACTACAATGGTGGGGTTTGCCCCAGTTTCATCAGGCAACCCCTCTTTAGAGTCTGGATAGAGCTCAGTCAGCACTTGGTCCATTTGGGACCCTACTAGTTGAATGAGCATAGCATGGGAGGTTGTCATATGGTTTAACAGCAATATGTTCTCCCTGAGCTCCTCCAGTACCCTATTCTACTCATTGTCTTTCTGGAGTAGAAGTGTGAGCATTTCTTCGCTTTGTCCATCCTCCTTGTTCTTAAGTTTCCTTCGTTCATGAGAAGGAATGTAGCGTCCCTTCTTGTTGTACTGGACTTCAAGATCCTCAATTTTTTTAGACAGCTAATCTAACTGGGTTAGCACGACTTCTAAGCTGAAGTCTCTCTTTTCACTTGCTTGATTTGGCTCAGTTAAGTTGTCAAGTAATTTGGCTGCTATAACATAGGGTTGTCGTACTAGACTCCTCGAGAAAATTTGATCAGCCCACATTCTGTTACCTGGACAAAGACTTCTGTAGAAACATTCTAGAAGGACTATGTCGGGAATCTCATTAATATGGCATTGACTCAAAAGTGCTTTAAAGCTCATACATGCCTCATGAAGTTGTTCTCATTCTAACTATTTAAAGGTTAGAATCTTATCCCGAAACCTCATTACTTCTACCGGGAGGTGCTCTATTGATTCACCATCTCCATCATGTATACTCAGTATTATGTCTCAACACACAAACAAGTGAAACAAAACTAAAAATTAGGTAAGTAAACTACGATTACAAAAAGCAAAACTCGTCTTTAACCAAAAATTTCACGTACCACCACTCCCCGGCAGCGGCACCATTTTAATGTTTACAAAATCAAGACACAACTTCCAATTCGAGTGTCTACAATCTTACAATAGTAATATAACCCAACCGAATGGGTTGGGGTAGAGTCCCAAGAGAGTGGTTCTTGAAAATTAATGGTTAAGCACGAAAATGCTAAAGTTACCTGTAGCTAAAAACTTTATCGAATGAAAGCATAACAAATTTAAAGCGGGTAACGCAAGTGTCAATTATCAATGGGGGTTTGTGTTAAACTAATGAATAAAAACACAAATATATAAGAAAATGAGATATGGAGACAGGATTCTTGGGATGTGATAGGAATACGGGTTAAACTAGATCATTGGGTATATGCTTTTGAGAGTAAATTTGTTGAATGTTTGTGACTAGGCTAGACTATAGTGGGGGTAAATTCTCTCTCGAGCAACTTACCCCGAATCAACTCGTTTTCTCTCGAACACCGAGTTGCCACATGAAGAACAGCCTTCGCCTTAATCCACTCACTCTCTTGAGCTGAGTGTGAGGAAGAAGGACTAGGGTTCACTCTCTTGAGCTAAACCTCATGTCGACCCAATCCCACGGGCCATCAATTTAGTAGTCTTAGTTTTACGATCTCTCTCTCGAGCAAGCCGAAAACATGAAGGTGAAATCGTATTTGCAACTACAATCTCATTAAGTTCCAACACAACTACTAAACGAAATCACATTTAAACAACGATTAAACTATCAGCAAGCAAGACCCAACAATTAACTTAACTCATATTCATAAATTCACACACCAAAAATTGGGGGTTTTGCTAGACATGTAAAAGTGGTAAAAATCAATACCAATATCAGTTTCCATCAATGGGTATAAAGGATTAAGTCTTAAAACATGTAAAGAGTGAAGAATCTCCGAGACCTAAGTCCAATCTCTTGGAGTTGAAACCCTTTGAATCTTCAGGGTCTTAGAACAAAGTGTCCAAAACCCTCTAAAACTTGAAAATAAAAAAAATTTAAGTCTCAATAAATAATTTCTATGGCTTGATACTAAGTTAACAATTTAAAACAAGTATTTATAGTGTTTGAAAATGTGATGCGAAGGATCACTCGATGAAGTTAGGTGGGATCGGCGATCAACTCGGTGAACGACCCTTTGGTATAGTTCATCGTCGTCTTGCGTTAGCCTTCAGCATCTTCGTGTTTTGGATCATTAGGCGACATAGTACTGCTTCGCGGAACTGCTCGACGACATGCCAACTGCTCCTTTTCATTGCCGATTTGATCCTTTCCTTCAGGGTTCAGCACACTGGAACAAAAGGCGCGGATAAGACCTTTGGGTGACTCGCCAAACGGGTTCGGTGATTCTCAGATCTTCATTTCTTCGTTCTTTCAGCTGCCTTTGTTCCATTTTGCTAAGTAGTGTCCATGATTTCCCTCAAACTCCAAATACCTGAAACTTAAGGGTTTTTATCAGATATTGAGACAAAATATGCATTTGAGGACACTAATTCTATCAAAATATAGCCCTAAATGAGTCCAATTTGTGGACTCATCAACACCTCCAACTTAAACTTTTGCTTGTCCTCAAGCAACTCGAGTTCAGTTGTTCAAAAAGGGTGTCTCAAACAGTGCTACACAAGAATCAATCATGATTGCGCACAATAAGACTCACTTTACTCATGCAAAGATCAATTGTGCACTGAAATATTCGAGCTGTGAATCACCATTATCAACAAATCTCATGCTCACAATACTTGCTTAAAATGCAAGTTCAAGCTCAACGAAAGTGTTCAAATGCCCTCATACAAAGAAAGATTCCATATTCACACAATGTTTCACAATTTAAAGCTTCAGAATCAAATGCAATGCTCACACTCACAAAAACGAACACAATGCATAATTTCACCCATATGTTTGCCTGTATTTTCCAATCGACAATTGTTTCAGCTTACTCAAGATCAAAAAGATCTTTCAAGTCTTGTAATGGGGTTGAGTGCAAAGGTATGGTCATTTAGGCGTAGTGACTTTCATCCTCATCAAATGTGGTGCTCACAGCACTTCCTTTCCTCTTCCTTCATCATTTTCTTTAGTGCTCATAAGTAGTCCTATTATTCACTTCCCATGGATAGTTGGAAACCCCAATTTTCTTTATACTTTCATAACTTTATTCCACAAATTTTTTTTATTCTTTTTCTTTTTCTTTCTTTTTTTTGTATGGAGGGGTTCCATTTTTTCACAAAATCATGGGTAGAAGGGACTTTCTTGCACTTCTTGACTTTACCTTTTCTTTTCACCACACCCCCAACTTAGACTTTTGGCCTAAGTTGGCTATTCAATCAACCACAATTCACGAGGATTAACGCTAATAGGTCAAGAAAGGTCATGTGGTCATCAAGTTTCTTCGAAAGAAAGGTAAGGTTCAAGGAGTGTTCAAGAGAGGTTCACACACTCACAAAGTAGACCACAAAAGAGGTATATGTCAAATGGGCTCACACTCTTCGAAGTTGCCTAAGATCATATCAAGAAATAGCCTTACTTAGTCGACTGGACCAACAGAGAAAATTCTAGGATCCATCATGCATAGTTCACAGGTAAGCTCATCACACTAGGCATCGACACTAAAGTCAAACAAGACTCCACAGTTTCGCTATTGTGCAACGTTCATCGCAAGAGACTTGATTTAATAATTGGCTAGTCACAATGAGATGCAAAAAGTTCACATATTTTCTATGCAACTTCACTTGGCCTCATCGTAGCCGCACATTCATATTTGTTCTATTAGAGCACTATTGAAGTCATCGGTATTGATCAGAACCGAGACTCAAATTTGTGAAAGAACAACCACATTCAACACAGAAGGGGTGGCAAAAATTTTTGGAAGGGTCAAAATCATTTTGCAATATAAAATATGGAGCCACAAGCTTAAACATCCACAAAAATGCAGTATTAACACAATTATAAATTTCATTCCAAATATATAAACAAAACAAATATGCACAAAGGTGGCCTCACCCCACCACAAACAAATATCATTTGTCCTCAAATGTGAATAAAAGTATCCAAAAGTAAAAGTAAGTAAGACAAAGAAGGAGGTAAAGAAAGGATCATGTCTATGCAGTCTCTCCATCTGTTTGGGCATCAGTACCCGGTGTGGTACTTTGAATATGGGCATCAGTGCCCGAAGTAACCTCAAGAGGAATAAAAATGCTAGATCCACTAGGAGCTGTTGTGGACATCTCAGTCGGCAATGTCTGGATCACCGGCTGCACAGCTGTCTCCACAAGATCTGGAAAATCTCTAAATATGCTTTCCTCTCAGCTCTCTCTTATCTCATCGTCATGTACCACTATCTGCTCTTCGTCAATCTCTACATCTGACTCCTCAGAAGTTGTGCCATCCCTCTGTACTGCTCCGGTGGTATCTGGAGGAATCCCCGAGAACTCAGGAGTGTCCTTGTCATCTACACCCTGAATCATTGAGGTGAAGTCGATAGACTTCAAATAGTCTACGTCCTTCCTCAAATCTGCTACTTCAGCATTTAAATTTGAAACCTCGAATGTCATCCCATGCCTGCTCTCACAAGCAGTGACTCTAGTAGCTAGATCATCAACAGAAACCCTAAGGGGGGTCAGTACAACCAAGATAGAACTATCAATCATCCATGGGATGGATCTCTCCAGTTTTATCGCCCTCACATCAGCTGAATAGGACAAATTCCCCATTTTTAGGGTCATGGCCTGAGTAATCCTGACAGGCTGGGAGGAGGAGGAAGAAGCACCTGGGACTTGTGAAGAAGAGGAAGGAGTGGGTGTACCCGAAGGCCTAGAGGCTGGAGTAGACGAAGACGCCTCTGCAATTAACGAGCCAATATCAACCTCCGGAGAAATATATGTAGGAACTGCACTCATCCCGCGAGCCTTCTCTCGTATGAACTCAGCCTCAATACGCCGGATGCCAATGGAGGATTAAGGGTTGACCTCAATATCCCTCACCGCGTCCCGGGGTACTCTAGCACACCGGCACAACTCAGTGATCCGGACTGGGAATGGCAGAGAAGTTAGTTTCAATTTGGCTCTCATGGCCATCTCCAGTGAAATCAGCAATCCTAGGTCAATGCGCCTCCTATAGATGATAGAACCGAGGCAAGCTGCCTTAGGATGGCACAAAATGGACTCATTCTGGGATGGAATTATGGTGCTGCTAATAAAGACAAACTAGAACCTGGAAGCAATGTTCAGGTCGCTCTTCTCAATAGAAGCCCCTACCCCGATCCACCTCGAGGTGGTGTCAGAAATAAGAGGAGCCAGCCAACCCTTTAGGTCATCTAGGGACTGTACAATAGGTAACCCCTCGTAAGGAAGTGCATAGTGCAGCAGGCTACCCAATACAATGTTTATATATTCGTTGTTGCACTCCACTTCCTTGCCTCTGACCATGACCAACTTCACTAGTCTAAACTCGCTTGCCTTCTTCTTGCACTTGTGCACCAACTCCCCATAAGTTGTGTAAAATTCCCTTACCCATGAAGGAATTTAAGGGCCTTGAGACCTTGTGAACTGCTCAAACTCATGGTAGCGGAGGCTATCCATAACATCGCGATATTTGTCATCCAGGCCTTGACAGATAACAGTGTCTCCTCTAGGATGGTCCGTGCCCCATCACTTTTCAATCTATTCAGCAGTCTAGGGGGAGGAATGATGGGGAGTGCACGGATCACTGTAGGTGCCTGAGCTGGCATAGAGTCCGTTTCCGGAGGAGTGGCTTGTGAGGGAACTCCGGTGGATGCGGATTGAGATCTAGTTCAGAGCTCATTCCTTCGGTTAAATAGAGGTTGCTCGTCTTCAGGTTCATACAACTCAGCCATGCTGTCTACAGCTACTCCTTTCCTAGTTATATGTTTCTTCCTTTTGCCATTGTCTCCCAGTAGGAGTTCTTGCCTTCTCTTCTGTGGTAGATTTTATCCCCCTTTGTTTATATTAATGTCATGTGTTGCTTTCTTGGGTGGCATGGTTATATTTGTACATACCATATCTGCAAAAGATCGGGAGAGATTAGGAGAAAATCAACATAAGCATAGAAAATCTATTGCAGACAGACTCACCGATCCAGTCGGCTAGTCGCTGAACCTCTTTGGCGAGCTAGATTGAGCTCGGCGAAGAGATTGGCTCAAAAATTATGGCAAACCGGCGGTGGGAAGGCCTTTTCGGTGAGCATGGGTTTGTCCGCCAAAAGTTACAGAACGATAAGGGTTTTAGGGGTGCAGACAAAGGGTGATCAAGCATATTTTCGGTGAGTCCCCGAGTGCTTTCGGTGACCTTAGGATTCTCACTGAATTTACAGACTCAAACATCTCATTTAGCATGAAATTAAAAGAAAGTTGGGGTCATTAGGCGAACCGATGAGTCGTTCGACGAGCTCGACCCAGCTCACCATACGACCCAACCTGCCTATTTTCAATCTACCTTCTCGAATTCAATCCCGCAACCCCCAAAAACAAAATTAAAACATGCAATAGTTAAATTAGGCTAAGACCCATAGCACCCATCACCCCGAAATACTCTGCCTTCTTCCGATTTTGCTAAATTTAGCCATTTGACGATAATTTCCCTTAAGAAGGGTGTCACCCGTTCTATCCTTGAAAATTATACGTTATTTAGCGTAAACAAAGGCTACTTATACTTTAAACAACCAATCTAAACAACATGCAAGTACAACCCAATACAATTTCTTTCATATAAAAGAACAAAAATTACGGGCATTCGATGATCAAAGCAATATGGGCAAAATTATCAATTTAAAATTGTCATTTAAACAATCTAATCCTATCAGAGAGGCCCAGCACACGTCAATAAGATACAATCAGTGCAAATGAGTAAAAAAAATTCAAAGGAAAACTCAGGGTTCGGAAACCAACCTTAGATGTCGATTAAAAATAGGATTGAAATGCAAGATGGCAAAGAAATCCTAGTTCTGAGCACCAATCAACAACCAAAATACTAATGAAAAGAAGAATATTGACAATACTAACTTGGTGTGAGTTTGTACAGTTTAAAAGCGAGGGAAAGTGAAGAGTTTGAAACTTTTAAAACCTTTGGCCATATATAACCGTCCTGTTCACGATCATTTGGCGACATTAGTCACGTCTGCCGATTCACTCGGTGAAGCGCCGAATGGTTACCTATCCCGTCGATTTCTACAGGACCTGCATTTCCTTTAGGGTTAAGACAGCGGTCTTAATCGATGTCGCCGACCTGGTCGGTGACTCGCCAAACTACACTTGAGCTTGCCGAGTTTTACAGGCTCTGAGTTGAAATTTTATTGACCCAAATCAAGTCGGGCATGCCGACCTCTTCGGCGATCGTACTGGACCATTTGCTCGCCAATCTGTATTTTCAAACACCTTCCGCATTTAAACATGCACAACCAACACACCATTATTTACAAAAACAAAACTAAAGCATTTAAGTTGGATTGCCTCCTAAACAGTGTCTTAGTTAACGTCGTGGCACGACACAAGTTAACACTTTAATTCCAATGGTGGGGTTTGCCTTAGTTTCATCAGGGAACCCCTCTTTAGAGTCTGGATAGTGCTCAGTCAGCACTTGGTCCATTTGGGACCCTAGTAGTTAAATGAGCAGAGAATGGGAGGTTATCATCTAGTTTAACAGTAGTATGTTCTCCCTGAGCTCCTCCAATACCATATTCTACTCATTATCTTTCTGGAATAGAACTGTGAGCGTTGCTTCAATTTGTCCATCCTCCTTGTTCTTAAGTTTCCTTCGTTCATGAGGAGGAACGTAGTGCCCCTTCTTGTTGTTCTGGACTTCAAGATCCTCAATTTTTTTAGTCAGCTCATCTAACTAGGTTAGCAAGACTGTTAAGCTGAAGTCTCTCCTTTCATTTGCTTGATTTGGCTCAGTTAAGTTGTCAAACAATTTGGCTGCTATCACATAGGGTTGTCGTACTAGACTCCCCAAGACAATTTGATCAGCCCACATTTTAGTCCCTAGACTAAGACTTCTGTAGAAACATTCCAGAAGGACTATGTCGGGGATCTCTTGAATATGGCATTGACTCAGAAGTGCTTTGAACCTCATCCATGACTCATGAAGTTGTACACATTCTAGCTGTTTAAAGGTTAGAATCTTATCCCGGAACCTCATCACTTCTACCGAGAGGTGCTCCATTGGTTCACCATCTCCATCATGTATACTCATTATTCTGTCTCAACACACAAATAAATGAAAAAAAAAACTAAAAAGTAGGTAAGTAAACTACGATTACAAAAGCAAAACTCATCTTTAATCCAAAATTTCACGTACCACCACTTCCCGGTTGCGGCGGCATTTTGATGTTTGCGTAATCAAAGCACAACTTCCAATTCGACTGTCTACCATCATACATTAGTAATATAACCCAACTAAATGGGTTGGGGTTGAGTTCCAAGAGAGCGGTTCTTGAAAATTAATGGTTAAGCGCGAAAATGTTAAAGTTACCCATAGCTAAAAACTTTATCGAATGAAAACATAACAAATTTAAAGGGGGCGACGCAAGCATCAATTATCAATAGGGGTTTGTGTTAAACTAATGAATAAAAACAAACAAAAATATAAGAAAATGAGATATGGAGACGGGATTCTTGGGATGTGATAGGAATATGGGTTAAACTAGATCATTGGGTACATGCTTTTGAGAGTACATTCGTTGAATGTTTGTGTCTAGGCTAGACTATAGTGGGGATAAATTCTCTCTCGAGCAACTTACCCCTCATCAACTCGATTTCTCTCGAACACCGAGTTACTGCATGAAGAACATCCTCAGCCTTTACCCACTTACTATCTTGAGCTGAGTGTGAGGAAAAAGGACTAGGGTTCACTCTCTCGAGTTGAACCTCATGTCCATCCAATCCCACCGGCCATCAATTTAGTAGACTTAGTTTTACAACCTATCTCTCGAGAAAGCTGAAAACACGAAGGTGAAATCGTATTTGCAACTACAATCTCATTAAGTTCCAACACAACTACTAAAGGAAATCACATTTAAACAACGATTAAACTATCAGCAAGCAAGACCCAACAATTAACTTAACCCATATTCATAAAATCACACCCCAAGAATTGGGGTTTTACCTAGACATGTAAAAGAGGTAAAAATCAATACCAATATCAGTTTCCATCAATGGTTATAAAGGATTAAGTCTTAAAACACGTAAAGAGTGGAGAATCTTCGAGACCTAAGTCTAATCTCTTGGAGTTGAAACCTTTTGAATCTTCATGGTCTTAGAACAACGTCTCCAAAACCCTCTAAAACTTGAAAATAAATAAAATTCTAAGTCTCAATAAAATTTGTCTATGGCTTGATACTAAGTTAACAATTTAAAACAAGTGTTTATTGTGTTTGAAAATGTGTTGCGAAGGATCACTCGGCAAAGTTAGTTGGGATCACCGATCAACTCTATGAACCGCCCTTTGGTATAGTTCATCACTGTCTTGCGTTATCCTTCAGCATCGTCATGTTTTGGATTATTAGGCAACATAGTACTACTTCGCGGAACTGCTCGGAGACACGCCAACTACTCCTTTTCACTGCTGATTTGATTCTTTCCTTCAGGGTCATTACACTGGAACAAAAGGAGTGGATAAGACTTTTTGGTGACTCGCTGAACGAGTTCGGCTATTCTTTGGTCTTCATTTCTTCTTTGTTTCAGCTGCCTTTGTTCCTCTTTCCTAACTAGTGTCCATGCTTTCCCTCAAACTCCCAATACCTGAAACTTAAGGGTTTTGATCAGATATTGAGACAAAATATGCATTTGAGGACACTAATTCTATCAAAATATAGCCCTAAATGAGTCCAATTTGTGGACTCATCATTACCCCAGTTCAGCTTCAACACTCTATAACTTTAGGCGGTAGAGTGGCAATTTGGCGATTCACCGAGTGACATTGGCAATCACCAGGACTTCATTTCTTCATTCCTTTGGCTCGTTTCGTTTCTTTTTGCACATTAGTGTCCATGCTTTGTTCCTCAATCCACATACCCTGAAATCAAGAATTCATATCAGTTATTGACATAAAATAAGAAATTTAGGACACTAAACTAGTAAAATAAAGCCCAGAATGAGTCTAAATCGTGGACTCATTAGTCTCCATAATTCATGCCTAAGATCAGTTTCTTCATTCACCAGGTCTAGTCAATCGGACCAACGGGAAAAATTCTAGGTATCACATGCACAAATTTCAAGTAAACCTCACAACATATGGCATTCAAAACAATCATCGATCATGACTCTAAAAGTTAACTCGTGTACAACGGTCATTGCAACAGTCACCTTGACGTTAGACTAGTCAGTATGAGATGCTAAGAGTTCACACAAGAATTAATCAACTCAAATTGCCTCGTTGGACTAACACAAACATATCATTCATCAAGAGAACTATTCAAGTCATCGATATTGATCACAACAGAAACTCAAATGTACAAGCAAATGGTACCGAAATTCACACTCAAGCAATTGAAAGAGAGAAATGAATGAATCAACACTAAATATTCAGTACTTAGGCAACATAGAGAAGTATCAAACACAAATAACAAAATATCCCAAAGATGAAATAAAAACAACTACAAGCAAAAGGGTAGGTAGATAGATACCTTCACCCTACAAAATAAAACTCAGCAGTGTCCTCAATGAATAATAAAAACTAAAAATATCAACAACGCATGAAATGGAGATAGAGTAAAGATCACCATGTCAGGCTAAGCCTGAGGTGAGCTCTGGGTCTTTAGAGTGGCCTCAACCTGGGCATCAGTGCCCTGCTTATCTCTAACTATGGATGACTGTGCAATGATCTCCTCCGTGGTCTTAGACCCAATAGAACCAATTATCGACATCTCACGAAGTGAAGCTTTCGTAGCTAATCGTAGCAAATCACCCTCCAAGTCCTCTAGATCCTCATATTTTGCATCCTCACGAGCTCTACCTCCTTTTCATCAGTCTCGGGTGTGTTGGACTCCCCATCCTCATCAACTACAACAGTATCTCCGCTCACAGAAGTCGAATGAATCTCAGACGCAGCTGGAACTTTAGGCATCTTAGAAGCGGGGTCCTCGGGGATATCTGAACCGCCCTACACCATAGATATGTCAGTAGATTCAAGATCATCCTCATATCAATGTAAACCAGTAGTATCAGCCTTTAGGGCTATCAAATCTGCAGAGCTGTTGTCTGTCGTGTCACATGCCTCAACTCGAGTGGTAAGGGCATCCAATGCTACACTGTGGGTCGTGATCAACTTTTTCTTTTCCCTTAACTACTCTTAAATGGGATCCAATGATGCAGCTATCACTCGGTCAATAATAGATGGAACAACGGGTTCAACCCTAAAATCTCGCACATCAGCTGAATAGGCAAGGTCGCCCATTTTGTAGATCATGGCCTGGGTCAACGGGGGATGAGAGACAGGAAAGGGGCAGGAGCAGTAGATGATAAGGAGGAAGGTATGCCTAATGGCCTATCAGTTGGAGTGGAAGGTGTAGGACCAGCGTCAATAGAATACACATCTACGATCGGAGAGGTGTCCATCAAAGCTTTCTTCCTCTTTTCAGTCTCATCCTTCGTGTACTCAGATTCAATTCGACGAATGTCACTAGACAAGGAAGGAGTCACCTGAAAATCCATCTTCGCCACAATGGGCAAACTTGCTCAGCGACACAAATCATGATGAAATTTGGATATGCTAGTGAGGTTTGATTTTGGTTAGACCTCATAGGTATCTCATGTGCAATTATGGACCCCAAATTTAGCTACTCTCGAGCGATGATACTTCCAAGAAGTGCAGATTTTGAATGCCGAATAATGGACTCATTTTGGGATAGCATCAGAGTGTTGCTAATAAACCCTAACCAATATCGTGCCACGATGTTCAAGTCCTTCTTCTCAATAACTGCCCCCTCTTCGATCAATGGGGGAGTGGAACCACAAAGTAGTAGGGCAAGCCACCCCTTCAAATCATCAAAAGTCTTTGTTTTTACCATGTTGACCAAAGAGTGTCGAGTTCAAGTCGTGAATGTCAACTCATCATTTATGTTTGTGTCACTGCACTTGACCTTCTTTCCGGACACCTCAACAAAATCAACCAGTGCCATCGACCCTACCTTTTTCTTCCCCTTTGAGACCAACTTTTCATAGCCTTCATAGAATTCCCGAACCCATGTACGTATATGAATTCTGGATTTTGGTGAAATGCTAGAACTTGTGGAACCTCAAGGTCTCCCAAACAGTGGGATATCCATGCACCACTCCGTCTGTGGGCAACCACTTCTCCTAGAGTATTGTCCGCAAGCCAACGACCTTCAACCGATTCATAGACCTAGGAGGATGTGTCGACACAGAAGGCACTTGTGGTGCCCATGTTGCCTGTGGTTGTGTAGGTGGTGGAGGTGTTGTAAGTCGTGTCAGTGGATCTTGAACTGCTTTAGAATGCAGCTCTGAATGCCTCTACTTTAACAACTCTCCCTCTGGTACAAGTGTTTAGACTGGAGTCCTGGACCTCTCAACTTCTTCATTCTTAGACCAGATGAGGTGAGATAGGTGGAATCGATGACCAAACTATCATCTGAACTCAAGCTGGTAACCACCTGCTTCTTTCCCTTTACCTTACCACTCATCGAAGGAGGTTTAGGACGAGTGGGTAGGGGAGTCTCAACCTCCACCATGATAGTAACTCCTTAAGCCTTCTTCCTGGGTGGTGGACCTCTTAGGGGAACCTCATGTCTAGCCATATCTATAAAAGAAAACAAATGAGAACAAATGCAGTTGCACAAGGTTAGTGAAAAAATTTACAAGTAAAGTTTCAGTAAAACTCTCCAACAGGTTTGATGAGTCGCCGAGTAAAAGAGAACTCATTGAATATTACAGTAAAACTCAGAAAAAATTCAATGTAAAAAGGTGAGCCCAAAGACCATTCGGCAAGTCGCCGAGTGAACTCGGTGATCTTAGAGACCTCATCGAATGTTATAGAACAATTCAACAAAAAATCAAGGTCATAAAGGTGAGACCGGTGCCAATCGGTGAGTTAAACGGTCATCGCCGAAAGTCACAGCAGCTCCCCTTCATTAACATGGAAAAGAGGTAATGAGGAGGAAGTTTGGTAATACGCCGAGACAACTTGGTGAGCTCGACAAAGCTCATCGAAATGAATGACGCATCACCTCCCCAATCATTTTTCAAATTTAAACACTCAACACAATAATTCAGGCACAATATAGGGAAATTCTAACCTACCCACGCTGAATTTCTATGTCGGGGTATTCAGAGTCCCCTCCCCCCAATTGATTCAAATTCAACTAAACAATGTTTTTTCCCTTAAGAACGACATCACCCAATCCATCATAGGGAAATTTCAAGTCATTTAGTCGAATTTGGGATGCTTAGACTTCACCCACACATAACGCAACATGCAATAGTTACAATTTCAACAAACATACAAGAAACTAAAATGAATGTGCCTAAAATATCAATTTAGCATGCATAAATTCCAATTCAAGTTCTACGAAACAATAGGCCGTCAATCAAAGCAACTACAATTAACTATGCATGAAGACTACATTACACTACCCATTATCAAATATATTGTGGCATAAAAATAAACAAAATTTAGAACACCAACCTCATATAGAAGACAAACAGGTACTCAGAAAAAAGTAGGAAAATGGATCACCACACGGTCACGATGCAAAGCACCCGACACATGAACAAGAAAAACGAAATCTAAAATTTATTTGAAAGAACACAGGAGTCAAAAATTCAAATAAAAGGGGACGTTTGAATTTAAATACACATGACTCTTCAATTCATGCCCCATTCGGCGAGCTTACTAATGTAGCCAATTGGGTTCAACGATCCGCTGAATGTGTCTCAACACTCTGAAACTCATAGAACATGTGGCATTTCGAAGGGGCAAAAGGGCGATAAAGATAGAGTCTGTGACGCTCTCAATCCTAAAGCTTTAGCATTTTCCCATTATCCTTGAATACCAGCCCATCCTCACTTTCAACTTCTATTGCCCCATTGGTGAACACACGATTCACTTTGACTGGTCCCGACCATTTTGACTTGAGTTTCCCGAAAATAGTCTCAAACGAGAGTTATAGAGAAACACAAGATCACCAAATTTAAAGTCCAGGTGAAGATTTTAGAATCATGCCATTTCATTATTTTCTCCTTATAGAGGGTTGAAGCAAATAGGGAGGTTTAGCTTAACATAGCAAAAAGCAAGAAATTGTTACAAAAAGATGTTCCATTCGAAAGACAAAATCCCAAATGCTCAAATGACGAAATTAAGACTTGAACGTTAAATTCTCAATAATATAAGCTCAAAAACCATTCCAAGAGTATTCAATAATGTCAAAGTATGTAAAAAATCTCTAAAAACTTTGTAAGACCCTTTTCTCTCTCTTTAAACATCAATTTATACATTTCCAAAAACTTCTCAAAATTTCAATACGCGGTCCACTTTGGTGAAGTTAGTTGGGATCACCGAACGGCTCACTGATCAGCCGACTAGCACCTTCTCTCGCCTTTTAGTTGGACTTCTGCACCCAATTATTCTGTAAACTTAGGTGAGCTGGGTCAAGCTCGCCATTCCATTCGACGTATCATCGAAATGCTCTCTCAATCGTCGAGTTGACTTAGTTCATGAGCTAACTCCCTGGATTATTTGGCAAGCTTGGAGCCCACTCTGCGACTTGTCGAGTGCCTTTTGCGAGCTCCAACTCTTCTTTTCTTAAGCTTTTCCAACTATTTCACTCCTTTTCACATCATAATGTCCTTGCCTTTTTCTTAAACCTTCATTACTGCAAATAAACACTTTAACATATGTTATTGACAAAAAAAAGGCATTGAGGAACTAATTCATTATATTACAAGCCCAAATGTAGTCAAAATTCCCAACTCATCGGTCATTTAAGAAGTTTAAGTGAGGGTCATTTCGGCCTTTTCCCAATTATTTTAACTCAATACTATGTTGTTTTAACCTCTACCCTAGGCCTTATATAAACACATTTACCCACAAAATCAACCAAGACAATTCATTCTCTTAAAATTCAAAAATTTGAACAAGTTCATCCTCCCTAAATATTTCTCTCTCTAAGGTAGAAGAAGAAGTTCAGGGTTTCAAGATCAAGTCTCCAAATCCTCCATTATTGCAAGCTTTTGAACTCCAAGGTATGGTAGTCTCCACCTATGGAGTCTTTCCTCTGTAGGTTCCTTAATTCTCCAATTTTGTAAGGCTAAATTCCGCATTCAAATTAGGGTTTAATTCAATTGATTGTTTTGTATGTTTTCCTATGCATTAATTGAAGTAATTGCATGATTTACGTTCAATTCCCCATAAACCCATGTATGACCTATGAATTTTAAGCTATGATGATATGATGTGGGTCTTGAACTATGAAAGATGAAGTTATGAAGATATGCTTATGACTCAAGTAAGATTATAGATGAAGGCATCTATATGTTCTACAAAGCTTGGCCACATGACTTGAATGACATATAGATTTGCCCTCAATGCTTTTCGGGCTATTTTCCTAATAAGGTATTGATTAGTATGGTAACTAGATATGCCATCAATTATTATAGATCGCAGTTTCAAAAATATTTCCATTAGTAAAAGGACATTTCTAGAATGAAGTGAATGACTATGGGCCTTAAAGCTATTATGAAAAGATTGTGGATGGTGAAATCTTTTCTCATGCGTGGTCTAAGGAGCTATCCTATGATGTTTCTATCTTGGATTTGTTGCTTAATTGTACCTTTCCTCGAATGGTAAGACAAGCGAAGATTACCCATATCCTATAATGATAAGACAAGTTAAGATTAATAACTATTCCTTGGATTTACTCTTATCACCGAATGGACAAGTGGCAACTACCCATGTCCCATAAATATGTGCCTCCAAAGGATGATTATCTTAGATAGACGATGATGGTCTTAGATAGACATTAACTAGTACATCCACGTAAGCTAGAATTTCATGTCCTACCTTGGCAAGTAGGAAATTCTCTTTTCAGTGTGGGAGGATACACCAGTTTCCATGTTATAGCGCACATGGTCTATTTTTTGGTTAATGGCTACTTCCCACAACAATGAACTAAGGTTACTTTTAAAGTATCTCACATGTGTTTTTAAAGATGATTTAACTTTCATTGACCATTATTACGATTTATGTTTTCAAACCATTTTATCTGATGTTTTAACTTGGTCTTTACATTTCATGCAAAGAACATTTAGCATGATTTCATAACTATTACGCATTTCAATCATACTTGGTACATTTTATGTAATAATGCATACTCTTGCCTACATTATTTAATTAATGTAGGGTCTGATGCTCCTATTCTGCATCCTCGTGGCTAGTGAGCTCCTTAGTTGCTTTAGAGAAGTGGGGAGTCCTCATGTTCCAAGGACCAAACCTTTATTGCTTATTGTCTTTACTTTTCAGAGATTGTATGTGATGTATGGGTTACATCCCAATCACTTATGATGTAATAGATGGCTTTTAGACTATTTAGACTTCCGCTTCATTTTTGACAAATTTTTTTACGATATAAATTGTCTTTTTAACTCGTTAGATTCTATTATCTGGTTTATGTATGCTAAGTGCCTTGTGTATGGCCACTCAGGGTCTTATATGCCATGTCACTTCTAGGGTCTACTTTGGGTCGTGAAAATATCAATATTGTCACTCCCCGAGGCTACCCTTTGGATTCGGACATGGGACCTAGGATCACGAGTGACCCCAAGATAACCTTGTTGGCATAACATAAGCATACTATGATAAAAAAAATTGATGCGGAATCTTAAATATCATGAAAATGAAAGTGATGGGGAATACCCATTCTATATCTGAATATATGAAAACTGCGAGTTTGAGTACAAAAAAGAAATCAAACTCTAAGACTAAAGCTGAAACTAACTATGTCTGAAATAAGCCTCTAGAGTGACTAGAAATGTTGGGACATGCCCCCAACTAGATCTAGCAATACTGAAACTAAAAACTAAAAGTGATAAAGATAAACATGTCACTAGTCCTCGAAGAAAGAGGACTCACCACTGATGCTGATGAACTGAAGATCGGGAACTGATCTAAGCGTGATCTGGATGTTGAGGACCTGAACCTACATCACGAGAAGATGTAGCGCAACGTATGCATCAATACTTGAAAGGTACTGAGCATGCAGGATAGAGTAAAGCTGAAATAAACATATAACTGAACAAGCAATAAAGTAAGAGTGTAATATGAACATGATATAGATACTAAATACTAAGCTAACTGAATGCATTGACCATTTTATAACATGCTAAGACTAAATACTTAATGTACTAAAATGTGGTCAATGCAAAGGAATCTTACTGAACCGTGGGAGCTACTAATACCGATAATAAAACCACATGAGCTAAATGTGGAGTCTGATATATACGCCCCATCGAGAGGACCCAATATACTCGGCCAAAGGTATAGAGGCATGCTGGCTTGATCACTAAAATGATCCCCATATAGGGGACTTACAACATACGTGGCTTGTAGCTCTAGGACTATTCAGG
This sequence comes from Solanum okadae, assembly GCA_036553675.1. Lineage (NCBI taxonomy): Eukaryota > Viridiplantae > Streptophyta > Magnoliopsida > Solanales > Solanaceae > Solanum > Solanum okadae. The sequence continues at coordinate 16,971,805 of CM071686.1, read as the reverse complement.
TACGCTGATTCTTAGTCCAACTCGGTATTATGCTACTCCCAATGGATTAAGTGATTAATATATTATGACTAAATTTCTGAGATTCACTAGATAGCTCAAAATGGCATGCGAATTAAGAATGCACATTAAGAAACTAATAATGACACATTCATATACTAAGGCATGTATATCTGAAATAGCTGAAATATCTGGCCTAGCATTTGTAATTCAAGAACTAAAGAACTACATAGCTAGGGTTCTGAAATTAATGCAATAAACTGAGTAATAACATAATAATCTGATATGGATCATTCTAACAGCTAAAACCCAACAATTCTAACAATCAAGAAACCCTAGGTCTAGATGATATTGAGGGAATCAAGAATCTACTGAAAACTAGGCCTAGCATGTGTAATTCAAGAACTAAAGAACTACATAGCTAGGGTTCTGAAATTCATGCAATAAACTGAGTAATAACATAATAATCTGATTTGGATCATTCTAGCAGCTAAAACCCAACAATTCTAACATTCAAGAAACCCTAGGTCTAGATGATATTGAGGGAATAAAGAATCTGACTGAAAACTAGGGACCTAATGGGCGAAAGGAACCCACTGGTGAAATCCCACATACCTGGTGACGAATTCCACGAAGAAATCTTTTGATTTCGGGGTTGGAAATGATGGAACCTTGTTGCGTTCTTGAACTAGGGTTCTTCACCTCTTTTCTCCTCTTACCCTCTAATTTTAGTAAGTTTTGACTAATGATTTGACTTGGGTAAGTTCTACTTATGTTTCTAAGCCTAAATTGACTAAAACCTCATAATTTAGGGTCTAAACGACATAGTTTAGGGGCCAAATGAACAAGGAAATGACCAAAAGACCCCTGACTTAAAAGTTGTCAGAGTCACCGACGGAGCTGACTGACGGGCCATGAGTCGACTGACGGTTAATACTAGTCGACCGATGTTCGTGACTGAAGGTTGAAATTTGGGGTTTGAAACTGAAAGTTGACTGGCCCATCGACGGAGCTGACTGACGGGTCGTGAGTTGACTGACGGTCCGTACTGGTCGACTGTCGTTCACGACTAAGGGCTAAAATCTGAAGTGTGAAACTAGATGTTGACTGGCCCATCGACGGATCTGACTGACAGGACTTCAGTCGACTAACGATCCGTAGGTGGCTTCCGTTGGTGGCACCTACAACTTCTAAAAATCTGGAATTTTTCCTTTCTAGAATATTGGGTGTTACATTATCTACCCCTTGGGAACATTCATCCTCGAATGAAAACTAAACTAGCTGATATAGAGGGAGAGAGTTGCAAACCCTATCACTAAACACTGGAAACTGATTTCTGACTGAACTAAGCTCCAAGAACATGTGACTACGCTGAAAATGCAAGTACGAACTGAAGGAACATGATGCTAAGATTGAAACTGCGCATGAATGACTGAAAAACTGAATAGGAACTATTACCTCAACCTGGAATGGAATAGGAAGGAAAGAGGTGAGGATACTTGGCCTTCATGGCTTCCTCTGCTTCCCAAGTAGCTCCCTCTACAGACTGACCCCTCTACAAAACCTTGACTGAAACGACTTATTTATTTCTCAACCTTCGAACCGGATGATCAAGAATCTCAACTAGTACCTCTTCATAAGTGATACTATCCTCTACAACCACAATTTCAAAAGGTACAATAGATGTTGGATCACCCACACACTTCTTCAACAGCAAAATGTGGAAAACCGGATACACTGCTACTAATTCTGTTGACAACTCTAACTCATAAGCCACTTTACCAATCCTTTTCAAGATCTTGTAAGGGCCTACATATCTAGGACTGAGTTTCCCCTTCTTGCCAAATCTCATCACCCCTTTCATAGGTGACACTTTCAGGAAAACCCAATCATCAACTTGGAACTCTAGTTCCCTTTCTCCTTACATCTACATAGGATTTCTGGCAACTCTGAGCTGTCTTAAGTCTATCTCTAATGAGTTACACCTTTTCCATAGCTTCATGAACTGAATCTGGACCTATCAAGGCTGCTTCACCTACTTCAAACCAACCAACAGGAGATCTACATCTACGTCCATACAATGCCTCATAAGGGGCCATTTGAATGTTGGAATGGTAACTATTATTGTAGGTGAACTCTATAAGAGGAAGGTGATCATCCCAACTCCCCTTGAAATTGATCACACAAGCTCTCAACATGTCCTCTAAGGTCTGAATGGCACGCTCTGTCTGCCCATCGGTCTGCGGATGAAATGTTGTGCTAAGGTTAACTTGAGTACCAAGACCTTTCTGAAATGACTTCCAGAAATGAGAGGTAAACTGAGGACCTCTATCTAAGATGATAGACAAAGGAACCCCATGCAACCTAACTATCTCATTAATGTAAAGCTTGGCGTAGTCCTCCGCCGAATCTGTAATCTTAACCGCCAAAAAGCGCGCAAACTTAGTAACTCTATCAACAATCACCAAAATAGAGTCATGTTGTCTGCGAGTATGAGGTAAACCTATGATGAAGTCCATGTTGATCACTTCCCACTTCCAAGTAGGAATGTCGATCTATTGAGTCATACCTCCCGGTCTCTGATGTTCTACCTTGACTTGCTGGCAATTGGAACACTTAGCCACAAAATCCGCTATATCCCTTTTCATGCCATTCCACCAATAGACTTCCCGCAAATCGTAGTACATCTTATTGGCGCCTAGATGAATAGAATATCTGGAGTTATGGGCTTCTGCAAGAATCTGTTGTCTCAACTCGTCCACCTTAGGAACACATAATCGACCCTAATAGCGAAGCACACCATGTCCCCCTTGGGAGAAAACCTCAACCCTCTGCTGGTGGATTGTACCTTTTAGCTCAAGCAATATCGGATCACTGTCTTGCTTTTTCTTAACCTCTACTACCAAAAAAGATTCTAACCTATTCTGAACTGTTACACCACTATCTGATATGCTCATAAGACGAACTCCTAAGTGAGCAAGCCTGTGAACATCCTTTTCTAGCTCTTTTCTTTCTTCTTTAACATGTGCTACACTACCCATAGATAGTCTACTAAGAGCATCTGCTACTACATTGGCCTTACCGGGATGGTAATGCACACTCATATCATAATCCTTGAGGAACTCAAGCCATCTTCTCTAGCGAAGATTCATTTCTTTCTGGGTGAACACATACTAAAGGCTCTTATAGTCTGTGAATACATCCACATGAACACAATACAAGTAATGTCTCCAAATCTTCAATGTAAACACCACTACAGCTAGCTCGAGGTCATGAGTCGAATAGTTATTCTCATGTACCTTAAGTTGTCTAGAAGCATAAGTTATAACCTTACCTCACTAAATCAACAGACAACCTAGGCCAACTCTGGATGCATCACAATTGATAACATAACTGTTCGAACCCTCTGGTAGAGTCAAAACAGGAGTTGTAGTCAACCTAGTTTTCAATTCTGTAAAGCTTTTCTCATAGTCATCTAACCACTGATACTTGACCTTTTTCTGAGTCAATTTGGTCAATAGAGAGGCTATGGATGAGAATCCTTCCACGAACCTTCTGTAATAACTTGTCATACCCAAAAATTTTCTATATCTGTAGGAGAGATAGGTCTAGGCCATTGTTTCACTGCTTCTATTTTTTGAGAATCTACTCGAATCCCTTCGCTAGACACAATATGCCTATGGAAAGCAATTGGCTGCAACCAAAATTCTCACTTACTGAATTTAGCAAATAACTGGCGATCTTTGAGAGTTTTTAGAACAACCCTCAAATGATTCGCATGTTCTTCCTCATTCCTAGAGTAAATGAGGATATCATCGATAAAGACGATAATGAACAACTCCAAGTACTGCTTGAACACCGTGTTCATCAAATCCATGAAAGTTGCAGGAGCATTAGTTAGTCCAAATGACATAACTACAAATTCATAATGACCATACTGAGTTCTGAAGGCTGTCTTCAGAATGTCACTATCTCTGACTCTGAGCTAATGATAATCGGATCTGAGGTCTATCTTTGAGAAATGACTAGCACCCTGAAGTTGATCAAACAAGTCATCAATCTTGGGGATGGGATAGTTATTCTTTATTGTGACCTTGTTCAGCTACCTATAGTCAATACACATTTTGAGAGAACCATATTTCTTCTTTACGAACAACACTGGTGCACCTCATGGGGAAATACTAGGTCCGATGAAGCCCTTATCTAGAAGGTCTTTCAACTGTTCTTTCAATTCCTTACACTCTGCAGGAGCCATTTTGTAAGGCGGAATAGAGATAGGCTGGGTATCTAGAAGGAGATCAATTCCAAAGTTGATTTCCCTTTCAGGAGGAACTCCGGGAAGATCTTCTAGGAACACTTCTGGGAAATCATTGACTACGGGAACTGACTCTGGAGTTGGGGTTTCAGAGCTTGAATCCTTAACCCGAACTAGATGATAGAAATACCCCTTAGAAATCATCTTTCTGACCTTAAAGTAAGAAATGAATCGAACCATAGGCGCTAAGCTACTACCCTTCCATTCTAAGATTGGCTCATCTGGAAGATGAAAATGAACAATCCTAGTTCTATAATCGACTGAGGCATAACAGGAATGTAACCAATCGATGCCTAGAATGACATCAAAGTCTACCATTTCTAACTCTACGAGATCTGCTGAGGTGACTTTCTGAGAGACTATGACAGGGCAATTTCTGTATACCCGTCTAGCTATAATTGGGTCACCGACTGGAGTAGTGACTGAGATAGGTTCTGAGAGAGTTTCTGGACTAACATCAAATTTGACTGCTATAAAAGGAGTTACAAAAGACAAAGTAGCCTCGGGGTCTAACAATGCATAAACATCAAGGTCAAAGACTTGTAACGTACTAGTGACTACATTAGGAGAATCAACCTAATCCTGGCGAGCCTGGAGAGCATACAACTTGTTTTGGCACGGACCGCCACATGTACCAGATGTGTTACCCTGCTGAGTCGGGCGACCTCCTGGTGCTGCTGAAGTTGTGGACTAAGTTCTACCATTATTAAATCCTTGACCCTATCTAGAAAGACAATCCTTCAACCTGTGACCAGACTAACCACACCCAAAGCATCCTTTCTTACCGGCAAGACACTCGGCTGGATGGTTCTTACCACACTTAGGACAAGTTGGGTAGATTCTGGTGCTTGAAATACTACCTTAAGTCTTGGAGCCTGATGCCCTACCTTTCTTATCTTTACGAAACTTAGAGGATGGAACACTAGCTGATGAAAGCGCTGGATTTGAAGACCTCTGCTGAGACTGCGAGCGATTTTCACCACCTGATTTCTGTTGAGAATAGTCATAGTTGCCTGTCCTAGCTTTCTTATTCTCCTTAGCCTGTTCCCTAAGCTTATCACCCTCAACCTGCTGAGCATGAGTCATGAGCCTCGAGATGTTCATGTCTTCAAGTAATATGGCATTCCTACACTCTGTTTTCACCAAGTCTGACACTCCATATAGAAACTTATTCATTTGAACCCTCAAATAAGCACCAATGTGAGGAGCATACCTGAAGAGTTAGGTAAACTTGATCCCATACTCTTGGACTGTCATGTTACCTTGCCTCAAGTTCATAAATTCCTGAGCCTTTGCCTTCCTTAGCTCTCTTGGGAAAAACCTATCCAAAAAGGTCTCACTAAAGCAAGCCCAATTGATAGGAGTTGCATATGTACCCCTGTTCTCTTTCCATTGAGTATACCAGATATGAGCCACATCTTTGAGTTGGTACGATGCTAACTCAACCCGATCATTCCTAATTACTTGCATCACTTCAAAGATCTTCTTAACCTCATCAATGAAGTTTTGGGGATCCTCACCCACTTGCAATCCTAAGAATTTTGGTTGATTCATCCTAACAAAATCTCGCACTCTAGCTGCAGCTGACCCAATATTTGCATTTGCCTGATCTGGAACCCACTGATTGTTCTAGTTGGCCACACTCTGACCCAACATCTGAATGGCGTTCTGGAACTCTGCATTCAAAACTTCTTGATCTGGGACTGGAGGAGTTGCATTTGCATTCCTGGCATTAGCATTCCTGAAGTTAGCTCTAAGATGAGGTATGATCTGAAATGTAGAACGTCAAGTTAGAATGGAATTAGATCATACCCTACGCACGATAAGAGTAACAAGAAAATGAAGATCTTTCCTAAAACACTTTCTAGCCTCCCTCTCATTAGATGTGGTGCGCACTACACACCCATGAAAAGGACTCAACCTAGCACATCTTTTCAGACATCCTAGGATCACAAGTGACCCCAAGCTAACCATGTTGGCATAACATAAGCATACTATGATAACTAAACTGATGCGGAAGCTTAAATATCATGAAAATGAAAGTGATGGGGAATACACATTCTATATCTGAATATATGAAAATTGCGAGTTTGAGTACAAAAGAGAAATCAAACTCTAAGACTAAAGCTGAAACTAACTATGTCTGAAATAAGACTCTACACTGACTAGAAATGTTGGGACATGCCCCCAACTCTATCTAACAAAACTGAAACTAAATACTAAAAGCGATAAAGATAAACATGTCACTAGTCCTCAAAGAATGAGGACTCACCACTAATGTTGTTGAACTAAATATCGAGAACCGATCTAAGTGTGATTTGGATGCTGAGGACCTGAACCTACATCACGAGAAGATGTAGCGCAACGTATGCGTCAGTACTTGAAAGGTAATGAGCATGCAGGATAGAGTAAAATTGAAATAAACATATAAGTGAATAAGAAATAAAGTAAGAGTGTAATCTTAACTTAATATAGATACTGAATACTGAGCTAACTGAATGCAATGACCATTTTATAACATGCTAAGACTGAATACTGACTGTACTGAAATGTGTTCAATGCAATGGAATCTGACTGAACTGTAGGGGCTACTAATAATTGATAATAAAGCCACATGAGCTAAATGTGGAGTCCGATGTATACGCCTCATCGAGAGGACACAAAATACCAGGCCAAAGGTATAGAGGCATGCTGGCGTGATCACTAAAATGATGCCCACATAGGGGACTTACAACCTATATGGCTCGTAGTTCTGAGACTATTCGGGTACGATGAACCCTAGTCCAACTCGGTATTATGTTACTCCCAATGGATTAAGTGATTAATATATTATGACTGAATTTATGTGATTCACTGGACAGCACATAATGGCATACGAGCTGAGAATGCACATTAATACACTAATAATGACACATTCGTATACTAAAGCATGTCTATCTGAAATAGCTGAAATATCTGGCCTAGCATGTGTATTTCAAGAACTAAAGAACTACATAGCTAGGGTTCTTAAATTCATGCAATAAACTGAGTAATAACATAATAATCTTATTTGGATCATTCTAACAGCTAAAACCCAACAATTCTAACATTCAAGAAACCCTAATAGATGATATTGAGGGAATCAAGAATCTGACTGAAAACTAGGGACCTAATGGGTGAAAGGAACCTACTAGTGAAATCCCACATACCTAGTAAGGATTCCACGGAAAAATCTTTTAATTTCAGGGCTGGAACTAATGGAACCTTGCTGCGTTCTTGAACTAGGGTTCTTGACCTCTTTTGTCTTCTTACGCTCTAATTTTTCTAAGTTTTGATTAATGATTTGACTTGGGGAAGTTCTAGTTCTGTTTGTAGACTTAAACTGACTAAAACCTCATAATTTAAGGTCTAAACGACGTAGTTTAGGGGCCAAAAGAATAAGGAAAAGACCAAAAGACCCCTGACTTAAAAGCTGTCGCAGTCACCGATGGAGCTGACTGACAGGCCGTGAGTCGACTGACGGTCTGTACAAGTCGACCGTCGTTCGCGACTGAAGGCTAAAATTTGGGGTCTGAAACTGAAAGTTGACTAGCCCATCGACGGAGCTGACTGATGGGTCGTGAGTCGACTGACGGTCTGTACTAGTAGACTGTCGTTCACGACTGAGGGCTGAAATCTGAAGTGTGAAACTGGATGTTGACTGGACCATCGATGGAGCTGACTAACGGGCCGTCAGTCGACTGACGGTCCGTAGGTGGCTTCCGTTGGTGGCACCTACAACTTCTGAAAATTTGGAATTTTCCCTTTCTCGAATCTAGAGTGTTACAGATATCTTCCGTAGTATTTATGATGAGAAATGTGTTTTGTTCTAATGATTGCAATAAGAAATCGGTTTTGGTCCAATTTTGAATGATCGTTTTTATTCCTCTGCTGACTAGCTGCATTTTGATGTGATTCTTGCAATGAACATCACATCTAAACTTTTGAACTTGTAGGTGTGCTAAATAATTGTGTTTAAAGTTCCTTGTGTGGTGAGGTTTTACTTGAAATAATGTTTGTTGAGTCCTAGATTTTTCCTTGTTAGTTTGATTGTATAGCTTTGGTTAATGCAAGAAATGATCTTGGCACGTACTTTGAGAGGAAACCCAAATGTTCATACCTTTTGTGCCTACCTTTTGAGGGTGTGCAACCATTTTGGTACCATTTGAGCCTAAACCATTTGTTGTCAACCTTGTTGAACCTCTTGATCCAAATTGTCTGTAACTTCTCACCTATAAATCCTTTTCTAAACATTGATTTATTTGAATATCCAACTTAGGTCAAAAACCTAAGTTGGGGTGTGGAATCAAAGAAGGAAAGAAACCTAAGTGGAAGAAAAAGTGAGACTCAACTTTGAAGTTTGTTTCAAAAAGAAGGAATCCGTCAAAAGAGAGAAAAAGGAAATGAGTAAAAGTTAAAAAATTCAAATGAAAAAGAAAGTGTGATAAAATAAAAGGGGTGTCCAATAAATTGAATGAAAAATTGAGGGTTGAGTCTTCTAGTGAAAATAATAGAAAGAACATGAGAAGAGGTGAAGATGAGTACAACACTGTTTTGAAAAGGTGAAGTCACTGAGTCAAATTGACCATACCTTTAACCTCAACCCCATTGCAAGCCTAAAAGAACTTTGAGATCTTGCGTGAACTAGATAGTGTGATGATTGTTAAATATGATCAAACATATGAGAAGAAGCTTGCATGTGTATCTCTTTCGAAGGGTGAGAGTTGCATTGATTCCTAATTTCTTTATTGACTTTCTTTGTGAGAGCATGAAATTGTTCTTGATGTGAGGGCACTTGAATGCATTTTTTTAAACATGGTTTGCACTAGAAAAGAAGCAATAATGAGCTTGAGCTTTGATTGATACCGTTTTGTGGCATTTGAAGCTTTTTGAGCATGGTTGAGTGTTACATATTCTTGATAGTTGTCTTGTGGTAGAACTTGCATGTTAGCTCTCATTGAGAACTGTTGTAGACACCCTTGTTGAACTAATTGTGTTCTTAAATTACTTGTGGACAAGCAAAAGTTTAAGTTGGGGGTATTGATGAGTGGTAGATTTACACTTCTTCAATGCCTAATTATGTCCTGTTCTGATAATATTCTGATGATTTGAAGCTATGAAGGCTAAAGGACAAGGCAAGGATAAATACTTGAAAGAAAAGCTAAAAATAGTGAAAGAAGTATAAACTCCACACTAGGAGTCGCCTAACCAAAAGGGTGGATCGCCCAAATGACCTAACCTCACCGAAAGTGGCATTGCTCACAATTTAAGATGTTCAAGACAGGACAACGAACTAAAAATTTAGATTGCAACTCGCTGAAAATGAAGGGCGGACAAGATAACCATCACCAAAGGTGACATGGCTTGGATGAAAAATTAAGGGTTAAAGGCGAACAAAGGTGGTAATCGGTGATCCACCAAATGTGAAAATGCAGACTCAAACGAATTCATGAACTGAGGTTCAAACACCGGAAGCCTTCAGCAAAAAAGAAGGTGAACTAAGGAACATATGACAATCTGCCGAGTCTGTTTGGCAAACCTGACTAATGTCTCTGATTTGGTCAAGTTGTGAACTATAGGCCAAATCTTGAAAAACTATAAATAGCCCAAAGGAGAGAGAAAATTAAGGAGATTTTACAAACTAATTTCAGTTCCTAACTTTGTATGAGTTTTGAGAGAGTTAACTTTTGAACTCTAAGAGAAATATTCTAAGTTTTGATATTTTAAATTTCACTCTTGAAATTGACATTTGGAAGTTGAAATTGAAGCGAGAGTTGATTATAATTACTTAATTTCACCACATTCGTGGTTGCTATCATAATAGGTATAATTTCTTTCCTTTTTATTATATGTGGCTAAAACCCCAATTCTAGGGGTGCAATTATGGGGTTGGATGTTGATTTAATGTTGTGGATATTGTATTTGGCTTTGTTTTATTGTTGTTCATTGGTGGATTTAGGCTAATTAAAATGGAGTTAATATATGGGTTAGGGTTGCAAACTTAATCCTAGTCTCGATATCTGATTGATGTCCGAAAGAGATCAATTGGAGTGGATAATTAGTTTGATGCATGCAATTTATGTTTTATTGATATGGTTTGCTCGAAAGAGAGATTATGGTTCAAATCTATTTTCCCAAATTTGCTCAAAAGATAGATTCTATAAGGTAATGGGTTGATTTTTAATTCACATAGATGAATGAGACCGAAAGGAGATTCTATGAATTGGCGCTATGAGATCGAAAGAAGATTAGTGGAACTAAAGATGACCCAGTATCTCCATGATTGTTTAGCACTATTGAGCAACACAACAAACCCTATGTGACATCGATTCTAATCTACGCACCCCTAGATTACTTCCTAGTTGCTTGAATTCCTGAAATTTTAGTGTAATTATGACACTTGATATCAAAACCCTTTTTCATAAATTTGGTGGAATCATCTACCCTTTTCTTTTAATTTCTACAAATGAATTATTTTACAATCTAAATTTTCTAATTGAATTCCTTGCATTATAGCACTCTCTGTGAGATTCGACCCCAACTCTTAGTTGGGTATTTTTATTCACAATGACCTCTTATTGTCTTACTTGTCTTGACGATAATTTGAGTGTTATCACATACCTCACTAGATTATCAAGATAATTAATGGTCAACATCTTTTTCCAAGATTCTTTAACCTGATACTACTTCATAACTCCAACATCTACATGAGAGCTACTATAGTCACAATAAATAGAAAGATCACTTCCCAACACTCCCAAAAACAAAGCAATATCTCCCTCTCTGTAGCAGGGATGCTCCAACTCTCCCCATTTCTCAATAGCTAAATCAAAAGAAATGATATTCAAGTCCTTGAAGTAAATAATTAGATAATCAACAATAGCATTAGGACAGTAAAGTTTCCTCTTCACAAACTTACCTAAAAAACTATTTCGTCCCGACTTTGACAATCATCAACACTTCCCCAAGAATTACTCTTTAAATTATATATTTTGAGCTCACCTCGACCAAAGTCACCATCACAACAAAAGGCACCCACTAGCTTATAGTCATGGTGAAACTAATTATATCCAAAACCATAAATTCGATACTGATCAAACACATTGTAGATCTAGGATGAGGCAATTTCTTGTACTTTTTATTTGATGGATTCCATAAAAAGAAATCATATCTCACCTGCAAGACAAATCAATTTATCCATGCAACCTAGAATCATTAAAGAGTGAGGCCATTTGTCGTACCATCCATTGAATGTCATGCGATAATCCAAGTCAAATACCTCTGTAACAGACTCAAAAAATAAAGAACTAATAGTACAATCTTTAAGAACTAAGAACACAATCTTTAAGATCTAATGTACCTATAAAACTACACATCACCCTATAGTGAGTGTAATCTTTCTTATTAGCATATACACTACGATGGGTCTTGAGAAATTTAGGGCTAGAGACTAAAGCAAGGCAAGACTTCGAGACAGACCTGAATATCAAAAGGGGTTCACTGGAAACCTCAAGAGGATTTCAGTGATGATTTCTTCTGGCATAACATGAATTGTCAAGATTGAATGATTCACTGAAGTTGATAAAAATGATCTTGTTTTGTAGGTCTGCAACATTTTTGGTGTTGATGGGTGGCTTCATCTCCCTCAAATTTTCCATTTGGGCTCCCTATTTTGGTTGTTGATGAGTGGTTTTATCTCCCTCAGATTCCATTTTGGGTTCCCACAAAATTGAGCAGATAATGAAATTTTCCGAAAGTGTACTAGTCATAGCTGCCGTGGACTGTTGAGTTTTTTCAAGAATATGTTTTAACCCTATAGAGGATGACAACCTTTTGGGCTTTAATTTGGACTAAAAATATTTTTACTCTCCTAAACTTTATTGTTTTTGGAAAAAATATATTTTCAAAAATATAACCTCTTATAATTTTCTAGTAAAAATCGTCTTCTTTGTTCTTTTTTTCCTTTTTCTTTTTATTTGACAATTAGGTTTGCCTATTTACACTTAGCTATTATCTGGCGAAGGCAAGACTTACCTATTATCTTGGGAAGGCAAGACAGATTGTTCGAACATATGAAGAAAAAGATACAATGAGGTGTGAGAGATTTAATATGGTGAGCTTGTGGAGAGGTAGAAGTTGACCAAAAACGTTTTGGAAAAAAATGATTAGACAGGGAGACATACTATGTAACATACCGAGGACATATCTCTATTATTTTGACCATAACTTCTTCATTATTGTATTTTCTTTTCATATTGCTCTTTTTATATGTGTTACTTAGGCCAAAGGTTTTGTGTACATATTACCCTCTCCAAAACCATATCCCTATCTTTTGAGGGGTAGAGAGACCTTTTTTGATAATCCTCGGGCAAAAAAGTGTAATCAGCGCAGGATAGAAAGAAAAATACCGACCACAAAATAAAACACAAGTAAAAATTAGAAAAGAAGATATGAATCTTAAGAAGATGAGCATTGTGTAGCCCTTAACTAGAACAAACATGACTAAGATCATCATTAACTATAAGTAGCAGATTGCATATCATCTTCTTGTACAGATCAATATACATACTGTTGGTTTTTTAAGCATTTTAATATCTGTTTATTATTAATTTGTCTCACATAATTATGTTATAGGCTAAAATAGCCATTCTGCCACAATGGAATGGAATTGAGGACATGGGAGTTATGGCCGTTGCAATGCTTTGTGCCTAATTACTTAGTGGATAATTAATATCCAAAGGCATTATTGCATTAGGCTTTGTGATGAACGTTTGGAAGGTTGGCATGTTAGAGGCATTGGTTAGCGCTCTCATTATTCCATTCTTTACTCCTCCATTATCCTTGTAACCTATGTAACTCCTAATACCATTATCTTCACTATTTACTACACAATTTATCTTCCTATTCATTGCTAGAAAGACTTCTTCTAGTATAAATAGTGGTGGTTTTTATTTGGTTTGGGATACACAATACATAAGAAAAATATAGAGCGCATAAAGTTTGTCAAAAAGAGAGTTCTTATTAGTTGAAGGGAGGTGTTCTTTTTTGTGGAGCTTTGGACTCAACTCTTGTCCAGAGTTGTTTAGTTATACTTTATGAAGGTTGTTGTATCTTGGAGGGGACAAGTCAAGAGGACTATTGTTGGACCGGTCTAAAACATTTGTTATAGAGGGCTTGAATCTCCTTAAAGAGAGCGAGATATCCGTGCCTCAGCCTGAAGAGATTTATTTCTTCATTTTTTATTTTTAATTGTAATCTTGTAATTTTGTTATTTTGTAATTGTTCACTAACAATTTTAAGGAGATTCAGAATGACTACAATTGAAAAAACTGCAGATGTCAAGATGGGAGACCTTAACAAGCCATTTCGGTTCAATGGTAACCATTTCAAAAGATGAAAGGGTAAAGTACTTTTCTACTTAAGTCTTCTCAATGTTTCTTATGTGTTAACTGAGAAGAATCCTAATAAAGTTGATGACACCTCCATGGATGATGATGAACTTATTTCTCATCATGAGAAAGTGGAAAAGTACGATGGTGAAGAGGCAACGGGCTAAGATGCACTTTTACAAAAAGAAGAGAGCAACATCACAATGAAGGTAAATTTAATTACTTCAAATAATGCTACTCTTGAAACTCACAAAAAATACTTCTTTGAAGCCTAAGAAGACAAAATTCAAGAAAAATAATGGTAGACCTCCCAAGAAAAATAATGGTGAAAATAACCAAACACAAAATCAACAAGTTCAAGATAAGGAACCATGCTTTGTTTGTGGCAAGAGTGGGCATATTGCTCAATTTTTTAGATTCTGGAAACGTGGTCCTAACCGTCAGGCAAACGTTACCGAAGAACATCTTGTGGCGATGATTACCGACAGAATCATGGTTGAAAGTGTTGATGGATGGTGTAACCCGTCATGTCTATTATGACAAAGACTAGTTTAAAAAATATACTCATTTTGAGGAGCCCAAAATCATCATGCTTGGTGATTCTCACAAAACTAAAGTGCTTGGAACGGGAGATGTCGAATTGTGTTTTACTTCTGGAAGGGTAAACTTTGAAAGATGTACTCTATACTCCTTCCATGAGAAAAAATTTGATGTCTAGTTTTCTTCTTAATAAAGCAGGATTTAAACAGATTATTGAATTTGATCAATATGTAATTGTGAAGAAGGATATTTTTGTGGGAAAGGGATATGCTTATGATGGGATGTTCAAATTTAATGTAGAAGTGAATAAACCTTCTACTTATGTTTATATGCTTTCTTCTACTAATTTTTGGCATGCTCGTTTGTGTCATAGTAATGATCGTTATGTTGGAATCCTGAGTAGTTTAGGATTAATCTCAATGATTAAAAAGAATTTTGAAAAGTGTGAGGCTTGTATAAAGCCAAAATCACTAAAAAGACCTCATTTTCAAGTTGAAAGAAAAACTGATTTGTTAGAATTAGTTCATATTGATATTTGTGAACCTGGTGGAATTTTAACTCGTGGAGGTAATAGATATTTTATCAATTTCATTGATGATTTTCTAAGTTTACATATGTTGATGAAAAATAAAAGTGATGCTTTTGAAAATTTTAAAACTTATCTCCATGAGGTTGAAAATCAGTTTGGTAGAAAAATAAAAAAAATTAGAAGTCATAGAGGCCGTGAATATGAGTCAAATGAGTTTAATTCTTTTGTTAGATCATTGGGAATAATTCATGAAACTACTCCTCCTTACTCTCCTTCATCTAATGGAGTAGCGGAAAGGAAAAATAGAACTTTGGTTGAATTGACTAATGTCATCCTTTTTGAGTCACATACACCTTTAAATTTTTGGAGTGAAGCTATTTTGACTGCTTGTTATGTGTTGAATCGTGTGCCTATAAAAACTCTAAATTGACACCTTTTGAATTGAGGAAAGGTTACAAGCCAAGTTTGGAATATCTAAGAGTTTGGGGTTCTCTAGCCTTTGTGAGGCTAATGGATCCCAAGATTACAAAATTGGGTAAGAAAGTTACTACTTGTGCTTTTCTTGGTTATGCTTCAAATAGTACAACCTATAGTTTTTTTAATCTCGAAGACAATATTGTGATAGAATTTGGTGATGCTATTTTTCATGAGAATAAATCTCCCTTTTGATTCTAAAAATAGTGGGGGTCAAAGGATTGTACCAAATATTTTGTCACTACCTAGTTCTTCTACCTCTTCTTTGAAAAATAAAGAAGTTAATGATTTTGAGTTAAGAAGAAGTAAAAGAGCTAGAGTAGAAAAAGATTTTGGTCTTGATTTTTATGTGTTTAATGTTGGAGATGACCCTCTCACTTTGAAAGAAGCATTATCTTCACATGATTCTATATTTTGAAAAGAGGCTGTAAATGATGAAATGGAATCTCTGATTTCTAATAAAACATGGAAGTTAGTTGATTTACCACCGGGTTGTAAATATATTGATTGCAAATGGGTCTTAAGAAAAGAGTTAAAATCGGATGGATCTATTGATAAATACAAGGCTAGACTAGTTGCAAAAGGTTTTAAACAATTAGAAGGCCTAGAATTTTTTTATACTTCACCGGTAACAAGAATTACATCCATAAGACTTTTAATTGCTATGGCTGCAATTTTTGATTTGCAAATTCATCAAATGGATGTAAAAATTGTTTTTTTTTAATGGAGATCTAAATGAGGAAATTTATATGGAACAACCCGAGTCTTTTGTTGAAGCAGGCCAAGAAAGCAAAGTATGTAAACTTACTAAATCCGTATATGGCTTAAAACAGGCACCAAAAAAATGGCATGAAAAGTTTGATTCCTGCATGATTGAATATGGTTTTAAAACAAATGAGTGTGATAAAGTGCATATATCATAAGTCTTGGAATAATTCACATGTGATTATTTGCCTATATGTTGATGATTTATTAATCTTTGGCTCTAACATGAATGTTATTGATGAAGCTAAAAATATTCTTAGAAGCTATTTTGATATGAAATATCTTGATGAGACAAATTTTATTCTTGGAATAAAAATAACAAGAACATGTGAGGGAATTTTCCTTGACCAGTCACATTATGTTGAGAAAATTTTGAAAAAAAATATAACTTTCTTGATTGCAAGCATGTTTCTACTCCTTTTGATTCAAGTGTCCACTTATTTCCTGTTGAAAGTGAAAATGATGTAATAAATCAAAAGGAATATGCTAGCATAATCGGAAGTTTGAGATATGTGACTGATTGCACTAGGCCTGATATTGCATATGCAGTAGGAATACTTGGCAGGTTTACAAGCAAGCCGTGTCATGAACATTGGCATGCTGTAACAAGAGTTATGAGATATTTAATTGGAACAAAAAATTGTGGTTTGTTCTATAAAAAAATATTCCGCTGTACTTGAAGACTTTTGTGATGCAGATTGGAACACTTTATCAAGTGATTCATGTTCTACCACTGGTTATGTCTTTACTTTAGGTGATGGTGCTATTTGTTGGAGATCAAAAAAGTAAACTATAATTGCTAACTCTACCATGGAGGCTGAACTAATTGCTTTAGCTTCAGCTAGTGAGGAAGCGAATTGGTTAAGAGATTTATTATTTCAATTACCTTATTTTGAAAAACCAGTTCCTCCTATTTTAATTCATTGTGATAGCACTGTTGCGATTGGTAGAGTTCAAAACCGCTATTACAATGGTAAATCCATACCTATAAGGAGGAAACATAGTAATGTAAGATCATATTTGACAAGTGGTACCATTAATGTTGATTATGTCAAATCTTGTGATAATCTTGCAGATCCTCTTACTAAGGCCTTAATGAGAGAAAAGGTTTGGAGCACATCGAGGCGGATGGGATTGAAGCCTACAAATCCTTGAGTCATATATGAGGAAACCCAACCTGGGGACTAGAGATCCTATAACCAGGTTCAAAGGGAAAAACTAATCATATGATGACTTGTTGTGAAAAATGCACTATCTTTTCATTCCCTCCCTATGATGTGAGTGCATTGCTTCCTGTAGTGATTTGTGAAGGTTGAGTTGATGAAACTCTTAATGAATATCTATAGCCCGTATGGGTGGAGTGTTGAGCTTATAGGAGCACTCTCGACAGATTTCACCTATATGAGTGTGGAAGTAGGTCGCTTCCTATGAAAATTGCGCTTATTCTCAAAAGCACTCATGAAACCGGGATAGCACATGGCCATAACGTGATGGCTTTAAAGCTCATGTTAACACCTTGATTATTATTATGTGTGGACAGTGATATTTTATTTCCCTTAAGCAGTCATAGTTCAAGTCTGAGACCACTACGACTTTGGAGTAAAAGTTACTATTTCACTAAGTGGAAGTTCAATGCAGAGTACACCTTCATTATGCATTAGTAGTCTTCCTTCAGCTGATGGACTCTCTTATCTAATACTAAAATGAGCGGGGGATTGTTGGTCTTTTATGCATTTTAATATTTGTTTATTATTAATTCGTCTCACATAATTATGTTATAGGTTAAAATAGCCATTCTGCCACAATGGAATGGAATTGAGGACATGGGAGTAATGGCCGTTGCAATGCTTTGTGCCTAATTACTTAGTGGATAATTAATATCCAAAGGCATTATTGCATTAGGCTTTGTGATGAACGTTTGGAAAGTTGGCAGTTGTGCAAATGCACGTTAGAGGCATTGGTTGGCCCTCTCACTATTCCATTCTTTACTCCTCCATTATCCTTGTAACCTATGTAACTGCTAAGATCATTATCTTCACTATTTACTACACAATTTATCTTCCTATTCATTGCTAGAAAGACTTCTTCTAATATAAATAGTGGTGGTTTTCATTTGGTTTGGGATACAAAATACATTAAAAAAAAATATAGAGTGCATAAAGTTTGTCAAAAGAGAGTTTTTATTAGTTGAAGGGAGGTGTTCTTTTTTGTGGAGCTTTGGACTCAACTCTTGTCCAGCGTTGTTGAGTTATACTTTGTGAAGGTTGTTGTATCTTGGAGGGGATAAGTCAAAAGGACTACTGCTGGACCGGTGAAAAACATTTACTACAGTGGGCTTGAATCTCCTTAAATAGAGTGAGATATATGTGTCTAAGTCTGAAGAGATTTATTTCTTCATTTTTTATTTTCAATTGTAATCTTGTAATTCTGTTATTTTGTAATTTTTCACTAACACATACAACATACATTCAAGGGAAGGAGAAGCTTAAAGTAACCAACAATGTGAGATGCAATTAGCAGATGTAGGTAAGTCTCCCTTTATACATTGCACACAGTAATAACATTAGTACATCACAAATGAACTGTAAAAACAAGGAAAGCCCGCTTATCTTTATTGCGCTCCACACAATTACAGGTCCAAACATAGATTTTTCACTTCCTGAAAGTTCAATAATATGAAAAAGTTAACCAAAAACCTCATTGACATCTTATATGACAAAAAAAACAGGGTAGATCTAGAAAGCAACACATGAAGAGCTAGCTTTGGTACATTTTACATTCAACATGTACTAAACACAAGTTGTTGGCCTTATTTTAGCAAAAAAGACTAGCTCCATTTCCCAAAAATTGAGAAATGTCAAAGGTGCTTCGTTTCACATTCTAAACCATGAAGATGAACAAATATAAGTAGTTGAGTAATTTCAAGTCTAGACTGCATGAAAGCGGTACATAAATGGTATGTGCAGTCTATAAATACCAAAAGAAAATAAAAACTAAGAAAGGGTCACAAGATATACTCATGTTGTGGATGCAACACATTGACCTTCCCAAAAATGGGCTATTTGATTCAAAGCGGGAGCACTTCATAAAAGGTATAGCCCTGCCTAGTTACACCAAATCTAACTCGCAAGAATTTCCACATGTCAACCTTTTGGCATTTTAACCTTTTTCCCTCGTATTATTTCCACTAAAATGAACAATTAACGTTACCTTGGCTACGTCTCATTTCTCTCCTCTAACCTCTGGTTAGTATCTCACAGATGATGCAAACCAATAAATAGAACCGCAACAATAACTAAATCCCTATTTCAAATTTTTGAAATTGGTTTACTAGGAATATTAGACATTTTTCCTGGTTTGTACTTTAACTTTGGTCAGATTTCACTTTCACAACTAATAGTGAAATTTTTCCTGTTTTGTACATTAAAAGTTTTTAATTTTCCTAGTAAACCAATTTCAAGAATTTGAAACATGGATTTAGTTATAGTTGCTGTTTTATTTCATGATTTGCATCCTCCAAGAAAACTAATGTTCTTCCTCAAGCTCAAGAAAGGTCAAGTCTCCACAAAAGTTTTCGATCTAATAGCTTCATAATCAGGTATGCAAGGCTACTCATAGTGATGGACTAGTATTTCATCATGTTCTACATCTCAATTCGGTCAGTGAAACGTTATGTTTAGAGTTTTCTCTGCAGTTTTCTTGAAATCTGAATTCAGTTGTGTTTCTTACCTAAAGCTTCATCTTTTACATTACACTCATCCTTTTAAGTCTATTAAACTCTATGTGATACAATTTTTTTATTTCCCATAAGTTTTCAGGGCTGTTACTCTCGAAATTCCCTTTACAATATATTTCCTTACCAGAACTATTCAAGGTTGTTACTTCCGACATCTACTGTTTCCGTACATACCAAATTCGGCATTTATAAACAGCTCAAAACGGTATCTTCTACACGACACTCTTCATTTTACAATGTTTCCCTCTTCCCATTAATTTTCAAGGTTGGTGCTTCCAGAATCTTACTTCTCCCATTATACCAACTTCAACATATAAAAACAACAAAATAAGTAAAAAATTTACATAATATTCTTCCTTGAACAATATTTTTTTTTTGCTTCCACACCATTTCACGATTACAGCTCTCGAAATGTCTTTTTCCCTTATTTCAAGTTTGCCATATAAATTTAATCAAACTATGCAGAAATTTTATACTTACTCTCAAGAAAGTTCAAATTCAGTCTAACACGCCCAATGTATGATTCTCTTCAATTCTTGGAACCCATTGCATGCTTGAAATCTGACCCCTACATTATTTCAAGCCTTTTTCCATTTTACTTATAATTTACCTCCCAAGTGTTATGGGTTTCAAACACTTCCAGGATTTTGTAAGATGTAACACTATTTGGTTTTTCCTTATACGCTACCCACAGGATTTGTGCATAAATAAATCCTTTAGTTTACACAAGCTTTTACTGTGCTTTTGATGTCCTTTCCATATCGTTTCGCCCTTATTCATTTTGAAATCTTACTTCACACTTTACACCAGATCTTTCTTTGCAATCTTCATTTGTTTATGGGTTGTTCAAAATTGTTTTTTAATCTTAAAATTCTTATACTTGACAATAAAAGAAAAAAATATCTTTACTGATCTTTATAACTTCAAACATTTTAACATCTTCCTTTTACCTTTAGATCACATTTAGTAGAGAAAATATCTTACACTTACTCTTATGACAGTTCAAATTCACTCTTGGTAGCCCAACTTATACTGCTTTTCGATTCTTAATACCCATTTCATGCTTAAAAACTGTCTTTTCCATTTAACTTATAATTCACCTTCCAAGTGTTGTGCCTTTCAAAGACTACTAGGATAATGTAAGACATTACTCTTTTTGCCTTTTCTTATACTCCGTCAGGATCCTTAACTTGAGAAGAAAAACGTATAGATACAATTTCTTAACTGGAGATGAAAAATAGTACAGTGTTGTCACTATTCTAATCAAGGTCTCTCTATGGTTATGGATAATATGCCAAAAAACTCTTGAACTTTAAACCTAAAACAAAAGGACTTGAACTATCGTTGTCTATGCCACTTTTACACTTATCTTTACGTATGGCTGGAAGCTAAGAACTTTATGTATACCTTATATATTTCCATGTCTTTCCGATTATTACCTTATGATCATCTTTATTAATTGTAGTTCATCTCTTAACCACACCTCTCTGAGCTGGGAAAGAACAAGCTATGCTCACAACTTCTGAACTAGAAAAGAGAAAGATTAAGGTATATTTACAATTCTAATCATTGTCTATTTGTGCTTATAGTTAATGGGCTAAAAAATACTCCTGAACTGTGGACCAAAAGAAAACTTATTTTCATCTTTGTCTTAGCGACTTTTAACCTTTCCTTTTATGTATGGCTGGAGGCTTGAAATTTTTGGAACGTTATGCTAATTTTGTATAATTTCATTGTCACGCCCAAGCCTACACCCTGGGCGGGACTGGCACTCGGAGACCATTGTCTGCCCCAAGCGAACCCTTGGTCTAGCTTTCTTAACTCAACGTAAACCTAATTCAACAGAATAACTCAATGCAATGAAAGGTCATACGACAACCCAACTAATAAAATCTGGCCAAAAAAGCAACTCGAGTCTCAAAATAGACTATTTACTATATACATAGATGAGAGACTCAATACTAACTGCTGACTGTCTATGAAGCCTCTATAACACTGATATGGATGTTGGGACTGACCCCGCAACATCCTAACAAAACAAAACTAGGAACACAAAATAATAGAGTCCTCCGAAGGGCAAGGAGGCTCACCACTGACTCTGGAGTGCTCAGTTGGATCAACGGCGTGCTAGATGCTGATCCTGGGTACCTACGTCTGCATCGTCATAAGATGCAGGACAACTGGCATCAGTACATTGAATGTACGAGTATGCGAGCTGGAAAGCTAAACAATAACTTAAGCTTGAAAGGAATACAAAGGACCTCTTAACTTGGCTCTGCTCAACTCATGAATAACCGAACTCAATATAAAGGAATAAGATACATGCAATATATATAAATGCTTGTAAAACAATGTAAACAACTTAGTTCGTTAAGGATAAAACAATAACAAACTCAAGTTTACTTATATAAAAGTAATATAACTTTAGTGGGAGATTCTTTAACCGACAACCACCACTATGAGCCCTAGTGATGATACAACGTTTTATCTCACGTTGCCCAAGGACCATCCTTTACCTTGCCGTGATAAAGGACCTTACTTAACTTAGTGGATCCACTAGCTTGATCTTACGTGATCATCTAAAAAGACTGACCCGTTAAATCCCATGTTTGGCTACATGGTTCTTATAGAGAGTTGAGTTAATATGAACTCACGTCCCCAATTCGGTGCTCAATACTACTCCCAAAATACTTTAGCTCATAAGTGTCTTAAACACATCTTTCTTTAGTTTGAGATAATTGCTCAAAGTTTAGCTTAAAATCTCTTTTGGAATCGATGTTCCCTTTCTTGCTAAAATGTGAAAATATTTATAAACTTCTTTGGGAATACTTAGTTCCCTATTAACTTTTTAGAAATGAACTCAACTTTATACTTTTGACTTAACTTGAAACTCTATACTCTTTACTTAACTTGAAACTCGAGCCTTAAAACGAAGTTAAAACGTTTAACAAAGACTCTTGAAAAAAACTTTAAAGACTAACTTTGACTTACTCCTTAACTTCTAGGCTTGACTCTAACTTCACTTGACTTTGATCCTAACTTTCCTCGAATTGGATTATGAATTCAAGGGTAATGATCTCATGTTTATGGATGAATTCGAGATGTTTAGATGTACCTTAGAGTGTTGAAAACAACTATAAAACATAGGTACATTACCAAGGAATATGTATGAAAAAGTGGGGAATGAAAGGGAAGACTTGGCGTCCTTGGCGCTCTGAGAGGCGCGGAGCATCAGACTTCAAACTTCAGTGAGGCCTGCTGGGCGCTCTGCTAGGCACGCCGCCCCAAGGGTTGGACTTCAGAGTCTCTTTTGGGGCACGCTGGCTGGCGCGATGCCCCAGCCCTTTTCCCCAAAAATTTGACTTTTCTCCTTCATTTTTCCAACTCTAAACCACCTTAACTTCAAAGGTTCCAGCCCCAAACACTTGGAATCATAAAACCCCTCAACATACAATAGATTTCAACTTACAAACACAACCGGACACATGTCCCAAATCAACAAGGATTTCAGCAACACAACCACATGAATTTAATAACCACAACCAAATACTTTCTCGAAAATTAAAACGAGTTTGGCGTGTGGGGGAAAGAACCAACCCAACACTATGATCTCACATACTTTATTAGGGATCACCCCCGACGAAAACTACGACAATCTTGACGAACTTTGCTTCTTCTTCTCTTTCTCCTCTTCTTTCTCTCTTCTCTCAAAAGCCCTAACTCTCACTTTAAAAAGGAAAAACTGATTTAAAATCAGTCTAAAACCTTAATATAACCAAAAGAAATGATTAGGGAAAAGACCAAAATACCCTTACAACTTCGGACTAAACTGCCCTGTACCAACAGCACAACTTCCAAAGGGCATAACTCACTCATACGAACTCGGAATCGAGCAACCTCGGCGGCGTTAGAAAGATCATTCCAAGGGCCTTGCAAACATAACTGGAAATACACCTAACTCATCCTGAGCTAGGAGTAATGACTGTTCAAAGTTGACCCAAAACTCACTTTTTCCCATACTTAACCAAATTTCCAGATTTTTAAATTCTTTCCATAAATGACTATATCCAAATCTAAGCTTCTTCATAGTTATTTCAACTTACATGATGTTACAATATCTACCCCTTGGGAATATTCGTCCTCGAATAAGGTTACTCTTACTAGGCTAAGGGTGTAACATCAACTCAAACACCCAACAAACAACCAACAACAACATGATCACTATAATTTAAAGAGCACTAAGAAGGAATTTAGTACCTTGATCTGCATTTCCTTCGAATTCAAAGAGATATGGGTATCTATTCTTCATGTCCTCTTCAGCTTCCCAAGTAGCTTCCTCAACAAATTGGTTCCTCCAAAGGACCTTGACTGATGCTACATTTTTCGTTCTCAACTTGCGAACTTGGCGATCTAAATCTGAACAGGAATCTCCTCATAAGATAAGCTATCATTGATCCTAATACTCTCAGTTGGCAGGATCAATGAAGGATCGCCTATGCACTTCTTCAACATGGAAATGTGAAATACCAGATAAACCGTTGCTAGTTCTTGTGGTAACTCCAACTCATAAGCAACATTGTCAATCCTCTTGGCTATGCGGTAAGGTCCAATATACCGGGGACTAAGTTTCCCCTTCTTACCAAACCTCATAACCCCCTTCATGGGTGAAACTTTAAATATACCCAATCATCTACTTCAAACTCTAACGCCCTTCTCCTAACATCAGTGTAGGATTTTTGATGACTCTGTGCCATTTTCAACCTCTCTTGAATCACTTTCACCTTCTCCATAGCTTGGTGAACTAAATCTGGTCCTATCAACCCTGTTTCACCAACTTCAAACCACCAATAGGAAATTTACATCTTCTCCCATAAAGAGCTTCATATGGAGCCATTTGGATGCTAGAGTGATAACTGTTGTTGTAGGCAAACTCAATGAGAGGTAGGTGATCATCCCAACTCCCTTTGAAATTGATCACACAAGCCCTCAACATATCTTCTAAAGTCTAAATAGTGCACTCTACTTGCCCATCAGTCTGAGGATGAAAGGCAGTACTTAAGTTCACCTTTGAACCCAAGCCTTTCTGAAAAGATTTCCAGAACTGTGCAGTAAATTGTGCACCTCTATCTGAAATAATGGAGACTGGGACTCCATGAAGTCTCACTATCTCTTGAATATATATCTTGGCGTAAACTTCTGCTGAATAGGTAGTCTTTACCGGTAGAAAATGGGCAGACTTTGTCATTCTGTCGACAATTACCCAAATAGAATCATGTTGTCTACGAGACCTTGTCAACCCTATGATGAAGTCCATATTGATCATCTCCCACTTCCATTCCAGAAGTTCTATATTCTGCGCCAAACCACCGGGCCTTTGGTGCTCGACTTTCACTTGCTGGCAATTTGGACATTTAGCAACAAATTTAGCAATGCCTTTCTTCATGCTATTCCACCAATAAACTTCTCTTAAGTCACGATACATCTTTGTGGAACCCGGATGAATGGAATAACTGGAGCTATGAGCTTCCTCTATAATCTTCTCTTGGAGTCCATCCACCATAGGTACACACAATCTACCTGGATATCTCAACACACCATCTCCCCCTTGTTTAAAAGCTAATACTTTTTGCTTTTGAACATTTGCCTTCAACTCAAGCAAAATGGGATCTTGGTCTTGTTTCTCTTTCACTTCTGACACTAGTGATGACTCGGCCCCGTTCGTCACCGCTAGTCCTCCTTCTGCGGAATCCACAAGTCTGACTCCCAGGCATGCCAGCTTGTGCACATCTTTTGCTAACTCTCTCTTTCCTTCTTCAATATGGGTGGTGCTACCTATAGACAACCTGCTTAAGGAATCAACAACAGCATTAGCCGTACCTGGGTGATAAAGAATACTCAGGTCATAATCCTTGAGTAATTCTAACCACCTCTTATGTCTGAGATTAAGCTCTTTCTGAGTAAGCACATATTGAAGACTCTTGTGATCAGTAAATACATCAACATGCACACCATACAAGTAATGACGCCATATCTTCAAAGCAAACACTACAGCAGCCAACTCTAAATCATGGGTTGGGTAATTCTTCTCATGAACTTTCAACTGTATGGAGGCATAAGCAATAACCTTGCCATTCTGCATTAAGACACAACCCAAACCAACTCTAGATGCATCACAATACACCACAAAACCTTGAGTACCTTCTGGTAAGGTCAAAACTGGAGCAGTAATCAACCTCTTTTTCAACTCCTGAAAGCTTTTCTCACAAGCTTCAGAACATTAAAATTTCACTATCTTCTGAGTCAACTTGGTCAAATGAGATGCAATAGACGAGAACCCCTCTACAAACCTTCTATAATAGCCAGCTAAACCCAAGAAACTCCTAATATCAGTTGGAGATGTGGGCATAGGCCAACTCTACACTGCCTCAATTTGTCGAGTATCAACTTTAATTCCATCACCAGATACAATGTGGCCTAGGAATGCCACAGACTCAAGCCAAAACTCACACTTAGAGAACTTGGCATACAACTCCTTATCTTTCAAAGTCTAAAGAACCATTCTGAGATGACTAGCATGATCTTCTTCATTCCTTGAATAGATTAGTATATCATTAATGAAGACGATAACGAACATATCTAAATAAGGTTTGAAGACTCTATTCATAAGGTCCATGAAAGTTGCCGGTGCATTGGTCAAACCAAAGGATATGACCAAAAACTCGTAATGACCATATCTGGTTCTGAAAGCTATCTTTGGAATATCACATTCCCTTACTCTTAATTGATGATAGCCCGATCTGAGGTCAATTTTTGAAAAACAGGTGGCACCTTGAAGCTGATCGAAAAGATCATCAATCCTCAGAAGAGGGTACTTATTCTTGATGGTAACCTTGTTCAACTGGCGGTAATCTATACATATCCTAAGGGAACCATCTTTCTTTCTTACAAACAAGACCGGAGTGCCCCAAGATGAGACACTTGGTCGAATGAAACCCTTATCTAGGAGATCTTTCAACTGCTCTTTCAACTCTTTCAACTTTGCTGGTGCCATTCTATATGGTGGAATAGAGATAGGATGAGTATCTGGAATGAGATCTATGTCGAAATCTATTTCTCTCTCAGGAGGAATTCCGGGTAGGTCATCAGGAAAAACTTCTGGAAACTCTCTTACTCTAGGAACTGACTGAAAAGAAGGTATCTCAACACTAGAGTCATTAACTCGGACTAAGTGATAGACACGCCCCTTCGAAACTAACTTTCTTGCCTTAAGGTACGAATGAAATGACCCTTAGGCACTGCTGAACTACTACTCCACTCTATGACTGGCTCACTCGAAAACTGAAACTTGACCACTCGAGTTCTACAATCTATTGATGCATAACAGGCATGAAGACAATCCATACCTAAAATGACATCGAAATCTACCATGTCTAACTCAACCAAATCAGCCATGGTGCTCTTGTGATTGATGGAAATGGGACAATCACGATAGACTGTTTCTGCTAGCATAGACTCCCCAACAGGTGTAGAAACACAAAAGGGTTCACAAAGTCTTTCAGGAAGAACATCAAACTTGTTTGCAACATAAGGAGTTACAAAAGATAAACTTACTTCCGAGTCTAGCAAAGCATACACGTCAAAAGCAAAGACTTTGATCATACCAGTGACAACATTTGGAGAATTCTCTTGCTCATGGCGACTGGTGATTGCATAGAGGCAGTTTGCTCCTCCGCCTGTACTAGAAGTAGCTCCTCTAGGTGTCGTCCTATCTGGGGGAGCAACTGATGAAGATTGGGCCCTACTACCCAGATTTCCACTACCTTGCTTATTCTTAGGGCACTCCTTCATGAAGTGACCCTCTTGTCCACACTTAAAACAACCTGTCTGGCCATCACGACATCTACTCGGGTGGGTTCTACCACACCTAGCACATGTAGGAAACAAATTACCTCCTTGTGCCATACTACCTGAGGACTGTGCTGGTCTAGCCTTGAAGTCCTTCGAATTCTAGCCATTATGTTCCCCTCTGTATCTGGGTGCAGGTGCTCTAGCAGATGATGGAGCAGGTCCCTTTTGCCTTTGTTGAAAGGACGAACGGTTCGCATTACCTTTCTGCTGCCTGGACTCATTACCGGTCTTAGCTCTCTTATTTCTGAACTCTTCCCTATCCTTCAGCTTCTCTTCCTCAACCTGCTGCACATAAACCAACAACCTTGATATGTCCATGTCTTCGATAAGCATTTCAGCCCTACCTTCCTTACTCGACAGCCCAGCAACAAACAAGCTCATTCTACTCCTCATGTCCGCAACCATCTCCGGAGCATAACGGGATAGTTGGGTGAACTTCAACCCGTACTCATGAACACTCAAAGACTCATGCTTAAGTGTGAGGAACTCACGTACCTTGGCCTCTTTCAATTCTCGAGGAAAGAAACGCCACAAGAAAGCTTCATCAAAACAGACCCAACTCGTAGGTGGTGCACCCTCAGCTCTGCTCATTTCCACTGGTCGAACCAAGTTCTAGCAACATCCTTCATTTGATACGCAGCTAGTTCAACCCGCTCAATATATGTCGCATTCATCACATCAAAAATCTTCTTCAGCTCCTCAATAAAGTTATCTGGATCCTCAGTAGTGCTCGAACCCATGAAACTTGGAGGATTCATCCCCAAGAACTCACGAATCCTTGAAGTGTCAGTTCCTTCACGTCGAGCTCCCCTTTGCTGACCAATCTGATTAGTTACAACTTAACTCAAAATTCTAATTGCCTCTCTGAACTCGGCATTAGAAACTTTCCCTTATGGTTGCACTCCCGGGGCATAAGGTAACTCTTGCTCCTCAACATAACGTCTAGGAAGACGCCCTCTGCCAACTCTTCGTGAAGGTATGATTATCTAAAAACACGCACAAACAAGAATTAGAAAGAAACTTTTTAGAGATAAACTCTAACGCACGATATGAGTGTCAAAGAAATGAGAAATCTTCCTAAATGTTGCAGCCTCCTAATTATAGATGTGGCGCGCTTCACACCAATAACTAGGACTCTACAGACACGGCTTCATAGACTCCTAGGACTTTTGAACTCTGTGCTCTGATATAAAGTTTCTCACGCCCCGAGCCTACACCCTGGGCGGGACCGGCACCCGGAGACCATTGCTAGCCCCAACCACACCCTTGGCCTGGATTTCTTAACTCAGCAAAAACCTAATTCAACAGAATAACTCAATGCAATGAAAGGTCATCTGACAACCCAACTGATAAAATTTGGTGAAAAAGGCAACTCGAGTCTCAAAATAGAATATTTACATATATACATAGATGAGAGACTCAATACTAGCTGACTAACTGTCTATGAAGCCTCTATAAAACTTATATGGATGTTGGGATAGACCCCGCAACATCTAAATAAAACAAAACTAGGAAAACAAAATAACAGAGTCGTCCGAAAGGCAAAGAGACTCACCACTGACTCTGGAGTGCTAAGCTGGATCAACGGCGTGCTAGATGCTGATCCTGGGTACCTGCGTCTGCATTGTCATAAGATGCGGCCCAACTGGCATCAGTACATTGAATGTACGAGTATGAGAGCTGGAAAGCTAAACAACAACTTAAGCTTGAAAGGAATACAAGGGAACTCTTAACTTGGTTCTGCTCGACTCATGAATAACCGAACTCAATATAAAGCAATAAGACACATGCAATATATATAAATGCTTGTAAAACAATGTAAACAACCTAGTTCGTTAAGGATCAAACAAGAACAAACTCAAGTTTACTTATATTAAAGTAATATAACTTTAGTGGGAGATTCTTTAACCGACAACCACCACTATGAGCCCTAGTGATGATACAACATTTTACCTCACGTTGCCCAAGGACCATCCTTTACCTTGCCGTGATAAAGGACCTTACTTAACTTAGTGGATCCACTAGCTTGATCTTATGTGATCATCTAAAAAGAATGACCCGTTAAATCCCATGTTTGGCTACATGGTTCTTATAGAGAGTTGAGTTAATATGAACTCGCGTCCCCAATTCGGTGCTCAATATTACTCCCAAATTACTTTAGCTCATAAGTGTCTTAAACACATCTTTCTTTAGTTTGACATAATTGCTCAAAGCTTAGCTTAAAATCTCTTTTGGAATCGATGTTCCCTTTCTTGCTAAAATGTGAAAACATTTATAAACTTCTTTGGGAATACTTAGTTCCCTAATAACTTTTGAGAAATGAACTCAACTTTATACTCTTGACTTAACTTGAAACTCTATACTCTTTACTTAACTTGAAACTCGAGCCTTAAAACGAAGTTAAAACGTTTAACAAAGACTCTTGAAAAAAACTTTAAAGACTTACTTTGACTTACTCCTTAACTTCTAGGCTTGACTCTAACTTCACTTGACTTTGATCCTAACTTTCCTCGAATTGGATTATGAATTCAAGGGTAATGATCTCATGTTTATGGATGAATTCGAGATGTTTAGATGTACCTTAGAGTGTTGAAAACAACTATAAAACATAGGTACATTACCAAGGAATATGTATGAAAAAGTGGGGAATGAAAGGGAAGACTTGGCGTCCTTGGCGCTCTGAGAGGCGCGGAGCGCCAGACTTCAAACTTCAGAGAGGCCTGCTGGGCGCTCTGCTAGGCGCGCCTCCCCAAGGGTTGGACTTCAGAGTCCCTTTTGGGGCACGCTGGCTGGCGCGACGCCTCAGCCCCTTTCCCCGAAAATTCGACTTTTCTTCTTCATTTTCCAACTCTAAACCACCTTAACTTCAAAGGTTCCAGCCCCAAACACTTGGAATCATAAAACCCCTCAACATACAATAGATTTCAACTCACAAATACAACCGGACACATGTCCCAAATCAAGAAGGATTTCAGCAAAACAACCACAAGAATTTAACAACCACAACCAAATCCTTTCTCGGAAATTAAAATGAGTTTGTCATGTGGGGGAAAGAACCAACACAACACTATGATCTCACATACCTTATTAGGGATCACCCCCGACGAAAACCACGACAATCTTGATGAACTTTGCTTCTTCTTCTCTTTCTCCTCTTTTTTCTCTCTTCTCTCAAAAGCCCTAACTCTCACTTTAAAAAGGAAAAACTGATTTAAAATCAGTCTAAAACCTTAATATTACCAAAAGAAATGGTTAGGGAAAAGACCAAAATACCCTTACAAATTCGGACTAAACTGCCCTGTGCCAACAGCCCAACTTCCAAAGGGCATAACTCACTCATACGAACTCGAAATCGAGCAAACTCAGCGGTGTTAGTAAGATCATTCAAAGGAATTTGGAAACATAACTGGAAAAACACCTAGCTCATCCTGAGCTAGGAGTTATGACTGTTCAAAGTTGACCCAAAACTCACTTTTTCCCATACTTAACCAAATTTCCAATTTTTAAATTCTTTCCAGAAATGACTATTTCCAAATCTAAGCTTCTTCATAGTTATTTCAACTTACACGATGTTACATTCATGCCTTTCCTATTATTAAAGTATGGTCGCCTTTGTTTATTGCAGTTCATCTCTTAGCCGAGCTTTTTCCTAGATTCATTTAATTTCAAAAGCTCTTATATCCATCCTTAGAAGTTGTAAAAAATGCCATCTCAAATCCCTATGCATCATCTAGGTATGATTTTATAAAGTTTTTCCTGGATTCTAAAGTATATTATCATCTTACTGAGGAATTGATATATTCAAATGTAAGTTACCATCCCCAAGGTGACCATATGTGACTACTTTTGCTGAAGCATCTGTTAAAATTCAATTAACACAACATCAAATGATAGATGTTGCACCATTCACTGTCATTAGCTGATTACAATTGTTAAAAGTGATGACTCAAAAGTTGGAGATTATTCCAATTTTTTTCTGTATCAATATACAACTTAAAGGTAGGATTAAGTTCAAATAAACAAGGCAATAGTGTTGGGCAGAATCTGATTAGTTAGTTGCTGGAGATAATGTTATCTTATTTTACTCCTTTTCTTTAACATTTTAAGGTATGAATTCATGTATTTGTATTGCAGTCATTATTTCAATAAAGTATGCAACTTAGCCTTCTTATCTTTTTTTCTTTCTTAGTCAATATCTGTTATTCTCCTTCAAACTGGTATCAGAGCATTACAATCTTGAAGGACCTGTAAGAAGAGAGTGAACCACATAAATGATTCTTTAAACTACTATCTTAAATAGTTTATAGAAAATGAATTCCGAAACAAGCTTCTTAACTCCACTAGTCTTCAATGGTGAGAATTATCAAGCTTGGGCAATTAGAATGGTGGTTCATCTTGAAGCGTTGGATCTTTGGGAAGCAGTAGAAGAGGATTATGAAGTAATTCCTCTCAGTGATAATCCAACAATGAAACATCACAAGGAGAATAAGAAAAGGAAAGCCAGAGCTAAAGCTTGCATTTTTTCTGTAGTATCCCCTTCGATTCTTACCAGAATTATGCAAATAAAGTTTGCTGAAAAATTTTTGGAGTATCTCAAAAAATAATACCAAGGAAATGAAAAAGTGCAGAATATGCAAGTGATAAATCTTATTCGAGAATTTGAAATAAAGAGAATCAAAGAATCAGAAACTATAAAAGATTATGCAAACCAACTACTCGACTTGGCCAACAAGGTGAGATTTTTTGGTAAAGATTCCACTAATGAAAGAATTGTTCAAAAGATTCTTGTTACAGTTCCTGAGAAATATCAAGCCACAATTTCTTCTTTACTGAATTCTAAAGATTTTTCAAGTGTTACCTTGGCAGAACTTGTTATAGCTTTGCAGGCATTCGAGCAAAGGAGATTAGTAAAAGTAGAAGGTCCTGTT
Organism: Solanum okadae; assembly: GCA_036553675.1. Lineage (NCBI taxonomy): Eukaryota > Viridiplantae > Streptophyta > Magnoliopsida > Solanales > Solanaceae > Solanum > Solanum okadae. The sequence continues at coordinate 16,939,206 of CM071686.1, read as the reverse complement.
GAAAGTGTTTTTCAAGCTAATTCACAGAACAACTGGTCAAACAAAGAAAGGAAAAATAACAAGAAGCAAATGCCGAGCAATAATTACAACAACTAGGGAGAAAGTCAGCCTCCCTGCCTTCATTGCAAAAAGAAAAATCACTCTCAACAGAAGTGTTGGTGGAGAACAGATGTCAAGTGGAAAAAATGTGGTCAACTAGTCCATGTGAAGAGGGTATGAAAGTCACAACCGCAACAAGAATTAGCTTAAGCTGCTGTAAATCTATATCAAGAAGAGCAATTGTTTGTAGCAACTTGTTTTGATAGCAAAAGCGCTTCTGAAAGTTGGTTAATTTATAGAGGATGCACAAATCACATGACAAGAGATCAAGAACTTTTTAAAGATCTAGATAGATATTTTACTTCCAAAGTGACAATAGGAATTGGAGAATATCTCGATGGGAGAGGTAGAGGAACAATTTCAATTGATTGCCTTACAAGTTTGAAACTTATAGTTGATGTTCTTTTTGTTCCTGATCTTGATCAAAACCTCTTAAGTGTTGGACAACTACTTCAAAATGGTTTGAAAGTGTTGTTTGAAGAAAAAGCATGTGTAATCAAGGATGTTGATAAAAAGGAGATGTTCAAGGTCAAGATGAGAGGAAAAAGTTTTTCCCTGAACCTGTTGGGCGAAGAGCAAGCAGCAGTTATCCACTTGGAAAATAACTCAGAATTATGGCACAAAAGACTCAAACATTTTCATCATGATAATATAATATTCATGAAAGAAAATCAACTAGCATAAGGTTTCCTAAGCCTTGAGAAGAACGTGCCTACTTGTGAAGCTTGTCAATATGGAAAGAATACAAGGTCTCATTTTCAGAATTCATCATGGAGGGCAAAGCAAAAGCTGCAACTTATTCACACAGATGTAGGCAGACCTCAAAAAACACCATCTTTTAAGGGTAGTAAGTACGATATTTCCTTTATTGATGATTGTACCATATATTGTTGGATTTATATTTTGAATTATAAATCTAAGGTCGTTGATGTATTCTTGAAATACAAGGTTTTTGTGAAAATTTAGAGTGGTTGTAGAATTCAGGTGATAAGAACAGATAATGTAATTGAATACACTTTAGAAAAATTCAACAAGCTTTGTAATGCAGCAGGAATTGAGCATTAGCTAACAACACCCTATACACCCCCAACAAAATGGAGAAGTGGAAAGAAAAAATAGGACGCTAATAGAGATGACAAGTTGTTTGCTCCATGAGAAAGGACTGCCAAAGAAATTTTGGGTTGAAGTTTCAAATACTGTAGTATTTCTACTAAACAGATTGCCAACTAAGGCCTTGGAAAAGAAAACACCATTTGAGGCTTGGTTTGGTTACAAACCTTTGCTATCATATCCGAAAATATTTGGTTGTCTTTGTTTTTCTTATGTACCTTAGGTGAAAAGAGATACGTTGGATAAGAAGGCGGAACCTGGAATTTTTGTAGGATACAACCGTCTCTCAAAAGCTTATAGGATCTATCAACTTCAAACTGACAAAATCATTGTTAGCAAGGATGTCAAGTTCGTGAAAAATGACACCTAGAGTTGGCAAGATGATTAAAAGCAAAAAAAAAAACTAGAATTTCAAGATGAAGATGTTGATGATGTACCATTAGAGGAACAAGAACACTTTCTGATATATATCAAAGGTGTAATATTGCAATTTTAGAACCAGGAGAATTTATAGAGGCTGCTAAAGATGAAAAGTGAAGGTATGTAATGCACAAGGAGCTCAAAATGATAGAAAAGAATAACACATAGGAGTTGGTTGATAGACCATTGCATAAGAGGGCTATTAGAGTCAAGTGGGTTTATAAAACCAAGATCAATCATGATGGTTCCATAAACAAGTACAAGGCCACACTTGTTGCAAAAAGGGTATGCACAAATGTTTGAAGTAGATTTTTCAAAAACTTTTGCTCTTGTCACCCATTTGGATACGATAAGAATATTTTTATCTTTAGCACCCCAACGGGGATGGAAGATACACCAGCTTGATATGAAATCAACTTTCCTAACTAGATACCTTGAAGAAGAAATATTTGTAGAACAACTTGAAGGTTTTTCTATCAAAGGCAAAGATGACAGAGTGTACCTTCTAAAGAAGGCATTGTTGTTGGAACACTATATGCACAGCGGAAGCATACCATAATCATATTGCTTACATGAATAATAGACAATCAAGAGTTTATGCTAGAACACATAAACTCTCTGAAATTTTATTCAAGATTTACCTCTTGAAGTGTGAGCATATACCTTCAAGCAAATCCACAAGCTAGAACCTTCAAGCGAAACCACAAGCTAGTCCACAAACTAGACGCCAGTTTTGTGGTCTTCTAAAGTGATCCCAAGTTCACATTTTAACTCTATCAATACTTGGATGGACATGTATCACACAGAAAACTAATTCTTTCAAGGGTTAGAAGAATCCTTATTTATAGAGATTTCTTCCTTATAATTTCACATGAACCCTATGATTTGAGTTATAAATTTTGAAAAAGCATTTTAAAGCCAACACTTGAATTCTTAAACTAAGATTTGAGAAAGTAAAGATGAGTTTTTAGGAAAGAGTTTTCTAAAACTTGATTAGTATGGCAATCGAGTACGTCATCAATGTATGAGCAGTATGATTTCTAGACTTACCATCAATGTTCATGCAGTATGACTTCCCAAGTCATCAATGATCATATTAAAATATGATTTTTGATATATTTTTGACAAAGAGTTTTCAAGCATGAGTTGAGTAAGAGTAAAGTTGAATTCATTTTCTTTAAAACTATATATGGGAACTAAGTATTCCCAAGAGTAAATGTTTTCACATTTAAGATGAGAGGAAACACAGATTTTCAAAAGAGTTTTGAGCAGTTTTAGTACCATCTCTCTTAAGAGAAAGATCTTTGAGTAATAATCTCAAACCACAGAACAGTTATGTTTTCAAACATGAGCTAGTATATTTTGGGAGTAGTATTGATTACCAATATGGGGGAGAGTTCAGTTAACTCACAGCCCCCATAAACCATGTAGCCAGTGTGGGTAGAAAGGGTCATTCTTTTTAGATGATTCCTTAATGCTTTTAGCATAGACTTGTGGATCCACTTAGTAGTAGGTTCTATACCCCGGAAAAGTTTAGGACGGACATGGCAACGTGAAGCAAAACACTGTGTCATCACATAGCTCATAGTGATGGTTGTCGGTTAGATAAACTCCCATAGGGATATTTTGTATTCTTACATACACATAGTTTACTTTGCATTTTCATATACAAGCATAGTTTATCTGGTATCCTTGCATACAAACTGAGTTGCTTTCTACTATCTTAAAAGTTTTCCATATAATGCATATGTTTTGTTGCTTTATATTAAATTGAATATCCAGAGTTGAGTACCCTGAGTCAAGTATCTTATTATTTAGTTGAGCCTTATTTCCCTGAGTTGAATATCTTATCATTGAGTTGAACTATATTTCTTTGAGTTGAGTGAGTTGAGAAGAGGTAAGTATGTTTCTTTACCACCACTCCAAGCTTATGTTTATGCTTTAGAATTCCCCTTAAAGGCCCGTACATTACATGTACTAAGTCATTTGACATGTGTCATTTCATGATGCAGATACACATATTCAGGATCATCAACAAACATTTCATTGAGGTCATGGGATGTTCCAGTTAGCTTTGGTGAGCCTTCTTATATTCCGGAGGACTTCACCTTTATCTTACAGTTAGTAGTTTTGAGATGTCATGGGTCTTGTCCCAATATCCTTTTGTAATAGTAGAGGCTTCATAGATAGACAAAGTTGAGTTGTTTTCAGTATGCATCTTCTTTGAGTTGTTTTTACAAACTCTGAGTTTTCTATTGAGTATTGTTCAGTTTATTTTAAAGATGAGTTTATTGAATTTAATTCAAATTTCAATATTTTGTATGCTTGAGTTAGTCTTCCGCTTGTAGCCAGCCAGGATGAGGGTTCGCTTGGGGACCAGCAATGGTTGTTGAGTATCGGCCACGTCCAGGGTGTAGACTCGGGTCGTGACAAACTTGGTCTCAGAGTCAGGTTTCAAATGTCCTAGGGTGTATTGAAGTCGTGTCATTAGGGTCTTGTTTATGGTTGTGAGGGCCCCACTTCTATAAACGAGGGACTATAGACATTTTAGAAAATTTCCCTTCTTTCATACTCTTAATCGTGCAATAGAGTTATGTCATAGAGATTTATTCATACTCATGCATTTTTTCAGAATCAATCGACTACCCATCATACTAGATGTGGTTGAAAAGGAACGTCAGTCCTTTACTGATTAGTTATTCTTAGCAAGAGTCTTGAGGAAGTCATGAGACTCCAGAAGGGATTGAGAGAAGCCCATGAGTTAGTTAAGCCTTGAGTTTCAGAGGAATGCACCCATAATTATATGAATCATGCATTTGGGCTAAAAGCAAGTTGTACTTTTTTCCTTAAGCCTTTCATTAGCTAAGATCCTTATGAGGAAGTATGATTAGAGCTTGGGTAGTATTTTCGCCTGAAGAGGTAGCCTGAGTTACGAGATTATAAGCAGTAGTAGTAAAGAGTGCCCTTAAGTTAAAAGAAAAGTATGCAGAGGTTCAGTAATCTAAGGGAAGGAGATAGTGATGGGACATATTATGTTATTGTAATCGTGTACCCAGTCGGTTATAAGTGATGAGTTCATTTATGAGTAGAAAAAGGAATAATAATGTTGTAAGGAGTTCTTGATAGAAGAAACAGGAATGGTTACTAGTCAAGATAGGTTAGAGTATATTTTTAACTAGAAAAGAGTTGATGTCGATGTGTCATCGTGTTAGAGGAGACCAAGTATATGTGTCGAATCAGATAGCAGAATATTCATGAGGTGATAGACCCAAGCTAGGCTTATGAACTTTGAAGGGGAGAGCCTCATTGTATTAAGAGGATGTAGAACAATTTAGAGATGATGGAATAGGTCCATAACTTTCATATGTCAGCTTTAGACCTAAGGGGGAGATGACAAGATGAGAAATAAAGTAAAAAGTTTGAAAATAACATTGTAATGAGTTCCAAAGAGTATGGGAAATATCTTTTCAGAGTTTCTTTTTGTAATGAAGTGATGTTAGCAAGAGAAGTTTAATAATCCTATTGTGATCACGTTGGTCTGATAATTTCATCCAAGGTTATAAATAAAGAGGATGAGGTTTTGCTATGAGAAATAGCTAAATGAGATCCCTTAGTTGGTTCCAAATAGTAATGCGAGAAAATTCGAGTTGGTATGGCAGAGATGATAAGAGTAACCCCGTTCAATACCCAGTCCAGCCATTTTTCGAGGACGGATGATCCAAGGGGGAGATATTGTAACACCCCAGAAATTTTTTGAACTAGGACTCGAACTATCCTTCGTTGTAAGAAGGATTTTATCGAGGAATTAAAATTTTCTTAAGTGTTAAGGTCACTAGATGTAGCACCTTGAGTTACAAGAAGAACTAAAGAGAAAATCATTCAAGTCATTCCTAAGTTCCTTTAAGTTTTGGGTAAACTTCACACGACCATAACTTTCAGTACAAGATGAGTTAGGTGGCCCATAAGATATCAAATGAAAGACCTTTGAATTATCTTTCCAATGCCAATGGTTTTCTAAGTTTCAAGTTCGGATGAGTGAAATATGTTATTTTGAAGTCAGGCTGTCCAGTTAAGGAAAGTTACCCGAAAATATGAGGGGTCTTTTGGTCTTTTCCTTAACCAATCAAATTTAATTCATTTTTAGTAAGTTTTTAGGGGTCTAAACTGATTTGGTTCAGTTTTATAATCCTAATATGCACCTAGGGTTTTAGTTGAGAGTTCAAGAAGAGAAAAGAGGAGAAAAGAGGAAAGGATCAAGGTGTTCGTCGAGATTCTTGAGAGTTGTTACGGATTTTGTCCATGGGTTTGATCCCTAAGAGTTATGTAAGCTTCCATAGTGTTGGGTTTGTTCACCCACAAGCCAATCATGTTATTTTCAGTGAAGTTTAATTCTTGAAGTTGAAGAATTTGAGTTCTTCATTTGTTTCTTAAAAGTATTGTTTCCGTTCTTGAATCACGATGGGTTTGATGACTTCTTGAGATAAAAGTTAGTGAATTGAGGGTGGTTTGGAGTAGATTATCTTGTACATAAGTTGAGTATTCGAATCTAATTGAATGGGAAAGAAACCATTCGATTCTAGGCGAATTAGGGTCGAAAAACGAGTAAGAAAAAGTCAGACAGAAACAAAGTACCAAGTCCTCTCCACGTCGCGGAGAGAACGCGGACTCCACTGTTTCAAAAATTATTTCGACCAAACATTATATTACATCTCCGCGTCGCAGACTTGCTTCCTAAACAGTGTTTTTTTAACCGTTTCTCATGATTTATTTATCTAAAACTCATTTAATTCATCACGATACCTTTCCTCTCATAAATCATAACTTTGAATTCATAATTCAAATTCAAGGTAGAGTTAAGAGTCAAGTTTTGAGAGTTCTTCTAAACATTTTGAGAATATCCCTTTGAGTCTTTTTAAGGAGTCTTCTACAATTTCTAATAACTTGTTTCAAGACTCAAGCAAGTCAGTATGAGAATGAGGAGAATGTATTCATGAGTCTACTTTATCATCACAAGATCCTGCATATCCTGAACCATAACTCTTGAATTCATAATTCACATTCAAGAGAGTTTAGAGTAAAGTTCAAGAAAGTCTTTGAGTTCAATTGTGAATCCTTTGAGATCAACTATCGATTTGAACTAAGATTTGAGCAAGTATGTGTGAGAATGAGAAGAGTTGAATGCATGAGTTCCATATTGTTATGTAGACCCTCAAGTCGAGTCGTTCATGCCCATAAATTCCGCAAGAATTTCATAAGTTGAGCATCTTTTAGAGTAGTAGTATCTTCAAGTTCTAAGTCTTGAGTATTGAGTTCCTAACCATATTGAGATTATATGCCTAGTCATGGAACTATTACATGTTACCCATGAAGTCTTTGAGTTGAGTTGTTCATGCCCATAATTCTGCATGAACCCTTCGAGTCGAGCATTTTGAGATGAGTAGTGTCATTAAGTCTTTGAGTTCTATGTATGGTTATTGAAAACCATGAATTGAGTCGTTCATGTTCATAGTTCCACATGAACTTTATGATTTGAGTTATAAATTTTGAAAAGGCTTTTTAAAGCCAACACTTGAGTTCTTAAATTGAGTTTTGAGAAAGTAAAGATGAGTTTTGAGAAAAGAGTTTTCTAAAATATGATTAGTATGATAATCGAGTATGCCATCAATGAATGACCAGTATGGTATCTAAACATACCATCAATGTTTATGTAGTATGACTTCCCGAGTCATCAATGATCATATTAAAATTTGATTTTTGATATATTGTTTAGAATGATTTTTCAAGAATGAATTGAGTAAGAGTAAAGTTGAATTAATTTTCTTTATAATGATAGATGGGAACTAAGTATTTCCAAGAGTAAATGTTTTCACATTTAAGATGAGAGGAAACACCGATTTCCAAAAGAGTTTTGAGCAGTTTGAGTATCATCTCTTTTAAGAGAAAGATCTTTGAGTAATAATCTCAAACCACAGAAAAGTTATCCTTTTAAACATATGAGCTAGTATATTTTGGGAGTAGTATTGAGCACCAATATGGGGGAGAGTTCAGATAACTCACAGCCCCCATAAATCATGTAGCCAGCATGGGTAGAAAGGGTCATACTTTTTATATGATTTCTTAATGCTTTTAGCATAGACTAGTGAATCCACTTAGTAGTAGGTTCTATACCCCGGCAAAGTATAAGACGGCCCTGGCAGCGTGAGGCAAGACGTTGTATCATCACATAGCTCATAGTGATGATTGTCGGTTTGAGAAACTCCCACAGAGATATTTTGTATTCTTATATACACATAGTTTACTTTGTATTTTCATAAACAAGCATAGTTTATTTGGTATCCTAGCATACAAACTGAGTTGCTTTCTACTATTTTAAAAGCTCTCCATATATTGCATATGTATTGTTGCTTTATATTGAGTTGAGTATCTAGAGTTAAGTATTCAGAGTCAAGTATCTTATTATTTAGTTGAGCCTTATTTCCCTGAGTTGAATATCTTATCATTGAGTTGAACTATGTTTCTTTGAGTTGAGAAGAGGTAAGTATGTTTCTTTACCATCAGTTCAAGCTTATGTTTATGCTTTAGAATTCCCCTTACATGCTCGTACATTCTATGTACTGAGCCCATTGGCCTGCATCGTTTCATGATGCAGACACATGTATTCAGTATCATCAACAGGCATTTCGTTGAGGTCATGAGATGTTCCAGTCAGCTTAGGTGAGCCTTCTTATATTCCAGAGGACTTCACCTTTATCTTACAGTTAGTAGTTTTGAGATGTCGTGGGTCTTGTCCTGATATCCTTCTGTATTAGTAGAGGGTTCATAGATAGACAAAATTTAGTAGTTTTTAGTATGTATCTTCTTTGAGTTGTTTTTACAAACTCTTAGTTTTCCATTCAGTATTGTTCAGATTATTTTAAAGATGAGTTTATTGAATTTAATTCAGTTTTTAAGCTTTGGTATGCTTGAGTTAGTCTTCCGCTTGTAGTCAACCAAGATGAGAGTTCACTTGGGGACCATCAATGGTTCTCGAGTGTCGGCCATGTCCAGGGTATAGACTCGGGTCATGTTACTTATTTCATGTGTCGAATTTATAAATCCACTTGCAGGTTTTGACATGGTGAAAAATTATAAGTTTCTCAAAAAGGCATATCATTAATCTATATATTGAGACATGCATTCTGTCAACTAACTTATTATTTCACCAATATATAGTATCATCATCCAATCTACCAGGAATATTGACCCATCTTAGAATCTCACATTTTAATAAATCAAAATGATAATTAACATATGTTTATCATAGTAGTTGTCACGACCCAGGGGTACCCCCTAGATGTAACACGGCATACTTGACCCCGAAGGGGTCTCATATAAGCCCTTAGCATAATCATAAACATAACTAATAGAAATGATGTGAAATTTAAAACTTTTTACAATCAAAGTCTTTTCATAAAATTGAAATAGAAGTCTAGATATTGTCTCCATAAACCATCTAGTACAATCGAGAATCAATAGGGTTATAGCCCTTTTTGCAATAAAGTCTCAAAGTTGAACATACGAAAGGAAACTAGAAAGAATAAATCTTGTCCTCGAACCATGAGGACTCACCAAGGCAAGGAGAGAATCAATCCATGCCTTCACCCAAAGAGAAGCAACCTCAACGACCGGGACCTATACTTATAGAAAAAGGTAGAAAATATGGGTTAGCACAAAAATGTACTAAGTATGGAAGCCATGCATAAAAATCCTTAAAACATGCTCAAAAGGTACATTTAGTTAGAATCATGCATTTATCAAGTTTAAAAGTCATCATGCACATTTGTGAAGAAACATAAGTCAAACCTTATCATAAGCAATCCAAAGTTATACTTGTGCAATGCATAGGTATAATCCCATAATCCTACCTAAGACTAAGTACCACTTTTAGGTCACCAACATCATACATCTCATACCTTGACCTCATCATAGCCAACATTCATAGACAATGGAGTATTCATATTCATAACTTGTAGCAAGTAAAGTCATCCTTAACAACAATACATATCATACATGCATAATTCATAAGTCTTCATAACTTAAGAAAACCTCACCACAACAACTCTTAAAGCCTAATAGTGCAATGCATAAATGGAGTCACATACCCCCATGCATACTAAGTAGTACCTCTTAAGAAGTTATAGTTCATGTTCTTGTCATATTCATATTCTTATCATATAGGGAAATATAGCCTTAACCGATATAGATTATGGGAGCTACATGGAATCCGGTGTGTTACCCCCATGCCGAAAAGAGGTGTCCTACTTGCCTAAGGTAGAACTAACATATTAGCTTTTAGGTGGATCCACTAACTAAAGACCTATGTGGGCACATAGTTATGGGATAAGGAGATTGCTACTAGAAACCCCGACTTTCTAACGTAAAAGGTTTCCATCTCATGAGATAACTTACTTTGGGAAGCCGGACTTTCTAACGTAAAAGCTTCCATCTCATATTCATATCCACTTGGTGCTAAGCATAATTCCCTTTAAAAATCATATTAAGTCTTTACTTAAGTTCATGTTCATGAAACAATGCACTAGGCACTCAAACCAACATAGTATCATAAAAGCTCATGGATTCATTAGGTGAGAATGTACTTTCAACCTTAGAATCATCAACATGTGAGAAAACCTTTCACATAATACTCATAGTGTGTTCATGAGAATAGCCTTCCAATCATCACAACAATATTATCATATTCATAGACATTTCATGCATAGTCATGTGTAAGGGTATGGGGAGAATGATCTTGCAACAATACCACACTTACACAATAGTCATAGGATCTTCACTATCTAAGTGAATCATAAGCTCATACACACTTCCCATCAACATGTACAATCCTTCATAATTTGCCCTTCAAGGCTATAAATCAAACTCAGCCCAAACATCTAGAATTTCTACATTAGATAAGGGAATATAATGATTTAATAACTCAATTAACATAAACATAATCAATTGACATGCTTCTATAATCAATCAACCCACATCATGAATTCACAATTTAGAATTATGGGTGATTCATAGGTTCTTGGGGGGGATTTTATCATAAATCATCAATTAATCATCAATCCAACCATAATCCACCATTATCAACCCAAAGCTATACTTGTGCAATGCATATGTAAGATCCCCTAATCCTACCTAAGACTAAGTACCACTTTTAGGTCACCAGCATCATACATCTCATACCTTGACCTCATCATAGCCAACAATCATAGACAATGAAGTATTCATATTCATAACTTGTAGCAAGTAAAGTCATCCTTAACAACAATACATATCATACGTGCATAATTCATAAGTCTTCATAACATAAGAGAACCTCACCACAACCACTCTTAAAGCCTACTTGTGCAATGCATAAATGGAATCCCATACCCCCCACTCATACTAAGTAGTACCTCTTAAGAAGTCATAGTTAAAGTTCATGCTCTTGTCATATTCATATTCTTATAATATAGGGAAATATAGCCTTAACCAACATAGACCATGGGAGCTACATGGAATCCGGTGTCTTACCCCCACACCGAAAAGAGGTGTCCTACTTGCCTCAGGTAGAACTAACATATTAGCTTTTAGGTGGATCTACTAGCTAAAGACCTATGTGGGCACATAGTTATGGGATAAGGAGATTGCTACTAAAAACCCGGACTTTCTAACGTAAAAGGTTTCCATCTCATGAGATAACTTACTTTGGGAAGCCAGACTTTCTAATGTAAAAGCTTACATCTCATATTCATATCCACTCGGTGCTAAGCATAATTCCCTTTAAAGTTCATATTAAGTCTTTACTTAAGTTCATGTTCATGAAACAATGCACTAGGCACTCAAACCAACATAGTATCATAAAAGCTCATGGATTCATTAGGTGAGAATGTACTTTCAACCTTAGAATCATCAACATGTGAGAAAACCTTTCACATAATATTCATAGTGTGTTCATGAGAATAGCCTTCCAATCATCACAACAATATTATCATATTCATAGACATTTCATGCATAGTCATGTGTAAGGGTATGGGGAGAATGATCTTGCAACAATACCACACTTACACAATAGTCATAGGATCTTCACTAGCTAAGTGAATCATAAGCTCATACACACTTCCCATCAACATGTACAATCCTTCATAATTTGCCCTTCAAGGCTATAAATCAATTCAACCCAAACATCTAGAATTTCTACATTATATAGGGGAATATAATGATTCAATAACTCAATTAACATAAACATAATCAATTGACATGCTTCTATAATCAATCAACCCACATCATGAATTCACAATTTAGAATTATGGGGGATTCATGGGTTCTTGGGTGGCTTTTGTCATAAATCTTCAATTAATCATCAATTAAACCATAATCCACCATTATCAACCATTATCAACCATTATCAACCATAAATAAACAATTGAAAATGTTTTGAAAGAGAACCCATGACTTAGATTGAAACCCTAGGTTTTTGGGAAAATTGAAAGCTTGAAATCAAGTTTTGAAGGGACTCTATGGGTGAAAGCTACCCATAGATGAAAATCAACCATACCTTAGGAATATTTTCTCTCAAAATTGAAGAGAAAAGGTTGTTCCTTGAACCCTAAGCTTGACCTTGTTCTTTTTCTTTAATAGAATCTTAGAGAGAGAAATATTAGAGAGGGGAGTTGGTTTTTAGTTTGAGTCTTGTAAGTTATGAGGTGTAAAAGAGTTGGTTAATAGTTAAAAAGTACTTATTTATGTCTAAATAACTAATAGGAACCGTCCCCACCCTTAATTAATTAAAATAGAAATTACATAAAACTAAGCACCTTTGGCTGAGATTGGGGCAGCTTAGCAGGCCTCCATCCACGACCCCCACCCATGGGGTGTGGATGGACCCACAGACCGTACTGGTCATTCATGGTTTGGGTCTGCAACCCCTCATTTTGGCCAACACAAGCCCCCCACTCACGAGACTCCACCCACGGGGTGTGAGTGGGTCTACGGACCGTGCTGCTAAGTCGTAGCTCAGACAGAGACTTTGGGAAGTCAAATGGAGGTCCATCCTTGACCCACGACCCCCACCTATGGGGTGTGGGTCCACCCACGGCTCGTGGGTGCCCATTTTATGGGTGTCTGCAGTCTTGACAACTTTTTGGCTCCAAATCAAGGCCCTCCTCAAGGGCCCTTGCTACAACAATTTTGATTATCAGGGACGAATAATTTCGTCGTCTATAAATCATATTTCGTCACTAAAACTCTTGTGTGACGAAAAAAATTTCATCAATCAGTCGTCACTAAACGTGCGTCACTAAAAGTATACAAAGACGATTTAGTGCTTCGTCACTAAAATATTATATTAACTACAAAAATAAAAATTGTCCCCAAATGCATAAACATTTGTGACGAATTTATTTGTCATAAAAAGTGTTAACTTTTTTGTAGTTAATAGTATGTTTTGTCACTAAAAATATTATTATTAGTGACAAAATTAAATCATCACTAATTATTTTGTTCAATCAGTGACGACATCAAATGTCTCTAAAGCTATATGTATTTCGTAGTTGAAAAAATACAATATCGTCACTAATGACTATTTTTTTATATACAAAAAATATTTTGTCCTTAAATGTATAAATTAGGGATAAATTTAATATAATAAAAAAGGTTAATAATTTTGTGATTAAATATATCATTTTGTCACTAAAAGTGTTGCTTTTATCGACGACATATATTGTCACTAAATATTATCATAAGTAGTGACAGCTACAATCGTCAAAAAATAAATAAAAAATTCATATTGAATAAAAGGGGTACTAGGACAATACATTTTGTGTCACTGAATGTAATCAACTTGTGATGAATTAATTTAATTCATGACAAAAATATTTGTCATAAAATTCACCCATGATCATACAATAAAAATAACTAAAATTATACTAAATTAATAATATCTCATTACAAACTCCTAAAATAAAAGTAAAATATGTCCAATGACAATAAAATCAAACCAAAAATATACTAAATATTACTCCTATACAAAGACATATAAGTAAAAATTCTTTCCAAAATATCAATAATGTGTAACACATATAGCTTGTAATCAATCTTGATTCATTTCTCACCCTTTATACCTGTACAAAGAGAGAGAAAATAAAACAAAAATTTAGATTAAGATGTTTAAACTAGAGTCAAAAGTAAAATATGTAACACAATTTGTCTTTCATATGTTCTATTACCCACTTTTATAAGACTTATTTGATGGATTGTCCCTTGTATTACAATTCCATATATATAAATATATTAGTACTTTCTAATTTACAATATAAATTTTATCATTACAAGTTTAACACAAGTGAAAGTTTATGGAGTATATCATCACAAACTACTCTACATGGCAACATAAACTCTATCATTCATGAAAACTATTAACTATTAAAATATAATGTAATCTATTTAGGAATTCTCACATTCAAATCAAACATGTGTGAATTAAAGGAGAAACTGCATATAACTATAATTTATAGCCTCATCCATTTTGTTGCAAAAAAAAAGACAAGAGTCTAGAAAACAAAACTCAAGCAATTTCTTAGAACATTATAGAAAAAGGTCATCAATTATTAAAAAAAATTAATGTGATTAAGAAATGACACAAATGAAACAATCAAAAGGCTCTTTTTTCATAAAATTGACAGATAAATACTTGTAAGTCCAAATCTTTTTTATCTAGCTCATTTAACTAAAAATTGAAATGTTATGTCAGTTAATTAGGTGCATGTTATCAACAATGTAATTCTCATTTGCTAAATACAAAAGCCCTAAAAGGATTCAACTAATCCAAAATGAAGTAAATTCAAGTTTAACAACATAACCCATTTTTTTGTTTATTAGGTAATCACATTTATTTAAAAATATGTAAATTAAAATAGACAATTGGCATGAACATTAAGCTACAACAATGTCATAAAAATAGTGGCTTGGGCATGACAAAATTAAACAACAATAACAACAACAACAAAAAGAATAAAAAATAAAATTCTTACATTATATAGGACTTCATTCATTAAATAGTGATATAACACTTTAACCCAATCTTCATTTCAATCAAATTATAAATAAAACAAAACTATAGAAAAACTTATCACATAATTACATAAATTTCCATAAATAAATTAAGAGATAAGGTAAAGTTAAGTACCACAAATGAAGAAATAAGAACCGCAAAATCTTGATCAAAACTCGATTAAAACGCTCATAAATATTGTTTTTGGTGTTAGTGTGTATTGCATTTTTGTTTCCGTGTGTTGTTGTTGCTTTGCGTGTATATGGTTTTTTTTTTGTTTTTGTTGATCGTCCTTTTTTTTTTATTTGTGTGTTTTTGTGTGATGGTAGTATAGGAGTTTTTTTTTCCTTTTTGTCGTTTGCTGGGTTTGGGTGTTGCTGATTCTTTTAGTTTTGATTTATTATTGTGTTAATACAAGTAATGATTGTGTGTGTGGGTAGATTGTGGGTAAAAAATTAGGATAGTGGGAGAAAAATAGGATGGTGTAGGTGTAGTAGTGGGGTAAGAAGTAGTTTCAGTTGGTTATTATTTACTTATTAAATTTATATAAAAGTTATAAAAATATTAGCTAATTATTTTGAACTAATGAAAATATAAGAAAAGATAAGTAGTTAATCTAAATATGTAGTTAAAGAATATATTAAAATTACTAGCTTATTTATTAAACCTAAATTAAAAGAAAACATATAAAAAAAATTATATTTTTTTATTTCTTTTTAAAACAATTGAAAAAATACAACTTACCTAAAATTGCGATTCAATTTTTTGTGCTTTTCAAATCATTTAAAATAAACTTAATAAAATAAAATGAAAATAAAAATATTTAATTTAAATTTTAAAAAAATATTTAAGCACTAAAAATAATGTTAAACTTAAGTTTGATAAAAAATTACGTGTCTACACAATATATAAAATCAAATATAATAATCTATAAAATGACCTAATTGACTCTAGATGTATGAGGATATGAGGGTCTTAGAATAAAGAATTCAAAATATGGCCAAATGATTGTAATCTTAGCTGAATTGAGTGGCCTATTGTATTAGGAATTTAGTCAGTTGAATTTGAATATTGCAAAATCGAATCAATTAGCTAAATTCGATTGATTAATTATTTGAGGTTCTTAATTTAAATAAGACAAAACATTTCTTAAGACATAAGTTAATTAATAATTATACATAAATATGAAGTTAACTAATTTAGAGAGTTATATGTATGTGTGTGTGTATATATATATATATATATATATATATATATATATATATATATATATATATATATATAGTTATATAATTATTTCTGAAAACTAACAGAATTATTTAGAGAATATATTTAAAATATTTTTGAAATTTTCAAAAATAATGATTTCAAATTGAAAGAATCTCGATAATTAATACGAATTGCATATGATCAAAATTGGGTGTCAACACTCGTGATGATTGAAAGGTTTCCTATATTATAATTGTATATAATCAATGTTTATACACACTTATAATGTGCAGATACATTATTTAAAAATTATCTACAATTGATTTGTGTATGTGTTGTTTAATTATGTATAACAATATATAAATGTATATAAGCACCTTTTATACACTATTATACACGTATATACAAGTGTATACACTATTTTAAATTAAAAAATTATTCAGTATAATTATAAAGTTATATAAAATAAAACATTCGACTTTATTAAAAGAAATACTAATACTCGGTTCGCTTCGATCGTTAATCAAATTTAAAAAAAATATTGATACCCACAACGATAGTACTTTATCTTAATATATTCAAAATCATAGTTGGTTAATTTCTTTCATTTGTGCTTTCATTTTTTTTAGTTTATTTCAATTTCCACACGGATGAAAAAGGTAATAGAACCCATGAAATATTTTGCATCTTTGCAGTCTAAGTTTGTAAGTCGATATTATCTCTATAGAGTTGCTCTACATAAAAAGATCCACTAATAATTATGTATGTATTTTTAGACAGAAGCAAATAGATCGAGTTAGTCTGTACAGTTACCAACAAAAAATAAAATGTTCTCTTCTTTAGTGGTTAACGGTTCATAATCAGCGTGATATTTTTTTTCATTTTTTCATATAAAATAAATAAAAGATTTGATATCATTATTCAATTTCTCTACAAAAAAATCAAATGAACAGAATAATAAAATTGATATATTTCAAAATAAAAAAAATCTTTAAAATGGTGGAAAATCTGCCATTTTATAAATTTCAGCTTCTAAGATATTAAATAAATTCCCGTTAATAAAGTCGTTGGAGTACAAAATTTGGAATCAAAATATACGAGTAATTTTTATTTTATTTTATTCTAATTTCAGGAAATTCATTTCTATTAAATATAAATAAATTTCTTTCTACAACTAACCAGTAATAACATTTTTCTTTTTATAATAAATTTTAGCATTCTCTCAATTCATTAGTATCAATAATATATTTGACTTCATCCTCCATTGAACAAAAATCAAGACTTGTATCTTCTTTTACCGTGAATTTTGTTTTGAATCATTGAGGTAAGGTTCTTTTTTTCAGAGTAATTTGAAGAAAAAGCAGTGGGAAAGAGAAATAACTAAAAAATGGGGTTAAAGATATAATTTCACATAGACATGAGTTCTATTTGTATAAAAATAGTCAAGAGACCAAACATGATAAATTTTTGAATACTTAAAGGACTAAAACTAGTAAATGCATAGTCAAGAGACTAAAAATGGTAAGTATATAATTAAGAGATCAAACATGATAATATTTTGAATAGTTAAAGGACTAAATATGATAAATGTATAGTTATAGGACTATTTTAGACATACTTTAATAGTTGATGGACCATTTATGAAATTCTCTAATTATAAACTATCATGCCCAAAATGAATATTTTTGTAGCAAATAGTTGAATTATTCAACTACAAATTCTAAGTCGTCGCTATTTAATACCATACATATTTTGTGACAATTTTTTGTTGTCACTAAATCGTAGGTTGATTAGAGACAATAAAATAATTGTCACCAATTAATTATATTATTAGTGACGAAAATAAATGTTACAATAAAATCTAAATTTTTATAGCTAAAACTTAGAATATTTAACTACAAATTCTAATTTGTCACTATTGTATCAACATATTTTTTGAGACGAAATTATTTTGTGTCTAAAAATTAATTAATTTTAAGACAAAAATAATTTGTCACAAATTAAAAACATCATTAGTGACGATATAATGTGTCACTGGTAACTTTAAATTCGTGACTGACAGTACTGAATAAATGGCGCCAATACATTTTTTTGTGGGAAATTTTAGTGGACAAAACTTTGCTACGAACTATTATGTTTCGTCACCAAAAGTATCTGCCTTGTATATTTAAGCACGAAAATTAATTTTGTCACTAAAAGTGAACAATTAATGACGAAATTTATGTCGTAGCTAATAATTTCGTATCTATATATCATATTTGTTGTAGTGTTGGTTGGTCCTTGGGGGGTCATGCCTTGACGTTTAAGTCCTAAAACATTAGTACTAAGTAGGGGAGGTTATTTTACGACTCTTATCTTTACGTTAAACCCCATTTAGGCTACTAGACTACATATTAGGCTCTAGCTTAGTTCATTAGTTTTCCGGTGTGTTACAATAGTTATAGCATGATTAAGAATATAAGTACATTTAATAGTTTAGAGAATATGCTTTTGTCAGTCAGTCTCAAGCAACTATCTCTACTCAGTCCCGTTCAATACATACAAAATGCACTAGCACAAGAAGTTGGAACTATACCATTCTCATAATCAAGATAAACTACATATAATATTGTGCTACAATCGAACCGGTGGCATGTCCAATTTCCTCGTAGATTGTGAACAAAAAATTGTATACTATTAAGAATCGATGATTTAATCCTCTGTGTATACGCTAAAACTCTGCACACTAAATCATCTACTGTATAAGTAAACAGACACCATAAACGAATATATGATCTATTAAAAATGAATAAATAATTATTCTATTATAAATATTATATGTAAACACATGGTTAATAGTATATATCCTAACAATTGTATGGCGTAAAACAAGCTCGTAGCGGTTGGCATAGCAGAATTGATGCCCATCTTCTGAGCTTAGGCATTTAAAAAATTATCAGTGAGTTTAAACTCTATATTAGAAAAGAAGATTCTAATTCAACCATTGGTTCATTTTGTGTAGATTACTTGCTAGTTACAGGTAGCAATTTGGCCTTGATCAATTTGTTCAAGACTGAAATGATGGAAGTTTTTTAGATGACAAACCTTGGTGAAATGTTCTACTTTCTTAGAATGGAAATTTAGCAAAAAGGACATGAAATCTTCATATGCTAGCAGAAATATGCTAAAGAAATTCTCATAAAGTTCAAAATGGAAGAATGCAAGTCTACAACAACTCCTATGAATCAAAAGGAGAAGTTTTTTAGAGAAGATGGAGCTGAAAAGGTTGATGAAGGATTTTATAGGAGCCTGATAGGTTGCCTAATGTACTTGACTACAACGAGACCAAATATTCTTTATGTTGTGAGTTTACTTCTAAGATATATGCCTTGTGCTAGCAAAATTTATTTTCAAGTAGCTAAACGTGTGATTAGATATGTTAAAGGTACTGCGAATTTTGGAATAATGTTAAAAAAAGCATCAGACTTACAGTTTCTTGGATTTTTTTATAGTGATTGGGATGGTAGCTCAGATGATATGAGAAACACCTCAGGTTACTGTTTTAGTTTTGGTTCTGGAATGTTCTCTTAGTGTTCAAAGAAGTAAGATATTGTGGCACAATCTACAGATGAGGTAGAGTACATTGCAGCTGCATCAGTTGTGAATCAATCCCCTTGGATTCGGAAGTTGCTGACAGATTTGTGCATGGAGCAAAAGAAGAGCATTGAAATCATTGTTGATAATCAAGCTGCAATTTCAATGGAAAATAATCCTGAAAGACAAAGCATTTCAAGATCAAGCTTTATTTCTTGAGGGAGATGAAAAAGAATGGAGACATAGACTTAGTGCACTGCAAAACTGATTATCAGACTGCTAATATTTTAACTAAGGCCCTACCTAGAGCAAGATTTGAGTTTCTCAGAAAAAGACTGAGGGTTGCAGCCTTTGAGTCAAGGAGGAGTGTTGAAAGTGGTGACTCAAAAGCTAAAGATTAGTTCCACTTTCTGATGTATCAATATACAGCTTAAAAGTAGGATTAGGTTCAAATAAATAAGGCAACAGTGTTAGGCAGTATCTGATTAGTCAGTTGCTATATTTTTGGCTTCAGTTATTGGAGATAATGTTAGCTTATTTTACCTCTTTTCTTTAGCTTTTTAAGTTATGAATTCATGTATTTATATTGCAGTCATTATTTCAATAATGTATGCAACTTAACCTTGTTATCTTTTGTTTTCTTTCTTAGTCAATATCTGTTATTCTCCTTCAAGAATTCATCTCCCCCTCCCTATTTTTTCCAGATGAAAATTCACACTGCTATCTGGCAACTGGATGTTTGAATGGTGCGTTGCCTTTTAGAGCACGAGGAAACAGTTCAAATCCATGGTTCTAATACATAACAGTAATTAATAGGGAAAAAATTTCATACGAAAGAGGTGTAGAAATCTTGGTTCATATCAAGTAAAACATTAAACCAAGATGACATATAGGTCTTGACAATTGTATAAACTCAGGTGTAGCTACTATAAAATCTAACATATGGTAGAGATGGAAAATGTGAACGGGATGAAAATTAATAACAATAACAGAGTTTTGAAAGGGACACAAAACTACTCTTTATTCTTGTCTTGGTATATTGTACATGCTTTCAGAAATTTGACATCTTTGTTCATGTGTTTGGTAGGTTAATGATATTTTCCAGTTGCTCCCTACACAAGTTCAAAACAGAGTGTATTCAGTGATCATGCAACCAGAAGCTCTTGACATCACATACAAGTTCATGAACACGTTGTGAAAATCTTGGTTGAATGCATTGAATACTATAGGGCATTAAATAACTCTCTGGTAAGTTGGCAAGGAGGAATGAAAGTCTGGGACACTCTGTGTTCTATATGAGACGTTAGCGACCACTCAGATCATTTCTTTGGTGAATTTCAGGCGTAAGAGTGATTGATTGACAGTCATAACGTGAAGCCGTGAATCACAGTCTTAGGTACAGACGGATATATGGATCAGAATATTTGAGACATAATCATTTGCGAGTTTATATATAAAATTTAATCTAAATCTGGTGACGTGGTACCACCACAAACCAGGAAACTCACTTATCTATTTTTATCAAATGCCCAAATCAGGGCAAAAACTAATCTCCCCATACCGCCCTTCAAATTCAAAAGTTACTTTCCCAAATCAACCTCTACAAAGGCTCAAAAAAAGTTTGGCCCATTCCCCTTTATATACCTATCAATCTCCTTCCTAATTTTCATGTTCTTTCACACCATCGTACCTTGAACACTATCACCATCAAAGATTAAACAAATGCTTATCACAAACTACCGAAGACTATTGTGAGTTGATATTGAAAGGTTGCTTGTGGGAAATTTTGTCCTTCACTTAGTAGGAGGATAATGCTAAGTTATCTGATAGCTCGCGAGGATTCAACTCTGCTACTGAATTTGACACCGTTCTGAAGAGATCTTTGTCCTCTGATTATCAACATTGTATCTCTAAATCAAACTTTTATTGGTTTGCCTCCAAACAAAATGTACTTTAATCTCTGTGGTTCCCCAATTCTAACTGATGGAGGCAAACTCCTACTATATTAAATCTCATTGTCTTT
This sequence comes from Solanum okadae, assembly GCA_036553675.1. Lineage (NCBI taxonomy): Eukaryota > Viridiplantae > Streptophyta > Magnoliopsida > Solanales > Solanaceae > Solanum > Solanum okadae. Next base: position 16,917,694 of record CM071686.1, on the reverse strand, counting down.
AGTCGTGTTTTAAGAAAACACTATGTTGATTTTATTTTTGTCTACTTAAAATAGAACAAATGTATTTATTTGGTCTTTGTTTTTTGCCGGACTGTAAATTTATGAACATAGTAATTACTATGTACTAAGCTGCTTAAATCGGTACTTCTACGGAAGGTTTTCATAAATTGTCACACTTTTAGAAGGATCCCAATAGTATTGCCTTACATGTAACGTTGTTATTCACAATCAAAATTGCAATTTTTTCTATGTTCTGTTTATTGTTGTATTTGCGCTATCTACTACTTTGTTTTGTGTTACTTGAATGCAAGGTCTTTTGCGAACAACCATTTTAGGTAGGGGTAAGGTAAGCGTCCACTTTACCCTCGTCAAATCCCAATATCTTTTGGCTAGGGAATTATTACTATCGATAATGGATGAATTTAAATAAGATGATTTGCTGAGACATAATTTAATCCAAAGGAACATATGTTGTTTGATAAAATTCCAAAAGATGTGCTTTTCTATGTTCATTAAATTTATCAACAACACAACAAATTAAATAAGATGCACAAAACTTGGATAAGGTATGAAGAGACCTTGCATAATAGAAAAATACTCGAAATAGATGAATCAAATTTTTTACCTCTTTAGGAAAATATAAATAGAGAGGATGAAATAATATATTCTTGACAAATATATATATATATATATATATATATAAAATTAAGTTACTTCTAACATTTAAAAATAGATGATGATAATTTGAAATTAAATTAATTTTTTCACCCTAATTTCTTCAATGATCCCCTTCACAAACGTTCCATAAATCTTTTTTCTCCATTGTCATCATATTTATTCTACGGGAGCTATAGTTTTTTTACACAATATGAATCAATAATGAAATATACATACATACATATATATATATATATATACATATTAAGGAGAGAGAATGATTTCTCGAAGTTGTGAAATAAATTGCATTGCTTGTTATTAGCAAATAAATTATATATATCAAATCTTAAATAAACTTTAGATATTTTTATAGTTATACATCATTTCATTGAGGATAAAAGAGAATTTTAAAATTAAGTTACTTCTAACATTTAAAAATAGATGATGATAATTTGAAATTAAATTAATTTTTTCACCCTAATTTCTTCAATGATCCCCTTCACAAACGTTCCATAAATCGTTTTTCTCCATTGTCATCATATTTATTCTACGGGAGCTATAGTTTTTTTACACAATATGAATCAATAATGAAATATACATATATATATATATATTAAGGAGAGAGAATGATTTCTCAAAGTTGTGAAATAAATTGCATTGCTTGTTATTAGCAAATAAATTAAGATGGGTATTGATAAAATAAGAGCTCGAGATTATACCGAGCCAAGACTTTAAAACACACCTGAACTACAAGAGGGATCTTTTAAGGATTTCAATTGTGAGTTCTTCAAGGAAATTAGGGATTGTAAAGGTTGAATCTTGCATTGAATTTGATGAAAATTGAGAGTGGTTAATGGGTTTGCTCCGTTTTGGGTCCAATCTAAGGAAGATGAAAGCACCCATCAAAACCCAAAACGGAGAAAACCCATTAACCATTCTCAATTTCCATCAACTTCAATGCAAGATTCAACCTTTATAATCCCTAATTTTCCCGAAGAACTCATCACTTAAATCCTCATAAGGGTTGGGATCAGTGAAATACCTCATTATTGTTTCATGTGTAAAATAAACTCTAGCTCTCGGAGAATAAATATGGGGACAATGGAGAAAAATAAATTATAGAACGTTTGTGAAGGGGATCATGGAGGAAATTAGGGAGAAAAAATCAATTTAATTTCAAATAATCATCAACTATGTTTAAATGTTAGAAGTAGCTAATTTTTAAAATTCACTTTTATCCTTAACGAAATGATGTGCAACTATATAAATATCTAAGGTTTATTTTAGATTTAATATATATATATATATATATATACACTATTTTTTCTTCCTCAATCACTATGACTACTAAAAGAAATGTCACGTAGATTGAACGAAGTGCATTGTTTAAACATGTAGATTAATGTTTTTAAGAATTTACCGACAATAATTAATTGTAATTGGATCCAACGTCACTATAGACTTTAGAAACATTTACAAAGAGTGTTAATTGCCGCTAAAATACATATTTAGCAATAATTAAGCTATTATGATTAATTAATTATCGTTAAAGATCATTTTGTCACACCCCGAGCCTACACCCTGGACGTGGCCGACATTTGAGAACCATTAATATCCCCAAGAAAATCCTTGATCTGGCTAACTATGACACATATGACTCAGTAGAATACACAGAAGCTTTAATAGATAAGCATTTAAGACATTTAAAGAATTGTAAAACAACATCTGAAAATACTTAATAAAAATAGTAAGTGTTTAATAAAACACTTGAGAAAAATATTGGAAACTGTCTAACTGTGCCTGTCCACGAAGCCTTGACTATCGAAATATTGGTGTAGTAAAAATACCCACGACACCTCAAAATGCTACTACTATAGACCAATAAAAATGGAGTCCTTTGAAAGGCGGGAGGTCTCACCAGATGTTGACGAGTAGATGAAGTGATCCCAACAGAACTCCTAGTGATGATCCTTAAGACCTGAATCTACATCATAAAATGATGCAGGTCGAATGACATTAGTTTATTGAATGTGCGAGTATGTAATATGGCTGAATAAAACAATAATCGCACTGATGACTGAATACATATCAAGTAAAACAATATATGAACAAGTACTGAAAACCATTTGTACTTTATAATAAGACTAGTAAAATTATTCGCGCTTCGCACGAAAATTTAATATCAAATAGTTTATAAAATAATACTTACAATCTATCAGTCATTCAAACTAAAACACTATATTATCTTACATACAAGATTACGTAGTAACGAACATTATTAATGTAAAGGAAAATGATAATTATAACATCTTATCATTTATCCTTCAATCAATCATCTTTAATTTAATTTTATAATTTATCCTTTTGCCTCCAGGAAGTATTACTATTTGATATTTATGGGAAATTAGATGAACATCAACATGAGATATTAAATTTTCTAATAAATAAATAATATTTATATATACTAACAAATACTTATAACAATAACTTTGCAGAAATATAAACAACAAAGTTTAAAACATGTACTAAAAAATGACAATGAATATCATAAGCATAAATTAATGACGGTAAAAAAAATATATCAGGATCTATAACAATAGAATGAAACAGAAAGGAAAAAATTGAACCCACTGAATACAGTGTCCTCTTAAGGAAATTATTCTCCTCTAGTACCCGAGGTTTAATGGAATAGATCCTCTCAGGATGGAACGATTTTATTCACAATGTATATTGAAACAAAAACAATGGTGTCAGTTACTCATTCAATAGGAGCAAAGTACTTCAATATTTAATTGTGCAGAAGAAGAAGAAGTTCAAAATTTTCGTTCTTTTAAAATGAGAGGAAATCTCTCTATTTATAGACAACAAAGGATAGTGTGAACGAATGCTTATTGTGCCTTATCGGAAATGTCACAACTCTTTGAAAAGTTACAACTCTTCGGAAAGGTCAGTACCTTTCATAAAAGTCACAATTTTTCATAAAAGTCACAATTTTTCATAAAAGTCGTAACTCGTCATAAAAGTCGCAACTCTTCATAAAAGTCACAACTTTTAGTAAAAGTCACATCTTTTCATGAAAGGGAATGACTATTTTTGGGTAACTCTTCATAAAAGTCGCAACTCTTCATAAAAGTCACAACTTTTAGTAAAAGTCACATCTTTTCATGAAAGGGAATGACTATTTTTGGGTAACTCTTCATAAAAGTCGCAACTCTTCTTAAAAGTCACATCTTTTCGTGAAAGGGAAGGCTATTTTTAGAAATAAATAAATTTAAAAGGAAATTCTAGCTTGTGATGGTCCCACGTAGGCGGGCCTAGGATTCTCTTTTATATAAATAGATGATATGATATGATATGCAATAAAAGCAATACGAGAATAGAAAACTTTACTTTGTGTGGGAAGTTTCTCTAACCGAAAACCATCAATATGAGTCTAGCAATGATATAACGTTTCATCAACATTGCAAGGGCCATCCTATACCTTTCCGGGGTAAAGGATGCTAACTATAACTATGGATCCATCCAATAAGTTTTCTTGAGGCAATGAGGAGTCTCATGAAAAGTCGGTGCGATCCTATCCGACATTAGCCACATAGTTTTATGGGACTTCGAATAAAAAATAGATTCTTACCCAATTCGGTGCTCAATACTACTCCCAAGACAAACCATATCAATTATGCTCAATCACCCTTTACAAAGAAAGGGACTATTTCTTTACTTTACTTTCACTTTTCTTTACAGAAGTATTTTTGGAAGAAACTCAATTATGCTCTTTTTCTTTGTCAACTGCCAAATAGTACATATGAAACCATTTGATTCTTTCTTTAAAAGCTATTTTCGGAACATGCATTTAAAATGTATAGTCATGGACTTACTTTTCAAGTCTGAAGTCATTGTATAACAAATACCATACAATAGCCTTTATAAACAAAACATCAATAAGCAATTAGGGTTCATGTGATACAAAGTATGAACAACAATTTAGAATTCAATATGCATAATAGATATCAAAATCTCAATGGTTAAGGAATTTGGAACTCAGAATAAGAAACATAACTAGATTCATATTTCAGTAACACCTCGAAAGAGCTCTAAACATTACGTTACAGTGCCTGAATTGAGATTTATGGCCAAAGGAAATACTAATTCATCACTATGAGTTGTCTTACATACCTGATTATAAAGTTATCAAACTGAAAACTTTGGTGGAGACTTGATTTTTCTTGAGCTTGAGGATGAACATTAGTTTTCTTGGTATCTAGGAATCTTGGCTTGATCTTGAGAAAAGAATCTTTTTTATAGAGTTTCTAGATTTGAAGAACTTGTGAAAACCATGGATTGAAAGCTTCTATTTGTATCTTGAATATTTGACTTCAAATTTTAGGGTTCTTGATGGAGAAGAGGAACCCTGGGTGAGTTTTGAGAGAATTTCTAGATACTTGAATATTTAGATTAATTATTTTGAGAGTAAAACTAGTTAGTTGACTGATATACTTGGTTAAAACACCCAAAAATGACTTAGAATAGGGCTAAAAATCTTGGGAAAGGACCAAAGTAATCCTAGAACACGTGTAGAAAATTTATATAAAAAAAACTATCAATGGTCCGTGGAACATTCCACCATCTGTAGTGTCAGTCGTAGAACAATGACGACCTGACATGGCTTCACTAAAATGGGCATAACTTTTTTCTTTGAACTAGAAATGAGGCAAACTTGGTGGCGATGGAAACATGACTCATAGACCTTTAATTTAATAAGTCATGGGCCACCTAATTCATTATATACTATGAAATAAAATCATTTGAAGTTGACCTAAGTATGATCTTATATCAAAACTTAATCGGTAAGGAAGCTTCCAACTCAACTTGGTGCTGGGTAATTCACGTGACCTTAATTCATGTTCAAATATATTTCCACACTTAAGAATTAACCTTAACAACTAAGCATAACTTAAATTGGAAATGGAGAATGGTTCGGATCTTAGCTTATAAATTTTTGGAGCTTTACACATTTTTGGTGTACTGTGTAGGATATCTTTAAATAAAAATCTTTGTGATCCCATGAAGAAATATTTACAAGATTCATTGGTTTTTGAAAGAAAACAAATGTAGGAAAATAACAATGGAAGAAATTTTGAAGAATAAAATTTTATTGCACTAAGAACATTATATTATTGACTAATATTACAAAATATATGTTTTATACACTAAAACCTAACTGAGAAATGGATAAGTATGTCCTATATTTCAACTTCCATCAACCAGTGGCATAGCCACATATAGCTCAGGGTTGCTAGTTGGACACTACACCTTAAAAAAATATACAATTTATATAGAAAATTGTACGAAGTATATCAATAAAATCATTCTTCATACACATATATTAAATCTTGGACACCCTTAACGAAATTTATGATTTTTCCATAGAATTTATTTATTTATTCAACCGCATAACAAACAATAGAAATCAATTGCTAAATACTATGACTAACTCTATATATGTTGCTTGGATTCTTCAAAAATGTCGACATATGTGTGTCAGATACTCCAAAAGTAATGCATTTTGGAAAATCTGACACGGGTGTTGCAAATATTTTGGAGAGTCTGAGAAACCTAGAGTCTAACTTAATATAACTACAAGCAAAGATTCAACACATATAAAGAAAATTCCAAGGTCTTGAATCTTGAACCTCATATGTATATCTCTTCAACTTGTGAAGTATTGTGTTAAAGCCAATTTGAAAATCTTGAAGAGTGTCTGTATCAGCTCTGTGATGCTTCTGAGTAAACTCAAGGAGGGTAGGCCATGTCAATTTAGGATATATTCGCGGCTTGTTGGCGTCCACCAATTTAGTTGGTGGACTCACTACCTTATCTTTCTATGGATAAAGAAAGAAAACATGTGATTTCCTAGGAGGCTTGTTGTTTACCACTTCTCTGTGCAAGCAACTTTTGTATCAACCATTCGATAGCGCCTGCAAAAGGGAAAAACCAAAATGTTATAACCTAGTTGGTCAATTACGCGAAGTACATCATATTCAATTTGTACGTCATAAGAATGATCATAATGTATATCATTGCACGTCGTCATATGAAAAGATCATGTATTATTTTTCACGTAAATATGTATTGTTTGTCTGATTATCTCTGTTTATATGATTTGTATATAGAACATTACCTTTTTATAGAGTTCTAGTGTGTAAATTATCTTACCATAAATGTGTCGTCTATTAACCACAAAAGAATTGAAATTTGGACTGATGGAGTACCATTCATCTTCTACAAAAACATGAAGTCCGCTTAAACAATCTTGATGGAGAATAGTTAATGATGTTGGATCGTAGTGAGGCCCTGTTCCTAAGGTGAGCTCTAGTTTCTGGCATGGTGTATAGTAGTTGAGTCTCATAATGGATTCATTGTTTTTTAAGTTTTTTTTTAAGTGGCTCTTGTGTATGCCTAGGCGCATCCCTAAGATCTCCATGATCCTAAGAGAACGTGTGCTCATCGAATTGCAATGTTCTTGATAAACGCTCATGTGTAGTTAAAGGAAAACAGGTTGGGTCATTTACATAATTGAAAAAAAAATGTAAAATAGATAATTCTTTTGTTTCCATGTGTTTGTCTAGTTTTGATTTGACATCACTACTAAAAAAACAGTGAATTCCGACCTACAAATACCGACCTCCGGAGGTCGGTATTCCCTGAAATACTGACCTAAAACCGACATCCCAGCTTAGGTCGAAAAAAGCTTGGTCGCTATTCAATACCGACCTCTGGAGGTCGGTCTTTACTGACCTCTCGAGGTCAGTTTTTATTTTATGTCGGAATATTCATTTTTTTAAATTCCGACCTCTGGAGGTCGGTATTTTTATTTTTGCATTTTGAGATTCTGACCTCCAGAGGTCGATATTTTATTTTTGAAATGTTGAAATTCTGACCTCCGGAGGTCGGTATTTTTATTTTTGTAATGTTGAAATTCTGACCTCCGTAGGTCGGTATTTTTATTTTTGTAATGTTGAAATTCCGACCTCCGGAGGTCGATATTTTTATTTTTGTATTTCTGAAATTCTGACCTCCGGAGGTCGGTATTTTAATTTTTGTAATGTTGAAATTCCGACCTCCAGAGGTCGGTATTTTTATTTTTTGTATTTTTGAAATTTTGACCTCCGGAGGTCGGTATTTTAATTTTTGTAATGTTGAAATTCCGACCTCCGGAGGTCGGTATTTTTTTTTTTTGTATTTTTGAAATTCTGACCTCCGGAGGTCGGTATTTTTATTTTTGTAATGTTGAAATTCCGACCTCCGGAGGTCGGTATTTTTATTTTTGTATTTTTGAAATTCTGACCTCCGGAGGTCGGTATTTTTATTTTTGTAATGTTGAAATTCTGACCTCCGGAGGTCGGTATTTTTATTTTTGTAATGTTGAAATTCCGACCTCCGGAGGTCAGTATTTTTATTTTTGTAATGTTGAAATTCTGACCTCCAGAGGTTGGTATTTTTATTTTTGTATTTTTAAAATTCTGACCTCCGGAGGTCGGTATTTTTATTTTTGTATTTTTAAAATTCTGACCTCCGAAGGTCGGTATTTATATTTTTTAGTTTTGGAATTCTGACCTCCAGAGGTCAGTAATTTTATTTTTTATTTTTGAAATTCCGACCTCCGGAGGTCGGTTTTCTGCTACAAAACAGGCAGCAAATTGCTGCAATTTTTAGTTGCCCACCTGCATATTTATACCAAAACAACCCAAAGCCAAATAAACTTCATCCAACCAAAACAACCCAAAGCCAAATAAAATCCATCCAACCAAAACAACCCTAAGCCAAATAAACTTCATCCAACCAAAACAACACAATATTTTCAACATACACATTAAACTATTTCAAAATAAACTTCATCCAACTTCAAAATAAACTAAAATACGATCAAATTAAACAATTCCAAAAATATAGAAGTCTAAAATGTCAAATAGATACAACTACTCATCATCACCTTCACTCTCCTTATCAGACTTACCATTCTCATCACCCTCACTTTCCTTATCAGACTTATCATTCTCATCACCCTCCTGATCAGATCCATCACTGCTGGCCGGACATGGAGGAAGAATATTTCCTGATTCAAAAAGAAAAGTTAGTTGGGCCTGAAGCGTTGCGTACCTCTTGTTCTCTACCTCCTTTGCTGCCTCTCTCTTCTTCTCTCTTGAAGTTAAAAAATCATCAAGTATCTTTGCATGATTTATAAATCTAGTGACACCTTCTGCGAATTCTGGAATCATACCCGCTCGACCAGGATTGTTTCTATTATACATCCAACTACGATCAGGATCCATCTACACAAACAATAATGATAATTTTAATTAACTTTAACTACATTAGTTTTGACTTAATTCCAACAACTAAATTCACTAACTAACCCACATTATTTATTTTAACTTATCTAAACAACTTAACAACTTTTTAACTTTAACTAGTTTAGTTTTGACTTAATTCCAACAACTAAATTCACTAACTAACCCACATTATTTATTTTAACTTATTTAAACAACTTAACAACTTTTTAACGTTAACTAGTTTAGTTTTGACTTAATCCCAACAACTAAATTCACTAACTAACCCACATTATTTATTTTAACTTATTTAAACAACTTAACAACTTTTTAACGTTAACTAGTTTAGTTTTGACTTAATTCCAACAACTAAATTCACTAACTAACCCACATTATCTATTTTAACTTATTTAAACAACTTAACAACTTTTTAACTTTAACTAGTTTAGTTTTGACTTAATTCCAACAACTAAATTCACTAACTAACCCACATTATTTATTTTAACTTATTTAAACAACTTAACAACTTTTTAACTTTAACTAGTTTAGTTTTGACTTAATTCCAACAACTAAATTCACTAACTAACCCATATTATTTATTTTAACTTATTTAAACAACTTAACAACTTTTTAACTTTAACTAGTTTAGTTTTGACTTAATTCCAACAACTAAATTCACTAAATAAACAACATTATTTATTTTAACTTATTTAAACAACTTAAAAACTTTTTAACTTTAACTAGTTTAGTTTTGACTTAATTCCAACAACTAAATTCACTAACTAAACGCCATTATTTATTTTAACTTATTTAAACAACTTAACAACCTTTTAACTTTAACTAGTTTAGTTTTGACTTATTCCAACAACTAAATTCACTAACTAACCCACATTATTTATTTTAAGTTATTTAAACAACTTAACAATTTTTTAACGTTAACTAGTTTAGTTTTGACTTCATTCCAACAACTAAATTCACTAACTAAACCACATTATTTATTTCAACTTATTTAAACAACTTAACAATTTTTTAACTTTAACTACAATAGTTTTGACTTAATTCCAACAACTAAATCCACTAACGAAACGACATTATTTATTTTAACTTATTTAAACAACTTAACAACTTTTTAACTTTAACTACAATAGTTTTGACTTAATTCCAACAACTAAATTCACTAACTAAACCACATTATTTATTTTAACTTATTTAAACAACATAACAACTTTTTAACTTTACCTAGTTTAGTTTTGACTTAATTTCAACAACTAAATCCACCAACTAAATCAATTTTATCATCTACAGGATCAAATAGTGTTGGTACTTATGCTTAACAAATATATTATTTCTAAATTTAAAGCTAAGTGTCAACACTAGATGGACACAAATCGATCTTGCAAGAAAATCAATTTTGTCATCAATAGGATCAACTAGTGTTGGTACTTATTGTAATGACCCTCCAGGTCATTTTTAAATTAAAGAATTCTTTCCCTCGTATAGAGCATTCCTGTAGCGACCCCAAGTCATTTATGACTTGCTGGCACTGACTGTTCGGTCGCCTGGTCGTTCGTTTGGGTTTTAGGCCCGTTTCCCTGTTTTGGAGATTTTTATAACTTGAAAAGTTGACTTTGGTCAACCTTTTTGGAAGGCGTGCTCAGATGAAAATTCTGACAGCTAGGTTAGCTTCGGAAGATCGATTTTGGTCTAGAACGACCCTTTGTTCACTTCCCAAGGCTTTAGATGGCAGTTGTGGAATCTGGCTCAAATGATACTGGGTGTGGGACCCACTTTTCATCGAAGCGAGCTCCAAATGGAAATTCCGCCTTCACCGTTGAGTCCAAAATATCATTTCCAATTAGATTCCATATAAGGTTTGTATTTTTCCGACTCCGAACGAGTCCGAAACATCGAAATTTAAGTTTGAAGGGTTATAGAATTTTGACGCGGCGGTGACGTGGCAGAGCCACGTGACGCCACGTGGCAGTGGAGTGGAAATCTGGAAATTTCTAGAATTTAGGACGAATTTCGTCCATTTTTTTCCCTCAACTTCAACTTAAGATTTCTCCTTCATTTTGAGTCCAAATTAAGTGATTCAAAAGGCTAACTTCAAGAGAATTTCGTGGGGAATCTAGCGGTGATCTCAGAAACGCGAGGGGAGGCTTCGTTTGAGGTAAGGAATCAATTTTAGCCACTGCTAGGGTGATTCCGGATTGAATTGATTGTTGAATTTTGAAATGTGAGATCTTGATCATCTTAGGTCCGTTTTGAGTCATTCTTGAGGCTAACTTGTAGAGTTTTTCGCAAGGATCGTCGTGGTATAATCTTTTTGGGTTGAAAGGGTCTTGTTTTTCCAGAAATTGGTGATCAAGGGGCTGCCCATTTTAATTGTTGTGGCTGATTTGCGGTGTTTTAAGCATCTGTTTGTGCTAAATTTTGGGGTATTAGTTTATTAAGGTATTTGGGACGTTTCCACGGATTCGATTTTGAGATTCTAATTGTGGGCCCCACAATCCCGTTTTAGACCCGATTTTGGGTCCGTCTCCGAAAAATATAATTTTAGTGTCAATATATTCGTAATGACGAGGTGATTAACCTTTTGTTAGTGGGGAAGCATTCGGAGACCGTTCGGAGGGGAAAAGATCCGGTACCGTGAGTTGGAGCGCGCGTGGTCGGCTTTCAGGTAGGCTATGGCTTTCTCTCATGAGATTGAGCATGTTTAGTCATTTGTTTATTGATTTGCTTGAGTATGGAGGGGTTCGGGTGTCGAGCATGCTAAATTTCTATAATTCCTGTCTTAGACCTTATTTCGGGAAAGTGTTGGATTATGACAGCATGTCTCTTGATATTATTGAATATCCATATCTTGTGGTGTATATGATAATATTGATTTGAAGTATGTTTGGCCTTAGTCTAGGCTTAGACTAGTGTTGCCATAGACTTGCGAGATTTCGGATGTCGTTGGGCAGTAGAACTTTTTTCGACGTCGTTTCGAACGGTCAGCTCCTTGTAGACTGATATAGCAGACTTGAGTCTGATAGACGGTAACTCAGCTTATGGCCTTGTATCCACAATGCCCTGCTTTTCTATCGGCTACAGCACCTGGTTAAAGTCCGTGGTCTAGCTTACTCACTTGTGGATACTTCCTCGGCGATTTGGGGTATATGAGGGTCGGACTGAAATGATTATTTATGGTAATCGGGTTGGTGATATTTCCCGCGACGTATGGTTGGATATTGATTCTTAGCTACATCACCCGGTTAAAGTCCGTGGTCTAGCTTACTCACTTGTGGATACTTCCTCGGCGATTTGGGGTATATGAGGGTCGGACTGAAATGATTATTTATGGTAATCGGTTTGGTGGTATTTCCCGCGACGTATGGTTGGATATTGATTCTTAGCTACAGTACCCGGTTAGAGTCCGTGGTCCAGCTTACTTATGTCCAGGCTTAGCTACAGTACCCGGTTAGAGTCCGTGGTCCAGCTTACTTATGTCCAGGCTTAGCTACAGTACCCGGTTAGAGTCCGTGGTCCAGCTTACTTATGTCCAGGCTTAGCTACAGTACCCGGTTAGAGTCCGTGGTCCAGCTTACCTGTGATCTGGTTTTGGCTACAGTACCGGGTTAGAGTCCGTGGTCCAGCTTACTTATGTCCACGCTTAGCTACAGTACCCGGTTAGAGTCCGTGGTCCAGCATTACCTGTGATCTGGTTTTGGCTACAGTACCCGGTTAAAGTACGTGGTCCAGCCCACCCGTGCCCGACCTTTGGCTACAACACCCGGTTCGAGTCCGTGGTCCAGCCCATATAGGTTGACTCATTAGCTATAGTACCCGGTTCGAGTCCGTGGTCCAGCTTGCACGTGGTGTATTCCCAATTCCTCACTAAAGCTTCAGTTAGTCTTGATTATTCTCATCTGTAGGTTGAGGTTTTGGAGGTTGGAGAGATTCCGATTAAAGTCCGGAACGTAATGAGATCCTGGAATATGATTGGGAACGGTTCAGTTAAAAGTCTGGAAATTGGTAATATTGTGATAGACCTTCTAGCTCCATTATTTTACTTTAACTGCCGATGCATCTGCCGAGCTTATGGGGGTCCGTGCAGGTGGTTTCTTTTATAGTGCATGAGCGTACCCGTCGGGTTTATGGGAGCCCGGCGGAGTTAGTTAGATTACTTGTCTTTGTTGCCTGTACGCTCGTGTACATACCCCCATTTACTACTCTTTGCACTTGATGTGACCCTTCATTTGCATTTCAGTTCACTTTTGCTTATCTTGCTCAGTCGGCCTATGATGCCTACGGGGTACCTGTTGTTTTGGTACTCATGCTACGCTCTGCATCTATTTCGTGATGCAGGTCCGAGCACTAGTAGTCAGCGTTGATCGAGCTTGGAGTAGACTTATCCGGAGACGGGGGTGAGCACACGGCGTTTTGTACTATTTCAGTCTCCATCTGTATATATAGACTTGTCTCTTTCCTTTCGAGACAGTCCAGTCTCTGTTGTCCAGTTTTTGGACTTGTACTCATTTTGTAGTAGCTCTGTACTAGTGACTTCCAGGTTCTGGGAGGGATCTTTATTTGTATATATATTTTTGGTTTGCTTCCGCCTGTTTATATTGTTATTTTCCTACTTTTGTTTGATTTCTACCCTCAGACCCATTACTTGTTGTTCCGGGTTACGGGTTGGCTTACCTGCTGGTGGGTTATAGTAGGTGCCATCATGACTTGATAAATCGGGTCGTGACAAATTGGTATCAGAGCTCCAGATTCGTCGGTCTCACTTGTACAGAGCTAACGTCTAGTAAAGTCCTGCAGATCGGTACGGAGACGTCCGTTACTTATCTTCGGGAGGCTACAGGATGTCTTTAGGAACGTGTCTCTTTTGTATCACTGTCGTGCATTGTGTGTCTTATCGGTTTCTGAAAATCTTACTTGTTCCACTCTTTTACAGAGATGGCTCGCACGCGTGGTAGAGCCCCAGCTAGGGGTAGAGGCCGACCTCGAGGTCGTGCCAGAGCTACAACACCAGCCCAGGACTGAGAGCAAACTCCGGAGCCGGTGATAGAGCCACCAGCAGCTCCAGCACAGCAGCAACCGATGGGCCCGGGACCAGCCCAGCCACCGCCCGAGCCTGTCGCAGCTCCAGATATACAGGCGATGCTCGTACAGATACTAGCTGCCATTGGGGGTATACAGCAGGCCCCAGCTCCAGCCGTTCCAGTACCGCAGGGCCAGCCTACACCAGCGGTACCGGTTGTTCAGCAGCTAGTGGCACCGGTTGTTCAGCCTGACGATTTGGAGGGCGTCATGCCACTACGGGAGCAGAAGATGCTCGGGGTGTTCCTTAGACTATCACCGCCGAGGTTTTCTGGGGCATTGGGGGAGGATGCCCACGAGTTTCTAGTTACTTGCCGCGAGCGGCTACAGACTTTTGGTTTAGTGGAGTCGAGAGGAGCAGACTTCACCGCTTACCAGTTAGACGGTCCTGCCAGGCAGTGGTGGCGTACATACTTAGAGACCAGGCCAGCTGGGTCCCCACCGGTCACATGGACTGAGTTTTCAGAGGCCTTCTTGGCCCGATTTATTCCCAGGAGCATTAGAGATCAGCTCAGAGATCAGTTTGCTCGGTTAGAGCAGGGCTCCATGACAGTATCAGAGTATGAGGCCCGATTCCACGAGCTCTCCAGGCATGCCGCCATGATATTACCTACTGAGGAGGAGAGGGTTCGTTGTTTTGTTCGGGGTTTGAGACTACAGTTGTGGATTGAGACTCAGTCTTTAGTCTCAGCGGGCCGCTCATTTCTGGATGTAGTGGACCATGCCCGCACTATCGAGCATCTCCGTTGCGAGGCCCAAGGGGGCAGCGGCAAAAGAGCTAGACAGGAGGATAGCCATGATAGGCGCCGTTTCAGACCTCGAGAGTCTTATGATAGATCTCAGTAGAGGTTTCAGTCGGGTCAGTCTAGTAGCCCCTTCCAGGCTTCTCTCCAGGCATCGGAGGGTGATCAGCACCGCCATATTGGTTTTAGTGCCGGTCCTAGTCGGGGCCGAGATAGTTCACAGATGGGTTCTTCTGGCCGGGGTAGCCGACCTCCAGCTCTCAGTCGACAGTCCCAGGGGTGTTATGAGTGTGGGGAGTTAGATCATTGGGCCCGCGAGTGTCCCTATCGCAGGTTAGCCTTACCCGCTCCACAGGCAGTTAGGCATGCGCCAGCACCTCCAGCTAGAGGCAGAGGCCAGGGACAGGACTGTAGGGGTGGTCAACAGGGTATACGGGGTGGTCCCCGAGGAGGCAGATTAGGGGGCAGAGCCGATGCACATGGTAGGGGAGTCCAGGCCCAGTTTTATGCAGCTCCAGCTAGAGCAGATGCTGAGACCTCGGACGATGTGATCACAGGTACAGTGTTATTATGCCAGCAGCCCGCCTTGGCTTTATTTGATCCAGGCTCTACTTTTTCGTATGTTTCTGTTTAATATGCCTCTCGATTGAGTATGATGTCTGAGCCTCTGGTAGCGCCGTTGCGTGTGTCGACCCCCGTGGGTGAGTCTTTAGTAGTGGATCAGGTATTTCGATCTTGCTTAGTTACTATCCAGGGGCGTGACACCCGGGCTGACCTTATATTGCTTGACATGGTTGATTTCGATGTGATTCTGGGCATGGATTGGTTATCCCCTTATCGCGTTGTTTTAGATTGCTTTTCTAAGACCGTTACCTTAGCCATTCCCGGTATTCCTCAGGTAGTGTGGCAGGGATCTCGTGGTAGCACACCAGTTGGGGTTATCTCTTTTATTCGTGCTAGGAGGCTAGTGGCTAGCGGATGCTTATCATATTTGGCCTATGTGCGTGATGTGAGTAGGGAGGTTCCTCCGGTTGAGTCAGTTTCTGTTGTTCGTGACTTCATAGATGTGTTTCCTACTGATCTACCTGGCCTACCCCCAGAGCGTGATGTTGATTTTCCGATTGAGCTTGAGCCAGGTACTCGGCCTATTTCTATTCTGCCATATCGGATGGCTCCTGCGAAGCTCAAGGAGCTCAGTGTTCAGCTTCAGGATCTCTTGGATAAGGGATTCATTCGGCCTAGTGTATCGCCTTGGGGTGCCCCAATCCTCTTCGTGAAGAAGAAGGACGGTACTATGCGATTGTGTATTGACTACAGGCAGCTGAACAAGGTGACGGTGAAGAACCGTTACCCCATGCCTCGTATTGATGATTTGTTTGATCAGCTTCAGGGTGCCGTGGTATTTTCTAAGATTGATTTAAGATCCGGCTACCACCAGTTGAGGATTAGGGCAGCGGACGTCCCTAAGACTGCATTTAGGACTCGTTATGGCCATTATGAGTTCTTGGTGATGTCGTTTGGGTTGACTAATGCCCCTGCCGCCTTCATGGATTTGATGACACGTGTGTTCAGGCCATACCTTGATTTATTTGTCATTGTCTTCATTGATGACATACTGGTATACTCGCGGAGCCGGAGTGAGCATGAGCAACATTTGAGGATAGTGCTCCAGACTTTAAGAGATCAGCGACTTTATGCCAAGTTCTCAAAGTGCGAGTTTTGGCTTGAGTCCATATCATTCTTGGGGCACGTGGTGTCTAAGGATGGCATTATGGTAGATCTCGCTAAGATTGAGGCCTTATATGGTAGGCGTTGTCGCTCTCCAGTTGGTTGGTTTGAGTCTACAGAGCCTAGGCCGCGTGGTACAGATTTGCTTCAGGAGGCCCTGGATCAGGTGAGGGTGATTCAGGATAGGCTCAGGACGGCTCAGAGTAGGCACCAGAGTTATGCGGATCGGAGGCGCCGGCCTTTGAGATTCTCTGTTGGTGATCGGGTATTCCTCCGTGTGTCGCCCATGAAGGGCGTGATGAGGTTTGGGAGGCGGGGCAAGCTTAGCCCCAGGTACATTGGGCCATTTGAGATACTCCGGACAGTTGGGGAGGTTGCTTATGAGTTGGCCCTGCCTCCAGCATTTTCAGCCATCCACCCGGTTTTTCATGTCTCGATGTTGCGGCGGTATGTTCCTGATGAATCTCATGTGCTCCAGTATGATGCAGTCGAGTTGGATGATCGTTTGACATTTGTAGAGGAGCCAGTTGCCATTCTAGCCAGAGATGTGAGGAGATTGCGCTCGAGAGCCATTCCTGTTGTTAAGGTCCGTTGGAGACATCGTCCAGTTGAGGAGGCTACCTGGGAGATCGAGCATGAGATGCGGGCACAGTTCCTCGGCTTATTTGGGCAATCAGGTACTTCTTGACTCTTACTTTCGCGGACGAAAGTTCTTTTAGTAGTGGATATTGTAATGACCCTCCAGGTCATTTTTAAATTAAAGAATTCTTTCCCTCGTATAGAACATTCCTGTAGCGACCCCAAGTCATTTATGACTTGCTGGCACTGACTGTTCGGTCGCCTGGTCGTTCGTTTGGGTTTTAGGCCCGTTTCCCTGTTTTGGAGATTTTTATAACTTGAAAAGTTGACTTTGGTCAACCTTTTTGGAAGGCGTGCTCAGATGAAAATTCTGACAGCTAGGTTAGCTTCGGAAGATCGATTTTGGTCTAGAACGACCCTTTGTTCACTTCCCAAGGCTTTAGATGACAGTTGTGGAATCTGGCTCAAATGATACTGGGTGTGGGACCCACTTTTCATCGAAGCGAGCTCCAAATGGAAATTCCGCCTTCACCATTGAGTCCAAAATATCATTTCCAATTAGATTCCATATAAGGTTTGTATTTTTCCGACTCCGAACGAGTCCGAAACATTGAAATTTAAGTTTGAAGGGTTATAGAATTTTGACGCGGCGGTGACGTGGCAGAGCCACGTGACGCCACGTGGCAGTGCAGTGGAAATCTGGAAATTTCCAGAATTTAGGACGAATTTCGTCCATTTTTTTCCCTCAACTTCAACTTAAGATTTCTCCTTCATTTTGAGTCCAAATTAAGTGATTCAAAAGGCTAACTTCAAGAGAATTTCGTGGGGAATCTAGCGGTGATCTCAGAAACGCGAGGGGAGGCTTCGTTTGAGGTAAGGAATCAATTTTAGCCACTGCTAGGGTGATTCCGGATTGAATTGATTGTTGAATTTTGAAATGTGAGATCTTGATCATCTTAGGTCCGTTTTGAGTCATTCTTGAGGCTAACTTGTAGAGTTTTTCGCAAGGATCGTCGTGGTATAATCTTTTTGGGTTGAAAGGGTCTTGTTTTTCCAGAAATTGGTGATCAAGGGGCTGCCCATTTTAATTGTTGTGGCTGATTTGCGGTGTTTTAAGCATCTGTTTGTGCTAAATTTTGGGGTATTAGTTTATTAAGGTATTTGGGACGTTTCCACGGATTCGATTTTGAGATTCTAATTGTGGGCCCCACAATCCCGTTTTAGACCCGATTTTGGGTCCGTCTCCGAAAAATATAATTTTAGTGTCAATATATTCGTAATGACGAGGTGATTAACCTTTTGTTAGTGGGGAAGCATTCGGAGACCGTTCGGAGGGGAAAAGATCCGGTACCGTGAGTTGGAGCGCGCGTGGTCGGCTTTCAGGTAGGCTATGGCTTTCTCTCATGAGATTGAGCATGTTTAGGCATTTGTTTATTGATTTGCTTGAGTATGGAGGGGTTCGGGTGTCGAGCATGCTAAATTTTTATAATTCCTGTCTTAGACCTTATTTCGGGAAAGTGTTGGATTATGACAGCATGTCTCTTGATATTATTGAATATCCATATCTTGTGGTGTATATGATAATATTGATTTGAAGTATGTTTGGCCTTAGTCTAGGTTTAGACTAGTGTTGCCATAGACTTGCGAGATTTCGGATGTCGTTGGGCAGTAGAACTTTTTCCGACGTCGTTTCGAACGGTCAGCTCCTTGTAGACTGATATAGCAGACTTGAGTCTGATAGTCGGTAACTCAGCTTATGACCTTGTATCCACAATGCCCTGCTTTTCTATCGGCTACAGCACCCGGTTAAAGTCCGTGGTCTAGCTTACTCACTTGTGGATACTTCCTCGTTGATTTGGGGTATATGATGGTCGGACTGAAATGATTATTTATGGTAATCGGGTTGGTGATATTTCCCGCGACGTATGGTTGGATATTGATTCTTAGCTACATCACCCGGTTAAAGTCTGTGGTCTAGCTTACTCACTTGTGGATACTTCCTCGGCAATTTGGGGTATATGAGGGTCGGACTGAAATGATTATTTATGGTAATCGGTTTGGTAATATTTCCCGCGACGTATGGTTGGATATTGATTCTTAGCTACAGTACCCAGTTAGAGTCCGTGGTCCAACTTACTTATGTCCAGGCTTAGCTACAGTACCCGGTTAGAGTCCGTGGTCCAGCTTACCTGTGATCTGGTTTTGGCTACAGTACCCGGTTAGAGTCCGTGGTCCAGCTTACTTATGTCCAGGCTTAGCTACAGTACCCGGTTAGAGTCCGTGGTCCAGCTTACTTATGTCCAGGCTTAGCTATAGTACCCGGTTAGAGTCCGTGGTCCAGCTTACCTGTGATCTGGTTTTGGCTACAGTACCCGGTTAGAGTCCGTGGTCTAGCTTACTTATGTCAAGGCTTAGCTACAGTACCCGGTAAGAGTCCGTGGTCCAGCATTACCTGTGATCTGGTTTTGGCTACAGTACCCGGTTAGAGTGCGTGGTCCAGCCCACCCGTGCCCGACCTTTGGCTACAACACCCGGTTCGAGTCCGTGGTCCAGCCCATATAGGTTGACTCATTAGCTATAGTACCCGGTTCGAGTCCGTGGTCCAGCTTGCACGTGGTGTATTCCCAATTCCTCACTAAAGCTTCAGTTAGTCTTGATTATTCTCATCTGTAGGTTGAGGTTTTGGAGGTTGGAGAGATTCCGATTAAAGTTCGGAACGTAATGAGATCCTGGAATATGATTGGGAACGGTTCAGTTAAAAGTCTGAAATTGGTAATATTGTGATAGACCTTCTAGCTCCATTATTTTACTTTAACTGCCGATGCATCTGCCGGGCTTATGGGGGTCCGTGCAGGTGGTTTCTTTTATAGTGCACGAGCCTACCCGTCGGGTTTATGGGAGCCCGGCGGAGTTAGTTAGATTACTTGTCTTTGTTGCCTGTACGCTCATGTACATACCCCCATTTACTACTCTTTGCACTTGATGTGACCCTTCATTTGCATTTCAGTTCACTTTTGCTTATCTTGCTCAGTCGGCCTATGATGCCTACGGGGTACCTGTTGTTTTGGTACTCATGCTACGCTCTGCATCTATTTCGTGATGCAGGTCCGAGCACTAGTAGTCAGCGTTGATCGAGCTTGGAGTAGACTTATCCGGAGACGGGGGTGAGCACACGGCGTTTTGTACTATTTCAGTCTCCATCTGTATATATAGACTTGTCTCTTTCCTTTCGAGACAGTCCAGTCTCTGTTGTCCAGTTTTGTGACTTGTACTCATTTTGTAGTAGCTCTGTACTAGTGACTTCCAGGTTCTGCGAGGGATCTTTATTTGTATTTATATTTTTGGTTTGCTTTCCCCTGTTTATATTGTTATTTTCCTACTTTTGTTTGATTTCTACCCTCAGACCCATTACTTGTTGTTCCGGGTTACGGGTTGGCTTACTTGCTGGTGGGTTATAGTAGTTGCCATCATGACTTGATAAATCGGGTCTTGACACTTATGCTTAACAAATATATTATTTCTAAATTTAAAGCTAAGTGTCAACACTAGATGGACAAAAATCGATCTTTCAAGATAATCAATTTTGTCATCAATAGGATCAACTAGTGTTGATACTTATGCTTAACAAATATATTATTTCTAAATTTAAAGTTAAGTGTCAACACTAGATGGATAGAAATCGATCTTGCAAGAAAATCAATTTTGTCATCAATAGGATCAACTAGTGCTGGTACATATGCTCAATAACTATATTATTTCTAAATTTAAAGTTACGTGTCAACACTAGATGGACAGAAATCGATCTTGCAAGAAAATCAATTTTGTCATCAATAAGATCAACTAGTGTTGATACTTATGCTTAACAAATATATTATTTCTAAATTTAAATCTAAGTGTCAACACTAGATGGACAGAAATCGATCTTTCAAGAAAATCAATTTTGTCATCAATAGGATCAACTAGTGTTGATACTTATGCTTAACAAATATATTATTTCTAAATTTAAAGTTACGTGTCAACACTAGATGGACAGAAATCGATCTTGCAAGAAAATCAATTTTGTCATCAATAGAATCAACTAGTGTTGGTACTTATGCTCAATAAATATATTATTTCTAAATTTAAAGCTAAGTGTCAACACTAGATGGACAGAAATCGATCTTGCAAGAAAATCAATTTTGTCATCAATAGGATCAACTAGTGTTGATACTTATGCTTAACAAATATATTATTTCTAAATTTAAAGCTAAGTGTCAACACTAGATGGACAAAAATCGATCTTGCAAGAAAATCAATTTTGTCATCAATAGGATCAACTAGTGTTGATACTTTTGCGTAACAAACATATTATTTCTAAATTTAAAGCTAAGTACCAACACTAGATGGACAGAAATCGATCTTGCAAGAAAATCAATTTTGTCATCAATAGGATCAAATGATGTTGGTACTTATGCTTAACAAACACATTATTCCTACATTAAAGCATAATATCAACACTAGATGGACAGAAATCGATCTTGCAAGAAAATCAATTTTTTCATCAGTAGGATCAACTAATGTTGGTACTTATTCTCAATAAATATATTATTTTTAAATTTAAAGCTAAGTGTCAACACTAGATGGATGCAAATCAATCTTGCAAGAAAATCAATTTTGTCATCAATAGGATCAACTAGTGTTGATACGTATGCTTAACAAGTATTTTATTTCTAAATTTAAAGCTAAGTGTCAACACTAGATGGACAGAAATCGATCTTTCAAGAAAATCAATTTTTTAATCAATAGGATCAACTAGTGTTGGTACTTATGCTTAACAAATATATTATTTCTAAATTTAAAGCTAAGTGTAAACACTAGATGGACAGAAATCGATCTTGCAAGAAAATCAATTTTGTCATCTATAGGATCAACTACTGTTGGTACTTATGTTTAACAAATATATTATTTCTAAATTTAAAGCTAAGTGCCAACACTAGATGGACATAAATCGATCTTGCAAGAAAATCAATTTTGTCATCAATAGGATCAACTAGTGTTGGTACTTATGCTTAACAAACACATTATTCCTAAATTAAAGCTTAATATCAACACTAGATGGACAGAAATCAATCTTGCAAGAAAATCAATTTTGTCATCAGTAGGATCAACTAGTGTTGATACTTATGCTTAACAAATATATTATTTCTAAATTTAAAGCTAAGTGTCAACACTAGATGGACAAAAATCGATCTTGCAAGAAAATCAATTTTATCATCAATAGGATCAACTAGTGTTGATACTTATGCTTAGCAAATATATTATTTCTAAATTTAAAGCTAAGTGCCAACACTAGATGGACAGAAATCGATCTTGCAAGAAAATCAATTTTGTCATCAATAGGATCAAATGGTGTTGGTACTTATGCTTAACAAACACATTATTCCTAAATTAAAGCTTAATATCAACACTAGATGGACAGAAATCGATGTTGCAAGAAAATCAATTTTGTCATCAGTAGGATCAACTAGTGTTGGTACTTATGCTTAACAAATATATTA
Source organism: Solanum okadae (assembly GCA_036553675.1). Lineage (NCBI taxonomy): Eukaryota > Viridiplantae > Streptophyta > Magnoliopsida > Solanales > Solanaceae > Solanum > Solanum okadae. Next base: position 16,895,032 of record CM071686.1, on the reverse strand, counting down.
TTTCTAAATTTAAAGCTAAGTGTCAACACTAGATGGACACAAATCGATCTTGCAAGAAAATTAATTTTGTCATCAATAAGATCAACTAGTGTTGATACTTATGCTTAACAAATATATTATTTCTAAATTTAAAGTTAAGTGTCAACACTAGATGGACAGAAATCGATCTTTCAAGAAAATCAATTTTGTCATCAATAGGATCAACTAGTGTTGATACTTATGCTTAACAAATATATCATTTCTAAATTTAAAGTTAAGTGTCAACACTAGATGGACAGAAATCGATCTTGCAAGAAAATCAATTTCGTCATCAATAGGATCAACTAGTGTTGGTACTTATGCTCAATAAATATATTATTTCTAAATTTAAAGCTAAGTGTCAACACTAGATGGACAGAAATCGATCTTGCAGGAAAATCAATTTTGTCATCAATAGGATCAACTAATGTTGATACTTATGCTTAACAAATATATTATTTCTAAATTTAAAGCTAAGTGTCAACACTAGATGGACAAAAATCGATCTTGCAAGAAAATCAATTTTATCATCAATAGGATCAACTAGTGTTGATACTTATGCTTAACAAATATATTATTTCTAAATTTAAAGCTAAGTGCCAACACTAGATGGACAGAAATCGATCTTGCAAGAAAATCAATTTTGTCATCAATAGGATCAAATGGTGTTGGTACTTATGCTTAACAAACACATTATTCCTAAATTAAAGCTTAATATCAACACTAGATGGACATAAATCGATCTTGCAAGAAAATCAATTTTGTCATCAGTAGGATCAACTAGTGTTGGTACTTATTCTCAATAAATATATTATATCTAAATTTAAAGCTAAGTGTCAACACTAGATGGATGCAAATCGATCTTGCAAGAAAATCAATTTTGTCATCAATAGGATCAACTAGTGTTGATACGTATGCTTAACAAATATATTATTTCTAAATTTAAAGCTAACTGTCAAACACTAGATGGACAGAAATCGATCTTGCAAGAAAATCAATTTTGTCATCAATAGGATCAACTAGTGTTGGTACTTATGCTTAACAAATATATCATTTCTAAATTTAAAGCTAAGTGTCAACACTAGATGGACAGAAATCGATCTTGCAAGAAAATCAATTTTGTCATCTATACGATCAACTCCTGTTGGTACTTATGCTTAACAAATATATTATTTCTAAATTTAAAGCTAAGTGCCAACACTAGATGGACACAAATCGATCTTGCAAGAAAATCAATTTTGTCATCAATAAGATCAACTAGTGTTGGTACTTATGCTTAACAAACAATCGATGGACACAAAAAAATTATCACAAAATTAAAGCTAAGTATCAATACTTGATGGACACAAACACATTATTGAAAACAATTGTACTTGAACTTTAGAAACATAGAAGCACCAACCTTATTTCCTACTTTGATGAAAGAAGCAATATAGTCTTGTATCAACTATTTTAGATGTTGAGCTTCCTCAGTTGCCTAGCACGAAAAGTTCTAAAATTAGTTATATATAAACTTTAAATCTAAGAATATATATATATATATATATATTCAAGTTTTAATAACTTCAAGTTTTCAATTCAAGTTCATATCTAATTTCTAAAATTAATTAGTTATATATTCAAGCTAATTAGTTCTAATTTTAAGTTCGAGTCTAAGTTCAACTTCAAATTTTAAGTTCATGTTCTAAGTTCAAGTTCAAGTTCTAAGTTCAAGTTCTAAGTTCAAGTTCAAATTCTAAGTTCAAGTTCTAATTTCAAGTTCAAGTTCTAAGTTCAAGTTCAAGTTCTGAGTTCTAAGTTCAAGTTCAAGTTCAGGTTCAAGTTCAAGTTCTAAGTTCAAGTTCAAGTTCAAGTTCTAAATTCAAGTTCAAGTTCTAATTTCAAGTTCAAGTTCTAATTTCAAGTTCAAGTTCTAAGTTCTAAGTTCAAGTTCAAGTTCTAATTTCCAGTTCAAGTTCAAGTTCAAATTCTAAGTTCAAGTTCAAGTTCTAAGTTCAAGTTTTAATTTCAAGTTCAAGTTCTAAGTTTAACTTCAAATTTTAAGTTCAAGTTCAAGTTCTAAGTTCAAGTTCAAGTTCTAATTTCAAGTTCAAGTTCCAAGTTCTAAATTCATGTTCAAGTTCTAAGTTCAAGTTCAAGTTCTAAGTTCAAATTCTAATTTCAAGTTCAAATTCTAAGTTCAAGTTCAAGTTCTAATTTCAAGTTCAAGTTCTAAGTTCACGTTCAAGTTCTAAGTTCAAGTTCAAGTTATAAATTCATGTTCAAGTTCTAATTTCAAGTTCAAGTTCTAAGTTCAAGTTCAAATTCTAAGTTCAAGTTTAAGTTCAAGTTCTAATTTCAAGTTCAAGTTCTAAGTTCAAGTTCTAATTTCAAGTTCAAGTTCTAAGTTTAACTTCAAATTCTAAGTTCAAGTTCAGGTTCTAAGTTCAAGTTCAAGTTCAAGTTCTAATTTCAAGTTCAAGTTCCAAGTTCTAAATTCATGTTCAAGTTCAAGTTCTAAGTTCAAATTCTAATTTCAAGTTCAAATTCTAAGTTCAAGTTCAAGTTCTAATTTCAAGTTCAAGTTCTAAGTTCAAGTTCAAGTTCTAAATTCAAGTTCAAGTTCTAATTTCAAGTTCAAGTTCAAGTTCAAGTTCTAATTTCAAGTTCAAGTTCTAAGTTCAAGTTCTAAGTTCTAAGTTCTAAGTTCTAAGTTCAAGTTCAAGTTCTAATTTCAAGTTCAAGTTCTAAGTTCAACTTCAAATTCTAAGTTCAAGTTCAAGTTCTAAGTTCAAGTTCTAATTTCAAGTTCAAGTTCTAAGTTTAACTTCAAATTCTAAGTTCAAGTTCAAGTTCAAGTTCTAAGTTCAAGTTCTAGTTCTAATTTCAAGTTCAAGTTCCAAGTTCACATTCAAGTTCAAGTTCTAAGTTCAAATTCTAATTTCAAGTTCAAATTCTAAGTTTAACTTCAAATTCTAAGTTCAAGTTCCAGTTCTAATTTCAAGTTCAAGTTCTAAGTTAAAGTTAAAGTTCAAGTTCTAAGTTCTAAGTTCAAGTTTTAAGTTCTAAGTTCAAGTTCTAAATTCATGTTCAAGTTCTAATTTCAAGTTCAAGTTCTAAGTTCAAGTTCAAATTCTAAGTTCAAGTTCAAGTTCTAAGTTCAAAATCTAATTTCAAGTTCAAATTCTAAGTTTAACTTCAAATTCTAAGTTCAAGTTCAAGTTCAAGTTCTAATTTCATGTTCTAATTTCAAGTTCAAGTTCTAAGTTCAAGTTCAAGTTCAAGTTCTAAGTTCAAGTTCAAGTTCTAAATTCATGTTCAAGTTCTAATTTCAACTTCAAGTTCTAGGTTCAAGTTCAAATTCTAAGTTCAAGTTCAAATTCTAAGTTCAAGTTCTAATTTCAAGTTCAAATTATAAGGTCAAGTTCAAGTTCTAAGTTTAACTTCAAATTCTAAGTTCAAGTTCTAAGTTCACGTTCAAATTCTAAGTTGTTCAAGTTCTAAGTTCACGTTCAAATTTTAAGTTCAACTTCAAATTCTAATTAAGTTCATGACATTCAAACATTCATCATCTAAATTCATGACATTCAAACATTCATCTTCTACTCATGACACTTCAATTACTAATTTCTAACTTCAAATTAACACTTTACTAACTAGTCCTAAAATCAAATCCAAAAAAATCCCAATTCAACCTCAAATTACATATTCTCAAGTTTAAACTAGTCCTAAAATATAAAAATGCTAATTCTTCACTAACTAACAATGCCCAATTTAAAAATGCCTAATTTCTTTTTTAAAAAACCTTAAAATAAAAATCTTCAATTATCTATACCTAACTAACAATAATCAAATCAAATTAACAATTGAATAACACAACCAACAAACAAAAACAATAATATACTAACAAACAATCAATTATAATCACTAGAATTAAAGCTAAGTATTAATACTAAATGGACACAAACACATTATTGAAAACAATTGTACTTGAACTTGAGAAATTTAGAAGCACCAACCTTATCTCCAACTTTGATGAAAGAAGCAATATAGTCCTGTATCAACTTTTTTACATGTTGAGCTTCCTCAGTTGCCTAGCACGAAAAGTTCTTAAATTAGTTAAATATAAACTTCATATCCAAGAATATTAGTTATATATATATATATATATATATATATATATATATATATATATATATATATTCAAGTTTTAATAAGTTCAAGTTTCAATTCAAGTTCATATCTAATTTCTAAACTTAATTAGTTATATATTCAAGCTAATTAGTTCCAAGTTCAAGTTCTAATTTCAAGTTCATATTCCTAATTAAGTTCAATTTATAGTAAATTCAAGTTATAATTAATTATAAGTTCTAATTAAGTTGTAATTCAAATCCCTAAAATTCTAAATTCAAACTAGCTAGCTAGTGTCCCAACTTCAAACTATTAATTAGTCCTAAATTATCAAATATAATTCAAACTATTAGTCCTAAATTCCAAATTCAAACTAGCCTTAAAATCACAAATTGAAAGTACTCCTAGAATTCAAAAATCAAACTATAGTGCTAAAATCCCAAATTCAAACTATTAAACGTCCTAAAATCTCAATAATAATTCAAACTAGTCCTAAATTCAAAATTCAAACTAGTCTTAAAATCACAAATTCAAACTAACCCTAAAATCCCAAAATCTAACTAGTGCTAAAATCCTAAATTCAAATTAGCTAGCTATTCCTAATCCCAAATTCAAACTATTAGTCCTAAAATCTCAATAATAATTCAAACTAACTCAAATAATACCCAAATTCAAACAACTCCTTAAATACCCTAATTCAATCTAATCTTACAATTCCAAAATCAAACTAATTAACTCAAGAAATACCGAATTTCAAACAAATCCTAAGATACCCTAATTCAAACTAGCTAACCCTAACATTAAAATTTTCAATTCACAAGCAACGAACACAAACTAACAATCAAACAATCCCTAATTCAAACTAACAATCAAACAATCCCTAATTCAAACTAACAATCAAAAACCCTAAATCATTCACTTACTAACTAACAATCAATCAAACTAACAATCAATAAAACTAAGTATATTAGTACTCTAATTTTGAGATACTTCGACTAAATAGAAACAAAAGTAATTTTTATGGAGGTTCTAAAAATTCACCTTGAGTAAGAAGGTTAGAGATGGTGGCGCGAACTGAGAAAACTGACATGGAGGCGGCGCTGATCGGGATGGAGGCGACGCGACATCCTGCTGCTGGGCGCGACCTTCCTCTACCTCTGCAGCTGCGCGCGACGATCCTCTGCTGCTGTGATGGTGGCGTGGCGTGATGCTGGTTAGAGCTGGTGGCGTGGCGCCGGTCGGGGAGGGTGGGGATGGGCGCCGATGGGGCTGGGTCGGGGGTGGGGTGGGGGTGAGGAGTGAGACTTCACTTAGGTTCACTTAGGACTTAGGAGTGAGACTTGATATTATCCTTCGTTTTTTAAGAGAATTGTTTAATTTACTGACCACAGAATGTCGGTATTTTTAAAAATAATTATCTATATTTAAAAATATTAAATAAATACCGACATCGTGAAGTCGATATTATTTAAATAAAATAATAATTTAAATATACCGACCTCTTTAGGTCGGTATTTATTAATTTATTTTAATATAAACTTAGCTCTTGAGGTTGATTTTATTAATTAAACATATATATATATATATATATATATATGATCAACAGAAGTTTAATTTAATAAATTTAATTTATCGATCAAGTTAATTTTATAAATTTAAATTATATAACTCCTAATTATATAAATTTATTAATTTTATTGATCAACAAAGTTTATCAATATCAAATATATATAATTTAACTACACATCAACAGAAGTATAATTTAACAAATTTAATTTATCGATCAAGTTAATTTTATAAATTTAAATTATATAACTCCTAATTATATAGATTTAATTTTATTGATCAACAAAAGTTTATCAATATCAAATATATATATATATATATATATATATAATTTAACTACACATCAACAAAAGTTTAATTTAATAAATTTAATTTATCAATCAAGTTAATTTTATAAATTTAAATTATATAACTCCTAATTATATAAATTTATTAATTTTATTGATCAACAAAGTTTATATATATATATATATATATATATATATATATATATATATATATATATATATAATTTAACTACACATCAACAGAAGTGTAATTTAACAAATTTAATTTAACGATCAAGTTAATTTTATAAATTTAAATTATATAACTCCTAATTATATAAATTTAATTTTATTGATCAACAAAAGTTTATCAATATCAAATTTATTTATATATATATATATATAATTCAACTACACATCAACAAAAGTATAATTTAACAAATTTAATTTATCGATCAAGTTAATTTTATAAATTTAAATTATATAACTCCTAATTATATAAATTTAATTTTATTGATCAACAAAAGTTTATCAATATCAAATTTAATATATAAATCTCCTTGAATTGATCATCGGTATTTCTTTAATTGATAATGTATTTCATATCTAAACCACTAGTATATAAGACTTGATTTGTTAAACTACTCAAGGAGTATATAATTAATCAACGTATTTCATACTCAGATAAGGTATCGTTTACATGTCATCATAATTAGGAGGTGATCACTACACTTAACATCCATTCAATTAGATCGAATGTATATAATAATACTATCTCGTATTTCATACTCGAATGGATTATATGTTAGCTCTTCACCTCTACATCATGACATGAGATATTAAGTTCATGATTAGACGACAGACTGATAGAATTTGTACATTACTCTAGAAATATAAGTATAATTATCTCCTAATTCATATCAACGTAGTTTCATACTCTAAATATGGATTATAGATATTTTTTTATTTATTCCACGAATTCTAACTTTTTATCTATAAAAGTATACAAAATTGTTACACTTTTTGAACAATTAATTGTAGGTGTAAAATGAAATTTTAGTATTATGCACAATAGCAAAATTATGAGTATTAATAGGAATTTTTTAAACAAATTGACCTCCGGATGTTGCTTTTATTGAAAGTAATTAGATTTAATAAAAAATACCGACGTCATGAGGTCAGTATCACATTAAATTTTAAGATAAAGAAAAGTAATCATGTTAATTAAATAATATTGACATCGGGAGGTTGGTATTTTATATTAAATTATTTTTAACTTGTATAAAACCGTCATTCGGAGGACAATTTATTTAAAGTTAATTGAAAAAATTAATTTATTACATAACACAAAATCGTCCTCCGGAAGACGATTTAAAGAAATTAAATTAAAATAGAAAATAATACCGACATCAAGAGGTTGGTTTTTATTGTAATTCATTTTCTGGGAAAAATTCCTACCTCTTGAGGTCGGAATTTGGTTTTCCCGCTTTCCGCAAACCGACCTCCGGATGTCGCTTTTAAAAGTAATTAGATGAAATAAAAATACCGACCTCCAGATGTCGCTTTAATTAATAGTAATTAGATGAAATAAAAATACCGACCTCATGAGGTCGGTATTTTAATTACGTACTATTTAATTTTACCGACATTCGGAAGTCGGTATTATAAAATATCTAATTGAGAAAAAATTTCGACCTCCTGAGGTCGAAATTTTTAATGAATTACAATAAAAAACTGACCTCTTGATGTCGGTATTATTTTCTCAATTAAATATAAAAAATACCGACCTCATGAGGTCGGTATTTTATATTAATTTATTTTTACTATTTAATTTTACCGACATATGGAAGTCGGTATTATAAATTTTTTTCTTTTTTATTTTACACAAAACCTATTGAGAAAAAATAAAATATTGTTATTTATTTATTTGTTTAATACCAACATCAAGATGTCGGTTTTTATTGTAATTCATTTTTTACAAGAACAATTCCGACCTCCAGAGGTCGGAATTTGGTTTTCCCGCTTTCCGCAAACCGACCTCCGGATGTCGCTTTTAAAAGTAATTAGATGAAATAAAAATACCGACCTCCGGATGTCGCTTTAATTAATAGTAATTAGATGAAATAAAAATACCGACCTCATGAGGTCGGTATTTTAATTACATACTATTTAATTTTACCGACATTCAGAAGTCGGTATTATAAAATATTTAATTGAGAAAAAATTCCGACCTTAGAAGGTCGGAAATTTTAATGAATTACAATAAAAACCGACCTCTTGATGTCGGTATTATTTTCTCAATTAAATATACAAAATACCGACCTCATGAGGTCGGTATTTTATATTAATTTATTTTTACTATTTAAATTTACCGACATACGGAAGTCGGTATTATAATTTTTTTTGTTTTTTATTTTACACAAAACCTATTGAGAAAAAATAAAATATTGTTATTTATTTATTTGTTTAATATCGACATCAAGAGGTCGATTTTTATTGTAATTCATTTTTTCCGGGAAAAATTCCGACCTCCAGAGGTCGGAATTTGGTTTTCCCGCTTTATTTTGCATAAAAACCGACTACTTGTAAATACCGACCTCCATTTGAGGTCGGAAATTTTTAGGTCGGTATTCACTGTTTTTTTAGTAGTGCATGAAGTTTAAGAAAGTAAAGAAAGACTTTCGAATCAAGGAGTCGTAGACTAAAGATATGTAAAATGTTCCAGAATATTATTTAATTTTGTGGTCTTAAACATGTCATGCCTAAAAAGGAAAAAAAATATGTTTTTGAAACTTACCAAAAAGAAAAGTATTTCCAAAGAAGACGCCGTTCACATTGTAAGGTTGTGACTTTTTCGCAAGGTTATAACTATTACAAATAGTTGTGACTTTCCCCAAGTTCTTTGAATTCTAAGTATGATTTGATCTCTTATCATTGAATTTTAATTCTTATAATTGAGATTATAGTTCGTCAGGTATTTTGGATTTTGAATGATTGTTCATGCTTATTTTATCATAGGAACCCTATTTAGTTAAGAATTGTTGAAAGCCTTTACATAATTACTTTCATGCATTGACTACTAAATTAAAGTAAGCTCAAGTATTTTAAATTACCATAGCAAAGATTTTTAAGAGAACAATACATGTTTCAAATGCATTATTTTCACAGTAATAGTATGATTTGTTTTTAAGAAATCATAATCAGTTTGAGGAAGAAGTTTTAGTCCATTAAAATAAGCACCAATATTCCTTAAAGAAGTACTTTTGAGTAATAACTCAACATAGATAGTACTATGAGCATAAAGGCACATTTTTGGGAGTAGTATTGAGCACCTATTTGGGTAAGAGTTAAGATAATTCAAACCCCCTACTCTGCGCAACTTGTATAGATAGGATCATGGTGTTGGTTCGGGTGACTCCTCACCCAACCTCGTTGGGCTTTTTAGATGGATCCATCAATTCAGTTTTGTTATTTTACACGCCAGCAAGGTATATTATGGATCTGGCAATGGGGGTTAGACGTTGTATCATCACGAGGATCACAGTGATGGTTCTCAGTTAGAGAAACTCCCCAAGAAAAGTAAAGTATATTATTGTGGTGTTGCTATTGATCTGGGACATATTTATATATCTAAAAGCCAAATTAAACCCAAATGTGATATATGTTTGAGAGATAAACTCCACGTCATTTATAACCTTTTAGAGTTATGTTTATGCATCGTGAGTAACCTATGTGATTAGTGATTGTAGGTAAGAATATACAAGAAAGAGGCATAAGAGTGGCTAGATTTAAAGTGGACATGAAAGGAAGAACAAGAGATGAGACATAAAGGGAGTCAAGAATAAAGTGAAAGAAAACCCCTAGCTCGGTATCCTCTCTGCGTTGCAGAGAGATGATTTATTATTCGACTCTGGATAATTCTAAAAAAGAAGACTATGTACCATATCCACTTCACAAAGAGAAAGATGCTGAGAGGATAGGCAGGTCCGTATCGAGCATCAAAGTGCTCGTCGTGTTTGTGAGCCATGGGGTCACGTTCATGAAGCTTCTCTATTTGGGCTGGCACATTAACGTGGCCTATGGACGCAATCGCGAAGGCATGTGGGCCTGTCCCTCCGCGTTCGCGAGGATTTCCTCCACATTTGCGAAGGCCAGGCCAGTTGTTCCTCCATGTTCGCGAGGATTTCCCTCCGCATTCGCAAAGGCTTGTATCCGCGAGGGCCGCGATCTCAAGCCTTAAGCTCGACGGTCGCGAAGGCTTGTGGGTCTGGTCTTTTAACAAAAATGAGCAGTGATTTCAGCCCACCCCTCCCACTCTTTTGGTGATTTTGGGAGCTAGGGAGCTCCAAATTGGGTGATTTCAAGAGCTAGAGTTTCTTGTTGTTCGTGGCTAAACGTTAAGATGTTTTTGGAAGCATGAAAATCATTTTTTTGAGGTATATTCCACCCCAAAGGGGCTGCCCAAACCCTCTTTTGGTGCTTTTTGGTGTTTTAAATTGCTTGAGTTGATTTAGCCCATTTCTGGGATCGGAATGTGCCCATTTTCGGGGCAGAATTCCCTTGGGATATTTAGGACCTTTTGATGGAGTCAATTTTGGGATTCCTGGTGTGGGTCCCATTTTCCCATTTTGACTTGATTTTTGGGTCCATCTCATATTGTGTTTTTTGTGTCTAAATGGTTGTAATGGCATTGTGATAAAAAAAAATTGTTAGTGTGGTGGTGTTTTGTGGCATTTCGGAGGTGGATAGCTTCATTTCCGTAGTTTTGGAGCGTGCGTGTTCAGCGTCATGGTAGACTTTGGTCTACATGATCTTTGATTGAGCTTTCTTAGATGATGTTTAGCATTTATTGCATGTGACTTGGGATCGTGTGTAGAAGATTTAGGATTATCTCCCATATCCTTATTTCTTGATTCCCTCTTAAGCCTTAGACTAGTTTAGAATTGTGAAATCCTTAATTTAGGTTGGGGACTCCTTGATTTTACCGCACTTTAGTGATGTTAATATCTTGGGGGTTATTATTCCAAGATTTATAGTACTCGGTGTTATTATTACCTTAGAAAGGGATTTTGATTGATCCTTAGTTTGATGTTTCTTCTTGTGGGTATCTCTATGGGTTGGTTCCATTAGTCAGAGCAGGGACTGTGAGGTTGTGTTCCTTTGAGAGGTTTCACTTGGGTTAAACTCGTTATTGTGATAAGACCCTTATCATTTTGTTAGATTTGGATCATTCGTTACTTATTATTGTCGTAGGATGGAGTTGGTTGTGCTTATACCCCTTTTTTTGGGTGGTACTTTCGAGTGGAGGAGGTTATTATTGTGTGCTCCTTTGATTTGTCAATTCTTTATTATCATTTTCATTGTTTTCTAATTTTTTTCTTCTCTTGTTACCATTATTGATTTGGTAGAGGTGTTTTGGGCCCGAGGCCTTGGTCGATGACCGGTTGAATATCAGGTTAGTCTACGTACTCTAGGAGCGAGATGGTTGCTATTTATCTTATTTGTGAGTGTGTTTTTTGGATGCTGGTGCTGCCATGCATTGCATTGGTTTTTATCCTACTGGTGGCTTGTAGTACGACCCGAGGCATGCATTGGTTCTCAGCATACTTTTTGAGAAAGCAGGGCTTTTGACCGATTTACTTTTTAAACAGATCTTTTATGGGGTTCATACTACCTTTACTGCTTTACAAATGGACTTGATGTATAGAAGCATTTGGGATGCGCTCACTTTTATAGATTTCGAGGCATCTAGGCTGCGCGCATTTTTTCTTGACCAGTCAAAGAGTAGCCGACCCTTTCTTTCTATTGTAGTTATGATGATTATATCCATTCACATTGACAAAGAGGGAAGTCCTGGATCTAGATGAGTCACATATATATGGAATATATCGAGTCCCCCATGGATATCTGTGTTACCCATTGAACCAGAAGAGGGAGGTGTGCATGGGTCCCACATCACTACCTGGGACTGAGGGGTAGGTATATATACCTTGGCACTTGGCACTATTGTACTACTTATTTTAATTTCATAACTCACATTCATCATGCATTGTCTATCACCACCATAACTGATTGTTGTTTGTACATGTAGGTCGTATGGGGGACGTATGGGTTTATTTTTTTGTTGTGTACCTTCTAGGAGCATAGGAGTTCCGTAAGGCTACTGTTTGGCTATTTGATTAGTTTTAGCAGTATGGAGGGTTGTACTTTGTTTGAAGGTAGATACTACCATTATTTCCTCTCTATTTGATGTTTTGTGTAGGTTCGGTTTGGGGTATTCTTCTTGACTTTTATGTGTCATCTGTAATAGCCTCTATTAATATACCTTGGGTTAGTTGTCTCCCTTAGTAGAGTGTTGTCGTAATTAGGTTGATGGGATAGAACATCCAGGCTTGTCTCTTTCTTCCTTTATCAGTTTCCTTTACTTCATGTTTCTTACTTCAATTTGTTTCTTATTGTAATATTCTGATTGTCCCTTTAGTTATCTGTGTTATTTGATCCTTTCTTACATGTTGTTTATGCTTATGTTATCTTCGAAGCTCAGTCGACCTATGCCTACTGAGTGTCATTTCTTGATACTTATACTACATTTCTACACCCTGCATATCATAATCGAGTTCTCGCCATTGATTTGGTTCTCGTGCAGAGCATCTTTGGGATTTGGAGACTTGGCTGAGATCCTGTTGTTCAGATTTGGCTCTCTTCCTCTGGATTAGGTAGGACTTGTCTTTATCTTGTTTCTGGAGACAGTTCTGTATTATTGTGTCGTGTTTGTATTCTTGTGTTGGATATAGTTTCTCAAATACCAGGTGATACCAGGTCTTGGATTGGTTTTTGTATTAATTTGATTCTCTCTTTTTCCCTTTGCCTTTTCTTATTATTGTTTGTTTTCCGCAGTTCTTTTCTTCCACGCAATAGTATGTTACTTCTAGTTCCAGGCTATGTGTTCGGCTTACCTGTCGGTGGGACGTAGTAGGTTCCATCACAACCTGAATTTTGGGTCGTGACAATGTTAAATAAACTCATTTCATACCAAATTTTATTTGAGGGTTTTGTTCTCATAATCAACGGTCTAGCTATAATTGGAGGCAACGATTTCTGCTAAATCAACCAGCATTATCAACATAAGTAATGAATTTAGCCGTGCTTCGCACATTAATAGGTTTTTTAAATAATATTTTTATAACATGCAAAAGGTAAAAATTTAGTCTCTATTCTATACATTAAAATTTAAGTCATAATCTAATTTATAGTTGACACTTACTTATCTCTAATTTTTCATAACTTTTAAAGTGTTCTTTTAACGTGCATACAAGTAAAAAAAATTGAAACATAGTTTTTCGTTTGTAACATTTAAAAAAGATTTTTATTTTTATTCTTTTCATTGATAATTTTGTCTTTAATACATACATACAAATATATATATATATATATATATATATATATACTAGTGTGTTGCATAGTTTCGTAAAAAATTACTATATTTGTTTCAATTTTCTTGTCTTCCTACTCTTGAATTCCAATTATAATTTGTATATGATATGCAGGTTTGAAATCACAAGATTCAAGGAAATTTTGTACATTTTATGTATCTTTAGTTTAATACCACAATATTCAAAAGTCTTTGTTAGTAACAATAAAATTACTCTATTTGTTTCAATTTTCTTGTCTTCCTTTATTTTTGTGTCAACTAAATGAAATGTCTCCTTTTTTTGACAACTCTTTAATTCCAATTTCGCATGTGATATACATGTTTGAAACCTCAAGTTTCAATGAAATTTTATACATTTTATGTATCTTTAGTTTAATACTACAATATTCAAAAGTCTTTGTTAACTTTCTACCTAACACGTTTAAGACCACAAAAGACATTTGATACATTCTACATATCTTTAATTTAAACCCACATGATTCAAAAGTCTTTTTTACTTTATTATGTTTCGTGTCACGTCAAAATAGAAAAATTAAATTGAAATTGGGAAAGTTACTTAAGTATTAGTTCATAATTACCAATTTTCGATCGATCACAACCTTTTTTTTTTTTTTTACAAAATTTAGGTTGCAGATTTCATGATGCTTTTGAAAATTCTCTATAAATGTAATTGTGTGCCTCATTATCTTGAGCACATCCTAAAATACTCCATAAATTAAAGATGGTCGCTTGAAATTATCTATTTCCATAATAGTTTGCAAATTTTACTTTCTTTATATATTATTCTAAGTGCTGATGTACATTAAGAATATAAATTTTAGTGTAATCGTATTTTTTTAAAAATCAGATAACGTTCTAGTCAAATAAAATGATGAAGAAAAGAAGAGAATATGTTGGAAATGATAATTCAAAGTTGGAGTAGGAATTTTAAGTTGATTAGAATTTGTTATTTATGGTATTTACTTATTTATGTTTAATTAGGATTTGTTAGTTAGAGTGTTTCCTAGTCCTAGTTTAATTTGGTTTTTACTTTTATAAATAGGGTACTGTTATTTTAAATACACAAATAATACAGAAACATATAGAACTTTTGAGTTTATAAATAAATATTTTTCTTCAAATTGGTATTAGAGCTTTTACTATCCTAGTAGAAGATCAAAGAGATTCCGCTGCCGGTGGGCGTCTATGAGCAATATATGTCGTCCGTCTGGCTAATGATCATGTTGACAAAAGCTAGACGAATGATAGATGCATAAAAAACATGCCAAGAAGAAAAGACTTACAAAAATATTACAGATTTAAAAGTAGTGCAACCAACCATAAGAGGAAGAAACTCTTCTCTAAATTAAAAGTTGGAGAGAGTATAAAAAAAAGAGTTGGTAGAAAGAACATCAACGAGAAGTTGGAGAGAAAGTGCTCCAACACAAAAAAAAAAAAAAAAAAAAGTGCTAATGGGAAGGGCATCAACCTTGGAAGTTGGATAGGAGTGCTTCAACACAACCAAGAGAAAAAATATTGTGAGTTGGAGAGAAAGTGTTCCAACACTTGGAAGTCGGAGAGAAGTGCTTCAACACAACCAAGAAAAAAAAATATTGTGAGTTGGAGAGAAAGTGCTCCAACATTTGAAAGTTGGAGAGAAGGTACTCCAACACAACCAAGAAAAAAAAAATATGAATTGAAGAGAAGTACCCTAACAATTGAAGATTGAAGAGAAGTACTCCAATAATTGAATGATTGAAGAGAAGTACACCAACAATTGTAGATTGAAGAGAAGTTCTCCAATATAACAACAATAACAAGAAGAAAAAAGGCAAGAGTATACAGCTTTGAATCACGGGAGAATGTTGAAAATAATAATTTAAAGTTGGAGTAGAAATCTTGAGTTGATTAGGATTTGTTATTTATGGTATTTACTTATTTTTATGTTTAATTAAGATTTTTAGTTGGAGTGATTCCAAGTCCTAGTTTAATTTGGTTTTTACTTTTATAAATAGGGATACTGTTATTTTAAATACACAAAAATATACATAAACATATAGAAATTTTGAGTTTATAAATAAAATATTTTCCTTCAGAATATGCAACAAATGGAACTAATAAACTTCGTTGATTGACTACGTGCACATTCAACTTGTTGATGAGGGTTCGATTCGGAAAACATAAAAATTGCCATTGAAATAAACAATTTATAACCCCCAAAAGCAATAAACTATTTTCAAAAACTAATGTGATGCAACTCTTGGCTAAGGTGGTAGCAACGATTGAGACTGATGAGCTTTGTGCATTTTCGCTCTATTGTTCAAAATAATAATAAATACATAGAGATGATATTTTACTAAAAGGGTATTTAAGAAATTTAACTTTTAAGTTTAGAAGTTCATGCTTTAAGGTTATATATATATATATATATATATATATTGATTTATAGTTTAGAATTGTGTTCTTAATTTAACAATTCGTGTAAACGATCTTACAGAAATCAATTTGTAAGTTGATAACAAACGGACACGTGACCATACCATAGATGCATCTATTAAATCATAATACTAAGTGGTCCACATGGTAGGTGAACGAACCCATATTCACCTTTTATATGTTCCAAATAATTTCAGGGGATACAATCTCAACCTTTGTTGGTACAATGATCATTTTATCATGAGAATAAACAACACGAGAATTCTTGAAGATTTTTTTATTTCTTCAACATATAGTCATGCGTATTCTCAATTTCTTTTGCATCACATTTGAATAAGAATGACCAACTTGTTATGCCAACTAATATTTATTCTAGTAAATTTCTAATTTACTTTTTCATGTGATTTTATCATCATGCCCATATTTGGAACAAAATGGACAATCTTTTACGTAAATATTTATAACCCAT
The DNA here is from genome assembly GCA_036553675.1 of Solanum okadae. NCBI lineage: Eukaryota > Viridiplantae > Streptophyta > Magnoliopsida > Solanales > Solanaceae > Solanum > Solanum okadae. The sequence goes on along the minus strand of CM071686.1, from coordinate 16,878,756 downwards.
TTTGATTGTACTAATCTGAAGATATTAAATCTTCTCATTATTTATAGTCTCAATATAATTTTTTTCTATTCCATTCCTCCAAACACATGAAAAGTTTCTTTTGAGACTTACTGCAACCCCAAAATTATGACCAATTTCATTTCTTTGAATAATAACAAATTATCCCTTTTGGAGCTCTCAATTAATTTTGTGTACTACCACAAATTTCACTACACCATTCGTATGGTGATCATCTCCTTCAAGGAGAAAATTATTCTTATTCTCATGGTTAAAATTATTACAGAGAAGACTTGTTTCTTGACAACCAATGACAAATTTATATTGCCACAATAAAAAAAAATCATGGTCACAACCTTTATAGGAAAGAATTATTTCTTTCTTTTGTCCTTCAATAGTTCATAATAAAACATACCACAAATTTGTGATGTACTCAAATTATATGAGCAAATGGTCATTTATGTCAAAATATTTCTTTTAAATCTATCAAACCTCCCGTAGAGGTGAGATGTGACAATTATACAACCATACATGAACATATCATTATCCATATGAACACAAGTCGCATTCTCTTTTTAAAAAATGGACCATAACCATTTAGACATGCTTCATAAGCTTTTATTAGAAACTCATTATCATGCTTTGGTATTATCAAATTTATTTAATTCACCCCAACATCACTTTGAAAGGTCAAATGTACTGCCACTTTGTGTTTCTTTATTTTGATGGAGGATTTACAAAACTTTTCAAATTGGGTTGCACCAACAACAAAGTGTCTAATTACCTTTCATACCACTTTGATGGCAAAAAATTACCTTCACATTTGAAGGACCGTCTTAAGAACCCATAATGTTCTTCCTTTTAATTACCACAATGCTGACCATTAAGATTGTACAATATTCATATTCATACATTCAACCACTTGTCATTTTTCAGACATATTATGCCCTGCTACCATATTTACATAAGAGAATGGGGTAAATCAATTGGGCAGATTTGCTAACTTTTAGTCAAAAGTATATTATCTTGCCTTAATCATCATCCTATCATCACTATGGTGTGTTAGGACTTAATTAAGCCCAACGTCTTATCCATATAAACAAGCCTTAACCCATAAATCAATGGGACTTGGACCCAACATATTATTATCATGATGCATCGAGACTTTAACTCGATGTCTTACCCACTTGATGCGGTGAAACTTAATTTTACCGTCTTATACTCAATCAATGTCTTAATAAACCATATACATCATCGAAAAAATAAATGTTGAATACTATAAATATAATCTAAATTTGCCTTAAAACAAAAGGAAAATGAACAAAAATAATTAATTAGAACAATATATTGAAACCATATAAAAGTCTCAAGTTAAAATTAATTAAAACCTTTTAATAGTCCTTCTCAATATTAATACGAAGATTAACATAATTTACTAACTATTTTAAATTAACTAGAAAACAAGCTTTAATAGTACAAATAATATATTAATAACTCGACAAGTAAATGTTTAGATAAAGACAAATAAAGAGGTATAAAAGTAACAAATAATGATGATCCAATCAATATCTATATGATATATAACTCAATAACTAATTTGTCACAACCCGATTCCTCGAGTCGTGATGGCACCAACTCTCACCCATAGGTAAGCCAATCGGTAACCCAGAACAACAAGTAATGGGTACAAGAGTAGAATTAAATAGAAGATGACACTAACAACAAGGAAAGATAAAAATAGGAACAAACTAAAACTATATACAATAGAAACCCTCCCAGAACCTAGAAGTCGTGAGTACATAGTTCTCTTATATGAAAAAATACAAGTCCCAAAAAAGGACCACAAAAATGTATCGCAAGACAAAGACTAGCTAACATATATACAGAAGGAGACAGACTGATCCAGGACGCAAAGTCATCACCATCATCTCTGATATCCACAAGCTACAAAAGATGGCGCGAACAATCATCGTTTGTAGCTGGTAGTAAGACTTGCATCACGAAAAGATGTAGAGTGTCACATAAGTACCAAAACAAATGTACTCAATAGGCATCATAGGTCGATTGAGCAAGAAAGGTAAAGATATTCAGAAAAGATAAAATCTAGACACGACAGAGGTCAAAGCAGATATGAAAATAAATCACATGAGCATACCAAAAGTAAATCTAAGTACAACTAATTTAAACCTAACTAGACCCCATAAGCCCAAAAGATACACTTGTGCGCAAGTTTAAATAACAACCAGATGGATCCTATAAGCCTGACAGGTGCATAGAATAAATAAGACTACCAAAATAAAAAGTAACCCAAATCCAAATCCAGGAACATTAGCCAAACTCCCAGCCTAAGTAACCATGAACCAAGAAACAAGTCAACTCCTAGCCCAGCTAGAAAAGGTGACAATCAATCTAGGGGTGCCCAGCCAGAGGTGGCATACCTTTATTTAGACCAGACCATTTGGGTCTTCTCTAGTCTTCTAGACTTAATTTTCTAAGGGCTTCTTGCCCATGTTCATCCCTTGCATCGTTAGAGATCATCTCAATAATCAGTTCTCCAGGTTGGAGCAGGGTTCTATGACCGTGTCTGAGTACGAGGCAAGATTTCAAGAGCTCTCCTACCATGCTACCATGATTCTACCTATTGAGAAGGAGAGAGTTTGGTGTTTTGTTTATGGATTGAGGTTGCAGCTCCAAAGTTAAGACTCAGTTTATTGTCTATGTGGTTTGCTAATTTTTAGATGTTATTGATCATGCCCACACTATTAAGCAGCTCCGTCGTGAGTTCCAAGGGGGTAGCGAAAAGAGAGCTAGATATAGAGGTAGCTACAGTGGGTCCCATTCAAGGGCCAGAGATGCACATGATAGAACTTGGCAGTGCTTTCAGCAGGGTCAACCCAATCGGCCTATTCAGGCGTCATTGCAGAGTTCAAAAGGTGACCGGTATAGCTAGAGTGAGGTTAGATCTAGCTAAAGGAATGGGTCCCAGGCTATTGCTTCAGGTTGTGGTGGTCGTTCTTCTTGGAGCAGATCATCTCTGGGTTGTTTTAACTGCAGTGAGTTAGATTATTGGGCCATACACTGCCCTCTACATAGGAGGATTGCTCCAGCTCTACAACAAGCTCCATCAACAGCATCGCCAGTTAGGGGTTGAGGTCAGGGTCAAGACCGTCGTGGTGGAAAATAGGGTATTCAGGGTGGTCTCTGCGGAGGCAAGTCAAGTAGAAGCACTAATGGCTAGGGAGAAGGCAAACAAAGCCATTTCTATGCAGCTCTAGCGAGGGCGGATGTTGAGGCATTGGACAATGTGATCAAATGTATGATTCTTTTACGCCATCAGCTTACCTCGATCTTATTTGATCCAAGCTCTACCTATTCATATATGTCTTTGTATTATACTTCTCATATGGGTATGAATTTTGAGCCTATGGCCGCATTGTTGTGTGTGTCAACCGTTGTGGGTGAGTGATTGAATAACGCTATCAAATACACTTCATCCAATTCTAAGCGTTAACGATCGTTAGTCAATATATAAGCCAACTAAATGAGTTGGGGTCGAATCCCACAGAAAGTGGTACGTGTTTAAGATTCAATAGAAAAAACATAATTCAAATCAAGGGGTGACACAAATGTCAAATAACAGGGGGTTTTAGTTTTAATTATCAACTACATCAGCAACAACTAATATGGAATAACAATAATGAGACGAGTTCTTGGGATATGATTCGATTATAGGCTAATGTAGACAAATGGGTAATTGCAATTGTTAGGAAATAACTGTAAAAAAGTTAATAAGCTAGACTATAGAGGAGGTAAATTTTCTCTCGAACAATTTACCCCGAATCAAGTCAATTTCTCTCGAACATCGACAAGCATGAAAAATAAGAACAGGTTACACCTTAGTCCATTCACTCTCTCAAGCTGAATGTGTGGAAAAGGATTTAGGATTCACTCTATAGAGCTAAACCCATGACAACCCAATACCCACAAACCATCAATCCATAATCTTGGTTTTAAAACCTCTCTCTCCTTAGCAAGCCAAAAACACAAAGGTAGAACTGCATTTGCAGCTATAATTCTTTAATTTAAACCACAATTATTGATTGAAATCACTTCTAAACAGCATTTAGACTAACAATTAGCAATACCCATAAACTAAATCAGCCCATAATCACATAATCACACCCCAAGAATTGGGTTTTAGCTAGACATCATAAAAAGATAAAAATCATTACCAAATTGTGTTTCCATTAACTGGTAAGATTAATTTCGTCCTTACAATGGTCAAAGTTGAAGAATCTCAAAGACCCACTTCCAATTTCTCAAAAGTGAAAAACTTCAATTATTCAAAGCTAAGGAAAACTTGTCTCAATACTTAGAGTTTAAAACTAAAACCTTACTCTAACGAATAATATGATATGAAAAAGATATAAACTAAATGTTCAAAAGAGTATTTATATTCGCTAAATATATGTTGCGAAAGACCATTCGGCGCAGTAAGTCGGGCTCGCCAATCCACCCTTTGGTCAATGTCCTTGCATTTCTACCTTGGCCTTCAACTTCCTCAAGTTTTATAATTTTGGGCGATCCAACACTGCATAACGGACACTCGGCGATCCTCCGACTGCTCTTTTCTCTCGCTAACTTGATTTTCTCCTTTAGGGCTTGGCACACTGGAACATTAGGCGGTCAAATGGCCACTCGGTGACTCGTCAAATGGACTTGGCGATCACCAGGCTCTCTTTTCTTCCTTCTTTCACCTCGCCTTGTTTCTTTTTGCAAATTAGTGTCCAGGCTTTGTTCCTCAATCCATATACCTGGAAATCAAGGGTTTTTCATCATTTATTGGCACAAAATAAGAATTTGAGGACACTAAATCATTATAAATAAAGCCATAAATGAGTCCAAATCTAGGACTCATCAACACCCCCAACTTAAACTTTTGTTTGTCCTCAAGTAAAACTCAAGTTCAGTGGCTCAAAAAGGATGTCTCAAACAGTGCTACACAAGACTCAATCATGAATGCACACGACAAGACTCAACTTCCTCATGCAAGGATCAATTGTGCACTCAAAGATTCAAGTTGTGACTCACCGTTACCAAAGATTCTCAAGCTCACAATACTTACTTCAAATGCAAGTTCAAGCTCAACAAAGGTACTCAAATTCCCTCACACAAAAAATGATTCCATATTCACACACAATGGTTCAATAGTTTATAGTTCCGAAATCAAAAACAACTCTCACACTCACAAAGATAAACACATGCATGACTCCACACATAGGTTTGCCCTTATTTTCCAATCAACACTTGTTTCAGCTCACTCAAGATCAAAAAGGTCTTTTCAAGGCTTGTAACGGGGCTGAGTGTAAAGGTATGGTCATTTAGTCTCAGTGCATGCTATCCTCATGAAATGTGGTATGAACAACACTTTTCTCCCTTTTTCTTCAACAGTTTCATTCATGCCCAAAATTCACATCATTATTCAATTTCTCATGGAATATCGAATACCCCATTTCTCTTGTACTTTCACAACTTTATTTCAAAACTTTTTCATTCTTTTTCTTTTTCATTCTTCTTTTCTTTTTTTCTCTCTTTTTTTGTATGGAGGGGTTCCATCTTTATCAAAAACATGGGTCAAAGGGGATTTCTTTGCACTTCTTGATTTACCTTCTCTTTTCACCACACCCCCAACTTAGGCTTTTGGCCTAAGTTGGTTATTCGAACAAACCACACTCCATGAGGATTATGGGTGAAGGGATAAAGTATGGTCACAATTTCATCAAGTTTCTTTCAAGGAAAGGCTAAGGCTCAAAAGGTGTTCAAGAAAGTTCGCACACTCACAACGTAGGCCACAAAAGAGGTATAATGTCAAATTGTTTCACTCTTTACAATTTTTGCCTAAGATCATTTCAACAGCTTGCATCACTTAGTCAACCGCACCAACGGGGGAAATTCTAGGTGTCATCACACAAGGTTCACGGTAAGCTTATCACACAAGGCATTGACACTAATATCAAACAAGACTCCACACTTTCCCTAGTGTGCAATGTTCATCATAAGAGATTCAATTCCATAACCGGCTAGTCACAACGAGAAGCAAAATTGGCCTTCATTTGGCCTCTCCGTAGCCACACATTCATTTTTGTTTGATTGAGAGCACCATTCAAGTCATCGGTATTGATAACAATCGACACTCAAATTTGCACAAGAACAACTACAATTAAACACACAAGAGGTGGTAAGAAAATTTTGGAAGGGTCCAAAAATCATTTACAATTAAAAACAAGGAGCCACAAGCTCAAACATCCTCAAAGTAGTGCCAAAACATAATTTACAGCACAAAACTCAATGTACACACAAAAGCAATAAACACAAGAGGTAGGTATGGAAATACCCCAACCCACCACAAACAAAAAGTAATTTGTCCTCAAATGCAATAAAGTAATACAACATCAATAGAAATATCAGAAAGGGAGGTAAAGAGAAGTCTTGTCTAAGCAGTCACTCCATCTGACGGGGCATCAGTGCTCGGTGCAACACTCTGAACTTGGGCCTCAGTGCTCGGAGTCACATCAACAGTACCAACTCCACTAGAGTCAGCCAAAGGTGTGTCTGCCAAAGAGGTCTGCACGACTGCATCTACCATGGCCTCCTCAGTCTCCGTAAGACCCTCATAAGAAGCCTCCTCATCAGCAACAAGCAACTTCTCATCGGTCTCATCCTTAGACTCTGTAGCAGCTACTTTCTCAGTTTGAATCTTATCTCTGGTGGTGGCCGGAGGCACATCAGGGATCTCCACTGTCCCAAAAATCATCGACATGTCAGTGGAATTCAACTGGTCCACATCTCTCATCAGCGCAGCAATAGCGGCCTTTAGAGTCGTCACCTCCTCAGTGTCCCCTTGGCCTTTCTCACACACCTCTAACCGGGCGGCAAGGGCATCAATATCCGCACTCAAGGGTGTCACAGCAGTAGTAAGGCCTCTCTCGATCATGCCAAGAATGGTGGCCTCAATCCTAGAGGCACGCCTATCGGCAGAATGTACCAGTTGCCCCATCCGTAGCAATGCAACCTGGGTGAGCGGGGGTTGGCTAGCAGCAGCAGTACCAGATCTGGGAGGCAAGGAAGTAGTAGAGGAACTGGAGTAACAGAAGGGGCAGCACTAGATGTACTTGAAGGCCTAGAGGCCGAAGTAGGCAATACTACCTCTGCAGGTAATGTCTGAACATCAACAACCGGGGATGTATCCACCGGGGCTGCCTTCTTCTTCTTGGCTTCATCTTTCAAATATTTTGCCTCAATCCTCCGGATGTCAGTGGAAGATGTGGGAATCACTTCCACATCCTTCTTCTCATTGCTAGGCACCCAAGCCCGTCTGCACAACTCGGTGATCAGTATCGGAAAAGGGAGGGAAGTCTGGCGCTGCTTGGCTCTCATGACCATCTCCTGTGAAATAATCATCCCCAGGTTCAGCCTTTTCCCATTAATGATGCAACCAAGACAGGCAGCTTTGGCATGGCGAAGAATCGACTCGTTCTGGGATGGCATGATGGTACTACTGATGAAGCCAAACCAGAACCTTGATGCGATATTGAGGTCCTTCTTTTCAATAGGTGCTCCAACCTCAGGCCACTTAGGAGCACCATCAGATATCAGAGGAGCCAACCATTTCTTCATATTCTCCAAAGTCTTTGTTCTGATCAAATACTGACAGTCATCCTCTATTTTTGTTGAATACTCCAGGACTGCATTGATAGCATCACTATAACTCTTTACCCTTTTACCCCTAACGACCACATAGTCAACCATCTTGAATTTGGCTACCAGCTTCTTCCCTTGTGGCACCAGCGCATTGTAGGCACTATAGAATTCTCTGACCCTATTTGGAATGTACTACGGGCCACGGGGCTTAGTGAAGAGCTGGAATTTGTGTGACCTCAGGTAACTCATGATCTCCGGATACTTGTCTATGACGCCATCAGTCGACAGTCGCTTCTCCTCTATAATGGTCCTCATCCCCTCACTCTTCAGCCTGTCCATAGACCGTGGGGGAGGGCTCTGTATCGATTGTGCTAGGACCACAGCCTGTGTTGGAGCAGGAGGAGTAATGGTGGCCTGGGAAGTCTTGATCCTAGATGGATCATTCATCATTTTGCATCGCAGCTCCGCTTTCTAGGCTTCTAGTAACTCATTATCCTCAGGCTCAGAAGTGGTAGCTCGAGGATCCTAGTGCTCACCCTCAATCTCAGAAATGGTGAGGTGAGTGGCATAGATCCCGTCACTATCACAGTTGCCTTCCGGTGACGCAGATGCAGGTGCCTTGCCCTTTCCTTTTCCTTTCCCACCTGTTGTGGAAAGTTTGGTAGCCTTAGCCTTAGCCTTGGATGCAGCTGCATCCTCGTTGATTTTTATTCCCTTGGCCCTCTTATGGGACGGCATATCTCTACAAGCCACTTTTGGTCTTGCCATATCTGCAAACACATCATAGAAAGTTAGAAATAGTCCAAACAAAATTGCAGATAGACTGGCTGAACCGGTCGGCGAGTCGCTGAATCACTTTGGTGAGCAAGATCGGGTTCGCTGAAAGGATTGGCTCAAAATTTCCCAGAAAAATTGGCAAAGGCCATTCTGCGAATCGCAGACAGGAGTAAGCGAGTAAAGACCAGCCCGTCAAAAGGTACAGTGCATTTTAGGGGTTAGGGGATCAGAAAGGGTGATCAAAACAGACATTCAACTAGTCGCCGAGTGCACTCGGCAAACTCAGGCTTCTCGCCAAAATTTACAAAACCCAAACTCAAATTTAGCAAGAAATTAAAGGCGGTCTAGGGGGATTCGGCGAACCGCCGAGTGGTTCGGCGAGCTAGACCCAGCTCGCCAAACGGCCCAACGTGCCTACTTTCAACCACGACTTCCAAATTCAACCTCGCAACCCCCAAAAACAAAATCAAAACATGCACTCATTCAATTAAGCTTAGACCCATTACACCCATGCCCCCGGGATACTGAGACTTCTCCCGGTTTTGTTGAATTTGGCCATTTGATGACTTTAGACCTTAAAAATGACATCAACTGCTCCATCATTAGGCAAAGCACGTCATTTGGCACAAATGTGGGTTACTTAGACTTCACCTGACTAGACCCAACAACAACACAACACAACTCAATAAGATTTTGATCAATTTTAAGCACAAAAAATTCAGGAAATCAACAATTAATCATTTCAGGCAAGACATTTAAATTAAAACGGGCATACAAGCACACAATTATGATTGAGAGAGGCCTAGCACACATCACTAAGATAAGAACAATTGCAAATGAGTAAAAATCACTCAATACGAGTTTGGGGTTCGGAAAACCAATCTTATATGTCGAATATGAGATTTGCAAAGCTAGGCGGTAAAGAATCCAACTCCAAACATATAATCAACGACTAAGAAATGGAAATAGTGCAAAAATATGGGAAAATATAGTGCGGGTGTGAGTTTGGGAAGTTAAAAAGTGAGGGAATGTGAAAGATTTTGAACTTTTGAATTTTTAGCCTTTTAAACCATCCAGTTCTCGCCCAATCGGCGACATTAGTCTTGCTCGCCGACCCACTCGGCGACACGTCGAGTGGGCACTTACTTCGTCAAGTTTTACAGGACCTCCAGTTCATGTGGGGGTCTAATCGACGAACAAAGTCATGATCGCCAACCTGTTTAGTGATTTGCCCATTTGCTCCTGGGTTCATCGAGTTTTACAAACTCCAATTTCAAAATTCCAGGAGTCCAACAGCGGTCCAAGTCTGGTTCGCCGACCTCTTCGGCGAGTCGCCGACATGACATTTTCCACGCCAATCTCCACTTTTCAAACACATTCCACACTTTAACCTGCACAATCAACACACGATTATTTCACAAACAAAATGAAAGCAAATAAAACTTGGGTTGCCTCCCAAGTAGCGCCTTAGTTAACGTCGTGTCACGACGCAAGTCTTCACTTAAACTTCATTCTTGGGATTGGCCATAGTATCACTAGGAAACCCCCCTTGTTGTCTCGGGTTTAAATAAGACGAGATATGACCCATCTGGGTCTCCAACTGTTTGATAGAGACGGAATGGGAGGTAACTGTCTGACTAATTATCGACATATCTTTCTTTATTTCTTTCAAAAAAAAATCAGACCCATCATCCTTGTTGAGAATACGAGACATCATATCCTCAAACCGATCACCTACAGATTCCTTAGGCTTTTGGCGCTCGTGGGGAGGAACATATTTATCCTCCACCCCATCCATTTCTTTCTAAGTGGGGTTACGATCCTTCCACTCTCTATCACGATCTTTCCAGCCTTCATCTATGTTCCAACCTTGGTTACCACCCTGCCTCGGGTAGTTTAAAGGATAACCACCTCCTTTAGTTGTCTAGGAAGTTCACCTCTTCATTGTACAATGCTTCAAACTTGGCCTCATCGAGATTAACACACCCGACACCCACAGCATTGACACTTCGAGCACCAGCTCCCATGACATTTTTGGACAAAATGTCAAGTTGTGTCATGATCTTTTCCATGTTCTAATCCCTCTCGTGGTCTTTCTCAAACTGCTCATTGGTCAATTTAAGAGTGAGAGGGGAGACCTTATCTTTGCGGGTGTACCAAGCCCGATTAATTGTGGTCATACCATCCAAAAGTTGGGTTGCTATAATGTAAGGTTATTGCATCAAACCTCCCAGAGAAAGTTGGTTAGCTACACCCTTGTTCACCGAATCAAGGCTTCGGTAAAAATATTACAGCAAAAATTGTCGAGCAAACCATGAGTTGGGCATTGTAGCACCAACTTCTTGAATCGCAGCCAAGTCTCATGAATCGGCTCACCCTCCAAACGCTTGAAGTTTTGGATGTTGTCTCGAAAAGTCATCATCTTCGAAAGAGGGAAAAATCGCACTTGAAATGCGGTGACAAGCTCTTCCCACGAAGTGATTGATTCTTATGGCAATTCATCCAGCCACTTACATGCTTCTCCCATTAAAGAAAATGGGAACAACCTCAACCGGACCGACTCTTGGGATATGTTCTTGAAGGAGAACACACTACAAACATCAACAAAGCTTCTAATATGCTCATGGGGATCCTCATGAGCCAGCCTACCAAACAACCCTTTCAATTGCAAGAGCTGCAACATGGTACTTGTAATATGGAACACAATGTTCCCTTCAACCAAAAGCAAGCGAATGACACCAATTCCACCCATTAGATGAGAGTCATTAACATTAGGCTCATTGACATCGTTGAGGTTGTCGATGTCATCTTGGTGGCCCACGCAGCTACCATTGCTTCCGTTCACACTCATTTCTTTTGTTCAAAACAACAACACATAAACCAAAACTAAAAATAAGTAGATTCAATTATGACTAACAAGAACAAAATTCAACTTAACCAAAGAATCTTAACCAACACCACTCCCCGACAGCGGCGCCATTTTGATTGAATAACACTATCAAAGACACTTCATCCAATTCTAAGCGTCAACGATCGTTAGTCAGTATATAAACCAACTAAATGAGTTGGGGTTGAATCCCACAGGGAGTGGTACGTGTTTAAGATTCAATAGAAAAGTATGAATATGTTCAAATCAACCAAAGGAATATACATTTACGAATAAAATCATATTTCAAATCAAGGGGTGACACGAATGTCAAATAACAGGGGGTTTAGGTTTTAATTATCAACTACAGCAGCAGCAACTAATACGGAATAACAATAATGAGACGGTTTCTTGGGATGTGATTCTATTATAGGTTAATATAGACAAACGGGTAATTGCAACTGTTAGGAAATGACTATAAATTAGTGAATAAGCTAGATTATAGAGAAGGTAAATTTTCTTTCGAACAATTTACCTCGAATCAAGTCAATTACTCTTGAACATCGACAAGCATGCAAAATAAGAACAGCCTACACCTTAGTCCATTCACTCTCTCGAGCTAAATGTGTGGAACAGGATTTAGGATTCACTTACTCGAGCTGAACCCATGACAACCTAATACCCACAGACCATCAATCAATAATCTTGGTTTTAAAACCTCTCTCTCGAGCAAGCCAAAAATATGAAGTAGAACTGCATTTGCAACTACAATTCTTTAATTTAAACCACAATTACTGATTGAAATCACTTCTAAACAACATTTAGACTAACAATTAGCAATACCCATAAACTAAATCAGCCCATAATCACACCCTAAAAATTGGGGTTTTAGCTAGACATCATAAAAGATAAAAAATCGTTACCAAATTGTGTTTCCATCAACTGGGTAAGATTAATTTCGTCCTTACAATGGTCAAAGTTGAAGAATCTCAAAGACCCACTTTCAATTTCTCAAAAGTGAAAAACTTCAATTCTTCAAAGCTAAGGAAAACTTGTCTCAATACTTAGAGTTCAAAACTAAAAACTTAATCTAATGAATAATATGATATGAAAAAGATATAAACTAAATTTTCAAAAACGTATTTATAGTCGCCAAAAATATGTTGCGAAAGACCATTCGGCACAGTAAGTCGGGCACGCCGATCAGCTCGGCGATCCGCCCTTTGGTCATTGTCCTCGCCTTTCTGCCTTGGCCTTCAATTTCCTTAAGTTCTGTAACTTTGGGCGATCCAACACTGCATCGCGGAACCACTCGGTGATCTGCCGACTGCTCCTTTCTCTCGCCAACTTGATTTTCTCTTTCAAGGCTTGGCACACTGGAACTTTAGGCGGTCAAATGGCCACTCGGGGACTCGCCAAATGGATTTGGAGATCACCAGGCTCTCTTTTCTTCCTTCTTTCAGCTCGCCTTGTTCATTTTTGCAAATTAGTATCCATGTTTTGTTCCTCAATCCATATACCTGGAAATCAAGGGTTTTTCATCAGTTATTGGCACAAAATAAGCATTTGAGGACACTAAATCATTATAAATAAAGCCCTAAATATGTCCAAATCCAGGAGTCATCAGTGATTCTTTAGTAGTGGATCATGTGTTTCAATATTGCTTAGTTACTATATAGGGGTGTGACATTCGGGCTGACCTTATATTATTAGATATGTTTGATTTTGATATTATTCTAGGCATGGATGGTATATCTCTCTACTGTGTGGTTTCAGATTGCTTATCCAAGATCGTTACTTTGTTATGCCAGGCCCATAGTGTGATAGCGCCGCATTAGTAGCACAACGGTTGGAATTATCTCTTTATTCAGGTTATGAGGCTAGTAACTAATAGGTGTTTGCATTACTTGGCTTATATGTGTAATGTGAGTAGGGAGGTCCCTCCATTTGAGTCAGCTCCAGTCGTTTGTGATTTTGTAGATGTGTTTCCTACTAATCTACCTTGCCTACCCCCAAAGCGTGATATTGATTTCCCTATTAAGCTTGAGCTAGGTAATCAACCTATTTATATTCCACTTTATTGGATGGCTCCTGCAGAGCTCAAGGATCTCAGTATTCAACTTTAAGATCTCTTAAGTTAGGGATTCATCAGGCCTAGTGTATCGCCTTGGGGTTCTCCTTTCCTGTTTGTGAAGAAGAAGGATTGTACGACGCGTATGTGTATTGATTATAGGTAGTTGAATAAAGTGACAGTGAAGAATTATTGCCCCATACCTAGGATTGATGATTTGTTTGACCAAATTCATGGTGTCGTAGTGTTTTCAAAGATTGATCTGAGGTCCGGTTACCATCAGTTGAGGATTAGGGCAGCGGACATCCCTAATATTACATTCAGGACTTGATATGGCTACTATGAGTTCCTGGTGATATCTTTTTGGTTGACTAATATCCCTACTGCCTTCATAGATAATATGACGCGGGTGTTTAGACTATATCTTGATTTTTTCGTCATTGAGTTCATAGATTACATTATGGTGTACTCACGGAGCATGAGTGATCATGAGCAGCACCTGAGGCTTGTGCTCCAGACTTTGAGAGATCATCGGCTTTATGCAAAGTTCTCAAAGTGTGAGTTTTGGTTTGAGTCTATAGCATTCTTAGGGCACGTGGTGTCCTAGGATGACATCATGGTAGATCCGTGCAAATTGAGGCTATTCATGATTGGTTTAGGCCCACTTTAGTTACTTAGGTTTGGAGCTTTGTTGAATTTGCAGGATACTACAAACGGTTTCTGGAGGGCTTATCCACCATAGCAGAGCCTCTGACCTGGTTGATTCACCTATATTTTCCTTTTGAGTGATCTAAGGAGTGTGAGTTGAGCTTTTATAAGCTCAAGGAGTTGCTAACTACCGCTCATATATTGACCCTTCTAGTTTAGGGTGAGGGCTTCATGGTCTATTATGACCTATTCGGCGTTGGTTTGGGTTGTGTATTGATGCAGCGGGTCCGGGTTATTTCTTATGCGTCAAGGCAGCTTAGGCAACATGAGTGCAACTACCTCGCCCATGATTTGAAGTTAACGACGGTAGTTTTTGCACTTAAGATCGAGAGGCACTACATGTATGAAGTTTGTTGCAAGATCTACACTAATCACAGGAGTCTTTTGTACTTCATAAATCAGAAGGACCTTAATTCGAGGTAGCATCCTGGATTGAGCTTCTGAAGGACTATGACATCTATTATCTACAATTTAGGTAAAGCGAATATGGTAGCGGGCGCCTTGAGTCGGAAGGCAATGAGTATGGGTAGTCTAGCCTTCCTATCTACTATGGAGCAACCTTTAGCTTTGGACATTCAGTCCTTAGCTAATTAGATGGTTCAGTTGGATGTTTCAGATTCTAGGTGTGTTCTAGCCTATGTGGGAGTTCATTCCTCTCTAGTTGAACAGATCTGTAGCCGTCAGTTTGAGGATGAGGCCGTGGTTTCACTTCGAGATCAGGTATTAGCAGGTAATGCCGGCCAGGTTACCTTAGATTTAGATGGGATTTTAAGTTTTGCATGTCGTATTTGTGTTTCGGGAGTTGGGGGTTTGATTCATCTAAAACTTCGTGAGGCCCATGATTCCAGATATTCCATCCATTCGGACACCGCGAAGATGTATCGAGACTTGAGGCAGCATTATTAGTGGGGAGGTATGAGGAGAGATATTACAGACTATGTATCCCTTTGCCTTAGTTGTAAGCAGGTGAATGCCGAGCATTTGAGGCCCGATGGTGATTTTCAAAGATTACCTATTTCGGAGTTATAGTGGGATCTCATAACTAAGGACTTTGTGGCAGGGTTGCCTCGAACTTCTAAAGGTATTGATAGTACTTGGTTCATCATTCATCGGTTGACCAAGTCAGCACACTTCTTGCTTGTTCGGTCTTTACTCAGCACCGAGAGATTTGCACGTATCTACATTTGTGAGGTTGTTCGTCTATATGGTGTGCCGGTCTCTATTACATCAGATTGGGGTGCTCAGTTTACTTCGAGCTTGTAGAGGATTTGTCAAGATGAGTTGGGCACTCGCGTTGACCTTAGCACAACTTTCCACCCACATACTGATGGTCAGTCGGAGCGTACTATTCAAGTTATTGATGACATGTAAAGACTAGTCCTCGCGCTTCTTTGCAAATGACGAAGGCCTCCGCGAATGTGACTTGGAGCGAACTGGATCTCCGCAATCGCGACAAAGCCTCCACGAATGTGACCTCCATGATAGCAGCTAGGGCTCGACAAATGTGGCCCTCAGGTCAATTGACCTCCGCGGTTGCGGGAAGGGGTTGCGAATGCGAAGAGCAAATTGGCATGCACTAGCTAATACACATCAACTGGTTTTTTGAAAGTTTCAAATATTCGTCGAGGCGTTATGAATTCATTTGTAACATGTGCATGCAAACGAGATATGCACCCCTATCAAATTTGATATTCTGGACTCAACCGAATAGTTAAAATTCTCATACGAGGTCATCTTGAAAAAAGTGGGTCCGACACCCAAACATTGTTTTAAGCTGAAATCTAAATTCCAAACTCAACATTCCAGAGCCAACCGTGATGACAGATTTCTCATCTAAGCTTCTTTGCTCAGAATGTTGACTAAAGTTAAACTTAGGCATTAACTTGAAAGTTAAAACACCTAATCACACACACTCGCACCGAAAGCCTTGGGAGTCATGTCAACCTTGCTACTAGCCTAAAATAACTCTTCCAGAGTTGATGGAATCGTCATAATTATATTTTGAAGTCAACTTCTCTAACTTTTTGTCAAAATTGGCCGTTCAAGGTTCAAAAACTCCAAA
Source organism: Solanum okadae (assembly GCA_036553675.1). NCBI lineage: Eukaryota > Viridiplantae > Streptophyta > Magnoliopsida > Solanales > Solanaceae > Solanum > Solanum okadae. The sequence goes on along the minus strand of CM071686.1, from coordinate 16,862,574 downwards.
ACTCTCAAACTCGCATAAAAACTTAGAAAAATGACTAAGTGACCGAACCGTTAGTTTTAGCAAGTCATAAATGGCTTTTGGTCACTACAGGAAAGCTCTAAACGACGAACATGAGGCATAAACACAGAAATGACCTGGAGGTCATTACATAATCTTTTTCCAGTAAGCATCTAACTTGGAGAAATTACACACCTTACCTTCATTGTTTACATACCTTACCTTTTCGGAGGAGAAATTAAATCAAATTCAACTTTTTGGAGCAGTATATACAAAAAAAAAATGCAGAGTACAATTACCTAAGTCATCATGGAAAATTTCAATATAATTACATACCTTATCACGGGTGGAAAAATCAAGTTGAAACTTAATCTGAAAATTAAAGAATCATGTTGATAACGTGTTATAAAACTAAATTAAAAGAGTGTTAACATAAGCAAGAAAGTAGACAAGAAATATATAAGATGAGTACAATAGAAATATAGAGATAATAGAAATTGGAGTTTTTATTATTCTTTCAAGTATTCAATTGTATACAATATGAACTCTTATACCTCTATTTATTTACATAGAGGTATACAAAAGGTTTGCCATAAAAATGACATTAATCATGAATATAGAAGAGGTTATGGAGGCGTAAGGTTACAAGAATGATGATCATAAAGGTGGAGGTTATCTTCATAATGGACGGAAGTAATGGAGATAATTAGTGAGAGTAACTTCTTGGTGTAGTAGACATCCACATCTTAATATTTTATAATAGTCGCTTATAAATTACGCGACTTTCTTCTAAAAGTTTCTCAAGTTTATTCAGTCAAACCACCTTCTTCCCCCTAACGCCTTTGAAATGGCAGAAATTAAGATTGTACGCCAACAAAAAAACTATAATAAAGATGATAGAGTTTAAAGCGAAACACAATGCAACTTTCAAAAAGGGAATGACAAGTCTTATCAAGGAAGCACGTAAACTTTCAATTACAACGGGAAGCCATGTTGTTATTCTTATTTATTTTTCTAGTAGTAAATCTATCTATATATAATAGGAGAAGAAAAAAGTGCCACGTGTCAGTACCACAAAAATTCAGCAATTTTAAATTTTTTTAAAAATTTGTATTTGAAATTAACAAAAAAAAAAAGAAGTAACCAACTAAATTTTTATTTAAAAACTGATTATTAAAAAAAAAAAAAAGGTTAAAAATTGTGGATATTCGTAGGTGAAATGAGTGGTTTTTTTATTTTTTAATGGGGTAGTTTCTTTTTTATTTTTTTATAAATTTATTTTAAATTAATAATCAAAAAATAAAAACTTACAAACTGATTATCAAAAAAAATTATAAAAATAAGTTAAAATTGTGGATCTGATTACGTTAAATGGGGTTGTTTTTTTTTCATTTTCTAAAATATATTAAATTATATCCATATAATTTAATATATGGATATAATTCAGCAATTTTAAATTTTTTTAAAAATTTGCATTTAAAATTAACAAAAAAAAAAAGAAGTAACCAACTAAATTTTTATTTAAAAACTGATTATTAAAAAAAAAAAAGGTTAAAAATTGTGGATATTCGTAGGTGAAATGAGTGGTTTTTTTATTTTTTAATGGGGTAGTTTATTTTTTATTTTTTTATAAATTTATTTTGAATTAATAATCAAAAAATAAAAACTTAAAAACTGATTATCAAAAAAAATTATAAAAATAAGTTAAAATTGTGGATCTGATTACGTTAAATGGGGTTTTTTTTTTTTCATTTTTTAAAATATATTAAATTATATCCATATAACACACCTTAGTTAATAATATAAAGAAAAAACTTCCAATCCAAAAAAATAAAAATGAAAAGAACCCACATCCATTAAATAATCAATTTAAAATTTGAATTTCAAATATTAACTAATCTTATCCCTTAAAAAACGTCTAAACTTCCTAACCCACATCTTTAAAAAAAAAATACTACTTAAACTACATCATCCACACCTTTTTAAACCAATTCATCAAAAATGTGTAAAACAAAAATCACATTCAAACAAAAATCCAAAGCCTTATTGTTTGTTGGGAGCCGGACGATCATGCCAATTTCTGCATTTCAGGCCATTATGATGAAAGTTTAGTTCAACCTAATCTTCAAAGATCAACTTCCATTTTACTTATTGCCAAGCCAAGAGTGTAAGATTGACAATATTGACCAGTTTTTAAAGTATTTATTTCTTTTTTGTTTTCTTTTTTTACCAAGAAAATATGTTGTATATGGAGATCTTAGATATATTTTATCTGAATCAAAAGTTGAACCAAATTGATTAAATTAATTCATTTTAAGCATAATTTATGGCTTATGAACTTTCTTTCGTATTTTTCCTCATTTCATTGCAGATGATTTATAAAGGAGGAAAAATCTATCATTTATTTTTTTATTGAATGTCTGATTTAAGTCATTAACATTGCAATTTGCAATAAAATAATTCATTTAAGCAAAATTTATGGCTTATGAATTATCGTTGATATTCAGGAGATAGAAATTGAATCATTATTATATTTTATTTTTATTTTTATATTTTATGAATATTAAAATGAATCCACAATAAGGGATTTATAGGTAAGTTCTTTTTTTATCTGAGATTTATCATAAAATTGAATCATTATTATATTGAATTAAAATATTAATTTAAAATATGAAATATTTAAAACTGAATATATCTATTTAAAAGATAAAAAAATACTTTTTAATTTTAAACAAAAAAAAAAGGAAGAAGAATATAAAATCAGAAAAGGAATAATAAAATATAAACTAACTAATTATAAATATGTGGCTATAATAAGTACTCCACTCATGATGAAGTCTTTTAAAACAAAATTTATATCTAATTAATAAAACTATTTAAAAAACCGACATTGATTAAAAAAATATTTAATGGTAATTTATATTTATGACAATGAAAGTGATATGTTCCATTTCACTTTCATGCACCTAATATGATATTTGGTTGTATCAATGATTATATAAATCTCTCCATTTGTAAGGCCCTATAACAAATGGATAGTTTTTGCTCAATATTGTGTGAATATCACAGTTAATGACATAAAGAATTATAACAAAGGAAGATCTCTTATTGTCATACATACTTGCCACTACACATAATTTTCCAAAGATTTCAACAAATTACAATACGCATGATTTGAATAATAAACTTTACCGTAAACAACACATAAATATTTTTAATTTTTAAAATAGTAAAAATATTTTGAATTTTAAATATTTTAAAGGTAACATTAAAAATAATAAATATTTTATAGATAATATTTTTTTAAAAATAGAGAAAGATAAGTGCTCTTTTTTCATCTGAGATTTACCATAAATATTTGAAAATATTGAATTCAAAATATCAATTTAAATTTCTGAAATTAAAAATAAAAAAATTTAAAATTGGAAGATATTTTTGAAGGATAAGACTACTTTTTAACTATAAAAAAAAAAAAAAAGATAAATTAGAAAAGGAAAAATAAAATATTATATGTGGCTAAAATAACTAATGGAGTCTTTTAACACATAATTTATATTTAATTAACAAAATAAATTTTAAATATGAAACTACAAACTAAAAATATTTTAGAAGATAGGGATATTTTTTAATTTAAACAAAAAATGAATAAGATAAAATCATAACAGTTACAAAAAAAATGCTAACTAACTATATTTAAATACATAGATAAATTAATTGCTCCACATACACACGATAGAGTCTTTTTAAAAAATATTAAAATCTAAGTATTTTAAATCTAAAAATCTTTTAAAAGGAAAAGGATATTTTTCAATTTTAAACAAAGAAAAAGAAGAAGATAAAATCAAAAGAGGAACAAAAATAATAACTAACTAACTATGTTTAAATATGTGGCTGAAATAACTGCTCTCATATACGATGGATTCTTCTACAATTCATATTTATCTTTTTCATTTTACAATATTTGTAGGCCTAAAATTTAGGAATGTAAATTTGTTTATTTAAAAAAAAAATTGTGTTTGGCCCTATTTTTTCTATTTATGTTATATATAAATAAAAATAGTTGTGTTTTAAATTTTTGTAATGTATGATTTATGACTATTTTTAATATCAAAGTAAGATATGTTACTCCTCCATTAGTGAACGAGATTCATTGTAAAATAGTTGGATTATGTAGATAAAAACATGATGAATGTTCTTTTTGGTTATGGGGTGATGAAATTTATTAGTTTTCTTTAGTTATGTATTTCAATTTTAATTTGTGATTCTTATGATTGAAAATTCATATATGAAAGAACAAAAACTTATGAATATTTTTTTGATATGTAATTTTTATTTAAAGTATGTTAAAAAATTCCATGCTTCTTTATACTTGATGTATGAAAATATGTCAATTGTTAGAATATCTGTTAGACAATAAAATTAATAAATTTGAAAAATATAACTGATAATGTAACTACAAATTATATTTGATTGTAAATTGTGAAAAATACATATACAATAACTTTTTTTCCTCACTGATTTGCCTCTCTTTTTAATGATTTTTTCTTTCAATAACAACTACATCTTATAGGATTAACCTTTTTATATAACTTTTCTATTCAATGTGTTTTATGAAATTGATTTGAAAATGTAAACATTATTTAGTAATAAAATATTACTATATTTAGATGATTTTTAGAAAATATCATGTAATCGATATATGAGTTTTACAAAAATAGAAAGATAAAATTTAAAAATTTGAATATCGTGTCTACAATTTGATATTTAATCATTTCATGTGAAAGTTAGATTTTAAAACTTACTAACAAGGATATAATATTATTTCAATTAATCATAATTAAAAATAATAGATCAAACATGTAAAAACACATAAAGTATTTTTTTTTTAATCAAACTAAAATAAACAAAAAAATTAATATTATATTTATTAAAATTTCAACAAAACATATTTAAAAACCAAAAATGTAGCTAATTATAACTCTAAACATAATATTTTTATTTTAATAATATAAGTATTAAATTGTGTATTAATAATACACTACAAAGTACATAGTAAATTTTATCACTTATTTTTAATTTAAATATCCGCGCAACGCGCGGGCATGTATACTAGTTTTTGTAAAAAAAAATAGATATGTTCCTAAACCAAAATTTAGAGAATATTATGGTTGATCCAGATGCTGTGAAGGCTTCTGCGGTTCATTAATTTTTAATTAAATGAAGTTAGGTCATTGATATGATTGTCATTAGAGAAGAGTTTATCCATATTGTTTTATTTACTTTTAAATATTCAGTGAAATCTATTTGTATCAATATGTGAGCCTTTTTGTTGGTTGATTGTTATCCTTCAATTTTTAGTTGTTTAATAGTTTGTTGTCATGTCTTTAGTACTCATCATCTTAAACTATGAAATATAAGGTCATATGGTATATTATTCCTTTTCTCTCTTATAAGGGTATCCTAATAAAATAAACTCTTTTCTATTAAGGGATTTGACTTAAACTAATGAAATAAATAGTTCTACACATTAGTAGATGATATCACTCTTCAAAATCATGAAGCAAAGACAATTCCTTCTGCTTCATTTCTTTCTAATAATCTTGACATTAGTCACTGCTCAAACCACCATTAACACAACATCTTCTCCAACAAACACCACCATCACAAAAGGCGCAAATATTACGAAACCAAGATGCCTAAAGAAGTGTGGGAACCTCAAAGTTCTGTATCCTTTTGGAATTGGATTAGGATCAGGTTGTACCATTGACCCTAGTTTCGAGATTGGTTGTAACACTTTGACAAGGTCCGCAACATTCTATGCATTGAACATCAAAATATATGACATTTCTAAGGTGGAAATGTGGTTATTCAATTTCATAGCGGAGACATGTTACACACCAGCATGACTTCTGCTCGTGGAATATATATCAATTATGGGTCAATTTAGGAAGATCAACTCGTCACAGCTTTTCCACCCTTCACATGTTTAGGTCAAATCTATTTTTTTCTTTTTGGGGAAAAGGGTCTGATATATCAATCAACTTTGCAATTTATAACTGATATACTCTTCGTAACAAAAGTGATTCATATATACCTTTACCATTATACAAATGACCTAGGTATATAAATATGCAAAAATAAATAAAAGATGTTTGTTCCTTTTAATGTATTTACCCTTACCGTTATGCATATGCATAAATTAATAAGTAGTCCCTCATTAATATATCATATAAATATCCCACGGTGATCCAGATCAGAAGGTGGATATGATCATTGATGATGATTTTGTTCTCTAAGTTTGTAAGTCCTTAATTTCCTCCCACTCTTTATTTGTTATTGAAAGATTTATATTTTCCTTGGTATTGTGGTGCCTCGAAAAAACTATATTCTTTCTAGGTTTCTACTACCCTGAGAATCAAACTCCAACTAAAAGTTTTCAAATCTATTGCTTCTCATTCTATAAATTTGAGAAAATATCTTGTTTATGGTATCTTTTGTACACTTCTAAGAACAGTACAGTATCTAGTTTGAGTTTAAATATCTAAGAATAGTAACTCTCGTTCGTCTTATTATTGATAAAAATTCAAGTAGTTAGTGATCTGTAAAAATCCCCCATTTTTTTAATAACAATTACTAATTAGAATTCCAATAGCAAGTTATAAATATCTCTAACATCGCTCTTTGTGGGATTCGACCTCAACCTAATTAGGTTATTGTAATTTGCAATTAACCGCTTTTATCATGTAAAAGAGTGTTGTTTGGGAAACATCAATGACATAAATGCATTTCGAGGAAAATGATATTTAACAGAACCCAATCATGGAGATTGGGCTGTTTGATGTAATAACCCTAAAGGTCATTTTTGAAAATTTTCATAAAATGACCGTTTTACCCCTCCCGATAGTTGTCCCAAGTCCTAATTATTGTATTTTCGAAGTTGGTTTGAAGGAAAATTGATGAAAAGTTGAGTTTTTGGAAAGTTGAGTTTTTAAGAGTTAAAGTTTGGTTAAAAGTGCTATTTCGAGTCATTTGGATTTTCGAGACTCGAATCGGATTTCCGTCGATTCCAGCAGTTTTAGAATGTCGAAACGGGTCTATGAAAATTTACGGAGTCGAATTTGAAGTTAAAACGAAGATTTGAGGTCCTAAGTTGCTAAAATTGTGAAATTTTGATCAAGAGTTGACTTTGGTCAACAAACGAGGTTCCGGTGCTCGAAATGGAATTCCGAGGGCACCGTTGGATTCAGGGGGTGATTCTAAGTCTAGAAAGAGTCTTGGTTGAATTTTTAGAGGCCCCGAGTGCGTTTCGAGTTTTTGAGCCTAAAGTTAGTTTCTTGACGCCTTATCGGGTACCGGGTCAAGGAGACCTCGAATTCAAATTCAGATGATTTCATTGAGTCTGAAATGTCATTTTCAAGCTATTAGCATATTTGGTTTGTGTTCGGGAAGTGCCAAATGAGTTTTGGATGAGCTTTCAAGCTTCTTGGATGCTTTGACACTATTTCAGCAAATTGTGACAAGTAAAGGGTTCATTATTAGTTTTAAAGGTCGAAAAATTATTCCCAAGGTTCTGGAATTTTGAGCATGAATTATAAGACTTATCTGCAAATTTTGGTGCATTTTCACTAACCCGAAATTGGACTTTTATCGCAAATAAGAAATAATTGTTTAGTGAGTAGAAATGATATTTGACTGGGCAAACGAGCATGAAATTGAGCTCCGATTGAACGAGCAGGTTCGTATCATTATTTAAGACATCTACAAAAAAGAATCGGGTCATTTCACTATCGTATGAGGAAATTACGGCCTTTTTAGTGAAAGATTAACTGCTGTTTTTCTGGTGCATAACAGCCATGTACTGTTATAAAAATCTCAGACTGTGTTCATTTGGTATTTTGAGCATATCGGGAGTTCTAGAGATCGGAATGGAGTGATTCTTACGGGTTTCTTCTTGAATTAATATGAGGGTTAGTATTCAAACTTCAATTCGACATTTTCTCATAATTTCTTTATCTGGTTTTTTTCCCTATCCGTAAATTTCTTGGAAAAATTTGGGGTTTTATCGATTTGGACTCCCTTTTTGATGAAAAAGTTATATTTACGATCCTTATGTTATGGGTAAACTGATTTTTTAACATAAAATTATTGATTCATCGATTATTTTAATCATATTAACCGCGTACAATTTGGACTTTCCCGGTAAAGTTAAAGTTTGATAAATTGAGAATTTCAAGGTCGATCTTAACTCCGTTTTTGATGAAATTTCATATTTGAACTTATCTAAGCATGGGTAAGATGTTTTTCAAGAAATATTTCATTTTCGAGTCGGGGTTTTGGATCCAAATATTTTAGGCTTCTTCAAGAACATGGATTTTTCTTCAAATTGAGTTTGTGAATTGATTTCAACTCCATTTTCAAATTGGTTTTCACCATTAGCTTCCAAATTCTTTAAGGATCATTTTACATAAAAAATTTCCAGATTTTGGTATCGTTTTCCGGTATGAGACTTTTGGACCGTTTTGCCCTTTTTCCCTAAATTTCTTGATTTTGGTGTCATTGGACTCGAATTGTGATTGTGAATAATTGTTTGAATAGATTATCGTGATTCGGATTATACTCGGAAAGGAAAGGCTCAAGTCAAGTAACTTTTGGAGTTCGTTTTAAGGCAAGTGGCTTCCAAACATTGTAAAACTCTTAGACTACGCATGACTACTTTCCTAATTGTGTTGGGGAGTAATGGGGATTGAGGATGGGTTTTATTTGTTGATTGAAATTGTTGTAAATGAAAGATGGGGAATAAAACGAGCTAAATGTGTTATATGTGACTTGAATTTGGTGAATAAGTCATGTGATAACTGATATTGAGGGGATAGAAGAGCATGAGTAATCTATGATTGATACAGACATTGATGTTGAGACAAGTGATGTGTAATACTATGATGTGGTCGTGATATGGTTGTGATTGAGACAGATGATGTGTAATACTATGATGTGGTCGTGATATGGTTGTGATTGAGACAAATGATGTGTAATACTATGATGTGGTCGTGATATGGTTGTGATTGAGACAGATGATGTGTAATACTATGATGTGGTCGTGATATGATTGTGATTGAGACAGGTGATGTGTAATACTATTATGTGATCGTGATATAATCGTGATTGATGACATGTGCATATTCATTATTCATCCCATGTGTGAACTATCTGTTGCATGAGTTATGAGACACTGATATGAGGATGGATGGATATGAGACACAGTTGAGACTAGCTCCGGCTAGAGATATATGAGATGGACTAGCTCCGACTAGCGATTTGGATGCCGATGGGATCTGGTTCCGGCGGTGATACATGGTCCATGTGTGGCCCCCATGGGTTCTGATTTGAGTATTCAGCGCGGACTGATTACATCAACAGATGTGTATCGTAGGACAGACATGCATCACGACTACATGACATCATTATTGCATTTTGCATCGCATTTGCCTTATCTTTGTCTGTGATGTGTGGATTGTATCGATTTACCCTTCTTATGTGGAATTTGATCTACTTGCTCTTATTTGTTGATCTGAGGTTAATGAGGATATACTGTTGGTTCTGGCTGTTGAATATGATCTGTTTAGTATAGGTTGGTTGGTTTGCTGTTAGATTGAAGTTTCGGTGGTTCGGTTGGGATTGAAAGGAGTTGTTTGTAGCTGCTAGTTTTGCTTAGTTTAGAGTTACTTGCGAGTACCTGTGGTTTTCGGTACTCACCCTTGCTTCTACACAATTGTGTAGGTTGACAGCTCTCTCTCAGATTCGGCTTAGTATTTTCTTTAGCAGTTTGAGCTTCGGGACATACTCGAGAGGTAGCGGTTCAATCCAGACGTGCCCTTGAGTTATCTTTACTTTCAGTTTTGTTCTATTCGAGAACTATACTCTGAGACTTTTATATTTTTATTCGAATTCTGTATTTAGAGGTTTGTACATGTGACAACCAAATTCTGGGTAGTGTTGAGTTTTAATTAAAGTCTTCTGCTTATTTATTATCTTTTACTCTCGTATTTCTACTTCTCTATCGTTGTGGTTGGGTTAGGCTGACGTGTCCGGTGGGAAATGGACACGTGCCATCACATCCGGTATTGGGGTGTGACAAAATGGTATCAAAGCCCCAGGTTCATAGGTCTCACGTGTACAAGCCAAGTCTAAGCAGAGTCTCGAGGATCGGTACGGAGACGTCTGTACTTATCTTTGAGAGGCTATGGTGACTTTTAGGAAAGATCTTTATTACTTGATTCTCTATCGTGCGTCCTTGGTCCGATTTAATTCTTATCACATCACTCTGTTCTCTCTCTCATTGTAATGACTCGTGGTTGGTCCTGCGTGGGTGCGAGTTTAGGTGTCATTGCGTGATTTTAGTGTTAGATCTGGTTTTGATGCGGAGGTGATAGGCTTGTGGAAAGGGAGTGTGATCAGACATGGAATTCTCTTCGAGACGAGTAAGTAAGGTTGGGGCCAAATGAGGTGTTTTGAGTTTATGGTATTGGAAGATGAACATTTATTAAGAGACTTCAGGAACATCTTACTTCTCCGGTCATTTATTCAACAACGAGAATAGTGCTTGTGTGACTTATACGACGGAAGTGGCTAGACAATGAAAAATGGTGTAAGTAAGAGAATGACTATGTTGAGAGTGCTGCGACTTTGGAAACTACAGTTTGTGAAGTTCGTGATAAGGGAATGGATTGCATAGTATATTATGATGATGAGGTTGCACCAACCAAAATCAGAAGTTCTACGGTGGTTTTATAGTGTGGGTGTATATCATTACAGGGTCATTGTACGGCGGCTACGATGGTACTCGTGTTATCTTGGTTAGGGTTATGGGCTATGTTGCTTCTGCCATCGATCGGGCTTACGAAATTGTGCATATCATTTTCGGCCGGAGACTGAAGTGCTTTGGTAATGTTTTGCAACTATTTAATGAGTGTAAATGAACAGGTTGTTTGAGTACGACCTTCTCAATGGATCTGATGTCTTCTAGTGGTGGATTTAGCGGTTGTTCATGATGTGGTACTAGTGATAAATGGAAGCGGAGAAATCTGAGTTGTCAGCTGTTTCACCTAATCGGGTCAGAAGGTTGATGTTGCATTCTCGATTGAGAAATCAAGTGGTTGCTACTATGAACGCTTGAGTTAAGCATTAATTATAAGGAAAGTTATAGTGGTGGATCGAGTGAATCGATCTTGTCTTATTTCTAGGACAAGGTACGACCCTTGGGTGGTCATGATTATATTAGGAACTAATGACTTCATGATGAGTCAAAAGAAATGGGCAACAATAAGCCATGGATGAAGAAAGTTTTAACAAGTATACTCGTGTAAAGGCAATTAAGGATTTTAGCGAGAAGGTACGATTAAAAAGGAATCGGGTTGGTTTTGTCAAGATGTGGGTTGGCAAGGTAAGAGATGATTGATTGTATCAACTTTTTAGCCATTGGAAGGACTTTTGCATGGTTTGAGTTGTAGCAGTTAAATACTTGTGATTGTAGAAGAGTTCGATGAAGTTTCATTTGAGAAGTTTGACTTAAGGTAAAAGGTAATATGCGGTGGATGTTTGGCCAAGAAACTATAATGATAAATGATCTACGGGAAGAACAAGAGTCTTGCGCGATGGATATAAGTTAAGAGATGTGAAGGAATAAGACATCACGTGTAGATCCTTAGTTTGAAGTTAAGGATTGTGTAAATTTCTGCTTTTATGTTAGATATGACAATGCAAGGTGGACTGGTTCAGCACAAATGTATGACGTGTTATCAGCTACTTTCTGAACACTTGGTATTGGTGTTGGTGGTAAACATTGATATATGAGGAATTCTGCAGTTTTTGAGTTGGTTTGAATTGTTCAGCTTATGGTAGGTGGCTTACGAGTGTCCAACCGGAAGGACTTATAGCTCTACATGGTTATTGAGGATTTTGAACTGGGTTGATAACTCTATTTATGGAATTATCCAGACTGTTGTAACGCGTTACATAGATCCTTGATGGTAAATAGAGGTTGTGTGCTCATAGTATACGGAATTATTGGAGTGACCAAGAACTGCTTCAAGTTTCGGCATGAGATATATGATGGTTTGAATAATAGTTGAAGCTGGGTAAGTAAAGGATCGCGTGTAATCGATATTGGTCGTGATTCAATAGTTCTATCTCAATGAAAAGGTACTATGACATTTGGAACTTGGATTATTAGCGATTGGGTGAGACCCATATCGATCGTGGAATGCTTCAATGGAAGGAGGAAGGACCATAATTCAAAATTTTGGAAGCAACGATATGTTTCTAAGAATGACTGGATACTAGTGGCCGTCTGAGGGTAAAGTAACTGGCCGGTGTGACTATGATGTTCTGGTAGTATTGATATTGTTGGCTTTAATGGATTATTGTAAAAAGAATGAGAAAATGGATAAATTGAGTATGTCTATGATTGTTATGAGGCCGGACTGGCTGATTGTGAAGTCAGACGAATGGGAAGGTGTGTTATGGACATCGTGGAAGGGATATCTTGGGTTGTTCAATTTTGGTTATGTATATTCTTATGTGACCACCTACCTCATTTCAGACATGGTTTTGGATTATGATTCTCTGTCTATGTTCAGACGTGTTTTTTTACTTTTGTGGGTGGATTCCTAGTGGTGAATCGGATGGACCGATTCATGCTCTCTTGGCAGAATAGAATACTTGTGTGAGTGGGCCGATTCAGAGATAGTGGGTTCGATGTGGTATTGGGGTGGTGGAAGGTTTTTGGAAGTTCTACAAGTGTCATCTTGCTTTTGGAAAGGTATAGAGAGGCTACCGTATGTGGCTACAATTTTTGGCTATTTTGGTATTTATCTTGCCCCTGTATACATGGTTCAGCTAGGTGTGGTTTGATGCTTAGGTGGCCTGTGGGCCTAGTTCTTCCGTTGCTGGAGTTGTCTACAATTACGGATCCTACTTCAGTGTTTTGGTGGCATCCTTAGAGGTTTTATATGCTTGGATGGGTCGATTATCAGTTGGATACTTGATCATTTCTATCTGTGGGTTAGATAAGCATGATTATTCCAAGATGGGTGCTCGATGGATATGCATCAGATTAGTATGACTCAGACTTGTGGAAATGTGGTAATGAGAATGGAATTTTTTCTAGAGTCGGTGATGGTTCGTGTGTTATGAGAGCTTGGTGACTAATTTAGGTTCATCCTTGATTTTTCTGTGGTTATTGATTTCGAAATTTCTCTCGTGGTTACATGATTAGGGGTTTGTCATGGTAAATATGTTGTGGTTTTGAGATCTTAGATTCAAATTCAGTCTATGAGTTAGTCGGTGGTTTGAAATAACCCTTTGAGGGTTAAGTTGTTAAGATTGATTTGGGAATCCTTTTTTTAATATGGATTTTTGGTGATAAGGTTTAAGAATGGGTTCGTTTGGAGTAGTAATTATTGAGTTCGGAAATTTCACCTCGGGGTTGATAGCGTCGAGTATTTTTGTCTTCTTCTACTTTATGTTCGAGGACGAACATGATTTTTAGTGGTGAATAATGTAATGACCCTAAAGGTCATTTTTGAAAATTTTCATAAAATGACCATTTTACTCCTCCCGATAGTTGCCCCGAGTCCTAATTATTGTATTTTCGAAGTTGGTTTGAAGGAAAATTGATGAAAAGTTATGTTTTTGGAAAGTTGAGTTTTTAAGAGTTAAAGTTTGGTTAAAAGTGTTATTTCGAGTCATTTGGAGTTTCGAGACTCGAATCGGATTTCCGTCGATTCCAGCAGTTTTAGAATGTCGAAACAGGTCTATGAAAATTTACGGAGTCGAATTTGAAGTTAAAACGAAGATTTGAGGTCCTAAGTTGCTAAAATTGTGAAATTTTGATCAAGAGTTGACTTTGGTCAACAAACGAGGTTCCGGTGCTCAAAATGGAATTCCGAGGGCACCGTTGGATTCAGGGGGTGATTCTAAGACTAGAATGAGTCTTGGTTTAATTTTTAGAGGCCCCGAGTGCGTTCCGAGTTTTTGAGCCTAAAGTTAGTTTCTTGACGCCTTATCAGGTACCGGGTCAAGGAGACCTCGAATTCAAATTCAGATGATTTCATTGAGTCCGAAATGTCATTTTCAAGCTAGTAGCATATTTGGTTTGTGTTCGGGAAGTGCCAAATGAGTTTTGGGTGAGCTTTCAAGCTTCTTGGATGCTTTGACACTATTTCAGCAAATTGTGACAAGTAAAGGGTTCATTATTAGTTTTAAAGGTCGAAAAATTATTCCCAAGGTTCTGGAATTTTGAGCATGAATTATAAGACTTATCTGCAAATTTTGGTGCATTTTCGCTAACCCGAGATTGGACTTTTATCGCAAATAAGAAATAATTGTTTAGTGAGTAGAAATGATATTTGACTGGGCAAACGAGCATGAAATTGAGCTCCGATTGAACGAGCAGGTCCGTATCATTATTTAAGACATCTACAAAAAAGAATCGGGTCATTTCACTATCGTATGAGGAAATTACGGCCTTTTTAGTGAAAGATTAACTGCTGTTTTTCTGGTGCATAACAGCCATGTACTGTTATAAAAATCTCAGACTGTGTTCATTTGGTATTTTGAGCATATCGGGAGTTCTAGAGATCGGAATGGAGTGATTCTTATGGGTTTCTTCTTGAATTAATATGAGGGTTAGTATTCAAACTTCAATTCGACATTTTCTCATAATTTCTTTATCTGGTTTTTTTCCCTATCCGTAAATTTCTTGGGAAAATTTGGGGTTTTATCGATTTGGACTCCCTTTTTGATGAAAAAGGTATATTTACGATCCTTATGTTATGGGTAAACTGATTTTAACATAAAATTATTGATTCATCGATTATTTTCATCATATTAACCGCGTACAATTTGGACTTTCTCGGTAAAGTTAAAGTTTGATAAATTGAGAATTTCAAGGTCGATCTTAACTCCGTTTTTGATGAAATTTCATATTTGAACTTATCTAAGCATGGGTAAGATGTTTTTCAAGAAATATTTCATTTTCGAGTCGGGGTTTTGGATCCAAATATTTTAGGCTTCTTCAAGAACATGGATTTTTCTTCAAATTGAGTTTGTGAATTGATTTCAACTCCATTTTCAAATTGGTTTTCACCATTAGCTTCCAAATTCTTTAAGGATCATTTTACATAAAAAATTTCCATATTTTGGTATCGTTTTCCGGTATGAGACTTTTGGACCGTTTTGCCCTTTTCCCCTAAATTTCTTGATTTTGGTGTCATTGGACTCGAATTGTGATTGTGAATAATTGTTTGAATAGATTATCGTGATTCGGATTATACTCGGAAAGGAAAGGCTCAAGTCAAGTAACTTTTGGAGTTCGTTTTAAGGCAAGTGGCTTCCAAACATTGTAAAACTCTTAGACTACGCATGACTACTTTCCTAATTGTGTTGGGGAGTAATGGGGATTGAGGATGGGTTTTATTTGTTGATTGAAATTGTTGTAAATGAAAGATGGGGAATAAAACGAGCTAAATGTGTTATATGTGACTTGAATTTGTCGAATAAGTCATGTGATAACTGATATTGAGGGGATAGAAGAGCATGAGTAATCTATGATTGATACAGACATTGATGTTGAGACAAGTGATGTGTAATACTATGATGTGGTCGTGATATGGTTGTGATTGAGACAGATGATGTGTAATACTATGATGTGGTCGTGATATGGTTGTGATTGAGACAAATGATGTGTAATACTATGATGTGGTCGTGATATGGTTGTGATTGAGACAGATAATGTGTAATACTATGATGTGGTCGTGATATGATTGTGATTGAGACAGGTGATTTATAATACTATTATGTGATCGTGATATAATCGTGATTGATGACATGTGCATATTCATTATTCATCCCATGTGTGAACTATCTGTTGCATGAGTTATGAGACACTGATATGAGGATGGATGGATATGAGACACAGTTGAGACTAGCTCCGGCTAGAGATATATGAGATGGACTAGCTCCGACTAGCGATTTGGATGTCGATGGGATCTGGTTCCGGCGGTGATACATGGTCCATGTGTGGCCCCCATGGGTTCTGATTTGAGTATTCAGCGCGGACTGATTACGTCAACAGATGTGTATCGTAGGACAGACATGCATCACGACTACATGACATCATTATTGCATTTTGCATCGCATTTGCCTTATCTTTGTCTGTGATGTGTGGATTGTATCGGTTTACCCTTCTTATGTGGAATTTGATCTACTTGCTCTTATTTGTTGATCTGAGGTTAATGAGGATATACTGTTGGTTCTGGCTGTTGAATATGATCTGTTTAGTATAGGTTGGTTGGTTTGCTGTTAGATTGAAGTTTCGGTGGTTCGGTTGGGATTGAAAGGAGTTGTTTGTAGCTGCTAGTTTTGCTTAGTTTAGAGTTACTTGCGAGTACCTGTGGTTTTCGGTACTCACCCTTGCTCTACACAATTGTGTAGGTTGACAGCTCTCTCTCAGATTCGGCTTAGTATTTTCTTTAGCAGTTTGAGCTTCGGGACATACTCGAGAGGTAGCGGTTCAATCCAGACGTGCCCTTGAGTTATCTTTACTTTCAGTTTTGTTCTATTCGAGAACTATACTCTGAGACTTGTATATTTTTATTCGAATTCTGTATTTAGAGGTTTGTACATGTGACAACCAATTTCTGGGTAGTGTTGAGTTTTAATTAAAGTCTTCCGCTTATTTATTATCTTTTTTTCTCGTATTTCTACTTCTCTATCGTTGTGGTTGGGTTAGGTTGACGTGTCCGGTGGGAAATGGACACGTGCCATCACATCCGATATTGGGGTGTGACATTTGACGTGAGGGGGATAGGCTTCTTGGCTCCATGTGTGAGTTCATACGAACAAAATTACATCTTGGTGGTGTTTGTGTATGTATCCAAGTAGGTGATAGAAGTTGTGCTTCCAACAATGAGGAAAAGAGTGTACTAACTTTGAGGAAAATAATATTTTCTCTAGATTTGGGACTCTACGTGCTATTATCAATGATTGAAGATCATACTTCTGTAAGCAACTATTCATTGCATTACTGGCCAAATATGGAGTAAAGCATAAGGTAGCAATTGCATATCATCTGCAGACCAATGGACAAATCAAAGTCTCCAATAGAGTGATAAAGGCCATCCTATAAAAGTCTGTGAATAACAACAGAACAAATTGCTCTAAAAAACTTGATGATGCTCTTTGGACTTACCGTACAACATTATAAACTCTTATTGGCATATCCCCTATATCAATTGGTCTTTGTTAAGGCCTGTCAATTGCCAGTTCATCTAGAGCATAAGGCATTATGGGTGCTCAAGAAGAGAAATCTCTATTGGAATGAGGCCATTGAATTGAGGATTGATCAGAAGAATGAGTTGGATAAATTTCGCCTATAAGAGCGCATCACTGTACAAAGCTAAGTTAATGAGCTATCAGTTGCGACATCTCTGGAAGGGTTGTGACTTTTTCGAAGTGTTGTTCTTTACAAAAGGTTGTATCTTTTCTAAACGGTTATGACCATTCTAAAAGGTTGTACTTTTTCCAAAGGATTGTGAACTTTCTAAAAGGTTGTCCCTTTTTCCAAAGATTTGTGACCTCTCTGATAAGACATAATCAACACATTTTCAAACTACCCTTTGTTGGTTATAAATAGAGAGGTTTTCTCTCATTTTTCATCATTAAATTTTACCTTCTTTTGCATACATTTTCTTACAAACAAAATAGAGTATGTGTGTGATCTTATTACGGACTTTTGAGTTCGTCGAAGTTATGGATGTTTGAGGTGCTGCTACTTCTTAAATAGTTTATTCGTTTTATTTAGGGAGGAAATAATTCACAACCTCGAGTACAATGAGAGGATTAAATTCCTTAAGTTCACACAGGGAGTTTTGTGGACTCTGATAATTCTTTTTCTGTTCATATTTATAGTTTCTAGTTTGCTAATTTGAATACAGGGGATAACATATCTTTCTTACTGTATTCACTAATGTCTATATAGATAAACGATTTTCGGTTGCCAATCCTGAAATACTTTTAAATTAAAATTTAAAAATTTACTTACAATATAAATAGCTAATCTTTCAAAAATTTGTTATAAATATACCTCAATTTTTATTAATATTTTTGTATTGCCTACATTGAAATATATTTAAAAAGTTATTATTACCACTCCTCTAGTCCATATTGAGTGACTTGTATGAACTTTTTTCATAGTCCAAAATAAGTGAAATTTCAATGTTGCAAGAAAATTGTTGGGACTCTTTTCCACATTTACCCTTCATTTAATGAGGTTATAAACTACTTCACATTTTCTATGAAACTAGTTCAAAAATAATCAAAAGTGTAATAGGGCAAAGTAATTTTAAATTTATGCTCTTTAATATTTTTCCTAAAGGGTGTGTCATACACTAACAACTCACTTATACTAACAAGGGTTGTGGTGAAGTGGTAAGTACTCCTTCATCCTTAACCAAAAGGTCTCGGGTTTGAGTCCCTTTGGGTACAGAGTCGCCTTTATTAGGGAAGCGTTTTACCACTAAATATGGGACTATTTGGTGTGAATCCAGATTTAGTCGTGCTCCAATGTAGATACCAGGCACTGGGTGAGAAACCAAAAAATAAAACAACTCACTTATTATGAACTAGAGGGGTATATTTTTTTTACTTGTATAAATAGATATTAGAGTTTTGATTACTATTAAAATGTTAACTTTTTAATCTGCTCATTTATTTCATTTTAGAATGTCATAAACTTATATATACTCAATTAGTATTTTTTTTACTTTTATTTTTTCGATAGGAAATATTAATTTTTTCATAAAAAATTTGTTACATAAAAAAATTTCATGATTTTAAAAGAAGTAAGAAGAGGAGACAGAGGTTGATAATGCAGAGGGTGAAATAAGCAATTTCGATAGTCAATAAGGACAAAGGGGGGAGAATGTATATTGTTCATAGTTGAGGGGAGAGTTTGATTTTTAAAACAAAGTTGAGGGTGTAAATGATTTTCACCCTTTACTTTTTTCATTCTCTCTTTCACTATTTATTTTCTTATTATTAAATATTCTATAGTCTAACAACCCTTCTTTATTTTACAAAATTATTGTTCTGTTTTTTCTTACAAAAATTTCAAAATTTGCTTAATATTCTTCAAAATTTCAAACATTGCAACAATCAATCATTATATTGAAGAAACACGACACTATTTTGATATCGTTATTTTAGCAAATTTTTAAGCCATTTTTGTTATTCTAAGTTTATATTATATTTTTCTATTATTAAATTGTCATTGTTGATATTCTTACTTCACAAGTATATGTTCTTTTTTTGAGTAAAATTTAGAAATAGCAAACATAAAAATTATATTAGCTCACTATAGCTATAGTTTTGCTATTTGCGCTCCATAGCAAATTATAGTTTGCTATGGAGCATCTGATTTGTATAAATCGTGACGAATATTGGGCGTCTGTGTCTATGAAATTTGTATTTGTATATGCATATGTTCTTTGTAGGCTAGAGTGGCGAGCGAGATTAGGAGAGAGAGGATAGAGGCGAGCGAGAGAGGGCAAAGAGTGGAGAGAGGTGAATTGTATATGTATATCGGTTAGATAATTGTATATATGTAACTACTACGTATATGTATCAATGATTATGTTTGTATATCTGCATAATATTTGATTTTGAGTACAATTGAATAGAGTTAACAAACGATTGAATTGATTTAAAATATTTATATTTGTATATCAAATCTCTCTCACGTTTTATACAAACACATTGTACATTGTATTTGTATAATTTGTGTTTGTATAAATCTTAAGAGAGAGAGAGAGAGACAAAAGAGAACTGGGCGGGGGAAGATTTATTTTAATATAATTATAAGTGAATAAGACAGAGAAATATGTATTTGTATTTGTATATACAGTCTCTCTCGCTTTATACAAACACAAACACAATTTATACATTTGTGTTTGTATAAAAGTGAGAGAAGTGAGGGAGTAAGTTGAGAGTGGCGAGCGAGATTCAAGGGAGAGAGGCGAGAATGCAAATGAGTTTGCTATAAATTAGAATTAAATGAAACTGTAGCTATAGCATATATTTGAATTAATAGTTTGTTATAATGTGCAATTTCCCTTCTTTTTTTAGTTATTATTAGAATTTATTCAATTTAAATATGTCAACTAAAAAATATAACTTCATATCTAAAAAAAATATTACTAGAATATTGCACATTTGTTGTAAAACATAAGAACAAAAGAACAATATAAAGATTAAGACAAGAAGAATATAATACAAGAGGAACAATATGAGATAACTTTCTTTCTTTCAAGTGTTCACCAAATTTTCAAGTATATACAATATGAACCCTTATGCCTCTATTTATAGTGTAACATAGAGGTATACAAAAGGTTAGTCATAAACATGACATTAACATCAATATAATTGGGGAGGTTATGGAAGTGAAAGGTTACAAGAATAATGGTTATAAAGGTGGAGGTTATGGAGGTTATGGTTATAAAGGTGGAGGTTATGGAGGTTATGGTTATAAAGGTGGAGCTTATGGAGGTTATGGTTATCTTCATAATGGAGGAAAGTAATGGAGTAACTTCTTGATGTAGTGGACATCCACAATATATTATTTTATAACACTCCCCCTTGGATGTCCATAGATAATATGCCTCGTTAAAACCTTACTAGGAAAAAACCTCGTGGAAAAAAATCCTAGTGAATGAAAAAGAGTACACATATCTTCTAATAGGCGTTGAATGTTGTCTCGTTAAAAACCTTACCAGGAAAACCCAATTGGGATAAAACCATGGTTAAGGAAAAGAGTACAACATGTATTTTTCTCTCCCTGATAAAAACTTTACTTGATATCTCGGAGACGATGCATTCCAATCTTATATCACAACTTCTCAAATATTGATGTTGACAATCCTTAGTGAATAAGTTTACAAGATTATCACTTGGATGGGTCTTTGAACGTCTATCTCACAATTTTGTTGAAGATCACGTGTGAAAAAGACTTTTGGTGAAATATACTTTGTCCGATCTCCTTTGATTGTATCCTCCCTTCAATTGAGCTATATATCATTTTCGTATAGGTGGCTGAAATATTCTTTTCAAAAGAAAATCACATATTTTTTGAATATGATAGATCATGATTCCAACCAACACACTCCGACTTAGTTTATAAATCAATATTATTTCTGCATGATTTGAAGATGTGGTTGCTAATGTTTGATTATTTGAATGTCAAGATATTGATATGCCTCCATATGTAAATAAATACTCCATTTGCGATCAAGCTTTATGCGGATCAAATAAATATTCAGCATCTACATAATCAAATCATTTCTGACTCGGAGATTGATTATTTCAATTTTATTGAAGCTCGTCTTTTCTTCTCAAAGAAAATCACACATCTTCTATATATTGAGTCACTTGCTTTGTTAGTTGCTTGTCATAACTTGAATGATAATATGGCTATCCTTTCACATAACTTTCGTTATGTATATCAAATAATCTTCTAGCATTTGCATAACCAACAATCTATAAGTGCACCAATTGCACTAATACATGACATTTTAAATCATTCAAGAGATCAAAAAGATTCTTTCTCTGTGTGAAGCAGTCTCAAAACCATTGGATACTCAATGGAATTGCTTTAAGACCTTTTAAATCTTTTAAGAATTTTCATACAACCTTCATCGTCTAGTTAGACATGATAATCAGTCATTATACATATTCAAGTATTTAATCTATTACTAGACTGAAATAAGTCTCATTGCATCCACCACTGGAGAACATATCTCTATTTAATAATGTCAGGACTTCTGTGAAAACCCTTTATGCCCTGAGGCACAAATCATACTTTATATCTTACGGTTATACTTTCGCACAATGATTCATTTGTACCCCACTGACATATATTTTGATCTATGAACTACAAGTTCAAAAACATCACTTTTCTAAGTGAAATAAAATATACTTGAATAGCGCATTTTATTTGGCCAATCATTTATCTTTCCACATTATATGACAGATTCAAATTTAAGATCCTCGTAACCATTTATAGCATTGAGTGCTACTTCATATCAAAGATACCGTCGACGGTCATTTGACTCGATTTCAATACGACATAACTTATCGAGATCTCTTCATTTTTCATCATTTTCAGGTACCTGAATCTTTGCCAAGGTTTATGAAGTGTTATGTCATAGTGCTCTTTCAAAGCACATATCTCATTATCATGACCATTTTGATAATTTGCTCCTCTCCTTCCTCAAGGAGTTTTACGTTTGGAATCGATTGATCTATCACGCTTCCGGCGTACCATAGACTCTGTCCTTCAAGGACTATTTATTGGAGCATTTGCAGCTTAATGAAAATATTGGGTCAATAAATACATCTGGCAACTTATTTGCAACATTTTACAAATGAATTATCTCTTGAACTTCAAGTTCACAATCTTTTTTTAACGAGGATCTAGATAATTCACCCCACACATAAGTTTCAGCTGCTAAACATATCTCCCCCTAATGTTAGAAAATCTAACATTTACCCCAACCTCATTTGGGGATCCATCTTTGTGCATGGTGGAGCAATAAAACTATATGTGCACACATCAAATTTTTAGTTGGAAATTATTTGGTTCTTGACCCGGAACCAATTGTGATAGGAGAACCTTGTTGGCTTGATGCATACATGTTAAATAAAATCATCTCATACTAAATTTTATTTGAGAGATTAGTTCCCATAATCAGTGGTCTAGCAAAATTGGAAGCAAACAATTTCTGCTAAACCAACCAATATTATCAACATAATTTTATAGTTTGAAACTGTGCTCTTAATTTAACAATTTGAGCAAACAACCTTACAAAAACCAATTTGTAAGTTGATGCAAATATACATGTTACCATACCATAGATGCATTTATTAAATCATAATAGTAAGCGGTGCACATGGCAGGTGAATGGGCTCATATTCACCTTTTTATATGTTCCAAATAATTTCAGGGGATACAATCCCAACCTTAGTTGGTACAATAATCATTTTATCATGAGAACAAGCAACACAAGAGAATTCTTGAAGAATCTTTTATTTCTTCAACATATAACCACATGAATTCTCAATTCTTTTGCATCACATTTGAACCGAAATGGTCAACCGGTTATGCCAACTGATATTTATTCTAGTAAACTTCCAGTTTACTTTTGCATGCGATTTCATCATCATGCCTATATTTGTATACAACAAACAAGAGAAAGGCAGGTAACCTTTTATGTAAATATTCATAACCCGTTTTGATTGTAGTAATCTGAAGATATTTAATCTTTCAATACTTTACAGTCTCAATATAATGATTTTTTTGCAATTCCTCCGAAATTTAAAAAGTTTCTTTTGAGACTTATTACAACCTCAATATTATGAACTATTTTCATTTATGGATAGTAACAAATTAGTTCTTCCGAAACTCTTAATTAAGTTTGTGTACTGCCACAAATTTCACAACACCATTCTTATGGTGACCATCTCCTCCAAGGAGAAAATTATTGTTATTGTCATGGTTAAAATTATTACATACTTATTTCTTGACAATCAATGACAAATTTGTGTTGCCACACAACATATATTTTGGTCATGACCACAACTTTTATAGAAAAGAATTATTTCTTTCTTTTGTCCTCCAATAGTTCATAATAAAACATACCACAATAATTGTGTAGTACTCAAAGTATATGATCAAAACGACAATTTATGTCAAAATATATTATTTTTTTCAATATCTCAAACCTCCCGTAGAGGTGAGATGTGACATTTATCCAACCATACATGAACATGTCATTATCCATACGAACACAAGTCACATTCTCTTCAAGAAGTGGACCATTATCATTTGTACATGCTCCATAAATTTTTATTAAAAACTCATTGTCATGCTTTGACTTTATCAAATTTATGTGACCCACCTCAACATCACTTTAAAAGGTCAAATGTACTAAACGTACTACCACATTGTATTTCTTTATTTTGATGGAGGATTTTCAAAACTTTTCAAATTGGATTGCACCAACAACAATGTGCCCAATAACCTTTCATACCACTTTGATGGCCAAAAATTATCTTCACATTTGAAGGACCATCTTAAGAACCCATAATGTTCTTCCTTTTAATTACTACAATTGACCATTAACATTTTACCACACTCATATTCATACATTTAACCACTTGTCATTTTTAGACACATTATGTCCTGCTTCCACATTCACATAAAAAAATGGAGCAAATCAATTGGACAAATTTCATGACTTTTATCAAGAGCATATCAATTTGCTCAATCATTGTTACATCGTCAATATATAATGATGGGACTTGAATCCAACGTCTTATCCATAATAAGGCATTTTAGGTCATTATTTGTTGGGACCCAACCCAACGTTTTATTATCACGATGCACCAGGACTCTCACCCGATGTATTACCCTCTTGGTGCGATAGGACTTGAATCCTTCGTCTTACCCTCAATCAATGACATAATAAGCCAAATATAATATGACTCACCATTGAGCCTTAAAAAAATATTGTCACTTTGTGGTTAACATGCACAAATAAATATAGTATAAAAGAAACACAATAAAAATATTCTCAATAAAGTATGTACTAATATCTTAAACTTTTCAAAAACAGAGAGTTACATATACCGTTATATTATATTATGTTTGGTGCACAATAATTAAGCTAGTGAATTACCATTATAAATCAAAGAATCAATTGCACAGTAAGAAAATAATAATTCCAATTACACTAAAATAAAACTGCTCACTAACACCACTCCTTTTTCAATTTCCATGTGAACCCAAAAGATTTCACAAACAAAACAAAATAAATTAAAAGCTTATGCAATAACCAAAACAGTGAGCATAATCATAAATAAAATATAAATTAAGTTTCACATACAAAATAAAGTATATATAGTCATAGGTGGAAAAAGAAATGCACAGTAACAATAATATTAATCATTCACCTTGTTCACAAGTAAAATATAAAATAGATTCTACAATAATTTACCTTGTTTCCGAGAGAAAAATAAGCACAACTATTTACCTTCTTTTATTTACTTTGCTTCAATCCTGCAATGGTAGAACATTCGTGTTGATAACGTGTTGTAAAACTTAAGAACAAAAGAACAATATAAAGATGAAGACAAGAAGAATATAACACAAGAGGAACAATATGAGATAACTTTCTTTGTTTCAAGTGTTCACCAAATTTTCAAGTGTATACAATATGAACCCTTATGCCTCTATTTATAGTGTAACAAAGAGGAATACAAAAGGTTAGTCATAAACACATGACATTAACATGAATATAATGGGGAGGTTATGGAAGCGAAAGGTTACAAGAATAATGGTTATAAAGGTGGAGGTTATGGAGGTTATGGTTGTCTTCATAATGGAGGAAAGTAATGGAATAACTTCTTGATATAGTGGACATCCACAATATATTATTTTATAACAAAGGAGTATTAGGCTCATTTTTTAGTTTTGACAAGATAAGGTGTATATTGGTTCTCCATGTATTATAGGTTTCCAACTTATTATTTTTTGCTAGTCAAGGGAGATTATAAGCAATTAATGGGGCGGACCAATTATTATTTATCCAAACATTATATTTTTAGACATAAATATAAAAACGAACTAACACAAAATATATTACTGAGCACCAATTTCAGGAGGTGCTAATTGTCGATTAAAGGTAGTTAATACTACTTTCTCCGTCCCATATTGGATGGGCACTTTCTATTTTATATGGTGATTACGAAATCATTAATAAACTAATTAATTTTACTATTTTATCTTTTGTTCATATCAATACACATAAATGAATTAGAAAAATATACACAAAGTATAGGAATAGCTAGGCATTGGGAATTGTTCATATTCCAAAGATCATACTAATTGTAGGGGTAAAATGGTTTTTTCTTTAAAAATTAATTCTATCATGATTTAGTAAACGATCAAGTAATATGAGAAAACTATTTTTAGCAAGATGCCTATCTAATATGAGACGGAGGGAGTAGTGACTTAAAGTTCTTAGGTCCGCCAATAAATATAAAAGAAAATATTTGTAAGTTGATGGAGTAAAATATATATAAAAATAACGCCAATATACTAATTCCTTCATTCCATATTAGTTGTCAAGTTATTAGAAATAGTTGTCCCAAAATATTCATTTTACGAAATCAAGATGAATTTTAATTAAGTTTATCCCATTTTGCCCTTCGTATTTAGTGTTCTTGAAAAGAATCAATATTTGATTACATAGCATAAAAATTATAAATTTAAGTACAAGCAAATTATTATTGGTTGATAATTATGATTGCTCATATATCGACAAGATTAGTTAAGCCTTATTGATAAATAGAATACCTACAATTTGGTGAAAAGAGATTAAGGATAGTTTAGTAAAAAGATATTTTACTTATAATTTCTTAAAGAACCTGACAAAGAAAATGTGACGACTAATATACCACAAAGAGAACAGAACATCTATTTAATAAGCACTCTTCAAACATTAGAGCATAGAATAAACAAAATATTATCTCAGTCCTTGTAAACTATTGTGGATTGAGTATGGATGATAATAAACATAGTACTATTTTAACCAAAAATAAATAAATAAACATAGTAGTAAAATCACATGATAAGCTGCTTTAGTAACACACAAGATTCCCCCAAAGAAAGGTAGAAAACATAAACCAAACCAAGCAAGAAAGCATAAAATGCTGAATAGACATTTGGCTGCTAGTTGTGGCTTCTATACGGCTCACTCCCTGGCTTAGCTCATATAAAATGCTAAATCTCATACATGATCTGCATTTTCTTATCTTAATATAAAGAGATAAGTATAAAAAAAAAAAACACCTAAACTATTTTTTTTGAGTTTCATACCTAAAGTTTAGGTCCTAAACTATTAAGAGTGAATTTCAAACATAAACTACCACTTATTAGTTTGACAAACACACCTTAGTGGTGTGTGTAATGCACTCTCTTTTTTATTTGAAAAAATATTGACACATGATCTTCCACATGGATAAAATATGTCACCTTAACAAAAATTAAATGATAAACTATTAAATTAATTAAAAATTAAAGACTAAAGTATTACTATCCCAAAAATTAATATTCTTTTTTTTAAAAATAAAATATAAATTATTTTTCTTACTCCACTCCACTCCACTCCATCCCCACCTCCTACCCCCCCCCCCCTGGCGACAATCCCCTGTCCTTTTATTTTAAAAAAAAATTATTTTTGAAAATATATTTCAAATTTTAAAATTTTCATTTTTTTGTCCCCCTACCCCTACCCCGACCACCCCCACCCCACCACCACCACCAACCCCCCATAAAAAATTAAAAATATATTTTTTAAAAATCATTTTTACCCAACCCCTATCTCGAACCCCTACCCCTGCTACTCATCCCACAAAAGATAAATTAAATTTTTTTTTTAAAAAAAATTCAGATCCTGATTTGAAAGTGAGTCTGGTGTGGCCGAATCCTATTCAAAAATTGAGTCCCGCATCAGGTGTCTGAATCAGATCCTGATTTGAAAGTCGAGTCCTGATTCGAGTGTCAAAGTCGAATTCCGAATTGATCAATCGTGTTTTAGGTTCGTGTGTCGAAATCAGGTCGGGATTGGGTCCTAATTCAAATATTAGGTCTCATGTAGGGAGTCAGAGTTGGTCCTAATTTGAATATCAGGAATTGGGTAGGTAGTCGAGGTCAGGTCCTAATCGGTCTCGGGGTCGAGTCAAATGTTGGGGTCGGATCCTAGTTTGAATTTTAGGTCTCAAGCGGGAGTCAGGGTCAGGTCTCGGGGTTTGATTGTGGATCGATCGTCAGGGTCCTTTCCAGTTCAAGTGTCGGGATTGGGGTTAGGTATCGAGTCGGGAGTTGGAGTCAGGTCCCAGATCAGGTATAAGAGTCAGGGTCGGGTCTTAGTTTGAATTTAGGATCCTGGATCGGTTATCGGGGTAGGATCTTGAATCAGTCTACGGGGTCAGGTCCCAAATCGGTTATGTCGAGGTTCATTTTCATGTTAGAAACTATTTTCCTAAACAGTATTTTCTACTTTCTAGCAAAAATTAAAAGTTAATTTTGATATTTTCTAGGAAATATTTTTCATTCACTAACGTAACAATAGAAAATATTTTATACTCACCAACCAAACATGAGAAAATAAATTAGAAACCAACTTGTTTTCCAAGAAAACATTTTCTAGGAACACATTTTTCATGAAAACATTATCCTTCCTATCAAACACAACCTTAATATCAATTGATACCATATCGAGATGCAAAAATCAAAATTCTAACACAAAGAATAAGAAACAAAGATAAACAAAAGATAAAAGGATAGAATAGGAGACACGAGATAGAAAACAATTGAGAATAATGATTATAGATCAATCAATATCCCCAGCTGACTTGATTCCACAAAGCACCAATCCTATAAATGTATGACACGAGAATGAGACTAATAGATAATCAGGAAATATCAAAATCAAGACCACATAGTTAAGAACACCAAACAACACTACAACAAATATGATATATAGCTATGAAATTATTAGCTACGACATCAAATTCGTCACTAATTATTTGCTTTTAGTGACAAAATTTACTTTTCGTGCCTAAATATATGAGACACATATTTTTAGTGACGAAACATAAAAATCCATAACAAAGTTTCGTCCACTAAAATTTCCCACCAAAAAATTAATTGGCGCCATTTATTAAGTAGTGTTAGTCACGAATTTAAAGTTATCGGTGACACATTATTTCGTCACTAATAATGTATCTAATTCATGGCAAATTATTTTTTGTCTTAAAATTTATTTATTTTTGGACCCAAAAAGTTTCATCTAAAAAATATGTTGTTACAATATCGACAAATTTGAGTTCGTAGTTATATATTATAAGTTTTAGCTATAAGAATTTAGATTTAATTATGATATTTATTTTCGTCACTAATAGTATAAATAATTGGTGACAAAGATTTTATTGTCTCTAATCAATCTGTGATTTAGTGACAACAAAAAAATTGTCAGAAAATATGTAAGGTGTTAAATAGCGACGACTTAAAATTTGAAGCGAATAATTCAACTATTTGCTACCAAAAAAATTCATAGCTAAATACAATTTTTTGTTACAATTGTTCATAATTACAAGTGACAACTTACAAAAAAAAAATATAAGTGCTTCATAAGGAATAGACAGAGTCCTTTCTTTAATTGGCGAGGAAATATATTAAAACCAACAAATTCGGTCCATTTTGTAAAATTGAAAAAGTTCAATTCATCAATTTTCTTAAGTTACACAATTTTAAAATGCATCATTTCAAAAATACAATTCAGGTTATAAGTACCATGAGTGGGGTACGGTTCTACCACTAGATCACTAATATTTGTTGGCTTAACACTTTTATTTTTTATTTGATACACTTTCATCAATAAAGACGATAGAAAAAATAATTTCTCAAGTCTTAGTGCTAATTTTTGTGCGTGTCTATTGATTTGTGATTGGTAAACTGCATAGACTAAGTCGATCTATTTGCTTCTTTCTAAAAATATGTACATATTTAATAGTAATTCCATATACGTACTTAGATCAACTATACAGAGATAACATCGACTTAGAAACTTAGACTTTGCAAAGGTGCGAAATATTTCATGAATTTCTATTAACTTTTTCCATCAGTGTGAAAATCGAAATAAACTAAACAATGAAAGCACAACTGAAAGAAATAAACCAACTAGGATTTCAAATATATTATGATGAAGTCTATAGTTATGGGTATCGATGTTTCTTTTCAAAACAGTTGATTTACTGATCGAATTGAACCGATTATTCATTTTTTTAATAAAATCAAAAGTTTAATTTTATATAAAATTATAATTGTACTAAATAATTTTTAAAATTTATAAAAATAACTAAATAAAATAACAGAATCATACTGAATATATTTAAAGATATGTTAAAAAATATACAGTTTAATTAAAATATAATCTACATTTGAATGAATTGTGGGTGGTAAATTTCATGCACTTGTGTATGTGTATAAATAATCATATAATATATTTTATCTACAAAAGTTAAATTTGAAAGAAGTGAATGAAGTTAAAAATAAAATAAAAATGAGAGACAAGAGAGAGTTGATCGGATGGTAAGCACTCCTCACTTTCAACCTTAAGGTTGTGAGTTTGAATCCCCAAAAAAGCATAATGTGGGAGCTCCTAGGGAGGAGTTTAAAATAAATTGAGATGGGAGGATAATAGGAAAATTAACCTTTTTTATAATAATAAATTTGTCTCTAATTAATACATTAAATAACAAAATAATTTTTGGTATATAAAATATAGTCATTAGTGACAAAATTAGATTTTGTTCAATTACGAAATACATATAACTTTAGAGACAATTGATCTCGTCACTGATTGAAGTAAAATAATTAGCGACGATATAATTTTGTCTGTAGTGATAACCTTTTTAGTGACAAAGCATACTATTAACTACAAAAAATATACTTTTTACCACAAATAAATTTGTCACAAATGTTTAAGCATTTGGGGACAATTTTTCTTTTTGTAGTTAATATAATACTTTTAGCGACGAAGCACTAAATCGTCTTTGTATACTTTTAGCGACACACATTTAGTGACCACTGATTGACAAATTATTTTTCGTCTCATAAGATTTTTAGTGACAAAATATGATTTATAAATGATGAAATATGATTTATAAATGACGAAATTATTTGTCCCTGATAATCAAATTTGTTGTAGTGCAAATACCATGTATTATAGAAAATAACCCTTAAGAGGAATGATTTCCTCTAGCAAGCAATCTAATTAGCATTCTCTGGCTCAAACCCCCTCAAGAGTATACTCAATCCATAAGAATTCAATATATCAAAATAATCTATGTAATTAAAATGATATAGTGTAGTATTTATACTAAACTAGACTTAGACTACACATTAATGATGGTTATTACAAAAATATCATTGATGAATTAAGAGTTCTTTTTAGTCAAGACGTTTGCATTTTAAGAATGTCATTTTGCATTTATAGCATCTTTCTCGAGTTAGAGTCAATTGTACTTCCACTTTAGCATATTCTCAAGCCTCATGCCTTCATTCTAAACACCCTCTAAGCCTCCAACGTAGAGACTCAATCTAAAGTCTACAAATTTCTTAGCTCGCCTTCGAGTGTAAGATTATGATGATTGAAACTCGGCTTATATCACTGAGTAACAAGGTTTGGAGGGCCTACAAGTATTTCATTGGTTCATAAAAGTAAACACCAAACTAATCAAAGATATCGAGAACAAAGATATGTTGATAAAAAGAATTTTGACACATTGTTCATGTGACACGGAGTTGGTGCTAGTTAGCCTTCGATTTTGGCAATGCGCATTTGCGAGAGCCAACATTGTTGTTTGCAAGTAAATGTGTTTAGATAGGGTACCTAGTACTGTAGTTGTACTCTGTCCAAGAGACATTCGATTACTCCGATCGAGGGGTCTTGAAGGTTTTTGGCATTTTTCGTGTAGGAACTAGTTTTCTCCCACCACTATCTTCTACTAAAACATTACCTTTGATTCTTAGGTGGATGATCTCGACTTGATCCCCATGGATTGTCTTTCAAGAGACCTCCAATATTTTTGAAAGCCCCCTTGATAAGGTACGACGTACAAAGATGAGGCTCTCTCTCAATACATGACCACGAGAACTTTCTTAGACTCATTTGTCTATAGATCGGAGTCATTGGGGTTCGTATATATTCTCATTTGGTTAGTTTTAGTTGTGAGGTTTGGGATGATCTCTCATTCCACTCTTATTATTTTTCTTATACTTGTCCTAGTCTTCGTCCTTGAGGCTGTTTTGATCCTTACATGTCTATAGATTTTGTCGGTTGCGAAATAATCATTGGTGAAGGAATATCGTTTTCATAATAGACTCAAGTCCATACCAAATATGATAGAATCTTTTTGGTGTATATACCTTGATGATTCCGCAAGGAGTTATAACAACATATCAAAATAACATCATATATATATATATATATATATATATGATTACTTTTGCATGTGAGTTGTGTCTTGGCAATCTAGGTTGTAAAAATGTGTTGTTTTATCTACTACAGAGGTTGAGCTTATTGTTGCTGTTGAAGCTTGTAAAGAGTTGATTTGGATAAAGAGATTTTAGGGGAATTTGGTTGTGCTCAAGAGAGGTATGTGCTTTATTGCGACAGTCAACATGTGCTATTCATCTTGGCAAGAATTCTACATTTCATGGTCGGTCTAAACACATTGATGTGAGATATCATTGAATTCGAGATATATTGAATTCTAAGTTGCTTGAACTTGTAAAGATCTATACCAATGATAATGGTTCCGACATGATGACTAAAGCTTTTCCAAGAGGGAACTTTTAAGAATGTTGCATGATCGCCGGAATGGAGGTCTCCTCCACATAATCGGTAGGGGGAGAATTGTTGGGTTTTGGATCTTTTTTCCTTTCTTTGTGGATAAATAAAAGTTCAAGGTTTTGGTCTCCTTCCTTCCCTATGTGGATAAATTTAGCCCAATTTGACTAGCCCACTTTTGTCCATAATTAAGCCCAATATTATGGTGCATGTATAAGACTTTCTTTTAGGTCTTATTTTGAAGAATCACAAGAGTTAGATCAGCAGCCATATACAGGGATAAGTGAGAGAGTGCAGATTTTCGCACAAACCCTAGCAGCCAATTTCAAATCGTGATTCCCGCTTCGTTTCTTGTCCGATTAAGTTGATTTTTGGACAACTTGTTCCTTCCAACTTAATCTTTGATTGAGAAATGAGAGAGGGTGATTTAGAGTTCTGTAGCTCCATATTTTTTCTTGTGAACAGTAGCTGCGTTTTGGTGATTTTACTCCTTTTGTTTCTCTAGTTTTTGGTGCTATCGTGTAGTTGTGTTGCTCATTGTTTGACACTTTGTTGGTGGCCATTTTGGACAACACTTTTGTAACTCTTGTTGATCTTTAGTGGAGCTTTGGCCTTGTGGTTTTTACTCTTCACATCGAAGAGGTTTTCCACATTAAATTTGGTGTCTCATGTGTTGATTTATTTTCTTTGCTTTGGTTAATTTATTTGCTGCTCCAAACAGTGTTTTTCTTGCATTAGTTTTCTTTCCTTGGTTTAAATAGAAAGGAAAGTTTTGACTTGGGTTTTCTTCCGCTATTGCCCTGTCGTGAACATTTATTTTGTGCTTGCCTTTCCCAACAACATATCTATAGATTTTGTCGGTTGTGAAATAATCATTGGTGAAAAAATATGGTGTTCAGAATCGACTCAAGTCCATACCAAATATGATAGAATCCTTTTGGTGTATATATCTTGATGATTCCGCGAGGAGTTATAACAACATATCAAAATAACATTATATATAGTTGCATATTCTAAAACGACATCACACTGTTTATCAAAAATATTATTCTTTTGATTAACAGTGGAATTTATAACAAGGGATTAAAGGTTATTAAATTAATATCTATCAAGTTCATTTCATTTGGGGTGACCAAGGTGGTAGATCAAGACAATAATAATATAATCTACTAAAGGAAAAGAAAAATACAAGTTAGGATCGAATGTAGAGCCTTCTCCCATTGAAAGTTAAGGGGCAAATGTATTGCTCTCTAGTATTTCCTAATATCTTCAATTCTTCTAAGATATTTCTTTTATAGGTCACAAAAGTCGAACCACCGTACGTTTCGATATGAAATTACTACACGATTAGCACTAAAAAGGCTACTTAGTAGCACATGCCTACGTTTTGATGCTTCATATGAAACTTATTGGAGGCAAGTAAGCACAAGGTTTGAGATTGATTAATGTTGATCTCCTCAAGAGTCATTTTTTGGGTGTCCATATGTAAGATAACCTCTGTTGCCCGGTCACGAGATAACCTCAGGTCACACCAGGAAAGGTTCTTCCCAATCTTCCAGTACTGTAACAAGCATTTCCACATTTTTTTATTTTACCACGTGCTATAATCCGATTCATTCTTTTTCTAGACGTGATTTTTCCCATACATCAACCATATCCATGAAAAATCAACCATACCCATAAAAAACTCAGTGTGATATACATTCATTATTGACGTCTTTCGTGTATGTTAGCTCTGTCTCTTGATTTTAAACCAGTCCAAACCATCTTCAATATTTAAATTTTGTACATAGTTTATTTTTGTCCAAAAATGTGTTTCTAATGAATTCCAACCACATTCACTCGAAAAACAACTACTAAAAAAAATTCCTACTTTGAATTGAAGCTCCAAATAAGATTTAATGGTGAGATTACAATTTAGTATGATGCTGAAAATTGTTATCAACCGTTTCTTATGCTAGTGTATTAGATATAGATAAATTAAAAACAAGACGGGAGCGGTACCCAAGATCGATAATTCAATTTTTGAAGTTGTATTCTATATTTGCATAGTTATAAAGAAAGTTGGTTACCATGCCAATACCTAAAATGTTGACCATATGATTGTCAGTATATTTTTAAAGTAGTATTTTTGTTTCTTAAAATACTTGCCATGTTCCATTTTTTGAAAATTAAGTTATTTTAATTTTGATAAATATATTATTTATCATATTGATATGAAAAGTATTATACTTTTAATATTTTTCATATACTTTCTAAATATTTAAATTTAAAATTTAATTAAATATTGAATTACTCTAATTCAATTTGGTAGGAAATTTAAGTCCACCCATAAAAGATATTTTTAAGGTCCATTAGGGCAATTAACATTAATCCTAATATTTCTATATAGGTACATTTATGGTGTATGATAATTAAGAATATCGAAACGCCATACTTTTTAGCCCTCTTCTCTCTCACAATCAAGATAAGATTTAGATTATAATATAAGGAGTTGTTCCAATATATTGTAATAATCATCATCGGTCAGTAATTTCAGTTGTGATTCATTAAAGTCTTTTGCTTTTCCTATACCAACGAAAAATAATTTTTTATTTACGCAACATCTAATTAGTTAGAATAGATTATATATTATGTGTAATTCTATAAATTTAATTCTAAAATATAATCAAATTAACTTTAAAAAAATGTGATAATCATTTTGTTGACAAAGGGGGAGTGTATTTATCTTATTTTCCCAAATATATATTTGTGATATCGATTTATTAAAGTTAAACTCCTTGCAGAATAGTAATCAATTGAATTGACAACAAATTTAGTAACATGTCATCATAATACTCACATAATTTTATTAGTTGTACTCATTGTGTTTCAAATAATATTTTATATTATTTTTATTGGGCTAATATAATAATTTGTTCCTTAAATTTTGCAAGAACAAACAATTTAGATATTCGAATGAAATATTTTAATTAAATATCTCAACTTTTAATATAGTATTTCAATTAAATATTATCGGTTATTTTGAAATTTATTTTGTACATGTTCTCATTCGTTTATTAAGAGTTAAGTTAACTAAATAAAATATGGCATTCCCTTTAATTATATGCAATAGACTCAACAAGCCATAAAACCCCATGCATTTTCTACTTGAGGTTGATGCATATAACTTAAGGTGCTGACACATTTTATGTGGCTAACTTAATTACCTAATAACAAATGAGAACACACACAAAATATTCAAAATTTGAACTGAAAGTATGTAATTGGAACATCAATTTATTAGGAATTGAAATTTTCAATTGAAACATGACTTAGTTCGAGTGTTTAAATGGATTATCATGAAAATTTTAAGGGATTACAAGCTATGTACAACAACAATAACAATAACAACATACTTTGTGTAATTCTATAAGTGGAATGTCATTTCTATTCTTTCACCCTTTTATAACTTTGTTATGCTCCCTCCATTTCAAAATAAATGGTTAGGGGTGTACAAAATCGAACCGAAAATCGAACCAAACCGCAAATTGAGTCAACCCAAAAAAAAGACCCGACTAGTGGTTTGGTTTGACTTGGTTTGGTTTTGAAAAAAAAACCCGACTGTATTTGGGTTGGTTTGGTTTTAACTAAAAAAAACCAACTCAAGACCAAACCAACCCGACATTATATATATAATTTTAAAATTTTATTTTATACATAAAAATATTTACTTTGTTATAATTTTTAAATATTTCTTATACTTTTTCATTGTTTTCATCTTTTAATATATTATTTCAAGTTTGAAACTTAGAATTATTAATGGGCCAATAAAGATTATAGTCCACAGATGTTGGTAATTATAATAAAGCCTAAATCAAAAATCAAATTAATACTAATGCAAAAATAAAATCAATTCAACACTAAGAATGACAATAATATTGAATATTTGTTCTTTAGTTTTACATTGGTTTGGACAATTAAAATACATAATCTAATTTTAATTTCCTTTAATATTTAGTCATGTAACTAATACTTATTAAACTTAATTTTAGCATGATTTAGTACTTTTAAATTATGATCATTTTCATTATGACTTGTTAATTTGCAATATTTGTTTTACGCGATTTCATTATTATTATTATTTTTGTTGGATATTTTAGTATCATTACTCATATCATATTGTGTTATATTTTTAAGAAACATCTTAGATAGTTGTATTTTGGTAGGACTAAATAAATATTTGAAGTACAAGTAAATTATATGTTTGTATGAATATTTTACCGGAAAAACCTGAAACAACCCGAAAAACCGAAAAACCTGAAAAAATCCGAAAAAACCCGAGTTTTATTGGTTTGGTTTGGTTTATAAATTTAAAAATCCGACATAAATGGTTTGGTTTGATATTGGAAAAATCCGAACCAATCCAGCCATGTACACCCGTATAAATGATATATTTAGTTTAATCACACCTTTTAAGAAAACTACTGAAAGTAAAACATATTTTTACTAGCTTACCTTTAATAAACAGCTTGAAAAAAATGTAGCTCTTTTTGATAATTTCTCGACTATATGAAACTTTATTGAATTAAGGGTATTAATCAAATACTAGTTGTTTTGAAACAAAGTATAAAAAAAACACCACATATTTTAGAACAATCGATTAATAAATAATGCCAAAGAAACTCAAAAGACAAAAACTTGTTTGATAAATGTGGTGGTGAGTCAAATTTATAACTAGTCTTTTGAATTCCTCTTTACTTATATAACAAGTTGATAATAATTCCTTCTTTTCTAGCTAGTAATAATAACGTGGCTTTTGAGTTGTCAGCTCGGCTTCCATCAAGCCAACACAAAAGAAAGAAAAAGAGAGAGAATGTGAAATTAAAGCTTCATCGATCAAGCTAGCCATACATATTATTTAAAGGAGTTTATAATATGAATAATTAAGATGGGCTCAATGGAGACAATATCACAAGCAATGAAAAAATTTGGAGATGAAAAAAGCACATTACTTGATGAATATGAAAGAATTACATTTGAAATACAATTAAATCAAGCTATTCTTGCTAGGAGTTTATCTGAGCCTAGCCGACGGAGTACTACTACTAGGCAGCCACCACCACTAATGGCTGCCGCCGATCAAGAGCCGTGCTGCCGCCACCATCGACGTCGTGGTTACGGATTCCAGAAGGTGATGAAGAAATTGCTCAAACCAATTCTTGGGAAAATCAAAGGAGATAAGAAGATCATGGAAACTCCTAAGGACCCAAGATTTTGGAACAAATTCAGTAGATCCTTAAGGCTTTAATTTTGTATTTATCGTTATAGTTATTTATTTCATGTTTATACTTTTCTTCGAGTAAAAGAATAATAATATATCAGCTTTTAGCATTGTTGGCAAAATTTCGAGATTTTGATGGTGTGATGGGAAATTAAATAACCAAAATTATATATGACTATTATCATTTGGTTGTTTAACAAATGTTGAAATATATTGTAGTATCTAGTCTGAAGTATCAATAAATTGAGTTTCGGTTCTTCGAAAATAGTACTCACTCTATTCCTAATTATTTGTTGACTTTTCATTTTTTAGTTGTTCCTAATTAGTTGTTCATTTTGACAAATCAAAAAGGACAATTTTGTCTTATTTATCCTCAATTAATTACTTTGAAAAAAGTACAATTTCTTGAAAATCTTAAGTTTTTAATTTATCCACTTTATAATTACGGAAAATATATTTGGCAGGACACTTTTTTGGCACAAAATGGCACTACCTTACTTTTTCAGGATAAGGTCGTAATTTCGCAGGAATGAAAAGGGTGATAGGGTAAATTCATTTTTTTTTGTACTCAAAGTACCCTTCAAAGTAAATCACTAAAAGAAAAGTTTTATATTCACTTCAATACTCTATTCACTCTATTTCTTTTAATCTTTTGATCTTTCATTATTGTTTATTCTTCCATTCATCTTCCTTTTTAGTAACCCTTGTTTTTAGGGGTATAAGGTATATTCATTAAATTTTAAAAACATTCTTTAAAGTAATATTTATTAATTTATTGATTAATTAATACCTCTACAAAATACTTTAGTAAAAGAATAATAATAGATCAGCTTTTTTTCATTCTTGGCAAAATTTCGAGATTTTGATGGTGTATGGGAAATTAAATAATCAAAATTATATATGACTATTATCATTTGGTTGTTTAACAAATGTTGAAATATATCGTAGTATCCAGTCTAAAGTATTAATAAATTAAGTTTCGATTCTTCGAAACTAGTACTCCTTCTATTCCTAATTATTTCTTCACTTATCATTTTTTAGTTGTCCCTAATTACTTATCCATTTTGATAATGTAGACACGTAATTTTTGACCGAACATAAGATTTTACACTTTTTTTTATTCCTTAATTATTTCTTCTATGTTTAAATTAGATATTTTAATTTTTGTCTTATTTTAGTAAGTTTATTTAAAATATTTGAAAATAACAAAAAAATAAAATTTTCTTTTCGTTTTAGCTTTAATAAATAAGCTAGTATTTCTTAATTATATTTTTAGATTAGCTATTTAACTTTTCTTATACTTTTCTTTTATTATTTTAAAATAGTTAACTA
Source organism: Solanum okadae (assembly GCA_036553675.1). Taxonomy (NCBI): domain Eukaryota; kingdom Viridiplantae; phylum Streptophyta; class Magnoliopsida; order Solanales; family Solanaceae; genus Solanum; species Solanum okadae. The sequence continues at coordinate 16,823,454 of CM071686.1, read as the reverse complement.
ATATTTTTGTCATTTTATTTTATATTTTTACGTATTTAATTAAAAAAAAATATCCTACACTACCCCCATTTTCCTAGACTACCCCCAACCCACGTACTACCCCCAACCCACTTACTACCTCCATTTCCCTCCACTACCCCAACTCATTCCCCACTTCCCACAAAAAACAATTAGCAACACCTTACCACAACTCCTCACATACACCTATATACTACACTCTACAACAATACAAATACACACACATACATACAGAAAAAAATAGATCAGCAATCAAAAAATACATACACACACATGCACAAACACCAAGAACCCATTCAACAAAAGCAACCAAAAACACAACACTACTACTATACTACATATGGCACACTACCAAAAAGGACCACACATATACGGAAAAAAAAGGAAAAATCAGTAAACAGACTCACATTTTATTTATATTTTTATTTCACTCACAAACAAAAGTTGAGATCGAGGTTTCGAGTTCGTGGTTCCTTATTATGATTGTTTCCTTTTCGTGAATTGAATTTTTGCAAGAGGTACCATTTAATTTTTATTGTATAATTTTTTATTTTCATGATTATATAATACCTGATTTCAATGTTAGGAAGTTGCTTGAATTTTATGTGTGTTTAATCTCATTATTTTTCATCTTGTACCATATGCTATTATTAATTATCTCTTGCATCCAACCAAAATTTATCAAATACCTGAAAAATTTATTATAATAGTTTGTTTAGTCAACTTCATTTAAAATTAAAAATGTTCATCCTAGAAAAATTAAGAATGAAGAGTTACACATTTTTTTTTTTTTTTTGGCTTTTTGTCATGACTTGTAAATATACTAAAAATATAAATGCAACTATGTCGAATTTTAATATGAAATAACTTTATATTTGTTTAAGATTTTAGGCTTTTTATTAAATAAATAATGTTTATAAATATAAATAGTAGAGGTAGTTTAATCACTAATAATACGCTTAAGCTTTTTAGTAATAGGAAAAATATTAAAATATATGACCCGTTTCAAAGGTCGATTTCAATTAAGAATGTGATTACACATCTTTCTTTGAAACACTTAAAAGAAATTCAAGGATGCAGTGATGCACTTTGTTCAAATTATTTTAATAATTAATTTTTGTTAATTCAAACCAAGATGTGTAAATTGAGATTATTAGGTGTGATGAACTCGAGAGGGGAAGACAATTATGTCTTCAAATGTCAAGATCGATAATGCAGTTTTGCATCCGATTTAAGACTAATAATTCAAGAATTAAAAAATAAGCAAATCATGACATATAGACACAAATTATCCAAAAATATATCTAGATAAGTATAAGTCAATAAAAACAATCGTGCTAGAACCACGGGACTTGAGGGATGCCTAATGCCACCCATCGGTCAACAGAATTCCTTATTCGAATTTCTGGTTCGTAAACCAAACAAAGAGTCATTTTCTTTTGATTAGGGATTAAACAAAAAAGTGACTTGGAACACCATAACTCAAATCCAAGTGGCGACTCTGAAAAAATAAATAATTCCTAAATCAATAACGTCACTTAAATTGGAAAAACGCTTCCTCCTCTGTGCGCGAAAAGGGGTGTGACATCTCTGACGACTCCGCTGGGGATACTAATCAGAATTCGAGCTTTGTTATGTTGACTTTTATTTTATCTTATTATTTATTTTTTTGAATATATTGTGTGTGATTGCCTGATATGATACTTGTTGCTCTTTTATCGTTTTTTATATTGTTGAACTATAAATTGTATTTCTTGGCGCAACCATCTGAGTTTCTAAAACTAGGGTAGTAGGTAATGCAGTTATGCATCACACTTTCATTTGAGATAAAACTGAAGTGTCTTGACACTCAGCGAGTGACTTTTAGTCACATATGTTAGGCGGGGTTGGATCCAACAATGAAGTCGAAATAGCGTTGCTACTGATAAGTTGCCCCTCCCTAGCTCGAGTTATTCACTCGGGTAAGTCAGTCTAGATACCTATCTCATTCAGGTTTGAACCTAGTAAAACGGAATATAGACATGCTTATCAATAGTAGGCTTCGCTTATTTGTATCATTTGCATTTTTGACTTAGTGAGACCTAAAACAAGAGTTGGGTCCGTTTATGACAAATATCCTTCTCTTAATAGACCACTTAGATAATTTTATGTGCTACATGAAGTTATAATATCTTAAAAAAAAATTAACTTTCCAATTTGAATGAATTACGTACACTTGATTCTCACCTCGATGATATACGTAGGCTACCTTCTTCGGGTTCGATGATCCTTATTTCAATTATTTTTAAAAAAAAATCTTAATACTTATTTGAAAATTCAAAAAAATAATTGTTTATCCATCCTAAAAATAGGATTTGTCCTTCAAAAAAATAATTACTCATATTTTAAAACTATGATTAACCTGATTCTTGCTTTGACAAGATACGTAGATAGCCTCATTTTGAGGTTCGGTCTAACCTAAGAAAAATCTAGAAAGTCCTTATCACAAAAATTGGGGCAACACATCTATAAAAAAATTTGACTTGGTTGGTACCAACATGTATAAAAATATGCATAAAGAAAAAAAAAGTGTTAAACTATTTGGCAAGACATGTCAACTTTGTTGTGACCTATAAACTTCCTTTAGTATCTCTTGATATATTTATGTAATACTTGAGAAACTGTTTTGCTTAAAGTTAAGGCTATAACAAATTCGAACTCATGTGCATTGTGTGATGAGCTTTGTATATAAAATTCAAAGGCATGAGTTTGTTGATCTAGAATTTGTCCCGAATGTAGGTTGAGGCGAAATGTTGGACAACATTTAACTTGAAAAAAAATTATAGACTTTCTTTAATCCGATTGTGCCTTTCAAGCCTACCAAATAACATGTTATTCCATTTTGAGCATAAAACATTTTTAATTGAATAACCACATCTTAGCCTATATCCTTTTGAGTATATAAATGCATTATTCCTTAATCTAACCTCCTTGAGTGCAATATCAATTATCTATACAGTGTCAAAGATCAAAGTTGGGTAACTAAGTGAAAATGTCAAATATGTGAAGGTCCAAAAAAAATGACAAAGAAAAGCTAGAACGAAAAATAAAAAATAAAAACCTTCAACGAAAAGGAGAAAAAAGAAGAAGAAAATAAATGAGGATAAGCTTTCAAAAAACAAAGGTCAAATGCGAAAATGAAAAATATTGAAAGCATTGTGTAAATTTTGAGGAAATAGTCACTTTAACCCAAATAAATATCATACCTTTCCCAAAGCCTACATTACAAGTCAATGAACATCTTTCTGAGTGTGATTGACTTTTAAAATGTCTTAAGATCAGAACATTTCTATTTATCTGTGAAGTAGCACTTCAATTGTTGTGAGGGCACTTGAAGCATGAAGATATAAATAATTCTAATCCCTTAATTTATGCAAGGGGAACTGATATTGTAAATACTTAAATATGTTTGAGATACCATTTGAAATTAAATGGATTACTCAGAGTTAACTCAGATTTGTTTGAAAGTAGTTGAAAGTGATTCATATGCATCATACTAATTGTTGGTACCAACTAAAGTCAAAACATTGTCAATCATGAACAAATTCATGTCTCAAATGATGTCTTTTGTCGGAAAAATCAAGAAAAAGAAAAGTAATTTTTTGATTTATTATGAACTACGTTTGACCTGATTCTTATTATACAAGATACGTAGGCAGTCCTTCAATGAAGGTCTCACAAAATAAAATTTATATCCTTGAAAGGTCATAATTGGGTCTTTTTTTTAAAAAAAAAATTCAAAATATAATGATAAATTAAAAAGAGTTTCAAAGTTCCTTTGTTTCAAAAATCAGGGGATATTTTTATATGTTTGTTTTTTTTACAAAAAAACTCTCATTTTTTGAGAACAAAACACTCTAGTTGCAGTTTAACATTAGGTAACAAATACCCTATCATCTTTCATTTCTAGGGAACAAGCACGCTAGTTACGTTTTGACATTAGGGAGCAAATACCCTAGAGATATCATCTTTTATTTCTAGGGAACAAACACCCTAATTACATCAATGTCTTGCATTTTTCTTTTGGTACAAGTATTTCTCATAGCTTAAATGACATTTTTCTGATGTAAACTGGGAAAAAAATAATGTTGTGCTTATTCTATTTGATGATTCAGTTAAGTGAGATAAGTAATGAATTTAGTGTAGCAGGACTCTCCTGAACAATGGGAATTAGTATAGCAGGACCCTCCAAGACAATGAGAATTAGTTTAGCAGGACCCTCCTGGATATTGGGACACAAGCAGGACCCTCATGGATAATGGGATTAGCAGGACCCTCATGGATAATAGGATAGCAGGACCATAATGGGACTAGTAGGACCCTCATATATAATGAGATACTAATAAGACCCTCCTGGATAATAGGATACTAATAAGACCCTCTTGGATAATGGGACTAGCAGGATCCTCCTGGATAATGAGACTAGCAGGACCCTCCTAGATAACCCGACTAGTAGGACCCTCCTGGATAATGGGAGTAGCGGAACCCTCTTTGATAATGGGACAAACAGGACCCTCTTGGATAATGGTACTAGCAACACCCTTTTGGATAATAGGACTAGCGGGACCCTCCTGGATAATGGGACTAGCGGGACACTTATGAATAATGGGACTAGCGGGACCCCTCATGGATAATAGGACTAGCGGGATCCTCCTGGATAATGGTAGTAGCAGGACCCTCCTGGATAATGGGACTAACAGGACCCTCCTGGATAATGGGACTAGCAGGACCCTCCTGGATAATGGGACTAGCCGTACCCTCCTGGATAATGGGATACTAGAAGGACCCTCCTAGATAATGGGACTAGCAGGACCCTCCTAGATAATGGGATTAGCAGAACCTTCCTGGATAATGGGACTAGCAGGACCTTCCTAGATAATGGGACTAACTTGAATAATGGGATTAGGAGGACCCTCCTACATAATGAGAATTAGATTAGCAGGACCCTCCTACATAATGAGATTTTGGTTAGCAGGTCCCTCCTACATAATGAGATTTAGATTAGCAGGAACTTCCTACATAATAGGATTAGTAGGACCCTCCTACATAATGTGATTTAGATTAGCATGATCCTCCTACATAATGGGACTTGGATTAGCAGGACCCTTCTACACAATGAGATTTAGTTTAACAGGACCCTCCTAGACAATGGGATTAGCAGGACCCTCCTACATAATGAGATTTAGTTATTTTCTCCTAGGATAAACGCTTCCTAGTTTGAGACCGTTATTTTTTATTTTTCTCCTAGGATAAACACTTCATAGTCGAAGATCGTTATTTTTATTTTATTTTAGGATAAACACTTCCTAGTCTGAGACGTTATTTTTATTTTCTCCTAGGATAAACACTTCCTAGTCTAAGATTGTTATTTTTCATTTTCTCCTAGAATAAACTCTTCCTAGTCTGAGACCATTATTTTTTATTTTCTCCTAGGATAAACACTTCATAATTTGAGATGTTATTTTTTATTTTCTCCTAGGATAAACAGTTCCTAGTCCGAGATCATTATTTCTATTTAGGATAACACTTTCTAGTCGGAGACATTTATATTTTATTTTCTCCTAGGATTAACACTTCCTAGTCTGAGACCTTTATTTTTATTTTCTCCTACGATAAACACTTCCTAATTTGAGTTTATTTTTCAAAAATTACATTTGCTAATAACTCACAAAAAAATTTCAGTGAAAACTGGGGCAAAACTTTTGTGTGTATTTATTTTGTTTGTGATGGTTTTCAAGTTTCTTCAAGCGAAACATGGATTTGAAATTCAAGAACAAACTTTCAACTCTTTTCAGAATGATCAATCCTATGATTGCCAGATCAACTTCTTCAATGCATGTAGCATCCTGACCTCCTGACACACACTTCTATTCAACTACTGATCAACAAATCAAGCAGTCATTCAAGAACATTTTCCATTTGTCATTTTGAAGAGTGCCAAAAACTCACTTTAAGTGGCAAGTTGAGCCTCGAATCCATTCAAGATCAAGATACTCACCAAAATCAAGGTGATATCTCAAATTCAACGCTCAAGTGAAAATTCAAGAGAAGCTGCATAGATAGGTGCTTGTACTTTTATTTTCCTTTTGACTATTAGCTTTTATTTTTCTTAATGAAAGGATAAGAACCGCGACCTGGAGCCTCGATGGAACCTCACTTAACTTCTAACTCATCACCTTATCTCCTTGAACTACACGTGACTTATTCCCTTATAACTCGGGATATGTAGGCTGTCCAAAACAAGGACTTGTTGCATATTTTTCTTTCAAATAAGAATCCGCTCAAAACTTGTCACTTTGTCTACTTCTTTGTCTGAAAACTCTTCGTGTTGCCATTCAAAGAGGGGCAAACTGTAGATACGTAATTTTGGACCGAACATAAGATTTTATAGTATTTTTAATTCCTTATATATTTCTTTTATGTTTAAGTTAGATATTTTAGTTTTTATCTTATTTTAGTAAAGTTTATTTAAAATATTTGAAAACATAAAGTTTCTTTTATGTCTTGCATTTTTCTAGTGGTACAAGTATTTCTCATAACTTAAATGATATTTTTCTGATGTAAACTGGGAAAAAATAATGTTGTGGTTATTCTATTTGATTATTCAGTTAAGCGAGATAAGTAATGAATTTAGTGTAGCTCGACCATCCTGGACAATGGGAATTAGTATAACAGGACCCTCCTGGAAAATGGGATCAGCAGGACCCTCCTGGATAATGGGATTAGCAGGACCCTTCTGAATAATGGTAAACTAGTAGGACCGTCCTGGATAATGGGACACTAGCAGGACCCTCCTGGATAATGGGATTAGCAGGACCCTCCTGGATAATGGAATTAGCAGGACCCTCCTGGATAATGGAATTAGCAGAACCCTCCTGGATAATTGGACAAGCAGGACCCTCTTGGATAATGGGAGTAGCAGGACCCTCCTTGATAATGGGACTAGCAGGACCCTCCTGGATAATGGGAGTAGCAGGACCCTTCTGGATAATGGGAGTAGCAGGACCCTCCTGGATAATAGGACTAGCAGGACCCTCATGGATAATGGGATTAGCACGACCTCCTGGATAATGGGACTAGCAGGACCCTCATGGGTAATGGGATAACAGGACCCTCCTAGATAATGAGATACTAGCAGGACCCTCCTGGATAATGGGACTAGCAGGACCCTTCTGGATAATTGGATTAGCAGGACCCTCTTGGATAATAGGACTAACAGGACCCTCCTGGATAATGGGACTAGCATGACCCTCCTGAATAATGGGATTATGAGGACCGTCCTACATAATGAGATTTAGATTAGCAGGACCCTCCTACATAATGAGATTTAGGTTAACAGGACCCTCATACATAATGGTATTTAGATTAGCATGACCCTCATACATAATAGGATTAGTAGGACCCTCCTATATAATATGATTTAGATTAGCAGGACCCTCCTACTTAATGAGATTTGGATTAGCAGGACCCTCCTACACAATAGAATTTAGTTTAGCAGGACCCTCCTAGACAATGGGATTAACATGACCCTCTTACATAATGAGATTTAGTAATTTTCTCCTAGGATAAACGCTTCCTAGTCTGAGACCGTTATTTTTTATTTTTCTCCTAGGATAAACAATTCATAGTCTAAGACCGTTATTTTTATTTTCTCCTAGGATAAACACTTCCTAGTTTGAGACGCTATTTTTATTTTCTCCTAGGATAAACACTTCCTAGTATGAGACCGTTATTTTTCATTTTCTACTAGAATAAACACTTGCTAGTGTGAGACGTTATTTTTTATTTTCTCCTAGGATAAACACTTCCTAGTCTGAGATCGTTATTTTTATTTAGGATAAACACTTTCTAGTCGGAGACATTTGTATTTTATTTTCTTCTAGGATAAACATTTCCTAGTCTGAGACCTTAACTTTTATTTTTTCCTAGGATAAACACTTCCTAGTTTGAGTTTATTTAAAAAAAAATTACATTTGCTAATAACTCACAAAAATTTTCCATTGAAAATTGGGGTAAAATTTTGTGTGTATTTCTTTTGTTTGTGATGGTTTTCAGGTTTCTTTAAGTGAAACGTGAATTTGAAATTCAAGAACAACCTTTCAACTCTTTTCAGAATGATCAATTCCATGATAGCCAGAATCAACTTCTTTAATGCATGTAGCATCCTGACCTCCTGACACCCACGTCTATTCAGCTACTGATCAACAAAACAAGCAGTCATTCAAGAACATTTTCAATTTGTCATTTTGAAGAGTGCCAAAAACTCTCTCTAAGTGGCAAGTTGGGCCTCGAATCCATTCAAGATCAAGTTACTCACCAAAATCAAGGTGATATCTCAAATTCAACACTCAAGTGTAGACTCAAGAGAAGCTGCATAGATAGGAGCTTGTACTTTTATTTTTCTTTTGACTATTAGCTTTCATTTTTTTTTAATGTAAGGATAAGAACCGCAGCCTGGAGCCTCGATGGAACCTCACTTAACTTCTAACTCATCACCTCATCTCCTTGAACTACACATGACCTGATTCCCTTATAACCCGAAATATGTAGGCTGTCCAAAACAAGGACTCGGTTGCAAATTTTTTCCTTTCAAATAAGAGTCCGCTCAAAACTTGTCACTTTGTCTACTTCTTTGCTGAAAACTCTTCGTGTTTCCAGTCAAAGAGGGGTAAACTATAAACACATAATTTTTGACCGAACATAAGATTTTACACTATTTTTTATTCCTTAAATATTTCTTTTATGTTTAAGTTAGATATTTTAGTTTTTATCTTATTTTAGTAAGTTTATTTAAACAATTTGAAAATAACAATAAAATAAAATTTTCTTTTAGTTTTAGCCTTAATAAAAAAGCTAGTATTTCTTAATTATATTTTTAGATTAGCTATTTAACTTTTCTTATACTTTTCTTTTATTATTTTAAAATTGTTAATTAATATTTTTGTTATTTTATTTTATATTTTTACATATCTTATTAAAAAAATATATCCTAGACTACCCCACTACCCCCAACCCACTTACTACCTCCATTTCCCTCCACTACCCCAACTCATTCCCTACTTCCCACGAAAAACAATCAGCAACACCCCACCACAACTCCTCACATACACCTATATACTACACTCTACAACAATACAAATACACACATATGTACAGAAAAAAATAGATCAGCAACCAAAAAATACATACACATACATGCACAAACACCAAGAACCCATTCAGCAAAAGCAACCAAAAACACAACACTACTGCTATACTACATACGGCACACTACCAAAAAAGACCACTCATATATGGAAAAAAAGGAAAAATCAGCAAACATACTCACATTTTATTTATATTTTTCTTTCACTCGCAAACATAAGTTGAGGTCGAGGTTCACTTTCGTGGTTTCGAGTTCGTGGTTCCTTATTAGTATTGTTTCCTTTTCATGAATTGAATTTTTGCAAGAGGTACCATTTAATTTTTATTGTATAATTTGATTTTCATGATTATATAATACTTGATTTCAATGTTATGAAGTTGCTCGAATTTTATGTGTGTTTAATCTCATTACTTGTCATCTTGTACCATATGCTATTATTAATTATCTCTTGCATCTAATCAAAATTTATCAAATACCTAAAAAAAATTATTCTAATAGTTTGTTTAGTCAACTTCATTTAAAATTAAAAATATTCATCCTAGAAAAAATAAGAAATGAAGAGTTACAGATTTTATTTTATTTTATTTTTATTTTTTTTGCTTTTTGTCATGACTTGTAAATATACTAAAAATATAAATGCATCTATGTCGAATTTTAATATGAAATAACTTTATATTTGTTTAAGATTTTAGGCTTTTTATTATGTAAATAGTGTTTATAAATATAAATAGTAGAGGTAGTTTAATCACTAATAATACGCTTAAACTTTCTAGTAATAGGTAAAATATTAAAATATATGACCCGTTTCAAAGGTCGGTTTCAATTAAGAATGTGATTACGCATCTTTCTTTGAAACACTTGAAAGAAACCCAAGGATGCGGTGACACACCTTGTCCAAATTATTTTAATAATTATTTTTTGTTAATTCAAACCAAGAGGTGTAAATTGAGATTATTAGGTGTCATGAACTCGAGAGGGGAATACAGTTATGTCTCCAAATGTCAAGATCGAGAATGCAGTTATGCATCCGGTTTAAGACGAATAAAAATTTAATAATTAAAAAATAAGCAAACCATGACATATAGACACAAATTATCCAAATATATATCAAGATAAGTATAAGTCAATAAAAGTGACCGTGCTAGAACCACGAGACTCGAGGGATGCCTAGTACCTTCCCCTCGGTCAACAAAATTCCTTACCCGAATTTCTGGTTCGCAGACCAAACAAAGAGTCATTTCCTTTTGATTAGGGATTAAACAAAAAGGTGACTTGGAACACCATAACTCAAAACCAAGTGGCGACTTTGAAACAATAAATAATTCCTAAATCAATAACGTCACTTAAATTAGAAAAACCCTTCCACCTCCATGCGTGAAAAAGGGTGTGACAGACAAATCAAGAAAGTACAATTTCTTTTTACCTATTATATTTTCAATTAATTACTTTGAAAAAGGTAGAACTTCTTGAAAATTCTAAGTTTTTAATTCATCCACTTTATAATGGGAAAAAGATCTGAAATATATCCGAACTTTGACCGAAATTGCTGTAACAATTCTAAACTTTAGGCAGGACCTAGTACCCCATGCACTATTTAATAGTGTTTTTAAAGATATATAAGTGCCGAACTTGACTAGTTACTATTTATAATGATGCAATATTTATGATGTCCACGTGGGCGCGCACACACACACATATACTCTATTAAATAGTTCATGGGGTAATAGGTCCTGCCCAAAGTTTGGGATTGTTATATCAATTTCGGTCAAAGTTCGGATATATTTCAAACTCTTTTCTCAAATTAATAGGAATAAAATGATAAACTCACTATAGCAATCATTGTTTTCTTAATAGGTGTGTCAATTCAAAAGTGGATAAGTAATTAGTGGGAGTATATGATTATTGTTTCTTTCCATCCGAGCTATTTACCACTCTACTTCATTGTGAATACCATTTTCTGTATTTTTAAGACAAAATAAAAGCATCTGTAAAATTAAGGATTTTCTAAATCTCACTTTCCTTTCTAGATGAACACAATGCTAGCTTAATCCAAGACAAGTAGGCCCCAAGAATTTGATACTTAAAAATTATTATGTTGTTTTCTCCGTCTCAATTTATGTGAAGGTATTTGATTTGACATAAAATTTTAAAAATAAAAGAATTTTGAAATTTATGATCTTAAACAAATTATAAATATTTATACGGTTATAAATCATCTCATTAAGAATAAAAACATATTTTAAAAAAGAAAAATATAACATAAATATCACGATCAATCTAAAATTCAATCTTATGATGACACCTACATGAACCCATTAGTAGAAAAGACAACCCTTCACCCCAAATGATTATCAAGTCCAAATGTGAGTAAAAAAAAAGAGAGGATGTAAGCCTCTCAAAATCCAAAATTTCATAAATAGAATAAAAGTGTGGAAATAACTAAATACACCCAAGACCTAATGTTATCAGTACAAGAGCATTTAAAGATATAGTGTCTCGGTTTGAAAGCTACAAAAGTGTCTAAAATAATGAAAGACAAAACATTATAGAATAGAGGAACTCAAGCATTGCTCTAAACGCCAAATAACTTATCAAAGATTCTAGATATATAGCGCTGACCCGGATGATATAATCACTTGGTCTCCTAGTACTGGATTTGCATCAAAAGATGCAACAAGTATAGTATGAGCACGATAATATATGTGCATTCTGTAGACATCATAGACCGATCAATTGAGAGTAATAAATATTTCTTACAAAGCATGCATGTTATAAGCCCTACACTTAAAAAAATGTCTCAGTACGTAGGTCAATATAAGGCAGTCGATGATGAGAAGCATTGCAAAGAAAAACAATAATAAAATATGAATATGATAGAGTTTTTGGCTAAAATCATCCCTCAACTATGACTCAAATTTAATGTATATCCTTATATTATCTAAGTGTGCAAAAGACATTCTTATACTATCTAAAAATAGCAAGAATCATCCTTCAGTCTATTTTTGTTAAGAAACTGATTGAACCAATAAAAAAAAATATTTTTTAATTTGGTCATGTCTTAGCCACGACGAGAAGATCAAAGTTACCAAAAATAAAATAAGAATATGGATAGGAAATGAATCATTCATTTTCAGAATTTAAATTTTGTGTGTTGTTAGTTTATATGTTTTTACATCATCAAGCAAATTGACTTGCATAAATACATAAGTCTTGAAATATTTATTCAGTAGGTTCCGATGGTTAGAAATATTATGTAAAAAAATCCATTTTAAAAATATTACGCCCAACTATTTAGAGTTTTTCTTTAAAAAAATATTCAGTATATATGTACGCTATATACAATGCAATTCACATTTTATACAATGTACATAAATACTGAAAAATGAGGAAAATTACGAAGACGTTTAGTTATGAAAATTTCAAAAATTACTTTATTTGAAATTTTTGAAATTTTTTGAAGTTGGAGTTGTATTTGGCCATACTTTTTACAAAGAATATTAAGAATTTGAATATATTTCGTTTGCATATTATTTAAACCCTCAATTTCTAAAAGTTAGAAAAATCACCCAACTTGACTAGCTTAACCATGTGCACAAATATTCATTCGACTTGGCACATTTTTTTGTTGGTGGCGTGAGTTTCTTAAAAAAAATAGACGAAAGGATGAATCTGGCAACTTTTTCGATAGTGCAATGATGTTTTTTGTTCACTTTTATAACAAAATGATGTACTTTAGATTTAAGTCATACTTCAGGGATGATTTTAGCACACACACGTTATCTAAGTCGGTTGATCGTGACTTAGGGAGGACAAGCAAGGTCTATATATATTGATCCTACTTCTAGACCATTGATATCAGAGAATAGGCCAAACACATAAATGGGTCCCTAAACTTGTCGGATTTTTCCCCTCAGGTACCTCAACTGTGCCATTTTCCTATTGAATCCTTTAACCACCCATAATTTGTTCCTTTTTAACACTACGGGCTGATGTGGCACAAAATGTGATCTCGTGTCACTTGAGTGCGTGAAGACATTTTGAAGGCGCTGATGTGGATCCCTGAACCACCCACCAACACTCTTCTCCCCTTTTAACCCTAATTTCTCCCCTTTTTGTAACATACCTAAATACTAACCAAGAGTCGCATGTCGATACATCATTGCTTAATTACTACAATATGTTTTATTCTCATTTTGGGAACTTGAAATTTTGTGATATTTGCAGACTTGCTTAACATAAATTGTGATAGTAATTTAAGGGATTGTATTGGGGTATTTACATAATTTTTTAATTAGAATTACTTATAACTTGAAAGGGAGGTGAGGTGTATACATATAGGTATATATGTATACATTTTGGGCAGCCAACTTTGCTTTCAGCTATATCTATAAGTGATAAACACCATTTTTATAACATATATTCTCACACCTCCTCTATAACATTTCGTGTTCCTTAACTCTAATAAACCTGGAGAACTTTCTCTATCCATATTACTCACAAAATCACAAGAGAAAAACATGGTCCTTTTGGCTGGAATTCGAGACACACCCTTCTCTTGCGTAAGTGATGAAATCTGTTTCTGAGTTGGGTAGTGTTTAGTATTTTAAGTATATCTCATTCTATAGAACTTTGTTTATCGTGAATAAATATGATTTGGAAATCTAATTCATATACGTATAACGCTTACGTTTATGTAAAACTCTAATTTAGCTGTTATGGATTTGAAATATGGGACACAACATAGGACAAGTTTTGTCCAGATTTTGGAACTAGAAATCTTGTATGATCAACTGTTAGAGTTTTGATTATATCTTTTTGTACAAAAATATATTTTGCGGTGATTCTTGATTATTTGCTACCTTAAGAGATGTACCTACATCTTTCATGAGGATATACAGTCCAGTTTTGCCATTTTCCTTTTCGAAACAATGTTGCGACTTGAGATGCCAGGCTGGACAGATTCACTGTTTTGGGAGCATAGTTGTATTTGTACATGCTAGGCTTACTTGTGATTATGATCTTGTTTTACGTTAACGCTATTGAGCTAATATAAGTTAAAAAAGTTATTTAATTGTATTTTTAAGGTTATATATATATATTCGTGTACAAGTTGAGGACCTTGATACGTTGGTCGGCCTACGGTTTGAACTCTTGGAGTTTTGTTGGACTGTTTCTATGCTAAAGCCCGAGGCTTGTGTAGAAACTTGTACTTGTACTCTTGTTATTCGCTTGTATATTTGAAGGGTTAACTTGATACCTTGGTTACTTCCTGTCACATTGTATTGTTGTTTTTTTATTCTCTAAGACTTTCAAGACATTTGTGTAACTCACCCACTTGTACTGATTGCTTGATCACCTGGCATTCTTGTTGGGACTTTGTCCTTCTTGTAGATTTGATTTTGTCACTATTGCAATGCCTATTGATTCATATTATTTGCCATCTTGACTCTGGATTTTTGGTTCGTCTCAAGTATGGAAGTTGTCCATTTTAAGTATGAACTAGGAAGCCTTTTTTAATATGGTTCTTGATTATTGGGCTTTGACCCTTCTTGATACAGGTCTTCGGTCCTTCTTGATACTTGATTATGCTGGGTGTGACAATATGATATATATATTGGGTGAGCCTTGGTATTAAACTCTTGGGAAATGGTGATATGAGCATTCTTGACAATTGGATCTTTAAATATAGAACTTGATACCCTTAATATATTGTTCACTTGGTTGATTTATTATGTTTCAATTGTGCTGTCCATGACTTCTGAAAGGTAACTTGGTGAATCTAGCAGCTCTACGCATATAGTTTTTACACCACTAAACTTTATGCTTAACGATAGTTGTTTCTATCGTAGGGAACGTTCGAGGGGGTACTTGAAGCTGGCCATTGGAGACGGAGTTTTTGAGAGCTTTATGGAAAGATCACATTTGCATATAAGCATTTATAGTTTGCATAAATCTTCAGACTTGTACATGATATATATGTTGTTTATTTTCATGGAATTTTGAAGGCTAATTTGATCATGTCACCATGGGTTGTAAAATAAGTATGACTACATGTTTTACTATTTTGGGGTGTGTAAACCCAAGTCTTGTAATGTATTAAATTTACAATTTATTTTGAAGGTTTGTATAAAGCATGAGCCAATGAAGCTTTGGTACCCCAAAGTTGGTAATGATTGATAAGGTTTGTTGTAGTAGTATAGATAATACATGAAAATCTCTTAGCATATTTTTAAAATTATTTTGAAATATATGGATAGAGTAACTAAATTCTCTCTCGGCGCACTTTAGGTGAACTAATGTGCGTCACGCCTGAAAATGGCGAGGGGACGAGGGAAGATGATTAATACAACCATCGGGGATAAAGTAACTAAGATACAACTAGCAAAAGGTCAGGATATGGTAGGGGACAGTTCTGGGGTTTCGATAGAACAGTGGCCTGCATTACAAGGTGCCAAAACCCCAACTCAGAATGCTAAAACCCCGATAAAAAATAGTATGATTATGCCGGAATTGACATGCCTAGGGAGTGCGATAAGCCAGTCCAAGGAGAAGGTTTCAGAATTGAGGAAAATTATAGGGGAAGTGGGTGAAGAGATGGAGAAGGGGGGGGGGGGTGAAGAGGTATCAGAGAGGAAGTGGGCAAGCCTTTTCAAAGGTTATAGGCTCGCTGCACAAGGAATGACACTCCAATATGTGGCACCAATAGTGCGAAATGGGGAAACAGTGGTGGAATTGTGTAAAGCTGAGGTGGAGCTAGAAACGCAAAAGTGGGAAAAAGCATTGATCCTCTATGTGGTGGGGGCTGAACATACCATTGCGGCACTTGAAAGGTACTTAGTAGCTAACTGGAACTACATTGTGAAACCTAAAGTTTACTATCATAATGATGGGTACTTCCTTGTAAAGTTCACTATGCTAGAAGATAGAGATGAGGTCTTTTATGCAGGGCCTCATATGCTGAATCAAAAACCCATCATTGTGAAAAAATGGACACCTGATTTTGATTTTACTAAGGAGGTAATGCAGACTATTCCTATATGGGTTAAGTTCCCAAACTTACCATTGAACTATTGGGGTGTGCAATCACTAAGCATAATTGGGAGTGGATTGGGTATTCCAATTTATGTTGATGAATGTACCACACAGGTGGATAGAATCTCCTATACTAGACTACTTATTGAGATGGATATTACTCGAACCTTACCTACGGAGATAAAGGTAGAGGATCCTAATGGTAGAAGTTTCAAGCAGGTGGTTAAGTATGAATGGGTACCAAGCTATTGTTCTACTTGTCTGACCATAGGACATACATGTAAAATAGATGATGCAGAGATTAAGGCTAAGCCAAAGCAAAATAAACAAAAAATGGAGTGGAAACAACGTGTAAATGTGAAGCAAGGAGCAGATGAGGAGCAAATTGAGAATGGTGGGGGTTGCAGTGAGCTAGAATGCAACCAGAGGCTTGGAAAAGAGATAGTTGTTGAGGAGCAGAATCAAATGAATCAATGGAGTGCCGTAAAGGGAAAATTTGCAGCTAAAAGTGGGATACAACAGGAAGACAACCAATTAATAATTTCAAATGATTTCAGTGTATTTCATAACCATGATACAAGGTTTATGGCAGGAGGAGGTAGAGATAAAGGTGGTAGCAGTGGAAATACAGAAAGTAATACCCTTAACCCTCAACAATACAGTTAGTAGCATCGAATGTTAGGGGACTGAATAAAGTTCATAAGCAGAAGGAGGCCAAACTATTTATTAGAACGAATAATGTTAGTACATAGCTCTTCTTGAACATAAGATTAAGGACCATCAAATAGTTAAGGTTATGAAAACAATTGCACCAGGGTGGAGAAGCATAAATAACAATATTTGCAGTAATAAGGGGAGAGTATGGATATTATGGGACCCTCAAGCTATTGAGTGTGACCCATTAATAATTGATGAACAGTTTATTCACTCAGAAGTGAAGATCAGGGCTTTAAATTGTAAGTTTTGTTTTACTGCTATATATGGTTTACATACCATTGAACCTAGAAGGAGTTTATGGGGAAAGCTGAGAAACGTTAATTTAGGTCAACATGAACCTTGGATATCTATGGGGGACTATAATGTTATTCACAGAGTTGAAGATAGGATGATTGGAGCTACAATTCATAAAGGGGAAACTAAAGACTTTGAAGATTTTCTTGTTGACACAGGCATGACAATACTAAGACATAATGGAAGAGAGTTTACTTGGACAAATGGGAACACATATAATAGGATTGATTGGGCTTTGGTGAATGCTAAATTGATGCTTGATATGCAATTCACAGATGTGAAGGTATTAGATCCAGGATGTTCTGATCATTCCCCACTTTGTATTACACTGATGTAAGAAGAGGATATTAGGCATAAGCCTTTTAAGTTCCTAAACCATCTCGCAAAACATGAGAATTTTCAGGAGATTGTACAGAGGGCATGGAAACAAAGACCAAGTAATGGGACAATGTACAGAATATGGCAAAGTTACAAAATGTGAAAAAAAGTTTGAAAGAACTAAATAGTGTTGCATTCTATGGGGTACAAAGTAGAATAAGAATGTATAGGCAACATTTGAAGGATGTACAGAGTACTATGAGGAAACCAGGACAAGCACAAGACATCATTGAGCTAGAGAAAGAGGTTAAACTGAATCTGAAAAAATGGATGAATATTGAAGAAAGCATCATGAAGCAGAAATCAAGGGTACAATGGTTACAACTGGGAGATGGAAACACAACATACTTTCATGCTAGCTTGAAGAATAGAGAAGCTCAGAATAGGTTCACAAGCTTAATCACAAATACAGGAAGGACTATTACTAGTAGAGCTGAGATTGAGGAAGAAATTACAGGTTTTTACAAGCAATTATTGGGATTTTGTGCCACTCAATTACCTGCTGTAAACATAAGGGTAATGAAAAATGGCCCAGTTTAGAATAGAAGCCAACAAAGTCACCTTATTGCACCTGTGAGCAGAAAGGAAGTGGTTATGGCATTGCAGGGTATAAATGACAACAAAGCTCCTGGATGTGATGATTTTAGTGCATATTCCTTCAGGTAGACTTGGGGATAGATAGGAGAGGAAATTACTGATGTTGTCCTACATTTCTTCTCCACATGTAAATTGTGTAAATCATCAATTGCACCACTGTGACTCTTATACCAAAAGTAGCTCATCCTTCCAAGGTGTCATAGTTTAGGCCTATCTCCTGTTGTACTTTATTATACAAGATCATATCCAAAGTGCTAACAAATAGGATGCAATGTGTGATGAAGGTACTGGTGGATAAAAATCAGTCTACTTTTGTGTCAGGCAGGCTGATAAATGACAACATCATCTTAAGCAATGAGTTAGTAAAAGGAAATGGGAGTATCCCCAAGATGTATGCTTAAGGTAGATATGAAAAAGGCTTATTATTATGTGGAATGGAGCTATCTTAAGCAGGTAATGACTTGTTTGCAATTTCCTGAGAAATTTGTTGAGTGGATATACCAGTGTATTAGTACAGTAACATATTCCATCCTCATAAATGGACAACCTAGTACCCCTTTTCTTGCAAAGAAAGGATTAAGACAGGGGGATCCTCTATCTCCTTTTTTGTTTGTGTTATCTACGAAGTATTTGACAAGATTGACCAAGAAACTAAAGCATAATCCTAACTTCAATTTCCATCCTAAGTGTGAAAGAATGCAGATAGTGCAAATCAGTTTTGCTGATGATCTCTTACTATTCAGTAGAAGAGATATGGTATCAGTTAGATTGATGTTTGTCTTATTCCAAGAATTCTCCTTAGCTTCTGGGCTAGTTGCAAATGCTGATAAGAGTTCCATTTATTTTGGGGGTGTGCCAACAAATGTACAAAGTGAAATACTTCATGAGTTAGGATTCTCACAAGGATATTTACCTTTTAAATACTTAGGAGTCCCACTGAGTACTAAGAGGGTGTCTATCCTACAATATCAGCCTTTGATTGATAAGATAATGAGAAGAATATAGAGTTGGACTTCCAAATTTCTCTCTTATGCAGGAAGGACTCAGCTGATTAAGAGTGTCTTGTTCTCCATCAGATGTTTTGGTCACAGGTGTTTGTGTTGCCAAAAAAAGTTATCAAATGTATTGAAACATTATGCAGGACTTTTTTGTGGACCGGGGGAATAGATGCATTCAAGAAAGCACTAATTGCTTGGGAACAACTATGCAATCCTAAAACTGCAGGGGGTCTCAATTTGTTGGATATCCAAGCATGGAATAAGGTTGCCATAAGTAAACTATTATGGAATTTGAGTACTAAGAAAGATAGACTATGGGTGAAGTGGATTCACATGTATTATGGGAAACAAGGGACTCTGTGGGGTGTTTTAGCCCCACAGGCTTCATGGATGATTAAGAAGATACTCCAGATGCACAAAGAATTGGAGATTATTGGTTGGAATAAGGAGTATGTTAAGAGTACTGAAAAATTCTCTGTAAAGCAGTTATATAAAGCCATTAGAGAAGAATACCAGAAGGTGGAGTGGAGGAGGATTACCTGTAATAATTCAGCCTGTCCTAAGTGGATTTTCATCTTATATTTAGCTCTACATAACAGGTTACTCACAAGGGATCGATTAGCAAAATGGGGCTATGTGGAAAATTTCCATTGTGTATAATGTTGAGCTGAAGATGAGACCCATAATCATTTGTTCTTTCACTGTATTCTCAGCACATGTCTAGCAGAAGTTACTATGCTGGAAAAATATAAGGAGGGAAGCTAAATAATGGGAAGAGGAGACAAGGTGGGCAAATGCATATTGTAAAGGTAAGCAAGCAAAGGTCGAGATATATAGGATGACATTGGCTGCAATTGTGTACCTCATCTGGCAGGAGAGGAATCAAAGAATTTTCCAAAAAGTTACAAGAACTCCGGCAATACTGGCAAAACAGGCTGTTCAAGAGGTGCATATGAGAGGGAGATCAAGAATACGTTTAAACTATGTCCCAGAAACTTTGAATTTTTATCCTGAGTAGATGCAAGTTTTAGCTAGAGTGGAAATAGTGTAACAAGTGTTTGATAGAATAGAGAGTTGTTAATGCATAGTTGGGAGATGTCCAGTATGCATGAGTTACTGTTTTGTCTGTTCATTTGGTAATAAAATATATTTTTTACTTGCCAAAAAAAATATTATTTTGAAAGATTCTTCTGGCATAAATTGGGACTCTTGTCTTGTTTAAATTTGAGATCAACTAAATTTCTAAATGACAAGCTTTTATACCTTTCACTTGTTATTTTAGGCTAAATTTCTCTATTGAATTATAATTTATATATCTTAGATTAATACCTTTTAAATGTGCAAGTATTATATTAGCTTTCTTGTTAAGTAGTAGCATCCTTCCGAGAGAGTTGTTACAAGTATTGGTATCAGAGCCTAGGTTTGTGGTTCTAAGAATTTTGTTGTGAATTGCTTGTATACTCGTTTCTCTTTTTAGAAGATTCTTGTTATATTATTTATTCACTTACATGGTTTATAATATTTCTAGTGCATGTAGAGTGCACGTGCATAATGCACATGTCCCTAATCCAATGTGATCTTTCCTTTTGAAGGAAATAAGTTATGGCCTCTTCTTCTAATAAACCATGACAAACACCTTCGGATTGTGTTGTAAATTTTGAAGGAGAAAGAACTTTACGCTAAATTTTCCAAGTGTGAATTTTGGCTTAATGAAGTGGCTTTTCTGGGACATGTTGTATCAAAAGAAGGTGTAAAGGGTGATCCTAGTAAAAATTCAAGCAGTTGTTGAACGGAGACCTCCCAAAATTCTGAGTAAGGTAAGAAGTTTCTTGGGCTTAGCAGGGTACTATAGAAGATTTGTGAAAAGCTTCTCCATTATTGCCTCCCCTTTGACTAAACTCTTGAAGAAGGAAATAAAGTTTACTTGGGATGACAAATGCCAAGAGAGCTTTGAAACTCTCATATCCTTGTTGACACAAGATCCTATACTTACTCTACCAATTGAGGGGAAATAGTATGTGTCATATAGTAATGCTTCTCATCGAGGTCTGTTATGTGTTTTGATGCAAGAAGGGAAAGTTGTTTCTTATGCTTCTCGGAAATTAAAACCACATGAATTGAATTATCCTACTCATGATCTTGAACTTGCTGCTATAGTGTTTGCTTTAAAAATATGGCAGCATTATTTGTATGGATAAAAATGTCATATATTCACAGATCACAAGAGCTTAAAGT
The DNA here is from genome assembly GCA_036553675.1 of Solanum okadae. NCBI lineage: Eukaryota > Viridiplantae > Streptophyta > Magnoliopsida > Solanales > Solanaceae > Solanum > Solanum okadae. Next base: position 16,802,001 of record CM071686.1, on the reverse strand, counting down.
ACATGGTACATAGAAGGAGCTGACCCTAAGAAAACGTATATGACTGAACTCATCAAGGATTATAACTGCACGATTAACTATCATCCAGGTAAAGCCAATATGGTGGTTGATGCCTTAAATCAAAAAATCCTTCGCAAGTTTAGCTTTGAGTCCGTTGCCCTTACTTCTTGAGTTAAAGAGCCGTGAATGTTTATTTTGCACTTGATTCAAATGGTTCAGTTATTGCTAATTTTAAAGTCAAACCAATATTACTTGAATAGGTGAAAGAAGCGCAAGGGTTAGATGAGAGACTCATAAATTGACTAGAGAAGTTCAAAATGGGGAAAAACTTGATTTTGTATTAACGGAGGATGGTACCTTATCAAAATAGGTTTATGTGTCCCTAATGATGAAAATTTGAGAAGAGAAATCATGAATGAAACACATACATCGTCATATGCAATGCATCCTAGAGGTACAAAAATGCACTAGACCATCTAAGACATTATTGGTGGGACGGTATGAAGAGAGACATTGCGGAAGTCATTTTAAAATGTTTGGTTTGTCTGCAAGTAAAGACAGAACACCAGGTCCCAATTGATTTGCTACAACCTTTTTCGATGTCAGAATGGTAATAGGAGAGAATAACTACAGACTTTGTTTCTGGAGTTCCTCACACTTCAAGAAATCAAGATGCAATATGGGTGATAGTAGATAAGCTAACAAAGAGTGCTCACTTTTAGCAATCAAGATGGATTACTCACTTGAGCGTTTAGCTTAATTGTACCTTAATGAGATTGTAAGACTACAAGGGATCCCTATGTCTATTGTATCTGACCGAGACTCAAGGTTTACATCTAGATTTTGGGGTAGCTTGTAGGAAGCCATGGGTACTAAGTTGAAAATTTAGCACTTCATTCCATCCTCAAACAGATGGTCCACCGGAGAGAGTGATATAAATTTTGGAGGATATGCTTCGAGCTTGAATTATGGGGTTTTAGGGTAGTTGGGACAAACACTTGGCTTTGCTAGAATTTGCTTATAATAATAGCAACCAATCGATTATTAGAATGCCTCCCTATGAAGTCTTATATAGAAGAAAATGTCGGATCCCTCTTTGTTGGAGTGAAGTTGGTGAAAGAAAGCTTATTGGTCCTGAATTTGTGCAAAAATGAAACACAAGCTAAAAATGATCAAGGATCGTCTAAAGATTTCTTCATATAGACAAAAGTTGTATGCTGACCTTAGAAGGTGTGACAGTGAGCACAAAATTGGAGATAAAGCATTCTTAAAGGTGTCTCTATGGAAAAACATTATGAGATTTGACCAAAGAGGAAAACTTAGTCCCTTATTTATTGAACCTTATGAGATACTTGAAAAGGTTTGACCAGTTGCATATAAATTAGCTTTGCCACTTGAGTTAGACAAGATCCACAATGTCTTCCATATTTCTATGCTCAGAAGGTATCATTCTGATCCATCTCATGTTCTTTCAGTTGAATCTATTGAGGTTAATCCTCACTTGACGTATAATGAAGAACCTATCCTAATTCAATCTTGTGAAGTAAAATCAACTTAGAAACAAGAGAATCCCCTTAGTAAAAATAATTTGGGGGAACCATTCTTGAAAAAAAGCTACCTGGGAGTGAGAAGAAGACATGAGGACCCAGTATCCACACTTGTTTGGGGACAAGTGTAAGGTAAATTTCGAGACAAAATTTCTTTAAGGGGAGAGAGTTGTAACACCCCGAAATACTAATCAAGAGTCACATGTCGATACATCATTGCTTAATTACTACAATATGTTTTATTCTCATTTTGGGAACTTGAAATTTTGTGATATTTGCAGACTTGCTTAACATAAATTGTGATCATAATTTAAGGGATTGTATTGGGATATTTACGTAATATTCTAATTAGAATTACTTATAACTTGAAAGGGAGGTGAGGTATATATATATAGGTATATATGTATACATTTTGGGCAGCCAACCTTTTTACTTTTGGGCAGCCAACTTTGCTTTAAGCTATATCTATAAGTGATAAATATCACTTTTATAACATATATTCTCACACCTCCTCTATAACATTTCGTGTTCCTTAACTCTAATAAACCTGGAGAACTTTCTCTATCCATATTACTCACAAAATCACAAGAGAAAAACATGGTCCTTTTGATATAATATTATATGTTTTGTGGAGAAGTTTCCTTGTCCCATTATAAACCTCTCCATGGCTCTAATAGATGGAGTTGTTCCCACCACATATACTACTAGTGATGGAGCCCATTTCTCATCATCTTGAGCTACATCCTCAGGCAGTATCTCCACTATTTTTTCCCCATCCACAATCACTGGTGGTATGTAGTTTAGATTCATACCTCTAGTCGCCAAGCGGTTGGTAGCAAACAGATTCGTCCACGGCTTCTGTACTGCTTCTCCATTCATTTCGAGCTTCCTCTGCGTATTGTTTGGTTTGCCCTGTGTTACTATTCCATTGCTTCCCAGTAAGATCTGTGGTTTTCCAAATCCAGTTCCTCTTTGTTTTGACAACTCTGGCCAATGTTCATCTACTACTTGTCACGACCCAAGCCTAGGGCCTAGACGTGACCGGCGAATGGGGAACCCGAAGGAACCCCAAACAAGCCTCATAGCGTATCTTACACATCATTGGTCGCGGAAGCAATTAAAATGACCATAAGCGATAAGCAAAATCAAGGGGGAAATCGGGACTAAGGGAGCAAGAAAAAAAGAAAAGAAATGATACATAAATACCATAGATGAATCAAGCTCAAACATAATACACAACTTGTCCAACACCACCTCTAAACATAGGTACTTTAGCGGGGGCCAAGACAAACAACTGGGCTCACCCTCATAGTCAAAACATAACTAAAAGGAAAAGTCTTATACATAGCAAAAGATCATGAGCAACGTCCCCGGAATGGAGGACTCACCAATAATCTTGATAGAAAATCGTATTAGCCACGCGGAGGATGAGGGTCAAGCGGTGCTCCGGTCCCTACATGGTGACATCATGTAGGCATAGAGTATGCGTTAGTACGTTTGAATGTACTAAGTATATGGGATGCAATGCAATGCAACAAGGGATGGACATCATAGGCAAAATGCATAATCGTACCCGATAGATAGCATATTAATGAGATGATATGTATAATGATGCTTATATAAAAATCATATTTAGTAGAACATAGTATATGTGTAGTGAGTGACCATCAATATAGTATTTCCAAGGCCTACCACCCCCTTGGAGAGGCGAAAGAGGTACAAACCCCTCAATATGGTTATACGGGCCTACTACCCCCCGTACTAGGCAACCAAGGTACAAACCCCTCGATACGGTTATACGGGCCTACTACCCCCCGTACTAGGCAACCAAGGTACAAACCCCTCGATACGGTTATACGGGCCTACTACCCCCCGTACTAGGCAATCAAGGTACCAACCCCTTGATACGGTTACCCGGGCCTACAACCCCCCCGAGCTAGGCTTGATCGACTCACACACTATATAGAGAAAATCATATACATGTATCCATTTCATCATCATTTCAATACTTATATAATCATCCGACTCATAGGACGTACATTGGACCTTCCATTTCATAAGAATTCTATAAATGGCATTTTATCAAACATATGGTGGGCTACTTGTTCATGTAAATAAAATCATGTGTTTCAAGAGTACTAAGTCCAACAAATTTCAAAATCCATGTAAAACAGCCCACCAACAACATACATATATATATACATATATAACAACCTTCATAATTTGATCATGGAGGCATGAAAACCATAAACATCATATAATCATTCCATTTCATGATAATATACAAAAATAGACCATAATAGGAGGTGTAGTAATAATTCCATAATTCAAGAGTTCATAAATGATCATAAGGACCCATAAACTTGAAGTAAAATAGAGGATAAATGGTTGGACTTGTGGAAAGGAAGGTTTCCACAATCAACCCACATACCTCAACTTTGGAGAATTCTTGATGAAGATTGGAATGGAGAATTGCTTGAGATTGAATCTTGAATCCGGAATTAAAGCTTGGGATCCTTGAATTTGGTTGATGATCTTGGTGGAATTTTGGAGAGGGTTTAGAGAGAGTTTTTGGATGTTTGAGAAATGTTTTAGAGACTTGGAATGAACTAATGATATATAGGGAATATCATATGCCCTTTGGAAAAAAAATTGTCCAACACTTAGAAAAATTAATGGGGCGGGTGAACAGTGTTTCGGCTTACTGGAAATGGCACTTTTCTGCCGGCGAGGTTTTACGAAAATGGTCATAACTCCTTCATCCTAACTCGGAATGAGGTGAAACAAATTGCGTTGGAAAGATAACTCACAGAGCTTTAATTTTGATAGTTTGAGCTCCTTCCAGTTCCTTGTGTGCTGAGAGATATGCCCCTTTAAAGTTGACCCTCAAAATCGCATTTTTTGCGATTTTCGAATTTTGATACGGTTGTTCTAAAATTCGGGTTAGACTCATTTCCCACTCAATTTGACCCCCTGAATAAGAATATGAAGTCGAATTTCCGAAATGATGCACGGATTTTGAGATATATGGAAATTACAATTTTAGGTGTTTTCGAAGCACATTTTCGGGCATTTTTGGGGTCGTTTCAATATCTCCCCCTTGGGAACATTCGTCCCCGAATGTTAAAGAAACATACATGATAGACACAAACATGGCAATTTCAGCCCACATAAGGATGCAACAATGCACTTACACCTTATTTCAAAAACCTCTACATAATTGTAAAACCACAATGAACCAATTGTCAACTTAAACATGAATGTATGCAATGACATTATCATGTTTAGTTATGTTCAAGGAGAAACTACCTTCTCCTAGTCATAACACACCAACATCAACATTTCTCATGTTCATAGGAGGAACTACCTTCTCCTAGTCATTACATAGTCCATACATCATTAAGCACATATGCAAGTTTCCATGTTCAATAGCACTCTTTCAAGGAGGAACTTCTCAACTCCTTACTAAGACATGCTCATACCTTATTTTCATGAAGTACAATAGATCACTTATAACCAATGCACTACAACATGAGGGAAACAACTCATACAACTCATCTTTCTTCAAAAACACAAGTTTTTATGGAAATGCGCAAACCTCATTAATTCACATAAACATGGGAGGAACTACCTCCTCTACTCTTTAGGAAAGTTTCCACCACATAAGGAGCTAACATTCCATTTCATAAGAACACATTCAAGCATGTTCATTTAATTCACATCATCAAGTCAAGTATGCCATATTACACACAATGCACAACTTAGGAGAAAAAAAAAATCTCCATTTAAAACACACATCATACAACATGAGAGAATAGGACTACTTCTACGAACTCAATATGCATGCAACTTAGACATATTCCGTTTCATTGGAGGAATTTCCTCCTCCAACTCAAATCATGCTTATCATATGATCTTCGGCCAATTATGCAATTACTTCTTAAAAGCACATTTAAACCATTCACCTCATGAATCACATAGGTTACTTACTCTAATTGCCTATCAACATGAGGGGCATGAAACATGAAAACTCATTTTTATCTCAAAACATGAATTCTCAAAAACATACCTTTCATAAGGAAATCATCAGAATATAAAAATCACACATGACTTCTAAAACATAACATAGGCCCATCTAGGAACTCTTGGTCTCAAGCTAGAATAGGAATGGAAGAAAGAGATGAGGATGTCGGGATTTCAACAAATCATGCTTTTTAAGCACACCATCCCCTCCTTAGGAGGAAGCCCTCACTACAACCCTCAAGAAAACTTTTTTTCCAAGCACTCCTAAAGACATAACCAAACTCACATTTTGCCATTTTTGCAAAAGTCTATGGTCCTCAACATCTAGCCATACCACCCTTATATGACACAATCAAACACCAAATCCATAATAGGAAGAAATTGTACCCAAATGTCATCCTACTCAACAAGGTGATAACTAGTACACACTCAAGGGCCCCATATTCTTCTAACCATCTGAGCCCTATCATCAATAAAAACACACCAAGTATGCAACCCATCCATACTAAGAGTCACATCAAGGCTTAACATGCCAAGTTTCACTAAGTCAACAAGAGTATTCCTAGGGGAACAAGGTAAGAGATATTCTTCACAAACCCCTTTTTTTTCTAACTTTAAACCATTAACCGGGGTAAAATCCGAAAAAGGTTCTATTAACTCATCCGGAGAACTCTAAGCCTCATAGCCTCATAAGGCATCATACAAGATAAGGTAGTACCGGAAATCAACATAACACTTACTCTCATATGAAATTACCACATACCGGTACCTTCATCCCAAAAATTCTTCCAAGTCAACCCTAGTAGTATCCTTTTCTAAGGCCGTCACTAGGATATCACTCAAGATCTCATATGAATCTACCAATCTGGGTCTAGATTGCTCCAATTCACTAAACCACATAAGGTGAGAATTCAAGCAAACCTATCTCATAAACATCAAGGACACTCAATAACCTTACCATCTAAGCATATTATCCCGCATTGGGGTAAGCCTAAACTATCTCATTACACAACATGATTCTCAAACCAATGAGGATCTCACTCCTACCCTCTTTTAAAGGAGCTTAATCACTCAACATCTCTAGGTACCACTTAAGAATCACTATTCGTCAAAATCCAACACATCATAAAACTCATAAGGACTAAGTTGAGTTATACTAATCACTCACATATGGCCATAACTAAACCCATGAATATTAAGGACGACACAAAAAAAAAGTTCGCGATATTCTCTTTATTAAGTCACGAAAGACAAGTATTACTAAGATTACTCCTACAAGGTTCATCACCTTAGATAACTCCTTTATAAACTCTAGAGGATCTTCCTCTATCTTTGGCCCATGGAATTTCCGCAATTCAATAAAACATAAAACACATACCGGAACCCTTAAGATCCACTACCACTCACTCTTTGAGACTTACGGGTAGACATCCTTTCTTGGTTAAACCTTAGAGGAACTTAGAGGAGTTTTGACCAAGAAACCTTTCTCTTTTTCACTAAAGTTGGATTAAGACAACTCTAGACCATGTCAACCCTTATCACCACTTTTGGTGGGGTCTACCAACCAACTATGCCTAGGTATTATCTAAGCACCCTACTTAAGTGACCATGCTTAAGATCAATCTTAAAATACAACAACTAACCCGTTGAAGTTGGTCAACACTTATACTTCTTATTCTTCACCTTAACTAGATGGTACATGCAACCCTCAAAGTCAACTTCAAAACACAACATAATCCCGACCTAGGGCATATAATTTCTTTTCCCATCTCCACTCTCGGATAGGCTCCTTTGGGAATCAACAATTTGACCATACGGGTTCTACCATCAACTAAACATAACCTCACAATTACCTTGTTAGGTAGGCACACTATCTCCCCCTTTGGAGTAAGCCTACACAAGTTCTTCTAACCAACACAAAGACAATTATGAAGCATTAATCACACAAAATACAACTTCACAATCTATTCCATCAAAGCTCACAAGTCACATAGCCATAATTGGCATTACAACCACTCGCTCCTTCTAGCAAGAACCCTTCAAGTGGTCCAACTTTAAACACCATAAGACAAGGAATAAGAGAGAGAGCTTATAGATCTATGGCACGACTTAGAGAATGAAGAAGTGAAACATTTCCTAAAACGTCTCATAGCCTCCTACTCATAGTTGTGGTGCACAACACAACCATGAATCGGACTCTAATCAACGCGGTGTGTTGGACTCCGAGGATCTATCAACCTAGTGCTCTGATACCAAGTTTGTCACGACCCAAGCCTAGGGCCTAGACGTGACCGGCGAATGGGGAACCCGAAGGAACCCCAAACAAGCCTCATAGCGTATCTTACACATCATTGGTCGCGGAAGCAATTAAAATGACCATAAGCGATAAGCAAAATCAAGGGGGAAATCGGGACTAAGGGAGCAAGAAAAAAAGAAAAGAAATGATACATAAATACCATAGATGAATCAAGCTCAAACATAATACACAACTTGTCCAACACCACCTCTAAACATAGGTACTTTAGCGGGGGCCAAGACAAACAACTGGGCTCACCCTCATAGTCAAAACATAACTAAAAGGAAAAGTCTTATACATAGCAAAAGATCATGAGCAACGTCCCCGGAATGGAGGACTCACCAATAATCTTGATAGAAAATCGTATTAGCCACGCGGAGGATGAGGGTCAAGCGGTGCTCCGGTCCCTACATGGTGACATCATGTAGGCATAGAGTATGCGTTAGTACGTTTGAATGTACTAAGTATATGGGATGCAATGCAATGCAACAAGGGATGGACATCATAGGCAAAATGCATAATCGTACCCGATAGATAGCATATTAATGAGATGATATGTATAATGATGCTTATATAAAAATCATATTTAGTAGAACATAGTATATGTGTAGTGAGTGACCATCAATATAGTATTTCCAAGGCCTACCACCCCCTTGGAGAGGCGAAAGAGGTACAAACCCCTCAATATGGTTATACGGGCCTACTACCCCCCGTACTAGGCAACCAAGGTACAAACCCCTCGATACGGTTATACGGGCCTACTACCCCCCGTACTAGGCAACCAAGGTACAAACCCCTCGATACGGTTATACGGGCCTACTACCCCCCGTACTAGGCAATCAAGGTACCAACCCCTTGATACGGTTACCCGGGCCTACAACCCCCCCGAGCTAGGCTTGATCGACTCACACACTATATAGAGAAAATCATATACATGTATCCATTTCATCATCATTTCAATACTTATATAATCATCCGACTCATAGGACGTACATTGGACCTTCCATTTCATAAGAATTCTATAAATGGCATTTTATCAAACATATGGTGGGCTACTTGTTCATGTAAATAAAATCATGTGTTTCAAGAGTACTAAGTCCAACAAATTTCAAAATCCATGTAAAACAGCCCACCAACAACATACATATATATATACATATATAACAACCTTCATAATTTGATCATGGAGGCATGAAAACCATAAACATCATATAATCATTCCATTTCATGATAATATACAAAAATAGACCATAATAGGAGGTGTAGTAATAATTCCATAATTCAAGAGTTCATAAATGATCATAAGGACCCATAAACTTGAAGTAAAATAGAGGATAAATGGTTGGACTTGTGGAAAGGAAGGTTTCCACAATCAACCCACATACCTCAACTTTGGAGAATTCTTGATGAAGATTGGAATGGAGAATTGCTTGAGATTGAATCTTGAATCCGGAATTAAAGCTTGGGATCCTTGAATTTGGTTGATGATCTTGGTGGAATTTTGGAGAGGGTTTAGAGAGAGTTTTTGGATGTTTGAGAAATGTTTTAGAGACTTGGAATGAACTAATGATATATAGGGAATATCATATGCCCTTTGGAAAAAAAATTGTCCAACACTTAGAAAAATTAATGGGGCGGGTGAACAGTGTTTCGGCTTACTGGAAATGGCACTTTTCTGCCGGCGAGGTTTTACGAAAATGGTCATAACTCCTTCATCCTAACTCGGAATGAGGTGAAACAAATTGCGTTGGAAAGATAACTCACAGAGCTTTAATTTTGATAGTTTGAGCTCCTTCCAGTTCCTTGTGTGCTGAGAGATATGCCCCTTTAAAGTTGACCCTCAAAATCGCATTTTTTGCGATTTTCGAATTTTGATACGGTTGTTCTAAAATTCGGGTTAGACTCATTTCCCACTCAATTTGACCCCCTGAATAAGAATATGAAGTCGAATTTCCGAAATGATGCACGGATTTTGAGATATATGGAAATTACAATTTTAGGTGTTTTCGAAGCACATTTTCGGGCATTTTTGGGGTCGTTTCACTACTGCTTTCCCCTTTTCCTTGCTTGTAGCAGTCATCGGAGCTGGTGATGGTCCATCTGGTGTATTCTGTTGCATTTCATCATTTGTGTCCCTCCTATTTGTCTGTGCTGCTGTGGTGCTGCTAGCTAGCCCATGGTTTATCTCCTCCTCTCTCAGTCTTTGCGTTGCTCGTCGCGGTCGTCCCCTCCCCATTTCCGGCAAGGTGCAAGTTTTCAAGTTCCCCTCTTTTCATCTTCCCTCCATTTTCCATTAACTCTTGCTATATACCCAACAAAATCAAAAGTCATTCCCAAAACCTTAAGGGAAAAATAATAATCTCTTTAAGAATCATCTTACCATAAGCTAAGAAATCTAAATCTGAGATTTCATAGAAAATGGACTTCAAATAGACCTTCACATCATCAAAATATAATACTCCCTCCGTTTCAAAAAGAATGTCCTAGTTTGACTGGAACAAAGTTTAAGAAAAGAAAGAAGACTTTTAAATTTTGTGGTTCTACATTAAAGTTATTCAAATGTACCAAAATGTTCTTTAATCTTGTGGCCTTAAACATGTCATGTGAAAAGTTGAAGTTAAAGTGTTGCCAAAAAAGAAAAGGGGTCATTCTTTTTTAAACAGACTAAAAAGAAAATGAGATCATTCTTTTTGAAATGGAAGGAGTATAATTTTTAACTTAGACCCAAAATCATCGATTTTCATGCTCTTTCGTTGTTGTAGATGATAATAAAATAATTGATAATTCAAAATTTTGATGTCAAAATCGATTTAGCCATAACATAAGAACCTTTAGTTTCAAAAATCAACCAAATTTAATCACGAGTTGACCTTGAAACCAACTATTTTCAATCTCTTGTCTTTGGAATTTTAAATCTCAACCTTTGTGAATCAAAGCATGAAAATTTAATGAGTATTCTTAGAAAATGAATAAAATAAAGGTAGAATCACGTTGTAATCATTTAAAATATATTAAATATAAATTTATAAAATGATTCGGATTATATTAAATTCATGAATATATTATGGATTAATATAATTGAGTTAATTATTTAAATCCAATAAATACGAATTTAATTAAAGCCCGCTCCATAAAGTCTATATGTCATGTCACTTGAATCTGATTGGCGGAAGGGATTTGTAACACCCCGAAATGCTAACCAAGAGTCACGTGTCGATACACTATTGCTTAATCCCTACTGTATGTTTTACTCTCATTTTGGGAACTTGAAATTTTGTGATATTTGCAAACTTGCTTAACATAAATTGTGATCGTAATTTAAGGTATTGTATTGGGGTATTTGCGTAATATTCTAATTAGAGTTATGTATAACTTGAAAGGGAGGTGAGGGTTATACATATAGGTATATATGTATACATTTTGGGCAGCCAACCTTTTTTTTTGGCAGCCACCTTTTGGAGGCAATTGTGCATGTGATAAACATCACTCTTGAGACTACATGTTTACACCTCCTCTCTAGTGAAATTCATGTACCTTAGCTCTAAGAAATCTGGTGTACTCTCTCTAACCATATTACTCTCAAAATCACAAGAGAAACACTTGGACCTTTTGGCTGAAATTCGAGATTCACCCTTCTCTTTGGTGAGTAGTCAAAATCTATTTTTGAGCTAAGTAGTGTTTAGTACTTTTGGAATATCTCGTTCTATAGAACTCCTATTTCAGTGAATAAATATGTTTTGGAAATCTAATTCGTATACCTACAACTCTTATGTTTATGTAAAACTCTAATTTAGCTGTTATGGATTCGAAATATGTGACGCAACATAGGACAAGTTTTGTCCAGATTTCAGATTTAGATATCCTGTATAAACAACTGTTAGTGTATCGATGATATCCTTTTGTAAAAAATATATTTTGCGATGATTCTTAATTGTTTGAAACCTTAATAGATGTACCTACATCTTTCATGAGGATATACAGTCCAGTTTTGCCGTTTTCCTTTTCGAATATAAGTTGCGACATGAGGTACTAGGCTGGCCAGAATTACTGTTTTGGGAGCATAGTCGTATTTGTACAGGCTAAGCTTACTTGTGATGATAATCATGTTTTACATTAACATTATTGAGTTACTAGGGATTAAAGAAGTCATTTAATTTTATTTTAAGGTTGTATATACTCGTGAACAAGTTGAGGACCTTGATACGTTGGTTGGTCTACGGTTTGAACTCTTGAAGTTGTGTTGGAATGTTTCTAAGCTAAGCACTGAGGTTTGTGTATAAACTTGTACTTGCACTCTTTTAACCGCTGGTATATCTGAAAGTTGATCTTGGTACCTCGGTTACCTTTTGTCACTTTCCTTGTCGTGTCGGTATCCTTTAAGACGTTAAAGACTCTTGTGTAACTCGCCCACTTGTACGGATTGTTTTATCACTTGGCACTCTTGTTGGGACCTTGTTTTTCTTATGGCTGTGACTTTGTCACTATTGCCATGCCTCTTGATTCAGATCATTTGCCATCTTGACTCTGGATTTTTAGTCCGTCTTAAGAATGGAAGTTGTCCATTTTAAGTACGAACTAGAAAGCCATTTTAAATATGGTTCTTGGTTCTCTTGATTATTGGGTTTTGACCCTTCGTGGTACAGGGTGTCGGTCCTTCTTGATACCTGTTTATGTTTGGTGTGACGACATGATGTATATATTAGGTGAGCCTTATTGTTGAATCTCTTGGAAAACTGTGCTATGAGCGTTCTTGACATTTGGATCTTTAAATATCGAACTTGATACTCTTTATATATTGTTTACTTGATTTATTTATCATGTTCAATTATGCTGCCCATAACTTGAGAAAGGTCACCTGGTGAATCTGAGGGCTCCGAACCTATAGTTTTTGCACCACTAAGCTATATGCTTAGCGATAGTTGTTTCTATCGTAGGTAGTGTTCGAGAGGATGCATGAAGTTGGACATTGGAGATGGAGATTTTGAGAGCCTTAATGAAGATCACATTTGCATATAGGCATATATATTTTGTATAAACCTTGGGACTTGTACATGATCTATGTGTTGTTTATTTACATGATATTTTGAGGACTAATTTGATCATGTCACCATGGGCTGTAATATAAGTATGTCTATATGTTTTGTTCTTTTGGGCTGTGTAAACCCAAGTCTTGTAATATACGAAACTTACTATTAGTTTTGAATGTTTGTGTGAAGCATGAACTGGCTGATTTCGGTACTTGGAAGTTGGTAATATTCTTGTTATCTCATCCTTAAGTGTGAGGATAATATATGCATGAAAAGCTCGTTAGTTATTTGCTTAAATTATTATGGGAGGGTTTTTCGTCATAAGTTAAATTTCGCGCCATGTTAATTTTAACATCAAATAAATGTTTAAATGGGCAAGATGTATATCCTTAACTAAATTGTTCGTTATGAACCTAATCCCTCTACTAGATTAAAATAAATATGGGCATAGTTAACCTCTTTTAAATGTCGCAAGTATTTAATTAGATTTCTTGTTTAAGTGGTAGTATCCTTTCGAAATGCTCGCTACAAGTGTTGGTATCAGAGTCTAAGTTTGTGGTTCTAGGACTTTTGCTTTGAATTACTTGTATACTTGTTCGCTTTCAAAAAGGTTCTATTTAGGGTTCGTGTTCACTTACATGGTTTATCATATTTTTATTGCATGTAGATTGCACATGCAACTAGTACATGTCCCTATTGAAATGTGATCTCCCCTTTTGAAAGAATTAAGTTATGGCCTCTTCTTTTGACCGACTTATGGAAGCTGCTCGTGAAGGTTTGGGTGCCTCTGTTTCCCAACCTCATGCACTGGAAGGTGTTGGAGAACATCTCTCGAACCAATATGTTCCCCACACTAGTGGGTCTGATGTGGGGACCATCAGGGTGTAAGAGCTGGTCCACATCCTTACATAAGTCGTGTACTCAAGCCATGAATCCTCCTTTTCAACAAATGGCTGAATTCTTCCACCACATGGCTGAATCAATGCATGATACCAACGGGGTTAACTTTGAGAAAATGAGGAAAATGGGTGGAGTGGAGTTTGAAGGCACTATTGATCCCACTGATGCTGAACAATGACTGGAGCTCATGGAGAGGGTATTTGAGCAGTTGGAGTGTTCAGATGTTGCCAAATTTAAGTATTCTATTTCACTATTACAAAAGGATGCTTTTGATTGGTGGGTAAGTGTTTCGAATGCCAAGGTAAAACCTCCGGTTCTTACTTGGGATGATTTTCTTAAGGAATTTCGAATGAAGTATGTCCCACCTGCTTATTGTGATGCAAAGAAAAAGGAGTTTTTGAATCTAAGGCAATGAGGCATGTCTATTTTTGAATACGAGCAGAAGTTTCTAAGGCTCTCTCGCTATGCTGGAGGTATTATTAAAGAGGAAAAAGACAAGTGCAGGAAATTTGAAGACGATTTAAATGATTCCATTAAGAAGAATGTGGCGATCCTGCAACATGAGAACTTTTGTAAGTTAGTGTCTGCTGCTTTTACTTGGGAACGACTTGATAAAGAAGAAGCTAGTAGAAATGAAAACACATTCCGAAAGCCTAGACCAGACTTTGGAGGTCCATCCAAAAGGGGAAGGTTTGATGATTCTAAGGCTGGTAGTGATAACAGGCCACCTCAACAAAGGCAAAACAGATCAGAATTTTCTACAGCTAGCACTCCAAATTATGACCAGGGCAAGCCTCGTGTTCCCACTTTTCCACAATGTGGAAAGAATCATTATGGTACTTGCAGGAGAGCTTCTGGTGCATGCTTCAATTGTGGGAGCTTTGATCATAAAGTGAAGGACTGTCCTAATCCTAATAATGCTCCTTCCTTGAAAACTGAAGGCTCAGTTCATAAGCCTTCTATTATTCCTCTTCAAACTAATAGAGGTGCAAGACCTAAAAATACCCAACCAGCTGGTGCAAGTGGAGCTAATAAAGCTAGTGGACCAAGGGCTACTGCACGCGCTTATGCTATGAGGCAGAGGGATGATCAAGATGGACAAGACGTGGTTGTCGGTAAATTTCACTTATTTGGCTTATGTGTGTTTACATTGATTGATCTTGGTTCTACACATTCCTATATTTGTTCATCACTTGTTCTTCCTGAAAATGTGAAATCTGTGAGACTTAATTATGATGTGCTGGTTGAAAGTCCTTTGGGTTATCAAGTTGTGTGTAATCGAATTTATCGTGATTGTCCCTTTGTGATTCAAAACCTAGTCTTCCCTGCTAATTTGATTGAACTGCCCTTCAAGGATTTTGATGTTATTATTGGGATGAATTGGCTTTATAAATATCATGCAGTGGTAGATTGTAGGTCTAAGCATGTGACTTTTAAAGATCCTACATTTTCACACATCATTGTACAAGGTGAAATATCATTGACATCTAGTATTATTTCTGCGGCCTTGGCAAGAAAGTTGATACGTCAAGGTTGTGGGGCTTACCTTGCTCACATAGTTGATACACAGTTGAAGAGTCCTTGTATCAAGGAAATACCTGCTGTATGTGATTTTCCAGAAGTCTTCCCAGAAAACCTTCCTGGATTGCCCCCGGAAAGAGAGGTTGAATTTACAATCGAGCTTATTCCTGGATCTAACCCTATTTCTATCACTCTTTATAGAATGGCTCCAGCAGAATTAAGAGAATTGAAATCTCAATTGCAAGAACTTCTTGAGAAAGGTTTTATTCGACCTAGTGTTTCTCCATGGGGAGCCCTTGTTTTATTCGTACAGAAGAAAGATGGCACTCTTAGGCTTTGTATTGACTATAGACAATTGAACAGAATAACAATGAAAAATAAATATCCACTACCAAGGATCGATGATTTGTTTGACCAACTGAAGGGTTATAAAGTATTCTCAAAGATTGATTTAAGGTCTGGATATCACCAACTGCGTGTTAGAGAGAAAGATATTCCTAAAACTGCTTTTAGAACTCGGTATGGTCATTATGAATTTTTGGTGATGCCATTCGGATTGCCAAATGCTCCTGCGGTATTCATGGATCTAATGAATCGAGTATTCAAGCCTTATCTTGATCAGTTTGTAGTTGTCTTTATAAATGATATTTTAATATTTTCTAGAAGTAGTGAAGACCATGATAAACACCTTCGAATTGTTTTGAAAATTTTGAAGGAGAAAGAACTTTATGCTAAAATTTCCAAGTGTGAATTTTGGCTTGATGAAGTAGCTTTTCGGAGACATGTTGTATCAACCGAAGGCGTGAAGGTGGATCCTAGTAAGACAAGCAATTGTTGAATGGAAACCTTCCAAAAGTCAAACTGAGGTAAGACGTTTCTTGGCCTTAGCAGGATACTACAGAAGATTTGTGAAAGGCTTTTCCATTATCGCCTCCCCTTTGACTAAGCTCTTGCATAAGGAAGTAAAGTTTATTTGGGATGACAAATGCCAAGAGAGCTTTGAAACTCTCAAATCCTTGTTGACTCAAGCTCCTATACTTACTCTACCAATTGAAGGGAGAGAGTATGTAGTATACAGTGATGCTTTTCACAATGGTCTAGGATTCGTTTTGATGCAAGAAGGGAAGGTTATTTCTTATGCCTCTCGGAAATTAAAACCGCATGAATTGAATTATCCTACTCATGATCTTGAACTTGCTGCTATAGTCTTTGCTTTAAAAATATGGCGGTATTATTTGTATGGAGAGAAATGTCATATATTTACTGATCACAAGAGCTTAAAGTACTTAGGTACTCAGAAGGAGCTAAACCTAAGTCAACGTAGATGGCTTGAACTCATCAAGGATTATGGCTGCACGATTGATTATCATCCAGGTAAAGCCAATGTGGTTGCAGATGCCTTAAGTTGAAAATCCTTTGCAAGCATTTCTTTGAGTCCTTTATCCTTGCTCCTTGAGTGAAGAGCCATGACTGTTTGTTTCACACTTGATTCAAATAGTTCAGTTATTGCTAATTTGCAAGTAAAGCCAATATTACTTGAACAGGTGAAAGAAGCACAAAAGTTAGATGAGAAACTTGTAAAATTGACCAAAGAAGTTCAAAATGGGGAAAAGCTTGATTTTACAATAACGGAGAATGGTGGCTTATTTTATCAAAACAGGTTATACGTCCCTTGTGATGACAAATTGAGGAGAGAAATATTAGATGAAGCACATACTTCACCATATGCAATGCATCCTGGGGGTACAAAGATGTACCAGACCATCAAAGAACATTATTGGTGGAATGGTATGAAGAGAGACATTGCAGAGTTCATTTCCAAATGTTTGGTTTGTCAAAAAGTAAAGGCAGAACATCAAGTCCTATTTGGTTTACTACAACCCTTGTCGATGCCGGAATGGAAATGAGAGAGAATAACTATGGACTTTGTTTCTGGACTTCCTCGCACTCAGAGAAATCATGATGCAATATGGGTGATTATGGACAGGCTAACCAAGAGTGCTCACTTCTTAGCAATCAGAATGGATTACTCACTTGAACGTTTAGCCGAGTTGTACATTAATGAGATTTTAAAACTACATGGGATCCTTGTGTCTATTGTATCTGATGGAGACCCAAGGTTTACATCTAGATTTTGGGGTAGCTTGCAGGAAGATTTGGGTACTAAGTTGAAATTTAGCACTTTGTTCTATCCTCAGACAGACGGCCAGTCCGAAAGAGTGATTCAAATTTTGGAGGATATGCTTCGAGCTTGCATTATGGAGTTTGAGGGTAGTTGTGACAAACACTTGGCTTTGATAGAATTGTCTTACAATAACAGTTACCAATCGAGTATTGGAATGCCTCCCTATGAAGCCTTGTACGGAAGGAAATGTCGGACCCTTCTTTGTTGGAGTGAAGTTGGTGAAAGAAAGCTTGTTGGTCCTAAAATTGTGCAACAAACAGAGGACAACGTAAAAATTATCAAGGATCGTCTAAAGATTTCTTCGGATAGACAAAAGTCGTACGCTGATCTTAAAAGGCGTGACATTGAATATCAAGTTGGAGATAAAGTATTCTTAAAGGTGTCTCCATGGAAAAAGATTATGAGATTTGGCCAAAAAGGAAAACTTAGTCCCCGATTATGAGATACTTGAAAGGGTTGGACCAGTTGCATATAAATTAGCTTTGCCACCGGAGTTAGACAAGATCCACAATGTCTTCCATGTTTCTATGCTTAGAAGATATCGTTCTGATCCATCTCATATTCTTCCAGTTGAATCTATTGAGGTTAATCCTGACTTGATGTATAATGAAGAACCTATTCTAATTCAAGCTCGAGAAGTAAAGAAACTTAGGAACAAGAGAATCCCCTTAGTAAAGGTACTTTGGAGGAACCATTCTGGAAAAGAAGCTACCTGGGAGAGAGAAGAAGACATGAGGATCCAGTATCCGCACTTGTTCCGGGACTAGTGTCAGGTAAATTTTGAGACAAAATTTCTTTAAGGGGGAGAGAGTTGTAACACCCCGAAATGCTAACCAAGAGTCACGTGTCGATACACCATTGCTTAATCACTACTGTATGTTTTACTCTCATTTTGGGAACTTGAAATGTTGTGATATTTGCAAACTTGCTTAACATAAATTGTGATCGTAATTTAAGGTATTGTATTGGGTATTTGAGTAATATTCTAATTAGAATTATGTATAACTTGAAAGGGAGGTGAGGGTTATACATATAGGTATATATGTATACATTTTGGGCAGCCAACCTTTTTTTGGAGGCAGTTGTGCATGTGATAAACATCACTCTTGAGACTATATGTTTACACCTCCTCTCTAGTGAAATTCGTGTTCCTTAGCTCTAAGAAACCTGGTGTACTCTCTCTAACCATATTAATCTCAAAATCACAAGAGAAAAACTTGGACCTTTTGGCTGGAATTTGAGATACACCCTTCTCTTTGGTGAGTAGTCGAAATCTGTTTTTGAGCTAAGTAGTGTTTAGTACTTTTGGAATATCTCGTTCTATAGAACTCCCTTTTCAGTGAATAAATATATTTTGGAAAGCTAATTCGTATACCTACAACTCTTATGTTTATGTAAAACTCCAATTTAGCTGTTATGGATTCGAAATATGGGACGCAACATAGGACAAGTTCTGTCCAGATTTCGGATTTAGATATCCTGTATGGACAACTGTTAGTGTATTGATGATATCCTTTTGTACAAAATATATTTTGCGGTGATTCTTGATTGTTTTCAACCTTAAGATATGTACCTACATCTTTCATGAAGGATATACAGTCCAATTTTGCCGTTTTCCTTTTCAAATATAAGTTGCGACATGAGGTACTAGGCTGGCCAGAATTACTGTTTTGGGAGCATAGTCGTATTTGTACAGGCTAAGCTTACTTGTGATGATAATCCTGTTTTACATTAACATTATTGAGGTACTAGGGATTAAAGAAGTTATTTAATTTTATTTGAAGGTTGTATATACTCGTGAACAAGTTGAGGACCTTGATACATTGGTTGGTCTACGGTTTGAACTCTTGAAGTTGTGTTGGACTGTTTATAAGTTAAGCACTGAGGTTTGTGTATAAACTTGTACCTGCACTCTTTTAATTGCTGGTATATGTGAAAGTTGATCTTGGTACCTTGGTTACCTCTTGTCACTTTTCCTTGTCGTGTCGGTATCCTTTAAGACGTTAAAGACTCTTGTGTAACTCGCCCACTTGTACAGATTGTTTGATCACTTGGCACTCTTGTTGGGACCTTGTCCTTCTTGTGGCTGTGACTTTGCAACAATTGACATGCCTCTTGATTCAGATCATTTGCCATCTTGACTCTGGATATTTAGTCCGTCTTAAGAATAGAAGTTGTCCATTTTAAGTACGAACTAGAAAGCCATTTTAAATATGGTTCTTGGTTCTCTTGATTATTGGGTTTTGACCCTTCTTGATACAGGGCGTCGGCCCTTCTAGATACCTGCTTGTGCTTGGTGTGACGACATGATGTATATATTGGGCGAACTTTGTTGTTGAATCTCTTGGAAAACTGTGCTATGAGCGTTCTTGACATTTGGATCTTTAAATATCGAACTTGATACTCTTTATATATTGTTTGCTTGATTTATTTATTATTTTCAATTATGCTGCCCATGACTTGAGAAAGGTCACTTGGTGAATCTGAGGGCTCCGAACCTATAGTTTTTGCACCACTAAGCTATATGCTTAGCGATAGTTGTTTCTATCGTAGGGAATGTTAGAGAGGATGCATGAAGTTGACCATTGGAGATGGAGATTTTGAGAGCCTTAAGGAAGATCACATTTGCATCTAGGCATCTATATTTTGTATAAACCTTGGGACTTGTACATGATCTATCTGTTGTTTATTTACATGAAATTTTGAGGACTAATTTGATCATGTCACCATGGGCTGTAATATAAGTATGTCTATATGTTTTGTTCTTTTGGGCTGTGTAAATCCAAGTCTTGTAATATACGAAACTTACTATTAGTTTTGAATGTTTGTGTGAAGCATGAACCGGCTGATTTCGGTACTTGGAAGTTGGTAATATTCTTGTTATCTCATCCTTAAGTGTGAGGATAATATATGCATGAAAAGCTCGTCAGTTATTTGCATAAATTATTCAGGGAGGGTTTTTCCGTCATAAGTTAAATTCCGCGCCATGTCAATTTTAACATCAAATAAATGTTTAAATGGGCAAGAAGTATATCCTTAACTAAATTGTTCGTTATGAACCTAATCCCTCTACTAGATTAAAATAAATATGGGCATAGTTAACCTTTTTTAAATGTCGCTAGTATTTAATTAGATTTCTTGTTTAAGTGGTAGTATCCCTTCGAAAGAATCGCTATAGGATTCCTGTTCCTATCACAACTCATCCATTCTAAAATTATAAATAGGGTCCTCATAATTCAAAAAAGGGACCAAGAATTTTTAACTAGAAGCTAGAGAAAGCTCGTGGTTTCAAAAGTAGTAGATTTCTCTACAAGTTCAAGAATTCAGGCGATCAAGATCAAGACCACCCGATTCAAGATCAAGCTCGAAGCCTTGAATTCAATTATAAGTCAAGATCAAGATAAAGTTCAAGTTCAAGTTCATCGAAGATTCAAGAACAAGCTCCAAAGCCCTTGAATCCAAGATCAAATTCAAGATCAAGATCATCAAGTTAATGATCAAATCCACAAATCAAGATCAAGACTACAAGATTCAAGATCAAGCTCGAAGCCCTTGATTTCAAGTATAAAGTCAAGATAAAGTTCAAGTTCATCAAAGATTCAAGAACAAGCTCCAAAGCCCTTGAATCCAGGATCAAGTTCAAGTCCATAATAAGTTCATCAGATCCACAAATCAAGATCAAGACTACAAGATTCAAGATCAAGCTCGAAACTCTTGAATTCAAGTATGAAGTCAAGATCAAGATCAAGATCAATTTCCGATTTATCAAAGATTCAGGAACAAGCTCCAAAGGGCCTTGAATCCCAAGAACAAATTCAAGATCAAGCTCAAGAGCCCTTGAATTATATCTGAAAAGGCGAATTAAGAGGAATCATAGAGATTGTAACACTCGCACTTTGAAATTAATAAATACGATTGTTGCAATACTTTTCCATTCTTGATTATTATTTTCTCAACGTGAATTTTACTATCTACACACATACCCAACGTTTATATGAGAAAAAGGTATAAAAATTATCTCAAACAGAGCTCTCTATCTCTCAAAATTTATTTTTTAGTGAATTAAAATCAATATAAAATTTAACCTTCAGGGACCTTCACTTCCATGGGCCGCTCTTTGCTCTAGCGCGACACCTGTGGATCCACTTCCAGACTTGTGGGTCCTCTATTGCGGTCCCTCCTTCGTTTCGATGAAGCCCCAACAACGACTAGTTTCAATAAAAAGATCATAACTTCCTTATACAAACATGAAATGCGGCAATTAGTTTTGCTATGGTTTCCAAATTACGATACAGATCTAATGGTTCAATACAAACACCATTTGAAGTTGGTTTACGTTAAGTGGTACCATTAAAGCTTAACACATTTAAACATCAATCTTCGAACAAGCATTCAAAACTTATTTGAGATCCTCTGGACGCAAATGAATAGTACAAATAGATCATAAAACATATTACAGACTTGTTGGAATCATCAAATCACTCATTTGAGGTTTTCTTGACCAAAATTTGATCATGGTCAAATTTAACTTCCTCAAAACTCAAAAATTCAATTAAAAGGCCTAAATCACTCCCGAACATACATCATGACCCGAATCAATCATTCAACTAAATCAAAAATCACTTTTGGAACCTAACAGAACTATCAGAACTCAAAATCTACCTCACTTATCTGAAATATGACTTTAGTCAAACTTCATAATTTTCAAACTTGAAAATCTCAATCAATCATTATTTGATCACCTTGAAAATTGTGTCACCTATTCTTGCAAGTCATAAATAACATAATGAAGCTATCAAAAGGTTGAAAAAATAGTTTCAAAAGGAAAAACCTACCATGCAAGTCATTACATCACCCACCATTTAAATATTATTCATTGATCTAAAACAGACAAGAAAAATACCGAAACTGTCGAGCAACTGAAAATAGTAGACCTCGATACTACCGCTTATTCCCCCTAATCGTTAGAGCCTCTTTGTTTTAGCTCCTAAGATTGTACCTCCATTATTCCAAACCAAAACTCCTCAAAACAAATGATTTTCATATGTTTGAACTATCTTGTTCGCAAAATTTGATTTGATCATAATTCATAAATCATAGTTGTCAACATAATTGTTTCATCAAAATCCATCATAGACACCACAATTTGATAAATGTAGCTGAAACATATATATATATATATATATATATATATCCTTTATGGTATATAGAAGAAAAAACCTTAGTAACTATATTACAAGTAATCAAAAAATTAAATGAGGATTCAAAAGAAAAAAATCAAAAACATAATTACCCTAAGAAAATCAAACGAAGATTTTTACAGGTATGAAATAAACTATGACTATGATGATATATATATATATATATATATATATATATATATATATATAACATTATAATTGAAAAGAAATTGTTGGATATAAAACATAATAATTTTTTTCCTTTTAATAAGGATTATTGTAATAAAATGTAGTAGGTTTTAGATAATTGTGGTATCATTTTTTTTATCATGACTATCTATTTGTTGCCTCATTTATATCTTGACAACTAACATGAACACATTATTATTCTTATATTTATCTATTCCATTCTGTCTTTCGCTATTTTTATTCTCTTATTATTGACTGAAGTCTCCTAAATATATAGTCAAACCTTCCCTTCTGCATTTTGCAAAAAATATTGTTGTCGTTTAAAAAAAAAAGATTTTGGTGTCTTCTTCAAAATTGCAAAGCATTTCAACAAGTTATCATTATGTTGAAGCAATACAACATTATTTCGATATCATTATATCAAATTCAACAACACTATTTCGAAAACATTGTATCAACTTATCAAATTATGCGTAACACTATCTCATTATCATTATATCAACTTCTCAAAATTTTGAGTCAAATTTTATTATTTCTAATTTTATATTATATTTTTTTAATTTAAAATTTGCATTGTTCACATTCTTATTTAGAAGGTCTGCATAGACAAAATACCATAAATAGTCCCTTAACTATACTTTTGTTAGACTCAGTCCTTCAACTAATCAAAAACTTATTAGATTTGGTCCATTAAACTATACCAAAGGTAAGTTTTTGAATACTTGAATGACTAAAATCGGTGAGTGTATAGTTCAATGACCAAAGTTAATAAGTTGTTGAATAGTTACAACATTAAATCCGACAAAAAGTATAGTTGATGGACTATTTATGACATTTTCTCGTCTACATGCGTACTACCCTCTTCAGACCTTCTTCTTCTTCTTCTATTATTATTATTATTATACTCCCTCCGTTCCCTGATCCATGCCTCCTTGGCACATAAATTGAGACAGTGGGAGTATATGTTAAGCATATAGAAAAAAGAGAAGATTAAAGATCCCTCTAGCCTCTATGAGCTCCCAAACCAAAATTTCACATTCGATGAATTTGGATAATTTATTTAGAAAATATTTATAAATATGAAATATCTGTTTGATAATAATAATAACTAGTAAAAATTAAAGGAATCCCATAGTGTAGGATATAAATTACATCATATCCCAACTAATTTACATTTTACAAAAAATCCCTTAAAAAGGTAGGCGAATGATACATAGCTACCGTTCTGATACATTGTCACTGATACACGCTAAATAACTTAATGTCGCGCTAAAAAAGGAAAAAAAATGTAATAATTAATTCTGTTAATTTAATTAGCTTAATTTACACCTAACTGATCCTAAACATTCCTTATCTTAATAGGTAATCTACTCAGACATTACAAAATTTCAAATTTCAAAATTATATCTTCTACATTGAAGAACAATTTGTGAGCATCCATCGATTTAGAAAAAGCTAGAAATACGAATAAAACTCTGATTTTTTATTGATACAAGATGAATATATCAATTTTATTGAGGCATTCAGGAATTTGGGTCAGCGAAGTAAAATATGAAAGTTACAAAAGTGACGAAATCGTTGTTGGACAATCAATTTCGTTTTTGAATCTCAAAGCAGCAATTTCAGCCTAGTTGGATATCGATGTATCAAGGAAAAACATTGAAATTAGTTACATCGTAGAAGGTAACTCGTCTCCGATGAAAATTAAGAACGACATGGGTGTTAAACTTTATTTAGAAGTGAAAAAAGAGTGAGCCAGGATTTGCAATGTATCCATTATGCATTGACACAAATGAAAAGATTGGCGGTGATGTACATAACTTTGATGGAACATGCGGAGAAATTACGTGTGTAGAAGGCACAACACAGGATACAGAAGCTCTTGTGGTGGTTGAATCAAGAATTTGTGATTCATATTATATTCCAGATTGGAAGTTACAAATTACATAATTGATTCAAATAGCTTAGAGGTGAAGACAGGTCAGTTATATAAGGATAAAGCAACACTCGTAGATGTGATGGTAAAATATAAGATAAAGAACAACTTCAATTGCAAAGTAAAGAGATCTGATAGACAAAGGTATGCGAGTATTTGATTTGTTTTGTGAAGAACTGTGGTTGGATTCGTTAGATCTATAAATGGTGATACCATTATTTTGTTTTAATGTATGATACATTATTAAATAGAAAGTCATTGATTTTGATTTTTTGTTTAGTTCGTTGAATATGATTTGTGGTAGATTGATAATGATACATTATTTGTTGATACATTAAGTTAATATTGTTGATACGTTCAAATTAGATTGTTTAAACATTAAAGAATTTAATCGCAAAAATCATGTTGCCGATACATTCCGTCATTTTGGGATACATGATTCATTATTTATTTATTTTTTGAATCAGATAAAAAATAATTGTGTTGGTCGTTAATATTATTGATACATTGAGTTAATACTGTTGATACGTTAAGATAATACTGTTGAAACAGTAAATAATCATATAGCCGATACATTTAAAAAAATTGTGATACGTGGATAAATTATTATTTTCTGTATCTGATACAAAAAATACATCGTTCTTTGGTTACTTTGAACTTTAGTGCTTTATATATATTATAACATGTAACTGCTATATGTATTAATATGATGAAAAAAATTGTACAGTTATGTGTTGGTATGCTTTTCGGATGAATGTGGCTGGACTATGAAGGCTTCCTGCAGAAAAAAATATGATGTTTTCAAAGTTAGATACTTCAATAGTGAGCATACGTGTCCAATGCGGGATAGGGTACTAACCAAAGTCCGAGCAACAGTCGGGTTTGTAAGTGGTGTGACTGCTCCCAAATTGGTCAACCATAAAAGAATTCATACTCCAAAAGATATAATTGTTGATATTAGAGAATTCTATGGGGTTCAAATATCTTACCAGCAGGCATGGCGTGCTAAAGAACGTGCACTAGAAATGATAAGGGGTAAACCATCGGCTGGATATAGACAGATGTCGAGATACATATACATGCTAAATACTATTTATCCAAATTCTTATATAATGATGCAGAAGACTGAGGAAGATGAATTTATGTATCTGTTCGTAGCCTTAAGACCATTTATTAGGGGGTTCGATTACTGCAGACCAATAGTTGTTGTCGATGGTGCACATTTAGGCGGAGCTTACAAAGGGACATTTGTATCAGCAAGCACACTTGATAAGGCAGGTATGTATTTTTTGTAGTTGTGAGGTGTTTGTAAATGTTATGTATCAAATGAAATAATATGTGTTGCTCTGTAATTAGGTTGCATATCTCCATTGGCATATGGTGTTGTGGACACTGAAAATGACTGTTCTTGGATATGGTTCTTCGAACAATTCAAAAATGCATTTGGCGAGCGCGAAGAAATGTGTGTTGTATCAGATAGGAATGAGAGTATTATGAAGAGTGTAAGGATTGTGTTCCCAAATATACCTCATTATGCATGCATATGGCATCTTTGAAAGAATGTCTGTGGAAACTTCAAAAGGAGCAGAAACACCCTAAGTGATCTATTTTACTCTATGGCCAAGGCATACAAAAAGGAGGATTTTGATAAATTGATGGCTAAGGTTGATAAAATTGATCACAGGGTTAAGGAGTACCTTGAGGATGCAGGGTATGAGAAGTGGTCGAGGGTTCATTCAACAGTAAATAGAGGTAGAATGATGACTTCGAACATTGCGGAATTTATCAATGGTTGTCTTGTTGAAGCACGACAATTGTCTATAATAGAATTCTTGGAAGAAGTTAGAATTCTATTTGGTTCTTGGCATTGCAAAAACAGAGAAATAGCCTCTTATGCAAAGGACACATTGGGGAGAAGATTTGAGGAGGTATTGATTATAAACGCGTCTAAAAGTTCGAAGATGGAGGTATGTGTCATGATACATTATTTTATATTCTATGTATATAATTTGGTGTATCATTCTGCTGTTTGAACATGATTTCTTTGAAATAATTTTATAGGTGACTTTTTTAATGTACGCAGGTTGTTCCATCATCTGAATTTATTTTCTCGGTTTATGAAGCTGGAAGAAGATACATTGTTTGTCTTGAGCGGAAAGTATGTTCTTGTGGAAGATTTCACCTAGATGAGATACCTTGCGCACATGCAATCGCTGTTTTAAAGGAAAATAATGTTAAAGATCATATGCATCCATATTGCTCTGATTACTACAAGTCTGATGCATTAGCAAAAACATATGAGATTCCAATGGTTCCAATGCCAGATAAGGAAGATTGGTCAGCTCCTGAGGATGTTGTAGCTGAAACTGTGTATCCACCTAGATACAGACGATTAGCTGGACGACCAAGGAAAAGAAGAAAAAAGAATGCAGATGAAAAGATTACAGTGAACACAAATTGTTGTGGACAATGTGGACAAAGAGGTCACAACAGAAGAACTTGTACTTTCTTTCCAAAAGAAAAGTGAAATCATCATAATGTTTATATGACATTAATGTTTTTGTTGAACAATTTTTCACGTAAACAGTTATCAATGTTATTAATCAGTATTGTTGTTCAAAAATAATTAAACGGTATTGTTCATATTTGTTATTAATAAGTATTGTTGTTCAAAAAAATAGTTTGTTATGATTTGTGTATCAATGTTAATTCTGATAAATAAATTTTAAGGTGCAATTATAAATAAAATGTTGGTTAACGTATAAGCTAATGTATCATATGCATTAAATAATAAATAATTTCAGTAATGTAAATTCCTACATCAAATTATATAACGTTTGTTGTATCATATATATTAATTGGTTACTGTATCATTTACATTAAAACATACACAACCTATATGTTAGTAAAAAGCTATTAAACGTGTATCATATACTATATATATTATGATACATACATTAAACAATTAAGTTTGTAAACAGTTTATTTAACACATTAGTTATGAATCGTGTATCATATACTATATATATTATGTTGCACGTATAATATTAATTATAAATAATGAATCATATACGTTAAAGTTTCAAAAATATATTTGTTAGTAATATGTTATTATATCTGATTACTTAGAAGATACATAATAACAATGAAAACATGTATCAGCTACTATATATGTTATATACTGCACTTTTTCTTCATGTAATGCAATAATGTGTCTGAAATTTAACTTTTTATAAGCAAAGTATATTGGTCCATACAGTATCAAAACAGACTAAAACATGAGTGAAATTGTCAAAAGGATAAAAAAAAACATTGTCTATGCATAGATACTTAATTACTACACTACGTGAACCAAATCTTCTTCTGGTGGTTGTGTGACTACACTCTTAGGTTTTGGTGGATCATCATTCTCACTAACGTATGCACCCTTAGCCTTCTCGCTGTCATGACTCCATAACAATGCTCCATATCTTTTGCGTAGATATTCAGAAAGAAAATCAACTAATGATGTTTCGATTTGGTCGCTCAAATACTCCGCAAATGTAGCAACATATAACCCACAGTCTCTACAAAAATGTAGAATATCAGTTATAAACTTAAATCATACATGATTCAAAAACAATAAAAGCACAATACTTACAGGCTGTCACTCTTTTGTTGCATAATGTCTTGGGCAAATTCAACCATGAAAGGAACTTGTGCCTCCAAAAGTGAACCAGAATTATTGTCCTTGTACGCATCACAATCAACAAAGTTTGTTCGCTCAGTTTTTTCAAAGAATCCACTGTCCATGAGGTAAGAAGGAAGCATTTTAGATAACATTTTTATCTCGTGCGGAATTGCTGTTTTCCTTGACCCTAATGAAGAGTCATACACCCTTATCATTTTGTTTTTTAGTTCAACAACAGCCAGCACCAAATGAAATTGTCCACCACAATTAACCGGGATGTAAACATCGTCTACAAGATGTCATGGTAAAGCAACTGGGATTTCAAAAACTTTGATGATGTTAGTGATTGACCTCTCATATACAGATACAGCTGAAGCGCGATCAATGTGTTCTTGGGTACTAATAAGATCATCATCATTAGCCAGGTAATACCTTTCATAGGTATTTTTGATGTGTGAGATGAACAAACAGTTGGTTGTTGTGTATCTGTATTTATTCCTGCTGCGGAGTTTTGATTTTTTATGGAGGTAGTAAAAACAACATCGATGTGCTATAAAAAACATGATAAACGAAATTAGAAACTTGTAAAAAAGGTCTATGATAGAATTGATACATTAAATGATAATCTAAACAAATACTAATTTGATAGTTTATTTGATTGTATCTGAGATGATTTTTTGTAGCATGTTGTTCTATATCAACGTATCTGATACATGCTTAAATTGTTTCATTAAGAACTTTACCTGATCAGTCCAACATTTGTTTGGCTGTGACATGGCATAGAACCAGTTCTTGTTAATTGGAAATGCAACAACAAAATCCATCATCTCAAATTCAAAAGAAGAAGCTTTTGATCTGTATTTATCCTCCGATGGTTTCTTGTGATAATATTTTTATTATCAATTGGTTACATCAAAATAAGTTAATCCAAACATTTACAAAATATATGTATAAAACTTACTTATTGGCATGATTTTTGAGAAGCCCCTTGGTTAACCACTGCATATACTCATCAATTAGTTTAGACGAAGGTTGATATGTAATCCCACATCCTTCAAATGGAAAATACAGACGAACATCGTCATCCAATTTCTGTTTTCCCTTATCACTTGACCCAAAAGAAGTCACGTATGGAGATTGAATAATTCTTGAAGGCATCCTGTTTCTAGGCGCGTGAGTTTTTGAATGACTTCTAACAACAATCTCGGTGGTTGGAATATCAGTGGGTAATTGACTATCAGACAACAAATCATGACTGCCAGTTAAATCTTGTGGATTGTAAACACACAATGGTTTAGCAGGAATAGGAACTTTCCTAGATCGGATACAAGTGCATCTATTGTTGCTTGAGTTGAGGGCGATATTGTTGTTAATGTGGAAGAATCATGTATTAGAAGATATTTTTTTTTTAGTATCATTGCATATAATGAATATTAGTGTCATGATGCATAATTGATAAATATACCGATGTATCAACTGTTATTCTAAAAGGCATAAAATGACGGATGTTGTGTTGAACTGTGTCAACACCATCTTCATCCATGTTTACTTCATTTAAAGCTTGTGGGGCTTGATGTGCTTCATCATCCTGAATATAAGCATGTTGTATGTATCAGTTATCCATTATACTAATTATGTATGATATATATATATATATAAAAGAGGATAATGTATCAAAGAAAATTGTAATGTTTAAAGTTTTGATCATACCGATACTTTCTTAGGATCATTTGCTTCAGTATCAACATGAGTGTTTTCATATGTAGGCTGG
Organism: Solanum okadae; assembly: GCA_036553675.1. NCBI lineage: Eukaryota > Viridiplantae > Streptophyta > Magnoliopsida > Solanales > Solanaceae > Solanum > Solanum okadae. The sequence goes on along the minus strand of CM071686.1, from coordinate 16,771,756 downwards.
AGCTCTGAAACACGCTTCATTTGTTGTTGGTTACTGATAGTATGATCAATCTATATTTGAAATTTTAATAATAAAAAAGGTGTTAACATAATTGTTACTGAAACATTATTTAACATAAGTGATGAATATAAAGTTGAAATATATAACTGATTGATGAGATAGAAGATTCGGTGAATCACCTTAACTATATATATGATCTATATGTGCTGATACATATGATTATGATTCTTAATACATACTTAATGTATGAGGTATAACGACAATTACAAACAATGTATCAGATACATAACTCTGCATTGACATTAACTTAATGTCCACCCTCATTAACAGATACACCAACCTCAAAATCAGCTACACCAACCTCAAAATCAGCTACACCAACTGCATCAGCAAGATCAATTCGTATATGTGAAGATGGTTGTTTATTGCTTGATTGAGGATCGACTTTGTTGTTTTCCTTGTGTCGAGATAGCATCAACTGCGAGTGGTTTTCCTTTATCAAGATTACAAGTTCCTCAAATTTCTTGTCAACCTATCAAAAAATTATAAAAAAACAATTACAATTAGAGTCAATATAAAGAAAAAATAATAAAATCGAAATAATTACTTACGTAAATCTTCAAATGATCTTTCAGTTCTTCAATATCTGGAATTACATAGTTGACTTTTTGAGCATCTGCAGAACCGTGTACATTAGCAGCCGGTGTCCGAGGACCATCTGGAATAGAAAATGGCTGATTTAATGACACATTGGACTGATCTAGCTGACTGGGTTCTGACACTTTTGTTTTAGGTGTATCCACTTTCTTTCTTCTTTTTGGTGGTGGTAGAGGTGATGTATCAGACACTCTAGATGATCTCCTTAACAACTGTTCGGGAGGTCTTGTGGAGAAATCATCGAAATCAGCAATGTCATTTGGTTGAACTATCTTGGGATTCACAGATGTTGTGGTGGGTGAAGAAGGAGGATCATGTTCATCTTCAGGTAAATCAAAAGCTGCAAGTTCCTCTTGTGTTGGCACAATGTTTGAACATGCATTCTGAAAAAACAATTTTTTTAATATTAAGAGATAAAATTATGTATCCTAACACAGAAAAAAATGATTTTAAAAAGACAAACTTGCAACCTTACAACTATATACTTAATTATGTATGAAATGTAATATAAAATGGGATTCAATGTTACCTCTTGAAAAATGCTAGTCATAAGCATTTCAAACTTTGGCTTTAAAGCCACAACCCTCCAATTGCAAATTCTAGGGATGACATTCCTTTCTTTGACAACAATTTCAGGATTTAATTGGGATGCAAATTCATATGTCCATACGTTAAGTGAATAAGGCATTCCATATTACCAATACAACTGTTTGCTAAGATTGAAATCCTGTCGGAGTGAATCCATGAGCTTTGTGAATGCAATCTGTCCCCAAGGATATACTTGATATCTACCATCTTCAACCATTAAGAATTCGTTAACAAATATTGAAGAATCACCAGTTTGAGCCAAAATGAATGTATGGAGAAAGTACAGGATAGCCATCTGGAGTACATCCTGATTATTCTCCCAGTTGCCCATCAGAAATCGTTGGACTAGATGATTCTTGCTTACACTTTTAACTGCACCAGGAAAATATTTTTGGAATAGCCTACAGGGAGTTGATTCTGGGTATTCAAAGTCTTTGGTATTGCCTTTACATTTAAGACCAGTTATTATTGCAAATTCTTTGATACCAAATTTCAAGATACCCCCGTTTGCATGCCTAATATGCAACACCTTTGAGTTCCCTTGTTCCAATTCTAACAACAACAAACATTTACTGATTTGACCCTGAAAATTACATTTAGGAATGTCTAAATAGGGTCCAAAAATTGTAGCTCTAAACAGTTCAATTACATCATCCCCTATAGACTTTTGGAACTCCTCCAAAATATTTGTGTTAAAAGGGACACCAAACCTTATGGCATGTGTTGGTACCTTTTTTGTAACATATTTGATTGACTGCAAAATGAAAAAGAAAATTATACTAAATAAAAACACCAAATCACACTACACAACAAGTAATGATGCATAATAAAAACAAATTGATACATAGAAAAATACCTGCTACCAGACTTTAACAGAATCGTATTATAAAACTTGATACATTATACAGAAGGATGCCCTGTATGATATATTATTAATGGTGCCTTTTTTATAACATATTTGATTGACTGCAAAATGACCAGATACTATTTATAATGATATCTTATGATACATAAATAAAAACACCAAATCACACTACACAACAAGTAATGATACGTAATAAAAACAAGTTGATACATAGAAAAATACATGTTGCCAGACTTCAACAGAGTCGTATTATAAAACTTGATACATTATACATAAGGATGCCCTGTCTGATACATCAACGACTTTTTTGTTAAATTTGACAAGTCTCTTTTTCATATTGGGGTTTCTCATGTATCATTTTTTCGATACACATATAAAACAAGGGTTTTATAAGTTTCGACTAAATCTCAAATCAGTATGTATCAAACTAAGGTAGGGTTTTTGAATGTATCATGATTTAACCCAATAAACAATATAACACATCCAATTAATGTATCAGTCAATTTTAGTCTAAGATATCAAACGAAATACAAATCACAAACTAGTTTAATAAAGATTAAAAACACATACTCTAGGCAATGCAGGTCTGGAAATAGCGGGTGCTGCTTTTCTTCCCCTTTTTTTGGGGGGTTTTTGCAACCTTTGGTTTAGATGATTTTGGCACATCTTTGGTCGACTAATTAATCAAATTTAATGGGTCATGCAAAATTTTTGATCTAATTTCTGCCCAATTTTCATCATCAGAGTCGTATATTGTTCGATTAGTATTAGAAAGATTTGATGTAGGATCAGGATTCATATGTATCAAGAAGAAGAAATCGAAACAAAATAAAAATTGAAGGAAGAAGATGTAAGCTACAATGGCAGACTTTGGGAGAGAGGACGGAGAAGACAAAGTTTGAAAAGGGTTGGCTTGAGAGAGAAATTTTTTGAAAATCAATTTGGGATAATGATCTGTAACTGAAAAAATATTGGAGTGAATTTAGGGAGAAAAAAAAAGGAGTGACATAGGGAGTGGTGAAACGTGGGAGGTAAAAAATAATCTTGTATCTGACAGATTTTTATATTTAAGTGAAATAAGGGATTTAAGTAATTTTTAAAAAAAGTAGGGAAAAATAAATAATAAGGAACTTAAAGTTGTGTATTTAAGTTATTTTAATAAAAGTCTTGTAAATTGCTCAAAGTTTTTGCTATTGCTAAACTGCTATGCCTTGTTCATCTCTCTCCCCTAGCCAAGCTCTCTCCCCTAGCCAGCAACACCTGGTTTTCTCTGTTACGCCTCTACTATCCATTTCTCTAAACAAAAATGGAACCCAGATTCACTTTGCTCACAAACGAGCTTGCACTCCTCTATTTCTTGATACTATTAATCCAGATGTTGTTCAAGCTTCAAAAAATGGTGGGTTTCAAACCATATCTGATTTCAATCATCAACTTACATCTTTAGTTTTAGAAGATGAGTTTGAGCTAGCTTTGAAACTGACCTCATCTTCATCATTTTATGCATTGACACCCAATGAATACACATACTCAATTTGGGTCAATTTGTACTGCAAAATAGATGACCCTGAAACAGCCAAATCCATTTTAGGTCACATGTTGGAACATGGGTTTCAACCAAAAGTTGAAACTTTTACAACTCTCATCAATTCATTCTGCAAAGCTGGAAAATTACAACAAGCCCATCAGGTTTTTGATGTTATGGGTCAAATTGGATGTGAACCCACAATTCATACTTACAATTGCTTGCTTAAAGGTCTTTGTTTTCTTGGTAGAGTAGAGGAAGCCTATGACTTTATTATGAATATCAAGAAATCTAAGATAAAACCTGATCTGTATACTTATACTGCTGTTATGGATGGTTTCTGTAAGGTGGGTAGGTCCAATGAGGCATTGGAATTGCTTGAAGAAGCTATGGAAATGGGGTTGACCCCTAATGTAGTTACTTACAATACTCTGTTTAATGGGTATTTTAAAGAAGGCAGACCTTTAGATGGGATTGGTTTGTTGAGGAAAATGAAAGAGGAAAAATGTATGCCTGATCATATCACTTACAGCACATTGTTACATGGGTTGTTGAAATGGGGGAAAATTGAAGCTGCTTTATCGATTTACAAGGAGATGTTGAAACTTGAATTTGGGGTTGATGAGAGGATGATGAATACCTTGTTGAGAGGGTTATGCAGGCTATCTAGGAAACAGAAAGAACTCTTACAAGATGCATATCAAGTGTTTGTAAAAATGCGGAGCCGAAAACTGGTTGTAGACCCTGTTGGTTATGAGCTGGTAATTGAAGCTTTTTGTAGTGGTAACAAGCTGGATAAAGCACTGGAGAATTTGTATGAGATTGTTAGAATTGGGTATTCTCCCAAGGCATTCACCTTCTCTAATCTCATTCGTGTACTTTGTTTGGAGGGAGAAGTTGAGAAGGCGTTGTTAGTTTTTGTTCTTATGATGAAAGATGGAAAGTCTCCTAGTAAAGTTCCATTTAACTTGTTGATCAATGAGCTGAATCAAAAAGGAATGATATTGAATGCTTGTTACTTGTATGGTTTAGCACTGAAATGTGGGGTGGCGACAAGAAATAAACCGAGGTATATTCGCCTGGGGATGAGATTTCGAATTGAGGATTCATATAATCGACTCGAACTTGTTTGAATTAATTCTTAGTTTATTTTGATGGCAAGCTTTGTTGTAAAGAGGTTTTTAGTATATTTACTGTAGTATAGGAAAATTGCTGCAATTACTGTCTCATCTGCTGAAATTGAAAATTGAGATGTATAGCTTCCTCACCTTGTTAATGGTCCTGTTTTTCCAAGTTTTAGAAACTTAATGATACAAGGACTCTTGAACATTCACCACAGTACCAGCTTACAAATAAAAGATAGCTCAGTGCACTAAGTTTTCGCTATGGGTCTATTGTATGCAACACCACCCTGCATTTCTACGAGAGACTATTTCCACAAATTGAACTCATGGCAACAACTTTACCAATTCCACTAATACTCCCCTTCAAAAGATACAGCAGTAGCATGCTTGCACCAGCCTCACTGCTGTCAAGCTGAAAACATCTCTTTTCATGCCTATCGCAAAATTCTTGTTAAATACTCTTTGAGATACCTTATTATCCAAATTACCTCCTTTTACAGCACTGAAACAACAATTGCTCTTTAAGATACCCTTCTTGTGCAAATTACGTTCTTTTACAGCACCTAACCTGGATTTTCCAATCATCTTCTCTTTCTTTTTCCTTTTTCTACTTCTTTTCCAGGCAGCGGCGGTTGTATGCAAACAAGAAAAACGATAAAAAGCAACATTAATATCTCCCTCAGGATCTCGATTAGGGAACACTACTTAAACCAAATGGATACCATATTTACAAAATGGCGTTCCCCACATCTTCTCCCATGAGGAAAGGGAAGGTAGAAAACCATGTGCTTATCTTCTATATCTTTTCATGTAATCACTTGTCAAAAGGGAAGGGCCCAAAAAAGAAAAAAAGCAATTTGAAGAAAAAAATGCTCTACAATCGATCAAAATCCTTCGACACTAGACCTCCGAACAGATGAAGATGATGGCCTTCGGTTTTCCAATCGATCAAAGTCCTCCATAGAGAGGATGGAGGAACATGAAGGTAGAGACAGCAGTGGAGCAGCTGTCCTTGTCGGAGAAATAGATAAAGGGTGGGTTGGTGGTGAAGGGGAGAAGCTCAATCTTGATGTTGGGGTAATGATTCCATTTAGGCTCGGAGACTTTGACATGTGTTTTACACCAACTGCCCTTGGCTCTTGAAGAGGAAACCTAGAAGGGTACTTCATCACTTGTACAGCCTTGAGTTGCTCCACTACAGTTCTCATGGTGGGCCTTTCAGATGGATCCTTTTGCAGACATCTTTGAGCAATATCAGCCACTGTTCTTGCTGCTTTGGCAGGGAACCGACCTTTTAACTGAGGGTCCATGATTAGCGATAATCTACCGTCATCAGCTAGGAAAGGCCTGCTCCACTTCACTAAATTCCTCTCTTCCTTTGGATGCCGACTGTCAAAATTCTTCCGGCCAGTCAGCAGCTCAAGAAGAACAATCCCAAAACTCCAAACATTGCTCTTCGGAGTTACCAATCCTCGCTCCAGAGTCTCCTCAGAGAGATTTGCCAGGGCCTGAAAAACTCAATATTATTAACAAGAAAGTTCTAGGATCTTTGAAGAGGTCACAGAGTGTGAACAACTTCAAGCAGAACACATGCTAAAATGCCAATTAGACCTAGCGAGTGGAACAAATACCTCTTTTTCTTTTAAAATTCACAAAGATGAAATATACATCGAGCAAATACTAGGTAGGAGTTTGGACAATATTTGGTTGAAGTTGAAAAAAGAAAGAAGTAATTGAAGTTTACATTGAAAAAATAAATAAAATTTGGAAGTCAAAGTCATGTTTAATCATGACTTCCAGTTGAATTTGGAAGTTGAAGTCATGTTTTGTCAGTGAACTATTATTTCACTTGAAATACTCCTCAAACAAGTTTTTCGATATCAAATTCTCTATTTCAAGTTGGAGATAATATAATGGACAAAATAGTAAAAACACAAACTTTGGTTTATTTCAGGTTCAAGTTGAACTAGTGAAACAGTTTTTATGGCCAAATGGGACACAAACCATGGCTATATGCAGCTATTAAGAACCACATCCAATAAACATGAGCCTCAACTATTACACAGAACCTGCATAGTTGCAAAGATCCTATTCATATACACTACCAATTAGTGGTGTAGTATACAGGATATGCTGATATCACACTGGTCACTATGCCCAGGCAACTACTAGGCGACCCCGATTGTTAGTGGAACTTTTAAGACCAGGGTGTATAACAGAGAGAGAGAGATGAGTGTTCAGCAACTGTTAACATAGGAGAACTTACAGCTGAACTGCATGATATGTCTGTCTCTTGTATATGAGTAATGCATCCATATCCCGAGAGCTTTGCACTGCAATCCTTATCAATTTGTATATTTGCAGTGGAAAATTCATGGAACATTGCCTGTCACAGGAAATAAAAAACTTAGCAATATATAGGCCTACCCCTATATAAAAAAATGGAGATTCCTCAATAAAGAGACACAAAGGTAACATGGAGTAATACAAGGTTGCATAGAGAAAATGAAGGCAACCATGGTTAGACTACAGGTTTAGGAAGCAGCATTGCCACCTGAAAAGGTCCTTCCTCATGCAGGAATGTGAGACCTTGAGCAGCACATAAAGCAATTTTCGTTCGAGCATTCCAGTCTATCGGGGGACCATCTGACCTCCCAAACAAAAGCCGGTCTAAGCTTCCATGAAAAAGCCTTTCATAAACCAACATTCTGTGCTCGGAACCTTCCCGTGCATGGAAACCAATCAGTTTACAAAGTGATGGATGTTGCAAAGAAGCTAGTGTGTTCACCTCAGTCACAAATTCCTTCAACCCCTGAAAAGCCAAAAGATAGTGACTCTTACAAAACTCATAAAGAATTGTAGAAGCAAGTAACCTGCCAAATTGTATCCTAAATTTAAACCAAGAAATTCAGACCATTTTTTCCCTGACATGATCTACAAATGAAAATTTTCAATACAGTGTGACGCAGGAGTTGCATCCCAGAAATTCAACCTCTGGATAGCAACCTTGCTTCTCTAAAATTACATATGTGAGATGATGAAGAAACAAAACCACTAATCTAGCCAAAGTATGAGCCTTCCTAATATTAGATATCACATGGCAATCAGAAAAAAGATGCCGACCCCCTCCTCACCCAATCAAAAGTTAAAAAGAGAGGGGGGCCAAAAAATGATAAGTACGTACGCAAGATAATTCAAAGTCAATAAATCATACCTGCGAAGAAGGATGAAGCCGGGTTACAGTGGCTTCAAGCTTCTTTGTACCAGTTGCATCATCTCCAAAAGAAGCTCTGTAAATAACAGAAGAGAGACCTTCTGACATACACCGTTCAGGAGAGAAGCGGTGGCAGGCAGCAGCAAGTTCTTCAAATGAGAAGTTCCTGAGTGCTCCAGTAAAAGGCAATGTTGAAGGCAGTGTAGGAGGCAGTGGCAGGGGTCCAGAGGCATTTAAAGGACCGCTGGCATTGCCAACTTTAAAGCTTCCCATAGTCTTGAGAGTGGCAGCGGCACTCTGTGGAGATGGAAGAGGAAGAGGCTGAGGACTTGGTGATTGGTACTCCTTGATTGAACTAATACGACTCTTGAACTCATCATGTTCCTCACATTCATTTGATGCTAGCGCATCTTGTTCTGCTGCATCCAGGCTAGATGGGGCAGAGAGTGCCCGCGCCCTACTGCTTGTAACTCTATTACTCGACTGTACAGGTTTTACTCTAGTTCTAAAACTTGGAGGTGCCGACTGCAACGACCGTGTCTGCAGTTGAGGCTCGGGCAATGCAGTAGGAGAATGTTCCTGAGGATTCACACGTTTGATGTGAATACTCTGTTCAGACTTCTTCTTCTTACTTTTTAAAACTGTGAAACAACCCATCTTTGTTGTTTATACAGTCCTGCCAAATCAGTAGCATAAACAAACTTACAATTCAATCGCGAAATACGACCACACAACTCAATTTCAATTTAACCTTCATGTTTTACAAATTACAAATCTAGAGAATTACATAATTCCAATATAAACATAACTTCCTAGGTTCCAAACACATGAGGAAAAAAATCAACAAGAGAACAAACGGTTATACTAAATAAATAAAATTATCTAACTTCCAACAAAACAAAAGGTGATACGCAATCAATTACAACATACTGGCATTAAACATATAAGCTGTGAATTTTCAAAACAATAAAAGAAAAGGCCAAAATTGTTCTTCTGAATTTGACATTCAAATTGAATAGGATGATCCAGTAGAAATTGTGTTTTTTTTCTTGGAAAAGCAGAAATAATAATAAACTTATCTAAACAGCAAACACAAAGATCTTTGGCAACAACAACAAGGATTCATAATAACAAACTAAATTGTCAATTCATAGAAAACGAACCTTGAAAAATTGCGTGCTTCAGCAAATTGTATTGATTGATGTTTGAAGTATTGTAAGGTTTAACGTTTCGATGAGCTAAGAAACCCTAAAGAGAGAGGAGAGTCAAATAAGAAACGGCAGATTGATTTTTTTGAGAGAGAAAAGGTTGATAGAAATGGAGTAGAAAGAAGCAGTAGTCAAACACTCAAACCCCCATGAGTAAATTTCTCAATTAAGAAACATGCCACTTTATTCTTATCTCATCATAAAGACTCTTTTGCCCCTATTAACTATTTTTTCCATAAAATTAAACTAGCAAATTTTTCAATTTAAATCATTAATGCTTTCCTTTTTTATTAAAGGAAAAATCACCCCACCTAATACTCTCTCTGTCCCTAATTACATGTCTATTTTTCTTTTTATAGTTGTCTTTAATTACTTGTCCATTTTGACAAATCAAGAAATGACAAAATAATTTTACCTAATATATCCTTAATTAATTACTTTGAAAAAGGTATAATTTCTTGAAAATCTTAAATTTTTAATTCATTCACTTCATAATTAGTAGGGGTGAAATAGTAAACTCACTATGTCAATAATTGTTCTTTTAATATGTGTGTCAATTCAAAAGTGGACAAATAATTAGGGACAGATGGAGTATTAATTATGTTCCCTCATAAAAACGTTTCATTTTCCATTCAATCCTATTTTGAGCTAGACTATACCAAAAGTAGTTTATTTTTTTTACTCATTTCCGTAAAAGTTGGGTAAAATTTGCATTTGTTATATCATTTTTGAATTTTACTTATAAAATATTATATATATTATTATTGTTGTTGTTTTTTTTTCCTTCATTTTTGTTCTTTTTTTATTTATTGAAAATCCATACACTTTTTAAATTTAAATTTGTGATTTACAATAAAACATAGTTTAAATAATGTTGATTGTTGCCTCATTTCATCTTTGATATTTTTTATTAAATTTTGTTGTGGATAATCTTGTATTAAGTAAATTTAATATCACAATAAAAATATAGCCAAATATTGACTTATTCGCTCAATAACATGTCACTAGTACAATTTAAATAAGATAACTAACTATGATCATGACTCTAATAATTTAAAATGATTTATTAGTCAAAACCTTGATAATTTTAGCTTACTTGTATCACTAAAATTGATTGGAAGGATAAGTAGGCGTTATACTATAAATTTTAAATATTTTTATTTTATTTTGAACTTATGAAGTTGAAGTTTAAAATAGAATATTTGTAAAAAAAAACATGGGAGGTGCCTGGGCTTGTTCCTCCCGATAAAATAGAAGGACAGCCGGTGTTGAAGCTTACATGGAATAATGTTCATGCTTAATGTATGTGAATATAATTTTAAAAGTGAAAAGTGAGTTGAAAAACAAGTTATAAGTTGTTGTCTAAATTCAAAATACAATCACATATATTTAGAAATATTTATTTAAATGCTATTTTTTAAAGAGAAAAAGTTATTTTTAAACTCCATTTTAATTTGTTTGTAATATTTTAACTTGACATGACATTTAAGAAAACAAAAAAAAATTAATCTTCTAATCTTACTTTAAAATATATCAATTCTTTAATCTTTTATTTTTAATCATATCATGTGAAAATTAAAATTAAGAAAATAGTTTCATTAAAATGAAATTTAAAAAGTAAATCAATTAAAAACAAAAATTAAATAAATTAAAAACGAATGAATGAAAATAATTTTATCAAATGGATTCTAAGAACACTAAAAAATGAAAAGGTTGTAGGGGCATGATTGTCAATTAACGGTGCTATCAAAAGAAAAAGTACCTCGAAATTCAACTAAGAGGAGCCCTCGTTTAAAGTGACAACCCCAGTCAAAGTTTGGAAAATTATTAGTGAGAACAGCAACAGAGTAATAATAATTACTCCCTGTATTTTTTTAATCCCCTATATTACTTTTCGAGAATTAAATTATATGAATTTTAAAATAATATTTAATCCATATTTTTATAATATTAATGTAAAATATAATAAGTTATAATATTTTTATAAAATTTTAATATTTAAATTTAAAATTTAATTTATTAAATTAAAATAATTTAATAAACTTTAAAAATTAGTCCATTTAATTTTATAAAGTGAAATGTGACATGAAAAAAAGGAATGAATTATTTTTTTCTTTTTGGGATGAAAGATGGTTTTCTTTTTGTATTTTCTTGGCGGTCAAAGAGACATTAGTGATGAGACTTTTGACTCTCATACATTTGTCGCGATTGTCTTATGGCAGGGAGATCGATTACTTACGTTGCTAATTCAAAAGAACTCTTTGGGCCCCATTGACATCTATGTTCTGTCCTTTTAATTTGCGGTGCAATCATACGCTTCTCATCGTTCTCTCAAAATGCGAGCCCACTTTTATTACCTATTACAATATAAATTATTGGATCATGTGGATACCTAGTCGATTCTAATTTGATAGGCGAACCCTTACCATCCATCCCTTATTTTGTAGATTTTTTAAAGAGAATATGTGATAAAGATAAATAAATAAATAAATAATAAAATCCATCTTATCTTTATTTACAAAAACGTTTTCCATTTCCCAAGTACCTAGTTGTGATATCCAGTTTCATATTTTTTTTTAACTTTTTCTATAAAATAATGATTTTGTCCTTCTCCATAGTTGTGTTATGCTTTATTTGTGATGAAGGGTTGGTTGGCATGGTTCCCAAAGTGTTGGGGGGAGTGATTTTAGCGGTTTTTTAGGTGATTCATTTTGAGAGAGTTGATTTAGTCAACATTTCGAGATCTGAGTGTCGGGTGGTGATTTTGTCAGTTCCGGAGAATGTCAAATTTAGGCTAGTAAAGGGTTAGTTTGGATCCCGAGTTTTAATTGTGTGGAATGAGCATAGGATGAAACTCCTAAAAGCGTCCCGAGGGGTAATTTTAAGTAAATTATTTTTTTCTAAAAATTTTATTATTCCATTGGCTTCGGAACATGTTTTATAATCAATTTGCACTATTGGATCATGTATACAGGTTTTCAAATAAGTTTTGAGGACCAAACCCATTTTTTTACTATTGATATTTTTTTGGACTCGCTGTTTCGCTAGTAACTCTCTTTGTCACAAAACTTCTTTCCCATTTTCATTATTTTACCATTTTCAACACCTTGAGAGATGGGGAGAGATATTTTGAGAGAGATTTCTTAGGGGAATTTGTGTGGTTAAGTTCCTAAAGCGACACTTTATGGCAACACTTATCTCGCTATAGCGGTCTTCACACTCTACTATAGCGAGCTTCCTCTCGCTATAGCATGGTAATCAACAGTTCTATGACCCAAACTCTGGAAAAGGCCCCTTTTACAACACAAACTCTTCCATTGACGTCTTCACTCATACCTTTGATGTACCTTGAAATTACGGTACTTTTGATGCATTAAACTTAGAGCTATGCATGAGTCTTAGGCATTTTATTATTATATGTGATGATATTTTGGTTTGATTTTACAGAAAAATAGGTTTTGGAGCAGTTGGTGTTAAAAGTGTTGCAGCAGAAGGATTTTGGTGACAGGTGACTGGACTTACGAGCTGTTATTTCTTCGACGAGCCGTAAGTTGAAGTGCTGAGAATTGGAGTTAAGTATGGAATAATGATAGCATATCAACGAGCCGTAGTTACTACTATGAGCCATACATGTGGAGTCATAGAAAACTTCAGAAAGGATGACTTCCAGTACATGAACGACAGATGAACAAGTCGGGCTGTGCATAGACTTACGAGCCGTAAGTCATGCCCATAGGTGGAACTCACTAGAGATTTGATTAACTGCTGACTGACGGAAGACACTTACGAGCCGTTATCTCTACGACGAGCCGTAGGTTGCCAACCGTAGATGGCACTGCCCAAGTCAAATTTCCTTAAGTCTTCCTTTTCCTACTTGGTTTAGGATTTGTTTTCAATAAATATTAGTTATAATTTTCATTTTTGGGTTGCTAGACGTTTTGAGATACTTTGTTTTGGCTTTGAGAATTATTTTGCAAACACTTTAGGAATTTAATTCTTGAAGTTTGGTTTATGAAATTTGCATTTGTTCTTCAATTCAAGATTTCGAATATCATCTATTCTAATTGTAAGTTCATGATTTCTGTTATTAACTCTAATATGAATTGTGAATTCTCAAGCATGATAACTAAATCCACAACCAGGGTTGTGGGAACCATGAGTAATTAACAACGTAAAGCTAATAATTAAGTAATACTCGAATAGTGTTTATGCATGTATTGTTAGTCTCTTCGTTTTGAATGCTTTTAACGGTGTGCAACTTTAGAACTCGCCTCATTCCTACTTGCCTGACCAAGGAAGTAATGAATGAGAAAGAGGTTAAATGATGGAGATTTAGCGTGATAATGCGCTATCTAATAGCCTGACCCAAATACACGAGGGCTAATATGGGGTTAAAGGTAAGAGTTAGTAAAGCATACACTCGTAGACCGACCAAGTTGCGTGGTGAAATTCCCTACTTGGACGATCAATCACTTAGGAGATGCCTAACTTACCAACCTTGCATGTTAACACTAGGAAAGAGTTACTATTATCAAGATTACTACATTAAGAACTTGTGGGGAACACATATGCCCTAGTTTCATCTCATATTGATAATACAAACTGCGAATCCTATTACTTGTTACTAGTTACTACAAATCAATCAACAATTATATTGTGTTTAAAATTCCCCCTTTTTACGGAAATAAGATGACTAAAAGTACAATAAACAATAAATTAGCCTAAGTCTAGACCATCGTGGGATGACCCTAACCTCAGTTAGGTTCTTTATTTGACAACAACTGCTTATACTTCTCTAGAGAGGTGTAATTTGGGCGTATCAAATTTTAGCGCCGTTGGCAAGGAATAAGGCTTTTAGATTAGACTAATTTTGTTATTGAACTTTATTCAATTATTTGTTACTCGTTACTACAAATCAATCAACAATTATATTGTGTTTAAAATTCCCCCTTTTTACGGAAATAAGATGACTAAAAGTACAATAAACAATAAATTAGCCTAAGTCTAGACCATCGTGGGATGACCCTAACCTCAGTTAGGTTCTTTATTTGACAACAACTGCTTATACTTCTCTAGAGAGGTGTAATTTGGGCGTATCAAATTTTAGCGCCGTTGGCAAGGAATAAGGCTTTTAGATTAGACTAATTTTGTTATTGAACTTTATTCAATTATTTGTTACTCGTTACTACAAATCAATCAACAATTATATTGTGTTTAAAATTCCCCCTTTTTACGGAAATAAGATGACTAAAAGTACAATAAACAATAAATTAGCCTAAGTCTAGACCATCGTGGGATGACCCTAACCTCAGTTAGGTTCTTTATTTGACAACAACTGCTTATACTTTTCTAGAGAGGTGTAATTTGGGCGTATCAAATTTTAGCGCCGTTGGCAAGGAATAAGGCTTTTAGATTAGACTAATTTTGTTATTGAACTTTATTCAATTATTTCATGATTTATGTTTTGTTTTGTTTTTATCTTCTACAAGTATGCTAAATACACAGATTCAAGGCAATCCATTGACCCCTATGACCCCGGATTAAGAAGAACTCTGAGAAGAATTGTAACACCTCGGAATCTAGTAGGCCAAGCTAGGGGCTAAGTGCAAGGCATGAACTAGAGATTTTATCCTTGGCACCCTTTATGGAAGCCCCCACGAGTCGTGAAGGACACCATGAGTCATGGTGGTGCCCGTAGACCATAGGCAGTACACAACCATAGGCTTCCCACCTCCCACAAGATCCTTGACGGCTCGTGGTGGTCACCATGGATCGTGGGACCGCTCGTGGTGGTGAATCTTCACCAAGCTGCCCTAAGTTAGCCTCCTCCCCATGAGCCACTAGACGGCTCGTGAAGACCTTGACAGGCTGTGGGAGAGGTTGTGAAGGTGCCTTAGTCTTTTAGGGGTCAAAGAGTGACTTCCAAGCCACTAGTTGGTGACCACGAGAGAGACCACGACTCGTGGTAGGCACCACGACTCGTGGAGCCCCTCATGAAGGGTTGCAGACCACTGTTAAGTGGAGGGTAAATTGGGTCTTTCCAGTTTTCATTAGAATAAAACTAGGTCGTTTTACCCAAGCCTAGTACACAAGTGATTTTAACCCTTTAAACTCACCATTCAAGTCATTATTTCCAAAACCCCAAAAGACATCCCAAAGTTCTTCTCTCAAATATTTCTCTCTCTAGAACTTGACGAGGAAGAAAGAGTTGGAGCTAGGATCAAGCTCAAGTCTCCATTCCTAAAGAAATTGTGGGATTTGTTATCAAGGTATGATGGCTTTTCATCTATGGAGCCCCTATGATTTCCCCAATTTAAAAGAAGAATTCCCCAATTCTAGTTAGGGTTTCTTCTAATGTTATGGGTTTTGATCCAATTGAGTGGATTATAATTGTTTATGATTGAATTGATAGAATTACATGTTTATAGGATAAATTAACATGTACCCATGCCTAACACATGTATAGAAAGATGAAATTGATGTAAGTGGGTTTTATGCCGTGAAAGGGGAAATTGAGGAATTAGATGTATTCTTCTAGGATTGATGAAATACATTGTAGAATGCTTGAGAGTGAAGCATATATACATGAATTGCTTGAGAGTGAAGCATATATACATGAATTGCTTCAAAGTAAAGCTTATAGACATGAGTTGATTGAGATCAAGTATACATGATGAATTAGAACTTGTAGGCTTTGAGGTTAGAATTGTCTTGAGACCAAGGCATGTTTGATGAATTATGGTTATTAGGGCTTTGAGAGTAAAGTTTATATGATGAAGTATGATTAGTAGGGCTTTTAGAGTAAAACTTATATGATGAATGTTGATTATTAGATAGAATTGTTGTGGAAGGGATTTACCCACATGATTTACTCTATGAATGTATAAATGTGAAAGGTTTTCTTACATAGAATGATTCTAGGTTGAAAGGCCTGCTCACCTAAAATGAATCAAAGCATTTATGAACTAGGATAGATAAGACTTAGCTTGGGTGAGCATGATAAGATGCTTTATCCATGGTAGCTTGAAGTAGTGATATGAGATCCCTTCATGAAGCTTTCCTTGGTAAGACAAGACAATTTCATGGTAGCTCGAGTTAGTAGATCTCATGGATAGCCTTGGATTGAGAAATAGTACCCTTTCAATGGTTAGCTTGAACTACGCACAATAAGGTGCTTTGCATGGTAGCTTCTATTGGTAAGGCCATACCAATTCATGGTAGCTTGGATTGAGAAATAGTACCCTTCCTTGGATAGCTTGAACTAGCATGATGAGATGCTTGCACTGGAAAGGCCATACCAATTCATGGTAGCTTGGATTGAGCAATAGTACCCTTCCTTTGATAGCTTGGACTTGCATAGTAAGGAGCGTTCCATAATAGCTTGGTCTAGCATAATGAGGTGCTTTCCTTGGTAGCCTTGAATTGATAAATAGTAAACATTCATGGAGAATGACTTAGCTTGGATTAGTAAAGTAGTACTTTTCCATGGATAATGATTACCTTGGATTGATAACACTACTAAAAAATTGTCAAAAAACGACGGACTGCATCGCTTTTTTTGCCAAAAGCGATGCAGTCAATCTAGCCGCTTTTTGGCTTGATGCTTTTCCAAAAGTGACTGACTGCGTCACTTATTCTTTTTTAAAGATTTTTTTTTAATAATGTGACGTCGTTCGTTGCTTTTATGGTTTTTTCGAAAAATAAAACCCATGAAAGCAACGGACTAAAGGACCTTGTCCATCACTTTTCTGGGTTTTAAAAAAATAAAATCTAGAAAAGTGACGAACAAAACCACCCTATTCGTCGCTTTTTCTGTAATTTTTTTAACAACAGAAACTACATGTTTCTGTGGTAGTTTCTGCTGCCCACCTGCAAAAGTAATTCAATTCAATCAAGTCCCAATCAAACACAAAACATTATAAAGAAGCTACAAAGTTCAAGCTTAATTAATTCATAAACACTAATTAAGTTTTAGATTTCAAATAGTTAATTATATTTCAAATTAAGTTCAAGTTATTATAAAGTAAGTTCAAATATATTAAGGTCAATAAAATTTTAAGTACTTCAAAGTTCAAATTAAGTTCAAGTTCTAATAAAGTTCAATTATTAAGTTCCAATTAAGCTCAACAAGATTTTAAGTTCATATTCCTAATTAAGTTCAAGTTATTATAAATAAAGTTCAAAGTTCTAATTAAATTCAAGTATATCAAGGTCAATAAGATTTCAAGTAATTTAAACTTCAAATTAAGTTCAAAGTCTTAATTAAGTTCAAATTATGTTCAAGATTAATTAAATAGTTCATAAAGATTATATTTTATCAAGATTTCTAAAGTTCAACCTAATAATTAGTTCATAAATTCTATAAATCAAGATTCCTAAAGTTCACAACCTAAAATTTAAAATCCTACAATAATTCAAGATTTCTAAAGTTCACAACTTAAAGTTCTAAAATCCCACAATAATTCGAGATTTCTAAAGTTCACAACCTAAAGTTCTAAAATCCTACAATAATTCAAGATTTCTTAAGTTCATAACCTAAATTCCTAAAATCCTACAAAAATTCTAGTACTCTAAAGTTCACAACTTAAAGTTCTATAATCCTACAAAAATTCAAGTTCTCTAAAGTTCACAACTTAAAGTTCTAAAATTCTACAATAATTCAAGATTTCTAACGTTCACAACCTAAAGTTCTAAAATTCTACAAAAAATCAAGTTCTCTAAAGTTTACAACTCAAAGTTCTAAAATTCTACAATAATTCAAGATTTCAAATGTTCACAACCTAAAATTCTAAAAGGGAGAAGGCACAAGTACCTCCCTAGACTATGACCGAAATCTCAGAGACACACCTTAACTAAACTAAGGTCCTTTTACCCCCCAAACTCATTTTATATATAATATTGTACACCTTTTTGGCTTATGTGCAACACCCCGTGATTCCACGCAGTTGAGGCGTGTGGGAGATAGTTGGATGCCACATAAGCCAAAAAGGTGTACAAAATTACAAAAAGAAAATGAGTTCAGGGGGGGTAATAGGACCTTAGTTTAGTTAAGGTGTGTCTTTGGGATTTGAGTCATAGTCTAGGGAGGTACTTCTACCTTTTCCCAATTCTAAAATCCTACAAAAATTTAAGTTCTCTAAAGTTCACAACTTAAAGTTCTAAAATCCTACAATAATTTAAGATTTTTTCTAAAGTTCTAAAATCTTACGAAAATTCAAGTTCTCTAAAGTTCACAACTTAAAGTTCTAAAATCCTACAATAATTCAAGATTTCTAAAGTTCACAACCTAAAGTTTTAAAATCCAACAAAAATTCAAGTTTCCTAAAGTTCACAACTTAAAGGTCTAAAATCCTTCAAAATTCAAGTCCTCTAAAGTTCACAACTTAAAGTTCTAAAATTCTACAATAATTCAAGATTTCTAGCGTTCACAACCTAAAGTTCTAAAATCCTACAATAATTCAAGATTTCTAAAATTCACAACCTAAAGTTTTAAAACCCTACAATAAATTCAAGATTTCTAAAGTTCACAACCTAAAGTTCTAAAATCCTACAATAATTCAAGATTTTAAAGTTCACAACCTAAAGTTCTAAAATCCTACAATAATTCAAGATTTCTAAAGTTCACAACCTAAAGTTCTAAAATCCTACAAAAATTGAAGTTCTCAAAAGTTCTGAAGTCCTACAATAATTCAAGATTTCTAAAGTTCACAACCTAAGTTCTAAAATCCTACAATAATTCAAGATATCTAAAGTTCACAACCTAAAGTTCTAAAATTCTACAAAAATTCATTTTCATATCTAATTTCTAAAATTAGTTCTATATAAACTTCAAATTCAAGAATTTCTAAGTTCAACCTAATTTCAACTTTCATATACTATCCAATACTTTTCTAACTTCAAAGTAATCTAACTTTCATGTACAATCTAAGATTTTTCTAACTTCAACTTTCAAACTTACTAAATTCAAGAATTTCCAAGTTGGAAAATTCAACTAATTTAATTTTAACTTTCATATACTATCCAATAATTTTCTAACGTCAAAATAATCTAACTTTCATATACAATTCAATATTTTTCTAACTTTAACTTTCAAAAATACTAAATTTAAGAATTTCAAAGTTGGAAAATGCAATTAACCTAACTTCTAATTATTTGTTAGTTCTAACTTCTAATGCTCAATTCGCAATCATATTAAAAAAAATCCCCAATTTAAATGAAAATTCTAAAATAAAAAATCCCCAATTCTCTCCCTAACTAACAATAATCAAATATACAAATTAACAATTGAATACCACAATTTAATAAACTAAAATAATATACTAACTTATAACAAATCAAATATTACTAGAATTGAAAAAAACTAAAATTAAACCCTAACCTTAACAAGCTAAGAAAAAGAGGCAGCGGGGACGACGGGTGGCGGCACCGACGGGGCAAGGTAGTGATGGAACTAGTGCTCGGGGAGAGAAGGGCGACGATGATGTGGGGCGGCGTGGGGTGGCGGTGGCGCATCTGGTTTTAGAGAGAAGGGAGAGAAGAGGGAAGAGAGAGAAAGAGAGATGGGAAAATGGGGAAAAACCCGCTTTTGGTTCAACATAATTTTAAAAAGGTGACGGACAATGTCTCTTTGTCCGTCGCTTTTAAAAAAATATTTGACCAACATTTTGACCAAAAAGCGACGGATTGAGAGACGGTGTCCGTCGCTTGTTAAAAATGTTTGACTAGATAGTTTGATCAAAAAGCGACGGATTAAGAGATGTCGTCCGTCGCTTTTGAAAAAACATAATTAATAAAATAATAATAAAAAAAAACGATGGACGTAGTATTTATTGTTTAATTTATAAATAATTATTTTTAATAAAAAGCGATGGACGGCGTCTTTATATATATTAAATAAATAATTATTAATTTTATATATTTATTTATTTATTTATTTTGTGCAAAAATCTGCCAAAAAACGCGACAGACTAAGAGATGCCATCCGTCGCTTTTTGTAAAATAATTTTAATAAGAATTATTTTAATTAAAATTCGACGGACTGTGGCAAATGGCGTCACTTTTTGGAGCGACACCGTCCATCGCTTTTTTGTCCGTCGTTTTTTAGCAGTTTTTTAGTAGTGTAAGATGACATGCCTTCCATGGATAGTAGAAATAGCTAAAGAGGGACTAGTCCCTAATAAAAGTACCATAGTTATGATGAAACAAGGTTACTTCAAGGAAGTATCGTAAGTATGTTTTAATATGAGATTTACTTGTTATGATGATAGTTTAGCTTGGGTTGTTGCTTGAGTTGCCTTCCTTGATATATATGACTAGAGATGGATTACCCAAGTCTTGACTAAGGATAGGTTGAGGTTACT
This sequence comes from Solanum okadae, assembly GCA_036553675.1. Classification (NCBI taxonomy): domain Eukaryota; kingdom Viridiplantae; phylum Streptophyta; class Magnoliopsida; order Solanales; family Solanaceae; genus Solanum; species Solanum okadae. The sequence goes on along the minus strand of CM071686.1, from coordinate 16,751,215 downwards.
TCAAGAAGTGTTCCTCTTATAGTATGATGATTTATGTGCATTGATGATGCTTATGACTTATGTTGTTATCTCTTATGCTTATGGTATATGTTACTAAGGCCTATGTTATGCCTATGTTGATGTTTATGCAAGTTATCATATTTAGTACATATTTGTACTAACGCATACTCTTGCCGACATTTCTTATCCAAATGTAGGGTCCGGCAATATCGATTCTCATCCCCGTGGCTAGGATCTTAGTAGAGGCAAGATTTGAAGATTGGTGAGTCCTCATAGCATTCGAGGATTTGACCACTATTTCCTTATGTCTTTCATTTTATGTTTTGAACTATTGTATGGGATGTGTCCCAAAGATATTCATGTTTTAGATGGTTTGAGACAAGTGTAATAGACTTCCGCTTCGTTTTATGAAAACTTTGATTTTGTTGAAATTGTTTTAAATTCCCCCTCATTTCTATTACTTTTTGTTATGATATACTAAGTGGTTTGTATAAGGCCTCTCGGGGTGTTGTACACCATGTTACATCTAGGGTGTACCCCTGGGTCGTGACAAACTTGGTAATCAGAGTACAAAGTTTAGAATGATTTTAAGATGTCTCAAAACCACGTCAAATAGAGTCTTGTTCATAAGTGTGAAGCACGCCACATTTATGAATGAGAGGATACTAGATGCTTAGGAAACTTCACTTCTTCATTACTCTAAGTCGTGCCATAGAGTTTAACTCTATAAGGTCTTTCTCCTAATCTTTACCCGTTGGTCTACAAGATATGACTACTACAAGGGCTAATGCTAGAAGGAATGAGGAAGACAATATGGACCAAGAAGCTTCTCCTCAAGCTCCGATTGACCCTATGGCTGAGAATGTAACAAATATGTAGTTTAGGGCGGCTTTTCAAGTGTTGGCTCAAGCCGTGACGGCTCATGCCAATAGGGAAGTTGTGAACCCCGTGAACCCAAATGTGGGTACAACGACATCAAGAGTGATGGACTTTACTAGAATGGACCCTCCAGAATTTAATGGTTCAAAAGTTAAGGAAGATCCTCAAGAGTTCATAGATGAGATCTATAAGGTGTTGGACATTATGGGAGTGACTCCGGTAGAAAAGGCGGAATTAGCCGCTTATCAACTTAAAGGCACTGCTCAAGTTTGGTTCAACCAATGGAAAGAAGCAAGGTCAGTAGAAGCGGGTCCCATAGAGTGGGAAAGATTTAAAAATGTTTTTATTGATAGGTTCTTCCCTCTTGAGATGAGAGAGGCTATGGTACTTGAGTTTATTAATCTTCGGCAAGGTAATATGAGTGTTAAGGAATATGCTTTGAGGTTCACTCAATTGTCAAAATATACTCCATCTATAGTGGCCGACCCTAGGTCGAGAATGAGTAAGTTTGTGTTGGGTGTGTCTGATTTATTAGTGAAAGAATGTCGTACGACTATGCTTGTTCATGACATGGATATTGCTCGTCTTATGACTCATGCCTAATAGATTGAAGAAGAGAAACTTAAATGGAGGTCTAGGGAGAAAAAGAGGTCTAGAAGTGATGATGATCATTCCTCTCATGCAAGGTCCGATGGACATGGTCGTCCTAGGTATAGACAAAGGTTTTCTGGGCAAGGTTTCTCCAATGCTCCTAGTTATAATGAATATAGGATGTATAACCCTAAACCTCAAGGAATTAGTAGTGAATCCCTATTATCTACTTGTGCTAGGTATGGGAAGAGGCATGATGGTAGGTGTCTAGCCGGCACGGAAGGTTGCTTCAGTTGCGGTGAAAGTGGTCACAAAATAAGGGATTGTCCAATGATGAAGGCTAAGAGAAGAGAGGGTAAGAAAGTTCTTCCTAGTGGTTCAGGTGCAAATGTTCCAAGACAAAATAGGTTCTACGCTCTCTAGGCTCGAGGTGAACAAGAGTGTCCTCTAGATGTGGCTATCGGTATGTTGAAAGTTTTCCTAGCTTGATCTATATGCTTTATTAGATTCTGATGCTGCTTTTTCTTTTGTGACTTGATAGGACTTGATATGTTAGGTCTTGATGTTGTCCTTAGTATGGATTGGCTGCACTATTGTTATGTTTCTATTGATTGTAGAACAGGTGTAGTCGTATTTTAGTTCCCGAACAAGCCTATCCTAGAGTGGAAGGGGGAAAATTCTATGCCTATAGGTCAGTATATGTCTTATATGAAAGCTAGAAGGATGATTTCTAAGGGTTGCCTTTATCACCTAGTTAGAGTGAGAGAGATAGACTTTAGTGTTGACCAACTCTAAGAAGCTAGTTACTTTTTAAAAGTTGACCTTAGGTCGGGTTACCACCAATTGAGGGTGAAGGATGATGATTTCTCGATAACGACTTTTAGAACCCGATATGATCATTATGAGTTTGTGGTAATGTCGTCTGGTTTGACTAATGCCCCGGCGGCATGTAAGAATTTGATGAATAAGGTGTTTAGATAATGCCTAGATATGCTTAGTTAATAGACTCCTCCAAGGGTGGTGTTATAGTTCACCATGGTTTAGAATCGTCTTGTGTGACGGATGTGAAAGCTTAGTGATGTCTTGATCCGACCTTAGCTAAATTGAAAGAAGTGGTGCCTAGGAAGTCCGTTTAGGCTTTCTTCCAAGAGGGAGATGGTGTACTTAGATAGCAAGGTAGTTGTATGTTTTAGATGATCCCATGATTTCCTTATGTTATGCATGTTGAGGAAAAACTTGTGTTTTGCAAGAAAATGAGTTTATGTGATTGATTTTCCTCATATTGTAGTGCATTGAGTATGAGTTGCCTATAGACTTCATGAGATGAATTGATGAACATGCCTTAGCTTGGAGCTGAGAGATTCTTCCCTGGGTATATGCTTTGAGTATAGATTGCATATAGGCTTCATGAGATTGTGTTGAGCATGCTTTTAGCTTGGAGATGATAGTTCCTCCTTGAACATGAGAGATGTTGAAATTTCATGCATTTTGGGTTGCTAGATGTAGTTCCTACCTTCCATATGCTGCATTGAGTATGTTTAGCTTGAAGTTGATGTTTCCTCCTTGGTTGTGTGCATTTAGATGAGTTGCATGCATGATGGGCTGCTAGTCTTGAGTCGTTCCTGTTAAGAGGTGCCTGGAATTTCATTCAGGGAAGAATGTTCCCAAGGGGGAGATAATGTAAAACCTCGGAACCTAGTAGGCCAAGCTAGGGGCTAAGTGCAAGGCATGAACTAGATACTTTAGCCTTGGCATCCTTTATGGAAACCCCCACGAGTCGTGAAGGGCACCACGAGTCATGGTGGTCCCCGTATACCATAGGCAGTAGAAAACCATTGGTTGCCCACCTCCCACGAGAGCCTTGATGGCTCATGGTGGTCACCACGGATCATGGGACCACTTGTGGTGGTGAGGCAGTAGCTTCACCAAGCTGCCCCAAGTTAGCCTCCTCCCCACAAGCCATTAGACGGCTCGTAAAGGCCTTGACGGGCCATGGGAGAGGTCGTGAAGGTGCCTTAGTCTTTTAGGGGTCGAGGAATGGCTTCCAAGCCACAAGTTGGTGACCACGAGAGGGACCACGGCTCGTGGTAGGCACCACGGCTCGTGGAGCCCCTCGTGAAGGGTGGTAGACCACTGTTAAGTGGAGGGTAAATTGGGTCTTTTCGGTTTTCATTACAATAAAGCTAGGTCATATTACCCAAGCCTAGTACACCTATATAAGTGATTTTAACCCTTTAAACTCACCATTCAAGTCATTATTTCCAAAACCCCAAAAGAAATCCCAAAGTTCTTCTCTCAAATATTTATCTCTCTAGAACTTGAAAAAGAAGAAAGCGTTGGAGCTAGGATCAAGCTCAAGTCTCCATTCCTCAAGAAATTGTGGTCTTTGTTATCAAGGTATGATGGCTTTTCATCCATGGAATCCTTTCATCCATGGAGCCCCTATGATTTCCCCAATTTAGAAGAAGAATTCCCCAATTCTAGATTGAGTTTCTTTTAATGTTATGGGTTTTGATCCAATTGTGTGGGTTATTGATGTTTGAGTAATCAAGACACAACTTCCAATTCGAGTCCCATTGGAGTGATTTTGAGAATCAATAGAAAAATAAAATTAAGTTCTAACTAGTCATAACTATAGACATTATCGAATATAAACATACTAAATCTAAAAGAGGTGACACAAACGTCAATTATCAATGAGGGTTTGTATTATGCTAATAACAAAAATAGTAAAAATATAAGAAGACGAGATAGGGAGACGGGATTCTTGGGATGTGATAGGAATACGGGATAGACTAAATTATTTGGTACATGCTTTTGATAGTAAATTATTGAGTATTTATGACTATGCTAGACTATAGTGGGGGTAAATTCTCTCTCGAGCAACTTACCCCGAATAAATTCAGTTTCTCTCGAACATCGAGTTGCCGCATTAAGCACAGCCTCCGCCTTAGCCCATTCACTCTCTCGAGCTGAATGATTGGGAGAAGGACTAGGATTCACTCTCTCTAGATGAACCATGTCGACCCAATACCACCGGCTATCAATTTAGTAGTCGTAGTTTTATGACCTCTCTCTCGAGCAAGCCAAAAACACTAAGATGAAATCGTATTTGCTGCTATAATTCTATTAAGTTCATACACAACTACTAAACGAAATCACATTTAAACAACAAATAAATCATCAACAAGCAAGACCCAACAGATAATCTAACCCATATTCACAAAATAACACCCCAAGAATTGGGGTTTTAGCTAGACATGTAAAAGAGATAAAAATATATACTAATATTAGTTTCCATCAATTGGGTATGAAGAATTAAGTCTTAAAACATGTCAAGAGTAAAGAATTTTTGAGACCCACGTCCAATTTCTTGGAGTTGAAACCCTTTGAATCTTAAAGGTCTTAGAACAAAGTATCCAAAACCCTCTAAAACTTGAAACTGAAATTATTCTAAGTTTGAATAAAAATTGTGTATGACTTGATACTAAGTTAACAATTTAAACAAGTATTTACAGTGTTTGAAAATTTGTGCTGCAGCGGATCACTCGGCGATCTGCCTTTTGGTCGATTTCATCGCCTTCTTGCTTTTGCCTTCAGTCTCTTCGCGCTTTGAGTTGTTGGGCGATTTGGTACTGCTTTGCAGAACTATTCGATGACACACTGACTTCTCCATTTCATCGCCAACTTGATCTTTCCCTTTAGGGCTCAGCACACTGGAATAAAAGGCGATCTCCAGGTCAATTGGCGACTTGGCAATTGGGTTCGGCGATTTTCAGGCCTTCATTTCTTGTTTCTTTTCAGCCGCCTTGTTCCTTCTTGCCAAGTAGTGTCCATGCTTTGCCTCAAACTCCAAATACCTGAAACTTAAGGGTTTTCATCAGATATTGAGACAAAATATGCAGTTGAGGACACTAATTCTATCAAAATGTAGCCCTAAATGAGTCCAATTACTGGACTCATCAACACCCCCAACTTAAACTTTTGCTTGTCCTCAAGTAAAACTCAAGTTCAGCAGTTCAAAAAGGATGTCTCAAACAGTGCTACACAAGACTTGATCATGAATTTACACAACAAGACTCAATTTATTCATGCAAGGATCAATTGTGTACCCAAAGATTCAAGTTGTGACACACCATTACCAAAGATTTTCATGCTCACAATACTTGCTTCAAATGCAAGTTCAAGCTCAACAAAAATATTCGCATGCCCCACACAAAGGATGATTCCATTTCCACACACAAAGGTTTAATCATATAAAGCTTCGGAATCAAATGCAACACTCACTCTCACAAAGAAGAACACAATGCATGCTTTTACCCATAAGTTTGCCCGTATTTTCCAATCGACATTTGTTTCAGCTCACTCAAGATAAAAAAGGTGTTTACAAGGCTTGTAATGGGGCTGAGTGCAAATGTATGATCATTTAGGCTCAGTGACTTTAATCCTCATGAAATGTGGTGCTCACAACACTCCCTTTCCTCTTCTTTCATCAATTTCGCTAGTGCTCATAAGTTATCCCTTTATTCACTCTCCATGGATTGTTTGGAACCCCATTCCTTTTGTATTTTATTCCACAACTTTTCTTTTTCATTATTTTCTTCTCTTTTTTTTCGTATGGAGGGGTTCCATTTTTCTCAACATCATGGGTTAAAGGAGACTTTCTATGCACTTCTTGACTTTCCTTATCTTTTCGCCACACCCCCAACTTAGGCTTTTGACCTAAGTTGGCTATTCAATCAACCACAAATCAAGAGGATTATTAGGTAGTGGATTAAGAGAGGTCTAGTTTTCATCAAGTTTCTTCCAAAGAAAGATAAGGTTCAAGGGGTGTTCAAAAGAGGTTCACACACTTACGAGGTAGGCTACAAAAGAGGTATATGTGAAATTGACTCACACTTTTCAAAGTTGCCTAAGATCATATCAAGAGATAACCTTACCTAGTCGACCGGACCAACGGGGCAAATTCTAGGTTTTATCATGCATGGTTCACATTAAGCTTATCACACAAGGCATCGACACTAAAGTCAAACAAGACTCCACACTTTCGCTAGTGTGCAACGTTCATCGCAAGAGAATCAATTTGATAATTGGCTAGTCACAACGAGATGCAAAGAGTTCACATATTGTCTATGCGACTTCATTTGGTCTCATCGTAGCCGTTCATTCATATTCGTTCGATTATGAGCACTATTTGAGTCATCGATATTGATCAAAACCGAGACTCAAATTTGCTAAAGAACAACCACATTCCACACATACAAGAGGTGGCAAATTTTTTTAAAAAAATTGTTTTTTTTTCGAAAGGGTCAAAATCATTTATTATTCAAAGCAAAAGGAGCGACAAGCTCAAAAATCCACAAAAAGCAGTATAAAGTGACATGAATGCATAACGACCCAAATGTATCAACAAAACATCAAACAATAATAGTCGCACACAAGGTGGGTCTCACCCCACCACAAATAAAAATATTTGTCCTCAAATGCAAATAAGATTATCCAAAATTTAAAAATAAAGAAAGATAGAGAGGGAGGTAGAGAAAAAGCCTGTCTACACAGTCGCTCCATCTGTCTGGGCATCAATGCCCCATGTGTCAGCCTAGACTTGGATAATAGTCCCCGGAGCTACTTCAGAAGGTTCAGCGGCAACTGACTTGCTAAAATTGTCTATGTCATAAGCCGCTAAAAAAGAATGTATAGCTTTGTAGAATCCATGAGTCCACGAAGGGACAGTGGAATCTCGGGGGATAGATCTCTTGTTGGAGCTAGGCTTTTTGCCCTCACTTCCCGTCTTAGGAGGATTCGCTTCACTTGTATCTTTCCTGAAATTTTTTGCTCTTATCTGTCGGGGTGGCCTATTTCTTCCAGCTACTTTTGGTCTAGCCATATCTGCAAAGCTTCGAGAAAGAGTTAGAAAATATTCCAACAAACGCATAGAAGTTCAGTTGCAGAAAAACTCCACTAAACCAGTTGGTGAACCGCGCACCCACTTAGGCGATGCGCCGAGTGCAGTGCACAGAGGATACAAGGGTGCAGACAAAGGGAGAACAAGAAGTCTTTCGGCGAGACGCCGAGTGCGTTCAGTGACCTTAGGCTCTTGCCGAAAGTTACAGAATCCAACAACACATTTAGCATGAAATTAAAGGCGAGATGGGGAAATTAGGCAAAATGCCGAGTGGTTCAGTGAGCTCGACCCAACTCGCCAACCGATCAAACGTGCCTATTTTCAACCCAACTTCCCGAATTCAACCTCGCAACCCCCGAAAACAAAATCAAGGCATACACAACTCAAATTAGGCTTAGACCCAATGACACTCATGCACAACCCACAATTTTTCATCTCCTTCAAGGTACAATTTTCAGGAATTAACTATTTCACTCGGTACGGGCAAAATTAGTGAATCTAACAAGCAAACAAAAATTTTAATCCTACCAGAGAGGCCCAACACACATCAACAAGGTCATATCATTGCATTGAGTACAAAATCAATAGAAACAACTCAGAGTTTGGGAATTAACCTTTCGTGCTGACTAAAATGGAATTGAATCGCTAGGCAGCAATGTAATCCAAGTTTCGAGCACAAATCAACAACTAAAAAACTCTAAGAGTGTAGGAATATTGAAAATACGAGCTAGGTGTGAGTTTGAAAAGTTTGAAAATGAGGGAAAGTAAAGGGAGTTGAAACTCTTAAACCTTTGGCTTGAAAGACTATCCAGTTTCTTGTCCATCTGGTGACATTAGTTGCACTCGCCAATCTATTCGACGACTAGCCATGTGGTCATGTGTCTCGCCGAGTTTTACATGACCTGCAGTTATGGGGGGTTCCAAACTGCTGACAAGATCGGAATCACAGATCAAGTCAGCGAATCGCCAATAATTTCTCGTACTCGCCGAGTTTTACAGAACTCAAACCCGAATTCGGTTGGATTAAACGGCGGTATGAGTTGGGTCACCGAATACTTTGGCAACTCGCCAATTGATCATTTCCCTTGCCATTCTCTTTCTTTCCAAATGCTTTCCACACTTCATCCTGCAAAATCAACACACCATTATTTCTAAAACAAACGAAAAGCAATAAACAGGGTTTTAGGTTGCCTCCAAAACAACGCCTTAGTTAACTTCGTGGTAAGTTAACACCTAGTCCTCATCTTAGGAGTTGGCCATGGTGTAACTAGGCGACTCGTCGGCAAATGGTGCATAGCGACCTGATATTAATCGGTTTATTTGGGCATCCTGTAGTTGAATTACCATGGAATTAGAGGTTGTTGTTTGATTCAGCATTTCGATGTTCTCTTTTATTTCTTTCAACACCTTATCTTGTTCTTCTATCTTGTGTTGAATGAGTGAGAGGACTTTTTAATTTTGCCCACTTTCCTGATTCTTTCCCTTTTCACACTTGTAAAAGGGAAAGTGCTTATCCTTTTTCGTGGACTACTCTTCCAATTCTGTGACATTCTTGTTTAAGAAATTCAGCTGAGTTAACATTGTAGCCCACTCTTGTTTTCTCTTTGTTTCCTCATTGGTCTTAACCATGCCGTCGAGGAGTTTGGTACTATTTCGTAGGGTTGCTGTAGCAAGAAACCCTCTAAAAGTTGGTTAGCGGTACTTCTATTTTTGGGTCCAAGACTCCTATAGAAGCACTCTAGTAGCACTTTATCAGACATCCCATGATTTGGGTATGGATGTAGCACTGCCTGGAATTTCAGCCACATCTCTTGGATGGTTTCATCCCCCACTTGCTTGAATGTCAGGAGATTGTCCCTGAGATTCAACAATTTCAGGAGAGGGTGATCCGTTTGATTCCCATAGCTTTCATTCTCACTCATTTTTCCTAAAATATTTACACAACCAAACAAAACAAAACTAAAAATTAAGTAAGTAAACTATGATTAAGAAGAACAAAAATTTTACTAAACTAAGAATTCTCAAATAACACCACTCCCCGGCAGTGGCGCCATTTTGATGTTTGCGTAATCAATACACAACTTCCAATTCAAGTGTCTACGATCGTACAATAGTAAAGTAACTCAACCAAGGGTTGGGGTCGAGTCCTAAGGGAGTGGTTTTGAGCATTAATAGAAAAATAAAATTAAGTTTTAATTAGTCATAGCTATAGACATTATCGAATATAAACATACTAAATCTTAAAGGGGTGACACAAGCGTCAATTATCAATGGGGGTTTGTATTATGCTAATAACAAAAACAGTAAAAATATAAGAAAATGAGATAGGGAGACGGGATTCTTGGGATGTGATAGGAATATGGGATAGACTAAATTATCGGGTACATGCTTTTGATAGTAAATTGTTGAGTATTTGTGACTAGGCTAGACTATAGTGGGGGTAAATTTTCTCTCGAGCAACTTACCCCGAATCAACTCGATTTCTCTCGAACACCGAGTTGCCACATAAAGCACAACCTTCGCCTTATCCCATTCACTCTCTCGAGCTGAATGTGTGGGAGAAGGACTAGGATTCACTCTCTCGAGCTGAAACCATGTCGATCGAATACCACCAACTATCAATTTAGAGTCTTAGTTTTACAAACTCTCTCTCGAGCAAGCCAAAAATACTAAGATGAAATCATATTTGCAACTACAATTCCATTAAGTTCATACACAACTACTAAACGAAATCACATTTAAACAACAAATAAATCATCAACAAGCAAGACCCAACAGATAATCTAACCCATATTCACAAAATCACACCCCAAGAATTGGGGTTTTAGCTAGACATGTAAAAGAGATAAAAATTTATACCAATATCAGTTTCCATCAACTAGGTATGAAGAATTAAATATTAAAAACACGTTAAGTGTGAAGAATCTTCCAGACCCACGTCCAATTTCTTGGAGTTGAAACCCTTTGAATCTTCAAGGTCTTAGAACAAAATCTCCAAAACCCTCTAAAACTTGAAACTGAAAATATTCTAAGTATGAATAAAAATTGTGTATGACTTGATACTAAGTTAACAATTTAAGCAAGTATTTATAGTGTTTCAAAATTTGTGCTGTAGCGGATCACTCGGCGCAGTTAGTCGGGATCGCCGATACACTCTGCGATCCGCCTTTTGGTCTATTTCATCACCTTTTTGATTTAGCCTTCAGCCTCCTCGCACTTTTAGTCGTTGGGTGATTTGGTATTGCTTCACGGAACTACTCGGCAACATGCCGACTGCTCCATTTCATCGCCAACTTGATCTTTCCCTTCAGGGCTCAGCACACTGGAACAAAAGGCAATCTCCAGGCCGATTGGCGACTCGTCAACTGGGCTCGGCAATCTTCAGGCCTTCATTTCTTTGTTCTTTTCAGCCGTCTTGTTTCTTCTTGCCAAGTAGTGTCCATGCTTTACCTCAAACTCCAAATACCTGAAACTTAAGGGTTTTCATAAGATATTGAAACAAAATATGCAGTTGAGGACACTAATTCTATCAAAATATAGCCCTAAATGAGTCCAATTTCTGGACTCATCAGTTATGATTGTTTATGATTGAATTGATAGAATTACATGTTTATAGGATAAATTTACATGTACCCATGCATAACCCATGTCTAGAAAGATAAAATTGATGTAAGTGAGTTTTATTCCATGAAAGGGGAAATTGAGGATTTAGATGTATTCTTCTAGGATTGATGAGATACATTGTAAAATGCTTTAGAGTGAAGCATATAAACATGAATTGCTTGAGAGTGAAGCATATATACATGAATTGCTTGAAAGTAAAGCTTATAGACATGAATTGATTGAGATCAAGTATACATGATGAATTAGGATTTATAGGCTTTAAATTAGAATTATCTTGAGACCAAGGCATGTTTGGTGAATTATGGTTATTAGGGATTTGAGAGTAAAGCTTATATGAGGAAGTATGATTAGTAGGGCTTTTAGAGTAAAGCTTATATGATGAATATTGATTATTAGATAGAATTGTTGTGGAAGGGATTTACCCACATTATTTACTCTATGAATGTATGAATGTATAAATGTGAAAGGTTTTTCACATAGAATGATTCTAGGTTGAAGGGCCTGCTCTCCTAAAATGAATGAAATCATTTATGAACTAGGATAGATAAGACTTAGCTTGGGTGAGCATGATGAGATGCTATCCATGGTGGCTTGAAGTAGTGATATGAGATCCCTTCATGAAGCTTGAATTGGTAAGACAAGACTATTTCATGGTAGCTTGAGTTAGTAGATCTCATAGATAGCTTTGGATTGTGAAATAGTACCCTTCCAATGGTTAGCTTGAACTAAGCACAATAAGGTGCTTTACATGGTAGCTTGTATTGGTAAGGCCATACCAATTCATGGTAGCCTGGATTGAGAAATAGTATCCTTCCTTGGATAGTTTAAACTAGCATGATGAGATGCTTGCCTGGTAGCTTGAATTGGTAAGGCCATACCAATTCATGGTAGCTTGGATTGAGAAATAGTACCCTTCCCTGGATAGATTGGACTTTCATAGTAAGGTTCTTTCCATGATAGCTTGGTCTAGCATAATAAGGTGATTTTCCTTGGTATACTTGAATTGGTAAATAGTAACCATTCATGGAGAATGACTTAGCTTGGATTAGTAAAGTAGTACTCTTCAATGTATAATGATTATTTTGGATTGGTAAGATGCTATGCCTTCCATGGATAGTAGAAATAGCTAAAGAGGGACTAGTCCCTAATCAAAGTAGCATAGTTATAATGAAACATGGTTACTTCAAAGAAGTATCGTAAGTATGTTTTAATATGACATTTACTTATTATGATGATAGTTTAGCTTGGATTGTTTCTTGAGTTGCCTTCCTTGATATGTATGACTAGATGTGGATTACCCAAGTCTTGACGAAGGATATGTTGAGGTTAGTTTAAGAAGTGTACCTCTTATAGTATGATGATTTATGTTCATTGATGATGCTTATGACTTATGTTGTTATCTCATATGCTTATGGTATATGTCTTATGTTGAGTAATGCTATGTTGATGTTTATGCCTGCTATCATATTTAGTACATTTTTGTACGCATATTCTTGCCTATATTTCTTTTCCAAAAATAGTGTCTGGCGATATCGATTCTCATCCCCGTGGATAGGATCTTAGTAGAGGCAAGATTTGAAAATTGGTGAGTCCTCATAACATTCAAGGATTTAATCACCATTTCCTTATGTCTTTTATTTTATTCTTTGAACTATTGTATGGGCTGTGTCCCAAAGATATTCGTGTTTTAGATGGTTTGAGGCAAGTGTAATAGACTGCCGCTTCGTTTTATGAAAACTTTGTTGTTGAAAATGTTTTAAATTCCCAATCATTTCTACTACTTCATGTTATGATATGCTAAGTGGATAATATGAGGTCTTTCGGGGTCTTGTACGCCATTTACATCTAGGGTGTACCCCTGGGTCATGACAAGAATGACTGGAAGAGGCCAAAATCTAGGACTACATGATGATCCAATTAGAGAGGGTCATAGGGTTGTTGCTGGAGTGCAACCTCCTAGAGTAGTGGAAGTTCTTAGACATTTTCAAGAGAACCCTCAAGTTGAACATGCCGAAAGAGTGCAAAATCAGTAAGCACCCGATGTGTATGATAACTACATAGTAGATTTTGATGTTGTGGGATCGACTGGTGCTATAGTTGTTCCTCCACTACCTCCTGGACATACTTTTGTGGTGACCAACAACATGATGCAAATGCTTACATCCAGAGGGTCGTTTGTTGGGCTACCTTCGGAGGATGCATTTGCTCATCTAAGCGAAGTCATCAGCGTGTGCAAAAGCAATGTGGGGAGACCAGACTTAGATATGAATTGAATCGGCTTGCGTGTATTCCCACTGTCGTTAATAAGTGATGCTACCATGTGGTTTTCTAAGCTGCCATATAATTTGATTTCTACATGGGAAGAGGTGCATAAAATGTTTTTGGAGAAATACTTTCCATTGTCAAAGAAGTTGAAGCTCAAGGATAAACTCAAGAACATCGTAGCCTTAGCTAGGGAGTAAGTCAGTGACTCTAGGGGATTGATTTACTGGGTTCATGAGAAGTGTGGCGAACTGCTACATTGATGGTGAGTCGCTCAAGGATTAGTTTTACCGAGGGCTAGATGACAATGGGAAAATTGTGCTAGATACTATTGCTGGAGGATCTTATGGAGCAAACATGTTTCAAGAGATTGCTGAGAAACTTGAGAAGATCTCCAAGAATAATAAAGCATGGAGCACTAGAACGTCGGCTACTGCAAGAGTACTTTTTCAATACAAGCCACATAGAACCAATTCGATGGCGATATTCGTGAGGAGATGGCACAGTTAAGAACATAGGTTGGCTTGGTGTCACGACCCAAGGGTACACCCTAGATGTAACATGGCATATAGAACCCCGAAGCACTCCATACAAGCAATTTAAGTCTAATAACATAAGAAATAGAACAACAAGAGTAAAACAACATTTCAAGTCCAAACATTTTTATAAAATGAAAAGCGGGAGTCTAGACACTTTGTCTCATCATAGACATCTATTACAATCGAATGAAATTAGTCCTAGCCCATACATTATGTCCAAAGGAGAAATACATGAACTAAACTAAACCATGGAAATCGGTCCTCGAACCATGAGGACTCACCAAGCTCGGGAATCAATCAAATCCAAGCTCAAGCCACAAAACTGGAACCCTGTCTGTTGCACCCTACATATGGGGAAATGTAGGCAAGAGTATGAGTTAGTACAAAAATGCATTAAGTATGATAGTTATGCATAAAAACATTTAAAACATGCTAAAAGGGACATTTCATTTCATGACATGCAATTGACCAAGTTAAAACATAACATATTAGGAGTTAGAAAATATCCTTCATAAAACATGGTCAATGCAAGCTAACACCATCTTTAAAACCTTTGAGCTGATATAGGATACTTCTTGAAATAGCCTTAGTTCATTATTCATGTTCTTGTGGGAATAAGCCTTAGCCGACATTGAGACCATGTGAGCTATAATATGATCCCCAAGTGTCTCCTACACAGAAAAATGGTTGTTCTACTTGCCTAAGGTAGAACCATGAATTTCTAGCTTAAGTGGATCCACTAGCTAAGTGATGAGTCCACAAATTGGACTGATTTACAACTATATTTTAATATAAATTGTGTCCTCAAATTCTTATTTTATCTCAATATCTGATGAAAACCCTTAAGTTTCAGGTATTTGAAGTTTGAAGGAAAGCATGGACACTACGTCGCAAAAAGGAACGAAAAAAGAATGAAGAAATGAAGGCCTGAGGATCGCCGAGTCCACTCGGTGAGTAGCCGAAGGGTCTTACTTTTCTTTTTGTTTCAGTGTGCTGAGCCTTGAAGGAAAGGATCAAATCGGCTGAAAAAGGGAGCAGTTGGCGCATCACCGAGAAGTTTCGTGAAGCAGTACCATGTCGCCCAATGACCCAGAGCACGACGATGCTGAAGGATGGTGCAAGACGGCGATGAACTACACCAAAGGGCGAATCACCGAGTTGATCGGTGATTCCGACTAACGACGTCGAATGATCCACTGCAACACAAATCTATGAAAACTATAAATACTAGTTAGAGTTGTAGTTTTAAGGGTCAAACAATTAGTATAATTTTCATATAGAATAGTACTTTTTGATATTTTTGCTCTAAATTCGAGAGGGTTTTGAAGACTTGAAGATCTAAAGGGCTTCATCTTCAAGATTTGAATTTGGGTGTCTTGGATTCTTCAATTTTGGCCTGTATCAAGACTTAAATATTTATACCTAGTTGAATGCGAGCTCAATTTGGTATAAATTTCTAGCTCTTATACAAGTGTGGCTAAAAACCCCAATTCTTGGGGTGTGATTTAGTGAATATGAGTTAAGATAATTATTGGGCCTTGCTTGCTGGTAGTTTAATCGTAGTTTAATTGTGATTTCATGTAGTAGTTGTGGATGAATTTAATGAATTTGTAGTTGCAAATACAAGTTTATTTATGTGTTTTCGGCTTGCTCGAGAAACAGGTCGTAAAACTAAAACTACTAAATTGATGGCCGGTGGGAGTGGGTCGACATGAGGTTCAGCTCGAGAGAGTGAATCTTGGTCTCATTCCCACACACTCAGCTCAAGAGAGTGAGTGGGTTAAGGCGTAGGCTGGTCTTCATGCGGCAAGTGGGTGTCCAAGAGGAACGCATTGGAAACGGGGTAAGTTGCTCGAGAGAGAGCTTATCCTCCTTAAAGTTTGGCCTAGTCAAAATTATTCTATGAATCTTCTATCGAAAGCATGTACCCAAAAATCCAGCTTAACTCGTATTCCCGTCATATCCCAAGGATCCACTCTGATTACTTAGAAATCCTTGTTTATTTTGCTGTTTTTACTTACTTGTGACAAAAACCCCCCATTGTTAATTGACACTCTTGTGTCTCCCTTTGATTTACAATGTTTTTAATCGTTAATGTCTTTAGCTACGACTAGTTAGAACTAAATTTTATTTTTCTATTAATTCTCAAAACCACTCCCTTGGGAACGATCCCAACCCTTGGTTGGGTTACTAAACTATTGTATGATCGTAGACACTTGCATCGGAAGTTGTGTCTTGATTACGCAAACATCACTAATCATCCTACAAAGGCACGTAGTTTAAGAGATAAGATTATTGTTACTAGAAACCCGACCTCTACTATGGGAGAGCTTCCATCTCACATCAATATCCACTCGGTGCTAAGCATAAATCCCACAGAGTAGTTATTAAGTCTTGACTCAACTTATCATAGGGTAGCTCCTTAGACTATGCGTGAGAAAACCTTTCACCATCCATGATCACTTTTAATCTTTGATTCAATTAGGTCAGAAAGCCATTCAACCTAAGAATCCCTTATTATGTGAGAAAACCTTTTCACATCATTCTAGTATGTGTTTATGAGAATGTCCTTTCAACAACACAACAACAACATCATCACTAGTACTTTATTCTCAAAGCACCCTTAAAACAATTGCGTAGATTTCATGAGAAAATGGATAAGTTCATAATTTACCTCTTGAGATTCAAAACCCACTCTACATCATCTATACTTTGAAAACATAGGTTAGATATGGATTTCATCATAAATTCATGTAAAGCTAGCAAGACATACTTAATTTCATAAAACTCTTCCCCGAAGATCAAAATCCCACATCATATGATTCATAACTTGAAAACATGGGGATTACATGGGTTCATAGGGGAAAACATCATAAAACCATAGTAATTCATCAATTCATGCATATTAAAACATAATTCAATCCTTTAGATCAATAATCAAGAGAACTCATGGCAATTGAAGAAAATCCTAACTTAATTGGGGAATTTTACCTTTTGAAATAGAGGAATTTGGGAACTCCATGGATGGAAGGAATCGATGGATGAAAACTACCATACCTTGAATCCAAGTGCTAGCCTTCAATGGAGGAATGGAAACCTTAGCTTGAAACCCTAGGTGAATCCTTTTTCTTCTTCTTCAAGTTACTAGAGAGAATATTTGGAGTTCTTCTTTTTGGTGAGTTTGGAGAGAATAATTTCTATTGGGAAATTTGGGGGTAAAAAGACTTATATAGAGGTCCGAAACATAGGTAAAACAACATAGTATAGGAACTAATTAATTAGGAAAAAACCCTGAAAATAATTGCCAGTTGCCGACCCACGGACCATACACGACGGACCGTGGACCGACCTACGGTCCGTCCTGTACAACCGTCACTAACTTAAGAGATTTGGGGGAAATAGGGGCCCTGACCTACGGACCACTGACAAAGGACCATGGTCAAGACAACGGCCCATCCTGCACGACCGTCATTCGTGGTCAGAGACTAATTTGGGGCCTTGAACCACAGACCCCTTACCACTGACCGTGGTTGGCCACCGTGGCTGGCACCTACAATTTCCCAAAATCTACTTTATTTCCCTTTTTAGAATACGGGGTGTTACAATATCTCCCCTTGTGATCATTCATCCTCGAATGATATTCTAGGCATATCTTAAATGAAAAGACTCAAGGCTAGCGGCCCATCATGTATGCAACTCATCAAAATGCACATAATCAAAGGAGGAAACATCGACTCCAAGCTAAACATACTCAATGCATAATAAGGAATTAGGAACTACATCTAGCAACCCAATATTCATGAAATTTCAACATTTCTCATGTTCAAGGAGGAATTACCTTCTCCAAGTTAAAAGCATGCTCCACATCCTCTCATGGAGCCTTTATGCAATTCTTAACTCAATAACATAGCTAATGTATGTTCAACATATCATCTGATGAAGTCTATATGCAACTCATACTCAATTCACAACAACATGATGAAAATAAAACAAATTGACTCATTTTCTCAAGCTTAACTTTTCATGAACATGCATAACATAAAAAAATCACGAAAACACATAAAACACTCATGACTTCCAAAACACAAATAGACTATGAGGAACTCATTACCTCAAGCTAGAGTAGGAGTAGTAGGAAAGAGATGAGGATATCGGGACTTCATATCGGCCTCGGCCTCCCAAGTAGCACACTTAACTTAATGATTACTCCATAGCACTTTTTCGTAGGCAACTTCCTTTTTTCTTAATTTCCTAACTTTCCGGTCTAGAATCTCAACCGAAACTTCTTCATATGAAAGATTCTCCTTTAACTCCAAACTGTCACAACCTAGGGGTGCCCCCTAGATGTAACAAGGCACAAAGAACCCCGAAAGGCTCCATGTAAGCCACTTAGCATATCATAACATAAGATAATAGAAAACTGTGGAAATTTAAAACATTTTTTAATACAATCGAAGTCTTATAAAATGAAGCGGAAGTCTTTAACATTTGTCTCAAACCATCTAAAACAACTTTGAATAACTCCTGGGACATAACCCATACAATAGTTCTAACATAAAAAAAAGACATAAAAGGAAAGGGTGATCAAGTCCTCGATGCTATGAGGACTCACCAAAAACTTATCTTCTTGATCTACTACGAACCTAGCCATGAGGATGGAACTCAATATCACCGAACCCTACATTTGATAAGAATGTAGGCCAAAGTATGCGTTAGTACAATAATGTACTAAATATGATGGCTAGCATAAATCATCAATATAAGCATATAAAAGGCATTAGTCAACACAAGACATATACCATAATCATAAGAGACAATAACATATGTCATAAGTATAAGAGACATCATCATAAGACATAGGCTATAACAATACAGTTAGAACAACCTAACATAAGAGAAGCACTCCATAAGCCAC